>JADMNL010000023.1:443747500-446605000 GCA_016271365.2 Neoceratodus forsteri
GGAAAACCAGCCTGTGCGCTTACATTACTGTTACTGCTGTTCTTTCCGCTATGTATTCCATACCCATTTCTGCTACTATCTATGTCTACGCCACCATGTGCTATCCTTTATGCTTTCATTTGCGCTTGTGTTTCTGTTATTTTTGCCATTTGTGTCTACAGTACTGTTTCTCTTTCTGTTTCACTTTGCGCCACCATGCCCATTGACATTTCCGTTTGCAGGCACCATGTTACTATGTGACAACACATCACGTGGCAGACCATTCCCGTCTACGCCACTGTGTGCGTTACCCTTTCTGTTCTCATTCACGCTTGTGTTACCATGTGCGCCACTGTTAGCACTTCTGTTTGCATTGGTGTTGCTGCTATTTCTCGTTATCATTCTCAAAAAGAAGGGAAATTAGAGGCAAAAAACTCTGTTTAATGCATCAGTTAGGGTTGTTCCACAGTGACAAAAGTGAGGAAATTGATGTGGGGTTGAAAACCCTTGGACCCCCAGCCCACTGGCGGCATTGGGGTGCGCGTTGGGGTGTTCGGTCCCACTCTCTCACCCCATTCTCCTATACTTCTGCTGCTTTACACATGTGATGGGGTGAGAGTTAGGGCCAACGACCCTAATGAGCACCTCCAATGCCGTTGGGGGTGGGCTGGGGTCCAAGGGGGTTTTCAACCCTAACACCGAATTTCCTCACTTTTGTCACTGTGGAACAACCCTAACTGATGCATTAAACGGAGTTTTTGCTCTAATATATATATATATATATATATATATATAAAGGTAGCCTCTGTTACCTGGGTTACAAGAATCCTTGTTAGACCTAGTGACAGGCAGGAAGGCAACTTGTGAAATTCCAGATAAATGGATTTCACACTGTCTCACTCTGTTCTCAGTCTCAGCTAAGACTGAGGGATGACATCATTTTAGAACTGTCACATCTGCATAAGCCACTTTGAATGTTGCAGCTAGGGAAGTTAGGATAGAATGTTGGGGAATTTGAAGTCAGTCTGTAGTAGAGTGTTGAAGAGGGAGGAGGTGTGCTGCAGCTGCAGGCCCTCAGAGACCTCAGCTCTGACAAAGAGCTATATTTTTGTTTGAGGTGTGTGTTCTCACCTGAAGAGGAACACAAGAGGAGCCAAGTGAAGTGGTAGAGACCGCTTACAAAGGTTCAGGGCCCCATCCCTGTGGGGATGGGGGGGGATTCTGCCTACTTCCAGGGGCAATTCCCCTGGCCTGGCTAGAGGAAGAAGAAGCTGCCTAAATCTAGGTTCGAGCTGAGGCACCAGAAGTTTGTTGAAATTTCTTTGAAGAGAAAAAGCCTGTGGGGCACCTGCAACCAAGGGGCGAGTTTGCTCTGCTAAAGGGCCAATGTGTTTTCACCTAGGACAAGATGAATTTAAGGACTGTTACTGCGGGGTCAGAAAAAGACAGCCAAGTACAGTTTTAAAAGTTGTGGGAATTGGACTGCTTAACTCTGTGGGGGTCTAGTAGAAATGGACACAGCCACGCATTAAGTATGTTTCAAGTTCAGCACATATGGGATGGAAGAAACAGTAGATTAAATGTGACATACATTTAAAGAGAATCTACACAGTAAGGTGTTTTCAGAGATGAGGTGTTAAAGTCCAGAGAAATGGCCAGGTATGAATTATGGGAGCAAGAGGTGGGAGACAGCCCATCAGTAGTAACCAAATTCACCTCTACTAGTTTGCTTTGGGACACCTGTTGCTTTCTCTCGGGTACTTGGTCAGTACTCGAGGAAAGTACCCAGACATGGGATTGTTGAAGAAGATTCCCTGATGAAGCCAGAAGTGCTCAGGGGTGGTATAGGGAGCCACCGAGAAATGTTCCATGCCATATGGAAAGTGGTCAAGTTGCTGGCTGGATGTGCCACGCAGGGAAGAAGTCCAAGGCTGGTCGGATGTGCCAGGTCAGGGAAATCCAGAGAAAAGTACAAGTTCAGGCAGAGTGCCCAGAGTGTTTCTATACCTGAGGGGTTCAGTGTAAAGAGGATGTGTTCTGATCTCCATAAATCTGCATTACCAGGAGTGTAGCCCAGTGGGGGGTCCATCTATGCCTTATTGTTCCTTTTTGTTGTGAATAAAAGTCACACTCTAGAATCCCACTCCTGGTTTGGACATTACAGTTATTGCTTCTGTGTCTGGAGTTACTTGGGTGCCCCTGACTAGAAGTCAAACTTAGCCAAAATGCCAAGCAACAGTTTTTTCCCCGAACCCAGGTCCCAGGTAGGGGGTTACATATGGAGGCACCGCACAGCGTTAATAACACAAAAATACCATCAACACGACCCCTGGGTTTACATATATATATATTACAAACTAGACAAAACATAGCCTGTCCTGACAGGAATGTCTCATGGAACTTTTTCGAGTACTGTGTCTTGTCTCTGTATTTACTATTTCAGAGATGAGGGATGAATCAGCTTTTTTGTGGAACCCTTTTTCTAAAAGTCGCCATCGTCAGATTCCAAGTTATTTAAACATGGTGATTTTTAGACTCACTAATTAAAAGTGAAATCACCTTCTTAGATGCTACCTGGACATGGTAACACCTGAGAACAGGTTCGGACTCACCACAGGCTAAAGGGGCCCCTTTGAATAGCTAGGCCCTTATCTTTGCTGGAAGAGGGGTATGCCCCAATTCCTAACAACTACAAATTAAAAGAAAAATTGTTTACTTTGTGTGTGTGGGGGGGGGGGGACAGATAATGGGTAGCCATGTTAGATGTGGATAGATAGGGGTGCACTTCACTATGATGCTATGGGCTTCAGGTGGGCCCCAAAGCCAAATCTCTTGTGGGTCACTGCAGGTACCCCAGTATGGCCCTGAACCTGGAGGGTATTATGTTTGAACAGCGACGGGGAAAACAGCGAAGACCATCACAGTGACAAAATCAGCAGTTCACTGTGATGGTCTGCTGGTTTTTTGATGCTGCTGAGTATGCCCCCTCCTCGAACCAACTCTGACTCGGAGTTGATAATTTATATTTTGTGGGGTGCAGTGGGGAAGCCCCCCACAAAAAAACACTTTTATACAGTGACGGCACAATGCCAATTGTCAGCATTGTGCAGTCGCTGTACTGATGGTCAGCAAATTTCCTGTCGCTGCAGCGACATGGAAACCTCTCAGAGTAGCTGCTAGGAGCTCATCCCCTGTTTAAGCTGGTAGGGAGGAGGAATTTAATAGACCAGTCTTCTTCTTTTATCTCTAAAGCTTTATATATGAAAGTTCAACCTCTGATCTTTAATCTTCAAAAATTACACCTGTCTGTATCTGGGTTACCGGCTAGCAGAGGAGTGCTCCTTAAGATGAAAACTATTTTGTTTTTCTTCACTTGAAATTTACTGAAGTTTTTCACATTTATACAGAGACACAGGAAGAAACATGCAGTGATACATATGTTATGGAACTATACCATACAAAATGTATATATTAATGCAAATACATAGAAGTGTGCAGTACGGTATATAGTACTCACTTGCTATAATGAACCCCTCTATAAGGAATTTCTGTCATGGTGAACACCTGTGATGGCTCCCATTGTTGCCTAGTTAGGCCTATTAACACCTCACTGTAGTGAACAATAGCTATAGTGAACAAACTGACTGGATCCAGAGGTGTTCCTTAAAAGAGGATATATAAATATATATGTGGGATGGAACCCATATCTATCATGCATGATGCTATCTCCTGTGAGGGAGAGGGAGATAACTAAACAGGATAAAACAGAGCAGAAAATACCAAACTCAACACCTTCAAGTCATTTCAAGCTGCAAACTGTTACAGTATAGGATGGATACACATTATCGGAGAGCTATAGTTTGACAGCGGTGGAACAAGCTGAGTCTTCTTCCCTAAACCTCCTAGAATGTGGTTTGTGAGACCGGTCAGACAGCCCCATATCAGGCAATCAGTAGGCTGTCCAGAACCAATGTACCCTCTCCCTCCTCCAGATAATTAAGGGAGTCATCTGGCACTGAAAATATCAGCCTGCAACCACAAGTCACTGGGTTCTTTTTCCCATAATGAGAATTCTTTTGCAGTGTGTTCTAGCCAGTCTGATAGTGTAAGAGGGGCTAGGTCTAGCCATCGACATGTGGTGACCTTAGCAAAGGCTGCCGAGATGATCCTGAACAAGTACCTGCTACGTGAGGTAGGAAGCCCCTGAGGAGCAGACTTAGTATGTGCTGGGGGGCACTTACAGGCCCATGCCTTCCTAGTATCTTCTGAATAGTGCATATTGCATCCTCTATGTATGATGCCAGAGCAGGGCAAGCCCAGAAGATGTGCAGATGATTGCCAAGGCTCCTGCAATCCCTGTAGCAGCAGTCTGTGTTTGCAGGATTGTAGTGTCTGGCAAGGACTGGTGTATGGAACTATCAGGTTACTGTCCTCCATTTAATTTCTCGCCATGGATTACTGACTGTAGTTTTCTGCATTCCCCATACCTTATTCCATTGTTGGTCTGTAAAAGGGTGCTGTAATTCTTCCTGCCATTTGGAGCAAATGTGATCTAATGGAATTGTGTGGTTCAACAAACTTAAGCAGGAAACTACCTGTGACCTCATTCTTTTAGGTTGTTCCTGAACGGCCAAATCTTGCAGAAACTGATATTGTAGGTCTGGTGGTGCTGTGATTTGCTCTTGTAGAGGGGAACCCAGGATCCTTTCTCAGGTCTGCAAGTAGCAGAAGAAATTTGCTTACCTTAGATTAAACTCGAACTGTATGGGCTGAAAATCCCCATTTACCATCCCCTGAAACAATTACCCCAATATACTTATGCACCTTCCAGAAAAAGATTTTTATAAATTACTCTGGGTAACATAAGAAAGGGAAAAAGAAACCAAGCCAAAGTGTCCATTCTGATCTCATCACTGCAGGCTCATAAAGACAGGGGTAGAACTCCCATCTGGGTAGTATCCTGTATCACTTGAGTATATAAAGCCTCTAAGTGATTCTTGAATAGGTTGTGTGGGTTTACAGAGATCTGGAACCCTAGGTACCTAATCGATCTGGAAGACCAGTTCAGGGGGTCAATGCACTGATATCTGGTGTTAGCTTTCCATTCAGTCTCAGCACATCTGGTTAATTATTATTAATATAAAAACCAGAGGCCAGGCCATATTTATGAAATGGGGCTGACAAGTGTGGGAAGGATCTGGTGGGATAATTTATGAAGAGCAAGGTATCGTCGGCGTATAGTGAGATTCTATGATCCAATCCACCCGCTCTCAACTCATCTGTGTCTGGATGGCTACAGATGGCTTCCACCAAGGCTCCATGCTAATTGCAAAGAGAAGGAGGGAAAGCAGGCAGCCCTGTCTTGTGCCCCTGTAAATCGTAAATGCATCTGACAGGGTTCCGTTCACCTTCACTGGTGCCAATGGCCCTGAGTAGAGACCTGACACCCAGCCCCTGAATTGTTCCCCAAATTCCATCTTACTAAGGGTGGTCTGTAAGAAGGCCCAGTGTAGCCTGACAAAGATCTTCTCAGTGTCCATGCTATCACAAGCTGTCACCCTGAGGCCCCCCTCATGGCTGTGATTATATTCAAGAGCCTACGGACATTATCCCTCATATTTCTATTGGGGATGAACACAGTTTGGTTGCAATGTATTCATTTCTGGATGTCTTTCTGTAGTCTTGTGGTAAGAATTTTTACAAACAACTTAACATCCAGGTTTAAAAGGGTGATAGGTCTGTAACTGCCACAGGTCATAGGCTCCTTTCCCACCTTATGCATCACAGAAAGCTGGGCTTCTTTCTACAAATCCAGCATATAAGAAAACATAGAAACACAGAATTTGATAGCAGATAAGGACTGCTTGGCCCATCCAGTCTGTCCATTTCTCTCTACCTACACTATTACCGGAAACAGTGCCTGATCTACAGCTCTTTCTCCCTCCCCCACTTTGTTTCCATTATGATTGCCTTGTGCTTATCCCATGCATTCTTGATGCCCACTACTGTTTTCATCCCCACCACCTCTGCTGAAATACTGTTCCAGGAATCCACTACTCTTTCAGTGAAGAAGTACCTCCTCACACCTCTCCTGAATCTACCGGCCAACAGCTTCACAGCATATCCCCTTGTTTTTGAGCACCTCTTGGAACACAGCATTAAACACTTTTAATAGGAAAGGGGAAAGATAAGAAAAAATTACTCACCTTAGTAATTGCTTTTCTTCTCATGGAGTCTTGCTATATTAGGACCTTTGCAGTATGCCCCTGGCTTTTGACTGCCCCAGAGATGAAATAGTTAACTCCAGAGAAATCTGGAGTTCCACAGAGCGAGAGCGCTATTGAAAGCTCTATCTGGGTTGTTTGAACCCAAACTGTCAGGTTCTTTACGAGGCTAAACTAACATAGCAAGTCTGTGTGAAAAGCCTTACACTAGCCATTGGCTACCTACTAACAGTAGAACCACAAAACACAACAATAAAGAAAACAGTATCACGTATTATTGTTAGGATAACCCTTGACACCATTACTAAGGCCCTCTGCCCAAAGACTCAAGTCCAGAGGGGCCCAGCTACCAATTAACAAAACAGAAACTATCTAGTTCCTAACCCAAGAAAGAAAAGAAGGGGGACTAGAAGCTAAACAGGCATGACACAGTGATTGCACTAATTTGCCAACCCCATACCCAAGTAGGGATTCTGAGAGGGGTAGGGGGAGGGTTGTCCTAATATAGCAAGACTCCATGAGAAGAAAAGCAATTACTAAGGTGAGTAATTTTTCTTCAAACACCATGAAGTCTTGCTTATATTAGGACCTTTGCAGAGTACACAGCAGCCCCCATGGAGGAGGGTCAGAACCTACTTAGGAAATAGGCTCTGCAGGACAGCTGTGCTAAGTGAGCATCTCTCCTGGACTGGACGTCCAGGAATAATGCTTAGTGAAAGTGTGGACTGTCTTCCAGGTAGCAGCTTGACAGATTTCCAAAATGGGAATATCTCTAGCAGCCGCTAGAGATGCAGCTGTACCCTAGTGGAATGAGCCTCAGGCCTGAGGGCTGCCCTGCCCAGTTTTTGATAACAGAACTGGATACAAGAGACAATCCACCTAGCAACCGACTCCTAGTAGCAGGCCTCCCCTACCCACATCTCCATAGGTAAGGAAGAGCTGAGGATTCAAACCTGTGACCCTTGGTACGATCCAAATAATAGCTAAGGGCTCTTTACGTCCAAACTGTGCAAGCTTCTCTCACCAGAAGAGGAGTGCTCAGTAAAAATACTGGAAGAGAGATGGATTGGTTAAGATGAAAATCTGAAACCACCTTAGGTAAAAACTTTCTGTTAGTCCTGAGGATCACTTTATCTCTGTGGAAAGAAAATGAAATCCTCTTCCACTGACAAGGCTTGCAATTCACTTATACGCCTAGCAGAAGTGATAGCCACTAGAAAAACAGTTTTCCAAGTTAAGAACTTGAGATCTGCCGAATCCAGAGGCTCAAAGGAGGTTGCATTAGCTGGGCAATGCAAATATTCAAGTCCCATGCAGGGTTGGTTCCCGAAAGGGAGGATTAGTATGAAGTAACCCTTTGAAAAATTTTGCAAACACAGGGTGAGAAGAAAGAGAAACTGGTTTCCTGCAGAAATAAAACCCAAACAGCTGCCAAATGAACCTTTAAGGTAGCTGGTTTGAGGCCTAAGGAATTTAAGTGGACCAGGTAGTCCAACAAAATAGGCAGGTCAGCTGATTCTGGGGTGATTTGCCTCTCAGAACACCAAAATGAGAATCTCTTCCATTTAGAATTATAAGTGGCTCTAGTGGAAGGCTTTCTGGAGGCCTTCAAAATATCCAAGACACCTTGAGAAAGGTGTAAATGAGCAACTCTAACTCCTCAAGAACCAAGCCTTGAGGTGGAGGGAGTTGAGATCCGATACACACTTCCCCTGTGCACAGGTCAGCAGGTCGTGAGCCCTGGGCAAGGTCAGGGAGGGTGGAATGATAGGACAGAAGAAGAGGGTACCAAGGCTGCCTGGCCTAGTCTGAGCAATCAGAATCACCCTGCAAGGCTGAGTTCTGATTTTTACTAAAACCCTGAAAAGGAGAGGGAACGGAGGAAAGCATAGAGGAACTTTCCTCCCAATCCAGCTGAAAGGCATCCAGGGGACTGACCCCAGAAATGGGGCCTGCAGCAAAACAGGGAAGTTTGTGGTTGTCTGGGGCTGCAAAAGATCTATCTGAGGAGTGCCCCAGCTGGCAAAGATTGACCCCAGCACTTGAGGGTTCAGAGCCCATCTGTGGTAGCCTGAGAAATCCTGCTGAGGGCGTCTGCTAGGACATTGTCCTTCCCTGGAGGTGAACCGCTATCAGAGAGGTGTTCAGGAATAGGCCAGAGACCACAACTTCATTGCTTCGGTGCACAGGGCTGAAGAGCGAGTGCCCCTTGCTTGTTGATGTACCACATTGTTGTGGTATTGTCTGTCCTGACTTGAACAACTTTGTTCTGGACAGTTTCTGAAAAACCTGAGAGCTAGGAAGACAGCTCTGAGCTCCAGCAGATTGATGTGAAGCAGAGATTCCTGAGGGGACCAAACTCCTGAGTTGAAAGGTCGCCCAGGTGAGCCCCCAACCCAACAGGGACGATCCGTGGTGAGGATGAGGGAGTGAGGGACAGGAAGGAATGGGACCCTGAGGACAGGTTGCTCCGATCCAGCCACCACTGGAGAGCTAGGATCAGAGTCTTGGTCACTGGGACCAATTTGTAAGGGGTCCCTCCTTTGAGACCAATAGGATCTCAAGTGGAACTGAATGTCCCTCATCTGAAATCTTGCCCCTGGCACAACAGCTGTAGAGGCAGCCATGTGCCCCAGGAGTTTCAGAAAGTGCCTTGCTGGTCGAGAGACCTGCATGGAGAAAGAAGATGCCAGGGCAATGAGTTTGTCCACTCTTTTGAGGGAGGAATGCCCTGGCTAACTTTGTGTTCAGCTCTGCACCTATAAAAGTTAGTACCTGAACTGGTTCGAGAACTGACTTTGGAACATCAGCAGGAACCCCAGAAAGATGAGGAGTTCCCGGGTGATTTGCAAGTGGGATTTTACTCGTTCTGATGACTGACCCACAATAGGCTAGTCGTCCAAGTAGGGAAACACAGCTATCCCTTGTCTCTTAAGTGGGCCACTACTACAGCTAGACATTTTGTGAAAACTCTTGGAGCAGAAGTGAGTCCGAGGGCATTGCCCTGAACTGGTAGTGGCCCGAGGCAGTTCGAACCTGAGGTACTTTCGTGAGAGGCCCTGATTAGAATATGGAAGTGAAGGCCTTGAGGTCCAGGGAAGCTAGCCAGTCCCCTGGCCTCAAGGATGGCAAAATCATTAGCTAAAGTCAGCATTTTGAACTTTGGTTTTACAAGATGCTTGTTCAGAAATCTTAAATCCAAGATGGCGCCAGTCTCCTGTCTTTTTGGGGTCAGGAAGTACCTTGAGTAAAGACCTTGCTCTGGTGGCAAGGGAGACCTTTCCACTGCTTTGCAGTCCAAAAGAGAGGAAACCTCCGCTCTAGTGTGAGGGTTTCAAAAGACTTGAGGGGGAAAGTGCCTGGCCTCATCTTGGGAAACTGTTTGAAACTGAGAACCAAGCCTTGGCTTACCACCTCCAGAACCCATTTGTCCGAGGTTAGGGACAACCAGTTCTGGCAGAAATAAGCCAGTCTGCCCCCACCGTACAGGAGAGTCGGTCCCAGACACCCTGCGGGTGCCTGCTTGGCAGAGCAGCTTTAGGTTGGGGAGAGGGCCTGCCTGTGCCCTGTCTGCCTCTGCCTCTGAAAAATCCTCTCTGCGCAAAAGCAGAAGAAGCCTGGAATTGGTAAAAGGCCTATTGTAAGGCCTGCCCCTTCCCTGGGGCATGCCTATGTTGAGTGGCATGCTCTCCTTAGCTTGGGCACTTTTGTAAGTAGTTCTGTATTCATCCATCTTTTTCATGTAATTTTCTGTTTGTTCTCCAAACAGAGAATTTCCTATAACAGGAAAATCTATAGCCTTTGACTGTGTATCTTGGGACAGATTAGTGCATCTGAGCCATGCCAACCTACGGAGAGCTACAGAAGTGGCCATGACCCTAGAGGAAACATCATTAACATCAACAGCAGCATGAAATTGAACTTTAGAGGCTTCAATGCCATCAGCAGCCACCTGTTCCAACTCACTAGCCAGTTGGCCATGGGCCTGCTTGGCCAACTGCAATATAGTGTCCCATCTAGATTTCTGATATCTAGCCACATAAGCCATATAATTAGCCTGTCTGAGTCCCAAAGAAGCTGCCACATACTGTTTTTTCGCCATGGCATCAATCTTCCTGGAATCTTATCAGGAGGATGGAAATAGGGAATATTAGCCTTGTCACAGGCTGCAGCTTGCACCACACCTACATGACTACACTGTTCAGTAAGGAAGTCTGTATTAGGGCCTGACAACGATACCTTCTGTCCATTTTTGTCTACAGGAGGGACAGAAAAGGATTTTTAAAATCTTAGTGGTTTGCCTCCTAAATGACTTATGTAAAGGAATAGAAAACCTTCTAGCCTCTGGAATATCCATCATTTCCACATAGTCAGGCTCCTCTTGCTCATCCACAGCCTCTTCTAAGGGCAGCTGGAGAGTTTCTGCTACTTTCTTATAAAATCTGAAATGAGATGGGGACTCAGACAATAAGGGGAGACTCAAAGGGTCTGTCTGGAGAAATGTCCAGTTCTATTGGCACTTCCAGACCTTCCCAATCACAATTACAATCATCAAAA
The DNA here is from genome assembly GCA_016271365.2 of Neoceratodus forsteri. Lineage (NCBI taxonomy): Eukaryota > Metazoa > Chordata > Ceratodontiformes > Ceratodontidae > Neoceratodus > Neoceratodus forsteri. The sequence goes on from JADMNL010000023.1 coordinate 443,758,261, forward strand.
TCTTCCTCCCCCTCCTGTGGTTCATAAAAATCCCCAACATAATCCTGAACCACTGGACCTGAACGAGACCCCCTTTTTCCAACCAGAGAGGGTTCAACAAGTCCCTGAGACAAAGACTGGACAATCTGTATGGCTTTAGCTATTTCTACAGCAGAAGGAGAGACAAAACTGGACTCCACACTAGCTGATTTCTTTGTCCTTTTTGCTTTGACTGGTTCCTCAGGACCAGCCTTTCTTTTGCCCGAGGAAGTATCGCCCTGGTCAGAGGGCACTCCCTCTGGTCCAGCCGTAGCTGGGCCGGGCTGGTCATCCGGGTCAGCGGACTTTTTGGCCTCTCGTTCCCTGAGCCTGCCCAATCTCTTTTCCAGGGTGGCTGCAGGGAAATTCTTACATATCTGGCAGTCTGACAGGAGGTGGTCAGCCTCAGACAATAGACACAAGGTGTGGGTCAGCCTTGGCAAAAGGCTTCCCCACAGACATCACAGTGTTGAAACCCAGTGGGCCCTGGTTTTCTTTGGGTTTCTCAGACATAGTGCCAGCCTAACCAAACTTGTCCTTTGTTTCAGGCCTTGCCAGGACAAGACACCCTTATCGGTCCCTAACCGTGTCACGGGTATTTGAAAAACACTTTTAATTGCAGGTTTTTTAGGACCGATAAGAACCGGTACCCTACCTAAATGCAAAGAAACAATTTTTAAAGCAAACTGATCGGTTCAGAGCGAACCGATAATGAGTTTCCACACAGACTAAAATTATTTTACTTACGGTTACCAGATAGAGCTTTAAACCGAAAACCGCTGTAATTTTAAACACTTTCTCGGATAAATGAACCGATAAAAATACTTTAAACCGCAAAACGAACTGAAATGAAGGAGCTGGTCTCCGGAGCGTCTGTTCAGTGAAAGCGGAGTAAAGAATCTGACAGTTTGGGTTCAAACAACCCAGACAGAGCTTTCAATAGCGCTCTCGCGCTGTGGAACTCCAGATTTCTCTGGAGTTAACTATTTCATCTCCGGGGCAGTCAAAAGCCAGGGGCATACTGCAAAGGTCCTAATATAAGCAAGACTTCATGGTGTTTGAATCTGCAAATTTTTTATAAAATTCCTCTCCATCACCATCGAGGCCTGAAACTTTTCCTTGTTTCAGCTCTTTTATAGCAAGGTTCAATTATAAGGCCATAAACTAAGCACCTAGGGTGTTCCACTCTTCCGTACACGAGTGTTGGCAGGTTAACTCTCTGCAAGAAGTTTTGTATACAGTCCAGAGAACCAATGCCAGTTTCATTTGTATAAGGACCATGCCAGTTTACAAAATGGTGACTGTGTATGAGCTGCCTATGTGAGTTGTCTGTGAGAGCTTAGAGAAGTTAGAGTTTTCACAGCCATTCCTGCCCATGCATGCGTGGTTGGTACCGACAGAGTCACGTCCCTCCCTCAATCCTCCAACCCTAGTTGCACTGCCAGCCAGCCTTCATTAGGTAGCAGTCAGATGGAGGCACGCACGGTCCACCCTTCCTGATGGAGGAGAGCTGTCCTTAGGATGTTCAGTTCTTCTTTCCCTTGCCGATGACTCAAGCTCACTTCCAAACTTGAGTTGCCAGCGTAGCAAGCAGTAACCCAGCTGCTGTGCTGTGCTACCAGTCTGGCCTGGGTGATCTGGGTTTTAATCCCCATTATAAGCAAATGTCAGTGTTGTGTAAGTTACTGTAGCTCACTGCAGAGCAAGGTGCCCTGTCTTTAAACTGGCACCCCCCACACTATAAGTAAATGGCATTGTTTCATGAGTTACCGAGGCTCACTGCACAGCAATGGGGTCCTGTCTATAAAGTGAGCCCCCCTTTCAATTAAATGTCAGAGTTGTAGGAGTAACTGGGGCTCACTTCAGAACTGTGGGGCCCCTGCTTATAAACTGAGCCCCCTCCATTATAGAAACATGGAATCTGTCAGCAAATAGAGATCAATGGTCCATCATCTCTCCCCATGAAATTGACAGTGTATGAGTAACTAGGGCTCACTTCAGAGCTATGGAAACCCTGCCGATAAACTGCCCCCCCCCCCCCATAAGTGAATAGCAGTGTTGTGTAAGTTACTGATGTTCACTTCAGGTCTATGGGAACCCTGTTTATAAACTGTCCCCTGCCCATTACAAGTGAATGGCAGTGTTGTGTAGTTACTGGGGCTCACTGATCTGTGGGTGCCATCAATAAACTAAGCATCTCCATTATAAATAAATGTTAGTGTCGTATATTTTTATTTATTTTAATTATTCAGAAATAACCTTTGAGCAATGTGCTTTTTTTCAAAGGTTCCACGTCAGCATAAGTGGGTGACAACAATACATTCAGAGAACACAACACTCGATAGACAATAACATAACATTGTTTGCATAGCAATACATAGTGAGGAAGTGGAAGACTCAGTGTACATTGCATTTTCAAAGAATTACAATGGTTACAGGAAGGCTGAAACATGGTGAGAAAAGTAGGGCTAATAAATAGAAAAGGATGCAAGGTGTAGAGAGAAGTAGACCAGCTTTATACAAAGAGGCTGCAGCCATGAGAGTAGGCTTAGTCAGGTAGCAAAGGCAGTAAGGCTGCAGCCATTAGATTGAGCTTTGTTGTGTAGCAAAGGTAGAACGGGGTATGGAAGATGGCTGGCAGGTTAAGGTGGCCAAAGAAGAGGGGTGGAGCACTAGGAGTGGATTGGGCAACCAAGTGGGTGGATAGCACCGGTAAAGGGAAGGGAAAAGAGTGGTGTGTGGTATGAGTGGAATTGGATAAGAAGAAGGCCTGAGGGAAGGGGGGCTGAGTAGGGGGAGTGTGTGGAGGGTCAGGCGAGGGAGTGAGGTGGGTATATGTTACTGGAGTTCACTTCAGAACTATGGGGTCCTTGCCTATACAATGAGCCCACCCCAATTATATGTAACTGACAGTGCATGAGTAACTGGGACTTACTGTAGAGGTATTGGGCTCTGTCTATAAATTGAGCCCACCCCCATTATAAGTAAATGCTAGTGTTGTATGAGTTACTGGGGCTTACTGCAGAGCTATGGGTGCCCTGTTTATAAACTGAGCCCACCCCTGTTATATGTAATTGACAGTGTATGAGCTACAGGGGCTCACTGGAGAGGTATGGGGGCCCTGTCTGTAATCTGAGCCCATCTCCATTATAAGTAATTCACAGCTGAATAGGGGCACATGATCTGGTAGTGGTAGCAGAAAGAGAAAGTACCTTAAACCATGACTGAAATGTGACCATACCAGGCTACACACTATTCAGAAAGGACAGGGAAAATGGCAGAGGAGGAGTGGTAGCACTGTATGTTAAGAGGTGAGTGAAGCAACAGAAATAGATAGCCTGGGAGTTGAGTTAATTGGAAACCCTGGGGGTACTAGCAGCAACAGGGAAGGGTAAACAAAAGGGTACATGGAGGCAGTGCGACTCAGGAACACCATGGTGCAGGAAAAGGGCTACCAGCCCATAGAACTACAAATGAAAACAAAAACCCACATTCGAAGAGCCACAAACAAATTAAAAAAAAACTGTAGATAATCATTTATTCATTCACTTGGTAACCAAATTAAAATGCCAGAGGGCCATAACCCCCAGTGCTTCTGTTGTACATTCCAGTCCTGACAAAGGCTGACAGGTACATCCGAAGCATTGGGGATTATGGCCCTCTGGCATTTTAATTTGGCTACCAAGTGAATGAGTAAATGATTATCTACAGTTTTGTTTAATTCCTTTGTGGTTCTTCGAGTGTGGATTTTTGGTTTCGTAAGGGGAAACAAAATCAGACTGGGGTAGCCTACAGGCAACCAGGGTAGAATCATGGGATAGAAAGAGAATTGGGAGAGACACTTAGGAGGACGGACAGTCTATAGGGGAAGTGGTAGTAGCTGTGGATTTCGATATGCTAGATGTGGATTGGAAAGTTCCAGTCATGGCTAGTACTAGGAATCAGATACTGATGGATACCTGACAAGAGGCATTCCTAGAGCAATTAATTCAGGCCCAAGAAGGGAGGAGGCCCTGCTGGATCTGGAGCCCACCAACGGTGATGCGATTTAGAACATAGCAGTCCTGGAACCATTTGGAGGTGACCACATTGAGCTGTAGCATGTTTGAAACATGGTCAAACATGTTTTAAGCTAATTTTAAATGTGTTCATCCCGTTTTTGGTATTGTTTCTGACCATGCTTTAAAAGGGTATATCACACCTCTGCCAAAACATGGTCAAATCCAGGTAAACATGGTCTGGACAACATAATGTCTTACCATGTCTCAGCCATAATATTCAAAAACATAGAAACACAGAAAATGATGGCAGAAGGAGACCAAGGGTCCATCAAATCTGCTCATGAGTGACCCAGGACCTATTGGCGATCCTGGGACCTAACCCTATCATGGTTTTTGTCTTTCTCTGTTCTAATACTTTTGATTTGAGCCCTTTCTCTGTCCCACCCATGACTGAATGCTGCTACAGTCTTCACTCCCACCACCTTGGCTGGCAGGCCATTCCATGGTTCCACCACTCATTCGATAAAGTAATGCTTCCTTAGTTCCCTCCCAAAGTTCCATCCCAGCAACTTCCATTCATACCCTCTAGTGGTTGAGCTGGCATCTCTGTTGAATACTTCTGTGTAGGGCACTTTATTTATACCCTTCAGGAACTTGAAATTCTCAATCATATCCCCTCTCTCCCTCCTTGTCTCGAGTGAGTACATGTTCAGTGACTTCAGGTGCTCCTCATAAGAGAGTTCGTGGAGGCCCTGGATCATCTTTGTCACCCTCTTCTGTACATCTGTACAGCCTCCAGCCTATCCCCTAGCCATTTTTAGTTGAGGGCTCCAAAACTGGATGCAATACTTCACGTGAGTGCTCACCAGGGACCTATACAGTGGGAGGATCACCTCTTTGTTCCTGCTGTCTGTTCTATTTCTAATGCACCCCAACATTTTATTTGCCTTATTCTGTGCTTTATTGCATTGACTTGATTGCTTTAGGGTGTCGCAGATGATGACTCCCAAGTCCCGCTTTTCTTGGGAGGTACTAAGCTAACCCTATTTAACCACTATTCTGCCCTAGGATTTCCCTTCTCTAGGTGCATCACCTTACACTTTTTCATGTTAAACATCAGCTGCCAGACATTTGACCATGTCCCTAGCTTGAGGAGGTCTTTTTGTAGGTCCCTAACCCCCTTCCGCACTGTTCACCCTTCCGCCAAGTTTAGTGTCGTCCGCAAAGAGGATGAGCTTGCCCTGGATTTCCCACACAAATGTCACTAACACACATGTGAAAGAGGACTGGGCCCAAGACCGATCCCTGAGGTACTCTGCTTGTGACCTCTCCTTTACTTGACCTCTCCCCATTGACTACTACTCTCTGTCGGCTATCCCCGAGCCAATTTCCCACCCACCTGACAATGCTCTTAGCAATACCCAAGTCCTCCAACTTCTTTAACAGGCAATTATGTGGCACCGAGTAAAATGCCTTGCTGAAGCTGAAGTACAGGAGATCCACTGGGTGGCCCTTATCAATTTCCTTAGTTACCCAATCAAAAAATTTAATGAAATTCCTCTGGCAGGATCTTCCTGCCATGAGCCCATGCTGTTTGCTATCCTGAAGACCATTTTTTTCCAGGTATTCTACTAGGTCTTGTTTGATTAGGGTCTCCAATAGTTTCCCCACAATAGATGTGAGGTTAACTGGTCTGTAATTGCCCGTCTCTTCCTTATTCCCTTCCTTGTGGAGTGGAACCACATATGCCCTTCTCCAATCTCCCAGCACGACTCCTATCTGTATTGATTGGCTAAACAAATATGCCAAGGGGTTAGCCAGTTCTTCATCAAACTCCCTCAGGTGCAACCCATCAGGCCCTAGTGCCTTGTCTGTCTTGAGGTGTGCTAGTGCCTCCATGTCCATGTCTGTGGTAATTGTTGGTGATTCCAATTGTGGGATCCCCTTATCGGCTGCTTTGAGGTCACTTTCAGGCACTGGTCCTGAATTTTCTTTGGTGAATACCAGGCAGAAGTTATTTAGGATGGTGGCCTTTTGTCCATCTTCCTTAATCACCCTTTCACCATCTACCAACCTTACTATCCCTCTTCCTTTCTTTCTTTTTTCCTGGATGTAATGGAAAAGTGATTTTCCCCAGATTTGATCCCTGTAGCAATCCGAAGCTCAGTTGCCACCTTTGCTTCCTTTACTGCCTTCTTCACCTCCTTATTTTTCTAGTAGTAGTCCTCCAAATCACTATCCCCCTGGTTCCCTTTGTACTTGTGGAAGGCTTCTCTTTTCAACCTGACTGCATTTTTGACCTGGGCTGTGAATCATATGGGTCTCTTGTGTTTGTGTCTTTTTGGTACTGTAATAATGCCGAGTTTTGTAGCCTCCAGTATGGATTGCTTTACTAACCCCCAGATATCTTCTACCTCTGGCTTTTCTTGGACCTTGGACAGTTTATCCCTGACTAACTGTCTTATTTTTTCAAAGTTAGCCCCTTCAAAGCTCAGGACCTCTGTCCGATATTGAGATTTTACATCCCCTAGGGATAACTCAAACCAGACTGAGTTGTGGTCGCTGCTGGTGAGCGGTTCCCCTACCCTGACAGCTTCAACTACTGTACCTCTGAGTTTGTGAGGACTACATCAAGGATGGAATCCAGCCTGGTTGGAACATTCACCAGCTGGGTAAGCAGGCATTCCTGCAGGGCTTCTAGCATAGCTTGGCTCCTTAAGGTTTTTGCCATTGAATACCCCAGTCTACTTCGGGCATATTCAGATCGCCTACCACTACTGTCTCCCCCTTCGGTGTCACATGTTTGATTTCTTCCATAAGCTCTCTGTCCCTCTCCTCCCCTTGCCCCGGTGGACTATATATCACATATGGATCTTTTTGCCTGATGTCAAGCTGAGCTGCACCCACAGGAGTTCAACACCTTATTTTTGTTGATGTCATATGCTGTGGCTTTATCCCTTCATGAACATAGAGTGCCACCAATCCCCTGGCTCCCTTCCCATCCTTTCTGTAGAGGAGTAGACTGGGACTGAGAGGTCCCAGTCATTGTTCTCTGCGGCCCATGTCTCCATGACAGAATGAAGTCCAGTTTGGTATCTGCTATCAGTGCTTGCTGATCACTCATTTTATTTCCCATGCTACTTGCATTTAGGCACACTCTCTTCCATGGACCAGTAAGAGTACTCTCTTTCCACCCTTTTTGTCTAATTTGCTATCAAACAATTGCCATACCCCCTTCATGGCCCTGGCTAATCCCCTTTTGTGACATGTGTTTGCTACTAACCCCTGTTTGTGGGGGAGTGCCAGCTAAGTTCCCATCTTTTATGTTGTGCCTGATAGGTTCCCCAGCTTTATACTCCCCCTCAACTAGTTTAAACATCCAAGATAGATGTTGAAATTCTACCCAAGTGCTCTCACCCCTTCCTTTGTAAGATGTAGTCCATCAAAATTGAAAAACTTTCTCTCCCAGAAGTCTCCGCAGACACCTACAAAATGATAACCATTCATTAAATTCTTCAGTCTTTTCACTTCTAATCTTGTCAGTACTCCCTCCTATGCCCCATATCAGGAGAACCTCAGAGAAGGCCAGGGAGGAAAATTAAGCAGCCAATTATTTGCTCAGCTTTTCAACGCTCTGTCTGGCTGCCCCCACTAACTGGCTTGCTAGGTTGGTTGTTCCTAGACGGACCAGGACTCCAAGGCCTTCTCCTTCACTGTCTACTATCCTCACAATGCGCTCAATGTCCAGCTTTGCTGAGGCTCCAGGGAGGCATATGACTGACACTTTTATTTGTGTGTTTTTACTCAGATGAGTCTCTACTCCTTTTATCATGGAGTCCCCCACAACCACCAATTTCTTAGCCTTATTTCTGTAGTTATTCTTTTTACTTCCACATGATGCCATCCACATGTTCTGCATTGGCCCTTCGACTGACATGTTATCCCCCCTCACAGAGTCAAGTTCCTGTACTTTCACCAGGGGCTCAAAGTGGTTTGCAGTTGAGAAGGCCTTGGCCTGAACAAGGTACTTTTGGTATATCCTAACAGTTTTACCTCCCTCCTGTCCCACCACCTTCCATTCCCCTGGTCCTGTGGATCTCTGAGGGAGTGGACATAGAGGGGGTGAACTCCAGTATAGCTGGTGATGCCACCTAGACATTTCTTCCCATGCTGCATTCAGCTGAGTCCTGAGTTCAGGAAGAGTTTTATATATGGGACAATGACCCATCCTACAAAGTAATCCCCTGGAGATGAGTACCCCACACTCACTGCAACTTACAACTTCCATTGAATTATCAGGTTTTACTACTTCCTTTAAATAAAGGCAACCCTGGCTAACTGATTTAGGAGCTAAATACAGACTTTACCCTACAAACGTACACAATCCTGCAAGAGCAACAGTAATGATTAACAGCATCTTATAAACAAAGCAGTTCAGGTATCACGCAGTTTTATCCTAGGCAGCGAGTTAAATCAGGTATCAGATATCACTGCTTCCTCTTAATAAAGCCAGAGCAACAGTGATGTTTAACAGCACCTTAGAAGCAAAGCAGTTCAGGTATCACACAATTTTATCCTAGGCAGCAAGTTAAATTGGGTATCAGATAGTACTGCTTTCTTTTATTAAACAAACCCAGGCTAACTGACCTAGGAGCTAAATACAGACTGCATCCTATAATGTACACAAGCCTACAGAGCAACAGTGATGTTTAACAGCACCTTAAATCAAAGCAGTACAGGTGTCACACAATTTTATCCTAGGCAGCAAGAAAATCATCAAAATAAAACCCAAGCCCGAAAGAGCAACAGTAATGTTTAACAGCACCTTATAATCAAATCAGTTCAGGTTTTACACAATTTATCTTAGGCAGCAAGAAAATCATCAAAATAAAATAAAAATAAAATCCAACATATAAGCCCCAATGCACTCAGATTCACTTCTTATCTGGTTAATCTCTGCCTCCCATTCACTGCTCTCGCTGCGCTTCCACTTGACGTCACACTGAGCTCCCACTGCAATTTTCCAGCCCTTGATGTCAGTCACTGTTAAGTCTATACAGTTATTGGATGAGCAGAGGCTGGGAGGGAGGACCAATTGTTCAGCTGTAATTCAGCACTGGGGGTCCAATCTGTGGTCCAAGAAACTGGCAGAGGCTTTAGAGCTCCAAGCACAAAGGGAGCTCAAATTAGTAGTTGGCACATTTTTGTAGTTCAAGTTCTGCACCAGGGGTCTGATCCTGTGACTAGCTGAAAGAGCACAAATGGAGTCCACCGGGTGCAGCGTTGGGCTGTCTGGCGGTCATTGGTGGGGAGGGTGTTGAAAACTCTTACTACCCTCTCGACTCCTGCTGCTCTCCCAAAGCTGTTGTCTGAATCTGGGACCCAAGAAACTAGCAGAGGCTTTTATAGCTCCAAGAACAAAGGAAGCACAGATTTGAAACTGCCACCTTTTTCAGTGGTAGTTCAGTGCCAGGAGTCCGACCTGTGGCCCAAGAAACTGGCAGAGGCTTTACAGCTCCAAGCACAAATGGTACTCAAATTAGTAGTTGGCACCTTTTTACAGTTCAAGTTCTGCACAGGGGCAACTCAAGGAAGTATTTTTTCACAGAAAGGGTGGTGGATGCATGGAACAGCCTCCCAGAGGAGGTTGTGGGGGTGAAAACAGTTGTTGAATTCAAGAATGCATGGGATAGGCAGAAGGCAAAACTAGTGGTAGGAAGGAGGAGGTAGTGTCATTGGTGGTCGCGAGGGTGCATGGAGCTGCCCTCCCCCGAGGACTCGCATTCAAGCCATGCCTAGGTATTACAAATCTTGGATCATGACCACGCTGCTGTGCTACAGTGTCGAGTGTTGCCTTAAGAGACTTTCTGACCCCACACGAATGCTGATAGTTTTTATGTGGGGAATATTTTGGTGAACTTATGAGCTTTCCAGCTGCTACTGTGTTGCTACCTTAAGAGTTTAGTGGGGCATATTTGTGAACCATTGAGCCTTCTAGCTGCTAGTGTGTTGTATCATAACTCGATTACTGTCGTTCCTGAGCTTTAAAATGTCACCCTGACTGAAGCAGTAGCAAACTTTGTAATTGTGAGACCTTAAGTATACCACTTGAAATTCATCATTATTAGTATTTCTGTGCCTAGAAGCTGTAAATGAAGCCCTGTTAAGTTTATAGTTTTAATAGTGTCCCGAGCTCCTGACTTCTTAAATACTGCCTGGGCTACCATTTTGGTGCCAGTCTCCCATTTTGAAAAGTTCCCCGAGTCTCTGGCCTGCTTCCCTTGCTCCTTACTTTTTGCCCTGGCAGCACCATTTTAATTTAAGGCTTCCTCCGTTTTTTTATTTGCAAATGTCTCCTTGGCTGCCACGTAATTTGCTTTTTTTCTAAACCAAAACACTTTTGTCCCCTTGGCTGCACCAGTTTAATTAAGGCTCCCTCCGCTTCCTATTGCTAACGTCCCAAGTCCTTTATTTCAATTCCTTGCACTATCTACAAGCCCTGGTTAGTTTAACTGTGCCACTTAATTTGCTTTTTTCTTAACTGCAATACTTTGTCCCCTTGGCTGCACCAGTTTAACTAAGGCTACCTCCGGTTTCTATTGCTAACGTCCCGAGTCCTTGTTTGATTCCTGCACTGTTTTCAGGCCCTGGATGGTTTGGCCATGCCACTTGGTTTGCTTTTTTTGGCCAAAACACAAGTGCATGTGGCTAAGCAGCAGGGGACTCTTTGCTGGCTCCCTTTGGAGGGCTGCTTCAGGGATCGCGAGTGTGCCTTCGCACCTAAACAAACCTGTACATATTTAAAGTCCTCACCGTGCCTGCAATTACAGAAACGCTACTGATCTTCCACGGAGCATTTACAGAAACAAATAAAAAGCCTATCATGAACTGTTTAACGCCTTACAGAAAAAAAGCCTATCACTGTAAACCTCATCCGACTACCTGCAATCCCAACCTCCCCCCAAAACGCTCACGTTTCCGCCCTATAAATACCTGTGTCTTTGTTTCCTTCTCAGTAGCCCCCACAGAGATAGCGTCATTGGTGGTCGCGAGGGTGCATGGAGCTTCCCTCCCCCGAGGACTTGCATTCAAGCCGCGCCCAGGTACTACAAATCTTGGATCAGTGACCACACTGCTGTGCTACAGTGTCGATTGTTGCCTTAAGAGACTTTTTGACCCCACACGAATGCTGATAGTTTTTTTGTGGGGAATATTTTTGTGAACTTATGAGCTTTCCAGCTGCCACTGTGTCGTTACCTTAAGAGTTTAGTGGGGCATATTTGGGAACTATTGAGCCTTCTAGCTGCTAGTGTGTCGTATCATAACTCCACACTGGACTGGCCATAGTGAAACTACACACATCAGGCTTTTTCACACAGCCTCCCCAGTCTCCCTTACCCCACCGCAAGCCAATAAAAATACTACCAAACCTAAAATTGGTACTAACTTTAGTACTCCTACTCACTGGGGACATTGAGCTAAATCCTGGACCTGCCACCAGCGCTTGCAAAGCCCCCACTGGCCAACTACCCAGAGGCCTAAAAATAACCCACCTAAACATACGCAGCCTCCTACAAAAAATGCCCCTACTACAAACCCTAGTACGAACTCTATGCCTTGACGTCCTAATTATCACCGAGACCTGGCTGAAACCACACAGCCTGGATGTTGAAGTGGCTCTTCCTGGATACTCCATCACCCGTCAGGACCGCCCTGGCACAAAGAGAGGTGGTGGTACAGCCATTTATGTATCTTCCCAGGTACAATTCTCACCTGTCTCGATACCTGCCTTCCCAGACAACATCGACTCCTCACTTATAAAAATCTCCCTACCCCACTCCATCCCTATCTTTATAGCAGGGACCTATTGTTCCCCGGACTCCCTTTAAAATTCCATAGCAACTCATCTAGATACCCTAAAAACCATCACCTTGGGTGGGGAGCTCCACCTCCTAGGTGATTTAAACTTAAACTGGCTCACTAGTGCTAGCACCAAACTCTGAAACCATGTAGCTAGCTTAAATCTTATTCAACTCATCACCGAGCCCACGTGGCTAAACCACAAAATGAAAACCACTCCCTGCTCGACTTGGCCCTCACTTCTCACCCACACAGGATTATAACCTCAGGCCTCCTTCCGGACTCTCGGAGTGATCACCATATGATATATGTAATACATAAAGTATTCAAAGCTAAGTCACTCCCTCCGAAAACTCTCCTTGTCAGATCTAATAAATCCCTTAACCTCGATGGTCTCCTACAAGATTTGGCTAACTTGGATTGGTCCTACATACCCCGGGCCCCTTCCATGGATCACGCCTTTGACTTCTTTAAGTCAAAATTTCTTGCCGTCTGGGATAACTATGCTCCACCCAGAAAGGTTAGAGTAAGGGGAGCTCATCTGCCGTGGATCACTGCTGACCTCATGGAGCACCTCCGTGTCAGAGATCAGGCGTGGAAAGCCTATAAGACATCGGGGAGGCACGTTGATCACCTACACTATCGAACGCTTAGAAATGCCTGCACCAGGCTTATCCGCCAGACTAAAGCTCACTACTTTACATCATCCCTCCAAAAAAATTTAAACCATCCAGCCAAGTTCTGAGGTCTATAAATCACTTTTCTCCCCCCGCCCAGCCACCCACTCCTGCCCTAGATGTGGGAGGCTCTATCATAACTGAACCACTAGCAGTTGCCACGACTTTCAACTCAGTGTTTACTAGCAGCGGGTCCCCTCACTACTCCAACCCCCCATCTGCCACACAAAACACGAAATCCTCATCCCCACCCACGCCGACCCCTCACCCAGCCTTCTCCTTCACTCTGGTTACCCCACCAGAAGTACTCAAAGCCCTAGGCTGGGGGCACTATACTGGAACCGCAGCTGCATCCCTCTGCCTGCCCGCAAAGAGATCCTACAGAAAATGATCCTCCCTATTTTCGACTACGGGGACATAGTTTATAGTTCTGCCCCTAAATCCACCCTGGCTAGACTGGATTCTCTTTTAAACTCCTTCTGCCACTTTGCACTGGATTGTCTTCCCTCCACTCACCACTGCGACCTCTACAGTCACCTTAACCTACCCTCCCTTGTCAATAGGCACCAATACCACTGCAACAGACTCACAGCCAAATGCTGGACCCAGTTACTGCCCTCCTACCTAGCCTCTACCCTAACAGCCCAAAAACCATCAGCATACTCACTCAGAAATTTCGACTCCCATCTACTGCATATCCCTCACATGACTACCTCTGCTGGACAGTCGGCTTTTAGAGTCTGTCTACCAAAACTATGGAACTCTCTGCCGGCTGACATCCAGCTCTCCCCCCTTCCCTCGGCAACAAATCTCCCTTCTAAAAGGGCGAGTCCCCATAAGCTGCTCATGTCAACTTGACGTGCACTAGCATGGCCCATGTCTCAACTGGTGTGCACAATGTTATGGCCAACCACCCAATGCGATCTATGTTGTCCACTCAAATGCTTAACTATCAAATTTTGATTGCCACTACCTTTTCTACATATTCTGCCTACTATTATGTGATTCTCTCTCTGTTTCTTGCCTCTTGTACATACCACTTCGAGATCATTTATCACTGAAATTATTAAACCTTGTACATATTGGCCCAGATATTCAAACTGCGCTCAAAATGAGCGCAACAGCAGGAGCAAGCACAAACCAGTTGCGCAAATGCAAAGAACAGGTGCCATATTCAAACATGAGAGCAGCACAAATTGGCGCAAGCAAAATCAATGTCTGAATATCGCATACTGCACCATAGCGCAACCAGGAAGGAGAAGCTGAGCCAAAATGTTGCGTTATGGAGCAACCAGGGCAGCCAGCTGAGCATTCCAGAGGTGCCATAGCGCAAGTTGAGCCCCCAGAGCAATGGAACTGCACATCCAGGGAGGCAGGCTGGGGCCCACCGCCAGCCATGCCACACATGGGCACAGGACACACTGCAGAACCCACACACACCTGCACACCCCAAGCACAGCATCACTGGGGTGTGATTTGATGATCTACTGGCCCATGGGACAAGCCAACACAGCATAGCGGAGCTATGACACCCAGCACAACCACTGGCATGCTGAGAGTGCCACACAGGGGTTGACAACCACAGTGCACAGCAGCCCCGTACGCACAGCACACCCTGCACTGTGACCCCAAGACACCACCCTATGTGCATTGACTGGCACTGCAGGAAACCATGCATCCCCAGCACACGCCAACCCTGCAGCACAGAAGCCTACAAGTCAAGACACCCTGTGCACCCAGCAGTGGTGGCAGCAGACGGCAAGACCAACAGAAAGTCACTGCCATGTTGGAGATACCTCCCATGCACACAGCACACACACGCACACACACCCAGGACCATACCACCCCAGATGGCATGTACACCCTGCAACTGAGCACCCATAGCCAGCTGCAAATCAGAGACCAACACAGTATTCATATCAAAATAGAAATGTATATTTAAAGATTCAATAACAAAACCAGAGAACTATTTACAAGGGGGCGGTAAAAGGTAGGGGTGTTCAAGGGGGAGGGAATAAAAACTTGGAGAGGGAAGGCAGGGTGTTAGGGATGGGAGAAGTGGGAAGGGTAATGTGGGCTATGGCCCAGCTGGCTGCTGGTCCTCCCCCTGCTGGTGCACCGTCCTGTGCCTCCGTCGCCGAGCTCCATGGCGCCAGATGGCTTGCAGTATCTCTTGGTTCTCCAGTCCAACTTGGGTGAGGCGCCGAAGATCACGTGCCATCCTCCTGAGAACCTCGAGGCCTAGGAAAATGGGAACACAGTCAATGGCTGTGACTGACCACAACCCTGAACACCACCCAACCTGCAAGCCATATAGCCCAGTGTCCCACACCTGTGATGGCATGCACCCACCCACAGTGAACATGCACATGGCCATCACAAACAGGCGGCACCAGCTATGCGCACCACTGCACACACACACACACACTGCCCATGTCCATCACAGCACAAACAAGGCTGTCCAGTGACGTGGCAACATGGTGCGATGCCAGTTACACAGCTATGTGCCCAGTGCATGCCTGGACCACCAGTGACGCCTACACAGACGTGCTGTGATACTGGACAGTGATGCATGTCACCTGTGTTGTGCATACATACATAGATACATAGATACATAGACAGTGTCGTCAGATAAGGGCCTATGGCCAACCTAGTCCGTCCATTTGAGCTTGTAAGTTCACTTTGTTTTCCTAGAAGTCTGTTGCCCCTTACCCCGGACCTCCAGAATTCCTTCATGTCTGTCCCATGCATTCTGAAATCTCGTGATTGTTTCAGCCCCCACCACTTCCTCTGGCAGGGTGTTCCACATGTCCACCACGTGTCCTCTGAATCGTCGCCCCTCCAACTTCATCCCATGCCCTCTAGTCCTGGAACATCTTTTTCACTTCAAAATAGTGTGTCCTGCACCCTGATCCCCCCTGTAAGATACCTGTATGTCTCTATCATATCCCCTCTCTCCCGCCTCTCCTCCAGGGAGTACATGTTCAGTTCCTTCAACCTGTCATCATAGGACCCATGATGCAAGCCATGCACCATCTTTGTTGCCCTCCTCTGAACCTTCCCTGCCCACTCTACGTCCTTACGTAGGTATGGTCTCCAGAACTGTACACTGTACTCCACGTGGGGCCTTACTAGAGTCTTGTATAGTGGAATTATGACCTCCCTGTCCTGCATGGTTGCATTGTGCAGGGCTAGTGGACTTCCAGCATGCAATAGCATCCATGAAGTCATGATACTCACATTGCTCAAGCAGCTGTCTGCTGCTGTTGCTCTTGCTGCCGTTGATGCTGTGGCTGCTGCTGCTGCATCCGGGGCCGACTCCTGCTTCCACCAGGGCCCTGGCACGCCCTCCTCACCCTGGCCCTGCATCCTCAAATCCCGGCCTGTGGGAAACATATGTTGAGACAAACATCAGTGTGACTCAAAAGCAGAGGGCCCCCTGCCCCAGTGAGAGTGCCTGCCCACACAGCCATACCCATCCATCGCACAGCTGCACACACTGACACAGCCAACCGTGTCCGAGCCATCACCTATGCCCAGCCACCAAAGCACACACACACCCCTACAGAGAATACAGGTGCATAGATGGTACACTCACCTGGCCTCAGCACCACGCCCTGCCTGGCATGTGCCCGCAGCCTTGCCAACATGTCTGGCTCCCTCCGGCGGAGGTCACTGTACCAGTGCCGGCACTGCTCAGCAGACCAGTGCCGGCCAGTGACCCCCACCAGGTCAGTGGCCACTTGCTGCCACACCTCTGTTCTTGCCATGGTGAGGGGGGCCTCGCCATAGAGTGCCTCATACTGGGGCTCTACTAGGGCCACCAGGTTGGCACCTCCAGTGGGCTCCAACTCACAGCCCTCCTCCTAGCCATGTTAGCCAGTTTACAGCAGGCAATATGGCTCCCTGCTGCACCATAACCCCACGTGGAGATGTTGCGCAATAGACCACCACAGGCTCCAATCGCGCTGTTCGAACAGCGCCGTCACTTCGCATAGCGCTGTCACCAGACAGCGCAATAGGGACGTACACATGGCAGGTGAACAGAGGCAGGGGGCAAAGGGCATACACAAGGTCATGAGCACTGACGCAAGGCTACGCACAACGCCATCTGACGTATAGGTAACCTGCGCGACCGACCAGCTGCGTACCAGTGCCACAGTGGACTATTGCGCAGTAATGCCACAGCGCCATATAGTGGCCAGTGCTGTAGCACCACTGGCACAATGGTGGCCATGGCCTGAATTGCCTATCGTACTCAGCACGTCAGCAGCGCCACAGACGCATGCGTCAGCAATCTGGGCATGCGCGATGCAGTGTACCACACAGGCACAGATCTGCGCCATTGGCTCAGCCGACTGTTCCGTATTGCGCAAAGCGCAGATTCGCGATATTCAGCCGACATATGCAAATCATCTGATCAGCCATCCAAGGGTGCAGTGGCGCGATTTGCATGTCATTAAAGTTGCTCCACTCCTAATTTGCATGTGTTGCGCTATAAATGTGCGACAGTGGGCTGTGCTGGCCAGATTCGGTTACTGCAGGTGAGAGGTGAGTTACATGCTGTGTGATGTTCAGGACAATGCTCATGGGGAAATGCTGTAGACTGCACAGTGACAGGTGTCCACTTCCACCCATACAGATCACCATGACCGAGCAGGGCCAAGGTGAGGGTGAGGACGGTGGGCGTAGGTGGAGGCCAAACTTCACAGCGGCAGAGACTGAGGCCCTCTTCCAGGCCTACCTGGAAGATGAGCCACTATTGAGTGGACGGAGGGGCACCCCTCAGTCCCGTGCGGCTGCATGGGAGGGGGTAGCTCGGGCCGTTAACCTGCACAGAAGCCACCAGCGCTCCGTGCAGGAATGCAAGAAAAAGATGGGGACTAACCGCAGGAGGCTGAAGGAGAAGGTGGCAGCCTTCAGGGCGGCCCCTTGCTGGCACTGGCGGGGGCCCACCAGTGGTGTTGCAGCTGACCCCACATGAGGAGACACTGGTCGCAGCCATGCAGCTGAGCGCCATTGCGGGCATACCAGGTGGAGGATTCCAGACAGGTGGAAGCCCATCACTGCACGGTATGACATGGTGGTGGTGTTTGGGGGGGTGGCGGTTGTTCACATGCACTCACATGTACTCTCTTTCTGTTACAGATCCTGTTCGTCTTCAGGAGACAGTGGTGGTGGGTCCAGACAGTGATGCGGACCTGCTGGACATGGAGGAGGGACCATCCACCTCCACCACCAGCCAGCAGGCACTGCAGCAGCATGCACGCTGGGCCAACAAATCTGGTGTCAGTGATACGGGTGCGGGGGGTGCACAGCCTGTGTCTCAGCAGTCTGGCATGCAAGCAAGCCAGCATGCTGTGGCCATGGCAGTAGCACGTACCTGCACCATTGATGATAGAAGGCCTGCAATGGGCAGTGATAGGTGTGTGTCCCATGACAGACACACAGCAGGCCAGCACGTGCCCCTGGGCCTTTCTGGTTCAAACCTGTGTACCAGCATGCTGGCACAGTCCCAGGCTGTGCCTGGCAGCACCGGTGGGGCAGCACCGGTGGCTGTGCAGGTGTCTGGCACTGTTGCCAGCACGGCGGTGGAACAGGTGGACCTGGGGGCACAGCAGTTGGAGGAGCAGCAGCAGCAGTCGCACACCAGGTCTGGGGGTACAGTGTCAAGCAGTGGCACATGTCCACCGCCCTTTGATCTGCCCATACCTGGTCCTGGCGAACAACGCCCACCCTCAAAAGGTGATGTGCATCAGGACCGTCCACACCCTGGGGGTCACGATGCCATTGGGGCACAGTACCCATTGGACGCACACACCCACCTGCTGCAGGAATCAGTGCAGCTGCAGGGGTGGGTTGCAAGGTCCGTGGAGGCACTGTCTGTGTCCGTGGAGCGGCACAGCAGGGAGTGTGCTCGGGACCAAGCCGAGCTGGTCCGTATGAGGATGGATGTGCCCGCCGCCATTGACAGGCTGACCCAGGCAGTGGTCTCTGTCATGGACGCATTGGGCACACAGTCAGGTGCCCCTGTACCACACACCCCGCACAGTGCACTCTCCACTCCCTGTTCCCGGCGTCGTGCGACACCAGGCCTGTCGATGCCGGGTTCTGCTGTGGGCATCCCGAGCACCCCTGGTGCAGGTTTGTTCGGCGTGCTGCAGACCCCTGTGCGGGCAAGGTCACGTTTGCGCAGTGGGACCCCTGGTGGTGCAACAGTGCCACCCCATGTGGCCCCTGCTCAGCCTGCCCGTGCTGTTGGGTCACGGCGGGGCTGCACACGCATCCGTGGTGGCCGTGGGACAGTGCTACATGACTGAGCTGTCTCCCAGTGCGGGCCCTGTCTGGTGCTGCCCTGAGTGCAATGTGTGTCATGGTGGGCAGTGCACTGCTGGTGCTCTGCTCACCACGCCGACACGGACCACCTGCACCCTCCCAACTGCTGTCCACAGGTGCGTGTGCATGATGATGCCTGCATTGCACTGTACACCAAGGTGCAAGGGTGCCCAGGTTCTGACACACGACTTGGACAGTACAGGTGGTGGGGTGGTCGGTGGTGTTAGTGTTAGCAATGTCGGTTCTGCAGTGCTGTGCATCTGCCCATGTACGCTCTGTGCCTGGTGTGTGTGTGTGTCCATATGAGTGCTCACCCCTCCCTGATGGTGTGTTGGTATGCCTGGACCCTTCCACTCCCCTAACCTTCATGCACCCCTGGTGTGTTCCCCTGTGTGCCTGTAGTTTGCGCATGGACAGTGTTGGTTGCACATGTCCCCTTGACTTATCTGTGTTGTGTGTAGTGCTCCTCTGTGATGGTGTCCCAGTGCAGCTGGGCCTGCCGGATCAGTCGGGGGTCCCTCCGTCCTGGGGCTGCTCATCACCATCATCACCAGCGCCACCGGCGTCCCCATCGCTGTCCCCCTGTTCGACCTGTACGGCTATCCCATGGTCTTTGGCCATGTTGTGCAGGATGCAACAGGCCAGGAATATCCCACAGGCCTTTTGGGGGCTGTACTGTAGGGCACCGCCGGAGGTGTCTAGGCATCGGAGCGTGCGTTGAGCATCCCAAACACCCGCTCTATGATAAGTTACGTAGTTGCGACAAATTTATTATAGCATAGCTGCGCTAGGTCGTGGGCGCCGCACGGTGTGAGCAGCCAGGGACGGAGGGTATCTGCAGTCACCTGTGTGGAGATAGTGGAGAGCAGTGTCATGTTCAGGTCCATACTGGCCATCTCCCTGTGTGCCACTACCATGGCACCGGTGTCATTCCCACCCTTGCCCAGAGTTTGCATTCCATACATGTGTACTCACCCAATAGATGTCCTGTGGGGATGTCCCCACTCTCGAATCGATGGCACAGTGCAGACTGATACCATATGAAGGCATCATGTGCTCTGCCAGGGTGTGTGGCACAGACATTGATTATGCGCCCAGTGGCATCACACACCACCTGGCAGTTGACACTGGAGAATCCCTTTCGGTTACGATAGGCATGGCCATCGGGGCCAGGTGGCGTGTGGATGGCCACATGGGTGCAGTCTATGGCCCCTAGCATGCCAGGCATACGTGCTACCCTGTGGAACTCCTGCATGTTTGCTGTACGCTCTGCCGTGGTGCTGGGGAAATGGATGTACTCCGCAGCATGTGGCAGCAGTGCGCTGAGGAATTGGGTGAGGATGCATGACGTGGCCGACTGTGTGATGCCTGTGGTGTCCCGTCGGCCTCTGGAAGGTGCCCGTGGCGAGCAGGCACATGCAGGCTGTCACCTTGGTCTCCACCGACAGAGCGTGACTCCGTCGTGAGGGTGCCTGCATCACATCACATCACTGCACAGCTCACAGAGCTGTCTCAGTATTGCCCTGTTCAGGTGGTACCGGCCCACGATCTCTACATCTGTGTACAGCTCAAAGCTGATGCGGGCACAGTACTGCCTGTCGGGGGCATACCGCCGACGGGCCCCTCCAACGCCACGCCCCCTGCAGCATGGATTCTCACTCTCATTACAGCTTCCATGTGGAAGCTGGCACTGTCCATCTCCCTGGCTTCTGCCCCCTGGCTGCTGTTGCTGTGTTACCCCGCTGTCCTCACTGCTACTTCCACTGCACCAGGCACCCCCGCTGGCCTCTACAAACTATGGAAACACTTTCCTTGCCTGCCCTTTTCAGTCTGTCCGTCTCTGTCTGTCTGCTCTCTCTCTCTCCCCCTTGACAGCCTGGTAGCGTTCTTGTGCCTTCCTTGAGCCTTTTTATTTTGGCTTATTTCCGCTGGTCGCGCAGTTTCTGGCTGTGCCGCTATTGCGCAGTGCGCAAGTCTTTGAATATCGCATTGCGCTCTTTATGCATGGATCCACCCCCTTCGGTTGCGCATGCCTTCATTTTCATTGCACTATTGCTCAGCATGTTTTCCGGGGTGCAACTGCCTCCTTCTGAATATCGCAGAATGGCGCAGTTTTGGACTTGAGCATGAGCAACCCTGTTGCACATGGCGCAACCCTTTTGAATATCTGGGCCATTGTATGTAACCTATGTAAATTTTGCTGTTCTAAAATTTCTGTATGTTTACTTGTATGTACTATCCCGTTCCCTCTACCCCCAGAACGCATCTGGAATCAAGCGGTAGTCTGCTCAATATGTCTTTCCCGGTAAAACTTTTAAATAAATAAATAAATAAAGTTAAAGAGAATATAAATAGGGAATTACATATGGATGTTAGAGAAGAGCATATCGAAAAATTATTAAAAGGTTTAAAACCTCACAAATCGTCAGACCCAGATTTATTGCATCCTAGGATGTTAAAAGAAGTAAGTTCACAGATAGCATCCCGTTAGCATATTTGTTAAGTAGGTCATTCTCTACAGGGGAAGTACTGGCAGATTGGAGAAGTGCAATAGTGATACCCATATACAAAAAGAAGAGGTTAAAAACCTCTATGATAAATTATAGGCCTGTTGCCTGACTGCAGTCTTGTGTAAGGTAGCAGAATGCTTTCTGAAAGAGAAGTTAGAAGAGACTCTTAAGAGGTTAAAATTGAATGATGAGAGGCAACATGGGTTTAAAAAAAATAGGTCATGTTTGACAAATCAACTCATATTTTATGAACAAATTAATAAAAAAGTACATGGAACTAAACCGACGACCGTATTCTTCTTTGACTTTTACAAAGCATTCGATAAGGTACAGCATAACCATCTCATTGCAAAAATGGAAAAAAATAGGTGTTGACAGTAGACTGACTAGGTGGGTGCAGAGTTGGTTGGCAGATAGAAAACAGACAATGAGGATAAGAGGTGTATTGTCAGGTCAAGCGGGGATCACAAGTGGGGTACCACAGGGGTCGGTGCTGGGCCCTACACTATTTTCTTTATACATAGGAGATATTCACCATGGTATCCAGAATTTTTATGGTAAAATTTGCAGATGATATTAAACTGAGAGGGCAGTTGGGTTCAATGGAGGAAATTCAACGACTTGAGTCTGACTTAAAACAAATAGAGAAATGGGCAAGAGATAATAGAATGCCATTCAGTACAGAGAAGTGTAGAGTGATGCATGTGGGGAACAGGAACCCCAAATATGTATATTATCTAAATGACTGTAAAGTGGAGGTTACAGATAAAGAGAAGGACTGTGGAACAATAATAGATGAGGGTATGACATTTAAGGCGCAAAGGTCAGAGGTTATTAGGAGAACAAATTACATGACAAAAAATACAAAAATAAGTTTTATAAATAGATCCAAACAATGTCTTGTGCCACTGTACAGGGCGTATGTAAGGCCCTATTTAGATTACGGATCACCATTGTGGAGTCCAGATATGAAAGGCGAAATAAATAGACTAGAAAGAGTCCAAAGGACATACACCAGGATGATACGGTCAGAAAAAGATAAAGGGTATGAAGAACGATTGGGAAGATTGAAAAGGTTTAAATTAGAGGATAGAAGGAAAAGAGGGGATTTATTACAGTTATTTAAGATTATGAAGGATTCAGAGTTAGTAGAAGAACTAGGTTTAGAAATAGTGAATAAACCAGAAGGATTAAGAAGGCATAAGTTTCAAATAAAAATGGAGACGGTTAAAACAAATTTGAGATATTTTTCTTTTGTGCAGTGAACAGCCAGAATATGGAACACACTGCTAGATTATATTGTCATGAGTAAAACTATAGAACAGTTTAAAAGAGAGATAGATAAATTAATATGTTTCAGGAACTGAAATGAGCCCGCTTTGTGGGGAACGGTATAATGGGCCATGGTGCCTTCTTCTGTTCCATCACCTAGTATGAAACCTAGTATAATGTGTTTGGTATATGAGAGGGAGCAGTCAAGGGTCAGGCCCATCATCATGAATTTAAGGTGTTATCCTAATGTCATGCACTTGACCTATCCATTGTGACCTCTGTAAACAGTTGTACTTATATATGAACATACGAAGACTATCAGAAGAAGGTCATTTGGTCTATCAAGTCTGCTCGTATAGCAGGATCCACAGCTTGAGCTAATGTCCCTGCCCTTCCTCCCTCCCCACTCCTCCCATCCTACCTAACCATGATCCTTACCTTTCCCCTATACCTATCCCAACCAGAAGCCAGAAGGGAAAGGAAACATATTCAATTCAGAGCTTTATAGTAAATGGAATTTGCTATTTTTCTTTTAAACTTAGATTGTGGGTTTTTAGTGACACTGTACTTTCTTTGTTGTCTTTACTTAGAATTGTTTTTGGGCTGTTGAAAATTTAAAACGTAGTGGTGGTGTAGTTCTTTGCTGTCTTTAATTGCTGTAAATTTTCGCCCCCCTTCCCCCAACTCTTAATTATATGCCCTGTTAAATCTGATTGACAGGAGCTAAACACAGGTTATAGTAAGGGTGTGGAGTAGGAGGGGCATAAGGGTGAAGGAGCCCACCCTCAGCATGACAAGTGTTTTGACTCATTTATTTATTTCTTCATTTATTTTCTTTTTTTAAAAAGAAAAGTATCTGAGGATCAGTGGCAGGATTTTTAGGACAGTAAATTAATAAAAAGGGAACTAGGAGAGCTTCAGTAGCAGACAAGTAGTGGAATAGCAGTATAATTGCAGTATAATGTGGGGAGTGGTGCAATGCAATGGCTGTGGGACAGCCATATTCAGGCATACCTTCTGGACACTGAGTTGCTGCCCTATCTGCATGCATCTCTCTGGACTGTGGGATGAGGTAGCCAGACTCAGAGTGGAAGTAAACTGGGTCAGGAGTACCATCACCCCTATCCAGAGACCACCCAGTCCAATGCAACTGCCTCAAAGGATACCAAGAACGAGGAGCACTTGGATGGCAGTGGGCTCAGGGAGGGTTAGAGTGATCAGGCAGAGGCAAATCCCAGATCCCATTCCACTCAAGAACTCATACGCCACACTGGCAAATGGGGACAACCAAATAGAGGTACCCAGAGAAGTGGAAGGAAAGGATGTGGAGGTTAGCCAAGGAGGTGACCTCAGCGGGGAAAGCAGTGGATCCCAAGGAGGAGGAAGCGAATCCTGGTGGGGGACTCCATCATAAGAGGAATCTCCAGCTAGGAACACAGGAGGGGGAAGACAGGGAGGTGAGGTGCCTACCAGGTGCCACGGCATGGAGGGATGGAGGGAAGATCCTGGGGACCACTGGGAAGGCAAGACGGGAGGGTGAGCTGGATGTCATTATCCACCTAGGTACTAATGACTTGGCAAATGGAGAGCAAAAGGAAGTTCAAGAAGAGTTTAGAAAATTGGGGAGGGGTCTCAAGCAAGTAGCTACTTCTGTCACCTTCTCAGAAGTACTACCTGTGAGAGGTAAGGGAGCGCATAGAGGTGCATGCACCAGGAACTTTAACTCATGGTTGAAGAACTGGTGCTGTAAGGAAGGGTTTGGATTCATTGGTGACTGGGGACCCACCTGGAGGGATGGAGGTTTGTTCAAGCCTGATGGCCTGCATCCATCCTGGAGGGGAATCCAAGCACTCAATGATAAGTTTAAATGCTACATTGACAAGCATTTAAACTAGCAAAGGGAGGTGGCAGGCCAGCAAGGAGGGTACCTACTTGCTCACCCCCCACAGCTAGCAGTGGAACCAGTGAACCAGAGGAGTGGCTATCTCTACAAAGCAGTGTGCAAAAGATGGAGATTAGCGCCCCAGAGGTGGATAGGCAGAAAAGGGGCAAAATTCAGCAGACGGGCAGACAGCAAGGAGAACCAGGGATAAAGGACAACCAAGAAAGGGGTTGGAGTAGAACAGCGAAACAGTCTAGGGAGATCAAATCATAGAAAGCCATGTGTGCAAATGCCAGGAGCCTTAGCAACAAGATGGAAGATCTGGAGGCTGTCATGGTGCAGTCAGACCTGGACATTGTGGCCATCACTGAAACCTGGTGTAATGATAACCATGACTGGGAGATGTCCATACCTGGCTACAACATATTCAGAAGAGACAGGGTAGGCAGGAAGGGAGGGAGGAGGAGTGGCACTGTATGTGAAAAATGACATAAGGGCCACAGAGATCCAGGAGGAGCAAAATGGGGGAGAGATACTGTGGGTTTAGCTGGAAAGAAAAATGGGGCCAGCCATCCGCACAGGTGTGGTCTATAGACCACCAGCCCAGGAGGAAGAAACAGATAGGGAGCTGATGCTAGTCATCCAAGGATGGCAGACAAGGGTGAGGTAGTACTGGTTGGAGACTTCAATATTCTAGGCGGGACTGGAGCATCCCAGCAGCAGCATCAACTAGGAACAGATTTATAGTGGACTCCCTTCAGGGTGCCTTCCTCAAGCAACTGGTCATGGAACCAACTTGGCAGAAGGTAATACTGGACCTTGTGCTCACAAACAGGGACAGTGTGATGGGGGTAACAGTGGGGGAGCACCTGGGGAACAGTGACCACCAGTCATTGTGGTTTGAAATCACAGAAAGAGCATAACCAAACCACACAAAAACACATATCCTGGATTTTAGAGGGGCAGACATTGGGAAAATGGTGAGATAATTGAAAGAGGCATTAAGGATAATGGGGCAGGAATCAGGGGTTGAGGAACAGTGGGCAGTATTTAAAATGGAGTTTACAAGAGCAACAGAATTATGCATTAAGCAGGTTAGCAAGAGGAAAAGGAAGAGGAGACCATTATGGTTTTCCAAAGAGGTAGCAAAGAAAGTGAAAGCCAAAAAGATTGCATTCAGGCAATACACAAAGACACAGGCAGAAGGGGATAGGGAGAAGTACCAGGAGAAGCAAAGGGAGGTCAGTAAGGGAAGCCAAAGCAAAGACAGAAGAACACATTGCAAAATCAGTGGGTAGAGGGGACAAAACCTTTTACAGGTACATAAGTGAAAAAAGAAAGGCAAAGGGAGGGATAGTGAGACTGAAGGGGGAGGATGGGGGCGGCGTGGAGGATGACAACAGTAAAGCTGACATATTGTACAGGTATTTCTGCTCAGTCTTTACTGAGGAAGAGGAGGGTAATGGGTCTGAAGGGAGTACAAGGGGTGAGAATGGTGCAGAAATGGACACAAGTCCCTTTACACGAGAAAGGGTCTTGAAGGAACTGGAAGTAATAAGAGTTGATAAAGCAATGGGGCCAGATGGGGTGCACCCCAGAGTCCTTAAAGAACTAAAAGAGGTGGTGGCTGAACCTCTGGCTATCCTGTTTAGCCGATCACTGGAAACAGGGGAGGTACCCAAAGACTGGAGGATAGCAGATGTAGTCCCCTTATACAAAAGTGGGAACAAAGAGGAAGCAGGGAACTACAGACCAGTCAGCCTCACCTCGGTAGTGGGGAAGATCATGGAAGCACTACTGAAGGAGAGACTGGTGGAACATCTAGTTGTCAATGGACTACAGGACCAAAAGCAGCATGGTTTCACCAGGGGGAGGTCATGTCAGGCCAACCTCATAGAATGTTTTGACTGGGTGACTAGGGAGGTGGATCAGGGGAGGGCAGTGGACATGGCCTATCTGGACTTCAACAAGGCCTTTGACACTGTGCCACATAGAAGACTATTACACAAACTGGGGAATATGGGTGTGGGCAGGACAGTAGTGTGGTGGGTAGGTAACTAGCTGGGCGGCAGGACACAGAGGGCGGTGGTAAATGGCTGTCACTCCACAGAGGGAAGAGTGACCAGTGGGGTACCACAGGGATCAGTGCTGGGACCGGTCCTATTCAACATCTTCATCAGTGACATTGCGCAGGACCTAGAAGGCAGAATTTCACTGTTCGCTGATGACACAAAGCTCTGTAACAGAGTAGACACACCAGAGGGTGTAGACAGAATGAGAAGGGACCTGCAGAAACTTGAAGAATGGTCAGGGATTTAGCAGTTGAAATTCAATGCAAAGAAGTGCAAGATAATGCATATGGGGCACAAAAACCCTGGCACAATATATCAGTTGGGGGTGAGAATATAGCATGCACCAAGCAGGAAAGGGATCTTGGGGTTATCATCTCTGATGACCTCAAGGTAGGGAAACAGTGTGACAAGGCAGAAGGTAAGGCAAATAGGAGGCTGGGATGCATAGGCAGGGGCATCACTAGCAGGAAAAGGGAGGTCATAATTCCATTATACAAGACACTAGTGAGGCCCTACCTGGAGTACAGTGTACAGTTCTGGAGACTTTACCTACGTAAGGACATAGACAGGGTAGAGAAGGTTCAGAGGAGGGCAACAAAGATGGTGCATGGATTGCATCACAAGTCCTATGAGGACAGGTTGAAGGAACTGAACATGACTCCCTGGAGGAGAGGAGGAGAGGGATATGATGAGACATACAAGTATCTTACAGGGAGGAACAGGGTGCAGGAATACACTATTTTAAGCGAAAAAGATGTTCCAGGACTAGAGGGCATGGGATGAAGTTGGAGGAGGGACGATTCAGAGGAAACGTGAAGAAGAATTTCTTCACAGAACGGGTGGTGGACAAGTGGAATACCTTGCCAGAGGAACTGTTGGGGGCTGAAACAATCACGGGATTTAAGAATGCATGGGATAGACATAAAGGAATTCTGGAGGTCAGGGGTAAGGGGCAACAGACTTCTAGGAAAACATAAATTGAACTTACAAGCTCAAATGGGCAGACTGGGTGGGCCATAGGCCCTTATCTGCCGACACTGTCTATGTATCTGTGTATCTATGTAACCTCTGTTAAAGCTGCCCACTGTCTTTAATGAGATGATCTTTTCCGGTAGCTCATTCCAAGTGCCCACCACTCTCTCTGTGAAGAAGTGCTTCCTGACCTCCATCCTAAACCTCCCACCCTCCAGCTTAAGACTGTGCCCCCTCATGTTATGGTTGCCACTCAGTTTAAAGAGACTCTCCTTATCAATCTTATTTATCCCTTTCAAGTATTTGAAGGTCCCAATCATGTCCTCTCTCTCTCTCTCTTTCTCTCTGTCTCCTGTCTTCCAGGGAGTACATGTTCAGTGCCCTCAACCTCTCTTCATATGCCTTACCCTGCTGACCTGCTATCATCTTTGTAGCCCTCCTCTGAATGTTCTCCAGAAAGTTAATGTCCTTTTTAAGGTGTAGACACCAGTACTGAACTCCATACTCTGCACTTAATATGCTCTTTCTGTTACTTGCTGTTCACCGCTGCCAGTACTGTTGTAATAATGTTTGTTGTCATACGCATGTATGTAGTTCCACTACCCTTTCCCCCAGTACGCACTGTGAGACAAGCAACTTGTTGTTCAGTGTGCCTTTCCTGGTGAAATGTTTCAATAAATAAATAAATATAGTAAATATACAAGGGGACCGGGGAGCCCACTCCCAGTACCTCTCTTGATCCCACCTCCCCTCCTGATCACCCCCCCCATTCCCAATAAGTACATGACAACACTATAAACAGTAGCCCAACACTTGGGTCCCCAAACCCCAGTGTTGGAATAGCCCCTGAAATAAAGAAAACTGTCCCTCAGTGTTTTTTAACCCTGTAGAAAAGAAAATGGTTCCTCACCGATCTGACCTCACACACACTCTCACTCCACCCTGAACTTTCATTTAGCACACACACACACACACACACACACACACACACACACACACATTCACTCACTTACTTACCTGAACATGTTCCACAGTGTAGATCCACTTTGTGTTCGAAGACATGACTTGCTTCTGGAACCAGTGACTGTGATATGAGAAAATCAAGTTAAGTGTGATTTCATGTATTTCAGTGTGGGGTTAAGCTTTGATGCATAACTTTCCCATTTGTACAGATTTTGACCCCAGATTTTTAAGATGGCCTTTTTGGGACCCCACCTCATGACCAGTGGTGGTGGAATTTTGCAAATCTGACCTGAAAGGTGATTTGTGGCTGCTCTGCAAAATCATCTTTTAGGTGGTATTTGTACATTTTCACCACCCTTGCTCATAAGGTAAGGTTATAAGAAGGCTATGTTAAAAATTTGCAGTCAAAATACGTAAAATAACAAAGTTATGCATATGTTTAATTTTTTCTATGTTCACTCATAACTTTGGTAATTTTAAATATTATGACCCTAAATTTTCAGTATAGACACTTCTCCACACCACCTCATGAATGTGACAGCAGTCAATTTTCAAGTCCTAGCCAAAATGTGTTTTTGTACCTGTGGCACGGAATGACATTTCAATGGCATAGAATGATGTTTCGGTGGGGATTTGAACATTTTCACTTACCTGGTTCATGAGGTGGGGTAATTCGAAGGCTATGCTGAAAATGTGGTGTACTAATATGGTAAAATGGCAAGGTAATGAGTGAACATTGCAGTATTTCAACGTTCACTCATAACTTCGCTAATTTTCAATATTTTGACTCCAAACTTTCAACATAGCTATTTTTCCACACCATTTCAAAATGTGAGAGGTGTTAGTTTTTTTATCCTGGATGAGATGTGTTTTCATACTTCTGGTGTGAAATGGCATTTCAGCCAATATACTATAAATGCTACATATCACAATTACCAGAGGAGTCATAAAACAATTACCTTGAAAATTTCGTGTCAAAATAAAAAAAAAACCCATACATATATATATATATATATACACACACACAATATATTAGTTAAGAAACTTTGTGTGTAGTGGCAGTCTTGACCCCGGCAGCTATGCTTTGTGTTCCCATGCTGGTGAGCACAGTTCAGGGCAAACTCAGTGACCCAGCTGGATGGGGTGAGGCTGGGGGAATGGCAGTGTTATGCGACACCCCCCAGCTAGGGAATGAAAACTGCAGGGTTGTCCACATGAGCCCGGGTATGATATAGTGACGATAACTGTCCTCTTGTCATAGAGCACTGCACCTCTGCACCCATGGGTGGCAGAGGGCCCTGCGTGTTGGCTGACAGATTGACTGTTTGCCCTGTGCGTCTGTATCTGCAGCCACATGTATGTGCAGGGACCAGAGGACCCTGCATTTCCACAGCCCACCAGACAGCCACATAAATTATTGATATCTGTCACTACACACAGGCAGACAGAGTGTTCCCTTGGCACAGGGCCTAATTGGACCTATGTGAATGAGGATATAATCCCACTATCTCAAAAAGAAAGGAATTTCTTTGCAAAAAACTTTAACACACTAGTTAGGGTTCAACTCAATGCAAAAAAAGTAGGGAAATGTGGTGTTAGGGTTTCCAACCCACACTCCCCGCCACTACCACCCCCAAGCAGCAAAAGGAAAAAACATTAGGCTTTTGGGTCTCCAGAGTCTTGGTGAATCAGTAGTGGAGTCTTCCTTGTGGTTGCTAACCCTAATGCCCACTCCGTTCCTAAGGAAACAGCATCAGACACAATCTCATTTCTTCACACAGGGTACAAGAGGCTGTGTTGGCAACATTTGGCGAGACATACTTCCTACCCACGAAGAGTATATCTCTGTCAGACACTGGCTTGGAGCTGTACCTTGTGCTTCAGCCAGGAGGCTATGTCTGGGAGTGAGGGGTGAGCATTAGGGTTCACAACCCCAAGGAAGACCCCAAACCCTAATGTTTTTCCTTTTGCTGCTTGGGGGCAGGGGGTTGGGAGTTAGGGTTGGAAACCCTAATGCCACATATTCCTACTTTTGTGGCATTGAGTTGAACCCTAATTGGTATATTAACAAAGTTTTTTGCGAATAATATATTACACAGAACACATCTGACATTTATTGGCAATGTTCTTCATTTTAAATTTAGTAAAAGATTAAAATGAATGTGTTCAGTTAGTTAGACTAAAGTTAGACCAATGGATGTAGAATGATCATGCCGAAGCATAGTCAGTCATAGTTAAACATTACCATGGTTGACCATACTCCAACCATACCAGACTCACAATAGTTTTCAGCTCATCAACCACCGTCAAAGCATGGCCAGAGCATGGTCAACTATTTTCAACCATGGTTGAACACCATGGCCAAATCCTCAATGGAAATCCTTTCCAAATGAAATAAAATGTTTAAAGGAAAGAGGGCTATGCTTTCTGTAGGCTGACAAATTCTGTCAGTAAATAACATTTGAACCATTCATAGTTACTTATTTCCATGTGTAACTGCATTCTAGAGCAATTTTTGAATAACCATGTTTGTAACATTTTAATCATGTCTTAACTGCCATGTTTCTGCCATGTTTAAAGATCAAATACCAATGTTGTACAGCTTTACCATAAACGCAGGAATTCAAGTCCCTGTGGCATGATTAGTGTTTCCTGAAAATATGCTGTTTGGTTTTGTGGTTTTCTTTAAATCAGCATCTGTTCATGTGCTCTGCAGTAACTGAAAACAGTGAAGATATTTCTGTCCCTATCAGTAAATGATGACATCATACCTGTCCAGCCTGTTGCTGCAGCAATGAAGTCCTTAATTGCCAGTAGTAGCTGTTGCTACTAACCCATCTGATTTATTTGTGTCTAGATAAATTAGTTTGCAATCTATCATTCTGTTCTCATAAAGAGTTGGTAATTTGTGTTTCAGTGGGTAACTGAAGTTGGATAAATGAATGTGTATGAGAAGTCTCCTGTCTGTATCACAACTGAGTTCTTTCACATCAAAACTCTGCATTGTTTTTTGGCTATATAAACACATGGCTGTTTAATGGATATAAAATAAATCTAAAGTAGTGGGTATTTGATGTAGCCTCCATACATATATTCATGTGAGAACAATATTGTTGTTTTGTCAGATTGACAACCAGGTGTCTGCCACACTTTGCTATTTCAGGAACATGTACTGTTTGAACTCACAAAATTCAGTTCTCTGAGGGATTCTGTGTGGAAATACATCATGTATGTGTGTAACTAGGCATACTATATATCATCCTGATGCCCCTATCTCTTGCCCTTCAGTTGAGGCTGCTGCATCCTGCTTCCCTCTGTCCCCCTCACCTACAAGCAGAGCCAATGCCACCTGTTGCCCCCTGTTCCAGTCTCCACAGACAGGACTGCTGTGCTCTGTTAAGCCCTACAGTCCCAGGGCTTCTGCCTCCAAACATTCATTTATACCACTTCAGTTACCCACTGAAAAACAAATGATCAACTCTTTATAAGAACAGAATGATGGACTGTAACCTAATCTATATAAACACAAACCACATGGATTAGTAGCTCACTTGGAGTAAAGACAATTAGTGCTACAGATTGCTCTGACTGGGAAGCGCAACAGCTACTACAGGCAATGAAGGACTTCATTGTTGCAGCAACAGGCTGGACAGGAATTATGTCATCACTCACTGATAGGGACAGAAATATCTTCACTGTTTCTTCAGTTTTCAGTTACTGCAGAGCACATGAACAGATACTGATTTAAAGAAAACCACAAAACCAGAAAGTTTATTTTCAGGAAACACTAATCATGACACAGGGACTTGAATGCCTGCGTTTATTGTAAATCTGTAAAACACTAGCATTTGATCTTTAACCATGTTCAACGATTTTAACTGTGTTATCAACATGTTTGATAATGAAACTCTGACCGTTATAATTTCACAGCTTTCAAGCATGGTCATGGAAAGGCAACTACCATGTTCAAAACATAATCAAGCATGAAATGGACATGAAATATGGTAAACATAACAGCAGGATAGGACAGAAGAATCGGAGGTCCAGGTTGGGAGAGAAAGAAACATAGAAGTTGTCGTCAGATAAGGACCTCTTGACCTACTTAGTCTGTTCAGTTTTCCCTGCCTACTGTGCCACTACAGACCCTACTCAATTTCCAGTCATCTCCTCCCCTTGGTTTACTATCAAGGTCCCCTTGTATCTGTCCCATGCATGCCTTAGTCCCATCACCATTTTAGCACCCACCACCTCCACTGGAAGGCTGTTCCAGGTGTCCAGCACCCTCTCTGTGAAGAAGTATTTCCTCACATTTCCTCTGAGCCTCCCCCCTCCAACTTCATAGTGTGACCCCTTGTTCTTGAGCTTCTTTGTCTATGGAAAATGCTACCTTCCTATACCTTATTAATACCTGTTAGGTATTTGAATGTTTCTATCATATCCCCCCTTACCTCCTCTCCTCCACAGAGTGCATATTCAATCCCTTGAGTCTGTCCTTGTAGGGCTTTTGATGCAGGCCTTGCACCATTTTGGTAGACCTCTTTTGTATCGGGTCCACCTTACTAATGTCCTTCTGGTGGTGGAGACTCCAGAACTGGACACAGTACTTGAGGTGGCATCGTAGCAGTGATCTGTACAGGGGTAATAGTACCTCCTTCTTCTTACTGGTAATACCCCTTCCTATGCACCTGAGCATCCTGCTAGCCTTCCCCACTGCCTTATCACACTGCTTGGCTACCTTTAGATCATCATATATGATTACTCCAGGTCTCTTTCCTGTTTGGTGGTCGCCAGTACTTCCCCTCCCAATTGGTACGTAGCCCCTGGGTTTCTGTGCCCCAAGTGCATGATTTAGCACTTTTTTGCATTGAAACCCAGCTGCCAAACCCTTGAATATTCTTCCAACTTTTTCAAATCATCCTTCATTTTTACCACCCCCCTGGTATGTCTGCTCTGTTGCAGATTTTTGTGTCATCTATGAACAGGCATACTTTTCCTTCTAGCCCTTCTGCAATGTTGCTAATAAAGACACTGAAGAGGACTGGGCCCAGTACTGAGCCCTGAGGCACCCCACTAGTCATCTTGCCTTCTCCAGAGTGGACACCATTTACCACTACTGTCTGACTCCTGTTGCTTAACCAACTTCTTACCCAGTTTATAACTTTTTGACCCACTCCCAAACAGACCAGCTTGTTCACCAGTCTTCTGTGTGGAATGGTGTCAAAGGCCTAACTGAAATCCAGGTAGGCCACATCTACCACTCCTCTCTGATCCACTAC
Source organism: Neoceratodus forsteri (assembly GCA_016271365.2). NCBI lineage: Eukaryota > Metazoa > Chordata > Ceratodontiformes > Ceratodontidae > Neoceratodus > Neoceratodus forsteri. Next base: position 443,792,100 of record JADMNL010000023.1, read on the forward strand.
CCTCATCACCCAGTTGAAAAACTTGATCAGGTTTGTCTGGCAAGACCTCCTGCTTGTGAAACCATGTTGCCTTGGACCCTGTAATCTACTGATTACAAGGTATTCCACTATCCTTTCCTTCAGTAGTGTTTCCATTACTTTGCCCACTACCGAAGTCAGGCTGACAATTGCCTCCTCCTCCCTGTTCCCACTTTTGTGATGTGGGACCACATCTGCCCTGCTCCAGTCCCTCAGAACCTTCCCTGTTTCTACTGATAAGTTGAACAGAGTTGCCAGAGGTGCAGCCAGCACCGCTTTGAGCTCCCTCGGTATCCAGGAGTGCACCTCATCATGTCCCATTGCCTTGTCTACTTTTAATTGTGCTGGCACCTTGAATACTTTCTCTTCTATAAAAGGACTGGTGTCCACCTCCTTACCATGTATGCTCTTGGCCCTTATCTTTGGCCCATCACCTAACCCTTCTTCTGTAAATACTGAACAAAAGTATTTGTTCAATATGTCTGCCTTCTTTTGGTCCTTCTGCTTCCTACACACCCCTTCCTCCCCATTTATCATTACTATTCCCCCTTTGATCCTCCTCTTCTCACTTATATATCTAAAGGAAGTTTTATCCCCTCCTTTTAATGATTGGGCAATATTCTCCTTTGTTTGTGCCTTTGTGCATCTAACTGCCTTCCCTGCCTCCCTTTGTTTCTCCTGGTAGTGTTCCCTATCCTCCCCTTCTATGTCTTTTTGTACTTTCAAAATGCTAGTTCTTTTGCTCTTACTTGTTCTGCTACATCTTTAGAGAACTATAGTGGTCTCCTTTTTCTCTTGCTCTTATTAACCTGCTTGACACAGAGATTTGTTGCTTTTTCAATGCCCCCCTTTATTTTTGCCCATAGTTCCTCAGTTCCCCCAAAATCCTCTATCTCCACCAGGGCAATCCTTGAGGCATTCTCCCACTTTCCTGAAATCGGCCCTCCTGAAGTCCCTCTTAGTGCAGCTTGGTTCTGGCCCAGTCCTTATATTGAACCCCACTGTATGTTGATCACTGGACCCCACATTTTCACCCACTGTAAAGTCAGCAACACTGTCCCTGTCTGTCAGTACTAGGTCCAGTATTGTTCACCCCCCATAAGTGGGCTTCTTAACCAGTTGCCTGAGGAATGCCCCTTGCAGGGAGTCCAACATGTCCCTACTTCTGACTGTTGCTGCAGCTGGTAGGCTCCAATTCATGTCTGGTAGATTGAAGTCATCCACCAGCAACACCTCTCCCTTGCATGCCATTCATTGGATGACTTGCATCATGTCCTTATACACCTCTCCCCCCCATGCTGGAGGTCTGTAGATCACTCCTATGTGAATAGTGTCTATGTGAATAGGTCCCTTACATGTTTCCTGGGTGACCCACAGTACCTTAGCTCCTCCCTGCTCTCCCTGTATTTCCATGGCTTTTATTTTGTCCCTAACATAAAGAGCCACTCTTCCCTCTTTTTTACCTACCCTGTCTTTTCTGTTCAGAGTATACCCTGGTATGACCACATCCCAATCCCGGTTTTAATTGCACCAGGACTTGTTAATTGCAACCATTTCCAGGTCTGCTTCTGCCATGGTGGCTGCTAGGTCTGCATTTTTGCTGCCTAGACTTTGAACATTTGCACACATGGTTTTCAAGTTTGGGATGCCACCTCCCTTCTTGTTTTCCATTTGCCCCCCTTTGCTTCCTCCACTATCTCATTATCACTCTTGCCTTCTATCTCCTGGATGCCTCCATTATATAGTTCTTTTGGGGGTTTCATCCCCCCAGAATTCCCCTTGCTGACCTCATTTACCTGTGAGGGGACAGTTTTTGTCTCCCTTCATTTTTCTGCCTCCCCCTTGGCTTGTTTAAATGCTGGCCAATGTAGTATTTAAACCATTCACTGAGGATCACAGTTCCCCTCCTGGACGGATGCAGGTTGTTACCCCATACAGGCCCTTATCCCTCCTGGTGGGGCCTCATCCCCCAATGAAACTGAAACTCTCCTCTCTGCACCATTCCTTCAACCATGTGTTGACATTCCTGGTGAGGAGAATCGTGCCTTCCCTCCTGTTATAGATAAGAAGCACTTCCAAGAAGCTCACAGATCATGCCACCTGCCTAAGACCCCTCCCAAATTCCCTGAATTCCTCCTGAACTATTGCTGGCTCATCCCTAGTCAGGTCATTAGTCCTCAGATAGACAATGATGTCTAGCTCTCCCTCCCTTCCTGCTGCCCCAGTGATCCTTTGGATCTTCTTTCCATCCCTGCGAACTGTGGCACGAGGCAAAGGAACAAAATGAATAATGGTATGGGACTTCAAAAAAGTGGACTTCTGCAAAATTAGGGAAAAATTGGAGAAAATTATAAAGGACATAGTGAAGGTATTGGAAACAGAAGAAAAGTGGGTAATATTTAAAAAGACAATGATAGAAATGACAAATAGCTAAATTCCAAAGGTATCTAAAGGAAATAGGGCTAAGAGGCCACTATGGTCACTATGGTTCACTATGGTTCACAGCCAATATAAATAAAGGTGGTGGTAAGAGCCAAAAAGAGGGCATTTCTAAGTATATTGGTAGTCTAAGGGAGGAAGACAGAAAAAGTAGCTGGAAGCAACAAGAGAAACCACCAGAGATGTGTGAGAGGCCAAAGCAGAGACAGAGCTTCTGTTGGCAAAGGTGGGGAAGAAAGTGGATAAGACATTCTTCTGGTACATCCAGGAGAAGCACATGGTCAAAGGGGGTTCAGTAAGACTTAAGGGCAATGAGGGGTGGTAGGAGGAGGACAAGGGGAAGGCAGAGATACTGATCATTTAGTTTTGTTTGGTATTTAGTAAGGAAAATGATGGACCACGGCCAGAATGTGGGGTTAGGAAAGGAAGAAGCAAAGACTCTGGAGGAATGGTCCAGATAACAAAAGCACATTGGAAAAGCTAGCAAGTATGAAAGTAGATAATCCACGGACCTGATGGCTTACATTGAGAATGGTACAAGAAGTAGCAGGTCCACTAGCAGATATTCTCAATTGCTTGCTAGCCACAGGGGTGGTCCCTAGTGACTTGAGGGCAAGGAATATGGTTCCACTACACAAGAGTGGGAAGAGTGATGAGACACAGAACTATAGGCCAGTCATCTCGACATCTATAATGGAGAAAATGATGCAATCTTTACTCTGAGAGGATCTGGTGAACTTCCTAGAAGGGAACAGGATGCAGGACAGCAAACAGCATGAATTCACAAAGGGGAAGTCTTGCTAGATGAATCTGGTTGAGTTTTTTCAGCTGGGTAACCACAGCAGCAGACAAAGAGCAAGCAGCTGATACAGTATACCAGAGAACAAGAAATAAGTGCCTTAGCTGGAATTTGAATGCAGGCCACTCAGAATGCCATTCTAGTTGTGCTACAAGCTATGCCACCAAGGCAACTGGAAATATGGGTCTCCCAGAACCTCCTTACTCTTTCTCTGATGCATAACGTGGTGCTGTACAGATGATTACATTTTTCATTCACAAGGGTGTAATGTGCATATATACAGGATGTCATGGTGTACATATATATGGAATCCAAACAAACAGAAGAGAGAAAGAAATAAGTGCTTAGTTGGGATTTGAACCCAGGACACCCAGAATACCATTCTGGTTCACTACTAGCTGTACCACCAAGTCCCAGGTTTCCAGTTGCCTTGGCGGAGATGCTGGTAGTGCAACCAGAATGGTATTCAGGTTGGCCTCAATTCAAATCCCAGATAAGACACTTATTTGTTTCTCTCTTCTGTTTGTTTGGTTCCTTATATGTGAACACTGTACCCTCATGAATGAAAACTGTAATTATCTGTGCAGCATCAGGTTGTGCATTAGAGAAACAGTAAGATGCTTAGCAGTCCAAGGTTTCCATTAATAGCGCAACCAGAAAAGTATTTAGGGTGGCCTGGGTTCAAATCCCAGCTAAGGAACTTATTTCTTTCTCTCTTCTGTTTAGAGTCCATATATGTGCAAACTGCTCCCATGTGAATGAAAAATAGTATACCAAGACTTCAGTAAGGCCTTTGACTCAGTCACCCACTGGAGGCTGGTCAAAATGATTAGTAATGATGTGATACAGGAAAAAATGGCAAACTGGGTAGAGAGCTGCCTGAGAGGTAGATCTCATAGGATGGTAGTCAATGGGGAGTTTTCAGAGGCAAGGGAGGTGACAAGTGGAGTACCTCAGGGGTCAGTACTAGGATTAATCCTCTTCAGTATATTCATCTGTGATATAGGTGAAGGTATCAAGGGTGACATCTGCCACTTTACAGATAACACAAAGATCTGTGCAAGGGTAGATGCAGAAGAAGGGACAAGGGAACTAAGGGAGGATCTGAGCAGGTTGCAGAGCTGGTCAAAGATATGGCAGCTGAACTTCAATGCTAGGAAATGTAAAGTAATGAACACTGGGAAAAGGACCCCAAGGGTGCGATACGGAATGAGGGGGGTGTGACTGGACAGCACTACGGAAGAAAACAATTTCGTTGTGATACTGAAGACCCTAAAAATGTCAGCACACTTCAACAGAGTAGCAAGCAAAGTAGACAGAATGCTGGGATACATAGGGCAGGGGATAAGCAGTAGAAAGAGTGCAAGTCAGCTAAGATGGTCCAAAGCTTAGGGTAATGACATGATGAGAGGCTGCAGAACTTTAACATGTACACCTTTGAAACAAGGAGGGAAAGGGGTGACATGACTGAGGAATAAAAATACCTGCATAGGATAAATAGAGTGGATGCCAAGGAACTCCTGAGTCAAACACAGGATCGAGAGGGAATTCACTGAAGCTGGTGGGGGGGATTCAATAAAGATGCCCGTAAGCACTTCTTCACAGGAAGGGTGGTGGACAAGTGGCATAAGCTACCTGTGGAAGTGGTGCAGGCCAAATCAATTGGCGGCTTGAAGCAGGGATGGAATAGGCATGTGGTTTTAGTTAAAAAAAGGGGGGGGTCAGTAACAAAAGGGAGAAGTGCCACTAGGGCAAGGCAGAATATTTAGGTAGGGTGGGCAGACTGGAAGGGCCAAGCGTTTTTTTTTCTGCATTCAGGGTCTGTGTATGTATGTGTATGAGCAACTGGAGCTCACTTTTTTATTTATGGAGACCGTCAATAAACTGAGATCCCCCAATATATATAAAAGATTGTGTTGTGTAACTGGCACTCACTTCAGACCTATGGGGCCCTGTCTATAAACTGTGATATCCCCATTACAAGTAAATGGCAGTGTTGTGTGAGTTACTGGGGCTCACTTCACAGCTATGGGATCCTGACTCTAAACTTGAGATCCCCTATTATAAGTAAATTACAGTGTTGTATGTGTAATTGTACCTGACTTCACAGTGGTGGGGGCCAAGCTCCTGTGGGCTTCTCTTTCCAAAGTTCCAATCACCCCTCTTGCTCCTATTTTTAGTTTAATTACAGGATTGTGTGAACTACAGTAAAGCCGGATTCTTTGTACGGAACTGGCACAATGCCATGCCCACACCTTCTAGTTACACAGTAACAGAAATCTGACTGAAGGAGCACATGCTTAAGAACAAAATAGTTTATCTGAAAACTAGCATTAGGTAAAGGCTCCATAGCTCAGGGGTTAGAGCACTGGTCTTGTAAACCAGGGGTCGCGAGTTCAAATCTCGCTGGGGCCTAGCATTAATGCTTTTTAAAGAGGAAGTAAAGACTTCAATGCAAGACTAAAGTCTGCAAGCTATTAAAAAGCTCTTTCAGGTAGAGTATCATGCTTACATGTAGTCATTGGCTGTCCAGTGATATTCCTATCTCCTCTCCTGGTGGCTACCTTTGCTCCCTCCTTTGCCTGTAACTAACTCCCCTTCTGCTGTCTGTCTCCTCTCTTCTTTTTGGCCCTACCCTATTTTTCTGTCACACACACACACACACACACACACACACACACACACACACGTGCACACACATCTCCTAGCTGGTGCCAGGTTAATTTTTTTCCTAGTATATGTTAGGAAAACATTTACTTTTTTTTTCTTTGACTGGTAATCAAAATTGCTTGTTCTGCAGTTACATAATGTCATTCTTCACAGGTAGTATATCCTAGTGGTTACAATATTGCAGTCTGAATCAAAGGATTCAGATCTGTGTTTGAATCCCATGACTGCTACTTGTACTTATTTATTTCATTTTTTGTTGATTGGGAAAGGAAGAATAGGCAGTTCTGACTATTTTCAGCCTAATCTCAGAGGGAGGGGGAGATGCAGATGGAAACCAACTAAAATTGAACCAGTTTAAGCTGTTGATGATATTTTTAGTGACTACTTGTACGAGTCTGAGCAAATAATTTAATCATCTGTCCCTGGGCTGCACCAATAAAGAAGCTAGTCTCAGTGTGCCTTTTTCAACCAAAAAATAAACATATCTGCTTTCCATCTGTAACTCCCCATACATAAAATAGGCCTATTGCTCAACTAACTGAAATCACTAATAGTTAATACAATTTCAACTATTCATTAGTTTTGCCTTGGTTGAAATGTTCACATACAAATGAGTTAGTTGCTAACCCCCTTGTAGAATAACTGACTGATAACTAATTCTTTAATCCATTCAGTAGTTAGTAATTTAATAATCTGTTTCCTACTTAAGAATTAATTAATCTTTATTAACTGGGTATTAGTTTGCAATTTATTTGTTATTAGTTGAGATAATGTAATGGCGCTGTTATTTTTAATCAACACTCAGTTTCTGTGAATGATTTGGGGAGCTGGTAATCACAAGTTGCTTCTGCACATGTACTGTATCTGGACTCACTGAAAGAATTCCTGATCTGCAGGAGTTTGAGTACTGTGGGTTCCCAACATTTTTAATTAATTAAAAACACTGATAAAAGGGTATTGTTATAGTGAATATACATATATATATATATATATATATAAAATAATATTATTTGCAAAAAAACTGCATTAAAGCAACATTTAGGGTTCAGGCTAAAGTGAAAAAAGTAGGGAAACGTGGTTTTAAGGTTTCTAACCCTAAAACCTCACCACCACCCCTAAAACAAATCAGGGGTGCAGTCTTCCTTGGGGTTGTCAACCCTAAAGCTCACCCAATAAGGTATGTATGTTTCTGGAGTGTACAGAATGGGGTGAGCTTTAGGGCTGACAACCTCAAGAAAGACTGCACTCCCGATTTGTTTTAGGGGTGGTGGGGTATTTTTAGAGTTGAAACACCTAAAACCACATTTCTCTACTTTTTTTGCTTTAGCCTGAACCCTAAATGTTGCATTAACACAGTTTCTTGCAAAGAATATATAGATACAGATTTTGTTTTGCAGATGACACTAAGATCTGTAATAGGGTGGGGGTGTGGAAAAAATGAGAAGGGACCTAAACATGCTTGAGGAGTGGTCGAGAGTTTGGCAGCTAAGATTCAGTGCAAAGAACTGTCAAATAATGCACTTGGGGTGCAGAAATCCAAGGGAGCAGTACAAGATGGGGGGGGATACTGATGACCACCAGTCAAGAAAGGGACCTGGGAGTAATCATATCTATGATCTAAAGGTAACCAAACAATGTGGGATGGCTGTGGGGAGAGCCAGTGGGATGCTAGGGTGCATATGGAAAAGTATCACCAGCAGAAAAAAGGAGGTGGTTATGCCACTGTACAGATCACTAGTGAGACCTCATCTGGAATACTGTGTCCAGTTCTGGAAACTGCATCTCCGAAAGGACATAGACAAAATATAGGCAGTCCAGAGAAGGCAACAAAAATGGTGCAAGGACTGCACCAAACATCATGTGAGCAAAGACTAGAGGACCTCAATATGTATTCCCTGGAGGGGGGAGGATATGATAGAGACATTCAAGTGCATCAGGGGGATAAACAAGGTAAAGGAGGGTAGCATCTTTCAGAAAAGAAGGTGTACAAGAACAAGGGGGCATGATATGAGGCTGGGGGGTAGGCTCAGGTGCAATGTGAGGAAGTACTTTTTCACAGAAAGAGTAGTGGATGTTTGGAACAGCTTCCCTGCAGAGGTGGTGGGGGCAAAAACAGTAGGGGAATTTAAGAATGCATGGATAGACATGAGTACTCTAGCAATAGGGAACTAGGGTCTGCAGTAATGAATTAGGTAGGGAAAAGGGGCAGACTGCTGTAGGTGGGCCATACAGTCCTTATCTGTTATCACTTTCTGTGTATCTATGTGTATATATATATATATATATATGTAGATGTAGATATAAATGTATACACACACACACAAAAAGAAAAATTATCACTTGAACAGGGACTTGAACCCTGGACCCTCAGATTAAATGCCTGATACTTTACGGACTAAGCAATGCAGACACCATTTTTGATGGTTCTGTACTCCCCTCTTTGTTACACTTTAGCCTTCAACTGATTTACATCCCAACATAAGAAAGCCTAGCAGAAGCAGGTCCTTGAGTCTGCTTGATGCAGAACTCATGGGAATATGCTACATGTTGTTCCGCCCACAATTCCCATCACCCTAACCTTCCCCTTGAATCTATCCCACCCTCTTTTTTTCCCCACCCGGAGTTTATCCTCCAGTCGCTCCAACTGGCCCCTATCTGGACCAGTCATCCAGCCTCTTGGGTCTTACCTTCTCTGTTATGGTTCTGCCAAAGGACTCTGGATGGAGATGCTTGGTCATCAGTGCATGGCCTGTGAGAGATAGGGCCATTACCGCACATTGGTCAGATGGATTTTCCTCCATACTCTCCCTGGGGCCCATGCAGGTGCAGTGATGTAATGTGCATGTTCTGCCTCCACAGAGATGCACCAGGCATCCAGGCATGTGGTCTCCTTCCCCTGCTGTTCTGTGGTGCTGAAACCCAGATTTCTCCAGGTGGCAGTCAAGCCATGGAACAGGCGATTCCCCCTTCCTGAGGGTACAGCATTGTATATGGATGCTCAATCCTCCCTCTCCCAGCCAATCCACGAGTAACCCAAGTCTGTTCCTGAACCTGGGTCACTGGCATGGGCAGGAGCACCTGATGCCTCAATCCTCTATGCCACAAGGCTGGCTTATCCTGCATTCTCTTATAAACCCCCAGTTAACTGGACAGCCTGGTAGTTCAGATGGCTGAGGCACTGTAAGCATCTCACATGTCACCATGCTGGTGATCCAAGTTCGAGAATGAAGTCAGGTCACATGGGGTCGGCAGGGTGAAGGACTGAGAAGATCGGGTGGCTGCCTTGTGGCTCTCCTCTCCTGGACTGGGGTGGTGAGTCCCAGCTCTTGGATGGCACCAGGAGGAGGCTTGATGGTAGCACCAATACTTAGGAGACTGACTTCAGTCAGGGAGGGTAGAAGGAGCTGTGGTTCTGGAATGCATACATACCTCCACATACATGCGTCCTTCATGCCACTGTAACTCTGGGAACCAGAGGAGAAAACAGCAGGTAAAATGGTGACCTAGGCTTCGTAAAGCCTCTGCAACCCACCCTGCCCCTTCAATCTAAGGTGATACTGGATGAGAGTCTCCAGGGCTGAAGGACAGCCCTCCCTCCACTGGCCCCACTGGTGGGGGCAATCTATGAGGGAACCTAGTGCTGACCAAGGAAGTGAGATAAGGGACGGTCAATGGTGACTGGGGATGAGGCTGAATAGCTGCCTGGTCTGACCCAGAGGAGATAAAAACCTTTATAAAAAAAAATTCCCCATGGTGCTGTGATTTACTACTCCAGTTTGGTAGTCCATCCATCCTGCCACCACCCTTTCAGTGAGGAAGTGCCTTCAGGCCTCCTTTCTGTGCTTCCCCTCCCCTTCCCATTAATTTGCAGTTGTGCCCTCTGGTGTTTCTGTTCTCAGTTTTGGAAAAAGATCACCTGTGTCGACCTTGCTAATGCCTTTAAGGTATCTGCAGGTCTCAATCATGTCCCTTCCCTCTCTTTCCTCTCCTCCATTGAGTAAATGTTCACATACACCAGCCTCTAATAATACAAAATACCCTACTGTTGCTACTGCCAAACCATTTTGGCAGCCGTCCTCTGTACCACCTCCACCTAGTTTATGTCCTTCTTATGGTGGGAGCTCTAGTACTGCACACAGTGCTCCAGATGTGGATGCACCATGGACCTGTACAGGGGCAGAATGCCCTCTTTCCTCCTGCTTGAAAACCTCCTTGATATGTGACCCAGCATTGTGTTTCCCTTTTCTATCACCTTTTTGCAATGCGTTGATGGTGTCAGGTCACTTGTAATGGTTACTCCCAGGTCTTTCTCCTCCTTTAAGACTATATCTTTCACCCTGCCCAAGATTGTACTTGGTTCTGGGGTTCTTACACCCTATGTATATCACCTTGCACTTTTTACCATAGAACCCCAGTTGCCACATTCCAGACCACCTCTCTATCCTTGCTAGGTTCTCCCTTAGATTCCTTACTCACTCCTTAGTGACCACCCTCCTGCAGAGCTTGGTATCATCCATGAAAAGACACAGCTTTGCATTCGATGCTATTGATGAACACATTTAACAGGACCAGACCAAGCAAGCAGAGACCCCTGTGGGAGCCCTCTAACTATTTCTCTCATCCCAGAGTGCTCTCCCCCCCAACGCCACCTGCAGCATTCTACGCCCTAGCCAGTTTCCCACCCACCTGGTTAGTTTTTCCCTTTTCCCCATATCTGTTAGTTTTTTGATCAACCTCTTGTAGGAGAATGAGTCAAAGGCATTGCTGAAGTTCAGGTAAGGTATGTCCATTTCTTGGCCCTTGTTCACTGCCCCAGTGACCCAATCAAAGAAGCTGATCAAATTTGTCTGGCATGTCCCCCTGATTTGCAGTCTCTAGTATGAGAGGTTCCAGTAGGCAAGCTACACAAAACAATTATTTTACATTTGCTAAGTGTAGCAAGTAGATAAATATTCAGCAGGTAAAGAAACGTCACCAGCTTGCCACACTTATGCACAATACCCAGCATCATCGTTTGTATTTTTCCCCTTTTCTAAGGATCGTGTGTTAATCTGTCTTGCAGCAGGAACAACATTTAGCGTAGACTTTGGCTTCTTAGTCACGCAAATTCAGTGTATTAAGAGTTGTGCATGATATCAACTGTTTGAAAAGAAAAACAAGAGTCTCTTGATAGTTTGATATCTTTCATTAGACCAACATATATCTTATACAAAGATAGCATAGTAAAGATGTTTTTTTGGGGCCCAGTAGGTTCCTTCATCAGGTCCAATAGCAGTCTGAGCAGAAGAAGCTGAAGTTATATAAAACAAAAACAATGATAAATTCTTTTTTCTGCTCCCCATTCCAGTCGACCCTCCTTTCCACCAGTCTTCCCAGTCCAGTCACCCTGACTTCTCCCATGGCTTAATGTACCTCTCCTGTAGTCCCCCATGGCTAGCCCTCTGTGGCAGGGTGGTGGGGAGTCCCTCAACCTGCCAGGACTGGATCCAGATTCCAGTAGGTGTCTGAATCATCAGTGCAGGGCCTGCAGAGGCCGGCAGTCATCCAGCGCAACTGGGAGATTTTCTGTTTTCTCCACTGGGAGACGTGGCATGCACTGACATCAAGGCACATGTGCCAGTGCCTACCATATCTCTCCCACCTCCTGTAGCTCATACTTCCTGTCTAGCTGCCGGGGTCAGTTAAAACATAGCTGTCCCGAGGGAGAAAAGTGGTTCGATGGACACTGAAGCCTCCTGCCCCCAGCTGGCCCTCCGACACCTCAGGCTCGCTGCTGAACCCAGGTCATCAGCAATGCAAGCAGTAATGCTACCACTGTGCTGGCAGGCCGGCGAACAATAATACATTTTTAAAAAGTAAGTGTGAAAATTTGGGACTGAGCCAAGGGTCTCATATGTGCAAAGCTTACTTTCTACCACTGAGCTACATGCCTTCATTTTTATTCTTTCCTGATGTCCTGATTCTTTTCCTGATGTTTCCTGTAGCTTTTAGTACTGCTATTTTGACACCAACCAAAGACTCCAGGAATCAGTTTGAGATTTGCTTTTTCAGGTTCAATACAGTGTCGACCCTAGTCACTGGAGGGATCCCAGATCCACAGGGATTCCTGTGTTTTACAGAGAAATAGGGCAGTTACATGGAAACTGTTCTTATGTAAATGGTAGCATATCCACCTCTGGGCCAGAAAATCATGGGTTCTAGTCCCACACCGGGATTGGACTTATACCATAACAATTCTGGCACCTGAGTGCAGTACTAAGGGGATGCTGAACAATACCACTTCACCCATGAGAAGAGACCTGATCCAGGTTTCATCACTCACTCCATTAAAGAGGAACAGTCAGCACTAAGGGCCCCAACACTCAATTGTGGGGTGGTCCCAATGTACACTTTGTGAGCAAAAACATTTAGGTTTACTTACTGTTTGCTGTAGAATAGTAGATTGTATTAGACTAACTTTGCTTAGTTGTAGGCTGGCATCTTCTGTTTCAACAAATCCCAGAATCCCCTGCAGCTGACATCAGAGCAGTAGGTTGCAGTGGGAGATTTAATAGCCTACAGTGCATTGGGACCAGACCCACACTTGAGTGTGGGGTCCTTTGTGCTGACTGTTCCCAGTTAAACAAGATTCTATTTAAAAAATAAAATGTTTTCAAGGAAAAACACTAAAAAAGGAACTTTCTAACCCACTGCACAGTCAATCACAACTGCTACAGACAGAACTGGCAACAGTAGTTTTGTTTGTTTGTTTTTAATGCACAACAGTTTTTTTTTATAGGTTTCGAGACCACTAATGGTCTCGTAACCAGTCAAATTATGGCAAGTTCCATTTTTTGGATGACATAATCACATAAATTCAATTTTGTGAACATTTGGTTATCCAGAGATTCCTGAGGACTGGAGAAGGGTGGATGTGATCCCAATACACAAAAGTGGAAACTACCAACCTGTAAGCCTAACCTCGGTAGTGTGCAAGATGATGGAAACACTACTAAAGAAACGTAGCATGTAACTTCATTGAAAATATTACAGTGACCGGTCATTTACAGCAACAAAATGGAGAAAACAACCAGTTGCTGTAATGACTGCGCCAGACCCTGGCACAGCTTCTCCGGGTCTTGCGCCCCCTTCCTGAAACTCCTCCGCCATGGAGGTGATTATAATAAAATCTGAGGGGTGGGGTTGGCACAGCCCCTTGTGGAAAACACACCTGTGTTCCCAACCACACAATTCAGGTCATGATCAACATTGTTCCATCACTGTAAAGCCAGCTGGCAGGTTTTCTATTGAACCAGTTAGGTGGAACCCTAAAGGAAAGGACTGGGGAACACCTGGAAACAAGTGATATGCAGGATCCCAGGAAGCATGGGTTCACACAGGGAGAGGTCTTGCCAAAGGAACCTATAGAGTTCTTTGACTGATTAACCAGGGAGGTCAATAAGGGAAGAGTGGAGGATGTGGCCTACCTGGATTTCTATAAGTCCTTCAACACCATCCTACACAGAAAGGCAAAAAGCAAGCTGAGCGGCCTGGGGTGGGACCAAGGATAGTAACATAGGTAGAAAGTTTGCTGAGTAACAGAACTCAGAGAGTGGTTATAAATGGAGTTCATTCAGAAGAAGGTAAGGTGACCAGTGGGGGTGCCTCATGGGTCAGTATTAGGACCAGTTCTCTTCAATGTCTTTGTTAGCAACATCACAGAGGGCCTGGTGGAAAAAGTATGCCTGTTCGCAGATGACACAAAAATCTGCAACAGAGCGAACATACTGGGGGGGGGGGGTAAATAAAATGAGGGGAGATCTGAAAAAGCTAGAAGACTGTTAAATGGTCTAGCAACTGGGGTTCAATGCCAAAAAATACAAAATTATGCACACGGGACACAGAAATCCAAGGGCAACGTATCAGTTATGGGGGAGGTATTATCAGTCCCAAACAGGAAAGGGATCTGGGGGTCATCATCATCTTTGATGGCCTGAAGGTAGCAAAGCAGTGTGGTAAGGCAGTGGAAAGGGCAAATAGAATGATGGAGTGTATAGGGAGGGGTATCACCAACAGGAAATGAGAGGTAGTGTTACCCCTGTGCAGATCAATGATGAGGCCCCACTTGGAGTACAATGTCCAGTTCTGGAGGCCCCATCTCAGGAAGGACACAGACTGAGGCAGTGCAGAGAAGAGCAACCAAAATGGTGCATGACCTGCAACAGAAGCCCTATGAGGAAAGACTCAGGGAATTAAATATGTATTCTCTGGAGGAAAGGAGAGAAAGGTGAGACACGATAGAAACATTCAAATACCTCAAGGGTATCAATAAAGTACAGGAGGGTAGCATATTCCACAGAAGAAGATGTTCAAGGATAAAGGCGCATGATATGAATCTAGAAGGGGAGGAGACTTAGAGGAGATGTGAGGAAATACTTCTATACAGAAAGAGTGGTAGACAGCTGGAACAGCCTTCCAGCAGAGGTGGTAGGAACAGAAACAGTAATAGGTTTCAGACACAAATAGGATAGGCACAATGGGACCTTAGTGACGGGGGTTGGGGGTAAGGCTGGAGATCAATTAAGGTTTGTAGTAGTTCCATAGGCAGGGACTTAGGGTGGACTGGGTGGGCCATGAGGTCCTTTTCTGTTGACAGCATCTATGTTTCTATCCTTCAAAAGCTCATTATTTATTTATTTGTTGAAATCTCAGATTACAACCTTTGACCTGGAAGCTCGTTTACAAAGGTTCCACGTCATGACAAAATAGAGATGCAGTAGTTAAATTATACAAGTCAAAACAGTGTTAACAAAGAAAACAAACAGGCAATTCAGATACAGCCGTTTAAGATGTAGGATTATAAAAGTACAGATATTATGGTACAGTATATGCAGCAACAAAATCACATGCAACGTAAGTGCACTAATAATGCAAGGCAGGAGAAGGAGGCAGGACCATGGATATGAAGAGACTGGTAGCAGAAGGTGAAGGAAGGAGAGGGATAGTGAAGGAAAGACTAAGAGAGGGGATGAGAGAAGGACTAGAGTAGCTAAGTAGGCCTTGTCAAAATTTAGCAGATGAGGGGAGTAGATAAAGGGGGGAGCAAGGTGAGGATGGGGTGGGGACATGTAGATCTGGGTGGGGAGCAGGGGAAATGGAGGGACATGGCTTGGGAAACTGGGGGAGACATTGAGATATATATTGAGACAGGAGGGGATGTAGGAGGAGGAAGTGGAGGTGTTGATAGGGGCTTGAGCAGGTTAAAGGTAGCAGTCAGAACAGCTTAGGTTTGCAAGATAGTCATGAAGCTTAGCTTTGAATGGGCTGAGTTTAGTATTGGATAGCATGTCCTTGCTGGCAGAGTTCAGCCAGAGGGGAGGACGATATAAGAAGGAGCGCTGGCCCTGGGTGGTGCGGTGGAAAGGGACTTTTAAGGTCAGAATGTTGAACTCCCTAGTGGTGTGGGTATTGTCGGTGGGGGAGAGAAGGCTCTGAACACCAGGAGATGCAAGCCCTAGCATAGACTTTTTAGCTAGAAGGCATACCTGGTACCAAATTCTGCAGTCCATGTTTAGCCACCCTGACTGGCAATAGAGGTCACAGGTATGTGTTAGGTAGGGAGCATCAAGGACAAGCTGGCAGGCTTTGTTGAGGGCCACTTGGACCTTCTTGAGAGTTTTTTTATTTATTTTTATTAATTTCTTTTGTTAATTGGGTAAACATATGAGCCAAGGCCCTTTTTCATATGCAACCCGAGACTATAAAATAGTCACAAGATGTTATACAAAAAGATAACTTTTACATTCACTTAATACAGGAATACAAATACATGACATATAAGACAAACAATCAATTGTTGTATCAGTGGCTGCACTGTATACTACCAGTCCGTAATCAATCACAGCTAGGACAGAACTGGTAACAGCTAGATTTAGGGCACCATCTGTCAGGCAGTGCTTGTGCCTAAATAGCTGGCCAATCCTAGCAATTTTTGCAAGGACTGCATGTGCAAAAAATTAACAACTTTTAGTTAACAAGCATTTGTCAATGCCGAATGTTGTCTTGCTGGCATTGGCATTGGTAGTGCAGGAGTTGGAGAGAGGCACAATAGGAATGGCAGTGAAGTATTGAAGTTACACCAACCCCACCCTGCAGAGAATGACATGCATTGGGGTGTGCCTTTTGGTCATCAGCCATAACACTCATGCCATTTCACCTCACCCTACCCTGCAGCCACCTACAAGTGTTGCAGTACTCAGTGGGGTCTTCGGTCCTTACGGTCACCCCATTACATAAGGAAATACGTTGAGATGGGTGCACTATAGGAGAATGGGGGTGAACTTTGGGGCTAAAGAGTCCAAGGCACACCTCGATGCCTGTCAGTGGCTGCAGGCTGGGGGTGGAATGGGTGTGAGCATTACAGCTGAAAATCTCAAGTCACACCCCTGATGCCTGTCAGTCTCTATAGGGTGGGGCCAGAAAATTGATTAGTGTTTTGCTCATAAAAGTGCTAAAACACTGTGAAAATGCAAAGCACTTGCCTCACTTTGTTTAATGAACATAACAATTATAGAACACTTATATACATACTTTATTTACAATTAGTACTGTCAAAGCAAAAAACTGCTAATCAATTATATAAAAACCCCAGCATCACAATTGGAAACCCTAACACCCCAAGCGTTTGTTGGGTATTTTCACTCCAAATTTTCAACATGGACTTTTTGTTACCCCACCTCATGGACAGTGGCACGATCTGTTTGTTAGCTGAAAGGTGATTTTGCACAGCAACTGCACCATTTGGTGCCACAGGTGCGAAAACACATTTTGGGCAAGATGTGAAAAATTACAGCTGTGCTGTTCATGAGGAGGTGTAAAAAAATGGTAATGTTGAAAATCTGGAGTGAAAATATAGAAAATTGGTGAAGTCACAAGCCTGCATAGAAACTGGGCAACAGACACCCATTACACAATTATTTTGGAGATATTTTTTAACCAAATTTTCAACATAGGCATTTTGGGACCTTCGCTCATGAACAGTAGCACTGTGATTTTGTTACTGTGTCCCAAACGTTGATTTCTCACAGCGACCGCGCCATTCTGTGCCAGATGTGCACAAACACATTTCGGGCAGGATGTGAAAAATGACAGCTATACTGTACATAAGGAGGGGTGAAGAAATGGCAATGTTGAAAATTTGGACTGAAAATATTACAAATTCTCGAAGTTACCAGCGTGCGTGGAAACTGTACAACGAACGCTCATCACGCTGTCATTTTTTTTTTTGATTTTTTCACATTATCTACATAGGCATTTTGGGACCTCTGCTCATGAACAGTGACACTGTGATTTTCTTAATCTGTCTCAAACATTGATTTCCCACAGTGACTGCGCCATTGTGTGCCAGATGTGCGAAAACACCTTTCGAGCAGGAGATGAAAAATGACACCTGTACTATTCATAAGGAGGTGTGGAAAAATGGCGATGTTGAAAATCTGGAGTGAAAATATTAAAAACTCTCAAGTTACAAGTGTGCATGCAAACTGTGCAATGCATGCATGTAACACAGTCATTTTCTGGAATTTTTTCACCAAATTTGCAACATAGGCTTTTTGAGAGCCCACCTCATGAACAGTAGCACTGTCGTTTTGTTACTCAGTCCCAAAAGGTGATTCAGTGCAGTGACCGCGAAATCACCTTTCGGGGCCAAATAACGAAATGACAGTGACTGATTTCATGAGGTAGCATCCCAAGAACCCCATGTTGAAAATTTGGAGTCAAAAGTCAAAATAATAGTTGAGATATCCACCTAAGTTGAAACCCCCCAATTTATGCAATTATACAGCTTACCGGCATTTCTTCAGTTCACGGTTGGCATTCAAAAGTGCAGACATGTTCCCACTCCACTGAAGATCGTCGCACCAGGCTCCGGAGGTAAGTATGGGGTGAGAGGGGTGTGGGGAGGTGGGGTGCATAGAGGGTGGATGCGGGTTGGGAGAGGGGACCTCACTGACAGCGAGGGACTGTTTCCTTTGTTTCAGGTTTAAAAAAAAAAAAGATCAGCATAGACCATTTTCTTTCTTTACAGGTATGAAACAAAATGTTGGAGACACTGGAGTGGGTTCCCAGTGTGCCCCATGACTTATGGGTTGTCATCTTGGCCACACTGGGGTGGGCTCCCAGAGTGACTCGCAGTAGGGATGGGTGGGGGCAGGAACATGCCGACGCGGTCGGCTTGCAAACATAGGGAGCCACACTGGGATGGGCTCCCAGTGTGCCACACAATCTTGGAGGGTGGGGGGGTTATTACGCATGCCAACATGGGGATTGGGCACCCCCAAAGTTGGCTTCATCACAGCATTGCAACAGGCAGACGGCAGAGCCACCCCCATTTTTACTAAACTTTTCCACCAGGCAAGGCACTTAGGGGAGGTGTGTCATTGGTGCCACTGCATGACGAGCTTGGCTCTGATTGCAGCAACTAAATTGTTACAAGTTGGTGGCACTAAAAAATATTAGTGTCACTGCTAGCATGCTCGCTAATTGGTGAATGAGGGACTCACCTTCTAAAGCATGCCCTGCATTCGCCAAAACTGCCACACTTTTGCATTTCTCCTACTGAACTTCTACTGCCACAACATGTTGCTTGCACATGTGCAAGACAAAATAATAATTTAAAAACTGCACTTAAAGGAAAAAAAGCAAAAAAGGACCATCCTTGCTCCAAACTTAAATGAATCTGAAAGCATGAGATTGAGAAATCCCAGACGTTTATGTGCTATCGGTGAGCAGAATAAAAGGTCTTTATTCTGGTTATTGTACATGTTTTTAACCTTCTATAACTTTTAAACCAGGAAATTGATCATTACCAAATTTACAGAACCCTGAGATTCTACCACTGACTCCATATATACCAAACGTCAGGCAAACTGGCCCAAGGATGTCCGAGTTATTACTGTACAAAATTGGAGGTTTAACATTAAACTGCCAACTCAACCCTATAATTAATTTACTGTTTGTTAATTTAGAATTTCTGCATACTAGGATATCTACATTTAGGCTGTAAGCCTAGTTTCCAAGATGGACTCGGAGGCCCAGAGAGAGCAACAGGGGTGACAACCACATTACATAACAGGTGCATTTATATAGGTTACAATAAAACAAACAGCAAAGCTGTTAAAATAAAAGTGACACAAACAGTAATACTATTAATAAATATACTGCTGTATAAACATGTTTACAGAGTTTAAGTGACTTAATATGCAACCTTGACCTCATCATCTCTAACTCTCCTTCCCAGCACGGGGTCATAATGTTGCAAGATATTATGCTACATGGCAAAATCACACTGCCAACACAGCGCGATTTATGATATGAGGCATGTCTTATTTCTGTGGCCGGCCCCGCCCTCCTACCCCCCTCCTGTTACAGGGGGCTGCGCACCCTGAACTCCCCCACTAAAGATTCTCAACTCCTGGGGTGGGGTCAAACTCGGGGAGCACACAAGTCTGAAAAAAATAAAATGCTTCTGGGACCAGGAATCAAACCCAGTCCCAGACACAGCACCTGGGTTCCTGCTGTTGTGTCTCAGTCCTGTGTGCCATAACATCTGTTTGTTGGAACCTACTCCCAGCGGAGGTTTTATTCTCTGCCTGGGAAAGTGCTAAGTGCAGAAAAGGGGGACAAAAATGGTGCAGGGGCTGCACCAGAAGTCATATGAGGGGAGACTGGAGGATCTTAATATGTATTCCCTGGAGGAGAGGAGAGCGAGAGGGGGAGGATATGACAGCGACTTTTAAATACCTCAAGGGTGTAAATAAGGTACAAGATGGTAGCATCTTTAAAAAAAAAAAAGATTTTCAAGAACAAAGGGCCACGATATGAAAATGTGTGGGGGGGGGTAGGCTTAGGGGTAATGTGATAAAGTGTTTTTCATGGAAAGGGTGGTGGATCCACAGAACAATCTCCTAGCAGAAGTTGTAGGTGCAAAACAGGTAGGGGAATTCAAAAATGCATGAGACAGACATAGAGAAACTCTAGCAATAGAAAAGAGAGAGTAAGCTGCAGATCATTTAGGATCTGTGGTATATGAAACAGGTAGGGAAACATGGTCAGACTAGGTGGGCCAAGTGGTCCTTATCTGCCATCAAATTCTATGTTTCTATGTTTTTGAAAGTTAAAACACCTGTTAACTAGTGTCCTTTGGCATGCCCTGTTTGTTCATGCCAAGTATTGAAGAAATATTTAAGGAGGGTGTAAGAAGCAAAGGGGGCCAACACAACAGCACAACGGCAAAAGTGCTGCCCGTGACCCAGGTTCAGGAACTAGCTTGTGACGATGAGACCAGCTAAGGGAAGGAAGACAGAGGTCCCAGAGGACATGCTCCTTCTTTGGGGCAGTAGGGAGGTTGTCCAGCTCTGCCACACTAGCACAACCTGGGTGATCACAAGTGGTTCTGTGATGAGGTGGAGTGGCTTGGGAGGGGGAATGTTGGCTGCCTCCATGAAGAGGCACTTCCATATTTCTGCATTGAAGTCCCTGCCACTGGCTTCCCAAGGGACCTGGCTAAACAAACGAGGGACAGCACTTTTTATTTTATTAGAATTTTGATGACTGGGTGGGCCATCTGAGACGAGCATGTCCCTTTTTCAGGGGCGACCCAGGGAACAGTACATTCCATGCTTATCTAGAGCAGGCATTATATTACAATGTGGGAAATACAGCTGGTGTTCATGGTCCTGAGATGCTTTGATCACATGGTGGATCTTAGGTGGCAGGGATGGGAAGTGGTCGTGGGCTAGTGATACAGTGGAGAACTAATAAATTACAAAACAATAAAGCAGCACTGAAGTAATTCAACTGGCATTCCAGCAGAGGGCTCCCTTGCACTGCACTGCCTACATCAAAATAGCATCTTGAATCCAGTTCTCTAAGCACGGTGGCAGGTGTGCTATATTTTTATCTCCTGAAGGTATTTACCTGAAGTTGCTGCAGCTGCTATAGACACATCTGTATCTTTTGCATCCTACTTATACAGCACAATCTACAATTGTCTCTTAGTTCTTGGCAGCCAGTCAGCATGTCCATCACACTCCCACTGTCTTCAGAATCAAATTTCATTCTGTAAAGATGCTGTATGTGCGAGGGAATGTGCTCCACAATCTGGCCTTCATGGTTTGCCCAGAAGGAGCTGGACAGGTTTTACAAGACAATGGAGAAAACTTTCAAGAAACATTTGCTTCTGAAGCATACGTAGGACAAATTGAAGACCATGGGCACATCAAGTTCCTTCTCCCACCAACTCAGTGGGAATGTACTACCACCTCAATTTTTTTTAGGTACTAATCTACCGAAAGCTTGATGGTAGAAAAACTGTCAGCTGGCGCCCGTTGTTCTGGAAGACAATTTCAAGTGTTCACCACTGGTTCTGTGAAGTAGTTCCTCTTAATATTTCCTTTGAGTTTTCCTGTTTTTAAAGACATTGGGCTCGATTTTCAAATGCCCAAGAATGCTGCAAGCCCATGGTGTGCTGATTATACGGCACACAGGGCTCACAGCATTCTCCTGGCGCTGATCGGGATTTTCACTCCCGTGCTCCGCATTCCGCAAGTTAGACCAGCTCCCCCACATGTCTAACTTTCGACATGCTGTGGACCATTTCTCCGGGCCTTGCACCAACTATCTGGTGCAAGCCGCCATAAATTGTAGAAAGTGTCACAGCTGCGCCCGATGTACTAAAATCGGAGCAGTTTCATCAAAGGCATTTGGCGCAGCTGCGCCAAGGAACAGGGCTGATGCAGGACTTGCGTCAAACCCTGCATCACCCTTTGAAAATCGAGCCCCTTGTGTGATCCCTTGTCCTGTACTCCTTGTAAAGCCAGAAGAGTTGCGTTTAGTCTGATATTGTTGTCCCGTTCAGATATTTGAAAACTGTAATCATGTCACCCCTGAGTCTCCTCTTTTCTATGGGAGGCTGCAAGAAACTCCTTAAGATACAGGAGTCCCAGACCGTTCAGGGCCTTGTTAGAGGTCACTCCCTAGATGGCCCCTGTCTCTCTACAACTGACTCATTTAAATACTTAGGCCTGAACTTGGATCCTGCCCTTGATTTTACCATGCACTGCTCGACTATCTGCAAGCCTGTAAATGCTAAACTCACTCACAGAATCAGATATGTTCTGACTCCTGCTGCTAGGATTGCTATACTCAGGGAGTGTTTCTACCAAGCCTTACTTATGGGCTCAGCTCATGCTAGCAGGCCAGTGCAATCAGCCTATTCAGATGAGAATGGGATATCAATAGCATTTGTCATTTCACCTTATCAGCTACCTGACCTACCACTGTTCACTGTACTCCAACCCTGGTTGGCTATCCCCCTCCTCACGTCGCCTCCCTAGGCTGTGTTATTCACAATATTGTTAGGTCATCCAAATCCACCATTTTAGCTGCTCTAGTAACACCTTCTGACCAGGCCAACTCACTGCAATCCAATAATCTGTCACTCCTGACTGCTCCCGAGTGCTCCGCCCATGTGAGCAAGCCTTTGCTATCTAGTTTCCACTAAGGGTGTGGAACTCCCTCCCACCTTCAGGTACTGTACCTCTCCCACCCTAGTTTCAAGAAAGAGCTTTACAAGTTCTTAAAGTTTATTTATTTATTTTTTGTTAACCGGGTAAAGCCCACTAGGCACAGGTGCTTGTTTTCTGGGGCAACCCAGGAGTTTAGTTGTTCAGAGTTACACAGTATGCAAGTGCAGGTTGTGGGAATCAAACCCAGGTCAGTCTGCTAGATGCACTAAACTCATTCACAGCTCGTTATTCTAACTTTTCGGCTATACTGCCTAGAGGTTAGAGTTCCTATGCCTGATACTCTGGACTGGACTAGTAATCTGACTGTTTGCCATCACTAGTTTACTCATAATTGATGTAAATAAGCTGCCTGTTCACACTTGTATTTTTTATCCTCAGCATCTTGTAAAGTGTAAGCTGATGCTTAATGTATTTCACAGTGTAATCGTACCTGATTTAGCTGTGCTTTTGGCACCTTACCTTCTCATAAAATGCTGTTACTCTTGTCACATTTCACAATTAATTGCTATTTATTCCACGCCATGTAAATTTATCTGTGAAGCTTCATGTAATTTTAACTGCTGTTTTGTAACCTCCCAAATTGTGCCTGAAAATCAGCATTTTCTGGTCTAGAGCACTTACCTGGTTAACAATAAATAAATAAATTAATTAATTAAAAAATAGGCACAGAGTTGGATTTTGAAATCTATCCATCATCAGACAGGCAGCCAGTGCAAAGAATGCAGCACATGAGTAATATGTTTGCTTCTCCTAATGAAGGTAGCGAGTCTAGCTACTGCAGTCTGCACTAGCTGCAGATGTTGGATCTGACCTCTAGAAAGGCCCTGGTGGTGCACATCCCAGTAGTCAAGATGACAAAAGCATACTCCATCCAGCGTTAAGAGATCGTTCGGGTCAAGGTAGGGTCGGGACACAGCCCACCTATGCTTGTCAGATGATAAAAGCCACTGCTGACCACAGCTAATTAAGCAATAGACATGGCTGGATGTTGGTAGTACTGAGATAACTGCACACCCAGAGGCGTAGTTAGGCACGAGACTGCCGGTCAAGTGCCTTCAGCCTCTGAGTGTGCGAGTATCTCAGTACTACCAACACCCAGCCATATCTTATTGCTTACATAAAATGGGCCCATAGGCAACTTTGAAAAAAAGAACATACTAAAAGTTTTCAGAGTCACAAAAAAAATACTAAAATGTTGCTAAGTAATGTAAAATAGTCCTTCCACAAATGTTTTTCACCTGTCAGTCATCTGTCTTTCTTCACACTCAATAAGTTGTGTGATTGTTTACTATGGAATATAGAGGATTGTGTATGAGCAAGCATACACAACAAGGCAGTTGTGATCGAGAGGTTTCTGTGGTAACCAGAGACCTCGAGAGCGTAGCTCGAGAGGTCCGTTACACGGAGAAACCTCAAGATCTCACAACTGCCTTATTTCTATAGTTGCTCATACCTAATCTTTACTGTATGAGCAACCATAAGCAGTACTCCGTGAACACCCAGAACAAGTATATGGCAAAAAACACTTCGGTGTCTGCCACCGCGTACTTACTTCCGGCGTTGCCATGGAGGCGCTCAAGTGCGCATCTTGGCAGATGTGTTGATCTTGTTGTGCTGCACAAAGTGACATACCGGTGCAGCACAACAATATCGTGACGCCGAGTGCAGGAAAACAATGCTGTTCCAGGCATGGATTTCCATGCGGAACAGCGTTCCACCATACACTATAGAATAATTCAAAGCTCTGTATTATTCCAGCAGTAGAATGCACCCCCACCCCCCACACACACACACAGCATGGTAACATGGAATACATTAATTCAACGTTCTTCAGAACTCAACTGGTATACAAACAAAGACACACACACACAGGCCTGAAGTGGAGCCAGAATCTCAGTTTTATCAGTTGCCAGGCAAGGAGCAGGGCGTTCTCTGACAAAGTGGCTGGGATAGGAGGGGGAATTTTCATGGTCATCAAAGAAACACGAGCAATGGAAACTCTGAATAGTACTTGATTTTTTACATGTATGTATGTGTGTAAGGGGGGGAGCTCATGAGTGTAAATAACATTAAATTATTTAATTACGTTATTTAATTTTATGGACTTTTATTTTTAGAGCCTAGTCAAAGTTTTTTAAATATGAGTAAAGGCTGCAGCCATTTTTGTGATGGAAACTAGGAAATAGGTGGCTTATGAATCTTGTGAGTTGCTCTGGTTGGCAGGGACTTGTTTTAGCCAGTGGTGACACTCTCTTACTGCAATGGCTAGAACCAAGTCTCAGCCAATCAGGACACAGGGATTTCGTTGCCCATTTTATATCTCCTAAGAAACAAGCGACAGTTCTAAATCCCCCAGTGGGCTACTCGATGGCTCAGTGGGTAAAGTGACGTGCTACCAGCTGGTGACCTTGATTCGGGAACAGACTCTGAAAACTGGCTGAGTGATCTGGGGGGACTGCGGAGGCACTGCAGGTCTCCCTGTTAGGGAGAGATGATGTCAGTTTGTACCACAATAGTGACCCCTGTGGTGGGCCAGGGAGCTTTCCTACTCCACAAGGGCATGCTAGTTGAGTGTGAGATGTAATGGGACAAGCCCCATTTCACGGAGGTGAGGGGGAGGTAGACAACAGTACGTAATCCTATATGTCCAGGTTACTAATACTGATGGTAAGCCAGTTCACTCAGACGCCTCCCCATGTGGATCCCCACTGGCAAGACAGCGAAAAAAGGTTGGAGTTGGATGCGCCGCAGTCACCCAATGAAGGAAGCATTTGGTGACCAGGGGTAAAAAAGTTAAATACAAAGAAAAAGAGTGGCCCTTAGGTTGCACACTGCCTGCCTAGCCTTGAGCCACTCACCTCCAAAAACAGGGACAGATCCAAAAAGACAAGGAAAGAAACCATTCCACAGTCCCTCACCAGGAGCAAATCATTCATGACCCTCAGCAGGGCCATCTCAGTGCTGTGCTGAAGTCAAAATCTAGACTGGAAGCACACATAGATGGAAAACTCCTCCAGGTGCTCACTTAGCTGCAACACTACCACTTTCTCAATAACTTTGATCAAAGAAAGTCAGAGATGGATCTAAAAATCACAAAATCATCAGAATCTAATAATGCCTTCTTAAGGAAGGTCAAACCACAGCCTCTTGCAAAATTGCAGGTAGTAACCCTTCCCTCAGGCAATAATAATTTTCGCACAAACTGGACCCAACGGTGCAACCTCAATCTTCATTAGGGTGGCATGAGTAGAGGCCAGAATACAAGGACATAGGCTCATTCCTGACAGCACATGTCAGATCTCCTCAGAGTCAGATGCGTGGGAGTTGTCCCAAACAAACTGAGTTTCTGCTATCTCAGTCACATAACCGCTGTATTTGTGGGAACTCATCTTGGAGGTAATATCTGCCCTGATGTCTGCAGTCTTGGCTGAAAATAAATAAATAAGAAATAAAGTATACAATATATAAGAAAATATAATATAATATAATATAATATAATATAATATAATATAATATAATATAATATAATATATAAGAAAAACCCTTACATTCCTCTTGAGTAATTCTGGCGCTGCCAAAAGAGGTCATCTTATTGAAGACTGTGGGCAGCTTTAAGAGAGGCTAGGATAGGCATAGAGGAAGGTAAGGATCATGGGTAGGGAGGATGGGAGGAGTGGGGAGGGAAGGCAGGGACATTAGCTTGAGCTGTGGACCCTGCAATGTGAGCAGACTTGATAGACCAAATGGCCTTCTTCTGCTGGATTCTTTGTATGTTTGTGTGTTCGTATGTTTGTATGTTCGTACGTATAATTTGGGGACAGACACTCAGGGTGTAGGATGCCATCATCCTCCTTAAAGAGAGCAGAGGATCTATTTCTCTTGGCTGCAATGATGCCAGAGAAAAAAGCCGTTATAGCACTAATCTTCACCTCCTGATATTCACGACACTGACTAATCAGGGAAAGACTGTCAGACTTTAGGCTGGATTTATTCTTGTGCTTTATTTTATTTATTACTTATTTTTGAACTTTTTTTTCTTCACTCCACATTCCTGAACTCTTCAGGAGTGGTCACTCGGGATCCTGGTCCTGATCCCGCCCGTCTGAAGCCCCCTCTTGCTCCTTCCAGCCACCCTCGCTACCATCCAGCCACATGGCTCTGAGTCCCCCGAGGCAGGACTGCCAGATATACTCCTCCTGGCACTTTATCTTACAATCCAGTCTGGTGGAGCACGGTAGTGGAGAGCACACAGGAGCAAGAGGAAGACCTGACACTAGGCGTGGTGGACTGAACCCCCTCCAACCCTCCGTCACCTATCAGGAGGTGGAGGGTTTTTCCGTGTTCTTCCTGTTCCACCCTCACCCCCGCCCCCCAGGCGGAGCCCTGACGTGCCATGACACCAGAGAATGTCCTGTCATGGCTGCGCAGCCCTCTAGATGAGCCCTGAAGTGTTGCAGTACCTCTGGTCTCCACCGAAGGTCACTGCTGTGCCGAGCATAGTCCCTGGAACCCCCCAAGGAAGGAGAGCTGTCCTCCGGATGCTCAATCCTTCCTCTCCTCTGACGACCCCCGGCGGCCCAGGCCCATTCCCGAACCCAGGTCGCTGGTGTGGCGTGAGGTGTGGCATCCAGCACCTCAACCCTCAGCACCACCGGGCCCCCTCTTGTGCTTTAACCTCCAAACCTGCACCCTAAGAGAAAAGAGTTCCTCATTATACCCCGAGGGCACTCCTTCTTCTATGCACAGGATGGCTATGGATAGGCACTTGAGCATCAGCAACAGATAGGACGTTTCTGACAGTAAACCTCTACTGCTAAGCTGTCCCACTATCACAATAGTAGTGCTACCACTTGCTATGCCAGTGACCTGATTTCAGGAAAAGCACAGATCAGAGTGGGCTGGTTGGGGGAAGAAGGATTAAGCATCCCAGGGACTGCTTTCCTTCCTCTGGGAGGGGGGACGCTACTCCTGCTCTATGAGTGACAACCAGCAGAGACCTGTCAGTAGCACAGAAGGGAGCAGCAGGAGGGTAGGGATTGCTACCAGATGCCTGGACCACACACATGCATGGCAACACACATAGGCATGAGTGTGTCACTGCATGCTGGCACCCTGAGGGGAAACCAGAAATGGAAGAAAACACCAGGCTGTCCCAAGTTGGGGTTGGCAGTATAAACTAGAGGTTAGAGTAACGAGCTGTGAATGAGCTTGGTACATCCAGCAGAGCTGGGTTTGATTCCCACAACCTCCACTTGCATACTGTGTGACTCTGAGAAACTCACTTAACCTCCCCAGTGCTCCCCGTGTCACCCCTGAAAACAGGCACTTGTGCCTAGCGGGCCTTACCCGGTTACCAAAGAAAAAAAAAGATTGGCACCCTCCACAGGTTGTCACACGACTGACAGGGCTGGCCAACCACCATGTTGTTGTTCAGGGAAAGTTGTGGCTAACCAATTAAGTCAGTGAGAAGGTCAGGGATGGGGCTTGAGGGGGTGCTGTTGGGCAGACCCAGAAAGAGAAAATGCTTCTTTAAGCACCCACTTATTAGGGTGCCTACTATATAGCCGTTCTCCTCCCCCTTTGCCTTTTTTGGGTGAGTGCTGTGGCCTGCCTGTAGTGTAGGTGGGGCTTTAGCCCCATGGGGGTTTAAGGCTGGGTTTGATGCCAAAAAGGGGGAGGTCGATGGGAGAACAAGAGGAGAGCAGTAGGAGCTGTGGCCTGCTGCCTTGGCTCTGTCGGGGTTTAAGCGGGCATCACTGGTTAGTTGCCCAAATCCTCGGTCAGGAGCTCTGAACTCGAGAGCAGCGTGAGGGAGTGGGTTTTTTTTTATGTGTACAGGACCTCGCTATAGTAGTGGGAGCTGCAGCCTGGGAGTTAGGAGGGGGCCACCTCATGCACTGTGGCACCGGGGTGGGCCTTGGAGGATCCTGCCAGGTGTGTTTGGTCAGCAGTGGGGCGGTACAGTGGTGGCAGCCTTTGTCGCAGAGTAGGCAGCCTGCCTCTCCTATCCAGTGTGGCACTCCACCAACCAGGATGTGTGACTCATTTTCTTTTTGGCCTGTGCAAGGCCAATGCATCTCCGGGATCACCTGGACCGTGGCTGCCCCGTGGATGCCCAGAGGGTAAGCCAGTAAAGAGCGAGATGTCGTGTGTGTGTGTGTGAGTGTGAGTGTGTGTGTGTGTGTGTGTGTGGAGGCCATTTATCCATTTGGTACAGAGTTAACTTGAGGATTTAAGGAACATTTTCAATCTGCTGCCATCAAAATTAGTTTTCCAGCTCCATTTGGATCCATTAGTGACCTATCGGTCTAAAGTATGTGCCGTGGCTCCAGCCACTGAGTTTGAACAATGATTCCTGCTCTGCTGCTGTGCCCCCTGTTCCATCGAGCAGTATCTGTTTTAAATAATTTATTTAATTAAATTCTCCTGGTTTATAAAGGTGGCTCTGCTTGTGGAACTTGAACTTATTTATTTATTTATTTAGTGATTCGGAAAAGACCTTTGAACACAAGCTCTTTTACAAAGGTTCCATGTCATAGATTGCAAAACAAAGTACAATAGAAGAAAGCAAAGGTACATCACAATGAACGATACAGCTTGGATTTAGAACTTACAGAATAACTCAAAGCATAATGGTAACTGAAGCTTGCCTCCTTAGCCCTCCAGTCCTGTCTAAGTGTGCCCCTTAGCTGGGTGAATGACAGCAAGCCAAAATAAATTATTCCAGGTACAGTCCATCTTTTTTTAATTTCTACTGCTGGGAGCATCTGCATGTTTTGTGGCCCCTTCCCCTTGGACATTTTCCATCATACCCCTAGACATCGGGAGGGGGTCCTAACACGTGGGGGCTCATCCGGGATATAGCTTGAGGGCATATAGTCATACCTGGAGTCTGTCGTGAGAGCTGGAGGTTTGGAACGTAGTTTGGGGCCTGGTTCTGATGTTTTCCTGTGCTGGGGTTCTGCCATGTTACCAACAGACATCCATGCCTTTTGCTGCCGATGCCATCTTGGACTACCAAATGCATAAGTAATTTTATGCTAATGAGCAACTGTGCCATTTTGTTTCGCTGAGAGAGGTGGGGTCTGCTGTGATTGAGCATGCTGGGGCTACTGGGAGTAGCTGTGCAGGTGCCATTATTCTGCAGATCTCTGGTGTGTGCAAATTACAGTGTTGTCAGCTTGAGCTAGAATGGGGGATGCTCTGAAAGAAAGTGAAAGGACAGCAATTGTGCCAGCCTTGCTGCTTGCCTGGTTATGGAACATCATGGAAAAGGCAGAAACCCTGGTAAAATGTGCAGTTTGTGGCTACAACAGGGAAGGGGTGACCCGCCTTCCCCTTTGCTCTGTTTGTGCTACAGGATCCACTCCTGCTGTTCCATGCATTGCAGTGTTGCCTTATGCAGCTCCTTGGGGTTGGCCCACCCTGATGATCCCTGGCAGTGCCTGTACCATAGCGGCTAGTATGGAAGACTGGGAGATGAGATGAAGCCTGCTGGTGTTACCCCTCCTGAAGCACCCCCAGTGGGGAATGGGCATAGCCATCTGCCCAGCTCACCCTCCCCTAACGCCTCTGCTTCTCCCTATGGCAGAGAGAAAGGGCGTGGTTGGGTGTTGAAGAAAGTTAACTCCTTTGGACTCACAGAGTCAAAGCCTGCTACCATGCCTGCAGAGGAGCCATTAGCTTCAGGGTGTAAAGCTGTCCCTTCTAAGGCTGATTCTCCAGATATAATGCTGTAGGAGGTGTGCATTGACAGTTTGAGGTTGGATGGGGAGGTTTGTGGGAACCCCTCCCAGTTTTGCCACCTGGTAAGTGTCCAACGCCTTTGACATTCAAAGATGAAGATGTGGAGCGTGCTATCCCCCCAGTTATTCAAGTGCCCTAAACTTACTCTCCCAGATGTGACCCCACACCTGCCGCAGATGTGTGTACAGCTGCAAGTAAAAATGGATGGTTTCCGGACAGATGATCTTCTTAATGCCAGATATTGAAATGGCATATGGTTGTCACCTGGTATGGCCATGCAGACTAGTGTCCGAAGCACCACGGGCTGGTCCCAAGCAGAGAGGTGGATGAGAAGGAGGCTCAGAAAGGAATATCCCACCAAGGTTGCTCCTCCCTCTGTGCTACTCCATAAAATCTTCTCCTTCTCTCCGCAGTTCGGGATACGGGTCACGAGGGCTCCCAGTCCAGAAGTCCAGCCCTCCCCAGCCAGCAACCGAAGTGAGGACCCCCACCCCACGAAGCTCCCAGGTATGACCCACCGAGGAAACCAGAGCGTGGTTTTGGCACCTTTTCTGATCCAAATTCGGAACAATAGGAACTGCAAGGGCTTCGGCCTGCCACAGGGACTTCTAAGCTTCTCTGTGCTTCTGGCCCCGCCACCCCACCACTGCCCTTGGTGAGCTCCTAGCTTTATAGACTGTCCCACGTGATCTCAAAAACCTATCAGCCAACTCTCCCATTTGCATCTTATCAGCTGCTACTCCCAGAGGTCGCTCCACCAGGACATTGCACTTCCACTTTTCCTCTGACCAATATGCTGCCCTTTCCACCCCTGCTACTCCTCTCATTGACCACTCTGTCATCCCTGCCCCCAGCAGACCTCCCAGTCAGAGAACCACCGCTGCAGTTGCCCCTCTGTCTTGCCCTCCAGCCCTACTATGCTGCCTCTCACCTCCTACATACCCATGCCCAGGTACATATCCACCACTGGCCCATTAGCGCCACCATCCTGCCACCTTCCTTTCTCCCGGGTCTTTCTGTTCTCCACACCCCAGCCTGCTGCTGCCCACCGTTTACTACCACAGTTCACACTCCTACCACCTGCCCAAAATACCTCTGGCTAAAAACCAAACAACTCAACACTCTGTTACTGCTCCTGGTTGGGGACATAGAGGCAAACCCTGATCCCAATACCACAAACGCCCACACCACATTCTCTTTCCCCAAAGGACTCAGACTCCTACACCTCAACACCTGCAGCTTACTAACTAAAATCTCTCTGCTGCAACCAATTGCCCTAACCCAGTGCCCTGACATCCTGATCATTTCCGAAACCTGGCTAAAACCCCAGCATACCGATGCTGAAGTATCCATACCAGGCTACACAATCATCTGACATGACCGACTAGGGAAGAAGAGAGGTGGAGGAACTGCCATGTACATTGCCACTAGTCTGCAGTTCACAATAGTGCAAATTCCCTCACTCCCAGCCCACATCGACTCCCTCCTAATCAAACTCTCACTCCCATGCTGCACCCCAGTGTTCGTCGCAGGCACCTACTGCCCCCCCGGTACACCCCCAACGGACATCATTACTCACCTGGTCACCCTACAGTCCTTAGCTGCAGGTGGCGAGCTTCACGCCATCGGTGACTATAACCACATCTGGCTAGCCAATGATAAAGCTCACCTTAAGACCAAGATCAAGGCCCTGAACCTCACTCAACCGATTGCAGACCCCACCAGGCTCAACCACAAGTCACAAAACCACTTACTGCTGGACTGGGCTCTCTCCTCCCACCCACACAGGGTCATATGCGCGGGCCTGCTCCCTGACTCCCTAAGTGACCACCACATGATTTTCCTGATCAGGAAAGTGCACAGGCCCACTGCTCCCCCCCCAGACGCTGTGCACTAGGTCATATAATTCCCTGGACCTAGCATCGCTCCTGTTAGACCTAGGACATGTAGACTGGTCCTTTATCTCTGTGGCTACAACTATTGACGTCGCGCTCAATGCATTCAAGGCCAATTTTCTGAAAGTCTGGGACAAACATGCACTCCTGCGAACAAAAAGAGTCAGAGGTGCCCATCTTCGTTGGATCACCGCTGATATAATCAGGAAATGTCACTCCAGGGACCACGCATGGAAAGCCCACAAGAAACTGGGCACCCAGGCTTCCCTTCATACCTACAGAGCCCTCCACAACTCCTGCACAAATATCATCCGCCAGGAAAAAATAATTATTTTCTATAGGCCTTTAGCACAAACATAAACCACCCAACAAACTTCTGGAAATCACTCAGATTCCTGTTCTTCCCCCCACCCCCAACACTATCAGTTCAGGGCACTTTCATCACCGATCCCTACAGGGTAGCTGAGGCCTTCAATACCTACTTCTCCAGCTGTACTGACTCGCTCCTATCAACCCACCAGCGTCCACCCACCCCGGTCCCCCCCACCAAACCAGTGCACTCCCACCAGTCCTACAGTTCTCCTTCCGCCCTGTATCCCAAGCCGAAGTCCTCAAATCCCTATGCTCCCTGAACCCCAACAAAGGCAAATGCCCTACGTCCCTGGATGCCAAGATGTTATACTTGTCCACCCCAGCCATTGCCGTCCCTCTTGCTGCACTTTTCAACCTCTCCTTCACACTGGGCAAGTTACCCGCAGAATGGAAAAAGGCCACCGTCATACCCCTACCTAAAGGGGGTGACCCATCCTCCCCAGGCAACTATCGCCCCATCTCCCTACTCCCGATTCTGGCCAAACTACAGGAACATCTTGTCCTCGCCCAACTCTCACCCCATCTGGACGCCTCCTACTTCTTCACTCCTTTCCAATTTGGCTTTCGGAAGTCTCACTCAACCATCACCTCCCTTCTAAGAGTCACTGGTGACATACTCACCGGAATGGACAATGGACACATCACCTCTGCCATCTTTATCGACCTAGCCAAGGCTTTCGATACTGTCTCCCACTTCCTGCTCCTCTCCAAACTAACTGTAGCCGGGCTCTCCAAACCAGCCACCACAAGGTTCCAAGACTACCTGGTGGGCAGACACCAAGCTGTTAAAGTCGCCTCACACACCTCTAACCCCCTGCCCGTTACCGCCGGCGTCCCCCAAGGATCAGTCCTAGGCCCACTGCTCTTCTCCATGTTCCTAAATGACCTCCCATCAGCGTGTCACCACTCCTCCATTCAAATGTATGTGGATGACACAGTACTCTATGCCTCAGGCCCTACCACAAGCAGAGTGACAACTCTCCTGCAGGAGAATTTCAACGCCACCCAGGAATGGTTCCGGTCAAACCAGCTATTCCTAAACCCTAAAAAAAAATGTCACTAACCTTCGGCTCACAGCAAAGACTCTCCCACCAAGCCCCCTGCCCCCTTTCAAAACCCTGGATGGGACCCTTCTGGAGCAGTGCACCAGCTTCAGATACTTAGGCATCTGGCTCAACCAGCACCTCAATTTCACCACTCATATCGACTCCATGCATAAGAGGCTTCTCCCTAAATTTGGCGCCCTATACAGGAACAAAAGCTGCTTCCCCTCTCCCACGAGGAACACAATTGTCCAAAAGATGATACTACCAGTTCTCAACTATGGTAATATAGTGTACACTATTGCTCCCTCCTCTGCCTTGGCCAGCCTAGACACCCTGTTCCACTCATTTTGTCAATTTATCCTCGACTGCCCACAAACCACCCACCATTGCACATTATATAGCTCCCTAGACCTGCCATCCCTCCAAGATTGTAGACTAAACCATTGCGCTAGGTTCGCAGCCAAATTTTGGTCCCTCTCCCTACCTGGCCTCTACCCTCTCCCAACAACCCCCCCTGCTTACTCCCTCAGACGCACTGACCCCAGGCTCCTCCACGTCCCCTTTATGCACACAACCAAAGGTCAGGCCGCTTTCAATTACCGAATCCCACAGATATGGAACGCCCTGCCAGCTGCTATAAGACACTCACCAAATCTCAGCCATCGCAACCAACTACTCAGCACACACTTCTCCTCCAGCTGCTCTTGCTTTAGCTAACAACGTACTACTGTGTACCTGAGCTCAGATGAATCTTCTAAAAATGTATCATGAATTCAGTCATCCTACTGTCTGTATCTATATGCCTGTCTGTTGCTATCAGCTGATTGTCTGTAAGGCAGATGGCCATTTCACTGTTGTACTGTCTCAGTAACTAGTACTGTTCTACTGTATTGGGTCTTGACCTCCAGGTCGCATCTGGAATCGAGCAGCACTGCTCAGTATGCCTTCCTGGTAAAACTCGTAAATAAATAAATAAATAAATATGTGTCTGAGAGAATTTGGAAAATTATTGAGTAGAAGAGGGCCTACTGGAATCTCTTTGGAGCACTGGATTAGGTGCATGCCAGGAACAGGGAGTCAGGCCTGCTAGAGCTCTTAGCATCACTACCGATAGATCACTCTGCCACTCCACAGTCTGGACTGGACTAATGCTGTTGAAGCATTTTGCCCTAATCCAGGACGTTTTGGGACATCGGACCAAATATTATATAGTGTCAGAGGATTCATTTGGAGAGGTGACCACTAAGCTCGATCCTCACTTCTACTTTCCCTATGGGGAAGCTCCTGCCAAGTACAGCCTGAATTTTTCTGTTGTTGACTGCCTGCAGGACTGTATAGTATATCTTATGAGGACTTTGGACTCTTTTTAAGGTGAGACCACTTTTTGTTAAATGTTATATTGTTCTAGTTGTTCAAAGTTACTGTTTAAAGAGTTAATGTAGAGTGGTATGTTATTGAACTTATATCTGGCACTGGCCTTTGTGGCAAACTGGGACTTTGGGACTGAAAAGCTACAGGAAAAAAACTACTGCCTTTCAGCACCGCGGTGCTGTCCTGGAGGAGGGTGGCTTATGCCAGGAAACATGGCGAGAGAGAGAGAGAGAGAGAGAGAGAAAGAGAGGTCTGAAGTTGTGTGAGTGGCTTTATTAGCTTGACTGTGTGTGTGTGTGTGTGTGTGTGTGTGTGCGCGCGCGTGTGTGTGTGTGTTAAAGGGGTCATCAACTGTTTACTGTCTTTCAATGAGTAGCTGGGTTTGACGTTAATTGTAACTGTTTTAATTGATGATTTGGGGAATGGCAGCTGGGACTGTTCTGTGGGTCTTTTGTTGGTGGCAGCAGAACGTAGGGGTCATAAGTGTTGGCAGGGGCAGTGACGCTGTCATCCCTCAGTATCTTGCTTGTATAGGTTGGTTATCACTCATTGGTACAGCCAGTATTGCCTGGTGGACATGACGGGGGAAGGAGAGTGTACATATTCCGCCCCCCCCCCCAGTAGTGTCTATCAGTGCAGCTGGTTAGATCATTCACCAGGAGGTGAATGGCTTAAAAGGGGGGAGTGTAAGCATGCCCTTATTAGGGTGCTTACTATACAGTCATTTCTCCTCCCCATTTGCCTTTTTTAGGTGAGGGCTGTGGCCTGCCTGCAGTGTGGGTGGGGCTTCAGCCCCATAGGGGATTTAAGGTTGGGTTTGGTGCACGGGGGGGGGGCCAGCAGGAGAATGAAATGAGAGCAGTAGGGGCCAGGGCCTGCTGCCTCGGCCCTATTGGGGTTTAAGTGTGCATCACTGGTTAGTTGCCCAGATCCTCAGTTGGGAGCTCTGAACTTGAGAACAGCATGCGGGATCATTTGTTTTTATGTGTGTGCAGGATCACCCTGAAATAGTGGGAGCCACAGCCCAGGAGTTAGAAGGGGGCTGCCTCGTGCACTGTGGCACCGAGTTGGACTTTAGAGGGTCCTGCAGAGTGTATTTGGTCAGCAGTAGGAACAGTACATAGAAGTTGACGGCAGATAAGGACCACAAGGCCCACCCAGTCTACCCATTTCTTTTCTACCTTATGAATGTGCCATTGGCCTTTGCTCTGTTAATGGCCTATCTATTCAGGATCGCAATCCCACTGTCTGAGGTCGGGGAATAGTCGCAGAGGGCTGCAAGACGTAAAGAGGCTCCCTTCTCCTTGTTTTTGGGGGTGGTGTTAGCCCGTCGACATGCATCAACTGCCCCACCCACCCTGGCATTTCCTTTATAGGCACTGCCTTGTGACATCACATCCTGTTGGCTGTTTTTTTTGTTTTCTAAGTCCCCACTTCTCCATTTGCAGGTTATACCTGCCAGCCTCCAGAGGGAGCCAAACTCTCCCACCTTGACTCACTATCTGTCCTCCTCCCCTCTACTCCTTGGAACCCTCTAACCTCCTGAACCACCTCACTCCTCTCCAGCTCACACCCACCTTTACCTCACCCCCCTAGCACCCAGCCCCACTAACTAGACTACATCCTGACCCTATACTGCCCCACGGAACCCACACCCAGTAACCACTAGGAGTCACTATTTCCCACCCTGTTTCTGGCCCGACCTAGCCCGCATCTGATCCCCTTGACCGTGGATCACTGCCCTCAGTGCTACTTGCAATAATTAGATTTCCTAAGCAACATGCAAAT
This sequence comes from Neoceratodus forsteri, assembly GCA_016271365.2. Taxonomy (NCBI): domain Eukaryota; kingdom Metazoa; phylum Chordata; order Ceratodontiformes; family Ceratodontidae; genus Neoceratodus; species Neoceratodus forsteri. Next base: position 443,828,812 of record JADMNL010000023.1, read on the forward strand.
AATTAATCTCAGGCAATGCTTAAAGCAGCAGTGCAACAAAATTGATCAGAAAATTTGACCTTACCTTCTCGGTAAGGGCCGCTTCTCTAGTTAATGGGCTCCCTCCTGATGTCTCTGCTGAAAACAAGTTAGGCCCTTACAAATACAAACTGCGCCAGCACCTCTCCAACCTTTGCAATTGTGACTGTGACATCTAGCATGCCTCTGCTCCCTCTGCCGTCACTGCTCCTCTTTCTCATCTCGAACCCCTCTCTTCTCTCCTCTCTTCCTGCCATCCCTCCTCCCCCTCTCCAATACCCACACCTTTCCTGTTTACCACCTTGCTTCTCTTCTCCTCACCCTTCCTCCTAGTCACAATCACCTACCATCCCCTCCCCCCAAACACCATACCCTGTCCATTGTGATATACCCCCTCTCCTCGCACCTCTTTTCCTCAAGTGTGCCCCCCTTTGTGGTTCCCCTCTCCCCCCTCTTGGCGTGCCCTATTGTCTCCTTCCCACTCACACCCCATACTCTATTCCACCTTCGTACCTCTCTTCTCCACTTCCCCGTTTCCTACCCTGATTTCTTCCCACATCCTCTCCTTCTCTTCCCCTCTCTCCTTTGCCTGCATTCTGCCAACACTTCTTGCAACCTCCAGCACTTTATGATGACAAAGTATTTTCCCTAGACTGCCTCTTACCTCCCTACCCTCTCCCCCTATGTCTTAGATATTATTTTTCACTGTTTTACTTTAATTTGTATTGTCTGTAGTCAACCCAATATGTAACCTGTGTTTTTTCTGAATCTGTTTCATTCCCCTGTATTGCTACATTCTCTTTACTTGACGTGGAACCTTTGTAAAAGAACTACTGGTTCAAAGGTAATTCTAATCCTAGAATACAATAAATAAAATATGTGCTGTAATTAGAACTATCAGAATCAGTGTCAGTGGCTCAGTAGGTAGCACACTTGCGTCTGAGGCTGGGAGATCAGAGGGCTGTGGGTCAGTTCCCACATCTGGCACTTGGGTTAATATTCTAGTACTGACACTGTAGTGCAGCATGAGAGGGGTGTTGTACTGCTGAGGTGCTGTCTTTCGGATGAGATGTTAAGCCAAGGTTCCCATCTGCCTGGATTGGTGGTAGTTCAGGTGGATGTTAAAGATCCCATGGCACTTATCGAAAAGAGTAGGGGAATGTCCCCGGTGTTCTGGCCAAATTTCCCTCATTCACTAAAAAAAAAAAAAAATACCACTGACAGCTTAATCTGGTTCAAAGTCAGTTGGCATTCATCTGTATCCCCCTCTCCTGGGTTGTGCCTGAAAATAGGCAGGATTTGCCTAGTGCACCTACCCAGTCAACAAAAATAAAAACAAAACTATAATTTGTTTTTGTAAACGTATGAAAAATGAAAATTTGTTTCTCCATGCCTCCTGGCAGGACTCAGCTATTTTTTCAAATTCGAGGGTGCCTATAAATGTAAATAGCTGGATTTGATTCAAGGAACTGGTTAATGAGTTTAGGCAGAGTGGACTGCAGTCCATTTTTAGATCTTGGACAACAGATAACTTTTTGTATGACTCAGTAGCTAAAGAAAGAACTGTCAACATGACTAGACAATCCAACATGTCAAGACATACCACAATGAGTAACTTCTCATTTTATCAAAAAAAATAAAAGACTCATTGTCGAGAGCATTATTTACCTTATTGTCAAAATAATCTTCATGTCAAAATGATTTCCAGGCTTTGAATGGATGTGAATGCGGGAACTCAGACTTGCTTCCTAAACTGGATTACCTTTAAGAAGGGTTTAGACTGTAAGAGTTGCTGCTCAGTGAAATGGTAAACCACAAACATACTGTTAGAGTGCCCATTATTAGACAAACAGAGGAAAAAAATGGTTGGATTTGTATTTAAAAAAAATAATTATATGAATCTCTTATATCAAATGACAGTAGAGCTCACAGTACTGATATTAAAAGTTCATCTGACAAAACAGGACTTCAATTAAAAAAAAACTTGCTTTATTAAAATCATAAAACACAGTGTAAAAACTGTACGACTGCAGACACTCATCCAACAGTTTTGAACATCCTTGTGCACTTTTTCAAGGCTTGGCATGAGGATGCATACAACTGTTTGCTACCAGGTGGGGTGAGTGTCTGCTATCATGCTGTTTTTATGTTATGTTTCTGGCTTAATAAAGCAAGTTTTTATCCAAGTCCTGTTTGTTGGATTAACTTTTTATGCCAGTGCTGTAGATTCAGATTGTTTTTATTATAAGACATGTATAAAACACATAGTTTATCACATGAACAATAATAAAAAACTGACAGCAGACACTTTAAAAAATGTGTTTATTGCTTGTCAAGAATAATAAACCTTTAATGTGCAAATTTGGCTATGGCAAAATAATGTACTTTTTTTGTCAGAAAATAATAATTCCTCAATAGATGTAGTTGTACTTTGTGTATTTATGTCACTTTTACAAAAATCATCCTGTCTGGTTCCAGTCCAGTAGCTGCTCCACCATTTTTTTGTTTTTTTTTAATGTATCCAATCTCAAGAGGCATAGTGCATTTCTATCTCTTTTATTCCCCACAAACTCTAGATAACATTTTATTTTCTTGTAAGTCTTTGCTTTCTTGGACAGCCTCATCTCTGGCAGATATTCTATCTTTTCCAAATCTTTTTGAAAGTAGTTATCTGTAAGCCTCTATATTTTCCAAATCTTTTTGAATGTAATTATCTGTAAGCCTCTGCTTTGCACTTTCTACATATGAACCCAAGGCTCCAGAAATCTCCTGTCCCCAAATATGCTCCAAACCTATTTGTCTTAATTTATTATAGAGTGCGTTAAACCATGTTTTTGTATCGTTTGGTTTCTTCCCAGCATTGTTTTGGCTGTCTGTCCTCATCCATTTTAATTATTTTATCCCAATACCCTAATGTTCAGCAGATTGCCTGCTGTTTGATGGTTTTCATACTGCACTTTAGCCTGACAATTGCAGTTGATATATCATTTGGTAAACCTAATGCGAATTTGATAAAAAAAAATTATGCACAGTTTCTACCATCTCCAAGTTAGAAGACACACCCCAGACTTCACTGCTGTACAAGATCTGTCCATTAAGCTTGGCTTCAAATGCCTTACTCATTGCAACAAAAGAGTTTCCACCAAATTGTTCTGCAAACCTACTGATTGCTTTTACTGATCTTATCCCAGTCTTTTTTTACTTTTAATAAATAGTTTTTCCATTTTCTATTTTTGTTAAACATCACTCCCAAATATGTACATTCCACTACTTCTTACAATTCTATGTTGTTAACCACCCATCTCTTATCAACCTTTTTCCTATTTCCTAGAACCATTATTTTACTTTTTTTCTGGGTTAACAATTAGATTTAATGTTTCCAAATGTTCAAATGTGAGGGCTAAACCCTTTCTTAATGCCTCTGGTGTTCTTGATAACAAAATAATACCATCTGCATATAATCAAATTTGTATCTCTTGATTGTTAATCTGGGGGCTATAAGTATCTGTCGTTTGAAGTTTTTTACAAGAGTTTCAGTATAAAGAGCAAATAAGATAGGTGCCAAAAGGCATCCTTGTTTGACAACTTTGTGAATTTGAATTGCTTTGGTTACTGCTCCCTGTCTCGTTATCCTTACCCCGACCGTGGTATTTGAGTGTAACATTTTTAGAATGAGTAGGAGTCTGAGGTCAATATCCAAGTCTTCCAAGATTTGCCATAAGCGTTCTCTATTTATATTATCAAAGGCTGAACTAATATCCAAGAATGCTAAATACAGCTTCCCCTTTTTATGTTCCACATATTTATGGCTCAAAAAATCCAAAGTAAACTATATGGTCTCTTGAACTGAACACTTTTCTAAAACCAGCTTGATATACTGATATTAGTCCTTTTTACTTTATCCATGTTTCTAATATTTCTAAAATGATTCTAGTATACATTTTCATTGAAGTATAAAGCAGGGTGATAGGTCTGTAACACGCTGGATTTGCTCTATCCCCTTTCTTGAATAAGGGTATTATTAATCCTTCTTTCCAGCAAGTAGGCAAGATCAGGTTATTATTAATATATGAATATATAGGAGCCAACAGGACCACAGGACCACTATTCTGGATTGGCCTTGAACATTTCCGCTAGTATCCTATCAATACCTGGTGATTTGTTATGGGGGGATTGTTTATTTATTGCCCATATTACCTCTGCTGCCGTTACCATTGGCCAGGGTTCAGCTATATGTCCCCTCTCCTCAGTCTTTATGTTCATTACCTCTCCCACACACATCTTATTATCATAATCAAACCATTTTTTTACATGATTATACATTCAGGGTGGGATATTCAGAATGCGCCAGGCAGGGGCGCAAGCCTGGGCGCAGTGCAACTTGGATGCACCAGGTAGCGTGCTGGGCAATATTCAATGGTGCTGTGCCATGGCTCAGCTCCATTGAATATGGCAATGTGGCCACCCACATTGTGCATGGCGCAGTGGCACTGCGCCAGTGCAAGTGGAAAGAGAGGAGCAGGGGGATGTGCCAGCGCAAGTGCAGTTGCTCTAGGTGCAGGAACCACGATATTCAGCGGTAGATATGCAAATGGGGCCATAATGCATGCAAGGTGCAACTGGGGCCATTAGCATGTCATTATGGCCCCATTTGCATGCAGGTGCACTGATCCTCGGTGACTTGCACCTGGTGCCCTGCCAGGCTGCAGCCGTCAGGGACCGACACCCCCAGCACATCACGGCAAAGTGCCCCAATGCTCGATCGCGAGCATAAGTATAATAAAACACAGTTTAACTATCCCTGGTGGTCCAGTGGACCACTTCTATGTCAGCGGGTATAGGTATAATAAAACACAGTTTAACTATCCTTGGTGGTCCAGTAGACTGCTTCCAGCCTGATCATGGGCATACGTATAATAAATAATAGTTTAAATTATCCCTGGTGGTTCAGCGGTACCCCCCTCCCCACCGCCCTCAGACCCGCCACCCTCCCCAGTCAGCGGCGGTGACAGCTCCCCATCAACAAGCTGCTCGGCCGCCCACCCGACTGACTGTGTGCAATGCGGCTGTAACGCCCATTGGTCCACAGTGTGAGACAATGGGCATGCAGACTATACCGTACTATGCAGTCCAGATATGTGAATGGATCCATTCACATATTGGGACAATATGATATGATGCGGTCTGTGATGGCCCCGCTCACCTGCTGGACAATGGGCGACAGCGTACTATCGCAATCAGTCAGCAAGCGGCCGGGCGGCTTGCAGTGGGAGCTGCCACCCACCGCTGGCTGAGGGGGAGCAGGGGTGGTGGGGTCTGAGTGGTCGGGTGGGGAGGGGGGTACCGCTGGGCCACCAGGGATAATTTAAACTGTGTTTTATTATACCTATGCCCGCGATCAGGCTGGAAGCGGTCCACTGGACCACCAGGGAAAGTTAAACTGTGTTTTATTATACTTATGCCTGCAATCAGGCTGGAAGCGGTCCACTGGACCACCAGGGGTATGTTTTCTATTACTATGCCCGCGATTGGGCATGAGGGGCGCGATGCCTACAGACCCTGGCTTCGGAGCTCGGGTGGCCACCCACAACTGGCAGCTGCTGTGTTGTGCCCTGCAATACAGCAGCTCACCTGTGGGTGGCCAGCCCTTGCTCCTTTAATTTTATGCCCAACTTTGAGCACCAGTGTGCGGCGCAAGTAGAGGTTGCACCTGCAAATGTTCAGCACATCCCAGGCTGAATATTGGGATGTGCTGAGTATGCATGGGCACGCCCCTGCACTTGCACCACATACATTACTGATGCACCCCGGCGCATCAGGATTTGAGCAGCGCAACATCCGCTTCTGAATATCGCACTGGGGCGCATCAGTGGGTTTCGCCTGGTGCAACACTGTTGCGCCATGCGCAACCCCTTTGAATATCTGGCCCTGAGTATTTGCGTCTCTAGTATTTGTCCTAAATGCCACCAAACTCTAAAACTGTTTACAGTCCCTATTTATTATTGCACATTGTAAATATGTCCATAATTTGTTTCTATACTGTATCTTCTTTTGTTTCAGTAACCTTTTGTAATCCTTTTTGAGTTTTATGTATACTTCTCTTAGATTTAAGTTAGCAAAACCTTTGCTACATTTCCCTGTTTTAATTACCAGTTTCCTTGTTCACTCACATTCTTTATCATACCAGTACTTCTTTCCCATCTCACCTTGAGTTTGCTTGAGCCTGTCCTCTTTACCCAGAGACTCTAATATGATTTTACAGATTTGTTCTACAGTACCAGAATGGAGCCAAATCTATCCATTAGCATTTCCATGGTTAGAAAAAGCTTTCCAAATAACTGTTTTTTTAATATACTGGTTAATTTAGGAGCAGCATACACATTAATACATATCATGATAAGTTTATCTTTATCCCCCAATATACTTCCTAATAAGTACAGGCTTTCCATCTCTAGCCTATATGCATCTACAAATGCTTCAGTTACAATAAGGGTCACCATTCCGCCACTGACACATCCATACTTCATCATTCTTCTAGCTGGTGTATAGTGTACATGATAACCTTCACCATATTTACTTCCAATTTCTCCAACCCTGTTCCCTGCAACATAATAACTCCGTATTCCCTAATATATGTTAACCATTTTCTATCCCTCCCAAACCAACAATATTCCAGATTAGAAGTCTGATTTTTCCTTTTTATTTAGAATTGATGACATATCCCTTTCTAACCATGCTGTCATATCTAGGTCAATAAGGGTAATGCTATTGTCTTGACTTTCCTCTGCCTCTGTACTTGAAGTTGTATTCATTTCTCTTTCCCACATTTCATATCGTGCATTATCAATTGGAGATGATGCAGCTCAGGCTGAAATATAATTTGTTTCTAGCATCACACTTGTATTTATTCTGGCGCCTCTGCGTTTATGCCCTCTTACAAAAATTTCTGCTTCCTCCTCTGAGTCATTACAAAAAAAATGTATTGTTACCACAGAACAGAAAGCAGATGCGAGCAGGGAATGGGTTCTCAGTGACTCAGAAAATCTCAGGCACACAGTTCGTCACAGAACACTCACCAACCAAAACATGAAATGTCCACACAGAGTAGTGCAGTTGCAATCAAGTTTTTACAAGTTTTTGTAGATAGAAGTAACAAAGTGCAGCTGTGCAAAAATGGAAGCCTCTCGGTCAGAGAAACACCCACTAATGTTTTACCTGTATGGGCTTTGTCAAAGTGACTAAGCCCATACAGTGGAAATGTTAGTGGGTGTTCCTCTAACCGCGAGGTTTCCATTTTTGCACAGCTGCACTTGACTGCAACTGCACTACTCTGTGTGGACATTTCATTTTTTGGTTGGTGAGTGTTTCATGACTGACTGTGTGCCCAATGTCTTGCCACCCTTGGCTGCAAGTATTCAGTTATTCTATCTTGTTTCAGTATTATAATCTGATCTTTTTGCTCAGGCCAGCTTTTTTCCCATTTTGTGATGGCATTTCACTTTCTTTACTTTTAGTTTCAGCAGTTGATTGTACTGTCACATCCAGATTAATACCCATTTTCCTAAATCCATCCTTATGTTTTAGTTTGACTGATCTAATGTTGGGGTCTTTCAATGTGATACCTACCCAACCCTTTTCACTGCTATTTTGGTATCTATACACAGTGACCAAATCTGACTAGCCTACCACACTTCCTAGAATTCCTTTGCAGGAATTGTATGCCATCAACGTCAGTGTAAATGGAGATTTATTTTTTACCTTAGGGAGATCTTTAAGATAAACAGATGGTGATATTTTCCCTCATTTGATGAGCACTTCTTTCTTTTGTTTCTTGCTATCCTTTTGATCCATTTTTGTCCCGTTTTCAGCTATGTACTTCTCTGGCATCTCTTGCTTCCTAGTATCAACCCCTTGATATATCCTCTTATCACCTTTTACCTTTCGTTCTCCATTTTCTGTTTCATATTCTAGTTCTTATTTCTGCCCCGTTCTTATTTTTATTGATCTTTTCTACAGCACTCCACTCCTGGCTGCAATGTCAACACTCATGTATATTAGCAATCCTTTGTTTACGGCAACTCTATCCTGGTTTCATTCTGTCTGTAATTCTGTTTTCCTCTTCATTTTTTCTAGTTCTCTTATCTCCTGTTCCCCTATCCTATTTGTGATTTTTTGAATTTCTTTCCTTTTCTTTCTCCATTTTTCTGCAGGTGACTTAGATGCTTCTTCTTGAGTCTCATGTATTTGCTGTTTCCTATCTTGTTTGATCTGTTGAACACTCTTCATCTGTCTTATCCAATTACTTAATAGATCATTTGTTTTACCAATCTCTTTTTTTTTGAATGCTCTGTTTATTAGAAAATGTTCTTTTACAGACACATACAACATACAACAATAGACATCTACTAACACAGACATACTAACATCCCAGTAAGACCATTGATACACATCACATATCAACACATAGATGCAGTCGAGTGTGCATTACAATCCATATTCTCAGACATATTCAAGTATCCACAGTTGATCATATAATATTAATCATATAATATTCAGGTGCAATCTCTCTTTTAATCACTGCTAGACCCATTACAATTAAATTATGGTTAACAAATGATTCTACTACTGTAAGTAATTGTGTCTTTTCATTGATATTTTTAGTCCCTGATCCCAGTCCAGATTTCCTTTCATTATTATTTTAATTTCCGTTTATCTCTTCAGGGGAGTGCCACAGGTGAGGTAGGTCCAGTGGTGCAGTGAATGGCTATTTACATTATGTTTATGGTTTAATAAAGCACGCTTTTATCTAAGTCCTGTTTGTCAGATGAACTTTTTATGCCAGTGATATAAGCTCTATCGTTTCTTTGTACAACTGTTTTTTGTTGTTTTTTTTTTGTCTGTAGCGCCAGCTTCAGTTGCTGCAGCTGACTGTTTTTGCTCTTGCTTTATTTAAATTAATGATAGAGAAAATAAACCTCTTTTTAAACTCAGAAAAAGCCAAACCTTTTAAACTCAAATGAAACATCTATACTGTATTCTATTGCTAGGTTTGCCTTGACTGTAAGCTATAACGTTAATAAAGGTAAATAATCCTGTTTATGATGAAGTAATGTTTAAAGGCAAGATTTTGCACAAATGGATATTTTGTATGTGAGATAGTGTTTTTTAAACTGTAATTAGAGACTGTTTTTAATATAATGTTTGTATGATATGTTTTATCTATATGTTCAGTCATTGATGGCTATATGTACTTTTTTTTTTTTTAATAAAACTGAATTGAAACCAATAAGACAGTTCTCAGTCATGTGGTGGATTAAGTTGGGTGCACCTGCTTGGGTTTTAAAGGATTGCTGTGGGTTGGAAAGATTGTGTGGGGCTATTGTTGTTACATTGTAGAGTACTGTGTAAGGATTTTACTGCTGCCCCATTGCTCCCATTTTTCCTACTGACTCTTTCTTCTCTCTCTCTGTACGCTCTTTTTAAAGAAATTATTTGTTTGTACTGCATTTCTTGGTCTGGGGATTGTAATTTCTATTACAGTGTAATTTCCTTTGGGGAGGTACTGTGTGGGCAGGTTACATACTATTTCTTGAGAGGTAATAGCCTTGTGTGTTAGCATCAAGTTACCCCATATTCCTACCCTAGGCGGTGGCACTGTGCCACTTTTTAGACATGAGTACATAGTGTAGCACAACTTTAGGCAACCCAGGTCGGCCCCCATTGGGATTTGGAAAAGTGGACCCCAAGCCCCCAGGTGGTCACTACAGATGTCATTCCCAAGACAGAGCAAGATCAGGCTGAGCTTAGTATAGTGCCCAGGTTGCAGGAATACCAAGAGGACTTTACATATTTCTGTTGTGGAATGGATGGACACCCATGGTGGAACTGCCATAGTACAAAATATTTTTACAAGGTCAACGAACAGTTTATGCAGAAGGTAATGAACCAGGGAAACACCAGTGTGGCCCAGTAAGAGGGCACATTGGAGCTATGGAAGTAAGACAGTCAACTCAAAAATGTTGCCAGATCTACTGTCAAGACAGTCTGGAAGCAGCTGATTGCAACAGACAAGTTGGTAGGACCACTGTCTGAGATCTGAGTAAAAGTTGAAGGATGATCCACCCATGCTGTCTTAGACAGCGGGACCCAAGTCACCAGATGTTCAAGGATTTGTACAATAAGTATCTGACTCAACTTCCACAGTTGTCCTTACTAGAACTAGTTGAGTGAGGATTAAGCGATAGACTTATTCGGGATATATCATGGTGGACACTGACTTCTTAGAGAAAGTGGCTGGAGTTGGAAGACTCATGGAGATATTTGGCTTTAGTGTTCCCAGAGGCAGAGATACATGACCACATCTCTGTGATCGCTGGGACAAATGCCCATATGTCTGGATGACTGAAACAGCTCTGTGAAAAAAGAACAGCTCATTAAAGAGGAAAGACTTTGTGTGTGCGTGAAGTGGTGAGACAGGCTTATCAGTACCAGAAACAAAGAAAGACCAGAGATAGTGAGGATGAGGTTGGCATAGACGAAGTGAGCTAATAACCATGAGAGAATATTGAACCCAATCAATCAACCTGGACTCCAACTATAGCAGATGAAGTGAGCTGAAAATTCTGAGTCAAAGGAGATTTGTCAAACTGTTAGGACTCTGGTTAAGTTGTGATGTATTGATCAGTTTGGGGGTAAGGGAGTTCTTTGACAGCTTGGCTACATGACGGAGGTTTCACGAAACTGAGAGACAGGAGACACAACTCACAAAAATGGACCAGTTTATTGAGTAACTGAACCACAGAAATTAGAACACGAAAAGGGGGGTGAACAACAAAATGTTCACATTCAAACACAAAAATTCAGATATTTTTACTATATTTCTGAAATTACTTTATACCAATTACTGTGCTAAAACCATTTCTATACCATACTCTATAACTGTAAAATTCTCTATAACTGCAAACCAGTATGATGCCACTCCAGAATTCGTACGGATCTGTTGGGCACCGTAGAGGATATGGTGAAGAGGAATGTAAACTGAAGACTCACTGAGCATGTGCTCTCCATTGAGCAGCCTGACAAACTGATTAAGAATAAGGAACAAAGAATTTTAGCCACTGGGTGTCAACAAAACCCAGGGATGAGAACTGCACAAAACTTGTGTTCCACAGGACAGCGTCCTAGCCACCACAACAGACTTTGGGGGAAGAACAGAAAACTTGTATTTCCAAGAAGCTTTGGCAAAATGAAGAGCGTCCAAGCCATCACCACATACCCTGGGAAGCCATCTGAAGAACTGAAACAATGAACGAAACCTTGAAGATCCTCCAGGCCATCACCATGGGCACCAGGAAAGGATCTGAAGACTGGACCTGGACAAAACTGAAGATCTGGAGCACCTCCAGGCTGTCAACTTTGGGAGAATCTCTGAAGAACCCGAAACCAAAAAAAAAACAACCTCACTGGGTGTCAGATCACTGTGAACCAGTTTGGTTCCCTGCACTGCTAGGGAGAGGTTGGCCTGAAGACTCTGAAGAAAGCAGGTGACAAGGAGCTCCTTGGTTGACTACACTATTCCTATTCTGACAACTGGTCCAAAAATGTCAGGATAAAGTTAGATGAAACTGTCTCTTGACCATGCAGGAGAAATTATTAGCATGTAATGAGTGGAAAGAAATAAAGTTGAGTCTCCAAAGCGTACTGGCTCTTCACTTGGGATTTGCTGGTTTTGGCAGTCTTTGGATCAAGCAACCATTACAGGGCAATTAGAAAACATGCAGGGCAAATCACAAATTCTGAAGCATGTGCAAGCAATTTTGAAATGGGTTCACAGCATGCAAAGGCAATAACTCAGTCTTGGAGCATGAAATGACCATATAGAAACACTGAAGGCAATTTAAATAGTCTTGAAGCACAACAAGGCACTTTCAGGGCAAACAGGACAAATTCAATGCATACAGGGCAGTTCCACAGTCTTGGAGAATGCATTTACTTTGGACACCGTCTTTTTAACAATTCAGCACTATGACTTTAAATGCTTTGACATTTTCACTTTAAAATGTCTGTTCACGATGCAGCACGGTCACTAAACAGCTGCACTTGCACTTTGACGTGTTCATTCAGGTAACCAGGGGCACTATACCAGGGCAGACACCATGTAAAAGGACACAGGAATTAACTGTCTGGGCTCTACCTAGCTAAGGGTGGACCTTGGGCTATGCCCTCCCTCCCAACAGGCATATACTTTAAGCTTTTAGCAAAACAGCAGTCCTGCCCTTTTAGCTGAGGTCCAATTACCTGTATGCTGGGGGTCCCATGCTAACTGCCCCTTCCTTACTAAGGAGCTCTGGGATACAGTTAAATACTTCTGTATCACCTTTAAACAGTGTACAAGCTCTTGGCTAGGGTCATGGCAGCTATCCTGTGGGGTGACTGGCTGGGCTAGTTATAATGGGCCTATCTGCTTCCCTTCCCCTCACACCTGACAGGAGATGGTGTCACAGTACACTGTGTTTAATTTAAATGATTAAACTAACCCTTGGCTTGGGCTTGCTGGTGGCTACCTGGGCTACTACCCCACCCTGATTTGCCTTGACTCTGGGGTGTTTATTAGTTAGGGTCTGCCTTGCCCACCTGGTCTACCTGAGCACTCTCTGATTGCATTAGAGCCTGTCTGCTCTTTCCCTGACCCTCCTGGCCTGTCTTTAAATTATAAATGGGGCTTTGCCCTGCCCCCCCTCCACTACTGGCTGGAGCTTCTTTGTTGTTAGGGGCCTGACCTGCCCCTTGCTCCATCCTTTGGGAGCTTTTTTTTAATGCCTACTCAGCTTACCCTCCAGACAGTCCCATGCCTAGGGGTCTTGCCTCCCCCCAGTCTCTGCTGCTGCCACTGCACTATCCAGTGCTTTGAACAAACTTTTTCTTTAAATAATTAGTTCTCTTGGTCAGCACCTGCCCTATGGTGTTGCTGTCCACTCACCACCCTGATACCGGGAGGAGAGGCTGGTGTAGATTACACAGCTGAGGAAGGTTATAGTGACAGTGCTACTCTAGATGCTGTGGTGGTGGCACCATGGTTCTGGACTTTGCTAATCCACCCCAATGCTCCTCTTTACCACTGGGGCCTTGCTCTGCCACTCTCTCTCACTCAGCTCCATCTCTCACCACTATGGCCACTTGAACACCACCAAGGGACTGGAATAAACTTTAAATTAATGAAAATAACAAATGGGGATAAACAGAGTCCTCACTGTGGCTGCTGCTCCACTTGATTGCCACTGACTGGAACCACCAATGCCACTGCTTACACTGAGGGACCATCGACTCTGCTGTTGCTTTGGGGAGGGGGACAGGAGGAGGAGAAGAACAGGGACCACTGCAGGAGGAGGTAAGCCTTCCCTGCTCCCTCAGTCCAGTTTTCCTTCTTTTTCTCAGACCTGAATGATGGCTTGATTACTTTCTTTACTCAGTGCCAGAGAATGCTTATAAATGACAGACTGCTCTTGACTCCTTGGGTTTCCACTGTGCAGGACTCTTATAGCCCCCACCCCCAATGTCTGCGATGCTGAGTACCTGGCAATGTGGGGGGGCCATCAATGGTCCAGCATGAGCTGGACATTCAAAACCTGGCACTGGGCTCATGCCACACAAGCTAGGGGTGAAAAAATTGGCAGGGGAAATTGAAAGAAGAAAAAACTTTTAAAAGCAGGCAACAGTTGTGTGTGCATATGTGAGTGTGTGTATGTGTGTGTGTCTCATTTCTGACTTTCCCATTCCTGCTATTTTATATTACACTGTTTGGCAGGGGCACCTTGGTGTGGACACTATGACCTACTAGGGGTTACTGGAATGGGGCACCAGCTTTACTGGGGACACCGGGGTACTACTCCAGGAGCTGTGCTAGGGCACCTGGACATGTACTGGGACACCATGCTTTGGGGTATCACACAGTAAATCGATTGGATGGGGAAGAGGTCCTCTCACCATCAAATGCTGAATCTGCTATTAGCAGAGCATTAAAGGGACGAATGCACAGTGGCTATCATAGTTTGAAAGCCCATGAAAAGCCCTTTCAACCAATGTATTTGGCTCATCTGTGGCTGTAAGAACTCAGAGATACAGTTGACGAAGTCTGTTCAATATTAACACTACATTTCAGCATATTTAAAATATTAAGTCACTGAGGATCAAGTTGTGTCTAACTACCCTGAGTTAAGCACAGCTTGTTCCTCGACAACATCACAATGTTCTACAAATGGCTGCAATGTAGCATTAATATTGAACAGACTCTGTCAATCATATGGAGTGGTTTCAGCTACATGTGAGTCCAATACCTTATAAAAGAGCTTTTCATTGGCTTTCAAACTATGTCAGCCACTGTATGTGAATGTTCCACTTTAAGACTAAGGAAGAATGTTGCCAACCAGATTTTGATGGTCAACATGACAGAGGAACATGGATTTCCTAATGGATTGTTAGTGAAAATCATTCTGTTGCCTGTACGTGCACTGCCACTGTACGCCAGATCCTGGTGAAAGTTAAAAATATGACAGGATGGAACATTTCTGTGCGAAAGGGAAGGATTCTAGCCAGGGTGTACAGTACAGACACACCAGTACAGCACAATCCACTATAGGGAGAGACCAGCATGAAATCAACCCTACCACCTTCAATTTAGGGGACTCGCCTTTGCTGGAAGAGTAGAGGGCTTGTGTGAGTCAGAAACTGAGCAAATGGAATGTTGTGTAAACCGGGAGGATCACCACACCACATTCACCTGCATGACCATCATCCATTCAGAGAAAGATCTTAACGTCTGACTCCTGCAGGCATCAATGATGTATGAAGATGTCTGCAAGAGTTGCTTGCAGCCGGGATCATTCAGGAGTTCAGAAGCCCTCACGCATCACCAATCATGGACTAAGTTTGCAAAAAAAAGGAACAAAATTCATGTGCATCATTTTCTAGATGCTAAACAAATGCACAATACATGACCACTAAATGATACCCAGAATCCAAGATGTCTTGGACTGCTTAATGGAAGTCATTGGTTCTCCATGTTGGACCTAAGACATGGGTATTATCAAATTCTGATGGGCAGTAATGACAGGAAAAAAGACTAAATCATGATGGAAAATGTGAAAGGAAAAGTGTGTCTCCCAATGGGACTTGAACCCAGGCCCCTAGCATTCTATGCAAGTACTCTAACTCCTGAGCTATGGGAGGCTCAGTGATTAGCATGTTTCTGGGCTTTCCCCTTGAGACACACACATTCCTTTCTTGTGTTGCGTAACCAGCAACTTAGGCATGTGTCAGAGACACCAGACAACTTTCTTAGTGCAGAAAAGCCACTGTGAATGCTAGGGGCCTGAGTTCAAGCCACAGTAGGAATCACACTTTTCCTTTCTCATTTTCCATCATGATTTAAAATTGCTTCGTAGTGGCTTTACTGCACTTAGAAAGTTGTCTGGTCTCTGACATATGCCTACATTGCTGGTTACACAACACAAGAAAGGAATGCGTGTGTCTCAAAGAAAAGCTGAGAAGCCTGATAATCACTGAGCCTCCAATAGCTTAATATTGGTTAGAGTACTAGCATGGAATGCTAGGGCCCTGAGTTCAAGTCCCAGTGGGAGTCACACTTTTCCTCTCGCATTTTCATCATGATTTAAAATTGCCTCTTAATGGCTTTACTGTACTGAGAAAGTTGTCTGGTGTCAGGGAGAAAAAAGACTGCATTCATCTGCCTTCTCTGGCCTTATGAGTTCCTATGCATGCCCCAAGGCATCTCAGGTGAGCCTGTCAGTTTTCAGTGCCTTATGGAAAGAGCAGTAGGAGGCATTAATTTATGGAAGTATTTGGTCTACTTGGATGATGTAATCTTGTTTGGAAAAACATTTGAGGAAGACGAGTCTTGACTGTTCAAGGCTCGTGACTGCCTTGAGGGATTCAGATTGAAACTGACAAATGCCATTTTTTCAGAACTTTATAAAGTATGTCAGACACATAGTGAAGCGCACTTGTAAAGCTGTCAACTTCATGCTAGGCATCTCCTATAAAGGTGGTCACAACCAGAGACCCAAGCTTGAATGGCTATTGCCCAAGGAGTGCTCCTATCTAAACGTCTCTATAGAGCTCCTGCCTTTACTGCAGCTTCAAATACCACTCTCTTCAGATGGAATGTGGCTTACAATAACATTTGTTGCTTTGTACTGGTATACCATAAACTTGTGCATCATTGTTCTCTATGCAACAAACTCAGCCGGCCTCCTCCGTCACTGTCTCATGACCTCTCCTTTGAGGGTTTCATCAACAGTATCCTACAAAACCGATTGCCACTATCACTTGTCACCCTCCTAAATCTGGTGCATAATGCTTCCTCTCTAAGGTCTGATTCTAACACACCACTGACTACCCCTAACTTAAAACCAGATCTGGGGAATCCTTTGCTTATGCTGCCCCGTGCTATGGAACTGCATTCTGCCGATATTAGATAATGCCCCACAGCTGCCTCATTCTGTAGCAGGTATTGAGCGCATCTACCTAAGGAAGCAAAGTGCTCCTGACTATGAATTTGTACTACCTGTTCATGTATTGTTACCTATTATGGTATTGAATTATTGTGCATTTATGTAAAGTATATTGTGTATCTCCCCATGTAACATGTGAATTTATTGATATATTAGCTGATGCTTACTCAAATCATATCCAACCCCACTATGCTCTCCAACAAAGGCCAATGTGCCACCCTTGTTGACTGGGTGCTCATATCTAAGCTCGACAGAGTAGTCTGTTCGGGGGTTATTTCCTCATGCTATCAGCGATCACTCCCCAGTATATTGTGTATGGTGTGTGAAAACCCCTAAGATCCCCCCCCCAAGACTGATTCCTTTTTGTGACTTCTCGCACTTTGACCCTAACCAGTTCAAAAATGAGGTAGCATGCCAAGATTGGTCTTACCTGTCATCCACTGCCGATGTCAATCAGGCTGTCTCATATTTCAGCACAATTTTTTCCAGTCTCCAGGATAAGTATGCCCCCCCTTACAACTAGGAGGGATCATGGTTGAACTACAAAATGGCTCAACTATACTATATTATCCCTCCTTAAACAAAGAGACAAATGTTGGGCTACCTATAAGGCATCCAACTCTATATTGGACTGGACAAGCTATAGAAAGCTCCAAAAAGAATGTAAGTAGGCCATTCAGTGGAGTAAAAGTAGCTTTTGTAAATCCCTGCTAGACTCCTCTGTGGGTAATACATGCCAGTTTTGGACCTACATTAAGAAAACCCTAGGCCAGAATGTTTTCCCCACCCCTACTAACATTGAGGTCGAGGGAGTAAATTTTAACAATCCCTTTACCATCCTGAATGCTTTTAATAAACATCTTACAGACCTCTCACCGGTGCTTTTCCTATTGCCTCGCCCAACCTGACATCCTCCTCTGCCCCTAAAGCAACATCTCACCTCCATTTTTACTTAAAAAGAGTCAGGATCTCAGAGGTGTGTAAACATCTGAGACAGATCCCTAATTCTAAATCTGCTGTCTCTGACGAGATCGAGCCCTGCCTCCTTAAATTTACTGTCAACGAACTAGCCTCCCCAACAGCTAGAATTGTTAACCTGTCCCACTCCTCAGGCATTGTCCCTAACGTCTGGAAGATGCCATACATAGTTCCTGTGTTTAAAAAAGGTAATAATAAAAATATTTGTAATTACAAACCTATTGCCCTACCACTGGCCCTTAGTAAGGTCTTGGATAAAATTGTAGCTGACCAACTTACTATCTCTCTGCCCACATCTCCTCTCCCCTGCTCAACAGGGTTCCACTAGAATCATAGTACCACCACGGCACTGTTTACCTTAACTAACAGTATTTCTAATACAAAGGAGATCTTACTGGTGCCATTTTCATCAACCTTACCAAGGCCTTTGACATGGTTGAGCATACTTACTCCGTAAGAAATTAACATCCAAGGATATACCTGATACTGCCCTCCCCTGGTTCAAAAGCTATTTATCTAATAGACAACAATGAGTCAGGTTTGGATCCTCCCTCTCCGATCCTGCTCCTGTCTCAACTGGTGTCCCCCAAGGCTCAATACTTGGACCCCTTTTTTTCTCCCTCCACATCAACTCTGTCTACCATTGCATCTTTAGAAGCACACCAATCTTATATGCTAACAATCCGATGTTCTTCTCCAGTGCCCAAAACATGGCTGAGATCAATAGAAACTAACATCTGACCTGCAGTCAGTCCAAACATGGTTCCACGAACACAGGCTTTTTTTTAATCTAGGTTTTTCTCCCCGTCAGGGCTTCAGGCAGGCACAGCTGCGGTTCTCTTGCACAGAATCTCGATCTACCCTGTTGGCTTCAGGGCTTCATTTAGCCTGCCTGAGTGCCCCATTTTTCCATTTTCTTCCTATTATCCAGGGACCCCAGAACATGGTTGCACATGTACGTGGAGGTGGGCATGCGCTCCATGGCTCCGGTGACGGCCCCTTTGTCCCACTTGGCCTAACGCCTGGTCTCCCTTATGGCTTGGCACTGCCATCTAGCCTCCACCTGGTGGCAACCAAGAGCCGTGGAAGCCCACATCCCTCCCTGGGAGAGGAGAGCTGCCTTGCAGCCACTCAACCCAGTTCCTTGCCCTTCCCCCCGGCTAGCCCCCAATGAGTCAGGCTCATTCCCGAACCTGGGTCGCCACATGGAAGGAGGTAAGGTGCCCAGCACTCAGCCTTTCATGCCACTGGGCCGGCCATACTCTGTACTTTTTGTATGTAATCTCCTGGGTCATGCTTGAAAATAGGTATTTGTTTGCCTAGTGCACTTACCTGGTCAACAATACATAAATACATACATCAATCAATAAATAAATAAATAGTGTCATACATGGAACGTAAACTGACCCAAGCAAAACAGAGGCCTTGACAACTTGGTCTCGCTGACAAAACCTGAAAGACAGAGTTTCCCTGGTTTCTGCCGCTACCACAAGTGCTTTATCAAGGACTATATCTGTGTGGTACAACCCTTACAGAATGTGACATAGGGACACCTACCCACACACAAATCTTGGGATGTCAACCTGAAGGGGGAGCTAGAACCTAAAGTATACTTCAAGGTCCATGGGCCTTTTGGACCCCAGAGGGATGCCTTCTTCGAAACAACATTCCATGAGGTCACTTCTCACCCGACTAACTTGCCAATATTAGTATATGCAGACTCAGGCAAACTGCAGGTTTTGTATACAGATGTTAGCCACAGCGAATTGAGAGCTGTCCTTTACCAAGAATGTTCAGAAGGCTTGAGATCCATAGCTTTTGGCAGCCATCAGCTGATTTAAACTACCCCATCAATAAACTAGAATTTCTGGCATTCAAGTGGGTAATTGTGGATTAGTTCCATGATTATTTGTATAGGGCACATATGATCATGAAAACCAATACAACCTGTTAACATATGTGAACAGCATGCTGAAGTTGGAAGCTGAGGGATTTTGATACCTATCGGCTTTGCAACAAACTCTACTATGTAGAGTACTGGCCCTGGCTGAACCATGTGGATGCAGATGCCTTGTTTCACTACCTGGCCACCCACGTTAAAGATGACTTGGAATGGATAAGGATCCCAGAAACTATTGTAAAGGCGCTGTATAAGAAATTCAAGACTGATGAGCAATCCTCTTCTGCGAATTCTCAGTGCCTAGTAGACCATCTGGGAGCCTCGACTGACTGCTTGCCACCCACCTACTGTAGTTTTACAACTTTGAATCAGACAGCATTGCCGTGCCTAAACCAGTTTGACTTGCAGCCAGATCAGAGACATTGTGACTGCCCTCCACAGAGAAGGGTTTGTGAACTAGGTTGCGCCAAACAATGGGGACAAACAACTTCTGATTAAAGAGTGGCCTAAACTGCAGCTCAGTAAATCAGAGGACAGCCAAACCTCCAAGCTGCATCATCTTGATGCACAGCAACAGAGAGAGAGGGTGACGGGGGAGACCAAAGAGACTGACCAGCCGCCACCCCTGAGAACAGTTTACACCTTTTTATTCTTTTCTTAACGATATGATTTTCTAGTCTAGTTTGCTACAATTTCATTTTTCATTTTTTATACTTGTTAGCTAGATGAGCTTAAACCCCGTTTTCACAAGCCACAAGTTACATTTGACATTCAATAAACAGGGACATACATCATCAATTAATACAATAAATAACAACAATCCCCTGACCAATACACAGTATAAAAAATACAAAGTCAGACAGTTCAACATAATACAAATATTCAAGTATCCATTTGCATTTTTTTAAAACACAAAGACTTACTAATCGAGTTAACCCACTTTAAGATTTCCACCTTAAAGGAATTCACTGTTCCACAATTTACAATCTCTCTTGGGATCTTATTAAAAAAAAGTTGAAGCCCTATAAAAGACGAACGTCTCTGGCCTATCTTTTTTTATAAAAAGGGAACTTTAAGAGTCCTGAGGCTAAGGACCTTGTGATTTTTTTCACCACTTAATCTAACAAATAAAGATTGAATAGGGAAAGGAAGTAAACCTTTCAAACTTTAGAATACAAAGGTAGATATTTTAATATTAATTCTATCCTGGAATGAGGGATATTTTGCTTTTACTAACCACTCACAACGATGTGTTCTTTGAGTAAGGCCAGTCAGAAACCTCAAAAATGAATTTAATGTTATTTATTTATTTATTGAAATCTGGGAGTGGTTTCCTGTCTTATGGTTGAAGCGAGTTGGTTCTGAGATGACCTGGGTTAGATTGAGGGCTGAGATCTCACAGCGGGCTTTGATAAAAGTGGGTGAAGGCCAGTTGTGATTAAAATCACCCAGAATATAAAGTTCTCCAGATGGGGCTAGGGAGGCTATGAGGATTAGAAGGTCGGTAACTGATGCGGCAGGAGTTCCAGGGCATCTGTATACACCTGCAACTCAAATCGGGAGGGAGAGAGAAGGGGAGGGTCAGTTGGAGCATGAGCAGATCAAAGGCTTTGGGTTCTGATTTAGCAAGGGTAATAGAGAAGTGTAAGTCTGAGGCTATATATATTGCAACTCCTCCACCTCTGGTGGAGCGGTCTTGACGACAGACATTGAAGCCTGGGATGGCATTGGATGTGTCCAGAAAGTTAGAATTTAACCAGATTTCTGATAGGATGATTATATCAGGAGCATACCGGACAGCTAGCTAGCTGAATGATATGTTGATTGTAATTTTTTTAACACCCTATCATTTGTTCCTGAATAAACTATTAATCCGTAATCTAATGTACTCATTAAAAAAAAAGTGTAAATAATCTATGTGATTCCAGAATTAAATACAATTTTATTCTAAATAACATTTCCAACCTTTGATGTATCCTCTTAATCCATTTTTTTACATGAAATTCAAAGGTGAGGTTAGAATACAGTGTAATCCCTAAATAACAAAAGCTATCAAGAAGCTAAATTTTATTTCCCCCAAGATCAACAATTCACACATTTATGTCTCTGGTTACTCTTGGGCCAGAAAAATCCATCGCCTTTGTCTTGGTTGTATTCAAGACAAGCTTGTGTTCCAATAGCCACTTCTGAAAATTGTCAAAATCTCTTTAAACCTTCAATAACGCCTAATCTGGATTTGGACCTGTCGCATATAGAACCGCATCATCTGTCTATAATGTTATCTTGGACTCAGCACAAGATTTTGGCGCAGAGTTTGTGAATAACAAAAACAAAAGCAGGCCTAAAATTGAGCCCTGTGGTACACCAGAGGTAATCAACCCCGGGTCCGAGTATTCCTGTCCTAAAGCTGTTCTATACTCCCTATGTGACAGATACCTCTCAATCCAAGTTACTACTTCCCCTGCAAAGTAAAACTCACACAGAGTCCAGTAACAAAGAATACTGTATTATATCAATGCTAGATCCTCAGAATTCTCCCAACACACACACACACACACACACACACACACACACACACGCACAACAAAGGTCTCAAGGCACTGAACATGTAATGTTTAGCAACAGGGAGGCAGAGTCACCGTGGGTGCAACTCACGGCAGCCTCAGGCAAGGAATTGTGCTTGGACATGATCTACAGACCTCCGAGGCAAGGAGAAGAGAGGGACAGAGAGCTCAGGGAAGAACCTGAAAGAGGCATGGCAAAGGGGGAAGTAGGTGGGGGGAGGGTGAGCTGAACCTGCCAGACATCGACTGGGATGTTCCAGTAGACAGCAGCACCAGAAGTCAGGCCTTGCTGGATGCCCTCCAGGACTGTCTACTGGTACAGCTAGTTAAGGAACCCAGCAGGCAGAACACAATCCTTCATGTGGTGCTTACCAACCCAGAGATGGTAGAAGCTGTGAGAACGAGGAGCCACTGAGAAACACCGATCATAATTCCATTTGGTTCAAATTGGACCTTTGATCCAGAAAACCCCAATCAAGAGCGGACATCCTTGATTTTAGGAGGACAGACTTCAACAGGCTGAAGAAATTGGTCAGAGAAAAGTTAGTCGGGGTAGATGACATGAGGGATGGAAGATAGTTGGGGGCAATTAAGGGTGCCATTCTTGAGGCATCTAAGTTGTGCATAAGAATGGCAAGCAACAAAAAGAACAGGTTTAAGAGACTGTTATGGTTCTTGGCAAGAGACAGTGAAGCAGTAATGGAATAGGAAAAGGCTTTCTACAAGTATAAAGAAAAGCAGGGGTAGGAAGAATGTGGAGAATACATACTGAAAAATATGGAGACAAAGAGGGCAATTAGGAAGGCAAAAGCAGACACAGAGCTGTGTATCCTGGAGGGGGTCAGGAATGGAGAAAAACAGTTCTTCTGACATATTAGGGAAAAAGGAAGAAAGCAGGGGGAATCATAAGGCTAGCTGAGGGGGGTAATATGATAGAGGAGGACGGGCAAAAGCCTGCCATTCTTAATGATTACTTTTGCTCAGTTTTTTTTAGTAATTGTAATTTTATTGATTTTCAAAAAGTACATCCACTTTGCCATTACATCGATTCCTTTTTATCCCTAGTTACTAAAGGCATGTCTCAATCACAATCGTTAGGAAAGCTGTGCTCTACCTGATTCATATCATTGAAGGAAAACAGAGGAGAGTTATCCACATTTCACCTATATGTGTCTTAGCCATAGGATATATATACATTCTGACTTATCAAATCTTCTTAATAGTATAAACCCTATAGGACTGCCCAGCCCATCCCTTTTATAGGCCTCAATATGGGTTTTCCATGATCCACCCTAATGATGTCCCTCCTTAGGGAATAATATCTGGTCTGTGGTTTGAAACATACAGAAGCCATGCTGTCCATCTGTTCTCTAATACTGGGAGGGTGTTCTGTAGTTGAGCTGTTATACGTTCCATCCAATAGATCTGATATACGACACCTTCCCAGACAGAGATCTGAGGTGGTACATGTTGCAACTACTGTCTGGTTATAGCTTTTTTAGCCACTGCTAGGAGGATCCCAGCCAAATACACCAGATGTTTGTTTATTTATTTATTTATTGAAATGTTT
Organism: Neoceratodus forsteri; assembly: GCA_016271365.2. Taxonomy (NCBI): domain Eukaryota; kingdom Metazoa; phylum Chordata; order Ceratodontiformes; family Ceratodontidae; genus Neoceratodus; species Neoceratodus forsteri. The sequence goes on from JADMNL010000023.1 coordinate 443,852,371, forward strand.
CACCAGGAAGGGCACACTGAACAACAAGTTGCTCGTATCACGGTGCAACCTGGGGGGGTTACCAGTGGATGTAAAACAAAGATTATACATACAATCTCAGTTAACATACACGAGGGTTTAGGTACAGATATTAAAACCAACAATATCACCAACACACTGCTCAATTGGCATTACAATTAAAAAATAGGTAAACAGTACAATTATACAATTGAAGTGCTAGGGGAAGGAAAGCAATTTTTAATTGTGTTTGAGTTTTAATTGTGGTGAGAAGTGTAGCAGTAGCACCTTCTCTGGTATCAGTGGGCCTGTATCTGGTATCAAATATTTTAATACTTTCCCCACGGTTTCCCAAAATAGCTTCAGAGTAGGGCATGACCACAAAATGTGTGTGTGTGTGTGTGTGTGTGAGGGGTGCTGTGGAACACCAAACATGGCGGCAGCTTGATTTTGTTTTTCTGACAAGGCCTTTTTTCATTATTAATTTCCAGCACTAGTTTGAACAAGAGTGATACCTCAGATACTGTGGTCTGTATCAGAGATGCTAGAGATAGCAATATGAGCCCGGAAAAGGACAATAAGTACACTGCACAGAAGTTAGATGGCTATCTTACCTCACCACAAGGTGCAAGAGACGATGGAACTAGGCTACCCTCCAACAAGGCGAGTGAAGCTCCAACTCACCAGATTATGGCTCTGTTACAGAAAATCCAAGCGACTGGGGAAGAGACTAACCACCGTATGGCCACAGTAGAAGCATGCTTTGCCAAATTAGACAACAAAATCCAGTCAAATGAATCGCACATAGGTGAGCTGCGAGCAGAAGGGGAGCATCAACAGGAGAGAAACGCGGCGTTCGTGAAGGACCTTAGCTTCCTACGAGCAAAAGTGGAGGCCTTGGAGAATGGACAAAGACAGCCTAATGTGCGAATCGTGGGTCCCCCCCAACCCCAGATTTGCCAGCAGCACAGAGATCCCTGCAGCGGTCACTAGAATGATTTTCACAGCTCTATCACTACTACCCACCGATGCTGGTTTGTCAGTCCTTAAGGCTTTTGCCATTCCCATGAGATCCTGATTGAGAAACCCTGAAAACGCTTGACTGCTAATGGCTATTGCAACTCTGTCTAGCCCTGAAGCATGCATCCCTTTACTCCGAGCAGCAAGGCAACATGGAGACATCATATGAGAGGGTAGCAAAGTTGCCTTTTTCGCGGACATTTCATCACAATCTCAGAGTCAGAAAAAGGCTCTCCAGGTAACAAAGAAATCTCTCCTTGAAAACGGAATAACGGCCCACTTGCTGTTCCCAGCACGACTTCAGGTTCACCACGCTGGGAAGATTCACATTTTGTCAGACCCTGAAACTGCAGCAGCTTTTGCTTCTAAGCTTATAGAACCCAGATGACGTTGTCTCAGCAAGAAGTGGACTCTGAGGTGGACTCTGATGCTAATGACTGACTTAATGTGGCTCTCTTTTGGATATAGCTCTTTGTTCCAATCGAGGTGCCTCTAAAGAGGATTCTGAATTTTCTCTGGGTGAAGTTATACTAAGAACATTGACCTGTACCACTCTGTATCTTTAATTTTTCCCATTTATTGCCATGTTGATTGCAACGTTTTAAATCTTCCTGATGTTTAATATCCTGCTTATAAGAGGATTAGCTATTGATAGGGGAATATACCCCACTCAGTTTGTGAACTTTCATGTTTATTCCTAGGAGATATCCTGTCTCCCTACCAGTCAACAGGTCTCACTCTAGAGGCTGGGGTGTAAAGCAACGTAATTGAGTCAAGGACATCTGAGGTGTACTATATTATTATTTTTCCTCTTGTTAAGATTTATCAGCCCTCCACATATATATTACTGTATCCTTCGGGGGCGGAAGTATTGGCAAATATCCTTTAGAGAGATGTTTAGGTGAGAGTGTTCTCTCCTACAATATTATTCAGCCATAATATTTACATCCTTGGAATTTAGGATTGGCTAGCTTTAGTTGTAGGACCATCCTTTGTATTTTATGTGCGGATACTTTGTCCTTGTATTATTACGAAAATTAATAAACAGAAATAAAAAAAAAATGTGTGTGTGGCCAGAGGACAGCCAGATTGCCTCCAATAATTGGAGGAATGAGATGTGAAGTATTTGTCTGTAATTTGGAGAGTTCTGAAGTACCTGCTGACTATTTCCCAGCCAAATTTCTCCAGATGTATGAACTGGTTACCTCATTTTGTCTAAACTATATTTTAGGCCACTGTGCAGGAGTGAGGGTAACCGGAAGATCCGATTCCCATTTTTTTTGTACTGCCTGCATCATGTTCATTGATGTGTTCAATAGGGCTTAATAACATCTAGAGACAAAATGGGTTAAATCTGTAGTGATTTCATGTTTATTAAAAAGGGAAAGATTGGTGGTAGATCACTCAGGTCCACCTGTAGTCCTAGGACTTGTTCATGGCAGTGGTGAATCTGAAGATATAGTAATCCTGTCTAGTTAGTGGGAGTTCTGATTGCAACTGGTCAAAGGCTTTAAATATGCCTTTTCTATAAAACTGGTAGATGTGGATTAGGCGCCATTGGCTCCAGATAAAGAACCAGTGGTCCCATTTGGCTGGAAGCAATACAAGGGACCGAGCTGGGACTTCCACCCAACCAGCTCCCATCCTATTTATGGATAACCCCATATACAACCTCCAATTATGCCCCATAGTCATCGTAAAATATGACATCTCCTGTAGGGGGTCAAACTGTGAGGGCTGAAACAGGGCTATATCATCTAGTGGGATTGTCGTCATGTGTTTTTCTGTTTGTGTCCACTGAGGAACTGTCTCCGGTGAGAAAAACCCGATGACATGCATGATGTAGGAGGGCAGCAGTAGCATATAGGGTGAGGTTCAGTAGGACTAAGCTTCCCTTCATTTTCGGTAGCTGTAATTTTTTGTATGCCACTCTAGGTCTATCTCCCTTCCATAAGAAGTGAGCTATCTGCCTGTCCCATTTTTGAATGTCCTTCGTCAATGGGAAGATGGGAATACTTTGAAGTAAACATAAAAAGCAGGGTAAAATATTCATTTGGATGGATAATACCCTGTGGACCAGTGGGAGGGGTAAATCAGTCCAGGATCCCAGATCTGCAGCCATCTGAGAAGCCAAAGGGTGAAAATTCTGTCCATGCAGTTATGTTAGGTCAGAGGTTAGGTTTATCCCTAGGTATTGAATTTGGTGGTTACCCCATTTATATGGGAATCTGATTTTTAGTTGCGATGTAGGCTGAAAGCCTGCTGGGAGAGGTTCTGTTTTATGTGTGTTAATCTTATAACCGGAGACTGCTTCTATTAGTTTAAGGCTCTCTGCAAGGACTGGAAGGGACTGCTCTGGTTTGGTTATGTAGAGCAGTAGATCATCGGCATAATATGCCATCTTGTGTGTATTTCCCTCTACCTGATATCCAGTAACCCATACTTCATCTCAAAGATGTGCTAGTGGTTCTATATACAGTGTGAAAAGGTACGGGGACAGGGGGCAACCCTGTCTCGTTCCCCTATGTAGGATAAACCTAGTTGAGTGAGAGCCATTTGCCTTTACTGTGGCCTGGGGGTTCATGTATAATTCTTGGATATTCGTGATGAAGGCACTGGGGAATGCAGACTTGTTCAGTATAGCATATAAAAAGGGCCAGGACACATGGTCGAATGCCTTTTGGGCATCTAGGCTTAAAATCAGGAAGGGTGTTTTGGATTTTCAAGCATGGTCTATGATGTAGAGGGTCTGTTTACTGTTATCCATGGTTCTCCAATGCCTAATAAAGCCAGAATGGTTGGGATAGATAAGGTCTGGGAGTATGTTATCTAGGCAGTGGGCCAGAATACTAGTATACATTTTGTAATCTTGATTAAGGACTGATATTGGGTGATATGACTCACACTGAAGGGGGGGGTTGTTTGGTTTAAGTATGGCCAATATGGAGGCCTGTTGCCATGAAACAAGGCAATCTTCTGTTTCGTGGCTCAACTGCAGGATGCCTAGAAGTGTCTCCTGCAGTAATCTAATATTACTTTTATAAAATTCTGCCCCATAGCCATCTGGTCCAGGGCTTTTCCCATTTTTAGGTTTTTGACCACTGCTACAAGTTCACCAAGGGAGATGAGTTGAGTCAGGGCCATTATGTGTGTTTCTGTAAGGGTGAGTAGCTGCATGCTGTCTATGAATATTTTAATAGATTCCTCTGTGGATGGTGACTCTTCCCTGTATAATTCAGAATAGTTGGTTCTAAATGTAGCTAGGCTTTTTGATGTGGAAGTATGTAGTTTGCCTGTTTGTTTATTTTCAAGTTTTAAGATTGTGGCTTGTTTTGTTTGCCTTCTTAGTCTATGTGCTAACATCTTAGCCACCCTAGCACCCCCCTCATAATACCTTTGTTTCAACCAAGGAAGAATTTGTTTTGTCTTGTATGTTAGTTTATCTTGTATTTGAGTGCACTGGCTCAGAGCCAGTAGTGAGCGATCTCCCTGCATATGTGCCCCTTGCAGGAATTGTAGTTTCTCCAGTAGGTCCTTGAATTGTTGCTCCCCTTGCTTTTTTTTGTGTGCAGCAAATGCCACAATTTCCCCTCGGAGAACCACCGTAATAATGTCCCACAAATGTTGTGGTGAGGTGTTGTCATTCTTATTCTCTGTTATGATTCCGGAGATGGTGTCTTGGAGCAGCTGCTTAAACTCCGAGGGCCTGATTCATAAAATGGGCTTAGATCAGAGCAAGCTGCAGCAAACAGCAGCTTGCACTGAAGACCAGTGCGCCAGGGACTCTGCACCAGATTCAGGTACAGAAGGGACTCGGCGCCTAAGTCCTCACACTGGTAGCAACCACTTCCAAGAGACAAACACCTGTTGCATGGGAGGGATTTGCCACAAGACCCTTTGGCAATGGCAAGCATCCTTAGCCACTTCTCTCATGGTCTAGCAGCCCTCCCTCCCTCCCGATATCACTGATTTGCATAACAATATATATTTGCCCTGTCTTGGTGGTCTAGTGGTTCCCCCTTCCCCAATCCCCAATATCGTCCATTTCCAATATAATAATTAATATGCCCTGTCCTAGTGGTCTAGTGGGGTTCCCCTTCCATGATCCCTGATATTGCCCATGTCCAAGATAATAATGAATTTGCCCCATCCTGGTGGTCTAGTGGTCCTCCTCCCCGATCCCCGATATCGCCCGTTTCCAAGATAACAATGAAATCGCTCCATCCTGGTGGTCTAGTGACCCCCCACCATAGAAGGCAGTGCCCATCACCCTGCCCCCCCAATCCCGTCATGCAGCTGGGGACCAGCACAGTCCACCTCTCACCTCCACGGCTGACCGCCAGACTGAACTGTCAGTGATTGCCTACTGTATAGTGTATGCGCTCAAATCATGAACATGTACACAATGCAGTAGGTGATCACTTATAATTCAGTCTGGCGGCCGGTCGCAGAGGTGAGAGGTGAGAGGTGGGATGTTCTGGTTGCTGGTTGCATTTCGGGATGGGCGGAGTGGGGTGGTCGGCACTACCTCCTAGGGTGGGGGAACACTAGACCACAAGGATGGGGCATATTAATTATTATCTTGGAAACGGGCAATATCAGGGATTGGGGAGGGGGGGTCACTAGACCACCAGGATGGGGCAAATGGATTATTACATTGGAAATGGGTGATATCGGGGATCGGGAAGGGGGGAACCACTAGACCACCAAGATGGGTCAAATGGATTATTATATGGGAAAACTAGCAATATCGGGGATCGGGGGGAGGACCACTAGGATTGGGCCCAGAGTGCTGGCCAGGGGGAGGAGGCTTGAGTGACCCAATGACTGCGTGCCTTCTCTGGTGTGGGGAGCTGAAGCTCGGCACTTGACTGACCTCAGGTGAAGGCTTGAGGTACAGCAAGCCCAGTCAACTTACAGGGGACCGCATGACGGACGTCGGCACTTGCACCTTGATATCAGGGCGCACAACATGCAGCAAGGAAAAGAAAAGAAAAAGGGTCTCTCCATGCACTGAGTAGATAGAGCATCAAGGCACAGATCCTCAGTTGCCCCAACACCTGTCCCGGACTGGAGATCCTGATGAAACAAGGAAAGCTTGGGGTGTATGGGCCCCCACTTGTCCCCACCTGGGGGCAATCCAAGGCTACATGGGGCATCATCCACTTTGGGCTCCAGGTAAGAGGGTGGGGACATATGCCATAGAGGTCTCCCAAAGAAGCGGAGCACAGGGGGCATGGGGGGAGTATAAACAGAAGGTAAAAAAAAAAAAAGACCAGCCCTGGCTGGTCTAATGATACTTAGAAATGTGCCCTCAGGAGCAGTTTGTGAATCACATTTTAGGTGATGTGTCAGCTTGCATCAGCCGCATGCTCCCTAGCACCATGCCGCAGCCAGTTTAGTGGTGCCAGGCTGGCACTAGCCCCCTTTGGCGTGGGCAGCCTGCGTTTGATGCAAGCTGCCTTTCTGAATAGCTCCAGGGGCTACTTTTAGTGCAAGGTGCCACTTGTGCCATTTATTTTTGACGCAGGCACCTTGCATTCTTCTCGGGGCTTTGTGAATCTGGCCCCGGGTCTTTAAGGAATGAGGGGTTAAATCTCCAGGTGGTGTTTCTTTGTTATTTTGGATGATTTAATGTCATATTTATGGGGGCATGGTCCAACAACAAGATGCTGTTTATCTCTGTTGTGTCTAGCCAGTCTATATGTTCTCCAGTCATACAAAAATAATCTAATCTTGTGTAATGTTCATGTGGGTTAGAGTAAATGTGAACTGTCAGGTCATTGGGTGTTAGTGGTGCCATGTATCAGCCAATCTCAGTTCCTTGTGCAGTCACCTAAGATGTTTTCCCAGTGGTAGTCAGAGTGCGGGGGGGGGGGGCTGAAGGAATCCATAGATGGATTCAAGAGACAGTTGTAGTCACCCCCTATGATTAGTATCCCTCTTTTTCTGGGTCATTATTTGGTCCATTAACCCTTGTATGAAGGATGCAACACTGCCTCTTGGTATATAAAGGCTACAAATTGTGAGTTGCTGCCCATTTAATGTTCCCATCACCATGGCTAACTGGCCTTCTTTGTCTGAGTAGCTATGTTCCACTTAAAAGGGTGAGTGTCTAGGGATCAGGATCACCCGCCTTTGTAATCGGATGCTATAATATGTTCATATCCAAATTTAGCTAATTTCTTGGTTCCAGTTCACTCAAGTGAGTTTCCTGGAGTAACAGAACATCAAGATGTAGTTTTTTAAGACCCTTTATAGTTTTGCGTCTTTTGACTGGGCTAGACAGTCCATTCACATTATGAGAAATTAGTTTAAAGCTAGATATCATTGTCATTTTTATAAAAATGTCCTTTACCCCCCCCCCAGGCAGTCAGCACTTCAATATAGCACTAAATAGCAAATAAGATTGATAACCCCTCCCAAATCTCATCTTGATTTGGTGTGTCCAGGCTGTGCTGAATGGATCAGATCCATAGTTTTTATATGAGACATTCTGTTCTTATTGCAAAGGGGGGTACCTTGATAGGAACTAAATGGAACAGACTGGGGTGGTTTCCTTAATAGTCCATGGGATAAACTATTTCCTAGAACCAGAATTATGTACACTATTGAAGAACTAAAGTGTAAACCTTGATAAACTGGCCAACTGGGCCATCTGTGACAAAACCCCACAGCCGTGGGAAAAATGTTTGTGACTTCCACTATGGGTGGTGAGTCTGTGGACCCCCTGGTGGACTGTACCATGGTACTAGGCCTCGGGAGACAGTCAGTCACTATGAGTGCACGGATTCCTGGGAAGGAAGCTTTCCCTTCTAAATAAGGGTGGGGCCACTGGGTTAGGTAACAAAGTATTGGGTGTAACAAAAAAAGGTGGTACCAAAGGGAAAGAAAAAAGTGGCCCATCCTCCCATCCTGGAGAGTAATAGAGTGAATGGTTGGGAATGCTTTCCCCAACCTCCAGCTCATTATGAGTGGGAACTACAAAATCAATAACACAATTAGGTGAGCCAGAGCTCCACAGTTTACAGGCAGTGAAGGACTAGAACTCGATCTCCCTCCCTCCCTCCCTGCTGGTTATCATCAGTTCCTACCTTCTTCCTTTCACCTACTCTCCGACAAGGGGACAAACATTGTAGAGAGGTATCTTATAGGCCATCCTCTATGTAGTATTTTACAGTTATAACTAAAGGTTGCATCATTATGAGGTCTGGCTCTCTGAACGTCCTCCCTTTATGATTTTAGGCAAGTTCTTGTGAGGGTTCACAGTTGTTTGTGGAGTCATGTTTTGAACTCCTATGTCTGAGTTTAACTCACTTTGTTCAAGGGGTTTCACTGTGAGTTTAAGAGACGGAGATCTCCTTTAACATCTGGATCTAATTTCAGGTCAACGTAAATAGCATCTGTTTGGTCCCAGGGTACTCCTCCCCCCAACCCCGAGATCTTTGGAAGTTGCACAGCTACTGTTTATGGTCTATGGTAGAAAAAGTTTATTCTATATATCTAGCTCTGGAGGAGACATCTGTAATCCAGCTCTGTGCCTCCAGAGTCCTTTATTGTCAGGGAGCAGGAAAACTGAGTGGAGCCAAACACCAAAAGGGAGTGCACTCCTATTCCACTATGATAAAGTGATCATTAAATGGCATTTTGTGACTTGTTCCATCAAGGAGCATATTCTTAATTAACATGCCTTTTTCCCTGACTGACTGCAGCCTCCCCCCCACCTTAAAGCACCTGGACTGGCAACCTCATCAGGTAGTAGTAAATGTGGCTCCGCCTCCTTGCATTACAAATCCTCTTGTAGTGTTTGTGCTCATCTGTGTGAGCCATTAGTTAAGCGGGGAAAGAGCAGGGCACCTGGATGGTAACGTTGTTTTACATTTGTACACTCTCCCATCTCTCCCCACTAATATCTCAGGTCACAGGTGCCAGTCAAGTGGTCAGGTAGTGCTGAGATTCCATTTGGGGGAAGAGTCTGTGCAGCCAGCCCCAACTAGCTATATGCCTTCAATAATTATTTTTTTTAAATTTATATTTTAGTGCCAATTTTACCTATTTTCTCCTGACCCTGCCCGGTTGCACGCACATGTGTGGAGTCACACACATGCTGAGGCACCGGGATATCCACCCACTGCTTGCCGCCCACTCACCTGCACTGCCCGTGGACCTCCATCTGGGGGCAGTAGAACTATGGCGGGTGACAGAGTCCTCCCTGGGAGAGGAGAGCTGCCTTTCGGCTGCTCAATCCTGCTCCCTTCCTCTCTCCCCCCCATGCCAACTATCCGACGACCCAGGCTCGTTCTCAAACCCAGGTCCAGTGCCTCAACCCTCAGCGCAACCGGGCCAGCTTGCCATCAGTAATTCTATATACAGTTTTATGTCCGCAGTCTAGAGTCAAGAGTATATACCAACCCCGAGCCCCCCCATATCAACTTCAAATCCCAACACTTACCGGATAAGTCCTATTCTCCGATAGGAAGTTCAGGTCTGCTGTATATGCTGGAGTTGCTGTACTATCTGTGTGATAGTGTCCTGGGTCTGTTGTTGGATCACTGGATCGGAGGTCATAGGCCCACTTCTTCTCCCTCCTGGCATATTGCAGTATTGTTACGGACATGTTAAGCACTCAAGTCACCCAAGTACGCATGTCTTAGGCCACCTCGGCTGCCGATTTGTAAGTTCTCTGTACATCAGGGTATTTACCACAAGGTGAGCCAGGTAGGGTGTGTAAAATTAAATTTTGTGCTGTTGGAGCTTGAAAAACAGGGGGATATACTCTCTTCTCCTCTGCATTGGTGTAGGTATGTAGCCATTGTTGAAATACACTTGGTCTGTGCCATACATAGTTTTCTTTTTGGACTAGGCTCATTTTACAATATCATCATTTGTGGTGTATTTTAAAAATTGGATTATGATGGTGCGAGGACGCACATTTGACCCACATGACTTGGGGCCCAGGGCCATGTGTGCCCCTCTCAATGTCCAGTTGATGACCTGCCTCCAGTTCCAGCACCATGTGGAGGAAACTGTCAATAAAATCCTCCATTTCTGTGCCTTCTGAATCCTCAGGTAAGCCGTATATGCAGATGTTAAGTCTCTGCCTATTGTCTGCGACTTCCTGCCGATCGTTGAATTCCATTTGTCTTGGGGCCAGTTATAGTATTGCAACCTTCAGTTGTGGAATCTGCTCCTTGTGTTGGGTTTCTCCTTTTTCTAGCTCCATAACCAGGGAGCCCAGCTGTTTAACCTCTCTGTGCTGAGTGTTGCCCACCGTCTCTTTGAAGGACATGAACTCTGCCCAAAATGCCTGCAATTTGGATAGGATGAGATCTAACTTTTGGTCCCTCTGTTTTTTTGACAGCTGGGCGAGTGCGTCAGTCTTTAGTTTATTTATTTTTATTTATTTATTTATTGTATAATCGGATTTACAACCTTTGAGCCAGAGGCTCATTTACAAAGGTACCTCGGCACAGAGAGGACATACAGAGTCAACATACCTACAGAATACAATCATACAGAATAACATAGTTTTACATAAATTGTTTGAACACAAAGAGTAATTAAAAAAAAAATTTCAGAATTGATAGGTTTAGTACCAGCAGGTACTGGCAGTAGGGAAGGAGACCATGGGGGAGTGGGGGGGGGGTGAGTGGGAGTTCAGCCCAGAGGGCTATGTCAATACTGTTTTGAGAGCAGCAGAGCATCTGTTAGTGACAGGTGCAGCAGCGGGTGTTGAACAATAGGTTCCGTAGGGCAGTTTTGAAGGGGGCAATTTTGGTGGTGCTGGAAATGGCTGTGGGGAGCGAGTTGAACCAGGACGAGGCTCTGTAGCTGAATGACCCTTGTACCCGGGTGGTCCTAGTTCTGGGTACTAGTAGGGTGACCTTATCAGTGGTTCAGGTAGTGACTCTGTAAGGTGTAAATTGGATGGAGGCAGATGCCCCGGGGGGGGGAGAACCCGAGTAGAATCTTCTTAGTTAGTAGGCAAGTTTGGTAGCGGAGGCGTTCATCAAGGCTAAGGGATTTTGCCGTGTCATAGAGCTGACAAGTGTGGGTGAGCCTAGGGGCACTGGTTACTAGTCTGCAAGCCTTGTTTAGGGTGAGTCAAATCTTATTGAGGGTTGTGGAGTCAGCAGCACCATAGACTGGAAGGCCGTAATCGACAAGGGACATTACTGAGGACGTAATGGCAAGCCTGAGGGCATCAGGTGGGAGGAAGTCCTTGTGATGGTAGAGGATGCCAAGATGAGCATCAGCAGCAGAAGCGAGGGCTGTAATGTGGGCATGAAAGATGAGGGCCAAGTCAAAGATGATTCCAAGGTATTTGCAAGAGTAAACTTGTTCAAGTGGCTGATGAGTGCTGAGGAAGATTTGGAGGTAGTTGTGAGCCGCTTGTTATTTCGGAGGCCGCAGAATCAGACTAATCATCCACGGAGTCCTTGCCTTCCACTTGCAGATAGACATACCTGTACTTCCCACCTCTGTTCCATGACATGATTAGATCCCCATAGCAGATCTTAGTTCCATTCAAAAATGTATTCTGATGGTTTTAAAGCGGTTTTGTTTGTATTGGGGGTTGGAGCTTCTCTCTCACATCACCATTAGTTAGGGTGACATCACTGGAAGTCCACTTTTGCTCAGTTTTAACTAGAGAGGATGGTGGGCCCTTGCCAGAGACTGGCATTACAGCAGCCACTATGGGGATCCCGGAGATGAGGCCGCCAATATTTACAAGTGAAAGGGTCCAGAAGGGACTGGCAGACCTAATGACAGGTAAGGCCCTGGAACCAGATGGGTTGTATCAAGGTTACTCAGGAAGCTGGCAGCAGTACTGGCTGACCTCTGGTAAGTCTGTTTAACAAATCACTAAGGACGGGGGGGGGGTTTAGTTCTGAAGGATTGGAGGGTGGCAGAAATATTTCCAATACATGGTGGGGGTAGGCAAGGAACTAGCGGGGAACTACAGGCCAGTCAGTCTTACCTCTATTGTAGAGAAGCTGAGGGGAGTCACTAGTCAAAAAGAACCTTGTAGACTACTTGGAAATCAATGTTCTCCAGGATAGTAATCAGCACAGATTCATGGCAGGGAGGTCCTGTCAGACCTACCTGACAGTTTTCTTTGCTGGGTTACGAGGGAATTGGATAGGGGTCATGCTGTGGATTTGCTCTACTTTGATTTCAGCAAGGCTTTTGACTCACTGCCTCACAGATGCTAGCTGAAGTAGATGGAGGGTCTGGGTGCAGCTAAGGTCATAGTAAACTGCGTAGGTAACTGGCTAAAGGTGATGCAGCAGAGGGATGTGTTAAGCGGGGTCAAATCAGAGGAGAGGGAGGTCATTAGCAGGGTACCACAGGATCTGTCCTAGGTCCAGTCCTCTTTAATGTGTTTATCAGTGACATTGGTCAGGCAATCTGGGGTGGGTTGTGTCTCTTCGCAGATGACACTACGCTCTGTAGAAGGGTAGATATCGATGAGGGAATCAAGGAAATGCAGAGTGACTTACAAAAGCTAAATGGGTGATCTAAGGTTTGGTAGTTGAAATTCAATGCCAAAAAATGCAAGGTAATGCATCTTAGGAATAAGAACCTCAGGACACAGTAGTGGATGAGTGAGGTGGGATCTTGGAGATCAATGTTCATCAGTGACTCCCTCAAACAATCGTGTCAGTGCAATAAGGCATATAGCAAAGCAAGTAGGAAGCTGGGATGTATTGGGAGGGGTAACTATAGCAGAAGGGAAGTGGTAATACTTCCCCTTCACAGATCCTTGCTGAGGCTACACCTGGAATACTGTACTCAGTTCTGGAACCCTCACCTCAGGAAAGATAGGGACAGGCTGGAGACAGTGCAGCACAGGGTAATAAAAATGATTCAGACCAACAGGGCAAGTCTTATGAGGAGTGCCTTATAGGCACTGAACATGTACTCACTGGAGACCAGAAGGTAGAGGGGAGATATGATAGAGACCTTCAAGTTCCTGAAGAGACTCTACAAGGTAAACTGTGAGGAACTATTTCGCTTGAATAATAGTTCATGGTCATGTGGACATAAGTGGAAACTGACAGGAGGGAGGTTCAGGAGGAACATGAAGAAGTATTATTTTACAGAAAGGGCGGTGGAGCTGTGGAACAGTCTTCCAGATGAAGTAGTGGGTGCTAAAACCATTGGTGGTTTCAAGCACAGTTGGGACAGAATGAACGGTATAGTGGGGGCCCAGGGTACTGGGTGGAGAATGCGGCTGGATGGGGAGAGCTAGGACTCTGGAGAGACAGTATGTGCCAGGGCTAAATAGGGAACTTGGGCAGACTGGATGGACCACTGATCTTTTTCTGCCATCATTGTCTATGTGTCTGTGTACTCACTGGAGGCCAGACATGAGAGTGGAAATATGACAGAGACCTTCACGTTGTTGAAAGGAATAGATAAGGTAAACTGCAAGGAACTACAGTGTTTCGCATGAGTAATGGTTCAAGAACATGGGATAATCAATGGAAACTGGTGAGGAAGAGGTTCGAGAGGGATGTGGGAAAGTTTCATTTTATGGAAAGGGTAGCTAGGCATGGAACAGTGTGCCAGCTGATGTGGTGGCTGCCGAAAACTTTAGTGGTTTCAAGCATGGCTGGGACACAGTGAAGGGTTTAGTGGTTGCTCAGGGCAGTAGCAGTACAATAGGGAGCATGGGTGTAGATAGTGAGGGCTAGAACCCTGTATGGACAGTATGTCCTGATGTTTGATAGTTCATCCATTCTGCCCATAGCACCCTATCTGGTCTTTTTCTGCCATCACTGTCTATGTTTCTATGGCTCACATGGAGCCACAGCCTTAATTTTATCTGCAGCAGGGTAAGCAGCAAAGAGTTCCATGGTAAGCAGGTACAGATAAGAGGAGGATTTCTGATGGTCAACAAAGGAACACTTGTAATGACAACTATATTAGCAGTACTTCTTTGTTTATGTATTTATTTGGGTAAGGAGAGGGCTACGATCAGGAAAACAACATTTAAATAATCTGTTCTTTTTTTATTTTTTAGGGCCTATTTGAAGGTTTCAGTGAGTAGAGGTGGTAGCCATGTTTGTGATGATAGGTCAATTATGGGTGTAGGGGGGAATGATTTGGTCATTGTGTAATATGGTTACTAACAAGTCCTAGTACTAGGGTATGCAATTATAATGCATGATAAGCCTGTTTCTGAGGTGGTTTCCAAAAGCTGTAATCCACCTGTCAGAATGTTCAAAAAAACAAGTCACAGATTAGAATATGAATTATTTCTCAGAACAAACTGTCCTTATCAGACTCGTGCTTCAGCCAACCAGAGGCATGTCCTGGAGCACGAGCTGATTAGGACAGCTGACATACAAATCCCCCTCACTAGTGAGGATTTCAAAACAGGCCCAGTACTGTTACAAACTCACAGTACTGCGCTGCAGTAGAAAAGTGAAACTGACCTAAATACGGATACTTTTTTACTTTTTTTTTAACAGAATCAGGCTGCTCTTATATTACATATAAGAAACCCCCTTCCTTGAAGAACTCACCAGTAACCTCACATTTCGTGAGGTTAGTGACATAGTGAGAGCACTTGAGCTTTCGTTGTGCAGTAACCAGCTTATTTTTCATGAAGAGGGGGTTCACTACACTTTCTATAGTGATATAACTGCACACATTGGTGGGCCAGTTAGCCAATTGGGTAGCTTCGTTTTTTTTTTATCCATTTTATAATTGCACTATTCCAGTGAGACACAACAAATTGCAGACTGCCTGGGAGGGTCCTTCCATTGTGGCTGAGAAACTGAATGATGTGAATTATGTGCTCAAATTGGCAGGCAAGCAGCAAATGTATCATGTTGATATGCACAAGTCATACCATGCCCGAGGAGGGCTGGTTTTGGCAGCAATATGTAGAATCCTGTAACTGATCAGCTTAAAAAGAGTAGGACTGAGACCTCAGTGGTTGCACTTAAAGAGCTACTGATGCCCTCGGGGAAACTTTGGAAAACACACTATTCAGACATAAATCATTTACCTTCTATAGATTTCTCCTCCATCTTATTTATAACTGAGGAAGTTCCCACAAAACCAGGATCTTCATCCCACAGAGCTTATCTGCCCCTACAGCTAATACTCTCCATGAAATCATAATGCTCTGTTGTGACATCACAGTCTGTTGCCATGAGAACAACTGTGATTTCACAAGCAAAGTGCTGTATTATGACATCAGGCTGGGAAAGAGCAACATGAGTGGATGAACTCTCATGGATAAAAATCCTGTTCCCACATATATGACCTCAGTAATAAATAATCAAGGCTGCAAGTTCAGTTTGCTTGTCCCTGGAAATACCCAAACTCCCTGTGTTCGCATTTGTCCGCTGAGCACAAACATTTTCTATAAAAATGTGAAGTTTAGTTCACCCCCGTAACTTGAAAAAAGTTCCTGCCAGGAGGCTGCCAGCCCAGCAACGCATGCTCCACTTCTCCCTAGGTTCCCGTGTCCCAAATGTGTTGCACAAGACCAGTATGTCAGTTACAGTCACCCTTGTTGGTCACGACTGGACGAAGAAGGATGGACGTTCTCTCCCCACCTCTCCCTCATTCTGCACTCAGCAGCAACATGAGTGACCACTGGTGGAGCAGGTCGCAAAAACATGTGGGATGCCTTACTTACTTGCTGCACATTGCAATTTTCTGGCAGAGTGTGTGTGAGTGGTGAGAGCAGGACTGTTTCGCCATCTATGGCGTTGGACTGGTCTGTGTGACACAGCATGCTTGAACTATTACAGCACATTAGAACTGACATTTTTGAGGGGAGAGTTGGTTGGCATAATTCTAGGCAGTGCATAACAATTTAGATAAATAGTTTATTGATTTGGAGGAAAGGAGAAAGTACAGCAGGGCAGGGCAGAGTGACACATTTGCTCTGCTCTGTGCTGTGCTTGGCATCTGGGTTGGGGCCGGGGCACCTGCTAACAGGCTGCTGCAAGAAACTCAAAGTATAAAAAAATGTTTATTTTGTAGGGATTTTGAAGCAGGGAGTGAAAGAGAAAGTACAGGCTCAAAAGTCATCCATGAGAGAGAGAGAGAGACTTATGTTGTGCTGTCTGAATCTGATTCATGTGTTATCTGCAGCACAAAAAGCTAAGGAGGATAGAAAAGCTTGTAAAAAAAATTAAAAACATAACCAGCAGTTTATATTTTTTAGTTCTTGCTGTGACATCTCAGCTACTGCTGCTGCTACAGTCAGTAACAGAAGGGAGGAGACTGAGAGAGAGAGAGAGAGAGAGAGAGAAGAGTTATTTCTCAGTCTTCGAGCATGCACTAGCAGCAGCCTACCTATTTATTGACTATTGAAAATAATCGAAAACAACCTTTGAGCACAAATTGCTTGTTTGCAAAGGTTCCACATCGGATAAGAACATATAGAATAATGGATAGGGAACTGTGCACAACAAGGCTGTGTTTCCATCGAGGGGGTTGATGACATCATAGTCCCTATGATGTCATCAACCACCGAGATGGAACACAGGCCTTGTTGGCAATATTCCCTATCTATTATTTTATATAGTATATGGTTCCCCCCAAAAATGTGGTTGGTTTAATTTACAAAGTTGAGGTATAATTTCATACCTTGTGTATACCTTCAGTCACACTGCGCATCTACCCGGTCCGTGCTGCCGCGCCGCTCTGCTACCGACCTGACTATCTCCATTCTCACCGTTGTCCCACTGTGCTGCCGACCACAAACACGAACCGAGGTAGTGTTTTTACAAACACTAAAAAGGACAAACTGAGTGTTTGGAAACACGGAGCCAATTATGGCAGAGTCCGTGTCCAAAGAATCTTTTACCCGCTCTCCCAGCTGTTCGCTAAGTGGCGCCGCCATGTTGACTCATTTTTTTTGAAAGTGCGATGTTTCAGCCAATCGGGAAACAGTTCAAAGGTAAAAAGTTGTTGTACTATCGATGTGATGTCAGAGCGATAGTACAACAACTATTTTGATCTTTGAACTGTACTACAACAAGATTTCAGCAGTTGCTGAAATCCATTCATAATACAGGCTAACCATATACTATACTACAGTAGACAATACAGGGTACAAATTCAGTACAAATTTATAATTAGTCAGCTCAAGTGGAGCCTCATTGCAGGGCTACTAGTAGTTACATAAGGCACATATATATATATATATATATATATATATATATATATATATATATCGGCATACATGATGGGCAGGAGAGGGTTATGGAAATATTCTCATTCCTGCAGAGTGAGGCATAGATATCTCACGAGTACTGAAGGCACGAGTGAGATATCCATGCCTCACGATGCAGGAGTGAGAATATTTGCCATATTCCACTATCTGCACATCATGTGTGCAATTTATACAATAGGTGTGGAAGCTTTAATTTGTTTTGTTGTATCTTATGTCATTCTGTTGCTGTGAGTTACTGCTGTGAGTGAATGGGTATGAATGAGGTTTGTATATGTTGTACGATTGGAGGTTGTGTGTGTGTGTGTGAGTGAGTGGTAATAGGTTGATGAGTGTGTGAGTGTGATCCATGGTTGGATGATGTGTTTTGGTAGGTGAGACATGTCCGGGAGGTTTCCTGTAGATACTGTGTGTGATTTTCCTTTTTCCCTATATTTTATTATGTATAGTGTTTAATTTTTGTTGAATGCTGCCATGCGTAACTTTTTCATTTGTGGCTGGCTTATATGTTATTTGTTTTGGACTGTCTGTGAGAAGCTCCATGGAAACTACAGGTAAGAGAGCAGTTTCGATTGTGCAAGGTACTTTCGTTGTCATTGAGATGCTCAGCTTTATTTTTTACTGAGACTGACAGCAAGAATTATACAGTTTCAGAGTATATCTCGTAAGTAATACCAGTTTAAAGAGTCATGTTTAGGTTGCTGTAACATGTGAAGACATGAAATTAAGAACTGAAGGCTTCGGTGTGGAAATATGTGTTCTGTGCAGTTCACTGGTATGTTAGTCAGAGTCGGAGTCTGTAGACAGATTTCTTTATGTTTGTTATCACAGAGATCATAAATGGAACCCAATAGGTTTACAGTTTGGATGCAGTGTGAGAGACTGCATGACCATTCAGCAGCTTGTAGTACAGAAATGTGCTGTTTTAGGTGTGTGCCATTTGGTGCAGTGAGCACTGTACTGCTGCAGGCTTCTGGCATTTGTGAAACTGCAAGCAAAGAATGAAGAATGCAGACCAGCTGCTTAATTAGGTACCTCAAACATTTCAGTTTCACATTTAAAAGAAGTTCAGACTTACATTGGGGACGTGCTGCTGGAGTGAGAATATTGGCTGATGACATAGCTACAGTATGTGTAAATGTAAATATTTTCACTGTAGCTATGTCATCAACCATTTATCTCACTGGGGTGATAATACAAGATGTTACTGTCAACAAAGACAACACACCCCTATTGTTTAAATATATATATATTTATTTATTTTAATTTTCTGATACAGCCTTTGTTATTTATTTAAATTTTCGGATACAGTCCTTGAGCTCAGAGCTCATTTACAAAGGCTCCACACAGAAACATAGACTTTGACAGCAGATAAGAACTGCTTGGCCCACCTAGTTTGCCCATTTCCCTAACTAGTGGACAAGCTGCAGATCCTAGTTAACCAACAGCCTACTTCTTCCTACCCCCCACCAGAATTGCTTTATGTATGTCCCATGCATTCTTGAATTCCCCCACTGTTTTTGACCCCACGACCTCCTCAGGAAGGCCATTCCATGCGTCCACCACCCCCTCTGTGAAAAAATATTTCCTCACATTGCCCCTGAGCCATCCCCCCTCTATTTTCAAATTGTGTTCCCTTGTTCTTGCACTTCTCTTTTTCTGAAAGATGTTACCCTCTTGGACTTTGTTGATTCCCTTGAGATACTTGAAAGTTTCTATCATGTCCCTCCTCTCCCTCCTTTCCTCAAGGGTATACATATTAAGCTCCTTTAGTCTCTCTTCATATGGCTTCTGTTGCAGACCTGCACATTTTAGTTACCCTCCTCTGGACTGCTTCCATCCTGTCTATGTCCTTGCGGAGGTAGGGTCTCCAGAACTGCATGCAGTACTCCAGATGGGGTCTCACCAACTGTCTGCCCAGAGGAATGACAACTTCCTGATTTCTACTGATGATACCTCTCCCTATACATCCCAGTATCCCCCCAACCATCCTTCCTGCCTTCTCACATTGCTTGTTTACCTTTAGGTAATCTGACATGACTACCCCCAGGTCATTTTCCATTTTTGTTGTTGTCAGTATCTCACCCCCCACTGTGTACTCTTCCCCTGGGTTTTTGTTTCCCAGGTGCACTACTTTGCACTTCTTTGCATTGAATCTATGCTGCAATACATTTGATCATTCCTCCAACCTTGCCAAGACCCTTCTCATCCTTTCCACCCCACCTCATGTATCAGCCCTGTTGCAGATCTTTGTGTTGCCTGCAAAGAGACATATTTTTCCATCCAGTCCTTCTGCAATGTCACTTATAAAGATATTAAAAAGGACCAGACCCAGTACTGAACCCTGTGGTACCCCACTAGTAACCCCCCTTTCTTCAGAGTGGACTCCGTTTACTATTACCATCTGCATCCTGCTGTCTAGCCAATGTTTTACCCAGGCTACCACCCTGGGATCCACTCCCAGGCTGGCTAATTGTGTACTCTTCCCCTGGGTTTTTGTTCCCCAGGTGCATTACTTTGCACTTCTTTGCACTGAATCTAAGCTGCCATACTTTTGACCATTCTTCCAACCTTGACAAGTCCCATCTCATCCTTTCCACACACACCCCTCCCCTTGCAGAGCTTTGTGTTGTCTGCAACGAGGCATACTTTTCATTCCAGTCCCTCCTCAAGGTCACTTATAAAGACATTAAAAAGGACCGGACCCAGTACTGAACCCTGCATTCGGAGTGGACTCTGTTTACTATTACCCTCTGTGTCCTGTTGTCCAGCAGATTTTTTACCCATGCTACCACCCTGGGACCCACTCCCAGGCTGGCTAATTTGTTTATTAATTTTTTGTGTGGAACTGTATCAAATGCCCTGCTAAAGTCTAGGTAGACCATGTCCACAGCCCCTCCCTGGTCTACTACTCTGCTCACTCAGTCAAAGGAATCTATTAGATCATCAAGGAGAACAATACAATGACAGACAAGCATCTTGGGTATACAGCAGCAAGTGTGAAATTACAGAGCACACAACATCAGTCGTAAAACCAAGTACAAGTAACACTATATAATAAGATAAAAATATGACACATAGACGAACTATAAAAAATAAGGGAGGCTATGGAGATCCATATGTGATTAGTATGGTACACTATAACACAAATAAATAATCCATTTGCAGTAAGTAAGGTAACTGTGTGACATAAGGCCATATAGCATAATTAAGTAATTTGTGGGAAAATCAGGTAATAGCATGTAACAAAGTATGATCAGGAAAATGCTAACACCACCCATTCAGGTTGGGTCAATGCAGCGAGAAGCTGAATTTTGGGCAATATTAGCCCTGAGGGACCTTTTGACTTGTGAGATCTTGGTTAGACTGGTTATGCCGGCTTGGGAGTTCATTTAGCCACATGGCTGCCCTGTTAGTAAAGGAATGCTGCCCCAGGCTTGTTCTTCACGGTTAGATTGATAGGGCCTGCGGAGTCATGCTCTGTGTGGTATAGGTATTGTTGACAGACCTCATAAGGAAGCTAATGGCAGATGGTGTAAGGCCTAAGAGTGCTTTCTTGGCTAGTAAGACTGTTTGATAGTAGAGCCTGGCAGAGAAGGGGAGCCAGTTTGTAAGGGCATATAGATTACAGGTGTTTGTATGGCTGACCCATACAGTAGATTGGGAGACCACAGTCAATGAAGGAGAGCACAGAGCTGGATACTGCCAAGCATTTTGCTTCCTCGGTTAGTTTCAGGCCTTGTCTGAAGAGTGCTCCCAGCTTCCTATTACTGATATATACAACACTGTCCACATATTCCTTGAATGATAGGGTGTCATCTAAGATGACACCCAGGTAGCTAAAGGTTTTGACTTGTTCCAGTGGTGTGCCCAGTGCATTACATAAGTTGAGTGGAATTGACCTATTCTTACTGTGTGTCCCAGTGAAGAGCATAGTTTTTTTTTTTTTTTGTACATAAGAACAAGTTTATTGCACTTAAACCAAGATTGTAGGTCCTCAAAGCTGTGCTGGAGTTCTTGAGTAAGGTTGGTACGTACAGGACTGCTATAGTTGAATCTGTAACATTACTGCTCTTATCTCCCACAAGGTGTTTATTTTTGTTATGTTAATACTGTATAATCCATGCCTTACCATGTTTCATATGCTGTGTTGAATCTGTATCCTCATATGAACTGTAACATGTCTAATTTGTACAGTATCGTTGTATGTACCTAAATCTATTATTCCTGTACTCTCCTGGGTCGTACCTGAAACTAGGCAATTGTCTTGTCTAGTGTACCTACCTGGTTAACAAAAGCTAAATAAATAGTATATCACCACATCATCTGCATATAGCAGCATCTTTGCCGTAGTACTCACTTTAGGCAGGCCGTTTATAAACAGACTGAATAGTAGAAGGCCCAAGATTGACCCTTATGGGACAACTACCATGACACTCCTATCACTCGAGAAGATCACATTTATCTTCACTCTCAGTGATCAATCAGTGAGGTAACACCTGAACCATGTTGCAGCTTCCTTAGAGAGGCCAAGAGAGTATAGCTTCATGGTTAGCAATGGGTAGTCTACGAGATCGAACACTTTTGTTAGGTCTATGTATATGGCACCAGCTACTTGCCCTTTGTCCAGAGCCTCGTGGAGAGAGTTGGTGTACTCAGTAAGAGTCATGACTGTGATGTGCTGCTTTCTGAAGCCATGTTTTTCCACGCACATAAGGTTATACTTGTTTAAGTACTCCATTAGCTGATCGGACACCATCCTTTCTAGAGCCTTAGACAAAGTGGTAATAATCAATATAGGCCTGTAATTAGTGACATTTAAGCTGTCCCCAGTCTTAAAGATGGGTGTAACTATTGTGTAACCCCCCTACAAATGGGGGCTCCCAAAAAGTCTTTCTCGAGCTTGTCTAAATGCTCACTGCCAGGCTGGTGTCCTGCGTTTTGGCAGTTTAAATGTGATTGCCAGAGAGTGCCTCTATAGCATCTGTGTACTGTCTTTTTAAGAGCTGCCTGGATTGCAGTCATAAGTAATCTGAGAGGGAGCTCTGTTGAAAGATGTAACTATTTGCTGAAAATCATTTAGAGTGATGATGATAATGTAGTTTGCCTAGCCTGCCTTCTTTGCAACAAGGACTGTTTTGTTTATCTCTACTATCTTGGTCTGGACTGCGAATTTGACAAACCAGTACTGGTGGGACCTAAAATGGAGCCAGACTACAGGAGCTGTCTGAAATTAAAATCTGTAGAAATTGTAGTCTTGGGCTTTTTGCACCTTTTTGCACCTGAAGTGAGAGCCTTTCTTTTGACTGACAAGAGGATCAGCCAACCAAACCTTTTGGATCTTGGGGAATTTCCCAGGCTGCTGCAGCTAGTTTCAGTTTTTGAGCTGAGAAGTGAAGAAGTAACTGCTCAAGTGATTTTTGAGCAGCAGTTCTGTGTAGTTTTGCATGGGAGAACTGTGAAAGGGCTGAGTTTTGGCATGCCTGTCTGCCTGCTGTCCCTTAGAGGGAAAATAGAGATTATTCGGACTGAATCTGAGTTGTGAGGACTATTTAAGTCACTGGACTGTGACCAGGCTTTAACCTGAAGAAGACCGAAGAGTTGCTGAATGCGATCGGCCTGTCAGGATTTCCAGCTGCTTTTGAATCCCCGGTTTGTGCAGAGACTTTGAGATCGTGACCAAAGAGCGGTTTGCCTGGTACGGTAGAATTTCCTTACATGTAAATGTGCTGTGTATTGAAAGTGGGTCGTGATTTGGTTCCCTATTGTGTGAACTGTGTTCTGCTTGCTGATACCATAGAATCCTTTACATGTCAATGTGCTGTGTATTGAAAGTGGGTTGTGATTTGGTTCCCCACTGTGTGAACTGTGTTCTGCTTGCTGGAAGCTTTATCCAGCCTAATGGGACTGAATCTGCGTTCATCTCTATTTGGCCTGGGCCATGCCATGCTGGCCCTGTCAGACTACCCCACTGCACAGAGAAAGCCACTGACGAGAGATTTGCCTGGGAATCAGCCACCGCTCCACGCTTTAACAGGAACAACACCTCAGCGAATCGTGTGGGCCCTGCTTCTCCTGGCACTCCAGATTAACCACCTGCTGTCTCATTTTCATCCAGCCTGTGTCCAGTCTTGGGTATCATGAGTAATTGTCAGGGTGGCTCCCTGCAACAACAGCTTAATCTAAAAGGGTGTCATCTGATTGTCTTGTTGTTTTTCTTTTCACGAACTGAGCCCTCCAACTCCGGATTACAAATAGTGTGTGTTGTGCATGTTGTTTTCTTCCATCACAGGGCCCCAACCAGCTGCAACATTCCTGGCTAGCCCACCATTCTCCATCTGGGTACCCAGAATGTGTGACTGTTTATGGACCCTGAAGTGCATGCATAACTGTTTGATTGATAGAGCCTTTAAGAAAATTAACCTGATTACTCCCCTCCATTGTTCAAGCCCCTTAAATAAATCAGATCGAACTCTTTTTTGCATTTACCCTGATTGTGGTTCCAGTTTGTGCAAGAGTACTGTGCTGCTGTTATTTGCTGTGTAGAACCTTGTTTTCCAAGGGGTCCCCAGGCTAGAGGACAGCCCTGTGGGTAAGTGCAAACAGTGTGGGTACTTGTGTGGTGTATCAGTATTGTGAAAGTGATTATTGTGTATTGTTCCGGCCACTAGTAAGGAAAGAGGGGGGTTACAGTGTCCCGCAGGGCTGTGCCCAGGTTAGCTTAACCACTACCAACTCTGCACCCTTTTTAGAACTCAGGCCCCTTAACCTGCTACTAGCCAAGCAGGCAGGGGTAGTACCCCTTGGAATTGCGCCTCCTAGGGGTTACAATTGCTTTCTTCAAAACCTGTGGAAATTAGGAGAACCTCAGTGAGAGGGTGAAGATTTATTTGGGTCGGGGGCCTACCTCATTCAGAGCTATAGCTAGCAGCTTCATGTCTACCCAATCACTCCCGATTCTGGTTTTAGCTAGAGCTCGCTTAATGTATTTGATGATTTCCCTTAAAGTGACACACCTAAAGTGAAATGTAGGGATGGTTGGGTTGGTGTCCTTGTGGATCTCATCGGTTGTTTGTGAGTGGGGCAGGTTGGCTGGGAGCACTGAGCTTAGGTCAGTAAAGGCTTTATTGAAAGCTTTGGCTATGTCTACTGGGGAGGTAACCACTCCTCCAGGGGTGGATAACATGGTTATTGGGGCCTTGTTACTCTTTCCCATTAGCTCTTTTGGGGTAGCCCAAAATTTCCAGCTATTACCATGACTGTCTTTAAACTGTTCTTTGTAGAAATCCACCTTGGCTGCTCTTATTACCCTAGTGTATTTGTTTCAGGCTTCCTCATATTTGCTTAGATCAACAGGAGCCCTGGTGTCTTTTGCCCTACTGCATAGATTGTCTCATGTCCGCATGAGGGTGAGAAAGGCAGGCGTGATCCAGTCTGCGGTGGAGCCTTTGACTTTATGCCTCTTGTAAGGGGCAAATTTATCACAGGCTGCAGTAAAGTGCATTGTGAAGTATTCTAGGACCCAACTGACATCAGAATAATTGTCCAGAGTGGTCCAGTCAGTTCTGGCTAGATACTCTTTGAAGCCATCGAAGAGGTGCTTGTGTAGGACCCTGCTGTTGATTATTATGGGAAGAGATTTCTGTATCTGTGCAGACCACTCACACAGTAGTGCTGAGTGGTTGCTAATAGCATCTGGTAGCACTTGAACCCTGAGCAACCTGTCAGGATGGCTGGTGAGTATCCAGTCAATCAACATTTTGGTGCCTGTCTTATCATTCACTCTTGTGTGGTCCTTAACTACCTGAGTCAGGTAGAAGCTTGCAATTAGGTCCTTGTGAGTGGTGCTTGTGCTAGACAACCAGTTGATGTTGAAGTTCCCCGCTACTATTGTTTCACCATTGGAGCAGGCTTGGGAGTGATAGTTAACGAATGAGTTAATGCCTGCCTGTTGCTTCCCCGAGGGGATATGGGCTATTAGCAGGTTGATGAATTTTTTGCTTTCACCCATGAGAATTCTCACAGCTAGGCATTCATAGTCAGGTGAAGGTAATGCAAGTGCCACTTTCTGTGCCTGGAGTGAGGTGAGGATACATGTAAGACACCCCCCCCGCCCCTCTTGCCAACTCGATCTTGTCAATAGACATTATGGCCATCAAGGGAGATAGTATCGTCAGTTATTTTAGGGTTCAGCCGTGATTCCGTGATGGATATAATGTTAGGTTTTATCTGCATTATCTAGGCTTCAAGCAGGGATAGTTTAGGGAGCAGACTTCCAATACTAAGTGATACTAATCTAAGTTTAGTTTTCTGTGGAGTGTGCACTTTACTAGTGTAGCTGGGTCCTAAAGTTTATTTATTTTTTCATTTTTACACTCAATGCCCCCAGCCCTGTGTTTTCAGTGCTTACACAACCACTGGTGAGTTACTGACCTGCTTTGTGAACTTCCTTGGGTTTTCACTACTTAACACAGCCAGCAGTGCTTTACTTGGGAATAAATCTCCTCATGTTTTCAGTACTTGACACTGTCAGCAGTGCTGTACTGACCTACTTAGGAATTAATTTCCCTGTGTTCCCAAGTACTCAATGCACCTACTAGTACTAGTACCTTGCTAACTTATTTGGGAATAAATCTCCCTTCGTTCCCAAGTACTCGAGGCATACTCTAGTGCTTTACTGACATATTGTAGAATAAATTTCCCTGTGTTCCCAGCTACTCAGCACAGTCAGCAGTGCTTTACTGACCTACAGTATCTGGGAATAAATCTCCCTGTGTTTTCATTACTTAACCTGATGCAGCCAACAGTGCTGCACTAACCTCTTTGGGAGTCAATTTCCTTGCATTCCCAAGTACTCAATGCACCTACTAGTGCTTTTCTGACCTACAGGAAATAAACTTCAGTGTTCCCAGGTACTTGATGACCCCACTAGTGCTTTAGTGACCTATTTGGGAATAAATTTCCCTGTGTTCACAGCTACTCTACGCACCCAGCAGTGCTTTACTGACCTATTTGGGAATAAATCTCCCTCTGTTTTCACGACTTAATTCAATGCAGTTAGCAATGCTTTCTTGATCTGCCTGGGAATCAATTTTTCTGTGTTCACAGGTACTTGATGCAACCACTAGTCATTAGTACTTTGCAGACCTATTTGGGATTATAAAATGGCAGGGTAAAATCCAGTACTCTGATTGGCTCTTATTTATGTGTGAAATATGGTTTACACATGGTTAAAAAGAAGACTGCTCAGCAGTAAAGAGAGTGGAACCCAGATCAATGGGCATTTGGAACACAGGCATTTCAGTTAGCCCCCTACAGCCAGAACTGATCTTCCACCACAAACATGGCTGCTACCTTTACACTGTAAAAAAACTTCAACTGGGCCCTAAAAATAAAACTACCTTACACAAAACAAATTAATTAAATGTTGTTTCCTTGATTAGCACATTCTCCTTACATACATAAATAAATTAGAAACAGTAAGTATTGTTTATAGTTTTCACTACAACTGTTTCTTTGCTGACAGTGAAAAATTCCCCTTCTATCTTTACCTGCTCATCAGGGAACTCTCTTCTTCTTGCCCTGACAGTGAGATAACTGAGTCTCTGGCTGTAACAGAGGCCTTTGTTGTCTGTGTGTACAGAGTGTTAGGAGAGAAACATTCTGCCACTTGAACTGAGCAGAATTTTGAATCCATGTATTCTGTACTAAATATTCCATGATAAACATTCCATATCTTGAATGTGGAGAAAAACAGAAAAAAAACAGGAAGACGAAAGTAGGCAATGGTACAATGACATCATCAATGACATCACTTGCAGTGGGTGGAAGGACTATTTTATCACAAATGCACACAAGTAAATCTATTGCTTCTACATATAAACATGCTTTTCCCAATAGTAAAAAGCAAAAAAAAGAAGCCAATTTTATAAGCGCAATAAAGCACTCAGGGATGTGTATAAAACATATTTTACTGCACGTCCAGTGGCCTTGTGCCTTACTACACCTCTGGCCATGCTGTAAAATATGTTTTTCACACACCCCTTCATGCCTTATTGCTTACATAAAAAATAAATCTCCCTGTGTTCCCAAGTACTCCAGGCACACAGCAGTGCTGTACTGACCTATTTAGGAATAAATTTCCCTTTGTTGTCACAACTTAATTTAATACAGCCAGCAGTGCTTTACTGACCTGTTTGGGAATAAAGTTCCCTATGTTTTCTACTTAACTCGATGCAGCAAGTAGTACTTTACTGATCTATTTGACATAAATTTTGGACAGTATATGTTTTTGAATTTTGACATGTTCATTTTTATTTTTTTTGTAATCCATTATTTTATTGACAATTTGTAAAAACACACATCAAAATATCAAGCATACATACATATGACATGAACAGGCAATCTATATTAAGAACATAGCTTAACTATCTGTGCATAAGATACTACATAAGGCTACCAACCAGAGAAGGGAAAGAAAGGAATACTACAATTCTATAACAATTATATCGATACAAGAAGAAAAAACATAAAAAAGAGTAAACAATCTACAAACTGATTATCATATCAGTGTTAGATCAACTTATTATCATATTGTGGTTTTTAAAAATGGTTCCCATATATCACAGAATTTGACTAGCCTGTTGATATTAGCGTAAACCACTCTTTCGTAACTAGCTCTAAAAAAAGATGCTGAAGCCATTCCTTTACTGTAGGAGCTTCTGTGTTCCTCCAATGCCTTAATACCACATTTTTTGTAGTAATGAAGGCCACATGCAGCCAAAGTTTTTGAAATTCAGAACACTGTGTCAATTCCAAACAAATTCCCAAGGCTGCAAATTTTGCTGAGCATACAATTTGTGTCTTAATTACTTTTTCACAAATTGCCATTATACCCTTCCAAAGAGAAGTTAAAGATGAACATGATCATAATATGTGGGAAAGCATGCCTTTTTCTATTAAACATCTCCAGCATGATCCCTCCGTAGATAGACCTGATTCAATCAGTTTACAGGGGGTATAGTAACATCTATGAACAGTTTTGTATTGAATAAGCCTACCTTTGGCTTCTCTGCAGGCTTTTAAGGTCAAATACCAAATGTGACTCCATTTTTTGGATGAAATTGAAACTTGTAATTCATTTTGCCATTTATTTATCAGGGATTCTATAGGATCGGTCTTGGAATTTATAAGTATTTTGTAAAAACCTTTGTGTCCATGATTTGTCATGCACATTTTATCTAAGGTGTATATTGAGGGCAAGATTACACCTTTGTTTATTTTGTCCCTGAGAATATCTCTGAGCTGAAGAAGTTGTGGAATTCTGTCCTGGGTAATTGAAACTTGTGAGATACTTGTGAAAGGGACATCAGGGAGGCTGAAGTAGGATTAGTAATATCATCCAAGAAACAAATACCTTCTGATTTCCATACTGCCCAATCTAAACATTTGCCATTAATTCTTAAAAGATTGTTACCCCATAAGGGACAATGGGGGGATGTGTTGGGATCCCACTCTAAAACTGTGGCAACTTCTTGCCAATATTTGCTTACTTGGCTCAGGACAGGGTTCGAGTTAAAGAATCGTGGAGTGTCAGAATAAAGAAATACCCGGGAAAGATGCCCTTTTAATTATGCTCTCTCTAAATATACCCAGCCTGGTGTATCTTGGCTATTGTGTAACCATAGGGACTTAACACATTGTGCTGCAATGAAAGTGTTGTGCCTAAGTTTAAAGTTGGGTAAGCTAGGCCGGCATGGTGGCGCTGAGGGTTGAGGCGCTGGACATCACATCTCTCACCACGCTGGCAACCCGGGTTTGGGAATGAGTCTGGGTCATTGGGGGCTGGCAGGGGAGGAGAAGGATTGAGCGTCCGTAGGACTGCTCTCCTTCTATGAGGAGGGAGGTGAGTTGCCATCGGTGTCCTGGTGGCCTCTAGCGGTGGCTGAGGGTGAGTGCAGGTGAGTGCAGGACACTGGCAAGACTTGGGGGATGTGCTGGGGCTGACACCAGGGAAGGAATGTGCTCCTGACCATTGGCGTCATTGCATGCCACAGACGTCAGGGGAGAACAGGAAAAAATGGAGTCCTTGCCATGGATGACTATGGTCCCCCCCTTTACTGCGCCGCTGGGAAGGCACCTCCCCGAACTGGATCCGGACTGGTGGGTAAGTACCTCCCCACCCCCCCCGCCATGAGGGGTAAGTCGTGGGAGCTGAAGGGGAGGAGGTCTGATACCCGGTAGGTGCAAAGGGGGGACGTCAGATGACTAGGCAATGGGCTCCCAGAAACAACACCAACTTAAAAGTTGAGTAAGCTAAAGCCTCCTTTGTCTCTTACTAACATACTAAAATGGCAGAGGAGGCTTAATGGTCTTTCATGTCTGCACAGCCCCCATACTGGGCACCAACTTTGCTGTCCCCTCTACCCCCTTGGGTTTCTCAGTCCCCAGTCCAAGATGTTCCCCTTGTATCGGACTTCATCAGCTTCACCTTCCGCCATACCTGTCCCAACCCCTCCACAGTCTCTGCCTCCACCAGTCCCTTGGGCAACGCATTCCATGGTTTCACCACCCTCTCAGTGAAGTAACACTTCCTCCTCTCCCCCCTGAGCCCCCCCCAGCTTCCACCCGTGTCCTTTAGTTGCCCCCCCTTCCTTTGGAGCACCCCGACTGAGCCTCCCTTATTAATCCCCTTATGTACTTGATGACCTCTATCATGTCCCCCTATCCCTCCTCTCCTCCAGGGTGTACATGTTTATTTATTTATTTTATTTAGTTTTTGTTAACCGGGTAGGTGCACTAGCCATAAAATGACTATTTTCAGGCACGACCCGGGAGAGTACAACAAAAGGAGAACAGTTGAACAACAGCAACATGGGTACAATAGTACAAATAGAGGAACAGTACAGCAGTGCTACAAAAATACAATGGGTGGAAACGACAAAAATAATGGCAAGCATTATACAGATAATGGCAGTAAGATATATAATAAGTGCAGAAACCATGGACCCGACCTGTGGAGGAAAGGGTTAATAAGATAGTAAGGTTATATAGAGAGAAACGTGAGGAATGTTCAAACATAACAAGAAAGACTGACAGAAGGAAGGTCAGGGGTGGTAATTGGCAAAACAACAGTGGATGGTCAGCAACAAGGTTCAAGAAGGAAGAGAGCTAGTAGTCAAGAATTTATTTACAAAGAGAAGGAAAAATATGGGGAGCAGAAGAGGAGACAGTCTTGGAACTGGATTAGAGCAGGGGTGACATTACTGGTAAGTCTCAGGAGCTTCAGGTTGGGTCAAAGCATGTACAAGCATCAGCTAAGGATAGATAACGACGATATTCACTTTTAAATCCAAAGTGAGACTGAGACAGCCAGAGGTTGAGTGGAAGAGCATTCCATAGCCTGGGAGCAGAGAATTGGAAGGCCCCTGTGCCTTTAGTCATCCGACATCTCGGAACATAGAGCAAGGATTTGTCAGCTGATCGCAGGCCATGGGAGGATGGTTGAGGGACCAGCAACGCCGCCAGCTGGGATGTTTTTTCCCAGATGATCGAGTCCATTAGTGATCCAAGGTAGTATTGTCTACTGGCAGAGGGTGAGAGCCAATTCAGATCCTTATAAAGAAGGCAGTGATGTTTGAGTCGAGGTGACGAAGAGGCAAATCGGCATATATTGTTATAAGTTACGTCCCATTTTAGTAGGGAGGTTTTATGGGCAGAGGTAAGAATAGAGGCACCATAGGTAAGGGTTGGGAGCAGAATACCTTGGGCAATTGCTAATTTGGCCGAGGGTGTAAGCATGTAGCTCGTTTTGTAAGCTACTCCTAGTTTCAAGTTTACAGCTTTGCACGAGGACTGAATGTGAAGATTAAAATCCAGGGACTGGTCCAGGAGGATCCCAAGGTACTTGAAGGAAGTAACATTTTCAAGTGGAAATCCTCCTGGGTGAAGAACCTCCAGCAAACTAGAACAGGTCTTAATCTTCGGTGCAGAACCTAGGAGCATGGCTTTCATTTTCTTTTCATTTAGTACAAGCTTACAGTCTAGTAGCCAGTCTAAGACCTTATTGAAGTCTGAAGTAAGTGATGTGTTTATGCAGGCAATACTAGAAGAACTAGTGTAGATGATCAGGTCATCAGCGTAGAGAATAGCTGAGCAGGATTCCAGGACCTCAGCTGCATTGTTGATAAAAATTGAGAACAGAAGGGGCCCAAGGATAGAGCCCTGGGGGACCCCAAGGTTGATAGTAGACATGTTGGACAGGGAGGAGTTAAATTTGACAGCTTGCGACCTGTTTGACAGGTAGCTACAGAACCAGTCCACAACAGGGGTAGAGAAATGGAATTTATGGAGAGTGGAGAGAAGCAGGGGATGGTCAACAAGGTCGAAAGCCTTAGTGAGGTCAATGAAGATGGCACCTGTGAGTTTTCCAGAGTCCATGTTGGACAGAATATCAGTAGTTAGTTGAAGAAGAGCCATGGTGGTGCTATGACCTTTTCTGAAACCATGCTGAGTGTCTGAGAGGAGATTGTAGTGTGTAAGGTAGTCAATGGTCTGTGACGCAACTATTTTCTCTAGGATCTTGTTAAAGACAGAGAGAATTGCTATAGATCTATAATTGGCCATGTCCTTTGGGTCACCTTTTTTACAGACAGGCGTTACTCTTGCAGATTTCCATAGGTCTGGCACAGTGCTATGGATAAGGGATAAAGTGTAGATTTTGACAATCAGAGAGGCAATGAGTGGAGTAGCCAGCTTAAGAAGACGAGGTTCCAGTGAGTCAGAACCAGAGCTGGTATTGGCAGATAAGGATCTCAGTAATTTCAGAACTTCCGCTCTTGATATAGCCTTGAAATAGAATGGTGGCACTGGAGGAGCATCATACAATAGGGCAGTATGGTTGTCTGATGGTAGTGTGGTAGGTAGATTGGAGTGCGATCCACTAGGTTGTAAAGCCAAGGTATAATATGAAAGATGTTGAGCTCCTCGAGCCTCTCCCCATAGGTCCTTTCCCCCAAGCCCCAGATCATTTTGATTTCCCTCCTCTGGATTTTCTCCAGGACTGCAATGTCCCTTTTTAAAGTGTGGTCTCCAAAACTGCACACAGTACTCGAGGTGTGGCCTAATCAAGCAGTTATACAGAGGAAGGATCACTTCCCTCCTTCTGGAGGTAATCCCCCTAGCGATGCATCCCAGCATCCTACTGGCTTTGGCTGCTGCCCTCCTACAAGTCTCAGAGTTGTTCATTCTGACATTCACCACCACCCCCAGGTCCCTCTTGCGCTTTGAGATTTGTAGTGTGGTCCCCTCAGGGTATATACTTGGCCTGGATTTCTGGCTCCCAGGTGCAGAACCCTGCATTTCCCTGCATTGAACTTCAGTTTCCACTTCCTCAACCACCTCTCTAGACCATCCAGGTCCTCCTGTAGGGCCACTCTCCCCTCCACCCCATCCACCACCACTCCCAGCTTTGAGTCATCTGGAAAGAGACTCATTTCACTCCTGATACTCTTCCTTATGTTAGAGACATAGGCGTTAAACAGGACAGGCCCTAGGACCAATCCCTGGGGAACCCCACTATTGACTCTCCTTGGAGATGAGACTAGCTCCCCAACCACCACCCTTTGAGTATGCTCAGAGAGCCAATTTCCTATCCATCTGATCATCTGCATCCCCACCCCCATTTCCCCCAGCTTAGCCAGCAGGTCACCGTGAGGTACTGAATCAAACGCCTTGCTGAAGTCTAGAAAGAGGACGTCCACCGGCCTACCCTGGTCCAGGGCACTCGTCACCCAGTCATAGAACTCCACAAGGTTGGTCTGACATGATCATCCCAGGATGAAGCACTGCTAGCATTTTCCCATAGAGATCCATGGGGGATTATTGTCCCATGGACATGTTCATTTTTAGAAAAGTGAGCCTCTCTACATTTTTTGTGTGGAAAGACATTTTCTTTGTCATTCACTATTGCTCCAGCAGCACTGAAAATTCTCTCTGAATATGTGCTGGAGGGTGGGCATTGGCAACTGAGGTATTCAATTGTAATATCAGTTAAAGTAGGTCATACTGATTTCTTCTGTTGCCAATATAGTAATGGTCCATCACCTGTGGTGAGATGCACAGTCTCCTCCATATAATCCTTCACTGTATTTGTAGGAAGTACTTCTGATACCACAGTAAACAAATGAGCCTTTCCAGCTGTCTTTACCAGCCCAAAGTCTGACAGCATATCCCACAGTGGTTTGTCTCCTTGTGGTGTAGCAGCAGTTACCGTTGTAGTAGCAGCAATTCTGGTTGGTGTTTTTGAAGCCAAAAACATCAGTAGTGGTGGTACAAGCAGCAGCAACAGCAGCTGCAGTGGTAGCAAATTGTGTTCCTTCCCTCTCCACCAGAGTTTGTGCAGATTCTGAATCTGACCACAATGGCACTGATGATTTAGAACTTTTCTCAACTATACGAGCTGACACTTTCTCAATTAATAGTTCAAAATAATATTCCAGATCCATAAAGTCATGTGGTTGGAAGAATGTCTCAATTGTGTCCTTAAACAAAGGATCCAAAAGTTCAAACTCTAATGTTCAGTTTTGCACATATTTATAATGCACTGGTCACTCAGGAAGGTGTTTAACATTTTTCCTCACAAGTGATGCAGCACTGGCATCATCATTACAAAGAAACTGTGACTAGAGATGTTTCCGTTTCAGCTTGATAAGTGAAATTAGGGTAGTATCTGGCTTAGCCCAGCATCATCAGTGTTTAAGGAGGCAGTATACTGCTGTGGTTTAGGGCACTGAGCTGCAAACCTGTAGACCTAGTTTTGAATCCAACAGTCCCCACTTACATACTTGTGACCCTGAGCAAGTCACTTAACATCCTTGTGCTCCCAGGTCATACCAGGAGACACACTTCAGCTTAGTGTGCCTTTCCTGGGGCACGGGGTCATCTTGTCGCAAACAAAAACAGTGCGGCACTATACCGCGCTGTCAAAACAGTGACCAGAAAAAAAGACAGTAAAAGTGCGCCACCCGAACCCCCCCATTGAAATAACCTCCTCCTCTGGGGTTGGGGACTCAGGGACAGGGTGAAACTTGGGCGAGGGGAATAAAAAAAAAAATACACTAACCTAATTGGGACCAGGACTAGAATCCCAGTCCACAGCTGCTCCATTGTCTTCCAACGCCAATGGCTCTACTCCTTAAGCCACAGCAGCAGCTTGGCAGACCCCCTTCCAGCAGAGCTCTTACCCTCTGCAGCAGAGCTCTCCAGGAAACCGCTACAGGGTCACCGCTACCACTCCACACTATTTGTGTCATGCGGCATTGTGTACCCTGTAGCTGTTCTTCCACGTGCTGTTACTGTTGAGTGGTTTTGCCCTGTGGCATTCTATAAGCAACATATTGACCCAGTACACTTTCCTGGTTAAACAATTTCCCCTTTCCCTTTCTTACCACTTGGGTAGCCTCCAGAAAGAGTTTAAAGGAAAACTAAAGTCAGCATTTACAAAAACATATGTTGTGCAGAGCATTTGATTTGTAGGTGTACTCCTACAAAGTCCTTCCCTTTATTTGCTGAAAGGAGTTTTTTCTAAATTTGCTTTCTGGTTTTATGGTCTTGGGGATCTCCATGTCATCATTTTTAATTAAGCAATAAGACATGACCAGGGGTTAGATTAACAGTCTGTTAATCACACACTAGGGGTGTAATGTGGCACGAGGTGTAGCCAAGTTCCATATTGCCCCTACGGAGTGATTAAATGACTGTTAATCTAACTCCTGGGAGTGCCTTATTGCTATTATAAAAAAAATTATTCCAAAAGAAAAGTGTTAAAAGTATACTTTTTGAATGTTTTCCTCATTTAGAGGGAAATTTTTCATAAAATAGTTCTTCCACCAACAGTTTAAGAATGCTGGTTCAAAATCAGATTGCATCATTCCACACATTCAGCGGTGCTAGAGGATGGAATGCTGACAGGAAGAATCCATGTGCCATGGTAATCAAGCTGTACATTACAGTATAACATGGATTAATGTAAGGCTGTTGGAATCCTAACAGCCAATCAGATTGCAGCATTTCTGAGACCCTTTGTTCCTACAATGCCTCCTGTCCCATTTGATAGTGATGCATCATGGACAATTAATTTAACAGCTGTTTTTCTTGTCAAGGTTACAGTAGTGGAGCTGTGATTTTAAGTAACACTCCTTGTCCAGGGGGTGCTAATGAAGGCTACATTTATAGACGCCAAATGCCTGAGGAATAATTGAGTGGGCTAGTCTGTAAGGAAACAGAGTCTTCACTAATGAATTACAGAATTTGTGACCTTGAGTGATCTGTGTGCTTTTTTAATTGTTATGTGTAGTTTGATAAAATGAAAAGCTTTAAAACCAAAACATTCACATCTATTGGCTAGACCTAGACACAACCCAGAAAACCGAAAGTCTGGAATAGACAGAGTTATTTGTTGAAGTCAGAATATAAGGCTCCTAATAGTAGATTTCTGCTGCAGCAGTACTTATTACTGTCTGAATCAATGGTCCTGGGTGCATCACTGTCACATGGGATGGGAGGCATTGTAGGAACAAGAAGAGCCATAACAAATGCTAGCATGGAGATCCCCAGAGGGCACAAAATCAGCAAGCAAATTTAGAAAAAAGGCCTTTCAGAAAATAAAAGGAAGGACTCACTAGGAGTACACCTACAAACAAAAACACTCCACACAATATATTTTTTTTGTAAATTTTGACTTTAGTTCCCCTTTAAGGACACAACAAAGATTCTTCACCAGACGCCACTGACTGGGATTGACATTCACATCTCCTTTCCCAATGCCATGGTGGACTACGTGTTGATGGATGGCTTTCTGTTGTTCAAGCATTTTCTGCATCACATATTAAGTGGAATTCCACCAGCTTGGAATTTCCTGCATCATCTGGTGGAGAGGGAGGTATTTTCAACCTGAATCTGTCCTAACAACTTTCAGGCTTTTACAGAATGGCTAAAGTGGGTGCACACAGTGTGGGCAGCTGCAATCAAGTGCTGAACATTTCTGTCTCCATCGGTGAAATCTTTCACCACCAAGTTTATATGTGAAAAGCATGGCACATGTGTAAAGTTACCAAGCCTTATTTGAAGTGTTGGCAGACACTATAAACCCAGGTTGCAAGGACTTTGGAGTCAGCCACTCTAGAAGATGTTCTGCATTTGTGGTCTTTTTCAAATCCATAAATATATAATGCAGCCTGCCTGCAAACAGTGAAAGTCTTTTGCTCTTGATGCTGCTGCTGACAGTGCCACTAGATGATGTGGAGGAGGAGGAGGAGGATGAAGAGGGAGGAAAAGTTTACCAAATGGCCAATCACATTCATATAGTCAGTTGTCTTGCCACTGGTCCACATATCTGTGGTGACATGAACCTTTCTGCCCACTGAACCTTTCAGTGCATCAGATACGCTTTTCCGAACAGCATCTTATAAATTTGGGTGGCAACAGTTGCGAAATAGGTCTGACTGGGGAACTGGAACTTTGGCACTGAATAAATCCAGGTGAGTGCTATGACTTCCTTTGCCTGGAAAGGTGCGCACCAATGTAGGGCAACCAGCTCTCAGCATAACGTTAAGTCCAGAAATCCAAAGTGGCACACGGGACCAAATGACTTAAAGCACACAAGATAAGTGCAAACACAATTTATTTGCCTCAAAATAATCAATGGTCCAAACAGGTCACCTCACCTTGTTTAACTTTCATATCCTCATCCTCCTCATCTGAGTGTAGCAGTGCAACAACTTGGGTGTCCTACTTTTGTGCTTTTTGATAATAATAAATATGAGACTTGTTAACATCTTATCATAGTTGATGTTACCATCCGAGTCCCGGTTTACCGTGACTTAATTCTGTTTTGCATAATTTGCAAACACTCACAGTCAAAAGAAACAACAAGGTAGCACTCCAGGTCAAAAAATAAAGCAGCATTCACAGATACGGTGCAAGTGGGTTTATTCCAAGGTACTGCTCCCTTAAAATAAAATAAATATTTGCAAACTGCATGGCTGCAAGATGAGTTATCTTGTGTGAAAAAATCTCACATTACATATCTAACAGATTCTGCTGCACTGCTGCTTATGGGGAGGGTATGTTTTTCACTACCACTGCCACCACCATAGCAACTAGCACTGCCAATATCTCTTTGAGGTCTTTCCATGTCTACCTGCATGACTTTTTGATGCACAGCCTCTCTGACTGTCTCAATTGCTTCTCTTTCTACACCTCTGGAAGCCTGTCCGTCAACTGTCCTCTATTTTCCTTGGCATGTGTGGGTGTCTCCTTATGCCCTACTATAATTTTTTTTCCCACTGCCACCATCTGTCCTATAAGTCTTTTTGGTTCTTTTTCTAGCCTTGGATTCCTCCTCTTCATCCCACTCCCCAGAAAAATTACTGCCACTTGACAGACTGACTACTACTTTATCTACTACAATCCCAGGATCTGTCCCATTGACTTTCTTCTAGTCTCATCTGTCTCCTTTTCTTTATCATCCACTTCTCTGCTTACTAAGATTGGGTGCTGCACTATGATGGCCCTTATGCTCGTCCTCTGAGAACCACAACAAGTTGCTCCTGCAATGTCCTGAATGTTCTGCACCATTGTTACTGTTCTCTGGATTGCCTGAGAAGTGCTGCTACTATGTTTTTTCAACATCCACGGTTTTGCCTAAAGGCTCCAAAATATTAGCTTCTTGTCTTTACATAATGGAAATAATTGTTTCTAATTAAATTTCTTAATATCTAGAGTTCTAGAGTTTATCTATTTGTATGTGACGCCCTTCCCCTGATACCCCGGGCACCAAGGCAATCAAATACCACTTAGACATAAAATACTAATAACAAAGAAATAATCAATATGCAAGCTAAAAAGTACAATACAAATCAAATAAAATTATATCATTTGCCATTAAACAATTCCATAAAACACCATACACACTAAAAGTCAATGGGTAAGACTGTACAATGATGTGCTACAGACCTAAAATGGCTTCCCTAAAAGCCTTTTGAAAAAGATACATTTTTAGCCCCTTTTTAAAAACTTCCACCTTGGAGGCCTCCCTCAAGGTCCTAGATAATGAGTTCCATAGCACTGGGCCCATGATTTCAAAGGCCTGGTCACCCAAGGTTTTTAGTTTTGCCCTCAGGACCATCAGGAGGCACTCCTCGGAGAATGGGAATGGGCAAACCGTGGTGTACAGCTGCAGGCGCTCACTCAGGTAGGCTGGGCCAAGTCCATGCAGGGTTTTATAGTTTAATAAACCTATCTTAAATTAGATATATCACTTCACCAGCAGTTAGTGCAGATCATGCAGAGCCGGAGTAATATGGCAAGATCAAGACAAGGCTGAGAGTAACCAGGCAGATGTCATAGCATACCCCCAGTAAGCCCGAGGAATAGACTGTTATAGTAGTCTAGACTCTAGGTCATGAACGCATGGATCAGTGGGGCAAGGTCTTGAGGGGGAATAAGGGATCTGATCTGGCAGATGTTCCTAAGATGGAAAAAGCCATTCTAAACTACAGTTGACACCTGGTCCTCCATTATCAAGCCTTCATCCAGAATGACTCCCAGATTCTTCACCTTAGGGCAGACTAGCAAGTTAGAGTCACCCAGCCAAAGCCTGGTTACTCCACTGCCAGCTGCCAATCCTCCTTTCAGCCTGGCTCGACCACTAATACCTCAGTCTTCTCAGGGTGCAGTCTCAGCCAGCTGAAAGCCATCCAGTTCTGGATCTCAGATAAGCATTTATTAAACACATCGATGGCAACCAGAGCCTAGGACACAAAAGACAGATATAGCTGGTTATCATCACTATAGCAGTGATGTCTCCTGGAGATATCAGCATATCAAATGGTGAGTGAGTCTCTTAGTGCAAATACAGGGAAATGTATTCCCAAATAGGTCAGTAAAGCACTGCTGAGTGCATGGAGTACTTAGGAATACAAGGAGATTTATTTTTATTCCCAAATAGGTCAACAAAGCAAGCATTTTATAGTGGATGTGGCAAGTGCTGAGAACTAGGGCTACGAGTCTGGTTTGACCATTCTTATAGAATGGTCAAACTCCACCCATTCATGCTAGTCTACCTGTGCATGGACAACCCTAACAAATCTGCAAACGTTGGTTCATAGTTCACACCATGTATACAGCAAAACTATTATAATACACTATTTTACAGCATCTACCAGGAATCACCAGGTTCTACAATATATAACCAAGTTAACTTGTACCTGGTCCTACTTGATGTCCACATAAGAATTTTGCATGTTTGGGAAAGTACATGTAGTACTAAGACTGGTAAGTTTTGAAAATGTTTTGGTGCTTTGAGAATTCTATGCACCAAAAC
Source organism: Neoceratodus forsteri (assembly GCA_016271365.2). Taxonomy (NCBI): domain Eukaryota; kingdom Metazoa; phylum Chordata; order Ceratodontiformes; family Ceratodontidae; genus Neoceratodus; species Neoceratodus forsteri. The sequence goes on from JADMNL010000023.1 coordinate 443,891,979, forward strand.
TTTGCAAAATATGCCATTCTTAGTACTACATCTACTTTCCCAAACATGCAAAATACTTGTGTGGATCTTTTAATCAAATAGAACCAGGTAGAACTTGGTTATATATTGTAGAACCTGGTTATACCCAGTAGAAACTGGTTTTACTTGGTAGAACCTAGTTATATCTGGCAGAACCTCGTTATATCTGGTAGAACGTTAATGGGGTTCTACTCAGAAAGTCTGTGATGTAGAACTTTTAGAGGCTTGAGCGAAAAACTACAGAGCTAATGAGAAAAGAAATGCATTGTGTCCAAATATTATGTACTTCATAGTTCTCCTGGAAGCATTAGCAGATCTTTAAGCTTTCCTCACAGCTGAATCCACATTAGGGGGCTGACAATTTATTTATTTAGCTTTTTGCAGGGGTGTTTCACACCTTTGAGGCTCTGTTCACTTCCAAACTAAGGTACAATACACTGGCAGGGTATGGGGTCAAACAGTATCAGACAAGCCTGTTAGAAAAAGTTCTTACAGGATCCTTGCTAGTGTCAGTGACCAGATGCCTAACAAGATAGTGGATATGAGACAGCTGGGAGTGATACAGGAACCTGAAAGCCCTTTGGCTTCCCAGTTCAATGTAGATAACCACAAACTGCATATCGTCACAGTGACTGATGCATATCCTCTTCCTAGGATCAAGGAAATCTTGGAACATCTAGGAGGCACCAAGTACCTCACCACCATCAATCTGACTAAAGGGTACTTGCTGGGGACACTGACACAACAGGCACAGAAGCAGTCCACATTTGTCAGGACAAATTCTTAGTCCTACCCTTTGGTATGTGTAACCCCCCCTGTTACCGGGGTTACTAGAATCCCAGTAAGGCCTAGTGGTAGGCAGGTAAGGCAGCTTGCGAAACTCCAGTTAAATGGATTTCACACTGTCTCACTTTGTTCTCAGTTTCAGCTGAGACTGAGGGATGACATCATTTAGAACTGTTGCAGCTGCATCAGCCACACTGGAATGTTGCAGTTGGAGGTTAGAGTAGAACATTGGGGAATCTGAAGTCAGACTGAGAGAGAGAGTTCTGTAGAGTTCAGCAGAGTGTGTGCAGGTTGAAAGAGGTGCTCTGCTGAGGCAGGCCCTCAGAGCTTTAAGCTCTGTTAAAGAGCTACTTTTGTTTTTAGGTGTGTGTTTCCACCTGTAAGAGGAACACACGAACTGCAAATTGAAGCGGTGGAGACCGCTTTTAATGGTTCAGGGCCCCATCCCTGCGGGGATGGGGGGAAAGGTATCAGCCTGCTTCCAGGGGCAACCCCCTTGGTCCAGCTAAGGGAAAAAGCTGCCTGTTTAAGTTCATGCTGGGCACCAGAAGCTCTAGAAAAGAGTTCATTGAGGAGGAAACGCCTGTGGGGCACCTGCAACCAAAGGGTGAGTTCGCTCTGCTAAAGAGCCATGTGTTTTCACCTGCATTATGATGAAACTAAAGGGACTGTTACAGTGGGGTCAGGAAAAGACAGCCAAGTACAGTTTGGAAGATGTGGGGATTGGACTGCTTAACTCTGGTGGGGGGTCTAGAGTAATGGACAAAGCCACTTAATAAGTATGTTCAAGTCCAGCACAAATGGGAAGAAATGGCAGTTGATTGAATGTGAAATACATTTAAAAAGAATCTACACAGCAAAGTGTTTTAAAGGATGAGGTGTTACAGTCCAGAGAAATGGCCGGGTATGAATTGTGGGAGCGAGAGGTGGGAGACCCCCCCATCAGCAGTAACCAAATTCACCTCTACGGATTTGCTCTGGAACACCTGCTGCTTTCTCTCAGGTACTTGGCCAGTGCCAGTGCCTAAGGAAAGTACCCAGACGTGGAATTAATGAGGAAGATTCATTTATGGAGCAGAAGTGTTCTTAGGTGGTTTGGGGAGCCACCAGTAAATGTTTCTATGCTACATGGAAAGTGTCCAAGTGACTGGCAAGGGAGCCGAGCCAGGGAAATCCCAGAGCAGCATAAAGTCCGGGCTGTGTGCCCAGTGTGTTTCAGAGCCTGAGGGCTAAAGTGATGAGGATGTGTTCTGGTCTCCTTAAATCTGCATTACCAGGAGTGTAGCCCCATTTATGCTTTGTTTGTTCTGTTAGATATGAATAAAAGCCACACTTGAGAAGCCCACTTCTGGTATTGGACATTACAGTTATTGCTTCCTGTGTTCGGAGTTACTTGGGTGCCCCTGTGCAGAGTAGCCAAACCTAGCCTATGTGCCGAGTGACATATTCCTCCCTGAACCCAGCCCACTTGGTAGCGCTGTCAGATAGAAACAGCATACCTGGTAGGGATTACAAAAATAGAGGCACCACTGAGGATTTGGGTTTGGAATTTAGGGAGGAATGTAAGAAAAGTGCTCGGGCAAAGGCTAGCATTTTGGTTATCTGACAGTGGGTAGCCCAAAAAGCTGAAGCAATGCTAACTAATGTGCCGCTGTGTGCTGTTGTCCATGTGCTGCATTAAAATGCCAACTGTTTATCAGGGAGCAGTAAAGCCTGAGAGTGTATGCCCTTGTCCTGCATCAAATTACAGTGTTTGCCAGCTTTTAAAAGTGTTTGTGACAAAGAAAAGTGTGGAAAACTGTGGGTAGCAAAAGGAAAATTGTGCCCTAGACATTGGAAATGCTTTCTTGTGAACTGAGAGACTTGTTGTGCTTAATGGCCATGTAAAATGGTTGAAATGGGCTCCCGACGTGGATTCAGTTGAAAAAAAAATAAGTGTGGTTTTGCAGTTTAAATTTGCCTGCTCAACGACTGCCGTGAGGAGAAGAGCATGAGAGGAAAAGAGGCTCATTTGCATGGCGTCGAGTGATTGGTGAGACTGCAATCAGTCCCGCCCCCAAGCCAGCTCTAGAGTGACTGCACAGCATTCGAGAGGGAGAGTGAGTGGAGTGTGCAAACTGGCTTACAAGGAGGAGCATCGCCTTGACTGAAAGCACTGTAAAAAAGTGTAAAAAACTGACTTTTCTGTTTAAATTTGGGCCCAACCCGCATCTCGATCGACTGGACTGTGAGTGTGGTGTTCAGAGGGACAATCGGTAGGACTGCCAACCCGCTTCTTTCCAGAGGCCTCCAAGACTGGCTGCAGGCCATTTTTCCATCGCAGCAAACAGTTACTGATAACAGTGAGTACCAACAGAAATAATTGCTCAGACTAATGATTTTGCCAAAAGCAAGCTGAATCTGTGTGTAGCAGCGTAATCGCTTTGCAAAGAAGGACTGTGTTAAGTTTTACCAGCAAAAGCAAGCATTCTAAGCAATTGACTGTGAGCATAATTATAGGTTCAGCGTCAGTATGAGTTTCAAAGCCATGAGAGAGACTGTGAGTTGTATCAGATATGCAGCAAGAATTACAGGCAATCCTGTGCTCTGAAATACTGAGGCTTTAAGGGACTATAAGCTAGAGCAACGTCTTTAGCGAGTAAAAAAAGTTTGTGGTAAATCATATAAATGTGCTAGGAAAAAGAACAGTGTAAGTTTGTGCAGTTTGAGCAAAGTTATCAGTAGAGTGTGTAAATCGGATGCGCAGTGGCTTGACCCAGTTTCAGAATGTTGATGCGTAAGAGTGCTGCCGCTGCCATTACAGGGTGGGGTAGTAATGTAAACACAGCAGCAGAGGAGCCATTTTGAAAGAGAAAGAAAGTTTTCAGTGATGTGGGACTTGAAATAACAGTGGGCATTGTTTGTTTTCTCTGCAGTCATGGCTTCAGGACCAGCCCGCTACCCGGATCATTCCCAGGCTGTGATAGCAGTAGAAGTTAACAAGTTAAGGGACATTGAGAGATGTTACTATGGGGGATGACTGCATCCTTATGTGGTGATTCCTGGATATCCAGTGTGAGTATGTTTAATGTGCTTAAATGCTGGAAGGGACATCTTCATGGTAGCTCACTGTTCTGGGTGCCTAGAGAAATATGGTTTATTTAAAGTGCCCAAGATTCGTTTGGCTCCCACATGGACAAAAGTTCAAGAATCTGCAGTTGGCAGCACACAGCACCAGACGGAGTCTGTTGGAGAAGGCCCTTCAGAGTGTGGCACAAAGCAAGAGGGTGCAGATTTACAGACAGAACAATGTGCTGATGTCTCAGAGTTTGAGTCACAGAGAGACATTTCGGGAAGAGCATCAGTAGATCCTTGGAGAGAGGGGCCTAGCCCAAGTCTCATAGGTGAAGACGAGATGAGGGAGGACTTTGAATAGGAGGTTTCTACCTCCGCATCCAGCAAAGAGTGGACAGTCTCAGGAGTGAGGATGACTACTCACTCCTGGGCACAGATTCTCAGTGAGGAAGAAGAAGGGGGGAACCTATGTGGCCTTGTGAAAAAGGAACCGATACACAGCCTCAAGCTCTTGCCTCAGAGTAACGCATGGAAGAAAGTGGTGATTCCACTGCCCTGGCTTTTGCAAGAAGAAGCCAGGGATCCATTTTTTGTGTAATTAAGAATGCGTAGTTGGCAGAACCAGGACTGGCCACTCCCAAGCCAGGCCAGAGGTCTCAGGTTGACCAAAGCTAGTAAAGAGGAAAGACTGGTTCGTAGGAAAATGAATTAAATCTTCGGGATGTCCTTTCCTACCTTTGCTTGGAGAGTCTGGGAGGAGATTGAAAAAAGCAGGAAATCCTGTATTTGGGAAGAAACAATGAAGTGTGTACATCCTGGTGCAAATAAGCATGTCAAGAACATAATGTTTCACTACAAATACAGCCAGTGGAAAAGGGGCAGGACACTGTTTATGGACACTGTTCGAATTGTGGATGGAGAGGGACATGAAACCTTTCATAGTGTGAATTTTGAGTGCCCAGACAGGGTAATAATTCAAGCGCCTGACCCATTGTGCTATTGGCCACAATGCAAAGACCTTCCTGCGAATGTGCTCATGCCTACCAAATGGAAAGCAGAGCAGTGGTAGCCAGTGCTGCCACTCCAGCCGTTGCTGTACCTATGTTGTTCCACTAGTCTGGACATCCAGGACATAGGTGCCCCACATTCATTAGTTCTACAGTGTACTGGCTTTCCAGAATCCATCGACTGGCCTACCAGATGACTTCAGATCCAGAGAGGACACCAGCCCAGCTGTATCCTGATTCATCGCCTGGGTATCGGATGACTTCAGACCAGCTGATTTCCTTTTTGTTCCTGTTCCAAGGTTCCATCTCCAGAAATGACAGCAGCCCAGCAGTTTACAGATGTGCCCTCCTGTCGTTTCCCGGAAAATGTCCACCCAGCTTTATTGGAAGAATGCTGCCAGGGAGAGTCTTCGACTGAGGACCAGGTTTGGTGCCATTTTCATTCTACAAGGGACTGATAAGTCCAGACTTTTCTATTCTTATGACATTTCAGTACACACCCTACACTAGCAGACTCCAGATATTTGAACTGTCCTCAAAGACTCTCCCCTTCGGGACTTTGGCCTGCTAGAACTGTGCTTCACCAGGCTCTGGCACAGGAGAGGTTCTTTAATGGATTTGCCTTCAGGCACTGTGGTCACTAGATGGGATTTTTAGGGCACTCTATCCCCCAATTATGGTGTATTGTAAATAATGTCATTGTTTTCTACTGTTTTCTAATGTTTATACTGTTTTTTCTACTTTTGTAAAAAAATCTTTTTGGGATCCTCCAGTGTTTTGATGGTAGGGGTTTAGATAGACTGTGTATGCAGATTAGGAGTGTGTGTTGTCTTTCTTTTTCTTGCAGAAGATAAAAGAGAAGACAAGAAGAGGAGGAAGGACTCAGTGGAGTTCCTCAGTAGTACTTTAGAGTATAGTGTTAAAGTACTGTTGTTGTTGTTGTTGTTACTGTGTCTAACTTTTTCTTCCACAGGTATGGTTGTGGGGGAATGTGGAAGTTATGCATAGTGTATGGTATTAGCTCCTGGTGTGTGGTCGGGGAGATCCCCTGTTTGTTTTGTTTTGGGAATTCTAAGTTAGAGGCAGACAGATTTTCCCCTAGAGGGCTAGGGGGGATAGACAGGCTGTGGCCCTGACCTGCAGTAGGGGTTGCAGTACTGATCTATTAGGGCTATGCTCTGGACAATTCTACTGGAGCCAATAGGTTCCCATAGTCAGCGGGTAGAGTAGAAGCTGATGCATCAGCCAAAGGCCTCTGGGCCCTTAGTGTTGTCTGCCTGTGCTGGTACATGGTAGCGGAGAAGGTAGCACTACCTCCCCGTAGTCAACACATGGGGTGAGATGACCTAAGCCGGGTGACTAATGACTGCGGACAGTCATTTTCCTGGCCCAGGGTGTGTGTATCCCCCCTGTTACCCAAGGTTACTAGAATCCCAGTAAGATCTAGTGGTAGGCAGGGAAGGCAGCTTGTGAAACTCCAGTTAAATGGATTTCACACTGTCTCACTCTGTTCTCAGTCTCAGCTGAGACTGAGGGATGACATCATTTAGATCTGTCGCAGCTGCATAAGCCACACTGGGATGTTGCAGTTGGAGGTTAGAGTAGAACATTGGGGAATTTGAAGTCAGTCTGAGAGAGAGTTCTGCAGAGTTCAGCAGAGTGTGTGCAGGTTGAAAGAGGTGCTCTGCTGAGGCAGGCCCTCAGCGCTTTAAGCTCTGTTAAAGAGCTACTTTTGTCTTTAGGTGTCTGTTTCCACCTGTAAGAGGAACACAAGAACTGCAAATTGAAGTGGTGGAGACCGCTTTCAATGGGTCAGGGCCTCATCCCTGCGGGGATGGGGGGAAGGTATCAGCCTGCTTCCAGGGGCAACCCCCTTGGTCCAGCTAAGGGAAAGAAGCTGCCTGTTTAAGTTCATGCTGAGGCACCAGAAGCTCTAGAAGAGAGTTCCTTGAGGAGGAAATGCCAGTGGGGCACCTGCAACCAAAGGGTGAGTTCGCTCTGCTAAAGGGCCATGTGTTTTCACCTGCATTATGATGAAACTAAAGGGACTGTTACAGTAGGGTCAGGTAAAGACAGCCAAGTACAGTTTGGAAGATGTGGTGATTGGACTGCTTAACTCCGTGGGGGGTCTAGAGTAATGGACAAAGCCACTTAATAAGTATGTTGAAGTCCAGCACAAATGGGAAGAAAAGGCAGTAAATAGAATGTGAAATACATTTAAAAAGAATCTACAGCAAAGTGTTTTAAAGGATGAGGTGTTACAGTCCAGAGAAATGGCCAGGTATGAATTGTGGGAACGAGAGGTGGGAGACCCCCCCATCAGTAGTAACCAAATTTACCTCTACGAATTTGCTCTGGGACACCTGTTGCTTTCTCTCAGGTACTTGGCCAGTGCCTGAGGAAAGTATCCAGACGTGAGATTAATGAGGAAGATTCCCATATGGAGCAGAAGTGCGTTTAGGTGGTTTGGGGAGCCACCAGTAAATGTTTCCATGCTATATGGAAAGTGTCCAAGTGACTGGCAAGAGAGCCGAGCCAGGGAAATCCCAGAGCAGCGTAATGTTCGGGCTGTGTGCCCAGTGTATTTCAGAGCCTGAGGGCTAAAGTGATGAGGATGTGTTCTGGTCTCCTTAAATCTCCATTACCAGGAGTGCAGCCCTGTGGGGGTCTGTCTATGCTGTGTTTGTTCTGTTGGATGTGAATAAAAGCCACACTTGAGAATCCCACTTCTGGTATTGGACATTACAGTTATTGCTTCCTGTGTTCGGAGTTACTTGGGTGCCCCTGTGCAGAGTAGCCAAACCTAGCCTATGTGCCGAGTGACATATTCCTCCCCAAACCCAGCCCACCTGGTAGAGCTGTCAGATAGAAATGGCATACCTGGTAGGGGTTACATATGAAAAATGCAACAGCAACTTTCAAAAGATTGTTAGACAACATTTTAAATGAGACAGGGGAATTCAGTTATGATACATGGATGATATTGCCATTTATAGCCAGACCTGGGTGGAACATGTACAGCATGTCTTCTACTGATAAGGTTGCAAAATGTCAGCCTGACAGTCAAGACATAAAAATACAGTATGGTATAGGCATGTCAGAAGGAATGTACTTGGAACACCATGTCAGGGGTAGACAACTCAAACCGAACCAGTAAACCTGGAGGCCATTAATAGCTATGGCAGACCTACCACCAAGAGGAAGGTAAGAGCTTTCATGGGGTGAGAAGGCTGCTATTGGACATTTGTGCCAAATAACATAGATATGGTTCTGCCCCTAACTGACCTCACGGTCAACTGAGCACCTGAGGCCTATTTACTCTGGTAAGGCTCTCACCTTCCTCTTGGTGGTAGGTCTGCCCCATTTATTAATGGCTTCAAACTTTGCTGGTTTGGGTTTGATGTGCCCAACCCTGACACTGTATCAGAGGTATGTCACTTCTGAAATGCCTATGTTGTACTTTTCAGCCTCTCCTTAAGAAACTATCTTTGGATCTGGAGGTCTTGACTAATTACAGACCTGTCTCAAACCTCCCCTTTTTAGGGAAGATGATTCAGAAGCTAGTTGTCACAGTTGGAGGCCCACCTAGTATACTGTACCTAAGAGCTGTTCCAGTCGGGGTTCAGATATTGACACAGCACAGAGGCTGCACTGGTGAAGGTGATGAATGTCTCCTCCTTGTGAGAGATAGTGGGGAATATCTGATACTCATCCTCCTCAATCTCTCTTTGGCATCTGATGCTGTGAGCCCTCAGGTTTTGAATGTTCACCTGAGGGAGTATGGAGAACTTGCTGATACAGTGTTACACCGGTTTTAGTCCTGCCTGACCAACAGTCAGCAGAGTGTAACCATGGACATATTTTTTCACGGAGATGAGTGCTGTACCCTGTGGCATTCTCCAAGGCTTGATCTTGTCCCGGATGCTGTTTTCGCAGTGTAAATGTTACCCTTTGGGGAGATAGTGAGATAGTACAATTTGGGTTTTCTTTGGTATACAAATGACATCCAGTTCTACCTCTCTTTAGCACTGGACTGTGGTGACTCTGTATTTGTACTTATTTGTTTTACCAGGAAAAGGCTCAATTGGGTAGTGCTCTTTTTTAAGGAGGTCCTGGTTAGGACAGCAAACAAAATTGCACATCGGAACATATATTGCATACAGTATACAAAGAATTGACTGAAACAATACAATGAAAGGAAATAGTAATACTGCAGATGTAAATAGGACTTATACAAAGAGTCAACTGGTTACTATTGCAAAAAGGTTATATATGGTAACGGTATATACAGCAATAATCTGCCAAATATGGCCACGCTGGGCTTGTAGAACTCCTGAATATGTCTACCACCATAGCTCATCGCAATGAGCTACTGATCATGGGTGATATGAACCAGGACTGGTTGGGACACACCCATAATACCCTTCAATCCCTTGTCCATAGTCATAATGTACACCAAGTTATAACTGACCCCACTAGGTCCTCGTCCTCCTCTACTTCCAGCACCCTTCTTGACTTGATCCTTACTAACCAAGTAAATAGGATTATAGAATCAGGGATGCTACCTGATACAATTAGTGACCACAATCCTATCTATTGCATATGGGGTCCATTCATGGTCCCCCCCTCTCCCAGCCCCAGTACATCACTTTTCGGAATTATGCTAATTTGGACCCAACTAAGTTCATACAAGATGTGTCCTTGATAGACTGGTTACCACTATATCATGCTAAAGATGCTCAAACTGCACTACACCTTTTTCTGTCTAGCTTCATGCCCATCCAGGATGATCATGCACCATTTTGCACCAGAAGGGTACGAGGCAAGCAAACTAGATGGCTACAGAAGGATCTGCTCTGAAAACTCTGCTCTCGGGGATAAGAACTGGAGGCAATATAGAAAGTCAGACCTGTTATCTGATTATCATAATTACAGAGACAGCGAAAGTACTTTGTAATATGGCTATTAATATTGTGTAGAATAGCGACTTTTGATTAGTTGAACAACCATACGTGAGATGCATCCAGTGGGCATTAATTTCCAAGTAATGCCCGATGATGCTGTACCACCTGAAACCGTTGTGAACGTGGGTCGCAATTTTGTGAACCAGCGAGGTCTTTCCCACCCACCCAAAAGGCACTGTAGTATCTCATTGCAGTTAATTCCCCTCGGGGCAATGTAATCATTGTAAGACATATCATAACGCTGGCAATAAAATTGATGAGAACAGATGACTACAAGCAGTAAAGAAAGCAGTTTGATGTATATCACTTGGTGAAATGATGGAAATGTGTAAAACGTCGTGGAGCAGTAATTAAAATGTGTCGCTGCCGTTTCTGTGTGTCAGTCGACGGAGCATACTCTTCCAACAACACAGAAACGAGAGCGGGACTTTTTCAAGTATTGCTTGAGGATACAGCACAGAGACAGACCCCGAAGCTTGACACTCTGATCGCATACCAGAATATGTAAATAAGGAGTTAGACACATCCCATAGTCCTGCATGCACGTTATTGGCAGCATTAGTGATACCAAAGTAAATATTCTCCGAGAAACTGTTTAAATTTTGCACTTGTAAACTTATTTTCTGATATGTACTGAACAGTTGTAAGAGCAAAAGAAAAGAGTGCAAGGCACAACATAAATACATGTTATTTGAGTGAAAACCGCGGCTGCAGAGGATATGCAAATGAGAAACGTGTTTGAGTAAGAGGCATAGAAATTATCAAAATCGTCACTTTAAAACCTTGTTAAAAGTGTTTTGTCATAGTGACCGAGTGAAAACCTTGACAGTCTAATAATGCTTTAGACATTTTATTTGTGTTGCTGCATTACAACTCAGTAACCTAAAGTCTCAACCACCATATAAATAAATGTGGCTTGAAAAAAAGTAAAAGTTTAGTTCTACTTATATATAACAGTACTTGTATTTGTAATAAATTTTTTTTAAGCAAAGAACAACAATATATTTTCCAAAGTTTAACATATTTTCTCACGTTTGTACATGTTACAAGAGCATTAAGCCCCTCAGAAGGACACTTTACATAGAATTAATGCATGGTTGGGTGGCTGTAGGCACTCAGACTTCGGCTTTGTGCCACAACCCCCACCCCCAACCATGCATTAATTCCCTAGTAGAAGCCTCCTTTCTCAGTGCTTAATGCTTACATAAATGTCAAATTAGGCTGTCTAAAAGCATCTATTGCAAAGGCCTCCTCTTGGATGCGTCAGGTGACTCCAAAAGATTTTGGTCTCACATAAAAACTTTTCTGGGTGCTACTCAGTCACACACCATGAATGACATGGTATTTGATGGGGCCCACTGCAACGACCCAAATACCATTGCCAACTCCTTCAATCAGTTTTTCTCTGCTCTCTCCAAGTATACATCTTCCTTTCCGACTGGCAGGGCTGTCTGGTCTACCCAAAACCTCTGTACTCTCAGTCTACCCATCCACCTTTCTACTTTAAGGCTGTTACCAGATTAGAAGTCCTAAAACTACTTGGGCATATATCAGACAGTACCAGTGTAGACTCAGATGGCCTAGAACCCAGGCTTCTAAAGGTGGCTGCACCCATCATTGCTTCTCCCTGGTAAGAATATTCACTCTTTCTCTGTGCCAATGACACATTCCTGACATATGGACGATTGCCAGGATTACACCAGTCTTTAAAAAAGGGGATAAAAAAGACATTGCTAACTACTGGCCCATAGCAATATTACCAATTCTGAGTAAGATACTCGAAAAACCGGTATCGATACAAGTGACTGATTATCTCACCAAAATTTAATCTCTTGTCACCAAACCAACATGGTTTCAGGAAAGGCCACAGCACCTCTACTGCCCTGGTTCAACTAACAAATGACATACTATGCACAATGGATAACAACCTCCTTGCAGGTGCTATCTCCATAGACTTGACAAAAGCCTTCGACCTTGTTGATCACCCTCTCCTCCTGGAAAATCTTCTATCCCTTGGTTTCTCAACCCAATTTGTGGCCTGGTTCCAAAACTATCTATCTAACAGAATACAGTTGGTAAAATTCAACAATGCCCTATCTGAACAAACATTTATTAACACTGGTGTTCCTCAGGGGTCAATTCTTGGCCCTCTCCTCTTCACTATCTTTGTAAATACCATATCACTTAGCACCTAACCCTGCACCTCTATTCTTTATGCAGATGACTTGGTCCTATACTCTAGCGCCAGGAGTGTATGATATCAACCTCAACCTCTCCACTGCCTTTCAGGAAATCCAATCCTGGCTAACTAGCCATAAGCTAGTTTTCAGTGTGGCCAAGACACAGGTAATGCTATTTGGATCAGATACCAAACTGAAAGATTGCCGCAAGCATTTTACTGTAACCTGTGCCAGTGGCTCTTCCCTCTCAGACGTTACCGCTGTTAAATATCTGGGAGTTCTACTTGATGCCACTCTCAGCTTTGACCTACATATCCAGACTACCTGCAAGTCGGTAAATAGCAAACTAGGGGTGGCCTACAAAACCTGTTATGCTCTCACACCCTCAGCAAGACTAGCAATTGCCTGTGGCATTCTTCTTACATCTCTATCCTATGGATCTATCATCTACTTGAATGCATCCAATGCCACTCACCGTAAGTGGGATGTTACCTACAATAACATCTATCATTATGCATCTGCGTCTCCTCACCTAAAACACCATTGCTGGCTTTATGCTGACCTCAGTTGGCCTTCTCTGGCCTCCCAATGGCTTCTTGCCCTTGGGTTCCTACCGGATGGCATCAGTAGATCAAATACTCCTTTGTCACTTGCCTCCATGCTCACACCACAGACCTCCCAATATGACCTGCGCTCCTTTAATTTATCTCTGCTAGAAGTCCCCAGATGTAAAACTGTTAAAGGTACCAGTGCCTTTTCCCATGCTGCTCCTAGATACTGGAACTCCTTGCCACTCGATGTCTGTGAGGCGCCTGATCATCACATCTTTGAAATGAGGCATCGCACCCTGCTTGCTGACCTTGCCATGTGCACCTGTTTTAACCCACCATAGTTTCCATTGCCCTCAGAGCCCTACAAATCTACCATAGTTTCCACCTCCTCTATCTTCCTCCCTCTCCCTCTCTCTCCTGCTGTTTCTCTTGAACTTCTTCCCCCTTATCTAACTGTCCGTCTAGCTTTTACTAGGTCTAGTGCAGCCTCATTTTAATAACTCCTTTCGTTTAACTTTCCCTGCCCTGTCCCTAGTCTCCCCTTTTTTCCTTTACCTCCCCTCTCTTGAGCTTCCTGTAGTCTATCTTTTAACTATACTGCCCAGCACCAGTCTGTTTACCTGTCCAGATGCATCGATTTGGATTTTTTGTAAAGCCTTGACCTGAATTGTGTGTTGTTAAATACTGCTCTATATGTAGTAAATGCTTTGACCTGAATTATATGTTGCTAATTCCTGCACATACTATGTATAATGACCTTGTTTTGTATCCTACTGTACACCTGTCATCTGCTTTACTTGTAATGTTTGTATTTTTTTCCTTGTAACCTTCTGGGTCATGCCTGAAAATAATCATCTCTATGACTAGTGCACCCACCCGGTAAACAAAAACTAAATAAAAGGTAAATAAATAATGCAGTCAGGCTTAGAATGGACATGGTCTTACAACCAATGAGACTTAAATAAATATTCATTGCAAGTATAAGGGGACAAAACAATACTTTCAGGGCTATATAATTTTAGTTAATTACAGTTGCATACGTCAACACAGTGGTAATCCAAGAAGGTTCTGAAGCCAGTAAACTTAACTAGGGTGCAGAGCTTAAGTGAAAGTTAAAAGTCTGTTCTATTGCGAGGGTACAAGCCAGCAAAAGGCAGCTTTTCCATAGTGAGATATATGCTTGGGTATCTTAGGAGAAAGACTTCGCTTCTCCTCACAGCATATAGACTGGTAGCCCTATGGAACAGGGCAGTAATGTATGGTGGGAGGACATTTTGCAGGGTTTTGTAGACTGAGATATATGGGTTTCTTAACTGCCTTGTGGTAAGGGAGGGTCAAGCAACTGCTGTATGTAGGGTACGCTTTTGTGTTCTAAGGGGTAGACTAGTGATGAAGCAGAGAGCCCTGCGGTAGAGCACATCCATTTTGTTTAGATTTGTACTGGGACTGCACTGATAGATCAGGTCACCATAATCTAGGACAGAGAGAAAGGTGCATGGACAACTCTTTTTCAGGGTTCAACTGCAAAACAATATCCATTCCTAAAGTAGAACCCCAATCTGGAAAGGAGTTAATATGAGTTTATTATCTAGCCAAAGGCCCAGATATATAGAGGAGCTCACCATCTCAGGTTTATCACCCAGGAAAGTGGTTAAGGCAACAGTGGGGTCAGTTGTGGCTCGGTTGTCATTTGTAGGGAAAATCAAAACTTTCATTTTTGATGCGCTGAGATGCAATTTTACATGGTACAGATTAAATTGCAGCTCATTAAATGCAGTGTGTAGGTCAGTTACTACTGTTTCAGTATTAGGCCTGGTGAAATAAAGAGCTGTGTCATCAGCACAAACATGTAGCTTTGTATCTTTGAGGTTGTCCTCCTATCATTTATGTAGATTAGGAAGAGTAGTCATTCTAGAACTTTGACTATAGAGGCACAGGAGAAGGAAAGACCATCTATCTTTATCTGTTGCTAGTGCCCAGCAAGATAACGATCACAACAGTCGTGGCACTCAAACTCGCAGAATGCAAAAAAATAGGCATCACAAGTTCAGTTTGCGTTTTACCTGATTTTATTTGCAAGTCCGACAAGCAGTCCAACAAACAGACTTAGAAAGCCCAACAGTGGTGACGGGTAAATGTAAGTTCAAAGAAAGAATGGCAGAGCATGTAAGAGCAATCAACAATGAGGATTTGGACTATGCTCTAACAGTCCATATGAAAGGGATAGTAAATGTATTTATTTTTATTGTTTGCTTTTGGTAACTGGGTAAGTACACTAGACAGAACTGCCTATTTTCAGGCACGACCTGGGAGAGTACAAATCAAGGAACAGGTGAAAACAAATACATATACAGTGTTGTACAATAGGAGATTCCAAACAGTTATACAGAGGTGCAAGTTACATAGTACTTAGAGGAGGTACATTATCACACAGTATAACTGGAACAAAACAGACAAAAAGGCACAATTTATGGTTAATAATGTACAAAGCATGACAGTGCTGTTGGTAAGTCAGCAAGGAGACAATTCCCAGGCAGAGACGGGGAACAAAGTGCGTAGCTGCAACTGAGGAAGAGTGGGGATGGGAGGAATCAAGAGGCCACAGGGAAATTTAAGTGCAGGACAATGGTAGATTTGCATGACTCGTGAAGCTAGGGACATTTGCAAATGTCAAGACTTGTCAATGTCAAATAAAGATGAACATACCAAATTTTTTGTGAGGATAGAGAACATAAAACTAGGACCTAAAGGTGGAAACAGGGAGCTGGCTCTGAACAAAAGGGAATCGTACTGGATTTACCGACTTGGTGTCCAAAGCCCTGAGAATGGTCATAATGAAAGCATTGAGTTGTCACCACATTTTATGGACAGACATTAATTTACTAATGTACATCTTTATTGTTATGTTCTCTCTTATAAGTATAAGATGGCCTTCCTGTGGGTGCGACCTAGAATGTTTTCTCAGTCTTGAATCAGAGATGAATTGGTACAAGTATTCTTAGGATGGAGATGAGCGGTGGTTTTCTTTCCTTCTCAGAGTCATGGAGTTGATTCCTAACTAGACTGGGGGAATTGAAAAAACACACAAACAAAATGGTTTCTGCCACTTCATGCCCCCTATTCTGGTCAGTATAACCCTTTTTCATACCCCCCTTTTAAAAAAGGTGAACTCGAAAGGGTTGACCTTTCTCACTATGGTTGACCTCACTTCCTTCAATGTGTACAAAAAATGTTAACCAATACAAATATCGGAACCCTCCACTGGCGCTTGACGATCCGGGTGTGAATCCTGTCATCGGAATTTTCCTTGCCCATATGTTTAAACTCATCTCTGTTTTGTCATTTTATATTTATTTACATAATCTCCTGTCCCCACCCTTTTTTTTTTGTTTGTCTGTTGGTTTATGCAGTACTATCTTGGAGTGTTGTAACAATAACTAATCAACGTCTACAAGTTACTATATAAGTTTATAAACCCTGATGTACTATTTCCTGTGTGGAGATGCTCTCTTTTCCATTGGTTAGATGTAACTTTAGCACTACACAGCAGTACTAATTAATTAAACTAATACTGTGTAAGTATTTAATAAAGTGCACAAGATAATAGATGATGGATTTTAAATGTCTTTAAATGTGTTATGAACTTGTATGCGCCACGTATTTGGTGTTATGTTTTATACACTAGGGGTAAAGCATGTACCTGATGCCGCAGGATGATTAAATTAAATGAAAAATACCACTGCTATGAGATCTGTAATTAATTTCAGCTGCACCAGATAATACAAAAGGAGTTTGTGCCCTAGAGGGCACTATTCATTTGAAAAGCTGCATAGGTGAAACGTTAAGGATTACTTGTCACCACTGTTGGGATTTGTATGTCTGTTTGTTGGACTTGCAAATGAAATCGGGTAAAACGCAAATTGAACTTGCGATGCCTATTGTTTGCATTCTGTGAGTTTGAGTGCCGTGACTGTTGTAATCTCAGAATTGGAGTGTGTCACAGTGCACCTGATACTCTGAGCAGCTCTTACCTGTACACAATGCCCAGCAAGATAGTCAGCAAATCATGGAGGGTTGCAGCACTGACTCCTGTATTACAGACTTTTTGTACTAGAATATCTTGGTCAGCAGTGTCAGGTTTTGATGAGATATAGAAAAACAGCTGCACAGACTAATTTATGATCCAAGACAGTAAGATGATCATCTGTGGCCTTTGCCAATCCCGTGGTAGTGCTGTGCTTGATTCTGTATTCAGATTGAAGGGGAGAGATAATATTAAATACACTGAGGTAAGCGCGTAGCTGCTCATTTACCAGCTTTTCTGGCAGTTTGACAAGGACTGACAGTATGGATATAGGTTTATAATTGTTCATGTTGTTGTTCTCACCAGATTTGAATAGAGGAATGACGTGAGCAGTTTTCCATAGCATAGGGAGATCGTTTTGGAATAATAACAGACTAAATAGATGAGTAACAGGGGAGAGATGAAATTATGGCCCAGTGAAAGCAAAAAGTTTCCAAATTGTCTGCTGTGGGATATTTTCTGGTGTCAAGCTTTTTTAAGAAGCTGTTCAACTTGGTTTTGGTTGACAGGTCTAAGGAAAAGGGGGACATTGCCACGGGCCCCTTTAGTGGTGACTGGCTGAGTAAGGAGGGGATAGGAGGCTGCAGGAGAGTTGTCAAAGGCTCGCTCTGCAGCAGCAAGATGGATATTTCACTCTTCTCTGATGCTGAGCCTTTCACTGCTTATCCTGTCGTTCCTCAGCAATTGCTTAGGCAGGGTAGCAGCTGCAGCACCCCCCTTCCAGGGATTTAAAAGCTTTCCCGAATTGGGAGGGGTCATGGCAGTTATCTTCGATGAGTTTTAGGCAGTAAGCTGTTTTGTCATTCCATATTAATCAGATACAATGGTTTCTTTTTTGTTTAAAGATATCCCAGTCATGAGCTGTTTCTGTGATCCTAGCCTTGGCCCACAATTTGTCCCCTCTTCTTAGCATGGCCATAAGATTACCATTGAACATGGGGCAATTGTACTTTTTTACCCTATGCCTGACCATGGAGGCATGCTTATTTACAACACTCAGTACAAGTTTGTTGAAAACTTCAGTGGTAGTATGTCCAGACTTCTGAAGGTACAAAGTCTGCCAGTTTACATCTGCCAGATCATGTAGAAAGCTAGCCCTACAGAAGTGGGCAAGCCATCTTTTTTAGTACAATTTTTGACTGGGGCTTAGCTTTTTTAAAACATCTGACACATGCTACAGCACTATGGTCACTGATATCATTGTCAAAAACTGCTGAGTGATTTTTCTGTGGTCTGTTAGTTAGGGTAATATCCAAGACTGAGGCTGCGGCTGTCATTGATTGATGCTGGTTTGACCTGATTGATCAGATGGCTACCAGCTGGCTGAGCCGCAATCCAGGTAAGATGGAGTTGTTGCTGCTTCTAGAACTGGGAATGCAGGAGTTGGCAATGAAGAGGAATTATATCATGGTGCCATCCCAGGTGGCACTTTCCTCAAAGCTGTAGAGAGGGCTAAAAATCATGGGGTCATACTGGATGACAAACTATCACTGGAGGCACAAGTAGCCACTGTGGTGCGCTGCGGCTTTTCTCATCTATGAAACATTGCCAGGTTGAAGCCCTTTCTTCATTCAATGTGATGACCTGGTGACTATGGTGCATGTCTTTGAGACGTCCTGCCTTAACTACTGTGACTTTATATATGGGGCTTTTTGGAGGACTAATGCACGGTCTCCAGCTACTTCAGAAAACTGTGGCAAGGCTGATATCCAACACAAGTAAGCAATGACACATGATAGGGTGTGTGGTAATGCTAAATTACCACATGCCCAATGTGGCTTGTGAGGCACGAGATGCAGCCAAGTGCCTTAAACCACCTGGGAAGTGTGGATGGCATTACAGCACACCCTGGAGTGTGTTATTGTGCTTATAAGATGGTTTTAAGCATTAAAAAGTCATGTTGTTCTCACCAGATCTGAATAGAGGAATGACGTGAGCAGTTTTCCATAGCATAGGGAGATCGTTTTGGAATAATAACAGACTAAATAGATGAGTAACAGGGGAGAGATGAAATTATGGCCCAGTGAAAGCAAAAAGTTTCCAAATTGTCTGCTGTGGGATATTTTCTGGTGTCAAGCTTTTTAAGAAGCTGTTCAACTTGGTTTTGCTGACAGGTCTAAGGAAAAGGGGACATTGCCACGGGCCCCTTTAGTGGTGACTGGCTGAGTAAGGAGGGGATAGGAGGCTGCAGGAGAGTTGTCGCTGCTCGCCTGCAGCAGCAAGATGGATATTTCACTCTTCTCTGATGCTGAGCCTTCACTGCTTATCCTGTCGTTCCTCAGCAATTGCTTAGGCAGGGTAGCAGCTGCAGCACCCCCCTTCCAGGGATTTAAAAGCTTTCCCGAATTGGGAGGGTCATGGCAGTTATCTTCGATGAGTTTTAGGCAGTAAGCTGTTTTGTCATTCCATATTAATCAGATACAATGGTTTCTTTTTTGTTTAAAGATATCCCAGTCATGAGCTGTTTCTGTGATCCTAGCCTTGGCCCACAATTTGTCCCCTCTTCTTAGCATGGCCATAAGATCACCATTGAACATGGGGCAATTGTACTTTTTTACCCTATGCCTGACCATGGAGGCATGCTTATTTACAACACTCAATACAAGTTTGTTGAAAACTTCAGTGGTAGTATGTCCAGACTTCTGAAGGTACAAAGTCTGCCAGTTTACATCTGCCAGATCATGTAGAAAGCTAGCCCTACAGAAGTGGGCAAGCCATCTTTTTTAGTACAATTTTTGACTGGGGCTTAGCTTTTTTAAAACATCTGACACATGCTACAGCACTATGGTCACTGATATCATTGTCAAAAACTGCTGAGTGATTTTTCTGTGGTCTGTTAGTTAGGGTAATATCCAAGACTGAGGCTGCGGCTGTCATTGATTGATGCTGGTTTGACCTGATTGATCAGATGGCTACCAGCTGTCTGAGCTGCAATCCAGGTAAGATGGAGTTGTTGCTGCTTCTAGAACTGGGAATGCAGGAGTTGGCAATGAAGAGGAATTATATCATGGTGCCATCCCAGGTGGCACTTTCCTCAAAGCTGTAGAGAGGGCTAAAAATCATGGGGTCATACTGGATGACAAACTATCACTGGAGGCACAAGTAGCCACTGTGGTGCGTGCTGCTTTCTCATCTATGAAACATTGCCAGGTTGAAGCCCTTTCATTCAATGTGATGACCTGGTGACTATGGTGCATGTCTTTGAGACGCCTGCCTTAACTACTGTGACTTTATATATGGGGCTTTTTGGAGGACTAATGCACGGTCTCCAGCTACTTCAGAAAACTGTGGCAAGGTTGATATCCAACACAAGTAAGTTAATGACATGATAGGTGTGTGGTATGCTAAATTACCACATGCCCAATGTGGCTTGTGAGGCACGAGATGCAGCCAAGTGCCTTAAACCACCTGGGAAGTGTGGATGGCATTACAGCACACCCTGGAGTGTGTTATTGTGCTTATAAGATGGTTTTAAGCATTAAAAAGTCATGTTGTTCTCACCAGATCTGAATAGAGGAATGACATGAGCAGTTTTCCATAGCATAGGGAGATCATTTTGGAATAATAACAGACTAAATAGATGAATAACAGGGGAGAGAGGAAATTATGGCCCAGTGAAAGCAAAAAGTTTCCAAATTGTCTGCTGTGGAATATTTTCTGGTGTCAAGCTTTTTTTAGAAGCTGTTCAACTTGGTTTTGGTTGACAGGTCTAAAGAAAAGGGGGACGTTGCCATGGGCCCCTTTAGTGGTATGTGGCTGGGTGAGGAGAGGAGAGGATAGGAGGCTGCAGGGAAGTTGTCAAAGGCTTGCTCTGCAGCAGCAAAATGGATATTTCACTTTTCTATTATGCTGAGCCTTTCACTGATTATCCTGTCATTTCTCAGCAAAATATCAGCAGTGTGGTAATTAAGCAATATGGTATGGCAGGGTGTGCGTTACTGTGGGATAATGGCACACCTCGGGAAGTGAAACCCGAGATGAAGCCAAGGGCTTTATGCACCCAAGAAGTGCCGTTATCCCTCAATTACGCACACCCAGGAATGCCTTGCTAAGATTATAAAATAGCTTCCCTGATCTTTTTTATTTTAGAACCAAGTAATGAGGTGTAGAAAGTTAAGCATTTCTGACTTGTGCTGTTGTGGTGGGATAACAGCACAGTCATATGACTGGATTCCACAAATCACAGTACAGTATTCCTCTTATTCATTTCATAACTGAAATTATAACATGGGTTGGAAAAAAGAGGGAACCCAATTGATCAAAGAGCATCAGGTGACCATTGATTAAATCTACTATTTAATCGACAGTTACTGTGACTCTCCCTGAAGCAATATCCCTGGGTAGACACCACTTGTTACCTGGGGAAGAAACTGAAATGGAAAAGGCAGCCATTTAAAGGTACAGAAGCTGGAGACAGCTGCAGTACTGGAGAAGCAACCAGTGAGAGGCAGAGAAAGACAGAAGCGCAGGGTGAGTGGCTTCATGTGGTGAGTCATGGTCACTGTCCAAGTCAGCTTTTTGTCTGTTTGCAATTTGTTTTAAATGTTACCCACATGTACAGTCCTCGCCCCCCCCATGCGATGTGAAGTACTGAAGCAGTGCATGTGGAGAGAGACAGAGAGGGAGACAGCAACAGCAAGCAGTGAGAGAGAGAGAGAGACACTGACAGTGTGAAACAGACAGGAATATTTAAAATCAGAATTCCTGCAGTGTTCTCTCTCTCTCTCTCTCTCTCTCTCTGTCTCTTGACTTTTCATTGGGCTGTTTTTTGTTGTGGGCTCTGGTACATTCAGTTGTCTACTTCTTGGGCTGGCATGACAGGGGAAACGTCATGCAGTCAGTGAAAAGGACATTTCCCTCTCTGTGGTCTGGTTTCTGTTATTTCTGGCTATAATGACAGTTCCTCTCCACACTGTCCCTGCGAGCAGCTCACGGTGCACTGGCATGGTAGACAACAAGAGAGACACACAGAGAGATAGAGTGAGCAGTGCAATGCACTGCAGAGAGAGAGAGAATGAGGGAGGCAAACTGAGTCATGCATATTTTCTGAGCATACAAATGTCAGAAATCATGTCAGGACTATTTCTGGCTTTTGTAAGTTCATAAAATAAATAACATATGCATGAGTTCTTGGGACTACTTTTCAAGTCGGCAGGATACAGTAATGTTTTCCCTATTTAAACAGCAAAAAACACCTTTCTGGATTTTTTTAAACATAACCCAGCCATGTTATAAGCACGATAACACACTCCAGGGTATGGGGTTCTAGGGATTTAATGCAGCCTCGAGTGCTGTGAGGGCACTCGGCCTGAGACCTTGTGCCTCACAATGCACCCGAGGCGTGTATTAAATCCCTACAACCTCACACCCTATCGTGGGTTATTGCTTACTTAAAGCTTGGTCATGTGACCAGTTTTGAACAATCAAATTGCTTGTTTGATTCAAGGCATTTTATAAGTTCCATTTATCATATCTCGCTGGTGCTGCATAATCTGCACGGCTTCCAGTTAGATGGCATACCACTTTCAAGATTTGCTTGTTGTTCATCAAGGCTCTACACGATTCAGGTGCTGGATACATATAAGGCCTCCTGCCCCTACACCTCTTGATGCCCTCTCTGTTCCACTGGGAAGAATCTTCTTGATGTTCCAAGAGTCCACTTAAATTCATCTGGGATAAGGCCTTTGCATCGGCAGCTGCTCGGCTGTGGAACTGCCTTCAATCCCATTTTCTTCACAGCTCACTTAATAAAGGCCTTTATTTCGCACCTGCTGACGCTGCTGTTCTATCTTATCTATTTTATCACACATTTATCATTTAGTTTTAGAAATGTACTGATTTTATTTATGATAGCTGATTATTCATATTACTGTTCCTCTACTTTCTTATGAATTAGAATGTTACGTTCTGTTATGTACAGCGCCTTGAGCCTATGGGGAACAGTGCCTTAGAAATAAAGGTACTATTACTGCTACTGCTACTACTAACTAACATTTGTGGTGGTAGGTGGAGGAGGGGCTGACAATGGGGGTTAAGCTCTGTATCACTGGCTGAGGCTGAAAAACGAGCCCTGGGGTCTCAAACCGAATCAGAGCCGAATTTAAGGATTGCTTTCGGTGTGACTTTGAAACTTTAAGCTGTGGCTAGCAGGCTAGCTCCCGAGTGCAGCACTCACAATTTAAGTGAATAAGTACCCCATTTCCAGTTTATATAAATTTAAAAAACAGCCCCAGTTAAGGAACTGGGTTCTTGCTCAGTGATTTCAACCTAAACTGGGCTGCAAATCCAAACCCCCTAATAAAGTCACATAACCTGGAGCAAGTAATCTCAACCTCAACCAGATTCAACCAACGCTCAACCAACCACTCAATCCTTGACTGGATCCTAACAAACCAGCCCAAGCTAATCCTCCAAGCAGGGAACACATCCAAGGCGATTAGCGACCACGCCCCCACCTACATAGTTGTAAACAATAAGTCAGCTCATCCCCCCACCAAAAATACTGTCCTTCAGAAATTTCAACACCCCTAACTATGACCTAGTGATCAGAGACGCAGTGTCCGTAAACTGGTCCTCCCTATATCTGTTGGAAAACATCTCTTCTGCTGTCAATCTCTTCACCAGCACCCTTCGAAAACTACAGGACCATTATTTTCCCGTCAAATCCAGAAGGGTAGAGGTGGCTGCACACGCTGGATAACAAAAGAACTGATATGGCTAATGAAGGATAGGGATTCCAGTTGGAAAGCCTTCAAAGTGTCTCCATCCCCCCATCTATGGAACGCCTACAGGCAGCTATGCAACGCCTGTAAGCAGATGACAAAGTCTCTCAAAAAGAAATACTTTACCAATCTTCAGCAAAACACACTGGGGAATCCTCGTAGTTTCTGGGCATCAATTGGGTCCATACTAAACCTTAAGAGCAACAAGCAAATAACACAACTTACATCCCCATCAGGAACATTCAAAGACCCTGAGGGCATCACAGACCTTCTCAATGCTATGTTTACAAACCTGACCCCGTGCCTTAGCAAACTTCCTCCACACCCTCCATCAAACCAAAACAGCAATGGTAGCCTCCCCACTCCCCTAAATCCTGGTGCCTCTGCCCCCCCCTTTCTATTTCAGAGCTATTGATGCCACTACCATTGCTAAACTCCTGAAAACCCTCCCTACTAGGGGCAGCCCTGGAAGTGATGGGCTCTACCCTGCTTTCCTGAGGATCATCTCCCCAGCCCTGGTCAGACCACTAACACACATTTTTAACCTTGCGCTGTCCACGTCAACAATGCTGGACACCTGGAAACGTGCTAATGTGATCCCCATTTTTAAGGCAGGAGACCCACCATCCCCAGAAAACTATAGACCCATTTCTCTGCCACCACATCTTAGCAAACTACTAGAGAAAATTGTCCATTCCCAGCTATCTGGACATCTCAATAAGTTCAACCTTCTATGTCCCCTCCGGCACGGTTTCCAAAAACATCACAGCACCTCCTCTTCCCTGGCAGTTTTATCAAATCACATCCTCAAAAACCTGAGTAAGGCCACGGGTGCAGTCTTCGTAGACTTGTCAAAGGCGTTCAGCCTTGTAGACCACCATCTCCTTCTCTCCACACTTCGAGATTTTTGCTGTGCCCTGGACCCACAGCCTGGTTCCGTAGCTACCTCACAGACAGGTCCCAATTCGTGCTCATAGACAAAGTTGCCTCAGCCTCCCTTCCTGCAAGCACTGGAGTTCCCCAGGGATCAATTCTTTGGCCCTCTTCTCTTCTCCATGTTTATCAATGTACTGCCAGCAGAGAGCCTAAACTGCAATGTGCTCCTTTATGCGGATGACCTACTCCTGTATCACAGCGATAAGTCCTTGGAATCCATCTCCTCCACTCTCACTGAGAACTACGGGGTGGCGGAAAACTGGTTCACATCCAGAAAACTCCTAGTCAATGGGAAAAAGACGAAGGCCATGCTTTTTGGATCCAAGCCCTTCTTAAACAAGGCCACCAGATCTAACACCGCCCTCACCATATGTACACCCACAGGCCCCCTACTCGAGCAGGTCACATCTTTTAAATACCTCGGTGTTACACTTGACTTCTCCCTCACATTTAATGATCACACAACCCTGACCGTAAAAAGATCAGTCAAAAACTAGGTGCGGCATATCCTGCAGTTCACCTACTTTCACCTGAAGCTCGACTCGCCATTGCACAAGATAACCTTCTCCCTCTCCTGGACTAATGCTCCCCCATCTACTCCCTCACATCTTTAAAACAACACTCCCACCTAAACACAGCATATAATGCTATCTGTTGCTTTATTCTCAAAGCCCCCTCATTAACCCACCACTGCACACTCTCCCAGTCCCTAGGATGGCTCCCTCTCCAGGTACACCTTAACTACGCTGCTGGCTGCCTGGTGGACAGTGCTCTCAGAAGTAACCAGCTATCCCCCTATGCTCCCCTACTCATTACTAGAGCAACCACTAGACCCCTGAAGGCCTCCTCCATTCCTACCCTTGAAGTTCCTCGTGTCTCCACAGTAATCGGCAGCAAGGCTTTCTCTGTAGTTGCCCTCTTACTCTGGAACAGTCTTCCTGCTTCCATTCGTACATCTCCATCCCATGTGGCTTTCAAATCTAACCTTAAGGCCTGGCTACTGGAAGAGTCCACCTGCAAATGCTCGCTGAGCAGCACGGAAGCCCGCAAGCCACCTTAAATCTACCTTTACTGTGGCCACTTGCCCCTTTCTCTCCTGAGCTCTACCAACACACACAACTCTCACGATGACCAGCACAGCCTACCTTACAGGCTCCCCCTACCTGGCCTGCTCTGGCAACCTGACAGGACAGGTGTGTCTACCTAGACTAGATAATAGCGGTCTACTGGTTTAAATCTGCTCCTTTGTCTAGCTTTTGTGCAAATGTTTAACTAGCCTGCGCATATGCTTAACCACTTCCCCTCTAATCTCTGCCTGTTTTCTCTATCTAATGTTTACCTCCATGCCTGTATACATCATGTAAAAATGACTTTCTCACTGGCCTAAAATGTTGTTTGACTGTATACCATAATGTAAACGGTGTCCACTGCTGATTTCCCTGTATTGCCACCCTGTGGCCTGGGTCATGACTGAAAATGATCCACTGGATCAGTGCACCTACTCGGTAAACAAAGACATAAATAAATAAATATCTCTGTATTATTTTAGTACGTTTTAATTGTAAGGTGCTCAGAGTCTCCAGGAATGGGCTCCGTAAATAAAATTTGCTTTGCCCTTGCCTCATGAATGAGGGCAGAGAAAATCTTCAAATCTTGCTTGAAATGTGATCTTGTGCTACAAATATGAAAACACATTTTGGCAAAGATTTGAAAAATGACAGCTGTCACATTCATAATGTGGTGTGAAAAAAAATTGCTATGTTGAAAGTTTGGGGTCAAAATACTAAAAATTACCAAAGTTACGAACATGCATTTAAAAATTTAAATGTATGCTCATAACTTTGTTTTTTTTAATATTTTTACCCAAATTTTTCAACATAGCCTTCTTATGACCCCTTGCTATATGACCCCGCCTCATGAACAAGGGCAGAGAAATTCTTCAAGTCCTGCTCAAAAGGTGATTTCACGTCACAAGTGTGAAAACACATTTTGGCCAGGATTTGAAAAATGACTTGTCACATTCGTAAAAAAATTGTTATGTTGAAAATTTGAGGTGAAAGTATCGAAAATACTAAAGTTTGCATTGAAAAATGTCAACATATGCTCATAACTTTTTTGTATATAAATATTTTTACACTAAATTGTCAACATAGACTTCTTATGACCCCCTCATGAATAAGGGTGGAGAAAATTTTCAAATTCTACCCAAAAGGTGATTTTGAGCAACAACCACAAAATAACATTTCTGGATGGATTTGCATAATTTCACAGCCATTGTTCATGGGATGGGGTCCCAAAAAGGCCATGTTGAAAATTTGTGGAAAAAATATTAAGAAATTACCAAGTTATGATGACAAGTTCAGAACCCACTGAAATACACATAACTGCATACCTGACTTCCTCAGTTCCCAGTCCATCGTTATAAAGACGTGTCTCCAGTTCAGAGAGGATTATGGCGTTGACCCCAGGTGGGTACGTAAGAGGTACGGTGGGGGTTGGGTAGTGGGTGCCAGGTGGGAGGGGAGAGGAGGGGGAGGGTAATGACAGTGGTGACAACAGACACTGATGGACGTTTTTCTTTTTTACAGAATGTATATGAATATAATAAAAAAAATCTATGAGGGACAGTTTTCTTTATTTCAGGTACCGACACTGGGGAATAGGCACCCAAATGTTGGTGCTGTCAATGTATCATGCCTATCCTCACTTATATTATGTGTTGGCATCATTAATGACTTATATCACCTCTTCTTTCATTGTAGTTCTTGCTTTGTCCCATGTTTATGTAAATGACCTTGATCTAACCAGGTCCATCTTGCGGCACTGGGGGTGGGCTCTCTAGTGCTGCACCATGAAAACAGGTGGGGTGGGGTAGTAGCTGGCACCGGGGTTTGGGCACCCCAGTGTCAGAAAATAAGTGGGTGCTGCGTGGAAGGGTCAGGTGGGAGGAGGTAGCAGCGGCCGCAACAAACATCAATGGACAGCTTTCTTTTTTACAGGTTGTATAAGAATTAAAAAAAAGACTAGAAAAGAAAGTTTTCTTTATTTTTGGTACCGACACTGAAGATTGGGCACCCCAGTGTCATAAAATTAACAACGAAGGGGTGGGAGAGATTGAGGGATAGTTTTCTTAAGTTTGTCGGCATCAGGGTGAGCTCCCCAGTATTGTACAGTGAAAACAGTCAGGGTGGAGGGGTAGTAGCCTTCACTGGTGAATGTACACGCTAGTGTCAGAAAATTAAGAAGGAAGGGGTAGGAGGGATTGAGGGACAGTTTTCTTTATTTCAGGATACGTTAGGTGGGGGTCACAGCAGGCTGATCAGAACACTGATCAGCTCTGTTTGCTGGGTGCCATTATACAGATCAAAGGAAAGAGCTACCCTATGATTGGGCCAGCTCTTTCCTTTGAACTACACAAAGTTTCCACCCAGCGAGACCAGAACAGTGTTATGATCAGCCTGGCGGAAGATTGGCTGACACCATCGAGCTCCTTGCAGACTGCCTGTACCATCACCACAGTGACGATCTCTCGAACCCACTGTAATACATTGTTTGCATTGGGTGCAAGTGCAAGGGCATCTATGAAAATTTCCTAAAAACAAATTTGTTTTCCCCAGTGTTTTATTAACCTGGTTAAGTGCATCTCCCCATCCCCCATATCTGTTTGATCTTATATTGTATTTTACAGTTTTCCAAAGTTTTATATGTTCATATGTGTTTCATGTGCCGCATAGAGTCTTTGAGATGAGCTCTATAAAAATTAAAAGTGTTTGATCAATTGGATTAAGTGACAAAACAGTCTGAAATGAGAACTGCGAAAAGTCATTTCAGCAACTCAGAACGGCCTGATGCCAAGCCCCTATTCTTGATAGCCTGGATTGTAAGAAGGAATTTATAATCCACATGGATGCAACAGACAGAGGCTTAGGCACTGTACTCAGCCAAGGTGCAAGTGGTGGGTAGAGAATCCCACTGCAGATTTCTGCCAAAAGCTGAATACATGAGCAATGGGACATATCACAGTAAAGCAGGAGTGCCTTGGCATTCTGTAGGATCTTAATAAAATGACACATTACTTGCACAGACATCACTTTCAGGACTTCAGTGATCACAACCCTCTGAAGTGGCTCACTCAAATGAGTAGTAAGAATGGCAGCCCATTAAGGTGGAGCTTGTCTCTACAAGCCTATGACACAACTGCTAGCCATTGTTCAGGAACAGATAATGCAAATGTAGATACATTGTCCCACAGACTAGTTTATGGACCAGGACAGACCTCTGACACACCTGGGGATCAAAATAAAAAAGTAGATGGAGCATAAGACCCAGGCCCTTTTTATTTTTTTGGTGGAAGAGATGGCTGACAAGCTGCCACATGCATGGAGATAGGCAAACAGTGCATAAGCATTCTGCACGCATAGCATAGGTAAACAGCATAGGCATTTTTTGTCCAAAAGATGCGGGCTTCAGCTTGGGAAGACATCTGCTGCTTGGTTCATTCACTGAAATAAGGGTGTAATAAGTGACACTGTGAAGCTTAGTACAAGCTTTGACACTTATGTACAAGACTGGGAAAGCACTTGTTTTCTAGCTCTTTTACTGAGACGAGGGTGTCATTAGCAACACTTAGTTCAAGCTTGGTAGGAAGACTTAGGTTTACACCTCTGCTGGCAGGAAGGGTCATAAACACAGAGGAGAACAGAGGCAATGGGCGTGGCACTCAGAACTGGTCAGATAAGACTCAGAGCCCTCTGCTGTTAATATCTTGCAGATCATTTTTGTTTGCAAACTTTATGCTGGAACACACCTCTGTAAATAATCAATGAACAGATATTACTTTCCTATGATATCGTGTGTGTGTGTGTGTGTGTCTACTGAATGCCATACTTCAGGTTATGAGTTTGCTCAATGATGACATGACTTTTGTTTTTTTTAAACTTTATTTATTTATTATTTTGCCATTAAATAAGACAACAAACAACAAACATATAACTATCAGCAAAAAGAAAACATAAATTAAATACATATAGTGTCAGCTTCTTCTATAAATACTTTTGTAACCCCCAGGGGGCACTATCCCAAGGGTTACTACTCCTGCCTGACTTGCAGCTACCAGGTTGAGGGGCCTGAATCTGATGGCAGGTGCCTCCACCCAGAGGTCGGGGTTAAGACAGTCTGGTATGACTTGGTCATAGCCCTCTGGGTCGCTGCAACCCCCTTTTCCTCCCACTAGTGGCTCACACAGGTCAATCACAGTGCCATTACAATATACACGTACCCCCAGGCTTGGTTCAATCAGCTGCCTCTGGGGACCCCCTGTAAAGTAAGATGCAATTAGACAATAACCACCTGTACAATAATTCAACATAGACACACAGGTCAGTCAGTATACTTCTGCAAAACAACCAATCTGATTTATTTAGGGGGAGATAACAAGGACGGGGGGAAATCAGGTTAATTAGCTTACCACTCTAATATGTGTGTGTGTGTATATATATATATATATATATATATATCTATATCTAGGGCACTATGCACAGGCCTAACCTATAAGTCACTGTTTCTGGGTACCCAGGCAATAGAAGGCTAGCCTCTCGATGCAGCTGGCTGGGGCCCTGATGCAGAAAACAAACATTTGACTCCTAAGAGGATTAAGTATAGCCAGCGGGCTCAGTTTGTGTAGCCAGTACAGTAGCCAGACAAATCGTGCCCTCACTATAAACACCTGACAGGGAGCTACCCTGATTTAGTACTCACGACTCCAGCAGACAGATTGCTCTCACACCACTTGCAGGACCGAGCCTGGAATTCAGCCACTTCTCCACACATTTATATGAAGAGCAGAGGGGTACCATACCAGGCAGCTGCTGTATAATCCCGATTGCTTTTACTACAGAACACTGGGCCCAAACGACGCAGCTTCACTTGTCCTGACAGACTGAGCAGGATTCAAGCAGATTCTCCAGTCCTCCACAGGGTGAGCCTGGTAGGTAGCTGTACTTTTGCATAGCCTCCTCTGACCGCTGCTTAACGGATTTAGTCCGACACTTGCTGGCGTTCAACCCGCCAAAACGTGGCCTTCCACACGCGCTTCCTGCGTGAAAGCTCAACAGTGCAGGAGCTCAGAGCTCCTTCCTTGCTCACAACCACAACGACTCTGCCCCTTGGCAGTTTGGGCAAGGACTCTCAGTTCAGGCGCCACCCGATCCCATTGGTGGGCTGCAGATACCAGTCACTTAAGTCTGTCCCCATTGGTGCAAAAAGGGGGCCGTAACCCAGTACTTCATTTCTCAGAATTACTGGCTGTATCCCCTATGGCCAGCTGGCTCCAAAATGAGTCCTGATCCTGGTTGGCTCAAAAGATCTCCATTTTAGTGTCCCCCCTTTTCCCATTCTCCCATCTCAAAAGTCCAGGTCCAAAATGGAGGGGCCAAACACACAGAGTCCCAGCTGCAATAAAAGCAGGTTAAACAAACTGCAATTTCACTAATACTTTAAATAATTACAGCCAGTTACATCTGTCAGATGGGCTCCCATTGCGCTTTTCAGCGACTACAGAATGGGGCGATTACACCGCAGCTCAGGTGGGATTTGAGCAGGGAAACACCAATCCCCTCCATACCAACCCGCTGGAGCCTGTGAGCAGGCAGCTCTTAAAGATACAGTACTGGAGGCTTAAAAAGCACTCACAATGGGCGCATTTTGGGCGGCATTGCGCCAAACACCAGTTAGGCAAGGGGCTATTAAGCAGCTCCGGGAAGGCTTTTAAGAACCTCCATTTGTAGGGGGGTTACACCCTTCCTGGCCTGGAAAGAACTGGCATCCGCGTCAAGTAGTTACCCTTAAATCACTTTAAGGCAAACAGTTTACACCGACAGAACATTAGACCTTTGGTTACATACATTGGTACTGTAATACACAGTTTACTATTGTTTATACAACATTACACATACAGACTTTTTTCTTTTATAAATCAGGTCATTATTTCCTGCCCCTGACACTCGGATAGAGGGAGCCCTTCCCTATTAGCTATGTGCAGGCTAAATGGGGCAAGGGCACCATACTCAGAGGGCGATACCAACAGTTGAGAACTATTTTCCAGGGTCAATTTAGGCAAGGAGCTCGGGGACATGTACACCCCTTTATGGACCACATTCAGAGGCAGAGCCACAGGCTGACCCAGGGACTCATAACTTAAGCTCACTACTGGCCATACTTCTCAGCCAGTCTGTCTAGGAGTTTCAGAAAAACTCTCTGCGGGTTCTGACACCCTCTCAGCCCCACTGGGATGGGTCGGGGAAACCACTACAGGAGGAGGGGACCCAGAGTCCATAGTACCTTCAGGGCCTAGTCCTACTATTTCTGAGCTCGCAGCATTTGGGTCAGTGGGGGAATTTTCTGGTACTGCCAAGGAACCATCAGGGCACTCAAAATATTCTTCAGGCTTTAATGCCACTCACTTCATCCTCTGGGAGCACTGGCTCCAGAGACAAAGCTGGGGGCTCAGACAGTCCAGGAAGCCCAACTTCGTCCCCAGAGTTAATTAGGGGATTGCCCCTAAACAGTTGGCTCAGTTCATAAGAGGGGTAGAACTCAACATTGTTCTCACTGTCCTCAGACACAGACTGTTGATCAACTTCATCAGAGGAGGGTGGAGGAAGCCTCTTTAGTTTGATTTCTGAGGAGTCAACCGATCTTGTTTTTTTCTTGGCAGCAGCGGGGGGGGGGCATTTGGAGGTTCAGTTTCTATCAAAATTTGTCCAATTGGCCGCAGATGATTTCTGTGTATAGTCTTCACATCTTTTGAATTGTTTTCAGGCTGCACTTTATATATAGGTAAATCTTCCAATTTTCCCACAACAATATGGGGGAGGTGATGCCATCGGTCAGCAATCTTATGTTTGCCATGCAGTCCCAAATTCCTCAATAGCACTCTGTCCCCTTCTCTCAATTCCATTGCTTTCACCTTTTTATCATACCTTTCCTTATTGGCCAGGTTTCACTTAGCAGCCATGGTCTGGCTAGTTGGTAGGCATGGTTGAGTTGGGCTTTCAACTTTTGCACATACTGTAGATAATTAGCCGCCTGAACCCCATCAGGAGAAACTCCGAAACAAACATCTACTGGCAATCTGGCTTCCCTTTCAAACATCAGTCTATATGGGGAAAACCCAGTGGCATCACTTTTGGTGCAGTTATAGGCATGGACCAAGGCGCTGATCTGCTGGCTCCATCTAGGTTTGTCTTTAGGGTGCAGGGTGCCCAACATATCGAGCAAGGTGCGATTGAACCTTTCAGGTTGGGGATCACCCTGGGGATGGTATGGGGTGGTTCTTGACTTCCGTAACCCCCATAAAGATAGCATTTCTTTAATCAGACAGCTTTCAAAATCTCTCTTCCCTGATCGGAATGAATTCGCTGGGGGGCCCCATAGTGAACAAAGAAATTCTCAACAAGGACTTTAGCCACCATGGTTGCTTTATGATCTTTAGTGGGGAAAGTCTGGGCATACCGGGTGAAATGATCAGTAACTACCAATATGTTGCTGATGTTCTTCAGATCTGGTTCTAAACTCAGGAAATCAATGCAAACCAGTTCCATAGGGGCACTAGTAGTGATGTTGACCAGGGGGGCAGCCCTCTGAGGTAGGGCCTTTCTTTGTAAGCATCGACCACAGGTCTTGATATACTGCTCCACATCAGCACTCATTTTGGGCCAATATAATCGAGACCGCACTAAGTCAAGAGTTCGGTCTATGACAAGATGTCCCATGTGATTATGTAGGGACCGCAACACCAGTTCTCTAAAAGCAATGGGCAACACCAGTTGTTGTTTGACTACTCGCCTCTCTTCGCCCACGGTCTCCCTGTACAATAGCCTATTAATCAGTTTCAACTTTGGTCCTTCTTTGTACAACAGCGCAGTTCTCAGGTCAATGGAACGCAATTTTGACACATCTCCCCCTCTCTGCAGAGCTTCCAAGACAGGGTTTATCATGGGATCTCAGGATTGAGCCTGTTGGAGGCTATCATTATTGAACTGGGGCAGTGTACTAGTATCTAATGCAGAAAAATGGCAGTAAGCAGCAGGTAAGCAGTTCTCAGATGGCCCCAAGCAGTCTACCATGCATTCCACAGCATCAGGTGACACCCGTTCCTCCCTGTCAAATTTTTGGCAAAGGGCTCTTATGTCAGGTTCTGATAACCGGACCCAATCAACTCGGGGACACAGGCCTCCAGGAGAGGGCATCAGCATCTATATGGTTCAGGCCGGCTCTATACTCGACAGCGTAGTTGTAGGTTGACAACGCGGAGAGCCACCTATGGCCAGTGGCATCTAGCTTAGCTGAGGTCTGCACATACGTCAGGGGATTATTATGTTTTCACCAATATCTTAGCTCCATACAAGTAGTCATGAAATTGATCAACAATGGCCCACTTCAGAGGCAGGAACTCTAGTTTGTGCACCGGGTAGTTCTTTTCTGAAGGAGTCAAGCTTCCGCTGGCAAAAGCTACAGGTCTTAGACCGTTTGGGTGCTCTTGACACAGTACGGCCCCCAACCCTTGCAGACTGGCATCAGTATGAAGAACATACGGTTTGGCAGGGTCAGCATAGGCTAGCACTGGGGCATGAGTAAGTTGATATATAATGTCATGGAAAACTTCCTCACAATCAGCAGTCCAGCGGGTGCCAAACATATCATTTGGATGGAAATAATT
Organism: Neoceratodus forsteri; assembly: GCA_016271365.2. NCBI lineage: Eukaryota > Metazoa > Chordata > Ceratodontiformes > Ceratodontidae > Neoceratodus > Neoceratodus forsteri. The sequence continues at coordinate 443,925,999 of JADMNL010000023.1, forward strand.
TCTTTCAGTCCCCGGTTGTACAATTTTCTTATACTTTTTATGGGTTGGGGGATATCCTTGCGTAAGGTTAAGCAGAGGGTGGATCACCCGAGAGTAGCCTTTGATAAATCATCAGTAATACCCACAAAACCCCAGGAACTGCTGCAGCTCCTTCAAATTCTTTGGTTGGGGCCCAGTAGTCAAAGCTTCTACTTTGCTGGGGTCAGTCTCTATGCCTTCAGTGGATACTATGTGCCCCACATATTTTACAGAGATTTGAAAGAATTGCCACTTATCTATAGATAATTTGAGACCAAAATCTTCCAGTCGATCCAGGACTTTGAACAACTGGCTCTCATGTTCTTCCAAGGAGCTGCCAAACACTATGACATTATCTAGGTAAACCAGACATTCGAGCAGATTCATGTCCCCCACAGCATGCTCCATCAAACGCTGGAAAGTAGCAGGGGCACCTGAAATTCCTTGGGGCATCCGCATAAACTTGTAGAAGCCTAGGAGGCAAATAAAAGCAGTCTTTTCTCGATCCTCTGGAGCCATCGGGATCTGGTAGTACCCACTGCAGAGATCTAACACAGAGAACCACTTACTGCCATTTAGACAGTCCAAGGCGTCCTGAATGCGTGGCATGGTATACTGGTCTGGTATGGTCTGCCGGTTTAGAGTACGGTAATCTACACACATCCAGACAGCTCCATTCTTTTTTCTCACTACCACAATAGGTGAGGCGTAGGGGCTCCTGGATTCTTGTATCACCCCAGCTGCAAGCATCTCCTGCAGGTGCCGCCTTACATCATCTATATCAGCAGGGGCTAGGCGTTGCTATCGCTCACAGAAAGGTTGCTCATCCTGTAGCCGGATGTGATGCTCAGCCCCTTGCACACATCCTACATCCCATTCCTTCAAGGAGAACACCTGTTCCCTCTGGGCGAGCCTTTCGCTGGTCCTTTTCTTCCATTCTACTGGTAGTGGGGAATCACCGAAATCAAACAGCTCATGGGTCACTCAGTCACCTCTCCCGGGAGTCTTGTTGTGGGGCAGAACAGCAGTATCGGTACAGTGCACCGTAGCCAGGGTGCAACCCCGTCTCACTCGAATCTCTCGATCAGATACGTTAAGCACTTGAACCATTACTCTCCTGGCAAAGGCATGGGCTCTAGCGGGTAAGATACTGGGTTTAACCAACTCCTCTGGCAACTTGCCCTCACCTGGTGCATCCAGCATCAATATCTTATTCTTAACATCCTTGTTAATCCAGACTTCCTCCTGCAAAACACACTGGGCATTTGGAGCTAGTAGTAGTAGTGGTGGTTCTGGATCCTTCTTCCAGACGAACCCCACCGGGCCTTCAAGTTCTGCCTGGCTGGCCTTTCTCTGGGTCTCATAGGCCTTCTGAATCAAGGCGGGTATTCTGAGAGCTCACCCAGGCCTGGACATCTGTCTTTCAGAGCACAGCTGTGCTAAGCGACCAAACATGTGAGCATTGGTTCCAGTTAACAAGGGCACCCCATCATACAGTCCAGTGGGGGGGGACACACTAGGGCCAAGGTTTCCACTTGTTCAGCCACCCTAGCCACAGAAGTAGGAAATGACAACCAGATCTGAATATACCCAGAATAAGGGTAGGCCTTATCGCTCAGCCCCCAAACATGTAGTCCATCCAAAGGTTGCAGAGGCACCTCAGGCAAATGTTTCCGATACCAGTCCTGGAACATAATGGTCACCTGAGCGCCACTGTCCAACACAACCTGGGTGGGTACTCCATTCACTCTCACGGTGGTCTCCATTGAGGGCCCCACTACATCAGACCATTCGGGGGGTGGGGTTTGGAGGTTGCTTGGGCATTGGCCCTGGTCACAAAACTCTTCCGAAGAGGCCCTCCCGGAGGTCTGGTATAAGCCTTGTGATGCCAGGCGACTAGCCTGCTGTTGACCCTCCTTAAGTTCTCTGGTAACTGGCACTCAGTCTGAAAATGTCCATCCTTCCCACAATGGTAACAGAACTTAGGATCTCGGGGGTCTTTGTTGGGAGGGAGATATCTCACCTGCCAGGGGGTATCAGGGGTTCTGGAGCACTCCTCCTGACTAGGTCGTTTATTTCTAGATAACTCAGGTTCCCCCAGCTTGCCAGGGTGGGTAGCAGTTTGTTTCAAGTCCCTCACCATTTCTCGTAAATCTCTAATCTCAGCCCTCAAATCACTTTCTACCCGGGGATCAGAGGAGACAGCATGTACCCCCACTCCTCCTTGGGCCTCTGGGGGCACAGGAAAAGCATCAGACCCCTGACTCAGCCCCCTCGAAGGGTGGGTCTCATCTGGTTCACTGGACTCAGGTGTCTGGCATAGATTCACAACTCCCACATAGAGTTCCCACCCCTCTTCATCAGTCTCTACTTCTCGAATCTCCCTCATCAATTGACAGTATTCGGGAGAGGCATCCCGGTGGTCATGTAACTTGAGTTTTAACAATATCACACTGGAAAACCTAGCAGATTTCAAAATATGATCCAGTCAGACCTGGTTCAAGGCTGGGGCGGTTACCCCTCCCCCCTTTCGATAAGTTTTTTGCAAGGCCCTTTCCACCCTGGTGACAAAAGCTGACAATTTCTCATTCCTCCATTGTTTGGTGGACTTGAACTTCCATAATAAGTCTTCTCCAGTTTCTGTACTACCAAACACTTCCTGTAAGGCAGAAAGGTACTCTACTGCAGTGGCTTCAGGACTAGTAGCTCGCAAGAAACGAATGGCTTCCAAAGCTGGGCCCCTCAAGCTCTCCATCAGTCTCTTGCATTTCTCCCCCTCAGAGAACTGCCACTCTTGGACTAGAGGGGTAGCATAGTCTATCCAAGCCTCTAAATCATCTTCCCCCGAAGGTACAGGCACAGTACCAGAAAAAAGTTTTAGTCTACGATAGGAGTCTAGCTGTATAGGGGGAACAACTAGAGGGGGTGAAGCCAGAATAGAACTCTTGGGGGGCCCGGGAGAGGTACCTGGGGAGGTTTGGGGGGTGGGATCACTAGAAAGGTCCAGCACCTGCAGTAACTCCTGGGTAGTCCTCCCTTCCACAGCTAGCAATTTAAGCAGTTTATCTTTAAAGCTATTAGTCTTGGGGGACCCACCTGGGGTGACTGACCCACTCCGGATGTGAATGGCCCTCCACCCCTGTTGGACACCTTCCAGGTAGATCACTGGGGGTACCCTCTCGGGGTCTATAACTATGCTGCATAAGAGTAGCACCTGCAAGGTCTGGTCGAGTAGATCAGCCATACGCCCCTTCACTTCTACCTTGCCTAGACATTTAACATGCTCCACTGCAGAAACAAGGTCAGCGTTCTTTGTCCCCAGAGGTATATCCAGTAGTAACACAATTTTCTGGGAATCCAACTCTTCGGCTTCACCCCACCCCATCAGTTTATGCACCATCGTCTTAACAGGGTCCAACTTAATCTTAGTCATGATATCCCCCTCCAGGTTTTTCCTTTAGTTTGGCCATGTTGAGGTACTTCATCTACTCGGCCACCAGGGGATGCTAATCCCAGCAGTGCCTCCAAAATGTAACCCCCAAGGGGCACTAACCCAAGGGCTACTACCCCTGCCTGACTTGCAGCGACCAGGTTGAGGGGCCTGAATCTGATGGCGAGTGGTCTGACAAAGTCGAGGGAGAGTGTATGCAGTCCACTATCCTGTAACGGTGCTCTCCGGATAGCAAAAAATTATTGAGCCGTGCGTAGGTGCCATGAAGGGGAGAGAAGTGTGTGTACACTCTCCTTGCTTGGTGTTGTAACCTCCAGGCATCAATCCAAAAAGCACGCCCCATATATTCCTTTATTTTTTTACTGGCCGACGTTATCCTAAGATGTTGCGAGTTAGAGGAGTCTATTCTCTGTAGGGTTTGATTCAAGTCCCCCCCCCCCACCAAGATACCTGTGTGCATTTCCATGATTTTATGCAGCAAGGCCTTTTCCATGGTGACTGCGGTACCTGGGGAAATGTATAGGGAAACCAGCGTAATTGGAGTGTCCTCTAATGTTCCCACTAGCACAGCCATACGTCCCTCAGGGTCTGAATAAGTTGAGGAAACATTCAGCTGTGTGCCACGCATTATCAATACTGCCGTTCCTTTTCTTTTTCCCCTTCCATACGAGGAGGCTACTACGTGTGAAAAACCAAACATTCCCAATTTAGCATGCTCTTTTTTGTTAAGGTGTGTTTCCTGTAGGAATATTGCGAGAGGGGATTGCCTCTTGAGGGCTGAGAGGACCTTTTGCCTCTTTACCGGATTATTTAATCCATTTACATTATGAGAGATGATGGTTATCCTCCGTCTGTCACCCATTTTCGTATGGTGTGTGAAAATGTCTTGCTCCCAAAACTAATTCTCTATACCTCTGCAGTTTTTCTCCCATTCCTGTTTTAGGCAAAAACAGTTCCGACCCTTCCATTTTCCCAGAGGGGAGGCAACCCATTCCAACTTCGAGACCCGACCCAACTTCCATGATATCCAGTCCAACATGCATGACACTAATGACAAAATTTAAAAAAAAACTTAACAAACATTTAAGTACAACAGTGAACATTAACATATGCAGAAAAACTCCCCCTAAAATGGCAGCCTCGACATGAAGGCCCCTCTCAGGGGGTAAACTCTGTACAATATAACCTCCAAGGTAGGAGTGCCAGCTAAAGGGCACCCTGATATTCCGGAGAAGACCGAAAGGAGAAGTGGGAGACTAAAATTTGGCTCGGTTCTCCTGGACTCTAAGCCAAGTGAGTCCCAGCCAGATGTTTAGGCTGATTACTGATATCGGTTGCAGTAGGGAGCTATGCTTGTGAGTTATTACCCAAGCGATCAGCCCTACCAGAATAATGGCAGAAGCAAAAAATTCCTCATTCTGTCTCATATCTATGCTCTTCCCCCTTCATTAGTACATAATCCCACAATATTTTCTTGACTCAAGGTCCATTTTCATTTTCACAATTATTTAAACTCATTTACATATCAGAATTATGCAAATCCCCAATCTTAATTTGCTACAACTGTTTTGGGACTACTGCCAATTCTGTAGCTAAGTATTTAAATCATAACCACTCAGTTATCATCTTAGCCCCCTTCCGATTGATTCTAACCCTTTTTATATCCTTTTTTTATCTATTTTTTTTTTTTTATTTATTGTGTACTTCCAACTGCTCAGAGTTAAATCTAAGCTCTGAATGATAGCTGGAAGCAGCACAGAAGGCAATTAGAGTATTTGCTGTGTCCAGAACAGAGACAATCTAGGGTCAAAAACCAAAGGCAAAGCTGATTGATTGGCAATATATTAAAAGTACATACTGCAATCCGCCCAGAATACTTCTAAGCATTAATTAAATCACAGTGACTTTGCACGAGTAGGTACAAATAATGGAGACTGATTCTATCAAGTCCATTCAGCACTTCATGGTAGTTGGGGGGGGGGGGGGAGTACTTCTCGAGTGTCTTTCTTCCTCTTGCCTGCATGATGAATCAGACCGGACATGTCTTGAGAGACAGATTTCGGCATCGCTCCGGGTGCTGCTCTTAGAGGGGTAGTTGGAGCCATTGACCAAGCACTGGATGCAACTCTATGCTCCAGTTGGACCATCTCCATGTCTGGAAGGGTGATGTTCCATCCCTGTAACTTCGGTAGTAATTTCAGCAAGCCACCATAAATTTTAGGCCCTTCGGCCAAGTACAGCTTGATCCGAGCAGAGTAAAGGAGCTGGGCACGTAAGTTCCTTTTTTCTCAAATTTCTTTTATTATGGTCCTCGTTTTCTGCCTCTCAGATTGCAGTGCCAATGAAAAGTCCTGCTCAAAAAAAAAGGGGTGCTATTTTCATATTTAGGGTTCTTAAGCCTCCAGGCCTCACGTAACACCCACTCTTTGCTCTAATAGAGAGATATTCTAAACACCCAGGATCTGGGTCGCACTGATGTACTAGTAGGCTTTGGAATGAGGGAGCTATGGGCCCTGTCCATCGTGATGTCTAAGTCTGCAGGGATCTCTAATACTGAGCAGAGCATCTGTTGAATGAAGTCAATGGGGTAGCAAACCCTTCTTCTGCTCCCTTGGGAACACCGTGAATCCGAAAGTTATTTTGTCGGGCGCGATTTTTCCATATCTTCTATTCGGGCCTGTATTTCTCTATCTCTTTTAAGAAGATATAGTATCAGGCGTTCACTCGAATCCTGGGCCTCTGATATTTCCGACAACTTCAGAGTGTTTTCAGAGACTTTCACATCCATATTTCGAACGTCTTGCCTGAGATCCGTTAACGAAGATTCAATTTTTTGAACCGAGTGCAACATTTTTGGAGCATTCTACCGGACTTGCGGGACATGGTTAAATCCTCATCATCCGATTCCTGTGAAGATTCTGAATTCAGCCTAAGGTTTCAGGGTCGGGCCGCCTGACTCTCTAGCTCCTCGTCCAAGGTGAGCTGTTTCATTTTTGTTTGTGCCGGTGTGGATTTCAGCCCTTTGGGTCTCACCGCTTTGTTAGACATTTCTGCTTGCTCGAGGGAGAGAAATTAAGCATAGATCCGAGGATTTTTTAGGATTATTAATGAGGGATATTGGAGCTCGAGAATTATGCTTTTACCATATTCCAAAACGGAACCGGAAGTCCTGAAGACATGACTTTCAAAAGCAGGCTGGTACATCTAGAGAACAGGAGGTCTGGAACATCGGGCAACCTTAATGCAGGTGAGCCACACCCCAGAAGGTGTGCAAATAAGGTGGAATATGGGCAACAGGGCAGAGAAGAAAGCCTGTTCAGCCACTCCCCTGGTATAATTGTCCCATGGTGGCAGCGAATCATTTTGTGCATACAGATCAAGGAAATGCTCCCAACCAATCACAACATGCCTTTCCCCAGTGTCAAAGACACTCTTATTCTATAAAGTCTCATGCACAGCTGTCCTAGAAACCAGCATGTTCGGGGAAAGTTTTTTACATTTTTTGTATATTATTAATTGGTCTTGATCAATAATGTAAGATTACAAACACCAGAAGAGGGGTCACCCATGGTATGAGGTGCAGTAGGCTAGACAATAACAAAAAAGACAGAGAAGCCTCACAAGCTCACCCCCTATAGGTTAGCACATGCAAACAAAAGAGGCACAAGTCATATGTGACTAAGATGATGTGTTTATTACAATCTCACACTTACAGTGCAGTATGAGCACTAAAGTGCTGAACAAGGTGCTACCCCTACAGACTGCAATAAACACCCAACAGGGTTTCACTCCCTATATGGAGCTTTGTCAAGGGTGAATAAGTTAATTCATGAAAGTCACTTAAATTGTGCATTAGCAGTGACGTAAATTTGACGTCAATGCGTAACCAATAATTCTATCAGTAGAGTGCAAATGAATTAAGATCAAGAAACCTAACACTAATACATAAATAGATACTAGCACTTGGTTCCAGTGGACCGTAATGCAGCCAGATAGTGACTATCCACTTAAATGGGCCTGATCTAAAGACCATCTTCATCAACACCCGATGATCTTGAAAAGAAAGAGCTTACAAATATTCAATGATTTCCATTGCTAATACAATTTGACCATATCTAAAATAACTCTCATAAATTCACAAAGAATAAATAACTTGTTAAAAAGTCCATGCAGACTATGTCATCAGCAGCGTCAAAACTTGTTTCATCGGTCCACTCCTGAAATCCAATTAAGACTTGATATTTGTGCATTGGGGTAAAAGTATATCCATCTTCCCCATATTCTCTACAGTACAAAATGAAAAATAGAGCTGGTTACTATACAAGACATGACATAGCAGCCATTTATACTCAAGATGCAAATAAAGCAGTGAATGCACTTTTTAGTGCTTGCATCTATTCATGTATTAGTGATAGGTTTTTGATCTTATTAATCTATTTGCACTTTACTGGTAGAATTGTTGGTTATGCATTCACACCACATCTATGTCACTTCTAATACAGTATTTAAGTGATTTTCCTGAATGAGCTTATTCACCCTTGATAAAGCTCTGTATAGGGAGCAAAATGCCATCAGGTGTTTGTTACAGACTGTGGGAGTAGCACCTTGTCCAGCATTTTAGTACGTATACTGCACTGTATGTATGAGATTGTAATAAATACTTCATCTTACATATAATAATAATAAACTTTATTTGTTTGAAGCGTAATTCAAAAAATTCCAAAGCACTTTTACAGAACACATAACAATAAATAATTAAAACAAGTTAAAACAGCAGAAATTGACAAGTTAATACCCAGGGTAGGCAAGGGAAAATAAAAATGTTTTAAGAGCAGATTTAAAGCTCTCCACAATCAGGCACCCCCCTTATCTGAAGAGGTAGAGAATTCCACAGGGTCAGGGCCACAAAGGCAAACACACGGGCTCCAGAAGTCTTCAAACAGACCCTGGGAATCTCCAACAATCCTTCCTCAGCTAAGCGGAGAGGTCGAAGGGGGCAGTAGGGACAAAGGAGCTCTTGCAGATAACTCAGTCACTGCCCATGTAGGGCCTTATAGGTTAGCAAACCAACCCTGAAAGTGATCCGCCACTGCACTGGCAGCCAATGCAGTCCACGCAGCACAGGTGTGCATGGCTAGATCGAGAAAGCCCAGTCAACAACCTGGCAGCAGCATTCTGCACCAGCTGCAGGCAGCAGATATCAACCCCCGGAAGCCCTAGGTACAAGGCATTGCAGTAATCAAGGCGGGAAGTCACAAAGGCGTGGCCCAAGGTCAGAAGATCACCGGGCAGAACCAGGTGCTTGATCTGGGCGATATTTCTCAGATGGTAAAATGAGATCTTGATGACAGATGCCACCTGAAACTTCAGTGTCAACCCCTCATCAAAAATAATGCCCAGGCTCCACACCCGTTCAGAGGACATCAGTTGGCGACCACCAAGCAAAAGCCCTGAGGCCTGCCCAGCCGAGGACCCCTCTACCCGGTGGCTGAGGTCCACCACCAAAACCTCAGTTCTGTCAGGATTCAGCTTCAGCCAGTTGGCACTCATTCAGTCATGAATCTCAGTGAGGCAGTTGTTAAACACCAAGACCGAATCATCCTGGTCGGGGCACAAAGGACATGTATAGCTGAGTATCACCGGCATAGCAATGAAAACTCAAGCCATATCACCTTACAATGTCTCCCAATGGCAGCATGTACACTGCGAATAACATTGGCGAAAGCATGGAGCCCTGGAGAACCCCACATGGCAGAGAGAATGCGTCAGAGGAATAAATTCCTAATGCAACTCTCTGAGATCTACCTGTGAGGAATGAACAGAACCATCTGAGGACTGTACCTGACAGTCCACAGACCACCCGCAGGCGCTCCAGCAATACGCCATGATTCACGGTGTCAAAAGCTGCAGAGAGCTCAAGGAGGACTAACATCGAACAAGTCCTCTGATCTCTCGCTATCAGGAGATCACTGAGTACCCAAACCAAGGCAGTCTCAGTGCTATGCCTCTTCCTAAAACCTGACTGGAGAGGATCGTAGATGTCGTGGATGGTAAGGTGGTCATCCAGCTGCAGTGCAGCCACCTTCTCAATAACTTTGCCCACAAAGGGAAGGTTAGAGACAGGTCTGTAGTTGGCGAGACAGTCCGAGTCCAGAGAAGATTTCTTAAGAAGGGGTGTCACCACCGCCTCTTTCAATGAGTCAGGAAACTCACCCACCTCAAGCAAACTCCGGACAATCTCAGCCAGAACCGGGCCAATGACATCAACGCACCCCATAAGGAGGTGAGTAGGGCCCGGATCCAGACTACAGCAGGTCGGCCGCATAGTCTGGGCAATCATTTTGACATCCACAATCACCAGCTGGTTAAAAGCCGACCAACCAGATCGAGGTTCTGTAACCTATGACCGATCACTGCCCAGCCCATTGCAGTGAGCTATGCAGATCTCTGATCTAATGTCAGCAACCTTATCCACGAAGAAGCGAGCAACCTCATCACACTTATCCTGTGATAAAGCTCTCCAAACTTGCAAACAGACTGGATTGCACAGTCTGCCCACAGTTTGAAAGAGCTGAGCAGGTCGGTTCCTTGCAGCGGTGATCTCTAAGAACAGGAACTCTACCTTCTTACAGGAGATCACTGATTGATAGTCTGAAGAATGGACCATCAATCTAAGCCTGTCGGCAACAAGGCCAGATTTCTGCCAGTGACGCTCCATCCTTCACCCCTCTTTCCTCATCTCCCTCAAAATCCCATCAAACCAAGGGGACCAAGGGTGAAGGGTGAGGGGGCGAACTCGAACAGGAGCAATGGAGTCCAGAGCCGCTGCCATAGCCATATTATAAGCTTGCAGCAGGTTATCCTGACCCCTGCTAGCAATCAGAAATCCCAATAGATCCAGTACTGCCATCAGGCCATCTGGGGTTACTCCCCTTAACGGGCGGTACTGGATCATCTCCACAGAGGCAGGCCTATGGGGGGCCTTGGAAATTAAACCTGATAGTGTAATGGTCAGACCAACTTACTGGCTCCAACGCCAAATCAGAGGTCTCCATACCCAGGAGGAAGACCAGATCCAGAGAATGACCAGAACTATGGGTTGCAGAGGCAACTGCCTGTGTGAAGCCCAATGATATCATTAGTTGAAGGAAGTCTTAACCAAACTGTGAGAGTCCATTGTCAACCCAGGCATTGAAGTCACCCAGCACCATCAACCTGGGTGACTCCAACACCATGTTGACAATGAAGTCCACGACCTCCTGCAAAAATTGCTTCCCGTCATTGAGTGGACGGTATACAAGAATAACCTTGCACCCCACACCTGCACCCAAGATACATTCAAAGGATCTAGTCTCCCCCACTGGCACATCTATCAGGTGCAATTCCATTTTAAAACAAATGGCCACACCCCTGCTCCTGCGATCCAATCTCGGGCTGTGTATCACCAAGAAACCAGCTGGAACTGCTGACTCTAAAACTGGGCCAGCATTTCCATCCAGCCAGGTTTTGGTGATGCACGCCAGGTCCGATGACCCAACAAGATTGGCAATTATTGCTGTCTTGTTTTTAATGGACCTGGCATTGCATAACACTGCCCGAGTTGGATGAGACTCCAAGGCTGATTGAGTAAGCTGCCCACTAAAAGTGGAGCCCTTGGGTATGGGAACCAGGTTGGAAAACCCCCTGTCTAGCCTCTATTTGGCCCCAGGGCATCTCCACGACCCCGATCCAGTCACCCCACTCTCCCCCTCCCTGCAGTCCAGAGCCTCCCCCTCCACATCTGCCTTACTATCCCCAGTGCCAAACAATGATTATAAATGTTGGCATGTAAAGGGGGACAGCTAAAGGGACGGAGACCCCGGAGTGCAGAGGAGGAGTAGCGCCTGACTGGGAGAGCCGCCTGACAACACATAGTCCCCAGCCACCCAAAAACAGCCCACCCTAAATTATCAGTCCTCAGACCACCAAATAAATAACACAAGTAAAATAACCTCCCCAAAGACCTCCACACCCAAACAACACTACAAAAATAACAATTAAAAGCAGCAACAATGTAAACATAAAACAAAGTATTATAGCTGCATGGAAATATACAAATCAAGAGAGCTAGTCACTAAACTCTCAAAGTGAATTTATGAGCCTGTAGAGCTCTCACCACTACAGGAAATGAACCAAAACTCTATCAAGCCCAACCTCTCATGTTCAGACTTGAAAAAGTCTAATGAATTTAAATGTAATGCAAGTCCTATAGGCACTCTCACTCCCTAATGTTAATTGTAGAGGTGTCCCAAAGAAAAGAAAAGGTTTGACCAGCTTATGAGTACAGGGATATTCCTCGTGAGAATCTTGTTCTCTGTTGGCCAGTAAAGAGTCTTTTCACACTTCTGCAGTTGAAATTTCTTCACAACCGGCAAAGAAATAGAGGGAAGGCTCCAAATGATGGCAGTATCAGAGAGGCTCCCCTGCCCGATCTGGTAGGCTGTCAGCCCAGCGCATCAAGACCAATACTACAGTGCCCAAGACTAGATCAGCCCAATGGCCAATCCCCCGAAAAATGTAGGAGACCTGTGCCTCTTTTGTCTGCATGTGCTAAGCTATAGGGGGTGAGCTTGGATGGCTTCAATGTATGATTACTACTGCTGAGATAACTCTTGTTGGAAGACTGGTCTCACTTACATTCTTATAGTATCAGCACCACTCATCTTCAGTTCACGGTTCTCATACACTTAGAATGCACGTGAAACCATTCTTACAACCATAACAGGGGTCTCAGTGGTGGTATTAACATGCAAAAGACTTTAGAGTTAGCATGACTAATCACACATGGAGTAATTTTAGTGACCTTCCACTGCAATGTTTCCAGTTTATCCCCGTCATTTTGTAGGTGCTGGCATCAGAACTGAACACAGTACTCAAGTTCTAACCACACTTGGGGACCTGCAGAGTGGCATAATCACCTCCTTCTTGCACCTGATAATAGCCAACCTGATACACCCTCTGTTGGCTTTCCCATATGCCTTGCTGCACTGGTAGTTGGCCTCCAGATTGTCACTGGTGATTGTTCTCCAGATCCCTTTCTTCCCACAATTGCTCTACATGTATGCCATTGGTCCAGTGATCCATTTTTGGCTTTCAGTTACCAGTGTGACTGACATTGCATATCTTGGCATTAAAATTCAGTTGCCATATGTTTGACCATTTTTGTTAGTAGTTTGTATTTTTTTTTAACTAGGAAAAGTACACTATGATAGTTTGTTTCCAGGTGTGTTCTGGGGGTGAGTTACATGAACATGTCTTACTGACAGGGGAACGTTAGCCATGACAACAGCAAAACTCCCCTATTCTTCTTCAGTAAGTGCCATGGGATCTTTAACTTTCAACTAGACAATGACTGCAGATAGGCTCGGTTTAACATCTCATTTGAAGGACAACACCTCAGTAGGTGCACTTTTCCAACCTGACTGAGGTTTGCAGTTATCATCCCCTAAGAATGCACAATACCTTTTTCTTGCAGCCATCAGAGCAGTCTCCATAGCAGTACTGGCATATAAAAGAAGGAAAATAATTGTCACAAATGGAGAAGAGGAGAGGATAGGGAATAGAACCCTGAGGGATGCCGTTTATAACACAGCATGGGGACAAGGTGCAGTTAGATCCAGGGTCAAGTTTGGAGTGGAGAGCAGAAGTGAGACAGTATAGGATTAGATAGACCAGCATATGTTTAAGGAGATTATGAAGACTAGCTTGATGAGCAACAGTGACAAAAGCCACACTAAGATCCTGAAAAACACCATGAGAAAGAGAGCCTTGATCACTAGTGATGTGATCACTAATACCATGGATAACAGCAGCTTCCTTACAGACCAATTAGCTACAGACCAGTATAAGGATACAATGCAGTTTTTGAATTTAGTACATTGGTAGCAGTCATTAGTTACAATTTAAGGCACAATGAGGCGTTACCTATTCAACCCCCAACCCGACACAAAGGTGTTCTGTTCTGAACAGGCTATGGCATGGCAGGAAGATAAGGAAGAAACAGGCAGTAGGTCCAAGCTGAGTTGAACAGTGGGTGTTACCTGGGGGGAGAGGGTCTTCTCAAGGACTTTACCATACAAACACATGCCACAGCAGTAGAGATAAATGGCAAGATAATAAAAGATAGCTTTGCTGTTGATATATCTTGCCTCAAAATAAGATATTTTTGCTGTTATGTATAAGTCACAATCGGTATCTCGAAGGTTGAGTACATCACAGTGGAATACGAACCAATCAGACAGCAGCTTTCACCATGCTAATAACATTATTGTTACCACTTTAAGAAGCCCAAAGTGGGTAATTTCTTATTGAAACATGATTTTTCGAAAGACAATACAAAGGTGCCGGAAGATAGTAAAGGCTGAGGGGGCGGAAGATCAGAAGGGCACTTATGAGGGTACAAAGGGCACTTTTTCTAAACTAGTTTTTGCCATACAAAAATAAAAAGGGGAGTGTTCCGCCCCCCACACCCCGGTTCCTACGCCTATGAGACAATATGTAATCTTGATCAATACAACAGACTTGTTTTCTCTAAACAATTAGAATTAAGACTAAGTGTTGTAGTTTTTTTTAGTTGTTTCTTGTATTTCTTATCATTTTAAGATATTTGTTATATTTTTTGCAACATTTAGAGGAGAGTCAGATGTAACCCCCTCTGTTACCCGGGGTTACTAGAATCCCAGTAAGACCTAATGATAGACAGGGAAGGCAGTTTGTGAAACTCCAGTTAAATGGATTTCACACTGTCTCACTCTGCTCTCAGTCTCAGCTTAGACTGAGGGATGACATCATTTTAGAACTGTCACAGCTGCATAAGCCACACTGGAGTGCTGCAGCTGGAAGTTAGGATAGAATGTTGGGGATTTTGAACAGAGTCTGTGTGCAGTCTTGGAGAGAGGAGCAGCACAACAGTCTGTGTGCAGGCTCTCAGAGCTTTAAGCTCTGTTTTAGAGCTACTGTTAAGAAGGTGTGTGTTTCTACCATAAGAGGGAAACAGAAGAGAGAAGGGACTGGAAGGGGACATGATAGAGGTCTTCAGGTACATGAAGGGGGTAAATAGGGGAGGAACAGTCAGGGTGCTTCGAAGGAAGGAGGAGCGGGCCACTAGAGGGCATGGGTGGAAGCTGGAGGGTGGAAGATTCAGGGGAGAAAGGAGGAGGTGCTACTTCACTGAGAGGGTGGTGGAGCCATGGAATGCACTGCCTAGGGGGCTGGTGGAGGCAGAGACGGTGGAGGGGTTCAAGAGGGGTGGACAGGTACAGGGAAGGGTTCTCAAGCAAAATCCAGTGCAGCGAGAATATCTGGAACTGGGAAGGAGAAGCCATAGAAGGCGTTAGGGCAAGGTCAGCTCCCAGGGTGGGGGCTGACCAAACGAGCAGACGTGAAAGACCGTTAGGCCTATTCTGCTGGCATTTTAGTAGGTTAGTATGTTAGAAACCGATTGCTGAAGTGGTGGAGACCGCTGTCACTGATTCAAGTGCCCCCTCCGGGGTGCTGGCCTGTCTTCCAGGGGCAACCCTCCTGGTCTGCCAAGGAGAAGCTGCCTATTTCAAGTTGTAGCCATGGCACCAAAAGATCTGAGAGAGAGAAATTCCTGTGGAGGAATCGCCTGTGGGGCACCTGCAACCACAGGGTGAGTTCGCTCTGACAGAGGGCCAATGTTTTCACCTGAACTGTTGAAACGTGGGGATTGGACTACTTAGTCTGCAGGAAGTCTAGTGTAATAGACATTGCCGGTTAACTCAAGTAGGTTCAAGTCCAGCACAAAGAGTGAAGTAAAGTGGGGACTGGACTGCTTAATCAGTGGGGGGCCTAGAGCAATCGGCTATGCCAAGTAAAAGTATGTTCAAGACCAGCACAAAGGGAAAGCAAGGCAAGCAGAGGAAATGTGACATACATTTAGCCTTAATCTACATTGCCAAGCTTTACAGTAGGAGGTGTTTACTGTCCAGAGAAATGGGCAGGTATGAATTGTGGAAGTGAGAGGTGGGAGACCCCCATCAGTAGTAACCAAATTCACCTCTACGGATTTGCTCTGTGGCACCTTTACTTTCCTCAGGTACTTGGCCAGTGCCTGAGGAAAGTACCCAGACCTGGGATTAAAAGGAGAACTCCCTAATAGAGCTGAGGTGCTCTTAGGTGGTTTAGGGAGCCACCAGAAAATGTTTCCATGACATATGGAAAGTGTCTGAGTGGCTGGCAAGGGAGCCAAGCCTGGGAAATCCCAGAACAGTGTACAAGTTTGGGCTGTGTACCCAAAGCAGCATGCAAGTCCGGGCTGTGTGACCGGGTGGGTTCAGAGCCTGAGGGCAAAAAGTGTTGAGGAAGTGTTCTGGATTCTTTTAATCTGCATTACCAGAAGTGTAGCCCCGTGGGGGTCCATCTATGCTTTGTTTACTCTGTTTGGATGTGAATAAAAGCCACACTTTAGAATCCCATTCCTGGTATTGGACATTACAGTTATTGCTTCCTGTGTTCAGAGTTACTTGGATGCCCCTGTGCAGAGTAGCCAAACCTAGCCTTTGTGCTGAGTGACCTATTCCTCCCCGAACCCAGTCCCCCTCCTGGTAGGGCTGTCAGATTCAAACAGCATACCACCTGTCGTTTGCAAAATGATGGGGGTGGGGATTACATAGATAATATTTTTTTGCCGCTATAATGTCAGGATATGTCGTATTTTTCATGTTTTTTTTTTTTTTTTTGCTGGACACAGCTACCTAAATCAGGACTATCCTACGAAAATTGGGACAGGTGGTAATCCTAAATAACATCACAATCCCCCTGTGCAGCTACCGGTAGATGAAACACAGATAAATGGAAATGTTCATTTTGCTACCCACATTTGAGTGAGGTAACCCACGATTTGCACCTTGAGTGCATTTAAAGTGTTTTACTTGCACTGCAGTTACATTTTTTATCTGATCTCACTCGTACGGTCTAGCCTCCGTCCTCTCGCTTGGAAATCAACAGTACATTGGCATCACGGCAAATTCGTAGCAATTTAAAACAAATGACAACTTGGCAAGCACCCGCCTAATCCCAGCCCTACACTCTTGCTTTTAGCAGCAACAGCAGGATGTATCAGCAGGTGAGGAGCACTTCAGCGACTTCATTTACATAAAGGAGGCACCTTGGCGGGGCCGGACTTCCCTTCGCTGACGTCAGATCCTATTTGGTGCTCTACCTCTTAAACTTGGGCAACAATGAGTCCTTCAGAGCGCGTTCTTTACCTGGGCTTGTCGTAACCGGGCCTGCCCGGACCGGATATCGGAACCGATCGGGTAACCGAGAGGAGCTCCGGCCAACTGTGTACAGAAAGAAGCAGTCTTTTTATTATTTTGTTGTTTTAAACCCTTTTAACTCCGGTACTGGGCTTGCCGCTTAGGACAGAGGGAGTCTGTGTTGGTTTCGCTCGCTGGTGGTTTTCCCTCCCACTCCCCTCTGGTAAGTTTCGGTCTCTGTGTAGCCTAGCGCTGCTGCTGAGGGATCAACAAGTTTAGTGGTTGTTGTTGTAAAAACTGTGTGGGTAATTACTTTGTAATCGATTGAGCTGACTAGGCTGGTGTGTGTTTGGGTCAGTGGTTTGGTTCCTCTTTGTCGTGCGCGCCCCCCAAAAAAAAAAAAAACAAGTGTAGGCAGCATTGTGCGCGGTTCTCGGCGCACGTTAAGTGAGCGCCCCTTGCTCACCTGTTGCGCTAGCTTCCATAGCAAGCTGACCTCTTTGCTGCCGGACTCCTTAGATAAACTCTGTACTGCGTAAAAATCGTTCCCCGGCTCCCTTTTCCTGCCCCATTTGAAGATTTTTTTTTCACTTTCGCATGATCAGGTTTCCAAAACCTTGCAACTGTCCGTGATTTTCGGCGATGTCCCTGCAGAGCTCTCCCCCCAGCATCATATTTCCCGAATGTGGGCGGGCAGTATGGAAAAAGAAGAAAAGAAAAGCTGTGGGAGATATTGCTACAGCAGTAGAGATCCAAAGGTGGCGGAACATTGTCAAAATAAAGTGCATTAACGTTCGCTAACTTTCAATATAGAGAATAATGTATGGGCAGCCATACACAACGAGGCTGTGTTTCCATCCAGGGGTTGAGATGACGGCATATGCCCGAGATAGAAACACATGCAGAGTTGTGTATGGTTGCCGATATTTTATTTTATGTAGTCTATTGTTATTTACACCAGAGTGACAGACAACCCCCCAAGTGAAAACAAAAAATATTACCACTTCTTTGTTCTGTTCAAGTATCAAAATCAAATTCACAGACTTGAAAGTTAAAAGGTGTACAGCTTTGGACACTGGGTGGTTAGTAAGTAGCTAGGCGTGGAAGAAATTAGAAATTTAAAATTGTGACATTTGAACTGTGCATAACAATTGTTCAGAATGTACACAACAGTTTAGAACGTGCACAATAAGGATTTTAAGCCAGCTGATTTTTATACAGAACAAAGGCTTAATATATACTATAAGCTTATTGTCGATTGAACAACAAGATGTCATGTGGATTTCTGCCCTTACTGTATCTGACAGTACCTACATCAGAAGGTTTCTGACTGAGTAGTAAAATGAGGGACTCTCTCCTAATGGGGGAACTAGTGGAGAGGTATGGACTGAGGGGTTCTGAGTTGTTTGTTAAAGCCATAAACAGGATGATATTGCCTCATGTTAGCTGGTACGCTCGATTACAGTGACATCCTATGCACGATTTTACACATTTGATATATATATAAAAACATACACTACAAGGCTGTTCTTCACCCGAGTGGATACAGTGACGACTGATGACCGGCAAAGCTGAAGGATCCTCAATCATCACAGTGATTCCTGAGAAATTAGCCCTAGTAATGTTTGGTTTGCCATACACTATTCTGTGTAGTGCATGAGGATCACAGGTGCGCAGTGATGGAGGCAGGGAAAAACAGCAACTCTTACTTTTTTTATGTTGATCTCTGCTCCGCTGACCATGCTTAAAACTGCCCAGCACCCAGCACACACACACACACAACTCTCCACCAGTTGCCACCCAGTGTAGTCTGCTGCTGGGGTCTCTTGCATTATGACGTCCTCACTAACACAGAACAAAAAGTCATTCTGCGTTAGTGAGGATGGCACTATTGCAGAACGACTTTTATTTGTTTAGTTTTTGTTTACTGGGTAAGTGCTCTAGCCATGAAATGACTGTTTTTCAGGCACGACCTGGGAGAGTACAACAAAAATTGACAGGCATATTGCATAAGAACAGTAAATTACATATATGGCAGAAATCAAACAGTAAAAAGATACATAACCTGTCTGACAATACAAGATATAAAGCTTGTAGCAGACAAAAGACAGAATGCAGATACAATGCATAAGTGCAGGAAAGTTACATGTCTGGCCAAAATCCATGTGACATTGCATGATATAAAGTTACAGGGTATAACTGATAGTTGACAGACATTTTTCATAAGTCCAGGGAAATTCCATATGAGACAGGAACGAAACAGCCAGTAACATCCAGTTCGAACATTTCATGATGTAACTAATTTCCAAGTATTTGAGAATAGGGTAGGTGGGAACAGTTGGTAAGCCAGGCGACAGAAACATGATGTGGGAAATTACCATTGAGTCAGTGAGGTCCTTAGCTGTGGCTACGGGAGTGAAACATCTAAGAGATAGTTTGAGGGAAAGTAAGGATGACCTACAAGATCAAATGGTAGAAAGGACAGGTAAGTAAGGCAGGAGCTTGAAATTGCAGGAGGTAGTTAGAGGTTGATAGGAGTTGAGTGGGGTCAAAACAAGTGCAGGGGTCAGCGAGAGATAATGTCGTCAAAACTCCTGTTTGAAACGGGTGTGGGATTTGGCTTTCCTAAGAGCGAGAGGAAAGGTGTTCTAGAGCTTAGGGGCAGCATGATAGAAAGCTCTGGAGCCCTTTGATGTGCAACACCTGGGCAGACTGAGTTGAGACTTATCCACAGAGCGCAGTCCATAGGTGGAGGTTTGAGGTACAAACAACATAGCAAGCATAGAGGGCATTTTTTCTCTGATTATTGAGTCGGTCAGGGAGCCAGTAGCCACTTTGGAAAGTGTGTGGATTTCCATACACAATCGCACTAAACCATATACTATAGACATATAAGGATGTTAACATCAATGAATTAATATGCTACTGCAGTTACAGTGAGATTAATTACAAAGATAACAGTGATGTACTCCTTTTATTGTAATGTCTGTCTATGATATTACAGTACTATGTGCCTGTCTGTACAAAACCTCAGCATTGTTTTATATACAGTTAAACTAATAAAAATAACGTATATAAAAAATATTTAAAGAGACATCATAATTATACCATACAGTGTAGCAGTGCCTATGGACTGTTTCACACAGCTTCAGGATTCTTGTTCCACAGTTATCAACCACTGCATTATACTATTTAAGGAGGTAAGACCTCCCTAATAAGGATGCAGCAACAAAGGGCTCCAGTAAAGATCCTGTTGTACGTCCAGTATGGCCAATGAACCTTGAAAGTTAAAAACGCAGGAGTCTGTTCCAAGCAAGAAAGGACTGGAGGAGAAAGCATGCCCACCACTGATTTTTAGGAAAAGCTCCATTGAGCAAAGCTCATTTGCAGGGAGGTCCTGGTTAGGACAGTGCAGTACAGAAATATCACAGTGATTTCAAATATACAAGATAAGGAATAGAACAGAATTTACAAGCAATATATAGTCTGAAAACTCAAAGGTATACAGTAACAAACTATAATATAAAATGTAAAGTGATAAGATAGCAAGGTTGTTGGTAAGTACAGTCTGTGCCACCATTTCGCAGACCACCGTCTGCTTCCTCAGGATGAACCACACTTGTCAGGATAGATTAATGAAAGATTACTGCAGTCATCCTTGGCAATTGTCTCCTTAGCTCCACTATGAACTGGGGGTGTATCCCATCCACCCCTTAGCTCTTACCTGGCTTGATTTTGGTCAGGTAGTCAGCTGCCTGGTAGATGGTGACATCCACAGGAAAGACATCCCATTTTTTTCACTTTGAACTCCTCTGTCTGTATCTGTTAACTGACTCTCATTAGGAAGTGCATCCCTCATTTTACCTCCCAGAATGTCCCCTTCCCATCAATACCTCTCTACTGACCCACACTAGGAGTGATGTTCCTCATTTTACTCCTCAGATCCTCTCTGTCCCTACCTCTCAACTGTTCCATGTCATCTCACTAAAAGCCCTCTGTAGTGACCCACATAAGGAGGGTCAGCCTTCATTTTACATCCCAGAGTCCCTCTGTCCATACCTTTCAACTGTGCCACATTGAGAGGCAGTCCCCCATTTTACCACTCTAAACGCCTCTGACCATACCTGTTCACCGTCACACATTAAGGGGGTGTCCCTCATTTGCACGATTTAGAGGGGTTTTGAGCTGTAGTGGAGAAGAATTGATGTGCCTGATTTCCTCCATCCCTTGTAATTTTGTTGTTGTTGCTGAAGTGTAGTGTTTTAAAAGTACAAAATGTCAGTAATTTAATGTTGCTGTCAAATTCCTTTATTTATTTTTTTTGGTAAGAAAATGCTGTTTATTATAATAGACCTGATGACCGTAAAATATGGTTAGGTCTTATTGTATATGGGAATTGATTGGCTCCATTTTATTTCTGTTGTACTACAGTTCAAAAGTTGTTGCAGTACAGGTCAAAGGACAAAAAGTTGTAGCAAGACAGTTCAAAGAACAACAGAGTTGTAGTATAGTTCAAAGTTTAGTAAAGTTTTCCTACTACATTTCAGCAGTTATGTACGGATAACTGCATCTTTAATCATTGCTGAGTTCTCTAATTCAGTTGTGAATGTAAAAGTGTTTTTGTTGAAGTGACAGTCTAGCCAAATATCACTTTGGTATCTGTGTGTGTTTTTTTTTTTTTTTTTGAAATCCAAGAACCATATACTATTAAAAAAAAAAAAAAAATAAAAAATAAAAGGGCAAATATGTCCACCTTGCAATGTATTTTTGTCTTGAGGTCCTGAAGACTTTTTTTGAAGCTTGTTGAACTTCACTTTCGAGGTCTTCCGAACCCCTTGTTGGAAGCATAGCTTTGTTGTGCATAGTTGCCCATACATTATTCTGTATATTGTAAGATGCATGTTGCATGAGCTATTCGAGTTGATACTACCATAACACTATTAATACACCAGGTGAAAAAAAAAAGTTGTGAAAGATAAACATCTTGCCACCCAAATGCCAAGGTAACATTTTACAACACAGGTATGTCACAGTTGCTGTCGTGAAGGTTGGGTACATCACAGTGGAGCTGTGCCGAATATTTATTTATTTATTACAGAATCGGAGAGTACCTTTGAGTCACAGACTCATTTACAAAGGTTCCACGTCACAGAGGTTATAAACAGACAGACATTACAGTGATTACAGCGTTAGATCACAGGGAAAGATACAGTTTCCTTACAGGGAATCAGCTAGTCTAACATTTAAAAATACTAGGGTAACTTAATGGAGTAACTTACACAGTTACACATTGTATCATAAAAGCAACTCGGGTTGGACACTTTTTGAGAAGAGGCAGGCAAGGGCCATTGTCATAAAACAAGGAGGAGATAGAGGGACAGGGTTCAGTTGCAGTCAGTGTTGTGAAAACAGGAGATGGGTCCTAAGGATGGTTTAAAATGTCCAATTCTCTGTTCAGTTAATTCTGACTGTGGAATTCATACCGAATGCCAGTTCAACTTCTAGAAAAAATAGAAACATAGCAATTGTTGGCGGAAAGGGACTGTTTGGTCCACCCAGTGTGCCCAAACTTTCCCTGCATATTCTGTCTCCGCAGACCCTAGCTAGTCTCCCATCAACCCTCCCCTCAGTGAATTGTCCAGAGTAACATCTGCGTACTTGCAGTGTGATGGCTGCCAAGGAGGCACCATCCAAGGTGGTAGTAGTCAAGCTTGGGGCAGTAATCAACACATTTTTTGGTGCCAAAGAGGGTAGAGACTGTCTTGGATTGATTGAGGGCTAGGTGATTAGCAGTGAACCAACTTGACAGCATGTTGATTGTTATGTTGTTCGTTTGTACTCTCCTGGGTCATACCTGAAAATAGGTATTTATTTGTGTAGTGTACCTGCCTGATAAAAACTGCATAGATGTAAACCTGTGCAGGTGTGCCCTGCATGTATACTAATTACAGATCCAGAATTCGTATGAGTTTTATGAAATAGCAAGACTTTCATGGCATAATTTCTGGACCTGTAGCTTGGACAGGAGTCACAAGGGGCGGGGTGGGGATTACATTTGCTGTTTACAAAGTTGTCCTTGGATGAGTACGAGACTGTTGATGCATGGGCCATACCTGTAGCATGGCCTTGGGTCATGAGGGTAGGGGAAGTGGTAGGGGGATGGGAGTTAAGCTTCCCAAACCCTAACAGCAAGCTTACAGACATTGGGCATTGGGTTGACAACCCTAATACTGTATTTATAGACTCTGTAGGCACTGGGTTGACAGCCCTAATACCGTATTTAGAAACTTTGTAGGCATTGAGTTGACAACCCTAACAGGACATTTCTAATCTTTGTGGGGTTTGAGTTTTGTATAGTAGCAACCCTAATAAACATTAACATTTTTATAATGCATTTACTTACTTTTTGAGAAATTACAGCAGCACTTTTGGCCACTGAGATCCTGCCCAAAGCTAGAGGTGACACACAACATACTTTGCGCAGGGCCCTTTGTGCCCTGAGAAAAGCCAGATACACATAACTCCAAACTTTGTGTGCATAGGGGCTGTAAATGCCCAACGCAAAGCAACACATGATACAAAACCTGGGATTTTTTATGTTTGATCGCATATTTTCTTATTTCTCAGCTTAAAACATTTTGTGTAGTTCACCTTGGTTATATTTGAAGTCTTCATGTTTGTTTGTTTGAAAATTTGTGACTGGGAGAGGCACACTGAGCCATGGCTCGTTTCCAGGTGTGACCCGGGGGAAATGGAAGGGGAATATGTGTACAGATGTAAACTGATTTACAGAACCAGATTAAACTTGGTGGTATTTTAGGCCCTGTCCACACTACACCACTTACAGTCTGTAATGGTTCTGAACCATTTCAGTGTGTCCACACTGCCGGCAAGCAGTCTCGATAACGGTTTGGAACCGTTACAGCCCGTCCACATTGTGGGTGCTGTGTAACCGTTACGGCTGCACCCTATCCTACACTGCAGTTCGTGCTGCACTGGGGGAATGCTGGAACTACATGCTCACACGTCCACACTGTGGCTGGTAATGTTACAGGGGCACAACGGTTTTCGTAACCATTGTTCAAACCACCTCATAAGTGGTTTTAGCAATGGTTACGAAAACGCCTTCTGTAATGTTACAGGTGTAAACACAAACTGTTGTGGTAATGGTTTGAGCCCTCTGTAATGTTACAGAGGCATAGTGTGGACAGGGCCTTAGTGAATGGGGGGAGTTTGGCCAGGACACCAGGGAAATTCCCCTACTTTTTAGTTTGGGGGGACTCTGACAGAAAATAAATATGTATACATAAATACATAGACAGTGTCGGCAGATAAGGGCCTATGGCCCACCCAGTCTGCCCATTTGAGCTTATAAGTTCAGTTTATGTTTTCCTAGAAGTCTGTTGCCCCTTACCCCTGACCTCCAGAATTCCTTTATGTCTATCCCATGCATTCTTAAATCCCGTGATTCTGGCAGGGTGTTCCACTTGTCCACCACCCGTTCTGTGAATAAATTCTTCCTCACGTTTCCTCTGAATCGTCCTCCCTCAAACTTCATCCCATGCCCGCTAGTCCTGGAACATCTTTATCGCTTAAAAATAGTGTGTTCCTGCACCCTGTTCCTCCCTGTAAGATACTTGTATGTCTCTATCATATCCCCTCTCTCCCTCCTCTCCTCCAGGGAGTACATATTCAGTTCCTTCAACCTGTCCTCATAGGACTTGTGATGCAATCCATGTACCATCTTTGTTGCCCTCCTCTGAACCTTCTCTACCCTGTCTGTGTCCTTACGTAGGTAAGGTCTCCAGATCTGTACACTGTACTCCAGGTGGGGCCTCACTAGTGTCTTGTATAGTGGAATTATGACCTCCCTTTTCCTGCTGGTGATGCCCCTGCCTAGGCATCCCAGCATCCTATTTGCTTTACCTGCTGCCTTGTCGCACTGTTTCCCTACCTTGAGGTCATCAGAGATGATAACCCCAAGATCCCTTTCCTGCTTGGTGCATGCTATATCCTCACCCCCAACTGATATATTGTGCCAGGGTTTTTGTGCCCGATATGCATTATCTTGCACTTCTTTGCATTGAATTTCAACTGCCAAACCCCTGACCATTCTTCAAGTTTCTGCAGGTCCCTTCTCATTCTGTCTACACCCTCTGGTGTGTCTACTCTGTTACAGAGCTTTATGTGATCAGCGAACAGTGAAATACTGCCTTCTAGGCCCTGTGCAATGTCACTGAAGAAGATGTTGAATAGGACCGGTCCCAGCACTGATTCCTGTGGTACCCCACTGGTCACTCTTCCCTCTGTGGAGTGACAGCCATTTATCACGACCCTCTGTGTCCTGCCACCCAGCCAGTTACCTACCCACCACACTACTGTCCTGCCCACGCCCATATTCCCCAGTTTGTGTAATAGTCTTCTATGTGGCACAGTGTCAAAGGCCTTGCTGAAGTCCAGATAGGCCATGTCCACTGCCCTCCCTGATCCACCTCCCTAGTCACCCAGTCAAAAAATTCAACAAGGTTGGTCTGACATGACCTCCCCCTGGTGAAACCATGCTGCCTTGGGTCCTGTAGTCCATTGACAACCATATGTTCCACCAGTCTCTCCTTCAGTAGTGCTTCCATGATCTTCCCCACTATCGAGGTGAGGCTGACTGGTCTGTAGTTCTCTGCTTCCTCTTTTTTTTTTTTTGAAATTACTATTTATTCCTCCTCCCCAGCCTGCCACCTCCGACCCTTCAGGGGGGACAACTGGACATCCCACTGCCCGGAACCCTACCCAAGCAGACCCCTAGGCCCCATGGAGCCATGAGATTACTCGGTGGGAGGCAGGCGGGGGCTCAGACCCTGTTACTCATTTCGTCGGGTCTGTGGTCTGCTGGACGGCACAGGCAAATCGGGGCACGGCCATGGTCCTCCCATCTTCCCGGCTGAGGCAGGCTTATTTCCGTTTTCTCCCTCCCGAGCAGCAAGTAACCTCCCTGATGTCATGGCCTTGCACGAGCGTCCATGCTGCTCAATGGCGCCCATCCCCAAATGGAGCTTACAGTTCCTCAAGCCTCCGGCAGGGTCATGCAAATGTCGGGCATCGGCGAATCCCTCCCGGAGAAGGCGGGCTGTCGGACGCTCAAGCCCTATCTCCCCTGGCTGACCCACCAGGACCTGAGTCCGCTCCCGAACCATGGCCGCCGGCGTGGTGCGAAGTGTGGCATCCAGCGCCTCAACCCTCCGCGCCACTGGGCCGGCCTCCCCGCTTCCTCTTTGTTCCCACTTTTGTATAAGGGGACTACATCTGCTGTCCTCCAGTCTTCGGGTACCTCCCCTGTTTCCAGTGATCGGCTAAACAGGATAGCCAGAGGTTCAGCCACCACCTCTCTTAGTTCTTTAAGGACCCTGGGGTGCACTCCATCTGGCTCTGTTGCTTTATCAACTCTTATTATTTCCAGTTCCTTCAGGACCCTTTCTCGTGTAAAGGGACTTGTGTCCATTTCTGCACCATTCTCACCCCTTGTACTCCCTTCAGACCCATTACCCTCCTCTTCCTCAGTAAAGACTGAGCAGAAATACCTGTTCAATATGTCAGCTTTACTGTTGTCATCCTCCACGCAGCCCCCATCCTCCCCCTTCAGTCTCACTATCCTCCTTTGCCTTTCTTTTTCACTTATGTACCTGTAAAGGTTTTGTCCCTCTACCCACTGATTTTGCAATGTGTTCTTCTGTCTGAGCTTTGGCTTCCTTACTGACCTCCCTGCCTCCCTTTGCTTCTCTGGTACTTCTCCCTTTCCCCTTTTGCCTGTGTCTTTTTGTATTGCCTGAATGCAATCTTTTTGGCTTTCACTTTCTTTGCTACCTCTTTGGAAAACCATAATGGTCTCCTCTTCCTTTTCCTCTTGCCAGCCTGCTTAATGCATAATTCTGCTGCTGTTGTAATTCCCATTTTAAATACTGCCCACTGTTCCTCAACCCCTGATTCCTGCTCCATTCCCCTTAATGCCTCTTTCAAGTATCTCCCCATTTTCCCAAAGTCTGTCCCTCTAAAATCCAGGATACGTGTTTTTGTGTGGTTTGGTTCTGCTCTTTCTATGATTTCGAACCACAATGACTGGTGGTCACTGTTCCTCAGGTGCTCTCCCACTGTTACCCCCATCACACTGTCCCTGTTTGTGAGCACAAGGTCCAGTATTGCCTTCTTCGAGTTGGTTCCATGACCAGTTGCTTGAGGAAGGCACCCTGAAGGAGTCCAGGATAAATCTGCTCCTAGTTGATGCTGCTGCTGGGATGCTCCAGTCCACGTCTGGTATATTGAAGTCTCCAACCAGTACTACCTCACCCTTGTCTGCCATCCTCTGGATGGCTAGCATCAGTTCCCTATCTGTTTCTTCCTCCTGGGCTGGTAGTCTATAGACCACACCTGTGCAGATGGCTGGCCCCATTTTCCTTTCCAGCTTAACCCACAGTATCTCTCCTCCATTTTGTTCCTCCTGGTTCTCTCTGGCCCTTATGTCATTTTTCACATACAGTGCCACTCCTCCTCCATTCCTACCTGCCCTGTCTCTTCTGAATATGTTGTAGTCAGGTATGGCCATCTCCCAGTCGTGGTTATCATTACACCAGGTTTCAGTGATGGCCACAATGTCCAGGTCTGACTGCACCATGACAGCCACCAGATCTTCCATCTTGTTGCTAAGGCTCCTGGCATTGGCACACGCGGCTTTCCATGATTTGATCTCCCTAGACTGTTTTGCTGTTCTCCAGCCCCTTCCTTGGTTGTCCTTTATCCTGGTTCTCCTTGCTGTCTGCCCTTCTGCTGAATTTTGGCCCTTTTCTGCCTATCCACCTCTTGGTTGCTAATCTCCATCTTTTGCACACTGCTTTGTAGAGATAGCCACTCCTTCGGTTCACCGGTTCCACTGCTGGCTGTGGGGGGTGAGCAAGTAGGTACCCTCCTTGCTGGCCTGCACTATATAAAATGTTAACCCCAGAATTCCTGCTAGAATGTGGGATGTGCAGTGGTGGATGGCGCACGGGAGAATAGGGGTAAGGGTAAATCACAAGCACAAAGCCCTGGAAGAGAGAAACTGTTTGTATACCGGTTGTGGTGTGGATGTGGAAACTCGGGAACATTTTTTGTTTCAGTGTAAATATGCAGAAGGCCTATGGGAGTTTTTATCTGATAAGTGGAAAATGTCTTGGTTGAGGAAAATAAGCTGTAGAAACTTGGTTTTTGGGATCTTACCAGAATTACGGAATCAATTTCATAGCTCCACTTTGCAAATATTATTTGGCTGCCTGAAATATTACCTGTGGCAGAGTCGATGCCGGTTGTTATTACATCAAGAGAGGCACATATAGTAGTGCCTATCCACAAGCATGGATTGAGGGAGGTGGCAGGGAACTACAGGCCCGTCAGCCTGACATCGGTGGTGGGCAAGGTGATGGAGGGTATTGTCAAGGAGGGGCTTTGGGAGGGGAACTGGAAAAGTTGGGGTTCCTGGACGATTGACAGCATGGCTTTGTCCCGGGATAATTGTGTCAGACAAACCTTATGGAGTTCTGTGATTGGGTGATGAGTGCCTTGGACCTGGGTAGGCCGGTGGACGTTCTCTTTCTTGACTTCAGCAAGGCGTTTGACTCGATTCCTCATAGGGGCCTGTTGGATAAGTTGGGGGATGGGAAATGGGGTGGGGAACCAGATGATCAGATGGATAGGGAACTGGTTCCAAGACCGGACTCAGAGAGTCGTGGTTGGGGGGATAGTCTCATCTCCAAGGAGGGTCATTAGCGGGGTCCCTCAGGGATCGGTTCTTGGGCCCCTCCTGTTCGGTGCCTACGTCTCTGACATAATGAAGGGTATCAGGAGTGAGATGAGTCTCCTTGTGGATGACTCAAAGCTGAGGCCGGTGGTGGATGGGGAGGAGGGAGGGTGGCCCTACAGGGGGACCTGGAGCGCAGGGAAGGTGGTTGAGAAAGTGGAAACTGAGGTTCAATGCAGGAAATGCAGGGTACTGCACCTGAGAATCGAAACCGGACCAAGTGTACACCAGGGTGGGGAGGCTTCTAAGTTTGGGTGGCTGAGAGGGACCTGGGGTGGTGGTGGATGTCCAAGATGAACAACTCGGAGACTTGTAGGAGGGCAGCAGCCAAGGCCAACAGGATGCTGGGATGCATCGCTAGGGGAATTGCCTCAGAAGGAGGGAAGTGATATCCTCTGTATAACTGCTTGGTGAGGCCGCACCGCGAGTACTGCATGCAGTTTTGGAGGCCACACTTAAATAGGGACATTGAACTCCTGGAGAGGGTCCAGAGGAGGGCAACCAAAGTGATCTGGGGCTTGGGGGATAGGACCTATGTGGAGAGGCTCGAAGAGCTAGATATGTACACATTGGAAGAGAGAAGGGACAGGGGGACATGATAGAGGTCTTCAAGTACATGAAGGGTGTAAATAGGGAAGGCACAGGCAGGGTGCTCCGAAGAAAGGAGGAGGGCAACTAGAGGGCATGAGTGGAAGCTGGAGTGGGGGGAGACTCGGGGGAGAAAGGAGGAGGTGCTACTTCAGTGAGTGGGTGGTAGAACCATGGAATGCGCTGCCTGGGGGGCTGGTGGAGGCAGAGACTGTGGAGGGGTTCAGGAGTGGGTGGGACAGGTACAGGGGAAGGGTTGTGGAAGCAAAGTCCAAGCAGTGGGAATGACCCTGGACTGGGAAGGGAGAAGCTGAGAGGGTGGGGCGGGGGGCAGCAAGGTCAGCTCCCAGGGTGGGGGCTGACCAAACGAGCAGACACGAAAGACTGCTAGGCCTATTCTGCTGGCAGTTTAGTATGTTAAATGCCTTTTGAAGGATTCAGTAAAATATGTGAACAAGTCTTGTTAGAAGTATATAGAAAGGATTGTAAGAGCCATCCAAATAATAAGGTAACCTTGTGGTGGAAGGGTTTAGTTTTTTTTTTTTTTTTTTTCACAAAATATGTATAGTGTGGGTAGAAAAGAAATGAAAAAAGTGAATGGGCTAAGAATGACGGAATATGAAAAAGTGTATAGATAAGTAATTTCAAATGTAAACGGGGGACAGCTAGGAACAGGAAGGGGGAAGGACAGTAGGTGATGGGAAAATTAAGATGTAAATATCAAAGTAAGAAAACCTTGCATGTATATGTATGTGTGTGTGTATGTATTGGTTGTGTTGTTTTACAGAAAAATATGTAAAGTGGAACATTGTTTTGGGGGTGGGATGATGATTGAGTGGTGGAAGAAGGGGTTAAGGGTATTCCTTGGTGCTATTGAATGTATTTTTGTATTATGTATGTTGTGGTTATTGAATAAAAACTCCCCTACTCTTATCAAGAAGAGTGTAGTGTAGATTTTCAAAATCTTCATGAAAGATTTCTTTACAAACATTTTGGGTTTAATTAAAAATATCTATAGAACTTATTCTTTCTTTCCAGCTTTTCCAGTTCTATCTCGTCTGCCCTTTTTATTTCCAGTTTGCTGCCTGCATCTCTTGGCAGTCTAAAGGCAGTGCATTCTATGTGTCCCCTTGCTTTTATCCAGTTTCTAACTGTATCTCTCTTTTCATTCAGTATCTGCCCAGATTCATTAATTTTGTGCCCATATTTATTTTATAGAACTTATTTCTTTCTAGCTTTCCCAGTAGTTCTATCTTACCTGCCTTTTTATTTTTTCATATTTGCTGTTGCATCTGTTCTTTGCAGTCAAAAGGCAGTGCCTAAAAGTTTTATCTGTCCCCCTGCAGTTTTATGCACAGTTTCAATGCGCCACACGTTCATTTTCTTAGTTTAATTTCTTTGCCACAGGCTCTACTAATTCGTTTCAGCACTTGATGTTGCTCCCTTTTTTTAGCCTTCCATCGTTTCTTGTTTGTCTCCTGAGTTTCTCTTCTTCCCTCCCTACCTAACTGTTATCTAATTATGCCAGCAAAATAATAATTTTATAATCATGCACCATTAGCGATACCCGCGAAGCACAGAACCACCCGCTCCCTTTCACACCACAACCTGGTGACTCCCTGCAGGGAGAGCCTGTCCACAGAACAAGCCCCCAACTGATTGGCCAGAGGAGGCGTGTCTAGCAAATGCTCCAATCAGACACGTCTCCTCCAGCGCCAAGAATAGTGTCAGCTGGTTGTGCAGGTTCTCCGGAATGTAGCCAGGTGGTTGCCGGAGACCTGCACATGTGCACTATGGTGCTCTCGGACGTACTCTTGTGGAGTCCCGTGAGATTCACTATGCCTCCTGGTTCCTGTAGTTCTCTGCCATTCTTTCGGTAGTCCCCTGGCTGTGTCATGAGAGAGTGGTGAAAATCTGGTCACGGCTGCTTGTTTTCACCTCCTTGGTGCAGCAGGACACCAAAACTTTTGCCACCCAGCATTTGGCTTTGCCAGTGGCGATGTGGCAAGCAGCTAGTGGGAACGTAATCTAATTGGTAATTAAATGAAAAAACATACCCACACACATTGGGACCTCGATATTCAGAGCCGGCTGGTAGCGCCGAATGACACACAGTGCACGACCAGCTCTAAGGTATAGTTAGACAGCAAGTGCACTCTGATGGAGCACACCAACAGTCTGAATATGGGGCCACACCAGTGCGGCACATAGTAACTGTATGCGGTTCTGACACTGACCGGGGCTGAATATGGCCTGCAGGGGAGCCCACGGGAGATAATGCTGCACCAAATAGGATATTGCCAGGGCTCCTGTGGGCCATATTCAGCCCTAATATGCAAATGAGTCCATTGGGCATACACCAGTGCTAAGGGTCCATTTGCATGCCCATTATGGGCTCATCTGCAGCTGCGAAGCTGCTGCTGAGCATTCATGTAGGGTGTGGTAAAGCAGTCCGTGGCGTCTGGTGACTCCTACCCTCCATTGGCCTCTGTACTGTAAAAATATTAATATCCCTGGTAATAGTCCAGTGGCATAGAGGGCTGAGGCACTCTACCTTCTACACCAGTGACCTGAATTTGGGAACAAGCTCAGGGTGCCGGTGATTGGCTCGGGGGGCAGGGAGAAGATTGAGCGGCCACAAGACAGCGCTTCTCTCTCAGATTGGGGAGGTTAGCCTTCCTGGTTCTTGGTTGACACCAAGTGGAGGCTTGATGGTAGTGCAGGCAGATGGGGGAGGGGGTGCTAGGCCAGGTGGGAGGATGGGGGCCGTTCAGGCCTAGGTGTGCATGCGTGCCTCGATGTGCATGTGTGACCTTGCACTGAGACCCTGGAGAAGTAATGGGAGAAAACCAGGAGGAAAACACCCTCGTTGACCAGATGAAGACCGACACCTTACATGCTCCACAGTGGTGACTGGGCACTCACTCCAGTCCTGTGGCAGAGGATGACGGTGGTAAGGTAAGCCCCAGAGGAGCCAGGTGACGGGGCTTGGGGCTCTGGTTGGAAGGTGGTAGTTGAGATGCCAAGAGGAGAACCACTGGATGGAAAAAATATCCCTGGTAGTGTAGCAGACCACCTGACTGAGTGACATCTCCCCATCTGCTGAAGAACCCCCATCTGCACACTCCTCTCACTGCTCACCGTGTTGACTGCAGTTAGTGGACAGTCGGCACAGCTGTCCGCTCTCCTCCTCAGTCGGCTGCCGTCTGACAGTCAATGAGCATGATCCCAAGTACTGTAGACTCTGGATCACTCTTCTTGAGGTACAGTTTTTCTACATTGCTCATAATTGCAGTCACTGATGGTCAGGTGACAGCTGGCCAAGGAGGTGAGTGGAGCGCTGTGCCGGTTGCTCATCGATTTTATAGTCAAGATGGTGAGGGGAGTTGTACGGGCTGGCAGTTCCTTGCCGGGTAGGGGGATGTCACATGGTTGGTGGGCAGCGATCCACTAAACTACCAGGGATATTGGTGTTATTACAATATAGGTCTGATCAGGGGGTCCACTAGGCTACCAGGGATATTAATATTATAAGAATACTAGGGCAATTGGGGAATGGTGCTGCACATAGTTTTAAAACCTTCATGAA
The DNA here is from genome assembly GCA_016271365.2 of Neoceratodus forsteri. Taxonomy (NCBI): domain Eukaryota; kingdom Metazoa; phylum Chordata; order Ceratodontiformes; family Ceratodontidae; genus Neoceratodus; species Neoceratodus forsteri. The sequence goes on from JADMNL010000023.1 coordinate 443,958,722, forward strand.
GGATTTCTGTGTGAATGTTCAGTTTACAAAAAAACAGTTTTACAGCACATAAGTTTTGAAAACCATCACACAGCATGTAGGTTTTCAAACTGTGAGGCAGCATAGAGCTTATTGGCAACAGTCGCACAGCACTAAAACTGTTGTGCACATAAATATTTTTAAAACCTGTTCAAAATATTCGTGGTGCATGTTGATTTTTCAAAACATTTGTGAAGTATTCCTGTGCAAACATTTTTGTTTATAACTGAGTAACAATAAAGAATAAGGGGAAGGTAAATAAGGGAATGTCTGCATTATAAGCTCAGTTTTGTCTAAATTTGATCTTTTTCAAAGTTACAGTTCCCTGTAATATCAGAGGCTCTTCAATGTAAACATGAAAACAGCCTAGTCTGATAAGTTATTACGAACATATGAAATTTTCCAGCAGATAAAGGCCTAGAGGTCTATCAGGTCTGCTTGGATGTGTAGCTAGCACCCCTTATTTTGCAGCTGCCCCTCCTTCTCTTCCCCTCCACAGCATGATGTTTCTTTGAAAGAATTAAAGGGTAATATAACAGGCACCTGTAAATGACACAAACTGTCCACCTAATGCAAAGCATCTTTTTGTGGGAAACACGTTGGACGAACTGTTGTGAACTGTTTGCCATTGCATTGTGCTCTGCTGTTATTGCACTGAAATAAAGCAGCTACACCAAGTGTTCAGCTGCTGCTTTGTGTTTATTATTTTTTTTTTTAACGGTGTGTGCTTCCGAGTGTCTGTCCCATTGTCCTGTACTTTCTGGTTATTTGTGAATTTAGCACCAGCTGATTGAGGTGCACCCCTTTTATTTTCTCCCATCGAGAGTAGTAATGTCTTCCCTGGTCCCTCTTGAACTTCAGATGGCTGCATTTCATCAGGTGATTGAAGAGTTGAGTTTGGTTGCGTGGGTCAAAGTCTGTAGTGGGGGTTCTCAAGTCGAAGTTACGTATTCCTGTTACGTATTAGACCTGGCTAACCACTAAAATAATGGACACTGGAATAATGCTTCAGGGGTACACTCTCTACAGGCAGGGAGGCGGGGGCAGAGGCTGTCTGCAGTAAATCACACAGACCTTCAGGAACAAAAGGTGCCTTTGACACACTCCACCACTGAATGTGAGGGGCTAGTTACTTGACTACACCTGTGCAGGGTCATAAAACACTAACAATCATGACTATCTACATCCCACCAAGAATGTCCCAAGTAGGCTTGGAGGCTTTCTGTCGATACTACCATGAAGTCGGCACCAACCACAAGACTCTGGTGATCGGGGACTCCAACACTGACTGGACCGCAAGCTCCAGCAACTCTTATAGGGACACAGTTGATAACTTGTACCTCACACAGGTGCTGGGTGAATGTACCCGGTACAATTACCCAACTGGAAAGGGCACTCTCATAGATTGGGTACTAACAACCAAGCCAGAGAGGATTGCCAACGTACAGGTCCTGCCTGACATGATTAGTTATCACTCCCTGGTCCCAGTTGACTGGACCACCAAGACCAAGAGACATCCGCCAAAACTCATTGCCTGCAGGGTAATGGGTGAAGATTCCATAGAAGCATTTAGACAGCACTTGGCACAAGTTAATTGGAGTTGCATGGATTCTATTCTGAATATTGACCTGGCACTAGACTACCTCATCAAGGAGTTCACACAAGCAGCTGACAAATTTGCCCCTATCAAAAGGCATATGATCCAAGGAAGCTCTGCAGACTGGTTCACCCCAGATCTGCGAGGACATATGTGACTTCGAGACCATGCCTGTACTAAAGCTAGAGTTATCCGGTAACCCAGTGGATATCCAGGCGTACAAAACGGTCCACAACAAATGTACCCATTTAGTTGGGGAGGCTAAAGCCAGCTACTACAGAGAGAAACAAAACAAACTCTGGGGTAATGGCAACAGGTTGTGGGGAGCCCTAAAGGAACTCCTAGGGAGTTCTGAAAACAGCACACCTGAAGTGATCACACACGACAATTCCCACGTCTCCAACCCCAAGAAAATTGCTGACATCCTTAACACACACTTCACAGACCTCAGCTCATACCTCAACATTAGTGACTCCACCCCACCGAATGCCTTCCATAACACCCCACCTACCTAGTCCACACAGGCCGACCTCCCCAAGTTCTACTTTAGAGCTTTAACGGTGTTGGAAACCTCTAAATATGCAAAATGTGTGCTTAGCAAAACCAGGGTAGACAGTGACACAAAAGACATGAGGCTCATAGTATCAGCACTGGGCATCCTGGCAACCCCAGTTACCAAACTGATCGATCACTCTCTCTGCCACTCCAAAATCCCAGCTCTCTGTAAATCTGCGATAGTCGCACCAGTACACAAGGGGGTGATCAAGCCTGCATCACAAACTATAGACCAAGCTCCATACTCTCTCCTCTCTCCAAGGCACTGGAACGAATAGTCACGGACCAGCTGGTGAACTACCTGAATCACTGCAACCTACTATGTCCCCAGCCCTGAATTCGCCAACTCACTACATGAGTCACTCAACAGAGGCAAAGTGGTTGGGTCACTCTTCATTGACATAACCAAAGCATTCGACCTTGTTGACCACACACTGCTTCTGAAAAACTTAGTGGGATTGGCCTATCTAGGGACACTGTGGGTTGGTTTAAGAACTACCTAACATGCCGCACCCAAAAAGTGAGTCAGTGGAGTCCTTTCAGACTCCTTTAAGGCAGTGACGGTAGGGGTTCCCCAGGGATCAATACTGGGTCCACTGCTGTTTAGTCTGTTCATTAATGATCTGCCTAAAGTCTGTGTTGGAGCCTGCATCCCGCTATACACAGATGATGCAGGTATCTACAACAGCAGCACTAAGCAGCAAGCTGCCAGCCAGTCCCAGCAGTGCAACTTTGAGAGAGTTGGTTCCTCCAGAATAAGCTGCTGCTAAACCACAAAAAACTAAATCTATGGCATTCGCTAGCCAACTGAGGAAGAATAAACTTCTACCCTTGTCCATTTACAACCAAGATGGTGAGGTCTTAGAACAGGTAAATTCCTTTCAAAGAGCTAGTGTACTGCCTGGAAACTGCCTGCAATTAAGTGTAATTTTCAGATGTAGTCAGCTCTCACTTCTTATATCTCAAGTATTTTTTTCTTTTCTGTTTGCTAATTAGAAGAATGTCCACCTGGCAGTACCGGGTAATGTGTGGAGCAGCACTCTGTCTGGGGGGAGTCAGTTCTGTTCCTCCCACTACATCAACACTGAGACCACACTGACTATGATATCACTAGTAACCAATGAGAACCATTCCTCACTTCCAGGTTTCACTTTCACATGAAGCAGCAGGGACTGGCTCTCCCTGGTTACTAGCGATGTCCCAGTTTCCTGCATTTTGATTGGTAGTTTGTGAAAGTCACTGCTCAGGCTGCAAGGACTGTGGTGCCTTCAAGGTGTTTTGTCTCATTTCTGAGGATGTAGTGGGAGGAACAGAACTGACTTTTTTTCCCTCCAGACAGAATGCTGCTCCACACATCACCCCAGTACTGCCAGGTGGAAAATCTTTTAATTAGCAAACAGAAAATTAAAAAACACTTCAGATATTGCAAGTGATAGCTGACTGCATCTGAAAATTACTATTAATTCCAAGCAGTACACTAGCTCTTTAAGTACCTTGGTATTCATCTTGACAATGCGCTAACGTATACTCGACTTACAGAGCATGTCGTTAATACAGTAAACAAAAAACTTGGAGTTCTCTGTAGACATAAGCACTTTATGACACCAGAGACTAGGAAACTTGTTGTAGCCTCCTCAGTCCTCTCCACTGTGGACTATGGACTGGTAACTTGCAGAACTGCAACAGACACCAACCTCAGCAGAATCAGGATCATCCTAAATAAGGCCTGGCGACTCGTCCTTTGTGTGGATAGGCTCACACACACACACACACACATAACCTCTGTCTGGATGCAAAATGGCTTCAACTAGACCTCGGGATTAAATTCCAAACCTGTCTAATTGGGAGGAAGGCCCTACCAGGGCCCCCCCCATCTCCAATCCCTGCTACATACCTACTATAATTACCACTCCACTAGGAGTGTTGCAAAAAATGCCCTGTGCATCCTACACTGTAGGACCAGTCAAACCATGAGAGCCTTCCCTTCCCGAGTGCCAGCCTGGCTAAATTAACTTCCCTCTGCACTGTTGGAATTACTTAAACTGAACCAATTTTAAAATTGTCCCTCAAATACCTTGCTCAGCTTTTCGTATGCCTGTGCAATCGGTAGTATGATCCTTACTAATAAATCCTCCACCACTGTACCTCTTACTTTAGCATAATTTGGGAGACTGCGGACAGAGTTGCATTCTGCAGTTGCCCAAAGTTCTAATCATGGACAATGCAATGCCTGCTGCTACTGTTTTCTTTGTATCATAATTGTACATAGAAACTTGTTCCCCCAAAGCTTTATGACTGATATCTGAATCCTGTAAATGTGCTTGGGACCCTGCATGGTCCTTCCACGTGTATTACTATTGCAACTGTGTTTGTATCCTAACTCTATTCTGATGTGGGAGCTTTTTAAATGAGCTCTGCTCAAAGGTGTACTACGAACATTCCAAGAAATAAATATTATTTTACATACACAACATTTTTCAGCATTACAGCTTTTCTAAAAAGCTTATTGTCATGCAAAGAATGACATTTATAGAACACCAGGCTTCAAGCCACCATTGTTTGTGATGCCCGCAAAAAACGGACAGGACGTAAATGGTGCTTGGTCATGTCTTTATATACATATCTTTTTTTGGGGGAGGGGGTGGGTAAAGGTATTTTCATGTTTTAATGGTGGTTGGCATCGGCAGTATTGGAATCTCATAACATTTAAAAAAAAAAAAATGTGAATTTCAGGATATTCTGTTCTTTATTACTAAAGATATTTGCAGGAAAACATTTGCTTTGCCCCTTAGACTTCATCTGTCCCCACTGCTTTTCCTGCTGTGAAATTATTACAATCCTGTGCTGTGACATCAAAATATGTTGCCATGGAAATTATTCCAGTGTTGCAGGCGGAGAATTTTGACTTCAGGGCAGGACAAGCCACAGGAACATACCACCTAAAGGGCAGAGGGTCAGTGGGCTGACTGGATGGGTGAAGAGCTTTTCTCTGCCATCAACGTCTCTGTATCATGCAGCTGCCTTTAATAATAAATGTAAGGTTCAATAAAGTCAAATGGAGGGTTTTTTATAACTTGTCTGCTGATGCCAGCTGTGTTTTTGCCGGAAATCAGAAAATCACTTTAACATTATTAAAATAAATGCACCTATTCTTTGTTTAATGGAGCTTCATAGATAAAAAAAAAAAATATTCTAGACACAGTAAGACATTCTTAGACCTAAAACAGTTGAGGGTATCTTTTTGATGAGAATTGTCTCGTGGTATGGTAATCGAATACAGAAGGTCACTTGTGATACTGCATTACATTTCAACACAGCAGGAGAACATCTCTAAAAGCATATCGTGTTCCATTAGCAGTGCGGAAAGTGCCATGAATGTTCTTTGCATGCACAGAGCAGCCCATTGTTGGTTCACCCCACTGGAACACTGTAATGATTTATTGAAATATAATAGCTTATATGGCCATTTTGCAAATTCTTTGAAAAGGTGTAGTTGTTTTTTTTTTTTTTTTTTTTTTTAACTCTTGTTTCTTCGTGCCCCACCCGGGGAACTCTCTCCGGCATCCTCTAACCTCTTGTCTCTACCTCTCAGCTGAGACCCTTCTCCCTCGCTCCGTGCCGACACATCCCCCGGATCTGACCCCCCCCCCCCGGGGAGAGGCTGCCCTATCCACCTGGGGCACACTATCTATAGTATAGAGTGCCAGGCCGGGCGAGCAGGGACCTGGAGAGTAGAGTGTCCGGTATTGGGAGTGTGGTCCGGGGCAGAGGTGCCTTCACCTATCCCTGAAGGAAGGGATTTTTCACTTGGTCCCCCGCCCCCTGAACGTAGGAAGTGCAGTGTCGTCCAGCCTGCTACGTGAGTGCTCCCCCACACGTCCAGAAGATGGCTGCCCAACGTTCCTCTTCCACCAGGTGCCACTAACGGCCAGACATTCCCCCGGAGAGGAGAGCAGTCCTATGGACGCTCATCCTCTCCTCCTTGGCCAATCCCTGGCATCCTGAGCTCATTCCAAACCCGGTTGCCGGCGTGGCGTGAGGTGTGGCTCAACCCTCGGCACCACTGGGCCAGCGAACAGTGAAATATAACTGTGGGTCTCTATGACAGTCAGTAAACACTATAATTTAAAACAGCCAAACTCTTCTATTATAAAAATTAAATACATACATATTTTAAAAAACTTTTAGATATGAAGTATGGGTTACTAGGATACCCTCAGGGCTCTAGTAACATAGTAAAGTTTTTCCATAGGCTGACCGAGTTATAATTTGCCGCTAAAACCCGCTTGGAGGTAAAAAGCTCCTGCAAATCAAGGCAGTAGAGCCAGTGTGCCTTGCCCAAAGGGGAAAGGGCATGTACTCAAGATACTTTATAACTAAAAAGAAGAATGGAGATTAGCGGCCAATCCTCGAGCTCAGGTTCCTAAACAAACTCGGCAAAGCCAAAATTCAAGATGGTAACACTAGCCATAGTTATTCCTTCTCTAAAGAAAGGAAACTTGCTGGCACCTCTAATTATTCCTTCTCTAAAGAAAGGAAACTGGCTGGCTTCTCTGGATCTGAAAGATGCCTGCTTTTACATTCCGATCAGGCATCGCCACAGAAAGTACCTGCGGTTCTCTCTGCCCTCAGGTCACTACCAGTTCTCCGCACTCCCCTTCAGGTTTACTTCTGCCCCACTGGTAATCATAAAGTGTCTGTCAGTGGTGGCAGCTTACCTCAGAAGGCAGGAAGTCATTGTATTCCCTTACCTGAAGGATTGGCTAGTCGTACGGGAGTCATATCAGCAGGTCAAGGATTCCGCCAAGGTGACAAGTACCCTGGAGTCCTTGGGTTTCCTTCTCCAATACTCAGGTCTCACATGGAGCCAGTTCAGTAACAGGAATTCACTGGAGCAGAACTGGACACTGTTCGGGGTAAAACTTTTCTCCCACAGGAGAGGGTAACAGATTTACTAACCCTGGCAGACTCCTTTGCCATGGGTCAGCTCAGGACTGCAAGACCGTTCCTAGCATTATTAGGGCACATGGTCTAAACTACTGCAGTAGTATCAGGCTCCAGGTTTCAGATGAGAAATATTTGATATCACCTGAGACCCAATTGGTCCCAAAGAAGGGATCCCATTCAGAGCTTGTGCTAGTTACAAGAACTCCCAAGGGTAGTGACGAGCGGTGTTCCACAGGGCTCGGTGCTGGGACCAGTGTTGTTTGGGATATTCATTGCAGACATATCATTGAACATCAAGAGCAAGATCAGTCTGTTTGCTGATGATACCAAGGTAGGAGCAGTGGTGGATGACAGGGGTTGCAGGATGATCTAGCAAAGCTTGAAACCTGGTCAGACACCTGGCAACTGGGGTTTAATGCCGAAAAGTGCAAGGTGCTGCATTTTGGGATGAAGAACCCAAGGAGGAGTTACCAGCTGGGGGCAGTGCAGCTAGCCCAGACAGAGAAGAAGAATCTGGGGGTGCTCATTACAGGGTCAATGAATAACTCGGCACAATGTAGGAAGGCAGCTGCAAAGGCCAACAAAATGCTGGGTTGTATTGCAAGGGGTATATCCTCGAGAAGTGAAGAGGTGATTCTGCCACTGTATAGGTCATTAGTTGGACCACACCTGGATTACTGCGTGCAGTACTGGCGCCCGTATCTGAAGAGGGACATTAAGTTACTGGAGGGGGTGCAGCGCAGGGCAACAAAGATGATCAAAAGGCTGGGGGACTTGCGCAAGAGGAGGCTGAGGGAGTTGAACATGTACTCGCTGAACATGTACTCGCTGGAGGAGAGGAGGGACAGGGGGACATGACTGAAACCTTTAAGTACATGAAAGGAATAAACAAGATGGGTACAGAGGGGCTGTTCAAAGTAAGGGAGGGGAGGGCCACCAGGGGCCATGATATGAGACTGGAGGGAGGAAGGTTCAGGAGGGAGATGAGGAGACACTTTATTACAGAGAGGGTGGTGGCTGGGTGGAATGCATTACCTGCAGAAGTGGTGTCCAGTAGAGCAATGTACTGCTTCAAAAGGGGATGGGACAGGACAAGGGGGAAGGTCAATGAAGGAGAAGGGTGAAAGGGAGGGGCAGCTGCAGAATAAAGCGTGCTAGCTGCACGTTCGAGCAGACTTGATAGACCCTTTAGGACTTTATCTGCTGGCAAATTTCATATGTTCATATGTTATAACGGCAAACATATGCCCAGTCAGTTAAACACAGCTGCTCCCTGATTGGCTAGTCAGTTCCTTCTGGGCGGGCTAAACGGTTTTGCAAAAATATGGCAGCTCCTCACTCGCATAGCAAGGAGCTGCCAGACCTTGCGTCCTCGTTGCTTTTCTTTTTTTTTTTAACTAACACGCTCAGTAAACATAAAATAAATCTATCTGGTTGATCCTACAATTCGGAAACTGCCACGGAGTACTGCCACAGAGAGCATCTCCGACTCTTGCTTACTGAGGTAAGATCGCGATCTAAATTCAGAATCTACAAAAAGTAAAAGTACAGGTACATAAAACTATACAAAGAAAAATGTAAAATAGAAAGAAAGACTGTCTCAGAAAGAGTGTGTGTGTGTACATGTATACCCCAGTAAAGCCAGTGTGGCAAAAAATTGCTGACCACCAATTATAACAAATTAAAGATGGGGAAGTGTGATTACATTCGAAATTAACGGTTGCCCTTGGTGTGGGATGCTTTAACAAACCCCGAGGGCAAAACCCTCGGGGGTTTATGTAGCATCCCACACCTCGGGCAACCATTAAATTCTCATTAAACACACTTCCCCATCCATTATTGTATATATAACTGGTGGCCCCCTATGATAGCTGGAAAACATTCCTGATAAAATGCCGTAATAACCCACACAATTCCATAATAACTTGATAGCGGATTATTGTGGCGTTTTCCTCCTCATGCTCTCGTGTCACTGTATTTGTGCAAGTGTGGCAGCTGCTCAGGGATACGCTGACTCACGCAAATACAGTTTAGTTTTTCTCTTTGTTGAATGCTTGCACCAGTTATTATAAAAAAAAAATAATGCTTGTGCAAAGTTGTTTTTTTTTTTTTGTTTTTTTTTTGGAGGACTTTTCGCACATCCTTGGTGAGTGATAATCTCATAAACCCCACGAGCTTTGCTCATGGGGTTTATGGATTATCATGCACCTCAGGTGTGTGAAAAATCCTCATAACATACACCTGCACAGGCATTATTCTCTATATATTGTGCTCTGTGCTGGTTATACTAAATGTATTGCACCGTAATATATAACACACACAATGCTGATCTAAATCTCATGTCATGCTGGTACTTGACTTGTGGTATAGTGACTAAAGCACTGACTTGGAAACCAGGAGACACTGAGGACCTTAGTTTGAATCCCACCAGACACTAAGCAAGTCACTTAATCTGTCTGTGCTTAGGTCCACCCAGTTGTGGAACTAGTTAGAAATTGGACATTGCTGAAAATTAGATGTTGTAGCTCAGCTGGCCTAACCTGGGTAGATAAATTGTGGAAAAATTGGACTAATTTCTTTATGGCATCCTTGCTGACATAATGTAAGGCAGGTAAGCCTTGTTAGTTAAGCTGAGGCTTTGATTTAACCCCAGTGGCCCTCTAACACAAACACACACATATATTCATGGCAAAAAACTCCGTTTAGTGCATTAGTTTGGGTTGTTCCACAGTGACAAAAGCGAGGAAATTCGATGTTAGGGTTGCCACCCCTTGCACCCCACGCCCACACCAACAGGCATTGGGGTGTGTGTTGGTGTCATTTGTCCGAACTCTCACCCCATCCCATGTGTAAACAAGCTGAGGTGGTGCAGTATAGGAGAATGGGGTGAGAGTTAGGACCGACGACCCCAGCGCACACCCCGATGCCTGTTGGTGCAGACGGGGTTGGCTTGGAATGCAAGGGGTGGCAACCCTAACACCGAATTTCCTCACTTTTGTCGCTGTGGAACAACCCAAACTGATGCATTAAACTGAGTTTTTTGCCATGAATTTCCCTTTTTGAGAATGAGCACTATAAATAGTGAATGGAATGTGGTCGTGGGAGTGCAGGGCCCTCCCACCATGTTTTTTTTTTTTTTTTTTTTTTGGTCACATAGTAACGGTAACGCAAATGCAAGCACAAACAGTAACGCACATGGTGACGCAAACGTAAATAGTAACGCAAATGGTAAGACAAGCGCAAGCGCAAACATTAATGAATACAGAAATGGTAACGCAAACGGTAACGCAAGCGCTAACAGAAACGAAAACAGTAACGTAAATGGTAACGCCATCGGAAATGCAAATGGTAACAGAATGCAAATGGTTAAGGCAGTGGCGCCACAGAAGGAAACAGTAACGTAATCGACAACAGAAACGCAATCGTAAACGCAAATGCTGACGGCAACAGAAACACAAACTGTGATGAAGACTCGAATCGTAACGGTAATGCAGTTGGAAACGCAAGCAGTTACAGTAACAGTAACAGCAACGATGATGCCAAAGTGAACAGTAATGCAAATGGAAACACAAAAGCAAGCACGTACAGAAACGCAAATGGCAGCCCACACGGTTATAGTAACGCAATTGGAAACGCAAATGGTAACGGTAACAGCAACGTCGACGCCAAGGGAAAGACAAACACAAATGGAAGCGAATATGCAAACGCAAATGGTAATGCACACAGAGATGCAAAACAAAATGCACACAGAAACAGTAGTGGAAACACAAATGGTAACAGTAATGCAAACGCAAGCGCAAACGAAAACACAAAGTGAAACGCACACGGTAGCATCAATGGGAACGCAAACTGGTATGGAAACGCAAGTGGGAACGCTAACTGTAACAGTAACAAAAGTGCACACCCTGTGTTTGCCCAGCAGCTGCATAGAGAAACGTGGTGAGTACAAAGAATGTGTGCATAATAATGGGCCTCAGAGCAGAAAATGAGCACTTGGAATACTAAATTGCTTATATCTCAGGAACCGTATGACGTAGGGGAAAAAAAATTAATATAAATTATGACTTTCCTGGCTAGTTTTGCACTTAGCCCACTAGTGGGGGGCTTAGCATCTTTCCGACGAAAAGTCCATATCTCGAAGCGTTTCCGAGATATGAGCCCCGAAAGGCACGGCGGACTCTGTAATGTTAGTCTCTGGGGGGGAAGCGTCAAATTCAGAGTACCATAACTTTGCATCCCTGTAACATTTTGTCACCAAACCACCAAAGGCACATCTGTGGGATGTTGGCTTTCCTCCTGTTATTTTGGGCATAGTGTCACAAAGTAGAGTCGCAAATCACGACACTTTCACAAAAAAAATCACGAAAGTGTCGAAGGTGCGACACTACAGTTTTACAAAGATTTCAAAACATATTTCTGGGGTGTTTAACCCCCCAAAAAAGACATGGCTAGCATCCTCAGGGCTCAACTAGGTGAACACAAAAAGTATTGTCCCTAGAGGGTCCCAAATTTAAATGCCTAGCATTTCTGTGACCAGTAACTGAAAAAAAAATGGCTGACTCACGACACTACAGGGGTAATTTGCGACACTAAAAACTGCATTTGCGACACTCGAATTTTTTGTTAACTTTTCCCGTTGACTATAATGGGAAACTTGTTTTTTTTTGGATAACTTTTGAACCGTTTAATATTTTTTCTCAATCTTCGAAAGGCACATTGGGGACCCAGGCCGCATGTTCTCTGAAGTTTTTCGACTGGTCACCAAACCGTGCAACCTGTAGGCACGAGCAAAGACTGTGACACGGAATGTTGCTTTATAACTCTGCAACCGTATATCCGACTGGTACGAAACTTGGCGTATCCTGAGATCTATGGTTACGCTCTGTGCCTGCCAAATTTCAGGCAAATCTGTCATACGGTGGCAAAGTTAATAAGCTGCAAAATTTCACACTTTAACCTTTAAATGGGATACTCAACCCTAACTATTGTGGCACTACCGTGCCACTATAATATATATAATTTTATAAAATCGAATACAAAACTCGCTCCCATTGCTCTCTGCAAACTACTACATTACCAAATGTTGGCGCGCAGGGGCAGAGCTTGCTACTACAGGCACCAGGAAGGGGAAGGCATTGGGCAGCTGAGCTGAATTTATGATCCCTTCTCCTGACTAGGCAGCAGAAAATTAAGACTGTTTTAAGTTGAGCCAGCCAGGGCTCCAGGTAAGAGGAGTACCGACTTATTTTACTCGCCTCATTTTAGGAAATACTCTTCAGAAATGTTTTTTAATGAGTACCGATACCCAACATTTGTAAATGCTTCACACTCCAAAGAATAGTGATTCATAACATAACTGGTGATTCAAAAGTAGCATTTTTTTCCCTAGATTTTACAGCATCTGTACCCATCCAAATTTTGTTTTACTCACTATATTTTAAAACTGGTGAGTAAATTACTCCTACCTGCCAGCATTATCTGGAGCATTGTTGGCACCTGATCAGATTCAGTTCTTATTTAGAAAAAAAAAAAACATTGTTTTTAAAAATGTACTCATCACTGCATTCTATCCAGACATTTGTGCACAGCAGAATTTGGTTTTACTCATCTCACTTTCAAAATTAAGAGCACAAGTACACATTCCCAAAATATCTTATGTGGAGCCAGCATTGGGGAGCGTGCTTAAAACACTGAAGCTAGTGCTGTTTAAGCACATCAAAAGTAGGAAAATGCACTGTTAAGGACGTTCCCTGGAGTTTCAAATGTTTCTGATGCTCTCAAAAAAGTTTTCAAGGTTGTTTTCTGGCACAGGTACATTCTTAAATATGTGGCAGCATTATTAGAATAATGATGTTATCCTATTATGCCATGTCCAGCTAAGAATGTATAGAGGATGGCCGAAACGAAATCGGCAGTTAGTATCATTCAAGGCACCTTATCTAAATATCTGTCTGTCTTTGGTTACACTGTTTATTTTATGTTAAAGTCCTGCCATTCTGCATGTACTTTTGAATAGCATTCTTGCAAATTAATTTTTTTATTGGGATGTTTCAATTATTTTTGAACTAAGCTGACCACCTCTGAAACTGCAACTTTGAACACAGATACAACCAAAAGAAGCATGGCATCCCGTAGATTTATTTCTGTTTCTGCATTCATAACCATATTCTACACCTATCAAAAACATATGAAAACAACATGGGTTTGAAATGGTTCTGCATATAAAAACAAATATGTCCTCCTTTTTTGGGAATGTCAGTTCAAGAGGGTGTCATACTATTGGCAATTTACTCTTTATTTTTTGCATTTGTGAAAAAAATGAAGCAAACATCAGAACAAATGATGTGTCCTTGTCTCACATTTTCTTTCACACTCATGTTGACATCTAAAATACTGATGTTATAACCACTTAAAACAATCAGATCCCTTCCAGGTTTTTTTCCGTAAAGAGAGATTGTCTCACCAATGTAACTTAACGTAACCATAGTGCCATTATACCAATGGCTACTACCCTTGCCTGCTGTCCTGGGTACAAATTGAGGGGCATGAGTTTGAAATTAATAGCTCCTGGGGTCTCCCTACCCACAGTATACATATAATTATGTAGTCTCAACCCAGATTAATGCTTATGTGAGTAACTAGTGAGATTGGTACAGCCCTCTGGGAAGCTGTAACCACCCACAATCCACTTACCAGCAGGGTCTAGGTATCCAGCATTTGCCCTGCAACCCCCTCTGTAAAAGACGGTTTCCATAACACAACCATGTATTTTCGGTATACTTTGGCAGTGTTTCAGTAGCTTTAAACCAGGTAATGATATGCTAATGAGCCAAGTTAACAGTAAATCAGGTGTATTGAGGGGGTGTGAACAAGGGAGGGGTGAGAATTTAGGCTAATTATTGTTAGGCTGTAAATAGACATTTAAGTTACTAATAATCAAGTGGTCCCTGAATTTCTCAGTCTATGCAACTACTGGGTTCCCAGAGTGGAAAACAGGCATGCCTCAGCGGTGCCGTGGGTTGGCCAGCAGGTGCCGCGGGTTGCAGCTGTAGTTGGGGTCCTTGATGGAAGAAAGGGTGATTTAAATATGAGCAACACACTTGTAAAACCATATACCGTTTGTAATCCTGGCCAGATGGATCAGTCACGTTTAAACACTCTACCATTACACAGTTGATGTTTTGTTGCAGGGAGCTACCCTGGTTGTACTCACTGTACCCAGATAGGATGATGCGGCAGCTGGTGATATTGAAGACCCTTCAGGATGTTGGTGGGGACCTGGGCCAACACGACTCACCTTTTCTCTTCATGGCCTTTCCCTGTAGGTGGCTGCAACCTGCATTCTGTTGCTGTGCAGGGGCTGAATCCCCAATGCTGGTCTCTCACCAGGATGATGGTTCTGGTACAGGAACAGCCTCTCTGGGCCACGGATGGTATGGGTCCAGGCTGGAAAATGTCATATTAGATACAGTACTTGGTATGTTTGGCTGGTAGATGAGTAACTGGAGCTGCCAGAACCAGATGAAACCCATGTTGGTCTCCCCCACTTGGCAGGAGACGTTCTCCACACAAACTGGCTCCCCTTTTTTACACAAGAGTCCCAAAAGCAGTGTTCCTCTCAGCATTTCATGCCACACTGCAAGCGGCATGAGGAACAAGGAAAATCTCCTTCTTGTGGTAATGGCCGGTTTCCAAATTCTAGCTCTGGACTACAGAAACCAAACAGTCTGCTTCCTTTCTGCTTTACGCAGTCCTGGATTTAATCAGTCCTTTTTTGGAACCAAGCTGGGCCCACAGGAGGCAAGTACAGGCCTCTGCCTGCGGACGGCAGCTACACTGCGACTGTTCTAAGTGGCTCGAGCAGACTCCAGCTGAACTGCTGTTGATGTCTCTTTCTCTCTGCTTTTAAGCTAAGTTCCTTCAGCTCCTGCTGTGAGTCAAACAGGCCTTTTCCCTGCACTTCTCCTCAGCCCTCACCGGAGCTCCTTCTCGGGGTCTCTAGCTGAGCAAAACTGAGCTTTTTTAACACAGTCCTGACTGAAGACCGGGATCTCTGCTGACCTTTGCTGTCAATCACAGTCTGAGCACCCCTTTTGATCAATTTAGGCGCCAACAAGGAAATTTCACAGTTTCACCCACAAGGCATTGTAATTAGGACCCTTTGGTTCTGATTGGTCCAGTTGCAGCAGTCCAGGACCAAAGATGGTGGCTCCATTCGGAAAGTTCAGTACCGGCAGCACACACAACTTAATTATTCATTTACAGTAAGGATTTAGAAATAAAGATTTACAGTGTACAAAAGGGCTTCCTCTGCTCTGAAATAGACGGCGGAATGGAGTCAATTAGAGCAAAGCCTGGCTGGTCACGAGCTTCGTTATATTTGGACCCAGTCCAGGTTATTTACACTGTACACTGGCTGGAGCTCTTACAGGGACAGCGCGGTGGCACAGCATAGCACATGCATGCAGAAAAACAGCAGCACACCATCAACCATGGATTCCTCATCCCCTACTGGACATCGGCCAGGCAGTGGCATCAGCAGAGCCCATGGAGACACTCAAGGTAAGCTCCCTAGTTTGGGGGGGGGGGGCTACATTAAGAACAAGCATGGCAACCCGTATTTTTTTATTGTGAAGTTTAAAATGTTTAGAAGACCATGTACTGGGCAAAAAATTATGACTGTGACATGGGGTTGCCGAAACGTCAAGGAACGTGCTTAAGGCAAAAAGTCCTCTGACCATTGGTAAATTATTGTTGTGGAGTTTCTCAGGGTTTGAACACACAGCATTGGCGTTGGCCATAACTCTGGCACCCCCTCTGTAAGCAGTGGTATGTAGAAAGACAGTGCCGATCAGCTGAAATAATGTGTGTATCAAGATTTCCCACAAAGTGTACCTTGAGATCATTTTATAAACATTGTATGAATGTGCAAGATCAAGGGGACAGAATTTGAAGCTAGAGGGGGACAGCTTAGGGGCAATGTGAGGAACTATTTTTTTTTTTCATGAAAAGGGTTGGGGATACATGGAACAGCCTTCCTGAGGAGGTTGTGGGGTCAAAAACAGTGGGGAAATTCAAGAATGTATGGGACCAACATAAGGCAGTTATAGTGGTGGGTAGAAGGAAGTAGGCTGCTGGTTAGCTAGCATCTGCAGCTTATCCAGTAGTTAGGGAAATGGGCATACTAGGTGGGCCAAGTGGTCCTTATCTGCCGCCAAAGTCTATGTTTCTATGTGTGAATGTGGTTGTTTTTAGCAATGTAATTTGTGTTCCGGACAAGTATATTAGTATGATTTACATGTTGGTATTATTTGACCCAGGACAGCTCTTACAAAGGGCACTTTGCATGCTCTGGTTTTTTTCTGAAATCGGTAGAATGAAATGAAGTTAGGGCAATGCCAGCGCCACATCATGTGGTCGTTCAAACCCTAAGAAATGCCACACCACAGATTCCCCAAGGCTGAGGGGGCTTACTACACTAACATTGCCTTTCCCTACTGTTGGCGCTGTGTGCTTAAACCTTAAGCCCTGACCAACAGATTAGCCAAATTATATTTTTTATCGGGCACATTTTATCAAACTTTTTATCCTCCACCAGCATCCACCTGGTCCTTCAGCCTGAGTATGTACCCCATGGTGACCACCCCAACCTCTGCTATCCCCCACCTCCTCAGTGATGAGGGATGCATGGCACAGGGTCCAAGACTGCCTACGTCCGTCATCATGATGTCAGCATGTCCTCCCCCGCCCCGAATATTTTTCTACCTCCCACCTTCCCTTATGTTGGGCAAAACCTCTGTAGACCTTGATTGCATGCTGGGCACAAACGCCACTTCTTGCGAGGGAGTAGGCTCCCAGACCCACCCTGAAGGGCTGCTGTAATGCCAGTTTTTGGCCATCTGACTCCCTAGCGTGGTTTATGTTGCTTGTGGCAGCACTCCTCGGCTTGCTCTTGCCCAATCCTGGCTCCCCGAGTCCCCCTGTGAATCCGGGTAACTGATGCAGAATTCCAGATTTGGGAATGAGCACAGTAAATTGGGAGACAGCCAGGGGGAAAGGATAAAACATCCCAGAGGACACCTCCTCCTCCTCCTCCTCCTCCTGCTCCAGGGATTTAGGACAGTTGACAGGCTCCACAGCGATACTGCCACATAGGTGACCACAGGTGGCAGTGCAGCAGTCTGAGCCACTCATGGCACTGGTGGGGGGACATCGACTGATGCTGTGTATAGGCAAACATGCATGAGCTCGTGCACTTGGTATCCATGCTGCCGGCATCCTGTCCTGAAGTACTGTGTCCCATTCTGGAGGCTGCATCTCAGAAAGGATATAAACAGGACGGAGGAAGTCCAGAGGAAGGCAGCTCAAATGGTGCAAGGGTTGCACTAAAAGCCATACAAGGAGAGACTGAGGGATCTAAACATGTACTCCCTGAAAGAAAGGAGAGCGAGGGGGGATATAAGAGACCTACAAGTACCTCACAGGGGTGAACAGAGTGGAGGAGGAGAGTCTCTTTCAAATGAGAAAGAGTACCAGGACCAGAGGGCATGCAAAGAAGCTGGAGGGGAGCAGGGTTTAAGAGGGGTGTGAGGAAGTACTACTTGGCCAAAAGAGTGGTAGACACCTGGAACAGGCTGCCAGCAGAAGTGGTAAGGGGAGAATAGTAATGGGTTTCAAGCATGCATGGGAATGACAGAGGCAAATATTAGTAAATAGGCCGGGAGGAGGGAGGGTTGCCGGAGGCCAGTTAGGGCCTGCAGAGACAGACCAGGCAGGGACCGTCGAGGCAGACTGGGTGGGCCAAGCTGTCCTTTTCTGCTGACAGTGTGTGTGTGTGTGTGTGTGTCTCTCTCTCTCTCTCTCTGTCTCGGAGGCAGAAACCACCAGAGTGCTGCAGCATAATGAAGACACTTCCTGGCCCTTTCACCTCAACGGGCTGCCTCCTTTCCATATATGGCAAACCTGTGGGAGTGAACAGCCTCTCTTCCCCCCAAAAAAAAAAAAAAAAATAGAAGTGAGTTTAGTTAATTAGTTGGTTTATTTTGGAAACCAGTGAGCATAGCAAGTTTCCGTTGGTACCCATCTTCAGTACAGAATATAAAACAAGTAATTGCAGCATACATCACATCACATCACCTAGAGCAGCGTGGAACAAATCGGGTAGCTAAATGATCAGTGACCGCTAAAAGAGTTGGTTTGGCAACATGATTTTTAATGGTGCCAGCCAAGTGGTTACCTGCCCATGAGGTGACTATATGAGCCCTTGATAATGCTGGCTACTAAAAACCATTGATTTGGCTACCATGTTTTGAAAGCTTGTGGCCAAGCTGACCAACTGATTTGTCCTATCGTGCCATGGACAACCCCCCACTCTCCCAGAAGGAACAAAGATGCGTGTCTTTGAAGGGGGTTAGGCAGAACTGGGAGATGTCGGAAGACAACAGTGCAGGTAAGGGGGACAAAGAAAATCAAAGAAAAATGAAAAAGGACATGCCTCTTTACCCATGAATTTTAGCAACAGTATTGGAGGTTATTTGGGATATCATTAACTGCCTGTTGGAAATCCTGCTGGGAAATAATAATGTCCTTACCTATACTGAGTGTTACAAGGCATTTATGTGATGACTGTATTATTTGATTGCAAACTACTGTATTGGATACCTTCAAAAGCACCAGGCTTAGGGGGCTGTACCTCCCAGTAAGGCACTGAGGCATTGGTCCATAAGAAGACAACACAAAGTCCCTTGTTGGTTGAGCGGTGGCTTTGATTTGGAACAAACAGCCTCCAGCTTTATTGGACTGGAGCAGAGAATTCTTAATAGTTCTAAAACGGTTGGAGTCATCCACCAGAGAAAATGCAGTCCTGAACCTCATACTGTCAAACAGTACCAGGATCACAGACGTTAAGGTAGGAATCGATCTGGGGTCAAGCGATCATAGGTCAGTCTGGCTCACAGTCGAAAGGGCAGAGGACACAAGTCGTACAAAACTAAAGATCCTGGACTTCAGGAAGGCTGGCTATGTCAAAATGAAAACATGCATTAAAAACCATCTCAAAGATGTTGCAGGGGGTAAGTGGGAGGAAAGCTGGAAGGCCATAAAGGATGCAGTAACTCTGGCCACAGCAGAATGCACCAAACAGATCAGTAAAACTAACAAGAGGAGACACCCTCTTTGGTTATCTAAGGAGGTTACTTTCAGTATAAAGGAGAAAAAAAGTTTTCAAAAGAACAAACTGACAAAGAGGGATAGCGACATGGAGGAATACAAGGCAAGGCTCAAGGAAGCAGGGAAGGCGATTAGGGTAGCCAGAGCGTGAACAGAAGAAATAATTGCTGAAGAGGTTAAAAAGGGGACAAGGCCTCACCGGCCCGGTGGCACTGAGGGTTGAGGCGCTGTACGCCACACCTCGTGCTACGCCGGCGACCGGGTTGGGAGCGGACTCGGGTGGCGAGGGTCGGCAGTGGGAGGGAGGATCAGGCGTCCAGCGGATGCTCCCTCCTCCCTCAGGTGGGAACCAAGCAGCTTTCGCGTTCTACATCACCATGGCGGTGACTTCGTGTGTGTGAGGGAGATGGAAGCGGCTCCATCTCACCGGAGCCGGGAGGGGGCCGCTATGCACATGAGGGCTTGCGTTAGCATCGCCAACACTCGGACGACGTCCCAGCATGATGTCCTCAGAGGGCAGGGGAAATCAGGGGAGAAAACGGAAAAACCCTCTCGGCAGCCCTAGATGATAGCCTCTCGGGTACCATCCGGACCACCAAAAAGAGGGACAGACCCCACTGTGCAGGAAGGGAGAAGGAGGCACTCTAGGGGCAGATCCCACCGGAGGTGGAATGGAGGGATGAGAGGAAGGAAGGAGTGGGCTCCGAGAGTAGGGAAGGAGATAAAAGAAATAAAGTTTTAAAAAAAAAAAAAAAAAAGGACAAGGCCTTTTACAGATATACGGGAGAAAAGCATAAAGGGGTATCGTTCGGTTGAGAACCAGAGCGGGGCAGAACGTAGAGATTGACAAAGAAAAGGCAGAGGTTCTGAACAAATACTTCTGCTCAGTTTTCACACGAGAGGAAAGGGTAGTGGGCTGGTACTAGGAAATGAGGATACCACACCAGTGAAGCTGACACAGATCCCTTCAGAAAAGTAAGGGTCCTAAAAGAACTGAAAAAATTAAAAACCAACAAAGCAATGGGACCTGACAGTATCCACCCATGAATACTGAAGGAACTCGGAGAGGAACTTGCCTCCCCATTAGCCGCCCTCTTCAGTAAGTCCCTGGAGAGTGGCAGAGTCCCAGGAGACTGGAAAAAAGCCACGGTGGTACCCCTGCACAAAAGCGGGATCAGGGAAGATGCTGGTAACCACCGTCCAGTCAGCCTCACCTCAGTGGTGGGGAAAATCATGGAAACATTACTGAAGGAAAGAATAATGCAATATATGGAAGCAAATGGAAAACTGGACGCAAAGCAGCATGACTTCTCAGCAGGGAGGTGATGCCAGACCAACATAATTGATTTCTGTGATTGGGTGACCAGAACGGTGGACCAGGGTGGAGCAGTAGACATAGTGTATCTGGACTTCAGTAAGGCGTCCGACTCCATTCCACGTAGGAGACTAATAAATAAGTTGGAACACACTGGAGTGGGGCATAAAAATAGTCAGCTGGGTTAGGAAATGGTTCCAGGGGAGAACCCAGAGGGTCACGGTAAACGGCACTCTGTCAGAATAAGGTGGGGTAACCAGCGGAGTCCCCCAGGGGAACAGTACTGGGGCCAATTCTATTTAACATATTCATCAGCGACATCGCCAGTGGATTGGAGGGAAAGGTATGCCTGTTCGCAGATGACACCAAGCTCTGCAACAGAGTAGACACATGAGGGGGCCACAGGAGTCTGATCAAAAAAAAGCTGGAAGAGTGGTCAAAACAATGGCAGTTGAACTTCAGTGCCAAGAAGTGTAAAGTTATGCACCTGGGGAGAAAGATCCCAGGCAGGAAATATACCCTAGGAGGGGAACAACTGACAGAAACTAAGGTTGAGAAGGATCTAGGAGTGCTCATACCTGATGATTTAAAGACAACCAGGCAATGCGAAAAGGTGGCACAGAAAGCTAACAGCATCCTTGCATGCATAGCTAGGCATATCATGAGTAGAAAGAGCGAGGTGATAATCCCGCTGTCCAGGTCCTTGATGAGGCTGCACCTAAAGTATTGTGTCCCGTTCTGGAAATCGCATCTTAAGAAAGACTGAGATTGTCTGGTGACCATTCAGAGAAGAGCCACGAAGATGATTCACGGACTTCATAAAGAACTCTGCGAGTGAAGGCTCGACCATCTCAAGATGTGCTCACTGGAAAGGAGGAGGGACAGGGGGATATGATTGAGACATTCAAATACCTCAAATGATTTAACTCGGTACAAATGCAGGACCTTTTCAGAGAAAGCTTGTCTACATGAACAAGGGGGCACAGCATGTGCCTACAGGGAGGTAGATTCAAAACCAACATCAGGAAGTTTTTCTTAACCAAAATGGTGGTAGAGCCTTGGAACAGTCTGCCACCAGAAGTCGTGGCAGCAAAGACAGTGAAAGAGTTTGAGCTAGCATGGGATAGGCACTGCAGAAACTTGGGAAGAAAACAAGACTTTGGGGGGGGGGGGCCCGCATGGGCCGAATAGATGGATCATACGGTCCCCTTCTGCCAGCACTGTCTTATGTTCTACAATGTTTAATTAAAAAAAAGTACCTGGAAAAAATGTCCCCTGTTTGACTTCTGTGGCATGCACTCCTGTGCTCTGTGAAGTTGGACGTTACAAAATGAGTGCTGGGGCAGGGCTGGCAGTCAGGAAATAAAAGGGATTGGGTGGCTGGCTCCATGGTACTGAATTATGATTCCTTCTGTCCTCAAAAGAGGGGGACCTGACAATATATGGACCTAATGCCTTTCTGGGAGTTGTCTGTCTAGTGGCTGCTTTTGCGTTGTGGACTGTTGGCTCTTTTTAAGCCTGGTTTACTTCCTAGTCATTGTGTGTGTGTTTTGTTTTTTTACTGCCAGTTGCTATGTTTGCCAGTAACTATGTTTTATAATCTAAATACAGCAAAGGATACAGCCCAGCTTCAGGTTCTGTCAAATAAAAAAAAAAATTCTTCTTTAAGGGAGTAGTCTGTTTCAGTGAAAGTTGACAGACAGCAGTTGCACATGAGTGCTGGAGAAACAGCCTCACGTTTGGATTTCATCAGACTGCTATACACTGACTAGCGCAGCGTCTCAGAACAGCCTCTCTCAAATAATCGGACGAAATCCAAAACGTTGACGGGAAATTTGTCTTGTAGAAGGATGTTGACCATAAGGAAATGGACACAAGACACCTCTCCATTCTGAGGAGCTGGCCAATGTGGACTGCAAAACGCTGGTGATTAGTTTGACTCTGTTCAGATAACATGAGTAAACTGATTATGTCTGGAGAGTGAGTCTATTTCAACAGTGCTGCTATGCAATTATAATAAAAATGATAGTCGAACAATTTGATATATTTGTCATGGACCATGGTCTGGTATGTAGTTATAGTGTACACATACTGTAAAACAACTCTCACATTTTGAAGCTGGTGGGGGAGAGGTCCATGTGGGGCAATGATACTTGGAGCAATCGCCCTCTCTCATTGTCTCCACCTTTTGGGGCTTCCCAGTAGTTTCCATGGAAACGGACTACAAACTGACTGAAGTCACAGAGACGGACAGGGTGGTTACCAGGTCCCAGACTGTAGTTACACACCTGTACCAGTTATAGAGGAGCCCTGCCTCATGCTTGGGAAATGACGTAATGGCAGAGCTGTAAGACTGAACATGTACTTTTTTTTTTCTCCTCGTTTTACTGTCTACATACTATCCTCATACCAGACAAATTAATTCTGAAATGTTACCAGCAAGTGAGTCAGTAACTGATCTTTACACCTCAGGGTAGGAGTTTGATTTATTGGGATAACTATGATTAATCAAACTGGATTACTCACTAAGGATATCCCAGCTGTGATGCTTCATACAACGTCTCATTTTCATTGGGTGGGGGTCCTTATCTAACCAGTTATACAACTGGGACAAACTAAATCGCAGGGAGGTCAGTCACATTTTGCTCAAGGTCACAGTGTGCCGGATGGCTGGGGTGAGAGTTGATCTGATCTCTCATTCCACTGCTTTGCTCTCACTGCTTAGGTGCGCCCTCCCCCAATTCTTTGATTAGTTGTAGTGATATTTTATTTTTAAAGCAGCAGTAGTAACATACATACAGTCAATCCCACTTGTATACCTTTCGGATGTATGCCTTTTCCGCTTATATGCCATTTTCTACGTGGTCCCGATTAATTTCCTATGTTAACAATGTTAAAAAAATCGCTTGTATGCCACCTCATTTTCAGTTGTATGTCTCTTTTTGTAATGTAAATGGGCTAGTTGGGTTGCACTCAGCCGGTCACTAATCACCTAATTAGGTGTTAACTTGCTTGATCGCAGCTGCTGCGCTAAGCTTTTAATTAGGTGTGATGAGGAGAGTGCCCCAACCACTTCCGATTGACTCCATACGTCAGTATGTGACTTCCAGAGAAAGCCGTGACTATGAGTGGTTCTAAACTTTTGAAAAGACACATCCAAAGGTATGAAACAAATGCCGATCTCAGAGTGATTAAAGCAGGACTGTGCACTGTCTGAAACTGACTGTGTTACCGCTAACTTGGCTTACATGAATGAGAGTTATCTGGGCTCTGAACTATGTGGTCACAGGGAACTGTGAACTTTTTTTTCTGATTCTAGCTTGCATTTCTTTTTAATTTAATTGTGGTTAAGTTAAATAGCACGATTATCATGCTGTCTCCTTCTGTAAATATGACCCAAGATGTTAGGACCGTTCTAATAAAACCGTGATTTCTGTACAGCTACTATGATGCCAATAACTAAACAAAACTCGCTCTCCCGCTTGTATGCCATTCCGCTCGTATGCCCAAATTCACGTAGTCCTGGGGTGAGGCATACAAGTGGAATTCACTGTATTAATATACTAAAATGCCAGCAGAGGAGGCCTGATGGTCTTTCATGTCTACTCGATAGTCAGCCCCCATACTGGGCACCAACTTTGCTGTCTCCCCCCCCCCAACCCCTTGGGTTCCTCTGTCCCCAGCCCAAGATGTTTCCCTTGTATTGGACTTTGTCAGCCCCCCCTCCCCATACCTGTCCCAGTCCCTCTTAAACCCCTCCACAGTGTCTGCCTCCACCAATCCCTTGGGCAGCACATTCCATGGTTCCACCACCTTCTCAGTGAATTAACACCTCCTCTTCTCTCCCCTGAGTCTCCCCCCCCCACCCCAGCTCTCATTCGTGTCCTCTAGTTGTCCTCAGTATGTGTTAGTAGATGTTTTATTTATTTTAGTTATGATTTATTTCTGGCAAACACATCACTATACCCAAAATATGTTTAAATAAATTTAATTTTCATTTTCTTTCATTCCTGAATTGAGATACATGGTGCTGATGTTTTTAAAAGTTCTTGCTCCCCTGCGTTGCCCGCCAAAAAAAAAAAAAATAAAACATGCTGGAATAGTGCTGTTTACCATCAGAAATGTGTTTTGTCGCCATCATAATACACCCACAGTATAAATACTGTATTTATAGTAAAAAGGATACCCTCAACGGAAGAGATTTTCAAGGATTGAGAGTGGCCGTCATCTTTAATGACTTGAGCCTTTAATTACAAAAGTACTTATAAAAGCTGTCATTTAATATCTGAGGAAATTAAAATGATACTGATTATGAATCCAAGGATTTAAGAAATGTTTGCAGAAAAAATTATTATTAATTTTACTCACTAAAAAATTGTGCTGCTTTAACGTTATGCATAAACATAAAACCAGACATGCACAGTTGGTAAGTGAGTGGGGATCATTGTCTCTTTTAACCACCTTAAAGACTTATAACATTCTGAACAGGGACCTATTCCCATATTTGCAACTTGGGCATTACCTGTCCGCTGACTGCTGATTACAGCAGGTTTCGAGTCCCCGGACCTCTTGGAGGACTTCCTCTCTTGGTCCACTAAATTGAATGTGCAGGAAAAATATATCACACTACCATACAAATTACTGATTACTGTGGCGAACCCAGATTTAGTAGAAGTTTAGGAGAAATGGGAGACAGACATGGGCGAGGTCTTCATTGACCAAGAATGTGAGCAGATTTTATAGGATGGCTGGAAGGTGACAGCATCCCCTCAGTGGAGGGAATACCTGTGGGAGATCCTGGTACAGTTTTTCCATACCACATCTCGGATGGCACTTTGATAGGGGTACCACTGATAGGTGCTGGAGATACCAGGAATACTATTGTGATTCTATCTGTATATCTGCTTGCAGTTCTTCAGTGTGGTAAATCTGTTGACTCTACTGCTTTGTATACCAATATTTCTGTACTGTAATCAGCTGTTTTTGGTGTTTCTGTTTATTTTATTGTTCCTAGATTGTATTGTTGTTTGTTGCCATCTTTTATGGCCCGGGTCGTGCCTGAAAACGGTCCCTGGGATCAGTGCACTTACCCGGTAATCAGACATAAATAAATATTGCGGTGTGTGAAAGACTCTTCTTTCCATATTTTGGGACTGTCCCAAGGTGCAGAAGTTGTGGACCCTGATCCAAAGCGAGCTGTGTCGGGTCTGGGACCGGGATTTTGCACTGGGCTTTAAAAAGCTAGTTTTGGGACCACTCCGAGGGGTTTGTGGAGTAGAGGCCATAAAGAAGTACTTCCTAGTATGTGTCGTATGGCGGTGAAGGGTATCACCTCCCACTGGCTGTCTTCTGCCCTTCTGACACTTGCTGAGTGGTGGGAGAGGGTAGAAGCACTTGTAGCGATGGAATGCATTACAACCTTATTGCGACTCGCACAGGAGAAATTCCTGGACAAACGGAGTAAATGGGAGGTCTGTTTGAGTCTCCTGACACGCCAGCAAGTTGATGCAGTGTAACCTGACAAAACTCTACTCTGGTAATGATAAATAAGGCTGCTCGCTCCCCAGCTGGTAGCAGAGATTTTTATGTACTTTGTTTACATCAGTCACACCATGTCATACTTAAGGCTGTTTGAATGACTACACCACAGGCAGTTTGTATTAAAAAAAAAAAAAAAAAAAAAAAAACTATTCTTATGGTTACCTTAAGTGTTGATTTGTTTATCTTTGTTCTCCTTTCTATTTTTACTTTGGACTTGGATCAGTTCCAAGGAGGGATTGTACAGGCCAACCTAAATCTCAGTCTTGAGTTGACACACAGCAATTTGTGACTGGGTTCATGTTGTATATCTGAGCCAAGTATGTGCTCTGAAAATGTTTTGTATTGATTTATGTTGCTTGTTTTTTATTCTAATATACTTGGAGTTTCAAAAAAACCAAAAACAAAAAAAACCAAAAAACAAAACAAATTGTGTCTGAGGCGAAAACATATAGTCCAAAAGATACTACTCGTATTTTTGATGATAATCTCTAATGGTTACTATGCCATGATGCTCTCCATTATTATGGCAAAAACTAATTAATTGGGATGCAGGGCTCTGACTACGGGGCAGCCAAGTTATGATACAAGAGGGCGTTAAATAAGCCGACATAATTGATTAGCAGTTTTACACGTGAAAGTGATAGCTGTAAAAATGCATAGTGCTTGACACAGAACGGTTAGCAAAGTTTAAAAAAAAATATATATATACATCTGTTTACTAGTTTTATGTACTGTCATAGACTCACTGAAAAAATGGTTAGCAGTCTACTGCTATGTATTTTTGGAAATGGTTAGCATTACCCACTGTTTTGCGTAGCACATTTCGCTGTGCTTATACCAGTTATTTAAAACCCTGACTACATCATTGTAACATGATTGGGCAGCAAAGTAGTGTGCTATATATAGACCATATGCAGTAAAGATGAATACTAAAACTGCAAATGCATTTCAAGTGGGTACCAGGCTGAAATGCATCTGTGGCATGCACTGCACATTATGTGCTGTAGTCTCTCAAGGTTCTGTTATTGGGGACTGCAGTCTGCTTCAAAGTTATGAAGTCCAATTTCATGGGTTTTATACAACAAAATGTCCTCCCTTTGTGGCATAGAAACTGTATGGTGCAAACCTCAGTGGTGCCATCTTTAATCATCATTTCAACACTAAATGAGCACATGTCCACAGATTAAGTACAAGTCTACATTTCACACCCTCAAACTCTTTGTGCTGGTTCCTTGTAGCGAACAAATCTGGATAGAGAAGATACAGCACAGCCTCTCCTGCCAATAGTGTATGTTAATACTACCGCCGAGTTCACTCTTAAGGTAGTAAGAGTGGACTTGCATGCATTCCTGGGGTATGAGAACCACAGGAGTGGGTCTGATACCCTAAGGATATGAGACCACTCTTACAACTATGAGTGGTCTTGGTGGCTGTATTGGTATATTATTGAGTAAGACATATCGATAATATATTAACATTTTAAAAAGTCCTGCCTAAACATGCCTGTTTCCAGAGCAGCTGCATGTCACACTCTTCACAAAATGCATGTCTCGCGGAGAGGGAAGGAGTGTTCCCTTGCTCTATAATTCCATCAAGCACCTTGCTGATTGTAGCACCATGTGTCTCTGCTACCTGGGTAAGAGAGGTCGGGACCATTCTTAGTACGTAGAAGTCGTGGATTTATCTAATAGGCCCATTCTGCAAAGTCTGAAAGAGGTGGAGGGTCCCACTGTAGAAGCTTGGGTAGCTAAGTCTCAAAAAAGGATGACGGATAGGGGTAGAAACTGGCACGGGCCCACTAGCCAAATGCTAGTAAATTTTTGTATCGAGCTAGTAAGAATTTCCCTTAACTAGCCTGCAGGCTTGTACTGTAGAAGGTAACATTTCAATAAATACATAAGCAGGGTTTGTGGATTTTCACAGTCACTAGCCCTGCTGACTAGTGGCTGCAAAACTTAATTTCGACCCCTGCGGATTTTTGCCCTTTGTCTGTGCTGCCAAGCGAAGGTTTCGTTGGAATACGGTTGGACATTCTCGGTGTGTTCTAGTTTGTTTGCTGGAAGCTGCCGAAATCTTTTCAGCATATCCAGCACCATTGTGCGCAGTACAAGATAGGTCATTGGCAGACTTTCCAAAAGGCACAGGTAGAACAGTGCACTCCAGAAGTATTATAAAGTGAAACGCCTTTGTTACATAATCAAGCACCATCACTGCTTGATTATACAACAGACGTATTTCACTTTATAATATTTTTGGATAGCACTGTTCTACTTGTGCCTTTTGTAGTTCTTAGCCATTTTTATAGCAGCACCTGCTCTTCCATGTAGCCCGTGTGTAACCCCTAGGTGGCGCTATCCCAAGGGCTACTAACCCTGCCTGCTTGGCTAGTTGCAGGTTAAGGGGCCTAGGTTCTGATACAGGTGCCTCCACCTGGAGGTCAGGGTTGGTAGTGGTCAAGCTGACCTGGGCACAGCCCTCCAGGACACTGTAACCCCCCTTTTCTCCTTCTAGTGGCCTGAACAGTACACAATAATCACTTTCACAATTATCCTTATTCACCAGGCAGTTACCCATATTGTTTGCACTTACCACTTGGGCTGGTTACTCTAGCTTGACCCTGGGGACTCCCTGTAAAACAAGGTTAAGCACAGCAAATAACAGTACAATACTCTTGGCACAAACTGGAACCACAGTCAGGTTAAATGCAAACAAAGTTAAATCTGATTTATTCAGGGGACTTGAACAAGGGAGGGGTGAATTCAGGTTGATTTGCTTAAAAGCTGTATTGATCAGACAGTTACGCATGCAGTTCAGAGTCCCTACACTGTTGCACACTCTGGGTACCCAGGTAGGAAAACGGTGGGCTAGCCAGGAATGTTGCAGCTGGTTGGGGTCCTGTGATGGAAAAAAGGAACAACACACACTATTTTTGTAATCCGGAGCCGAAGGGCTAAGTTCATGAAAGAAAAGGCAACAAGACAATCAGAAGACAACACTTTTAGATTTAGCTGTTGTTGCAGGGAGCTACCCTGATGTTTACTCACGATACCCAATACTGGACACAGGCAGGACGAAACTGAGACTGCAGGTTGTTGAGCTGGAGTGCCCAGAGAAGCAGGGCCCACATGAATCACTGAGGTGTCATTCCTGTTCAAGGTGTTGAGCAGGGGGCTGATCCCCAGGCTGGTCTCTCATCGATCACTTTCTCTGTGTAACAGATATTCTGGCTGGGCCAGTGTAGATGGGCCCAGCCAAATGGAAATGGATATGGATTCAGTCTATGGAGCTGGATACAGCCTCCAGCAAGCAAAACACAGTTCGGACACACAGTGGGGAACCAAATCACGACCCGCTATAAGCACACAGCAAATTCACATATAAGAAAATTCCACTGTACCAGGCAAATGGCTTTCCGGTCGCAATTACAGAGTCTCTACACAATCCAGGAGTTCAGAGGTAGCTGGAAGTCCTGACAGGCCGATCGCATTCAGCAAATCTTCGGTCTTCTTCAGGTTAAAGCCTGGTCACAATTCAATGGCTTAATTCGCTCTCCAAATTCGGATTCAGTCCGGAAAAAAAATACAAGTTCCCTCTCAGGAACAGCAGGCAGGCCAAACTCGGGCCTTTCCACAGTTCTCCTGTGCGAATCCACTATGGATTGCTGCTTGAACTATCTCAAGCTTTTATTTCTTCACTTCCCAAGTCAGATCTGGATGTCTGTTCATTTTCGTGATGCAAGTCTCTCAATATTTTTGGATGAGAGATTTATCTGTCTGCCATTAATGATGGCTCCGGATGAACTGAATGTTTTTTTTTTGAATGGCGTACAACTCAGATAGCGTGTTGCTACCAAAGACAGTGACTGCTCTTTTTGAACCTTTGTTGCCAGTTACAAAAGTGGCTTCTCTTCAGTGTTCATGTTTTTGGAGTCTGTCGGGTACACCTCGGCAGTCTGTTCTGAAGACTTTTTGCCCTCCTTAGGCATCTCCTCAATACTGATAGGACTGGCCACAGAGGGCTGGAACTGGTGCTAGTGTGGCCTGTAGTAGTGGTGGCGGTGAATTCTCAATACTGGTAGGACTGGCCACAGAGGGCTGGAACTGGTGCTAGTGTGGCCTGTAGAAGTAGTGGGGGTGAATCCTCAATACTGATAGGACTGGCCACAGAGGGCTGGAACTGGTGCTAGTGTGGCTTGTAGAAGTAGTGGGGGTGCATCCTCAGTACTGATAGGACTGGCCACAGAGGGCTGGAACTGGTGCTAGTGTGGCCTGTAGAAGTGGTGGCGGTGAATCCTCAGTACTGATAGGACTGGCCACAGAGGGCTGGAACTGGTGCTAGTGTGGCCTGTAGAAGTAGTGGGGGTGAATCCTCAATACTGATAGGACTGGCCACAGAGGGTTGGAACTGGTGCTAGTGTGGCCTGTAGAAGTAGTGGGGGTGAATCCTCAATACTGATAGGACTGGCCACAGAGGGCTGGAACTGGTGCTAGTGTGGCCTGTAGAAGTAGTAGGGGTGAATCCTCAATACTGATAGGACTGGCCACAGAGGGTTGGAACTGGTGCTAGTGTGGCCTGTAGAAGTAGTGGGGGTGAATCCTCAGTACTGATAGGACTGGCCACAGAGGGCTGGAACTGGTGCTAGTGTGGCCTGTTGAAGTAGTGGGGGTGAATCCTCAATACTGATAGGACTGGCCACAGAGGGTTGGAACTGGTGCTAGTGTGGCCTGTAGAAGTAGTGGGGGTGAATCCTCAATACTGATAGGACTGGCCACAGAGGGCTGGAACTGGTGCTGGTGTGGCCTGTAGAAGTAGTGGGGGGTGAATCCTCAATACTGAGGACTGGCCACAGAGGGTTGGAACTGGTGCTAGTGTGGCCTGTAGGAGTAGTGGTGGTGAAGCTTGTGTTCAGTGTGTCTGGCTCGAAGTCCAAATCCTGTAGAGAGGATTGGGATTGCTGTGGTTTTGCTGGCACTGGCATCCTTATTGAAGGTATCTGCGCTGACGATTGCTTCCCATGCTGCCTTTCAGTCAAATGATCCTTCACTAGGGCCAGTGGTTGTCTGTTTGCAACAGAAAACACCGAAACACCCCACCCCCAGGAATTTGTTATTTTTAAACTAGCACTAAAATCTGCTCTCCTGAAGTCCAGAACTCTCGCCCTTGTGTGCTTCAGTTCCGCAGCCATCCTTGTATTGAACCACACCATACAGTGATCAGTGGTCCTCATGTGGCCTCCCACCTTGACGTCTGCAGCACTGTCCCTGTTAGGGCAATACTGGACCTGGTAATCACTATCACGAGTGGGTTTACTGACTAGTTGCCAGAGGAACGCCTCCTGCAGAGTCCAGGATGTCCCTGCTTCTAGCTGAAGCAGCTGCTGAGAGGCTCCAGTCTACATCCAGCAGGTTGAAGACCCCCACCAGCAGCACCCCCCCCCCTTTTCTGCCATCTTGCCAGTGGCTTCCACTAATGCCTTATCTAATCTCCCCCGTGCTGGAGGTATGTAGATCACGCCAGTGCAAATGGTGGCTTCATTCCTCATCTCCAGGGAGACCCGCAGTGCCTCTGCTTTCCCCTGCATTCCCTGCATCTCTGTCGCTTTTTATGCTTTTCCTCATAAAAAGCACCACACCCCTTCCTCACTATAGCACTGTGGTTTAGGGCACTGAGCAGCAACCTTGGAGATCTGGGTTTGAATCCCTTGTGACCCTGAGCAAGTCACTTAACTTCCTTGTGCTCTCAGGTCACACCTGGAAACAAGCTTCAGCTTAGCGTGCCTTTTCTGGTTAAACAGTTTCCCCTTTCCCCTTCACACCCCATCCTTTCTGAACAGAGTATAGCTTGGTATGGCCATGTCCCAGTTCTGGTTTTCAGTGCACCATGACTCTGTAATAGTCATCAGTATTCAGGTTGGCCTCTGCGATGGCCTGTAGGTTCAGAATCTTATTTCCTAGACTTGTAGCATTCACACACATGGCCTTCCAGATATTGCTTCCACTCAGCTTGTTTACCCCCTTTTCATCCCCCCCTTGTTAATGCTCCCATTCCCTTCGCCCTTTATCTCTACCACCCTGCTTCTTTTATTAATTTGCACCCTATGGGATTCCTCTCCCTCGGGTTCTCCTTACTCTCTTAAGGTATCCAGGTAACCACCTGTCTGAAATTTCTAGCCTTTTTAAGGACTGATTGTCCCAAATGTCTACATACTACCTGGATGCCTTCATACCTCATACTTCTGAAAAGAGAGAAAAATGGTGCGATTGGAAGCCAGCTCTAGTGATGCAGTCGCCTCTTTCGAATGTGCCAACTGCAGTAAGTGGGGGATCTGCTTGCACTGTTCCATCCTGTACCCATTATCGCACTGGAAAATAAAAGAGAAAGTCAACATTCATTCTTTACAATCACACTCAATTCAGTAATGAGCATCACTCTTAAGTAACATCATTAGTCACGAATAATAAGGCTCAGATCCATTTTCCTGAGGGTAGTGGAGTCTCTCTTCAGTGTGCACTGCCTCCTTGCTGGTTTTGGTAAATACAGGTGTTAGCCAGCCCCTGCAGTGGCACCTGCACACCATATCTGAGAAGTGCAGTCTGTTTTGGTTGGTATAGATCGCCCCATCAGTAATTTCTTTCCTGAGGCCACCGTGAATTGCACCTACAGTGACTCTGTCTCTCCATTACTTCCCCTGATGTATCCATCTTCCACAGCCTCGATACCATCCCTGACATGTAGTGCTATGCCTTCCCCTTTCGTTTTCTGCTGTCCCTCTTACACAGTGTTTAAGTGAGGACTGTCCGGTTCCAGTTGTCATTATCTGAGGCCAGAGTTCCTGTGTTGGCTACGAGGTCCATCTCTTTGTCTGCCATCATTGCCTGGAGCTCACTGATTTTATTACCCCAGACTGCTGGCGTCAAGGCAGACCCTCCCCACCATCTAATTCCTGACCACCTTTTGCTTTCTGCTTATCTTCCTCCATTCTTCACTAGCCTCCTTAACATCTTGCTTTTCATGTTGTTGGCAGGCCATGCAAGCACACCCCTCCACGGTCCCTTCCCCTAGCCCAGTTTGAACCTCAACCTTAGTTTTGCCCACTGTGCTGCTACAAGCCTCCAGATTAAGGGGAGTACTAACTAGGTTCTCTTTCCTCTCTGCTGTCACTGTGGTTCCCCTGGCCTTAGTCTCCCCCACCATCAGTTTAACTGTCCAGTGAAGACATCAACTTAGCCACCTGAGAGTCCAGTGCATGCTCTTGCACCGGCGAGCCAGTATCGGAAGCGAAGACGGGAGCTGGGTCAGGCTGGGAAGGTGTGGCATCGCTTCCAGCTCAGGTAGGGTAGGTGTCAGGATCTGCCACTCTGGCAACCCCTGCGGTGGTCCAGGGAGCTTGCTTCTCTACTAGGGCTTGTCAGTAGCAAGCAAGTCCATTGTCCGAGCGGTATCTAACATTGGGGAGTTGGGCGGGGTGCAAAATGGGGAAAAAATTGAGTAGTTGTATGAAACCTCAGTAAAGTGTCACAAGAGAGCCACACAAAGACAAGAGTCTAGGATTTCAGTAAGGCAGACTTTGCTAGCGTGGGGAGAGGGATCAAAGAAGCCCTGGGAAGAAGGGATCCAGGGGGAGGGATCGAGAAGTATTGGACAAATATAAAAGAAGAAGCCATAGTGGAGGCGACAAAACAGCGCATTAGGTGGAGTAGCAAGGGAAAAGGGAGGAACAAACCACTATGGTTCACAAAGGAGGTAGCACTAAAAGTGAGGAACAGAAAGGGGGCTTTCAGAAAATACAGAGAGACTCGGAAGGAGGAGGACAGCGCAGAGTACCTTGAGAGATGGAGGGAGGCAGAGAAAGCTGTTAGGAGTGTGAATGTGCAAACAGAGGACAGATTAGAACTGACAGTAAAGAGGGGGTTCAAGACATTTTATTCATACAATCCCTCCTCTGTCCTTCCTTCTATCGCTAATGTGAGGCTCAAAGGGGAGGAAAGGGTATGTGTAGAGGGTGACCTAGAAAAAGCAATGATACTGAATGAATACTTCTGTTCGGTATTCACGGTAGAGGGGAAAGGGGCAGGGACCAGGCACAACTAGGCAACAGAAACAGTGGGGTAAGAGAGGTAAACACCAGTCCTTTTACAAAAGAGAGTCCTGGAGGAACTCACAAAACTGAGGGTGGACAAAGCAATGGGACCAGATGATATACACCCAGTATATTAAAGGAATCTCAGACAGAGCTAGCAGCACCGCTGTTGGCCCTGTTTAGCGAGTCGCTTGATACGGGGTGGTTCCAGAGGACTGGAAGGGGGCAAATGTAGTCCCTCTTCATGAGAGTGGTAGCAGGGAGGAGGCAGGAACTAGAGGCTGGTCAGCCTCACCTCAGTAGTGGGTAAGATAATGGAGGCACTGCTTAAGGAAAGGACTGTAGAACACCTGGAAACCATGGGAGCACAGGATCCGAGGCAGCATGGATTCACAGCAGGAAGGTTATGTGATGTCAAACAAATCTGATTGACTTTTTTGACTGGGTGACAAAGGAGGTGGATTGGGGAGGAGCGGTGGATATCGTCTACATCGATTTCGGCAAGGTATTCAACACCGTACCACACAGAAGACTGGTGAACAAACTAGGTAGCCTGGGGTGGGACACACAGTAGAAAACTGGTTAGAAACTGGTTGGGGGACAGGAAGCAGAGGGTGGTAGTAAATGGGATCGAATCCTAGGAAAGGAGAGTGACCAGTGGCGTGCTTCAAGGATCAGTCCTGGGGCCAGTCCTTTGTAATGTCTTCATCAGTGACATTGCTGAAGGGCTGGAGGGGAGGGTCTGCCTATCTGCAGATGTTACCAAGATCTGCAACAGAGTAGACACTCCAGAGGGGATTGAAAGAATGAAGAGGGATCTGGAAAAGCTGGGAAAATGGTCCAGATTGTGGCAATGAAAATTTAATGCAAAGAAGTGCAAAATCATGCACCTAGGGTGAGGAAACACTACGGAGAGCTACAGGATTAGAAGGGGTGGGGGGGAGAATGCTGACAGTTACCATGGAAGAAAGGGATTTATGGATAATCATCACAGATGACCTAAAGGTGGCCAAACTGTGTAACAAGGCTGTGGGGAGGGCCAGTGGGATGTTTGGGTGCATAGGAAGGGGTATCACTAGCAGAAGAAGGGAGGTGGTGAAGCCATTCTACAAGACACTAGTGAGGCTTCATCTAGAATACAGTGTTCAGTTCTGGAGGCCTCATCTTCTTAAGGACATGGACAGGATGGAGGCAGTCCAGAGAAGGGCAGCCAAGATGGTGTGGGGCTTGCATCACAAAACATGAGGACAGATTAAAAGACCTAAATATGTGTACACTGGAAGAGAGGAGGAACGGGGGAGGGGAGAGAATATGATAGAGCCCTTCAAGTATCTTTAAGGCTTGAACAAAGTGCAGTTGGGTGACATCTTTCAGTACAAGAGTTATACAAGAATGAGGGGAACAATATGTGGTGGAGGGTCAGGATAAGAGGAAATGTGAAAAAGGTTTTTTTTCACGGAAAGGTTGGTGGATGATTGGAATAGCCTACCCCAGGAAGTGGTGTGTGCAGACACAGTGGGGGGATTCGAGCATGCATGGGATAGACCTACAGTAAAGGAACCCTAGGTGTGGGAAAGAGAGGCAAAGCCAATGCCCAAGTAGGGTCAGCAGTTGCTGATGCAGGCAGGGAATACGGGCAGACTAGGTGGGCATAGCAGTCCTTCTCTGCCGTCAACCACTATGTTCCTATGTATATGTTATCTGGACCATTTCCCAGTCCGCACTACCACCTGGACCCAACAGTCTAGATGCATTTTCCGGGTGGGGTGAGGACGGGCCTCCCTTTTCTGGCCCTGCCACAGGGGTGGGGGGGAGCAACCAATGGGGGACAGTACCGGTAAGTCCTGGAGGAGTTATGTGTTGACCAGGGATAAGTTGGCACCAGTGGCTTGCCAGACCCGGGCAGAAGATACTTGTGCAAGGAAAACCAAAAGATGTCTAACTCCTACCCCAGCGCATTGGCCCCCTCTCTTGTCAGGTGAGGACTATCACCCTTGAAGATGCCTATCCTGGAAGCCCCCCCAATTCCCCACAAAATGGTACCCCATCTCCTGATACCATCCCTTTAACCACCCAAAAAATGTGTTATGTGTTGGGAGGGCGCTGTAATTGGATCAGACATGAATTTTGTGTTTGGATACTACAAAATTCGAAAACATTCTGAAGGATCAGATTTCTTGGTGTCTGATCACCTGCTGGAGGTTCTGGCCCTGCAGCATATCACCTGAGCCCCTGTTTGGAGATGGGTTACTGCACGTTTGTAGTCAGTGTGGTCTAGTAATTAGAACACCAACTTTGGATTAAGACCACCCAAGTTCAAACCCCACTGAAACCGAATACTCACTGTATGTTATGTTGGGCAGGTTGCCAAACCTCCCAGTGTTCCAGCCCACCTAGCTGCAGAAATGGGCAGAAGCAGGACCCTTACTGAAAACGAGATGCTTCATCTCAGCTGTGCTATCCTGGATAAAATATAATGTACAGTACCTTTGCTCCAAAAAAGGAGTTGCAGTGATCAGCAGTTCCAGGTGCTTGACTGAATGCACGAACACGTATGTCACTGGAGGTTTTTTTTTTTTTTTCTTCCATTTACTCTGTTTGAAGCTGCCAAGAGACTTGGCCATTCTGAGTTTTGTTCCAGTCAAGGGTTGCCCTGAAATCAAAGGTCTTTGTGCCTTTCTCTGAGTTTACTTTAGGAACTGCGTCAGACAAGAACTCTGCAGATCTCCGGCTGCAGTGATTCAGGTTTCAGCTCAAAGCAGGCAGTGAGGTAACTTGGAACACTGCCTGTTGTACATTTATGATGTGGGTGTCTGTAGCTTAGGTGATTGTAAAGGTTACAGTGATATATTGTTAACTCTGTCGGCGTTGTACCAGTCAGCAGTGTAGCCCATGGAATGGTTGAAATGTTCTTGCGTGGATTTTGGTGTCATGTGGACTGCATGTTCATAGTCGATGACTGGAAGCAGTTAATTGGAGGGTCAGTTTTTTTTCCTTGTTGTTAGGGAGGCCTGTGACCTACTGAACAACCCCAGTTTCATGCTCACTTTTTAAATGATTGTGTTGATGTGTTTGTACAACTTGTGGCCATGGTCAAACCAGAGACCCAGGTATCTGAAATGGTTAGCGGGGGGGGGGGGTTCTCAAGAGGCAAGATGTAGAAATTATCAGTATTGGTCTTGGCTCTGGTTTGTGTGCCAAAGCGCTTTTTATTGGCATTCTTAGCATTCAGAGTCCGACAAGTTGACTTTATCCATGACTAATAATTTGGTGCAGTCTGAGTCGATGTAGCATACACTGTCAGAGATGGTTAGGGAAAATGTATATATTATCATGTTACCTGTGTTTATGTTTATAATTAATAAAATGCAGTTGAAAAATGATAGCAGAAAGCAGACAGACATATAAAGGACTGCACACTGAGAAAGCCTTGAGTGGCGAAATGCCTCTTTGCCCAGGCCTTCCATGGGTACATTCTGTCCACCCCCCCCCCCACATTCAGTCATTGGACCGCTACCCGCTGGTCTCACAGGACATCTTTTCCAGCCCCAACACAGCTTTGCACAGACGGACACACTCCACAGGATGGCCACTTAATGACAGTCCCCGAGAAGAGGCAGCCAGATTGCTCCTCCCCACCACCTAAGCGTTCTCTCATTCGCGTTGGGACCGCAAAGGTGCTGGTGACACTCATGGGGAAGTTGTCACAGGGGCAGCCAAACATCATATGTGCATGTCGGCAGCAGTTTTTCTTCCCGTCTGTAGAAACCAGTCTTCCACCCGCAGCTCTCTGCTCCAGTGATAATTTTCATGCCAGTCAGAGGACACAGACTGTCACATGGTCACCCACAATGTCTGATGCTGCCCCTCCCCCCATTAGGGCCTCTATATCACTTCCCTCTCCCCATAGCATTAGCAAGCTATGTCTGCAATGCTTCCAGCCTGAGGCAGAGGGACAGGCTTGTGGAAGGGACCCAGATCACCAGGGCCACTGGAAAATTGCAGAAAATGTTACCCAGGGGATATTTTTGCAGAAATTGTGGGAAAATTGTGGGGGTTCACTATACATCCCCACTGCCCCCTAATAAATCTTTTATTGTTTGCTGTTGCTTGTATTGATCACATGAATTATTAGATAAATGTATTGCTACTTGTAAATGCTTTTAATATGAAGACGTGTGTTTTTTGAAATGCACTGCAAATTAATCATTATGTAGCCTATCTTCTAAAAATCAAGACATCCAAGTCATGCAGTGCTAACTAGATTTTATTCAGTAATTTACAGTTAGTCTGTACTGAATATATCCTGAAACAACATATTTTGCCAGTTTCTAGATGTTAAATAATGAAGCCTGTTTAAACTTCTTGTTTTGGTGCAAGAAAAAAACTAAACAGATAACCAGAGTGCCTAATAAAGGTCTAGTAAGACAAATGTTAATTTTGTTAAAATAATCACTACTGTTAATCAGCATTGTAACATGGGAGAAATGCGAGGGCTCCAGGGAAGGACGGTGATAGGTGAAACGGGGTCAGGTGGGGCAAGAGCAACACGGCATTATGAGATGATAATGGCGTGTTGCTTGTGTACTACAGAAAGCAGCCACAGGAGTAAAAAGAACAGCACAGAAAACGGTGGAGCAGGAAAAATAGAAGTCAACAAGTTGAGAAATGGCAAAGTAGGGACGCCACAGTAGTAGTAGGAGAAGTGTCAACGAGGGACCGGGGCAAAAGAGAGAACCGGGAATTAGAAAAGCTAGAGATGGACAGAAAGAAAATAATGCTTAATTTATTTGGAAGAGCGAGCAGCGTAGAAGTGAAACTAGCAGGTCAGGGAGGAAGTGCCAAAAAGGTAGCCGAAATGAAGCCTCTACAGTGCAGCGAGCACAGAGAGAATAGAGAAACCTGCAGAACAAGTAGACAGGGAGAGAGGATGGGGAGGAGAGAGGAAGACAGAGGAGCACAGAGAACATCCGGAAATGCATCCAATTCCAAAATGTTTATGGGACCGTGAACTGTAATTATCGAGGTCGAAGCACAGACAGAGCAGATACCAGAGACAGTCGGCAAATGTGAGTAGTCAAAATAAGCAAGTATCAGAAAGCGAGTTTCAGGAGCTAAACAATAGGACCAACACGCAGCAAGCCACGGCAGTTCCATGCAAATTAGATAGACAGCTACAGGGTGAAGCAGTGAAATAGCAAGGCAGCGGTCATCCTAGCAGCAGTAGCAAACGAACAACCGCTAAGAAATCTCCCAAATTGAGCGCTATCGGTAAGAATTCCATAATTGTAGCAGAATAGGGGAACAAAAAAAAAAAACATGTATGTAAGAGAGGTTCGTTATCAGTTGTAAAAGTAACA
The DNA here is from genome assembly GCA_016271365.2 of Neoceratodus forsteri. Classification (NCBI taxonomy): domain Eukaryota; kingdom Metazoa; phylum Chordata; order Ceratodontiformes; family Ceratodontidae; genus Neoceratodus; species Neoceratodus forsteri. Next base: position 443,998,303 of record JADMNL010000023.1, read on the forward strand.
GTAAAAACAACTCAAACTTTATTGGTGTCGTTGTCTATTCTTTAACATCACCAGAAATATATCTCTGCGATCTAGAGCCACAGGCAGACCATGTTACAAGCGCATTAATCCCCTCCGAAGGTGGCATCTAATGGGGAGTTAATGCATGGTTGGACCATTGTACACTCTCAACCTCCGGCTTCGTGCCACAATGGTCCCAACCATGCATTAACTCCCCATTAGATGCCACCTTCATCGGTGATTAATGCTTACCTGTAAGTACATTTTGAAATCGCATGATAAAAGTATCAAATCATACCAGTAGCTTTTCATTACATCATACAATAGTTTTCAATACATTTGTACTTTTGTTCTACTCAGTTTGCAGTGATTTTACTTGGGTTGCAATTAGTTTGTCTGTTTGAAGGCAACTGTTTAACTATGCTTAACCTGTTCAGCATATTTTCAGAAATGTTTGCTTTTTGTAGGCTTTGTATGTGAATATACAGTTGTGGCAGACTGACATGTAAGGAATCACTGTCACCAACCCCCTCAGAAGCATATTCAAGTTTATAATCAGCAGGGCCACCCAAACTCTTGACACATTTGAATCAAAATCCTTTCAGACTGAAAGTATTTATACAAGGAAAATCTACCCTACCATTCAAAAACAAGCATTGTGGCCAATGCGTCATTTAGGTGAATGGGGCACTTTGCTCCTCTTCTCGTACCTATTGTTTCAGTCTCTGTGTCTGCAAAAAGTTCTCTGATAGTCTGCTTTAACACAGATTTGAAATGTTCAAGTCTACATATGCATGACCAAAGGATTTTGAAACCAAAGCAGGGAAGTGAATCACATGAAAGCAGTCACATTTGAACCCTTCTCACCTCACACTGAACTGTTTTGGTTAAATCCAAGTCTGTGTACTAAATTGTTAGCATATCTGAGTAGATTTCCTTGAGAATTTAAAAATGTTTATACAATTTCAGTCAAAAATTCCATAAATGTAAGAAAGTGCAAGAAATTGCAGATTTTGTGCGGAGAAGGGTGAAAATTGCGGAAAAATTGTGCCCGCAATTTTCCAGTGACCCTGTTGATTACTTAGTCTGGAGCACAACAAGCACTGCTGGCAGTACTGGGACCACCCTCTAGATGGATTTATAAACTTATCTGTGAATTAGTTGTAGTTCAGTTGTGTATGTGTATTAATTATGTTCTCTGTTTCACCATTTGTAATGTGTGTGTAATTTCTTTATTGTGTAGTGCTTAGAGCGCTGGAAGGGTGCTACATACACCCAGAGAATGGTGAATGGGCAACCATACACGTAAAGGCTGTGTTCCCATCTCTGGGCTGCTGTGACATTCTAGTGACCTCAAGAATGTAGCCCGAAAGGTCATTAGATGTCATAACAACTCCGAGATGGGAACACAGCCTTGTTGTGTATGGTTGCGGGGCAGTCAGGAACTGTCATATTACATTCTACTTCCACAGTGGAGTTTCATCACCTTATTGCTATGCATGAGATCCCTGTTCTTCTGCATGTCTCTCTCTGCTACCCATTCCTTTTCCCCTTACTCCATCCAGAATGCTGCTGAGTACACACAGTACTTATCAGAGCTGGGGAAAGTGTCAGTGACTGAAATAATTCTGTCATTTAAGTAATGGGCAGATTGGATGTGCCTTGCGGTCCTCATCTGCTGTCAACTTCTATGTTTCTATGTAATGTAGATCTGACAAAGCAGACTTTTTTTTTTTTTTTTTTTTATCATGCATAGTATGTACTGTACTGAGAGAACAAGCAAATGGGGGGGGGGGGAGAGAGAAAATGAGATGGGCAGTCCGTAGTTAATGTTGATAACGCCAGTTTACTTAGGTATGCAGAGAGAGGCAATGGAAACTGATATCTGACCTCTGGATTCCTCTGCTGCCTGTCTGTTGCCGCGTTTCCACGGCTGATGTGCTGCTAAATTTAAAGCACTATAGTACGTACTGACTGCCTGAGCTGCATCAATGTTGTGTCCACTTCACACAGTCCCTTTCAGCGCCGATTCAAACCATGCTGGAGAGGGTCTGTAGTGTGTGGGGGAGTTGGCTTGTTGATGACTCTGCTGATGACGTGTATGTACCACAGATGTCAGTCTTTCTGCACATCACAAGGGTAATCATGCTTGCTTTTAGGCAAGGCCCCTGAAATTCTGCGGTTGCGGAATTTGCTGCAGAATTTGCATCATGCCGCAGAATATATATAGTGCCACAGAATTCATTTGTTTTTGGTGAATTTTCATAGAAATATACTGTTTTTCTATAGTGTCAGGCTTTCTTTCCCACCTCGTTTATCCTGAAGCCCCTCCTCTATGCTCAGCATATGATGTCATCGATGACATCACATCATATTTTAGCCAATGACAGGACTGCATTCTGCCAGAGAAATGAATAAATCATGCCGCAGAAGTCAAGGAGCCCTGCCGCAGAAATCGGAAAATTCTGCCGCAGAACGCCAGGGGCCCTGCCTTTAGGTGCCGTTTGGTACTAATAATTGTTTAATTTTAAATTGTGAATACACTTTCTAAATTAGTGTTCTACAAAATCTGTCTGTTGTACTCTGTGCTGTATTTTATGAAAGCTTAATCTGTTAAGACTGATTACACACAATTGGCGTGAATGTCTTTTCATGTGTTAGTCAGCAGACACAATGATGCAGGTGTAGGCTAATTACCATAACAAAGCAGTGCATTTTGTAGTGAAACTTTTTTTTTTTTTTCTGACTTTCATTAACCCTTACTGTGCCGCGGACTGAAATATCAATCCAGAATTGCTATGCATTCTAATTTTGTTGGCAGCCTAAGGGTTAAGTACAGATAGTGTTTTGTTTAATGCATCGCTGTACAATTTAGCAAAAATTCTACTGGAGTTGCGTCGCCTCACTTCCTTGTTTTGCAAGCAGTGGATTGTGGGAGGCTCCCAATGCATCATGGGACAGTCGCTGTTGCATCGTAGTGAACGGTGCAGCTTGTCCACATAGCTGCTTGCACCACTCGCTCCAGAACACATACCCAAGTCTGCTGCAGCTCGGCAAGAGGAGAAGGGGCGACTTACCACGATCGGGTAAGCATCCACACTGTCACATTTGTGCCACAGCAACCAGAGGTCCACACTGCTGTCAACATGGATTAAGGCAGCTGTGCTAAAGACTGCATCCCTAGCAGGGTTTTAGCATGATTTTAGAACATGGTTTTAGCATGGTTTGAACTGTGCTACAATGTGTACACAGCCTGTGCTTGAAGGCTTAAAACAATTTAAGCACTTAAACTGTTTTATCCCTGCTGTGTATAGGGCCATAGACTGGACTAACATGGCTGCCACATTTCTGCATCTGAATGACCAAACTAGATCCACATTATTAATATCTTCTGCAGAAATCAGTTGTGGTGGTGGTGGGTTGGGGGGGTTGGAGGTTGGGGCAAAGAAAGGATAAAAAAGTGAGCGCAGTAGATTTGTTGGAAAGTGCACTTCAGCACCTACTTCTTAATAGAAGCAGATCAAACCCCAGTTTAACCTGTTGCAAAACACCATAGTAATTCCTGATATCTCATGAACCTTCTCTTACACTGGGCTACTGCAGCTTGCTTGGGATAAGAGTAGGTGGCTGTGGTGGGATTTGTAGCTGAAATTGCTGATTCACAAGCCCCTCATCTAACCACTAGGCCCCAGTACCATCCAGCTGTTGCATTTTTAAGGCTGCTCAGTGAAGTTTAGACATAGAAACATAGAATTTGACAGCAGATAAGGACTACTTGGTCCACAGATTCTGACCATTTTTTCTCTGTCTATATTGTCACCCAGACCCTACTTGATAACTCCCCCGCTTTCCACTAAGATTCCCTTATTCCTATCCCATGCATAATTGAATCTCACTACTGTTTTCGTCCAAAAACCTCTACCAGAAGACTGTTCCAGGCATCCACCACTTTTTCAGTGAAGAAGTACTTCATCAGATCTCTCTTGGATTTAACCCCTTCTTACCTCATTGCATGTCCCCTTATTCTAATGCATCTTTGTTTCTGAAGAATGCTCCTTTCCTGCATCTTTTCTACCCTCCATGAGGTATTTATAGGTATCTATCATATTCCCCTTCCCCTCCCTTTCCAGGGTGTATACACTGAGATCCTTCAGTCTTTCCTCATAAGGCTTCTGATGCAGACCCTGCACCATTTTAGTTGCTGTCCTTTAGACAGCCTCTACTCTATATATGCCCTTCCTGAGTTGTGGCCTCCAGAACTAGACACAGTACTTCAGGTTGGGTCTCACCAGAGATCTGTACAGTAAGCAACACCACCTTCCTCCTTCTGCTGGTGAAACCCCTCCCTATGCACCCCAGCATCCCACTGGCCCTACCAGTTGCCTTGCCGCACTGCCATGCCACCTTGACGTCATCGGATATTACTCCTAGGTCCTTTTCTTGTTTGGTGATCATCAATACCTCTTCTCCCATTTTGTACTCTGCCTCTGGGTTTCTGTGCCCTAAGTGTATGGTTTGCACTGTTTCACATTTAAGCCTAGCTGCCATGCCCTTGACCACGTCTCAAGTTTTTTTTTTTTTTTTTTTAATAGACACTTTATATTCCTCTGCCCCCAGCTGCCCCCTTCTGACTGACCTCCCCAGCCCTGTCACCCTGGTGTCACCGGGACTTACCTCTGCCCGGTTGCCGGGTGCAGAGCCTGCCAGAGTTTGGTTGGTCATCCGCAGCTGGAGGAGTTTTTCCTCCATTTTTCTTTCTTCCCATTGCTGTGGTGCATGCAGGGCGTCTTTGCGTGAGAGGCGTCATCGTCCGTCCACGAATCCAGCACCCTCCCTTCTTCTGGCTCCTCTGACCCGCACTACCATTTGGCCTCCACCTGGGGTTAGGTATTCAGTGGGAGTGCCATTCCTCCCTCCCTCCCCGGGAGAGGAGAGCTGTCCTCCGGGTGCTCAATCCTTTCCCTTTCCTGCCGACCCCCAGTGGCCCATGCTTGTTCCTGAACACTGGTCGCCAGCGTGGCACAAGGTGTGACATCCAACGCTTCAGCCCTCAATGCCACCGGGCTACTTCTCAAGTTTTCTAGGTTTCTGCACATTCTTTCCACCCCCTCTGGAGTTTCCACCCTATTGCAGCTTTTGGTGCAATCAGCAAAGAGCTTCTAGTTCTTTGCAGTGTCACTTATAAGGACATTAAAGAGGACCATATCAGTACATGTGTTTCCCATGGCAGCCAGTCAGTGAAACAGATTTGTCTGCTGTGACCTTCCCCCTGTGAATATGTGCTGCCTTGGGTCTCGTAACCTGCTAGATTCAAGATATTGCACAGTCCTTTCCTTTAGCAGTGTCCCCATTAACTTCCTCCCCACCGATATGTTGCCAGCTGCCTCTTTTGTGAATAAGGACTGCATCTGCCCTCCTCCAGTCCTCTGGAAATACACTGGTTTCTAGTGAGTTGTCAAAAAGGACTGTCAGAGGTGCAGCCAGTACCTCCCTGAGCTCCCTCAGTACCCCCTGGGTGTACGCTGTCCGGCCCCATAGCTTTATCCACTTTCAGATTTGCTAGTCGTTTCAGGACTCCCTCCTCTATAAAAGGACTAGTGTCTGCCTCCTTCCCTCTCGTGCTTCTGTTGCTTTTATGTGGTTCATACTCATCCCCTTCCTCTGTGCAGACTGAACAAAAGTATTTGTGGCCTGGTGGCACTGAGGGTTGAGGTGCTGGATGCCACACCTCGCGCCTTGTTGGCGACCTGGTTTCGGGAACAGACCTGGGTCATCAGGGGTCGGCAGGGGAGGGAGAGGATTGAGCATCCGGATGGACTGCTCTCCTCTCCCGGGGTGGGTTAGTGGGATTCCAGCACAGTAGCAACCGCTGGTTGAGACCAAGTGCAACACTAGTGTCAGGACGCAGAAGTGGGCGAACCGCGTCCGACTCAAGCGGCAAGAGGCGTTGGTATGCTGCGCAGCAAGTCATTGCACACCATGTCCCGAGGGGGAAACCAGTAGCAGAGAAAAGCTGCTGCCTCAGTGGTAGGTGATATGACATGACCAGTGGCCAGCCCCCTGCCTAGTGTCTGGCCTTATCGTCCCATGCTCCCAGTCTCCCTCCTCCTCTCCAGTCGCTCCACTTGATTCTAGATAGAGCGCCAAGAGGAGTTGGCTGCCCTGCCCTGGGGGGTTCGGAGCCAGGGGGTTGTGTGGCCGGAAGAGGTTGGGGTGGGGAGGCCGAACTAGGGTTGCAGGTCAGGGGCTTCAGGCGGGCAGCCGAGCTGCTGCTGAGTGTCCACACCAGAGAGATGGCCACCAAGGTCGGTGGTGATAAAGAGAGTTTGGTGGGGGGGGGGGGGAGTATTTGTTCAGGATGTCTACTTTTTTTTCCTGATCTTCCTCTGTACAGTCCCCACCTACCCTTCTTAAAGGAAAACTGCACCCTCATATCATGTAAAATTTGTTTCCATCAAGACACCCTGTAGCTGTCAGGTCTATACTCATTTGCTTTAGTTTGTTTTCACTGTTCGTGGTATCCTCTGTGGCTACCTTTGGGGGTCTCCATTTTGTGATTGTTGAAATCTCATTCTCCATGAGAGCTGCATTAGCATATAAGAACATGTCACAGCACCCATTTATACCATGCATCTCTATGCTGAAAGAACAAATGCTCTGCAAAAACTCTCTGGAAACACATAAACTGAATGCAGTTTAAAGGAAAAAACCCTACATTGCTCAGTTTGCAAAACTAACAGTGTAAATGTGGTATTTCACACCTTCCCACAACTTGTTTCTTTGAAGTCTAATTAAGCAGGCAGCCATACCGTGGAGTCTAAAGAATGACTACACATCATGTTATCATATGCTAATATAGCTCCTGGGGACAGTGAGATTTCAACAACCAACAAATGGAGACACCAGGATAGTTACAGGGCCTAGTATGAAAAGTGAAACGGACTTGATTGTATACATCTCTAACAGCTACATGAAAAGAGTTGTCTGACGTGGAAACAGATAAAATTTACAAGATATGAGGGTGTAGTTTTTATTTCCTTTAACCTCACAATCCCTCCCCTAGTCTATCTCGTTTCACTTGCGTACCTAAAAAAATGTATTGTTCCCTTTCATAACCCCCTGGGCCGTTCTCAGTTTGCACCTTTGCGCTCCTCTCTGCTTTCCCTGCCTCTTTCTGCTTCTCCTGATCCACCTCCCTGTCCCCTTATACCTCCTGGATGCTACCTGTCCTTTTTAGCCTTTACCTTTTCAGCCACTTCCTTTGGGAACCATAGTGATATCTTTTTCCTCTCGTTTTTGCTCATTTCCTTTGCACAGAGGTTGGTTGCCCTCCCTTAGCTTAGCCCACTGTTCCTCTGGCCCATCCAGGTTATCCTCCCCGCTAGGTAATTTCTGAGGCATTCACCCATTTTTCTTTTTTTTTTGGTCTGCCCCTCTGAAGTCCAGGACCCTCGTCCTTGTGTGTCTCATTTCCACCGCCATCCTTATGTTAAACCCCACTGTACAACTGTATGGTGATCACTGATCCCTGGGTGGCCTCCCACCTTGATGTATGCAATAATGTCCCCGCTGAGCACCAGGTGCAGTATTACCCCATCACGTGTGGGCTCCCTGACTAGTTGCCTGAGAAACGCCCTCTGCAGGGAGTCCAGGATATCCTTGCTTCTAGCTGAAGCTGCAGATGGGAGACTGCAGTCTACAACTGGCAGATTGAAGTCCCCTACCAGCAGCACATCCCTTTTTTTGTCATTGTGCCAGTGGCTTCCACCAATTTCTTATCTAGTTTCCCCCATGTTGGAGGTTTGTAGATCACACCAGTGCAACTAGTGGCTCTATTTCCCTTCTCCAGGGTGACCCACTGTACTGCCAGCCCCTCCATTTCCCCCCTTGGATTCCCTGTATCTCTGTCGCTTTGAGACCCTCCCTTACATATAGATTCATAGTCATAGAATAGTACGAGTCAGTAGCCATTGGCCTTTTTGACACAGCCAGTTACCCAAGGAAAGTATAATTCTTGTCTGTCATATAATTATCTAAAGATAGTATCAAGTACAACACTGTCTGAATTGAAACTATCTCATTTAGTAGTTTATTCCAAACATTTATCACCCTTTGAGTAAGCCAGTTTCCACGTAGATTTGTTTTGAAGAACTCTCCTTGCAAATGATATTGAAGAAATCTATTTCTTCTTGTTATATTTTTGGCTGTATATCCTATACAATCCTGCAGGACCTTATCTCTAAATGCCCTATATGTCAGGGATAGGTGATCTCCCCTGAGTCTGCTGTACTCCAAGAAGTACGGTCCCAATTCCCTTAATCTTCCATTATAGAACATGTCTTTCAAGTATCTACATTTTTAAGTAGCACGTCAGTGTGTCTTATCCAACATTTTAATGTTATCTTTGTTGTGGAGTGCCCAAAACTGCACGCAGTACTCGGTGCGGCCTCACCAGGGATGTATACAATAGCAGCAATACCTGTCTGACTCTACTGTTAATATTTGCAAGAATGCAGCTCCAAGTTTTGTTCCTTTTACTGGCTGTTGCTTTGCACTGTTCAGATGGAGAGAGATTTCCAGTAATTTGCATTCCCAGATCCCTTTCCTTGTCAGTAACTGGTAATTCTTTCCCATAAAGGTAGTATGTAGCACCTTTGTTTTTTTTTTTGTTTAATATTTTTATATTTTTTTTTACCCACGGCTTGCCCTGCACATACTGTGCTTTATGCGGATGATACTGTAATTTCTGTCCCAGGCAAAGATGTGTCGGCTATCAAATCTGAATTACAGGATAACTTCCGTGTGCTGGAATCTTGGTTCTCCCATAACAGACTGTTACTCAATTATAAAAAGACCAAGTGCATGCTTTTCAGCACAACACAGGACAAGGTGAGAGGGTCACCCCTGAGAATACTTAGCCACAAAGGAGAAATACTGGAACAAGTCAATACATTTAAATACCTGGGTATCCACCTGGACGACACTCTCGCCTTCTCCCTTCACATCGAGCAACTTATAAAATCCACTAATCTAAAACCTGGTATCCTTTACCGGCACCGAACCTCCATGACATTGGACGCACTAAAACTTGTTACAAGTCGCTCAGTACTCTCCTCATTGGACTACGGTCTCGTCATGTATGGGTCTGGCTCCGACATAGTGCTAAGGAGGGTTAAAACACTTCTAAACAAGACCTGCCGACTGGTCCTGGGTGCACATAAGCAGATGCACTTCTGCATCCTGTACAAGGAAACTGCTTGGCTCCCTCTCCACCTCAGATTTCAATACCAGGCCTGCCTGCTAGCAGAAAAATCCTTGCTGGGACTTACACCTAGCTCTACATCCGTCGTCTTTGAAAATGCATAATCCTCCATCATTACACGAAGTGCCTCCAAAGGAGGACTGGGCGTTCCCTTTAAGCGTACTACACTAGCACAGAGATTTCTCTCTCTCTCTCCCCTGTTGCAGGCCCAAGTGGTACAACGACCTGCCTGCTGCCATTGTCGAATTTACAAGGCTCAGCCAATTTAAAATAGGGCTACGATCTCGCCTTGCCAACATATACGACTGTCAATGTTACCACTAGCCAACAACTGCCAACAGTTGGGTCCTTTCTCCAGTCCTACCTAGGCCTTTCTAAATTCTCTCTCCTTCCATGCCTCTGCTGAATGCCCACCACTCCCCACCCCCTCATCTCCGCGCCCCCCACTGGTCTTCCTCCGTCTCCTCCAACACTCCCCATCCCCCTCCCTTTCCACCCCTATCTGTCCCTCCGCCCCTCCTCCAGTAATCTCCTACCCCCACTCCCAGACAAAGCCATCCCTGGCGCACCTAACTGCCCCCTAACTGAATGGGAGCCCCCCCCCCGTCATGGGTTACTCCCTGTTATCTCCTAAGTATGTACCACACTCTTGTAGTGTTGCTTCTCATTGACTATTCCACAAGTGTAAGTCCTGTACTATTCACTTGCAGTCCTTCTAAACTTGGTTTGTGTTGTAACTGCACTTATAACACTGATGTTAATCTGTTGTAAACTGTCTTCAACTGTATTGTATTGTAAATAGCATGTGATGTCATGTACTTTCCTCTGACTTGGAGCCTTTGTAAATGAGCTCTTGGCTCAAAGGTAATGATCCTAATTTGAAATAAATAAATAAATGTTACACATTTTTCTATATTCGAGGACAATTTACTCTGATTACCCCAGTCTCCAATTTTATTAATTTCGTTCTGGAAGGTTTCAATGGATCTGTCATCATTAACTATAGCACCCAATTTGACGACATCTGCAGACTTGCGCCACCAACTGCCAGATGAAGTCTGCAAAGTTGCAATAAAAAGACTGAATAATGTGGGTCACAAATACAGATCTCTGTGGTACACCACCAGTAATATCAGCCCAATCTGAACAGTGGTCAGCAACACTTACTCTGTCTTCATCTGTCTAGCCAGGATGCAATCCAGTTATTAATCTTTCTATCCAATCCTGTATCTTGAAATCTCATTAAAAAAGGTACATGGCGTAGGGTATCAAAGCTTTTGAAAAGTCTAACTACAAAACATCAATGGAAAACCCATATCTAGTGCACTGTTCACTGGGTTTCAAAAAATTAAATAACTTTTTGTGGCAAGATCAGCCTGCTATGAAGCCATGCTGGGTAATATCAGTAAAATCTGTATTAGACATATGTGCATCTGTCCGATCCCTGACTAATCCCTCCATTACCTTGCTAACAACTGAGGTCTGACTAATGGGTCTGTAGTTAGCCATTCACTTCTGGACCTCTTTTTATAAATAAGAATTATAGTTGCATCCTTCCATGCTTTAATTACAGTGCCCTCTTTCAATGAACAATTAAATATGTCAGTCAGTGGTCCTGCCAGTATATCAGCTGTTTCATCAAGAAGAGCAGAATGCAAGTTGTCAGGTCCAGGAGATTTGTTTGGGTTTACCTTTTGTAACTGGGCTCTGACCTTGTGCTCAGTAATTACTGTAGTTTCATGGTCCACTTTCAGTTTCTCACTTGACCCTATAGAATATGCATATTTCAGTCAGTAAGTGCAGGCAAAGTATATATTTAAAGCTGAGGCCATTTCTTGCTCACACCTAAGTATTAGGTTGCCCTCCTCGAGGGGCCCAATACCAGTATTTCCTTTCCTTGCACAGTTTATGTATTTAAAAAAGTTGTTTTTATTATCCTTTGAACTGGATGCTAGACAGAGTTCATCCTTTTTTTTTTGACTTACGAATGGAGTTGCTACACATTTTACATTTTGCAAAATTATCTGATGAGGGTTTTTTCTTATAGCTGGTATATGCTTTTTTAAGTTTTCCTTTAAGCTTCCTAATATTGTTATGAAACCAAACTGGTATTTTCCCCTTTTTGTTATATTTGATCCTATCTGGAATACATTTATTTATACAATAATCTACTCTTGTCTCTAAAGTCCTCCTTCCAGTTCCAACCACTTAAACAATTCCTAATACAATACTAACAAAGTCTGCCCTTGTATAGCATTGATTCTTGTTGAACCATTCACTGGCTCCCATCTGGTTTTTATATACATGTAGCTCCAAACCTCCTCACTTCCGTCCCACTCTGTCTTTCCTGAATTGAATGTAGACTGGTATGGCCATGTCCCTGCATGGTTTCCCGTGCAGCGTGACTCTGTAGTGACCACAATATCCAGGTCTGCCTGCACCATGATGGCCTTAAGGGATGGAATTTTATTTCTTGGACTTCTTGTGTTTGCACACATGGCCTTCCATATTTTGTTACCACGCTGCCTATTGTCCCCTTTCTTTGGTCTTGCCCTTCCTACGTTTCTCCTTTCTTTTTACCGCATGGTCATACCACATTATTACAAAGGTAACCTGACTCATGAAAGGCATCCTGGAATTTTATGATATTTTGGTGCTAGAGTCTTCAATAGTTATACTGTATTAATCAGCACTGTTGCTGTCCTCTGCAGTCCCTATGTTCTTGTCTTATGCCGACCATGAAACTTTTCAAATCGTAGTGAGTGCCCTGCTGTTTTCTGTAGCTTAAAGTGTGTCTGAGTTAGAAAACAATGCTTTTAGAGAATTCTACTTAGATACATAGAATTTGTTAGCAGATAAGGACCGCCAGGCCCATCTAGTCTGCCCATAATTCAGAGACTTCACAAGGCATGTAACAGAACTGACTGAGAGTATAACCTCTGCTGGCTTGCGCATCATCGGCTCCCATGATGCCTTGCATGAGTGAGGTCATGACCTTTACAATGGAGACAAACTGGTTTTTGCACACCAGGACAAAAGAGTGAAGCAGCCTCATTTATTTTTAATTTAGGATGAATTTAGGGAAGGCGTGCAATAGTGGGAATCATTGTTCATGCCTACAAACTACACAGGTATACAGAAAATAGGTTGAGGGGGACTTTCCTTTTAAAGCAGACGGAATTAGAAATGAGAGCGAACCTGGTGGAACTCGGTTCCCGGAGTGAAATTAAGTCTGACTCGGTTTCCAGGAGTAAAACGAGGACGGAGTGCTTCTGTGTAATATACACACCACTAACGGCACAAAGCTGACTAAAGTGTAAACATTCAACATATAATGAAGAAACATGTCCCCAGACCCCTGTCAGATATGTTCAGTACTAGGTCACTGGTGATGGGTTCCCTCTGAATCCTTTACATTTGCAGCACTTAAAGCAGATTTCATGTTATGGGGACATAGGGAAATATGATAGGGAATTTTTCAAGATGGCGGCCACTCTGGGCTGCCGTCTGTAAGCCCACTAACCATTCTCTAAATTTTAGGAGAATTTGTTTATTTTGTTTATCGTTTAAGTCCTAGTCCTAAGTTTACTGTTTACTGTGTATTGTTACGGTCTAAAGTTTAAGTCGACCGTCATTTATCACGTTTTTTGGAAATTTAGTACCTGTAGAGACTGGCATATTGGAACTGTGGGAGGTCACTTCTGCTTGCTGTGTGTTCGACTGCTTCTCGATCCATGAGGGAATTCTATGGTTGGTGGTCCAGCGGAGTTGTTTTGAGACTGTGGAGAAATCGGAGGAACGGTGAGGTGGAGTGGTGTTTTCCGTATGGGACGGGAACACAGCCGGACTGTACGTGGAGGACGTGGCCGGGTGTCTGTGAGAGAGGACTGGCTGGAGGAAGAGGAAGCCTTGAGAGGGGGTGCGCATAGCGTGCAGCGAGGATCTCTGCGCGTTTCAAAAGAGGTTGGGTTCCTCGGTCCGGACGGAGGGATGGTTGTCACTGCCACCGGAGGGTGGTGGTGCTAATCCAGTTCCTTAGGTGGAGTAGGGGGACCACCGAAGGGTGGTCTAGCTTGCCTCGACGTGGTGAAGGATCGGGTTGAGCTTAACCCGAAGGTGAAATTTATATGCTGCCTGCCATCGCGAAGGATTCCTAGGGAGTAAAAACCACAGCGTGGGAAGGAAAGTGGGACTTCCTGGACCATCTGTTGGTGAAGTACTCTTAATTTCTGTTTTTGGGCCAGCGTTTGCTATATCTTTCTGTAAAGATCAGAACTGGGTTCTGTGGGATTGTTTCAGCCTCGTGAGAGGAAGCTGGCATAATTTTAAATTTCCCATCCTAAAGTGGTGAGAGCACACGGGTGTGGACATTAAAGACCTTGGAACTCTCTCTTTATTTTCAAAGAAACTGTGGTATTGGTTATTGGGACGAGGAGGCCTTCTTTAATATTAAAAGCCAGCTTTACGTTAGGGGCCTGTATAGTTTGGAAAAACTCCTTTCCCCTGCAGTGGTGAGAGCATTGTGGGTGAGAGCAGAGAGATAAAATGAAATCTACAAATTAAAGATCTGAAGGCACATTTTGGACACTCAATAATACGAATTTTGATAGGATTTATTTATTAGACGTTTGAATTAAGGGGTATAGATTTGTTAAATAGATATTATATTTTATATTTAGTTAAGTTATTTGGTTATTGTGTTTATTAGATTTATAGTTTATTTAATTGTATGTTATTTATTGTAGAGTAGTTGTAGTTACTTAAGTGTTTTGAAGGGGGTTAATTGTTTGTTTATTGTAGTGTTAATTATGTGCTGGGACAGTAGTAGGACAGTCGGGTACTATTCCCCCTCCAGGCTCAGGGACCTTCGTCCTTTCTCCTGTCCCCCTCATCGCCGGAGGTCTATAAAAGATGTAGGGCTTTGGGGATTGTGGGGAGGAGGAGGAGGACTGGTGCTGGGTCTGGAGGAGGAATGGAAAGGAGTGAGCGGATAGAGATAGTGGGGACAGGGAGACGCCCTGGGGTGAAATGGGCCCAGGAAAGGGGACCTCCCTGTCTGGTGCCCATACCCAAGGGTTCTGATTATAATCAGCAGGTAAGGCGGTCATCCTCGGAGGCTCATCCTATTTGGGCTGTGTTGTGCAATGCCAGGTCTATTAAAAACAAAACGGCTATTATAGCTGATTTTGTTAGGTCATCTGACCTGGCGTGCATCACAGAGACCTGGCTGGATGAAAATGCTGGACCAGTTTTGGCAGCAGCAGTTCCAGCCGGGTACTCATTGATACACCGCCCGAGGTTGGATCGTAGGGGCAGGGGTGTTGCCATCTGTTTTAGAACAGAACTGGGCCTAGTGGCGGTACCAGTGGGAGTCACCGGGTCCTTTGAGAGCATCTTAGGCGAGGGTGTGGAGTGCAGGATACTTCTTGTATACCGTCCACCAGGTGACGAGAATGTTTTCCTGCGGGAAGTTGCAGACTTCATTATCGACCTGACATTGGGGTCCCCCAGATGGTTGGTTCTGGGGGATTTCAATGCCTGAGTCGATGATGAACTCTCACATTTTGGTCAAGACTTCCTCCAGTTGATGATGTCAGTGGGCTTCACACAGGTAATTTCCTCCTCGACCCATATTGGTGGGCACTCACTGGACTTGGTGTTCCTTCTGGGGATGGGGATATCTGACTTGGTGGTGGAATCGGTCGGATGGTGGGACCATCCTCGATTGGGTTCAGTTTTGAGGCCACCCCTAATAGGTCAGCTCCTACGGAAGTGGTCCGGTACCGCCCATTAAGGGGTGTTTTCCCGGATTACCTGATGGCGGTGCTGGACCCATCGGGCCTACCGATAGATTGCTTGGATCCGGGAGACCTGAGTGCGTGCCTATAATAAGGTGGTGGCGGGGCTCTGGACTCCATTGCTCCTGTTAGTGTTCGTCCTCTCCTCTTCATCCCAGGTCTCCTTGGTTCGATGAGACCATGGGGAGTTGAGGAGAGTTGGCGAAGGTTGGAGAAGGTGCTGGCGGGGTCGGTCTGGATGATGACAAACTTAGTTTGATGAACCACTATGTGGTCTATCAATCCACAATCTCTCAGTAAAAGGCAGAATTCCTGTCCAGAGAGATTGCGGCTGCCAGAATAGACCGGCTCAGCTCTTTCGGACCGTGGACAGACTGTGCAATCCAGCCTGTCTTCAGCCCGGAAGAGCCTTTTCACAAGAACGGTGTGAGGAGTTTGCTCTCTTCTTTGCAGATAAGATTGCCAAAATCAGATCTGACGTCTGCTTTACCCTCTCCAGTAGGAGTTGTGATGGTCGGCAGGAGATGTCGGACACTCAGTTTGCATGGTCTGACTTCAGCCTCCCCACAATCGATGACATTGTGATGATCATCCAATCACTACATCCGACCAACTGTAATTTGGACCCTGGCCCCACGCGTCTTTTAGTGGACTGTGTGGATAAAATCGGCCCAGTCCTGGCTGCGATAGTCTGGAGGTCCTTGGGAGAGGGGGATCTTCCCAGATCCTCTTAAGGAGGCTGTAGTTAAGCCTCTTCTGAAGAAGCCCTCCTTGGACCCGGATTGTCTAGAAATTACAGCCTGTCTCACTTTACCCTCTGTGGGTAAGTTATTGAGAAGTCGTTGGCTGCAGCTGGATGATCATCTGACCAACAACAATGTCTATGATTCCCTCAGTCTGGATTTAGGAAAAGGCATAGTACCGAGACAGCACTTGTTGGTTCTAAATGACCTCCTAATAGCGAGAGATCGTGGGTACTTCTTTGATCTTCTCTCTGCAGCATTTGACACTGTTGACCATGGTGCTATTGGAGTGTTTGCGGTCTATCTGTGGACTGTCTGATACGGTCCTCAGGTGGTTTCAGTCTTACCTCGGGGTAGGACTCAGAGGGTGGTGTCAGGAATTTTTCTTGGCATCAGTCTCCCTATCCTGCGAGTGCCGCAGGGGTTCCATTTTGGCGCCCATGTTGTTTGCAGTGTATATGCCGGCTTAGGGAGTGATTGTTAGACGACACGGTCTGGGTTTCATTGCTACGTGATGATACCCAGCTGTATATGTCTTTGTGCCCAACCAGGATGCTGCCATTTCGGTATTTAACAACTGTCTTGCTGAGATCCAAGACTGGATGAATGGGAGTTGGCTGCGGTTGAACCCTGAAAAAACTGAGGTGTTGGTTGTGGATAAGGGTCGCTGTGAGGCGGGTTTGTTGGCTGGATCGCCCTCGGGCTTATGGCTTGGGGGTGTCCAGCTGACAACCTCAGACCAGGTGTGGAATCTGGGTGTTGTATTTGACGACTGTCTGACTTTTAAATCTCAGGTGTCAGCGGTGGTCAAAACTTCCTTTTACCACCTGAGGAACATCGCCCGGTTGAAGCACCTGGTTCCTCCAGAGGATCTTCCAACGTTAGTCCACGCTTTCGTTACCTCCCGCCTTGACTATTGCAATTCCCTTTACCTGGGGCTATTGGGGGTTGAACTTCACCGTTTGCAGCTGGTGCAGAATGCAGCAGCCAGGCTGTTGACTGGATCTTCTAGGTCTAGTCATATAACGCCTGTGCTTCGCGGGCTGCACTGGCTGCCAGTTTTTTGGCGAATCACCTTCAAGGTCGGTTTGCTGACCTATAAAGCCCTACACGATCAGGGACCTACTTACCTGAAAGAGCTCCTTTGTCCCTACTGTCCTCCCCGCTCTCTCCGATCCACTGACGAGGGATTGCTAGAGATCCCCAGGGTCCATTTAAAAACTTCAGGGGCAAGATCGTTTAGTTTTATGGCCCGACCCTGTGGAATTCTCTACCTCGTCAGGTGCGAAATTGCCCGACTGTCCAAAGCTCTAAAGGAGCTTTGAAAACATATCTTTTTAGCAGAGCTTTTAATGATTTATGATAGTTTTAATGTTATTTAATTATTTGTTGTTTTATGTATTTGTACAGGTGGTTTGGTTATAAGAAAAGCGTCTTATATAAATAAAGAATGAGTGAATGAATGTTAGGATTACACTGGGCGTGTCCAAAACCTGAAAAGGCAAACTTTGCTGTTTTAACCCCTCTAAGGGAAAACATCAGCAGGGTGCTAAGAACAGCAAAGTCATAATGCAGTGTTATGGATTGTGGAGGAATATATATATTGCATACCAGCTGCATGACCCCTGTATTTGAAGTAGTTTCCAGAGGGTGGCTGAATCCATGGCCCATAAACTATTTCCCTGTTGCCTTGTAAATGTGTGTTAATCACAGTAACATAACAAGTAAATTATAACTGTCATACATTGACGTATAAGGCCCTACACGGTTGGGGGACAGTCTACCTGCAAGATCTCCTCATGCCCCACTACCCATCCTGGTTTCTCTGTTCCACCGAGGGTTGCCTCCTCAGTGTCCCTAGGGTGAGGTTGCAAAATTCTGGTGATCATACTTTTTCAGTGGCCACACCCACCCTATGGAATTCCTTATCCTCAACAACTTTGGGAGGCACCCTTGGTGGAATACTTTAAAAAGGGATTGAAAATGTTCTTATTAGGCCAGCCCGGTGGCACTGAGGGTTGAGGCGCTGGATGCCACAGCCACGCCCGGCGACCTGGTTGGAAGCGGACTGGGTCGCTGGTGGGTCGGCCGGGGGGAGATGGGCTTGAATGTCCTATGACAGATCGCCTACTCCGGGGAGGGTTGAAGCCACAGCCCGTGCACTTGTTTGACTTCGAGCGGAAGCTCGGAGTACTACAAGCCCCTAGTGGTAGGGGATGGGTGGCTGCTGTGCAGCGTGATGTCAGCGCTCAATGCCTTGACGTCAGGGGTCTCACACTGCAGGGGTGGGAGAAAAGGAGAAAATGCCTGCCATCGCCAGGAAGACGGAGCCCCGAGGCGTGCCCTCAATGACGTTCACCCACCCAACTGCCCCCCAAACTGATGGACGTAGTGATGGGGCATAAGGCTCGGCCCATCCCCACTCGGGGAGGGGGGGTAAGCCGAAGCTCCATGGGGATCTGAGGGTCGTTCGGGCAGTGTGGAAGGTAGAGGGATGTCTGCCTTAGGGCTCCTGAAGGGTCTGGGATGGCAGGCTGGGAAGGCGCACAAACACAAATTAAAAAAAAAAAAAAAAAAAGTCTTATTCCACCAGGCATTTAATGAGTTTTAACTGTGTTATATGATAACTTGTGTATTTTGCTGTTCGCTCCAAATGGGATTTTGTGCTTTATTCATGTTTTTAAATTGTATTGTAAAGCACTCCGAGTCTCCAGAGATGGGCACTATATAAATAAAATATTCATTCATTCATTATTCTAGATCTTTGATCAGTCCGATGCATTAGCAGCCATACTGGTTCTGGCCAGAGTATGTTTGTATTGTTTTTGTATGGTTTCTCAAATAACAGAAACTTAATTTGAAAAGTTTAAACAGGCGTGTGCTGACGTCTCTGTGGCCAGAGTGCTGCTCAGCACTGCACTTTCTCTTCCCCAACCCCCAACCCCCAATGGGCATGGGAGTGGAGGCAGGGAGCTACCATGTCCGATCCTTGCTGCAGGCACTTTTGAGAAAAACTGCTGTGGCTGTCTCTGCAGATTGTGAGCAAACTGTGGTGAAAATAAAAGCTAAATGAGTACAGCTGGCATGAGGAATTTTATGAGAGTCATTGCACCACAGAAATGACATCATGGCTATGGTGTAGCAACTTTCAAAAGTCACTGTATCATAGTTCTGACATCACAACTGTTCTACAACAGCGATTTTGCATATATGGATTTCCATATTCATATACAATGGACCCTAACTACACACATACAGTATAAAATATAATCCACCTATTCAGTCCTAACTATTGGAGTGCTACTGTGCCCCTAATATGGGTTGAGCAGGGCTTGCTGTGTAAAACCTCAAATTTTGAACTCTATCTTTGCAACCATTCAACAGATTTACACAAACTTTACATGGCAAGTTTTGTGTCAGTCAGATATGCGGATTCTGGGATCCAGATGGTAAAAATAATAAAAGAGTATGGATTTGCGTTTTTTTTTTTTTTTTTTCCTTGTACCCAGATGGTTTGGAATTTTGGTCTGAAATGTTCCAGAGTAGAACGGGCTTGACAGACATCGTGCCTTTCGCTTGTTTGGGTGAAAAAATATTATTCCGTTCCAAAGTTATTAAATTAAAAAATTTCAGTTTCTGTCAATGAGCAATAGTCTTTTGGCTAGCTTCCTGGAATGGGAACAATTTTGGGTCAAACGAAGAAAGATCCTTATTTGTTTGATGTGAATCCTTTTTCATGAGAGAAACTTGCTTTTTTGTTTGCCGCCATCTTGTTTTCCTTAAAAATGTCAAATCCCCTCCAAAATGACAGCCTTCACAGACACTAAGACATGTATCTTGCTCAATGGGACTCTGTTAGGTGGATTCTCCACTTATCTGTTGGAAAAATGACCCCGGCATTTTTTTTTTTTATTGTTGTCATTTAAATCCTTTTATGTCACTTGTTTCCGTGATTTTCGTAAGTTTGCTTTTTTCCTTTAAGCGAAAAAACATTCCTTGTCATTAAAAAAAAAAAACTATTTTGGACTTAGTTTTTTTTCACCTTTTTTCGTGAGTCCTTTTTCATTTAAACAAAAAAGGATCCCTTATCACGAAAAAAGAATTCGAATTTGGTTTATTTTCCGATTCTTTTTTCGTTTCAAGGGATCCTTTTTCATATAATAATTTTAATATTTAAATGAAAATGATCCCTTGTCTGAAAAAAATTCTGACCTAGTTTTTTCTGATTCTTTTTCATTTCAAGGATCATTTTTTGTTCGATTTTTTTTTTTTCCCAACTCTGATGCGCATGCCCAGAGTCATAGTGATAAAGCTTGCTAAAGCTTGCTCCAGGCAGCTTTAAGTGACATTAAAAATCACCCAAAAGGCTCACTGTCCCTTTAAGAAACCAGCTGTCTCACAAGCATCCCTGTCCCATCCTACTGCGACCATCTCAAAACACCTCCCAAGTCCCAGTTGTCTTTTTTTTTTTGTTTGCATGTTCGTAATCTCAGTCATTGCCTAGACATTAGTTCTCCTGGTACTAGTTTTTTGTTTATTTTGTTACTGCAAAAATGCAGTATTTGCCTAGTTTCATGCTAGCCTAAATGCAGTAAGGTGGCTAAATTGTTTGGTGTTTAAGTTGGTAAATGCAGTAATTGCCAAAGCCTCCTTGGTTTGTAGTTTTAAATTTTAACTAATGTAACTTCTGTTAAATTCATACTGGTAGCCCATACTGTAATTTGAGCCACATTACAGTCAACATCTTTGACCTAAAAAGGTGTTTGGTATTTAAAACTGCTGACTGCTAAATGTAGTAACTACCTAGTCAGTTTGTAATTTCAAATCTTGAGTAATGAATTAGCGCATCAATGTGAACAATAAATGTTTTTTTTTGTTTTTTTGTTTTTTTTCAGACTGCTAAAAGCAGTAATTTATTGGCCAAATGCAGCTTACTAAGAGTATAGTTAAAATAGTAGTAGCCAAATTGGGCTTTAGGCTATATCTGTCTTTCATTACTACCGCTAGCTTAAGTGAAATAATTTGGGCTGCAGTATTAACCTGCGATGCTGCTTCATTGACAGCTAAAGCAGATTCGTTACGTATAGTCTAAATCTGAAACTTCCACATCTTTTGTACAATTTTCTATATTTTTTCATATAAACTGCAGTAATTTTATTGGCTACAAATCTATAACCTGTTTGGTATTTAAGTTTTTCAGTCTCACTTGGCTAAATGCTGCCTAAAATTGCCAATTTTTGTACTATGAAAGCTTGTTAGCTGTGGGTTACTAATGATAATTCATGTTTTGCATACTGGTAAATGCAGTTATGACTTGACAAACCAAGTTTATCAACAGCTAATTTTTATTGGAAACAAGGTAGCTTCTCTTTCCTGATTTCTCCTGAGTTGTGAAGTATTTTGAAGAAGAAAAAAAATACTCCGACAAGAACTCAATTTAAACCATTTATTATTACAAATCAAAACATCAAATATGTCCTGTCTTGGATATGAGTTTACCAAAAAGATAAAGAAACCAGAGCCATCCCAGTCATCTTCTGTCGAACCAGATTCTGAATGTAGCAGGATGTTCCATGTCTTCTTTAGCAAGAAGTTCCTTGACCTGTGGAGGCTGGTGCCCCGCCTCCCAGGAAAATGAGCCTTGGCTGCCTAAGCAAAGAAAATGTCAGACAAGGAAAGGGATTTTTTTGGGAAACAAAACCCGTAACACAACATTTTCAAACATCATGGAGGAAAGAAAGAGAACGGCTTATAGTTAATCCAGAAAGAACAGAGATGCACTGCAAGTATTTTTTTTTTTTGGGGGTTCTTAAAGAGAGTAGCCTGTTTATTATTGGATACAAAACTGCGATGCTTGGTACAGTAAAAACATATGAAACGAGTCATATTCATCATGAGGTGACCAATCGTATTGCTGTTCAGAGTGAGCCTAATAAGAATCCAGTTGTCAGAGGGTCGCTATTAATGGGTAAGAAGACAAGTGAAATAATGACCCATAGCACGAGGTTTCTTACAGCATGTCTTTTGTTCAAGACATGGAACTTCTGTCACAGACAGGGAAACATGAAACGGTTGAGTCAAGGTACATCAACGACTTATTAAGGATATTAATGCTCAACTTGCAGAATACAGTATGTCAGGCAATTTAAATATTGTTCACCGCTGGATAATGGTAATACTTCCTCTACAGTAATGGAGGGAGAGCTAATTTATATACAATACGTGAAGAATGGTGAACCTGTGACAGTTTTTTTACCATTGTAGACATGGGCAAGCCTACATCAGGTAATATTTTTCTGTCCATTATGAACAAATTCTGGCCAGAGCCAATACAGCTGCAGCCGAGCTGACTGAAGTCACGCTATAACACGGCACTGTCTGCCGTGTCCAAGATGGCTGCCAGAGTTCAGTGTGCATGGTACATGCGTGAGTTATCTCTCATGTGCACTGAGCTTCAATGACCATCTTGAACAGACTGCCGTGCACTGCCGGGCAAAATAGTGCGCCCGTGGGGAGTGGGGCAGGTGGTGAGCACACTGTTTTACAGTAGCGAAGGAGCGTTTGGAAACCCCAAAACAGAAGCGTTCCCCAGTGTCAATCCTGTAGCGCATTTTTAGAACTACTGCAAGATGGCTGCAGGCTCTGCCCACTGCAGTCATAAAATTATTGCAGAAAATGCAAAAGTAGATGGTATTTCTTTCTTGGTAGGATTCTGTGCTGATGGAGTAGCGGTATATTTTGGAATGAATAGTGGACAAGGCCCTGATTTTTCTGTGGCACTTTGGGACCAAATTCTGTGACACGGTTGCCATATGCTGCAGAACTTCTGAGGCAGTGGTTTGTGCACTTGTAGATATAATTTATCACAAGTCTCCATTGTGTGTGATTATATAGATAAATATATGCTGAAGACATGGATACAAGAGCTGTTACATAAATGCTGATATTTGAGCTATTTTGTACGTAAATTGTGTTTATGTACACAGTGGACACATAATCAGCATTTATGTACATGGTAGACACTTTTGTGATGTGTTTGTATAATAGAAATATCATCATGACCAACTGGCACTACTTTACAGTACATCAGAATTCACTTTCACTTTAAAAACTCGCTCCCTCCTTCTCATAACATCTCTGTCCTTCGCACTTTCATACAGTTTAATATAATCCATCCTAACTTCATGATCAGCTCTTCGGCAAAGTAATAGTAAAAGTCCACACTCGGCAAAAAAAAAAAAAGGGCGCCCCCTTCCTCTTCAGCTCCAAACCACCTTGCATTCATTCCCCTTCCTCTGCTTCACTTCGGTTACCGTTCGCCACAGTGCCTTGAACTGGATCACAGCATGCTGCCTGCTGGGCCAGCAGCTGCCCCTGCACACATTTCTTTTTTTTTTTTTTTCCAACATTTTGACCTCAAATTTTGAACAGTCAATTTATGACCCCTCCCCCCCTCAACATTACAGGTGTAATTTTTAAAATACTGAACGAAACGTCGTTTCGTGTCACAAGAGCAATAACATGTTTTAGGCAGGATCTGAAAAATAACTCTCATTACATTCTTGAGGTGATGTGAAAAAATGGATATGTTGAAAATATGGGGTCAAAATATTAAGAATTACTAAAGTTATAAGTGAACGTTGAACATTTTTAAACATACCTTAATAAATTTGGTACTGTTTAAGATTTTGATCCCAGATTTTTAACATAGTCTTTTTATGACTCCACTATAGGAACCTGGTAGGCGAAATGTTTCAAATCATGCTAGAAAGGAAATTTGATGGAGCGACTGTGAAATTACCTTTTAAGGCCAAATTTGAAAAGTGTCACCTACCCTATTCATGAGGTGGAGTCCAGAAAAGGCCATGCTGAAAGTTTGGTGCACACACATCAACAAATGACACAAAGTTATGGGTAAAAGTTCAAAATGCATTGAAAATACATTGACTAAACTTATTGTTTCTTCACTTCCTGGTCAGCGGTGAAGAGACTGACGTGTTTCCTTCAGAGTGGATTTCGGGTGCTGGACATTTTTGTGTGAGTTAAATGGTGGGTGCTGAGTGGGTGATCGGTGTAGAGTAGTCCAGAATGCCACAGAAGACATCGATTGTTTTCTGTTTTGCAGGGCATAAATAAACAAGCATTTGTCAATGCCGAATGTTTGCTTGCTGGCATTGGCAGTGGTAGTGTAGAAGTTACAGAGCTGCGTAATAGGAATGGCAGTGAAGTATTGAACCGAAGCCAACCCCACTACCACCTTGCAGAGAGTGACAGGCATTGGGGTGTGCGTTTGGGTCATCAGGCGTAACGGCCACGCCATTTCACCACACCCCACCCTGCAGATACTGACAAGTGTCAAGGTGTGCCTTGGGGTCTTTGGCCCTTATGTGCACCCCATTCCATCAGGAAGTACGTGAGATGGGTGTGGTATAGGAGAATGGGGTGAACTTTGGGGCCGAAGAGTCCAAGGCATACCTCGATGCCTCTCACTGGCTGCAGGGTGTGGAATGGTATAAGTATTATAGGCAAAAATCTCAAGTCACATCCCTGATGCCTGTCATTCTCTACAGGGTTGGGCGTTATGGTTGGAAACCCTAATACCTCAGGCATTCATTGGTATTTTCACTCCAAATTTTCAACATGGTTTTTTTTGTGACCCCACGTCATGAACAGTGGCAATATCAGTTTGTTAGCGGAAAGCTGCTTATGCACAGCGACTACGGCATTTAGCACCACAGATGCAAAAACATTTTGAAGAGGATGTAAAAAATGATAGCTGTATTGTTCATGGGGAGGTGTAAAAAATGGCAATGTTGCAAATCTGCACTAGTAAAAATATTAAAAAAACTGGTGAAGTCACGAGCGTGCATAGAAACTGTGCAACGCACACCCGTAATGTAATTAGTTTGGGGATTTTTTTACAGCAGATTGTCAACACAGGCATTCTGGGACCTCCGATCATGAAAAATGTCGCTGTGATTTTCTTTATTTGTTCAAAACAATGATTTTCCACAGCGCCCACGCATCTCTGCGCTGAAAGTGTGAAAATACATTTCGGCCATGTTGTGAAAAATGACAGCTGTACTGTTCATAAGGAAGTGTGGAAAAATGCCACTGGTGAAAATCTAGACTGAAAATATTACAAAGTCATGAACTTAGGAGGGTGTGTGGAAACTGCGCAAGGCTTACTCGTAACACAGTCATTTTATGGACTTTTGTCACCAAATTTTCAACATAGCCATTTTAAGACCTCTGCTCATGAACAGTGTTGCTGTGATTTTCTTAATGTGTCCATACATTGATTTCACACACAGACTGCGCCATTGTGCGCTACATGGGCGGAAACATGTTTTGGGCAAGATGTGACAAATGACAGCTAGACTGCTCATAAGGAAGTGTAATAAAATGGCAGTGTTGAAAATCTGGATTGAAAATTCGCACACTTACAAGTGTGCGTAGGAACTGCGCAACGCATGCTCGTAAAACAGTCATTTTTTGGAATTTTTCCACCAAATTTTCAAAATAGGCTTCTTGAGAGCCCACCTTATGAACACTGGCAGTGTCGTTTCGTTAATCATTCCGGAAAGGTGATTTCACGCGGTGGCTGCTAAATCACCGCCGGGCCAAATAACGCCATGACAGTGACAGCATTCATGAGAAGGGGTCCCAAAAACCCCATGTTGAAAATTTGGTGCAAAAATTCCAAAAAATGCCTGAGATATGCAATAAAGTTGAAAAAACCCTATCTATCCCATTATACAGCTTACCGGCAGTTCCTCAGTTCGCGGTCGGCTTTGAAGAGTGCAGGCGTGTTCCAGTCCGCGAAGATCGTCGTGCCGAGCTGCGGAGGTAAGTATGAGGTGAGGGGGTGTGGGGAGGCAGGGTGCGCAGTGGGTGGAGTGCGGGTTGTGGGGGCAGGGAGAAGCGAAGAGGCGAATTTATTTTCCAGGTTTTTTTGTTGTTGTTTTTAATGGCGGCGGCGGGGAGGTTGCCGCGTAAGGTGGATACAGCGCGAGCACGACTGGTTGGGTGGTTGTGGAGCTGATGGGGATTGGGCACCCCGTCGGCCATAGCATCAGTTGCCACGCTGGGGTGGGCTCCCAGTGTGGCACCCTGTACTCTGGGGAGGACAGTGGAGCCGATGGGGGATTGGGCACCCCAGTCGGCTATACGATGAGTTGCCACGCTGGGGTGGGCACCCAGCGTGGCATGTGGAAGGCTTTTGGTGGGGGGCGCAGCACAGCCGACCGGGATTGGGCACCCCCGGCTGTACAGTGTGTGTGTGGGGGGGGCCACACGCAGTATGCCTGTGTGTGTGTGTGTGTGTGTGTGTGTGTGTGTGTGTGTGTGGGGGGCGCATGAGCAGGCGATATCGCTGCTCACTGAGCGTAGCTCCCTTTCTTCTTACTCCTGCATTTGGAGCTGTCATAGACAGCTCCAGCATCGATGGAGGACTGGGGGCAGCGCCTGCCAACACACTGACTGAATGGAAGAGGGTGACACACCTCAGCTACGGATGATGACACTATGTTTCTTGCACATGCGTGCAAGCAAACATAAAAAGCAAGAATGAGGTGCGAGAATGACACTGGAAAGGGCAGCCAGTGTCACATTGTTAAGAGGGCGTTTTAGTATTGGGGTCTGGGAGGTCATGACGGCCCAGCATCTTATCTTCATCCCCCGTGTCTAAATTCAGCTGATAGCTCCTACGCATATAGGGTAGACTCAAGAACCAATAATATAGAACCTGGGGTTCAGTTAATTTATTTTCAGTGGAAGCCTAAAGCTTTCAGGTGTCAAAATATGGAAGTCGTTCCAATTTTTGGGAAGTTAAAATACTTCCAGAGTCCCACCTTTGGAAGTCAGTATTCTAGGAAGGACAGATTTATTGATGTTAAAATACAATTTCTTTCAAAAAAATCCCTCATTCTAGGGACATGGATATGTTGTTCATCCACACTGTCTGGCAGATTCCTTGCTGCTTTAAATCTTGCCAGAAGGTCTTCAAGCTGGCTTCTCCCACCCACCTGGGTGGTAAAACTCTTGGCTCTGCCCCATCACGCCAAATCTTCCTTACCGCTTGGAAGCTCAGGTTCCCTCCTTAGCGCTCTGCATTTTAGACTGGATCCTAACTCTTTGGTTCGTCCGAAACTAGTTTTGAAGTTTTCTAAACTTCGGTCTTCATCATCCCTCATGGCTGCAATGGACAAACTGATACCTGGCTTTCGGAGGTGCCCTTGCGGGCAGAAAATATCCAGGACGGATCCGCACTCTACATGCATCTACTGCCTAGACCACGACCCGCAGGCTTGCGAGTTGTGCTGCTCTTTTTCGGCCACCGTCCTGGAAGATCGCGCTGCCCGATTGAAGCTCGGGTGCCCCAAAAAGCGTTACCACTGGTAAAATCAAAGGGCTCATGGGCGGTGTCTGTGGCTGGCTCGGCTGGGCAGCTCCGGTATATGATGCGCCTCGGAGGTGGCCCAGGCCTCATCTTCCTCCTCCTCAGCACGGCATTTATCCGCTCTCTCTGAGTTCCTTGTACAGCGGTTAGTTCAAGGGCTTTGTCAGTCCCTTTCACGAAGGGAGAGGGGCCTTGAGGGACATTCTTCTCGGCCCAGAAGAAGGAGTCCAAGGTAAGTCCACCATCGGCATTCGTGGGAGCGGGAGAGGTCTCCATCCCCGGACAGCAGACCGTCGACTTCGGTCGAAGTTGTGGCTCAGGCCGCTGGCTTCACAGTGTCCCCATCAGGCCAGCCTGCTGAGACTCCCGTCGATGCAGTCAAAATTTTTCTCGACCCGTCAGACGGGTTGTCGACTGGTGAAGCCGACAACCCACCTTCACCGGTTCCCCTGGTGGAGACTGAGGATCTGCCTGTGCCTTCGGGGCCGCAGTCCCCGGTTAGAGTGCCCGAGCCGAGGGAAGAGCGGGTGTCTCCCGGCCCTTCCCAGACCCGCCCTCGGTCTCCCCGAGGGTCTCGGTCTCAGTCTCGGACTTCATCTCGGTCAAGCCATTCCCGTCTCTGTCTCAATACTGAAGTAAGCGGTGACACCGTTCCTTCTCATCCTCTTCCTCGGATGAGGAGAGGCTTCAACATAAGTTACATCGACATTACAAGGAGCTTATGTGGCAGCAGTTACTGTTGTCCGGGACTAAACCGACTCCGGTTCAGCCCCCGGCCATCAAGTGGCTGTCGCCCGAACGACTGAAGCAACCGCTCGCCCCAGTCGAGATGCCCGTTCCAGGGCTGGTTGTTTGGCCGAAACCGGCTGCTCCACCGATCGTGGTGGAACCTCCTCCTCCACAACCGAAGTCTGGGACACTGACCAAGGATTCTCGGTCGGGTCACGGTCTGACCCACAGGTTGTCTGTCACCTTCACTCCCGACCGTCCTTGGCAGGTGGAGGGTGGCTCAGGGCGAAGGCAGCTCTTTGCAGACTCTTCGGAATCCAATGACTACTCCTCCCTGCTCTCTAGGCAGGTCGACCTGGAGTCCTCCGGGGGCCAGTCATTGGACGATAGCCCATCGTCCTTCTTGGGTCTGCTTTGACTCATCTCGGAGTCCACCAGTATGCAGCTCGAGCCCGTGTCCAAATGGGCCAAGTATCCCCTGACGGAGATACTGGACCCGAGGGGATTCCCCCACAGAGGCCTTTCCGTTGGCTGAGGCCATTGTCGGCCCAGCCTTGGAGCTTTGGCAGCGGCCTGCTTCCTGTCCTGCGCCCTCGGCCAGGATGGCCAGGAAATATGCAATCCCTACCGGCTCTTTGCCCGGGTTCTCTGAGCACCCCTCTGCCAAGGGGTTAGTCACCGACAGCGTCTTCTGGCGTTCCGGTAACGCTCGGGACGTGGATAAGCCCCCCGACGAAGAGTCCAAAAAGCTAGACTTTGCCGGGTGCAAGGTGTACGCTGCGTCCTCCCTCGGCCTCCGACAGGCCAGCTCAGCCATGCTGATGGCACACTTCTCCCATGCCCTTGTGGGCTCCCTGGATGAGGTTGTCCCTCATCTCCCGGCAGACCTGCAGACCACGGTCCGTCAGGTGCGGGACCAGGGTAGGGTGGTGGCGAAGCAGCAGCTTCAGACTGCTCTGGACATAGGTGATTCCTGTGCCAGGTCAGCAGCGGCCACAGTGGCTATGTGTGGCAGGGCGTGGCTGAGGATATCCACCTTCATGGTGGATACCAAGCACAAGTTGGCGGACGTCCCCTTCTTGGGGACTGACCTCTTCGGCCCTGAAGTGGAGGGACACCTCCAGCGGATCGAAAAGTCCAGTGCCACTCTGGACTCTGTTACCTCTGCCCAGAAGGACAAAGGCCGCCATCAACAACAGCATAAGTCCTTTCATCCTTCGGCCCCTGCAACACGACCGGCCCAACAGCAACAGGGCCAGCAGGCTTGCGCTTGGCGTCCCAAACCCAAGCCCGCGGCTTCCTCCAGCAGGAAGCAAGGAGGTAAAGGCCCAGGAGGTCCCTCGACCGGTCCCTCTTCCAAGCCTGCCCAGTGACAGGTTGAGGGGTGCTGCCCCCAGCCTCGTTACTCCCCCCTGGGTTCCCCCCGTGGAGGGATGGCTCCGCCACCTTCTTTCCGCCTGGTCCGCTATCACCACAGACCGATGGGTGTTGGAGGTGGTAGGAAAGGGTCTGCCTCTGGAGTTCGAGCAGATCCCACCCTTTCGAGCTGATATTGCCCTGCTCCTCAAAAAAGAGGTGATCAGGAAGGTGGCGGATCCTCCTCCAGACCCGGGGTTTGTGCCCAGGTATTTCCTGGCCCCAAAACAGACAGGGGGCTGGTGCCCCATTCTCGACCTGCATAACCTGAACAGGTTCCTAAGGTCTCGGACCTTCAGGATGGTCACTCTGGCTCAGATAATCCCATCCTTGGAATGAGGCGTGTGGTTCTGTTCCCTGGACCTTCAGGACGCGTTCTTTCACGTCCCAATCCATCCATCTCATCAGAGATTTCTCTGCTTCAGAGCGAAGGGATCCCTTTACGAGTTCCGGGCCATGCCCTTCGGCCTCTCTCTAACCCCCAGGGTCTTCACCAAATGCATGGCAGTGGTGACAGCATTCCTGCGGCGCCGAAGGGTCCGGGTGTACCCCTACCTGGACGACTGGCTGATTGCAGCCCCCTCCGGAGCGGAGGTGGAGCGGTCCAGAGATCTGGCCCTCCAGGTTTGCTCTCAGATTGGCCTCCTCATTAACGAGGCCAAGTCGGAACTCGTGCCAAAGCAGGTGATACTCTTCATCGGGGCAGAGCTCGACTCTCTTCAAGCCAGAGCTCGGTTCCTGGTGGACAGGGCTGAGGTTCTTTCCTCCTTTGCCCAGTCATTTCTGGTTGGGCAGTCGCACCCTGCCCGGGACTTCCTGCGCCTCCTGGGCCTCATGGCGGCCTGCACCAGCGTGGTCCATTGGGCCCGTTGGTACATTCGTCCCCTTCAATGAGGACTGGCCAGCCAGTGGTCACAACGCTGCGATCTGTTGGATCAGCCCGTGACAGTGACCCAGGAGATGTGGAATGCTGTCCAGTAGTGGACTGTTCAGGCACATCTGCAGGAGGGCATCCTGCTCGTCCACCCTGAGCCGACGGTCTCTCTATCGACCGATGCATCTCTGATGGGTTGGGGTGCCCATCTGGGGGAGTACAGAGCGCACGGCCTCTGGTCCCCTTGGGAGTCCCGATGCCATATCAACCTGCTGGAGCTCCGAGCGGTTCGTCAAGCTCTCACCACCTTCGCTCTGTTTCTACGGGGTCAAGTGGTTCAGGTCCAGACGGACAATATCACGACCATGTACTACCTGAACCGCCAGGGCGGGACGTGCTCCATGCTGTTGTGCAAGGAAGCTCTCCGCATTTGGTCCCTCATACACAGTCTGGAGGCGGATCTCCTAGCCATTCACGTGGCAGGAGCCTCCAACACCCTGGCCGATGCCCTAAGCCGGATAGGGGCTGCGTCTCACGAGTGGTCTGTCCTGCTGGAGGTAGTACAAGATCTGTTCTCCCAGTGGGGCACGCCTCAGGTGGACCTGCTTGCCTCCAGGGAGAATGCGAAGCTGAGACTGTTCCATGCCCACCCCCCTCAGCAGGGCTCGCTGCAGGGGGATGCCTTCTTGAGGCCGTTGACCCAGGGCCTCTTCTACGCCTTTCCCCAATTTCTCTTGATCCGCAAGGTGCTTGTCAAGGCGAGGAGGGACAAGGCGCAGGTGATTCTGGTAGCCCCAGATTGGCCTCGCCAGTTCTGGTATCCAGATTTCCTCAGTCTTAGCTCCAGGCTCCCGAGGCAGCTTCCAGCCCACCCGGACCTGGTCTCAGTCAGTCAGGGGAAGGTATTCCATCTGGAACTTCAATCCCTGCACCTGACGGCCTGGTTCCTGAGCAGCTAGAGTTCCAGGCCTTGGGTCTTTCTGACGAGGTCCTCAACGTCATTGAGGCATAACGTAAGGAGTCGACCAGGAAATGCTATGCCTTCAAATGGAAGAGATTCTCCATCTGGTGTCAGGGGAAGGGCTTGGACCCTTCCACCTGTCCTTGGCAAGCATTCTGGACTACCTGTGGTCCTTTCTCAGCAAGGGCCTCGGTCAGTGACCCTTAAGGTGCACCTGGCAGCTATCTCTGCTTACAGGCGCGGGCTGGGAAGCAGTCGTGTGGCACAGGAGAAGGTGGTCTGGCACTTTTTTAAAGGCCTTGATCACATTTCCCCTCCGGTACGAGAACCTCCACCTTCGTGGGATCTACTGCTGGTATTGGCCAAGCTCATGGGCAAACCATTCGAACCGATGCACAGGTGCGATATCTCCCACCTGTCGTGGAAGACCGCCTTCTTGGTGGCTATCACGTCAGCCAGAAGGATGGGAGAGCTCCAGGTGCTTTCCATCGATTCTCCTTATTTGGTCTTCCACAGGGACAAGGTTGTCCTGCGCCCCCACCCGAAGTTCTTTCCAAAGGTGGTGTCAGAGTTTCACCTTAACCAGGTGTTGACTCTGCCAGTGTTCTACCACAATCACACTCGGAGGCGAATATAGGCTTCATACTTTGGACCCTAGAAGAGCGCTCGCTTATTATAAGGCGGACAGATGAAGTTCGGGGAGAGGTTCGCCAGCTGTTTGTCACCTACGCTGGAGCTGCACCTGGCAGACCTGCAGCCAGGCGAACGATAAGCAGGTGGGTCACCTCCTGCATAGATCTCTGCTATAGGTTGGCGGACATGGAGCCTCCTAGAGGGATGAGAGCTTATTCTACCCGCCATACCACTGCATTGGTAGCTGCTTCCAGGGATGTCCCTATCCAGGATATCTGCAGGGCTGCTACCTGGAAGTCGGCACATAACTTTATTACCCACTCCCACATCGACCTTGAGTCACGCCAGGATGCTGGTTTTGGGGCCTCGGTTCTCCAGTCTCTATTCGCTAAGTAGGGGGTGTGCGCCTTGCCTCCCTCCTCCCGGAGAACTGCTAGGAGTCTGCCAGACAGTGTGGATGAACAACATATCCATGTCCCTAGAAATACAGGTTACTCACCTGTAACAGGAGTTCTAGGAATGGTATATGTTGTTCATCCTGATCCTGACCTCCCGGCTTTGGCGCTGCAACCTAGCTTCCAGCGGGCTAGCTCTGGCGTCATGGGGCGGAGCCGAGAGTTTTGCCTCCTGGGTGCATGGGAGGAGCCAGCTTGAAGACCTTCGGCAAGATTTAAAGCGGCAAGGAACCTGCCAGACAGTGTGGATGAACAACATATACTATTCCTAGAACTCCTGTTACAGGTGAGTAACCTATATTTTCTGACTTCCAAGCCTGCAATTTTGGAAGTCTTCTAATTTTTGGTTTTTTTTTTTCATCGGGAAGTCAGTGACTTCCTCCCGTTTTTATTTTGGAAGTTTTTGCCTTATTTTTGGAAGTCAGATACTCCCAAAATGGAGTTAACTGAAGCCCTGCATAGAACTGTCTAACTGGCACATTAGCCTGAATCGGTAAATTAGCAGGACTTAGCAGTGATCTGTACCAACCACTGTCTATTAAGCACAGCCATGCACTTGTTATATGCTGTGGGCTTAGAGTCACAAGAAATTATGGCCATTACTGGTTATAAGTTGGAGGCTTCACTACGAAGTTACTGGGGGCCCACTCTGTTGAACCTCATACAGAGGTCACAAATCCTTGCCAGCAGCTATTAGACTTTAATGGACCAGACTTCAGTCGGTTACCAAGATACTAAATTGCTGACCCCAAATGATGGCAATGCTGAAAGTGATTCAGTACACACATTGCCATCAAATACTGCTTTCCCTGCTGAACAAAGGGCTGCACGCCACACTGTGCCAGAAACCCAGAAAAAGAAAATATTCAATCCAAGAATGATCCTGCAAGCATTTCTGAAAAAGAATCTCGATTATCTTGCAGTCCAGCAAATGAGCTCTACCCACAGCACTGGCTGTAACCAATTATGTATCTTCTCCAGCCGCAGCAGCATGTTACCAGTGCTGTCTCCTGACCCACTACACTGACTTCAGCACCAAAGCAGGCGGTATTTTCTGCAGTACAACCGCAAGTTCTGCGGTAGGTGGAGAATTTCATGGTCGGCGGCAAATTCCGTAGTTGGCTGCAGAACCATGGAAAACTTGGGGCCATGATAATGGATTTGCCAAAACATTTCAGGAACAGGTTCCTCACCTAGTCTTGGTCCACTGCTTTGAACTGGCACTGTGAGATGCAGCCGGTTAAGTCTTGCAACTTAGTGCAACAAATTGATGACCAGTTATAGCAGGTATAGCAGGTTTTTGGTACTACCATGGCTCATCAGTGATGCGGAATGGGCTGAAACAAACATCCTCAGTCCTGGGTTACAGTACTTTGTGCCAGTGAATGTGTTGGGAACCAGATGGCTAGTACACAGAGTTGAAGCCATAAGTGTGATTATTAAAATGTGGAGAAGCATTGTAGTACGTGACACACAGATCAGTAGTCTGGTCATTACTAGTGACCATGTGGACACGAATGAAAGCCAAGCCAAGAAAAACCCTCTCCTCATTCACTGAACTACCCAGTTGCAATACATGTTGTGTGTCAAATTTTGCAGATGGTTATGCCTGTCTTTGGCATTCCAGCAAGAAACATTCTAATTTTCCAAACTGCGAAAAAAGTTGAGGCTGCTGTTCTATCCTTAGAACATTATGGTATATCACAGACTGGTGAACGCGTTCTGCTGCCAGCAGTATATCTGCTGACCGATCGGAATTCAAAGATGAGGCATTTACTTTGGAATGGGGACAAGAGTTCACTGGCATACTCGGTACTGAAGTAAAAGAAATGACCCACTTCTGAGGTGGAATTTTTAATTCGGTGAAAGAGCAGTTCGGGAACATGATAACCTCCTTCCCCGGGGGGGGGGTGAGATTGATTCACAGAACAATGTTGTACAAGCATGCCAAGTTTTCAGTCCAAGAAACTGACCATCCTTTGTACCAAACAGTGGTGATGATGCCATTGTTAGAAAGGATGTGACATTCCTGGCTGAACATTTTTCTAAGGCAATAGAATGCCAAGGCATTAACATAAATTTTGCTGTGGTAAACTCTGGCTTCTTCTGAAATATGTTCCATCTTATTGATCTCTAACCATTACTAGGTAACAGTCCTCACACACCAATTAAAAAGCTGTTTAAAAAAAAAAAAAAAAAAAAAACAGGACGACTTTCTGAACATCACAGTTATGTTGAGCATTGTCTTGGTATTAAGTTCAGCTTCTAGCATTGTCAAATTTGGGTTTTCAGTTATGAAGTGAAGTACAACTGACGAGATCTAGCCTGACTCGCAAAATGCTGAGACACTGAATGTCAAACTGACAACAACACAGCTAGAGGAGTTTGATCAAACTGGTTCTTTGCCGCTTTGTACCCTGGGAAAAGAAAGGAAACCAGAGACAGCTAAATGTAAGAGAAAGGTCACAGTTTTCCAGAAACATGAGCAACACAACCTGTGAAGCAATTTGTGAGGGAGAGAGAATGAAGAATTAGTCTAAATTGTGTCCCTGAACCACTCTACAGTCATTATATAAAATGTTTTTCATTTTCTGTGTGTAAAGGTAACTTTTTGCCCAGGAAATTATCACCCCAAACTTGTGGCACGTCACACTATACACATGTCTCTTCGAACTAAATGTACCTTCAAGGGCATTCTTTCTAACCCTGAAAATGCAGCCATGTAAAAATTTTAACACATTATGGCTTATCCAAAAAAGAAAAAACTTGCCCCATATAAAGTGATTTTTCTTGTACACTAAAGATAGCTTAATTTAGATGAAACATCTAATTTTCAGAGGGACACTGCTTTGATACAGGTCTGCAGCTGGGAGAATCAAAGCATAAGAAGGCAAAGTGACCCACTCAAGGGCACACACAGACTGGGGCTGTGGTGGAATTCAAACCTGAAGCCCCTGATTCACAGTTTAATGCTCAAACCACCGGACTGCACAACCTCGATGGCAAAAGATACGAGTGGCATTGGGTATTACTGGTCTAAAAGACACTGGTGGGGTTAGTGTGAATTGTTTATTCTTTATAGACACAACTGCTGCTGCTTAAATCCAGAAAAAAAAAATAGCATGGAACGCAATGGGAATAAAATAGGGTCTGATTAAATCAAGAGTATAAAGGGATGGTTCCATGGTGCTGAGCAGTAAGTGGGGAGATGGCATGGGACACTGGGGACCTGGGTTTGTGCCTCTGAGCCTGGGACAGCAGGAGCCTTGGTTGCCTGACTGGGAATGACTGGGTTCATTCATAAGTAGATGTAGTCCATGCAAATCGTAAGTTTGCAATCCTGCTGCATTTGTGAACCTGGGAATCGCATTAAATGAGATTGCAGTGTTTGTCGGGCAGTTAGACTTATCAAAGTTATTTCGCAACTTACTTGTTCTAGAAATCTCAAAGGTTATACAGTTAGTAATTAATCATGGGTATGTGTCTGGTATTTGATGCTGTTTGTACGGGGGGGTTAGATTTGTCTTCAGTGTTAGAAGAGGTTACTGATATGCAATGCTTACATGAACTAAAAAAAGCCATGGGCTGGCTTGCTGGAGCCACATTCTCCTGGTCATTATCGACTACTGTGCTCCTATTATGATATTCCTGTCCTAGCTGCATTGCTATGGCTTTGATTCCAGTGTTTTAGTTTGTATGTACTGATATATGCAAATGAATAAACCTAAATTTAAAAAAAAAAAAAAAAAAGCTTGATCTGCTTTCTCTAAAATGAGTAAACTACGCTCGATATAAATGATCCCTGTTTAATGAGAATGCAAGCCAGTAGTTGGATTTGGTTAGCAAAGATCATTTTGGGGCCAGTCGATGCTTTTAGCATGTCAAACTCTGACCCAGGTGGCCTGGGTTTATAAACTAGCCTGGGTCACCAGTGTCTCAGCAGCCATTGTCTGGGTGTGCTGCCAGTGACACTTTTTCCTCTACCAGCCAGGGAGGGTGGTGTCACCCATCTGTGGCGACAGCGATCTCTGTGGCAGGGCCAAAGAAGGTTTGCCTCCTTCCACAGAAGGTAGCTGTGTGTTTGTGATGCCAGTGGAGGCTCTGGCACACTCCCAGTGGTGATGCAGATTGAGGGAGGACTGGGGTTGAAAACAAATCCATGTGCAGTGTTGGAATGGTGATTGACACTCTTGGGGTTCTTGTCATGAAAATGCAGGATGCCAGTGGTGATTTGAAGGTGCCAGACCTGTCAAGGGACTAAGGCAGCTTCGTGAACTGGGGGCAGAAAAAACATGATGTAAAACACAAGAAAAAATTTTACTGACCGTATCTACCTCCCCCCGCACAACAATTATTATTCATCATCAGTTTATTTTTTTAATTATGTCACATTTTTTTTTATTTATTTTATTACTACTTTTGTACTTAATGACTCACAACATTAAAGATGGCAGATGCCAGCATTTTTTTACAAAACATGAAGTTGTTATCCCTCTGTACAGACAGCTGGTGAGACCCCATCTGGAGTACTGGTGTGCAGTTCTGGAGACTCAGTCTCCGTAAGGACATAGACAAGATGGAGGCTGTCCAGAGGAGGGCAACTAAAATGGTGCAGGGTCTGCACCAGAAGACATATGAAGAGAGACTAAAGGAGCTAAATAATAGCCTCGAGGAAAGGAGGGAGAGGGGGGACATGATAGAAACGTTCAAGTACCTCAAGGGAATCAACAAAGTCCAAGAGGGTAGCATCTTTCAAAAAAAGAGGTGTCAGAACAAGGGGCACAATTTGAAGATGGGGCGGCTCAGAGGTAATGTAAGAAATATTTTTTCACAGAGGGTTGTGGATGCATGGAGCGGCCTTCCGGAGGAGGTTGTGGAGTCAAAAATAGTGGTTGAATTCAAGCATGCATGGGACAGCCATAAGGCAATTCTAGGGGGTGTGGGTAGAAAGAAGTAGGCTGCTGGTTAACTAGGATCTGCAGCTTATCCATTAGGTAGGGAAATGGGCAGACTGGGTGGGCCAAGCGGTCATTATCTGCCGTCAAATTCTATGTTTCTATGTTAAGTCTTTTCTGGTGGGATTTTATTTATTTATTTTAGTCTTTGGTAACTGGGTATGGCCCACTAGGCACAAGTGCCTGTTTTCAGGGGCGACCTGGGAGATTAAGTGACTTGCTTAGAGTCGCACAGTATTTAGGTGAAGGTTGTGAGAATCAAACCCAGGTCTGCTGGATGTACCAAGCTCGTTCACAGCTCGTTACTCTAACCTCTGTGCTATACTGCCAGCCAGTTACTTTTGGATTACGTTTCGACTGTGCAGACTGGGTTCATACCTTTGCTGTATTAGGATGGTGCTAGCACGCTTTTTTTCTTCTGGTAACCAGCACACAACCACACCAAAGTGCTAAATCTTTTCATGGTGAGCATAGCTGAAGAGCAGGGACTTTAAAACATTTTAAAACTGCATATCTCAATTAAGAAGGATTGAAATGAAACTTCTGACGTTATCCGCTATGTAGCCAAGTATGTATCACTTAGTAGGTGTTCTGTAGTCAACGCACTGACATTTGGGGCTCCCCCTCTCTATAACAGAGTTAATAATATGGACTTTCGTCTTTGTGCATTGAGAGCTACAACTCGGAGCCTCCCTGATGAATGCCAGAAGCCTGTTTGTGGTATTTGAACAGAGAACACTCGCTAAGTATCTTGCTACTTGAGCGCTTGAGTCAAGGAAAGAAACACTTAGATACAGATGCTCTCGGTTATGGTATAAACATTCCATGAGCGTCTCCTACCTAGCATTGATTTTACAGCCCTGTACAGCTTTTTCCACCCTTAGGCAGACTTTGAGTGTAAATCCTTCGGCTCTGTTTCAGGGGACCGTACATAGGTACTGCTGACGCCTGATCGCACTATACCTCTTCCTGGGTCACAGCTGTCACCCCCCCCCCCCCCGGGTGGTTAACCTCAACATCATCTTTACCACGGCAGCTTACCAGGCAGGCAAACCTGCAGGTCAGGCTCCGCTTTTAATAACATTCATGCCCCTGTTTCCCACTTCAACCTCGGGTGACTTCTTCATATCTGGAATCCAGACTCCTGTGCAATGGGAGAGCACTTATACTTGGATCTACCTGGTAACCAAAGCTGCTGGTCTTCCGATGCCAGTCAGTCAAGAGGAGGATATATGGTGAAGCTATCAAGGTAAACCCCTTGAAATGGATCCCCCTACAGGCCCTTCACCATCCCACTGGTGTCCCCTTTCTGTACAGTTTCACTGCCCAGCATCTGGACATGACGGGAGACCTGCGCCATGTCAGAGACTGGAGACCCATGTTGCCACCCCCAAGCCTAGTAAGGCCCATGACTAGTCATATCCTGATCCACAGACAAGGTTGATAACCCAAAAGGGCTCCTCCAAGGATGCTGCTCCCCCTGTCTCAGGGCAGTTTATGACATGAAACCCCTATACCAGTCCTGCCAAGGACTTTAATCCCCCAGACCACACCAACTTAAGATCAGGCCAAGCCAAAGAGAACCTTCTGCATGCTGCCAAGAATCCCACCCCTTGGAGAAGGGGCGCACACACACACACACACACTTTTTTTGGCAGATTAACTAATACTGTTGCTTTAAGAGTATTTATTTATATTATTAAT
Source organism: Neoceratodus forsteri (assembly GCA_016271365.2). NCBI lineage: Eukaryota > Metazoa > Chordata > Ceratodontiformes > Ceratodontidae > Neoceratodus > Neoceratodus forsteri. The sequence continues at coordinate 444,037,234 of JADMNL010000023.1, forward strand.
AGCAGTCTGATCAGCTGTCAGTATTAGCGTAATTTGTTGTCACAGTGAAGCACAGAACAAGAGCAAGTGTTGTTCTAGCTTGCCTTGACTCAGTGCTCCATGTAGGCCATTCGTCTGGCAGGGTGTGGGTTGGAAACCAAACACCATTGTGTCAGATATAGCTCCACTTTGCCCTCTTAAAGTAGGGTGCTTTAATGTTTTGGTTTTTTTTTTCTCAAAAAAAAAAAAATAAGCATGAAGTCAATGAACTCCTGTTTAAGCACTTTCCAGGGGAAGGATCACTGAGATGCTAAAAGGTGAATCATTTGTAACCCAAATGAGTAGTCTAAGAAACAGTATACGTTTAAACATGCTTGAGATGTAATTTGACAGTGCTTGAAGGATTAGACAGGAAGCTGTTTAAGTTGAGCCCACATGAAGGAGTTTAGTGCTGAGTAATTGAGTGAAATGGAAAAAAAAACTTGCCTGCTTTTATTAGGAAACAAATTCAATATTGTAGGGCAGCTGTATGTTGTAGATTTTTTTTTTCCAGTCTGTCGGCTTCTGGACATAAGTGAGGAAGCAGACATAAATGAATGTTACTGGAATTTCTGATGAGCAATTTTTTTTTTTTTTTTAACTATGGAGGGGGGAAAAAAAAACCTCTGTCTTAGATCAGATTTTTTTGGTTTTGCTATTTTACAATGTATTTACCCAGGATAGCCAAGCAGAGCTGCAGTGTCTCATTTCCAGTGAGGTAATCCTTTTTTACCCAGTTCTGCAGATGGGTGGTCTGGAGGTCTGAAAGGTTATTTGACTTGCCCAAGGTCACACACTGAGTGTTTATCTGTAGTGGGGTTTGAACCTTAAGCCTCTCGGGTCCCAAGCTGGTGCTGTAACACCTACCACATGGCCTCCTATTGTTTTGCAGAAAAAGTCATCAAGTATGTTTATCATTATACAATGGAGTCAGTTTTTTCCAACAATCTGATTGGCTACTGAGGGTCTTTACCCATGGGTAAATCCTACAGTAACCCACAGATAAAGATCTAGTAGCTGCTTTACTGAGAAGCCTAAATCATTCCAACCCCTAGAAAATCAAAGCATTAAAGTTGCCATATTGATTCCCCACTAAACCGCGACGCCAGTTTCAAACAAGGCCTGCAGTTTTTAACTCATAGACCCCAACAGTCCCCAAACCCACTTTGTATACCAAAGAACCTTATTTTTTTGTAATCTGTCCTCCGTGACAACTCACATGGTGCATCCGCCTCACCTCTTCCCATATGTTTTCTGCCATCGGCTCCATTTCCCGTTCCCCATGACATCTTTATGTGGCAGCTGGGGTATCCAGTTATAAATGCCCCGGCTAACTTCAGCATAACTGCCAGGTCTCGCAGGTGCAAACAATTAAAATGGAAATATCACTCCATGGAAACTTGGCTCCTCCCGACTGCAAAAGCCACAGTAAACCCAGAACTGCTAAAGCCACAGGAAACCCAGAATCGCATGACAGCAACCTCTGCGCTCGCAACTGTCAGGCTCTCTGTTTAAAAGAGAAAAAAAAAAGAAACTGAAGCCTTGCAGGCTCTGTCGCCAAAAGAAACACAACATCCTACTGTGTGTCTGTGGGGTGATGATTGGATTATGAGCTAGGGAAGACAACTCTTACAAACATATTCTACCTAGCAACAGGGGACTTGAGAAAGGATACCACACTTAAAAATCATTTTTTTTTTAATATAGTAATTCTTTACTTCCTACACATTGTATAATTGCAGTAAACCACTCCAGGGTGTGAGTTATGCTGGGATTTACCCATTTGTGGTGTAGTTTACTCACTTGGCCTGTGGCCTCATGACCAAACCACACCAGGCTTGGGTAAATCCCAGCATAACCCACACCCTGTCATGGTTTATTGCTTAAGCATTAGTGTGCTTCTGACATCTTTAGAGTCATAGTACATTTTAAATTTTCGTGAGCATTTTTAAAAAACTGTCATTACTAGTTTTGTATTACTCCAGTTAAGAACCATGGCTGCCATCAGCCGTTTTCAGACATCTTTCATTGAGGTTGCCTTTTGATGGGTACATACTAGGGTAATACTGTGTGTAGGGCTGCATTAGGAATGTGTGAACGTAGGGCCACTGCGGGGATGCATTAGGATGGTGTGAATGTGGGTTCAGTGCAATGTCAGGACTTCGCTTGAGATGCTGATGACCTGGGTTTGGGAACGCGCCTGGGTTGTTGAGGGCCGTCCAAGGGAGAGGGAATGAGTGTCTTTGCTGACACACTCCCATTTTGGGGAGAGGTACTGCCTAGTTTTGAGCTTGCATTGTCAACTGGATATCCACTGATAGAGGTGCAGCTGTGGAGCAGCAGCAGAGAGGGGAGGATGGTCGCTGGCTTAGCATTATGCCACGCAGTTGCGTGTGCATGCGTTCGTTAGAGCCCATGCATGCAAGCATTTCTTGGAAACGAGCTTAAAGGGGGGGACACCATACGCCACCTCCATAACAGCAGGATGCTTGGGCTCTGCACAGCTTGCCACATCCTCGAACACCCATAGGATCGCCATAGAAATGTAACCCGGACGCCGTGTCCCAATGGGCTACTACCCCTGCCTTGTAGGTCTTACCAAGGCTGAGGGGCCTGGGTCCTTTTCTTGGTGTAACTGCCAGCTCTTTCCCAAAGATAACAATAAAAAGCATGGTGCGTGCACCCAAAGTAAAATTACAAGTGGGTCTGATAGCAGTACAACCCCTGGGATTCTGTACCAACCCACCTCCCCATACAGTCACCCCACACATGGATTACCATATACCAAAAAATCACTTTTTCAGTACTTTGGAATCATTGACTTAAGCTAATAATATGCTCACCCTGACTACGAATAATATGCTCACAAGACCTTTTTGTAAAAACGGTTAACCAACAATTTATTTATAAGGGATAGGGCTAGGAAAGGGTCATTGGCGGTAGAGGTCAGCAACATTGGCATCTGGGCATTAATTAAGCAGCAAACTCTGAATCATTATTTCACTTTTAACTTTAAGCCATTTTCCAGTGCCTGCCACCCACCAACCTTCTGATGGATTCAGGTTAAACTTGCTATCCAGCTAAGTGCTTAGACTTTGTAACAATACAACCCCCCAACTGGTACCAGTCCAGGTAAGAGTCTCACAGTTCTATTCCTGGGCACCCAGTACTAAACGTTGCAGGCCTGTTATGGGGCAGCTGGTTGGCCGATGTTGGCATGCTTAAAACAGATTAAATTTAACCCCTCTTATGGTTGCATTAACTACTTGCAGAGCTTGATACTGTAAACAGGCAGGAGAACTTAAGCAGCAATAGAATTTCACTACTAGACTTGCAGAAACTTGGTGGCAACTACGTACAGTCCCCCAATGCAGAGCTATGCTTGGTGTACTTTCGGTGATAGTCTCTCTTACAAATACAGCTGAAGTCTTGTAGGCAGACATTATCAGTAGAACTGAAACTTTGCTGAGGCTGGGTAGCAAGGGCTTGCAGCGTGCTACTTTTCCTAACAGCAGGCTCTTGCAGCTCAAGAAGACTGGAAACTCCTCTCAGCTCCTTTAACAGTTGGAGCTCTTGTTAATGTTGAAGTCCCATCTGGAACAGCCAGTGCAGGGACCATGCCTCAAACCCCCACGTCTAGGCATGACCACTCAGGGGGAGAAGCCATGGCAGTGCCTAGCTGGTGACACTACAAGACAGATTCCCCATGCTGACCCTTAAGGCAGCCCTCTCTCTCTCTCTCTCTCTCTTTCAGTAATTCAGTCACATTTGGCTACCCTTGACATTTCAGCCAAACTGCCAACCTAGCAGCCGTGACCCTTTTCACATCAGGACACAGTCTCTAGTTTCTCCATTGAAAACAGTCTCAAAAGACTCTGGCACGCCAGATTACATTTCACAGAAGACCCAGAATCTCATTCCTCGAGTGATCAGACTGGTATTGAAGGCACACACCTTCTTCTCAACAGTCCCATGCTACTGGACAACACATTCTCACCGAACAGAAGAGGGTCTCTCTCTTAATTTTACAGTAAATACTGGACATTAAGGCATTTCTCCCAGCCAGACAGGATATTTTTTACACTGTGCCATTACACTTTACCTTTAACTTCCACAAGCTGAACACAGTCAGTACGGATCTTACTTCGAGACACAGCTCTTGCAGCAGGTTACACCATTTGGACTGAAGCCGGCAGGCGTCAGGACCCCACGGAAAAATTCTAGCTAGCTATCTTCAGCGGGGACCGCCCCCGACGTCAGGCGTGGTACAAAGAATTGGTCCCACCAGATTTCAGTTCTTTCCCGCCGACTGGCTTGTCTCGATCCTCGGTTACAGTCTACAGCGTGACGCCAGGTGGTTTAAGTGCTTCTCTTCGAGAAATGGATTTTCTTCAAGCAAGACCTTGCTGATGTCCTCTCTGATTACTCTGGTCACTCCTCCAAGTGTGCTTCTTGAAGCGGATCCTTCAAGGACCCCACAGCCTCGTTAGGTGCCTGGGCCCAGACCACGATACCGGGCCTGCTCGTCCTGCCAGGGGTTCAACAGTCGTACCGGATCCGGCGTCAGAAGGCCCTTCAGGCTTTTTGTTGGAGGAAAAGCTGAAGACCATGTCCTCAAGGGAATCTTCTTCTCCAATCCCACAAGCACGGAGCGAAGGGAGAAAGCCTTCAGGTCCCCTTCCAGGCTTGAGTCACGCTCCGGTTCTGGTCTGACCACCTCCTTCCAGGGCTGGCTCTCAGCCTCCCCCCTGCGGTAAGGAAACCTTCTTCTCAGGCCAAGTCCGCCAGGCCGTCCCCGTCTTCCTCCAAGCCTTGCAAGTCCGGGAGCGCCACCATCATCACCACAAGTCGGGTTCCCGCTCGGTACCCGACGCCAGGTCTTCTTCTGTGCCTCTGCAAGACGCTGGAGCTCATGCCCTTAAAGAGACCTGTGGACCCGACGGCCGCCACCGCTGTCGGCCGCGCCGCCATACCCTCCTGAGCCGCTGGTCGGCCAGACGACTGTCGCCGCCAAACCATCACCTCAGCGGACGCCGGTAGGGGGACCGACGTCCGCTCCTCCTGAGAAGAGGGCCCTGTCGCCTCCGACCGACGTCGGTCAGGAGACTTTAACTGAGGAGGACCTAATGCAGCCCGAGGACCAGACGGGCGACCCCGATTTCGTCGAAACTCCCAGGGAACCCTCGCGTTACCAGAGCCTCTCTGCGAGCCGACGCCGGGACCGGCGACCGCCCACCGCGCCTCGATTATCGGGCTCTTTAGAGGAAGTGAAGGACCTTTCACCTCCTGGTGGGACACCATAAAGAAGGACATGGTTCCACTGTTCCTCCTCCTCCGGTTCCTGCACCCCCTTCGCCATCGGGGTCAGCAGGCCATTTACCTTCTCCCCGGAGCCTAGATCCCCTCCCAGGGGGAGACCAGAAAAACGGAGACCTCCGTCGAAATCTTCTTCTGGATCACCCAGCCCCAAGAGATCCAGGAGACACCGACGTTCACCTTCGACGGAGGACACGGGATCAGACTACTCTGCCTCTAGATCCCCATCTCCACTCTCCATCCCTTCTCCGGACCCACGTGAGATGCCCAAATCTCCTCCGGATGATCCTTCGTTCCTTGATATTATGAGACATATACAAGAGAACATGGGATGGGATGCAGAAGACCTAGACCCCGAAAGGGTACGCCGCCAGATATCTTCGGCAGAAGGACCCCAAGCCTGTGGTGGTACCACCCTTGGTGGACACTTTTGTGGACGTCACCACGGAAGCGTGGAAGTGTCCACACTCACTCCCGGCGATGCCAAAAAAAGCTGATCGTTTGTACAAGGCTCCTAAGGACGACCAGTACTTGACGCAGCAGCCTCAGGCCGATTCTCTGGTCATCACAGCTTCACATGACCGGTCACAGAGGCCGCATTTGAGCACCCTGCCACCGGACCCAGAGTCCAAGCAGTTGGACGCGGGTAGGCGCACGTATGCCTCCGCTACCTGCGCCATCAAATCCTTGAACTATTTAACCCACATGGTTCAGTTCCAGAACGCTTTGTGGAACAGGGTCTGGAAACGGCTGAAAATTGCCTGAAGGTGAGCAGAAGGAGGAGATGCTTCAGCTCCTCCGTGCGTTCAGACGTGGGGACCCGTGCTCGAGCAGCGTCACGACTCAGCGGACTCATCGGCCCAGCAGCAGCTTCTGCTGTAGTGCCTCTTGAGACACCCTGGTTACGCTGCCCTGGTTTACCCTCGACGCCCAGAAGAATATTATGGACGCCTTTGAGGGGGAAGTCTTGTTTGGTAATCCTTCAGAGAAGATCATTACCAGACTTCAAGAGGCCGAGCGGTAAGGTCGGTTCAGGCCATGTACCGACTCAAGCTTGGTTCCTTCGTAGGAACCAAAGCTGTTTTCAGTGCGGACGCAGAGCAGCAGCCCGCTCCGCTGCACATCAGAGGGGCTCCGCCTGTGAGAGCCCAGGGAAGCAGCCCGCCAGCCGAGGTCAGCGCTTCCCAAGCAGGCCCAGCCAGCGGGCCCATCTGCCGCCACAGCCTGACTCCTTTCCGCCCCGCCCCTCAGGATCAACGGGAAATCATGGTCGGGGTCGATTACGAACTTCCTGCCGGATGGAGGCTATAACCACCGACAGGTGGGTTCTTCAGTTGGTCAGTCTAGGCCACTTTATAGGATTCGCAGAAAAGCCACCCTCGAGGCCTCCTTTGCTCTCCCGGTATCCGGGTCAGCACAAAGCTTTGATCTGGCAAGAAGTACTCGCGCTCCTGTGAAAGGGAGCGATAGAGTATGTCCCGGAGAACCAGAGAGGACAAGGATATTATTCCCACTTCTTCCTGGTTCCAAAGAAAACAGGGAACCTCCATCTGATTCTGGACCTCAGCGACCTCAATTTGTCGGTCGCCTACAAGAGATTCCGTATGGTGACTCTTCCGGGTCTTATTCCCATGCTGAAACAGGACGCCTTTTTAGCGTCTCTAGACATGCAGGACACTTACCTGCATATCCCTATGGCTCAGGCGCACATGAGGTTCCTGCGCTTCGAGTTTCTCGACCACCACTTTCAGTTCCGAGCCCTTCCGTTCGGACTGTCTTCCACACCACGGTCTTTACCAGTGCATGGCAGTCGTGGCAGCTTCTGAGGAGACGGGGCCATTATGTGTTCCCGTACCTGGACGACTGGCTTCTCATGGCCACCTCCAGAGAGGCGTTGCTACATGCGGTTCAGAGCACCCAGGACCTGTTCCGGTCTCTGGGCATCCTCATAAATTACGAGAAGTCTCTCCTGGTAATGTCGCAGAAACTGCAGTTTATAGGCGCAGTACTGGACACTGTTCAGGGAAGAGCATTTCTTCCGGCCGACAGAGCGGAGCGCATCAGATCCCTCATAAGGGATTTATCGTCGAACAAGATCGTACCTGCCAGGTCGGTCCTTCGCTTGCTCGGACACATGGCTGCGGCCATTCCTACTGTCCCTTTCGCAAGGCTTCACATGCGGGTAACTCAGTGGATGCTCAAAGTGCAATGGGACCAAAGGCAAGACCACTTGCAGCATCCGTCAGAATCACGACCCTGATTCGAGACTGGCAGTGGTGGCTAGTCCCAGGGTCGCCTTCACGGGCGCCCTGCTCAGAAGCGCTGTCCCCGGAGGTAACCTCACCACGGACGCCCAGGTCTTGGGTGGGGCACACCTGGACGGGTAAAGTCCCAGGGCACGTGGACCCAGATGGAAGCTCATCTTCATATCAATGTCCTAGAGATGAGCGGTTCTTTATGCCCTGCAGGCCTTTCAGTCAGTAATCCCACCGTGTACTCTTCTGCTTCAGACAGACAACACGGCGGTGATATATTACCTCAACAAACAAGGAGGCGCACTGTCTTACCCCCTTTGCAGGGAAGCCATGAGGGTGTGGGATTGGGTAATTGGACATGGCGCAAATCTGATCACTGTGCACATTCCCGGGGTGGACAACACGATTGCAGACGGCCTGAGTCGATCCCAGGCCAGAGTCCACGAGTGGGAACTTCTTCAAGAGGTAGCAGAGGATCTGTTTCTTCGATGGGGAATTCCAGAACTAGACTTGTTCGCATCCCCATCCAATGCAAAACTGCCCAGTTTTTGCTCGCTAGATCCAGGGCCTGGTGTCTTCTGGCGAGACTCGTTATCCCTCTCCTGGGCGAACAGATTCCTCTACGCTTTCCCTCCCTTCCCGTTGATCCAGAGAGTTGTTCTCAAACTGCGCAGGGAGCACGCACTCATGATCGTGGTGGCCCTGTTATGGCCCAGACGGATCTGGTTCCCTTTGTTGGTGCAACTATCTCGGGAACCCCCGCTCCCGTTGCCGCTCAGCTCCCACCTCCTGTCTCGGGAGAAAGGTTCACTTGTCCATCCGGACCTACGTTCATTGAACCTGCATGCTTGGCTCCTAGAGACATAGCCATCTTGCGGCACAGGGTCTCGCAAGAGGTTGCAGAGGTCCTTTCTGCAGCCAGAAAGTCAGTAACGACAGACGACGCCAAGAAATGGCGCCGCTTTTGTTTATGGTCGCTAGCACGATTTTTCCCTTTAGGTTGTCCTGTGGAGTAGTTTCGGATTATCTGCTCTCCCTCTTTCATTCGGGTCTAGCCTACTCTCTGTTAAGTGCATCTCTGTATTTACTTTCTCCTCCCGGTGGGACATCATTAGTGGCTCAGTTGGGCGCCTCTGGGAATTTCTTAGGGAGTGTTACACCTAGGCCTCCTATTAGGGACCTTGTGCCTCCATGGGATCGCTCTTTGTCCTGGAACAGCTCACGCCCCCTTTGAACCCGCGGCGGATTGCGAAGCTACGCTTTCTGTCGTGGAAAACGTTGTTTTAGTTGCTGTTACTTCAAGCAGAATATCTGAACTTCACGCCTTATGTGCAAGGAGCCTTATTTAGTTTTCCACCGGGACAGAGTATCCCTGAGGACGAACCCTAAATTTTTGCCTAAGGTGGTTTCTTCACTCACTCTGAACCAGGATATTGACCTTCCGGTCTACTTCCCGAGTTACTCGAATAGAGGAGAGGCTCTGCTTCACACCTTGGATGTTCACCGCAGCCTGAGGTATTACCTCAACAGAACTAAATCTCTTCGTAGTTCTGAGCAGCTTTTCGTTTCCTTCTCTGAGAGAATGATGGGCCAACCTGCATCCAAACAGTCCCTTTCTCGCTGGCTTGTCCAGTGTATTTTACTGTTATGATATAAAACAAAGCCCTCCCGGCACAGTCCCGGGTCATTCTACTAGAGGTGTGGCCACCTCCTTTGCAGCACTCGAAGCGTCTCCACCTCTGCTTTTGTGCTGCAGCCACTTGGAGTTCTCTACATACCTTTATCCAGGCATTATAGCCTGGACGCCGCCTCGGCGAAGGGCTGGTTTCGGCCACAAGCGGTGCTACAGGGTCTCCTGTCCTAGGGTTCAGGACCTGGAATTCTTTTCCTATTTTCCTCCTCCGGAATTTCTGGCAGCTACTGCTTAGGAATCAGTCCTATTGGAGGACTTTGTTGCAAGAGCTGTGTCTGGTAGATAGCAGTTACGTAAGAACTTACCGTAACAGTAGATCTTCGAGAACAGCTCTTGCAGCAGGTACCTTCCTGCCCACCTTCCCCCTTGGAGGAGGCATGGTTCAGTCTTTCTGAGCAGGGATTTATACCTTTCTGTCTTCTGACCGCGAATCCTCGGTCTCCCATTTCGATGTCGGCCTGCGGCTGGAAGTCTCCGGCGGGAGAACTGGGGAATCTGGCGGACCCCCCTTTTGTACCACGCCTGACGTCGGAGGCGGACTGACGTCACGGTCCCGCTGAAGATAGCTAGCTTGATTTCTTCAGTATCCTGACGCCTGCCGGCTTCAGTCCAAATGGTGTAACCTGCTGCAAGAGCTGTTCTCGAAGATCTACTGTTACGGTAAGTTCTTACGTAACTGTACTTTCCTCTTGGCCAGCATGACTCTGCAGACCCAAGCAGGACATCAAGCTTCTTGCAGGTAGTCACTGGTGAGCTCCTTTACCAGAGAGACTCCCATACCATCTTGGTAGCACTGGACCATCAAACGACTATTTCTTAGACTCTTCTCAGGGAATCACTGGTGAGCTCCTTTCCCCAGGGAGATTCCCAGATAACCTCTGAAGGACAGAACCATCCACGATCATTTTCCATACAGCGATATACTCTAGTCTGGCACTGAGTAAATGCAAGGTGACATGGAAAAGAGGTGAGCACCTCCTGGAACTAGTCGCTACTCGGCCCCCAAGCAGGTCACCATCTTACCCGAGACTCAAAGAAACTTCCTTACTCAGGAATCACTCAGTCAGCCCTCTCACGGTGGAAGTCGGAGATCAGTACAGCTCTCTCACAGCTGAAGTTGCAGGTCTGAATCTTTCAGGCAAATTCCTCCGAATATGGAAAGGCAACACAAGCCCTTGGAGAGTGTATCTGGCAAATCCCCAGGCAGATCATCTTAAAGCCTTGCAGCCACATTTTTTAGCAAAGGGGGCTCCTGCCCAACTGAGTCCAGAACCAAATGTCTCTTGTGTTTTGAGAGGTTTAGGCAGCTTCCTATTGGCTGAAACAATTGTCCCCTAAGAGAATTAATATCCACTAGCTCCTTCGACACCTGATTGGTCCTTTGAGTGGGCGCCAAGGATTGTCCCTTCTTCTCCCCTCATAAATCCTTTACATAGTCCCAAAAGTCCTTCTGACAAATCTTGGCTCTCTTATTGGCTGGGTCTGGGTCAAAGGCTGCAAATATGGCTGCTAATAAACAGTTTATATGCAGTTCACATAATGCCCCACTTCAAAATATGGTGCACCCAGAATAAACATTTTTACTTAACTGCCCCACTATTCTAAAGCAGTCCCTTTGCCCTAGAAAACCACTGCAGAGTTTAATATTTTTATTTAGCCCCCTGCATGTTGCCGCTGCCGAAATACACTGCCTCCAGGCAGGCTTGCTCAGTAATATTTATTGGGCCTCATTAATATTCACAGGCCAGTCCTTCATGCTTATCGGTGCTGTAAAAATAGAAGTATTTTCTGGCTCCTCTTGTGCCTCCTCCATGTCTCTGGCCTCCGACTAGTTGATTTTGGGGACCAGGAGTACCGGAGAGGCTTCTGTTAAGCTGCTACAGTGGCAAAAAAATGATTAGGTGCTAGTGCGCATATGCAGACAGCTGGCTCGCACATTCATACACCCACAGCTCGGCAGTTCCACGGCTTTGCTCTTTCTGCCCCTTCTCTGAAATACAACCCAGTGCAGGGGCAGTACAGAGGCTTCAGAGGGATACCGGACCTGGGTCAGGCGGTGTTGCAGAGAACAGGGGAAAATGGGCAGCAGGAGGCAGATAAGGTAAGCCCCCACCGAGGGGTTACAGAAACATAGACTTTGTTGGCAGATAAGGACTGCTTTGCCCACCCAGTCTGGCCATTTTACCTGTGCGTTTTGGCTTGTAGAGTCAAGCCTGACCCCTGGCTCGGCTCTGGCTTGGCTGTAGGTGAAAAATTCCTGGCTTGCCCACCACTAGGTTTATTACCCTTCCTGCATGTCAAATCATCTTTAAGATGATTCTCCCCGTCTTGGACTTTGATAACATAGTATGTGGAGCTGGCCCCAAGTCCACCCTGGCCAGACTGGATCCCCTCTTTCACTCCATTTTCCACTTTGCTGTGGACTCCTCCCCCCACCCCCACACCCACAGCTGTTCCCTGTACTCCTCCCTCTCCTTCCCCTCCCTTGAGACCAGATGCCTCACCCATTGTTATTTTATCTCTATGTACTGGCTTGCCCCCCACCTGCTAACCCGCTCTGTCCCCCCCAACCACTCTTACCTCCTTGCAACGCTAACCTTTCACACCCGCAAGGAAATGTAGTGTTGGTCAAGCCATCCTCTCCTTCCAGCCTATGGGGGTCTCTTCCCCTTACCACCTGCTCTGCCTCTTCTCTTCCCACCACTCACTCTCCTTCTTTCTTCGTGACTTCACTACTCATTCCGGCAGCGGCTCCTGGGGCTGCTGCCCAACACTCTCCTACCTCTGCTTCCCCTTGCCCACACCTACACTAGTGTAGTCTCCTCTTCACCCTCCCAGTCGACAGCCTTTGTTCCTGTCCCTAATGCAGTATTGCTTCTGCACATTGCAAATGTTGTTCTCCTCCAGCACTTTACTGTATAACTTGTATTTCACTTCTGTGCACCGTTATTTATGATGCTTATACCATTATTGTCATTGCTGTATTATTATTCTTGGTGTTCGTCATTGTCCTCCCTTCCCCCTTCCCCAGGACACATCTGGCGATGAGCTGTTGTCAGCTCAGTATGTCTTTCCTGGTGGAACTTCAAAATAAATACATATATAATCAGAATCTCAGTACTGCTTTGAAAATGGGTTCCAGTAAAGTTCTTTTACAGAAAGTGGCACTCTGCTGTAGCAAGCCAGGTTTGAGCTGTTGGTATCATTGGGTGTTGTTATCTTGGATTGTAAGTCTGACAAATTTTACCTTCACTTCACTCATAGGTTATCATATTATAAAAAAGAGATAACACACTTTTTCATGTGCTCGATAATACCAGCGCAGTATCAAGTCCAAAATAGTGATGAATCCCTATTGAAAAGTTTTGCAGAAATAGATCATTAGCGGAGGATACGTTTCTTGAGTCCCAACACCCTACTGTTTGCAGGGTTGTAGCTCAGATTTTCAGGATCCTCCCCTTCCCAAAATAAAGGAATTGTGATTGTGACTGTAGTGTGCTAGGTGTAAAGATTCAGGATCTGCTGCTTCTCTGATCAGGGACTGGTGCTCCGGTCAGGAGTCTTGAGCTTAGGGGACCCAGGGTCTGCTCCGATAAGTGATTGCTTGAGTTTGGGTCTAAAGAAGCTCTGGTAAGCATCTGCTTCAGCTGCTGTCCAGCTCTGCAGTGACTTGGGTGAGGGCAAATCTCAGCAACTTACTGACTTGGTGGGGACATATATTCATAGTCGTCCGGTTGTGCTCACACAAAGATGCATTGCTCAGAATTGATGTGCTGGTCAGCTCTGAGGGTATATTCAGGCAGTGTGCGCGATTGGGTCTGATCGTGCATGCTCTTTGAATATCTGACCCTGGATACGCTGCCCAGAGCATTCGGCACCCATGTCCAGCACAGTGCATCCAGGGTCAGGGCCGACTACCACCATTAGGACAAGCGTGGTGCAAACCTGGATGCACCATGACCCCAAGGGCAATATTCAGTCTGCAGTTGCTAATGAGTTCATTGGTCATGCATGGCACAACTGGGCCCCTTGCATGCTGATTGCGAGCCCATTAGCATGGCTGCGCCTAGCCAAATGCACTGGGCCAGGCTCAGGCATAGTGAAATGCAGAATAACCCTCAGCCCTGGTGGAGTAGTTGCCTTCCTGTCCCATCACGAGCCCCACTGTATAACATAAAGTATGCATCTCCCCCCACTTTTCCGTGCAGGGTCCCTCCATCCCGAGTTGGATATACCAAATACAGTAAGCATCCTCCCCACCCATAGCAGTACGTACCCCCTATCCCTGATCCCCGTGCATCATAAGGTAAACTCCCAACCCCTGCACCAGTCTACGATCGATGTATGATTGCACCCGTACACTTTTCCATAGCATAGTGGCCCTCCCTCCCAGCCCGATCCTAGACATCCAACAGCAGCTGTACTCTTCCATGATGCCCAGGTGCAGGCCCCCACCAACCTGTTTCTGTAGTGTAGTGTCCCCTCCCAGACCAGAACCCGGTGACCAGACTAATATACATATCCTCCAAGTATTTCCATAGTGTTGTGGCCCCTGTCGCGATGCCCCTGCTCCCCCTCAACCGTAGCTGGCACTGGCTCAGCCCTCCAGCGCACCACTATGGCCAGCCAATTTAATTATACCGTACATAGCATGCACTAACCAGTGGGTGCTTGCATATACAAGACCCTGTCATTCACAGTCAAATCGGGTGGCTGGCTGTGGTGGTGCGGAGGCTTGAGCCAGTCCCTGCTCCGGGTGGGAGGGGAGCAGGGTTAATGACGGTGGTGGGGCTACTACACTGTGGAAATACTCTGGGGATATGTATATTAGTTTGATCATCGAGGATCACGTCTGGGAGGGGGGACCCTACACTATGGAAACAGGTTGGGGAGGGGATTCTTGTACGATCAGGGGTCTGGGTTTGGGAGGGGATTCTTGTCCATTCAGGGATCAAGTCTGGGAGGGGGGGCCCCTACACTGTGGAAATGGGCTGGGAAGGGGATTCAATAAGATGCTGGGATGCATCGCAATGGGGATTACCTCCAGAAAGGCGGAAGTGATCCTTCCACTGTACAACTGCTTGGTTAGGCCACACCTCGAGTATTGTGTACAGTTTTGGAGATCACATTTAAAGAGGGACATTACACTCCTAGAGAGAGTCCAAAGGAGGGCCACCAAAATGATCTGGGGTGTGGGGGAGAGGACCTATGAGGAGAGGCTCAAGGAGCTCGACATGTACACCCTGGAGGAGAGGAGGGGCAGGGGGAACATGATAGAGGTCTTTAAGTACATGAAAGGGATCAATAAAGGAGGCCCAGTCAGGGTACTCCAAAGGAAGGAGGATTGGGCAACAAAAAGTCATGGGTGTAAGCTGGAAGGAAGCAGGCTCAGAGGAGAGAGGAGAAGATGTTATTTCACTGAAAGGTTGGTGGAGCCATGGACTGCACTGCCCAGGGAGTTGGTAGAGGTGGAGCTTGTGGACGGGTTTAAGAGGGGATGGGGTACAGGGGGAGGGTAAATCTGACCAGCCTCAATACAGGTGGAACATCTGGGACTGGGGACAGTATAACCCAAGGGGGGATACCAAACTCTGCCCTCAGTGCGGGTACTGAAAATCGAGCAGACTCGAGGGACCATTAGGCCTATTCTGCTGGCATTTTACTAAGTATGTATGTATGTATGATCAGGGATCGGGATTTGGGAGGGGATTCTTGTACAATCAGGGATCAGGTCTGGGGGGGCCACTACGCTATGGAAAGTGGATGGGGTGTGATCCTACATTGATTGGGGGGTTCCCTACGCTACGGAAATGAGGGGAACTGTTACATTTACAGTGATTAGGGCAGGATGGGGGGTTCCTACACCACGCGATCGGGCAGGGGTGGGGTTCTCATGCTATGGAAACAAGGGGAACTGTTACATTTACGGTGATCAGGGCTGGGGTGGGGGTTCCAATACACCACCGGGGCTGGCAGGCTGCTGTGCACCTGTCTGCACTTCAGCAGCCTGCCTGTTGGTGGCCAGCTGATTTAGGGCTGCTTTTGCACGAGACAATTCTGGCCCTTGTGGGGCTCATTCCCAATTAATATGCCGATATGCGGCATATTCTTGGGAACGCCCCTGCTACATGGGCTGCATACATTGTCTTTGGGATATGGTCTATCCGAATTTGGGTGGACCATCTCCCCCTTTTCAATATCACACTTCGGAGAATTGCGTGGGTTGCACGACTCGTTTCCGTCTTCTGCCAGGATGCACCGCGTAGTTCCCTTAAAAATGGGGGCCCTGGTCTTAATGTGCTAGTAACTCATTGAGAACGTTTCCATGATTGTTCTGGACTGTATTCATATTCATGAAGGTGTCATTTGTTTGAAGTATTGAACAATGTAATGACTGTCTTGCACAAAGTAATGCTTGTTTCTTTTAAGAGAAAGGAACATTTGTAATTTGCACACAGTTTGAGCCTTCAAAACCACGGCACAAGGAGTGTGTTTTAATGTAGAATATCGCTTTTAAATAAGATGCCGTAGCTGGCAGGAATCTAGAAAGATATCCATAACTCTGGCTGTCCCATATTGAAACTGTGTTGCTACCGTTTCATGGAACCTTATGATGTCATATGGGAGGGGGTAAGCTGTGCCTTACTTCACCATGTGTGACATCATAATGTTTCATAAAATCGTGACTGCCCTATATTATTACCAAGAAGAGTTGGTCATGCATGTATTTGACTCCTGCCAGCTGTGGGCTTTCAACTAGGAGTGGTCTCTGTTCAGATCCTTTCCCTTCAAAGCTAAAATATCCATTTCACCTGAGGAGTGGTTTAACCAGGAAAGGCACTCTAAGCCAGAGCTTGTTTCCAGGTGCAACCTAGGAGCTCAAGGAAGTTAAGTGACTTGCTCAGAGTCGCACAGTAGGCAGGTGGTGGCTGATGGGTTTCAAACCCAGGTCTCCAGGTTTGCAGCTCAGTGCCCTTGACCACGACGCTATACTGCCTCCCAGTATAGTATGACTCCAGTCTTGTTCCCAAACTTGGGTCTGCAGAGTCACAAGCAGTAGCGCTAGCACTGCACTGACTGTCTGGCAGTTCGAGACCTTTTTTTTTTTTTTCCCCTGCCAAATGTAACTAAGAGTTGACCAGCTCATTAGTGTAGTGGCAGAATCGTTGCCTGTGACACCTGTGACCCAAGCTCGGGACTTGAGAGCATTACTTAGGAATGCCAGCCAGGGGAAGGGATTGAATGTCTTAGAAGAGGCTTTTCTCCTCAGGGGGGCAGGTCTCTGGCTGTGCTGCTCTACTGTCACTTGGGTGATCACATGTAGTGGTGCAGCTGGAGTTGCCAGACAGGCTTCATGTCTGCATGTTTAATGTATGCATGCTAGGAGCCTAGTCTCCTGGCGTCCTGGGAGGGAAGCAGGACAGAAAATAGCTGGAAAAACTCTGGCTCAGCAGGATCACACCAGCTACACACAGGCCTCCCTTTGCTGCCTGTCTGGTTCCCCCATATGGGATTCCTTTGGGACCCCTGACCCAAAGCTCCTCGAAGTTGTTTATCCCTCCTACAAAGTGCATCAGAAATGCATCACCATCATGTCCGCTACACCACCTGTCTCATCATAATGTTTCCGGGAACCTGGAACCACTGTCTGTGCCATCTTGGTGGCACGTGGCATCTGCGTCCTACCTTGGCTTCCCACAACATTATCAGGGTGGGATTGGATTCCAGTTGCTTTAGCCATACATTTTACAGCCATAGCCCACCAGATCCCATATTAGTTTTTGTGGTGATTCATAACGGCGTAGAGTTAGAAGAGTAAATAAGGGCAAGAATGGAGGTCCGCCACAAAAGATGTGCTGCTGATGTTGTGATGTGGTTCATTGGATGAACCAACACCAAGCACAGGCCTCGCTCATCATGTGGGCTAGCACTGGGGTGGGATAGACAGAGCAGCGTGTATGGTAGTGGTGGGGTTTAGAGGTTGCCACTGGTCAGTTGCAGCAAGAGAGCAGTTGACAGTGGGGGATAAACTACAAAAAAAAAAGGAAGCACTGCTGCAAACTGGTAAACAGCTTGGTGTAGAATGGTGGATTTGGTCACTGCTTTGCTGTTAATGAAAACACAGTGCCTCTGTCATGTCAGTTGACACTCTTCCCTTATGTTGGTCCATTGAAGACTCCTGTCCCCCACTCCAGCAGTTGGGATTGCCATGGCTGCATGCTTCGTCCTGCTGGGAGTGCAGACAATTTGCTGCCTTCACAGGAAACACCAATGCTGTTCCATAACCGACCAGCAGGGGGATGCATTGTGAATGCTGAGCAGAGCGCCTCACCTTTGCTGTGCTCGTTGGCACCCCCCCCTTCAGTCAGCTTAAGTGTAGGATTCCAGGGCTCCCACGTGGACTGTGCTGCAACTGCACTTATCTGACCCTGGAGGGTAGGGTTTTGTTGGATCTCTGTGCAGACTATAGTACCACTTCCTCTGCCCACTCCAAAAACAATGAAAGCCCAATAACACAACATGTTGAGATCAGGGAACACAAGGAGTTTAACTAGGAAAATAATGTGGACACTGGAACCCTCTCTTGGTGCCCCCCCCTTCGGATTTGTATATAAATGGCCTGCCCCTTTGTATGGCCCATGTTTTAGTCAAGGAAGTACACAGCACAACCATTACAGCAGTAACTAGTACCTGTATTATTCATTTAGCATTAGGTTAAGTAAAAGTTGACTAGTTCTAACATTCGCTAGAGTGGGGATCGGGCAGTGGAAGCACTCACAGTTGGTCAGGATAGTAGGGAGGACCACCTCATTATATATCCACTTGCCATGGCATGCCTGGCGTATGTATTCCTACAGCCATGGGGAACACAGGCAGGATTTGCTGTTCCTTCTAAATCAGGTACAGGTCATTGTGGTCCTGTATCGTTAGTGCAGGTTGTGTAATGTTTTAGAAAGCATTCCAGCCTTCGTGCTTTGCATGCAAAGAGGAGCTGAATTATTATTGTGTACAGTAGAGCCTGCTCTGTGTGGGTGGGGAGGACCTGTTTACATACTGTACAACTGAATGTATAAATAAGGTTTACTTGGTACTGCACATTAGCACAAACCCACAGATTAATAACTTGTGAGTGAGATGAGTTCAGAGTTGGCATGTTCAGAGTGAGTCTGTGTGGGGCGCCAGAGAGCCATCTTTCTGGAAGGAAGCGCCTTTACAGAGCTCCTCCGTGTAGAGGCAAATAAAATACAAAAATAGCAATAAAAATCTATTTAATCACCAAACTAGCATCAGATCTCGACTCCTGACGTTACCAAGAGTCAAACGACACTAAACTCAGGATGGTTCGTCAAAAGGCGTAGCACCAGGGGCTGCTGAAAGAATCTCAGCAGCAGGGCACAAGTAAGGCCACAGCATCAACATGTGGTGGGGAGGCAAGTGCCATGACTTCATCAGAACCCCCATGGGAAGCGATGCTGGAATCAGTGAAGGCCGTCGACTCCGAGATAGAAAAATCCTGAACAAACTTGAGTCTCATGGTGTTGCTATAAAAACACTTACAGGGTCAGTAGCTGAATTGGAGAAACAAGCTATAACCACCTTGGCAACAGTAGCTACTTTAACCCAGGAGAATTCCCAGCTGAGAAGCAGGATGGAAGCAATGGAGAACGAGATTCAATCAGGGAATGTACGCACTGTAGGGGTCCCAGAAAGAGTGGAGGGAACAGACCGTCTACGTTTTCTAACAACTTGATTACTGGAGCATTTAAGTGTTCCTGCAGATTTTGATTGGATCACCTTGAAAAAAGCTTACTGGGTAAGTTCAAGAGCAAGGCCGACTGGATCACCGCAGCCCCGTACTATTCTCCTGCACACCACAGGCTCTGAACTCCAGGATGTCCTTATTTCCTCCACGAGAGCCAATTACCCATTGGAAACAAACGCATCAGACATTAAACTTGATCCAGACCTCTCGTACCAGACGAGGGCCTGTCGGAAGAGCTTTGATGCAATTCGTCATCAGCTAAGGGCCCTAGGCATAATTCACTTGTTTTTGCTTCCCGCCCATTTGCAGATTGTTTACGGGGGGAAGACCTGGAGTTTCAACAACCCTCCAGATGTCAAGCGCTGGGTCGAGAAGGTAGAAACAGAGTTTGCAGGCCACAAGAAAGCTCCAGACTCTCAACTTTCTGAGTCGATTCAGGAGACTGAACTAGGCCTAGACTGGGCCAGAACAGTAAGAGACTTATGTAGAGACTCCCAGGAAAGCTATATAGTACATTTAAAAATGCTGAACTTTAAGTTTTGTGGGGACTGAATAAGTACTGGGGGTAGACGGGAGTCTGGTAGATTCTGTTCTTGTCTTCAAGTTTACTCATGTAGGGGGAAGGTATACTACATTTCTACATATTTACAAGTTGTTTCAGTGGGGAGCATGGGAAGAATCCTCATAAGGCTCATATCATTACAGCTGCACATTTTCTCAAGTGTTAGGAGGTTCTGCATTTAGCATTAAAGCTTAATTATAAGGTCCCGGAATCTTAATGTTTGTTACCAATTCACAAATTATTGGTATAGAGTGATGTTAGTTTGGAAATTGAAATTGCAATCTACTAATAGAGGAGGAAGCTTTATAGGGGATCTACTTTTGGGGTTATGTTTATTGACACCAGGTTAAACAGCAGTCTCGTGATTATGTTACACTACCTAATAGATACTCCCTATAGAAAATACTTTTTCCCTTTGATGAGGCTGGCAATATAGTGATAATTTAAGGGTTTAGTTCTTAGAGCTATGTTAACTCATTTGTTCCCATAGACACCATGTGGCGTCGGAACCATCCATTGCTGGAATGGACCCAAAATGGCCACCGGGAGCAAATGAATCCCATTTCCTACTGTACTAGAATACAAGGCTTTCATACTTCTGTTTATCAGCTGTACCTAATGAACCTAAATGCAATACCTTGTATGAGAGAGATGTTTGTCAATTGTTTATTGATGAAAATCTAATAAATATGAAGTAGAAAAAAAGTGGGTCTGTGTGGAAGAAACACCCCCCCAACACACACACACACACCCACGGCATGCAAGTCTTGCCCTGTAGTTGTCGGTGAGTCAGGCTCATGCCACACAAAAGTGACCCTCTTGATTTTCTGATGTGTGAAACTGTAGCCGGAGTTTACAGAACAGCAAAAAAGTATGGCCGCCTATAAGAGCCACCATAAAGTATTCAGGCCTGGATTTGAAATTCCAGTAGAAGAATGCTTTTATTTAATAAAAAAGGGGCAGTTTTGCTAACGGACAAAGCATGGCAGTACAGCAGACAGTGCATCCTAAGATTTGCACTTGTGCATGGGGCTTTGTCGATAGTAGGGATTTTCTCTAGTACTCAGCAGCAGCAGCAGCATCTCTTGCGTACTCTCCATTTATACCTCTGTAGTTTGCTTTCTCCTTTCTGGGACTGGCGCCAGCTCCACCATACTGCCAACCTGTTTCCTTTTGACACCGACCCTGACAAAGGTATGGTGCTCCGTAGCTTACTTCACTTAGTTGGGACAGTGTAATCCAGTGGTTCAAGTTCAGAGCTGTAAACCTAGAGTCCCAGGTTTGAAACCCACCAGTGCCACATACTCACTTTATGACCCTGAGCAAGTCATTTAACCTCTCTGTGCATTTTCTTTTTTTCCCTCAGTCTCTTTCATTCCCGAGCCTTACCCTCCCACTCCATCCCTCCTGTTCTACTTTGTTTGAGGTTTGAAAAACACCTTCATTTCCTCCTGCATTTGCTCCTTATACATGGGTTGTACCTTTGGACATGACAAGGGTCAGTTTTAACATTAATTAACTAGCCCGGTTGACGGACCATGTAGAACAGAAGGCAGAATTCCACTAATGTTCAGAACATTCTGAAAATGTATTCTGGAAAAGCAGACAAACTCTTGTTTACAACTGCGACCATGTGGCAAGCACAGACTGCACTGGTGAAAACACATTGCCAATACAAAATCGGAGTAAAAAAAAAAAGGCATAGGAATATAACAGTAAAAAGCCAACTACATAAATAGGTAGGGCAGGGTATGCTTTGAACATGGACTCTTGCCAGCAGACCATTACAGGAGTGACCAAACCCACCCCACACCCATGGAGACCACAGTTGCACTTGGCTGCACTTCCCTGTCCCATAACAAAACTCTGAAAAATTGCAGTTTTGTAACTGCTTCAGCCTGTCTTCATGATTAACATGCTAAAAGACCATCACAGAGCCGTACACAAAACTGTACAATCTGTGAGTAGCAGAAAAAAAGGGCAACGATAATATATAGGATAAACTATGGGGAGAAGGGTTACGAATTATATTATTTCCGAGTTGTTGATGGCACATGAACGCCCCGGGTTTATGAATGCCATCCAACAATCTAGGGTGTGTGTGTTAAATTGAGTTTGACACACTTTTCCCCTATATATTTTATTTTATATAATTGAAGGTCTCGCTTGAAAAGTCTGAGGTCACTTTTTGTTTTTGAATTGTGTTGCGTTTTCCTGCTCTTCAATGAACTTTTGAGTTTCGTTTCGTTCAGCTCTGTGGAATCGCTACTTTTTTTTTTTTTTTTTTTAACTTGTAGGCGATTTGGGGCTGCTGGAGGCTATTTGGTATGGAGGTAACCCCCAAGAAGCGTGTATTTCAGTCAGTGCTGCTTGAGGTGACAGGGATAATTTGAACGTCGCGCTATGTTTACTTAGTTGTCTCGAGCACTTTGTTGTTCAAAGGGAGCGCGTGAATGCCGTAACACCTACTCAGGTGTTACGGCATTTAACACACGGTTTTGACAATGGGAGAAAACGGAGACCATTAATTATTAAACAGTAATCTACAGCTAATCTTCAGCACATACGTGCAATTACTACAGCAGGCCTCGCACAATACTAGCACCCCATAGTCACAGCCAACCAGTGGAGAAACTATTTTAGCAGTCTAAAAAAAAATTTATTTTTCTAATTATTACACAAAACCCATGTAATAAGCGCAGTAAGGCACTCCAGGTTTTGGTTTGTGTTAGATAAATCTATACTTTGTATAAAATACTCTGGTTCCCTGCAACAGCCCTTTTTGTGCCTGTTCCTTCTTTACGGATTTGCTCGGTTTTGTATTGTGTCTCTGTTTTGTACTATTAGCTACTGTTGCATTTGTACGTCTTGCTTAGTTTATTGTACCATAGAATAATGAATAGTAAACCATGCCCACCAAGGCTGTGTTTCCATGGGGGGGTTCTGATAACATCATAGACCTCAAGAGCAAAGCTCAAAAGGTCTCTTGATGTATTCAGAACCCTGAAATGGAAGCACGTGTCTTGTCTGTACATATTTTTCCATTTGTTAATTTTTATAGTATGTGGTTCTTAAAAGTAAATAGAAAAACTTCTGTGAGGGTCTTCTCTCCACATTTTTTTTTCTGGAATTTTTCTTCTTCTGTTTGACCGAGCCAAATAGACGGAAGCAGTTACAGCACCCAACATGGATGTTTCGACAAGTAAACAATCTTAAAGGAAATGGCTACAATTTTGATAATGGCATTTTAAATACAGTAGCTCAATACCTTCTTCTTTGGATAGCCATTTGGGCACAGAAAGGAATGTTTGTCACCTATGAGAGGAAAGTGGTCAAAAATTGTGCTGAACAGATGGCCAGGCAACCCCTTCAGTTCCTGGCCTGCCGGCCCCACCCCCATGCTCAGGCAGTTTGTGATGTCTAACCAGGACACAGGAGTGTGCCACATAGAAGTCAGTAGAGGAAATTTTTGAAACCGTTTTATGTATGTTGGGGAACATTGTTTAACCGGGGGTAGCACACTAAGCTGAAGCTTGTTTCCAGATGCAACCTGGGAGCACAAGGAAGTTAAGTGACTTGCTCAGGATCACACAGTATGCATCTAGGTGGCTGCGGGATTCAAGCCCATATCTCCAGATCAGCAGCTCAGAGCCTTAACCCACTGCACTATACTGCCTCTAAAGCAACCTTTGTTATAAATAAAAGTCTTTGCTCAACTAATAGGGCCTCTGTTAGTTGGTCAGTGACTTTAATTTATATCAAAGATTACTTGATACAGCATCAAACAGTTCAGAAAATGTCCTCCTTTGATTTCTTTGTGGCACACTCCCTCCCTCCCTCCTTCTGCCTTGTTAGACATCACAAAACATCTGAGTGAGGGGGTGGTGCTGGCTGACCAGGAAGTGGAAGAGTTCAACTGGCTATCTGCTCAGTACAGTTTTCAATTTGTTCCCTTCTCAAGTGGACTTAATGAAAAACCTTCCTTTCTGGGCTCAAATAAGGAAATGGACTGCATTTTAAAAGCCAGTACCAGAGTCTTAGACATTCTTTTTAAAGTGAACGTTGTACTAAGTGTGGTTTGGGCACTGTGTAGTAGTTTCTGAGCAGTTGAGTGCAGGAGTGGGTCTTCCTAAATACTTTTGTTTTGTAGATTTGTTATAAATGACAGAAAACGGGAGAAACTGTGTTTTATGGGGGATTGGAAATGCAGCAGTGTTTAATTTGAAATGGCTTTAGGTTGAAAAGTTGTTGAACCGTAGTAGTGACATCATTACTCTGATACATCAGCTTTTGTGACCTTTGGGCTGTGTAAAACAACTTTTTGGAGCAAATGAATTTCCATACACAGCAGCACTGTACTACACAGAGAATAATGCATGGCAGCCAGACGCAACAAGACTTTGTTTCTATCAAGGGGTGCTGATGACATCATCGGGGCCTTGACATAGAGAGACATTGTGTGTGTGTGTGTGTGTGTGTGTGTGTGTGTGTGGTGTTTCCTGTCTTTCCCTTTTCTAATGTTAGTAGTACGGTGCAAGTTAGTGCTCCAGAAATACCAGGTGATGCCCCCTCTAGTTTTATATCTACTCAATCTCAGTTGGCCTCAAAAGTGAAACTTGAGAGTTCCGTAATGATAGCAGAGCCCTGAGGTGGAAACACAGCCAAAGTTGAGCACGGGTTCCCATGTGTTATTTATATTTAGTACAAGCTTTGAAAGAAAAAAATGCTTTTTTCTCTTTCCAAAAAAATCTATTTAATTTTTTTTTTTTTTTTTAAGGCAGACACCCATGCTCACTCAGCTGCTAAAAACCCATGCAGGTGAGGGGCTGGTTGTTGTCTTTTTTGTTTTTTCTTTTCTGTGATGAAACAGCTGAAAGCAGCAGTGCAAGAATCCAGTGACAATTTTGACCTACACTTTTCTATTCTATTTTAGATTGCACCTTATCCATGACTTGTATGAAGTACCCTTCCTTCCACAGTTTGTCTCGTCGTAGTGCTTTTTTCAACATCTGAAATGATAAGAGCGCTCCTTTTAATATGGCGCAAACCAGGTTTTCACCAGTATTCTCGGCTGTTTTTGTATATCAGTTATTTAAAATCATTTCTGTTGTGACTAAAATGAACTAGCATGCAGCAGGCAGTGCTCCGTGGCCTTATGGAACAGTAGGTGTTCAAATACAGCTGGAAATAGTGATGAAAACCTGGTCTGAGCAATATTAAAAGGTGGGCTCCTTTTATTATTTCGGATGTAAAAAAAAAAAAAAGTACTAAAGCAGACTCAAACAGTGGAAAGAAGGGTATCCTACAAGTCAGTAGATAAGGAGCAATCTAAAACAAAATAAAGAAGTATAGGTCAAAATTTTCACCGAATTCTTGCACTGCTGCTTGAAGATCTTGTGTTGAGGGGGGCAATGGGTTCTGTGTGTGGGAAGATGATGAAAGTAAAATGGCAGGCAGCTTGAGTTTACATTCTGTTGACAAAAAGCAAACAAAAACATCTTTTGTATCCCAGAAAGGTACTGCAGTATTCTGTGACCTTTAGAATGGAAATGCAAGCAAACTTGGGGTAACCAGATACTGTTGTACTCTAAAAATTAATGTGTTGTAAATGGCTCCTTTCCACATACAAACTTGGGGGAAAGGGTACAGGACACGTTCTCTAGTACCCCTTCCCCATGTCATGTCTGGAAAGGAGCTGTTCTCGGCTCAGCATGCTTTCTGGTTGAAATGAAGGAACAAAGGAATAAATGAATGAATGAATATGGTGAACCGTACTTCTGAAATTGGCCATAGAGATCAGCGTATATAATTATATATCATTACAACATGGCAAGAAAAACTTGATCGACTTTGGAGCAGTATGATAGGTGGAAAGCCAATCCATGACTGAAAACGAAGTGGATATTAATCTCCTAGTAAGGCCCACATGCCATCGGGAGCGCGCCTACTGAAACACACAGAGATGAAAATAATTAGTACGTCTCTGACATCTGTTTGTGCATTTATTTTCTGTGTGTTCCTGCCTATAGGTGGCGCTTAATATCCCGTTATAAAGAAATGGAGTGCTTGTCACTATCTCACCCACGGGACCTCCGAGAACAGTGCAACCAGTGTTGCTTCACCGAAAGTATTGCGATCCAGCAGCAAACACATAGAGGGCACAGAGACACAGAAAAAAAATCTGGGCTTACCGCAAAGCACAGTGCACGCAGCTGGCCCGTGGAACTCCGACACTGGAGCGATCAGTGTGGGTGTCCAGAGTAACAGACAGAAAAAGTGGGTAATAATCACTGTCTGTGTCTCTAAATTTCTACAGAAAGTAGCCGATAACTGCAGCTGTCCAGAGGAAGAAACAGAATCTCTCAAGCTAGTAATGCGTTGTGGGTGATTGTAAACATTGATATGCAAATATTTGTACTTTACCCATAATGCATTAGTGAATCACAACACAAAACGAAGGAAATGAGTGAACAGAGCACTGCAAAACTAGACAGAGTTATATGTTCCGTTATCTTTTTGCGGTATTCATTTGAAAACATAACGCTGCAAAGTGTATGAAACCAGTAGTCACAATCTAAATATATATGGAGTAGCGAACGCGCATAGCCGTACATTAACATAACCTATATTTTCTGTCAAAAGTGCTGACATATAATGCTGAATTAAGCAATATTGTGAGTTGCTGTTCATTTGATTGCCACATTTAATTAACTTTTAACAGTATTCACCTTGTGCTTGTCATGTTACAAGTGCCTGCGGCCTCGTGCCCCCGCCCCCAAAACCAGGCATTAATTCTCTAGTAGAGCCCTCCTTTGTTGTGGGCTAATACTTACCTAACGTGATTTTAGCCAGTCAGCGTGCAGAGCCACTGTACATTTTATCCTGTGTTCAGGATGTTTTTGTGGGGAAGCATTTGGGAGCACAGCATAAGTAAATTTGAGGGGTGTCATCTTCTGGTATAAGAGATGCCTCTTGTGAGGTTTTTGCAGGCAGAAGCACTCGGCTTCACTTTTGCGGTCACCTCACCCAAACTTCATGCTAGGTCTCTTAAACCATAAGAGACGTCCCTTGGAGGCCTTACTGACTTATAGTATAGATTTTTTATGCATATCATTCCATGTCTTCATCACGGCCTACCCACAACCACAACCTTTAATCCAAATTTCAGTAGTTTATCAGCTGATGGAAGAACATGGTAGGAAACTTAAAACGAGAGAAATTAACCTGAGTAAGTTGGAGGCCCAAGATACAGGTTTGTAGAGTGTCTAGTGGTGTGTATGATGTCATGTGCCAGCAGTAAAATGTATATCAATATGGTAAAGTGCATTTATTTAGAAGCAGTTTGGCAGCGTCAGTGGCTCAGTAGGTAGCACACTTGCCTCTGAGGTCGGGAGATCAGAGGGCTGTGGGTTCAGTTCCCACATCTGGCACTTGGATCAATATCCCAGTACTGACACTGTAGTGCAGCATGAGAGGGGTGCTGCACTTCTGAGGTGCCGTCTTTCGGATGAGATGTTAAACCGAGGTCCCATCTGCCTGGATTGGTGGTAGTTCAGTTGGATGTTAAAGATCCCATGGCACTTATTGTAAAGAGTAGGGGAATTTCCCCGGTGTCCTGGCCAAATTTCCCTCATTCACTAAAAATACCACCAACAGCTTAATCTGGTTCAATGTCAGTTGCCATTCATCTGTATCCCCCTTCCTTGGGTCGTGCCTGAAAATAGGCAGGGTTTGTCTAATGCACTTACCCGGTCAACAAAAGCTAAATAAATATGGAGTCTTCATAATCCAAAATGAATAAAAGGTTGCATTTACCAGCTGTATTTTAGCTTTTTAGTGAAATACTACCTTACTACCATTAAACAAAACAATATGCTTAGTTTTTTTCCATCTTGCTATCTGTAGCTGGAAAATGGAGTATCATGAAACACATTTTTTGGACTTTTTAATGTATCCTTCCATACCTACAAATCACTATGTTACCTGAAATAAAATACTCCCTTCTTTCTGTTTAGAATGTTGGAGACATAACTCCAAGCTGCTTATCAGATGGCCATTAGGAAACTGAAACAGCTTGTTAAATATTGGTTGCCTATTAAACTGGAGATTTGTTTACCCCCTTCGGAATGCAACAACTTGCACATTTAAATACTTAGCATTTAAACATTTCCTTGCTACTACTGTAGTTTCAATTGGGCATGTATTGTTTTTCAAGAAAGATTCATACCTCATAAATGTCACCCTTTCTCAGCAAATCTGTAAAGATTTACACTGTTTTTTTTAACCTTTTAAGACACTATCTGATAAGAACTGTCTCAGACATATGCCAGGTCTTCAGTGAACTACCCAGACTAAATAAATAGCAGTCAGCAGGCTTTTTTTACTGTGCTTTTTGGGGAAAAAATATGTTGAGGTACAGCAAACACACACACACACACACACACACACACACACACACACACACTGTACACACCATTCTCATGTGCCACAACATTCAGAATAAATACTGCATTCTAGTATGTTATAAAACAATAAAGAAACTGACAGTGAAGTTCAGTTTAGAGTAGATTTCCTTTAAATATTTCTTATCCTATGTTTTGAATCCTGGGTAGCGCAGGGGAGATGCTACATCTCATTGTCATAGGGATCTTCATTTACATAATTTTTGCACTGTATTTACTCAGGTAGTCCCAGATTAGATGCAATATCTTGTTTTCAGTGGGGTCATGATTTGACCATTTTTACAATGTAATTTAATTCATGGTAGCCTAGTCCAGGGCCCCCATATTCAAAGGAGATCTTGTGGCGCATCCCAGCGGAAAAAGGGAGATGTATGCATAACTCCAGACAATGTGCCAGCACGATATTCACTCGTCTGAAATCACGATGGCCACAAGGGAATGGGCCAGGGCTCACACAAATGGTATGCCATGCAAAGTCGAGGGGCGTTCCCATGAATATGCCGTTCTGTGGCTGTATTCAGTGGGAATCGCCCCTGTGATCAGAGCTTGGCAGCGGCTCACAGTTGGGTCATGAATAGCTGGCTAACCCGACCAGCCACCCACAGGCGGGCTGTGGAAGTGCACCCAGGTGCACAGCAGCCTCGTAGCCCTGGTGGATTAGAGGTACCCCCTCCCATCCCCGATCGATTCAACTCCATGCCCAAAGAGCTCCATAGTGTAGGGCCCTCCCCCTGGACCCAACTGCACCAAAGGAAACCACGGTCCATATCCATAGTGTCATGGACCCCCACCCACTGCCCAGGTATGCAGACACCCCCGCTCCCCCATACCCAACCTGTTGCGGAGACTGGCACTGCCCTCCATACCCTGCCATGGCCAGCCGCTGACTGCACTAAACCTGGGCCGGGGACTTGCACTCTGGAATGACCCAAGTGGCTGTGCCGTGCATTGGGGCACTATGCAAGCTGCAGACTCACCAGTGTATGCAGCCGTGTGTATGTCCCTGGCAAACTATAAGAGGGAATTGACATACCTCCAATGCATACCTTGTTGATGCTGTATCTTCCTGCTGTCATACACCACTGCAAGCCCACACTGTCCCCCATTCTCCTATGTAACATGCCACCCTCTGGACTGCTGAGGTATCCTGGGTGCCATGGGGTGCGGTATCCTGCAATGCCATTTGCAGTGTACTCTTCAGGTTATGGATAGTGCATCCGCGGTTCCCTGATTGTACAAACGAATGGGAGCTCGGCTGTAACATGCCTGTTCCAGGACCTTTGTGAGTGGGTACAGCATTGGCTGCCACCCGCACTGAGCAGTGCAACGGCACAGAGACAGTGGATCCACATGTGAGCGCCTGAGGTGTATGGCCAGCCACTGGGCGTTATTGCCCTCACACAGCTTGTGCCTACGTATGGCACATTCCAGCGTCCTACTGCCAGTGCTCCGCCACCCGAAAATAAGATGCCATTTCTTCTGTGAACTATCCAGGCTAAATATGGTAATCAGCAGGCATATTCTAGGAAAACACATTGTAAAAATGTGTAAAATGAAGACCACATTGAAACTGCCTCTCAGCAGAACTGCATTGTGCAGATTCATTAGAAATAATGGGTAAAAGCATCCCAAAAGCTCTCCACAGCCATATCGGCTCTGACCAGAGTTTTCGTGTAGAAGCCAGTAGTAATCTGATCTTTTTTTTTTTTTTAAACTTTCTTTATAAGTTTTTATATTTCTTATATAGACATAAACTCATACATTCATAGAAGTTGTTATCCATTGTTTTTTCATTATAGCTTAGGAAGCAATTCAGAATACAAAGTCTTTTCTCTTTTGGGAAACATGTAGTATTCATCTCCTCCATATAATTTAAAATTGGGTATATCTCTTATTTGTTAATGCTGTCAGTTTTTCCATTTGGTATATCTTAAACACTTCATCTTGCCATTGTGTTATCTGAGGCTGGTTCAGGGTTAACCAATTCTTTGTGATTATCTTTTTAATGGCCATGGTCAATATTAAAAATAGTTTCTTTGTTTTCTCATCCCTGTATCCTTTGGGAAGGTCTGAGAGAAAATATAAACATACATCCAGTTGTATCGATGGTACTATTATGTTTTTAGTAGCCTCTCGTACTTCTATCAAGAATGGTTGGATTACTGGACAACTCCAAAATAAGTGCCCATGAGTGGCCTGTTGTTCACCACATTTCCTCCAACAGGTGGCCTCTCTTCTGCCGTCAAATTGTGCCTGAATTATTGGCGTTCTGAAAAATCTGACAGCATTTTTCCAAGCGAATTCTCTCCATTGTGGTGAGGAGATACTTTTATGAAAACATATTAGATAATTTCTCCATTTTTCCTCTGTAATATCAATATTCAAGTCTTTTTCCCATGCTCTCTTAATAGACTCTACCGTGTCTCCTTCAAGTTCTCTTATGGCTGCATATAAGTAGGATATTATATGTGTTAGATTGGCCCGCCCCTCTAGTCCTCTCTGTAAGGCCTCTATGAACTTGGGTATGGGATTCTGCACCCAGCTTTCTTTCTTTTCTTTCCTAATATAGTCCCTTACCTGGAAATACCGAAATCTGTCTTTATGAGTTATCCCATATTTCACCTGTAGATCTGCGAAGCTTATCACTATTCTCTCTTTTAGGAATTGGTACACTATGTGCAGCCCCTTTCTCTCCCACTCCCTATAGCCCAAATCCATCATAGCAGGTAAAAACTTTCCTGTGTGTGTTAGGGAGTAAAACAATGGTCTCCATGTCTTCATTTTTGTAGTATTCAATGTCTGCCTCCAGATTCTTATGGTTGACAGTGTATATGGGTTCTCTATCTCCTCTTTCTCCCTGTCCTGCCTACCGGAGAGGAGGATCCCTTGTAATCTTCTGAGATCCTCTTCTACTAGTTCTATTTCTTTCCATTTTGCTGTGTAAGCAGGCTGTAGCCAATATATCGCTGTACGGATCTGAGCAGCCCTATGGTAATATTTAAAATTTGGGAGAGATAACCCTCCTTCTCCCCTTGGGAGTTGTAATATAGATTGCCTTGTTCTTGGTGTCTGTTTACTCCAGATATACTGCGATACTTTCCTGTTCAATTCCTTATAAAATATGTCGGGCACCACTATGGGGATGGTCTGTGCTAAATATAGTAATCTGATCTTTAAGGTCATGTTCACACTACAGCACAGTAACAAAAAACATTTTTTTAAATTAATTACTGTGCTGTAGCATCCACACTGCCGCCAGCGTGTTGTAAACTGTTATTAAAAGTGGTTTACAGCATCTGCACTACTGTCTCTGGATAGAGTTAATGTCAGCCAGTTTGCATGCAGGGACATCCTGCATGTAATGCGCATTTCATGTATTTACTGTTATTACCCATCTGTATTGTACATTGCTAGTCTACATGTAACAGGACCTCCTTGTGAATGAGCTTGCTCAATGGAGTTTTCCTGCAATAAACTCGAACATCCAGTTTCATGAAGGAGGAACCGCGTGCCTGACAGTCCGCACTGCAGGTAAATTTGATTTTAAGCCTATGCCTTATCAGGGTTTAAACACGGTTTTAAAAAACAGATTTCAAAGCACGTTAAGTGTGAACACTAACTGTGCTAGGGCACTTTAAAACAGTTTAAGCTCCTTATACAGTTTTAAGCACCCTAGTGTGAACATGGCCTAAGGTGACATATTAGGATCTGTCAGTAAATTCCTAAATATTTAAATATAGGACATACTTCATGGTTTTAAATAATTGATTAACCGTTTTTTTTTTCTTGGGACAATACTAACTGTACAGAAAGCATTTATGTATGTTTTCTAGAAGTGTCATGTTTGTTAAACACAGTGAGGCAAGTGCTATGCATTTTCACAATGTTTTAAAACTTTTATGAACAAAATGCTAATCAATTTTTAGAGTTAAATAAAACCCTGTACTTTGATTCCCATTGGTCAAGAGTGAGAAAAACTGGGTTCAGTGTAAGGGATAAGGGGAAACACATGACAGGGTGTGGTGGTTATAAGGGAATAATCCACATCTCGTGTGGTTGTTAGGTATGAAGCATAGTCAAGTGCTGTAACCACACGAGAAAAGCATCATTTCTTTTTGACCACACGCACAACCTGAAGTGTGTTATCCCACTTGTAAAATGGGCCTTTAATTGTTAAAATGTAGTTCAGGTGAGCTGTGCAGTTGTCAGAAATTATCAAAAGTCATGTGGTGTGTTTTTAACCAATAAGGTTACAGGAATTTCATGGCCCAGTTTATAAAATGTATTTAATCATAAGTTAGTTTCACAAAACATTAACCATTTTATGTTTGAGTGGTTTATTTTGTTTTTATTTGTAGCAGTCAAAGATTAAGGAGAGCAGTATGTTGGACATCAAGAGATGCAGTAGCAGAATTACCAGAAGAGTACAGAATGGTGTCAACTGGGCAGTGGTGTTATGTATCCTGCCTAGTCAGGAATTTGTCCTTGCCTTGTTTTGCTGCCTGTTTGAACCTTCATTGTTGTGACTAATTTGGCCAGTATTTCTTTGCTGCTATGTTGTGGTATTTCCTCCTTGACTCTCTGGGTTTTTATGTCCAAAACTCTATGTGCATTTCATTGATTGTTCTAGGGACATGGATATGTTCATCCACACTGTCTGGCAGGTTCCTTGCTGCTTTAAATCTTGCCGGAAGGTCTTCAAAGCTGGCTCCTCCCAACCGGGTGGTAAAACTCTCGGCTCCGCCCCATGAAGCCAGATCTTCCTTACTGCTTGGAAGCTCAGGTTTTGCGTATAGACTGGATCCTAACTCTTCGGTTCGCCCGAAAATGGTTTTAAAATTCTCAAAACTTCGGTCAAATTCTTCCCTCGTGGCTGCGGTGGACAAATCGATTCGGTTTGGCGGTGCCATGCTGGTTAGATGATGTCCAGGGCCGGACCCGCGCTCCACGCGCGTCACTGCCTCGGCCTTGATCACGACCCGAGGCCCGCGGGTTGTGTAGATCTTTCTCGCCAACGCCCTGAAGACCGCACTGCCCGTTACAACTTGGGCTCTTGAGGTGCTTATCCGCCAGTGAAGTCTAAGGAGGCCCTTTGGGTGGTGTCTGCGGCGGCTGGCTCAGCTGAGCAACTCGAGCAGATGGTCGCCCTCGAGGAGGAGGCGGCCCAGGCCGCATCCTCATCTTCCTCGGTCGCGGCATTTATCCCGCTCTCTCTGGGATCCTCCTACACAGCTTCTTTTAAGGAGCTTTGCCAATCCCTTTCCACGAAGGGAGAGGGGCCATCAGGACACTCTTCTCAGTCAAGAAAGAAGGACTCGAAGGGTAAGTCCCACCGTCGACGTTCATGGGAGCAGGAGAGGTCCCCTTCCCCAGACCGTCGACACTCTACTTCCGTCGAGGTTGCAGCTAAGGCTGCTGGCTTCATGGTGTCCCCATCAGGTCAGCCGGCCGAGACACCCGTCGACGCAATCGAGATTTTCTCGACCCGTCAGACGGGCTGTCACTGGTGAAGCCGACAACCTTCATCACCGGGTTCCCCGGTGGAAACTAAGGACTTGCCCGCGCCCTGTGCCGGAGTCCCTCGGGTCAAGGTTCCTGGAGCTGAGGGAGGAGCGGTGTCCTCTGCTCCCTCCCAGACC
Source organism: Neoceratodus forsteri (assembly GCA_016271365.2). Taxonomy (NCBI): domain Eukaryota; kingdom Metazoa; phylum Chordata; order Ceratodontiformes; family Ceratodontidae; genus Neoceratodus; species Neoceratodus forsteri. The sequence goes on from JADMNL010000023.1 coordinate 444,070,942, forward strand.
CACCCTTGGAAACACAGAGGATCTCTGTCTCTGTCTTGACCTCGCCTCTGTCCATCCGATCCCACCGACATCAGCGGTCTCGGCACCTAGGTAAGCAGTGGCGCCGCTTGTCCTCGTCTTCCTCCTTGGAAGAGGAGAGGCTTTGGCACAAATTGCGTCGACGCTACGAGGACTTAATGTGGCAGCAGCTCCTTTTGTCTGGGAACAAGCCGACACCATCGCCTTCTCCTGCCATTAAGTGGCTGTCACCCGAAAGGCCGAAACAACCCCTTGCCGTAGTCGAGGTGCCCAAGTCTGGGCCGGTTGTTCGGCCGAAACCAGCTGCCCCACCGATTGTGGTGGAACCTCAGCCTCCACAACCAAATCGGGGCACCACCTGCTGGACTCTCGGTCGGGTCAGGTCTGCCCCACCTGTTGTCGGTCACCTCACTCCTGACCGCCCTCGGCAGGTGGAGGGTGGCTCAGGCCCCAGGCAGCTCTTTCAGACTCCTCGGAGTCTGACGACTCACCTCCCTGTTTTCCAGGCCCCTTGACCTGGAGTCCTCCGGGGGGCAGTCGATGGACGAGAGCCCATCGTCATTCATGGGTCTGCTTCGGCTCATCTCAGAGTCCACCGGGATGCAGCTCGAGCCGTATCCAAGTGGGCCAAGTATCCCCTCACAGAGATACTGGACCGAGGGGATTCTTCCACGTAGGCCTTTCCGGTGGCTGAAGCCATTGTTGGTCCAGCCTTGGAGCTTTAGCAGCGGCCGGCTTCCTGTCCTGCGCCTTCGGCCAGGATGGCCAGGAAATATGTGGTCCCTACCGGCTCTTTGTCTGGTTTTCGGAGCACCCTCTGGGAGGGGTTGGTCACCGATAGCGTCGCGCCCGGAACGTTAGGGATGTGGATAAGCCCCCGGCAAGGAGTCCAAAAAGCTGGACTATGCCGGGCGCAAGGTGCATGCTGCGTCCTCCCTCAGCATCCGTCAGGCCAGCTCGGCCATGCGGATGGCACACTTCTCCATGCCCTCATGGGCTCCCTGGATGAGGTGATCCCTCATCTCCCGGCCGACCTGCAGATTACGGTCAAGCAGGTGCAGGATCAGGGAAGGGCAGTGGCGAAACAGCAGCTCCAAATGGCTCTAGACATTGGAGACTCCTGTGCGCGATCAGTAGCGGCCGCAGTGGTCATGCGCCGCAGAGCCAGGCTGAGGATATCCACCTTCATGGCGGATACCCAGCACAAATTGGCGGATGTCCCCTTCTTGGGGACTGACCTGTTCGGCCCTGGAGTGGAAGGCCACCGCCAGAGGATCGAAAAGTCTAACGCTACTCTGGACTCTGTCACCTCCGCCCAGAAGGACAAGGGCCGTCATCAGCAACATAAGTCCTTTCGCCCTTCTGCTCCTGCGGCACGTCCGGCCCAGCAACACCAGCATCAGGGCTAACAGGCTCGCGCTTGGCACCCCAAAGCCAAGCCTGCGGCCTCCTCTAACAGGAAGCAGGGAGGAGAAGGCCCAGGAGGTCCCTCGGCCGGTCTTTCCTCCAAGCCTGCCCAGTGACAGGTTGAGGGGTGTCGCCCCCAGCCTCGTGGCTCCCCCCTGGGTTCCCCCCATGGGGGGACGGCTCCACCACTTCCTTTCCGCCTGGTCCGCGATCACCATGGACCACTGGGTGTTGGAGGTGGTAGGAAAGGTCGATGCCTCTGGAGTTCGAGCAGGCCCCGCCCTTCCGAGCCATCGCCCCGTGGGGGGCTACGGGGTCCACAGCCTCCCTGTCGGCTCGTTGAGCCGACATTACCCTGCTCCTTGAAAAGGAGGTGATCAGGAAGGTGGCGGATCCTCCACCAGACCTGGGGTTTGTGTCCAGGTACTTCCTGGTCCCGAAACGGATGGGGAGCTGGCGCCCCATTCTAGACCTGCACGACCTGAACAGGTTCCTAAGGTCTCAAACGTTCAGGATGGTCAGTCTGGCTCAGATCATTCTATCCTTGGAACGAGGCATGTGGTTCTGTTCTCTGGACCTCCAGGATGCGTTCTTTCACGTCCCAATCCATCCGTCCCACCAGAGATTCCTCCGCATCTGGGCAGAGGGGTCCCTGTACGAGTTCCGGGCCATGCCCTTCAGCCTTTCTCTAGCTCCCAGGGTCTTCACCAAATGCATGGCAGTGGTGACGGCATTCCTGCGGCACCGAAGGGTCCAGGTGTACCCCTACCTGGATGATTGACTGATTGCGGCCTCCTCCAGAATGGAGGTGGCACGGTCCAGGGATTTGGCCCTCCAGGTTTGCTCTCAAGTTGGCCTCCTTATCAACGAGGCCAAGTCGGAACTCGTGCCAAAGCAGGTGATACAATTCATCAGGGCAGCGCTCGACTCTCTGCGAGCCAGAGCACGGCTCCCAGCGGACAGGGCCGAGGTTCTTTCCTCCTTTGCCCAGTCATTTCATGTTGGGCAATTGCGCCCTGCCCGGGACTTCCTGCGCCTCCTGGGCCTCATGGCGGCCTGCACCAGCATGGTCCGTTGGGCCCATTGGTACATGCGTCCACTACAATGGGGACTGGCCTGCCAATGGTCACAGCGCTCCGATCCTTTGGATCAGCTAGTGACAGTGACCCAGGAGATGTGGAACACTCTCCAGTGGCGGACTGTTCCAGCTCATCTGCAGGAGGGCATCCCGTTCGTCCGCCCCAAGCCGACGGTCTCTCTATCGACCGATGCCTCTCTGATGGGTTGGGGTGCCCATCTGGGGGAGCACAGAGTGCACAGCCTCTGGTCCCCTTGTGAGTCCCGATGCCACATCAACCTGCTGGAGCTTCGAGCAGTTCGTCTAGCCCTCACCGCCTTCGTTCCGTTTGTACGGGGTCATGTGGTCCAGGTCCAGATGGACAATACCACGACCATGTACTACCTAAACCGCCAGGACGGGACGCGCTCCATGCCTCTGTGCAGGGAAACTATCCGCATTTGGTCCCTCGTGCGCAGCCTGGAGGCGGATCTCCTTGCCATCCATATGGCAGGAGCCTCCAACATTCTGGCTGATGCCCTAAGCCGGATAGGGGCTGCGTCCCACGAGTGGTCTCTCCTGCCGGAGGTAGTACAAGATCTGTTCTCCCACTGGGGCATGCCTCAGGTGGACCTGTTTGCCTCCAGGGAGAATGCGAAGCTGAGACTGTTTCATGCCCGCCCCCCTCAGCAGGGCTCGCTGCAGGGGGATGCCTTCTCGAGGCCGTGGACCCCGGGCCTCTTCTACGCATTTCCCCATTTCCCTTGATCCACAAGGTGCTTCTCAAGGCGAGGAGGGACAAGGCGCTGGTGATTCTGGTAGCCCCAGACTGGCCCCGCCAGTTCTGGTATCCAGATCTCCTCAGTCTCGGCTCCAGGCTCCCGAGGCGGCTTCCAGCCCGCCCGGACCTGATCTCAGTCAATCAGGGGAAGGTATTCCATCCGGATTTTCAATCCCTGCACCTGACAGCCTGGTTCCTGAGCGGCTAGATTTCCAGGCCTTGGGTCTTTCCGACGAGGTCGTCAGCGTTGTTGAGGTGTCCCGTAAGGAGTCAACCAGAAAATGCTACGCCTTTAAATGGAAGAGATTCTCCTTTTGGTGTCAGGGCAAGGGCCTGGACCCTTCCTCCTGTTCCTTGGCAAGCAGTCTGGACTACCTGTGGTCCCTTTCTCAGCAAGGGCTTCGGTCGACGACCCTTAAGGTGCATCTGGCAGCCATCTCTGCTTACCGGACGCGGGCTGGGAAGCAATCAGTGGCGCAGGAGAAGGTGGTCTGGCACTTTTTCAAAGGCCCTGATCACATATCCCCTCCGGTGTGAGAACCTCCACCTCCGTGGGATCTACTGCTGGTATTGGCTAAGCTCATGGGCAGGCCATTCGAACCGATGCACAGGTGTGACATCTCTCACCTGTCATGGAAGACTGCCTTCTTGGTGGCTATCACGTCAGCCAGAAGGATGGGAGAGCTCCAGGCACTTTACATCGAGTCTCCTTATCTGATCTTCCTCAGGGACAAGGATGTCCTGCGCCCCCACCCAAAATTCCTTCCGAAGGTGGTGTTGGAGTTTCACATTAACCAGGTGTTGACTCTGCTGGTGTTCTACCCCAATCACACCTCGGAGGCCGAATATAGGCTCCATACTTTGGACCCTAGAAGAGCGCTCGCTTATTACAAGGAGCGGACGGCTGAAGTTCGGGGAGAGGTTCGCCAGCTGTTTGTCACCTACGCTGAAGCCGCACCTGGCAGACCTGCAGCCAAGCGGACGATAGGCAGGTGGGTCACCTCCTGCATAGATCTCTGCTATAGGTTGGCGGGCATGGAGCCTCCCAGAGGGACAAGAGCTCATTCTACCCACCATACCACTGCATCGGTGGCTGCCAGGATGTCCCTATCCAGGAAATCTGCAGGCTGCTACCTGGAAGTCGGCACACCTTCATTACCCACTACCACATCGACCTTGAGTCACGCCGGGATGCTGGTTTTGGGGCCTCGGTTCTCCAGTCATTATTCCCTAAGTAGGGGGTGTGCGCCTTGTCGCCCTCCTCCCAGAGAACTGCTAGGAGTCTGCCAGACAGTGTGGATGAACAACATATTTATGTCCCTAGAAATACAGGTTGCTCACCTGTAACAGGAGTTCTAGGAATGGTATATGTTCATCCACACGACCCACCCGGCCTCCCCGGCTTCGATGCACAACCTGGCTTCCAGCGGGCTAGATCTGGCGTCATGGGGCGGAGCCGAGAGTTTTACCACCCGGGTGGGTGGGAGGAGCCAGCTTGAAGACCTTCCAGCAAGATTTGAAGCGGCAAGGAACCTGCCAGACAGTGTGGTTGAACAACATATACCATTCCTAGAACTCCTGTTACAGGTGAGTAACTTGTATTTATTTTCCTGGCTGCATGTATTCATTACTACTGACTGTTTTGACCTATACTATTGTAATTTCACTGTACTCCTGCTTATGTAACCTGTCTTTGATTGTTGTACTCTCCGGTGTCGTGCCTGAAAACTCATTTCATGGCTGGGTGCACCTACCCGGTTAACAAAAACTAAATAGTGAACCTTCTGTTACTTCTGGGAGCTGGAGAGTGTTACTGTAGCTAGAAAATAGGGACAGAAATAGAACCCTGGGGAGCACACATACCCACATTAACCAATTCAGAGGTAAAATGGGAAGCAGGTACCTATACACTGCAGTCTGTTAGATAATATTTGAACCTAGGGTTGCACAGAATTGCAGGATCTGAATAGTCCTTTGTTTTTATATTTAGGATGTTCAGACTTGTCATCTGAAAAATACTAATTCTGAAAGTTTAAAAAAAAAAAATTTGAGCAAAATGTAACTTTTTTTTTATTTACATAGGAAATTAGGATTTAGGATTTGATTCAAATGTTGATTCTGAGGTCTCATTGGAAGGTGAATTCAGATTTGCAGTTGGAAATTCTGATGGAATCCTATCCGATCTGGAATCAGCCAGTTCTGAGCATGTCTGATCTGAACCAGAGCAAAGCTTGGTAACTTCATCCCAGGTTAGAATTTGGCATCTTGAATTTAATGACCTTTGTGTTTTCAATTCCCCGCAGAAACCCATCAGCTTACCTTGGGACTCTCTTCTGTCCCAAGGACACTGGGTCACTTTGTTCCAGAGGTTCTCCACCATCATGGCTGACCTGAAGACAGAAGACCCAGGTCCGATTGTTGACGTTTGTTTTGAGTGTGGCCAGCCCCACCTGCTCTCGGAGAGCCACCTGTATAACTACCAGGACGAAGTGGATGATGAACTGGCCTGCCATATCTGCCTTCAGCCCTTGCTTCAGCCAATGGACACACCATGTGGGCACACCTACTGCTTCAAGTGTCTGGAGAACTTTTTGCAAGAGCACAATTTCTGCCCTATGGATCGAAAGAAGTTAAATTTCCAGCTGTGTAGGAAGTCCAGCCTGCTGGTAAGAAACTTGCTGGACAAGCTGCAAGTCTTTTGGCCCTTTCAGACAGACTGTCAGCAGACGCTGCAGAGGTGTGACTTGGAAGCTCATCTGAAAAACAGGTACCTATCATCAGCCTCTCTTACACATTAATTTGCATTCTGCTACTCATCATGCTTTGCACACAGTTTAGGACTTGAGTGTATCAATATGGTTCAGAGAGAGGGAGGCAAAAAACAAACTCATATCTATCATTGCCATCTCAGTCCTGAATGGGGGTGTTCATAGGGGTGCATGAGTCAGTTTTCATTACGTTCGGTTAGACTCATCACCACCGAGACTAAGGTGTATTTAGGTTTTGTTCACTTGTGTGGGTGTTGTGTTACAGGTATCGACATAAAGTGTAAATATTCGATTGAAAGATACAACTCTCATTTATTTTACTTACACAAACACAAAATTAGCAGTTCAGCCCTTGCTCGTTCTCAAACTTCTGATCACCTTTCTTGTTGAGAATGGTACTTGTATAGCATATATAAGTTAAAACAGAATTAAGTCCCCCATGGCAAATCTTTCAAATATTACAGTTTTTTTTCATTAAACTGGCTGCATGTTTGTTTTATCTCCAATAGAAGAGTATGTGTGTGTGTGTGTGTGTGTGTGTGTGTGTGTCTCTCTCTCTCTCTCTCTCTCTCGGTGTTCATTTCAGAGCTTTGACTTGAATGAAGCCCAGCTTCCAAATGTCATGGTGGACCACCTAGAAGGGAAGAAAAGTGATCAAAAGTTTGTGAATGAGCAAGGATTAATGTGCTAATTTTGTGTTTGCTTATTGCTTGGGAAAAACATGTATCATGAGCAGGTGTAAGAAATCCAGGACCAAAAAAACAAACTGGATGACTAGGGAGGTAGCGGTGAAGGAGAAGAGAAAGGCATTTCAAATCTTCAAGAGAACCAATAGGGGCGAGGACAGAGGATTATGTGAGGAAATCCAGGGAAGTGAGCAGAACAGTAAGGGCTACAAAGGCAGCCAGGGAAAGGCAATTAGTGCAGGGGATAAAAGAAGGGGAAAAGGATTTCTTTAGATATATCAGGGAAAAGAGGGAAGAGCAAGGACCAAATCGTTGGGATCAGGAGAGGCAGTGGGTGGGTAGATAAGGGGGATGAGATGGCAGAAGTACTCAACGAGTACTTCTGCTCGGTATTTTACAAAGGAGAGGGACGGGATGGCACCTAAAGGGGGGGATGAGGCAACCACAGATGGGGTTATCACAGTAGAAAGGGTGCTGGAGGGCCTTGGGTCCCTGAGGGTGGACAAGGCTCCAGGACCAGATGGAGTTCATCCCAGGATGCTGAGGGAGCTGGCAGAGGTCCTGGCAGGACCATTGGCAGCCTTGTTCAACACTTCTGCAGATACAGGGTGAGAGCCCAGGGATTGGAAGGAGGCATATGTGGTACCTCTCCATAACAGCGGGCCCAAGGACGACCTGGGGAACTACAGACCAGTGAGCCTTTCCTCAGCAGTTGAAAAACTCATGGAGACTATCCTCAAAGAAAGGCTGTGCAATTTCTGGAGGAGAATGGCCTGCAGGATGACAGGCAGCACGGGTTTGCCTCTGATAAATCCTATTAGACAAACTTGATTGACTTTTACGACTGGGTCACGAGGGCACTGAACAGGGACCGTGCGGTGGATGTACTCTTATCTGGATTTCAGCAAGGCCTTCGATTCAGTACCACATGGTAGGCTGATCTGCAAGCTGGAGAGATGGGGGTAGGGAGGAAACTAGGCAGATGGGTTGATAACTGGCTGCGAGATAGACAACGGAGGGTAGTGGTGGTGGCGGAAGGGGGAACATCAGAGCTCAGGGCAGAGACAAGTGGTGTCCCACAGGGCTTGGTACTGGGACCATTGCTGGTAAACATTTTCATCGCAGACAACGTAGTAGGGATCAAAAATAAGATCAGCCTCTTTGCAGGTGACACCAAGATCTGTGCTGAGGTGGATGGGGATGAGGGGGCAAAGTACTTCATGAGGATTTGGCAAAACTGGAGGAATGGTCACACAGTTAGCAGCTTGGGTTCAGTGCCAAGAAGTGCGAAGTGATGCACTTGGGAGCAAGGAACCCGGGATACAGTTACTGGTTGGGGGTCCAAGGAGGAGAAGGATCTAGGGGTGCTGGTGAGTGGGGAAATGAACCACTCGGCACAGTGCAGGAAGGCAGCAACCAAGGCAAACAGGATGCTGGGGTGCATAGCAAGAGGGATTACTTGTATAAGTAGTGAGGCCATACTGCCCCTGTACAGGTCACTGGTGAGACCGCACTTGGAGTACTGCGTGCAGTTCTGGCGTCCATTCTTAAACAGGGACATCAAACTGCTGGAGGCAGTGCAGCGCGGAGCAACAAAGATGATCCTGGGGTTGGGGGATAGACGTTATGAGGAAAGACAGAGAGCTCAATATGTATACCCTGGAGGATCGAAGAGAGAGAGAGAGAGAGGGATATGATTGAGACCTTCAGATACCTGAAGGGGATGAACAGAGTGGACAACGGATATGTGTTCACTCTCAAGAATGGAAGGGAAACCAGAGGGCACTCTCTGAAATTGGAGGGGGGCAGATTCAGGAGGGAAATGAGGAGACACTATTTCATGGAGAGGGTGATGGTAGGGTGGAATGCACTGCCGGAGGAGGTGATATCATTGTAGACAGTGGGGAGCTTCAAGAGGGGGTTGGACGCTTTCAAAGAGAGAGTACAGCCCGTGACGGGAGACCATAAGGCCGAATCCGCTGGCAAGTTCGTATGTATGGCTGTCTCTATAAGCAGGCTTCCCAGCAATCATGTGCACATTCTCTGGAGATCGCATCTTATCTAAAGGAAGCCAGTTTAGTCAGTGCATCTCATTTTCATCTCATCTCATGATCTTTCAGTGGCTAAGGAGGTAGCACACACTCCTCTGAGGCCGGGAGATCAGTGGGCTGTGGGTTCAGTTCCCACATCTGGCACGTGGGTTAATATTCCAGTACTGACACTGTAGTGCTTCATGAGAGGGGTGCTGCACTTCTGAGGTGCCATCTTTCAGATGAGGCGTTAAACCGAGGTCCCATCTGCCTGGATTGGTGTTAGTTCAGGTGGATGTTAAAGATCCCATGGCACTTATCGAAAAGAGTAGGGGAGTTTTTATTAAAAATACATCAGAAGAAAAAGCATAAGATCAACGTATATTTTGTTTTATACAACCATAATTATAAAAAGAAATCAACCAAACTATACACACCATTTATAATAACACTCACAATCCCCCTTATTTATATTTAATGAAAATCTGTAATCCTTTCCACCATTTGAATATTTTCCTAGCAGTCCCAAATTGTTTATCTTTCATATAGACAGATTTCATTGCCTCCATTATAAGTACAAAAAATGTTTCATATGGCACAATTTTCTTCTGTAGTACCCACTGGCATCTGGCCTGCCACAGATAATATTTTAGGCAACGAAAGAACACAACTAAGTACTCCAATCATAAGAGACAAAAAGGTGAGGAAAAAAACCAAGGCCTGATATTCGAGTTTAATGTAGCCATAGAAACTGTAGCTTGGCACTTAAAAAAACTCATAACCCTGAAGCATAGGAACACTTAAATAAAAAGTGATCCATAGTTTCCTCCTTCGCATGACACTGCATATAAGGGCAATATCTTTCCTCAATCATTTTATGCTTAGCATTCCCCTTGACATAGAATCTTCCATAGACTGACAGCCACAGCACCTCCCACATTTGAGAAGGGATCCTATGATAATTAAGTTGTTTAAGAGCAAATTCTGTGCAAAAAGGGGGACAATTAGCAAATGCAGGTTTACTTGGATACAGTTTTCCCAGGAAAAAAATATACAATCCAGCCTTTATGTTATTTTTAATGCATTGAAAAGAAAGGGACCATTTAAACAACTTCTGAGCACACGGTTTAAAAACCTGAATATATGTATTTTGGGAATCCGTGGGGTAAGAGGTGCCATCCAAACACCAAAAAAGGATTTAAAGTTATTCATTACCCATAACTGCTGAGTCAGTAGTGGAAAGGAGGGGTCAAAATTAAAGTTCTGAGCAAGAATAGTAAGAGGATCCACCATGCCCAACCCCTCCTTAGAGATAAGGAGAGAGGTATAGCATCTTTTAATGGGGTCAAGCCTACTCCCCCAAAGCACTGAAAAAAAACATGCATACAGACGTGTTTCAAGGGCTAACTGAGGAGGATATACCAAGGCTATATATAACAGCCCAAGAATAATAAATTTTTCAATAACAAAAATCCTTTTTATTTTGGATAATCTCCATCCCTTCCACCTTTGAACCTTACCTTTTGCCTTTTTCAAGGCAATTTCCCAATTATCCACAGGGAGATTGTGAGCTCCAAAAATTACTCCCAAGATTTTACATGGTAAGGAGGAAAACACAATATCTGACACTGTAAACTGATCTTGATCTATAGGCCCTAAAAGCAAACCTCTAGATTTCTTCAGACACTTTCGAGTTGGAAACCTTCTCATATTTAGTAATACAACTTAGGATAATAGAATTTGAGCCAATGCAGTCAGAAAACACAAATATCATCGGCATAGGCTCGAACAATCACCGTATCTGAAAGCAAATTCCCAGAAATGCCTGGCAATCCTTCCATTTGATCTAACAATTTAAGTAAGGGGTCCAGAGAAAATGCATATAATAAAGGGCAGCCCTGTCGCACCCCAAAGTTAACTGAAACTGGGAAGGAATACTGACCCTTAATGACAGGATATACTACAACTTTTTTATACATTAACTTAATCCAATAAAAAAAATCATAAGGTAAACCATATTTTTCTAATACTGTAAATAAATAAGAGCGAGATACCCTATCAAAGGCCTTATTTTGGTCTAAGGACAGGATGCAATGCCAATTGGGAGACCAATTTGAGAATTCTATTATTTCTCTAATAATAATAAGTGCAGACAAAATTTTCCTATTTGAATGTCAAGAAACTGAAGAGGATATAACAACTCAGCCGACACAGATCTCAACCTTCTATTCAATATTTGGGATAGTATCTTGAAATCCGAGTTCAAGATAGTTATAGGTCTCCAGTTACATAAATGTGTTCTATCACCACCCTTAAAAATAAATATCAATAATCCTGCCATAAACTGCACAGGTAAACAATGAACACCGTGTAGAAAGGAAAAAACCTCTTCAAGACAGGGAGCTAAAATATCACCAAACTGTTTAAAGAATTCATAAGACAGCCCATCTAACCCAGGAGAAACCCCACCCTTTAAGGAGGTCAAAACTTCCAAAATCTCCTGCTGAGATATAGAATCAGCTGATTTATACACTTCCTGACCAGATGGGGGAGATATAGAAAAATCCTGAAAAAACTGGTGAACAACACTACTTGGGATCTCAGGCCCTTCCTGTTCCTTTATATAATCCTGAATAAAAGAAAATAATTCTTCCTGGGAGGTTTTAAATTTCCCTTCCTTATTTTGTAACACCTCTAATCCTAAAGAACTCCTTTTGTCCTTAAAGGCTTCAAAGGGATCCCCTGATGGTGTTCTTTGAGTGCCAAAGGAAAGTTTGGAACGTAAAGTCTGTGCTCTATTGACAATCTCTCATTGCAGACTTAGTAAGGGAGATTTGGGCAGAAAGATCATCTCTAGAAGTATTAGCAGAAGAAAACAACGCCTGAAGTTTCTTCCTGAGGTTTAAATATCCTAACAATTTAGCATTAACTTGTTGTTTTCCATATTTTTGAAAGAATTTCCTGATATCATCTTTTGTATCTACCCACCAGTCCCATAAGTCCTCATATAAATCCAAAACAGATACTCTGGCAGACAATATAAAGGATATACCTTTTATAAACCCTGGGTCCTGCAAAACAGAATTATTAAGTTTCCATTGTGGCTTATTTATAAGTTTGTGTAGGGGGTCACTAAAGGAAAGAGTGATGAACGAATGATCAGAAAATTCTGTAATATGAGTTTTATGGACAGGAAGGGAGAGATTTCTTGGGAAAAAAAAAAAAAGATGATCTATAGTGGATGTCAAAGGCCCCCTTCTAAAGGTGTAGTTCAGCCCCTTGTCCTGATAACTCCTCCCATTCCTCAGTCTTGCTAGGTTAATAATCCTCTCTAAAGCTACAGTATCACAGTACTTTTTCTTCCCTGCCTTACTCCTACTAAACCCAGAAATTTCACAATTAAAATCCCCCCCCAAAATAATATAACTAGAGGTAGCCAAAAAAGGTGAGAGGGCTTTACACATTGCCACCCTACCCGCCTTTGTCTGTGGCCCATAAACTATTATAAGGCGAAAATCAGCCTGTTTCCACAATCCGACAATTATAAGTAATCTCCCAGGTATAAGGTCCACCAGTTTTTTGAGAGTAAAATTAAAAGAACCAAAAAGAATCCCAACACCGTCAGCTTTGTCCAAACCAAAGGACCAATAAAATGGTCCCCAGATCCATTCAGAGCTTAAGAACCGACACTGGTCTGAAGTGTAGACCTATGTTTCCTGTAAAAAAAATAAATATCGAGACCCAACCGATGAAGAAAATGAAAAAGAGCAGTTCTTTTGCAATTATTCAAAAGACTGCTGCAGTTTAGAGATCCAACATCAAGGGAAGTCATAGACATTTAGGTGTTTTTCTTTTTTTTCCCTTTATAATCTGTAGAAGATGTTTTACTCCCAAAGGATTGTGATAGAGCGGGGTACCAGTATCCATGTCAGAATCCCTGTTACAGTATCTAAAATAGCATAAGAATTTTCCATTTCAAAATTAGGAATGCCTACTGAAGTTGGGGGAGGGATAAAAGTTTAGAACTTCTAGTAACTCTTTTTCTCAGCAGGATTAGAACTAAGAGGTTTGGTTTTTACAGGATCATGATAACAAACTGGTGGAAACTCTTGCACATTAAGGGGGTCAGGAGGCCCACACCCTGCTTTAGAACTCACAGCAGGTTCAGACCCTGAGACCTCTCTCTCTTCCTCCACCCCTGCAACCTTTGTGGTCATAGTGTGAAGACCTTTTTTCTGATTTTTAGAAAAGGCTTCATCCTGAGCTTCTTGTATTATTAACTCAGGGCTACTAACCGAGGCTTTGTTAGAAGCCGCCCAAAGACAGTCCCTGTACCCATGTCCTGATTCTTCACATAAGTCACATTTCACTAGGTTAGCACACTGAAAATTACCATGTCCAAGTTCCCCACATATCTCACATCTGGTGGTGTCACAGGAACTAGAAAGATGTGTCCTATTCCCACATTTATAGCATGCCCGAGACTGCCCAGCGTAGAAGCACACACCCCTGTCTCTCCCTAAAGAAAAGGAATTAGGAATGTGTTTAATTTCGTTGTTAACCTGTTGTAGTTTCACCTTATACCTCCAACTACCGTTCCAAAATAATTCAGAATCTAATACTGCCTCTGGGCTACTTAGCACTTCACATTTCTGAGAAAGCCAAAAAGAAATATTGTCAACGTGAACCCCTTCATTTCTGAACATTACAGTCACATATTTGATTAATATGGAGTAAGGGGAGTAACGACAAAGGGAGACCATAATGGGGAACGCTTCAACTGGTTATATCGTTGCCAAAATAAATCCAACAGAAAGACCGATCTAAAGCTGACGTCATAATTGTCCTCCCCTGAGATATTAATGAAGGCGAACACATCTTTAGGTGAAAACTGCAGAGATTCTTTTAGAAGAAGTTTCCCCACATACGCACGGTCAGGCTGTTCTACTAATCCCCCTTTATAGCGTATGCAGACAGCGTTCCTTCGAGGGGCTGAGTCTTTACGGGATTGTGAAAAAAGATCTGGTAGAAGAGGTCTAGTGGGGGGGATCCACAGAAGGATCTTTAGGGACTATCTCATCCACTACAACATCAACTCCTACTTTCTCAGATATAGAAGGTTAATTTATCAGTTCCAGGTTGCAGTGGCAGAGGCTCAGAGAGATTTTTGAGCGCAGGAGAACACTCTGAAGGGAGTGAAGACAGGGGAGAAACTGACGACCAGTCCTGGTCTGGGATCCATGTTCCTGAGGGGTTTAATTTCCATCCTGATTCTAATAGTGCTTTCTCCGGAGCCCAGTCTTTATTATCAGTTACATCTTTAGTAGGTAGAGAAAATGCTTGCTGAATCAATCTAGAAGTAGAGACCTTCTGAGAGAGTTTATTTTTAATTACAGCCTGCTGTATATGTTTAATAGGCAAATTCCGTTTTGCTGCTAAGGCAGCTCTTTTATTTTTCGTTATGTCTGGGGAAACCTTATTCCTGGTTGTAAATGAAAAGGATGTAGCGTGCGCTTGGCTAGAGGCATCCGTCTGATATACAAGTTCCTCTTGAATAATACTACATACAGTATTTTGCAGTTTTGGCTCTTCCATTATCGAGTAACTGGAGCCAATAGTAAAAAGTTTTGTTTGCTTGTTGCTAGGCAACACGCTAGAACCAGGAATATTTTGAATACTTGAAACAGAAGTACGGAAGGACTGACCTCGTAGTGCTTTTACAGAAGTTCCAAAAATAGTGGCTTCTCGACCGGGACTTGGCTCTTGGCACTCGCCACAACCAGCGACTATGCTGCCAGCCGAAATTCCTCCGGTAAAACCTTTGTTCTGTGAAGTTTGCAAGCTTGAAGGGTTCTCAATCACCTGTGCGGTGTCGCTGACTGATGCAGCTGCGCCATCCGCTATGACAAGTTTGTCAGTTGAATACGGTGGAGTTTCGATTAAAGGAAACTATCCCCAGCTCCCTCGTGAAATTAGCAGGAGATATCGGAGACTCTGATAATCCGTGTGGTAAGGAATTAATATTTATCATAGATTCTGCAGCCATTTTTTTTATCCAAACGATCCTTCTCAACAGCAGTATTGTCTTGAAAGAAAGCAAATGTTCCCGTTTGTACTATGGGAAAGAAAGCCTCTCCACTTTCGAGCCCCGAGGAGGAGGCTCGCTCCCCTGGCTCACATACATCCTCACCCTCCAACAAACTCTGCAGAGTGGTCGTAACGATGGCCAGCAGCTCCACCTACTGTCCTCACAGCAGGGGAGTTTCCCCGGTGTCCTGGCCAAATTTCCCTCATTCACTAAAAATACCACCAACAGCTTAATCTGGTTCAAGGTCAGTTGGCACTCATCTGTATCTCCCTCCGCCCGGGTCGTGCCTGAAAATAGGCAGGATTTGTCTAGTGCACGTACCCGGTCAACAAAAACGAAATAAATAAAATAAAAAATGTAAAAGAAACTGATTCAGGCAGGTTACATTTTGCAATAGGGACTGAGCCAGTAGGTCATCCACCCTGATGTTTGGTGGCTGGGCATCATTCATGTTAGAGCTCTGAAGTGAACAGCAAAAGACCCCACTCCTCTTGGAGATTAAGTAGCCAATTCAGGCAGAAAGAATATTATAATATTTGAAAGATTTGCCATGGTGGGGGGGGGATATGCACTGAAATCTATTTATTTTTTTGCTAGCTAGTCTTTTTTATTTTATTGATTGATTTTAAAATTGGTAACCAGGAAAGGCGCACGGAAATGAGGCTCGTTTTCCAGGTGTAACCCCCGGGTGATGGTAGGGTGGAACGCACTGCCGGAGGAGGTGATATCATTGCCCCTAGGAAGGGGAAGTGAAATAGAAACAAGATAGTGAAAATACAAAGCATACAAAAATGCAATAAACGAGACAAATCCAAGGGTACAAGATGTGATGAGGCCGTTAAGTTCCAATTGCAGTCATGTACAAAATGTGCAAGAATGCTACAAGCGTGCAGTGCAAGGTCCTCCATTCCAGACCCTCTGCTATATCCCTTATAAAGACATTAAACAGAAAAGGTTCTAACACCGACCCTTGGGGAACCCCACTGGTGAACATGGGCTCCTCCGAAGGTGCCCCCTTCACCAATACCCTCTGTGTTCTGCCCTCCAACCAGTTCTTGACCCACCTTATTACCCCCAACTACAGGCGACCCATTTTGTGCAATAGCCTCAAGCGTGGTACCGAGTCAAACACTTTTCTGAAATAAAGGTAGGCCACATCCACCGAGCTCCCTGATCCACCACCTTGGTGACCCAGTCAAAGAACTCTGTCAAGTTCGTTTGATAGGATCTGCCCTCAGTGAACCTGTATTGCCTCGGGTCCTGAAGCCCGCTTGTCACCAGGTAACTGATTCTGTCCTTGAGTGGTTTTTCCATGAGCTTGCCAACCACGAATGTCAAACTCACTGGCCTATAGTTGCCCACCTCTTCACCCCCCCCCATGAAGGGGTACTACATCTGCCCATTTCCAGTCATCAGGTACCACCCCCAAAGTGGTTGAATAGGGTGGTCCAGGGACCAACCAGTACATCCTTCAGTTCCCTCAGAACCCTTGGATGCACCCCATCCAGCCCCATGGCCTTGTCTACCTTCAGATCCTTAAGCTACCACAGGATCTCCTCCACCTGTAACGGACTCGCGTCCACCCCTTCCCCTGAAACCTGTGCTTTCCTGGAGCTAGCCCCCCCCCCTTTCCATTCCTCTTCCTTCGTAAATGCTGAAAAGAAATAACCGTTCAGCAGTTCGGCCTTCTCCTGGTCCCCCACCACCCTCTCCCCGATCCGTTTTTCAGACTAGGTATCCCCTTATCCATTTTCCTCCTTTCGCCTATATACCTATAGAAGGTGGTGTCCCTCTTCTTGACCGCCTTGGCAATGTTCTCCTCTGTTCTTGCCTTTTCTCACCTGACCTCCCTGCCCACCTTCCTCTGCCTAGCCTGATATTCTTCCCAGGCCTTCTCCCCCGGTGTCATTTTAAACCTCCTGAAGGCTTTTCTCTTGGCTCTGATGCTTCTCTCCACTTCCCTGCTGAACCACAGTGGCATCCTCTTCTTCCTGTTTTTGTTCACCCTCCTCGGATAAAGGTCTGTCGCTCCCACTATGGCCGCCTTTATTAAGTACCACATTACCTCCACACACTCGAGTTCCCCCACTCCTTCTAGTGCCTTTCGAGCTTATTCCCCCATCCTACTAAAATCTGCTCATCTGAAGTCGAGCATCTTCACCTTGCTCTGATATATGGTGGCAGACGTGCATACCATGAACCACATGGTACCATGGTCGCTCATACCAAGGTTTTCCCCCACCGATACGTCCCCTACCCTATCCCCATTTGGTAACACCACCCCTTCCCTAGTTGGTTCCCTGACCATCTATTTGAGTAAGGTAACTTGAAGGGAGTCCAGAATCACCCTGCTTCTGGGTGATGCTGCTGACAATGCATCCCATTCCACATCCAGTAGGTTGAGGTCCCCCATCAGCAGCACCTCTCCCCTAGTTGCCATCCTTAGTATCTCTTCCATCATCTGGGTTTCCACCCCCTCTTGCTGTCGTGGTGTCCTGTAGACCACTCCAGTGCGCACCACCTCACCCCTCTCTGTGGTTGAGACCCGTAATGCCTCTGTGTCCCCCCACCTGCCCTGTATTTCTGTTGCCTGAATCCCGTCCCTCACGTAAAGTGCTACACCCCTCCCCCTTCCTCTGACCCGGTCTCTCATAAACAGCATATACCCTGGTATGTTCATGTTCCAATCCTGCCCTTCGTGGCACTGAGACTCCATGATTCCCACCAGCTCCAAGTCTGCTTCGGCCATGACTGCTGCCAGGTCCGGGACCTTGTTGCACAGGCTCCTGGCGTTTGTGCACATGGCCTTCCAAGCTCCAACTGCCCTGATTCCCTCCCCCATCCTCCCACAGCCCCAACTGGGCCTCTTATTTTCTGGGGGTGGGGCAGAGTGCTCCCCTTGTCAGCTGTGCTGTTCTTGGGATTTGCTTGTAACACCCCCTCCCAAATTCAGTTTAAATTGTAGTATTCTTCAGTGAACTCCTCCACTTTTCCTTTCAGCACTTCCTTACCCTTCCTGTTTAAATGTAACCTATCTGAGGCGAATAGCCTTTCATCTTGCCAAGTGGTACCCCCAGTCGCCCACCATCCCAGAGCCTTTCTAAGCACACCATCTGGAAAGCCTGCTATTAAACACTGTTATCCTCTGTTTCCGCTCTGAGCTAGCTCTTGGAACAGGCAGCACCTCCGAGAACGCCACTGATCTAAACTTCCAGCTGCTGCAGAACCTTGCTAGTGCTTCAGACCTTGCCTGCACCTCCATCAAGCTGTGCCCCGCAAGGTCATTTGTTCCCAAGTGGAACACCAGGTGGGTGTTCTCATCTTGCATTTTCTCCCAGGAAACTCCAGACTGTATTGATATTGAGGCCCACAGATGAGAGCTTGGTTGCATGACCACCATACCTCTCAACGGTCCCTGATTTTTTGCCTCAAAATTTTCCTTGGTCCCTCATAAAATTAGCATTTTTGTTACAGAACAGTGGGGACTAAAATCACAAAATAATGTCAAACATTAAAGTTATAGACTTGTTCTTCTTCAGAACATGCATCTTAATGGCATACAGTCGAAATGTCGCGGTGTTTATTGGTCGCGGGCATTACGTTGAGACCAAATTGGAGAATGGACATGCCGACGCCGCTGTAGCGGTTGCAGACAAAATGCATGTAAGATGACCAAATCACCGGCTATGGCAAAACTGACGGTTAGCGTGACGTTTTGTATATCATCGCTTTAAAGAACGGGCGCTTGGCTGTGTGGCTGCAGGTGGTCACCCCCGCAATTCCTCTCCCTTAGGTAACACCAGGAACAGTCTCAAAATCCCACTGACACCACTGTTCACTTGTTGGAATGGTGAAAGGAAATTCATTCCAATCACTCGATCAGCAATACGGGTTTGTGGGGCTGGGAGAGGCAGCTGCAGCACTGGGTGAGAGGCTTGTGAGCACTTTTTACATTTTTAACATCTTAACTGAATCGGCAATTTGTCCAACAACACTGTTCATTGGCGATGTAATGAACTGTCACCAACTTCAGTTATTGGTGAAATGTTCTGCCTCTTTGTCCGCTGGCATATTGACTACCACATTTCGTCCGGGGATGAATCGGCCTCACACAATCTTAACGACATCCCTTTATTCTGTCAGCGTTCTGAGTGAATGGTACCGATTTGTAATGTGTCCCTGATTTTGGGTCTTTGCCCTTGATTTTATTTAAGCCTTATCCCTGATTCATGAGGCGAGTGTTTGAGAGATATGATGACCACATGAGTAGCAGGTGTGTGTAAACCTTGGAAAGTACTGTGCTTCACAACCTTACCAGCCAGTTGCACAGCACAGAATCCACCTGTTCAGGAGGGCTTGGCTATAGATGTGTACTTACGTAAACCAAACAGAGAACAGGGTGGAAGCCTGAAGCCCTTCTCCTGAAATGGCTGAGAATGCTGTCTAACGCTTTACAAAAGAAGTAGCACTAAGCTTTTATATAGAACCTGAAGAGGCACTGTTTGGATATCTGCCACCACCATTGATGGGCTTCTGATGATATCCTATTCAAAAGGCATCTCAGTCACAATCAACCAGAATAACCAGTTGTTTGGTGCCGCTGTGAAAATAAGTGGGCTTTACTGCTGTCAGTTCTGAATTTCTTTGATAACGATTGTTCTGCAGTGTTAGGCGTTTCTGACTTTCTACATTGAGTTTTTATTCAGATTCCTATGACTGTTACTTACTGTACATAAAGTAGGTTGATTATATACTGACACATTATTGAACTCTGAACATTTTAGGATGCACAAACTCATTTTCTAGGGGGTCCTTGAGAGGTTTTTGTTTTTGTTTGGCACTAATACTGACAATTGATATAATATTGTAAAAAATCTTATCACTGAAGGTCTTAATGTTTATGGAGTGCGTTAACTGGTTGAGTGTATAGTTGAGAAAATGTCTCTAGTTAGGTTTAATTCTGTATGCAAGTGTTAAAGTTGTTCACACTGGGGAAACTTTTCTTTATATCCTCATATTTCCATATATAGAAAATTTCTGTTTTATAGTTTTTTAACATACTGTACAGTATAAGCCACTTAATCGGGACGTACGTAAAGGGGATGTTTGCTTTAACAGGACAAACCCCTCAGCACGGATTAGGTGGCCATGTAATCCTATGGACAGTACTGCTGCTTAATTGGAATTGGGGAGCCATTTTATTGGGATGATTCTGTTCCATTGATCCTATGAGCTCAGTTGCAGCTGTTGTCACTAATCCCTTTTACATACGATCATACGAATGTGCCAGCAGAAACAGACCACCCAGTCTATCCAAGTCTGCTGGAGTGTGGAGCTAGCACCCCTAGTTTGCAGCTGCCCCACCCCCTCCCCTTTGTCATCCCACTGCCACCCTCACTCTCCCTTGTTCCCTGTCCCATGCCCTTTTAAAGCTGTAAACAGATTTACATACGACCACACATTCTGGTAGTGCGTTCCATTTTGCTACCACCCTCTCCATGAAAGTGTCTCCTCATTTCCCTCCTAAATCTTCCCACCCATATTCTTAGCCCGTGCCCCCGGTGCCCCTCCCCCTCCTTAGCTTAAAGACCTCATCTCCCAAATCCTTATTGATTCCCCTCAGATACTTGAATGTCTCTATCATGTCCCCCCCCCCGTCCCTTCTATCCTCCAGGGTGTACATATTCAGGTCTCCCAGCCTGCTCTCATAGTCTGTCCCCTCCATTCCACATATCATCTTCGTTGCTCTACTCTGCAACCCCACCAGTAGCCTGATGTCACGCTTCAGGTATGGCCTCCAAAACTGCACACAATACTCCAAGTCTGGCCTTACCAGCGACCTGTAGAGGGGCAAGATCACCTCTCTTCGCCTGGATGAAAACCCCCTCACTATGCACCCCAGCATTTTGTTCGCTTTTGCAGCCGCTGTCCTGCACAGGACAGTGTTGTTCATGGTCCCTGTTACCGTTACCCCCTGCTTATCACCTTCTGCCTGCTTCCTGCCAAATGTGCCAAAAGGGATTAGTGAGCTGCATGGAAATGAAAGGAGCTGACATCTTCACAGCAAGCAAACTGTAAAATAATTAAAGCTTATCCTCTTTACTGACTCTGTCTGCAGCGTAACGTACCCGACTTTACCGGAGCCAGCTTCTTGACAGCTGTTAAATAAATACAGCTTATCCCCTCTACTGACTCTGTCTTCAGTTAAAACTTACCCGACTTTAACACAGTTTACAGGAGACGGAACTTGTTCGGTGAGGCTGCACTGAAACAGGAGGAGTCAACTTCTTGACAGCTAATGTAAAATGAATAAGGTTATCCCTTCTACTGACTCTGTCTCCTGCGCGACTTACCGGACTTTACCGGAACCGACAGCCGACCAGTTGCTGCCTAGTGCAAGCGTGTTGGCGTCACAGATGCAAGCAGATACAGTACTGTACTGTATTATTAAATACATATCTATTAATGTAAACAAAGTAACTGCTTCTGCTACCAAATAAAAGGAGATACCTTGCTGAGCATTCGTTGTGCTGTCATATACACTATGTGAAGGTAGTACTGAAACACTAGGAAAAAACATGAACTTCTCTTTATGGGGATGGCTGCTTAATCGGGACGAAAAGGCATCCATGGAGGTGTCCTGATTAAGTGGCTTCTACTGTACTATCACATTTTAACATGCACTTAAGTGGGTATTAAATCTAAAGGTCTCGCTTTTAATTGAGTGTATTCACATAACACACTCATTTATTCATAATTTAAGTTAGTGGAACTAGCTGGTCGCGTTATTCATCTTATCTGCCTCTGTTGACATTTGACCTTGGAATGTTTCTCAGCAGTACCAAACTGGTAAAATCTGGTTCCTTTAATTTAATTCTCAGTTATTTTTAAAAAGGGTATTTTAAACCAATAAGAATTTTCTGTTTTTTTTTTTTGTTTGTTTGTTTTTTTTATGTAAAATCTGGGTGTTAATAGAATGTGATTCTCTAAACAACTGGCATAAGCTTCCGAAGAAGGACTTGGTTGGCCTGAAAGCTTAGGCACGATTTTTTTTAATTTTTTTGTTATATCTATGTTGGTCCAATAAAAGGTATCAAACCATTTGCTTCTGGCTCTTTCTACAGTAATTGTAAATTTGGGCTAAGTTAAGGGTTGAGTAGAAAGGCCATTATTATTCACCCTTTGTAACATGGCAAAATCAACAAGGAAAAGAACAAAAGTGATTTGTCCAAATCAGTCACATGTTAATAGTTCAACCTGGCATTATGTAAGCAATAATGCTGTGTTGAAAGTGAAGTACCCCCGAAGCCACGTAACAAGAAAAGCACTGTTCGTAGAAGGAAACCTCAATTTGTAAAATAAATGTCATACTTCCTGAGCATATTGTGGGTGTAGAGGTCCGACACCCGTAAATGGATAACCCCTATCAGTTTCAATCATTTAGGGTTCACGGAACCGTAAATGTAAATTATTGTGTCGGGGAACATACGGCGTAGTAAAATGAATAGCCGCATACATGGATCCACAATATCAGAGCTCAAATAAGATGTAGTAAATCTCAATACCAGAAGACTAGATCCAAGGTGTCTGTTGGATCTAGTCTTCTGGTATTGAGATTTACTACATTGTACTTCTGCGATACTTTTTTTTTTTTAACCTACTGTTTACGGCGGTCGAGTAGACCGCGTCAGACTGATTTTCTGCTGACTTCTAAGTGGACTGTAACTACAAATCCCAGAATCCCCTGCAGTTTTTATAAGCTCTGGTTTGCTTGCTGGTCTCGCTGTCCTTCCTGAGCAAGGTACAGCCACAAAGGACTGTGCTTGGCCCTGGGAGAACAGCAGGACCGGTAAACGTATGATTGGAGATTATAAAAGCTCTAACATACACTGCAGGCAGTTGAATCTCCCACTGCCACAGCCCGGCTCTGTCATCAGCTGTAGGGGGAGTCTGTGATTTCAGGTTAGAAGTTTTTGCACACGGTGTGAAAATTGGGACCAATCCCACACTTAGGGGTGGTGTTCTTAGTGCTGAGGGTTCTCCTTTAATATTAGCCCAGAACTGGTGAGGGTCACCAGCAGACTTGTTTAACTGGTCCCAACAGAATGAACGTTTGTTGGACCTGCTAGATTCTGTGCAGATATTTCTCCAGTTCCACCCAGCCAGAAAACTCTCTTGATTTCTTGAAATTATACTAGCATTTATCCCTAAGTTTCAACTGGCTTTAAAGATCCCCAGTTAACCATTTGGTACCATAGCTTATCATCTGTCACCTGGTAACCAGGGCATGTTGGTTTGGATATCTGTGAACTTTACTACAAAACAGGCCGGTGCAGAGGTTATGCAGGAAGTTAGATTTAGATAAGAAAAATCAATTAGAAATAAATCTTTAACAAAATTCTACAGATTCATCTTGGAGAAATGTCTAAAATGGAGAATACTTGGATGGACACTGGGGGCATGGGCTTTTCATACGCAGAATGTGGAAGTATGATACGGTAAAGTGCCAGCATACACGTAATCCTGTCCTTCCTATTAAAGGAAAACTACACCCTCCTATCATTTACATTTTATTTGTTTCCTTGTCAGACTCCTTTCCTGTAGCAGTTAGGGCTATATGTGTTAGGTTTAGTTTGTTTTCACTGCTCATAGTGGCCCCCTGAGACTGCCCTGGGAGTCTCCATTTCATGGTTGTTGAAATCTCATTGTCCACGAGAACTGCATTAGCATATGAGAACATGTCAGACCACCCATTTATACCATGTATCTGTATGCTGAAAGAACAAATACCCTGCAAAAACTCTCTGGAAACTCATAAACTGAACACAATTTAAAAGGAAAAAAAAAACTGCCTTATAGCTCAGACAGTTGGCAAAGCTCACTGAAGGTAAATGTGGTATTAAACACCTTCTTGCAGCTTGTTTCTTAAGACTAATTAAGCAGACAGGCATACTGGGGAGTTTAAAGGATGATTACACATCATGTTCTGATTAATGCATCTCAAGTACAATGAGATTACAATAACCACAAAATGGAGCCTCCCAAGACAGTAACAAGGCCTAGTATGAACTGTGAAAACAGATTAAAGCATTTATATACATCTTTAACGGCTACATGAAAAGAGTTGTCTGTTGACATGGAAACAAAGAACATTTGGAAGATATGAGGGTGTAGTTTTCTAAGTCAAGAAGAGAGTGGTTGGAGCTTATAATGGATAGTGAGGTTAGGCCAGAAGCTAGTTAAGTAAGATTCAGTTTAGTGCCAGAGATTCATAGGCTTTAGGTTTGCCGTAGATCAGTCCAGGTTAAAATTACCCATTAATAGTAATTCTTTGTTCTCAATGATGAATGACAATTGATCAGTCAAAGCAGATGTGATTCCTCCAGGAATGCTTATTGCAGCACAGCTTCCCATCTGTCACTACTCCAGCCCTATGGTGTTGATACATGTTTAGGGTCTGGGTCATTAAACTCCTGTTGGGTTCACGATCCATGTTAAATAAGTATTACCACGGTGCTTGTACACTGGGAATTTAGGAGGGCTAGGTAACGAGACTAGTACTGGCCTTCAGGGAAACAAAACTACCCACTGTGGCCACAAGAGTTCACCCTACTGAACACCGGCACATGCAGTCCCCCACGAACAATAGTGCTGTTCACTGTAAACAGTATAAAATGCAAGAGCTCAGTAATGCAGTGCAAAATGCAGCAGGATTCACTGGGGCAGCGATGCAAGATCTGGGACAGAAAAGGAAAGGTTTAAGGTTGGGTATGTTAACTAATCCAGCAGCAGTCTCACAAAAATAATCTGTGATTTCCCCCTTGGGACTTTGCTATGACTTAACTTTCTGCCTCCCCCCCCCCCTTTACAAATGTCACGGCTGACTATACTGTGCAGACTCTCTACTGTTCCATTACTGGTCCCAGTATTACCTTTAAACTGTTGGAACTCCCAGAGCTTAGCAGGGTACCCAGCCAATGGAACATTATAGGTCCATTGACAGTTGCATGGTATGTAAGAACTCCTGAAAGAAATACAAATAAACCCAAACACACTGCTTATAATCTGTAGACTCAACGGTATATTTGTAATCCAGGGATAAAACAAATCAGCCCTCCTGTTGTTGACAGAAGGAAGCTCTTCTCACTGTAATTTGCAAAATTGTTAAATGTACTGTGCACCCGTTTAATACTGTGAGCCTTGTTCTGCCTGCTGTCTCTGTGTTAAACGTTTGATACCAATTTCCCAATATGCATCAGCTGTAAATACTGTATATTGATACTTATGTATGTAATTTACTGTAACTAACTCTGGGTCGCCCCTGAAAAAGGGATCTCTGGTCTCAGTGGGCTTACCCGGTTACCAAAATCTAAATAAATAAATAATTTGATTTCTGATTTGCTCTGTTTCCCATAGCTGAATTGATGAAGTCCTTCAGTTTCCTACTTCTGGGCCTAGATGCAGGTTTTGAGTACCTGATTTGTTGTAGAAGCTGCTCTGTGACCCTGTTGCCATGTTGATGGGGTCAGAGAAGGACAACGATGATGTCTGTTGTAGTCCACAGGGGAACCAGTCCCATAGAGTCCTTTATTTCAACTTTCTAATAAGGACTTCTACCTTGAAAACATTTAGGGTCCACAGTTTGGCATGCACAAGTCACCCTATAGTTCGGTTGTGGTCAGGGCTATATTCATTGCAGTCAGGGGTTGCCCAGAGAATTCTTGTTTTGGAGTGCGTTGCACTTCTCAGTTGCATGAGAGCGGCATTTCTCAGCAATGCCAGCTGTGCCAAAGAAATTGATCCTCCTGTTCACTCCCACTCCACTCTAATCCCAATGCCAGTCCAAGTCTTATGGAGGACCTAGAGGGAAGAATAACTGTGGCAGAATTGTGCAGGCTCGGGCTCTGGTGAGACGAATGTAAGGCATCACCATGGGTTTTTGGGGGGGGGGGGTTACATAGAGAACAGAATTTGAACACAACAAGGAGGGTTATACATGCATATAAGGTGATGATTTCTTAGAATGTCCTAGCAGGAGTATAGAATGCATAAGCTCACAGGTGAATTTTTATAGGAGGTGGGGAGGGATGAGGCAGTCCCTTCTTTATTTTTTTGGTAAACTTTAACCTAGTGAGTTGGGCTCTGTGGAAGTATCTAATGTTCAGTGGTAAATAACTTTCAGAATGGAGATGTTGGGGTAAAAACGGCTATTGTTTCTGTGATTGGCTACATATCAATTGTATGATGCTATCTGTATCTTGGTTCTGCTATTACCAGATGTGCTTTGTCTAAAAAAAAAATTACATTGAAAAAAAGAGAGATAGGTTAGCAGTTAACCAGTATAATCTAGCATGCATAGATAGGTAAAATATAATTATTTTTGAATAGAGTATGTGTATTCCATTAGGGATGAAATATGTGACCATAGTAGAATTTGATATGGAGAAATTATTAATTGAACTTGAGCTTACTATGTTACCTTTGCAGGGTGCTGCTGACAAAGCTTTGTCAGAGTTGAAGCACTGAGGTATTGTTAGTCTGGCTCTTATCTTTTTGCACCAGTAAATTAATACAGTGTTTTCTTACTCAAGTGTGCGCTGCACCAGTGATCTCCCAATCCCAGGGATACCCCGAGAAAGTCAGGAACAATAAGGTCCCCTTGTTCCCCCCCCCGGCCTCCACCCACATGGTGTTTTGTGGCAATGCTTGTAGTACAGCCCTCCCTTCCTCCCCCTTGGTGAAGTATTGAGTTCGCTCCTTCACTTAGCACTGATGCCATTGCAGGGGTGCCTCCCTTCCTGGCCAGGAAGTGCTGTTGCTGTTAGTACCATCAGCCACAAGACCACATGAGTGGTCACCAGGATTCAAGAACAAACCCAGATTATCCACATCTTAGTGAATTGCACTGCTGCCAGGTTTTCAGGCTGCCCTGGTTTCTGGATTGCTAGTTGAGATGGGAATCCAGTGAAGAAGAGGGCAAAATGCCATGTGCCTTAGAGGACAGGGTGACATTGGCAGACTAGTATCATCCACACAGCCCCTTCCTTTTCCACCATGTTGTCTCCCTCTCCAGACCTAACTCCTTTCCCCTGGGTAGATCCCAATTTCCCCCGCCCTTCCCACATCCCACTCAGTGCAGCACTTGACCACCCACTAGCACCAATAGTGTAGACAGGCATACCCACTGTACACATTTGTGTACAGTTTTGTTGAGTGCCTGTCACAAACCATATGCCTTTATGTTAACATTTTCATTCTAATCTGTAGTATTTGGGTTAGTGTAGGCCACTGAGGAGTGTCTCTGTTTAAACTTCTGTTGTTTATGAGACAGATGCATGTATAACCTCTTTAGAGATTAGAGGAATCATCTGAAAACAATGACTTGTTTGGAAGGGGTGCCATTTGGAAAGGATGTGTACATTTTTTAATGGGGGGGTGTAATTGTTGGAGATTGTGTACAAAACAGAAATTTCTGGCTACACCCATGAGATTTGCAACCCCACTCTGAGTGTGCCTTGTCCCCTTGCCAGGCTGCTGGGTCTTTCTGAGCGCAGGGCATGTTCCTGGAAAGTCCCAAGTTTGGAATTATACTGGCTGGTTCCTGTTCTGTACCTCCTCTCTTGTTAATAGACATAAGTGGGGTGGTCTCCAGTTCCTTCTGGTAGAGATGCCAAGTCCTAGTTGTGAACTGTCCACTGCTTTGCTGGGGGGAGGATTTTTAGTGTCAGATTCAGACTTCAGAGGTACAAATGCCATATTTGACCAATTTATTGGGTACATCTAAGTTTGATGTTTTACCTAGTATGAACCTTATGGTTTTACAAGTTACCTGGATTTGGATTTGAACCTAGGATCTCCTAGTTCACCTTTACGGGCTTTAATCACAGCCTCTGATATGGCTGAACAGACTGTCATGAAATATTGAGCTGTTAATGACCTTCCATGTAATAATGAGCCCTGTTGTCTTTATTTGCTTCTCTTCCTTGCCCTTCTGAAGTCGGTTGGTATAGCACAGTCAAGAAGAACATTAAACAGATGAACAATGTAATAGTTAAACAATCAAAACAGGCCCAACACCCGACATCCAGTAAACAAAAGGAATGCAATGCAAGTCACGGCAGAGCATCAGTATATCATCTAAAAGCTACATTGTGTAATGCTTCAAAGAGCTGCTTATGGGTCTGGGAAAACTTTTGGAAATGTAATTTTTAGACAGAACAGTTTATATAAGCCCCATCTTCTGTTAATGGGATTATTGGGAGATAATGCTGAGATCCCAGGACTCCTGGTTTGATGCGGGGATTGGTTGCCAGATTTATTTGTTGGAGGACTTGGATACTGAAGTAAAGGTGTGGACTCCATGATCACTGCCATCTTGTGACCTGCTGACCTATGGGACAGCCAGTCGATGGAGTAATCTGTTTAAGATTCTGGGAAAAGATGGGATAGTGTCTTGGTGCCTTTTCTAACCTCATTAGGTACCAAAGACTGTGAGTGACATGGAATTGGACCAAGCTGTGCCAAGCAGGAGGAATGGCTGTGATATAAGCATGGTTGCCAAGGAGGAGGAGATCAGATTTATGAGGCATCCCTTTAGAGCAGGCTGTTAGGTGCTGTCTCAGGGACATGTATCTGGTTATGTAGAAGGAGACTGAAGGGAACACCGGGGGTCTGCATACTAGTGTGCATGTGTGATGACAGCGAAGATTTTTAGCACTTAGCACTTTGACAAGATAAGATGAAGGTGGGTTTTGCCCCTCTCCCACTTGGACTTTCCAGAGAGAGAGGGATAGAATCAAGAGTGCCTGGCTAAGGAACTAGTATCTGTCTACAAAGCATCGTTAGTCCCAGAGGTGCAGCTGAAAGACTGGGGTGACTGAGGCCTGCTGCGTCTTGTTGAGACGCTGTTCTGGTTACTGTGAGTGCGAATGGAGCTTGCCCCATGTCATGGAACAGTGAGTGAATACAGATGTAACCCCTAGGTGGTGCTATCCCAAGGGCTACTACTCCTGCCTGCATGACCAAGTGCAGGTTAAGGGGCCTGGGTACTGAAAATGGGTACGTCTACCTGGAGGACAGGGCTGGTGGTAGTGTAGCTGACTTGGGTACAGCCCTCTGGGACACTGTGACCCCCCTCTTTCCCCTCTAGTGGCCTAAACAATGAACAACATACACGGGTACAACAGACCTCAAACAGATCTATCCCCACTCTGATTGCACTTACCACCAGGGCTGGTTCCACCTGTTCTGCGCTGGAGACCCTCTGTAAAGTAAAGTTAAACACAGCAAACAATAGTACCACAGTGCGAGTTGTACAGAAGTGCACCACAGGCAGGTTAAGTGCAAAAAGATTAAGATCTGATTTATTCAGGGGAAATGAACAAGGAAGGGGCGTAATCAGGTTGATTGATTTAGGTACTGATTCAATCAGGCTACAAGTCATGCACTTTAGAGTCCCTCAACACAATCTGGGTACCCAGTGGTGAGGTAGCCTAGCCTGACACGTTGCCCAGGATAGGCCAGCATTGCAGCTGGTTGGGGCCCTATGATGGAAAGACAAGTCATGCACAGTAACCAACAATTTGTAATCCGGAGCCAGGAGGCTTAGTTCGTGATAATTAGACAAAATAATTAAATCAGATGACACACTTCGATTGCGCTGTTATTGCAGGGAGCTACCCTGATATTTACTCATGCTACCCAGTACAGGACACAGGAGTGATGAAATGGAGACTTCAGGATGACTTGCTGGTTTGCCAGGAGAAGCAGGGCCCACACGATTCACCGTGGTGGTGTTCCTGTTCGTGATGTTGAGCAGGGGGCTGACCCCAGGCAGGTCTCTCGTCGATGGTCTTCTCTGTGGTGTGAGTGGCTGGCTGGGCCAAGGTGACAGGGCCCAGACCAGGTGAACAATTTGGATGGCAGTCCCGTGGTGCTGGATTCAGCTTCCAGCGATCATAGGCAGTGGGGAAACAAATCGTGACCCATTAACACCATTCAGCACACTTATAATAAAGCAATGTAAATACCACAGTTCAGACAACAGTCCAGTCACAGTCAGTGTCTCTGCGCAAACCGTACGCTCTGTGGTGGTTTCAGCCTTCCTGACAGGCTGATTGCATGGAGCAAATCATCTGTCCTCTTCAGGCAATAAGGCAGTCACAGTTCGGAAATTCTTGTCACAAACTGGTTCGGATTTAGTCCGGTTTAAATTCAGGATAAAGGATTCCCTCATGAGGGACAAGTAGGCAGGCAGGCCAAACATAGCCTTCCCACCAGTTTCCTGACTATGCAGGAGCAGCTGCTCGAATGTCTCGTGCTGCAGGGTTTTATTTAACTCTAAAAATTGATTAGCGTTTTGCTTATAAAAGTGCTAAAACATTGTGAAAATGCATAACACTTGCCTCACTGTGTTTAACAAACATATCACTTCTAGAAAACCTATATAAATACTTTCTGTACAGTTAGTATTATCCCAAGAAAGAAACTGCTAATCAATTATTTAAAACCCTGTGCTGTTCACTCTCTCAACTCCAAATTCAGACTGACTCAAATCGCTGTACCCATTAATCAGGGCACAATGGAAATTGCTCGGAGATGAAGTCTGAATTATGGTTACTGTAATCCCCCCATGCGGGACAGCTGAAGGCAGGCAGGCCAGACTCTGCCTTCCCGCCGAATCCCCACGCTACCCTGTGGGGCAGCTGTTCGAATATCTCGAGCTGTTCACTCCTCCAGCTCCATCTCACTTCTGAGACTCTGCTGCAGGCAGCATGGGAATTTCCCTCTGATCCAGACAGTTTGGTTGGTTGCTTCATCTGTTTGTCTCAGCTAGGGCTCCCCCTCCAGGTCCATTTAGTCACTAAAGTGGAAAAACTACAGTTTCTACAGAAATTCACTCCCACAAGACCCCTGGGAGCAGGCTCCATTTTAGGGCCCCCAGAGGTACTGATTGGTCCACAATGGAAGTCCAGAACCAAGATGGTGGTGATTTTAAAGAAATGTCCATGCTGCAAAGAAGGCAGGTTCGACAGACTTCGATATTATTATTATTAGAATAATGGGCAAATAAGTACAGCTTCTAACAGAGCTCCCTTTGCGCAACTAGTGATGGCAGAATGGAGCAGTTATCTGGCAGCCCAGGCGTGACTCAAGCATAGAAACACTCAGCCCCCACCCAGATTAATTATACACTGCGATATAGGCAGCTCTTAGAGACAGAACACAGAGGCTATAAGGCACTCACATGCAGTAGCTTTTAAATGGTTAAGACACAGGACACCAGCCTGGCAGTGGGCATTTAGGCACACCCAAGGAAGACTTTCGGGAACCCCCATTTGTAGGGTGGGGGGGGTTACACAGAGAGTTTGTTTGCAGGTTGGCCATCGGGCTGGATTATACTCCTTTAGATAGATAAATCCTTATTTTTCAACAGGATAGAACTGCTAGGACTTTGCAGCCCTGATTACAAAGTTGTCCTGCTTCGGTACAAAGTTTCTTGTATACTAAGGTGACATACAAGAGGGTTCAAACTGACCGTGTAATATACATGCTAGATGCAAAGTTTCTTGTGTACAGAGGAGGGTTAATATAACCTACTAACGTATCACTGCAGCTGACGTATGTTAAGTTACTGTACAAGGACAGTTGCAGATATGTAAGTGTTTAAGGTTTTGAATGCTTTCACATGGCATTTGAAGAGGTTAAAGCCAGTTTTGATCTGTTTATCATCTACTACTGTCCAATGCCCTCTTTTGAGCTGAACACCTAATAACCAGCCCTGCCACTCAAGTTCCCACAGACTTACCCATCTACTCCTTGTCTCCAAGGCTTACCCTTCATGGTGGGGTCCCCATCTGCTGAAGAAGTGGATACAGCATTGGCGATGGGGCCACGTCACTGATGCATGGCCTGCTAGGGGTCGGTTCGTCATTCTGTCAAAATCAGAGATTTACCACTGTTCATTCTGAACTCCATGGGATGACAACACTGGGGAGTATGCAGGCTCAAATGCATGCAGGTGTGTGGAGCGCAACACCATCCATTTACCCCCACCCAGTATGTCGCTCTGTGTGCCCTGTCACTTGTGATCACCTGGGTGTCGGAATTGCACTGGAGCTGACAGACATCCTTCCTAGAGGAAGAGGAGGAGTTTCCATGGGGATACTCTGTCCTACTGCCTCTGGCTCGCCCCTGACGGCCTGAGTATGTTACTGAACCCAGGCTAACAGCATCGTGAATGGTAGCCCTGCTGCTGCATTTACGGGCTGGCCCTTTAGGAGGATTTGTTAAGAAGCCCATTGCTCCATGTTGACTAAAGTGCATGAATGCTGGCCAGCACTTAGCAACATTAACACTAGGTACCCAGGAACTGCCTTGCTAGAGTTCCTAAGAGAGGTTCTTGTATTTGTAGGAGGAGGGTAGTGACCTCCAGTACAAGAGGATAAGTACGTTTCTGCCTGTAACCTAGCAGCAGCAACCAGTATAATACCAGATGTGCTTTCTCAAGTCTTGACTAAGTAGCTGTCTGGACTCTAAAAGTGATATGGAACTCACCTGTTGCGTAGTTAACCAGGGCCTTGGGTAGTTAACCAGGGTCCAGAGTGTGAGCAGTGTCTGTACTCATCTAACCTTCTTTACGTTGCGATGCTGTTCGTGATATTTATTTATTTATTTATTCAGTGTCGGATTACAGTACCTTTGAGCACAGCATGGCTCATTTACAAAGGTTCCACATCAGTGGGGAAAGGGTAAACAGACATACAAAGGTTAATATAAAACATCACCATGAAAAAAGTCACGTGAACAATGACAATCTTTGTATCAATAAACACAGTCAACAGGTTATGTGGTAAGAGGGGAAGGGAGGGTGATCAAGTGAGTGAGTGAAGTGGAGGCAGCCAGAGGCCTTGTCAAGCTAGGGTAGATAGAGTGAGAGCGGGGGGTCCTACTAGTGGTGGTAGACAGGGGAGGCAGAGGGGAAGGGTAGTAGGTGTAAGGAGGAGGTGGATGGGTTAGGCGAGGGGAGCCGGTGTAGAGGGGCTACTGGTATTACACAAGGAGAGAGGGTGTGAGAGCTTGTGTAGTAAGTTCTATTTAAATATGTAGCAGTGTAGTGATACCCTCCCCACAAGGGCCTTATATTTATAATTGATGAACTTTCAGTATTTTTCAGTCCCTTTTTTTTGTTTTGTTGTTACATAGAAACAGAGACAGTGATGGCAGAAAGAGACCAGCTGTCCATCCAGTGTGCCCAAATTCCTATAATCCCTGGAACCTATTGTTTCTCCAGGGTACTAACTCTCCCCGTCTTCTCTCTGTTACCCTCCTTGGTCCTGTCACCCCCAGTAACCACTATTCCCTTCATTATGTCTCAGCCCTGCTTGAATCCCCTGATTGTTTTCGCACCCATATCTCCGCTGGCAGATTGTTCCAAGGTTCCACCACCCTTTCTGTAAAGTAGTACCTCCTCATCCTACCTCCTGTTACCTCCATTTGTGTCCATGTGACCAAAGAATTGGTATTCAGGCTAAATAGTTCCCCGCAGTTCACTTTAATTCCTTGAAGGAACTTGAAAGTCTCTTATCTTTCCCCTCTCCCTTCTGGCCACCAGTGAGTACATATTTAGTGCCTTGAAGCACTCCTCATAGGATCTGCCCTGCTGGCCATAAATAATTTTTGTTACTCTGTGCTGCACTGTCTCCAGTCTATCTTTATCCTTTCTGAGGTGAGGACTTCAGAACTGGGCACAGTACTCTAGGTGAGGCTTCACCAGGGATTTATAGTGGGGAAGTACTACCTCTTTTCTTCTATCACTACCCCTCCCAGTACATCCCAGCATCCTGTTAGCCTTCCTATAGGCCTTGTTGCACTGACTCAGTTGCTTAAATGAGCTGCTAATGATAACTCCCAGATCCCGTTTCTCATTTGTGGTGCTCAGTCTCTCTCCTCCCATCCAGTCCTCTGTCTTGGGGTTCTTTTTCCCTAGGTGCATTAGCTTGCACTTTTTAGCATTGAATTTTAACTGCCAGACTTTTGACCACCCCTCTAGTTTTTGTAGATCTCTCTGCATTTCACTTGTCATTATCCACCCTCCCACATAGTTTTGTGCCATCTGCGAAGAGACACAGCCTGCCCTGGATTCTTTCTCCAGTGTCACTGATGAACGTGTTGAAGAGGACCAGACCCAGCACCGATTCCTGTGGGACTCCTCTCATAACCTCCCTCTCTTTTTATTTAACCCCATTGACCACCACCCTGCTATCTCCCCTCTAGCCAGTTATCCACCCAGTTTGCTATGGGTTTAGCTGCACCCAGGTCTTCCATCTTCTTGAGCAATCGTTTGAGAGGTACCGAGTCAGAAGCCGTGCTGAATTCAAAGTAGAGCAGATCCAAAGCATGGCTCTTGCCTAATTCATTTGTCACCCAGTCAAAGAAAACTATCAGGTTAATCTGACAAGATCTTCCCGCCACAAAACCATGCCATTTACTGTCCTGGAGTCTGTTGCTCTCCAGGTAGTCTATGAGATCCTCTTCGATCAGTGATTCCATCAGTTTCCCTATGATAGAGGTTAGACTTACAGGCCTGTAGTTCCCAGGTTGCTCCTTATCCCCCCCCCCCCCAGTGAAGTGGTACAACATCTGCTTCTTTCCAGTCCCTTGGAACTTCCGCAGACCTAAGTGAGAAGTTGAACAAACATACCAGTGGTTCATCTAGCTCCACTGCTAATTCCCTGAGTATCCATGGATGCAACCCATCTGGTCCCAGGGCCTTATCTACTTTAAGTGCAGCCAACCCTTTCAGAACCCTTTCACTTGTGAACAATGGCTGTCTCATTTCCTAACATTTCATTTCATGTTACTAAGAGTATTTGCAGGTAAACAGGTCTTTTCTTCTTCTTCAGACCTCATGTGTTGTGGCTGTTTATTCCCCACATGTATGAATAACAAACCATGAATCATAGACTACTTGTTATTAGGGACCAACTTATTAATAGTATTCACTATTCATGGCAGTCCTATTCAGGAACTGAAAAGGAAATAGAAATAAAAAAATAAAACAAATTGCCCTCTCCAGATGGACAGGGTTGTCCCAGTGGTCCCCACTGAATGGTCCCCAGCACTCCACCACCCTCTGCCCATTCCTGGGGCATCTTTTGTGCCTTCACACCCTAAACTCTCTCTCCCTTGGGCTTCATTAGCCTCTGTTCCTCTTGAGCTCCCCAGTCGCTGCCATCTCTGATCACATACTTCTGGCCATCTCCTTTGCTAAAGAGCATCCCAATTCCTGTAATCCCCACACTCAGTGCACCGTGGTAGGGACCTGGGGGGGGTGAGAAAGCACAGGCCTAAAGTGAAGATACATTGGGGTGATCGGTAGCATGCTGTAGGGCTTTGTGGCATTGGAGAGTGTGGGGGAGGAGGGGCGTTATCCAGCGCACCTAGCAAGGCCATTTATATGCTGCTGTTTTCAGTCTCCCATCCTCCTTACCACACAGCCATGCACATCATGGCATGCTGAGCAGAGAGGCATGGCAGCACTTGGTCACCCATGCCTCCAACAGGCTATTACAGGAGCCACTGTAGCAGTGATTCACAGCAGACCCTCCCCTCACCCCAGAAGGAGAGTGAGCAGATGCTCTTTCACCCTCCCACTGGTCTCTGGCCTTGCTCCAGGCTCAGGCCTGAACCCAGCTAACCAGCATCCCAAGCAGGTGTGTGTGTGTGTGTGTGTGTGTGTGTGTGGGGGGGGGAGCATCTTTAAATATACGTTTTTTTTATACTTCAGAGAGCCTTTGTTTCAAGTCAGTGCCATCACTCGACTAATGAGGTGTCATTGAGCAGTGGTTTTATTGGAAACAAAAGGTACGGTGAAGTATAAAATGGCTGTTTAAAGATGCCCCTATTCATAACATCCAAATGCAGAGGTTGGTCTCTGAATTGGGAAGTGGGCATGATCAAGCTGCCTGCTCTGCAGAACTAAAAAATGATCCTTCCCTCCCTAAAGTGCAGAAATGAAAGCCTAACTGGTTTACGTGGCTGTAGTATAGCTACCTACATTGTTCAAATGTAATTGCATTTTTATCGTTATCTATACTCTCCCGGGTTGTGCCTGAAAATGGGCAGGTTCTTGCCTAGTGCACTTAGCTGGTAACCAAAAAGCAAATAAATGAAGCAACATTGGTACCTTTGAAAAGGTTTTATCAGTGTAAGTGCTGGAAACTGGGAAGGGGTTGCTCACAGGTACAGTGCTGTGTGGGGTTAAAACACACGCAGTAATCAAGGATGCCTTGTGTGCACACACTACCCAGTCGTACCGACACAGTCTGTGTTTCTTTGTTAAACACATACAGTGTTTAAATTTCTTCTGAGATAACAGAGGCTGTTGAAAAGGTTTCGCCAATATACTAAGTCCTCTTGTAACTGTTTTAAAAGGTTTCATGAACATAAGGGCTCTTGACACTGCATTAATAGGTTTCAGTAATCAATATGTGTTCTTGTAACTAATTTAAACAATTTTGCCAGTAAATGTTTCACCTGCAATAAGTGCTCATGTATTGAAATTAAAATGTGTTCACCAATATTTTTTTGTTTAACCTAGAAGTGAGCTGAGTTTGAAGAAGAAGAAAATACTTTTTTACTCGCTTCTCACCTGCAGGGACTAACAGCAGACTAGGTGAGCCTAGCAGGCCTTATCTGCTGTCAACTACTATATAATAGAAACATAGACTTTGACGGCAGATAAGGACCGCTAGGCCTATCTAGTCTGCCCATTTCCCCTACCTACAGGATAGGCCGCAGATCCTAGTTAACCAACAGCCTATTTCTTCCTACCCCCCACAAGAATTGCCTTATGTCTGTCACATGCATTCTTGAATTCTCCCACAGTTTTAGACCCCACAGCCTCCTCAGGAAGGCTGTTCCGTATCCACTACCTCTCTGTGAAATAATACTCTCACATTGCCCCTGAACTGCCCTCCTTCTATCTTTAAATTGTGTCCCCTTGTTCTTGCAAGTCTCTTTCTGAAAAATGCTACCCTCTTGGACTTTGTTGATTCCACTGAGGTACTTAAAAGTTTCTATCATGTCCCCCTCTCCTTCTTTTCTTCAAGGGTATACATATTAAGCTCCTTTAGTCTCTCCTCATACGGCTTCTTCTGCAGACCCTGCACCATTTTAGTTGCCCTCCTCTGACTGCCTCTATCCTGTCTATGTCCTCATGGAGATGGGGTCTCCAGAACTGGACACAGTACTCCAGATGGGGTCTCACCAACTGTCTGTACAGAGGGATAACAACTTCTGTTTTCTGCTGATGATGCCTCTCCTATACATCCCAGTATACCCCAGCCCTCCCTACTACCTTCTCACATTGCTTGCTAACCTTAAGGTCATCTGATATGATTACCCCAGGTCCCTTTCCTTTTTGTTGTTGTTACTACCTCCCACCCATTGTGTATTCTTCCCTGGGTTCTTGTTTCCAGGCATTATTTTGCACTTCTTTGCATTGAATCCTAGCTGCCATACTTCTGACCATTCCTCCAACCTTGCCAAGTCTCCTTTCATCCTTTCCACGCCTCCTTGTGTATCAACCCTGTTGCAGATTTTTGTGTCATCTGCAAAAAGGCATACTTTTCCTTCCAGTCCCTCTGCAGTGTCACGGATGAAGACATTAAAAAGGACTGGACCCAATACCGAACCCTGCAGTACCCCACTAGTAACCCCGCTTTCTTCAGAATGGACTCCATTTACAATTACCTTCTGTGTCCTGTTGTCCAGCCAATGTTTTACCCAGGCTACCACCCTGGGTCCCACTCCCAGGCTGGTTAATTTGACTATTAATCTTTTGTGTGGGACTGTCAAATGCCTTGCTAAAGTCTAGGTAGGCCATGTCCACAGCCCCTCCCTGGTCTACTACTTTGGTCACCCAGTCAAAGAAATCTATTAGATCTGTCCTGACATGACCTTCCCGCTGTGAACCCATGCTGCCTTGGGTCCTGTGCTCCACTGGCCTCTAGGTATTCGACTGTTCTTTCCTTCGGAAGTGACTCCATCACTTTCCCTACCACAGAGGTCAGACTGACAGGTCTGTAGTTTCCTGCTTCTGTCTTGGACCCACTTTTGTGAAGGGGAATCACATCCGCCTTCATCCAGTCCTCGGGTACCACACCATCCTCCCATGATTTATTAAAAGAGTAGCCAGTGGTTTACTAGTTCCTCCCTTAATTCTTTTAGAATTCTGGGGTGAATTCCATCAGGACCCATTGCTTTGTCCACCTTCAGTTTTAGGAGTTCTTTCAGAACCCTTCTTCTGTGAAAGGACTGGGATCGACCCCTATCAAGAGTGCTTCTGTTAATTGGATTAGGCACATCCCCTCCTCTTTGGAATACTGAGCAGAAATATTCGCTCAGTATTCCTGCTTTTCACTGTCCCTCTGCCCACCCACTGTTCATTCTATTCAGCCTCACTATCCTCCCTTTGTCTTTTCATCGCTGATGTACCTATGAAAGGTTTTATCCTTCTTAACTGAGTTGGCTATCTTTTCCTCAGTTTGGGCCTTTGCTATTCTGACTTCCCTCCCTGCTTCTTTCTGCCTTAACTGGTACAGCTCTCTGTCCTGCTCCTTCTGTGTTTCCTTATACTTCCAGAATGCTATCTTTTTCTTCCTGACTTTCAGCCACCTCTTTTGAGAACCATAGTGGCTTTTTCTTCGCTTTGATTTGTTCATTTGCTTCACAAGGCTTGTTGCCTCTGTGATGGCAGTTTTGATAATTCCCCATTGTTGCTTCACACCTCCTCCTAGCCTGTTTGCTAGTGCTTTCTGAGGCACTCTCCATCTTGCCAAAGTCAGCCTCCTAAAGTCCAGTACCTTCACTTTTGTATGGCTTGACTCTGTAGCTGAGTTTACCGTGAACCACACTGTTTGATGGTCACTTGTCCCCAGATGGCATCCCACTTCTAGATCTGAGATCCTCTCACTGCCCCCGTTTGAGAGTACGAGGTCTAAGATTGCTCCCTCACGAGTGGGTTCCGAAACTAGCTGTCTAATGCCTGCCACCTGTAGGGCATCAAGAATGGCCCTGCTCTTGGATGTGGCTGCAGCAAATGTGCTCCAGTTAACATCTGGCATATTCAGGTCTCCATCAACAGTATCTCCCTTTCTCTGCCATTCTAAGAATGCCTTCTATCATATCCTTGTCCATTCCTTCCCCTGACATGGGGGTCTGTACACAACCCCTGTGCGGATTGTGGTTCCCTTTCCAGTCTCCAAGGTGACCCACAGTGCCTCCTCTCCTCCCTGTTTACTCTTTTGTTTAGTTGCTTTTATCCCTTCCTTTACATAGAGAGCTACTCCTCCCCCTCTTCTCCCTGCCTGTCTCTCCTGTAGGTTATGTACCCTGGTATGTTAACATCCCAGTCATGGTTCTCTGTGTACCATGTTTCTGTGACTGCTACGATATCCAGGCATCCCTCTTCCGTTAAGGCCAGCTCAGGGAGCTTGTTGCCCAGACTACGGGCGTTGGTACTCATTACCTTCCATTTCCTGATGGCCTTACTCCCTTTTGCCCCATCCCTGTCCTTCTTGCCTTTGTCACTTTCTCCATTTACCCCTGCCCTTCTCCCTATCGACACCTCTATGTTGGTGTTTGCCGACTTACACCGTGATTATTTGGGGGCTAGGATTTTCCTGCTCCTTTCCAGTGCCTCCCCCCTTGGCTAGTTTAAAAGCTTGCCAATGAAGCATTTAAACCTATCACCTAGGATCCTGGTTCCCCTCCCGGACAGATGCAGCCCATCATGCCAGTATAGGCTTGCATCACTCCAGGTGGACCTCCAGTCCCCAATGAAGCCAAATCCCTGAGCTCCACACCAGTTTTTCAACCACTGATTGAATCCCATGGTGCGGAACACCCTAGCCTCTCCTATGCCATAGATGGGTAGCACCTCCGAGAAGGTTACCGTGCGTGCTACTTGACTAAGGCCCCTCCCCAATTCCACAAACTCTTCCTGCACTTCTCTAATCCCTTTGACAATGACATCCAGCTCCCTTCCCTGTGCAGCTGCTCCGGCAATCCTGAGGATTCGCTTCCTGTCCCTGCAAGCCATGGTGCCAGGCAGGCACCTTACCTCCCTCTCCTTCCTCCCCAGTTCTACCTTCCTAACAATGGAGTCCCCCACCAGGAGTTGTTTCCTTTCCTGCAGGGTCCCTGCCACCCTCCTGTGGGTCTCCTTTGTGGAGGTCTCCCAGCATCCTCCTTGGTCTCCACTGTGGTGCCTCCACAGAGGAACCACACTTTGCCAGAATGGCATAGGAATTGTGGAGAGGTACAGGGGAGGATGCACTCTGTTCCACCACCCTCACCTCCCTGAGCCCACTGTGGTCCAACCACCTCCTCTTCTTGGCAACCTCTGAGGCAACGGCAGTGGCACTGGTGGTCCCTGGATGGAAGAGGAGGTCCCACAAATCCTGGCCAACTCAGCCTGGAGATGAGCAACCTCCTCCCTCAGCCCAGAGAGGTGCCTGCAGATGGGACAACACTGCATCCTCCAGAACATCTCCCGGAAGACTGCTGCTCCACAGCCACTGCACTGCACCACTCCAATCGTGTCTTATTTCTGGCCCCTTAACTGTTTACAATCCTTACTCTTTCCTCTGTTTTTTTTTTCTCTCTTTCTCCTTACTTTCTGCCTGTGTGCCCTTTAAGCTTCTGATTGTCCTGTTCTGAGACAAGAATATCTTATATTTCGCAGTAGACCACTTACTTGCTCAGAGGCAGACCTCCAGCAGCTAGAGGGGGCCGTAGAGCTACTCTTGCCCTTCTAGGATGGCGGGTCCTTGGTGGTTCTGTGATCACTCACTTCCTGCCCCTAAACAGGAAGTTCCTGTTGTCAGTCAAATTCTGTGCCTATAAAAATAGAACTAGCTTTGGGTGGCGGGGAGGGAAGGAGGGTAATAGAGTCCCAGCAGAGAAGTTCAGTCACACAGCAGTCCTTTCTCCTGGTGTCTCTGCCAAGCTATTAGCAGAAACTTTCTAAGGCAGTCCTTAAATGTAGATTCCTTCTAGCTAAGCCACTCCCCCTACTTACCAGATCTTTCTACAAGTAATTTAAACCTCACAGCAGTTAAGTCCTTTCAGTCACCTGAGATTTACACCTAGATAACTCTTCAGATACCCATTCAGTTCAGTTAACCCAAACACACACTTTTTTTTTTGGTATGTTAGTTTTTTTGCCCTAAATTAAAGGTCAAATACAAAAGTTCTTCTACTTTAGTCCCAGCAGAGAAGTTCAGTCACACAGCAGTCCTTTCTCCTTGTGTCTTCTGCCAAGCTATTATAATGTATGGTAGAACGCTGTTAACCTTAGGAAATCATCATTTCCTAAGGTTGTTAACCTATCAGTGTGACGTAGAAATGTTGTTAACCTATCGATGCTACGTCACATCGATAGGTTAACAACAGCGATCAATCTGTGCATGTGCAGGCTTTTTTTTTTTTTTACACTGGGAACCGACGAATGAACGCAGTTAGTTAGGGAAGGACTGAACTGCCGAGGCGGTGACTATTTTTCAAAAAGTAAGCGGCCGTTTTACTTTTTACGTGGCACCATACACTATAAAATAATGTATGGTCCCGCTATCGGCAGATTGTCACATTAACAATCGTTCGAGGCGCCGTTATGGCGACGAAACCTCTCGAGCTTTGCTTTCAAGGTTTACACAGTCGCCTCTGGCAATTCTCGACAGTTAACAGACCGGTTATCGATAGAGGACCATACATTATCCTCTGTGTTACTGTAACACAATAAGCGCAATAGTTAAAACAATTCAAGACAAACTTACACATTAAAAGTGGATTAAACAGATAAAACAAACAGGATGGAGACCCCTCGAGTGCAGTGCTGGAAGGTAGAGCATCTAAAAGAGATGGTTCAGTAGGAGCTATGGATCTCCTCCAGATTTTGGATCCAGTGGAGTTTGCTTTTTAATTGATTCAGTGAGGTTTTCCTCATTCTGTGTACAGTAACTGTTGCCATACCCCTCAACTTTCCCTCATTACAAGGGACATACCTTATTTTACTCCTCAAAAGTGCTCTTCCCACATGGAAAGGGTGCTGCTTTTTTCAAGAAGGTGCTGTAAGCTTGGACACTAAACAGAAATTCATATTTATTGATAATAAATATAAATTAAATTCTGGAAAAAATAAAGGCACTAGTTTTCATGGTGATATGAGCATGTCGCTTCATTTTTGATGATGTGTCCCAAATCATGAAGGCCACTGTCCCACATTTCTGTGACAAAAGGTGAAGATGTGTGGCTGTGGTGCACCGGTGGTGGAAGTAGATATTGTGAGTTAGAAAATGGGCTTTTTATTTCCTGGCATCTGATTGGCTAGTACCCTTGCCAGGGGGGTACATTAACTTTCAATAGATGCCCAGGAAATAAAAAGTCCAAGCCCCAGTGTCCCCCTCACCCACTTGGGTATCCCTTTACCCAGGCTGCTTCCTTATTGGCTGAAAACATTAAAATTAATTTGAAATTGTCGCCATTTTTTCTCTCCTGCTTCGCGAGAGATACTGGCCTCCAGTGCCTGTACTTCACTATGAGCGGTCTCACACACACAACTTCAGCTGAGCGTTTTATGTTTTTGTTGTTTTTTCTTTTAATTAAATATAGATAACCCTACTTTGGCTGCTGACTGCGCTCTCGTTCATTCATTCTCCACCCACCCGCTTGCCCCTAAAAACAAAACAGCTGTCATCATCCCACATATCTTCATCTGACGTTATTTTTGTTGTTGTCTTTTTGCTTATTTAATATAGATATCCCAGCTCTGGGAACTGACTGCACTCTCCCTTATTTATCCTTCACCCACCCGTTTGCTCATCCCTGACTGAAAACAAAACTGAAATCCTTTGTAGCGGGCAGCCAAGAGAGGCAGGTCAGCCTAACCCCGCCCCCATGGAGCAAAGTGCTTCCCTCACTCTCCTCTACTTGTTGTATGCAATTTACCACAGTCTGTGATCGGGCACTCTATATACTAAAGTAGAGCTCAATCTCTACTTATCTAAATAATTTAGACAGTCGGCAGCGAACTCTTGGAAGAAAAGCAAAGTCATCCGATCGATCAGCTTCACAGACCATGTTTGTTGTTTTAAATGTGAAGCGTGTCCCTCTCCCTGGCTACTCAGTATTACTGCTGTATGCAATTTACCACAATCGGCCATCGGGAGCTCCATATACAAGAGAAGTAGAGCTTTACAACTGTCTTTTCTGTGTCTTGCATTCCTCTCGCTTCTGCTGACAAGGAAATAAAAAAAAGAAAACACTGGCAGGAATTTAAACTAAACAAGAAAGGAACAGAAGACTAATGGGACTGGTGTGGGAATGAAACAGCACACTACCATAGGGACTACTTTACCTGAAAACAAAAAAAATGACACTGTAGTCACTTTATAGAATTACTTCACATTTTTCTTTGTAATCCTATAAAAAATTACACCACATTTTCTAAGTGCATTAATACCCTCCAGGGTGGGTGGTATGGGCAATACCGAACCTTCCAGGGGCTATAAGGCCCTCTGCCTTTGGCGTCGGGCCTCATTACGCCCCTGCGCGGTCTGGTATTGCCCAGTACCACCCACTCTGTTGAGTATTATTGCTTGC
Source organism: Neoceratodus forsteri (assembly GCA_016271365.2). NCBI lineage: Eukaryota > Metazoa > Chordata > Ceratodontiformes > Ceratodontidae > Neoceratodus > Neoceratodus forsteri. The sequence goes on from JADMNL010000023.1 coordinate 444,114,442, forward strand.
TTACAGTTCTATAATTTCTAAGTACAAATACTTTTCGTTAAACAGATAATTTCTGTAGTCAAGAACAGGAAGTAACTTGAGCAATTTTTACTTGAGTTCATCTGGGGAGAGAGAGTTGGTATTCCTCTAAAGGAACCCCAGTTTTGGACTGATTTTCCTGACTGATCTAAGCGAATCTCAAAAGTTAAGAACTGGTCCACATTAATGCCACATATTTAAAGGCTTGAGCATTTTGTAGTGGCTCTTTTCTTTGTTTGTACCCACTATAGGTGACCCTTGATTCAGGGCAATTTTTTAAGTTCTGAATGTCGTAAACTTATGTAACCCCTAGATGGCGCTATCCCAGGGGCTACTACCCCTGCCTGATTTGCCACTAACAGGTTGAGGGGCCTGGATCCAATGGCGGGTGCCTCCACCCAGAGGTCAGGGTTTGCAATAGTTAAACTAACTTGGTCACAGCCCTCTGGGACACTGCAACCCCCCTTTCTTCCCACTAGTGGCCCACACAATATATCAGAATTACCTTCACAGTATACACTTACCCCCAGGTCTGGTTCCGCACTGGGACCTCCTGTGAAATGAGATACAGTGCAACAATCACAGTACAGTACTTTAACATAGACAAATACCTCAGGCAGTATAACTTTGCTGAAACAAGCAGCTCTGATTTATTTAGGGGGATATAACAAGGACAGGGGGAAACCCTGAATTAGTACTCACGACCTCCAAATAAGATAGGGTCCTTCAATGTCAGCAGGGCTCACTTGAGGTACACAAACCTCTTCACACATCCATATAAAAGAAAACACTATACCAGGCAGGCTGCATCTGTATCCCGATCGCAATTACTGCACAATACCCGGAGAACACACAGCAGATTCAGTTCCTGACAGACCGAGGTGCAATTTTCAGCAGTTCCTCCAGTCTTCTACAGGGTGAGCCTGGTTTCTACTCTTCAGAGATCCTTTGATTCTTTTCTGGGGCAGTTCAGTCCTAACAAGCTGTTACACAAAGCTGCAGACCGAACTCTGGGCCTTACACACGCTTTTTGACTAAAACTGCACACTGAAAAGCACACGCTCCTTCCTTCTTCACTGCCAAAGCTCAACTGAAACTCCAACCGACAAAACGGGCACTTCCTTTGAGTTCCTCCAGTTCTTGACTGGATTGGCTGTCACTCACAATAGACTGCTGCTGTTGGTCCAAAAGGCACTGAAGTCTAAACTATATCTCCCAGAGTCACTGCCCATACAATCCTCTTGTGGCTGGCTCAGATTCAGAGTCCAAGTTCTGATTCGTCCAAGGCACCATTTTAGAGCTAGCTTACCCCACACTGATTGGTCCAGTTCAGCAGTTCAAAACTAGAATGGGGAACTAGCAGACACAGTTCTGACTGCAAAGAAAGCAGGTTAGACAAACTGCAATTTCACTACCACTCTAAATAATTTCTGGCAAACAGTCACATCCCCCAGACAGGTTCCCCTTGCACTCCTAGCGACTGCAAAAATGAAGTGAATTGGCAGCAGTTCGAGTGGTACTCAAACAGAGAAACACACAGTCCCCCCATATAAACTAATTATGTCTGCAAGCAGACAGCTCTTAAAGAGACGGTACCAGAGGCTCTAAAAACACTCACTGATAAGTGGCTTAAACGCCAAACACCATTCAGGCTTGGAGCATTCAAGCAAGCTCCTGGAAGTCTTTTGGGAACCCCCATTTGCAGGGGGGTTACACCTTCCTGGTTTGGGAAAGCTTGACGCCTCGGCAACAAGTAACTTCATAAGTTTTAACTGCAACCATATACATTTGCATTAGGCTCACACATGTAATCATCAGTCAATATATCATTTTACCAAGAATACATTTCTGAAACATTGCAGTCACGTGATCTTTACACAGTATTACACACATTGTACCATAACTCAAGTTATTACCTCTTGTACATGAAACCTGAAGAGAGGGGCCCTTCCCTATCAGTTACTTTGGCTGGACGGGCAAGGCACCATACTTAGAGGGCAACACAAGTAACTTGAGTTAGCACTGATGCTCAGTTTGGGCAATGAGCTCGGGACACATACACTCCTTTATGGACAACATTGAGAGGCAAGTCCACAGGCCTCCCAAGTGAATCATAACTGAGGTGCACCACAGGCTTTACAGCTCGACCAGTCTTTCTAGGGGAACTGTTATAGTCTCTGCACTCTGAGCCTCATTTTCAGCATTGTCCTCACTTGTCAGGGAGTCTCCATGGGGTAGAGAGGCTAGAACTTGGGGCACTTTCAGCTCCAGGAGTTACAGTTTCTGAGTCCACAACATTTGGCTCGCATGGAGAGCTTTGGACACTGGCAGTGGACTGTCAGGGCACTCAAAATACTCTTCTTGTTCGGTGTATCACCAGTCTGCCCTAATCTATCATTTTCCTCCCTGAAAGCTCAAACAGTTCAACCATGCACAATGATTCCATTTCATCTGATCTGATGCTTTGCACTTCACTTTCTGGGAGCATTGGCTCCAGGGACGAAGCTTGGGGCTTTGACAGTCCAGAAGGCCCAGCTTCATCTCCAGTATTGACTAGGGATTGCCCCAAACAATTGACTCAGTTCGTAAGAAGGATAGTATTCAAAGTCACTCACTTTCTTCTGATATGGACTGACAGTCATGCTCAACTGGGACTTGTGCAGGGGAACACTTTAACTCTGCTTCTGTAGGTGCAGACTTCTTGGTCTTTTCTTAGCAGCAGCTCTAGTCACTGGTCCAGAGGGGCATCTTCTGGGGCTCAGACTCAATCAGGATTTGTCCAATGGGCAGTAAATGATTTCTATGCATTGTTTTTACATCTTTGAATTATTCTCAGGCCTTACTTTGTACACTGGCAGATCATCTAGTTTGCCCACTACAATGTGAGGGAGATGGTGCCATCTGTCAGCAATCTTGTGCTTGCCATGCAGTCCCAGATTTCTTAGCAATACCCGATCTCCCTCCTGGAGTTCCTGTGCTTTCACCTTTTTATCATACCTTTCTTTGTTGGCCAGATTTCTTTTGCAGCCATGGTTTGAGCCAGTTGGTACGCATGAGTTAGCTGGGCCTTTAACTTTTGCACATACTGTAAATAGTTGTCAGCTTGAACCCCATCAGGAGAGACCCCAAAACACACATCTACTGGTAGTCGAGCTTCTTCCAAACATCAGGCGTAGGGAGAATCCAGTGGCATCACTTTTGGTGCAGTTATAGGCATGTACCAGGGTGCTAATTTGTTGGCTCCATCTAGGCTTGTTCTTTGGGTGCAGGGTGCCAGCATATCTAGCAAAGTGCGGTTGAAATGCTCAGGCTGTGGGTCCCTCTGGGGTGTGGTAAGGAGTGGTTCTGGACTTTCGACTCTCTACAGAGAAAGCATCTCTTGATAAGACGACTCTCAAAGTCTCTCCTTGATCAGAATGGATTCTTTGTGGAGCCCCATAGTGAACAAAAAGTTTTCTACAAGTACTTTGGCTACAGTGGATGCTTTCTGGTCTTTGGTGGGAAAGCTTGGGCATATCTCGTGAAATGGTCAGTGACCACCAGCACATTACTGATATTTCTTTGATCTGACTCCAAACTTAGAAAATCAATACAGACCAGCTCCATGGGTGCACTGGTGGTTATGTTATCAGGGGGCAGCCCTCTGGGGCAAAGCTTTCCTCTGTAAGCAGCGACTACAAGTTCGAATGTGTTGCTCCACATCAGCCCCCCATCTTAGGCCAATAGAATCTGGATCTCACCAAGTCAAGTGTTCTGTCTATACCAAGGTGCCCCATGTGGTTGTGCAAGGACCTCAGTACTGAGTCTCAAAGGCAGTGGGCAGCACTAGTTGTTGTTTGTCTACTTGTCCCCTCTGTCTACTGTTTCTCTGTATAACAGTTTATTGATCAGTTTCAACTTAGGACCTTCTTTGTATAACAGTGCAGTTCTCAAATCAGTGTGTAATTTGGACACATCTTTTCCTGCATAGAGGGCTTCTAAAGCTGCTTTGATCATGGGATCGCTGGATTGAGCCCAATAATACTGTCATTGTCCAGCTGAGGCAGTGCACCAATGTCTATTGCAGAAAAAGTGGCACAAGCAGCAGGTATGCAATTCTCAGAGGCTCCCAAGCAATCCAATTATGCAGTCCATCTGTCCGTGGACATTTGTTCCTCCTGTCAAATCTCTCCGGCAGAGTGCCGAATGTCAGGTTCTGCCAATCGGACCCAATCATTCTGGGGAACAGGCCCTCGGAGAGAGCATCAGCATCTATGTGGTTCAGACCTGCTCGTATTAGAGAGCATAGTCATATGTAGATAATGCAGAAAGCCACCTATGGCTAGTGGCATCCAGCTTAGCTGAGGTCTGCACATAGGTCAAAGGATTATTGTCAGTTTTACTAGTATTTTAGCCCCATACAAGTACTCATGGAATTGGTCAACAATAGCCCACTTCAAAGCTAGGAACTCTAACTTATGTACAGGATAGTTCTTTTCGGATGGGGTCAGGCTTCTACTGGCAAAGGCCACTGGTCTCAGGCCATTCTCGTGCTCTTGGTACAACACAGCCCCCAACCCTTGCAAGCTAGCATCAGTGTGCAGGACGAAGGTTTTCTTGGATCGCATAGGCCAGCACTGGAGCATGGGTAAGTTGATATATGATCTCATGAAAAGCAGTCTCACAATCAGGAGTCCAGCGGGCCCCAAATACTTCACTCGATGAAAATACACTCTTTCAGTCTTGAGGGACGCTGACTTTTGGTATTTTTGTGGGTTGGGGATACCCTTGAGTAAGGTTAAGTAAAGGGCGGATCACTCTTGAATAGTCCTTGATGAAGCGCCGATAATAACCACAGAATCCCAGGAATCTTTGCAGTTCTTTAGATTTTTGGCTGTAGGCCAGGTGGTCAAGGCCTCAACTTTACTTGGGTCTGTCTCTATTCCTCGTGGATACTATGTGTCCCACATACTTTACTGATGTTTGAAAGAATTGACACTTATCAATGGACAGTTTAAGGCCAAAGTCCTCCAGTCTGTCCAATACCTTAAATAATCTGCTCTCATGTTCCTCCAGTGAGCTGCCAAATACAATAACATCATCTAGGTATACCAGGCACTCTAGTAAGTTCATGTCCCCACTGCACGCCTCCATCAATCGTTGAAAAGTGGCTGGGGCACCTGAAACTCTTTGAGGCATCCTCATGAATTCATAGAAGCCAAGCGACAGATAAAGGCCATCTTCTCACGGTCCTCTGGGGCCATCGGGATCTGGTAGTACCCACTGTGAGATCCAGCACAGAAACCACTTGCTCCTGCTTAGGCAGTCCAAAGCATCCTGAATGCGGGCATTGTGTACTGATCAGGATAGTCCGCGGTTTAGTGCGATAATCCACACACATCCTTACTGTTCCATTCTTTTTCCTCACTACCACAATGGGGAAGCATAAGGGCTTCTGGATTCTTGTATTACACCAGCAGCTAACATCTCTTGCAGATGCCGCTCACATCATCTATGTCAGCAGGAAGAAGGCCGAGACCTCTCACGAAATGGTCTTTCGGGCTGCGGCCGGATATTGTGCTCAGCCCTTGCACGCATCCTACATCCCATTCCTTTAAAGAAAACACCTGGTCTCTCTGGGCAAGCTTCTCACTGATCCTCACTTTCCATTCAGCTGGCAGCGGAGTCGCTGAAATCAAACAAGTCAGGGCGATTTCGTCATTCTTCCTTGAACTCTTGCTGCTGGGTAGCACTGCAGTGTCTGCACAATGCACATTAGCCAGGATGCAACCTCTGTTTACTCGAATGTCTCTTTCAGACACATTATGAACTTGGACCATTACCCTTCTGGCATAAGCATGGGCTCAGCGGGCAAAATACTAGGCTTGACCAGCAGTCCCTCTGGCAATTTTCATCGCCTGGTGCATCCAACATTAATATTTTATTCTTAACATCCTTTCTGATACGGACCTCTCCTGTAAGGTACACTGGGCATTTGCTGCCAGGATCAGAGACTCAGGATCCTTCTTCCATACAATCCGACCGGTTCCTCTGGTTCTGTTTTTCAGCATCTCTGTGCCTCATAGGCCTTCTTAATTAAAGCCGAACTCTAAAGCTCTACTAGTCTTTGACCCTGTTTTCATAACACAACTGTCCAGCCTTCCAACATATGAGCATTTGTTCCAATCAACAAAGGACACCATCATACAGTCCAGTGGGGGGACACACTAAGGCTAGGGTCTCTACTTGTTCGCCACCCAGCCACGGAGGTGGGGAAAGACAGCCAAATTTGGATATACCCGAATAGGGTAGGCCTTCTCACTTAACCCCATACATGCAGTCCTTCTAATGGTTGTAAGGGTACGTCTGACAAATGCTTCTGATACCAATCCTGGAACATAATTGTCACTTGGGAGCCACTGTCTAATACAGCTCTTGTAGACACTCCATTCACCTTTACAGTGGTCTCTCATGGAGGGACCCACTATTCTGGGCCAGTCTGAGAGGCGATAGTGGGGGCCTGGGCAACTGACCTTGCCACAAAAGGACGTGAATTAGCATTTTGGTGCCCTCACTGGGATCATGTCGTGCACCTCTTAACCACTGATTTCTTCTCCAAGCTCTCCTTGTAGCCTATATGCAACTTTTGTCAGTGTCTTTTGGGGTCTGGCATTCCCTTTTCATGTGCCCATCTTTCCCACAATTATAGCAAAACATACTTGGAGTTTGAGCTGGCCGAGGCGCCACACTGGGAGCCAGGCGGGGTATTACTAACTGGAAGCCTTGGTGCCATCTCTGTTCTGCGCGTGATAAGCATTTGGAGACATCTCGTCAGTTTCTCCACTTCCATGGTCAAGGAATCGAGTTCGAGCTGTTATCAGCATGAGATACATGGTGGGTACCCCACCCCCATAGCAGATGCAGTCGGATATAGGTCAGGCTGTCTTGCAGGCGTGGCCTTCATAAAGGGACTGTTTTGAATTCCCGGATCTCTCTCAACAGTTCGCCCATTGTGGCATATCTTTTCCTTGTCAGAGCACTCATTGACTGCCAACCTCTGCCCCTGAACTTCACTTGATGGGTCATCCTCAGTCACTGGTCGTAGCCGCAGCTATTGGTGCAGGTCCCTCCCAGGTCGTCTTTTCTCAACTCCTCGAATTTCTCTCATTAACTCATCATAGGAGGGTGGGATTCCAGCGATCTGCCAGGCGAATCTGAAGCAACAGCAGTTCTGAGAAGGGGGCAGACTTAAGGATCCTGTCCAGCCTGGTTCGGTCCAGTTCAATCGCTGGCAAACTACCTTTCTGAGGCATTCTTGCAACAATTTTTCCAGCTGAGATACATACACAGACAACAACTCCCTTGGTACTGTTGTGCATCTCTTACTCTCCACCATAGGTCCTCATCAGAATCTGGGCTCCCATACACATTCTCCAAGGCCTCAAGATAGGCCTGTGCAGTCGCTCTAGGGTTACTGGCCTGCTTAGCACGGATGGTAGCTAGGGCAGGACCTCGGAGGCTCTCACTAACCCTCTTCGCTGCCTCCGAGCATATGCCATTCTAGCACTTGGGGCAACATAGTCTATCCAGGTTCTCCCAGTCATCCTCCCTTGGGGGTGGGGAGGGTGCCAGAGAAGATCCTCAACCTTCGGTAAGAGTCGACTAATGGCAGGTGCAGAAATAGGAGTCTGCATTGGTTCAGCCACCATTACGGGCACTGGAGCAGGAGAGGGTGTTGGGGAGGAACACCCCAGGTGGCAAGAATAGTTTCTTCAAGTCTTCCAAAGTTTTCCTCTCCCAGCAAACTATTCAGCAAATTTCTCCTCAAAAGTTTCAGATAGTGGTGGGGCTGATTCTCCGGGTCTTTACTGTCCTTAGTTATCACTCAAGCAGTGAGGGCTCCTCTGGGGTAATAGTCTGTGGCACTTGGAGCTATCTATGGGATCCTTAAACTCTACTAGGGCTAGGAAAGTGTGGGTGAGCAGATTAGCATGCCGACCCACCACCACAGGGTTTTGTAAACCTTCCACCTTGGAAAGTACTCCTGCACAGTGTCCGTATTGATACCCAGGGGATGTCCAGGATAAACATAGCATTTTGGGGGTCGATCTCTCCCAGTACACCACTCCACCAGCCGGTGCACAGCCACTTCTGTCGGGTACCCATTTTTTCTTAACAGTGGTTCGTAATATGGCCACTAGAGGACACACAATCCCAGCGGTGAGCCTCCAAGATGTAACCCCTAGATGGCGCTATCCCAGGGCTACTACCCCTGCCTGATTTGCCACTAACAGGTTGAGGGGCCTGGATCCAATGGCGGGTGCCTCCACCCAGAGGTCAGGGTTTGCAATAGTTAAACTAACTTGGTCACAGCCTTCTGGGACACTGCAACCCCTTTCTTCCCACTAGTGGCCACACAATATATCAAATTACCTTCACAGTATACACTTACCCCCAGGTCTGGTTCCGCACTGGGACCTCCTGTGAAATGAGATACAGTGCAACAATCACAGTACAGTACTTTAACATAGACAAATACCTCAGGCAGTATAACTTTGCTGAAACAAGCAGCTCTGATTTATTTAGGGGATATAACCAGGACAGGGGAAATCAGGTTAATTAGCTTATCACTCTAATAATCTATCCTATGGCTCTGTGTCACAGGCCTATCCCTATCAGTTACTGTCCCTGGGTACCCAAGCCCTAGTGGCTAGTCCAAACTGGCAGCTGGTAGGGGCCCTTACACAGAGAAAAGGAGAATTAAACAGTCAGCAGTACAGTAATTCCATTTGGATTTAATGTGGCAATTCAACAGGGAGCGACCCTGAATTAGTACTCACGACCTCCAAATAAGATAGGGTCCTTCAATGTCAGCAGGGCTCACTTGAGGTACACAAACCTCTTCACACATCCATATAAAAGAAAACACTATACCAGGCAGGCTGCATCTCTATCCCGATCGCAATTACTGCACAATACCCGGGAGAACACACAGCAGATTCAGTTCCTGACAGACCAAATGCAATTTTCAGCAATTCCTCCAGTCTTCTACAGGGTGAGCCTGGTTTCTACTCTTCAGAGATCCTTTGATTCTTTTCACAGGACGGATTCAGTCCTAACAAGCTGTTACACAAGCTGCAGACTGGAACTCTGGGCCTTACACACGTTTTTGACTAAAACTGCACACTGAAAAGCACAGGGCTCCTTCCTTCTTCACTGCCAAAGCTCAACTGAAACTCCAACCGACAAAACGGGCACTTCCTTTGAGTTCCTCCAGTTCTTGACTGGATTGGCTGTCACTCACAATAGACTGCTGCTGTTGGTCCAAAAGGCACTGAAGTCTAAACTACATCTCCCAGAGTCACTGCCCATACAATCCTCTTGTGGCTGGCTCAGATTATGAGTCCAAGTTCTGATTCGTCCAAGGCACCATTTTAGAGCTAGCTTACCCCACACTGATTGGTCCAGTTCAGCAGTTCAAAACTAGAATGGGGAACTAGCAGACACAGTTCTGACTGCAAAGAAAGCAGGTTAGACAAACTGCAATTTCACTACCACTCTAAATAATTTCTGGCAAACAGTCACATCCCCCAGACAGGTTCCCCTTGCACTCCTAGCGACTGCAAAAATGAAGTGAATTGGCAGCAGTTCGAGTGGTACTCAAACAGAGAAACACACAGTCCCCCGTATAAACTAATTATGTCTGCAAGCAGACAGCTCTTAAAGAGACAGTACCAGAGGCTCTAAAAACACTCACTGATAAGTGGCTTAAACGCCAAACACCATTCAGGCTTGGAGCATTCAAGCAAGCTCCTGGAAGTCTTTTGGGAACCCCCATTTGCAGGGGGGTTACACTTAGTTTAGAGCAAACCATTGTACTGTAGTTGTGCTGTAGTTTGTTTTGAACTTCTTCTGGAACAAGGCCAGAGTCAAAAGAGGACCATTTCATTAGCGTATAGTACAATTATTTGCATTCCCACAGAATTCAAGTAAGTCATTTGTAAATATTGAGAATTATATATGCATGTATGTATCTATTTCAAAATGTTACCAAGAAAGATACAGAGCTTGTTTCCAGATGCAGCCGGGGCAGGAAAGAGTACAATTTGACAGTTATGTGCACTAGAATTATAGCGGTGGTGATGGCCCCAAAATAGAACCCTCCAGCACCCCACTTGAGACTATTTTTGGCTCCAGCAGTATTTCTGACTTTGATTAATAGATGTTAGCAATTCCGATAGTCCCTGAACCATCCTGATGTGACTGGGGCAACCCCAATTGCTGTGAGTTTACAGAGCAGGATTTTAAGATCCACCAGATCAAAGGCTTTCATCAGATCAGGTCCTCAAAAAAAAAAAAAAAACGCGCCAGTCAGAAGACCTTGCTGTGATGCATCAGATAAGTGCAGGGTTTTAAATAATTGATTAGCAGTTTTTTTCCTGGGACAATACTAACTGCATAGAAAGTATTTATATAGGTTTTCTAGAAGTATTATGTTTGTTAAACACAATTAGGCAAGTGTTATGCATTTTTACAATGTTTTAGCACTTTTATGAGCAAAATGCTAATCAATTTTTAGAGTTAAATAAAACCCTGAAGTGCTAATGTGCTGCCTGGAAGTAACAGTAACTTTCAGAAGTTTTTGCCAATTAGATTTTCTACCCTGCAGTACTAGGTGTGATGGTGTGGGACAGCACTCTTAACTGGAGGCTGACGTAGTCGGTCTGTTCCTCCCTATGCATCATCAGTATCGTGGCCTCACTGACTGTGTAACCAAGAAGAGCCAGTCTCCTGCCGCTTGACTGGTGACTTGTAACACATTTTACCAATTCGGCAACAGGTCCCCTGGCTTGAAAATTAGGGGTGCTGTGGCCATTCTCCAAAGGAGAGGAACTAAGTTTGAAGTTTAAAAGTAAGTTTAAAAACTGCATTAGTGGTCTGGCTTGTATAGGGGCAACCTGTTTTTAGTGATTTGAAATGTAAGTGTTCTTGTTAATCTCCAATCTCCTTGCAGGTGCATCGGCTTCAGGAAACACAGGGCAGAAATAGAAAGGAAAAGGAACCCCTCAAGCAGAAAAAAACGGTATCTGAAGTCTGAGGGAGAGACGCATGTAGACGCAGGACGGTCATCAGAAGTATCTGCATTGGCGACAGGGAGCTCGCTAGCAGCTGTAGTGTCTTTGAGGACAGCCGAGCCTGGACTGGTCAACCCAGCCTTTGATGAAAGTGAAGAAGGTGAGAATTCATGTCAGATCGAATCATGATTTATTCATGAATTTATTTCGTAGCTATTGTAAAAATACACAAATAATGCAGTTACAATAGACAACAAGCTGATTCAAACAAGGGGGCTGTGTGGTCTTTTGGTTAGACCACAGACTTGGGAACCCAGAGACCCAAGTTCAAATCCCACCACAGTAGGGTTGCCACCTTTGGATGGGGCAAAAACCGGATCCTAAGCTCCACCCCTAACCCCACCCCTTTTCATGACTCATCATGCATTGTTCCTCCAAGAAGGCCATTTGTTATATAAATAAAAGAAACCCTTAAAGCAGCAGTTCAAAAAAATGTTAAGATACTGTACTGTACCTGTTAAGTTACTTTCCTAGGTTCTTCCTAGTCATCCATTTACTTACGTGTTTATTTATTGACATTGGTTTACCAATTAAACACACAGATAAAAGAAATGTTTACAGATATGATCTGGGGGGAGACACGGGGAATACTGTAAATAGCATACAGCAGTATACATGGTATATAATAATACATAAATTGTTTCCTGTAATCTGTATTTTATATCTTTTTCTGGCTCCTTTCCCTGTTCATGTCCACAGTACTGTTTCAAAGAAAAAGAACTGACCATACCATTTTCTTGAGGAAAAAATATAATTTAAAACATTTAAAAATGCCTAAATTCTGTTAGAGATGAAAATGTTTACCAGCAGATGAAAGTGGAAGACAACTGGCTCTGTTACTGTTACAAAAGGTGGGGGCAGCTGTGCTGCTATGCCACTTTAAGATGCAGTGGAAAAGATTAGGTTAAGTAAGTGCTAATGGTATTATTGGCCGTACTTTACACCTCCCAGGCTGACTGCTTTCACAAACTTAAGGGTTATAGTGACAACAGAACTTGTTTGTAAACTGGACATGCAGCTGAAACAATGACTAATATGACAACATTTGGTTCAAAAGTATGTGAGCACTCAAAATGGTTCAGAAACCTGACCAGCAAACAGCAAAACCGGATTACCTGATAGGGACCCTGAAAACCTGATCACCAGGTAAAAAACCTGACCGGTGGCAACCCTACACCAGAGCCCCTTACTCCCGGTGTGACCCTGAGCAGGTCACTTAACTTCCCAGTGCTTCAGGCCCTCCCAGCTGTGAAAATGGGTGGAAGCAGCAGCCTCGCTGAAAATTATTCCTAAAATGGGCCATGAAAATCCTGTAACCTCATTGGTTAGAACATGTCACATGAACGATTATCTTCTGAAAACTACACACTTCACCTGAATGACATATCTCCCTTCCTTATATGCTCTTTGCTTCACACTCATGCACTCTTCCTTATTTCCTGTCCACTACTGGGCAGCCTGCTTTTACCTATCAACTCCCCTCCATTTGGAACAGTCTCCCCTCCACTCTCAACCTTTCTCCCTCCCACCTCTCCCTCAAATGCCTGCTTAAACTTCACTCTGCCCTGTCCTGCTCATGTCATGCCCCCCCACCTGACTCCTGCTCGCTCCATGTTTTCCCCATCCCCCCAATTGGAAGTTCTGATTGATCTCGCATTGGTTTTCATGTGTTTTTATGCTTTTTCTTATACACATTGTAATGTGATTTGTTCTTTTCCCCACTGTCTGTTGCACCATTGCTGCTGCACAATAGTCACCTGGATTCTTGTGCATTGCATGCACTTTGCAATGTATCATTATGTTGTCATTGCCTTGCACTTTGTCTCCTCTTCCCTTTCTCCCCAGAATCACACCTGCAAATGGGTATAGGCTTAGTGTCCCAATCAGCAATTGTCATATATTTCTTTAACAATTGAAAGCCCATTTTATAAGTGGAATAATACACTACTGGGTGTTTGGTCATAGGGGAATAATGCCCTGCTCAGTTATGACACTCAGCTATGCCTTGTGCCTAACAACCACTCAAGGTGTGCATTATTCCCTTATACAGCATTCCCTGTCGTGTTATCCCTCATATCCCTCACATGTTGCATCTCAGCTGTGCTATACAAGGTCATGGATAGGAAAAGCATGACTACCTACCAACTTCAGTTTAACTGTAGGAACAAGTGAGAGGCCAGAAATGAAGGAACACGGGGTGGGGGAGGGGCTGGCAATAAGTTTCAGTTAGAAATGGACCCTTGATCATGAAGACTTTTAAAAATTAGTAATAGTATTCAGCCCATTGACGCAGCAGCAGGGGTGCCACCTATTTATTTATTTCAATTTTGGTGACCGGATGAGCCCATTGAGACATTGCTGTCCCTTTTTCAGGGGTGACCTGGAAATACAGAGGATAGGTAGTCCAAAACAATGACAAAATGCAAAGAGAAAAATGACAAAGCAAGGTGCAAACAGTAGTGGTAGATCATACACAGTGCACTCCAGAGCAACGGCTGCATGAATTTCTTGTACATTATTGAGCAAAATAAGCAGACAGTCATCATGTGGGACAACAGCAGACAGGTTCAGCAAAAACATACTAAATACAAAGTGGCTAACTAGAGGTAGCTATAAATCTAATAGGGGGCCACTTGTGCCGCTGGCAACCTGGGTATGGAAATGAGCCTGGGGCACTGAGGGCCAGACAGGAGAAGGGGATCGAGAACCCCAGAGGACATTCTGTGGGGAGCGTGAAGCGGTGCACTTCACATCACTACTGCTAACTGGGAGCTACAAGGGGGAGGTGAAGCTGGACCCACCATGGGGACTCCATCTGATGTCAGGGCACGCCCTGATGTCCTAGCTAGTGGGGACCCAAGAAATGGGAGAAAATCTGAGGAAAACTCATGACTGATACTGAATGACAACCAAACTCCAGTAGTCCCTGCACTGCAGACAGGGAGCCCACATCCACCGGATGTGGTCTAAAAGAGCACTTGGTAACCAGTGATGGTGACACTGTGGAGGGTGGAGCTGGAGGGCTGGCTATATTGGGGCAGGTTCGTGACAACAAGAGAGAAACACCTTGACTGCAAAAAAAAAAAAACATCAGGTGTGGCTCAGTTGGTTGCACACTTACCTCTGTGCCAAAAGGTCATGGGTTCAGATCCCACACTGGGGACTTGTGTGAATCTGAAGTTGTTTTGCTCCATCTCTGTGAGACTCCAAGGCACTTTCTGGATGAATAACTTAACAACCCTAGTGTCCTTTCTAACTCCCCACTCCTTCTATAAAGCAGGTTGCCATGCAGTTGTCCATGCTGCGTTTGGATGAAGAGAGCCCAACTGCACACTGTCCTTGCGCTCCCAGAATTTAACAGATTGCTTTGCAGTGTGCTTTGCGACACATTGTGTATGAAAGGCACAATATACAGCTGACGTTCATACATTCATAAATTCTTATAAGGAAAGAAATTTTGGTATTCTATAGCTCTTGTCACACAGTCTGTACCCCAGAGTTGGTTGTGGAAGCCCAGCTACCAGCATGCCACTAGAACCCATAACCTTCAAGCCCCGAGATGGATGTGGTACCAGCTCAACCACTGTGACATCACAATAGAATAACAATAACATTACAAAGAACCAAATGCATGCTTCAGACCAGCAGCAGATGTCACTGAGATGAGATACAGAGCTGGTGCTGTTTCTTGAATGCACAGAAGCTGTTTGCAGGTGTGAAACTCAAAGATGAGCTGTGGAAGGGAACATGACAACCAGGTTACTAATGCTAGACCTCCACAAGGCTTCCTGATTACCTATGCATGATACCTAACACCACAGAAGTAGGGAGAGCTCAAATGACATGGCTCAGCTGTGAGAATACAGATGAGAGTTGAGAAAGGGAAGACATTGTTATAGTGAAGAAGCTAAAAAGTAAGGACATCCAGCTAGGGTAAGAGTTAAAAATCTGATTAATAATTTCTGGCATGGGAAGGAAGAGCAGTATCTGCACAGTGAGCTGCTTTACAGGCTGCAGTATCTCCCATCCCTCAAGCCGGCTATCCTACAGATCCCCTGCTGCAGCTGATTACATTAACTATTTCAGCTGCTGAGTCTTGTGGGATTAGACGTTCATCAGTATGTGGAGCGGGGGGGTGTGGTAACATCCAGATAAAACTTTTTTTTTTTTTTGGAAGAAGTACGTCTTATAGTATACATACCTGATAAACTTCCAGCCCTATTCTTGCCTTCTCTGTCACTCTGCCTTCAGGGAGGTTACAGGGTGTTTTCCTCTTGTTGGTAGTCTCTGGGGGGGTTGTTGAGCTGGTTCCCCCCTTAGGCGAATCATATGCAGGATGATGGTGTACATTCAGCTCTGCATGGCCTAAATGGGCTTGCTTTAAGCTGTGCACAGTAAGGGATGTACTCCTTTGTTTTGTTCACCACTCTGGATAGTGCCAGACAGGGCTCCTGAAGCATGCCAGCTTGCGCAGTGCATGTCAGCGATGCTGGACCAAGGCGGTATCCTTCTTCTCTAAGGGGCTGCAGGTGCACAACCACCAGTGGTCTCTCGGGTGATCTCATGCCTGTGGGGCTCATTGCCTTCCCTCCCTGAAGGAAGGAAGCATCCTCTGGGATACTTAATCCTACTGCCCCGGTATCCTAGGTTCAGTCCCAAACCTCCCAAACCTCTGTCTCAGGCGGCCCACGTGGCATTATTGCAGCTGTTAAGAAAGGCTGGCACTTAAATAAAGATTTTGTAATGAGCACTTTTTGGGATTGGGACCTAACTGTGGGTCCCAGCATTTAGTAAGGGGATACGCTTCCTTTTTTCTTCAGGACCTAACTGCGTGTCCCAGTATTTACTGTGGGGATACACTTGCCTCTCCCTTCAGGACCCAAATGCGAGTGCCGGTATTTGATATGGAGATAAACTTTCATCACCTTTCAGAACCTAATTGCATGTCCCATTGTTTAACATGGGGATAAATTGCCCTCTCCCTTCAGGACCCAACTACGGGTCCCTGTATTTAGTATGGGAATACGCTTTTCTCTCTCCCATCAGGGCCTAACTGCAGGTCCCAGTATTTAGTATGAGGATACACTTTTTTCTCCCTTCAGGACCTAACTGCGGTCCCAGTATTAGGTATGGGGATCCAAGGACTTCGGTGATGTCATGGACTGGCTGGCAGCTTAGAGTAAGAGCTCCTGACTCTCTCGAGAAAATGGGCTCCCTCATCAGTCGAAACCGAATAAAATTGAGCACAGTGCCATTGGGACGTGATGGGGAAGAACGAACTACTAGATCACGGTTCTGAAGTCTGAATTGTCCATAGATGGCACTAGATCCAGAGTGGATAGTGATGATAGAAGCTGCAGCGTTTCTTGTGCCAGTGTGAGAGGCCATGGCTATGATATAGATGGGGCACTGGAACGTCTTACACATATTCTTCAGTTAGAGGTGAATGGGGAAAGAAGTTTCTAGCTGGATGCTGTGAGAGTAAGTGGACTTGAAAGATTTTCTTAGCTGGTTTTCTGTTTGTTTCCAGCAGACTGTTTGGGGGTGTGGGGGTGTGTGTGTGTGTGTGTGTGTGTGTGTAAAAGCTGCTGTCTGGCCCGTAAGGGCAGGCATCATATTACAGGGGATTAGTGCTGTTTGAAAGTAAGGTGGGGCTCTTAACTCAGTCAGTCTTAAGTTAGAGGTGAATGGGGAAAGAAGCTTCTAGCTGCATGCTGTGAGGAAGTAGACTTGAAAGATTTTCTTAGCTGGTAGTGCTTGACGGTGCAGTGAGGGGCAGTCACAGGGCTGATGCACTCTTGTGAGAGTCGGTTGTAGGCCCTAGTCCCAACCCCCCCCTTCCCAGGGCTGGGCCAATTTTATAGGGGAACACCTGCCCTGCAATTGGAGGAAAAGGCTTCAGGTGCAGCTCATGTAGTTCTAGGCACTGGGGCTGGGTTTAAGGGCTGAGAGAGAGGAGCTTAGGGAGTTGTACACTTCCCCTGTAAGTGTGCTGTGTAGTACTGCACCTAGTAGTAATAATAATAATATTCTTTTAACGGGGGTACCTGTTTGCTGTGGAACTGTATCTAGGATTAGTGGGTGACCTGATTAGTGAGTAGGGGTGTATCTCGGAGTACTGGGGAACCTGGTAGTTCACCCAAGGAAACCTATTTGGAGGGGGGATGGGACCACACGTCATTAGGGCCGGCATCTTTGGGAGGGTGGTGGGGTGCACAGGGTGTGGGGCGGCCATGATACTGGACTGGGCTTGGAAGTTCGGTGGTTGTCCAGTCTGCCACCAGCTGGCACAGTTTAGGGAGGAGGTTGAGGGGATTAGGAGACAGCTGGAGGGAGGGGGAGGTATGGTTGGGGAATAGGGCAGGGGCTCTTTCACGGGCTGCAGCAAGCACTAGGGCGGGGCATAGGGAAAGGAGTGCAGGAGAGTACTCTGGGGTCACATAGGGACCCTGACAGAGGGGGCCCAAAAAAAGGACACTACCAAGGAAGCAGGCAGGTATCTGGGGACCCTCACAGAGGGGGGTCAAAGGGAGGATAGTCTCAGGGAAGTAGGCAGATGGCTGGGGCAGGACAGAAGGAAGCAAGGGGGGGTGGTTCAGACCTTAAACTTAGTAACCACTTTAATTCTCTTTTGCTGCTTGAGGATGAGGGGGGTGATGTAGCCATAACAGGGGTGGTTGGAGATGGAAAGGGAGTGGAGGACAGGAGGCAGGGGCCGGATAGCAGGAAGAACAGGGGGGAACGTGGAATGTGGGAAAATGGGGGGAGCGGTGGATCGGAGGAGGAGGAGGGGGTAGAGAGAGGAAAGCGCAAGGAGAAGGACCAGTTGGGAGGAAAGGGCAAGGAGAAGGACCAGAAGTACAAGGAGGATGCAGTAAAGGCAGCTGAGGGTTTATGCCAGGGAGCACGACAGGCAAGGAGGGGCTGAATGGAGACGGGAAGGAAGGGAGGGAGGACGAGCCAGGCAAGTTTAGCAGATGGGGGGGACCAGTTGTGAGCAGGACGGGGGGGGGAGAAGGGGTATAAAAGGATACCTCAGGAGGAGGAGAGGCATAGGATCAGAGGGGAGGGGTGGCCAGGGTAAATGAGGGGGCGGCAGGGGGCACCCAGATAGGGGGAGGAGCAAGGAGCCGGCTGGGGGGAGGGGCCATTAGAAAGGATGAGGGACATGGAAGGGGGAGGGAATGGAGGAAAAGGGGTGGTCAGAGTGATCCTGTTGGGTGATTCCATGATCAGGGGTATCAAATGGGATAGGCAGGGGGAAGCCTGCCCAGTTGGAACAAAATGCGTCCCTGAACTAACGGTGCACAGGGCCAAGCATGAGGTATATCAGCTGGCAAAGGATTGTGGAGGTTCCCCGGATATA
The DNA here is from genome assembly GCA_016271365.2 of Neoceratodus forsteri. Classification (NCBI taxonomy): domain Eukaryota; kingdom Metazoa; phylum Chordata; order Ceratodontiformes; family Ceratodontidae; genus Neoceratodus; species Neoceratodus forsteri. The sequence continues at coordinate 444,132,940 of JADMNL010000023.1, forward strand.
CTGGTCCACCTGGGTACCAATGACATTGAGGGAAATAGTGAGCTAAAGATAGGGCAAGGTTCAGGGAGCTTGCCAGGGTCTGTCATGACACAGGATGCACGATTTTCTTCTCTGAAATCCTGCCAGTGCCAAGGGTTAGTGGGGAACTCAAGAGGAAGATTAGGGAGATAAACCAGTGGCTCAGGGAGTGGTGTGGGGCCAGAGGGTTTGGGTTGATGGGGGGGGTTGAGGGAAGACCTGGGAGGATAAGGGGCTATATGCTAGAGATAGGCTCCATCTCAATTTGGAGGGGAGGGAGGAAATCTTAGTTGAAAATAGAGGGTTCGTTGGTGAAAGGTGGGATTTAAACTTGTAAAGGGGGGAGGGATGGGAGAGAAGGCTGTCGAGGGGGGTTCCAGTGAAGGAGGGGTTCGGTCTCCAGCCCCCCCGGGGAGCTGGAGGAATGCGGGAAAAGGCCGACTGCTAAGGTGCTGACCGGGGGAAGACGGAATCCCCATGGGAACGCGAGCAGGGGAAATGGAAGTATACGGAAAGGGTGGAAGGTAGTCCTGCTAAATGCCAGGAGCTTGGGCAATAAAATACCTGAACTCCAGGTGATGCTAACTGAGGGAGAGGTGGATGAGCCACTGCAGGGCACGACTGGGACCTGAACCTGGATGGTTACACCATGTTCAGGAAGGACGGGGGGAAGGAAGGGGAGGTGGGGTAGAAATAATAGTCAAAAACTGCATTGGCATAGGAGGAGTAGAGGAGGCGGAGGGAACTGTGGAGGCAATTTGGGTCACCTTGATAACAAATGGGGACAAGAGAGTAAAAATAGGAGTGGTGTATAGACACCCTGCGCTGGCAGAGGAGCTGGAGGAGAGTCTGGTGGCAGATGTTGGGAGACACTGCAAATTGAGCAGGGGAAGTGTGGTGGTGTTGGGGGACTTAAACATGCCAGGAATGGACTGGGAAACTGACATCCTCGGTGGCCAGGAAACAGAGGTTGTTGGATGTCTTTCAGGATGCGTTCCTAACTCAACAGGTGGGGGAACCGACCAGGGAGGCGCAGATGCCGGATGTGGTCCTGGCAGACAGTGACCAGATTGGGGGCCTGGAGGTAAGGAACCTGTTGGCGGGGAGCGACCATGCCACGGTTTGGTTCTGCCTGCTCCTAGTAGGGGTAGAAGGCTGCACAAAGATGGAGGTAATCAACTTCAGGGAGGCGGATTTCAAGGATATGGGAAGGATCCTTAAGAAGCATTTGGATGGGATTGGGCCAGACATGGACGCCGACAGTAAGTGGGAAATCATCAGGAGGGGGGTGCATGATGCTACCAGCACCTGTGCAAGAGTAAGACAAAAATGTGGTAGGGCCCGAAAACCCTGCTGGTGGACCAGGAAGGTTTAGGAGGTGGTGAGGGGAAAGAATGCGGCTTATAGGCATTTCAAGTGCTCAAGGAGTGAAAGAGATAGAGGGGAGTACGAGCTGATGGCCAGAAGGGCACTAGGGTGGTGAGGGCGGCTAAGGCAAGGAAGGAGCAGAACCTGGCCAGGGAAATTAGGAGAGGGAATAAGGGGGTTCTTTGGATACATTGGGGAAAAACGAAGGGTGAAGGGGCAGATAAGCAGGATTAAAACCGGAGGGATGGGCACAAGCTCCGGGGGAGCAGGCTGAGGTACTAAATGATTACTTCGCCTCAGTTTTCACCAAGGAAAATGGGGGGATTGCATCATACATGGGAGGAGATGGTGAAACTGGGGGGGACCCTTGCCGATCGTCGGGTCTGGGGAGAGGATGGGCCATCACTGGCAGGAGGGGGAAGGCAAGGCAGGGGGACGAGGTAGCGGAGGTGGAAATCATGGCAGAGAGAGTGAGGGAAGCCCTTGGGTCCCTTAAGATGGAGAAAGCACCGGGGCCAGATAAATTACACCCCAGAGCGCTGAAGGAACTGGCAGATGTCCTGGCGAAACCCCTAGCGGAGCTTTTCAGCATCTCTCTGAGGACAGGGTGGGTGCCCCTGGACTGGAAGGTGGCGCATATAGTGCCTATTCACGGGGGTCGAGGGAGGTGGCAGGGAACTACAGGCCCGTCAGCCTGACATCGGTGGTGGGCAAGGTGATGGAGGGCATTGTCAAGGAGAGGCTGGGGGGACCTGGAAAAATCGGGGTGCCTGGACGATAGACAGCATGGATTCGTCCCAGGGGAAATCGTATCAGACAAACCTTGTGGAGTTCTATGACTGGGTGACGAGAGCCTTGGACCTGGGTAGACCGGTGGACGTCCTCTGTCTTGACTTCAGCAAGGCGTTTGACTCTGTTCCTCATGGGGGCCTGTTGAATAAGCTGGGAGAAATGGGGGTGGGGATAGGCAATTGGCTCCAGGACTGGACTCAGAGGGTCATGGTTGGCAGGATAGTCTCATCCCCAAGGAGGGTCATTAGTGGGGTCCCTCAGGGATCAGTTCTTGGGCCCCTCCTGTTCAGTGACTATGTCATCTCACTCCTGGATTATTTGGGATTAGTCGGGAGGTAGGAGTGAGATGAGTCTCTTTGCGGATGACTCAAAACTGGGGGCGGTGGTGGATGGGGAGGAGGGGAGGGTGGCCCTACAAGGGAACCTGGAGGCTCTGGAAAGGTGGTCTAGAAAGTGGACGCTGAGGTTTAATGCAGGGAAATGCAAGGTACTGCATCTGGGAGCCAGAAACCTGGGCCAAGAGTACACCCTAGGGGGGGGAAATGCTACAAGTCTCAATGGCTGAGAGGGACCTGGGGGTGGTGGTGGATGTCAAGATGAACAACTCGGAGACTTGTAGGAGGGCAGCGGCCAAGGCCAACAGGATGCTGGGATGTATCGCTTGGGGGATCACCTCTAGAAGGAGGGAAGTGACACTCCCCTTGTATAACTGCTTGGTGAGGCCACAACTTGAGTACTGCGTGCAGTTTTGGAGGCCACACTTAAAGAGGGACATTGAACTCCTAGAGAGAGTCCGGAGGAGGGCAACCAAAATGATCTGGGGCTTGGGGGACAGGATCTATGGGGAGAGGCTTGGACGATCACATGACCTCTTCACGTCCATCAGGATCTGATGTGGCACTGTCGGATGTTAGCACCATCCATGCTGGAGGACAGTGGTCTCCTTGGGGCTCACTTCATGGTGAACCCCCATCGCCTAGTCCATTGGAGGTTCCTCCACTGTCACTGGACCCACAGGTTCTGACGGACGACCACCCTTCACCGGGTTTGCCCAACGAAAGAGTGCTGACAGGCCTTACAGTGTCTCCGTCACCTATTGTGGTGTTAGATACCGTTCCTCAATGCCCGCAGGTTCCCTTACCTCCACCGGGATCGCCATCAGGCCTTCCTTCAAGCATTACCCCCCTCGGGGCATCCCTTGGGACCTCGCCCTTCTGGGCCCACAGGTCCTTCGGGGACTTTCTGCAGGACTGTCAGGCACCCCTCCATCTGGGCTGCCGTCAGGATTCCCTCCTGGGCCGCCGTCAGGCTGTCCCCCATCTGGGCCGCCATCTAGCTATCCTACAGCTGTGCTCCCTTCTGGCTACCTTCCGTCAGGGCTTTCCAACATACCCTCCATCAGGCTTATCGCTAGGTTACCCTCACTACGGTCCAACGTCAGGTTTTAGGACACCAGTTTATCCTCCTTCGGGTTATCCACAGTCCGCCCCGACGCTGGATCCTTTTTCGTCGGCCTTTTACTATTCAGGCTACCCTGGTTCTTACCCTTCATCAGGCTACTCACACCCTTACCCATCTCCTAGTTTTGGGGGACATGGGCCTGGATCCGGGTTTACTCATCCACCTCCTCCTCCTCCCACTCCATCTCCTCCTCAACCTCAGGTGGATTTTAGGGAAATTCTAGATCCATGGTTGGTCGGTGACCAAGACTCAGTTGGTCTTCGAACTAGACAGCAGGCATTCTGTTCCTCCGGATGTCTGCTGCCAAGCTCCTTCGCCTAGGGTGTCTTCCCCAGTACGTACTTTTCCTTCGATGTCAGGCCGTCCGTCAGAACCTATGCAACCCCTGATTTCTGAAGTCATCACCAGGGAGCCAGATCCTCCAATTACTGAGAATCTGGAGGATTCAGAAGATTCTGAAGCGGACTCTGATTCCTTATCCGCCAGTTCGGGCCTGGAAACCCCTCCCCACGAGGAACCAGTCTCTTGGGAATCTCCAAGGTTCCCACCAGAAGATCCCCTCCTTTGTGGACCTCCTCAAGCGTATGGTGGAGGCCCAAGGTTGGAAGTCAGAGACTCTGGACCCTAAAAGATGATGGTTGGCAGAGCATCTGGACTTTCCAGATAAGAGTCCGGTACTCTTTTGTTAGTTATTTAACCAGGAGTAGCACACTAAGCTGAAAGCTTTTTTACAGGTGCGACCTGGGCGCACAGGGAAGTTAAGTGACTTGCTCAGGGTCACATAGTATGCAAGTGGAAGCTGTGGGGTTCAAACCCAGGTCTGGTCTGCTGGATGTCACCAGATTTGCAGCTCAGAGCCTTAAACCACTGCACTATACTGCCTTGCCTATCCCCCTGGCTGGAACCCCATGAGGATTTATCCTCGACCATATGGCAGAGACTTTCCTGTATCCTGGCCATAGCAACAAAGGCAGACCAGGTCTGCAGGACTCCTGAGGACAAAGACCACCTGAGCGTACACCCTAAAGCAGACTTGGTGGTCATCACGGCAGCCCATGATAGGTCTGCTAAGCCGAGGTACCTCAGTATTTCCCCTCCCGACAGAGTCCAGACAAATGGACCAGTTTGGAAAAAAATTCTTTGCCTCTTCTACTCTAGCACTACATGCACTGAACTATGTCTCGCACATGCTAGAGTATCGGAAGACCTTGTTCCGCCAACTTGAGCCTGTTGTCGAGGCCTTACCGAACTCTGATTCAAAGTCATCCTTGGCATCCACTCTGGAAATGGCCAAGGTGGCTGGATGCCATTCTTTGCGGGCCACCTACGATGCGGTGGATTCCTCCACTAGAGGTATGGCCACTGCTGTGAGTGTTCGCAGTTACTCTTGGCTAAGAATATTGGGCCTAGCCCCTAATGTTCAGTCAGCTATCCAGGATGTCCCTTTCATGGGCTCTGTCCTATTCAGCAGGGATGCCCAGGACATCATAACTAGCCTGCACGATAAAGGCACAGCTCTTTTGTCGGTTCATAAAATGCATCGACCGAAACAGCAGCAACAAAAGTGTCCTTTTTGTCGGCAAAACAGACACCAGATGAAAAACCAGCAAGTGCCCAAACATCACTTTAAGCGTAGGGCTCCCAATACTGCTGCCGCCCCCCCCAGCCAAGAGCTACAGGTGTGGCCCTCCCCAACCCTCCCACTCCTGACTTGCTGACCGCCTTTCCTCCTGCTCGTCTATTGGAGGAACAGGTGGGCAGAAGGTTCACGAGGCATCTGGGAGACTGGGAGTCCCTCACAGCAGACGCCTGGGTGCTTCAGTTAATAAAGTTTGGTTACATTCTAGAATTTTGAGAAAAACCTCTAGACAACCCACCAAGGTCTTCTCATTGCCCAAGTGCGCATATCCCCCATCTAAGGGAGGAGATCACAGCTCTTCTTCATAAAGAAGCAGTAGAGCCAGTGCAGCAAACCAGATCGGGAAGGAATTCTACTCCCACTTTTTTCTGGTACCCAAAAGGACAGGGGATTTTCAGCCGATTTTGAATCTCAGTACCCTAAACCTCTTCACAGAATACAAGAGGTTTTGGATGCTGACACTGCAAAGCCTTCTGATTCTCCTATCCAAGGGTTAATGACTTTGTGCCCTGGACATGAAGGATGCGTATCTTCACATCCCAATCTTCAGCCCTTACTGCAAATTCCTCAGGTTTTCCTTCCAAGGGGAGCATTACCAGTTCCGGGCCCTCCCTTTTCACCTGTCCGGATTTTTACCAAGTGCCTAGCGGTAGTGGCAGGGGCCTTGAGGTATCAGGGGCACGCTGTTTTTCCCTACCTCAGTGACTGGCTCCTTGCAGCTCCATTGAGGGAGGTGTTGGAAGCCTTCTTATCGGCTACTCTGCACCTGTTCGAGTACCTGGGTATCATGGTCAATTACCCCAAGTCACAGCTTGCTCCTTCCTAATGCCTTCAGTTTATTGGGGCGGTGCAGGAAACTGTGCAGGGCATGGCCTTTCTCCCCCTGGACAGGGTAGACACCCTGGAGAGTCAGGTCAAGCTGGTGTCTTCCAGTCAACATATCTCGGCCAGAGCGGTTCTCTGTCTTCTTGGCCTCATGGCAGCGGCTATTCCCACGATCCCATTGGCCAGACTCCACATGTATATTTTGCAGTGGACTCTTAAGATCCCAGTGGGATCAGAGGGAAGACAACTTAAACTGTTTGATCCTCATCTCCACCCCAATGCAACAGGACCTGTTACGGTGGCAGGACTCCAGCAATCTGTTACTAGGAATCCCTTTCCAGACCCCTCCTTACTCCCAAATACTGACTACAGATGTGTCCGGAAAGGGATGGTGTGTCCATCTGGGATCCCACAGGACCCAGAGCCTGTGGTCCCCTGTAGAAGCACACCTGCAAATAAATGTGCTAGAGATGAGAGCAGTGCTTTATGTTTGCAGCACATCCTTCTTCAAGAAGTCCTCTTGATCCAGACGGACAACAGGTGTGTGGTGTGGTACATCAACAAACGGGGGCACCCGCTCATACCCTCTCTGCAGAGAAGTGATGCAGGTTTGGAACTGGGCAGTTCTGCACAAAATCCATCTCTGGGTGGTTCACATCCCAGGGCTGCAGAACGTTCTCGCAGACAGACAGTCTGTTGCCCCAGGGTAAGGGCTCACGAATGGGAGCTAAAGCAAGAAGTAATAGATCACATCTTCAACCTTTGTGGTCATCCAGAAGTGGATCTGTTTGCAGCACCATCAAATGCAAAACTTCCCAAGTTTTGCTTGCTCGATCCCAGACATGGTGCTTTCTGGCAAGATGCACTGTCGCTTTCTTGGACAGGGAGATTTCTGTATGCATTCCATCCTTTTCCAATATTACAGAGCGCGTTGACCAAGCTCCAGTTGGAAGGAGTGCAAATAATTTTGATAGCTCCATTTTGGCCTCGACAAATCTGGTTTCCACTGCTTCAGCATCTAGCAGTGAAGCCTCCAATCCTGCTACCTCTATCTTATGATCTACTCACCCAAGAAGGGGCACAATGGCACATCTGAGCCTTAAGTCCCTTCATCTTCATGCGTGGCGCCTCAGGACATAGTTGCTTCTAGGTATGGGGTTTCCCCCAAGGTAGGTCAAATTTTGGTGGAGGCGTGAAAACCATCCACCAGAACTACTTACACCATGAAGTGGAAGCGTTTCTCCATTTGGGCCACTGCGAAAGATCTGGATCCCTTCACGTGTCCTACTTCCCATGTTATGGAGTACCTTCTTCATCTGTCGGAGCTGGGCTTGAGTTATTTGTTCCTGAAGGTGCATCTAGCAGCAGTCTCTGCCTACCATGATCCAGTAGGAGGCAAGACTATGGTTCAGTTAGAGGTCTCCAGAACCTTTTTGAAAGGTATCTTGCATCTGAAACCCCCGGTGCGTAACCCTGCTCCACTGCGGACCTTAATTTTCTTTTAGAACAATTGACCTTACCTCCCTTCGAGCCGGCAAGTTCTTATGATATGTACTTTTTGTCCTGGAAAGCACTCTTTTAAGTTGCAGTTACCTCGGCTCGTAGAATTTCCGAGCTTCAGGCCCTGATGTGTAAGGTGCCTTATTTGATTTTCACAGAGACAAGGTGACTTTGCATTAAAATCCTAAGTTTCTTCCTAAGGGTGTTTCGGAAACCACCCTTAATCAGTCTTTAGAATTGCCGGTTTATTACCCAGAGCATTCTAATTGAGGGGAAGACATCCTGCATATATTAGATGTTCACAGGATTTTATGTTATTACACGAACAGGACTAAAGATGTCCGCAAGACGGAACAACTTTTAGTTTTTTTTTCGCGCTAGAAAGGGAGAATGTGGCAGTTTCCAAACAGTGTCTTTCAAGGTGGCTGGCAAACTGCATTTGTTTTTGTTACCAGAAGTATGGTATGGTCCTTCTTGGTCAGGTAAAAGGACATTCTACCAGGGGAATGGCTGCTTCCACTGCCTGTTTCAGAAATGTATTTGCTGCAGACATCTGCGCTGCAGCTACTTGGAGTTCTGGCCACACTTTCACAAAACATCACAGTTTGGACATTGCCTTGAGGCATAGGGACGGTTTTGGACTAGCGGTCCTTCAGGGACTCCAGTCTTAATTTCTGGCTTTCTACTAGGATTATGTTCCAACCTCCCATGTTTTTTTTGTCCCTTGTACTCTTTCTGCTGCTTGAGACTCAGTCCTACAAGTGATTACCTACTGCAAGAACCCGCTCCAAGTAAGGTAGTGCAGTTAAGTAAGAAATTACAATAACAGTAGATCTTCGAGAAAGGTTCTTGTAGTAGGTAACCTTTTTCCCACCCACCTTCTTCCTCTTTTTTTTTTCTTTACAGCTCTCTTTCCAGAAGGCTATTTTTTGATTTCAGGAGCCTCTTCCCATTCTCCTGTCATAACTATTGGTGGTCTCTGGCAGGAGAACTGGAGGGCAGATGGGACCACCCACTATATAATGTCACGCTGACATCTGTCATGTGATGTCCAGTGGGCGGTCCCCCATCAGACACTACTAGCAAAAGTTTCCGTGTGGTCCTGACGCCAGCAGGCAAAGTCCTACAAGTGATTACCTACTGCAAGAGCCTCTCTCAAAGATCTACTGTTACAGTAAGTTCTTGCATAACTGTACTTTCCTGTGGCTCCACATTTTCTACAGCAGCTATCTGAGGTTGTTATACCAAAATGTTTTGTGATTGCTGGGATATAAAAGAATCTATCTATGATTTTCCAGCGGAACTCCCTCCAGCTCTGGGAGGCTGAGACCCGCCACCCTCTCAGTCTGTCACGCCACTGGTCCTTTGTGACAGAAACCCCTGATTCTTCTTGCCATCTTGTTCTGATATATTCTATGTCAGTTTCCCTATTTTCCAACAACTTATTATACATATTCAAGATATATCTAGTCTTATCCTTAAGGCGCACCGACCAGTATAAGAATTCCTCCCTTTTGGTTCTGTCTCTTGTAACCTGATTTAGTCTATGGGAGTCCAGAAGGTAGCTGTCTACTTGCAAAAAGCAGGAAAAATCTGTCTTGTTTAGGTGCGTATTTTGTGCAGAGACTTTGGAAGGTAACATAGTGACCTCCTCCATTAATTGCTCATATCTTGTGAGGCCATTCGCATTCCATTGCTTAAACCTCTCATCACTATGCCCTGGTAAAAAATGCAAGTCTCCAGTAATCAACGTGAGGGGGTCTGTGTCATTGGGGGTGCCCAAAATTGCTCTGATTTTTTGCAAGATAGATATTGAGTGAAGAACCCGCTGGTTAGATATCTTTGCCTTTAACTGGGGGTAATTTTCGCAGTAGGGATGGAATAGAGAGGGATAGGCAAGTCACCACCCGCCTCCACTGCATACTGTCTTGAATCCTCCTTCTGCGGGGTCCAAGTCACCAATGGAGGGGTTTGGGTTGCTAGATAATACAACTTAAAATCAGGAAGACCCAGGCCTCCCCCCTTTCAGGGAATAGCCAGTCTCCTCCTGCTTACTCTCGGCCTTCTGCCTACCCAGAGAAATTTCTGCAGGTGCTTATTCAACCTTTTCCAGAAATGGTCAGGGATTCCCAAAGGAAGGGACTGAAATAAAAACAAACACCTGGGAAGAACATTCATTTTTAGGGAACCTATTCTCCCCAATTGTTCAAAAGATCCAAAAGCGCCAGGATTGAGGTTTCGGAGTTGCTAATGAATAGAAGGGCGTCATCAGCATAGAGATATTTTATGCCATTCAACAGCCACTTCTACCCTGGTAATGTTTTCTGCCTCCCGAATCTTTACAGCCAAAGGCTCTATACACAGGGCAAATAATAAAGGGGAGCGGTGACAGCTCGGTCTGGCTCCCCGGGCCAAAGGAAGCCTCTCAGAGTTGATTCCATTTACTTTAATGACTGCTTCTGTGCTCTGATATAATGCATTGATACAGGCCAGGAAACACGGACCAAAGTTCATGGCTTGCAGTACACCTTTAAGATATTCCCACCTCACCCTGTCAAAAGCCTTTTCAGCATCTAAAGACAGGGCTAATTGAATGCTCTTAGAGTAACACTGGGACAAATGTTTCAGACTGTATGTATGTTATCCTGAAGCAGTCTGCCTTGTATAAAGCCTGTTTGGTATGGGTTCAGTAGCTGCTGCACATGTCTCTGCAGTCTGCCTGCTGATATAGATGTGAAGATTTTCATATCTATAGTGAGTAGGGAAATTGGGCAATAAGATCCGCAAAGTTGCGGATCTTTCTCCGGTTTAGGAAGGACTGTAACTTGGGAGTAATGCCAAGTGTCTGGAGCCTAGTCCCCCTCCAGGACACTATTAAAAGTTGAAAATGGAGGGGCCAACACTTCACCAAATTTCTTGTAAAACTCGGATGGCAGGCCATCTACCCCCAGCGCCTTGGATCCCTTTAAATTCTGAATTGTGGATAACATTTCTGCCCGAGTAATAGGGGCATCTGTCTATCCCTGGCTGACTCTGACAATTGCAGAAGGGTGACTGAGGATAGGAATGCGCTCAATGCCTCGTTATCCACCTCCTCCCAAAAGTCCGCATATAGGGAAGTGTAATAGTATGCAGAGGCACGTGAAATGTCCATAAGGTTGGTATGGTTGCCCCCTGAGGTTTTATTTTTAATTTTTAGTACTGCCCTACTGGTGGTTTGTCTCAGCTGCCAGGCAAGCAGTTTCCTGGCCCTGTTCTCTGACTCGTAATAACATTGTTTAGTATACCTAAGGTAGCCTTCTATTTTCTGCTCAGCTAATTGGGTGAGTTTTTCCCTCATAATTTGTTGTCCTTGGAGCTGAGGGTCAAGGGTTATCTTATGCTGTGCCTCCAAATCACCAAGTTGCCTCTCCAAGTCTGATCTCAGTTTCTCTTGTTCCTGTTTCCTACGGGAGATGTATTGTATGCAGAAGCCATTCAGGGTCGCCTTCAAGCCATCCCAACGAGTGGCCTCAGAGGTGTCTCCTTCTTTGTTGGTTTGAAGGAATTCCTGGATTGCCTGAGCCCAGGGTACGACAGAAGAACTCCTGGTTGTTAAGGTGTGAGATGTTGAGTCTCCAAAAGGGATTCTTAAAAATAGGTCCCACAAGTAGATCTAAACATTCTGGAGCATGATCCGAGGCTGTAATCTGACCTGTGGGGTTAATCTGGACCAAGTAGAGTTTTTCTGTGGGCAAAAGAAAGAAATCAATACAGGACTATTGGGAATGCAAGTGAGAGAAAAAGGTGTAATTCCCCTCTGTGACAGGGAGCTCCTGCCACTCTTGAGGACTGACCTTTTCTTAAATCTGTTGCAACAGTTCTTCTATTTCTTAGCCTAATTTACCCTTTACAATTTCTATTCCATAAGGTTGGCCACCCCCTTCCCTTTCTTGACTATGCTATAGTGTCCTCTTTAATTTTCCTTTTCCCTCTCAGGTCCTCGTACAGGGAGGTTATTATTGTGACCTCCAAGCGTATGTTAAACAGGCTCTGTTTATCGTTGTTGGATTTAGTATGTAATAGCACTATGTCATAATATACCTTATGTTTATGAAACCTGTAAATGTTGAAAATACCATGGCACTAGGTGTTTTTGATAATGGTGGTAAATACTAGGTGACTGTTACAGAAATTAAGTTAGTTGTGCTATTTAAAATGCATACAAATTGAACAAGTCAGAAATGTCATGGTGATTTGCATATATCCCATGATGCTTTGCATTATGGAAGTATGTATGATGTTGTATTTCTTTGAAACTTGATTTTTTGCTGATGCCCTTTTGGGTAACCCTTTTTTTCAGTGTTTTTACATTGAGGTTCTTTGTTTTCAGCTTTTTGTTTTTTCCTTTTGAGCCCCCACCACCCAAGCAAATGGGGCCCACATAGGGCCGAAGGGTTTTCACTGAAAAGTAGTTAGATCAGAGATCAGTGTTAGTAGCTGCTGGCTAAGTGCAGAGAAAGGACATACATAGTCTGTTACTGCAAACCGATGTACTGAAGAAGGAATATGACATTGCAGAAACTTATTTCCTGTATTTTGAATAAACATCACACGGAGATTGTGTGTTGAACCTGAAGTTCGGTGTCTGGTCGATCTGTTATCCCACAACCCCTCCACACTCTTTTACTTTGCACATAATGCCATGGGTCCAAGAGCCCAGCCTCGGAGAGTATTCGCTGGAAGGTTCTACTTCCCCCCCCGCTGCTCCTTGGTTCCTGAACTACTCCTGTCCCAGTCTGGTTGGACAACACAGTTAAAATCTCTCCACCACAAACAAAGGCGTTGAGTCTGTTGCGTTGCAGAGCAAATGTTTTTTTTGAAGAAGGGAATCCTTTTGCTACTGATGTTCGAGGCATATACTGTATATTAAGCAAGACACAAGGAGTGCCTTTGCAATTAGCTAACACTTTGATAAATCTACCCTCTTCATCCCCCTCCATTCACTCCACTTGCAGCCAGATATCTTTACGAACTAAAATAGCTACTTCCTTCCTGTTCGGATGGGCAACATATGAGGAGGAGTAGACCGACCCCACCCAGCTTCACCGCAACTTAGCATGCTCCACCTGGGAGAGGTGGGTCTCCTGCAGAAAAGCTATAGAAGCCCCCCATTCTACCCAGTTCCTGCAAGATACCACCAGGATGTGAAGATCTTTAACATTTTATGATGTAACTAATCTTAAGCCTCATATGTAAGGGTATTGTACCCTGACTTCCTAGTCATAGAGGCACACACCACCAGATGTCAATCAGTAGACAATTAACAGTGAAAAACACTGAGAACTATGTACAAAGAGCAAAGTGATTAAGGTAACCTTAACAATGCAATGAAGCAACATAGGTCCCATCAAACAATGAAAGCATTGTCCTCTGGAGCCCCAAGGGAATCTACCAAATGAAGCTTTATTTTTTTTATTTTATTCTTTGGTAACCGGGTAAGGCCCACTAAGCACAAGTGCCTGTTTTCAGGGGTGACCTGGAAACACTGGGCGGTTAAATGACTTGCTCTTAGTCACATAGTATGCAAGTGGAAGCTGTGGGAATTAAACTCCGGTCTGTTGGATGACCAAGATAATTCACAGCTCGTTGCTCTAATCTCTAGGCTATACTGCCAGCTAACTTCATGGTGAAATTCAGTCGTCCCATAAACGTGTCACCTTTATAGAGGTTGTAGGGATGAGATGGCCAGGTTTCGCCACCCCCCACCTTGATGGGTGAAGTCCTGCAGGTGATGTCCTGCCCTAAATGTAGCAGGTGATCATCACTGTGCTCGGACAATACCGTTGTCTGGCAGCAGCCAACCCACACACCCTTCCCACCCCATCCCCGACATGCCAGACAGAACATATAATAGTTCTGCTTCATCCCTAGGAAGTCAGTGTTTGGCTCCTCCCCAAATGGGGGGAGAGAAATGACAGTAGTGGTTAATTACTCAGACTCTCTCCTGACACTGACTTTCCAAACATCAACCCATTCCCCGCTCCCCCTCCCAGTCTGAAGCAATGGTACCCAGACTGTACTTCTTCCAACCCTCCCTCCCTCTGAAAAGGTGAGAAGGACCAATAGGAAAGAGGGGGGGGAGGTTCTCCCACAAATTCGCATTGGCACTTCCAATGTGGAATTTTAGGTTCTGCAGCCTGCAAGTACTGTCCTACTGGCTCTTGCCTCCCCTTCCTGGCACTTCAACATACTCCATCATGTCCTTGCTAGCCCCACCTCTTACTTAGCGCTTATGGCACACTCCGCTAAGTGATTGCCCCACATCCCCATGGTGTGACTCCCCCTTTCCTATTCCTCCTGCTCCCACTTCCCACTCTCCTCTCCCCACCTCTTTCTCTCCTCCACCCCATCAGCTCTCCCTCCCTCCGCCTTTCTTCTTGCTCCTTTAGCTACCTTTGCCCCTGGGCTTCTTCCAGTCCTTCGCTTGACTTCTCTTCCCCTACCGCACCCTTTTCTGCCTGCCCCCACCCTCCCTTCACCCACTCCTTCTATGCCTTGGTTGACTATCCACTCCTCGCATAGGCTGTTATCCCCACTGTTTGAAGTATCGTCATTGGGATGTGGCATTGGCATTCCTTGTTCAGTGCCTAATTGTGGTATGTCCCTATGTCTACACTGTTAATTTCATGTCTGATACTGTATAATTTTTTCTTCGGTTATTTGTATAATTTCTCTTGGTTATTTGTCCTATTGTTTGTACTGCTTACCTGACTTTAATACCCTTAAGTTGCCTGCCTGGTGACATTTGCAATGTAACTTTTTCAGTACTTGTGACTGTTTCCTGACTTTATCTTATGACGTGGAACCTATGTAAAGAGCTTCTGCTCAAATGTAATTAATCCAAGATTTCAATAAATAAGTAAAGGTGACCATCTTTATAAAACATGAAGAGAGTGGAGTAGGGCTACATCCCACACCTGGCACACAGCTATCAAAGCCCTCCCCCCAACCCTGAGCCAGGGCAGAACCACGAAGAGCTCCCCCCTCGCCCCCTTCCCCAAACCAGCCCACGAGGGGTGGGCAGGGCCCAAGCCAGCCTAGAAGGAGAGCAAAGCCAAATCCTGTAAACCAGCCGTGGACCTTTAACGGCCTAAAACTCTGCCCCCCAGCTAAAGACAACTGTACTAATTAAATGGAACATGCTCTCTGGCAACTCGGCATCTGAGCTTCAAGCAAAAGTCAGAAAAAATGTATCTATTATTAACTCTGAATCTAGGATATACTGACAGCCGGGTGACAGATTGGCTGCACACTTATTATAATGTGAGGGGGTGTGGTTTCTAAAAACTATCCAAACTCCATTTAAAGCATGCAGTGGAAAAAACATTGGTGGAGAATGTCATCAACTTAATTCAAATGGAAACAGAACAGTTCCTTATGAACACCCTCAGTAAGGGTTAAATGCCGATATATGTAGTGGGGGAATTCAAGAATGCATGGGACAGACGTAAGGCACTTCTGGTGGGGGGTAGGAAGAAGTAGGCAGTTGGTTAACTTGGATCTGCAGCTTATCCAGTAGGTAGGGAAATGGGAAGACTGGGTGGGCCAAGCGTTGTTTATCTGCTGTCAAAGTTATGTTTCTATACATTAAAATTACACTCCACTGTGCAGACAGAGTTCTCAAGGGATGAACAATAAAGGATCGCAGAAAATAAATCTAATGTCCTTCTTAAAGGAAAAAACTTACTCAGACCACTCAGTTATTAGAAATACAGTTTCAGCCCGCATGTGTAGAAGTGGAGGAAGTATCTTCTTTGGCCCAGGATGATCTCCCAGCTGTGATTGCCGCCCAGCTCTTCATTGTGTTGGGAGAGGCGCTGTCGGGACATCCACGTGAGCCCCGGCGAATCCACTGCATTTTCTTTAACATTCTGTATGGGGTCCAGTTTGGAAGGCAAAGTCTTCAGTCCCAGTTGACAGCAGGTGTGAGTGGCTTCTGCTAAGCTCTTGAACAACTTGGGACCACTTTCAGGAAAGATCTTCAGTTGGGCAGGAGCCAAATATTGAGTATTTTTATTTTTGGCACGAAGCTCCCAGATCACCTTGAGGATCTCCCGATGCTGTCCCATAAGCAGGGCCCCCTAGTGCTCTGCAGCAGAATTTTCTGATTTCTGCAGCAGGGGTCCTAGGCTTCTGTGGCAGCATTTTCTGAATTCTGCAGCATGATTTGTTTCTGTGGCAGAATGCAGTCCTACCATTGGCTAAAATATGATGTGATGTCATAGATGACATCACCTGCCAAGCATAGAGGAGGGGCATCAGGATAAACGAGATGAATACTGGAGCCCGGCACTATGGGAAAACTGTATATTTGAATGAAAATTCACCAAAAACCATGAATTCTGCGGCACTATATAAATTCTGCGGAAAATTCCGCAACCACAGAATCACAGAATTTCAGGGACCTTGCATAAGGTAAGGAGTAAAATCATGCTCCAGAAATAGTTAGGTGTCCCTGAAGATTAATTCCTTCTTTGTCCAGGCCGCTCTTAAGACTTTCATCTTAACTGAATAGTCGAGAAATTTTGCCAAAATAGAGCGCGGGCGAGCCTTGGGATCTGAGGGCTTAGGAGGCAATGCACAGTACACTCTCTCTAATTGCAAGTCTGTCGAATCCTTCCAGCCAAGTAATTCATTTAGAAAAGAGGACACAAAGGACTCCATCTCCCCCAGCTCCGTGCCCTTTGACACACCATGCAGCCTATTATTTTGGCAAGATCGCTGTTCCAAATCATCTAACTTGAAGGTCATTTCCCTCTTCTCACAGTACAAGTAGAGGAGAGCAGTATTATGGTGGGTCGCCCCTTTGACTAACTTCGGTGAGGCCCTGCTCTAGATCCACTGTATGATGCCCCAGTTCCTGCATTCCTCTGTGGGGCTTAGCCAGATCCGTCTGCATGGACCGGAAAGTACAGCATATTTTCTGCAGTTCAGTGATACGTTTTTTGACCTGATAGTACAGCTGGCCTCCTTTTCCTCCACGTCACTTAGGCAGCTCAGGGTTTCTATCTCTTAAGACCTGCAGGTGCGCCAGGCTATTTCTATGGTGCCAGAGTGATCTCTTCGAGAGCGGGCTGTCTGCTGCAAAATCCTGCAGTCATTGTTTAGCAGCCATCCTAATTAACGTTATTTTGTCAGCAGATTTGGGTAAATCCGTGTTAAAACCAAGGATTATTTGGGATTAGTTGGGAGGTAGTAGCGGAGCAGAAAGAGCTAGCTGCTCATCCTAGGGTGACGTCAGCGGAAGTCCTTTCTTGCTGCTTTTAATAACATTCTTCACACAGAGATTGGTTGCATTAATTATGCATAGAAACATAGAAGTTGATGGCAGATAAGGACCGCAAGGCCCATCCAGTCTGCCCATTTCTTTTTCTACCTTATAAATGTGCCATCGGCCTTTGCTCTGTCAGTGGCCTATCTATTCATAGTCATTTGTATTGCTCCCTTATGCCTATCCCATGCCTGTTTGAAGCCCTGCACTGTATTCATAGCCACCACTTCTTGTGGTAAGCCATTCCATGCATCCACCACCCTTTCTGTGAAAAAGAATTTCCTCACATTCCCCTTAATGGCCTCCTCTAATCTCATGCTGTGTCCTCTTGTCCTGCTATTTTTCTTATATTTAAACATGTTAGACTCTTTCACCTGTTTATGCCCTTAAGGTGTTTGAATGCCTGATCATATCACCTCTCTCCCTCCTTTGCTCAAGGGTATACATATTGAGCTCAGTTAATCTGTCCTCATATGTCTTCTGATGCAGTCCCTGCACCATTTTGGTTGCCCTTCTCTGGACTGCCTCAATTTGGTTAATGTCCTTGTGAAGGTGTGGCCTCCAATACTGCACGCAGTACTCAGATGTGGCCTAACCAGTGTCTTGTACAGAGGGATTATTACCTCCTCTTACGACTTGTGATACCCTTACTAATACACCCTAACACCCCCTAGCCTTACCTACTGCTTTAGAGGTCTGCTTGATGATTTTAGGTCATCAGTGATGATGATGCCCAAGTCTCTTTCTTCCTTTGTGACTGCTAGCAACTCCCTCCCAGCCTATAGGTGGCTTCAGGTTTCTCTTCCTATGTGCATGATTTTGCACTTCTTTGCATTAAATCCCAGTTGCCACTCTTCTGACCATTCTGCTAGTTTATCCAGATCTCTTCTCATTCTGCCCACCCCATCTGGATCATCTACTCTGTTACAGATCTTGGTGTCATCTGCAAACAGACAAGCCTTACCCTCTAGTCTATCTGCAAGGTCACTAATGAAGATGTTGAAGAGGACTGGCCCCAGGACTGATCCCTGAGGTACCCCACTTGTGACTTGCATCTCTTCTGACTGTATACCATTTACCACCACTCTCTGTTTTCTGCCCACAACCAGTTTGCCACCCAGTTTACCAACTTCTGACCCACCCCGAGCCTACCCAGCTTATTTATCAATCTTCTATGTGGAACAGTGTCAAAAGCTTTGCTGAAGTCAAGGTAGGCGACATCAACTGCTCCCTTGGTCCACCACTCTGGTTACCCAGTCAAAGAAATCTATGAGATTAGTTTGACAGGACCTTCCTTTTGTAAACCCATGCTGTCTTGGATCCTGTGCCCCTATGGATTCCAGGTGTTGCACTATCCTTTCCTTAAGGAGTGCCTCCATAATCTTGCCCACTACTGAGGTAAGATTGACTGGTCTGTAGTTCCCCGCCTCCTCCCTGCTACCACTCTTGTGGAGCGGGATCACATGAGCCCTTCTCCAGTCTTCTGGGACCTCTCCTGTGCTCAGAGACTCACTAAACAGTTCTGCTAATGGCTCTGCTAGTTCCTCCTTTAGCTCCTTAGTACCCTGGGATGTATGCCATCAGGTCCCATTGCCTTATCCACCCTGAGCTTAGTCAAGCTCTTGTAGGACCCTTTTCTTTGTGAAGGGAGTAGTGCTCACCTCCCTCCCCTGTGTCCATGATGTGAGCTGTGGGCCCCTGCCCTACCTTCTCTTCAGTAAATACTGAGCAAAGTATCTATTTAGGATAGATGCCTTTGCAGGGTCCCCTCCTCACATGCTCCCTTTTCTCCATTAAGCTTAGCAATACCCTCTGGACTTTCTCCTTTCACTAATGTATCTATAGAAAGTCTTGTCACCTTCTTTTACTGTTAAGTGCTAGTGTTTCCTCGGTTTGGGACTTTGCTGCCTTACTGCCTTACCTGCTTCCCTTAGGGCAGTTTGGTATGCCTCCCTATCTTCATCCCGCTGTGTTCCTTATATTTCTGAAGGCCAGCCTTTTGGCTCTGACCTTTTCTGCTACTGTATTTGAGAACCAAAGTGGTTTCCTTCTTCTTTGCACTTCCTTTTCTGTCTAACACAATGGGCTGTTGCTTCAAGTATTGCATCCTTAATGCTTGCCCACTTTGCCTGTACCCCTCACCTGTGTTTCTTTTTGCCAGGCTAGCTTAACTCTGTTGGCCATCTTATCAAAGTCAGCTCCTCTGAAGTCCCATATTTTTGCCTTGAAATGGGATGATTTAGATGTAGTAGCCAAATTGAACCATACCATGTGATGGTCACTGGCCCCAGGTGACCTTCTACCTGGAGATCTGTGATCCCTTCTTTGTTAGTCAGTACTAGATCTAGGATAGCCCTGTCTCTTGTGGGTTGCTGTACCAGTTGTTTGAGGCCCTACCCTGCAGGAATCCACTATGAGTCTAGTTCTGGCAGATGTTCCTGCTGGTATTGACCAATCTGTATCTGGCATGTTGAAGTCTCCCATTATCAGAACCTCCCCTTTATCTGTCATGTTTTGTATATCTTCTAACAGTAATGTGTCTGTGTCCTCCCTCTGGTCTGGGGGCCTGTAGACAACCCCAGTTCTTATGGCTGTCCCATTTCCTGTTTCCAGGGTGACCCACAGTTCTTCTGGCTCCTTGTGTGTATTCTGAATTTCTGTAGCTTTGATATTTTCATTAACATACAGGGCCACTCCTCCCCCCCTTTTTGCACCTCGGTCTCTTCTGAACAGTACATAGCCAGGTACTGAAGTCTCCCAAGTGTGGTTGCTGGTAAACCCCGTCTCACTAATTACTACTATGTCAGTTTAGCCTCTGCGATTATTGCCTGCAGGTCTGGGATCTTATTTCCCAGGCTGTGAGCATTGTGTACATGATTTTCCATTGGCAGATTTTGGTGTGTTAGTTGTTGGGTGAAGTTTGGCATTACCCCTGTCGTTACAGATGGGGAGACAAACCTTTTTCTTGCCTGGTGATGCAAATAAACGGCAAACATGCTGAATTCCTGTTTGACCACTAGCTGAGGGGGGAGGGGTGTTCTTCCCATTCGACATATGGGATGCTGCACCTCTCTCCCCATTTGCTAGTTTAAATATTCTGCAAAGACATCAAACTTCTGCCCCAATGCACTGACTCCCTCTTTAGTCAGATGCAGTCCATCAAATTTAAAGAACTTTCGCTCCCAGAACTGTTGCCAGTTCCCTACAAATCTGTGTCCTTTTTCCTGGCACCAGCCCTTGAGCCACGGTTTAGCTCCCCTATCTCCCTTCTTCTGACCTTCCGTCCATCTGCTCCCTCTCCCAGACTGGCAGGATCTCAGAGAAGGAGATGCCGGACGAAATAGATGATAGTTTGTCACCTAGCCTAGTCAGGTGTTCCTTGGTCTCCACAACTGACCGGCTGGCGGGATCATTAGTCCCTATGTGTACTAGGACATCAATGTTTTCTCCTGCTTTGTGGACAATTTTAGTAATGCGGTCAGTGTCTCTCCATGCTGATGTACCTGGGAGACATCTGACCATCACCCTGGTTGGAGATGGGTATCAACTCCCGAATCATGGAGTCTCCTATGATCAGAAGTTTTGGATTTCCTTTGTGCTTGTTTTGTTTTGGTTCCTGATTTGGGTGTAGTTTTGTTGTGCTAGCTCCTGTGCTGAGTGTCCTGCTCTGCAGTGTCTTCTGCCTCTTTATTTGATTTCAGAGATAGAGGCAGATACCTGTTTTAGTGTTTATATGGTTTTGGAGGTAATGTGTTGGAGAGCAGAGTGATGGGGCACCTGATTTGCTCCTCCAACCACCTGCCAACCTCCTGGACCAACTACCCTCTGCGGTCGAGGTTTTTCTGTTGGATGCTGGGGAATGGCGGTGGTTCTTATAATGTATTTCCTCTTCAGTATGAAATTTGAGCGCGCAATCTCTGCCCATGCTGCCCGGAGCTGAGCCCTAAGATCTCCAAAGGCCCAGCATGTAGGACAGTGTCCTAAATCCTGTAAGACTGTCCTTCTGAAAATTGTTCCACAGTACCTGCAGTTAATGAAATCCATTCCAAATAAGTTGCTGGGTTTGTAACCTAGTCAGAGTAATTAGAAGGAGAAAAAAAGGAAAAAAAATGCAAGTAATGGTTTAATTGTGTTTTGTTTAACTTGTTATAACAAGTTAAATTACTAGTGCCCCTGTAAATGAGCTCACCTTGTGGAGGCCCCACTGATCCCGCCTTCCTGCTCTGCCACAGGAAATGTCACAACTGTGGTACCCTATAAAAGGGTGTGGCGTGGGGTGGGTGGCTGGGCCTTCCTGCCTAAAAAGAAGAACCACGGACGAGAAAGAACAAGGAGGTAAGAGCAGAAACAATCAGTCAACAACAAATTCAGTAACCCTGAAAGCTTATCCTAATGTTAGATAAAACTGTAAAACCTGTAAAGCACCACCTGTAATAATTTCAGAGAAGATATACGCTATGAAACGCTTTACTCCAGAGAAAAATAAAGCAGTAACAGAAGATATACTTGCAAAAGACAATTTGAATCAGAAGATTACAGGAGTAATCTGTTATGCACACACCTGTAGGCACACCTTGTAATAATGCAGAAGAAGGTATACCAGCAACAACAATTTGAATCAGAGAAAAAATAAAGCAATGAAATGTTAGCAACAAACAGTAGCAATCCCTGTGAGTAAAAAATAAAAACACCACCACACAGTAAATCTGCTTAGCCAAACTAAGTCTTAATCCTTTTCCCTTGCTCTGGTAAGCTTCTCTACTCTGCCTTTCAAGCAGTCTTAGAAGGAAAGAGCTCAGGTGAAGCTAGGTGCCTTGGCCAGCAAACCAAGTCTCCCTTATTTTTCCCAACTGTACCTCTCCCACCCTGGCAATCCCCCACCATGAGGTAGTTTCTGAGGCAATCTCCCATTTCTTTAAAATCCACCCTACTAAAGTCCTGGACCCTCATCCTGGTGTGGTTTGCCTCTGTTCCCGTCTTAATGTTAAATCACACTGTACAGTGATCACTGGCACGAAGGGGACTGCCCACTGTGGCATCTGCAACGCCATTTCTGTTTGTAAGCACCAGGTCCAGCATTACCCCAACCCTAGTGGGTTCATTGACTAGCTGCCTGAGAAAAGCCCCTTGTGTGGAGTCAAGGTTGGCCCTGCTCCTTGCTGAAGCTGCAGGTAGAAGGCTCCAATCCATATCCTGCAGATTGGAGTCAACAACTAGCTGCACTGCCCCCTTACCTGCCATCCTGAGGATGGATTCCCAAAGCATCTTATCCAACTCCTTGCCCTGTGCTGGAGATCTGTATGCCACCCCTTTATGGATAACAGCCCAAGCGCCTTTCTCCACGATGACCTACATCACCTCCATTCCTTTTTTTTCCTCTGGTTGCCCTGCACGTCTGTAGCCTTGATTCCATTGCTTACATATAATACAACCCTTCTTCCACATCTCCCTTCCCTGTCTCTCCTGAACAGAGGGTAGCATGGTATGTCCTTGTCCCAGTCATGGCTGTTGGTGCACCACAATTTTGTATGACCACCAAATCCAAGCTATCCTCTGCCACGATGGCCACCTGGTCCAGGATATTATTTCCCATACTCCTTGCATTGGTGTACAAGGCTCCCCCATACCTTACTAGCCTCCCACCCGGCTTCCCTGCTGCCTCCTCTTGCCTTTACTGTTTTCTGATGCTCCCACTACCCACCTTTTCCCTTGTTATCTTCTCCGTTACCTGTCTCCTTCACTCCTTCCTTATTACTTCCCTGATTTTTATCCCCCCTTGTCCTCTGTCTTGTCATCACCCCGTCTTCTTTCACCTCTGCCTCAGGGGGGTTTGCTCCCCTCAGGCCCTCCCTTCCTCCCTGCTGCTTCATCATCTGGGGGGCAGTTGTCACCTCTGTTAGTTCTACAGTCTCTCCTCCACCCCCCCCGGCTAGCTAAAATGCTCATCCAAGTAGTATGTAAAGTTCCACTGAGGACTGTGGTCCCCTTCCTGGCAGGATGCAATCTCCCTTTTTTTATTTATTTAATTAAAGGTTGGTAATTGGGAAAGGCGCACTGAGGCCCGTTTCTAGGTACAACCCAGGAAAGGGGTTGTGGGGAGAAATAACTTACAAAAGAAAATACAGATGCAGCATTACATGACAGGATGAATGGATACATACAGAGGCACCAGTAAAAGTGCTAGCATAATATTATAGCAGCTCTTGTATAGCAGTGAACAGTCATAGAAACATAGAACATAGAAAACTGACCACAGAAGGAGACCCAGGGTCCATCAAGTCTGTCCATGAGATCCCCAGGACCTAGCAATTGTCCTGGGTGTGCTACCCACCACCCTAAATTACTATATACAGTACTTGTTTTAATGTCTCAAAGTTGTGCTCTGTCTCCGTCCCACCTATGCTTGAAACTTGTCACAGTCTCTGCCCCTACCACCTCTGCATGGGGGACTATTCTATGGCTACACTACTCTTTTCATGAAGTAGTATTTCCTTGGATCCCTTCTTTAACTCTCTCCACCCCCAGCCCCCAGTTGTGTTGGTGACCCTATGGAACAGCTCCCTAGTGTCTGTCACTTTGTTCATGCCTTTTAGGAACTTGAATGTTTCTATCATGTTACCCCTCTCCGTCCTGGTTTCCAGTGAGTACATATTCAGTGCTGCTAGCCTTTTCTCATAGGGGAGTCCCTACAGACCCTGGATAATCATGTGTGAGGCAGAGTGCACAGTGTGTGTTGGGTTAAGGGTAAAGTGGGATAAAGTGTTGAGAGGCAGAGGGACGAAAAGGATAAGGGGATTCAGAGAGGGGTTATAGGAACACGAGTGTGCAGGAAGTTGCATTAGGTGGTGTTTGAAAGCTGGGAGAGAAGGAGAGAGGCGGGTGGGAAGAGAGGAGGTTCCCGAGGGAGGGGAAGGGAGGTGGTAAAAAAAGGCAGCTTGGCCAGCAGAAGAGTGGGTCTGGAGAATGGAGAAGGTAAAGGAATCTCTGGAGTGAACCAAGTAGGAAGAGTAGGAGGTCAGGGAAGAAAGGTAAGAGGGGATGGACCCAAACCTGTATTTTGCAATGAAAGCAACACAGTGGCCTGGCAGCGAGATTGCAGAGGGGAGGATGGAGAGGGAAAAGTATAGAGGCCCATATCTTTTCAGGTTGGCCCCCAGTCCCCAGTGTTGCTGAACTATCCTCCATGCATCATGCCTTCAACCAATTGTCTAAAGCCCTGGTGCGGGGGATGTCTTTTCCTTTACCTGGCCATATACAGGTAACACCGTGGCAATAGCCACCATGCATGTCACCTTCTTGAGGTCCCTCCCCAGCTCCCTGAAATTTCCCTGCAGTACCCCTTCCCTGTCCCTTGCCAGGGCATTTTTACCCAGGTGGAGAATGACATCTAGCCCCCTTCCATTTAATGCTGCCCTAGGGATCCTCCGGATACACTCTCCATCCCTTGACGCCAAAGCACATCTCAGGCACTTCACCTCCCTCTCCCTTCCTCCTCTGGCTCCCCCTAACAGCAGAATCCCCCACCAGCAGCGTCTTCCTCCTCAGCTGTGGGGGCCTCCTCTTCTGAGGACCCCACTCTCTCCCCCCTTCCTACTGCTATGGGTGGCGCCACCTGGCTGTGTGGCCCTGCCAATATGGCAAAGGAATTCTGCAGTGGTACAGGATGAGGCGTGTGTACCTTTACCTCCATCCCCACCCCCACCCTCCTGGAGCCCACCTTGGTCCAGCCACTCTGCCTTTGTCTAGATATCCTCTAGGGGAGCGGCGGCAGACTTGATGGTCCCTGGATAGGGCAGCAAGTTCAGTACACCCTGCCAGTTGGGCCTGGAGTGCAGCATCATCTGCCTATAACGCAGAGAGGTGAGTACGAGCAGCATCTCTGTCTCCAGAAAGTGTCCTTAAAGACTGCAGCTCCACACCTGTTGCACTGCATTCCTCCCACGCCCTTATCTTCTTTTACCCAAGTGTCTGTTGAAACTTCCCTTTAACTTACTGCCTCCTTTCTATCTATGCCTGTTGGAAGTTCTATTTTATTTTATTTGTACAAATTGAAATTACAATCCTTTGAGTCAGACTCATTTCCAAAGGCTCCTCGTCAAGAGTACATAGACATTACTATTACATAATTCCACAGACAAACGTAATTACAAGATTTTCATGTAAACATTGTTGTATGGTTACTTGACAGCAGAGATGTACATACATGTTGGGTTGGCATCATATTTACAAAGGGTAAAACCAATGGCTAATGCAGTGCTTTATGTCTGCTAGCCAGGTTGTTAAAACAGAGTATTTTACAGGTGATAATAACATTGGCCTATACAATGAGGTAGCTAAACAAACAAACAAAAAAAAAAAATGAGAATTGGTAGCTGGAGAGAATGATATATAAGCAGATGATTGTTATGGTTCTGGCTAGCCCCCCATGAGTGCAGGCCTGGGATGGTGCTCAAGATTGGCTATGTACACCTGCAGCGCCACGAGGAAAGCAAATGATTCCTGAATTGGGGAGGTTGGTGTTATTTATTTATTTGTTTATTTAGTTAAACATCAGTTTAGAAACCTTTGAGCCAGAGTCTCATTTACAAAGGTACCTCGTCACAAAGAGGACATCAGAACAGTAGTACAAGGGACACAGTACTTACAAACAAAAAAGTTGCAGTTCAATTACAATTTTGTTACAATAGAATACAATCTCCAACGAAGCAAAAGATAACAAAAGGTGCAAAACTTATGGTCGGGGGAGAGCTGGTGGGGGTAGAAGGGAGGGAGATAGGGGAGGAGGAATTAGTAGGGAAAGGAAGGGGGGCGCTCAGTGAGCATTGTCAAACAGAGTATATATATGTATTTTTTACACTAGGCTAGCGGCAGTTGCATTTGCGAGAGCTAAGCAGGAAGTTTCTGAGCCTCGGCTTAAAGCAAGCTAAGCTTAGTGAGTTTGAGACAGTGGCAGGGAGGGAGTTATACCAGTGGGGCGCACGGTAGGGGAATGCCCTCTGACCTTGAGAGGTCCTGGCTCTCGGAATAACTGGGGTAGCTCTTGACGAGCTGCGCGTGATCAGGGTTGGTGCAGTACGGTGAATGGAGTTGGATAGGCCTATGGGGGATAGGCCACGCAGGGCTTTAAAGGTGAGCTGGCATGTCTGATACATGAGTCGCTCTTCCAGGTTGAGTAGAGTAGCCAGGGTGTACAGCTCACATGTGTGAGTGAGTCTGGGAGCACCAGTGATAAGTCTGCAGGCCTTATTAACTGTGAGGCGAACCTTGTTGAGTGCAGTCTGATCTGCTGAGCCATAGACCGGAAGGCCATAGTCAATGAGAGACATGACAGAGGAGGTGACAGCCAGGCGGAGGGCATCAGGAGGGAGGCATTTCTTGCCGTAAAGAATGCCTAGCCGTGAGTTGGCGACAGAATTTAGGGCAGATATATGTCCATGAAATGAAAGTGCAGGGTCAAAGGTTATACCAAGATATTTATAGGACTGCACCTGGTCAAACGAGATTGGTGTGGAGTGGACAGCTAAGGGAAACTTGCTGTACTTATTTTGGGGGTGGGAGAAGAGCATCGTTTTTGTTTTCTTAAGGTTGATAACAAGTCGGTGCTCAGTGAACCGGGTAGCTGCAGAGTCAAAGACTAGTTGGAGGGAGTTCTATAGCAGCATGGGGTCATTGTGGGAGGCAACGAGAACAGCATCATCAGCATAGAGAAGCATCTTACCCGTACAACTGCTGGGTAGGGAGTTAAGAAAGAGTGAGAATAGTAGGGGTCCAGGGAGGGAGCTGAACCAGGATGGGGCCCTATAATAAAAGGACCTCTGAGCAAGTGATGTCCTGGCTCTAGGCATCAGAAAGATGGTCTTACAGGTCCTACATGTAGGGAGGTAGTAGTAGCACATTGGAGGCTGAAGGCCACCCTGGGGTGGGAGAGACCAAAAAGTATTTTCTTTGTCAACAGACCAGTCTGATAGCAAAGCCTCTCCTCAAGGTTAAGCACGTTGGTGGAGGAGTAGAGTGTGCAGGTATGCGTATGCCTGTCCACACCAGTCAGCAGTCTGCAGGCCTTTTTAATGGACAAGTGGATTTTATTCAGTGCAGTTTTGTCTGCTGCTGCATATATCGGGTGTCCATCCTCCACTAGGGACAGGACTAAGGAGGTGATAGCTAGCCAAAGTGCACCGGGGGAAGACAGTCCTTATGGTGGTAGAGTAGGCCTATTCTTGAGTTTGTGGTGGAGCAGAGGGTGTTGATGTGGGAGTGGAAGGTGAGAGCTGTGTCCAAAGTGATGCCCAGGTATTTATAGGAGGACACTTGCTCAAGGGGATGCTGCGTACTGGGCAGAATCTGTAGGGTGGAGTTTCTGGCTTTGCTCTGATGATGAGCGAAGAACATGTTTTTGTTTTTTGTTTTTTAGGTTAATGACTAACCTGCAGTCAGTGAATCATTGCTCTATTTGGGTGAAGGAGTTCTGGAGCGATGCTTGCAGTGCAGCTGGGTTTTGATGTGAGGCGAAGTGGACCGCATCATCGGCATAGAGCAGCACTCTTCCAGCACAGGAGCTGGAAAGTGCATTAGGGTAGAGACTGCACATGTGAGGGCCCAAGATGGAGACCTGGTGGACCCCAGAGCAGACAGGCAGAGTATTGGACAGGGTGCAGTGAATTTTAACACACTGGGATCTGGATGACAGGTAGCTGTGAAACCGGGCTAGGGGCCAGAAGAGAGGCCAAGCTGGAGGAGGGAGTCTGGCAAGAGGGGGATGGGAGACCATGTCAGAGGCCTTGGAGAGGTCGATGTACACGGCTCCAGCGAGGTTGCTGGAATCTAAGGCAGAGTGTAAGAAATTGGAGAATTCTAATAGGGCAGTGGTGGTACTGTATCCAGAATGGAATCCATGCTGTTCTTTGCACATAATTTCATGTTTGGCCAGGTACCGTGGAGCTGAACTGCCACTATTTTTCCAAAGCTTTTTACTGGGGGTGGATGGAGATCAGCCTGTAGTTACTTGGAGAGGAGCAGTCACCACCTCTGAGTGTGATGACTGCTGTTTTCCAGGCAAGGGGAAACTGGCCCAGACACAACGATTGAAATGAGAAGGTCAGTGAGTGGGAGGAGTAATACATCCAGTACCAGCCAAAGACGTCTGGTGTCCAGTTGGTCATTGCAAGGGCTGGTGCCATTAAGGGCCTTAATTAAGTACAGCCTGGCTTCTTGCGGGGATATTGTACGTAGGTAGAACGGAGGTCGATAGAGGTCAGGAGGGTGGGACAAGGTCAAAGAAACTGCTGAGGAGGACTGTATTGAGGTTGGAGAAAGCAGTGTTCAGGCAGTCAGCGATACTTTGGGAGTCAGAGGAAATAGTGCCATTGATAGTAAGTTGGGAAGGAGGGGTGGGACGGGGCTTGCTGTTCAGTTCTTTGATGCTATCTCAGAACTTCCAGGCTATTCCCCAGGAGGAGGCAAGGGAGGTACAGTAATGTTCAGCTTTGGCCTTGCGGATGGCCCATGTACATTTATTGCACTCAGCGTTATATGCTTTTCTGTCAGCTGGCTTACCAGATTCAGCAGCTCTGTGCCAGGGGTTGTCCCTCCGTTTCAGTTGTTGGAGAATGGATGGGGTGACCCAAGGTGCATTTTGCTTCCTGGTATGGGTTTTGGTGACGGGAGCATAGCGATCACATGCCTTATTGAAAGAGCTAGTGAAGAAGTCAAGTGCACTGTTGATGCTTGTAGCAAGGGAGATGGGGGACCAGTCCATTTGGGCAAGGAACAGCTTGAGCTTATTAAGGTTGCCGGGGCAGAGGCGTCAGCAGAGGATAGTCCTTGGCACAGGTTTGCGAGTGAGGGCAGACCATGTGAACAGAACTGGGGAGTGGTCACTAAGAGTTCGGGAGGACTTTATGGGGTCGATTGGTGATGACATGTCCAGGAGGGTGCTAGCTCCGTTAGATGAGTTGTACCTGGTTGGCTGGGTGACAAGTTGGGACATATCGAGGGCAGTGAAGGTGTCATTGGTTTGGGAAGCTGCACTGGCAAGCCAGTTTATGTTTACGTCCCCCAGCAGGATCTGCTTAGTCTTCTGTGACAGGTTGGTGAGGTAGTCCGTGAGCGAGAGAATAGCTGGAGTTTGGTTAGGGGGAAGTCAGAGGAACGTAGGCAACTGTGAGGAACATTGGAGCCCTGGAAGGGTCTGGGGTGATTTTGAGGGGGATGGTTTGAGCCCCGTGCTCAGGCTTGGGCACTGGAAGGGCATGGCCCATCAGGGTGTTGCGCATATAGAAAGCACACCCACCCCCATGCTTGCCTGTTCGGTCCTCCCTAAAAAGAGTGTACCCTGGGAGGGTAATGAAGGAGTCTGAGGTTGACTTTGAGAGCCAGGTTTCCACTAGAGCTAGGATATTGGGCTGGTGCTGAATAACCCAGCACTGGAGGGCTGCAGATTTTTTTTTTTCCCCAACAGGCTGCAAATATTCTTGGACCCAATACATAAGCCAATTGCAGTTGGTGGTCGGGCTTGAATTGGGAGCATGGGCACAGGATTTTGGTGAATATTCCCAGATAGAAGTAGTAGTAAAGAAAATACCCTTAATAAAGCCAGGTGACATTTAGAGCCTGTTGCGATGCGAGAGGGTGTTGACCTAGTGGGGACGACGGAAGGAATGGGCATGGAGCGCAGCATGGGGATGGCGAGAAAGAGCGGTGGGCAGGGGGTGTTTGGAAGGTCCGGGGTGAGGGGTTGGCTGTAGGTGGTGGGTGTGTGGGGGAGGTGAGACTATCCAGAGTGGTGGGTGGGTGTGGGTGAGGTAGTGTGGTGTGGTGGATAGGTGTGGTCCCTGGGGGGGTTGGGGTGTATCTGAGGTGGGGGATGGCCAGTGCCAGCAGTATCATAGTGGTCAGGCTATATGGGCATACAAGGCTCTCCATGTGTGTTCTACCACACCCTTTGCTTGTTTGAAATTTATTTGGAACCCTACCCTAGATAGGGTGTCCCTTGTTTTCCCTTTTTAACCCACCTATCTGTGCCTGACTTGCTCTGGGTGTGTGCTGCTTCTTACCCCATTGCCTGAACCTAATTCATTACCCTTCCCTAGATAGGGTGTCTCCTAATTTCTCTTCTACCCTCCTAGCAATAACTACCTTATCCTGGTGCCTACTACTCCTACTACTACTAGATGTTAACACACTACCTGTATCTACCTTCACTGAAGCTGACTGTTTCAGTATACTAGAACACGGTAGTGTGCCGTCTCCTACCTTGGCTTGATGCTACTTCTGCATTATCTCCTGCAGACTGCTTATGCCAAAGGCAGACGCCCCACTTATGTGCCATTGCATTCCTGCACTCTTCTACTGCACTGGGAGACAAGTGTGATGTGAAACGCTTGGCAGGGGAGTCATTATAGTGCTCTTGTTAGAAGGAACTAAGCCTCTGGCTGCTCTCCTCCCCCACCCGCACTTTCACTACCTGTTAGAAAAATTGAAGGATTACATGCTTCTTACAGGTAATGAAAGCCTAGTGATTTGATTGAGAGTATCCCTTGACTGTCTGGTTATCCGAGCATGCCTGGATAGTTCAGAATTATGACTGATAATACTTCAAAAATCAATTTAGGACTTATTTCATAAGCATAACAACACCCTTTGGAGTGTCCTGGCGTATTGATATACAAACTCCTTGGGTGGTTGAAGGCACTTTGCATACTCCTCGTGCCTCGCAACGCACCCGAGGCATCCGTACATCAGAGCACACCCAGACACCTCGGCAAATCTTATTCTGTACTTTATATATGTAGAATAAAATTTGGGTAAGGGTGGTATACAAGGATGTATACCCATCGAGGGGGCTAATTAGGGCTTTAAGGCTACGAGCCCATTCAGGCTGATGGCCTTACATCCCTAATTAGCCCCCTTGATGGATATACATCTTTGTATACCACCCTTACTCATTGTATGTTGAACATAATATATTAGGATGGTTATTGCTGTACAGATCACATTTGGGATCATATTATGGCACCTGAATGTCTCTTGCAGCAAGGAGGGACTGGTGTGTAGTGAGTGCAGGTGGGAGTTTGGATTTGGGAGGGTTTTTTGTAAGTGTCTCTTTTTCTAGGTTATTTTGCAGCTTGTTAATTGGTTTGACTAGGTTCCTAATCACATGTTAATTGTGATATTAGTGGTGTCCCATTGGATTTAATGTAGTGTAGGTGTATATTTTTTCATTAGTGCAGGTATATATGTCTAATAGTTTGATTAGTGTAGGTATATAGCTTTAATTGTTTAATTAGTGCAGGTATATACTCTGAATTGATAGATTAGTCACAGGTATACAAGGAAATAAATGATGGGCACTTATATATATATGGATGAAATATATATATATATATAATATATGTGTGTGTATATACC
Source organism: Neoceratodus forsteri (assembly GCA_016271365.2). Classification (NCBI taxonomy): domain Eukaryota; kingdom Metazoa; phylum Chordata; order Ceratodontiformes; family Ceratodontidae; genus Neoceratodus; species Neoceratodus forsteri. The sequence continues at coordinate 444,164,262 of JADMNL010000023.1, forward strand.
TCACCAATTAAACCTACATTCCAAACAGTTAAAGCTGCATACCTCCACACTGAAACCTGTATACCATGAGGAAAGAACACTCAAAGACCAACATTATGACCGCCAAAACAAACAACTTAAAGAGCAACTGACACCTCCAGGAGAACTTTAACAAAATATAATACTTAGACACAGTTCAGCTTGTATTTCACATTAGTTCTGTATTTCTCCTCGCCATTATTTTTTAAGGTTATTTGCATGAAAACAGGATATTTGCTCCAAAGAGTTCATCTGTTCCTGTTGCTTTCTCCCTACCTGAGGTCACAACATGGTGCTTATGCATCACAGTTACTCCCATGGCAACAGATTGTGACATCACAACAGATGATTATAACTTGAAGTAGGGAGTAAGCTATGCAGACAGATGGACTTTAAGGGATACAGATCATGTATTCATGCAAATTTCCCAAGTAATAAATAATGGGGAGCAGAATTCTATACCATATATATGGTATGCAAGCTGAATTATCCCAAAATATCATGGTTTTCAGAGTTTTCTTTGAGGCATCAGCAGCTCTTTAATGAACAGTAAAATCAATAAACATGTCAATGAACACACCAACTGAATCAGTTAAGAAATTTCTATACTAATTAGCACACCTAGTAAGCCCCCTAGCAAAAACACAGCTTATCTAATAAGCTCCCTGACAAAACCATAGCCTTACGTGATAAGCTGTCTGACAAAAACAGAGCCTTACCTAATAAGCTCCCTGACAAAAACACAGCCTTCAGGTACAAAAAAAGGCGTATGCCGGCCCGCCGGCGCAGCGGTTGGATTTACGCTTGCGCCGCCGGTGACCTGGTACGGAACAGACCCGGTCGCTGGAGGGCCGCCATGGATAAGGATTGAGTGTCCTATGGACAGCTCTCCTGCTCGGGGAGGGTGGGAAGTGTCCGGCATGTGACGGACCCCTAGCGGAGGCCAGGGGTCCCACAAACCAGCACTCGCACTCAATGGAGGCAGGGCGGACGCTGGACATCATTGCACGTCCCTGCCTCGGAGGAAAACTAAAGAAAATGGAGGGGAGAGTCTCAGTCTACATGAAGCCCTTCCCGGGGCTTCAATTAGCCACCGCCGCCGCACTTCAAACCAGATACCAGTTCCACGGCGCCAGAATTAGGGGGAACTGGCGCCGAGGCCCCGCCCACCAGGGGGCAAGCCGGGGGTAACCGGGAGTTGCGGCACTTGGCGGTTGGTGGAAGTCTCAGGGGCCGTGACCAGGGCAGAGACAGGACGGAGGCCTCCCGGGAAAAATGATTAAAAAAAAAAAAAAAAAAATGCCATCCCCATGTATTATATAAAATAAATGCTAGGCAACTGTGGAATGCAAGGCTACATACCTATCTTTTGTCAGTGGCTCAGTAGGTAGCACACTCACCTCTGAGGCCAGGAGATCAGAAGGCTGTGGGTTCTATCCCCACACCAGGCACTTGGGTTAAATCCCAGTACTGACACTGTAGTGCGGCATGAGGGGAGTGCTGCACTCCTGAGGTGCCGTCCTTTGGATGAGATGTTAAACCGAGGTCCCATTTGCCTGTTCTGGTGGTAGTTCAGGTGGATGTTAAGGATCCTATGGCACTTTTGAAAAGAGTAGGGGAAGTTTCCCTGGTGTCCTGACCAAATTTCCCTCCATTCACTAAAAATACCACCAACAGCTTAATCTGGTTCAAGGTTAGTTGGCATTCATCTGTATCCCCCTCCCCCGGGTCGTGCCTGAAAATAGGCAGAATTTGTTTAATGCATCTACTCAGTCAACAAAAGCTAAATAAATAAATCTCAGTGGCCAATTAGGGCAGTAATGCCACTCGACCTTCGGGCTCATGGCTCATAGCCCCAATTAGCCACCTCCTTAGGTATATATCCTTATAATACATGGTCCCCATAGGAGACCATTATTGTTTAATTCCCTGTATACCTCACAGATTAGAACAGCCAGTCCTGAAGCCCAGTGTCGCTCAGTGATGTCATCAAGTCTGACATCTGCGCCACCACGTCTGCCGTCACTCACTGCATTTCTGTCTCTAAACTCATTATTTATCATCCCCATATATTATAAAAAAGAAACTATAGATTAATGTGGTGCATAGGGATGTAATTCCATCATCTCGTGGTCCTAATGCGGTCATAATGCCACCCGCCCTTTGGGCCAGTGGCTTACTTACCTCGTTAGGACTCCTCTATGGAATTGTATCCCTAAACATCACATTTACCTATCATTTATTTTGTGTGTGTATATGTGTGTGTGTGTGTTATATATGTATATTTACTGTGTGTGTGTGTGTGTGTGTGTGTGTGTGTGTGTGTATATATATATATATATTTATGCAATAGGGGTGGACATATATTCAGTGTGATATATGCATTTATCTGAGTCACTGTATGTATAAATAAGGGATATGCAGCGGTTCAGTGTGTGATAATGCATTTATCTTGTACAGTTTCCAGTGACCTCAAGTAACCTCACGAGTGCCAAGGCAAGGTGAGAGTTACGAGAGGTCACTGGAAACTGTACAAAATAATGCATTATCACACACTGAACCACTGCATATTCCATTTATGCAACAGGTTTAGATGTTGTGTGAACATTTTGATTTTGGTATGTAATTGAATAAAAGGAAGAATGTAATTTTATGCTGTTTTTGCTAATTATAAAAAACAAAATGGTATCTATAAATGAAACACCACTCATTTTGTAGATATTTTTGAGCTGAACATTTTTCGTGCTCACAGTACCATGCTATCATTTTTTGTTTTAAAGTTATTTATATTTGTTTGTCAAAAAAGTGAACAAAAAATTACATTTTCTTCTGTTTTCTTGCTAACCATATACAATGTACAGGGTTTATATAAATGAAACATTATTCATTTTGTAGATAAGTTTGTGCTGAACAATTTTCGTGCTCACAGTACCATGTTATCTTTTTTCATTTTTAAGTTATTGACATTTAAATATGGTCAGTACTGCTTCTGAGGCCGAACATTCTAAATGAATTCTGAAGAGAACTGTGTAGATAAATGAGCTACTGATGTAGTTACTGTGTGGATAAATGGGTGATGATGTAGTTACTATGTGGATAAATAAATTTATTACCATAGTAGCGAAGATAAATAGTTTTATTCTACAGTTTTTATCCTGACCCCTGTTGCATAAATAAATTTATACATACAGTGACCATTTATACACACAGTTACTATGTCACAAATCTCTTTAGAATTCATTTAGAATGTTTGGCCTCAGAAGCAGTCCTAACCATATTCAAATGGGAATAACTTTAAAACGAAAAAAGATAGCATGGTACTGTAAGCACGAAAACTGTTCAGCACAAAATTATCTACAAAATGAGTGGTGTTTCATATATAGATACCTTATAGATTTTTTACAATTAGCAGAAAAGCAGAAGAACATTTAATTTTTTTCACTTTTTTGACAAACAAATGTGAATAACTTTAAAACAAAAAATTATAACATGGTACTGTGAGCACAAAAAGTGTTCAGCACATAAATATCTAAAAAATGAGTGGTGTTTCATTTATAGATACCTTTTAGGTTTTTTTTTATAATTCGCAAGTAACAGCATAAAATTCAAATTTCTTTTCCCTTTTTTGACAAACACATGTGAATATCTCTAAAATGAAAAAGGTAGCATAGTACTGTGAGCATGACATTTGTTCAACAAGAAGTTTTCTACAAAATGAGTGGTGTTTCATTTAATATCAACCACTATGCTAGGCAGACATACTCTAGGAAAATTAACCAAAACTCCCAGAAATTATTTAAAATGAAGATAAACAGTCAAAACCAAATGTTCCTGCACTGATAGAAAGCATCCCTATTGCATAAATGAAATATACAATGGTGAGCTGTCAGATAAATGATTTATCTACACTTGTGCTGTTTGACCTCGGACACCTCACTCGTGGCTTATGCCACTCATGAGGTTACCCAAGGTCAAACAGCACTTGTATAGATAAATAATTTATCTGACAGCTCACCATTGTATATCCTATATATATATATATGTGTGTGTGTGTGTGTGTGTGTGTGTGTGTGTGTGTGTGTGTATATATATTAGAGGCAAAAAACTCAGTTTAGTGCTTTAGTTAGGGTTGTTCCACAGCGACAAAAGCAAGGAAATTCGTGTTAGTGTTGAAAGCCCTTTAGAGACTCCAACGGCATCGGGGTGCACGCTAGTCGATGGCGCTAACTCTCATCCCATCACATGTGTAAGAAGCAGAGGTATAGGAAAATAGGGTGAGAGTTAGACAGATGACCCCAACGCGCACCCCGATGCCGTTGGGGGTGGGCTGGGGGTCCGGGGAGCTTCAACCCTACTCATCAATTTCCTCGCTTTGTCACTGTGGAACAACGCTAACTAATGCAATAAACGGAGTTTTTTGCCTCTAATTTCCCTTCTTTTTGAGAATGATGACAAGAAATAGTGAATGTAATGCGGCAGCAGGAGCGCGGGGCCCTTAACAGCAACGCAAACAGAAGCGCGAACAGTGGCACACATGGTAACGCAAACTTAAATGGTAAAGGAAACGTTAATAGAAACGTAAGCGCAAAGTGAAGCCGAAGAGAACAGTGATGCAAACAGACATTGAAGTGCGTACAAAAACGCAACTGGTAACGCGAACAGTGATGGCAGCGGTATTTTAAATGTAAATGCACAGTACCGCAATTGTAAACGCAAAGGGTAACAGTAACAGCAACAATAACAGCAAAGGAAACAGAAGCGCAAAAGGAAATGCAAGCGCATATGGAAGCTTAAACCGTAATGTGCCTGGGCACAGTAACGCAATTGCAAATGGTAACGGTAACAGCAAGGAAGACGCAAAATGAAAGAGAAACGGAAATGCAAACGAAAGGGCTGCCAGAAACGCAAATGGTGACGCAAACAGAAACAGTAGTGGAAATGCAAATGGTAACAGTAATAAATGTGCAAGCGCAAATGACAACGCAAAGGGTAACGCACACGGTGGCGTACACGGGAACGGTAATGTAAACGGGGACATAAACACAAGTGGAAACAGTAACTGTAACAGTAACAGAAGTGCATATCCTGTTTTTGCCAAACAGGTGCATACAGAAATACAGTGTGTACAAAGAATGTATGCATTGTAATGGGGATCGAAGCTTAAAAAGAGCATTAGAAGTACTTAATTGCTAATATCTCAGCAACCGCACGACGTAGGAAAAAAATTTTTAATTTCACAAAAACCTTGATTTTCTTGGCTAGGTTTTTGGTTTTACATAGCCCATAGGGGTATGTAACTCGCAACAAAATCTGTATCTCAACTTTGCCAAGATACAAGCCTTAACGGCCAAGCATACACCACCATGTTAGTCTATGGGGAAAAATGTCAACTTCGGAGTACTGTAACTTGCCATCCGTGCAATATTTTTTCACCAAACCAGCAAAAGGCACATCTGTGAGATGTTGGCTGCCTTCCCTCCAAATTTGAGCCCAAAAGACCAAACCGTTCTTTTGCAGCAGGGTGGCAAAGAACTGTCATTTTGGCCATAGTCTGAAAAGTAGTGTCGCAATTTGCGAAAGCTTTCGTAAAATTTTGTGAAAGTGTCGCAAGTGCGACACTACTTTGTAACACTACTTTTTCTAGAAACTTGAAAAACATATTTCTAGGGTGTTTAACCCCAAAATAAAGACATTGCTAGCATCTCGAGGGTCCGACTAGGTGAACACAAAAAGAATTGTGTTCCTAAAGGGTCCCAATTTTAAATGCCAAGCATTTTTCTGATCACCAACTGAAAACAAAATGGTGGATTTGCAGCACTACTAGGGTCATTTGCGAAAGTGTTGAACTTTTTGTTAACTTTTCCTATTGACTTATAATGGGAACTTGTTTTTTGAATAACTTTTGAACCATTCAATATTTTTTCATGAAATCTTCAAAAGGCACATCGGGGACCCTGGCCGCACGTTCTCTGAAGTTTTCGGATTGGTCGCACAAACCTTGTGACCTGTAGGCGAGAGCAAAGAATTCGAAAAAAGCATAATTACTCACTTCGTTGTCACTTAATAACTCCGCAGCCGCATGACCGACCGGTACGAGACTTGGCAGATCCCAAGATCTACCATGCCCCATCCTGCGTACCAACTTTCAGGCAAATCCGTTGAATGGTGGCAAAGTTATTAAGGTGCAAAATTTGACCCTTTAACCTTAAAAGTGCTACTCAACCCTAACTATGGTAGCACTACCGTTACCATAATATATATATGGGATAAGTATGGGTGCAGTGTTGAGAATTTATACACTCCCGAGTGCGCATTGTGAGCCCCCGGGGTTTATTAGCTAACCACAACAAGGGAGTGTGTAAATTCAAGTAAAACACACTGCACACCATATTTTGTTATTTATAATTGAAGGGTGACTTTTTTTTCTTTGAGGTTTAGTTTAAACTGGGTCCCCCGTCGGCAGCACTGAAGAGCCGCATCGCGCCCGTATGGCTGTCTGCCGTGTAAGGCCCTCAGGCTGTCCCTCGCATCGCCAACTTCCGTTTTACTCCCTCCCACTGCGAGAATACCTCCCGCCTCGCTGAAGAAGCAGCCCGAGGTTTTTGTGGTCAGTAGTGTGTGAAGAGAAACGGAGTGTTTTAAGCTCGATCTATGTTTGTTCAGTGTCTCGAGCGTATTCGTAGGGGAAGAGAGCGCGTGAATGCCATAACATGTACTCAGGTGTTACGGTATTTAACACACGGATTTTTACATTGAAAAAAACGGAAGCCATTAATTTTATATGTATGTACAAAGGTGTCAATGTGGCTCGGTTGGTAGCACATCCACCTCTGGACCAGAAGGTCATTGGTTCTCGTCCCACACCAGGATTGGACTTGCACCTAAAAATCACTGGCATCAGAGTGCAGTATTGGGGGGTGCTGTACTGCTGGGGTGCACCGTCCTTCGGATGAGACGTTTAAACCGAGGTTCCTTGTGCCCATCCTGGTGTTGTCCTGGTGGAAGTAAAAGATCCCAGGGCACTCTTCGCAAAGAGTAGGGAACATTCCCGGTGTCCTGGGCAACATTCCCCTTCCCACAACCGGTTCATGCAATTATCCAGGCTGTGGGTGATGATGTGCAATATGACAGCCACCACACATTCAGTCACTTCACTACCAGTCTAGCATTGCTTGTAAAGCGCTTTGGGATACACTGTATGAAAAGCGCTATATAAATGCTGATTCTTCTTCTTTATGTATATATGCAGTCTATGCACACACAAAGCTTGGTGCTTGCACTCCTCTCTGTTGCCAGTTCCAACACTTCTAGCCCATGCTGCTCAGGGCCGCTCCCATGATACCGCCTGCATTAGCTGAGCTGGCCCATATCATGTCTGTTTTTCCCTCGTGCCAGGGACATAGGTCGCATGCTGCTCAGGGCCGCTCCCATGATACCGCCTGCATTAGCTGAGCTGGCCCATATCATGTCTGTTTTTCCCTCGTGCCAGGGACATAGGTCGCACAGCTTTTTGGGAGTCCCTCTAACCTGTTGTCTACAAAACAGTCTTGCTGCTAGTTGCTTGACACCTCTGACACTGTCACAAGATGTGCTGCTGGAGGCTTGCCATCCTTCTCCAGTGTTGTGGCTTTTTCTTTTGGTGTCTGTTTTTTAACTTTCTTTTATTGCTATTTTCAGTATTGTTCAATACCTATACAAAGGCTTTAATATCATACAGACAAAATAAAAACACCAGTATAGCACGCACATTGCATCATATGCCTGTGATAAAGTTGAACACAAATTTTAAATGAAACCATCGGAGCAAATGAGTTTCCCAGCATTATATTGCTACCAAAATGAAAAGCCATTCTGTACACTTGGACTCCCATCTAAACAACAGGAGTCTGGGGTGAGATTGGAAGTGCCCGATGATGAACTTTTTCAGAAGATAATTTACTCATTGTTACAACCCCGGTGCATAACCAAGTAAAGGTGCTGCATCCAGTGCCTCAGATACCTACTAAATGTGGTATGGCTGTAAGAGAAATAAAATACTACTGGAAAGATGAGGCATGCTGAAGTGACTGACCAAACGAAAAAGATGATTCGGATCACCACAGAAAATAGCCCCCTCCCCATCACCACCACTTTTAGCCACCTGGCGCAAATAGAAATGTTTATTTGTAACTCACAGTCCAGAAAACATCAGTCTGAGAACACAGTCCAAAAAAAGATAAGCTTTCACGTTTTCTGAAACCAAAACTTCACTCCTCCAGTCTCTCTTCAGTCAGCACCTCCTTCTTTTTACATGCCTCCATGATCTTCAGAGCTGCCTTAGTCAGCAAATACATAGGGCTTACTTTGGAAAGAGGAACGCAGGCGAGCAGGAAAAAAGATGTGCTGTCAGCTGTGCCTCCTGAAATGCTGGTTTACTGGCTAAAAGTCCCTTACAACACTGCTGCCCGCATAGTGAGACATAAACACATACACATCATCAGCAGAAAAAGCCAGTCGGACCAAAAAAATGTCCTCTACCTATCCCCTTCATCTACTTACCTATTGGGGCATTTAACCCCAGTGCCTACGCCACTGCAGCACCACCCCTGATTCCCCCCGCCTCCCTGATGCCTAGTTTTGGTACTGTCAGCCCCCTATATCTGTCCCAGGTTGCAAGTTTGTGAGGGGGGCTATCACAGTATTCTCACTCTAAGTCCATAGTGGCAAATAAATCTGTTATTTGCCTCTTGTTTTTTTTTTTTTTTTTGTTTTGTTTTTAATCCTGAAAGACAGGTATTGCATAAGTGTGTGTGTGTGTGTGTGTGTGTGTGTGTGTGTATTTAGTCGTTTGCAAATCTGTTTCTCATTCCCCCCCTCCCATTTGGATGAGACAGTAAACAGAAAATATTTCCCAGCCTTCTTTCCTGGTCAGCAAAAACTAAACTCCTCTGGCCTTGTATCATCAGTGGCTTATATACTCATTCTGTCTTATCTTTCATTCTCAAAGCAGACCAGCCACAGAGGTCCAGCCTTGTGGCCGAAACCAGCATCCTTGAAATCCTTCGTGAGGATCCAGATGAGCAGCTGGGCATCCGGATAGTAGGGGGGAAGGATACTCCGCTAGGGAACATTGTCATCCAGGAGATCCAGCGAGACTCCATTATTGCCAAGGATGGGAAACTGGCTCCTGGGGATCACATCCTGGAGGTGAGCTTATTTGGTAAACATTTTTTGGTGGGGGGGTTCAGTTACCTTTCTTACACGTGACTTGGGTATTTATAAGCCACCGTAACAAAACATGTAAGCATTAAACCACTCCAGAAAATGGTGCTACTGTGGAATTAATCCATGGTTGGGGAGAGTTGTAGCACTAGGCCTAAGGCCAAGTACATCCAACCACAGATTAATTCCACTGTAGAACCATGATCTGGAGTGGTTTAATGCCTTTGTAACATGGCAAGGGTATTGGCACTGTTGTTAAATGTACACAGTCAGTGCAGATTACGCTCCTGTAATAGTGTTCAGACACACGGGGTTTCCTGACCTCTTTGCTTTGTTGAAATATGTTTGCGCCAATGTAGTGCTACTTACATACATTGTGGCTGTCTTCACTGAATATTTCAAAGTTTGCTGTCAGGACTAACTTCCTTCGCTTACAAATGTATGAAAATTTTGGACAAAACTACTTGGTGTAAAGCATTTGCTACAATAACATTGTAAGTCCATGAAGCGCACATTTCTACTTTCTGAAACATCAATACTGCATTCTGGGATACTTCTGATGACGGAACGTCATTACTGTGCGGCATTTTCCAAGGAGTTGTGGCTGAAACAGGTACTACATAAGCAACCATGGTTCTACTGTGGAATTAATCCATGCTTGCTTTTTAATCACCTGTTATGATTCCACCAATCACATTTGATTATTTCCAACTAACGTACAGGGCCATGTTACAAGAAAAAGTAGTAATCAGCATTGTTAGAACAAACAGTTGTCACAGCGGGACTAAAGGCTTTGTGGTAGTATGCAGTGTGGAGGTGGTTGCATGATCTGGGGCCAGATTTTCAAAGGGCCTGAGAGGGCCCAGGGACCCATGGGCTAGATTTTCAAATGACGTGGGAATTAAGTCGCACACCACAGTCTCGGCTACAGGATGAAGTCTGGGCACCTGGGGAGTTTTGTAGTTTCAGCTGGTGCAGCTGTGAGGGATGTTATGCTAGGTTCTGTCAGGCGTACCTTTTCCCTGTACCTGCACCAAAAATAAAAACTGCTACAGGCTGCTGTAAATTGTGGAGCCTGTCGCAGTCTGATTCCATTTTGAAAATACCACAGCTGTGGGAACAACTGCTGCCTCAAAAGTGTATACCCATTGGCGCCAGTCTTTTCCCGCAGCTGCGGGATTTTCAAGGGCTTTGAAAGTCTAGCCCCAAGTCCCCTGTGTGCTGCTCCTTGGTGTAGGGAAAACCCCCCGCACCTGTGAAAATGCTGTTTTCTGCATTCTGTGTGTACAGTCACATGCAGAGTTGTCCTTTCTTCTTGCAGCTGCAGGAAAAATTGCTCCACCTGCTAATACCAGAGAAAAAGAATATGTGCATGCTGCCTTAAATTGTGGAAAAGGTTGCAAAAAGGCAACCTTTCTGAAAATTGAGTGCATGTTAGAAAAAAATGGATTTCGTGAAGAACCCCTCTCTTGCATACATTTATTTTCTGCATGTGCATGATTTTCCACTCTTGGAAATCTGATCCCTGGTATTTTTCTTCTCCCAGTTATACAGTGGGAGCACTATGTTAGTGAAATGACCATCTTCTGCTGGACAGAGATGGGGTGGGGGCTAATGCATGTTGATCGCTGGCACCCTCTGCATCCAGGATCTTCATCGAGGATATCTTCTCCAATAGACCACACCTTTGAAACTGTAAGCTATCAGTGTTAGGACCTTTCGAAAACTTATGCCTAGCTGGGGGCTGCTCATAATGACATACAACATCAGTGCCTTTAAAACATGGGAAGCACCCTCACTCCTCAGTTCTTTATTTTGCCAACAGCCTCTCGTCGGTACAGCAGAGAAACAACATAGTCATTTCTTCATTATTTTCCTAACACAACTAGTTTTTATATCAATGTTGTTCCTTTATGCTGCCGCCAAAAGCACCTTTATTTAGGTTTTGTACCTGGGGTTACAAGATCTGCAAGGATAATGCACACACCGTGTATGTTTGCTGTTTGGGCTGTGCCAAGGATTTAACCAGGCCACAAGGAGATGCCAGAAGAAGGTTTTGCAGACTTTCATTGCCCTGAAGACAGTGGCAGTGGAAGATCAGGTGAAGGCCATGAAATCCAGATCCCTTTCAACTACCTTCCCCTGGTAAGGAGACACTCAGGCAGTCATCGACTGCATCACCGCCAAGGTCTGCAAGGATAACAGACAGTGGGCAGATCCAAGGAAAAAATCATCGTTGAAGCCCTCCTCCTCATAAAGCCACCACAAGCAGAGAGAAAAACATGCTTCACCTGTGAGGTCAGGGTCTCCATTGAAGGAGGGTAAGTCCTTATTGGTGTCTGCACTGGTGGCTTCAACAACATCTCCCTTGACTGTCATTGAGAGACCAAGGTCGGGGCCTGGCTCTGGCACTGACGTTCCTGCTGTGGACATTATGCAGCCTTCATCATCGGTTTCCATCCTGTCAACATCAGTAGTCTTGACCCCTCAACAAGTTGCTGTCAACTGGCAGGTCATGCTGACATTGTTTTCAGAGATATTACCACACATGTTTCTGTCGCCGCAAGTGTCTGTCAATTCTGTCTACGCCTCCCCTATCCGAACCATTGCTGTATCTGCTTCACTGACTGCACAGCCTCGGTCACTGGCTCCGACATTTGCCCCATCATCATCTGAGATGACAAGGAGGAATACAATCCTGACCTTCTAGTAATGATGGTAGGGATGAGGAAACCCTCTGAAGGAGGTTTCCCTTCCAGCTTATCTTTACCGTCTTACAGTGAGAAATCTGTAGTATATGGGGTTATAGACCACAGAGTCCTCACTGCAAGATTTTTTTTATTGAAATGTTTCACTGGGAAGGCACACTGAACAAGTTACTTGTCTCCTGGTGCGACCTGGGGGAAGGGAACAGGAGGAATACATACATACATAGCAGTCATAACATTAGGATCAAAATAGTACATGTGAAACAATATACGAGATACAGCAATGACTGAAATATAGGATTTACACATACATCAGGGTAAGGCAGATGATAGAATTAAAATTGAACAGATGAAGTGCAAATCCGTTTGTTGTTCATAAGTGCTATTGAATAGAAAGAAGTACAGTTCCAGCTAGGGGAGAGGTGCCAGAGCAGAAGAAAGAGGTGGTTATGGCTGAGGATGACAAGTACGGTTAGAGGAGAGGAAGTTATGAAGTGCAGAGGAGAGGGAATGAGAGGTGGAGGAATGTTGAATTTGTTGGGGAAGGGTATTCCAGATTTTGGGGAAACTGTGTATAAAAACAGACTGACCAGCAAGGGTAGAACAGCGGGGGATCAAAAAGGTGTGTGAATCAGAGGACCTTAAGGAGTGAGTGGGAGGGGTAGAGAGAGAGAGGAAGATCAGTACGGTGGTAGAGAGCCTAGCCAGTATTTAGAGATCAGTTTAGCACAGTGGGAGAAGTGCCTGTTAGCGAGAGAGGGGAAAGACGAGTGATAGAGATTGCAATGGTGAGTGCGTATAGGAGAGTCCAGGGCAAAGCTGCAGAAAGAACTGAAAAGGGGTCCAGTCTGGATAGGGTGTATTTGGGAGCGGCACTGTAGACTGCATCACAGTAGCTGAAAATAGGAAAAATCATCATTTGGACAATCTCAAGCCTGGCCGTAAGTGGAATGTAATTACGGTTCCTATATAATGCGCCAAGCTAAGAGCGTAGCTTTTTCAGAATGGCGTTGATGTGCCCAGAGAAGGTGAGGGGTTGGCCCAGACAAACCCCAACGTATCTAAAAGATGATAAAGTTGAGCTGGAAGAGAAATCTCATCCATAGGATTCTTCCAGAGGATCCCTCCTTCCAGGCTTTGTTTAAACAAATACAAAATCTGATGGGATTTGAGCGTGAAGAATAAGACCCCAGTAAAATAAATCTAATGGGGGTCCTAGAAGTAATAGCAGCACGTACTGTTGTGGCACCCCCATTTTACCCTGCCTTCGAGGATGCTACTACATTTGCTACCTGGCTTGGGCCTAACACTCTGCCAGCAATCCCTAAAGGCTGACAAACTGTATCCTGCTCCGTCTGACAAGCCTTCTTATGCTTCACAGCCCGAGGCCAACTCTGTGGCTGTCATGGCTGCACATGATTTCTCTTGAGCTCCAGGAGTGATGAGCACCTTGCTTCCTGACGAGGAATCCTGGAAATTGGATGTAATGGGCAAGAGGACTTGCATCTCTTCCACATTAGGCCTTCATATTGCAGACTGCCAGGCTTATATGATTAAGTATCAGAATAGCTCTGAATGTTGGCTATGGCTATGGCATGGACACTGCCGGACAGCCTGGCAAAGGGAGAACTGCTTAAAGCTGCCTCTGCTGGCCTTGATACTGATAAACATTTACTAAGGTCAGCATAAGATGCTTCAGATGCTTCTGCTGTTTCAGCTGCATCTGGTATATGTCTTGGAAGATATTCCTGGCTCAGAGTGGCAGAATTTGATTCAGATCTGTCACAGGCTATGGCAAGGGCCCCTTTTCGGGGCTCTAAGCTGTTCAACCATGATGTGGACAATGCAATGAAATACCTCCAGACGTCAAAGTGACTCGTAGGGTCTGTGAAATCTTTGACCCCCCCCCCCCCAACAGAATGTAAACAGGGGTCATTGTAGAGGTGACTTTTGGAAGGCTGCTGGCAAAGGTGGCTATAGCTGGCATCAACAATGCTGTGACAGAAGAGGCAGTCTCCCTGCAGGACCTGTGGCCTAGTGTGGCCACTCTTAAGTTACCTAAAAGTTCTGGTTCAGGTGGCCCTCCCACCCCTGTCACTTTGACTCTCCACTGCTGCCGTGGGGGATGCAAGTGGAGGGAAGGATCTCCCTTCATCTGAACTGTACTGTACTGTAGGTAGGGAAAATGGGTATATGGGGTGGGCTAAGCAGTCCTTATCTTCTGATCAGTTCTGTGTTTGTGTGTAGCTACCAATGTGGAGGAAGATCACCTCAGGTGAATGGATCCTAGAAATGGTGGAAAGAGGGTAGGCACTATAACTTCTCTCCAAACTCCAGTGCATCCCCCACTCCAGTCTCATTACCCTCTGGGACACTTGTACCTGTTAATGGAAGAAGTTCAGTTTCTGCTTCAGAAAAAGCCCATAGAGCCTATTCATCCCACAGAGAAGAACAGGTGGTTTTACTCTATGTATTTTCTGGTCCTAAAAGCCACAGGACTCCTGCATCCCATGTTGAACATCAGAGCCCTTAACAGATTCATAGAATACAAAAGGTTTGACTGGTGACTCTTCAGGCTGTCATTCCCCTTCTGCAAAAAGAGGAATGGCTTTCTTTCTTTCTTGAAGAAATCAGAATTACAACCCTTTGAGTCAGACTCATTTCCAATGGCTCCACATCTTAAGTAAAAGCATGTAAGTACAATTAAGTAAAAAACAACATAGTCTAACAATTTTTCATTGCAATTACAGGTTTCCAGAGTGTGGTGAGAATACGGGATGGTACATACAGTGATAGTACAAGATATTATATACAGTGACAGCACATGTGATTACAACGTGAGGCAGGAGAGGTATACAGAAAGGCAGTATTCCAGTTTAGTGGCCTATACAATGATAAAGCTATGCCAGCTAGCTTTTATGAGAGAAATACTGGATGGCTATTCTAGATTGCTTTGCGGGTGCTATACAGTGAGCTTACTGAGGAGGGGTAAACAATTTAGGGCAGTCTAGTCTTTCAGATAGGTCACAACTGGTTAAAAATGGAAATTACCTATCCACCTCAAAACCACTGCTAAGGGGGCGTACCACAAGGCTCTATTCTTGGCCCTATCCTCTTTGCCATTTATATAAACAATATTGATGCCAATCTCACTCAATCTAACATTCATCTGTTTGCTGATGATACTGTATTATATGTCAGCAATCCCTCACCTTCCAAAGCCTGTGAACTGTTACAATCCGAATTCTCCATTCTGCAGCACAATCTACTTGACAAAAAACTACTTCTGAATGCAAAAAAAACAAAAGCTATGTTCTTTGCCACAAAGAGTTGCTCTACCACTACCCCAGCATCCACCACCCTACATTTATCCACCTTACTAGGAGAGAAACTTGAATTTGTTGATAACTTCAAATACCTTGGAGTCTGGATAGATAACAGGCTTGACTATTCTGTCCATATTGAAGAGCTACTTAAAAAGCTAAGACAGAGGCTTGGACTATTTTTTAGAATAAAACATTACCTAAACAGTGATTCCAAAAAAAGGTTAATTCAGGCCTCATTCCTATCCCTCATTGATTATGCTGATTTTCTCTACTGCCATTGTTCACAACATCTCTTACGTAAACTGGACACCCTGTATCACAGGTCCATAAGATTTATTACTGACCTTCCTCCAGCACCCATCATTGCTCCTTTATATGGCAGTCAACTGGACATCATTACATCACAGAAGAAATAGGAATGCTGTTATCTGGATATTCAAAGCGTTAACAGGCAAACTACCTACCTATATCACTGATTGCTTTACCCAAATTACAACTAGGCCATACACCTTAAGGATCAGTAAACTCATCATATTAAAGGTCCCCAATGCCTGCACCGGTATGGGAGGGCTGCTTTCAGCTATACCCTAGCAGTTGCATGGAACTCTCTCCAAAATCCATGAAGCTAGATAGCCTACTACCTCTGGCATCTTTCAAAAGATTGTTCTCCTCGCTTCTTTTTCAGAGCTCTGCAATTGCTTTTATAAAGCCTAATCCCTACCCTACCTGACCCACCTTCCTTTTCCGTCCATTATATTAATTCAATTTCTATCTTCGAATCACCTATTATATTCTCATAAAAACTAGTTAGACCCTATAATTTATATTTTATGCCTGCTATACCCTTTGTCCCTTTTTTCTTACAGGCTAAATGGTTCTACTGTTCCTTGTATATATGTAAATTGTTGTATATAATCATTTCATGCCATTGTATTGCTATTTATGCTATTCTTGTCTATGTAATAATACTTATATCCTCATTTGTATGACCACTCAGGTCCATCTTGTAAATGAGCTTTGCTCAATGATGTTCGCCTGAATAAATAAAGATTTTGATTGATTGATTGATTGATTGAGTAGAAGCAAAACTTTGTCTGGGTTAAAATACTGACAGGAAGAATCAACATATGGTCAGTGGGAAAGCCATGGTTGGTATCTCACCGCTGAGGGCATTGGCAGGTGCAAGTTTCGAGTATGTGCTTCCTGAGGGCGGTTTTGAATGCTCCTATTTTAGGGAGGCCGGAGACACTCATGGGGAGGGAGTTGTACCAGGCAGGAGTCCTGCAGGCGAAGGCTCTTTGCGTGAGTTTCTTACCCTTGGGGCTGCTAGGGTATGCCTTTTTGAGCCATGTGTGGGGGTAGTCGAGGTTGGGGGGGTGGAGGGAGGCTGAGACTCCTGGGGAAGTGAGTCCTAGGAGTGTCTTTCTGGCCGTTAGACAAGATTGTCAGAAAAGTCTTTTATTCAAAACTGAGTATTTGCGTGAGGGAGTAGAGGGCACAAGAGTGGGTGAGTCGGTCTGCACCAGACAGGAGCCTGCAAGCTTTGTTGATGGACACCTTTATTTTACTTAGGGCGGTGGTATCTGCAGCTGCATAAATAATAAGGCCGTAGTCAATTAGTGATGGCACCGATAAGGTGATGGCCAGTCTGAGGGCTTCTGGTGGTAGGCAGTCTTTGTGCATGTAGAGGAGGCCAGTGCGAACGTTGCATGACGCCGATAGTATGTCTATGTGTGCGTGGAAGGCAAGGGCTGGGTCAAAAGTTATCCCTAGGTATTTATAGGAGTTGACCTGCTCTGCTGTGGACATGAAGGAAGCTTACTGCCATATCAAAATTGGAACATACCACGGGCAGTACTTCACATTTACACTGAAGGACTGCCATTATCAGTTCTGAATATTGCTCTCTCGCTTATCCTCACTATCGTGGGTATTTATCAGATGCTTCGCAGTTTTGGCAACAGCCCTCCAGAAGGGAAGGGCTTTATGTCTTCCCTGATTTGAACTGGCTTTTGCAGTGCCCATCTAGGGAAGTGGTCCAGTACACAATATCTCAAGCTCAGCAACTGTTTGAGGGCCTCAGTGTCAGTCATTGTACTGAAATCTGTTCTGACTCCATGCTAGTGCTTCCAATATGTTGGGGGTATGGGACACTGCAGTAGGCAGTGTATTTCTGCCTCAGGAAAGAGCCAAGGCCCTGATTGTTCAGTACTGTCTAGTGCACAGGAGCCACTGTGTGTCCGACAGGACAATGCGCCATCTCCTGGATCTTATGATGGCTGCCATTGTAGCTGTCCCATTTGTACTTCTCGATATGAGAGTCCTGTAATGGATTCTTCTGGTGCAGTAGGGTCAACTGACAGATAGGTTGGAACAAATGATTCTCATCACATCTCCTCTCAGAAAGTCTTTACTGTAGTGGATGGAACTTCTGAACATTTTACAGGGTGTCTCATTCTTTTCCCCTGACTCCAGAGCAGATTCTCACAATGGATGAATCTGGGGCGGGATGAGGTGCCCACCTGGGCCTTTACCAGACCCTTGAGTTGTGGACAGACCAAGATTCGGATCTCCACATCAAAGTTCTGGAGGTGAGGGCTGTTCTTCTTGGACTTCAGGCCTTCCAAGAACACCTCTGTCCAGGTCCCTTATTGCTACAACTGGACAACATCAGTGTAATGCACTCTATCAACAAACAAGGGGCACTTGCTCGTACCCCCTGTGCAGGAAAGCAATGAGAGTATGGCAGTGGCACTGTCTTGCAGCATGTCATTGTCAGATGTTTTTCTGCCAGGAGTCCAAAATGTCTTGGCAGACAGGTTAAGAAGGTCCCAGTCTCGGGTACAAGAGTGAGAACTGCTGACTTCTGTGGTAAATTACCTCTTGACAAGATGGGGTCATCCAGAGTTGGACCTTTTTTGCATACCCACACAATGCAAAACTGATGCTTTTCTGCTTGCTCACTCCAGGGCCTGTAGTTTTTTGGCAAGCTGTGTTGTCTCTGTCCTGGAGAGGGAGATTCCTTTACGCATTGCCTCTGATGCCTCTCATTCAGAGGGTTCTTCTCAAGTTGCAAGCAAAACTGGCCACCTTGATACTGGTGGCCACCCCGCCGGCCTCACCAGATATGGTTTCCACTCCTGCAGCATGTGGCAGTGGAGCTTCCAGTTCAGTTACCCCTTGTGGTCTCCTGTCCCAGGACAGGGGTCCCTGGTCCATCTGGACCCTTCACCTGCATGCTTGACTCCTGAGGACATAGCCATAGCACATTTGGGGGTTTTCTCAGGTGGCTGTAGTCTTGCTTGGAAGCCTTCTGCTAGACATGCATATTCACTAAAATGGAAGCATTTCTCTGTTTGGTGTGCTTCCCTTTCTGAGGACTATATTACATGTCCTTTCGATGCTGTACTTTCATTCTTCTTGTCTCTTATCAGACTCTGGTCTGCAGTACTTCTCTTTTAAGGTGCGCCTGGCTGCTGCTTCAGTTTTCCATGCCCCTGTCGATAGATGCCCAGTGGCAGAAATGGAAGTGTCCCATACCTTCTTGAAGGATATTCTGCATGTGTCCCCTGAATGGTAAACCAGCTCCACCATGGAGCCTTAATTTTATTCTTCAGAAGTCGACTCTGACTTCTTTTCAGCACAGTGTAACTTGTGAACTGTGCTTTCTTTCCTGAAAGGTGCTTTTGCTTGTTGCTGTTGACCTCGGCTGGAAGGATTTCTGAACTTCAGGCTCTTATGAGTATGCGCCCCTACCTAATCTTCCACAGGAATAGAGTGGTATTGTGTAAAATCCTCATTTTTTACCTAAGGTGATCTCTGACTTCACACTGAACCAGACTCAACCTACAAGTGTGTTGCCCTGAGTGTACTAACCAGGGAGAGGAATTATTCCATACCCTTGATGGTACATGGAACACCGTACTTTTATCTGGAATTCACAAAGGACTTTAGGAAGTCCTCTTAGCTTTTTGTATAATTCGCCCCAGGAAGAGAGGGCATACCTGTGACTAAGCAGTGCCTGGCCAAATGGCTGGCTAACTGTATTACCTTTTTTTTTTTTTTTAATAGGAAGTACAGTAAGGAACTTCCTGGTGATGTTCATGGCCACTTGACTCTGGGTATGTCCACTGCAGTTGCCTGCTTCCTAAGTGTGTCTGCTGTTGACATTTGTATTGTTGCCACATGAAGCACTGTCCACACTTTTATTAAACACTGTAGTCCAGACATAATGTCACGCAGACGTGTGCTGACTTTGGTCTTACTGTCTGGCAAGGGCTTCTGTCATTATTTTATTTTAGATTTTGCCATTCTCCCTGGGTACTTTGTACTGACTGGATATTGTTCCAAAGGCATGGCCCAATGTAGAAGATGTCCTCAATGAACATAGAACAGTTACCTACCAGTAACAGTAGATCTTGGATAGAATAATCTCCATTGGGTCACAGTGCACCCACCCGCCTTCCCCCTTTGTGAGGTACCAGCTGCGGGGCTGTCCTGCTGCACTGGCAGAAGGTATGGTTATTTGTGCTTTTACATCTTCTGCCACCATTCCTATGCCTCTCCTTGTGAGCCTGGTCCTGGTGTGGTCTCCTGGTTTCTTTTGGTAAGTAGCCCTCCGAGCTTAACTCTGGCAGGGAACTGAGGAGTGAGGGGGCCACCCACATTTTATAGGCACTGATGTTGTATGTCATCATGGGTGGCCCCCAGCTAGGTAGAAGTTTCCGGAAGCTCCTAATGTCAGTGGCTTACAGTTTCAAAGGTGTGGCCCAATGGAGGCGATTCTCTGAGATCTACTGTCACTGGTAGGTATCTGTTCTTTATGGGGGCTTGCCTGGGTCTTGGTGTAGATGATTCCATCTGCTCCTTCAGAGATGTTTTGATGCCCCATAATGCACCCTTGAGTGCTGGGGTGTTGGTTGGGTGGAGGGGGTCTGGAAACAAAATGGTGCAAAATTAGTCACCAGCAGTCCCAGGAAAAAGAAAAACATTACATGTATAAAACTTGTTTCTGAGCACCAGTGAGGTTCCACTTAGACTGAATGTTTTTATCAGAGATCTTTAATTACTCAATAGGAAGAAGCATGGACTCATTGTTTCCATGCATGGAGTCACCAGTTATTGCCTCTTGGGAAGGCTTTATTATCAAGACTACACCCATTATTTATACTTGTAAATTATTCATAACATGTAGTGCTTTTTTTTTTCTCTTCTCATTATCCAGTTAATATGATTGCCCTGCTTTTACTTTGTCATTCACGTCAGCTGTTTTGGCAGCATATCACCATGCTACCAGTTTGATGTTTAGTTTTATTATTATGTGGGTTATTGACAACACATTCAGTGCCATAGCTGTGCCTGATATGATGCCATAGCAGTGCTTGATATGGTATCTAGAGTAACTCCAGAGTCTCTCCCTGGCTTCTAAAATGACGAATTTAAACTATTTTTATTATGCATTACTGGCACAGAACGTGACAAAACCGCAATCAGACAGCTGACTGTCTTTCAGTTTCTAGCAACAGGCAAAGAGCAAGAAAATGAAAAAATAATTTTTACAGACGTAAGCAATGTGACAGTCTCCTTGGCATACAGGTGGCCACTGGAAAATCAGAAGGGAAGGGCCCAGGTTGACACACTAATATCAGTATCCCACTTCAACATGATAGACTAGCTGTGTGTGTGCATCTTACATTTACCTACAGTGCACCAGATACCGCATTTAATTAGAAGAGGGATGATAAAGAGAGTTTGAGTTTAGAAGGTGGCCAGGTGCCCAAGTAAGGTGGGCCCATCCGGACATGTCCAGGTACCCTGGCAGCCCAGTCTGGCTTCTTCATAGATAGAGAATAGCACCCTAGATTACAGCACCAGGGTGGAGACATGCTGGTTACCACGGGAACATCATGTCTTTGTATCCAAAAGTGTGGCTGAAGCGGAGCACACCACAATTGGCTAAAAATGGAATGGTAGATTGTCGTATAAAACACCAGGCGGACACTGTTTATGTAACAATATGTAATGAATGATGCTTAAAATTCTATAAACATCATTGCACATGATCTTTAAGGGTCGGTACACTTTTGTGACACATGGATGTCGGCAGATGAGGGCCCTCAGCCCACCTAGTCTGCCCATGAATGCTAGTATTGTGCTTCTTCAAGCTTTCCTGGAACTAGGTTGTCCCCTACCCCCAACTACCAGGATCCTGCTGTGTCTATCCCATGTGTTCTTCTATCCTGTAATTGTTTCTGCCCCCACCACCTCTTCTGGCAGGCTGGTCCATTTGTCCACCACCATCTATGTGAAGAAGTACTTCCTCACGTTCCCTCTGAACCTCCCTCCCTCCAGTTTCATCACATGTCCCCTTGTCCTGGAGCATCTTTTTCTTTGAAAAAATGGTATTTTCCTGCACCTTATTCTTCCTCTTGAGGTACTTAAATGTCTGTCATATTCCCCCCTCCGTCCTGTCATCCAGAGAGTACATATTTAAGTCCTTCAGCCTATCCTCATAGGCTTTGTGATGTAATCCCTGCACCATATTGGTTGCCTTCCTTTGTTCCACCTCCACCCTATCTCCATTCCACCTAGGGTTTCAAAATGATTAGCTACTGTGGCTGAACAGACCCCATATGTTTTAGCCTTCGCAAGAGGCCCTTAGCCACACATCGCGTAATGGTAAAAATTCCCACAGAGAGCAGACCACATTATTTTTAAATACCAACATGTTTAGAGGGCCTTTATTGTTTTTAAACACAAATTGACATGGGTATGTGGGTGTGGTGGGGGGAGACACTTTTATACACAAGGGAAAATGTTATTGGTAGATTGCGTAGGGTGGGAGATGGTTACCGGTATGATTATCATGTGCTTCAGTAGTTAGAGATTTTTTTCCCAAGATTCACAACACTCTGTTATGGAAAAAAAAAAGCATCTTGTAGGAGGTGCCTGGTAGTGTTTCTTTCTTCTTTTCACGCAAACAGCGCTGAGTCAGTACACACACTGGAGACTGTACTTGTTGCCTTTTACTTTCTTTCTGGCAGATCCGTGTTGCTTAGCAGCTCATACTGTTGTATGTTTTTCTTTTTTTTTTCTTTTCAGTCCCAGTGCTGCCTACAAGTCTCCTCCTGCTTTCCCTGCCTGTCCTCCTGTTCTGTTTATAATTCTCCTGTAAAGTAGCAGCTCCTTCCACATTTTATTTTTCACACGGACTCTGCTTCTCAGCTTTAACCTGGCTTGTGCTGCTCTGTTCACTTTCACTCAACTTATCTGCTCTATGTTTGTGTTTGAGATGCCTCCTTTTTTTCACAATAATAATAAAAGCACCCATGCACTTTGTCTATTCAGTGCCCTTATTTATATCCGGTTTCTCCTGTCTGCTTCTCCGTATATTTGTTTTTTGCTCATTATCATTTTTCTTACTTTCCTTTCAGTAGCTTGCTTCTCTCTCTCATATTCTGACTGTTTCTGTGTCTTTTTTTATATCCTCTGCTTCTCCTTGCCTTTTACCTCCTCCTCTGTCCCATAATCTTTCAGTATTTGCACAATGAAGTGCCCAGTTTTTTATATCTCGACCCCAGGCTGCTTTTCCCCTTTTACGTTTCAATACTTTTTCTTTCAGTGCCCATTCTCTCACATTCTTTTAGTTAATCTGTGTTGCACAATAAATATGTGCCTTTTTACTCCTGCTTCTGTTTGTGTTTCAGTACTTGAATTTAGTCATTTTAAATACTCTTTCAAGCTTCTATTCTTTTGTGTTGTACAATGTGCCTGCTATATCTCCCCCCAACTTCTCTTTACTGTGTTTTATCCTGAGTTTTTCTTCAGGAGCTCCTCTAAGTTCTTTGCACATTTTCCCCATCGTCTCTCCTGCTTTCCTCATTTCTCACTCATTGACTTAGTATTTGTTCCACTGTTTTCTTGTGGCCCAGTTTTTTTAATCTGATTCTTTGCCATTTCTTTCCATCTTCTCCAGCAAAATTTGGTTCCCTGCCTACAGTAAACACTCAAGTTAAATATTTCAAGTATGATGATCGTGATCAATGAACTGCTCACCCGTCTGCTCCATATCACTGCCGCAGCCCAAGGACTCTTCCCACTGCGAGCCCTCCCAACCCTCGAGAACAGCCGCACTGATTGATCGGAGAAGAGTGTCTGCGTAATTGCTGCAATCGGAGGCGATGCTGCTCATACAAGACTCTGGTCATGAAGGTGACAGTGACATACAATTCTGACACCCCTAGGGTGCCAGTACTTAGTTCACGCTAACGCAAGAGATCTACTATAGCACTGAAAACAGTAGTTTTTTGCCACTCTCCCGGCTGTTGATGAGTTATTTCGCCTCTGTGGCGCAGGGGGGGCTCAAACCTTTTAGCCATATGGCTTGTGGCTTCGCCAGTGGCAATGTGGCTAGTGGCCAGCAGGAACATAGCTCATCTATGTCCTCATGTAGGTAAGGCCTCCAGAATTGGGCACTGTACTTGAGGTGTGGCCCCACTTATGTTCTGTATAGTAGAATTATGACCTCCCTTTTTCTGCTGGTAGTACCGCTGCCCATGCATCCCAGCATCCGGTTTGCTTTTCCTGCTACCTTGTGACACTGACTTCCTACCTTGAGGTCATCAGAGATGATAACCCCTAGGTCCCTTTCCTGCTTGGAGCATTCTGTTTCCCCACCCCAGCTGGTTGTTTGTTCCTGGGTTTTTGTGCCCCATGTGCATTATCTTACACTTTTTTCTTTTTTTTTTCTATTAAATCTCAACTGCGTGCTTGACCAATCCTCAGGCTTATGCAGATCCCTCCTCAGTCTGTCCACATCCACTGGGTGTGTCCACTCTGTTGCAGAGCTTTGTCATCGGCAGACAGGCACATTGTCCTTTCTAGGTCCTCCATAATGTTACTGATAAAGATATTAGAGGACTTGACCTAGCACCGATCCCTGTGCTACCCCAATGGTCACTTTCCCTCTACAGAGTGACTACCATTTACCACCATCTTCTGTGTCCTGTTGTCCAGTCAATTCTCCGCCCACTTAACCACCATCTTACCCACTCCCATGCGCCTCAGCTTATTTAACAGCCTTGTATGCAGAACAGTGTTAGAGGCCTTGCTGAAGTCCAGGTAGGCCACATCCACTGCCCCCCACCCCGATCCACCTCCCTGGTCACCCAGTTGAAGAACTCAGTGGGGTTGGTCTGGTACGACCTCCCTCCAGTAAACCCATGTTGCCTTGGGTCCTGTAGACCGTTGGCAACCAGGTGTTCCACTATTCTTTCCTTCAGTAGTGTTTTCAAGATCTTTCCCACTACTGAGGTCAGGCTGACTGGTCTGTAGTTCCCTGCTTCCTCACTGTTTCTAGTTTTGTATAGAGGGACTGTATCAGCTTGCCTCCAGTCTCTGGGTACCTCCCCTGTTTGCAATGACAGGCTGAACAGGTTTGCCAGAGGATCCGCCAGCACCTCCCTCAGCATCCTCGGGTGTACCCCATCTGGCCCCATAGTCTTATCGACTCTTGTTTCCAGCTCCCTTAGAACCCTTTCCCTTCGAAAAGAGCCTATATCCATATATGTGCCCTTCCTTCTCATTTCTGGCCCATATCCTGCCCCCTCCTTTGTTAAGACTGAGCAGAAGTATCTGTTCAGTATGTCTGCTTTGCTGTTGTCAGTATGTGCTCTACAGCTGTCATCTTCCACTTTCAGCCTCACTATCCTCCTTTGCCTTCCTCTCCTCCTCGATGTACTCTGTAAAAGGTTTCATCTCCCCTCGCTAATTATTTTGCAATGCGGTCCTCTGGTTGTGCCTTGGCTTCCCTTACTACCCTTCCTGCCTCCCTTTGTTTCTCCTGGTACTGTCCCTGTCCCCTTCCACCTGTATCATTTTGTACTGCTTGAATTCCATTATTTTTGCTTTAACTTTCTCAGCTGCCTCTTTTGAAAACCATAATGGTCTCCTCTTCCTCTTGCTAACCTGCTTTACACAGAGTTGTGTTGCCATTGTTATCCTGGATTTGATCACTGCCCACTGTTCCTCTACCCCTATTCCAGCCAATGCCTCTTCTAAGCATTTCACAGTTTTTCTAAAATCTGTCTTCTTTAAAGTTGGACTCTTGTTCTTGTATGACGTGATTCCTCCCCCCTCAGTTTCTGTTGTTTTTATTCTTACCTGCATTATTTATTGTTCTATAAAGTTATCAATGACTGACCATCTATTTGTGTTGGTTGTATTATGACAAACTGCAATAAAGTATTGTAGAACCAAAAAAATAAATATAGGCCCTCTGGCATCACCAGGCAGACACTGGGAAAACATACTTTGGGGATCCATTTCAATTTATAGTTCAGATATTTTCAGTATTTAACTGGAGGGAAACTCTTTGGTTTGTTGCAAATGTGTTCTCCTGCTGGGCTGGCAACCTGCTAAGGAGAAATCCTGCTTGTTTGGACGAGTGTATTGGGTTTTGGCACCAGTGGTCCACCCAATAACCTGAACTGATCACTTGGTTCAAGCAAACTTTAAGGATACTGCCAGTGGTGGTGGTGGTTGGTGTCACGTGATTTAGCTGAGTTAGAAGCAGTCTGGCTCCCGAGGCTGCCTTTATAGCTCAAAAATTTGGGATCTAAGCCCAAAATAGTGTTTTCTTTGCACTACACGCAACAGCCAACAAGTTTAGAAGTAAGCCTGCTATGTTGGAAGGTGAAAAATCAGAGCCTTAGCAGCGGAAGAGCACAAACTTTCAGCTTCTCCTGGTAGCTCTGCTGAAGACGTTGCCATGATGGCTGAGCTGAGGTATGAAAAGGAGACAGAGACTGGACTGCTGGCCCACAAGCTCTGTGAGATTAAAACCTTTGAGTGGAATTCGCTCTGATTTAAATAACATCACTGTAACATTAGCGGCTGTTTAAAGTCTGTCGAAGCTCTGAGGACCCGAGTGGAACAAACAGAATCCAAAATAAGCCAGCTTGAAGACTGGGCCCATCCAGCAGAGCACCAACTTGCTCCCATGGAAAAAAACAAATTGCATCAACTCTGGGACTGGATTGATGATCAGGAGACAAGAAACCACAGAAATAATCTCTGGCTGTTTGGTCTGCAGGGTGGAAGGTGCATACCCTATTGACTGTTAGCAGCATGTGTAGCCTCAGCTACTAAATTATTTCTGGGATACAGCAGTCAAAATAGACAGGACCCATCTGGTTCTTTCAGGCCCACCACCGTCTACCTCACTTAATCAGCCTCCACCCATGGTGTTCCGATTGCTTTGGTATCTGGACCGGGAACATATCCCCCAAAGGGCTTGGGCCACTAAGGAGCTTGTGTGGCAGGGTGCTAAACTCGCTCTACATCCAGACTTTTCAAAATGAGTCATAGAGAAAATGAAAGCCTTCAAGTCTGGGACTTGGTGAAGGAGAAAGGCTTGATGTGCTATCTGGGTCCCCCAGCTACTTTACAAAATTTCTTGGACAACAGAATTGAGACCGTCACTTGCCCTGGGGAAGCACATCAGTTTTTGTTGGACAGTGCCAACTTTCCATCCTCTGATTTCAGTAATGGTGTCTGCTGCCATCAAGACCAGAAACCGCAATGGACGCCATTAGCTTCGAAGAGTAAACCTCCTTTGACCACCATGGATGATTGTCAGCTGACTACGCATCCTCATTCCTCAGCAGAAGAGGTCATGGATTGTGCCCCAGTGACTGTGGGCTGAAGAGGTTTTCTTCTCTCCCACCTTGAGTAGCTACTCTCATTAGTGTTGCCTTTAAGATTCAACTGTACACTAACAATGCGGGCTACTGAGGAGCCCGTTTATTATCCTTTTCCCTTTGACCATCTTACTGATTAATAATATGCCTCCAGGTATGTCTTACTGTGCAGTGTAATTCTGTATGCTGTAAGCGGTATGGTGGGGAAACTTTTGGGGAAGCTGAGGCAGTGTAGGTAGTGGAGGGGGGAGCTTTACCTCTGGGACAGCCACTCGAATCCCCTCTACTTATCCCAGGTCAGAGTACTGGCATTTCTATTACTTAAATCATAGCCGGGTTGAGCTATTACTTATTTTATAGCTCTGGATCCTGAGCGGCCTAGCCCAAAGAAACCAATTGCTTTACTCCTGGAAACACATGGAAAATGGCCTGGCTCCTATACACAAAGACTTCCTTAAGTAGTACAGTTAGGCTATAGTTTTGAATGCGATTGGTTGGGAGAAGAAGAAGAATCAGCATTTATATAGCGCTTTTCATACATCCAAAGCGCTTTACAAGCAATGCTAGACTGGTAGTGAAGTGACTGAATGTGTGGTGGCGGCCATATCGCACATCATCACCCACACACAGTCTGGATAATTGCATGAACCGGTTTATGGGAAGGAGAATGTTGGCCAGAACACCGGGAATGTTCCCTACTCTTTGCGAAGAGTGCCCTGGGTTCTTTTACTTCCACCTGGACAACACCAGGATGGGCAGAAGGGACCTCGGTTTAACGTCTCATCTGAAGACGGCACACCCCAGCAGTACAGCACCCCCCAATACTGCACTCGGATGCCAGCGATTTTTTTAGGTGCAAGTCCAATCCCAGTGTGGGACGACGAGAACCCACAACCTTCTGGTCCAGAGGCGGATGTGCTACCAACTGAGCCACGCAGACACCTGCTGGGGAGGCTCTGATAACAGGGATTCATGACAGACTGGATTCAGGCAACTCAGATTTTCTCTGTCCAGTGAGCTTGTCAGCAGCCTTGGAGCACAAAGGTGGTGGGGGGGGGGGTGTGCAGAACATGGTAGGTGAACATCAGCAAGATGTTTCATGGTATGTCAGAGGGGCCGTTGGGTAAATACATAAGCATTTGTTGCTCACCACTGTGCGATTTCCCCCATAAGATCAAGTGAGCAAGATTTTTAGCCTTGGGTGTATTGGGTTTTCTCGTCTGAGTAGGGGGAAACCGACAGGGAAGAGTCCTACACAACTAGTTACCTAACTCGTGTTGGGAAGCTCTGTTACTCCCTACCCGTTGCACACTTCGATTCACTATTTAGAACTACCTGGAGAGCTTTTGCTGGATTACTAGCCATGAGATATACAGGTATATGGTTCCTTAAGAACCTGCGTAGAATATTTATGGTGGCATTCTGCCTAGTGCCAGTTAATATTTCTCTGAAATAGGAATGTAGCTGTGATCTCAGCTGCCAAGACAAGGTCCACAATGCACTGGCTTGCTGATCTGACCTGTATCATACTTTTTCACTTGTTTTTGGTTGCAAATTTAAGGGACAGTACTGGTGGGGAGGGGAATCACCAACCTGCATAAGTAGGGTGGGTGGGTGGGTAAGTGGGTGAGCCTAGTGGCCTCATCCACAGACACTTACACTGGATGAACAGCACTATGGCTAACAAACTGTTTCTGTCCTGTTCAGCTTCATGTTACACCAGTTTTGATAGTTGTCCTGTTTTGTTGTTGATATTTTACAGCCCTGTTGGTTGTTATGCTGCTGCCTGGGATAAGGGGGAGGAGGCGGGGTTGGTTGAGGACTCTGAACTCTTTCTAATATGACCTACGAGGTCCTCTCTTGGAATGTCATGGGAATGAATGGTCTAATCAAGTGTAAAAGGGTGGTTTCCCACATCAGAAAGTTGGGAGGCTGGATTATTTTTCTTCAGGAAACGCACTTAACTAAGCCAGAGGCGGAGAAGATAAAAAATGAGGTGAAAGGGGCCGCTCTATGACTCCTCATTCACAAGTAAAAGGAGAGGGGTGATGATACTACGCACTAAAAAGGTTAATTGGGTCACACGCCAGGCACATAAGGATGCCCAGGGCAAGTGGCTTTTGTTAGTGAGCACTCTTGATGGCTCTCTGATGACTTTATTTTCGGTCTGTGGACCTAATGAGGATGGCTCCTCTTTTTTTCCATCATATGTCCCAAGCTCTGTTAGACGTCAGGAGGGGGGAGGTTATTGTCAGGGGAGATGACGAATGAAGTGCCAGATATTTTATATGACCACAGTGGTCAACCTGCCCAGTTAGGCACACCTGGTTCTAGGGCTTTGCATTGGTTAATGGAGGATCACAGGTTACAGGATATTTGGAGATTAAGCCATCCTTGTGATAGAGATTATACTCATTATTCATCCTTGCATAAGTCTTACAGTAGGATGGATACATTTCTAGTCTCTTCCCCTATAGTTAAGAGGACATTGGCCTCTATAATTGAATCCATCTTCATTTCAGACCATTCCCCTATCACATTCACCTTTCAGCAGGAAGGGCTGGGTTTGGAAGCGGAACACTGGCAGTGTAACATTAGCATACTCAGAGACACCAGGTTCAACACTTGGCTTAGGCAGGAAGTGCAGGGCTATCTAACACTCGATCATACAGGTGCAACAGCTACTAAATAGGTGTGGGAAGGCTTAAAATCCCACCTATGAGGCAGAATAATTGCTTATGCCTCCTCTCATAATAAGGAGAGGGGCAATAGGCTCCAATCTCTGGAAAGGTGGTGGAAACCTTAGAAAAACATGAGACCGGGCAGGCTGACCCCTCCCTCCTTCAAACTTTTAAAACACATAAGGTACCAGATTAATATGCTCAGTACACAACAAGCTGAGTCTGGCCTCTATAGAACTTGGCAAGCCTGCTTTTGGGGGGTTGGGGGTAAAAGGCATGGTGTGTTCTTGTCTGCCATGTTCTTGCCTATTGCAGTAAGCAAATGTAAGCAGATAGCAAAATTCTAGGGATTAAGCAGGGGGAAAATATTATCACAGACCCTGTGGGTATAAGTGTAGCTTTCAGGAATTTCTATTTCAATCTGTATGCCTCAAAGAGGCAAACAGGGGATCCTCAGGAGGATATACAGGACTATTTGGCATCTGTTGCCTTGCCCCAGCTAACAGATGAACAGCAAAGGGGATTGGAAGGTCCTATTACTTCTTATGAAATCCAGTCAGCCATAACCCAACTCCATGGAGGTAGAGCCCTGGGACCAGATGGGTTCCTGGTGGAGGTCTGTAAAACTTGAGGGGATCTGGTGAGCTCATTGTTGGCAGAAACGTTACATGGCAGCAGGGGGACCTGCCAGCCACTGTGAACAATGTCACCATTACAGTTCTTTCCAGAAAAGGTAAAGATCCATACCAGTGCTCCAGCTACCACTCTATCTCACTTTTGAATTTGGACTATGAAATATTGGCCAAGGTTTTGGTGAATCAGATTATTAATATTCTGCCACTTTTAGTCCATCCTGAACAGGCGGGTTTTGTGGCAGGTTGAGATGGAGCGGACGACATCAGAATGGTCAACCTGATAGGGCTTTGGCATCCTCACCAGATGCTGTGGCAGCTGTAGCCCTGGACACTGAGAAGGCATTAGACTCTGTCGAATGGCCTTATCTCTTAGCCATCCTTCGGAAATTTGGTTTGGAGGAAAACTTAATTCGCTGGATTCAGCTCATTTATTCTTTGCCTCAAGCCACAGTTCTTACTAACGGGAGACTTGCCCCACCTGTTAAGCTACGCAGAGGCACCTGGCAGGGCTGTCTCCAGCTCCAGTGCTATTGTTGTTGGCTATCAAGTCCCTAACTCAGAAATTGAGAGTCCGCACTCATACAAGGAATTGAGGAAGGTCACAAGTAGGAGGCAGTAGAAGTAGGAGGCAGTATAGCGCAATGGTTTAGGGCTCTGAGCTGCAAATCTGGGTTTGAATCCCACAGCCCTCGCTTGTATACTGTGACCCTGAGCAAGTTACTTAACTTCCTTGTGCTCCCAGGTCACACCTGGAAACAAGCTTCCGCTTAGTGTGCCTTTCCTGGTTGAACAATTTACCCTTTCCCTTGCTATGCTTTTTGCAGATGATATACTATTGACCATAAAAAATCCAGCCACTTCTGTACTGGCATTAGTTTGTCTGGTTGAAGTTTTTTTGGCTCTTTCTAGGCTCTAAAATAATTGGTGTAAGACAGACACTCCATTTGAATTCTCACTGTACTGCTTATATGTTATCAAGCACTGGATTATGTTGGGGGGTCTCAACCTAATAAATATCTAGGAATATACATTTCCCCAAGTTGGAAGACTTGGCCTTCCTTAAATTTTACCCCATTACTTAAATTTAAAGAGGATGTCACCAGATGGAAACATCTACAACTGTCCCTCTGGAGGAAGGTGCAGACTTTACAAATGATGGTCCTCCCCCAAATTGTTCTATATAATTCGATACTTGCCCCTAAGGCTGCCCTAGTCTATATGGCAACAGCTGTCCGCCATTACTTCTGACTTTTTATGGGAAGGTGGCAAAGCTCACTTTTCAGCATTGCATCTGATTGCCTCAAAAACCAAAGGTGGATTCCAAGCTCCCTGGTTCAAAGGTTGCTATTTAGCCTTGGGTTTGAGGCAAATCTGGATGTGGTTTAATGCCGGAAAAGGTTCGAGCAGTGGCAAGATGGCTGGACCTAGAGAAAGATAGAAGTGGGGACCACCATGAGGAGTCCTCTGGGACTTGGCACAGTGGGCGCACTGTACTCCTACTCAGGAGTTCACTCTTCATGTATGGCAAACAGTTTAGCACATTTTGGGGTCAAACTGGGATGTGCCCATCCCATGCTGGCCCCTGTGGCATAATACTGGTTGAAGATAGGATGTCGGTCACTGTTTTGGTCTATTTGGATACGGGGCGGCATGTCGCAAATGGGAGACGTTTTCTGTCCTAGTACCAAATAGTTAAAGTCCTACTCTGACCTACAAAAAGAAGCCTCACTTCTGGCTTCATACAACTGGTGATACCTCCAACTTTGTCACTTACTATCCAAGATAGTAGGTACGCAGCTGCAATTGCGAAGCAGAAGTAAGTGGGAAGAAATCCTGGGGGGTGTTCAACTAGTGAGAAACCATGTAATGCCCCTCCCCGCATAGGATTATTCTACAAAGCTATTCTTGAGGACTACACTCCTGACGCAACTCATTTAAAGGCACAATGGGAGAAGTTGCTGGGCCATGCCCTTAGAGATGAAGACACTGTTTCTTGTTGCTCTATGTATTATTATTATGCCTACTGATAGTTGAGGGATTATTTCTTTAGAAGGGACTGTATTTCTCTTTATACGCACAGCTGTTTGGTTAAAGCTGTATAAGGAGTGGCGTGCTAACTTGTACAATGGGTATTTGTATGAGCATCACATGATTCTTTATGCATATATGCATTAATCTCAGTATATTTCCTTAGTCTGTAATCCAAGGAGCAGATATCTGCTCTGGCCAGGTTCTGAGATGGTATACGGAAGATACACAGCAGATGTAATGTTGAGCTTGTTATCTTGCAAAACCTCAATAAACTTATCAGGCCAGATGACGCAATGGGAAGTGTTGCAGTTTGTCATGGTGACACACTCCAGGTGCCTTTTTTTTTTGTTGTTTATACAAGATAATCAAGTATCCAGACAGGCTGAGAGCTGCATGTTGTGGACCCACAGTACAGGAGGTCGTCATTTGGACAGTGATTGCATTTTATTTTTCCTGAGTATTGCAGTCCCTCCCACCAGCCTGATGTCAGGCCAGCACTCTGATGGTCTCTCATGATGCAGCTACTGTAAGCACACGTGCCCCCAAAAAAAAAAAGAAGGTTGCCTGGGCCACCACAGGGGGTCTCTGCATTGGTAGACACCAACATCCTCCCTCCCCAGGCTGAGTCTTACAGCACTCGGCAACCTTGGCTGCTAACTCCCAGCTTGGGGAGTCTGCCCCAAACTTTGGTCACCGGCATGGAAATGCAACACCCTGATACTGTGCTATTTCAACTTGTACAGTGCTCTGAACAGTAACAGAAGAGTGCATCCTAAATAAACTCCATTATTATTAGCATTGAGATGGTGTGGGGGTGTGTGGGTTGGGGGGGGGGCAACACCAGAGGAGTACATCTTGTGAAATGTTAGGACAGTTAGAATAATTCTGCCTGTTGGGGCTACCGAAAGTACAACAAACAAAAACTAAATGTAACCCCCTTGTTACTCGGGGTTACTAGAAACCCAGTATGACCTAGTGGTAGGCAGGTAAAGCAGCTTGTGAAACTCCAGTTAAATGGATTTCACACTGTCTCACTCTGTTCTCAGTCTCAGCTGAGACTGAGGGATGACATCACCATAGAACTGTCGCAGCTGCATGAGCCACAATGGAATCTGCAGCAGGGAGTTGGAGTAGAATGTTGGGAGGTTTGAACAGTAGTCTGTAGGTCAGTTGGAGTTTGGAGCTTGCTGAGAGAGGAGCACAGCAGCTCTGTGTAGCCTCGTGGAGCCTCAGCCCTGACATAGGGCTACATTCAGGAAAAAGGTGTGTGTTTCCACCTAGAGAGAGACACATAAGCTAGTTTAAAGTGGTGGACACCACTGAAGTGGGTCTCAGTGGGATGGGGCAGGAAAGTTTAGCCTGCATATTCCAGGGGCAATCCCCTGGCTTCTGCTAGTGGAGAAGCTGCCTATTTTGTCCAAGAGTTTTGGGAAACGAGAAGATTTTGTGATTCGTCTGTGGGGCACCTGCAATCGGAGGGTGAGTTTCTGCTCTTTCTAAAGGGCCCATGTTTTCACCCTGGGACTTGTGTGATAGTGGGGATTGGACTACTGAAATAGTGGGAGGCTTAGAGTAATAGGCTTAGCCAAAAGTAAAAGTATGTTCAAGTCCAGCACATAGTGGAAGTCAAAACATGTAGAGGAGATGTGACATACGTCTACCCAGTAATCTACATTGCCAAGCTTTCAGAAAAGAGTTGTTTAGTTTGCAGAGAAATGGCCGGGTATGGATTGTGGGAGCTGGAGGTGGGAGACCCCCATCTTTAGTAGCCAGGTCCACCTCTACGGATTTGCTTTGTGGATTTCTACTTTGCCCCTTGCACTTGGCCAGTGATGAGGGAAGTACCCAGACGTGGGATTGGAAGGAAAATTCCCTCTAGGAGTCGAAGGCTCTAAAGTGGTTTGGGGAGCCACAACAGGAAGACTGGTTCATTTCCCAAAATGGACCGCAGATCAAGTGGCCGGCAGGGGAGCCGGGCCAGTGAGGAAAACCCAAGCAGTGTACAAGTCGGGCTGTGTACCCAAAGCTCCATGCCACTCCAGGCTGTGTGCCTGATGGGTTCAGAGCCTGAGGGCTGGAAATGTGAAGAAGTGTTCTGTTGTCTCTAATCTGCATTACCAGGAATGTAGCCCCGTGGGGGTCCGTCTATGCTTTGTTTGTTCAACTTGGATGTGAATAAAAGCCACACCATAGAATCCCACTCCTGGTTCTGGACATTACAGTTATTGCTTCCTGTGTTCGGATTTACTTGGGTGCCCCTGTGCAGAGTAACCTAATCCTCCCTGAACCCAGTCCCCACCAGGTACTGCTGTCAGCTTCAACAGCATGCCACCTGTCATTTTGCAAAAAGGCAGGGGTCCGAGGTTACATAAAGCAGGAAGAACATAAATTGGGAGTCTGTGTGTCTCGCTGAGCTGCAAAATAAATATGTACTCTCATCTCCTGCAGTGATCTTGGCTGCAGTTGACTTTGTTTTGGGGAGGTTAAGTGCCTGGTGTTTGCTTGCTTCTGCTCTGTTTGTTAGCAAAAGCACCATCTTGTTTTCAGAGCAGCCTTTTTGTTTGCAACAAACAATATGTATTTGCATCCTGCTCACCTGGCATGACAAAGCAAACCAGTTGTTTCAGAAGTCCCTGCTTCCATGTGTGCTAAATCCATCTCTGATTAAACACAATGTCCATAATGCTCAAGCGTCTGTCACTGAAATGTGGGACACAGATGTTCAAAATGTGGGAAGATCTGGGACATTAACCCTCATAATGTGGGACACCACCAGTCATGAAGTTACAGATATGAACCATAAAATGTTAGAAATCAGTCCCTTTATTGTTTTATAGTTTTATTTTAACACGGCATTGAATAAAGCCTGCAGGCTAATCGCCAGAGCCCATAAGTATATGCATACATGTAATTTATATGCACAGATGGGTTGGCTACACCTGAAAGGTAGCTTTAGTATCAGACCTGCCTGTTAGCCAAAAAAAAACAGCATTAGGGCTCACCTTACTAGGGGTCCAGAACCTCCTAAGCCTTGCAGTGAACCCCCACCAGACCAGAGGTACCTACAGTAAGCCTTATAAGATCCCTTTCTGTCACACTTCTCAAGGGCAGAGATCTTTTGAGTACCGTGCCCCCACTTGGGCTCAACTCTCTTGGTTGTGATGTACTTGTTGAATCTAAGCTTGGGCCTTTTAAACGTAAGCTTCGGCAGCACCTCTCAGCACTCTGTACCTGCCCAACTTAGGGCACCTTGGACTGTTCACTACTCTAGACTTGATCTTCACACTTAAATCCTTGCCATTATCACCCTATCTCTACCTCCCAGAACCTGCCTTCCTCTCTCCTCTGCTTCCCATCACGCTTGTCCCTTTCTCGCCCTACTACCCTCCTTCATTTAACAATGCCTCCTTTGGCTGACCTGCCCTACCCACAGACTTCATGCCAAGTGTCCTGTACACCTTGAAACATACTTGCCTTTTGGACTCCTAGTGGACTGTGTATTGCTCTTGCTGATTTTGCCTGAATTTATTTATTTTATTTTGTTTTAGTTGTTTAACCAGGAGTAGCACACTAAGCTGAAAGCTTTTATTTACAGGAGTGACCTGGGAGCACAGGGAAGTTAAGTGACTTGCTTAGGGTCACACAGTATGCAAGTGGAAGCTGTAGGATTCAAACCCAGGTCTGGTCTGCTGGATGTCACCAGATTTGCTGCTCAGAGCCTAAAACCACTGCGCTACACTGCCTCCCTAATTTTATACTATGTCTTCTTGTACAACGGGTAGTCTAAATGATGTACCAATTTCTTGTTGTAATTCAAAATTATGGCATTCCCTTCTACTGTAATTTCTGCCCTGTCGTAGTTTTAACTTTTTGTCTGGATTTGTCTTCATTACCCTCTGACGTGGACCTTTTTTATATTAGTTCTCAGCTCAAATGTACATGTAATCCGAATCAATAATAAAATAAAGAAGTTGAATTTAAAAAAAAATATATATATATAAATACCTTAAAAAATTATGAATTTCTGTCTGCATTTAGTGCACCTTTCCTTTGTAGGCGGTACCTTTTCTTTGTTGGATGGATCAGGGCTAGAGCAGTTTAAAAGTGTAAAATGAGGGACCTCCAAGCAGTCCCAGTGGCTCGGCAGTAGCACTACTTTCTGCCATGCTGGTGACCTGGGTTCAGGTGCGGACTTGGGTTGATGGGGGTTGGCCAGGGGTTGAGAATCGAGCATCCTAGGGACTGCTTGTCTGTCAGGGAGGGGAGGCATGCCGTCTCTACCATTGACTGTCACCAGGTGGATATGCAAAATGGAAGTGGGCTGCTCTTGGCCAAGAAAAGGTCCAAACATCAGAAACATTTTAAATCTTCTTAATACTGCCCCAGCATTTCACCACCTTGTATGTGGCTTCTTCATTAGTTGTTTTTGCTACCACGTGGAGGCCTGATGGTAGTCCAGGTGTGAGTTGCATAGTATGGAGGGGCCACAGTTCCATAGTGTGAGCATGGCTCCACACGCACATACCTACGTCCCACTGCAACAGGGCACTAAGGGAGTAAATGGAAAAATGGTGCCATGGAAACGTTATGAAGCCCTGATTGCTCTCTCCAAACCCATGCCATCACCTGGTTACCGAAGGAACTGGATTATGAGCGCCGGGGGAGGGGGGGGAAGAGGACTGCCCTTCCCCTACTGGCCCTGCCAGTGGGCAGTCCATGGGGGACTGCTCTGGTAAGTACCAGGAGAAGCGCACCTGGATTGGCAGGGGGAGTGGACATGGCTGATTGCCTTTCCACATGGACAGATGAAGAAAAAACGTTATGCGAAAAAAGAGGAACATCCCTCTTAATGTGGGACAATTGAGAGGTATGACAGTGTTCCATCAGGGCAACTCCAATAATTTTTTGAATCCATGGGACAAGATACTGCCCAGATGTTATTGACTGCTGACATAGTGGGGAGGGGGGGAGGTAGTGTTCCAGTCTAGCCTTCACTCACTGGCTGAATCCTCAGCCTAGCAGCAAGCTACAGCTTGCCCTCCCATGAGCAGAAACCTAGGGGCAACCAGATTTCCAGAGATTAACTTTGATTCCATCAACAGGGACACCAGGCTGGGGATTTCATCTCCTCACTGTTTTCTCCTCTGTACCCCTTGTATGGCCCCCTCGATCAGGGGAGCCTGTTCAGTGAAACACATCCAGTACCTAGCCAGAAAGGAAGGGCATTGTCCTCCATATGTCCCCTGCAGGACATGCACAAACGCCTATGGCCTGTGCATTGTGCTTCAAGGGAGCAGGTATTGCTAATATAAATTACTTCTCCTGAACCGTGCATTTTCTTCCTGCATGGCACCGTTCCCTTGAGCCAGCAGGGACCAGCTGAAGATCAACAACCAGGCAATCGTGGTAGCACTCTGAACCAGTAGAATCTACAACAGAAAGTTCAGGGTAAAGAATTCCAAAGCTTTATTCGTATATTCCATAAACATGAGGTAATACCCTGAAATGGTTCACAGCAACAACCAGCTGCTTTGGCACAGCCCCTAGCGTTTCGACTCTAAAATGAGTCTCTTGACGGGGTCTGTTTGTGGTAAGCACCAGCCTTTTCGGCGGGTCGCAGCATTATCCTTTTGGACCAGTTGAAGATCGTCTGGAACCACTCTCCCTCCCTTCCCAAGGCAGGAGACGTACACATCCGGGGCAGTTTCTGCCTTGGTTGATTGACCTGCAATGTCCTGGGTGCAGGGGGAGAACTGTGCCATCATAGATGCTTTAACCAGTGACATCATTTGTTGCAGTCTCTCACTGGCTCCTGACAATGATATCACTGGTGCCTTTGCATAAACAGGCGGTAATTACATGCTGGAGGCACATATGCTGGCTGCTTCCGTAGTTCCACGGCCCCGGACAGGTGCAGGGTGCGCTTTATTCGCTACTACATGCACCTATA
Organism: Neoceratodus forsteri; assembly: GCA_016271365.2. Lineage (NCBI taxonomy): Eukaryota > Metazoa > Chordata > Ceratodontiformes > Ceratodontidae > Neoceratodus > Neoceratodus forsteri. The sequence continues at coordinate 444,202,511 of JADMNL010000023.1, forward strand.
TGTGCCCCCCCCCCAGCACACAGGACTCCGCAGGGGAGCCAGAGTTGGGGTAGTGAACCCAGACACACATACAGTCGGATGTCCTTTGAGTTCCCTGAGTGGATCACTACGCTGCAAGGTGCATATCCGGTGCAGCATGACCAGCCCCTGCAGGCACCCCGAACTGCAGTTTCGCCAGCAGTCACCACTTCCAGTGCACAGAAGTGCCCCTTCCCTAATGTACCCCTGCATACGTCAGCCCCATCTCCATGTGGTCGAACATACCCCCCAACACAGTGTAGCCCCGTCCCCCTGATGTTGAAGCATACCCCAACACATGTCAACCTGGTCCCCGTAAGACTGAACACACCCCTGCCTCACCACATGGTAGCCCTGACCCCTGCTCTGTACATACCTGTCACCCCCAGACATATGGCAGCCTGACCCCTGTTAAGTACATAAGCCCTGTGCCCCAACACATTGCAGCCCCAATCCCGGTGCCCCCACAGTACCCGTGGTGGACATAGGTACCCCACCCACCCATGGCACTGACAACCCCTCATCTGTTAGTGCCATGGCCCCGGATGGCCAGTGGCACAGTCCTCCGCACACCTCCTCAGCCACCGGCCGTCTGACTGATGCTGGGAGCACACTGCCATATGTACATCTGGAGTACTGCGTGCAGTTCTGGAGACCCCGTCTCCGCAAGGACATAGACAGGGTGGAGGCTGTCCAGAGGAGGGCAGCTAAAATGGTGCAGGGTCTGCACCAGAAGCCGTACGAAGAGAGACTAAAGAAACTTAATATGTATACCATCGAGGAAAGGAGGGAGAGGGGGGACATAATAGAAACTTTCAAGTACTTCAAGGGAATCAGCATAGTCCAAGAGGGTAGCATCTTTCAGGAAAAGAGATGTGCAAGAACAAGGGGGCACAATTTGAAGATAGTGGGGGGATGGCTCAGAGGTAACGTGAGGAAGTATTTTTTCACAGAGAGGGTTGTAGATGCATAGAACAGCCTTCCTGAGGAGGTCATGGGTTCAAAAACAGTGGGGAATTCAAGAATGCATGAAACAGACATAAGGCAATTCTAGTGGGGGTAGGAGGAAGTAGGCTGTTGGTTAACTAGGATCTGCAGCTTAACCATTAGGTAGGGAAATGGGCAGACTAGGTGCACCAAGCAGTCCTTATCTGCCGTCAAATTCTGTGTTTCTATACGCAGCATGCTCCCAGCATCAGTCGGATGGTCAGCGGCCATGGAGGTGTGTGAAGGGCTGTGCCACTGGCCATCCGGGGCCATGGCACTGGCTAACAGGTATGGGGTTGAGGGGAGGGAGTTGTCAATGCCATGGGTGGGGGGGGTCCTATGTCCACGTGTACTGTGGGGGCACTGGGATCAGGGCTATAGTGTGTTGGGGGGTAATTACTGAACAGGGATTGGGGCTGCCATATGTCGGAGGTGGAGGTATGTACTAAATGGGGGTTGGGGCTGCCATATGTCGGGGGTGGGGGTATGTACTAAATGGGGTTGGGACTGCCATATGTCGAGGGTGAAGGGGTGTGTACTAAACGGGGAATGGGCTGCCAGCTGTCAGTATGTACTGAACGGGGGTTGGGGCTGCCATATGTCGGGGTGGGGGGGTATATACTGAACGGGGAGTGGACTGTCCACTGTCGGGGGGGGGGTACTGAACGGGCTGCCAACTGTTGAGAGGGGGTGTATGTACTGCACGGGAGTCAGGGCTACCATGTGTTGGGGCGGAGGTCTGTTACAGAAACTGCGTTGGGGCAGCCGTGTGCACAGGGATAAGGGAGAGATCCTCTTCCCTAGCGAGGTCCAGGTCACTGCTGCAGCTGTTGGGTAATAAACATATGTAACCTCTAGGTGGTGCTACCCCAAGGGATTATACCCCTGCCTGTGTGACTAAGTGCAGGTTGAGAGGCCTGAGTTTTAAGAACGGGTGCCTCCACCTGGAGGACAGGGTTGATTGTAGCATAGCTGCCTTGGGTACAGCCCTCTGGGAAACTGTTACCCCCCTCTTTCTCCTTTAGTGGCTTAGACTGGTCAATGAATTCACAATTGCAATTAACACCAGGATACAGTGTCAACCCCACACTTGTTGCACTTACCACCAGGGTTGGATCAGCTGGCTCTGCCCTGGAGACCCCCTGCAAAATAAGTCCTGCAGTGGAGAAAAGCAATAGCAATACAGTATCCCCACCACATAGGTACACAATAGCCAGGTTAAATGCAAACAGATATAGATCTGATTTAGTGGGGGACATGAACAAGGGTGGGGCAGAAATCAGGTGGTTGATTCTAAATCTGATTTACACACAGGATAAGCATGCAGGCCTCTAAGAGTCCCACTAGCACAGTCTTACCCACACACTCTGGGTACCCAGTTGGTTTGCAGGCTAGCCTGAAACATTGCCCAGAATAGGCCGGAGTTGCAGCTGTTGGGGCCCTTGGGAAAAAGAAAACGCAACATGCATCTTAACCCACAATTTGTATTCCAGAGCCGGGGGGTCAGTTCGTGAAACTCAATCAAAACAATTAAATCAGATGGCACACCTTGATTTGAGCTTTGTTGCAGGGAGCTACACTGCTGTTTACTCACAATACCCAGACCCGGTTGCAAGATGGATGAAATGGAGACCTCAGGATGAAGTGCTGATTTGCCAGGAGAAGCAGGGCCCACACGATTCACCGTGGTGTTGTTCCTGTTCGTTGGTTTTGAGCAGGGAACTGAATCCCCAGGCAGGTCTCTTGTCTGGTGATTCTCTGCAGTCTAGGCTAAGATGTTGAGGCCCAGACCCAGTGGAAAAGTCTGATACAGTCCAGTAATGTGCTGGATGCAGCTTCTAGCATGCGTGACATATTCAGCAAAGTGGGGAACCAAATCGTGACCCACCATCCACATTCAGCACACTTATAGTAAAGGCAAGTAAATACCACAGTTCGGATGACAGTCCAGTTACAACTCACAGTGTCTCTGAGCAAACCGTAAGCTCTGCGGTTGTTTTGAAAGTCCTGACAGGCCGATCGCATACAAGCAAGTCTTGAGTCCTCTTCAGGTGAAATTAGTTACAGTTCAGGAAGAAGACCACAAGTTCGGATAAAGTCCAATTCTATGCTCAAGGTCTCTTCACTTAGGAAGATGATAGCAGGCAGGCCAGACACAACCTTCCCACCGATTTCCCCTGCGCACTACGCAGGAGCAGCTGCTCGAATTACTCGAGCTGTTCACTCTCTCAACTCCAATCTCACACTGACTCACTGCTGCAGGCAGCTCTTGGCTTTCCCAGTGATCCAGAAGGCTTGATTTATTGATTCCTCTGTCTGTCACAGCAAGAGCTCCCCCTCTAGGTCCATTTAGGCGCCAAAGGGAGAAAACTACAGTTCCTACAGAAATTCACTCCCATAAGACCCCTGGGGGCAGCCTACATTTTAGGGCCCCCAAAGATATGGATTGGTGCATACTGGCAGTCCAGAACCAAAATGGTGGTGCAAACCAGAAATGTCCATGCTGCAAAGGAAGGCATGTTAGACAAACTACATTATCATTATTATTAATGCAGACAGTCGGCAAAGAATCACAAGTTCTAGCAGGGCTCCCTCTGCACAATTAGCGATGGCAGAATGGAACAATATTACTGCAGCTCGGGCAGGACTCGAGCCTAGAACTACTCAGCCCCTACCCAGATTAATTATAACAATGAGATAGGCAGCTCTTAGAGACAGACATGGAGGGTAACAGTGCACTCACATGCTGACTCTTTTAAACCAGTAAAGACACAGAACACCAGCCTGGCAGTGGGCATTTAGGCAAGCCCAGGAAGACAATTTAGGAACCCCCATTTGTAGGGGGGTTTCACAGACTTCAGGTTTCAAGTTTATTGTGAAGGGATATATATCCATTGAGCAAGCTCATTTGCAAGGTCTTGTGGGACAAACCTACATCAAATACAATACATAGTGCAATGCATGATAAAGGATAACAAATACATAGTGTAAAAACAGCAAAAAAGATAACAGATTCTAATGGCTATTATTTACAGTATATACAATAAATAACCAGAGTATCATATAGGTAGGAACAATTTTCAAGCATAAATGTAAAAAGAGTGTAACAATGTAGACAGAGGAAGGGTGGATATCAATAAGTATAGTAGGTAGATGCAAGCAATAGAGGTCATTGGGGGGGGACTTGGTCATCAACCACTTCAGTGACACGAATGCCAGCCCCCAGTCATCGAGACACCAAGGTAGGGGCTTGGCTCAGGCATTGCTATACTTACTATGGACAATATGTTGCTGTTATTGACAGGTCGTGGCCTGTCATAGACATCAGTTCTTATGGCCCCTGACCAGGGTGTCATCGACACTCGAGCGGTACTGGCATAATTTTCAGAGATGATACGACGTATTACCAGGCTTACCTGTGTAGCCTGTGTTATTGATGGGTATTATTGGTAATCAGCCCCCGCTGATGCCATCTTCCAGTACACTGCAGGTACCTCCTTCTCAGCTGCCGGCATCGCCCTCGGTTCCTGTCATGCCAGAAAGGTCAACGAGGTTGAATATAATCCTCACCTAGTTATGGAGGAGGATTATGAGGAGGAAGAAGATTATGAGGGAGAACAGTATGCACCGTGTTCCAGTTCTACCCTCTCCTCTTGTGTTGAAGATTCTGTGGTATATGTACACCTAGATCACTTCCAGATGATCCTACTTTTCAGTCTGTGCTGCAGCAAATGGCGAGTGCCACGGGGATTTGCTCTTCATTCTGCTTGCTTTGCTGACACTTGTAATTACAGCTGAGGACGTCACCAATAAACAGGGGCCCTAACCCGATTTTTCAGCAAAGAGTCTCTTATTCTCCAGAACCCTAGACACATCTGGAGTAGCTCTGTCCGACTTTCCCCCAATTAACAACTCATTCACCAGCCCACACACAGATGATGATCACTGAAATGCCTCGGTTCCTGACTCACCCCCAGAGTGAGTCTGCTTCTGGTCATGTGCCACAAGGGCAGCTATGAGGTCCGCCTTTTTCTTGTGTTTTAGTCCTTCAGGCTGAATCCCCTTTTCCTGGCACCTTTCACAAAGATGTGGCACAGTAAGTGAGTTATACTCCGTGGAACTCATTCCCTACTGCTACGCTATACTGTGCTAACTAGAAACAAATAAAACTGTTGTACAAATGTATTCCCTTATATATCCTGTTTTGCAATGCTAAGGTAACTGTTCCACTGGCAAACTCTGTATCTCGGTGAGCTACGCAGTCCGCTATCCTCACCCTACCACTGCCAACCAATTGTGACAACCCACCTTTCCCTCTGGGCTGAAACAGCTTTTAGAGAGTTGCCTGTCCTCGGGTATTCGCTGCCACCAGCTGGACTGCCTTCTAGCACCTCCTTCAAGTTTACAAACTTGAATAATTAAACATGCAATTGTACAAGTTAAAGTCTGGTAGTGTGTCTCTCTCGGGTGGCGGATGCTACACACAGTTTACCTCAGCCAGTGGAAACCAAATATTACCTTAGAAAAATGACATCACAGTTACAACTGTTGAGCAAATAAATAGCTTTTTTCTTAACAGAAAGTGCACTGAGCATTTACAGGATATATATTTACAACACAAGAAAATAACACTAATACAGGAAAAGTAAACAGATGCTTTTAAATAACAGATGGCAAAAGAAAAATGCTGCTACTGCAATATGCTAATACTAAACTTACCCTTCCCTGTCCTTTCCAGACACCACTGGACCCTATGCTAACTGCCAGCTCCCACGGACATAGATAGAAGGGTAGGCTCTAATCTTAGTTACTCCCTCCAGCTTCCAAAGTAAGAGGAACACCCTTCTCTGTCTTTCAGAAGATTATATACTCTCTTGAGAATAGGTCATTCCTATTCTCCCTTTGAATGCACCAACCATCTAACATGTATGTATTTAATTGTTCCAGTCAGACTGAACACCTATCAATGATCAATTATATTCCCTTTTACCCTTAAGTTCATATTTGAGTGAACCAATCTCTTCAAACTGGCCTGTGTGAGTGGACATGTCCACTCAAGATTTAGGACCCAGATCTTATCTAGCCAGATGCTGCTGGACAGGGGATTTTAGCCTGTGTTTTTTTTTTTTTTTTTCTTCAAACTGCTAAAAAAACACCAGCTAGAGAATCCAACCACCAAGGACATAATCCAGACCATTAACTCTTTCCTTCCCATTTCTGTCACGATGATAATTTATCGTTGTGAAAAAACAATAATGCGATTATTGTGTAGTGCGCTATATTGCGATACACTGTGATAAAGCATCTTAACTTGCTGCTCTAGCATCGTGTCCCTCTCTGGGTGCAAAAGAGTTCCAAGAAGTCCAACCATATTAAAGATCAGTTCCAGAAATGTGTAATATAGTTTATTTCATCAGTCAGTTTGAGTATGATAGACTTGTACATTAATATAAAAAATTGTATTTATATGTTTTATTAATTTTCATTTAGGCCCAAGTATCCCTGATGATCAGGGAAGGGCGGTGGATGTATCCTACTTAGATTTCAGTAAGGCCTTCAACAGTGTCCCACACAGACAACTGGTAAACAAGCTGGGCAGCCTGGGAGTGGGTCAAAAGGTAGTAAAATGGGTACAAAGTTGATTAACAGAAGCCAGATGGTGGTGGTAAATGGGGTTCACTCTGAAGAGGGCACAGTAACCAGCATGGTGCCACAGGGGTCCGTTCTGGGACCAGTCCTCTTCAACATCCTCATTAGTGACATTGTAGAAGGGCTGGAAGGGAAAGTATGCCTATATGCAGACGATACAAAAATCTGCAACAGAGTAGACACACGGGGGGGAGGGGGGTTAGAAAACATGAGGGAGGACCTGAAACAGCTGGAAGAATGATCAAGACTATGGCAACTAGGATTCAGTGCCAAAAAGTGCAAAATTATGCACGTGGGGCACAGGAACCCAGGGGCAAAGTACAAGTTGGGAGAGGAGGAGGTGTTGGCAGTAAGGCAAGAAAGGGACCTGGGGGTAGCAAAGCAGTGTGATAAAGCAGTAGGAAGGGCTAGTACAATGCTGCGGTGCATAGAGGGGTATCACCAGTAGAAAGAGAGAGGTGGTGTTACCCTTGTATAGGTCAATGGTGATGCCACACCTGGAATACTGTGTCAATTTCTGGAGGCCCCATTTCAGGAAAGACATGGATCAGGTGGAGGTGGTACAAAGAAGGGCAGCCAAAACGGTGCAGGGACTGCATGAGAAGCCCTACGAGGAAAGAATCAGGGAGTTAAATATGTACTCTCTAGAGGACAGAAGGCAAAGGGGAGGCGTCACAGAAACATTCAAATACCTCAAGGGTATTAAGGTACAGGAGGGTAGCATTTTACATAGAAAGAAATGCTCAAGGACAAGGGGGCATGATTTGAAGCTTGAAGGGGAGGCTTAGAGGGGATGTGAGGAAGTACTTCACAGAAAGGGTGGTGGGCATCTGGAACAAACTCCCAGCAGAGGAGGTAGGTACCAAAATGGTGGCAGGATTCAAATATGCATGGGATAGACACAAGGAAACATTAATAAAAGGGCTGGGGGGGGGCAGAGATCGAGTAGGGTCTGTGGTAACACAGGAGGAAGGGAATTTTAGGGCAGACTAGGTGGACAAAGGTGTCCTTTTCTCTTGACAACTTTTTTGTTTTTATGAAGCCAACCTAGCAAAACATTGGACATAATATATGGGCACAAATTGATTGATGAAATAAGTAAGCAATAACCCACGACAGGGTGTGGGGTTATAGGCATTTAATCCATGCCTGGGGTGCATTGTGAGGCACAAGGCCGCAGACAGTGTTCTCACAGTACCCTAGGTGTGAATTAAATGCCTATAATCCCTCACCCTGGAGTGGGTTATTGCACTTATATCATGGGTCAGGTTAAGCATAGGGTACAACCCCACCCAAACAGCTCTTCTCCCTGTTTTAATGGCAGAAAGGGATTTTATCCTTCTGCCTTGCAAAGTAGTCCCTGACTGTGGATTAAACTGACAGTTTAATCAGTGGTTGTAGACAGGGAGGCGGACTTCTGGATTTACAGACTGCAACACACAGCAGGACTTCCGTATTCCGCTGTCTGTCTGTCTCTCCCCCTCCCCCCAGCTCTGCAGAGGCAGGGGACCGTCGAGCTCCCACTGTGTCTGTCAACCAGACTTTCTCTGTCTCTCTCTCTCTCTGGCGGGGGAAGGGGTTGAACCATCAAAGCAGCACATCAGATTGCTCTCCTGCCATTTTGCTCTGCAACCAGCTGTGCTCTTTGTGCGTCTGTCTCCACTACTGGGCACTAGGGTAGGGAAATGGTGTTCTTCTGAGGCAGCGAGGGCCGTTAATGGATGACAGGCCCAGACGCTTTTACAGCCCTGCTCCACTGATTGTCACTATCTCCTACTGCAGAAACGAGCTGCGAGATAGCTAAACTTTACTTAGCCGCCATGTCCAATGTCCCGGGTGCTTGTTGCCAAGACCTAGTGGTGAGAGACACAGATGCACATCGCTGACTCCGGGACAGCGCAGAGCTGCTGAATTACATCTCCCGCTGTCTTTCTCTAGGACTGATGAGCTATTTGGAGTTGCCGGGGAGGGGGCACTACAGTCAGTGCTACTTCTCAGAGTGGGTCAGACAAAAACTGGCTGACAGAGAGGGTTATGGCAGCGCAAATTGACAATACTGTGAACGGCTCCCTTATTTTGCTGGGTTCTGAGGTAAAGGCAACTTGCATGCCTGTCTGCCACACAGTGTGCATATTGTACTTGCTACTCTTTTTCTGTAGCAGTGATGTACAGAGGGCGTGACTTCTGTGTTGTGTGGAGGGGGGGCCTGCGGGCAGCAAACATCGATGTGGACAGTGAGAGCAGATGCTGCAGAACACGTGGGTTGTGGAGCACAGACCATGATAATGGAGGCTGACCTGGGAGGTGTGTGTGGGGTGCTCAAACGGTGGCATCATCTCAGTCTGTTGTCATGGACATCACTCGACGGATGCTCTGGCATTACACTTCTGGCAATTTGTAGCTTTTTAATAGCTCTTGCTGGAAGTGTATTATCGTCCGCTTCACTTGGGGCTGCCACAGTATCATGCCATCGCCACTGTCCTCCATGCCTGCTGACATCTCTCATCCAAGTGTCCTAACCTGTCAGATGACAGGCACAATTACTTTTGGCTGGCTGCTCCTGCCCAGTCACGTTGTACTATATGTTTCTATTCCTGACATCTTGGACCGCAGCTTCCCCATTAGGAAATCTGGAGTTTAGACACTGATCGACATTAAGGGAGCCCAGCAATGAAAAATTCACTTGCATTGTACCGTGCTGCCCACACTCTGCAGTGCTCACTAACATGAACAACAGCAGTGGCTGCTGGCAAAAGCGAGCTGAGCAGTACCAGTAGATCCATCCATGGTGTGATACAGTCTGTCCCACTGTGGAAACTAGATCAGGCACAGCAACTGTAGATTAAATAGAGAATTCAGTCCACAGTTATCTGGTGCGCTTCAGCTAATCACTGTTACTATCCTACTGAACCCATGTTATAAAATGTATTGCATGTTTTTGGAATTGATCTTTAGTTTGGTTGAACTTCTTAAACTCTTTTGCAGTTTACTATGTTCTCCAACCCTGGAATGATATTCTGAAAATTGACGAACATGTACCCGACTGGCAACGATTTGCAGTACCTCTCCGGGTGCAACCATTTTCCCTGTCTTCCTCCAGTCAGATTTGTTTTACTATTTTTCCTCAAATTAAAATGATTCAGATTATCATGTTAATCAGTATATTATTTTTTACACACACATATCGTGAAGCTAAAAATTGGATACTGTGACATCACTATGTGCCACAGACCCACTTACACAGGAGGATCCCTCAGTGGACAGTTACTTGCCCAATGGGATCAACTGAGACATGAGCTGGACCAAATGGTACTCCTCACAATTCCATTGTGCAGAACACTGATGTGGTGGCTGGACCACAACAATTTATTAAAGGACGTTGTATTCCCTATTCCAGCTCCGAAGCAGATCCTCACCACCGATGCCTCCTGCTCGGGTTGGGGGGGGTGTCACCTGGGACCGTATCAGACACAGGGTTTGTGGATCCAGGTGGAAGCCAGATAGCATATAAATATCCTGGAGAAGAGGGCTATCTTGTGCAGTCTCCAGGCATTTCAGGAGCATCTGACTCTAGGTCCTCTGATACAAATAGACAATGTCAGTGTGATGCATTATATTGGCAAGCAAGGAGGCACTCATTCCTATCGACTGTGCAGGGAAGCAATTAGAGTGCGGTACTGGGCGCTAGAAGATGGCATAGACTTGAAAGCCATACTGAGGTTCAGAAAGGAGCAAGGAGGCCGAGGCCCATCTAGCTCCAGTACTAAGCCAGAAGATAATAGGACAACCTGTGCCCAGAATTAATTAATTTGTCCAATCGATATTTGAAAATAAACTACATCCAAAGGGAGTTTATTCCAGGGGCCAATAGCACGGAGGGTAAAGAAGTATTTTCTACTAATGTGTTTAAATGGTTTCTGTACCAGTAGTAAAGGATGGCTTCTAATATCATGGGCATAGGTTTTAAACTCTAGGCCCAATTCAGACATTAAATAAGGGTCTTGAAGAACATCAAAAAGAAACATAAGGTCTCCTGTAAGGCGGCGAGTAGCTAATGAGATGAGATTTAGGGTTGTCGACCTGTTTTCGTAGGATACTAACTTAAGACCAAAAATACGTTTTGTAAATTTCCGTTGTACTTTTTCCAGTGAGTGGCTGTCACATTTTTTATATGGGCACCATAACTGAGAAGCATACTCAAGATGGGGCCTGACATATGCTCTAAAAAGAGGGGTTAGTACCTGGGGATCCCTAGATTTGATGTTTTGGAGAATGGACCACACCACGTAATTTGCATTACTGATTACACCTTGAGTATGTTTATCTTGAGAAAAATTGTGTGAAATAAGTATACCTAGGTCCTTCCCATCTGAACAGGTGCAAAGCGGGGAGCCTGCTAACATATAGGGGAAACAGAAGTTCCTTGGACCTAGATGCATCATCTTGTATTTGGATATGTTTAGCTTCATTCCCAAGGTGTTTACCCAATCAAAGATGTTATCTAAATCATGCTGAATAATAGCAGACTGAGAAGCATTATTACATAAACCCCCAATTTTTACATCATCTGCATATTTAATATTTAAGAGGTACATTTCCTAGTTAGGTCGGAAATAAATGCTTAGAAAAGTCATGGGCTCAGGACAGAACCCTGGGGAACCCCGCTGAGAACATTTCCTTTTTCAGATAAGATCCCATTTATAGTGACTCTTTGGGTTCTATCATGTAACCAGTTAACAATCCAGTGAATAATGTATGTATTAATATTTAAATTCTGTAGTTTGGTGATATGGGCCCAATGAGGCATGACATCAAATGCCTTACTGAAATCTTTGAAAATGAGGTTGCAAGATGACCGATTATCTAGAAGTGAGCTTATGTGTTCATAAAAGCAGAGCAAATTTGTTAAGCAGCTTCTACCCTTTCTAAAGCCGTGTTGATCAGGGTCGCTATCAGTTATTGGGGAAATAATATCCTTAAGGAGACTTTCTAGGATTTTACAGACAGAGGAGGTCAGACTAATGGACCTATAATTTTCCCAATTATATCTGGATCCCTTCTTATGAATAGGGACCACCTTTGCTTCCCTCCAGTCACTAGGTACAAAATTATTGGCCATGTAAGATTCAAAAAGATACTTGACTGGGAAGGCGAGATAATCAGCAAACAGAACGAGCAGGTGACCAGCGAAACCATCCGGACCTGGGTAGTATTTTCTCCGAAGTGTTTATAATTTATCCCTAACTGTATCTACAGTAAATGTAATCACAGGATCATTCAGCTGGATAGGAAGGGGGAGTTGCATTATGATTAACAGGAGTAAATATATTGCAAAATTCCTTGTTAAATATATCTGCCATGATTTTACGGTCAGATATCAGGCTATTCATAGTAAGGGGGCCTGCTTGACATGATGTTTTTTTAAGGAGTTAATATACAAGTAAACGTTTTGCTATTTGTTTTGTTTGCAGTGCAAGCAAGATTATATTCCATCTTGACTTGGCTTTCCTAATGCTATTTTTGTGGTGGGGGTTTGAGATTTTTATAAGATTCCCATTTGGCAGGGAATTTATTTTAAGGTATTTATTATATTTTATTTTATTGTTGCATTAGTTTTTTTATTTCATGATTAATCCATTTAGGCGACTGTTTATCACTAGGGATTTAGTTTTGGATGGAATAAATGAATCCCTTAGTTCCGAAAGTATTGTCTTGAACTTGAGCCATTTTTGATCAGCGGTAAGGTTTGCAAAAATAGAAAACCAGTTAATGTTATTAAGGTGATTTTTAATAGTTGGTAAATCAGCTCTGTCATATAGGTAAACAGCAGTAGAATTATGGTTAAAGATAGAGTGTTTGTTTATTTAGGGTAAACTGAATGGAATTATGGTCACTGCCCCCATTTGAATTGCAGATCTTGATATTGTCAATTTCCAGATCTGAATTACAAAGAACAGGATCTAAGATATTATCACCATGTGTGGGAAGGGAGATCAGTGGTTTTAGATTTAATTCTGAACATAATGTCAGTAGTTTGGTACCCCTACTGGTAGAAGCAGTGAGGTCCTTCCAGTTTGTCGCTGCTATTGAAATCCCCAGTAACTACAGTATTACCAAGCTCACTGGCCTTATCAATTTCTCCAAGAATAGCTTCTAATATTTCTATAGAGGAATTCGGGGGGGCGATAACAAGTGCCCAAGATAAGGAAACCGTTTGGTGCAATGTACAGTTTAATCCATAAAGATTCAGTGGATAGACTGTGAGTTTTAATATGGCTAGTGATGTCAACAGAGTTCAGTTTATTGTTAGGGCAACACCACCACCCTTATGATTTTGTCTCTTTAGTTTATAAGAAGCGTAGCCTGATAACTGGATATCCCATGATGCCTTATCTCATCGCCCCAAGTTTCACAAACTGAGATGACATCAGTATTTTCCTTACACACTATATGTTGCAGTCCATCATATTTATGGGTTAAACATCTAGCATTAAAACTTAAGAAATGAATTTGGTGACTAGAAAGTTTACTGATATTGAGTGAGGTCTTACGAGACAAAGGACGGCCCTCAGTCTCCCCCCTATACTTTAGTTTAAATGGGTATTAATTTTTTATATAAAATGTTTGCCGTACAGGACATTACCCTGTCTACTGAGATGCAATCCATCTTTGCAAAAGAATTCCATTCTATCAGAGAATTCTTCCCAGTGGATAATATAGGTGATGTTCTGGTGACACACAGATGCACATCGAAGTCCAACCACAAAACGTCAGTGGTTTTGAAATGAACCATGTATGCTGGGTTTTGTTTATGTCTATTAATAAAACAGGAGTATTAATACCATTTACCGATGAGTAGGTCCTTTTTTTTCCACTATGTTTGTGTCTTGCTGGGTTGGAACTTCTGGAGCAGTTCCCTCCCAGTGTTTTTATTTTGCCCTGGGTACTGAGGGTGGCATTGCTTTCAGGTGTTTGAGCAGTGCCGTCAGCCAGCCAAGAGGCAATGTAGCCTAGTGGTTCTGGTGCAGAGCTGTGAACCTTTAGAATCAGATGTCGGTCCCAGTACTGCCGCTTACTTCTTCGTTGTGTGGCATTGAGAATGTCCCATTACCTCTCTGTGCTAAAACTCTTAGGAATCTCTTTCCCCCTCTGATCTAACTGTGTGCTATTTAAATTTCCCTGTGGGACTAAATGGCAGTAGCATTCTGTCCACTCCCTCTCTAGGATTGTAAAGTGCTTTGGGACATGATATATAAAACCAAATTCCTTTCCTTTTTAATTTTCCATTTGTGTATCTGACAGAAACCCCAGGTGAGTACAAAGGACATGCATCATTCTCTGTCTGTCCTTGTTCCAGCTCGAAACACACACACTGCTGCTAGACAGCTGCTTACCTGAATCATTTGACAATATACCACTCAGTAATAAGTGTGGCAGCCTGCATAGAGGGGTGGCTTGAAAAACAAAGCTATCTGACACATGATATCGGGGAAGGATTGGGAATCCCAAGGTCCTATCCTCGACTGTGTGTACAAAGCTCTCTGATATGTAATCTGTGCATTCAAATGCTCACCTGCACAGTGTCTGGCTTCTGGAATGTGAAACTGCTGAAGTCAGTGGAAGCTGCAGCTGCTCAAGTGGCAGTGCTTCCATCTAACTTTTCAGCCAGCTAGTAGAATATGTGAAGGATTTTGTTACATGCTTTGTGCTGGGATAGTCCCCCTATTTTGCTCTCCCCACACACCTTTACTTGGAGATTGGGACAGATACAACTTACATGTGTTTGGTATGGCATTGAAATGGCTGCCGTGGCATTCTGTGCCAGCATAGCTGACTAACCAGGCAACAGATGGGTGCCTTAAACATCTGGCAAACCTTTCCTTTCCTCTAGGAATGGGACCAGACTGTGTGCTGGGGTCTTGGAAGTAGTGGTTTAAACAGATGCCAGAGATCAGTGTCACTCCAAGTATTATACATAAAGACAGTTCAAACCACTTAAGCAACTTGTGTTTTTGTTTTCAAAAAGGAATAAGAGTGGCTAAAGCATTCAAATCACCCTGTGCACAGATCCCCAGCACTTCGACTCCAAGCCTTCCTCAGGGGGTGTGAAAATAAAAATGCAAAGTGCTTAAGTAAGTGATTTGAACTGTCTTTATGTATGATACTTGGAGTGATGCTTGTCTCTGGCTACTGCCTCATACTCACAATGATGTGCCCTTGAAAACTGCGACAGAGAGTGAATATACACCGTGATGGGTGCTAACAACCCTTATTCAGCGCACCCTGCTGAAATCCACTGAGTGCAGGTAGTAAGGATGTCTTGAGTTCCAGGCAACAGATGGTTGCCTTAAGCATCTGGGAAATCTTTCCTTTCCTCTGGGAATGGAACCAGAAGAGTTTTGTGCCTTCACCTCCATTTACAAAATAGAGTCTGACTGTGAACTGAGGTGTTGAAAGTAGTGGTGTAAATTATTCCCCCAAAGTTACAAAATATGGTCTTGGAAGTAGTGGTGTAAATTATTTCAGTACACTTAGATTTATAACTCATTACCTGGAGACACTTTCTGAAGTTCAAGTTTTCCATTGTTTAACCTTGATACAAAATGGCCACTTGGGTATAATTGAGATTATAGATCGAGGGAGCGCTCCTGACCAATTGGAGCGCTCCTTTCCCCTGCGCGTGAGGCCCTCTTATTCTGTGAAGAGCTTCTCACATGCAGATGCCCTGGAAACGAGCACGCTCTGGGAAGTTTTTTTTTTTTTAATATATTATTGATTGCTCTCGAGCAATAATAATATCAGTCATATACGCACCTGCTGCTGATAACGAGCAGTTTCTATCACTTTAACTTGAGCTAGAACAGTTTCAGCTTCACTTTGCTGTTCTCGCTCAGCTGAAGGTGCATGAAACTGCTCGTTTTCAGCAACGAGTGGCTCTGGGGGACGTATTAACACATTTAATGCTACAGTTTGTGTAGAATGTTGTGTTTCAGGCAGAGTAATCCCAAAATTTGTGAGGGTACCCAATACTGTAGTCTACTGATAGGGCAGTCCGCTATATGATGCCATGCAAGAGAAATCCAGTAATAGTAACGTAGTAATTTGAGTTTGGAAAGGAATCTCAAATCAGTCATGTCTGGGCGTCCCCCCCACCGTTATAAGCAGGTATGAGTAAGTATGTTGTGCAGACTTGTAGTAATTTAGAGAAGGTTCTCACTCCCTGTACTAACCATGGTATCCAGTGATTTCCTTGGGAAGCAGACATTTATCCAAGCTTACATAGAAGGTCTGTACTGTCTTCATACTGTATCACCTGTCTCTGTTGGTAGCCTGATCCATAGGATTACCACCCTCTAGGAAAAAATGCCTCCTAAACAGTCACATATTTTAAGGCCAGCTAGGAGTTGGTATGATCATTATTATGATTTCTTTGAAAGTCAAGGCCGCTTTCCAAAATGGCTTCCATTACTGTGTATATTCAGTCTCTGTCGCAGTTTTCATGGGCACATCATTGTGAGTATGAGGTAGTAGCCATGGCCACTGGTTGGCAAAAAACTGGCATGCCTGCTATTGGATCAGCAGCATGATGCCAAATTTTACCAACCAGTTTGTTGTCATTTCACGCCAGCATGAAAGCCCCTTGGAACGCTGTTCAAAATGTAATGGTTGGGCCCCTCTGTTTACACAGTACTGTTAACAAAAAAAAAAAAAAATTCATTTCCAGATGTGTCCTGGAGGAAAGGGAATAGGATAAATGCAGCAAAAATGCCATTTAAAATCTTAGTTGTGTCTGTCCTGGGTAAATAAATTAATATATAATTTATTGAAATGTTTCACAAGAAAGGCACACTAAACAACAAGTTGCTGATCTCCCGGTGCGACATGAAGGGTAGGGGAGCATGAGGATTGACTACAGAGATTTGATACAATATCACAAAATTTACATTTGAATACATACAACTAAGAAGCTTGTAGACTGTAAAGAAAACAATGACTAAATGGAATTCTGACAGTTTTGATCTAAGGAACATGAGGATAGACTACTAAGATAGATACAGTAACACAAAATTCACATTTGAATGCAAACAGCTAAGAAGCTCGTAGACTGTGAAGTAACAATGACTGAACGGAATACAAGCAGTTTTGATCCAAGACAAGCTAGTATGCTGTAGCACAGACAGTACAATTAGCTATGGGGCACCAGAAGTGCAAATAAGCAACAAGTGCAATAGAGATGTAGGGTCTCCAGTGCAGGTAGTGGGAGAGGAGGAGGGAGGAAGGTGGGGGGGGGTGAGAGGCATACCAAGATCTAACCCTTCAGGAAGCTGAGAACCCTGCCAAGGGTCTAATCAAGCTGAAGGCAGAGGTGGGGATGAGTTCAGAACAGGGAGGTGAGAGGAAGAAAGAAAGGGGAGAGAGGTGAGAGGTTTACCGAGATCTAACCCAGTCAGGATGCTGAGAACCCTGCCAGAGGTCGGAACAAGGCAAAGATAAAGGTGGAGTTTAGTAGGGGAGAGGAGGAGGAGGTGGGAGGTAGAAGAGGGGAGAAGAAAGGAAGGGAAGGGGAGGTGAGGGCAATTCCAAGATCTAATCCCTACAGGATGCTGAGAACCCTGCCAGGGGTCTGGACAGGCAGAGACAGAGATAGAGGTGGGGAGGGAAGATAAAAGGAGAGAGGCCTGCCAAGATCTGGGCCCCTCCAGGATGCTGAGAACCCTGCCAGGGGGTGAAGCAAGGCGAAGGTAGAAAAAGGGGATGGCAGATAAAAGGTAGAGAGGACAAGGGAGGGAGGAAGAAAGAAAGGGTTGTTAAGGAGAAGTGGGATAGAGGTAATGGAGAATAGAATTTGAGCAATGTGAGAGTAGGGGGAGGATAGTACTGGAATGTGCGTGTGTCTGTACATATATAATATCTATCGTGTGTGTGTGTGTGTGTGTGTTGTGTGTGTGTGTGTGTGTGTGTGTAAACTCTGGAGACATGATAAAGTGCAGAGCTGTGAATATTTACAAGATATAATTACTGAAACAGCTGGTCTAAATGGCCTCGCACATTATGCCCCTCTCTGAGCAGAGACATTTCTTATGTTTATGTCTCCTGTAGGTGAATGGAGTCAACATCAGCAGTGTAACTCATACCTATGCCATCTCCTTGCTCCGGCACCCATGTTCTGTCCTGCATCTCACGGTCCTGCAGGAGAAAGGGTTTTCAAGCAGAAGTACCCAACAGGACACCAGTACCAACACCAGCACCCGCCATGAAGTTATTCAGGCCGTTCTGATGAAAAGGGATATAACTGAACCCCTGGGTATCAAACTCATCCGAAAGCCAGATGAGGTTGGGGTCTACATCTTGGAGCTTCTAGCAGGTGGCCTGGCTGCCAAGGATGGGAGGCTGAGGAGTAGCGATAAAGTGCTGGCCATAAACGGACAAGACCTGCGGCATGGGACACCAGAGATTGCTGCACAGATAATCCAAGTAAGTATGCACGGCGAAGTGAGGGTGGCTGATGTATTGAATACGCTGGGTCTTAGCTGCTCTGCTGTTTATGGGGGCATGGGGGGGTTACTAGAGATGCATATAGATGACCATGGAGTAGCTGTGGATCATTTCTGCTGTCTGCTCCAGTTGGTTACTGCCATGACCTGCACTCAAAAACGTCTCCACTAGGTAAAATCATCCAAAACCCAAAACAGTCTCCATCTTTGTTGCCCACTGCAAGGTCACTGCCCACACCTAACCACTCAACTGATGTTGTTTTACTTTATTATCTGGTTATCTTGTCATCCCCAGCCCCCTGTTCAACTGTCCCCTTTTCTTCCCAGCCTAGTCTGTTTTATTGACCGGGGCAGTGTAATGGTGTCAGCAGCAGCAGCTGTCCAGGCTCTCCTCCTTCCTTCTGACAGCAGCCCTTGGTTAGTCAGTGTGTGCTGTTCAGGTGCAGCTTTAACGGTCTCTGTATGTGGAGGGAGGAGCATTGTAGTAATCATATCCAGTCAGTGCTCTTACTATAGTTTATGCTTAGTTTTGTTCCTGTATAGGTGGTTTGTTTCTTCCCTAGTACGATGTGCACTTCTTCCTCTAATTAGGGTTGGCTGAAATTGCCCTTTTTGCATGAAAAGAAGTATTGTGCTTAGACGACCATTCCAATGAAAGTCCCATTTCTAGCCAGCTTGACGGCAGTGTGATAGCACTGCCGCTTGCAATGCCAACGACCTGGGTTCGGAAGAGAACTTGGGATATTGGAGGGCTGATCGGGGGAGGAGGACTGCCATCCATAGAACTGCTATCCTTTTCTGGGGTGGGGGTGGCTAGAGCCTAGTACTTGCCTGGCCCCTAGTGGAAGCTGGGGGAAAGGCAGCCTGGGTCAACACATGGGGGGGGGGGCATGGTTGCAGATGTTGACACACACCATCTGGGAGCTTTAGGCTTGTATCATGACATCACTGCATGCCATGTCCCCCTCCCCCCCCACCTGGCGCTAGTATGGGTGGAAAAACAGGCAGCAGGATAGTGCCAAACGCCTGCAGGCCTTGCACCTGACCAGCTGGGCACACCAGTTGGAACTGGGTCTGGATTATGATGGGGGTTGGGGAACCCAGCAGGGGGAGGTGCCCTGGGGAAGACAGCTTGTGGTACGTACCAGTGGACATCAGGGTGACGTGGGGGGGGGGAGCAGAAACAGAATAAGAAAAGACTAATTTTTCATGAAGAAGTGGCATTATGCTTAAAAGTTTGCTTTTTTTTATTTTTTTTATTACAAAAAGCAAGGATTTTGCTTGAAAACAGTCTTTTTTTTGCATAGTCTTGCTAATTCATGGAAGCAGTCAAATCTTCCCAGCATTTGGGATAAGATGCATCACTCTAAAATGGAGTTTTGCATTATTATCTGACACACATGAGAAGATTTTCCCAGCATTACTAGAAACTTTCTTGTCAGTTTTGGGGTAGACCCCTCATGTGAGGAGTGCACTGCAGCATAGCTGAAACACCTGAGCACAACAGGGCTTTGACGCAGTCTTGGTTACAGCAGGGTGCCATCTCAGCAGAGTCGCTTTATGCATATCATTTTCAAAAAGATCAGTGGAATTAAAGTAACCAAAAAGCCAAAGAAGCTGAACCCCAGAGTTCAATACATTGCAGGAATTGGATACCAAAAGAGGTGGGCACCAGGATAGTGGTACTCAAGAAACTCACCGTAACCTAGACACAAGGGGTTCGAGCACTCACAAAAACCCATAAGAGGGACACAAAAATAAAGGTGGATTCCAACTTTCTCACATTGAAGAGTAGTTTATTATTCCAAGTTGGAAGAAGACAAAACAGACGAGACCCTGCCTGACATGTTTCGGACCCAGGAAGTCCTTTTTCAAACACTTGTGTCTACATTGTATGAATTCTCTTACATCTGTTCCCAAATCTGAGGATGTTACTGTGGTGATAAACGGTTGCTACTAGGATACCTCTGTTTCTGATTTGACAGCCCAGTATTGGATTTCGGATTATCTCAGACAGAAATTCGATAGCCGTCTGTAAAAGAAAAAAAAAATACTCCCCTTCCTGAAAACTACCCCACCCACCACACATTGCAAATTATTACCTGTTCCCTGCTGAAACCACTCTCTAACCCACAACCTTCCCCCTTCACACCCCCGCCGGGCCTGAGGGCACATTATGAGTCTGTTGTAATAAAATTCAAGCTCCTTATAATATTTCACCCTTACTAACCTCTAATGCCCCCACCCTATCCTCAAGTCACAGATCCAAGCCCTTAGTTCACAAAGCACACACCACTTCAGGCACCCAGTAACTCCCACTTCCTCCCCTTCAAGTACCCAAAATACTGGCTGATAAGGGCAGGTTAGCGTGATAATCCCTATCAGTCTTGCAGTAGAGCAGCCTGCACTTGTCTTTAGTATAGGAGGTATGAATGAATGATAATGTCCTCCTAGTAGTGATATTTGATTGGCAGCTGACGGCAAGCAGATTTGGGCTACTGGGTGCATTGGGTGGGGGGGTGTTTTATTGAACACCCCCCACCCAGTGCACTGGATTTGTGGCTTGTGACAAAGTGGAAGGAGGTAAGGCTCATTATTTGGCATGGATCGGGTGGATTTTTTTTTTTTTTTTTAATAAGGAGTCCAGATTTTATTATAACAGACAGCATTATGTGCTCTCGGGCTTGGAGGGGCAGGGACGTTGGGAGTTAGAGGGTGGTTTGGGTGGAGGGGTAATCAATTGCACTATTGGTGTGGAGACCTGCACAGCATGATGGGAGATTTGTACTTACCCCAGATTCCAATATCCTATCAGATTTCTGAATCCGTATCCAATTTGGTATCCTAAAATTTAGGATCCAGCGGTTTTATCCAAAAATCCCAAATCCTAAATTTTTGCTGATATCCGAGGTATCCATTTTTAGGGATTTATCTTAGGCCCACTACTTCTCTTAGTTTTTATGAATAACCTCCTCTCCATCTCAAGTTCCTGTTCTGTCATAATGTACACTGACGGTATTGCCTCACACCACAGTGCCCAGAGCCCCCGAATGTTCAGTGCCCAAATTACCAAGGACTTCACCTATATCCAAAACTGGCTTGTGGCCAACAACCTAGTTCTCAGTGCCTCCAAAACTCAAGCAGTGTTATTTGGTTCCAGGGCTTGCAGATGTTCCTGCACTGGTCATCAGGTGTGTAGTAGCTGGCTCTCTTCTCTCTCTCTCTCTCTAGTCGAAGAATCGAAGCACATGGGTGTTACCCTTGACCTTGTGCTGGATTTCCACTTAAACATCTCAAACCTATGCAAATCCATTAATTCCAGAGTTGGTTTGGCCTATCATCTCCACCATTTCCTTACTCCAGAAGCATGTATAGCAATCGTCCAAGGCATCCTACTCCCATGCCTACAGTATGATGTCCCCGTTTCTTCTCTACATAAATGAGATGTCACCTACAACAACATATGCTGCTTTGCCCTTTCCTTTCCCTGCCTCACACATCACTGTTCCCTCTACTCTTCCTTAGTGCAGCTACTCCTTACTGCCTCCCGATCTTATACATTAGGTTGTTTCATTTATGAACTACTCTAGTCTGACACCCCAACCATCCCAGTTTCCATACTTCATAGGCTCGCCCTACACACACTCTCAGATCCTCAGACACTACCTCACTTGTCACCCCTAAATGTTCTAGCAAGATGGGTAACCAGGCTTTTTCCTTGTTTGCACCAGGCTTTAGAACTCCCTCCCCTCCAGTGTTTACAAATCTCCCAGCCTGTTACCCTTAAAAACTGCCCTTTAGTCTCATCTTGCATATCCACAACCTGCAACTGCTTCTGGCCCTAACTTCTGTACACCTCCATGCTTCTCATTCCACCCTACCAGTGTCCTCCTGAAATTGCCTGTCCTTTACGTCCCTACTGGCTTTCGTACTCTTGCCTAATTAATTGTGCCTCCTACTTGCCTGCATCCCAGTATGTACCTGATCAACATATTTTGTATTCTGTGTACTAATTGTAATTATTTCACAGCATACCTTTCCTGACATCAGAATTGTCTAAATTTGCCTCTGTTTGAAAACTTTTGTTCTGTACCCTCGCTCAGGTTGTACCTGTAAATAGGCATTCAGTTGTCACATGTACCTATTTGGTTACTAAATAAATAAATGGGATATCTGAGCAGCCCTATGAGAAACAACTTCCCCATCCCTCTGACCTATCCACACGCTCTGCATGCACAAAAAATGCTTGTTTGAAAGGAATTTCTGAATTTGGTTCAAGAGTCTGGAACTCGCCTATGACCTTGCCTACTAAGGAGACTATATTATAGTTGTTCTAAACTTTAATCTAAACAACGCCTTCTCTTCCCCTCACAAAATTTATATAAAAAGTTGTCAGCTTTTTGTGAATTGAAGATTTTTGTGGGACAGTGGCCTGAAATTGCCAAACTGAATTGCTACTTTGATGCTGTCAGATTTCCCATCATCAGTAAATAAATTATTGGTATAAACTATGCTGACTGTATCGGGACGGTGGAGCAGAAGTCTGTGCTTTACATGGAAGGAACTTGAAAGCATTCAGACTGAGAGCAGGCCAGAAAATATGTTTGGACTCTGTCTGACGATTTAAGTGAAAATAAGGATTGTGCCTGGCAGTACCTCAGACAGTTATCTGTTTGATGTTTACAATATCAGGGCAATCTTTTTATTTAATCTTATTCTAAATGGCTGCTTAGTAACACCTGTGTAAGCAGACACAGACAAAGCCCAAAACAGCCTGTATGGGACAGAGCCAACTTCTGTTAGCAGGTGATCTCATCCATGCTGCGTGCGATGCTCTCTTCTAGTGAGGGTGACTCTGAATTTCTAAAAGTCGTGTACCTGAGGTCACTGGCAGTTCACCACAATGCTAGCTTCTAATTGCTTGTACTCTTCATTACTTCATTTGCCAAACTCATCACCGTAGCAAAGCTCATTTTAACATTAGACATTCCCATAAATGGGGGCGGGGGGATGGTGGGAATAAAGAGAAACATCAGAAAACCGTGCAGATGTTCAGGCGTGTTTAAAAGGCAATTTCTGTTCTGGTAAAGCCTAGTCAGCTCGACTTGCACAAGGATTTGCATACATACCCACGATGTCTTCCTCTGGGAATGAAACTTGAGAGTATGGTTATACAGTAGTTTGGAGAGATGCACAAAAGACCTTTTAGAAAACAGTACAGTACTTCACATGGTAGCTGGTTAATATGTGGAACAACCAACCCAGTAAGGTTCTGTTTGTGCATTTGTTGACTAGGTAGGTACACTGGTGCAGAGGACCATTTATTTATTTATATGTATACACACACACACACACACACACACACACATATACATATATATACATACATACATACATACATACTTTATTGTGGTTTTCCCATTTTTCTTCCGGTCCCCATCCCTGCCTTGGTAGCGTTGTGTGGAGGCATCGCACATTCGTGCCTCACAGAAGCACCTTCCTATGTGTAGATCGCTGTGCCCTATAGCTAGCTACTGGACCACCACCCGTGGCAGTAGGACTAATGGGGGCGCAACCACCCCAGGAGAGGAGAGCTGCCTCCAGCTGCTCAATCCTACCCCCCATGCTGGCAACTCGATGACCCGAGTCTATTCCCGAACCCGGGTCACTGGCATGGCGTGAGGTAAGGCGTCCAGTGCCTCCGTTCTCAGCACCTCCAGGCTGGCTCCAGAGGACCATTATCAGGTTCTGGAAGCTAGCTAGCACTGTTGAGGATTTCAAAGCAGGACTAGACAAGACTTCTGAGTGGAAATAGCATCGAGGGCTACACATTATGTGTAGGGTTAGCATTCATCGGCATCAACTTGGATGTGTCCTGGGGCCAGTCCTCTTCAATATCTTCATTAGTGACATTGCAGATGGACTAGAGGGTAAGGCTTGTCTGTTTGCAGATGACACTAAGATCTGCAACCGAGTAGATGATCCAGATGGGGTGGGCAGAATGAGAAGAGATCTGGATAAACTAGCAAAATGGTCAGAAGAGTGGCAACTGGAATTTAATGCAAAGAAGTGCAAGATCATGCACATAGGGAAGAGAAACCCTGAAGCCACCTATAGGCTGGGAGGGAAGTTGCTGGCAGTCACAAAGGAAGGAAGAGACTTGGGCATCATCACCACCGATGACTTGAAATCATCCAAGCAGACCTCTAAAGCAGTAGGTAAGGCTAGGGAGATGTTAGGTTGTATTAGTAGGGGTATCACAAGTTGTAAGAGGGAGGTAATAATCCCTCTTTACAAGACACTGGGTAGGCCCCATCTGGAGTACTACGTGCAGTACTGGAGGCCACACCTTCACAAGGACATTAACCAAATTGAGGCAGTCCAGAGAAAGGCAACCAAAATGGTGCAGGGACTGCATCAGAAGACATATGAGGACAGATTAACGGAGCTCAATATGTATACCCTTGAGCAAAGGAGGGAGAGAGGTGATATGATTGAAACATTCAAACACCTTAAGGGCATTAACAAGGTGAAAGAGTCTAACGTTTAAATATAAGAAAAATAGCAGGACAAGAGGACACAGCATGAGAGTAGAGGGAGGCCGATTAAGGGGGAATGTGAGGAAATTTTTTCACAGAAAGGGTGGTTGATGCAAGGAACGGCCTACCTCAGAAAGTGGTGGCTATGAATACAGTGCAGGGTTCAAACAGGCATGGGATAGGCATAAGGGAGCAATACAGATGAGTATGAATAGATAGGCCACTGACAGAGCAAAGGCCAATGGCACATTTATAAGGTAGAAAAAGAAATGGGCAGACTGGATGGGCCTTGAGGTCCTTATCTGCCATCAACTTCTATGTTTCTATGTGTGTCCATACTGTGATTGGGTATAGTCACTGCTGTGTGGCAGGAGAGGCTGACAAGATGAACACCAAGTCCCATCCATCACCATCATCGTATACTATCATGTTACGGAGGTCCTGTGAATGCAAGATATCAAGGACTTGGTTAAATTCACAGTTGCCGCTTGCATCCCAGTATTGAAAGAAGTGCTGCCAGGATTTCAGTTAACATGATCTGGGAGTCATCTATGTGGGTGGGCCAACAGCCAGCCATTACCTGGTGCTGCAGTGAGGGGCGTAGTACAGAGTAGCAGAGTGTGAGTGGGCAACCTTCATT
Source organism: Neoceratodus forsteri (assembly GCA_016271365.2). Classification (NCBI taxonomy): domain Eukaryota; kingdom Metazoa; phylum Chordata; order Ceratodontiformes; family Ceratodontidae; genus Neoceratodus; species Neoceratodus forsteri. The sequence continues at coordinate 444,227,839 of JADMNL010000023.1, forward strand.
TTGCAAACTAATTTACAAAGCTTCCCCATTTTGCGGTGTGCTGTGCGTAGTTTACGTAAAGTGGACACTTTTGCAAAATCTACATGAAGCACTGCTATTCTTGCGGAGTTTTACTTTGTGTAACTTATTTTTAGTTAATACACACAATACCCCTTCCCTTTACCCACATAGCTCCCCACTGCACCCTCCTTCCTCTCCCTGCTGCAAACAGGTAGAAATAACTCCCTTCTCCCACCTCCTCAACACCCATCCTCCCTTCCCTAAAGAGATACGTGTAACTGACATAGCCCTTTTCTGGATACTTACTGGTGGGATTTACTGCAGCTAGATTTGATCAATGATGCCTCCTAAGCAGCGTCCCCGAGCACACCCTCTGGTGTGTTGATAGGGTAGTTGTGATGCAAACTTGTGTGGTCGTGAGCTGTGGTGGTGTGAGGAGGACTGTGCAGGTCACTGTTTCTCCCTTCAGCATACCCATGTGCGGGTGGCAGAGGAAGGATAGGGTTCTAAAATGTTTACTGGAGCATTGGCACAGATTCTCTGGGACTGGTGTGGGAGTTACTCATATTAGTCTTACTGGTTTTCTTGGTGGGGCTGGGATGCTGGGAGAAGTAGGTGATTTCTATCTTTTGCGAGCAGCTAGGAGATAAGGATGGGATGGAGTGCTGTGTGGACGGGGAGAAGGTGTGTTCTTATTTAGTCATGTCATGTTAGAAGTATGTTGTTCAGTGCCAGCAGAGTCGGGCTTCATGAAGTTGGCAGGTAGCCAAAATCCTTAAGTGACCTTGCCTGTAAAGTTTTACTTGGCAACATCTCTAGTGAACAAGCTGGGGATAAAACCCTACCATTGTCAAGATGATTGCAGGGGCACCTTTGGGTCCTGAACTGTGGCCCCCAGTGGACAGATAGTGGGATTAGTGTGGAAGGGAGTGAAGGGAGTCTCCACAGAGCTTGGCTCTAGGCCTGAGCATTGAGTAAACAGCAGTTGCAGATAAAAAGTTTGATTTTAAAAAAAAAAGAAAAAAAAAAGTTTGTTAAATAACTATATTTCAAAATATTTCTCCATTATCTCTTAGTCTCTGACTCTTGTATGTTTTCTGCTTCCTTGATGACACAACCTATAGTTCTAGGGACATGGATATGTTGTTCATCCACACTTATTGGCAGGTTCCTTGCTGCTTTAAATCTTGCCGGAAGGTCTTCAAGCTGGCTCCTCCCACCCACTCGGGTGGTAAAACTCTCGGCTCTGCCCCATGACGCCAGATCTTCCTTACCGCTTGGAAGCTCAGGTTCCCTCCTTAGCGCTCTGCGTTTTCGACTGGTTCCTGAAATTTTCGGTCTCGACTTTAATTAAGTTTTATAAACTTCGATCTTCTTCTCTCGCTGCGGCGATGAATCATCTGCTTTCTCTGGCTGCCCCGAGGCACCCGGTTAATTCCTCCAGGAAAGACCCGCACTCCACGTGGCGCCTACTGCCCTCGACTTGATCATGATCCGTTAAGTTTGCGATTTTTGCTGTGCCCTTTCACCAGTTCACTGGAGGATCGTGGCGGCCCTGCTCAGGGCTCGGGCGACCTGAAACTTCCTCGGAAAATTCCTTGGAGGCTCGTCAAGGTGTCCCAAGTGCCGACTGTCTCCGGCTGAGCAGCTCGATCATTCTTCCTCCAGGGAGGGGCTGCTACTCCCCTCCTCCTCGGTCGCGGGCGCCATCCCGCCGCCTTGAGTTCTCCCTCATTCAGCTTCGCTCATGAGCTTCGCCAGTCCCTTCCTCGAAAGGAGAGGGACCTTGGGACCTGCCTCTCTGCCCAAGTCCAAGGAGTCACAGGCTAAGTCCCATCGTCGGCGCTGGAGGGAGCGGGAGAGTTCCCCCTTCCCTGCCGGCCGACGTTTGACTTCGGTCGAGGGTGCGGCTCAGGCCGCTGGCTTCACGGTGTCCCCGTCAGGTCAGCCGACCAGGACTCCCGTTGACGTTGTAGAGTCTCTCAACCCGTCATCTGGGCTGTCTTCCGCTGGAGTCGCCATCCCTTCCCCGGTCCCCCCGGCGGAGGCTGAGGTTCTGCCTGTACCTTCGGGTCGACAGACCTCGGCCCTTTCTTCCAAGCCGAGGGAGGAGCGGGCGCGCCCCACTCCTTCCCAGGCCCGCCCTCGGTTTCCCCGAGGATTCGGGTCTCGGTCAAGCCGCTCACGCCGACTTCGGCGTTCTCGGTCGAGGCACCGAGTTAAGTGGCATTACCGCTCTTCCCTCGCCTCCCTCGTCGGATGAGGAGTGGCTTCGGCGTCGGTGGCGCTGACGCTACGAGGAGTTCATGTGGCAGCAGTTGTTAGTCCGGGAATCAATCGACTCCGATTCATTCCCTGTCCAGCAAGTAGCTGCCTCCCGATCGGCCGACTCAACCACTCGCTGCAGTCAAGGTGCCCACTCCGGGGCCGGTTGTTCGTCCGAACCTTGCTGCCCCACCGCCTTCAGTGGAGCCTCAGCTGGGTCACAACCTGTCCCGCAGGTTGTCTGTTCCCCTCACTCCTGCCCGCCCTTGGCGGATGAAGAGTGACTCAGGCCTGAGGCAGCTCTTTGCAGACCCCTCGGAGTCTGAAGTCGACTCCTCTGTGTTCCCCAGTCGGGAGGACCCGGGGTCCTCTCCGGAACGATCTGTGGATGACAGCCCATCGTCCTTCATGGGTCTGCTTCAGCTCATCTCGATCACCGATGTAGCTCGAGCCCTGTGTCCAAACGGGCCCTTATCCCCTGATGGAGATTCTAGACCAAGGGGTCTCACCGAGGTTTTCCCAGTGGCCGAGGCCATCGTGGGCCCGGCCTTGAGCTCAGGGCGCCTACTTCCTGCCCTGCACCCTGGCCAGGAAGTACCTGTCCCCTGTCGGTTCTTTTCCTGTCTGGAGCACCCCTCGGCTGAGGGGTTAGTTACCCACAATGTTTTCAGTGTTCTTGGGAACGCTTTGGGATGTGGCTAGGCCCCTGACAAGGAGAGTCCAAAAGGATGGACTATGTCGGGCACAAGTTTTACGCTAAGGCCCCTCCTAGGCCTCCGACAGGCCAGCTCGGGCTGCACTGATGGTACATTTCCTCCCACGCCCTTTGGGCTCCCTGGACAAGGTGCTCCCTCATCTCTCGGCTGACTCACGGACCACGGTCCGGCAGAGTGCGCGGACCAGGGTAGGGTGGTGGCGAGCAGCAGCTTCAGACTGCTCTGGACTTAGGTGATTCTGGCAGGTGGTGGCGGCCGCAGTGGTCATGCACGTAGGGCATGGCTGAGGTTATCCTCTTTTCACTGGAAACCCATCACAAGTTGGCGGACATCCTTCTTGGGACTGACCTTTCGCCCTGGAGTGGAGGACACTCAGGGAACCGAGAAGTCCATGCCACTCTGGACTCGGGTCACCCCGCCCAGAGGGACAAGGGCAGCCGGCAGCCTTTGCGTAAGCCCCTTTGCCCCCTGGCCCCTGCAGCTTGACTGGCCCAGCACGAGGGCCAGCAGGCTTGCGCTGGGCGTCCTGACTCCAAACCAGCGTCTTCTTCTAAAAGGAAGCAGGGAGGCAAAGGCCCAGGAACTCCCTCGGCCAGTTCCTCCTCCGAGCCTGCCCAGTGACGGGCTAGGGGCGCTGTCCCCGGCCCCGTCGCTCCTACCCGGGTTCCCCGTGAGACGAGCCTCGGCCCTCCTCCACCTGGTCCGGCCTCCGGACCTTTGGCGCCGGAGGTTAGGGGAAGACCGTGCTCTCAGGATTGCGAGCAGCACCACCCCTTCGGTCAGTTTCCCCACGGGGGGTCTTGGGGTCCACAGCCTAGTTGTCGGCCCGCTGCGCTGACTTGCCTGACCCTCTAATTAGAGGTGATCGGGAAGGTTGCGGACCCTCCTTCAGACCCTGGGTTCGTGTCCAGGTATTCCTGGTCCCAAACGGACGGGGGGCTTGTGCCCCATCTTTCCGCAGTCCGGATGGTCTCTCTGCCTCAGATATCCCATCCTCTGAACGAGGCGTGTGGCTACTTTCCTGGACCTCAAGGACGTACTTACCTTTCGTTCTGTCCGTTTCTTGGGAGACTCCTCCCTTTCTTAAGCGGGATCTCTTACGTAGTTCCGCCAACAGCCCCCTTCGGTCTCTGCCCAGCAGCTTTCTGCGACTTCGAGGAGTCCGGGCATAACCCCACCCGGATGGCGGCCTGACTGCAACCCTTCTGGATGGAAGGGGATGATCCAGAATTCTGGCTCTCAGATTGGTCTCCTTTTATCGGAGCCACGTGAGAACTTGTATCTTAGCGGGTGATCCTTCTTCGGGACAAGGCTCGACTCTTGAGTCCGAGCTCGGCTCCCGGCGGACAGGGCTGAGGTTCTTCCTCCCTTACTTAGTCAGGTCTGACTGGGCATCGCGCCTGCCGGGACCTCCTGCACCTCCTGGCCTCGTATGCCAGCTCCAGCGTGGTCTGTTTGATCGCAGCCGTTCATGTGTGCCCCTTTGGACACATGACTGGCCAGCCAGCTGTCACAGTGCTGCCTTTCCCGACCAGTTCGTGACTACAGCCCAGGAGTTAGGGGAACGCGCTTCCTCGGACCGTTCCAGCTCTTGCAGGAGAACATCCTGTTCGTCCGCCCTGAGTCGACGGTCTTCTCCGACCAATGCTTCTCGGATGGGTGGGGGTGCCCATCTAGGGGAATACAGAGTGCTCCACCTCTGGTCTTCTCGGGAGTCTCGATGTCTTTCCTACCCGCTGGAGTTCCAGGCAGTCTTCTTGCTTGCACTGCTCGCTCCGTTTGTGCGGGGTCTAGTGGTTTCAGTCCAGGCGGACAACACCACGACCATGTGCTACCTACCCCTCCAGGTTCGGACGAGCCCCTTGCCTCTGCATAAGGAGGTTCTCCACATTGGGTCTTTCACGCAGCCGGGAGGCGTTTTTCCTAGCCATTCGATGGCATGAGCCTCCAGCACCCTGGCTGATACCCTAAGCCGGACATAGGCTGCGCCTCACGAGTGGTCTCCCCTGCCGGAGGTAGCACAGGATCTTCTCCCTCCTTCCCTCTAGGGAGAATACGAGGCCGAGACTGTCTCATGCCCGCCCCCTCAGCAAGGTTCGCTGTAGGGGATGCCATCGAGGCCGCGGACCCTGGGCCTCTTCTAAGCCTCTCCTCCATTTCCCTTGACCCATGGGCAAGGTGAGGAGGGACTAGGCGCAGGCGATGCTGGTAGCCCCAGACTGGTTTGCCAGCTCTGGTATCCAGCTCTCCTCAGTCTCTGCCCCAGGCTCCCGAGGTGGCTTCCAGCCTGCCCGGCCCTGATCTCTGTTTTCAGGGGAAGGTTTTCCATCTGGACCTTCAATCCCTGCACCTGAAGGCCTGGTCCCTCTGCGTCCCCACCTGTTGTGGAAGAACACCTTCTTGGGGCTACTCGGCCATCCAGAAGGAGGGGAGAGTTCCAGGCGCTCCTTTGAATCTCCCTATCTGGTCTTCCACAGGGACAAGGTTGTCCTGTGCCCCACCCGAAGTTCCTTCCATAGGTGGTGGCGGAGTCCTTTCCCTAACCGGGTATTGCCTGTGCCGGGGTTCATCCCCCTTCACGCCTCGGAGGCCGTATATAGGTTTCTTTGGGACCCTATTTAACGCTCGCCTACCCAGGGAGCGTAGGGCTGAAGTTCGGGAGAGGTTCGCCAGCTGTTTGTCATCTACGCTGAAGCCACACCTGGCAGACCTGCAGCCAAGAGGACGACGAGCGGGTGGGTCACCTCCTGCATAGGTCTCCGCTATAGGTGGGTGGGCATGGAGCCTCCCAGAGGGATAAGTGCTCATTTTACCCGCCCTTCCGCTGCATCGGTGGCTGCTTCCGAGGATACTCCTGTCCAGGATATCCGCAGGGCTCCTACCTGGAAGCAGGCTATACCATTTTTCTCCTTCCACATCGACCTTGGGTCACGCCGGATGTTGGTCAGGGCCTCGTTCTCCAGTTTTATACCTAAGTAGGTGTGCGCTTGCCTCCTCCTCCCGGAGAACTGCTAGGAGTTCACAATAAGTGTGATGAACAACATAGCCATGTCCCTTAGAATACAGGTTACTGCTTGTAACAGGAGTTCTAGGAATGGTATATGTTCATCCACACCCACTCCACCTGCCTCCCTGCGCTTCGGACGACAACCTGGCTTCCAGCTGGCTAGATCTGGCGTCATGGGGCGGAGCCGAGAGTTTTACCACCCGGGTTGGTGGGAGGAGCCAGCTTGAAGACCTTCCGGCAAGATTTAAAGCGGCAAGGAACCTGCCAGTAAGTGTGGATGAACAACATATACCATTCCTAGAACTCCTGTTACAGGTGAGTAACCTGTATTTACCCAACTAGTGCTTGTCATTGCTGCTAAATCGTTTGCACTTCTGTAAAATGCACTGTTTTTTAAATTGTTTAGCCACACAGCTCTCTTTTTGCTGCTGTTGTACTGATTTCTCCTTGTTATAATGTATTTATTCCTCAACTGATTTTGTATCTGTAACTAGCAGACCCTTTACATTGTATATTGTATTGTTTTTTTATATACTACATTTCATGATTGTTTGTCACTTGTACTCTCCCGGGTTGTACCTGAAAATAGGCATATTTACTGTCTGGTGCACTTACCTGGTTATCAAAAAACAAATAAAATAAATCAATTACTGATGCTTTAAATAAGCTTAATATAAAAACGTTGGAATTATTTTATATCCATTTTACACAAATCCAGAGACATACCATATATCATTTTTATTTCCATCAAAAATTTAGCGATGTGTTCAGATTGGGTCCGATGGAATCATTTATATTTCCAATGAAAACAAGTTAGTCGCAGCCTGGAGCATGCAGAATCCTGGCTAGCCTTGGCAGGATGTTGCACTCAAGAAGGCTGTGCAGAGTTAAACATCATTTCAGAGCCAACTTTGCAAACTACTGCCCAATATCAATCTTACCCCCTCTCTCAAAGGCATTAGAGTGCATTGTTTCTGACCAACTGACAGAATATCTAGACAAATACAAACTGCAATGCCGGCAACAACATGGCTTTCGCAAACACAGTACTACAACCGCTCTAGTCGAGTATACCAGCTTTATTCACAATGCCGTGGATAGAGGGCTCTTGGTGGGGGCTACATACATTGACCTCGCCAAGGCCTTTGACACCGTAAACCATAATCTGCTCCTGGGTCAACTGTCCCTTTCCGGCCTCTCCTCTGAATCTGTAGATTGGTTCAGGAGCTACCTCACCAGCAGGGTCCAAGAAGTGAAAATACAAGACACCTTCTCTGAAAACCGTAGTGTCACCACAGGGGTTCCCCAAGGCTGTATCCTTGGCCCCCTACTGTTCGGTTTATTTCTAAACAACCTCCCACAATCTGTAAACGATCACATTCTGCTTTACGCAGATGACACAGTCCTATATTCATGCAGTGCCGATCCCACTATACTTGAAAAGCAAATGCAGGCTAATTTGTACTCTGCAGAGCATTGGTTCCTTCAATCCAAATTACTCCTCAATTACAAAAAAAACCAAGACCATGTTATTCACATAGTCATGTAACAAACACCGTACTCACCAACTTCACATTCTTAACGGTCAGAACTCTCCCCTTGAAATGGTCCAAACGTTTAAATGTCTGGGAGTGACACTAGACAGCTTCTTGGCTGTCATTCAGCCAACATATTGACTCAGTTGCAAAGTCATGCAGTGCAAAACTGGGACAGACATCATCAATGTCTTACTGCTGATGCACTAAAAATTGCAGTAAACAGCTCAGTGCTGTCAGTGATCAACTATGATCTGTCAGTCTATGGGGCTGCTTCCCAGTCCTCACTAAAACGTATCAGAACAGCGCTTAAAGCATGTTGTCTAGTTCTAGTCGTACCCCACCTTACCCACACCTGTGAGCTATTCTGTCAGACAGGGTGGCTCAAGCTTGATTGCTGCATTCAGTATCAAGTTTGTCTTCTCACCAAGAAATCTACTCTTGGAGTTACCACTCCAGGACTGCAGAGCCTCCTTATCCAGCCTAACACCACAAGATGCATCAGGGGGGTAAACAATTCGACCCTAAGCGTCCCCTTCCGATTAAACCACGCAAGGTCAGCAGTCCTCTGAATACCGGGCGCCACTATGGCTCAGTGCGCTTGACATAGGCATTACAAAAGAAGTAAAGCTAGGACATTTTAAATCTAAACTCTGTAAGGCTCTAGCCTCAAACAGCAACTGCGATTGTGGGACCTGATCCCCTCCCATCTACTCTCCTCTCATTAGTCTTCCACCTTCCTACTTGCCCTCTAATCTTGCTCCTCTCCTCTCCCTACTTTCTGTTCTACCCCCTGGCTCTCCTCCTCCTTTCCCTCTCCTTTCCCCCTTTCTCCCTTTCTCCCCTCCACCCCCACTACCCTGCATCCCAGTGACGCCCTATTTCCCTCATCCTCTCCTCTCCTCCCTGTATCTCCTCTCTGTTTCTCCCTTGTCTCCCTTCCTCCCACCCTCTCTGCCCTGGCTTTCCCATGCTCTCCCATCCTCCCACCCCTCTCTGTCCATAATCATTCTTGCTTCCTCCCTTGCCTTCTCTCTCCCCATTTTCTCATTTCCACCCTCCCTATCTCTCATATTTTCTCTTGTTATCCTTCTCTCTCATTTTTACTTTTAGTTCACCTCCTCCCACCCTGGTAGTCACTACCTCAGTAGGCTTCAGGGTTCTCCGCCTTGTCACTCTCACCCGTAACATGGGCCTCCCTGCTGTCTATTCTTATTAGCACTTCAGACAATAGAACTGATGCTTTAACATGTTCTGGCAAGTGTTTTTATAGCTTACCTAATTGTAGCTCTGATGCTCACTGTGTTTCCTGAAACATCCTTTACTGTAAACTGAAAATTTGATGATGGCATATATGTAACCTCTGTATTTTGAATTTGTACATATGTGATTGCTATGATGTGGAACCTTTGTAAAAGGGCCTTTGGCACAAAGGTACTTTCTAGATAATAAATAAATCATTTCTGATAGGAGACATCAACGTGAGCTTGTTGATTTACCAGAAACTATCTTCAGCTCATATTGGGGAAAAAAATGTCAGCTTGGTCCATGCACAAGTTTAGCATTACTCTTGGCACCATGTTGATGTGTGAATGTGCTGGAGCACTAGGCGGCCGCACTAAGAGCAGGTCATTCGACTTTAAGAAGATAATATCAAAAAAGGTTAACAAAAAAAAGAAAGACAAAACAGAAAATTGAGGACCATGTTATGATACCATATCATTGTTGAAGACTACAGGGGGCAACAGGGGCATATGCCACTTCGGTCTGCTCTCTCCTCTCATCGACCAGGGACCTCCTGGACGTTCCCAGGGTTCAGCTGAAAACTTCGGGCAACTGTGTGTTTAGTGTCACAGGGCTGACCCTGTGGAACTCCCTACTGTCCACTGTCCAGGAGGCCCCATTGGTGGAACAGTTTAAACGGAGTTTAAAGGCCCACCTATTCCATCTGACCTTTCCGGAGGATACAGTATAATCTGTCCCAACTACTGTCTACTGATTACTGATCTTATATTCTGCTGAGGTATTTTAATGTTGTCATGACTGTGATGTTTTTACTATTATATTTTAACTGACTCTAATTTGCATCTTTGTTTTCATTGTTAGGCGTCCAGAGCCTCCGGGATTGGGCGTCATAAAAATAAAATTTGCCTTGCCTTAATATTAGTAGTCCACAGTAAATAAAAACCTGACAGTGTCCCTTTAAACTAGGTTGCCATTTCTAATTTATATTTTTTTTTGGGGGGGGGGATTAAAACCTCGAAAAATGACTACGGCCTCCTGGTGTAATAATACCTTCCAATACAACAGCTATTATAATGCCGTTGTTCGCTCTGCATCATGAGACGCTAAGAACATCCACTAGAAGCTAGTCACACTCAAGTGTAATTAAATACACCACTTTTGTCATGTCACAACTAATAAAATCTGCAACGCGGAAATCTGTTCCTGCCCTGGGTAACGGAACTTTTTAGTAGTGAGAATGTGGTTGCACTGGCGTCAGTGACCAACCGCAGAAGTGTGTTGACATAGTGTAACTGTATCAGCCTGACTCCAAAACTTAAGTTTCTAGCCCTTACAGTTAAAAAGTGTAACCTGGGCACCATGTACCAGCAGGCTACTACCCCTGCCTTGTAGGCCCAGACAAGGTTGAAGGGCCTGGGCTCTGTTCTGATGGTAATGGGGGGGGGGGGTTCTTTTCCAGATAAGATAAATAGCGTGGTGCCTCCACCCAGAGTTAAAATACAGTGGACCAGATGTTTGTGTAGTACAACCCCCTGGGATGCTGTACCTACCCACCTCCACTTGCAGTCACACCACACATGGAAAACCAGAAATCAGTTAGCTTTTTTACTGTGCATACAATTATTGACTGATGCTACTAAACTACTCACCAATAACTGGATCACAAGACAGGTCTGTAAAAAAGTTAACCATAAATTTATTTACACAGGAGTAGGGTAGGGAATTTGGAGTGGAGAGAGGAACTTGACAATGGCAGTTCAATAAATGAGCAATCCTGTAGCGATCCTGAAAGCGTTGATAATAACAACAATGGTGCCCGCCACCAGCAGCGTGTATGCATACAGTACACAGTAGCCCCAAAAGCCCACCTGTACTTGAGGGCACTACTCACTCCCGTCTGGTATCAGACTAACCCCCGAGTCCTAACTGGGTACCCAGATTTAAGCAGTGCAGACCCGATGAGTTGCAGCTGGTTGGCCGGCGTTTGTGCACTTAAACTTTAACAGACTTGAACTTTAACTTTCAGATGCAAAACAGTATCTGTAGCTGAGCTTGGTAGTTAATAGCTAACTTTTACACATTTTCCCTAGGTTCACAGCAATCCCTGAGTTTACTCACAGTTCTGCAGAATTACTCACGGTTCTGTAGAATACTCAGGTATGTGAGGTGCCATTCTTGGGGGTCTGCAATTCTGAGGCTTCAGCAGGGTTGTAGTCAAATGCAGGACTAGATCTGCAGTTCTAGGAACTCTGGCAGCTTTCAGGGGCCATTTGATTTGGATGCAGCTGGGTCTGCCTTTTTCTCTTTCAACTTTCAGGATCTCTAGCAGCTTGTCACCTTCTTTCACCGTCTTCACAGATCTGGAACAGACCAGTGCTGGGGACCAGGGCCAACACACCTCACGTGGAGACAGTGAGTAGCGCTGGACTGTTACACAACCTGACCGATTCTCTAGGCTGTCCTCTGCTGGCTGTAACTCTTTTCTGGAGCTCAGGACCTCAGGCTATAGGTTGCTTTAGCCACACTGTGGGCTGCAGCTGTGACTCAATGTTCACAGGAAGTTTTGGGGGTTATCCAGTGTGCTACCAGCTGGCACAGCTTAGGGAGGAAGTTGAGGAGATTAGAAGGAAGCTGGGGGTTCTGGGGGAGGACATGGAGGGAATTGGAAAGGTGGGAGCAAGGGGGTCCCCTACATGGATGCACCAGGTGCTGAGGCCTCCCACATAGGGGAGGAGTGAAGGGGGTTACTCAGGGGCACATGGAGCCTCTGACAGAGGAGGCCCAATAGGTGGAAATTTCCAGAACAGCAGGCAGGCGCCTCGGTTGCCCAGAGAGAACAGAGGTGGGGGGCAGGATGGGGGACCTGGGGTCTGGTGTTCAGCTCACAAATCATTTTAACCTCACGTCTGGTGGTAGAGGAGGGGAGTGTTTGGGGGGGGGGTGTAGCTAGGGTAGGAATGGATAGGAAGGGAGAAGGGATCAAGAGGCAGGGACCAGAAATTGGGAGCAACGGGGGGGACATGGTGGACGAGAAATCAGGGGACAGGGGAGGACCCAGTCGGGCTGAGGGAATGGAGATGGTGGGTCAGGGAAAGGAGGAGGATCAGATGAACAGGAGGAGGCTGCAGAAATTGGGGGGGCTGAGGGTACGAACCAGGGGCATGGCAGGGGGGGGCACTGAACGTGGATGAGATAAAGCGAGTAAGAACCAAGGTAGGCCAACAGCTGGGGTAGATAGCTTAGTCAGAGGCCGGACAGAGGAGATAGAAATACAAAAAGGATACTCAGGTGGGGGGGATGATGCGTAAGACTGGAGTAGAGGGGTGGCCAGTGACAATGGGGGCTACCTTGACACCCAGATTGTGGGAGGTGCAGGAGCTGGGTTGGGGGGCCAGAAGAAGGCGAGGATGGGCAAGGAAGGAGGGGAAACCTGCGGGGTGAACAAGGAGGCAAGGGGGAAGTTAGAGTGCTACTGTTGGGGGACTCCATGATCAGAGGTATCCAGGGGGAGGGTAAAACCTGGCCGATAGAAAAACAGATGCCACCCTGGCCTGACGGTGCACAAGGCCAAGCACGAGGTATATTCACTGGCAAGGGAATATGGGGGGGTCCCCAGAAATACTAGTGCACCTGGGTACAAATCCCATAAATGGGAATAGTGAATTAGAGATACAGGCAAGGTTTCAGGAGCTGGCCAGGGTTTGCCATTCCATAGGATGTTCGATCTCCTTTTCGGAAATCCTGCCGGTGCCGAGGGCTAGTGGAGAGAACAAGCAGAAGATTAGGGTGATAAATCAGTGGCTCAGGGAGTGGAGTGAGGCAAGGGGGTGTGGCCTTGTGGGGGACTGGGGGCAACCTGGGAGGATAACGGGCTGTACGCTTAGGGACAGGCTCCACCTTAATTTGGAGGAGGGAACTCAAAGCTGAAACCAGCTGGTCATCAGTGAAAGGTGGGGTTTAAACTTGTGAAGAGGGGAGGATCGAGGAAGGGGTGTTCCAGGGGTACAATAAAAGATGGACGCGATCTCCACTCCCCAAGGAGTTGGAAAGATACGGGGTGCAGGTGAGGGGGAGCATGTAGCCAATAGGGAGCACAAGGGGGGAATGAGAGGAGGGGAAAGGGGGGGGGTCCTGATAAATGCCAGGAGCTTGGGAAACAAGATGTCTGAGCTCCAGGCGATGCTAGTTGAGGGGACAGTAGATGTGGCAACAGTCACTGAGACCTGGGCCACCCAAGGGTACGAATGGGACTTGAACTGGAAGGCTACACTATGTTCAGAAAGGACAGGGGAGAGGGAAGGGGGGTAGCACTGTTAGTCAAAAATGGCATAGGTATTGGAGGGGTGGAGGAGGCGGAAGGGAGCGTGGAGGCAGTATGGGTCACCTTGCCGATGTAGGGGGGTAAGCGAGTAAAGGTCAGGGTGGTATACAGACCCCGTGCTGGTGGAGGCTCTGGAAGAGTTTGGTGGCAAATGTTGTGGGTCCCTGTAGATTGGGGAAGGGAAGGGTAGTGGTGATGGGGGAACTTAACATGCCAGGAACAGACTGGGACTATGACGTCCCTGTGGCCAAGGAGCAGAGGTTGTTTGATGTCTTCCAGGATGCGTTCCTGACCCAGCAGGTGGGGGAACCAACCAGGAGGTTGTGATACTGGTCGTAGTCCCATGCAACAGTGACCAGATTAGGGGCTTGGAGGTGAGGGACCCGGTGGGAAGTGATCATGCCACAGTCTGTTTTTTCCTGGACCTGGACGGGAGGAAAGCCGCACAAAGACGGTGGTAACTGACTTCAGGGGTGCGGATTTCAGGGGGATGGGAAGGATCCTTAAGGGTCATATGGATGGGATAAGGCCAGACATGGAGGCTGACAGTAGGTGGGAGATCATTAGGAGGGAAGTACAGGAGGCTACCAGGTCCTGTGCAAGAGATAGGCACAAATTCGGTAAGGCCAGAAAACCTCGTGGTTGGACCCGGGAGGTTCAGGAGGCAGTGAGGGATAAGAACGCAGCCTATAGGTGCTTCCAAGCACTCGAGCCGAAAGGGGATCAGGGGAGTATGAACTGATGGCTAGGGAGGATCACCAGGTGGTGAGAGCGGCTAAGGTGGGGAGGGAAGGAGCGAGCTATGGAGACTGGGGCAAAAGGGTTCTTTAGATACATTAGGGAAAAAGGAAAGTGAGGGGCAGATCAGCAGGATAAGGACAGGGAGGATGGGCACAGGATGTGGGTAGCAGGCTGAGGTTGCAAACGAGTACTTTGCCTCAGTATTTACTAGGAGGATGGGGGGCTACGCCTTGTAGGGGAGAGGAGGCAACTGGAGGAAGGGGCGGAACCCTTAGAGACCGAGCCCTGATGAGTCTGGGGAGAGAGAAGGCCAGCACCATCAGGAGGGGTCTGGCAGCACGGGAGCAAAGGGGGGGATGGGAGGTGAAACCCGGTAGAGAGAGTGTGGAGGGCCCTCAGTCCCTTCAGATAGAGGAAGCACCAGGGCCGGATGAAATACATCCCAGGGTGCTGAGGGAAATGGTGATGTCCCATGCCCCTGGCAGAGCCAACATCTCCTGAAGATGGGGTGGCACCCCAAGACTGAGGTGGCCCATATCAGGCTTATCCACAAAGTGATCAAGAGGAGGCATGGAACTACAGGCCTGTGATCCTGACGTCGGTGGTGGGCAAGGTGATGGAGGGTATTGTCAAGGAAAGGCTGGGGGGTTACTGGGGCAAATGGGGTATCTGGATGATAGACAGCATGGCTTCATCCTGGGAAAATCGTGTCAGACAAAGCTTGTGGAGTTCTACGACTGGGTGATGAGTGCCCTGGACCAAGGTAGGCCAGTGGACGTCCTCTTTCTAGACTTCAGCAAGGGCGTTTGATTCAGTACCCCACAATGGCATGCTGGCTAAGCTGGAGGAAATGGGGGTTGGGATGCAGATGATCAGATGGATAGGAAATTGGCTCTCTGAGCGTACTCGGAGGGTGGTGGTTGGGGGGCTAGTCTAATCTCCAAGGAGAGTTATTAGTGGGGTTGCCCAGGGGTCGGTACTAGGGCCACTCCTGTTTAACGTCTATGTCTCAGACATAAGGAAGGGTATCGGGAGTGAAATGAGTCTCTCTGCAGACTACTCAAAGCTGGGTGTGGTGGTGGATGAGGAGGAGCAGAGAGTAGCCCTGCAGGAGGACCTGGAGACTCTGGAAAGGTGGTCAGGAAAGTGGAAACTGAAGTTAAATGCAGAGTTCTGCACCTGGGAGCCAGAAATCCAGGCCAAGGGTATACCCTGGGGGGGAGACATGCTAAACGTCTTGAATGGCAAGAGGGACCTGGGCGTGGTGGTGGCTGTCAGAATGAACAACTCTGAGACCTGTAGGAAGGCAGCAGCAAAAGCAAATAGGATGCTTGGATGCATCGCTAGGGGAATTACCTCCAGAAGGGCGGAAATGATCCTTCCTCTGTAACTGCTTGGTTAGGCCACACGTCTAGTATTGTGTGCAGTTTTGGAGACCGCACTTAAAAAGGGACATTGCAGTCCTGGAGAGGGTCCAAAGGAGGGCAGCTAAAATGATCTGGGGCCTGGGGAAAGGACTCACGGGAGAGGTCGAGGAGCTTAACATGTACCCCTGAGGAGAGGACGGACAGGGGGACATGATAAAGGTCTTCAAGTACATAAAGGGGATTAATAAGGGGGCACAGTCGGGTGCTCCAAAGGAAAGGGGGCAACTCAAGGACGCAGGTGGAAGCTAGAGTGGGGGGGAGAGGAGGAGGTGTTACTTCACTGAGAGGGTGGTGGAACTGTGGAATGCACTGCCCAGGGGACTGGTGGAGGCAGAGACTGTGGAGGGGTTTAGGAAGGGATGGAACAGGTATAGGGGGAGGGTGAAGCTGACGAAGTCCAATACGGGGGAACATCTTGGACTGGGGACAGTGAAACCTAAGGGGGTGACAACAAACTCAGCCCCCAGTGTTTGGTGCTGACTATCAAGCAGACACGAAAGACCATTAGGCCTCCTCTGCTGGCATTTTAGTATGTTAGTAACAGAGTCTCCAAGATATCCCACCAGATTTTAGTAGGAATTAGTGTCTCAGCTTCAGGCTCTTCAGTATCCCAGATTGGGTATACAAAACACCGTTTTCTCCTTCTGCTGGCTTCCAGATACTGGAAGTGGGCTAGGCTTTCCCAGGGCTGTTGGCTGTGAAAGCCGCAGGCAGGCCTTCATACTTCCCTGTGAGATCAAGAGCATCCTCTCACTCTGGAAGCTCCCAGACAACTGCTACCAGCTGGATCTGCATCCCAGGTCTCTGGGGATCAGATCAGAGTCCTAGTTTTTGAATCAGGCTGTCAGTCAGACAAATTAGTATGCAGGGTAGCACGGCTTTACAGCCAAGTCTTTTCAGTGAGTCAATTACAGCGACTTCAATATAGCAAATGACATTTCAGCGAGCATGTCACTTTGGCGAACAACAATTTGCCCAACTGAGACAATACAGCAATCCTCTGAGGCAATGTGCATATGAGAATTAGAATCCTTAAGATGGGGTTGGGGGCATAGTCCCCCTGCAGTACATTAGCATGTGTTAGCCTGCCTGATCTTAGCTCACCAATAATTACTGCGATTGATGAGGAGGACTGGCAAAGGATCTGCCAGTCAGAGCAGGTTGCTCTTGGTACACCTGCAACACTTGCTGAGCTTGTTATACTGCCTCAGCATACATGAACTTTGAGAGGAGAGAGGTTTATTGTGATCTACAGTGCCGAAAGGAGTCTTACCTTTCTAGGAATGTGCCTGGACTGATAAATGGACAATTTCCAGCTTCAGCTGTGAAAATATTAACTGGATTGATGCGTCCTGTAAAGACTGGTGTCCAAAAATGTATGCACTAAATTTGATTCGCTGAAATTTAATTCACTGTGTTTGATTCACTGTAATGACGTGGAACTGTATGCAGAATATTCATTTGATGCCTGATTGGCTGGGGGAAAGGCACCAAAACACAGTCCTCATCTCCCCCCAGAAGCGCCCTTTCTGTAGTCGTTTGGACTCCTTGCTTTCTCACTGGCTGCAGAGAAGGTCAGAGGCAGCAAAGATGGCTACAAAGCAAGACAGTCTATGCAGTTCACACAGAGTTCCATTTTTAAATGTCTTGCAGGCAAACAGTCCTGTTTCAGGTTTTAATGGCCCCAGAGTTTAGTAACTGCCCCTCTGCCGTATTGTCTAGTGGCAGAGAGTGTCATGCCAAAGTCTCCCCCTGCCTGTCGCTAGCACCATAGCACTGTCCCCCTAGGCAACAGACAAAGTTAAGTTACGCTGTAACTTTGGCTGCTCTTAAAGGAGAACTGCGCTGAATCTATAAGTAATTTTTCCCCAGTAGAAGCTGTTTTTTTTAAGTATGGGTTCAAATTCTGTTGTTGCTCTTTCTAACCCGATTTTTTTACCTATCTTAGTGTTGTTTCTGATTTACATGCTTCTGGTAAGAACCATTTTAGAACTGTGTGATGTAGTTTATGTCCCTGTTCTGCTCTTCCATTGTTGGCACAATGCATCCATGTTCTGCCATATAGCTCTGTGGCTGAGAGGGACATAAATTACATCATATAGTTCTAAAGTGGCACTCGGCACCACAGTGTAAAGTAGAAACATCTACTGAGGTTACTAAAAGGCATGTATAGATGGAATAATAGAAATTTAACCAGTACTTAACTTATTCTACCCTGGGGGGCCATTTTGTATCAGGAGAATTAATGGATGGTTCAGACTTCATACGGAGCTATTGGGTGCAATGAGTTAAAAAACGGATTCTATTGGGAAAAATTACGTACAGGTTCAGCGCAGTTCCCCTTTAAAGAAACGGTGTCCAAAAATACTTGTGCAGAGTTTACCTTCTTTTACTTCCAGTATGTCTGTCTGTCTTGGTGGGGCGGGCCCCAGGGGTCAGGACACATTAAGGAAACACAGTCCTGAGCTGCCTGGGCAGCTTTAATACTAAGCACTGCAGTGCTAACAGAATGTTGTACGTAGGGCTGCCAGCGTTTTATGGCATTTACTGCTGAGCTGGCAATTTGAAACATTTACACACAACTCCTCCGGACATTAGTGAACCAGGGACACAGGAGCTGACAGAAGCAACAAAAGTGCACCACAGACCCGGGACTGGCAGGACCAGAAGTCTGGGAGGCAGACCAGGTAGGCCCCACCCATGGGGGGTTACAAAAGTCAGTCTTTTTTTAAAGAAATTAGCATTAAAAATGTCTAGCTGTTGTAGGTATAACTATTGAACCGTTGGAGCAAGAAGCTCTGGAAAAAAACATTAAAACTTGAAGTCTAGTCACTATATTTATACCATATACTTTCAATACACAGAAACACACATCACTGTAGTAAAATGAATTTTTAAAAAGTGCATTTTCAGTATATCAATGCATTGAAAGTGTCAGAAAAGTGTAACTATATTGTCAGACATCAAGCTTTCATCAAAAGAAAAAAGTTGTGTGCGTGTGTATGTATGTGTGTGTGTGTGTGTGTGTGTGTGTGTGTGTGTGTGTGTGTGTATATATATATATGTGTGTGTATGTATATATATATATATATGTGTGTGTATATGTATATATATATATATATATATATATATATATATATATGCTACATATACACACACACACCACATTAGTGGTGAATGAATTGGGTAAATAAAGCATGTTATTTTTGGACAAATATTTATTTCACTTAGAACCTGGAAACAGAACAGAGACCAGTAGGTTAGATAGAGAGTTTGCAACGGAAAGAAGGATAAAACACTAATGAAGGCAGTACAGATGGTGTGGTATATATCAAATACATAATGGGCTGCAGTAGAAAAACACATTTATCTCCCCACGAGTGATGAACTTGCTTGTGGCTTCACCACTAGTGAGTTATGGGTCTTACCACTCATTAATGGAGATGCACATTATTCCACCACAATCCATTATATATTCCTTGTATGTATGTATATAAAGTTTCTAGCTCTAATGGATCAAACGTTGTGCTATTTACAGATATTATATTTGGAAAAGCTAGCTTTTGATCTGTTAAGACTAAAATCCTTAGCAGGTTTCCTTCTGTATTGATAGAAAAGAACCATTTCCAGTTCAGTCCATTAATATATACTGAGACTGAATTCACATGTAACCCCTAGGTGGTGCTACCCTAAGGGCTGCTACCCCTGCCTGTTTGTCTAGTAGCAGGTTAAGAGGCATGGGTACTGAAACGGGTGCCTCCACCCAGAGGCCAGGGTTGTTAGTGGTCAAGCTAACCTGGGCACAGCCCTCCGGGACACTGTAACCCCCCCTCTTTCCCCTCTAGTGGCCTGAATAATACACAATAATCACTTTCACAATGCCCCTTTTTCACCATGCAATTATCCACACTGTTTGCACTTACCACCAGGGCTGGTTCCTCTAGCTCGACCTGGGGGAACCCCTGTAAAACCAGGTTATGCACAGCAAATAGCAACAGTACAGTAATCTTAGCACAGACTGGAACCACTGTCAGGTTAAATGTAAAAAGAGATCTGATTTATTTAGGGGACTTGAACAAGAGAGTGGGTATAATCGGGTTGATTTGCTTAAGGGCTATTTCAATTAGACAGTTATGCATGCACTTCAGAGTCCCTACATGGTCTGGGTACCCAGGTAGGAAACGAAGGGCTAGCCAAGAACGTTGCCCGGGGTAGGCTGACGTCGCAGCTGGTTGGGGCCCTGTGATGGAAGAAAACAACATGCATAACACACACTATTTATAATCTGGAGCCAGAGGGCTCCGTTCGTGAAAGAAAGACAACAAGGCAATTAGATGACAACACTTTTAGATTTAGCTGTTGTTGCAGGAAGCTACCCTGATGACTACTCACGATACCCAGTACAAGACACAGGCAGGACGAAATTGAGGCTGCAGGTTGTTGAGCTGAAGTGCCAGGAGAAGCAGGGCCCAAACAAATCACCGAGGCATCGATCCTGTTCAAGCATTGAGCAGGGGGCTGATCCCCAGGGAGGTTTCTTGTTAATGGCTTTGTCTGTGCAGCGGGTAGTCTGGCTGGGCCCAGGCCAAATAGAAATGCACACGGCTGGATGCAGCCTCCAGCAAGCAGAACACAGTTCAAACACACAGTGGGGAACCACATCATGAGCCACTATCAGCACACAGCGCATTTACATGCAAGGAAATTCTTCTGTACCAGGCAGATTGCTCTCCAGTCGCAATTACAGAGTCTCTGCACAATCCGGGAGTTCAAAGGTGGCTGGACATCCTGACAGGCAGATCGCATTCAGCAAATCTCTGTCTTCTTCAGGTTGAAGCCTGGTCATGATTCAGTGGCTTGATTCACTCTCCAAATTCGGATTCAGTCTGAAATATTTCTCTTCTCCCTCTCAGGGGCAGCAGGCAAACAAGCAGGCCAAACTCAAGCCTTTCCACAGTTCTCCAGTGCGAAACTATGCAGCACGGCTGCTTGACTGTCTCGAGCTGTTGCTTCTTCACTTCCCAACTTAGATCTGACTTCTTGCTCATGATGCCTGTACATCGGGTCACAACAAAATGGCTCAGACTTGGTCCAAATCAAAGCTCCTCTTATCTCTCCATTCGAGAGAGTTGAAGGCAGGGAGGCCAGACTCTGCCTTCCTGCCAAGTCCCCACGCTACTCCGTGGAGCAGCAGCTCCTCGAGCTGGGGCTGCTCACTCTTTCAGCTCCAACTCACTTCTGCCCCTCTCTGCAGGCAGCTTGGGAATTCCCCTTTGATCCAACAGGTTCGGTTGGCTGATTCTTCTGTCAGTCACACAAGGGCTTCCCCTCCAGGTTCGATTAGGCACCAAAAGCCCAAAACCACAATTCCTACAAGTTTTGCCCCCACCAAGCCGCTGTAGGCAGGCTCCATTTTAGAATCCCAAAAGCACTGATTGGCCCATTTCAGCAGTCCAGGACCAAAATGGTGGTGATGAACAGAACAGTCCATGCTGCAAAGAAGGCAGGTTAGACAAACTACAATATCTCTATCACTCTTAATAGATATTCAGCAAACAGTTGCATCTTCCACCAAGGTAGAGAAATTATTAGGGAGCAGGACAGAGGTAAATGTAAAAAAAAGGCAAAGGCAGTAAGGACAGGAATGGGGCTAAAAGGGGTAAGGCTATCAAAAAGTGGAGGGTGATGAGTACCAATGGCCGTAGTCTGTGTAACAAACTCCCTGAACTAGTGGCCTTGATGGAAGAGGGTTGCCTGGATATTGTGGCAGTCACAGAAACATGGTACACAGAGAACCATGACTGGGATGTCAACACATCAGGATACACAATCTACAGGAGGGACAGGGGGGGTAAAAGAGGAGGAGGAGGAGGAGGAGTAGCTCTCTATGTAAAGGAAGGGATCAAAGCAACAGAACTAAAGAGTAACCAGGGAGCAGATGAGGCACTCTGGGTCACCCTGGAGACAGGAAATGGCACCACAATCTGCATGGGGGTTGTATACAGACCCCCATCTCAGGGGGAGGGAATGGACAAGGAAATGATAGAAGGCTTCCTTAGAATGGCAGAAAAAGGGGAGATATTGTTGATGGGGGACCTGAATATGCCAGATGTTAACTGGAGGACCTTTGCTGCAGGAACATCCAAGAGCAGGCTCATTCTTGATGCCCTACAGGGGGCATGCCTCAGACAGCTAGTATTGGAACCCACTCGGGAGGGAGCTATCTTAGACCTGGTACTCTCAAATGGGGACGGAGAAAGAATCTCAGATTTAGAGGTGGGTAGCTATCTGGGAACAAGCAGCCACCAAACAGTGTGGTTCACGATAAATACAGCCATACAATCAAGCCATGCAAAAGCAAGAGTATTGGACTTTAGGAGGGCTGACTTTGGGAAAATGAGAGAGTGCCTTAGAAAAGCACTAGCAAACAGGCAAGAAGGAGGGGTGGAGGAACAATGGGGAGTAATCAAAACAGCCATCACAGAGGCAACAAGCCTTTGTGTAAAGCAAATCAATAAAACACAAGGAAGGAAAAAACGCTATGGTTCTCAAAAGAGGTGGCAGGGAAGGTTAAGGAGAAAAGGATAGCATTCAGGAATATAAGGAAACACAGAAGGAGCAGGACAGAGAACTTTATCAGTTAAAGCAGAAAGAGGCTGGGAAGGCAGTCAGAATAGCAAAGGCCCAAACCGAGGAAAAGATAGCCAGTTCTGTTAAGAAGGGGGATAAGACCTTTTATAGGTACATTAGGGAGTGAAGAAAGACCAAAGGAGGGATACTGATGCTTAATAAAGGGGAGGGAATGTGGGTAGAGGGGGGCAGTGAAAAAGCAGGGATACTGGATGACTATTTCTGCTCAGTATTCACAAAGGAAGAGGAGGGGGAGGTACCTAAACCAAACAAGAGAAACACTCTGAAGACGGTGGTCGATACCTGTTCATTTACAGAAGAAAGGGTTCTGAAAGAACTAATAAAATTGAAGATGGACAAAGCAATGGGGCCTGATGGGATTCACCCAAGAATTCTAAAAGAACTAAGGGTAGAATTAGTGACACCGCTGACTACTCTCTTTAACAAATCATGGGGGGATGGGGTGGTACCTGAGGACTGGAGGAGGGCAGATGTGATTCCTCTTCACAAAAGTGGGAGCAGGACAGAGGCAGGAAACTACAGACCAGTTAGTTAGACCTCAGTGGTAGGGAAAATGATGGAATCACTTCTGAAGGAAAGAATTGTTGAGTACCTAGAGACCAGTGGGGCACAGGACCCAAGGCAGCATGGATTCACGATGGGAAAGTCATGTCAGACGAATCTAATAGATTTCTTTGACTGGGTGACCAAAGTAGTAGACCAGGGAGGGGCTGTGGACATGGCCTACCTAGATTTTTAGCAAGGCATTTGATACAGTCCCACACAAAAGATTAATACACAAGTTAGCTAGCCTTGGAGCGGGCCCCAAGGTGGTAGCCTGGATAAAAAATTGGCTAGACAACAGGACGCAAAGGGTAGTAGTAAATGGACTACACAGTGAAGAAAAGAGGGTTACTAGCGGGGTACCACAGGGTTCAGTACTGGGGCCGGTCCTTTTTAATGTCTTTATAAGTGACATTGCAGAGGAACTGGAAGGAAAAGTATGTCTCTTTGCAGACGACACAAAGATCTGCAACAAGGTTGATACACAAGATGGAGTGGAAAGGATGAGAAGGGACTTGGCAAGGTTGGAGGAATGGTCAAATGTATGGCAGCTCAGATTCAGTGCAAAGAAGTGCAAGGTAATGCACATGGGAAACAAAAACCCAGGGGAAGAGTACACAATGGGGGGTGAGATACTGACAACAGTAAAAATGGAAAGGGACCGGGGTATTATATTAGATGACCTAAACGCGGCAAGCAATGTGAGAATGCAGTAAGGAAGGCTGGGGATACTGGGATGCATAGGAAGAGGCATCAATAGTAGAAAACAGGAAGTTGTTATCCCTCTGTACAGACAGTTGGTGAGACCCCATCTGGAGTACTGAGTGCAGTTCTGGAGACCCCATCTCCGCAAAGACATAGACGAGGCTGTCCAGAGGAGGGCAACCAAAATGGTGCAGGGTCTGCACCAGAAGACATATGAAGAAAGACTAAAGGAGCTTAATATGTATACCCTTGAGGAAAGAAGGGAGAGAGGGGACATTATAGAAACTTTCAAATACCTCAAGGGAATCAACAAAGTCCAAGAGGGTAGCATCTTTCAGAAAAAGAGATGTGCAAGAACAAGGGGGCACAATTGAAGATAGAGGGGGACGGCTCAGAGGTAATGTGAGGAAGCATTTTTCACAGAGAGGGTTGTGGATGATGGAACAACCTCCCTGAGGAGGTCGTGGAGTCAGAGAACAGTGGGGAATTCAAGAATGCATGGGACAGACATAAGGCAGTCCCAGTGGGGGTAGGAGGAGGTAAGCTGTTGGTTAACTAGGATCTGCAGCTTATCTGATAGGTAGGAAAATGGGCAGACTAGGTGGGCCAAGCGGTCCTTATCTACCATCAAATTCTATGTTTCTGTCTTCTAACAGAGCTCCCTCTGTGTAATTAGCGATGGCAGAACGGAGTGATTATCTGACAGCCCGAGCGGGACTCGAGCATGGAAACACCCAGCCCCCTTCCAGATCAGTTATTACTGCAATCTAGGCAGCTTCTTAGAGACATTACACAGAGGCTTCAGAGACACTCTTAGGCAATAACATTTAAACTGCTAAAATGCAGTACACCAGCCTGGCAGTGACCATTTGGGCAAGCTCAGGAAGGCTTTTCCGGAACCCCCATTTGTAGGGGGGTTACACACATGCAAAAAAAAGTTACAAAAATGTAAACATATGTTTAAAATGTTTGAATTTTTGGTCTCCCCACATCCTCATACCCGCATCTCAGCATGGACTCTTATTCCCTTCCCCTCCCCACAAGGAAATCTGCTGCTGGCCAAGCTGCTTTCTCCTATCGCTTACTTACTGTAAGCTCTGGTGCTGTCTTCCGCTTTCCATCCACTCTGCCTCCCCCAACTCCTGCTACTGTTCCTGACCCCAGCTCCTAAGCTGCTGCCTACTACCCTCCTGCCACAGCTCACTCGATCCCTGTTTTTGCGATGTGATCCCCCTTTCCCTCCACCATTCACAGTTTGTTCACTGCTCTTGATCACTTGCAGACTGACTTTACCGTAGGCACCTTGTTACACTGTACTACTCTGCACTGAATAGTTGTTTTGCAGAACTGTTAATAAGGCATGACTAATTGTTAGATTAACGGTCTGTTGTTAACCCCTTGGAGCGAAATGCAGCACTAGATGCTGCCGAGTGCCGTACTGCCCCGGGGGGGAAGGGGATTGACTATTTGATTTCTGGGAGTGTCTCACTGCTATCGTAAAAAAAAAAAAAATTATTTCTAACGTATAAGAAGTGTACCAAATGCATCATTTCAATAATTAATCAGTGCTATAAAATGCAGTGCTGACAGAAGAATTCATGCACCATGGTGATCAGGCTTGCTGTACATGACAGTCTGACAGAGATTAATGTAACTCAAAATGCTGACAGCCAATCAGATTGTATCATTTCCTAGACCCTTTTTGTAATGTTTTGAAAATGTACTGCTAAAGTAGTTTAATCACAGTACATAAAATCTTAATTTCCCTGTTGAGTAACCTCAAAACCTTTCCATGTGCCTGCTTAAGTGTCAGAAGCTAATAAGCACGCTGTGTTTACGCATCGAAACATTGTTTTTCTTTGGGGGGGGGGGATATGCTCTTTGGAGGATGAGGGGAGAAACTACATTGTGCAATCTGGTCTGGTTACGAATGAACTGCAGAGCATACCATTTCCCAAATTATTTTGGCTCTCTCCTTTTTGGGAAGCAGTCTGACTCCATTTTATTTGACCCAAGCTTAACTTCTCCCCTAATGTAAGCAAAATGAGAAAGGAACTGTTTGGGGAAACAAATCCCTCACCACCAACACCAGCTTAAACGTACAGTACTAGAGTAAGAGGTTAGACCTATACGGCAGTCTACTGGAGCTGTTAGGAGAATGAACGTGATTGGTCCCCATTTGGGGTCATGTGGCATGGGTTGCCATGGTAAGATGCCTTGGGAGAGATGGGAGGAGCTGATGTGTATGTATTGGTTGTTCAGGCTCTGTTTGTCTTTCCCAGAGAGGCAGTGTCCCCTTTGGGTGTAGTTTAAATAGTATGAATCATTCTGAGAATGGCTTCATCTTTTGTATTGCACTGACAGCAGAATTGTTTGTCACAAGATGCAGGGACAAGATTTTTGGTCAGCATGCTTCACACCGACAGCATGTGTCTATCTTGTGATGCTTTGCCTGTCTTTTCTTTGCACTGTGCTTACAGTTTGGTAATCATGCACGAATGTAAGCTTTTTAATCTACAGCAATCCACTTTTTTCTGACTGTCATTTATATCAGGTCATAACTCTTGACCTTATTCTACAGATTACGAACAACGCATAAAGAAAAATCCCGGGCAAATGACCAAAATCACAAGCACACCATGCTACAAAAAAGAAGGCACCATCTACTCCTGAAGCTGTTAGAATAACTGACAGCATGACCATGTTTTCTGAATGAGAAAAAGACGGGGTCAAGGGACCCCCCCCCCTTTGATTCAAAGGATGCTTTGGACCTCGAAAATAGCTGCTCTGTTAGTATCCTCAACGGCTCTACAATGCCGGTTCAACAACAATTTCGTCGACCGGCATCATAGCGATGGGATTTTTGTCGCCGGCAAGTTGCGGTCGACATAAATCCCGATGGTCTCCTGGTCCGCTTTTTCTATCCAGGGGGCTTTGCCCTGAACTCCATGCGGGTCTCTGTGCGCCTCAGATTAATGGTAATCAACTCCCAGTCACAGTTGATTCAGGGAGGGGGTGCAGGACCGGGAGACAGTGTGTCCCTGTTTCAGGCGCACCTTGTCAAAGTACTAATGGGGTACCGCAGGGTTCAGTACTGGGACCGGTCCTCTTTAATGTCTTTGTAAGTGACATTTGCAGAGGGACTGGAAGTATGTCTCTCTGCAGATGACACAAAGATCTGCAACAGGATCAATACAGAAGGTGGGGTGGAATGGATGCAAAGGGATTTGGCAAGGTTGGAGGAATGGTCAATTGTATGGCAGCTTAGATTCAGTGCAAAGAAGTACAAAGTAATGCACCTAGGAAACAAAAACCCAGGGGAAGAGTACACAATGGGGGGTGAGATACTAACAACAACAAAAATGGAAAGGGACCTGGGGGTAGTCATAGCAGATGACCTTAAGGTGGGCAAGCAGTGTGAGAAGGCAGTAAGGAGTGCTGGTGAGATACTGGGATGCATAGGGAGAGGCATCACCAGTAGAAAACAGGAAGTTGTTATCCCTCTGTACAGACAGTTGGTGAGACTCCATCTGGAGTACTTCGTGCAGTTCTGGAGACCCCATCTCCGCAAGGACATAGACAGGATGGAGGCTGTCCAGAGGAGGGCAACTAAAATGGTGCAGGGTCTGCACCAGAAGACATCTGAAGAGAGATTAAAGGAGCTTAATATGTATACCCGGAGGAGAGGAGGGAGAGGGAGGACATGATAGAAACTTTCAAGTACCTGAAGGAATCAGCAAAGTCCAAGAGGGTAGCATCTTTCAGAAAAGAGATGTACAAGAACAAAGGGCACAATTGAAGATAGAGGGAGGAGGCGAGAAGTAACGTGGAGGACGATTTTTTCACGGAGAGGGTTGTGGATACATAGAACAGCCTTCTTGAGGAAGTAGTGGAGTCAAAAACAGTGGGGAATCCAAGAATGCATGGGACAGACGTAAGGCCATTCTGATGGGGGTAGGAGGAAGTAGGCTGTTGGTTGACTAGGCTCTGCAGTTTATCCATTAGGTAGGGAAATAGGCAGACTAAGTGGGCCAAGTGGTCCTTATCTGCCGTCAAATTCTATGTTTCTGTGTTTCAAAATCTTGCCCTGCAACTTCAGCACTTGATATTATTTAATGCCGCCAAAGCCCTCCTTTTTAGTAACAGAAGCATCAGTTTCACAAGGAACAGAAGAGTTTTTTTTGTATAGGTATTTAACGTCAGGCCACCACCTACTCCTTCATTTGGGTATCACTCAAGCGACCTCCCAGTCCCATCTGTCCTTTACCCACTTTCTTTGCCGTTG
This sequence comes from Neoceratodus forsteri, assembly GCA_016271365.2. NCBI lineage: Eukaryota > Metazoa > Chordata > Ceratodontiformes > Ceratodontidae > Neoceratodus > Neoceratodus forsteri. The sequence goes on from JADMNL010000023.1 coordinate 444,255,280, forward strand.
AAGAGCAGTGCAGAGTAGGGTCCAAAAGTACCATTGGCCCCGATTTAGGCATCACACAGTACATGGTTTTTCCATTTTCTCCCGATCCCTACCCTGCAGCGGCGCACACAGCTACTTTTTTTTAGCTTCATGCACGCATCATGTATCTGCTGAGAGAGCAAATTCCGTGGCTCACCAGCATGTTGCAGTGGTGGAGGCGCACATCTCTTTCCCCCACCCTCGTTGGTATGTGCAAGCAGCAGCAACGCATTGTCCTAGCTGGCCACCTGATTGCCAGTGCTCCAAGTCTGCTCTCAACCTGCGCCATTGCTGTGATCAGGAGGGTCCAGAGGAGTGTTTTTTTTTTTAGGGTCAGACTTGGAGATATCCATGGCCAGCCCAGAAGTGCAGTGTTTGTGCTACCACCTACACCTGCATGCACTGGACTCAGGACGCATGGGGCCAAGGAGGGAGGAATATGTCCAAGGACAGCTGTCTCCCTAGGGAGGGCGGTACTGTAGCCCATGCCCTGACTCCTAACAGCAGGAGATCAGGTGGTAGCACAGTGAGAGCACATAAGGCTGGAAAAGGGGTGGCCACTGGTCATAAAGCATGCACGCTGCATATCATTGCGTACCGGTACCCTGGGGCAGAAAAGCAGGAGCTGAAGGGAAAAGGTCTTGGTCCTCCATTGTGTCAACACACCCCCCCAGGCCTACACATCAGCTTCAGTTTGTTAGATCTGCACAAATCACAAGACTTGTAACATTTAAAATAAGTTTAAAAAAACTATTACAAAGAGGTACAGAGAATTTACAGATAAAAAAAAAATGCATACAGTGTTCTTTCTTTACCAGATTTCAAGTAAGCATTAAGCCACGACGAAGGTGGCATCTAATGCTGGATTAATGCATGGTTGGGAGGGCAAACAGCCCAACCATGCATTAATCACATTAGATGCCACCGCCGGAGTGGCTTAACGCGCTTGTAACATGGGCCGCGCGACGACAGAGTTGCCAGGAGCCTATTTCGTGTCAGTAGAACAACATAACACAGGGAGTCGGTGTACTGATCAAACATTTTTACTGCACTTACAAATCGCCTATACTGGCAGGATAGTCTGCATCTGTCCAGGAAGGGAACAAGTCTTTTGAGCAGTCGGTTTAAATGCTTCATTGGCAAGCTTTTAAACTAGTCAAGGGGGGAGGCACTGATAAGCAGCAGGAAAATCCCAGCCTCCCCCTACAAAACAGGGTACTAAATGAGAAAAAGACCAAGGTAGAAAGGCAGTGGGGATGCTGCAACAGAAGGTAAAGCCATCAAAAATGGAGAGCAGTGAGTACCAATGCCCGTAGTCTGAGCAACAAGCTTCCTGAATTAATGGCCTTGATGGAGGAGGAACATCTGGATATCGTGGCAGTCACAGAAACATGGTACACAAAACCATGACTGGGATGTAAACATACCAGGATACACTATCTACAGGAGGGACAGGGAGGGTAAAAGAGGAGGAGGAGGAGCAGCTCTTTACATAAGGGAAGGAATCAAAGCAACAGAACAAAAGGGAAACAGAGAGGAGAAGAAGCACTGTGGGTAAATTTGGAGACCGGCAATGGCACCACAATACGCATAGGTTAGAGACAGACCTCTTCTCAGGGGAGGAAATGGACAAGGAAATGATAGAAAGTATACTTAGAATGGCAGAAAAGGGAGATATTGCTGATGGGTGATCTGAATATGCCAGATGTTAACTGGAGGCAGTTGCAGCAGCTACTCTAAGAGTGGGTTATTCTAGATGCCCTACAGGGGGCATGCCTTAGACAACTAGTATTGGAGCCCACTCGAGAGGGAGCAATCTTAGACCTGGTTCTCTCAAATGGAGATGAAGAGAGGATCACAGATGTATAAGTGGGTAGCCATCTGGGAACTAGCGACCATCGAACAGTATGGTTCACAATAAACACAGCAATAGAGTCAAGCCTACAAAGACAAAGGTACTGGATTTTAGGAGGCGGACTTTGTCAAAATGGGTGAGTGCCTAAGGAATGCACTAGCAAATGGGCAGGAAGGAGGGGTGGAAGAACAATGGGGAATAATAAAAACTGCCATCACAGAGGTATCAAGCCTTTGTGTAAAGCAAATAAACAAAACGAAACGAGGTAAGAAACCACTATGGTTCTCAAAGGAAGTGGCAGTGAAGGTTCAAGAGAAAAAGAAAGCATTCAGGAAGTACAAGGAATCACAGAAGGAACAGGACAGAGAACTATATCAGTTAAAGCAAAAGGAAGCTGGGAAGGCAGTCAGATCAGCAAAGGCCCAAACTGAGGAAAAGATAGCCAACTCAGTTAAGAAGGGGGATAAAACCTTTTATAGGTACATCAGGGAGCGAAGGAAGACCAAGGGAGGGATAGTGAGGCTTAATAAAGGGAGGGAGGGAGGGTGGGCAGAGGTGACTGTGAAAGGCAGAGATACTAAACAAATATTTTGCTCAGTATTTACAAAGGAAGAGGGGAGGTACCTAAAACAAACAGTAGAAACACTCTGGATACAGAAGTTGATACCAGCCCTTTACAGAAGAAAGGGTTCTGAAAGAACTCTTAAAACTGAAGGTGGACAAAGCAATGGGGCCTGATGGGATTCATCCCAGAATTCTAAAAGAACTAAGGGTAGAACTAGTGACACCACTGACTACCCTCTTTAACAAATCATGGAGGATGGGGTGGTACCCGAGGACTGGAGGAGGGTAGATGTGATTCCCTTCACAAAAGTGGAGCAAGGCAGAAGCAGGAAACTACAGACCTGTTAGTTTAACCTCAGTGGTAGGAAAATGATGGAATCACTTTGAAGGAAAAGAATTGTTAAATATCTAGAGGCCAGAGGGGCACAGGACCCAAGGCAGCATGGATTCACAGCGGGAAGGTCATGCCAGACAAATCTGATAGATTTCTTTGACTGGGTGACCAAAGTAGTTGATCAGGGAGTGGCTGTGGACATGGCCTACCTAGACTTTAGCAAGGCATTTGACACAGTCCCACACAAAAGATTAATATACAAGTTAGCCAGCCTGGGAGTGGGTCCCAAGATGACAGCCTGGGTAAAGAATTGGCTGGAGAATAGGGCACAGAGAGTAATAGTAAATGGAGTCCACTCTGAAAAAAGGGGGGTTAGTAGTAGGGTACCGCAGGGTTCAGTATTAGGACCAGTCCTCTTCAATCACTTTATAAGTGACATTGCAGAGGGACTGGAAGGAAAAGTATGTCTCTTTGCAGATGACACAAAGATCTGCAACAGAGTTGATGCACAGGGTGGGGTGGAAAGGATGAGAAGGGACTTGGCAAGGTTAGTGGAATGGTCAAATGTATGGCAACTTAGATTCAGTGCTAAGAAATGCAAGGTAATGCACCTGGGAAACAAAAACCCAGGGGAAGAGTACACAATGGTGGGTGAGATACTAACAGCAACAAAAATGGAAAGGGACCTGGGGGTAGTCATATCAGATGACCAAAGGTGGGCAAGCAATGTGAGAGGGCAGCAAGAAGGGCTGGGGGATACTGGGATGCATAGGGAGGCATCAACAGTAGAAAACAGGAAGTTATTATCCCTCTGTACAGACAGCTAGTGAGACCCCATCTGGAGTACTGCGTGCAGTTCTGAGACCCAGTCTCCATAAAGACATAGACAGGATGGAAGCTGTCCAGAGGAGGGCAACTAAAATGGTGCAGGGTCTGCACGGAAGACTATGAAGAGAGAGACTTAGGAGCTTAATATGTATAGCCTCGAGGAAAGGAGGGAGATGGGGACATGATAGAAACTTTCAAGCACCTCAAGGGAATCAACAAAGTCCAAGAGGGTAGCATCTTTCAAAAAAGAGTGTGCAAGAACAAGGGGCACAATTTGAAGATAGAAGAGGCGGCTCAGAGGTAATTAAGAGTATTTTTCACAGAGGGTGGTGGATGTATGGAATGGCCTTCCAGAGGAGGTTGTGGAGTCACAAACAGTGGTGGAATTCAAGCATGCATGGGACAGTCATAAGGCAATTCTAGGGGGTGGGGGTAGGAAGAAGTAGGCTGCTGGTTAACTAGGATCTGCTGCTTATCCATCAGGTAGGGAAATGGGCAGACTGGGTGGGCCAAGCGGTCCTTATCTGCCGTCAAATTCTCTGTTTCTATGTTTCACAAAACAGAATTAACATGCTTATGCGGTCAAAACATTCAGTAGCTGTAATGAAAGCAAACAATGTGGCTCACATGCCAGTCCAAAAAATGTGCCGATGTACGCGGGTATTTGTCTCATACCAGGCGTTGGAGGTCTCCGGTGGACGGCTGCCTCGCCGAGGTGTGCGATCCACTCACAAATTAACATGCAGGCTGGGTCACTTCCCCTTGCCTCTCGCAGACTCGTCCGACGTCGTTCACTGCGTCTTCTGCTGCGTGCGCTGCTAGTGCCTCTCCGGTGTGCTGCCTTCCGATGTCCAGCAATTCCTCCCCTCAGGTTCCGGTGCCCCTCCGCCGTAATTGAAATTGACTGTGCCATGCACGGTGAAGTTGTGGCACTGGAAGCCCGCCGGCTGATACCCCCGCCACACTTTGGGGGCTCTGAGCAGCTCTCGTGCATCCTCAGCAGCAACCTGCTCTCCTGCGTCCTCAGCGGCAGCCTCAGTCGTCTGATGTGCGTCTGTGGTGGTTCATGACTGGCTCCCCTCCACATCTGCTGGTGCAGTCCCAGACGCTGCACTTTCAGCTGTGACAGATCTGTGCGTGTCCCAGCTGTCTACTCCTGTCCGATAGAGCGGTGGGCTTGGTGTGGTGTGCCGGTCCCTGCATCAGCTCTCTCTGGTGCTGCAGCTGTCGTCATCAGTGGCCGAGAGGATGTGCAACCACTTCTTTCTGTCGCTGACACTGGGAGCCCAGTAATTGTGGAGGCTGGTCTCGCATCTGTGCCCCGTCATGGACATTATTTCTCTTGATGCGAGACCAGCCACTGTCAGCATCTGCACCGCGGTGCTGCGCACGCTATGGTTTGTGTACCTCCTGGACAGGTGGGTATCCTCTGATATCTGAGACATCATGTCTCCAAGGTAGTTTCTGCCCATGGGCTGTCTGGAGTACCACACATCTCGCTTGTCCAGCTCCTCCTGTGGGAGGCGGATCGGGTGCAGATAGAAGGCCAGTGCTCCTGCAGGACATCTGCTGACATAGTGTTTGTACAGTGCCACGGGACAGAAAGCGCTGTCGGGCTGAGCATATAGTACTCCACAAAAACTCTGCTTATTCGTCTCATTCACAGAGCTGTGATTCTTAGTGGGCTCGTTGAAGCCCAGCGCTAGGAACTCTGTGCCAGCACTATCTCTGTCAAGCACAAACAAGGTTTGGGTCAGCTGCCTGAGTCCCTCTCGCCCACTCCTTGCTAACCCCAGCTGGATCTCGAACCACGCACGCCTCACAAGTCCATAGGCTGTGTGGGGGTTCAGATTATCACTGTCTCTAATTCTACGGAGGTCTTCCACGGTAATCACTGGGAAGTGTGCAGCGACGTCCTTTCCCACTCGGCGATATTTCTTGAGGACTGCCAGGAACACATTGTTCGGGGTTCTAAACTCGGAGTCGGTCATTATGTTTATTTGCCTTCTGACCTCCACGCTGTTGATGTAGCGACTGAGGCCGGCTCTTATGCCCACCAGGGAGCTGACGCTATACTCCTCTCCCCCCTCTGCTCTCACACTCCCATAGAACTCTCTGAGTATATCTGCCAGCACTGGCACAGTCACCGTCGCTATGTCCACATGCATGCTGTTTTCCTCCAACCAGTCCGAAAACACATTGCATGCCCATGAGGTGCTTTTGTCTGTGTTGTGCTCCACTTTGCTCTGTTCCAGCGCATCGAGGTCAGCTGCTGACAGATAGTGATGCCTCCTGGTCTGCGTCTCTGTCTCTATCTCTATCTCTGCTCTATTTCTCTTCGCGATCCTGCTGCTCCGACCGTGGCTACTGGCTACTTCTTTCTCTGCTCCTGTGTCATTTCTCATGTCCACAGTCCACTCTGGTTGCATGCTGCCCACATCTATGCGCTGACTGTCCGTCCTCCTATGCTGCACATATGGCTCCTCCATGGTGCGCTGCCTGTTGCACATTGTTCCTGTTCTGTGATGGTCCTCTTCAGTACTACTCATCGCTCTTGCCTCCATCGCTGCTACGCTCGCCCCTCGTTTTCCCTCGCTGCCCACGGTGCCTGCCCATCCGAACTGCAGATCGACCCACTTTTCCACCCCAACCCCTCCTGTCAGCGAGAACCGTACGCCAGTTGCCTGCATACTGTGTCGGACTGTCTTATGTATCCCTCCTGTACCCGCCTGCTCCCCCCCCCCGGTTCCGTCTGCATCTAGCTGGTCTCACTCTCCCTGTGCCGCACTTGCCTCTCTGAAACTCGATCCCCACCTGTGCCCAGTGCTGCTAACCTAGCTGTCTGGCTGACGCTAGTAGTAATATTCTTGAACACGGGGTATCGTGGATTAATACCCGCCCCGACTTCGCCCTCGTGATGCTATTTGCCCAGTCACGGGTCCCCATTTCGCCATTCACATTATTGCCATGTTACAATAGACTTTACATCACCTTCCTGCCAAACTGAGCAACAGCCAATATACCTGCACGTGTATCAAGGGATAAAAGATATTCAGTTTTGTATCTGTTTAAAAATATTTTTTTTGCAGTACTGTTACAATCCACCTATTTTGTTCCTGATTAAAAGCTGGACAATTTATTTATTTAAGAGTTTTACCACGGGGTCACAGTCAGCAGAGCACAATGAAAAAGAAGATGTTGAATTGAAAAATTAGATTCTCCTTTTGACGGATACATTCAGAAATCCAATTTCTAGTATACTTGTTATCAGTGTTGGGCAGATACCCTCAATAAGACCACTAATCTGAGGTTACACAGTATGTTTCTGTGGGCCTTATTTCTCAAAATAGCAAGTATTTTTCTGTTGTAAGAGAACATTTGATTTTTTCGTACTTTCTAGTATTCTCTCTGTGTTCGCTCCATATCTTTTTGAACCTACAGACCTGAAATTCTTTGACTTCTTACATGTAACAAGTGGGATAATTATGAGCCTTCTCCAACCATAGTTGAAACAGGATGTACTTTGTTAAAATATTATTTAACTAAACAAACCTATTATTTATGTTTGAAGCATTTTGCTCTGCATCAAGTCAACAGCATTTTGGAAGCCTGTTGTCATCCCTTTCCTGGATTTGTTTACAGAAAACATGTTTCCCCCAATTATAACTTTTACTTCCAGTGATGTCCACCCTGATTCTAATCTCAGAAAAGCTGTTTGCGTGTCCCTGGGGAAGCTGAGGGTCATTCTAATAAAAAAAAAAAAAATTATTTCAATATTGGGAAGTAAATTAGAAATTCTTCACACCTCGCTACCATAAAGAGTTAGGGTAATAGTCTTTTCTTTAAATGCAGTTTTAAGGGCTTTAACCGAGCTGTCTGTATATTTATGTGCAAATTTGCATTTAGGCAGTATAGATTCATTGGCATTCTGTATATTGAATTCCAGGTGGGGTTTCCATGACAATGATTTGTCAAAAAGCGCTCCCAGATATCTGAATTTGTTTACCTCTTCAAACATTTTGCCATTTATCACCCAGTCCCTTGGTTTACAATTCTTGTTTTCAAAAGTAGCCATTTTTGTATGAGATACGGTACGATATTGGAGCGTTTGCATGAAGCGAAGTGGCATTGCCTCACATAAACAGAGTTTTGCACTGCAGCCCATATTCAAAAGGGTCAGTTGCGCTGGCAAACAGGGTTAGCTCCCACGCAAACCACAATGGGGGGGGTTGTGCAAATGGGGAAGGGGGCTGAGACAGGAATATTGGCACAAGCAGATATACAGCAGATTTACGCCACATGAAAGGGTTTAGCGCAGTCCTTTTGCATAGTAGTGCAAATACCGCCAAACAAGACTCCCTCTTACTCCACACAACCGTAGTGGCTGCTGGAGATAATGCTGCGCTTAGCCAGTTGGCTGCTGGGGAGCACACTGCACCCCTGTGTTCCACGATACCCGCCCCCCAAATCACCAGCCTGTAGTTATACACACACACACACACACACACACACACACACACACACACACACACACACACACAAAACACCTGGTGCTACTGGTCCTCTGAATCACCAACCCATAAATGGAATCCAGCCCTTTAATGGAATAGGCTCCACTTATGTTCCCTCTGATATTTTCTGTAGCTGGCAGTACAGCCTAGAGGTTGTAATGAGCTGTGAATGAGCTTGGCACATCCACTAGATCTGGGTTTGATTCCCACAACCTCCACTTGCATACTGTGTGACTCTGAGCAAGCCACTTAACCGGCCCAGTGCTCCCAGGTCACCCCTGAAAACTGGCACTTGTGCCTAGTGGGCCTTACCCAGTTACCAAAACAAAATAAAAATGTTTTATTAACATGAAGCTTAATTTGTATTTTTTATATTTCCCTGTGTAAAGCCCCCCCCCCATCCCCACGTCTAGGGGTATGGGGGGGGCACTATACAGCAGAAAAGAGTCCTCGTACCTGGTTGGCCTGATACCAGACCTGATGGAACTGGGGTGCCCCCTGCATCCAGGTGCAGAGCAGAGAGCCACGTGCCTATCCTCTGCCATGTGCCTGGTCTCCTGGGGTCACGTGCCTATCCTCTGCCATGTGCCTGGTCTCCTGGGGTCACGTGCCTATCCTCTGCCATGTGCCTGGTCTCCTGGGGTCACGTGCCTGGTCTCCTGGGGTCACGTGCCTATCCTCTGCCATGTGCCTGGTCTCCTGGGGTCACGTGCCTATCCTCTGCCTTGTGCCTGGTCTCCTGGGGCCACGTGCCTATCCTTTGCCTTGTGCCTGGTCTCCTCGGGTCACGTGCCTAACCTCTACCTTGTGCCTGACCGCAGGCTGTCCTTGTTGTGGGATTCTGGGGCTCATACACAAACCTTGATCTCCCAGGTGACAGCATGCCACATGCTGCCACGCCAGTGATCCAGCTCAACGTGGAGAGTATTACAGGAATTGAAGAACAACTCTGCACTTCAGCATGTACATTGTAATTCACTAAAGAATATATATTTTTTTATTTTCAGTTTTCCTTTCCAGGGTTAATACTTCTTCATAAATAAAAGCAGTAAATTCTGAGACATTAGAAAAATGAGAGAAAAACTGTACTTTGTTCAGGGTTGGTTGATGCAACGGTGGGATTATCACTTACGATGCTGCCAAAGCCGAATCCAGTTCAAGAACAAGCACGGGTTGACTGGAGGGTTGGCCAGGGGAGGACAGGAGTGAGCATCCCAGAGAAAGCATGCCCTCTGAAGGGATGGTGGCTGACTGTGCCACTGCACTGGCGTCCCATGGAACCAAGGAGCGTGGTTGCTGAGAGAGGGTGGGGGTCAGTCTGTTAGCATGAACACTCCTGTTGCCTGCATCGGCGGCTCATGCCACCAACTCCGGGAGAGGACAGAAACAAGATAAATTCCAGCCTGACATTGGATGACACTGGCGCCTTGTAGGCACAGCACCCACTGGCCAGGCTGTGCTTCACGTGGATTTAGTCACGGCTGGAACCTGTGAAATCCCAGTGGTCTCACTGTTGTTTGGGGTGGGGGGGGCACTGGATCATGTATATCCTGAGGATATCTGGATGACTTGGCTGGGGACACTGTTGGAGGGGAGCATGGGTTGCAGTTGGAAGCAAAAAAATTAATTAAAAAAAAATTGTTTCAAAGTTCGCCTTTTCGGTAAAGGAACCAGGTTTCTTTGCTCACAAGGTGACCAAATTGAAATGATAAACATTCATGCTAAACATGTTAACAAAAACCAGGCCACCCCAAAAAAAAAAAATCACTCAGGATTGCTAGGTTGTTGAGAGGGGGTGTTTAATGTTAAATTTTCTGTCTTCTAACTCGCTTTCTCTCTGTCTGTCTGCCTGCCTATCCATCCAGTTGTGTACGTGAAGGCTATAGTTAACACCCCTTCCCTTCCCCATTTCCTCCTAGTCCAGCGTGACAAGAGTTAGTTTTGTGGTCCAGCGGCAGCTTGATAGGTCGGCACCTGAAGTGACTGAGGAAGGAGGGTCGTCCAGCAGCGGTAGCAGCAATGGTGGCAGCCCTGCCCTTCTCCGTAGAAGACTCGAGCAACCATTCTATCACCGGAGATCAACGTACCAGAAGGTAAGCAGCAGCAATCACTAGTAGCCACTCCTGCCCAGCGCCTCAGCTGTCAAATAGCAGCCCCAAGAATATCAGGGCTGCATGACAGTGGGCAAATATTGCAGTGGCCAGGAGGACTAGGACCACTTAAAATGGTCAGTGAAAGGCTGTCCAGTGGCCTAGTGATATGTGGTGGTGTTTGCCATCCTGACATCCTGGCGTTCAGATGCGAAGCCAAGGTTGCCACACACTGGGCAACAAAGGGAGTGCCAAGTATCCATCTCGGAGACCTTCTGCTTTCATGAGGGTGGGTAGCTCCTACTGTTTACATCTGTATTTTGGTGGCCCTGGGTGGTTGGGGAGGGGGGGCTGCAGGGAGTGTATGCAGAAATATTTGGATCTAGACTGGAGATGAAATCCTCTTACTGCATGATGTAGGACACAGGATGCTGTTATCTGTCCAGTCCTCTGCCAGCAAGTATCATTCCATGTGTGGTTGATGGGCCATGGTCATAACCTCCTTGTGACCGGCCAGAAAGATCTTCCATCTTGGACTATGCCCAGTGGTCTGGAATATGGCAGGATGAGTAACAGGCTGAACCAGTCATGATTTCATTCTCTCCCAGCCCAGGTGCAGCGCCTGGACCTCTAGGTCTCCATCTTCAGCCACCCCTACCCCTCTTTAGTAGGGAAAGATCTGTCTGGTTCTGCTCCCAGTCAGGCGGCTCCACCAGGAAGGCCATGTCTGAACACTATATGAGGGGACAGACGGCCGGCATATGATGGGGAGTGGAGACCATTGCAGTAGGTGTGGGATTCGGAGCTAGTGGATGGGCTAAAGAAGAGCCTGGCTCACTGAGAAAGATGGAAAAAAAATTAAGTTAAAAAGCACCGGTGACCAAGAACATGTATGTAGAGGTCCACCTCCTGTATAAAGACATGAAGTGGCCACTACCACAGGAGCTTTGGTCACTGAGAATTTGGTCTAGTAGTTACATGACCACCCAGCAAGAAAATAACACCTTCATGGTTTTAGTTGGAGCTGTGCAGTGTTCAAGGTTGGCATGGAAACCAAAACTGGTGAGGGGGCACAGATAATTAATTATATACTGTATACACCCAGTGCAACCCAAGGGCAGCATAAAGAACTGAATTAAAGGAGAAGTTCACGTTGATATTATTTTTATAAACACTATGTTATGCACTCCTTTTCACCCCTCCCCCAGCAGTGCTAGTCCCTGCAGTTTATTTTTGCTTCCAAATTCACTGATATGGTGCCCTGTTTCAACTGATATTCACCATATTAGACCCCGAGTCTTGTGGCCCAGAGTTCACACCGATGTATGTTTGGGTTAGGGAGCAGTGTTTGCTGCATGATAATTCATCTTAGTCAGAAGAAAAATGGGGTTCAACAAAGGGCGTTCAAATAGAGCTGAGAATATTGATAAAAATGGGGTGGGGCCATATTTAATGATGTCCACTATTAATTATTTGAAATTAAAAAAATACTACAACAGGCTCAAAAGGGGGAGGGGGACCATCGTACAAGACTGGAGAACAAGTGCGATAGCAAATGGAATGGGTACAAACTTTTCAGTGTAATATGGACTGCTGGTTTAACTTTATTCCTGGGTGTGATATGACGGCCCTAACAGTGTCTTGGAAAGGTTTTCTAAACTTAGTTTTCTTATTGTTTGCAGTAGCTCAGATAATCTAAGTCAGCTGTTTACACCGAGCTCCTAGATTTGTCATGGCCCTAGTGCGCCAACGCTTCACTCATAACCGAGCCTCATCAGTACCATGTTTTTTGGCTTGTTTCACACTGCATGGTGACTGGCTTTTTTTTTTCATTATTTATTACTACTGAGGTATTGAGGGTTTTGGACAAACTGGTCCATGTATGCTGTGAGCTATCCACAACTGAGCTTCACAAATCAACCTCAGACTATAACAACTGGTGTTTGCCATTTTTACCTATCCTCCTGGGAGAGCAAGACTTTCTTATTGTTGTGAAGTGCTTGTTGGGGCTAGCTGCTCTCTGTCTATGCACCTGTCCTGCACAAACTAATGTGCTGCTTCTGTCTTATGGATGATACCCCTGCAACCTGCCAGTCCCATCATCCGCTACCCCTGCCATGCTCTCAGGAGAGGTCAGCATAAGCCAGAGATTGACTGCAACTGCCTTATAGATGGCACCACAGGTTTTTACTGTTGTTCTCCTTTTCCACCCCCAACCCCGTCCACTTGATAGTACTGCCACAGCCATTATTGACCTCAGATACTACAGTGAAGCCCCTTGGGGGGGCAGTCTCCCTGGCCATTCACAAGGGTCACTGTGGTCCCGAGAGCAGAGCAGCATCACCCCCTCCCTGGTCTAGAAAGTACTGCCTTCTGCTGCACTACCCCTGGCACCGGCTACCCATCCAAGTGGGCTCCTGAACTTGGTTTGTCAACAGGGCAGTGCACTGGGTCAGTGGGTGGCCTCTCAAAAGATGTTTTTATTTTTCTTCTTAATTTATTTGTAATTTTTGCACACTTGGAAAACCACATTTAGGTGCCATGCCTAATTTTCAAGATGGTCCGGGGGGGGGGGGGCAGTTACAGCAGTAGAGTAGATCTAACAGAGGGCCTATGCAGTAAGGATGTACATGCTAATATACACACATTAAGAGTATAAATCAATTAATTGCAAGAGACAAAAGTGTCTACATATGTACAAGGACCTGATGGAAACTTAGAAAATTTCCCCTTTAATTTCAGTCTCTCTTTACATTCAGATTCAATTCTGTTATGCCCCCCCTTACCCCCATTACTCACCTGGACACTGTCGTTAAGATCCTGCTTTACCACCAGGTTCCGCCATGGGTTGACCACAATGGTGGGGCCATGGCAGCCAGCCACAAGGGAGCAGCCAGAGTTGGCAGAGGTGGAGCAGGGGTCACAGGTTTTCTTTGGTGTCTTAGGTGGTCAGACACTGCCATCATCACCAGTGTGGGTCTTTGGATTTGCTTCCCCCAATTTTTGGTCCTCCTACCTCCTGTAGCAACTGCCAGTCATCCCCTGTGAATACTTTCCTGTGGGGGGCTAACGTCACGTGGTCACCCACAATATCAGTGCTACCACCACTCCCACCGTAGGTAACACTGCTGCTGCAGTGGGACACTCAGAGCCCTCTTCCCAGGGTCAGCAGGCGATTCCTTTGTATGGTGTTCCAGACCTTACTGGCATGGGAGTTGGGACCAAAACCTGATCCCAGATCTGCCTTGTGGCCATGCATTGCACTAACCTACTGTGCCACTGGGCCAGTGGAACATGGTGGCTTATTATTTGCTGCATCCGGATGGTCAAATTTTGTTTTTCAATATGAAGGGTGATATTCTTTGTAATTCCAGTGATTTGACATCAGAATGTCATGATACAGTACCGCTGTTCTGCATGGGATCAATGGTATTATGGAGAGATCCGTCTGTTAAAAAATAAGAAACAAAGAAAGTAGCCAGGCTTTTGATATTACAGTAGGTAGAGGAAATGGATAGACTAGGTGGGCCAAGCAGTCCTTATCTGCTGTCAGTTTCTGTGTTGTAATTCCATCATTGTACTTGATATGGGGAGAAACCACAGTAAAATAATAGAGAGCGGCATCTGGAAGGGAACTAACGCATGTTCATGTTTATCTGCACAGGAACCTCCCCAGGGTTTCTCCAGCCTGGAGAAGACTATTACAGTGAAGAAGGAGCCTCTGGAATCTCTGGGGATTACTGTCTCGGGGGGAAGGGACAGTAAATATAAACTGCCTATTTATGTTACCAGCATTCAGCCCATTGGCTGCCTGCTCCGAGATGGCCGGATCAAGAGAGGTAACTGATTTGCCAAAATTAATGTCTGAATGGTTAGATTAGTGTAGTAGTACTTATAGAAATAGTGCAGTGGCTAGCTCACAAGCTTGAGACCTGGGTTTACATTTCCCCAGAGCTACTTACTCTCACAGCATGACATTTAGCAGATCAGTTTACTTCTCCATCAGCATTTGTCCACCCTGCTACAAAATGATTATAAGCAAGACCCTGTTAAAAATAAGATGTTGCATCTCAGCTGGATTGTCCTGGGTAAATAAATTGTAAAAAAAAAAAAAAAATTTAAGCTATGATCTCAAACTACACCAATTTAGATACTCACTTATGCATGTACTTCAATACAAATAATGTTCCTTATCTTAAAATTCAATACAAATACTTATTTTTATATTTCCCCGGTTTATAACACACCTTGGTAGCCTGTCTGAGAAGTATGTATAAAAATAATTTGACATGGGGGGTCTAATAAGTGGGCATTAGAGACTGAAGCTCCAAGTCTTTATTCATCAACCCTGGATAAAAAGATTTCCATTTCCTATAACTGACCCCGTTCTTCTCTGTTTTTCACTGCGCAGGAGGAATGGGTGCTGAAACCCCTAATCGTTTCTGACCCTGGAAACACCACTGATGCGGTGATCCAGAGCTGACCTCACAGTGCCTTTATGACATCACAGTGCTTACCATAACAACAGAAGATGTCACAGGCCGCAATTGTGAGGTCACTTGGGGACTGCCAGTCTTTTTTTTTTTGTCTTTTTTTTTGTTGATGCATCTATTCATCACCGGGGAGCACCAGCTAACTGTCACTTTCTCCACCCCACCCCACCCCCTTTTACCCCTGGCAGCTGGGCCCCATACTGGGACACCCCCTTCAGTCGTCAGTGCCCCCAGGGCTTTCCCCCTCCCTGACAGGAACAGAGGGCCGCGGTCACATCGCCACAGTTCTGGATGCAGCTACACAGCCTTTAAAGGTGGGCCCACCATGGGGGTATAATGAAGGGGCTAGTGTCATGTGGCCGGGCATTCCCCAGATCTCCCCAAGTATCTCGGATATGCAGTGATATTAACGCAGTGCACACATGCTCTTACACCTATACTGCAGACTTCTACCGACAGCCCCAGAAACTCTCTCTCCCCATGGTCTTGATCTAGCACACCCGACCTCTGCTGGGTGGCACCCAAATGCCAGACCACAGTGCCCCAAAGTGGAGAGCAGTCCATCAGATGCCCACCAGCCTTCCCTGGCTGACCCTTGGACCTCGGATTTGCTTCCAACCGTGGTCATCCGTGTTGCAGTCACTAGCACTACTGCTGTGCTGGCAGGCCATCAGCCAGAGTCTTTGAAAGCAGCAATGACAGAAGTACTGCATTACCTGACATATTGAATAGACCACTAGTATGAGAAAATAATAAACGCTAGAAAACACTACAGTAAAACATAATAGTAAATGTCACCTTTTTTCTGTACAGTGGAGTCAGCCAGGAGGAAACACTCTTATCACAGTTTCTGCCAGTGATATGCTGTAGAATACTGCAGGAACACAATGTAGTCCAATGGCAATTACTCTAGTTTGTCACGCAGGAACGTATGATCTGCTTATCACAGTTTGTTTGCATCCTGGCTATCTCTGCTGTATATACAGCTATTTCCCCCTGGCCAGTCTTTCATTGCTCCCTCCTTGGGGGACCAGCAACCACCCACTAAGCTGCTGGTGCCTATCCACCACAGCATGCCTCCTGTGGCGGGACTCTGAGGGATGGCTGTTCTCCCGCCAAGCACATGAATCCGGTGGCAGTCTGGTGGCAGGCTTCCTGGTGTGTGGCCTGAACATATTGATGCTATCACACAGGGCTGTGCTTAGCCCTGGGAGAACAGCAAGCATCTGATATGAGCTTATAATAGCTCTAAAATGCACTGCAGGTAATTGAATCCCCCAGTGCTGCAGCCCTCCTCTGATGTCAGCTGCAGGAGATTCTGGTATTTCTGGCTAAAGCGAACATCAGCTTGGTAGTCCACAATATATGATCCACTATAGCACAGTAAACGGTCAGTAAAAATATAATTTTTTGCACACAAATTGGGACCAACGCCATGCTTGGGTGTGGGGCTCTTAATGCTGACTGTTCCCCTTTGTGCTGCCCATCATGGGTAACAGCTAGGACCTTACACTTCTTAAGATTCTTGTACTCAAATAAAAATTCACTAATAGTTTTCCACAAATATAAAGTGATCAGTCAGGGGCTTCTAGTAGAAAACCTTCCTGTGTATGTGTATTTTATAATATATATATATATATATATATCTATATATATATATATATATATGTATATGTGTGTATGTGTGTGTGTGTGTGTGTGTATATGTATATATATATATATATATATATATATATATATATATATATATATATATATATATATATAAAATCTCTCTGGGTGCAGTTTGTCTCAATGCGCATTCATAGTGTTCAGTTCATGGTTCTGGCACTCTTAAGTTTGAATAGTGAAACCACTTGTTAACCTGTAAGTGAGCTGTCAGGCAACCTATAAATAAATTAAAGGACTGGTCTCCCCAGAGGCAGTGCTTCCTGTATCAGTGTAGAGGTGACCACAGCAGTGATCGTCAGTGTTTGACTACCAGTGGGTTTGATGATAACTTCTACAGATCTGAGCAGCATCATTGTTAATTGGATTGAGAACAACCGTTTTGTGGTGGCGCTTCTGGAATGCTCATCATTCTCCCTGGACTGCAGTTGCATGCAGTGCATGGGTATAGAAGTTGTGTTATTATTCTTTCCCATGTCATCTTTTTTTTTCCAGTACACCTCATTAATTTTTTTACTGTCTTAATATGTAATAGGTTCCTTTAATTCTGTAATCTCCCAGAACCAAATGCATACACTATAATGCCTCAGTGCTTGGGTATGTAAATCCGTCCACAAGGCAGACTCATAACTAGGTTTCAGCAGAACAGAAATCACCTTCTAGATGAGCTTTAACATCGGATTCAGTTTCGGCTGAGAATGGCAAACTACAGACGCGTGTTTTGTCCTGCTGGGTTTCCTCAGTGTAGTGTAGTCCTTGTCTCCGCTAAAGTACTAGGTAAGCTGCAGAGGAAATCAGGCATTAGGTAGCGTACAGAAGAAGCAGATTGCATTACATGCAAGTAGTGAGACATAACATTATGCTGCTCTAACCATACGCCCAAGGGTGACACCACAGACAGAAAACCCCGGAAGTGCAGATAGATCAGCATATAATGCACAACTGTAAAGTGTGTTACTGAGCTTATAAAATGTGTAAACTGAGACAACTTAAAAAAAAAAAATGCCTTTTTTTAATTATGAAAGGCGAGTATTTTCTTTTGTTAAGAGTAATTAGTAAAACATAGTCCCTCCCCAGATGTCACTTAAGAAATAAGACATGATGGGACATTGGCTGTCAGGATTAATGCTTGCCAGGTGTGTAATGAAGCATGAGGCACTTGGGCTGTGTGCCTTTAGCACCTGAAAATGCAGTAACCCCAGATGACCAACTAACTGGAGTGTCTTATTGTACTCCTAAAATGTTTAACCTAAGAAACTGTTTAAAAACAAATTCCGTTTTTTAAATTAACAAAATGGTACTTTGTAATTCTGCTTAAGCCCCCTACTCTTTGTCCCCCTTTCAAGCCCTCCGGCCATGTGAGCAACCCCATGGTTGCGTTCACCTACCTCCATGGAGCTTCAGGCTTTGTATAAGCACACCATGTGTGTAGCTGCATGCCGGTGTTTGCAATGCCACACCCCTTCCCCAATTCCAGTTCAGTCTCCAATTGCACTGCCACCTGTGATCACCCGGGTGGCAGTATCGCAGTGGAGAATGGATCCCTCCTTCCCTCCCCAGAGGAGGAGCATGTCCTGTGGGACGCTCACTCCTCTTCCCCTTGGCTGGCCCCCAATGACCTGAGCCCATTTTTGAACCAGAGTCACCGGCGTCACAAGTGGTAGTGCTACCTCTGCGCCAGTGGGCCAGCCTAACAAAACAGTATTTTGTTAAACATAATTAGACAAAAGTAGTCCTTCCCCACCTGTCGGTCATTTGTCTTTCCACACATTCAGTAGATGAAATGTTTGCTGCTGTAGAATTCCTCAGGCAGAATGTTCACCAACTCGCACACAACAGAAGGCCTTAAGTGGATCCATAGTCACAGTTTTATCTGAAGCAGCAGAAACTGCTATGACAAGCAAGCACCAGGAATTAAAACTGTGAACAGTACTTCAGTTTTTTATTTCTGTGTGTAAGGAGGGTATCATGAGAGGAAAGAGTGTTTATTTTTGTGAAATTTACAGGAGATTTACTTATTCCAGCCTTATTGAAACTTTCATTGAGTAATGATGGTAGCCGTGTTTGTAATAAGAGTGACATGGCTCATGAATTCTGTATGTGACTTGCCCAAATTCTAAATCCCATTGCCTGAACTTTTTCCAAACTGTGCATTTTGGGGGAATTAACATATGGGTCTCTGAACTTACTTAGCCAGTAGTAGGGAAGCAAGAAATTTGCTACCCATTTTACCTACCCACACATTCAATAAATGGAATGTTTGTTTATCATGGAATGCAGGAGTTCAAATTCTGCAGAATTCTACTCACTGAATGTTCACCTCTCCCTACACAAATACACAACAAAAGGCCCAGAAGAGCCAGGGATTCAGTTTTGTCTGGGCAGAGCAAGCATTGAAATATTTTCCTGGTAGGCAGGGAAGGATGGGATTGGGAGTCCATGGTTAGAAAAGAAGGTCTGAAAACTAAAACTGAATACTTCATTCTAGGATCGTGGATATGTTGTTCATCCACACTTATTGGCATGTCCCTTTCCCCTTTAAGGATCACCGGAAGTCTTAAAGTTGGCTCCTCCCACCCAGCCAGGTGATATATACCTCAGCTCCACCCCATGACGCCAGATCTTCCTGTCTGCTGGAAGATCCAGGTTGCCTGCCTTGTGCTCACACATTTCGTAGGCCCTGGCTGTCAAAACTTCAGTTTTACCTATATAAAAAATTGTTTGGGTTAGCCATCAACTTTTCGCATCGTCGATCATGGTAGAGAAAACTTCCCCCGGATTTCGCCGGTGTCCTTGCGGCCAAAAAAATGTTGTACACCTATCTCCACCTCACATGTATCTACTGCCTTGGTGTTGGCCATGACACCTCGTCCTGCAGCTTCTGCTTGGCCTTCCTTCACAATGTCCTAGATGACCACCTTGCACGTTTGAAACTGGGGAGACTGGAGAAGAGGAACTCTCCGGTGAAGTCCAAGGAGGCTAGGTGGGCGGTTTCCGTGGCTGCGGGTTCCACCGAGCAATTTGAATGTATGCAGGTGTTCGAGAAAGAAGCTGCTCATGCTGTGGACTCTCAAAGCTTCTTCGTTCTGCTCAACCTGGGCTCCACCTTCTCGGGCTCCTTCTGGGAGTTGTGCCAGTCTCTTCCATCCTGGGGAGAGGCGCCCACGGGCTCGCATTCCTCCTGATCCCTTAAGCGGGAGAAGGAACTGAGCAAGTCTTCATCTCGGCAAAGGCGCTCTTTGGACCAAGAGAAGTCTCAGTCCCAGAAGCATGCGGTCTCAACCTCCGTCGAGATTGCTTCTTTGGCTGCAGGCTTCACGGACCCTACGTCGGGCCAGCAAACCGAGGATGGAGCCGATGAGGTCAAGATTGTTCTTGACCCAATCGACCTGTTGTCGCCGACCCCGGTTGATGACCCTTTGGAGAGGACGCTGGTCCTTGTCTTCTCTGATGAGGAGACCCAGCCTGCTGGTGTCCCCATCAAGGACCTGGTTCCAGACCCCCAGGTTTCACAGGTCCCGCCTGTGTCTCCCGGGCGACCGAGAGTTGGCCGCCCGATCTCGGTCAAGGTCTAGAACCTACTCTACAGGCAGGCTGAGGAAGAGCCATAAGCGCTCTAAGAAGAGGCGACACCATCGGTCGTCCTTGTCTTCCTCGGATGAGGAAAGGTTCCGGCAGAAACTCCGGCGCTACGAGGACCTCATGTGGTAACAACTGATCTTGTCTGTGCACAAGCAGACTCCGACTCCTGCCCTGGCCCTTACTTGGCTTTCGCCTCCTAGGCCGACCCCTTCCGAGCCGAAACCTTTGGTTCGGTGCGACTACCTGTTCAGCCTAAGCCGGTCTCTCCACCAGTCGTGGTGGAACCGCTGCCTAAGCAGCCTGTGGGAGGGGCTCCTTCCAAAGAAGACCGACCAGACACCGGGCCTCCCCGGCATTTGTCGGTCACGGTCACCTCAGACTGCCCTCAGCGTATAGAGGGTGATTTGTGTGGCAGGCCGCTGTAGCCAGACTCCTTGGATTCAGATGTCACCAGGCTTCACTCTCATCCTGGGGATGAGTCGTCGTCCGTTGGCCTAGGGATGGAGGAAGGCCCTTCCTCCTTTCAAGGGATCCTTTGCCTCATCTCTGAGTCCACAGGGATGCCCCTGGAACCCATCCAGAAAAAGGCGGAGTACCCTCTTACGGACATCCTTAAAAGAGGGGATACGGAGGCCTTTCCTGTGGCCGAGGCCATGATTGGTCCGGCACGCGAACTCTGGCAGCATTCTGCCTCTTGTCCGGCACCGTCTGCCGGCATAGCCTGCAAGTACGTGGTTCTCATGGGGTCCCTTGCGGGGTTCACAGAGCACTCTTTGGCTGAGAGCCTGGTGACCGCCTCTGTGTTCAGGCGTACTGGCAATTCTGCCGACATGGACCAACCTCCTGACGAAGAGTCCAAGCTCTTGGACCATTCGGCGAGGAAGGTCTGTGCAGCTTCCTCCTTGGGCCTTTGTCAGGCAAGTTCAGCCGTCATCGTGGCACACTTCTCTCATGCCCTCCTCTGGTCATTAGACGAAGTCCTCTGATGTCTCCCCGTGGACATGCAGACCACGGTCAAGCACGTCCAAGACTAGGGCCAAGCTGTTGCTAAACAGCAACTCCAGACGGCCCTGGACATTGGGGACTCCTGTGCCCACTTGATGGCTGCCGCAGTTGCCTCTCGCCTCAGGACTTGGCTGAGGCACTCCTCCTTCCCGGTGGATACTCGGCACAAATTATCTGACATGCCCTTCCTTGGGACTGACTTCTTCATCCCAGGAGTGGCCGGTCACGTTCAACGCATAGAGCAGTCCAGTGCCACCTTGGATGCCACTTCTGCCAATGATTTTTCCGGCAAGAATCAGCAGAAGTCGTCCAATCTGCACTCTTCCCCTGCAGCTCAGCAGTCCTCCTTCCAACGGGGATGGCAGCATCAGCAGCAGGCTTAAGTTTGGTGCCCTCGGCCCAAGCCTGGACCCCAACAGGCCCGTAAAAGAGCCCAAGGCTCAGGTCCTGGAGCCTCCTCCAAGCCTGCTTAGTGACTGGGTGGGAGCTGTCACCCCATTCCCGTCACTCCAGCTCTGGGTTCTCCTGTGGGGGGCCGCCTCCACCACTTCCTTTCCGCCTGGTCCGCTGTCACTTTGGACAGGTGGGTTCTCGAAGTGGTCAGTCAGGGACTACCTCGAGTTTGAGCAGTACCCTCCCAGCCGAGCCTGCGCCCCTCGGGAGGACTGGATATCTGCTCACACCCAGTCGACTCTTTGAGACAACGTTACTCAGCTTCTCAAGGAGGCACTAGCTCCCGTGGCGGATCCTCCAGCAGACCCAGTCTTTGTCTCCAGGTACTTCCTGGTGCCCAAGCGGACAGGGGGCTGGCGCCCCATTCTAGGTCTCCATGACCTGGATCAATATCTCGAGTCTCGCACCTTTCGGAAGGTCACTCTGTCCCAGATCATTCCATCTTGGAGCGAACTTGGTTTTGTTCATTTGATCTGCAGGACTCTTTCTTTCACGTCCCAATCCATCTGTCCCATGAACAGTTTCTCTGCTTCAGGGTTGAGGGGACCCTATACGAGTTCCGAACAATGCCATTCGGCCTGTCATTGGCCCCACGGGTCTTCACCAATTGCATTGCAGTAGTGGTGGCCCATCTACGGCGTCGGGAGATCAGAATTACCCCTACCTCAATGACTGGCTTCGGGCAGGTCACTCCCTACGGGAGGTGGAGAGATCCAGGGATATGGCCCTCCAGACCTGCTCCCAACTCAGCCTCCTAATCAACGAGGCCAGGTCTGAACTCGTGCCTTCTCAGGTGATGGGCTTCATCGGGGCAGAGCTCGACTCTCGTCAAACCAGAGCTCGGCTCCCAGTTGGGCAGTTGCACCCTGCCCGGTACTTTCTGCGCCTTCTGGGTTACGTGGCGGCGTGCACCTCGGTGGTCCGTTGTGCCCGGTGGCACATGCACCCCCTCCAGTGGGAACTGGCTGCCCAGTGTACTCCGTGCCACGGTCAATTCGACCAGCTGATCACTGTAACCCAGAAGATGTGGGACACTCTCCAATTGTGGACTGCCCCAGATCGGTTGCAGGAAGGGATCCCATTTGTCCGCCCCAAGCCAGCGGTCATTCTCACAACCGATGTGCCTCTCATGGGCTGGGTAGCCCAAAGGGGGGGTTAAAAGGGCCCATGGGCTCTGGACCTCTGAGGACTCCCAATGCCACATCAACCTGTTGGAGCTCAGAGTAGTCAGACTGGCACTGTCAGCTTTTGCTCCTCAGCTCCAGGGTCAAGTGGTTCAAGTCCAGACGAACAATACCACGACCATGTACTACCTCAACAAACAGGGCGGCACGCACGCCCATCTGCATTGCAGAGAGGCGTTCCGCATCTGGACCCTTGTCAGCCATTTGGAGGTGTATCTACTAGCCATCCATGTGGCAGGAGTCTCGAACCATCTGGCGGATGCTCTCAGCCATCTAGGCCAGACATCCCATGAGTGGTCTATTCATCCAGAGGTAACTTACAGTCTGTTCTCCCATTGGGGCAAACCGATGATGGACCTCTTTGCCTCCAAGGAAAACACCAAGCTGAGGCTGTTTCATGCCCGGCCCCTTAGCAGGGCTTGTTGCAAGGGATGCCTTCTCGAGGCCGTGGACCCCTGGCCTCCTCTGCACCTTCCCTCCATTTCTCTTGATCTACAAGGTGTTACTCAAGGTGAGGAGGGACAAGGCGAAGGTGATTTTGGTAGCCCCAGACTGGTCGTGTCAGTTCTGTTATCCAGATCTCCTCAGCCTCAGCTGCAGGCTCCTGGAGCGGCTTTGTACACGCCTGGACCTGATATCACTCAGTCAGGGGAAGGTATTCCATCTGGACCTTCAATCTCTGCACCTCACAGCCTGGTACCTGAGTGGTTAGCGTTCCAGGCTTTGGGTCTTTCCGAAGATGTCTACACTGTGGTGGAGGCATCTAGAACTTGGATTACTTGCACAGGACTGTCTTGAAAACTGGATTGTATTATCCAAATGACATGTATTATTCCTGTATAAAAATAAATTTTTTACTACTAGAAAGGAATCGAACAGGAAATGTTATGCCTTCAAATGGAAGCAGTTTTCCATTTGGTGTCAGGACAAGGGCCTGGACCCTCTGTCCTGCCCCATGGCTAACATTCTCAACTATCTTTGGTGTCTCTTTAAAGGGGGTCTACTGTCATCGACCCTTAGGGTGCACCTGGCAGCCATCTCTGCTTACCGGGCATGGGCCGGTCAGTCAGCGGCACAGGAGAAAGTGGTCAGGTGCTTTTTCAAAGGCCTGGATCACATATCCCCTCCGGTGCGTGAACCTCCACCTCTGTGGGATTTACTGCTGGTACTGGCAAAGCTCATGGGCAAGCCATTCGAACCATGCACAAGTGTGTTGTCACACTTGTCGTGGAAGACTTCCTTCCTGGTGGCTATCACGTCAGCCAGAAGGACGGGAGCTCCAGGCGCTTTCGGTGGACTCCGGTTATTTGGTCTTCCACAGGGACAAAGTTGTCCTGTGCCCCTACCCGAAATTCCTTCCGAAGGTGGTGTCAGAGTGTCACCTTAACCAAGTGTTGACTCTGCCAGTATACTACCCTAATTACACCTCGGAGGCCGAGTACAGGCTCCATACTTTGGACCTGAGACGTGCACTCTCCTATTACAAGGAGAGGACGGTGGAACTTCAGGGAGAGGTTCGCCAGCTGTTTGTCACCTGTGCTGAAGCTGCTTCTGGCAGACCTGCAGCGAAGCAGACTATTGCAAGATGGATTACATCATGCATAGGTCTGTGCTATCAGTTGGCGGGTAAGGAGCCTCTCAGAGGGATAAGAGCTCATTCTACCCACCATACTGCTGCATCGGTGGCTGCTTCCAGGGACACCCCATCCAGGAAATTTGTCTGGCTGCTACCTGGAAGTCAGCAAACACCTTCATCACCCACTACCACATCGACCTTGAGTCACGCCGGGATGCTGGATTTGGGGCCTCGGTTCTCCAATCTCTGTTCCCTAAGTAGGGGGTATGCGCCTTGCCTCTCTCCCTCCTCTCAGAGAACTGCTAGGAGTCTGCCAATAAGTGTGGATGAACAACATATCCACCATCCTAGAAGAACAGGTTACTCACCTGTAACAGTAGTTCTAGGAGTGGTATATGTTGTTCATCCACACTGACCCACCCGACCTCCCTGGCTGCAGACACACAACACCTGGCTTCCAGCGAGCTAAGATCTGGCATCATAGGGCAGAGCCGAGGTATATACCACCCGGGTGGGTGGGAGGAGCCAGC
This sequence comes from Neoceratodus forsteri, assembly GCA_016271365.2. Classification (NCBI taxonomy): domain Eukaryota; kingdom Metazoa; phylum Chordata; order Ceratodontiformes; family Ceratodontidae; genus Neoceratodus; species Neoceratodus forsteri. Next base: position 444,279,971 of record JADMNL010000023.1, read on the forward strand.
TTGAAGACTTCCAGTGATCCTTAAAGGGGAAAGGGACATGTCAATAAGTGTGGATGAACAACATATACCTCTCCTAGAACTACTGTTACAGGTGAGTAACCTGTTCTTTTTGTATATGTGAGTGTGTGTGTCAGTATATGTAAGAAAATCTTTTTTTTTTTTTTTTTAAGCGACCCCCGGACAACCAGCTCCTCTGCCATCCTGCAGGACTTCCCAGGCATTTCCCAGTCCCCTCTTGCCTCCAGCCATGGGCATCTACCTCCATGTAGCCTTGGATTCTGCCCACCTTGCGAGGGCAAGGGGGCGATCCCCCAGACATTGAATTTCATCAGGCAGTGCTTTCTCGGTGCTGCAGGAGGCAGGGGCATTGGTGCCGGAACAGTTTGAAAAGTGGTAGGGCCAAGGAAGTAAGGGGTAAGTTCTCCCCTATTAAATACATTAACATAATTGCAAAAAGTGATAGGGCCACTTTTGAAAGTGGTAGGGCCGTGGCCCCAGTGGCCCCCCCTGTTCCGGCACCAGTAGGCAGGGAACCAGAAACACCGGGGGCTGTCATTGTTGCAGAGGTGCTGGGGGCCGTGATAGTTTCTCCCGTTTATTCCCTCCATGACATTGTGTGCAGTGACATCAAGGTGTGTCAGTGCTCTGTATGTGTGCATCCACACAACCAGCATCTGCGACGAACCTCCCTCCCTCTCTTACACCTTCTCTGACTGCACTGCCACCTGTGATCTGCAGGTGGCAGTATCACAGTAGAGCATAGAGCCCTCCCTCCCCATAGGAGGAGAGTGCCCTCGGGGACGTTCGGTCCTCCTTTCCCTCGCTGGCTTCTGATGACGTGAGCGGTGGTGCTATCACTGCGCTGACAAGCTGGCCTGTTTGTTGTCATTTTTTTTGGGGGGGGGGGGAGTTAGCTGTAGGGCATAGATGATTGTTTAGTGAGTAAAGGCAGCAACCATGTATGTAATGACAGTCAGGAATTTTTGGAAAAGGCATTGTTAGTGTTCCTGTGCCCTGGTTGCCAACTTTTGTTTTTAAAACGTGCAGTAGCATGATCTTGGCACAGGTGCCAACCGATGTGGATACAGGATTTGTCCTACCCATCCTATAATGAGCAAGTGTGTGACTATTGAGAAAACTGTATTTCTGAGTTAAATGTGCTTGACGTGTGTTTAATGGTCTTTTATCTAATTTGTGTATGTTTTCTATTACCTTGAACCAGAGAGTTCTGCCTCTGGTTGCAACAAAATCAAATGAAGTTAAAAAGAGGCAAATGAAAAATGTTTTTGAAGTTCAGCATTTTTTTTATTGGCCCACTTAAAGTGCCTATCCAGCTAGAGACTGGTTGCAGAATAACTGGGCCATGTGCGGGTGAATGGAGTGCTTCGATGGGTAGCTGAGTCTCCCTCAGTCTATAACTGGGGGGGGTAACAGAAACAAAAAACATCTATTTATTAAAAAAAAAAAGAAACTCGCTTTTTATAGCAGCACAAACTCTTAAGTGATTCACATGGCCTTCTGCAATGGATTACTGCTTGGGTAGGACTAAATATAACAGATACACAGGTAAAAATCAATAAAACTGCTAAAATCCTAGGCGCCCACATTCTCCTGGCCTGCAGATCTTTAGGTAAAAACAGAGACTTTGATTAACGTGCGTGTGCTGTAGAAATGGAAATATTATCTGAAAGAAAAAAAAAACAATAAAGGCGTTTCCTACATCCTGCTATTTCATTCTTTCTCTCTTTAGGAGACATACTGTTAAGTATGAATGGCATTGACTTGACGCAGCTGAGTTATGGCGAAGCAGTGTCTGCCCTTAAAAGCCATACATCATCCCCCATGGTTGTTCTGAAAACTCTGGAATGCCTGGCACCAGAGAAAGAAGCCGAACTGGTGAGGGAACCGGCTGAAGCTCTAGTGGAAAGTGAACGTGGATGGACCCCCTTCTGGGTCATGTGGCTTGGCATGCCGAGGTGAGCTGCGTGACAAGACAAGATGAGATGCTGTCTATACTGGTGATTTTGGTTTTGTTGGTTAATTTCAGATGTTGGCTTCTCTTTTGGGTAAAAGCAGGGTTGAGTGTGTGTATAGTGTTCTGTGGGAATTTTGTTTTTATACCAGTTTTCCCTCTTTCTAGGGATATGGATATTATGTGTTATACACATGTCTGGCAGTGTTCCTTTCCCTTTAAAGCTTGCTGGAACATCTTCAAGCTGGCTCCTCCTACCCACCTGGGTGGTAACTCCCTCGGCACCACCCCGTGATGTCAGATCTTCCTTTCTGCTGCAAGAAGAATGTTCCCTCCTTACCGCTGTCTGCACTGAATAGGCCCTTTGCATTCAAGCCTTGTAAATTTTGCAGAATTCTCATTTTCAGGCGAGTTCCACAATCTCTGCAATGGATGACTCAAAGTCAGCACTGGGATTAAAGAGGTGTGAGTGTGGGCAGAAGATGTACTGGATGGACCCGCACAAAACTTGCGTCTACTGCCTAGGCCAGGAACACAATCCTCAGGCATGTGGCCTCTGTTGCACTTTGCATCCTTCAACTTTAGAAGACTGGCACACTCGGCTTCTCTTAGGGTGCCCAGATGAATGGGACCCCCCACCACCCGTTCACTTGAGGGATGCCTGTCGAGTGGTCTCTGCTGAACAACTTGCGTCTTTTGAAGAGGCTGTGGCTCAGGCTGTGGAGCATGCCTCTTTGACTTCGGTCTTTGTGCCGCTTTCCTTTGGCACCACCTTCACTGGGGCGTTTCGCAATTTGTGCAAGTCCCTTCTCACCTTTGGGCAGGGCCCCTCTAAGGGCACAAAATCAAAATCTTCGAAGAAGGAGACTGAAAAGAAGTATCACCATCAATCATGGGATTGGGAGAGCTCTTGGGCCTCGGATTCCCGTACTTCTCTGGAGGTTTCGACTGCGGTCACTCCTTCGGCCCAGGCTGCTGGCTTCATTGTCTCCCCATCAGGCCAGTTCATCAGGATGCCCGTCGACCAACCTGTAGAGATTTTTCTTGACCTGGTTGATGCATTGTCACCAAATAAGGCAGATACCTCCCTCTCTAGGACTCTGGTCCTGCCGGTCACCTCTCAGGGTGGGTCAGACCAGCCTGCTGATCTGGTCCACACCCCTCAGCTTTCACCAGCTCATGAGACCCACTGTCGGCTTCCCCAACGGTTGAGGTCAAGATCTCGATCCCGAAGCCCGAGTCAAGCAGCCTGTGTCGGCATCGGCGTTCCCACTCTCAGCATTAGGTCAATCCTTCAGTCCAGGCTGCTGGCTTCACTGTCTCCCCATCGAGCCAGTTTGTCAAGATACCTATCGACCAACCTGTAGAGATTTTTCTTGACCTGATAATGCATTGTTGCCAAATAAGGCAGATACCGCCCTCTCTAGGATTCTGGTCCTGCCTGTCACCTCTCAGGGTGGGTTGGACCAGCCTGCTGACCCGATCCATACCCCTCAGCTTTCACCAGCTCACGAGACCCACCATCGGCATCCCCTCCCATCGGTCGAGATCTTGATCCCGAAGCCCCGAGTCAAGCAGCCCACGTCGGGATTGACATTCCAGCTCTTGGCATTGGGGCAAGTGGCATCGCTGCTGCCCCTCTTCTTCCTCCTCAGATGAGGAGAGGCCCTGCTGCAGAATGCATCAGCATTATGAGGAGCTCACGTTTATGGGGATTAAGCCTGTCCTGGCCCCCCACTCTGGCTATCGTGGCTCCTGCCACCAAGGCCTCAGCCTATCCCAGCCTTTCCGCCTATCCAGGTGGAGCTGCCTAAGCAGCTAAAGGAGGTTCCCCCTCCTAAGGATGCATGTACCGCTCCCGGACTTCCTTATTGGCTGTCGGTCACCGTCACTCCTGACAGACCTCATAGGGTCAGCGGGGCTCTGGTGGTCGACCACTGTTCAATAAATCTTTGGAGTCTGAGGGCTCTTCCCTACACTCCCATCCAGTGGACGCAGAGTTGGGAGAAGATTTGTCCACGGAGCATGGTCCCACTTCTTTTGTGGGCCTGCTCCGCTTATTCTTTGAATCTACAAGTCTTCAGATAGAGCCCGTCCAGAAATGGGCTAAGTACCCCTTGACTGAGATTCTTGACTGGGGTGACTGTCCTGGGGAGGCCTTTCCAGTCGCTGAGGCCATTCTTGGCCCCCCTGTGGAGCTTTGGCAGCATCTTACCTCTTGCCCTGTGTCGTTGTCACAGATAGCCCACAAGTATGTGGTCCCTACCAATTCCCTTTCTGGTTTCACTGAACATCCCTCGATCGAGGGTCTGGTTGCCAACTCGGTCTTTCTGCGTACTGCTAATGTCTGGGACATGGATAAGCCTCCCAATAAGAAATCCAAGAAATTGGATCATATGGCCAAGAAGGTCTGTTGGCCTCTTCCTCAGCCTTTGGCAAGCGAGTTCGACCATTTTAATGGCCCACTTTGGTCATGCCCTCTTAAGCACCCTTATTGAGGTGCTTTCCCAGCTCTTTGAGCGGTGGCTAAGCAGCAGCTCCAGAAGGCCATGGACATCAGTAACTCCTGCATCCAGTCTGTGACTGCCATGGAGGTCATGCACCGCAGGACTTTGCTGAGGATCTCAACTTTCATGGCAGATACCCAGCAAAAGTTGGCGAATATCCCCTTCCTTCACACTGACTTGTTCAGGCCGTGGATGGAAAGACACATCACTCACATTGAGAAGTCCAATGCCAGAATGGACTGTTGCTTCTGCCCAAAGGGATCCCAAGAGCTCTAAGGTCCAAAGGAAGAAGCCCTTTTAGCCCTTCTCTGCTCCTGCGGCTAAGCTGGCCCAGCCCCCAGCTGGGCAGCAGGCCCAGGCTTGGAGTACCCGGCTGAAGTCTGTTGCTTCAGTCATCCAGAAACTGGGAGGATGAGGTCACACTGCTTCCTCAGCCAGTCCCTCCTCCAAGCCTGCATAGTGGCGGGATGGGGGGGGGGGTACCTCCACTATGCCTGTCCTGACTCCTCTGGGTTCTTCCATGGGGGGCTGGTCCCCTTCTTCCTTTCCGCCTGGTCTGCTGTCACCACAGGCAGGTGAGTCCTCGAGGTGGTCGGTCAGGGTCGGCCTCTAGAGTTCAAGGCTTACCTGCCTTGCTGAGCCCATGCCCTTGGGAGGACATGGTGTCTGCCAACTTGCTGTCAGCCCTTCAGGAAGACATTGCTCAGCTCCTCCAGAAGGAAGTAGTGGCTCCTGTCTCAGACCCTCCAGTACACCCAGGGTTTGTCTACAGATACTTCCTGGTGCAAAAATGGACAGTGGGGACTGGCCCCATCTTAGATCTGCATGACCTGAACAAATTCCTTCGGCGGCGCACTTTCAGGATGGTCACTCATCTCAGATCATACCACCTTTGGAGCTGAACATGTGGTTTTGCTCTCTGGATATACAGGACGTGTTCTTCCGTGTCCCAATCCATCCATCCCACTGCCGGTTCCACTGATTCCGTTTGGAGGGGATTCCGTATGAGTTCTAGGACATGGCCTTCGGCCTATCCTTGGTTCCCAGGGTCTTCACCAAATGCATTGCAGTGGTGGGAACCTACCTGAGGCACCGAGGGGTCCGGGTGTTCCTCTACCTGGATGACTGGCTTATAGCTGGTCCCTCCAGGGAGGAGGTGGAGCAGGCCAGGGGTCTATCCCTCTAGACCTGCTTGTCCCTTGTCCTCCAGGTCGAGGCCAAGTCAGAACTCGTACCTTTGCAGGTGATGCACTTCATTAGGGTGGAGCATGATTCTTGCAGAGCCAGGGCTTGGCTTCCAGTGGACTGAACAGAGGCTTTCTCCTCCTTTGCCTGATCATTTCAGGTTGGGCAGTTGCGCCCTGCTCGGGACTTCCTGTGCCTCATGGGATACATGGCGGCATGCACCAGCGTTGGTCCATTGGGCCTGGTGGAGAGTGCACTGTCTGCAGTGGGAGCTTGCCCGCCAGTGGTCTCAGCACCAGGGCCACTGACCAGCCAGTCACTGTGACCCAGCTGGTATGGAATATCTTCCAGTGGTGGTTAGTCCCGGAACATCTGCAGGAAGAGTTCTGTGTGACTTCAGTGGAAAAAATAAAGCTACACCAAAAACGGCAAAGAAATAATAGCGAACACAAAAACAGTGCTGTCCCATCCTAGCACCTACACAAAAGAGCGACCAAGGCGCTGGATGGTACCAATGGTTGGAAGCCGCATCAGGAACGTGGAATTCCAGCTGTCACTGATAGCATGTGTTCTGTGAGGGCTTTACCCGCCCCCCACACACACACACTTCTTTTTTTTTTTTGTTAAGGCATTACTCCTGTGCACCACCATCCCCTTCCTACTTGGTCACCCACCCAAGTCACCTGCTGGCCCAAGGATTTACCACGGGGGGAGGGGGTCCCCCAACCACCCTGAAGCTCAATCCGGATAACTCCACGTCTCTGTAGGGGGTACCGGGGTTGCAGTGACCAGTGGATCATCCTGCTGCAGCAGCTACGATTTACCCAGTCTTCTAATATTCAATCTTTACCGTTAGTTCCCACATGTGGGTCTGTGCCAGAGGCACTTGGACCCCATGGGAGTAAAGTCATTTGCAGTGTACAAAGTAGGGGGCCAGTGTCAGTGGCAACACCACCCGCAAGGCAGATGTAATGACATGGCGCTAGTAGGCTGGCCAGTAACTGACACTGGCCCCCTACCTTCCACAGTTCTGTTTTTCTCACCATCGAGAGCACACCATGAAAGTGCTAGTCGTCGTGTATTAGTGCATCACAACTCCTTCCTCGGTTCATCACTGTTTGTTCATCACCATACCCCTCAGCACTGTCCCCTTTTGGTGCTTTTTTTTTCTTATTTTGCTGTTTTATTGCTGTGCAAAACGTTTCATGTCCTAGTCATTGTTTTTTTTTTTTCCCTTGTGGCACCATATCCAGTTCTGAGGAGGGCAAGAGAAAGAAGTCTTCCAAGCAGAAGAAAAGGCAACCCAACAGCCCCCATGCGTTAGTGTTCCTGTCGGGGTACATCGCTGTTTGGGACCAGCGTGACGCGTGTTGGACCTGCCTCGGCACTGACCATGACATGGATAGGTGTTATGCTTGCTTCTCTGTGGACTACTGCACCTTGGAAATCCACATGTTGAGTGGGTCCACAAGCCCCCTACTTTTGGAGGCAGGCATCGCACCAGGCACATCAAGGTGAGGTCCCTGGGCTTTTACCCTGAGCCCCTTCCCAGTACTATAGTAGTCAGTAACACCAGGATTCTTCACACACTCACCCCACCAAGATTTCAGAGGGTCTGGGGGAGGGGTCTGGTGGACAGACTGTCTCCCCCGAGGGACTGGCTGAGCACTCCTTCTTGTCTGTCAGCCCTTCGGGGCAGCAAGATGCCACCAGTGGTGAGGCAAAGACTATGCACTGGGTCCACACCATTGGGCTCCTTGGTGTTGCCGACTGGCACCACCTAGTCTCCTGGTACAGAGGCCAGTACTGGTAAGTGAGGTGGTGCCGATCTGAAGAACAGACCCCCTTTGAGCACTGTTTGTAGTGCCAGTATGGGGAAGACTTCCAGAGCCAGTTCTGCTAGGGCCCTGGAGATAGTGTCATATTTTCTGAGCAGTCAGATGACCTGGGAGAGGACCTTGGTGAAGACTTTGGGCCTGTAGGGGGGACTGGTGAGGATGAAAGCCTTCCTGAGTCTAGTTCGGGGGGGGGGGTCAGGAGCTTCTGAGGGTGTGTGTCTGTGGGCAGGGACAGTGCTGGGGCCCCTTCTGCCACCGTTTGCGTTGCCAATTTGAGTCCTGGTGCCCTGTTCCCAGTGACATCCACGGCACCAGGGATGGAGCCAGCACAGTTCGTGGTGCTGGTTCTGACACTTACTCCTCTGGAGACTCCCACCAAGAGCAAGGGGCAGAGTTGGCTCTGGTGAGGGGAGGATCTTGGAGACTGTGCCTGTGACTCACTCCCTGCGTAGAGTAGGCAATAGCTCTAGCAAGAGATGCATTGCTGGTTTGGACACATCTTTCTCCCCAGAACTGACTGACTCTGTGGGGATAAGGGCAGCCCCCTGGAATGTACATGGCTCTGACGCCTCATGTTTGGGGGGGGGGTCACCCCATAGGCACCATCTCAACCAGTCTGCTGTTTCTGATCAGGCCCTCCCCTCCTGAACACTCTTGCAGCCCTGGCAGAAGATGTGGCCTGGTCTCCCATGACCCTCCTCCACCCCTCCCAAGCATTTTTGGACCTGTTGGACCTATGAACTGGTATAAGTTCAGGACAACAACGGGTGTATTTTCCCAGTACCACCTCAGAGCTAATCAGGCCATTTTTAGGCTTGAAGCCCCTGCACCAGCACCTCTTGACTCCAGATCCTCCTGCCCCGCATCCTCTGAGGAAGAGGATACACCTCTGTCCACCTCTCCTCTGACTTTGAGTACATCCAGTACCAGCAGTTCTTGGGGGAGATGATGCAGGAGCTGAGCCTTCAGCATTTCTCTGTTCGCAGTACTGCTTTCCTGGTGCTGTCATTCCTTGGGGAATACAGTAGAAACAGCACTGTCATCCCTGTGTGGCCTCAGCCTTTCACAATGGCATCTAGAAATGTCTGGCTGCATCCCTTTTCCCCCTCTCCAGCCCCAAGGGACATCCAGTTCAGATATTGCTCTCCTGCGGGGTCTCCAGTGTGTATGCCACATCCCACCTTCTGGGATTCTGTTACTGAAGACACCCTCTGGGCCTAGGTGCCTGGTGCATGACCACCCCCGACACTGACTTCGCAGAGTTTGATGCCTGGTACAGATGTTTTTACAGCGGCATAGACCATGATGTGCATTTCTGTACAGTAGGCGCATCAGGTTGCTTATTGCAAGTGCGTGTAGGCAACACTAAGTCAGCTTACATACTGTAAATATTAGCTTAACTTTCCTGTAACCGTTTTTTATCATGTGAATTTACTGTACATCACTGTGTTTATAAACGTTATTTTCCCCTGTATGTATAACTGTCTTATATAAGTGTATGATGTATCTGTTGTGTATCAATTATTGAACCTTGACCTTATCAGGTCCATCTTGTAAATGAGCCTTGCTCAATGATGCTCGCCTGAATAAATAAAGATTTGATGATGATGATGATGAAAGCTGTTAGCAACCTTGCCAGATAATGACAGCCAGGCAGGTCATGTGCTTTTCTGCCCAGGGCCTGGAACTGGCAAGGCACCTAGCAAGAGGATCTTATGATGCCATCAAGGTAGCTTCCAGGCTGGTGGGAAACACAGTCTGCATTCAGTGGATGACATGACTTCAACTTTCTCTATTGGCACACCTGGCTTGCCATAGGGTGCTTAGCTGACACTACCAGGGGACTCATTTTTTTTCTCCCACAGTGTTAGGTGTGAGTTTACAGGGTGCTGTCCTGCTCCCAGGCATTGGGAGCCTACTTCTGCCCCAGACCAGTCTTGGGTCCCACTAAACCTGTGAGAGTCCCTGCCTTTCTGTGGGTAATCCCCTACAGAGAGCTGAAGGAACAACCATTTCCCGCAGGGTGAGCCATCTCCATCTTTTGGGTGGAAAGCTTGGTGCTGTGACCTGTAAATTGGAATGAGCAATGAAGACTGATTCTTGGAAGATATAAAAATTACATACTCACCATAACTCTCGATCTTCCAGAATATCTTTACTGTTCATTCACATGCCCACCCACCATCCCCCACTCATTTGGAAGCCAGGGCCCCTGTGCAGCTCATCGTGTCTTTCCTTTTCTTCTTATCCTCTTGCCACTTCCTTGGAATTTCTAGCTCCCCCCTTTTCTTTTTTTTTTTGGTGTTCTTTTGGAGTCTGGTGTGAGCTTGCCAGATGCACTCCGCTCTCCAAGTGCACTGGCAGCTTAGACTGTCGACTTCTGTCTGCTTCAGTTTTAACATCCATGAGTACCGCCGACATTGTCCTGGAAGAGATGATGCCCAGGAATCCGATTCCCGTCCTTTGCTTTTTCTTCTTTTCCCCCTTCAGAAGTGGCAGGTGGTTATCTATTTCTATGTCTCGGTCTATACCCTCTACCCTCCTCTGTCCTTGCACTTGCCATACGACGCTTTTCTGTCTTCTGTCACTCTCTTGAGAGATTCTGTTTAGTCTCTCCTTTTTGCCAAAGCTCCTTAGCAGGGCTGCTGCTCTTCTATGCCTTCCTATCCAGGTGGCTGGTAGGCTTTGGCTTCTTTTAACTGCTACCCCTGTGTCACCTAGGCCCATACCTTAGTTTTCTCTAAGCTGATAGTTGGGTTTTATTCATTTTATGGTTTTATATCCTTTTCTCTTTGGGCTAGGACTCCTAGACCCTCCCTCTATATTTGTTCTCTCCCACTGATTTATGTCCTGGCAAACAGAACTGAGGAAGGTAGGGGGCCAGCATTGGTGACTGGCCAGCCCAGAAGCACGACATTATTATGTTTGCCTCGTGAGTGATGCCGGCACTGACATCAGACTCCAGAGATGTAGACTGCAAAAGACTTCACTCCTGTGAGGTCCTAGAGCCTCTGGTACAGACCCATGAGTGTGAATGAATGTTGAGGATATTCTGGAAGATCAAGGATTACGGTATGTAATTTTCATTTTTCTTCCCAGCCAGGTGGCATGCAAGGACACAGCCGTCAGCCATACATGTGAGTAGAGATGCACATGTACTGTGTACTAGCTGCTGACCATCGCCTCTGTGGTGGCAGTACTAGAGTGGCGCAGCTTCCCCCCCACCCTGAGAAGAGCAGTCAGTCAGATGCTCAGTCCTCTCCATCCTAAATGACCCCTCAGCCACCTGAGTCCACTCCCAGCTTGGGCCACCGGTGTGGTTGGAGATGTAATGTCCATCGTCTCACCCCCTTCATCCACTGGGCTGGCTTTTCTGCATGCTTTTTAATGGCTTGGATAATAGTACCATCTGACACACTAGATAAATAAGAAATAGTCCATGAGAGGGTTTGCAGTGGCTGAGCAATAACTGCATGCTCCAGGTGGGTTTCAAGGCACAGGGTGCAGCCAAAGGCCCTTCAGCCACACAGAAGGTGCAGTTATTATAGCCTCACCAGCTGGGAGAGTTTTGTTGCAACTTATAACTCCATTAAAAAAAGTGGGTCAGAAGTGTGATTAAAATCAGATAATTCTGCATCCAACGCCCCTCTTAACTGCTCTAATCAGATCATATACTGACTGTCCAATCTATCTAATGCTACTGAAAATATTTCCTTACAGTACCTCTAGCTGTGTCGTCTCATAATATCCCAACTGTAAAGTGCAGTAAGATCTTCGAGGATATCTCTTCCTTTAGGCAACACCTTTGGAACTGTAGCCATGTCAGCGCTGGGACCACATGGAAAGTTTTGCTAGCTGGGGGGGGGCGCCCATGATGACATCATGCGTCAGCGTCTGTCGGCATCTACATAAACATGGGTGATCCTGTCTCTCATCTGTTCTTCTCCCACCATTTACTGTACTTGTTTTTCCTCCATTGGAAGTGAATATCCCTTGCCACTGCCCTTTATTATTTTCTTATAAGGTAATCACTAATAATTTAGTGATGTCACTGACTCGTTATGTCACCGAAACCAACGATGATGTTCTAGTACTGCGAGTGTGGAGAAACAAATCTACAAGAACAATGGACACAAAGCGTGTGTCTGCTGCTTAGCCTCTCTCACAATACCAGGACTTGTGAGATTTGCTACAGCTTCAATCAAGCAACGAGGCGACACAGGAAAAAGGAGCGGGAAAAGTTTTCATTAGAAAAAAAAAAAACACTGGTGGCAGTGCAAAAAGCCCAGGGTCAGAGGGCAGCGTCACCAGCTCCATCGACCAGTTCACTGTCATCAAAGTCAAAAGAACATGAAAAAGACAGGCCGTCGGGACATAAGCACAAACATAAGGAAATGGATAGATCTGCTTCCCTGACGAGATCTTGGTCGCCATTGCAGCCTGCAGGTAGCCAGCCTAAATCGTCATGGTCCACTTCAGTGGTGATGACGCCAGCACCCCTGACTATTGACCAGACAGCAAGGTCTGGGCTTGACTTAGACACTGTCATACCTACTACAGATGGTGCATTGCTGTCGTTGACGGGTCCAGGCCCTTTATCGACTGCAGTGGTCACAGACGCTGAAGTGTGTAGGCAGTTCTGGCGTCATTTTCGGATATGATGTATTGCATACTTCCCACCTTGCCTTTGCAGCTTACACTGCCATCAATGTGGGTTCCTGCATTGCAGATCCTGTCGACCTTATTGGCTGATATACAGCAAGCACCTCCTGAGCAGAGGCCCTCAGCATCACCAGCAAAGTCTTTGATTCCAGTCGTCAACAGGGACACCAACAATGAGAAGAAATATAATCCAGACCTCATAATGGAAGAGGGATGTCGAGAGGAACATTATGCCCCACATTCCAGCTCCACTGTATCCAACAGCAGTGATGATTCTGTGGTGTATACATCCAGATCTCCTCATGATCAGACAGTGATGCAGCAAATGCAATGAGTTTTGCTGTGGAAGAAGAGGATTCCGCCAGAAAGAATTTGATGGATTTCCTGGAGGTTCCCTGTACTCCTTCCATCATTGTTCCTCCAATTTATCCTGCCTTGGAGGATGCCACCTTTGCTGCGTGGTATAGGCCAAATGCCATACCACCTGTACCCAGAAAGGCTGACAAGCAGTACCCTGCCCCTGCTGCCAAGCCTTATTGTGCCAACCAGCCTGAAACGGATTCTGTGGTCATAATGGCTGCCCATGATAAATCCAGGGCACCGAAGCATACAAGTACCTTGCCTCCTGATAAGGAATCCAGGAGGCTTGATGTGAAGGGCAAGTGGATCATGCACCTCTTCCACATTAGGCCTATGTAAACTATCAATCTCGCATGATCGAATATCAAAACAGCCTCTGGAAGGCTGCCAAAGCTGCAGCTTGGGCACTTCCATAGGGCACTGTGAAGAATGAATTGCTTAAAAATTTGACTGCTGGAGCTGAGATAGGCAGACATCTGCTATGCCCAGCATATGATGTCTCGGATGCCTTTGCCAGGGCAGCTACCACTAGCATCTGCATGAGAAGGTATTCTTGGCTCCAGGTAGCTGGCTTTGCAACAGAAGTGCAGCATATAGTTCTAAATGCTGCTTTTCTAGGCACTGAACTGTTTGTGTACCATGTAGAAGAGGCAATTTAGAGGTCTTCAGGTCTCAAAAATGACTTAAAAGTCAGTTAGATCCTTGTACCCCGCGCCTGGTAGAGGTTGAGGTAAAGAATCATTTCGCCAGCCTGCTGCCAGAGGCCGCCATCAAGCCTACCATCGCCAAGGCTGAGGTAAGGGTTGTGGAGCTTTGTTAGCTCCCTCTTCCCCAGGAGCCAATTCCAAAGCCTCCAAAGCCGGTGTCTCTGTCCCCACCAGCTCAGCATGACTCATGTCGAGCTCCCCCAGCCCACTTCACCCACAGGAGGTGGTGGTAGGGGTTCACTTCCCTCTTCATTTAATACAGTGGATGGAGATCACTAGAGACGAGTGAGTCCTGGAGAGAATTGCAAAGGGACATGTTGCTGGTATACCTTCTTCTGCATTATTACAAGGTGTGCCTACAGGTGTGTGCTAATAGATTACTGCTGTAATCTTCTGATTCAAATTGTCTTTTGCAAGGTATATCTTCTGTTACTGCTTTATTTTTCTCTGGAGCAAAGTGTTTCTTACAGGGTATATCTTCTCTGAAATTACTGTATTACAGGTGGAGCTTACATGTTTGTGACTTTTTATCATTGTCTAAGCAAAATTATTGTTTGATACTGTGTTTTATTTTATTCTTGTTTGTTGAAAAGGTTTGTTGTCTCAGAGGTGTTTCAGTCTCCTTCTCACATTGAAGGAGCTAATTGCTTTTCCTCCCACAGCTCTTCCAAAGGATTAGGTGTGTATGTGGGGGTGGAGCTGGCAAACTGTCAGTAATTTCCAACAGAAAGAAGGGTTAAAAAGTCAGGTTAGTTGATATCTTGGAGGTAGAAGACTTGGTTTGCTGGCCAAGGCACCTAGCTTCACCTGAGCTTTTCCTTCTAAGACTGCTTGAAAGGCAGAGTAGAGAAATTGCCAGAGCAAGTGAGAAGGATTAAGACTTAGTTTGGCTAAGCAGATTTACTGTGTGGTGGTGTTTTTATATTTTTACTCAAAGGATTGCTACTGTTTGTTGCTAACATTTCATTGTTTATTTTTCTCTGATTCAAATTGTTGTTGCTGGTATACCTTCTTCTGCATTATTACAAGGTGTGCCTACAGGTGTGTGCTAACAGATTACTGCTGTAATCTTCTGATTCAAATTGTCTTTTGCAAGGTATATCTTCTGTTACTGCTTTATTTTCTCTGGAGCAAAGTGTTTCTTACAGGGTATATCTTCTCTGAAATTATTACAGGTGGTGCTTACAGGTTTTACAGTTTTATCTAACATTAGGATAAGCTTTCAGGGTTACTGCATTTATTGTTGACTGATTGTTTCTGCTCTTACCTCCTTGTTCTTTCGTCCTGGGTTCTTCTTTTTAGGCAGGGAAGGCCCAGCCACCACCCCATCCCCAACCACCCCACGCTACACTCCTTTATAGGGTACCACAGTTGTGACATTTCCTGTGGCAGAGCAGGAAGGGTGGATCAGTGGGGCCTCCACAAGGTGATCTCATTTTAGGGCATTAGTAATTTAACTTGTTATAACAAGTTAAACAAAGCACAATTAAACAATTACTTGCATTTTTTCCTTCTTTTTTCCTTCTAATTACTCTGACTAGGTTACAAACCCAGCAACTTATTTGGAATGGATTTCATTAACTGCAGGTACTGTGGAACAATTTTCAGAAGGACAGTCTTACAGGATTTAGGACACTGTCCTACATGCTGGGCCTTTGAGATCTTAAGTCTCAGCTCCGGGCAGCATGGGCAGAGATTGCACGCCTCAAATTTCATATTGAAGAGGAAATACATTATAAGAACCACCCGCCATTTCCCAGCATCCAACAGAAAACCTCGACCGCAGAGGGTAGTTGGTCCAGGAGGTTGGAGGTGGTTAGGAGGAGCAAATCAGGTGCCCCATCACTCTGCTCTCCAACACATTACCTCCATAAACCATATAAACACTACAAACAGGTATCTGCCTCTATCTCTGAAATCATATAAAGAGGCAGAAGACACTGCAGAGCAGGACACTTCGGCACAGGAGCTAGCACAACAATACTCACCCAAATCAGGAACCAAAACTAAACAAGCACAAAGGAAATCCAAAAACTTCATCATAGGAGACTCCATGATTCGGGAGTTGATACCCATCTCCAGCCAGGGTGATGGTCAGATGTCTCGGGTACATCAGCATGGAGAGACACTGACCGCATTGCTAAAATTGTTCACAAAGCAGGAGAAAACATTGATGTCCTAGTACACATAGGGACTAATGATCTTGCCAGCCGGTCAGTTGTGGAGACCAAGGAACACCTGACTAGGCTGGGTGACAAACTATCATCTATTTCGTCGGCATCTCCTTCTCTGAGATCCTGCCAGTCTGGGAGAAGGGAGCAGATGGACGGAAGGTCAGAGAAGGGGAGATAGGGGAGCTAAACACGTGGCTCAAGGACTGGTGCCAGGAAAAGGACACAGATTTGTAGGGAACTGGCAACAGTTCTGGGACGAAAGTTCTTTAAATTTGATGGACTGCATCTGACTAAAGAGGAGTCAGTGCATTGGGCAGAAGTTTGGCGTCTTTGCAGAATATTTAAACTAGCAAATGGGGAGAGGGTGCAGCACCCCATACGTCAAATGGGAAGAACACCCCTCCCCCCTCAGCTAGTGGTCAAACAGGAATTCAGCGTGTTTGCCGTTCATTTGCATCACCAGGTAAGAAAAAAGGTTTGTCTCCCCATATGATGCACAGGGGTAATGCCAAACTTCACCCAACAACTAACACACCAAAATCTGGCCAATGGAAAATCATGTACACAAATGCTCACAGCCTGGGAAATAAGATCCCGGACCTGCAGGCAATAAACTGGACATAGTAGCAATTAGTGAGACGTGGTTTACCAGTAACCACACTTGGGAGACTTCAGTACCTGGCTATGTATTGTTCAGAAGAGACCGAGGTGCAAAAAGGGGGGGAGGAGTGGCCCTGTATGTTAATGAAAATATCAAAGCTACAGAAATTCAGAATACACATAAGGAGCCAGAAGAACTGTGGGTCACCCTGGAAACAGGAAACGGGACAGCCATAAGAACTGGGGTTGTCTACAGGCCCCAGACCAGGGGGAGGACATAGACACATTACTGTTAGAACATATACAAAACATGACGGCTAAAGGGGAGGTTCTGATAATGGAGACTTCAACATGCCAGATACAGATTGGTCAATACCAGCAGGAACATCTGCCAGAACTAGACTCATAGTGGATTCCCTGCAGGGAGGGCCTCAAACAACTGGTACAGCAACCCACAAGAGACAGAGCTATCCTAGATCTAGTACTGACTAACAAAGAAGGGATCACAGATCTCCAGGTAGAAGGTCACCTGGGGCCAGTGACCATCACATGGTATGGTTCAATTTAGCTACTACATCTAAATCATCCCATTCCAAGGCAAAAATATGGGACTTCAGAGGAGCTGACTTTGATAAGATGGCCAACAGAGTTAAGCTAGCCCTGGCAAAAAGAAACACAGGTGAGGAGGTACAGGCAAAGTGGGCAAGCATTAAGGATGCAATACTTGAAGCAACATCCCATTGTGTTAGACAGAAAAGGAAGTGCAAAAGAAGAGGGAAACCACTTTGGTTCTCAAATACAGTAGCAGAAAAGGTCAGAGCCAAAAGGCTGGCCTTCAGGAAATATAAGGGAACACAGCGGGATGAAGATAGGGAGGCATACCAAACTGCCCTAAGGGAAGCAGGTAAGGCAGTAAGGCAGGCAAAGTCCCAAACTGAGGAAACACTAGCACGAACAGTAAAAGAAGGTAACAAGACTTTCTATAGATACATTAGTGAAAGGAGACAGTCCAGAGGGGGTATTGCTAAGCTTAATGGAGAAAAGGGAGCAAGTGAGGAGGAGGACCCTGTAAAGGCATCTATCCTAAATAGATACTTTTGCTCAGTATTTACTGAAGAGAAGGTAGGGCAGGGCCACAGCTCAGCATCATGGACACAGGGAGGGAGGTGAGCACTACTCCCTTCACAAAGAAAGTGTCCTACAAGAGCTTATTAAGCTCAGGGTGGATAAGGCAATGGGACCTGATGGCATACATCTCAGGTACTTAAGGAGCTAAAGGAGGAACTAGCAGAGCCATTAGCAGAATTGTTTAGTGAGTCTCTGAGCACAGGAGAGGTCCCAGAAGACTGGAGAAGGCTCATGTGATCCCCTCCACAAGAGTGGTAGCAGGAGGAGGCGGGAACTACAGACCGGTCAGTCTTACCTCAGTAGTGGGCAGATTATGGAGGCACTCTTAAGGAAAGGATAGTGCAACACCTGGAATCCATAGGGGCACAGGATCCAAGACAGCATGGGTTTACAAAAGGAAGGTCCTGTCAAACTAATCTCATAGATTTCTTTGACTGGGTAACCAGAGTGGTGGACCAAGAGGGAGCAGTTGATGTCGCCTACCTTGACTTCAGCAAAGCTTTTGACACTGTTCCACGAGAAGATTGATAAATAAGCTAGGTAGGCTCGGGTGGGTCAAGTTGGTCAACTGGGTGGCAAATTGGTTGACTGGCAGAAAACAGAGAGTGGTGGTAAATGGTATACAGTCAGAAGAGATGCAAGTCACAAGTAGGTTACCTCAGGGATCAGTCCTGAGCCAGTCCTATTCAACATCTTCATTAGTGACCTGCGAGATGGACTAGAGGTAAGGCTTGTCTGTTTGCAGATGACACCAAGATCTGCAACAGAGTAGATGATCCAGATGGGGTGGGCAGAATGAGAAGAGATCTGGATAAACTAGCAGAATGGTCAGAAGAGTGGCAACTGGATTTAATGCAAGAGTGCAAAATCATGCACATAGGGAAGAGAAACCCTGAAGCCACTTATAGGCTGGGAGGGAGTTGCTAGCAGTCACAAAGGAAGAAAGAGACTTGGGCATCATCATCACTGATGACCTGAAATCATCAAAACAGACCTCTAAGGCAGTAGGTAAGGCTAGGGGTGTTGGGGTGTATTAGTAGGGGTATCACAAGTCGTAGAGGAGGTAATAATCCCTCTGTACAAGAACATTAGTTAGAGCCCCATCTGGAGTACTGCGTACAGTATTGGAGGCCACATCTTCAAAGGACATTAACCAAATTGAGGCAGTCCAGAGAAGGCAACCAAAATGGTGCAGGGACTGCATCAGAAGACATATGAGGACAGATTAACGGAGCTCAATATGTATACCCTTGAGCAAAGGAGGGAGAGGTGATATGATCGAGGCATTCAACACCTTAAGGGTATAAACAAGGTGAAAGAGTCTAACATGTTTAAATATAAGAAAAATAGCAGGACAAGAGGACACAGCATGAGATTAGGAGGCCGATTAAGGGGAATGTGAGAAATTCTTTTCACAGAAAGGGTGGTAGATGCATGGAATGGCTTACCACAAGAAGTGGTGGCTATGAATACAGTGCAGGGCTTCAAACAGGCATGGGATAGGCATAAGGGAGCAATACAAATGACTATGAATAGATAGGTCACTGACAGAGCAAAGGCCAATGGCACATTTATAAGGTAGAAAAAGAAATGGGCAGACTGGATGGGCCTTGCGGTCCTTATCTGTCGTCAACTTCTATGTTTTTATGTTTCTATGACATGCTCAGAATTATTAGAAACCCCACCAGAGCATCCTCCATCTCTTTCAGATTATCCTCCGGGACATCTGTCCCCACTGAAAGAGGAAGTACAAGCTTTGCTAACCAAATGTGCCATAGAACCTCTACCTTCACACCAGAAAGGCAAAGGGTTCTATTTCAGATACTGCCTGGCCGCAGGTGGACAGGAGATCTCAGACCTGTACTAGACGTGCAAGACCTAAACATCTACATAGAATAGAAATCACGTATGGTCTCCCTGCAAAATATTCCCCCGTTGCAAAAAGGGTACTGGATTTGCTCCCTGGACATAAAGGATAAATACCTTCATATCAAGATCAGACAGCGTAACAGAAAGTATTTGAGATTTGTCCTGGAAGGGAGCACTTCCAATTCAGAGTATTGCCCTTTGGCTTGTCTTCTGTGCCTCAGGTCTTTACTAGATGCTCGGCTGTAGTGGCAGCAGCCCTTTGTAATGAAGGTCTGTACGTCTTCTCATACCTGGAAAATTGGCTAGTGAAAGACAGGTCCAGGAGCCACCTCGACTACATCCTGTTGTGCACAAGGCATCTGTTCAAAGACCTGGGGGTTACAGTGAATGTACCAAAGTCAGTATTGACTCCTTGGCAGAGGCTTCAGCATATAGTAGCAGAGCGTTTCTATCTCTGGAAAGGGCAGAACATCTCATGGCTCAAGCGCAGCTGGTGTACAGCAGTCATTACATCCTAGCCAGGACTATCCCATGTCTCCTGGGCCTCATGACAGTGGCCATTGTGACTGTACCAGTGGATCTTTTACATATGTGGATACCACAATGGGCACCAAGTGTACAGTGGGATCAGTTGACTGGTGATGTGGACCAAAAGGTGCTCATTATATTCCGTTTACACAGGACACTGACATGGTGGATGGACTATAGCAACCTCTTGAGGGGTGCTTCATTCTTAATTCCAAATCCAACTCAGACTGTCACCTTGGATACATCAGGATCCTGGTAGGTAGCGCATATGGGCCCTTCTGAAACCCAAGGTTCATGGACCTAGGTTGAAAGCAGATTACACATAAATGTCCTGGAAATGAGAGCTGTCTCATATATTCTCAAGGCTTTCTAGGAGTGTCTGAGTCATTTGCTAGTACAAATAGACAACGTCAGTGTTAAGCATTACATAAAGAAGGGGGACTCATTCCTTTCCCCTGTGTTGAGGAGCAGTGAGAGTGTGGTATTGGGTTCTGGAACATGGCCTGGTGTTATCAGCCGTGCATCTCACCAGGGTCCAAGATGCCTTAGCAGACAAACAGGTCAAATTCCAAGATGTGCAAATAGGAACTGCTGACTTCAGTAGTAGACAACCTCTTTGCAAGGTGGAGTCATCCAGAGCTGGACCTTTTTGCATTCCCACACAATACAAAACTGCCACTTTTCTGCTCGCTCACTTCACGGCCTGGAGTTTTTTGATGAGACATGTTGCCCCTCTCTTGGAAAAGGTGTTTTTTGTATGCATTCTCTCCCATTCCATAAATACACAGAGTATTACTGAAACTCCGGGTGGAGGGTACGACCCTCATCTTCATTGCATCTCTGTGGCCTCAACAAATATGGTATCTGCTGCAACAACTAGCAGTGGAGCCTCTGGTACCCTTGCTCCTGTGCGGAGGCCTGTTGTCACACAACGGGGTGAGGGAGGCTGGTCCCTCTGGACCTGGAATCCTTGTACCTGCATGCATGGCTACTGAAGGCATAGCCATTGCACAATTTCGGGTGTCGCCCAAAGTAGCTGAGGTCCTGGTTGCGGCCAGAAAGCTTTCCACCAGACATAGTACTCTTTAAAGTGGAATCATTTCACCTTGTGGGCCACCTCCAAAAATATTGACCCATTCAGTTGTCTGGTCAGTGTAGTGCTGGAATGCTTGCTGTCACTGTTAAACTACAGCATACAGTATTCCTCACTGAAGGTGCATGTGGCACCTATATCAGCTTTCCATGCTCCTGTTGATGGGCATGCTTAGTAGCTCAATTAGATGTTCCCCATACATTTTTGAGAGGTATTCTGCATTTGAAACCCCCTATTTGTAAACCCCCACCCATTGAGACCTCAGTTATGCGCTTGAGAAACTTACTTTGGCTCTGTTTGAGCCAGTTCCAAGTTGTAGCTTATGCTTTCTTTCATGGAAAGCATTATTTTTAATTGCAGCCACTTTGGTTCAAAGGTGATCAGAGCTGCAGGCTCTAATGTGTGAACCTCCTTATTTGATTTTCCATAAAGACAGGGTGTCTTTACATAATAATCTTAAGGTTTTGCCAATGGTGGTGTCTGAGTTCACACTAAATCAAACTATTCACCTTCCAGTTTATTATCCTGAGCCTGCCAATAAAGGTGAAGCACTGCTTCACACTGGATGTACATAGAATCCTAAGATACTGTATTGCTCACACCAAGGACTGCAGAAAGTCGTCTTGGCTTTTTGTTTAATTTGCCCCTGGGAAAGAGGGCGTTCCTGTTACAAAACAGTGCTTGTCCAAATGGCTAGCACATAGTATTACTGTCATTAAGGCATATATCAGGAAGTATAGGCAAACTAGCTGCAGTTATAAAATTCACAAGTAGCGTTTTATTATCAATAACAGCAAAATAAAAATTGTTCAGTATAACTATTTTCAAAGGCAGTACAAACAGAGAAAACAAAGTCCTTCATCTGAGGGTATCTCTAATTCCAGGTTTCAGTCTCTCACTCTAGCAAAAGTATTGCTGCTCCTTTTAGAATTCTTTTCCTGGGAACTCGTTAAGAACATCCTGTTTTTCCCAAAATGTTCTTGTCAGTTTCTTTGCAGGTACAACAAATAGAACAGGGCCCCAAGCTGGCCTCCTGCTGACAGCTCTGCGAAAGTTTGTGCTGCATGGCAAGTTTAACCCTTATGAGTTCCAAAAGCTTTTGCAATAATTTCAACAGTATAACTATATGTACATTTCAAACCAAGGGATCCCAGTATCACTTACTGTTTCACACAAAGATTCACATATATTTTTATAACCACAGATATGCAAGGGGGGGGGGGAGACAAACAGCAAGTGAAGGTAGAGAGATGGCGAGAGGTGGAGAATCTTGAGTCCATCAGAGTGATCAGTTCCTAGGTCTGAAAAAAACATTTGATTGTGCAACCAGACAGATGAGAGATGGAAAAAGAGAGGATAGAACAGATCCTTGCATTTAACTCTTTGAGTAACAGATGGGACAGGGCCTTATTCAGCCCTGTCACGATTACGGTCTGTTGTAAGAGGTATGGTAAGAAACTTCCTGATGTGGCTCATGGTCACTTCACAAGGGGTGTGGCCACATCTATTTCTTGTTTCAGGAATGTATCAGCAGCTGACATCTGTGCTGCAGTCACCTGGAGTACTGTCCACACCTTTACTAAATATAATTGTTTCTCATAGATGTGTAGGCTTTGGCCTTGCTGTTCTGCAGGGCCTACTGTTATAAAAAGACTGCACCTACCTCCATGTCAGCTTTTGGTACTGCTTGGGACTCATTCCAATGGTGTGACCTAAGGAAAGAGATGTCCTTGAAGACGGAACAGTTATGTACTTGCTGTAACAGATTTTCAAGAGAATCTCTTCCCTTAGGGCATGTAGACTCTCCATCCGTCCCTCTTTTAGCAGCTACAGGGAATGTGGCATCCAGTTCTGCCTTGAGAATTTTCAGGGCTTTTATCTCCAGTGCCTGCATCTGCCTTATATTAGAGGTGCTGGTATAATCTGGTTTCCCAAGAGAGTGTCCTCCAAGCACATATTCTAGCCGGGAACTGAGGAAAGATGGGGCAGCCCACATTTATGTAGACACTGATGTGTGACACCATCATTGGCATCCCCCAGATAGCAACATTTTCTGTTTGATCCTAGTGCTGACATGAGTATAGTTCCAAAGGTGTGGCCTAAGGGAAGAGATTCTCTCAAAGATCTACTGTTACGGTATGTATGTAACTGTTCTTTCTGCCTTTCTACAAACCTGATCTGTGATTCTGAGAGGAGTTCCTTTAACTCACACCAGTCTGTGATACTGGGATGAGCAGATTCAACTTACACCAGATCTGGGTCCCTGGGACTAATTCCTATAACCCACGCCAGATCTGTGTCCCTGGGATGAGTTCCTTTAATCCATGCCAGATCTGTATCCCTGGGACTAGTTCCTTTAACACATGCTGTATCTGTGTCCTTGGGATGAGTTTCTTCAACCCACGCCAGATCTGTGTCCCTGGGATGAGTTCCTTTAATTTGTGCCAGATCTGTGTCCCTGAGATGAGCCCCTTTAATCCTTGCCAGATCTTTGTTCCTTGGCAGAGTTCCTTAAATCCATGCCTGATCTATGATTCTGGGATGAGCACCTTCAGTCCATGCCAGATCTGTGTCCTTGGGATGAGCTCCTTTAGTTTGTGCCAGATCTGTTTCCATGGGATGCGATTCTGTAATCCAAGCTAGATCTGTGTCCCCGGGATGAGCTCCTTTAATCCATGCTAGATATATGTACATGGGGTGGGCGCCTTTAATCTATGGTGGATCTGTGTCCCTGTGATGGGCTTCTTTAATGCCGGATCTGTGTACCTGGGATGAACTGCTTTAATACATGCCTGCTTCTATGTCCCCGAGATGTCCCTTTAATCTATGCCAGATCTTTGTCCCCAGGATGAAACATAGAAACGTAGAAAGTGACGGCAGAAGGAGACCATACGGTCCATCTAGTCTGCCCATAGGGGAATCAGTGTGGTGGTGTCTTTTGTACCTGTCCCAAGCGTTCTTGAAACCTACCACTGTTTTTGCCCCCACCACTACCTGAGGAAGGCTGTTCCATGCATCCACCACCCTCTCAGTGAAGAAAAATTGTGTGTTACACCTCTGAATTTGCCCCCTCCAGCTTCATGTTGTGCCCCCTAGTTCTCGTGTGCTTTCTGACTTGGAACAGTTCCTGAACCTGCACCATGTTTATTCCATTTAGGAACTTGTAGGTCTCAATCATTGCTTCCCTCTCCCTCCGCTGCTCCAGGGAGTACATGTTCAGGTTTTTGCAGACACTCTTCATAGTTTTTGTTCTGTAGGCTATGTATAATATTTGTAGCTCTCCTTTGCAGTGTCTCCAGTCTGTTGATATCCCTTTTTAGGTGTGGTCTCCAGAACTGTACGCTGTACTCCAGGTGTGGCCTCACCAGAGATCTATAGAGTGGCAGGATGACCTCCTTTTTCCCGCTGGTGATCCTCCTGCCTGTGCAGCCAAATATGCCATTCGCGCATAGTGCTGCTTTCTCGCACTGTTTGGACATCTTTAGGTCATCCGTTGTAGTTATTCCCAGATCCCTTTCCTGTTTGGAAGATTCCGGTTGTACTCCTCCCAGGTAGTAGTCCTCTCCTGGATTGGCCCTTTCTATGTGTATAACCTTGCATTGTTTTGCATTAAACTTTAGTTGCCATGTTTCTGACCATTTTTTCCAGAGCCTGCCTTAAGGTAGGCCTTCATCTTTTCTACCCCCCCGGAGTGTCTACTCTATTGCTTATTTTTGTGTCTGCGAATAAGCTTACCTTCTCTTCCAGTCCCTCAGTTATGTCGCTAATAAAAGTATTGAATAGGATCAGACTGAGTACTGATCCTTGTGGCACTTCACTATCTACTCACCTTCTGTGTGGGACCAAGTCGAAGGCTTTGCTGAAATCCAGGTATACTATGTATACTGCTCCTCCCTGGTCTATTATTATAGTCACCCAGTTAAAGAAGTCTATCAGATTGGTTTGGCATGACCTTCCTGTTGTAAAGCCATGCTGTTTTGTCTAATTTGTTGTTTTCTTCTAGAAAGGGTATAATCCTCTCCTTGAGCAGGGTATCCATTATTTTGCCCACAATTGAGGTTAGGCTTACTGGTCTGTAGTTGTTTGTACTTTCCCTACTTCCGCTTTTGTGCAGAGGAATAACTGTTGCCTTCTTCCAGTCTTGGGGGGACCTCCCCCAGTTTGAATGATAGGTTGAAAAGATCTGCCAAGGGTGCTGCCAGCTTGTCCCTTAGTTCTCTTAGTAATCTAGGGTGAATTTCATCTGATCCCATGGCGTTGTTTGTATTGGGTTTCTCTAGTTCCTTTAGGACCTTTTCTTTTGTAAAGGGACCCAAGTGTATTCTGACTCCTTCCTTGTTGTGTGTTGCATTGCTGGGTCTGTATCCTTTCTCTGCCTTGGTGAATACAGAGCAGAAGTAACTATTGAGGATTTCAGCCATGTCCTTGTCTTTTTCTGTGATCCCCCATCCACCCTTGTGAGTCTAACAATACCTCCTGATGTCTTTCTGTTCTCACTGACGTAGCTAAAGAATGTCTTGTCACCTTTTTGACCTCCTTGTCTAGCCTCTCCTCAGTTTCTGCCTTTGCTGTCCTGAACACTTTGTTTGCTTCCTTCTGTGTCCTAGTCGGATCCAGTTTGTTTGTATTTCCTGAACGCAGTTCTTTTCTCCCTGACCTTAGTGGCTACTTCTTTAGAAAACCAGAGTGGTTTTCTTTTCTTTTTAGTTTTGCCCACCCTTCTTATGCAGTGGTTTGCAGTATTTAGTCTAGCCCTTTTGAGCTGTATCCAGTAGCCTTCATCTATCCCCCGCATAATGTTAGCCAGACTGGGCTTAAGGCTACTTTATTTTCATGAAATCTGCTCATCTAAAGTCCATGACTTTTGTTTTGGAGTGCTTTGTGTTTATTTTTATCTTGACCTGGAACCACACCATACACTGGCCCCAAGGTGGCTCCCAACCTCTACCTCTGTGATACTGTCCCCATTCGTTAGTAGCAGGTCAAGGACCGCTTCCCTCCTTGTTTTGTACTTTACAAGCTGTTTCAGGCCTGGTTGAACTCGCTGTATGTATATCCCAGTTTACGTCAGGTAAATTGAAGCCCCTTTAATCCACGCCAAATCCATGTCCCAGGGATTAGTTCCTTTAATCCATGCCAGATCTGTGTCCCTTGGATGAGCCCCTTTAAACAGCCACTTTATACCTTCAGGTCAGGCAGCTTGTGGCAAGGAGTTAACCTGCTCAAGGACCTAAATGGCCCCTAGTTTACATTTTTTAATGTAGCCATTTGTAAATTATTGAAATAATACCTGCGATCGCTGTTCCGCCTTCTCTAAAAGCCACTCTATGCCCGTAGCAGCCCCACCCCAAAACAACATTTGATGTGAAGTGGAAAGGGGCGCTTAGGGCATTAATAGTTATAGACAATAATCAGAGCAGCGACGCCTTCAATATATATAGTTTACTATAGGCACTTACAAACGTTAAAGGGGGTATATAAATGTAATACTACCCCCTTAACATGTATACATGGCTACAAAGTAAACTATATGTAGCAAGAGGACGTTGCTGCTTCCGATTGCTGTCTGTTAGTAGCCCTGCAGCCCCTTCCCCACTTTGTGACATCAAAATGCTTTTCAGGGGGTCTGCAGCAGGAACAGAGAATCTTTTAGAGAAAGTAGAAGAACCGTCATGGGTAATATTCCAATAACTTAAAGGGGAAGTCTCCCATAGTTTCACACCCATATTCTCCCAACTCTTTATGTGTAACTGTTGTGTCCCTCCTCTAGTTGCCAGCAGTCCTATAGCTGTCCAAATCTAGATTATAAATAAAAATATACAGCCCCCAGAAGTTATCTATGTGTTTGTCCTCCATTTTACCATCAATGCTGCTGGAGGATGATGTCATCAGAGCAACAGGTAATGGTGCTGCACTAAATGCTGTTCCACCAGTAAACAGAACCCACAATGTTTGGTCCCCCACTTGAGTAATGGGGGAACTCTTTAAGTGCTGTGCACATCCTGAAGTGCAGGTCTGATGGGGACTAGGACCATATGAGTGTGATTCAGCACTGATTTGACAAGTATATACAGTATGCCTATAAGGAAGTGCCTGTATGTGTTGTGTTAATGTTTCTGTTAGCAAAAACAGTTGTTCCCAGAGTCATTTATTGGGTAAACAAGAGTCTTAAGTGGTACTATATAGCTGTTGTATTATGTTCTGTGTGTGTTAGCATTCTCTGTTTTGATTGACACCAGCAGTGAGACACAATCTTGCATAAATGTCCCTTTCCCTTTGTAACTCGGCAGTCAGTGATTGGATGGCTGATGTAAGGCAATTAAGGCCCTGTCCACATTACACCGCTCGCGCCCGGTAATGGATGCAATCTGTTATGGCCTGGGGAGCGGTGCAGTGCGTCCACACCTCGGTGGTGTCCGTTATGGGACCGGCAGTGCCGGTCCACACATCGGGAGCTGGGTGACCGTTATGGCGGAGCCCTATCCCACAATGCAGCTCGCGCTGCGCTTCGTGCCCTGCAGGGGACCGTTACCGGCCGTCCACACTACGCCCGGTAGCGTTACGAAGCCGGGGACGGTTTCATAACACGTTGTTGAAACCACCTCATATGTGGTTTCAACAACGGTTACGAAAACGCCTCTGTAATGTTACAGGTGTAAACGCGACCTTACAGTAACGTTTTACACCCTCTGTAACGTTACAGAGGCATAGTGTGGACAGGGCCAAAGAGTTCAGCAATAAGGAATAGGTTACCAGGACAACATCAGCTGCAGCATATGGAAGAAGAGTAATCTAGTGGTTAAAGCACAGGCACAAGAACTGGGAAACTCTGGTTCAAATCCTACTAAAGTCCCTTACTCTCTAACTCTTAGCAAGTTCCCCTAACCTCCTTGGGAACTGTGATGACCCCTCAGGTCCATGACTTTAACAGTGACCCCATTTCCATTATAAATCATTAGCAGTGATGTGAGAGCTACAGCACTTCACTTTGAAGGTACTGAAAACAAGCTGTGGCAGCCCTCCCACCTTGTAATGCCAGCATTTGAAGTAGGATGTCCCTCACAAATCAGATGCTACACTTCAGCTGTTGTAGGTAAAGAAACTAATCAGTCTCAGTGTTTGTAGTACTCTGTATTTGCTTAGCTCATTCCTCCCAAGTCATATGCATTCTGTATCTTGGTATTTCCAGTCAGAAACCAGATGTAAGGAGCATTTGAAATGTAAAACAATACACTTTATAAAGTAAGTGATCTAGCTCTCCACTTTCAGGCTGCTGAAAGGGGAGTGTATAATTTGTGCAAAGGAAGAATTCAGTCTTGTTTGATCCTTTGGGAAACTGCTCAAGCCTACCTTGTAAATGAATCCTTTCAAGGGTGTTCACCTGGTTCACTACAGAGTGACTGATTGACTGCTTGATTGGTTGGTTGATTGGTAGATTAACTGATTCAGTCTACTGCTTTCCACAACATGTTAAACTTATGACTGTCTCACAGAGAGAAATGAGCAGTACACAGGAATAGCTTTTGTTTCCTGTGAATGAAATACTATTAGATGTATTATTTGCTCTACACATGCAGTATTAAGGCTACAAGTACCACTCCCTGTGTGAGTTGCATGACAGAACTGTCTTAAGCCATTGCAAACTTAAACTAAAATCAGGCTAGACAGCATTGATACCCTTATGTTTTGTTCTGCACTGTCGCTGCAGTGACATCAAGGAATGGGAGGGGCTATATTACAAGTGACTCATTTGCATGTAAATGGAGGCTTGCTTGACATTTTACTACCTTGTGTCAGAGCCGCCCTTAAACTCTAGATATGTGTTGCAACAGAAGAAATGGCTGATCTCTTATTGACGTATGTACAGTAGTTGATGTAATGTATAATAAATAAATCAGACATATCCAAATCATACATATACAGGAGTCTTCTCCTTTAAGAATGGCTGCATTGAACAAAATTTAAATATACGTGTGATTTAGGTCCTCAGGCAGGCAACTCTATGCCATGAGTTGTCTGACCCGAGGGTATAATGGTGTCAGCTGCTCTTTAATCCAAGTCTGATCTGTGTCCTTGGGATGGGCTCCTTTCACCTGTGCCAGAGCTGTGTTTGTGGGATCCTTCAGTCCATTTCAGATCTGTGTCTTGGGATAAGCTCATTTAAGCCATACCAGAGCCGTGTCCCTGGGATGGGCTCCTTTAACCCATTCTGGACCTGTGTTCCTAGGATTAGCTGTCTTTAGCTCTATCCAATATGTGTGCACCACAGTTGCTCTGAAGAGTGGTGAGTGTTGATCTAGATGTAATACTGCATTGTGTTCACACCCACGGAGCTGCAGGTGCCAGCATGACATCACTGATTAGACACAGGTGCCGCAGCTTGTCTTTGCACCTGTCTGTTATACTACTTTAGTTCTATTTATTACCTTTATAAATGGCTAAAAAAAATCCTGTTTCCTGATTCATTTGGGGTGTGTACATCTTCCAGTGACTGCACATCTGTAAACCCATCTATAAACCACAAATCTGGCATGACTTCAAGGAACTGATTGCAGGGACACAGATCTGCCATGGATTAAAGGAGTTCATCTTGGGGACACAGATCTGGCATGAGTTAAAGGAACTTGACACAGATCTGGAATAAGTTAAAGGCACTCATCCCAGGGACGCAGATTTGGCATGAGTTAAAGGAGCTCATCCCAAGGAAACAGATCTGGTATGGATTAAAGGAGCTCATCCCAGGAGCACAGATCTGGCATGGATTGAAGGAACTAATCCTTGGGACACAGGTTTGACATGAATTTGAAGGTTCGGTAGTACAAAGTCCGTGAAGTTCAGATGTCGCCAGCGGGGAAAGGGGGTGGGGCAAGCCAAGGGGTCATAGTCTTGAGGTGCAACATAGGGAGGCAGTATAGCACAGTGATTTAAGGCTCTGCGCTGCAAATCTGGTGACATCCAGCAGACCAGACCTGGGTTTAAATCCCACAGTTTCCACTTGCATACTGTGTGACCCTGAGCAAGTCACTTAACTTCCCTGTGCTCCCAGGTTGCACCTGTAAAAAAAGCTTTCAGCTTACTGTGTCTCACTTGGTTAAATAACTAAATAAAAAAAACATGGTTGAGGTTCATAGTTTGCAAAGTGGCACAGGAAGGGCATTGAATTCTAGGCCCAGGGGGATGTTGTTTCTGTGCAAGATTGAGGGATGAATATATATGCAGTGAAGGCAGCCAGTATGCAGTGTAGTAAGTATCCTGTGACACTGCATGACAAAAGGGATTAACTGACATTGAAAATGTCTTGTTTACTGCCTTGAAGGGAAACACCAGGCAGCACTGTCTAGCAATGCTGTGCTACCTGGTGCATTCCAGTCTCTGTTTCTGGTAGTTTCTTATCAAAGGGCCAGGTATTCATTTAAAAAATAATGCTCCTAGGTCCCCTTCCATTTAACCCATTTTCTGTTATTCAGCGCGGCAGTACTTACCCTTGCCGCATCAGGAAGGTAAACACTGTGAGCGGGCACGTTCTTATAGTGCCACGCTCCTCCAAGCTGTGCTGCCGTGACCCTTGCTGTCCTAAGTAACACTGCCTGCTGTGCCCTGTAAATTACTTGTTTTTACATAAATGTGAAAGTGCACTGCTCCACTCATTACATCCTTTCAGTGCCCTGCATGTCCCTTGCGAAGTCGCTATCTTGAAAATTGCACTGATTACTTACTTTTGGAATCATTAGCCTTTCAAGTAGATGTGTGCATTCCCAACTGTTTCTTCAGTGAGGTACCATTACGTTCAGTCACGAGAGGTCACACAGGCTTGAGAGGGCAAGAGACATGTGAATACAGTGGGTATAATGGTGCCTCACTGAAGAAGCACTTGGGAATGCACACATCTACTTGAAAGGCTAGCGACTCCAAAAGTAAATAACCAGTGCAATTTTCAAGTTAGCGACTGCGCAAGGGACATGCAGGGCACTGAAAGGATGTAATATATGGAACAGTGCACATTCACATTTACGTAAAAACATAAATAATTTACAGGGCACAACAGGCAGAGTTCCTTAGGACAGCAAGGGTTACAGCAGCATGGCTTGGAGGGGCGTGACACTGCAAGAAAACACCCGCTCAGTGTTTACTTTTTCGGCGCAGCAAGGGTTAGTACTGCCATGCCGAATGGCAGAAAATGGGTTAAATGGAAGAGGGTCTATGAGCATGATTTTTTAAATGAATACCTGGCCCTTTGATAAGAAACTACCAGAAACAGAGACCGGGATGCATCAGGTAGCACAGCATTGCTAGACAGTGTTGTCTGGTGTTTACCTTTAACTCTGATGCAGCAAGGTGCAGTTTTGGTGCCCCTCTATATTTAGGGGAAGGTAAGATTGAGGGGCTGAATATATACCTGTATGTTTAGGGGTGCCTTTATTTTCTGAGTTTTTGGTTGGCTGTGTGCTTACTAATAGTACCAGATTACAGGAATGCGATCCAGTAGCATTTTCCAAAATGTATTGGATTATTTTTTTTTCAAGTGGATCTGGATGAAATGGCTCTGGATGAAATGGCTATCTGACAGATTCCAGTTGGATCACATTTTGCACTAGCTGAGCACATCTATCAGAAATCCCAGGCTAACCTAACTAGCTGGTTTATCAAAGTGATGTACAATATAGGCTGTTCTCTGCAGTTGTAAACTGTGTGTGGCATCCATGAAAAGTCCAGGTAGAAATTGGGCATGGGGGTTGGGGGAGCTTAAATAACTATTTTCCAAAAAACTGGATATTTAATGTATTCAAAAGTTACTACAGGTGTGGGTAGCCATTTTCACCAAGTACATTTTTTTTTTTTTTACAGTCACCTGCACTACTGCCGTGACATTGTGCTACGGAAAAGCAACTCAGAAAGCTGGGGTTTCAGTATTGTTGGTGGCTACGAGGAAAACAGAGGGCACCAGCCATTCTTTATTAAAACAATAGTACCAGGAACACCAGCGTTTTATGACGGAAGACTGAAGTGAGTCCCATTTTCAGTAGATTACATTCTATATTCACAAAGATTCCGGTTAAATCCATCTGTGGAATTCTGGCTAATTAAACTGATGATTGCCTTTGACAAGGAGACTGTATCAGTGGAGAGGACAAACAAATAGGCTTGATTTGAAAATGTTCTTTTCCTTTTGATTTTTCTGTTCCATTCTTTCCCAAATATTAACTTCCCTATAATGTATGGGGAGCTCTTATTACTGTCTGAATTCAGCCAGCTTACCATGTTGTTATGGTATCGATGTGACATCAAGAGGTTGTTAACCCCTCTTGGCTATGTCACGTCGATATACATATTTCTTTCTCAATCAGTTTGCTCATGCCGCTTCCTGGACTTCCAGAATTCCTCCAAGTAATGCCGGTAGCATCGCCAAATAACCAGGAAAGCTGCATTATGCAGAACCAGAGACACAGCACAGGAATATACAAGGTACATAAAGAGGCTCATCGACGATGGTTATGTTTTTCACTGCGGGACGTGTATCAGGGCTTGTTCAGGAGAGTAGGGGGGCAAGATTTGAAACTGCTGGACTTGAAAACCATTAGCTTTTATAGTGCATTTTACCCTATACACTATAAAAGCTAATGGATGGGCAACAGATTAGTAGCCGTGCTGAAACCGCATCTCGCGGTTTCCATGACAACTAAACCTCTCGAGCTGCACTCTCGAGGTTTACCAAGTTGTCATGGAAACCGCTCGATGCCATTTACAGCGCGGTTATTGTCTGTTGCCCATCCATTATCCTCTAATGTAGGGACAGTGTCTATTAACCCCTGTTTTCGATCAGTTTATAACCTGATAACCCCATCGTTATGACATCAGTATGCTGTAAAACCTTGCTTAGCTATGCCATAATGATGGGACTACAGGGTAGAATGTCAGAACCTGTCAAAATTCTTGGAAAGGAAAGGTGAACAGCTGCTTGGACATTCATTCAAAATGCATACATTCCATTCAATTACAGACCCGCTGCAGTAGAAATCACAATGGCTAATTTCAGCACTTCAGTTGCCCAACACTCAAACCAGGAGGCATTCATAGCTGAGCATGGCAAACACACATTGAAAAAAAACTGTGTGTTCTAGGATCGTGGATATGTTGTTCAGCCACACTTATTGGCATGTCCCTTTCCCCTTTAAATCTTGCCGGAAGTATTCAAGCTGGCTCCTCCCACCCACTCGGGTGGTATATACCTTGGCTGCGTCCCCTGATGCCAGATCTTCATTTCCGATGGAAGATACAGGTTGCCTCCCTCGTGCTCACGCATTTCATAGGCCCTGGCTTTCAATACTTCGGTTTTAACGAAATTAAAACTCGTCCAAGTTAGTGATTGCGCTTTTGCATCCTCGATCATGGAAAAGAAATCGTCTCCAGGATTTTGCCGGTGTCCTTGTGGCAAGAAGATGTCACGCACTGATCCCCATCTCACGTGCATCTACTGCCTAGGTGTCGGCCATGACACCTCATCCTGCAGCTTTTGCTTGGCCTTCCATCCCAACGTTCTGGATGACTGCCTGGCACGTTTAAGGTTGGGGAGACTGGAGAAAAGGAATCCTCTGTAGTCCAAGGAGGATAGGTGGGCAGTTTCCATGGCCGCGGGTTCCACCGCGCAGCTGGAAAGCATGAAGGTGTTCGAAGAAGCCGCCCGCGCTTCGGACAATCGAAGCTTTTTCATTCCACTCACCTGGGCTCCACCTTCTCAGGTTCCTTCAGGGAGCTGTGCCAGTCTCTCCCCCCCCGGGGAGAGGCGCCTGCCGTCTCGCACTCCTCCCAGTCTCGTAAGAGAGATAAGGAACCGAGCAAGTCTTCATCTCGGCGAAGACGCTCTTGGGACCGAGAGAGGTCTCAGTCCCAGGAGCATGCGGTCTCGACCTCGGTCAAGATCACTTCCTCGGCTGCAGGCTTCATGGATCTTCCATCGGGCCAGCCGACCAAGGATGTGGCTGATGAGGTAGAGATTGTCCTTGACCCCATTGATCCACTGTCGCTGGCCCCAGTCGACGACTCCTTGGAAAGGACTCCGGTCCTTGTCTTCCCCGATGAGGAGACCCAGCCTGCTGGTGTCCCCATCGAGGATCCAGTTCTGGATCCCCGGGTATCACCGGTCCTGCTGGTGTCTCCTGAGCGACCAAGTCAGCCTGTCCGATCTTGATCGAGGTCTAGAACCCCTCATCCGGACGTGCGAGGAAGGCCACAGGCGCTCTAAAGAGGCAATGCCACGGTCATCCTCGTCCTCCTCGGATGAGGAGGGCTCCGACGAAAGTCCAGCCTCAGGGACCTCATGTGGCAACAGCTGATTTTTTGTCCGGGCACAAGTTGACGACTCCTACCCGGTCATTACTTGGCTTCGCCTCCCAGGCGAGAAGTTGACCCCTCGAACTGAAGCCTTTGGTTCCTCCGCCCGCGGGGCCGGCCTATTTTCCGGTTCGGCTTATACTGGTCTCTCCACCAATAGTGGTGGAGCCGCCGCCTAAGCAGCCTGTGGGAGGGGCTCCTTCCAAAGAGGACTGACCAGATACCAGGCTTCCCTGACGTCTGTTGGTAACAGTCACCCTGGACCGTCCTCGGCGGGTCGAGGGAGATTTGGGTGGCAGGCCACTGTACCCCGACTCTTCGGACTCTGATGTCACTGGGCTCCACTTTCACCCTGGGGATGATGAGTCTTCCATTGGCACAGGGATAGAGGAAGGGCCTTCCTCCTTCCAAGGGATCCTTCGCCTCATCTCTGAGTCCACAGGGATGCCCCTGGAATCCATCCAGAAAAAGGTGACGTACCCTCTCACGGACATCCTCAAGAGAGGGGATACCCCAGCGGAGGCCTTTCCTGTGGCAGAGGCCATTGTTGGTCTGGCACTCAAACTGTGGCAGCGTCCTGCCTCATGTCCCGCCTGCATGGCCCGCAAGTATGCGGTGTCCATGGGGTCCCTTGCGGGGTTCGCAGAGCACCCTTCGGCCGAGAGCCTGGTGACCGCCTCTGTGTTAAGGCGTACTGGCAGTTCTGCCGACACTTACTGACCTCCTGACAAGGAGTCCAAGCATTTGGACCATTCGGGATGGAAGGTCTATGCAGCGTCTTCCCTGGGCCTTCATCAGACAAGTTCGGCCATCATCGTGGCACACTTCTCCCATGCCCTTCTCTGGTCATTGGATGAAGTCCTCCCACATCTCCCTGCGGACATGCAGACCACAGTTAAGCAGGTCCGAGATCAGGGCCATGCTGTTGTCAAACAGCAGCTCCAGACGGCCCTGGACATCAGGGACTCTTGTGCCCGCTCGATGGCCGGCGCAGTTGCCTCTCATCGCAAGGCTTGGCTGAGGCTGTCCTCCTTCCTGGCGGATACTCAGCACAAGTTAGCTGATGTGCCTTTCCTTGGTAATGACTTGTTCAGCCCAGGAGTGGCCGGTCACCTACAGCGCATAGAGCAGTCCAGTGCCACCTTGGACACCACTTCTGCCAAGAGTTTTTGGGGCAAGAACCAGCAGAAGAAAAAGAAGATGCCCTTTCTGCACTCTTCCCCTGCGGTTCAGCAGTCCTCCTTCTGGGGAGGACAGCAGCATCAGCAGTAGGCTCAAGCTTGGCACCCTCTGCCTATGCCTGGACCCCAACAGGCCCGCAGAGGAGGCCGAGGCTCAGGTCCAGGAGCTTCCTCCTCCTCCAAGCCTGCTCAGTGACAGGGTGGGGGTTGCCACCCCTATTCCCATCACACCAGCTCTGGGTCTTCCCGTGGGGGGCCAGCTCCACCACTTCCTTCCGCCTGGTCCGCTGTCACTACAGACAGGTGGGTTCTCGAAGTGGTTGGTCAGGGACTGCCTCCAGAATTCGAGCAATACTCTCCCAGCTGAGCCCGCACCCCTCGGGAAGAACAGATTTCCGCATGCACCCAGTCAGCTCTTCGAGACGACAACGCTCAGCTCCTCCTTCTCAGGGAGGCAATAGCTCTCGTGGTGGATCCGTCCCAGGCAATTCCTGGTGCCCAAGTGGACGGGGGGCTGGTGTCCCATTCTAGATCTCCACGACCTGAATCAATATCTCAGGTCACGCACCTTTTGGATGGTCACTCTTTCCCAGATCATACCATCCTTGGAGTGAAACATGTGGTTCTGTTCACTAGATCTGCAGGACGCGTTCTTTCACGTCCCGATCCGTCTGTTCCATCAGCGGTTCCTCCGCTTCAGGGTCGAAGGGACCCTTTACGAGTTCCGAGCCATGCCGTTTGGCCTGTCATCGGTCCCACGAGTCTTCACCAAATGCATTGCAGTGGTGGCAGCCCATCTCTGGCGTCCGGGGGGTGTCAGAATTTACCCCTACCTTGACAATTGGCTCCTTGCAGGTTCCACCCAACAGGAGGTGGAGAGGTCCAGGGATCTGGCCCTCCAAACCTGCTCCCAACTCGGCCTCCTGATCAACGAGGCCAAGTTGGAACTCGTGCCTTCTCAGGTGATGGGCTTCATCAGGGCAGAGCTCGACTCTTGTCAAGCCAGAGCTTGGCTCCCAACAGACAGGGCGGAGGTTCTCTCCTCCTTTGTCCAGTCATTTCTGGTTTGTCACTTGCACCCTGCCCGGGACTTTCTGCGCCTTCTGGGTTACGTGGCGGCATGCACCTCAGTGGTCCATTGGGCCCGGTTACACATGCGCCCCTTCCAGTGGGAGCTGGCCGCCCAGTGGACTCAGCGACATGGACCGTTTGGCCAGCTGATCACTGTAACCCAGAAGATGTGGGACGCTCTCCAATGGTGGACTGCCCCAGAACAGTTGCAGGAAGGGATCCCATTTGTCCGGCCCGAGCCAACGGTCGTCCTCATGACTGATGCCTCTCTCATGGACTGGGGAGCCCACATGGGGGACAGCAGGGCCCACGGACTCTGGACCCCCGAGGAGTCCCGATGCCACATCAACCTGTTGGCACTCAGAGCAGTCAGACTGGCACTGTCCGCTTTCGCTCCTCCACTCCGGGGTCAAGTGGTGCAAGTCCAGACGGACAATACCACAACCATGTACTACCTCAGCAAACAGGGTGGCATGCACTCCCATCTGCTGTGCAAGGAGGCGCTCCACATCTGGACCCTCGTAAGCCAGTTGGAGGCGGATCTCTTTGCCATTCATGTGGCAGGAGCCCCGAACCAGCTGGCAGATGCTCTCAGCTGTATAGGCCAGACATCCCATGAGTGGTCTCTCCATCCAGAGGTGGCTTACAGCCTGTTCTCCCATTGGGACAAACCGATGGTGGACTTGTTTGCCTCCAAGGAAAACACCAAGCTGAGGCTGTATCATGCCCACCCCCCCTCAGCAGGGCTAGCTGCAGTGGGATGCCTTCTCGAGGCCATGGACCCCCAGGCCTCTTCTACGCCTTCCCTCCATTTCCCTTAATCCACAAGGTGTTACTCAAGGTGAGGAGGGACAAGGTGAAGGTGATTCTGGTAGCCCCAAACTGGCAGCGCCAGTTCTGGTGTCCAGATCTCCTCAGCCTCAGCTGCAGGTCCCCGGAGCGGCTTTGTACACGCCCAGACCTGACATCTCTGAACCAGGGGAAGGTCTTCCATCCGGACCTTCAGTCCCTGCACCTCACAGCCTGGTATCTGAGCGGCTAGAGTTCCAGGCTTTGGGTCTTTCCGAAGATGTCTACACCATGGTGGAGGCATCTAGAAAGGAATTGACCAGGAAATGTTATGCCTTCAAATGGAAAAGATTTTCCATTTGGTGTCAGAATGAGGTCTGGACCCCTTATCCTTTCTGTAGCTAAATTTCTCACTACCTTTGGTCTCTCTCCAAAGGGGTCTGTGGTCATCGACCCTTAGGGTGCACCTGGCAACCATTTCTGCTTACCGGTCGCGGGCCGGTCAGCCGACATTGGCACAGGAGACAGTGGTCGGGCACTTTTTCAAAGGCCTGGATCACATATCCCTTCTGGTGCGTGAACCTTCACCTCCATGGGATCTACTGCTGGTATTGGCAAAGCTCATGGGTAAGGCATTCGAACCAATGCACAAGTGTGAGCTGTCACACTTGTAGAAGACAGCCTACCTGGTGGCTATCACGTCTGCCAGAAGGACAGGGGAGCTCCAGGCGCTTTCGGTGGACTCCCCTTATCTGGTCTTCCACAGGGACAAAGTTGTCCTGCACCCCCACCCGAAATTCCTTCCGAAGGTGGTGTCAGAGTTTCAGCTCAACCAGGTGTGGACTTTGCCGGTATACTACCCTAATTACACCTCAGTGGCCAAATACAGGCTCCATACTTTGGACCTGAGACGTGCTCTCTCATATTACAAGGAGAGGACGATGAACATTTGTGGAGAGGTTCGCCAGCTGTTTGACACCTATGCTGAAGCCACTTCTGGCAGACCTGCAGCCAAATAGACCATAGCAAGATGGATGACATCATGCATAGGTCTATGCTATGAGTTGGCGGGCATGGAGCCTCCCAGAGGGATAAGAGCTCATTCTACCCGACATACTGCTGCATCGGTGGCTGTTTCCAGGGACATCCCTATCCTGGAAATCTGTCGGGCTGCTACCTGGAAGTCAGCAAACACCTTCATTACCCACTACCACATCGACCTTGAGTCACGCCGGGATGCTGATTTTGGGACCTCAGTTCTCCAGTCTCTTCCCTAAGTAGGGGGTGTGCGCCTTACCTCCCTCCCTCCTCCCAGAGAACTGCTAGGAGTCTGCCAATAAGTGTGGATGAACAACATATCCACGATCCTAGAAAAACAGGTTACTCACCTGTAACAGTAGTTCTAGGAGTGGTATATGTTGTTCATCCACATGGACCCACCCGACCTCCCCAGCTGCGGACGCACACAACCTGGCTTCCAGCAGGCTAAGATCTGGCGTTACGGGGTGGAGCCGAGGTATATACCACCTGGGTGGGTGGGAGGAGCCAGCTTGAAGACTTCCAGCAAGATTTAAAGGGGAAAAGGACATGACAATAAGTGGATGAACAACATATACCACTCCTAGAACTACTGTTGCAGGTGAGTAACCTATTTTTTTCCCCCACAGTGGCTAATTTTTCCATACGCTATAACATACAATGCCTGAGTAACGGTGATCAACCACGGACATAATCACCTCTCGGGGTTGCCATAACAACTGTAAACCTCTTGAGCTGTGTTCTCAAGGTTTACATGGTTGTTCTGGCAACTGCTTGAGGTGATTACATCGTGGTCAACCACTGTTACTCAGGCATTATCCTCTGTTATGCCATCAATGCATCACTCTGTTGTTAACCCTTCTTGAGTATGTCACATCAATGGTATAACAAAATGGAATGCTGACAACAATCAATGTTCTGTAAAGTAATTCAATATGTGATTACACAATCTTGTTAGCCCATACGCTATAAAATATAATGTATGGTCTTTGGTTAACAACCGTGCTGAAAACTCTTCTCGAGGTTGCCATGACATCTAAAAACTTCTCGCGCTGCACTCTCAAGGTTTACAATGATGTCATGGCAACCTCTCGGAAGTGTTTATAGCATGGTTATTAACCAGAG
This sequence comes from Neoceratodus forsteri, assembly GCA_016271365.2. Lineage (NCBI taxonomy): Eukaryota > Metazoa > Chordata > Ceratodontiformes > Ceratodontidae > Neoceratodus > Neoceratodus forsteri. The sequence goes on from JADMNL010000023.1 coordinate 444,319,127, forward strand.
AACATACATTATCTCTGTGTGTTGGCTGTGGTGGCAAACAGTGATGTCACTAGGGATGGGCACCTGACACGTACCCAGATTGAGTTATCACTGGTAATTGCAATTATTAACCAGGTAGGGTAGTTTGGGTGAAGTACTACCCTACTGGCATGGTTAATAAGTGTGGGTCGGGTATTCTGGGTTGGTTAATGGGTATTTGCTGTGCTGAGGGCTGCCAGTCAGTTTCTGAATACTAACATTCCTGCTCCTGCCATCAGGTGACTTGCCTGCCCTCAATGCGTGATGCCAGCAAGTGTGATGTGCCCCTGCTCTGTCCTGCAACGACAGTGCATGTTCGAAGGAGGGTATAAGAGGAGCTGCATCACGCTTGAGTGCGCCAGATGCACTGATGGCACTACTGCAAGCAAGCTATTAGACTAACCGGCACAAGATAAATTATATTTAAAAACAAAAAAAGGTAACAGAAAAGAAATCTGGTAAGAAATTAAACGAACAACAAAGCCAGTTCAGTAGCATATGCCGAGTGCGGCCACAACATGAGTCATTGATGGACTACCAATGTCTTGGAGAGTACTAGACTTACACCACAAAACAGAGTTAACTTTAGGGGTGAATAAAGGAGAAAAGGAATTAGGGAAACAAAAATATATTCACTCACTGCTTCCTGCTGAAGGGATTATGCAGGGTTATCAGAGAGTTCAGTTTGAGTCAACCAGGCTGGGCCGGAGGGTGGGGGAGTGAAAGAAAAAACACAAAATTAAAGAAAGAAAGAAATGAATCCAGGCAGGCTTGGGCTCTGTTAGTGGAGGTTAGTGATTTTTTGTATTATTATTTCTGAATTTCATGCTTCCGTAGCCAAAGGGGATCAGCAGCAGTATTTTATTTTATTGCTTTTTTCCCAAGGAGCATGCCATTAGCAGTCCAAGGGTTTCAGTAAAACTAAAGCAGCCATCTGCATCTTTCAATTAATTTCTGAGCCTATGTAAACAGTCTGATACACGGTCTGGCATTTCTGATGAGAAAGAATGAGAGAGAGAAAAAAATCACCAGCCTTATGATATCCTAGGACTTGTTCAAAGTAGCATCCCCCGACACCAAAGAAAGGGGACTTTGTTTTTTCATTTTTTGTGATCCAGTAAGTGTGCACAGCATTGCATTTAACTGCATGTGTGGATGCAGATTCACTGCAAGCAGTAGTGTTCGTCTGAGGGCCACTGTTAGATGCCCCGATATGAAACAATTTTGGGTAGTTAGCTCGATTTCATCTCCATAGTACTTGGTGAAACAGCCTTTTACTGCTTAGTTTTAGGGCCACTGTTAGACGCCCAAACATTAAATAATGTGGCATAGCCAGTCAGCCTATGTCTCCATAGCAGTTAATGAAACAGCCTTTTATGGCTGTATATGGCACTCGTAAAAGGGCCACAGATATCCTGACACTGAAGTTGGCAAGGTCAGTCAGACTGCATCCATTCACCATAACACTTAGTGAAACAGCCTTTTTATAGCTGTATAAGGCATTAAGGCATTTGTCTTTAGGTTCGTGCACAGCTGTTGTTGATATGAACTCTTAATAATCATACCACCAATGAATCTGAACATAGCGACAATAATAATAGTACTACCATCAGGACTGGCACTAAAAGTCCTGCAAAGAAGAAGCAGATTTGCAATGAAAGGATAGTAGAGTTTCAGAAATCGCTGACTGGAGTTACCCTTAGAGGTCTAAGCGTTTTGCCACATGAGCTCGGTTAGTTCCAGCTGCTGAAGCAGCACACAGGGAGGCATCATCTTCAAATAAATGCTCAGATATTGAGGCAGAGAATGCCGGTGTAGATGGTGAGTACAGGGAGTGGGAGAGCCCAGGGTATGTCCCACATAATGACACTTTGAATTATTCTGGTTCTAATGGTGGAGATGATGATGAGGTCGGTAGTTCGGATGAGGAGGTAGGACAGGATGCTTCTCCAAGTCGAGAGGTGGGGCACCAAAAAAAAAAATCACATACTAAAAGAAAGAAGAGCAATAACGATTCTCAAATTTGGAATCAAGGAGGTAGCAGCGTAGGGTCCCATCACGTTCACTTGAATGTACCAAGAATAGTGCCAGGCACAGCTGCACAAAGTAAACAAGGAAAATCATAAGTGCGGAATTTATTCTATACTGACCCTGCAAACAGCCCTGGAGCTGTATGCAGAAATGGCAGCAGTTGTGGCAAGGGGACACACTTTGGCATATTAGTAGTGATAGCAGCATGCAGAGGCAAAATACCCAGTTGAATGGGGAAAGGTAAAAAGGGGCAGTGTGTTTCGTATGGGGCAATGATGGAGGTGGTGGTGGCAGTGACCATAGCGATAACGATGAATTGGAAGCAGTAAGTGACATTGAATCTGAGGGTGTGTCACTGCATTCATCTCTGACAAACTTGGAATGTTTTCCGACACCTTCAAGCGATGGAAAATCCCACCGTAGTGCTTCCCATGACAAAGGAGTAAACAACAAAAAAAAATCTCAAACAAATTAAAAATATCTAGTCTGCTAACATTGAAAGCAATTGTTACAAGGACATCAAAATGTATTTGCAAGCATCCAACATGCCAGCACTTAAATAGAGCCATTGCACCGTTGTTGGCTGATTGTCAACTCCCTCTTGCTTTTGCTGCCCAAAGAAGTTTTTCTCAAGTTCATGCACCAGACTGAATCATGGTACGCTGGTCCCTATCAAATATACTTTTTGAAAATGGCTGTTCCACAGTTGTATGACTCAGTTTGTACTGAAGTCATTCAACTGAAACAAGCGGAGGTGAAGTTGGTTCACATGACAGATGCATGGATCTGTAACCAAATGATTATATGAGTGTTACAGATCATAGGGCAGGTTATCGGTCACAAAGTATTATACAATGGCAAGAAAGAATGCTGGCCTCTGATTGGTCAGTCTGGGAGTGGACCCGTGATGTTATCCCAGTACAACATTACGGGTCTAGTCCCAGTGCACAGATGACCACATCAAACATAAAAACAATTCACTCCATCCTCATGAGAAAGGAAACTCATCGTCGCGATCTGCCTCACACGGTGTCACCCAGCCAGCTTCATGGTTCCCGCTCGGTAGTGGGGGATGCCGCCACATGCAGTAGGTTTAAACATCAAATGCCAGTGTTTTACAGATTTACAGTAAACACAGGAATTCAAGTCCCTGCGTCCTGATTAGTGTTTCCTGAAAATATGTTTGGTTTAATGGTTTTCTTTAAATCAGAGTCTGTTAATGTGCTCTGCAGTAACTGAAAACAGTAAAGAGCAGTGAAGATTTTCCTGTCCCTATTAGTGAGTGATGACATCACTCTTGCCCAGCTTGTTGCTGCAGCAGTAAAGTCCTTAATTGCCTGTAGTAACTTGCACTTCCCAGTCGGGGTAATGTGTATGGTTAATTGCCTTTACTCCAAGTGTGCTACTAAACAACCTGGTTTGTGTTTAGATAGATGAGGTTACAATCTATCATTCTGTTCTCACAAAGAGTTGGTCGTTTGTGCTTCAGTGGGTAACTGAAGTGGTAAAAATGTTTGTGAGAACTCTTCTGTCTATCACAGCTGAGTTCTGTCACATAAAAACTCTGCATTGTTATTTGCCTATATAAATCCAGGATTGATTAACGGATATAAAATAAATCTAAATTTTAAGCCATAGACATAGTGTGTCCTTGATGTAGCCTCCATACATATGTTCACATGAGAACAATATTATGTCAGATTGACAACCAGGTGTCTGCCACACTTTGCTATTTCAGGAACATGTACTGTATGAATTCACAAAATTCAGTTCTCTGAACAATTCTGTGTGGAAATACATCATGTATGTGCGTAACTAGACATATTACATGTCATCTTGATGCCCCTGTTTCTTGCCCCTCAATTGAGGCTGCTGCACCCTGCTTCCCTCTGCCCCCCCCTCCCGCAGGCCGGGCCAATGCCACCTGTTGCCCCTTGTTCCAGTCTTCAGAGACAGGACTGCTGTGCTCAGCTATGCCCTAGAATCCCAGGGCCTCTGCCTCCACAGTTGGTGCAGCTTTGCTATCGTTCTCATTAGACACATACTACTGACATTCGCCTTCATCAGTGCCACCTTGCCAGCTGCACGTGCCCCACTGCTCTTAGTCTTGCCAGTCATCACTTTTTGATGTATTGTGCCTCAGCAGTGCTCGACATTGCTATACGTTTTGGAAACACAAAACAGGCTCAATCAGAACAGCAGCACCTCTCCTACCTGTCTCAGCAATGCGCGCCATGGGTATTGTTTTTGAAACAGCAGCAGGCTCACTCAGAACAGCTGCATCTGTCCTACCTGCCTTAGCAATGCTTGCCATGGGTATACTTTCTGGAAACAGCTGCAGGCTCACATAGAGCAGCTGCGTCTCTCGTACCTACCTCGGCAATGCCCGCCATGGGTATAATTTTTGGAAACAGCAGCAGGTTCACTTAGAGTAGCTGTGACTCTCTTACCTGCCTTAGAAATGCCTGCCATGGGTATAATTTTTGGAAACCGCACCGGGTTACTTAGAGCAGCTGCGTCTCTCGTGCCTACCTCAGCAGCGCCTGCCATGGGTATAATTTTTTGGAAGCAGCAGCAGGCTCACTTAGAGCAGCTGCGCCTCTCTTACCTGCCTTAGCAGTGCCTGCCATGGGTATAATTTTTGGAAGCAGCAGCAAGATCACTCGGAGCAGCTCTGTCTCTCATACCTGCCTTAGCAGTATCCATCATGGGTATAATTTTTGGAAACAGCAGCAGGCTCATTGAGAGCATCTGCACCTGTACTACCTGCCTTGGCAATGCCCACCATGGGCATAATTTTTGGAAACCGCAGCAGACTCATTCAGAGCATCTGCATCTGTACTACCTGCCTCGGCAATGCCCACCATGGGTATAATTTTTGGAAACCGCAGCAGGCTTACTCATAGTGGTGGCACCTGTCCTGACTGCCTCAGCAGTGCCCACCGTGCGTATATGTTTTGGACACTGCAGCAGACTCATTCAGAGCAGCTGCGCCCCTCTCATATATACCAGTCTTACACAGTGGCCCCATAGACAAATTACTTATTTAACTGTAAAAGGCTCTCTGTTTCACTAACTACTGCAAACACTTGGGCTGGCAATGTCACATTCATAAAGAAAAGTCATGGTATATCACGGTGGCCCTATAGAAGAATGCCTTATCTTGTACAGCTGTAATACTAAAGGCTGTATTTGGGAAACAGTGGCAGGTTTGCTCAGAGCAGCTGTGCCTTCAATGCAGCTTTCTCAGATCTTAGTTATGTTCTTCCCACTGTCTACCTCTGCCCAGCTGAACCACCCTTGCTAACACACAGATCCCGTCCCACTCAACCCAACTTCTACTTCAAACGGGTCACTGTTAAGGAGGCAAGAACTTATGTACAAAAGGTGCTTGGTAAACAAGACTTTTCAGTGATAATATTTATATGAAGTTAGTGGCTACCACATTCTGTGAAGTCATAGTCCCCATCACCAAAATCTTTAATAAATCACTTGCCTTGGCAAAATTCCCTACCGTCTGGAAGCAAGCTTTGGTGTGACCCCGATGCACAAAAGTGGGGACCGTTCCAACTCTGCCAGCTTCCATCCTATCTCTATACTCTCCTCTTTCAAAAATGCTTGTGAGAATTGCAGCCAATCAGATCTCAGAGTACCTACTGAAGTATGCTTTGCAATGTCCACAGCAGCACAGCTTTCATAAGAGCCATAGCACTGCCACTGCCCTCGTAGAATTTGCTGATTATCTGCATAAGGCTCTGGACGATGGAACATTAGTGGGATCTATATCCCTAGATCTCACTAAGGCCTTTGACACGGTCAACCATCCTATCCTGCTTGCACAGCTGCTGACCCTAGTGATGTCCCTGGAAGCAGTCCATTGGTTCAAGGACTACCTCTCTCATAGGTCCCAGAAAGTCAGAATATGGACAATATCCTCCACTGCTAGGGAAGCCACACTAGGGGTCCCTCAAGGATCTATTCTGGGCCCCCTACTCTTTAGTTTGTTTTTGAACAACTTACCTGAAGCCCATATGAGCAAAATTATTCTGTATGCTGATGATGCTGTCATGCTGAGTAGCAGCTCACAGCTTAATCAACTGAAAAATGAATTGCAATCCTCCTTCAACCTGCTGGAGGTCTGGTTCAGCTTGTAGAAACCGCTTCTTAATTATAAGAAGACAAAAACAATGCTGATTTCTGGTCACCAACACAAGAAAATATACCCAGTCCTGTCCATAGTTAATAAAAAGGATGCCCCCCTTGGAACAGGTGCACTTCTTCAGATGTCTTGGGGTCACCATTGATGATGCTCTTTCCTTCTCACAGCACATAGATCAGGTTGTCAGAGTGGTTAACACCAAACTAGGTGTCCTTTACAGGCACAAACAGTACCTAACACACACTGTCCTCCAACTATCGGTCTCAGGTTCGATCTTGTCTATCATTGACTATGGCTTGGTAGTTTATGGAGCAGCCCCTGACACCACACTCAAGCATATTGTGACATCCCTCAGCAGAGCCTGCAAGTGCTGACAACCTTATGCAGTCATGTACGCTCTATGAGCAAACTAACTGGCTTAACCTGAGTAACAGAATAAAGTTCCAGACGTGCCTTTTGGGCAAAAAACCCTCATTGGGAAAATCCTATCCTGCATCCAGGATATATTGCAAGCAAACTACTCAAGCTACTCAGCAAGAAGCGTGGCTAGAAGTCCATTGACTGTCCCCTTTAGGAGAACCTCGCTCTGGTCAAAGGTCCTTCGCATACAGGGCTCTGTCACAAACGCACTCCACAGGTCAGGCCTAGTGCTCCCACAGTGCCAACCTCAGAGTGCAATAGTGTGAACAGGTAACAGACAGGGTAGCCCTCCTGTCTGCTTTGGGTCCGAATCACCTTTAGCCTCGAGTTCTGGAGAGATTCAAACTGTGAACCTTGTGCTAGCATATCCAATGTATAGGCTCAGATATGTACCCTCTTCGGGACTGCAGTACAATCTTTCGCCAGGGGCACCCAACCAGGTATCCAAAATGAACCTTAAAACTCTGAAAGAGACCTTAGCCGTATTCTTACCTTATTATACAAGCTCAGTACACAATCAAGCTTTTAACAGCTGTCAGACTTAATTAACCACCTATACATCACATGCAAAAAGAAACTGAGAAGACACCCAGGCAGTGATTGAAAGAAATGGTTGTTTGCTAAAAATATGATAAAAAGGTAAAATTAAACACAGAACAATATATCATACAGCGTACAATTATGTAAAATAAACAGGAAGTTACAGACAAAACACTCCCTACCACAAAGACTTAATTTCTAAGTATGACCTTTCTAAGTGCGTTTAAGTTAGAGAGAACTTTCTGCCTCTGAGCCCAAGATGATATGACACGCATTCCCCAGATATAGGGTTCATGTCACTCTTATCTCCTCACCCCCTTTTAGAATTAACTCGAACATAATTTCTACCAGGAGGTATTTTTAATTAATGGTAACATCAGGAAAAAAAAACATTTCCTAAATATGACATCCTTTACTCAAACATTTCTCTTTGAACTTGAGAATCCTACCACTTGTCACTATTTCTTGCTGCATGTTAAATTTTGAGAGGAACCTGCCAAATTACTCTTCATCCTGTTGTGTTATAAACTTTTTGTTTGGGTTCAACTTCAAAAGCCTGGGCAGGTCATTAAAAGGTAATAAAATGCCCTTCTGTAAGGAAGTCAGTTAATTAACTGGTTCCCCTGGTCAGTTTAATTACATCATGTAGTTCCAGCTACTGACCTTTAAAGTTACAGGCCAAGTCTGCTAACTTGTGTGAGACAATTTGATACACAGACCAGTTATTTATAAATATTGTACCGGTAACCAGAAGCAGGAGCAGAGTGTCACAGGCGCCACTGTGATTAAATGAGATCCCTGTGCATATACTCAACCTAGACAGCCTCCTGTTGTTCAAAAATGAATTGAAGCAATTCCTCTCCTTAGCTGGTGCTTGTGCTTGCAGGATTGCAGCCTGATCTTTTGCTCCTGCTACTGCCGCACACTCTACCGTCACCCTCTGGTTTAACTTGATTGTGATAGCTTTCCCCCTTTCTCTACTGGCTCCCACCAGCCCTGTGCTGCGTTAATCACACTAATACTTTTGATCACCCTTTTGACCATTGGATCCCCCTCTATCCCTGCTTCTACCACCCCCACCTTCCCCAAGTCACCTCTCCAACAACTCTTCATCTTTCCAGCCCCACCTCTACATTCTATTCCTCTGTTCCCCTCCTGCTCTCCCTCTTTGCACCACCTTAATGCCTGGCTGACAACCTACCCTATTTTACACTCTTCGTCACTATCACTGGGACTATATGGTCCTTACCCCCTTCTTTCCCCCACCATCCCCGCTCCCCCGGAATTCTTGTGACAAAGCCTATTTCATATGGCTGCTAACCGCTGTTAAATTTTTTTGACTTGCATTCGTTTAGTTAGGTTTGGTCTTTGTCGTACCCTGGTTCATTTTTGGTTTGAGTATTCGAAACTGTTGTGTATAGTTTAAGGCTGTACTATTTCTCTTCTCTTTTGTCATGTGATGTGATCATGCATCTTTGTAATGTTTTTCCTCTTGTTTTGTCTTACCATCTGCTGATGTGGAACCTTTGAAAAAGAGCACTGTGCTCAAAGGTTTTTTTTCCGAACAACAAAATAAATAGAAATAAATAAAAATAAATAAAATATCATACCTGACCCAAGACAGCCCCCCTTGTGAGCACTTTTCTGTGTTTAGGGTAGCTAAAAACAGTCTTTCACATTTTGTTACGGTGAGGGTAGGGAAACAGAGTAGTAGAAAGATCAAGGTAGTAACTACCCTACCCTACCCTACCCAACTACCTATTTTTCATTAGGGTATGTTAGGGTAATTTAAGTAGTCTGGAGGCACCTGCAGGTAGCATTTATGGTAAGGTGTTTTACTACCCACATTTGTCCAGATATTACTGCTGGTCTTCTTACTGCAGAGCTCTGCCAATAGCAATCATGGCACCAGCAGGGTGCAACTTTACTTGAGGGTGTAAGGACCATGGGGGTGGCAGGGTAGGTAGTTGGTACGGTTGGGCTCTGCTACCAGGGACAGGGAGCAGTATGTGAACCTCACTGTGGGGAGAGCTTGCTATTATATATAGACCAGAAGAAGAAGAATACAGAGGTGGTGACTTGCTCATGGTCACTCAGTAACAAAGTAACATTGGTGAGATTCAAACCTGGGTCTGTATGTTCATAACTCTGCAGTCGAACTGCTAGGCTATACTGCCTTCCAATGCTAGGTACAGAACAAAAGCACCATTGCTGATGCAAATCTTTGTCTCCATTGGACTCTCCCTGCCTTTATATATTTTGAAAGGAGCTCTGCTTGTTTACAAAAATATATATATATTTTTTTCCCTAATTCCAGATTTCTAGCTGCAGCTTTTACATTGAGAGTGAACTCTGTAACATAATGACCTTTTTTCTCTACCCCTGCCAGGTGTGGAGATGAAATTGTTGCAGTGAGTGGAGTCTCGACTACGGGAATGAGTAACTCTGCTTTAATTCCAATGCTGAAAGAACAGAGGAACAAAGTCACCCTAACTGTGGTCTCCTGGCCTGGAACCCTCGTGTGAACCCATCCTCCCACCTTCCCAAATACCAAGGGAAGAGACTTCAGGCTTCGGCCATCCTGGAGAAACCTCAATATCAAATGCACAGTGGAGGATTACTGGAGTGTTGACCCTCTGGAGAAATATGTGGGATGAGACTACACCATGAAGTTGCCAGTCCTAGCTTACCCAAAGTGAATGGTCTAATGTACACTTAAGACACTATGGACTGATATCGCATCCCAGATTTCCAGTACTCTCGAAAGCTGTGGTCCCAGTTGAAACATTTGATAGCAACGTGATGTCCCATGTTCAGGGTGTGGAGTGTCCAACATAGTTCTGATGCTCTTCTGGTAGTCGGCAGAGTTTGTGAATTATGTGTATTGTTAACCTTCCTCCCATTTCACAATGACATGGTTCAAAATTGCCTTGAACTGGGCAAGGTAACTTTTACCCTGCAATCTGCAGCATGTGTCCTATAATTTTAAACCAAATACCACAAAACATTACCTCATCCTAAGCCATCACTGGAATGTATTATTTTTGAAAAAGTCTGTACATTATTTGATTCACTTCTTAAAACTATGGCTCACACCAGGAAACCCTGAGACAGCTTTTCTTCCAGCATACCCTTGGGCATCAGTCTCCCTGACAAGCCCGATGTCACTATATAGCAAATACATACGTGGTTAGGGGAGACTAATTTTTTTTTTTTTTTAATTTAAATAATGTGGCTAGGGCTAACTAGATTACAGCAGCTGAAAGTCAGCATAGCACCTAGTTGCATTACTTCAGTCAAAATCTGTAATTTAAAACTGTCTCTGATGATCCTTTATGGAGAGCACTGCAGCATCCCATACAGTAACATGCTGGTTGTGAAGGAAATCAGTGCTGCTTGGCTGTCTGGGAGAAAACATGTTTTCAGGGCTTCCTGATGTAATATAGTTTTTAAAATGTGAATTGATGGATGGACTTTTGTAAAACTCAGAAATACCGGATGGCCGGCCCAGTGGCACAGAGGGCTGAGGCACTGTGTGCCTTACCTCTCACCACACCAGCAACCAGGGTTCGAGAATGAGCATGGGGGGTGGGATTGAGCGTCTGGAGAACTGCTCTCCTCTCCCTGGGAGGGAGTCTTGTTGACTCATTCCTTGGCTTCCCAGGTGGAGGCCTGGAGGTAGCGCCAGCAGCTCGATATCATGAAGGGAGGGGCGTCGGTCATAGAATGTGTACGCCTCCACGTACGGGATCTTATGCCATGGTAGAAATAGCGGAGAGAAAAATTGGGGAGAATGGCAGTCGTAGGCTATATGAAGCCTTGCCTGCCTGCCCCTGCACCACGACATTACAGATTCGCTGACCCAGGATCTGGATATGAGTCAGTGGGTGGGGAGAGGGTGGCCCTCCCCTTCCTGACCCCGCCGGGGGCGGGGGCAATCCCTGGGGCTTGGTGGACCAGGGAGGTGAATGCTGGGTTGGATGGGGGCACTGCAGTGCTGAACAGCTGTCTGCGATGGGCAGCGGGCAAAAGTATAAATGAAAAAATAAAATACCAGAGATGGCTTAGGATAGAGTAGGACTTGCCATATGTTGCGTTTAAAAGGAGGATCATTGGTCCTCTTGCTTTAGCCAGTTACAGCCACATTTCTCCAGTCTAGTAGTTGCAAGCAATACCCAGCTACATAGTAGTCTGTCTGTACTACCAGATCTTTGCCCATGACCATAGATGATGAGAATTGAGCCAAAGATGGAGGGACATTATTTACATAAAAGGCATTTATATGGCAGTATAGATTGCCATGGAGGTGTTTATTGTGATTATGAAATGGTGTTCCTCTTCTCAGAATTATCATGTGTTTCTCTTATTTATTAAGGAGATTTGTGTGTATACTAAATGCAGGAATATTCGTAGTTTTAAACTTTTGACACTGATTGTAAAGATTCTAAATTCAAGATGGACTGTTTTATATATTTATGTACTTAACCATTGCTGGGTCTGCTGTTGGTATGATTAGATGTTAGTGCTGGTTCAGGGCTTTTAAAACCACAGGGGTCCTTATGTGCAAGTTGTAAAACATGGATTTTCCCGCTTTTTTTTTTTTATTTGCCCAAACTTTTTATTTTTCACTGTTTAAATAAATTGGACAATTTATAAACTATTGCATATGGTGAGGCATCTCTGCATTTGTCAAGAGTGTCATCTCTCACGTCCTTAAAGAATGCTTGAGACGACACTCTGGATGAGTGTAGAAATGCTGTGGCCTCCATCCTTTTATATTAGGAGTGTCTTTTTGCAGTTCTTTGGGTCAGGGAATTGTGAAGAACAGCTGTGTGAGGCTTTGGCAATCCAACAGGAATGTAGCAAGACACTTTATGGGCCATATGAGACCCAGTAACTGTAAATAAAGAAGCATTGTACATCATGTTGAATGTTTTTTTTTCTGAAAATGGAGTTTTCCTTTTCAAGAAAAATGTTTCATCTAACAGAAAACCTGGAGACTTGCAACGATGGATATGGAGTACTCCAATAGAATGTAAGCATTTTGAAGCTACTAACATGAGACACCCCTTGAAAAAAAAATTAAGTTTTGGATACAAAAAACTGCTGGAAAGTTTTGAAATAATCCGTTCTGATTGGTTACAAACCATTCCATAATGGAGAATACACTGGACCAATAAAGGAACAATTCCTGTGCCTAATCCTACTGTTATTGATAGCTTATCTGTTCTGCATAGCACCCATCTCTCTTCCCCCCCCCCCCACACTTCTTTCCCTGCCTGGTGTGACCCACTGAGCACTTACCCCATGCCCCTCTTTATCCCCCCTGCCTTCCTGCTCTCTCTTCACAAATATTACCTCCCCATATTCACCCCCGGTTTCCCCTCACCTCAGCCCCCAATTAAAACCCTTTCCCATATCCTCTGTCCCCCCACATTACCCAGCCCTGCCCTATCACCTACTTCCATAACCCTGGGTAGATTCCTATCCAGTCCCACCACTCTACCCCCTTATCTGTCGCCCCCTTTGTTTCTTCACCTACCCTCCCCCTGCTCTCATCTATTCTGTCCTCCCCTCCTTTGGTCACCACCTCTGCTGACCCTCCTTAACTCTTCCTGCACACTCTAATGCTCAGTCACCACTATAAAATGCTTGTCCACCTTAGGTATGCTCTGAATACTGCTGCAATAAAGTTGACCTCTCCTACCTGATGTATTTTAACTGTACTTGCTTGAATCTGTATCTGTATGTACCATAATGTACTTGCCTGCTGTATATACCCCTATCTGTTTTGTAATGTCTGCGTATCTTGTCTGTTGCCTTATGATGTGGAACCTTGGTAAACGAGCTTTTAGCTCAAAGGTGTTAATCCGAGATTCCAGTAAATAAATTCAGCTTGGCTGGCGCTCATAAGCCATTTGGAGAGACTAGTCAAAGAGCAGCTCACACCTTTTTGGGGGGGGGGGACTTTGAAAAACATCAAAAGATGACACTCCTCACCTTCAATTTCCTGTATTTTCTGTAGAGCCCCCATCCCCCAATACACACACACATACTCTTTATTTCTAAAGTGATTTGTAGGAAAACAAGATTTTTGTCCCTTGGAGTTTGTGTTCCAGTTACTTATTCTTCCAAACGCAGTCCAGTGTGTGTGATGTCACAGTCTGTTGCTGTGCAAACGCCTGTGATGTCACAGAAAGGGGATTAGGAGCTGGAGTGGGGAATGAGGAGCTGAAGGAAATGAACTGCAAAGCAGATTCACTTTTTATTCAAAGGTTCAAAATAAAGTGTAAGGGCAAGGTAATGCAGAACAAAATGTGAAAGGTAAGCTGAAGTTGTTTCCCATATTTTTAAAGTTCTTATAGAGGTGCCAGTTTCTTTTTTTACCTTCCATGTTTTCCCATGCAAACTAATGCTTCTATGGCTTAGAAGGTTTTAGAGCTGACATGGAGCTTGTCCCTTTCCTGGTGGAAGTAGGCCAGCACTGTTATATCTACTGCTAACTGAATGACAGACCCTTCTGTAACACTTCTTGCATTTGAGACTCTTGGCAGTAGATGAAGTAGGTAACCTCTGATAATGTAACATGTAATTCTGGTATGAATAGACTTGGCAGAGTCAACTGTAATATTTAAAGTCTTGCTCTGTGCCTTTTTAGAAATAAAATGTTTCTGAAAATCCTCCGGTAATGTAAAATACTGAATGTCATTTTACTGCATTTCTGAAGATTTTTTTTATATGCCAGAGGTCTGCCTAATGGAATTAACAGATTGGTAGGAGTCTAGTAACCTTACAGAAAATTTCCATAACCAGGACACTGAGTAATGCACTAAGCATAAATATAGCACAGCTTCTAGAAGAAAGGGTTCGTAAAATTGTTTTAATCGGGCTGCCCAGTAGTATTGTGTCTACTTCCCATGCAGCTGACCAAGTTTTGTAGTCCGAACCTATCATACTGCACATGGGAGGCAGGGGCAGGGTGAGCTTCTGTCATGGACACTTCCAGCCTCGGTAATGGGGACCTCTTGCCAGTGTCTTATTACCCCCTCATGGGCAAGGGCGAGAGTATCATTTGGGCATGAATTCTGAACTTCACTGGGTGTCAATTCCAGCCATACGATGCTTGCTGCAGAGGCGTTCAAGTTGGATGTCAGCTTAGCATGGTCATAAGGAAGGTGGATGGGTATGCCCAGACACCATACGGTTTATCATAGGACTGCCCAGTGGATTCCACTTCTAAGGGGAGGAGCTGCCACAGGAGGATGCAGTCTCTGTAGAACCCACCAAGGTCCCAATCCAGGCCACCACCCTGCCCATCCTAGAGGTCCTCGCACTCCATTCCTATCTTTGAAGGAATAGATCTTCTGGGAGGATTTCGGGATTGACCTCTGGAGGCCCAGCTTTGGGAGGTGTTCCATACCTCTAGACTGTCCCACATTATCAGAGATATCCCTCAGTTTAGCTCTCCAAATTGCTGTGTCCTACTTCCATCCCACATAGAAAAGGTGCAGCCCACACAAAGTAGGTGCTGTCGACCCATACTTTAAAGCAAAAATTCATAATGTTTAAGATACTGAATCATAATTAAGCTTTGTTTTTTTTAAAGCACGATTTTACAGTGCTCTGGGTTTGTATCTCCATCTTTGATGTGCCACATTATGATGGTCAATGTCCCTCATTGTCCCGCTTTTGGAATGTTTGTGCCTCATATTTCAGTGACAGAAGGTTAGGAGGTATAGGGGATTGATACACAGACAGAACAGTACCTTGAGAGATGATAATGGGTGGGGGCCTCATCCGGTGGCAGAAGGTGGACATAAGGCTGGGAAAAATGGGATGAACAGGAAAAAAAAATGTATTTTAACATAAACCTGTACTGTTGACTGTATATGAAGAAGAGACTGCTACTTGAATGGATATTCACTTCTAATGTTGATGCTTAACAGTGACCCTGCAGTTTGTTGCTTTAATCCGCATGGACCTTAAACTACAGACTCATGTTCCAGTGTACTGATCCATGGATTGTTTGATCTTTTTTGAGGACATCTCCTTTATTTGGCCACACCTTTGGAACTGTAGGCTGTCTGTGTCAGGACCACTCAAAATTTTTTGATAGCCGAGGACCACCCACGATGACATGCAGTGTCGGCGCCTACTAAATGTGGGAGGCCTCAATGCTCCTCCGTTCGTTTGTTCTGCCATCAGCTGCTCATGCTACCTGCAGCAAAACAGTACTGTTGTTTCTATGATTTTATTTTTCTTTACCAGTGTTGTTCCTGTATGCCGCTGTCACAAGAATCTTTATTTAGGTTTTATGCCTGTGGTTACAAAATCTACAAGGATGACGATGCTTACACTACACACACACATTTGTCTGTGTGTGTGTGTGTGTGTGTGTGTACGCACATGCATGCATGCCCAACACAACATAAGGGTCTGCAAGATCTGCCAGGGATTTAACCAGGCCTCAAGTAAATTTTGAAAAATACTGCCAGGCAGCATTGCTCTCACATGCACTCCACTGGTTCGACCAAGAATCGAACCTACACTGGAAAGACTTGGAGGTTACGGAAGATAAGGACCTAATAGATGCTATGTCATTCCAGAAGCTCACAAACACAATGGGAATAGATGAGGAGAGAGACTCAGAATTCACCAACCAAATTTTAAAGAATCGGAGAGCTCTCTCAAGCTCCCTTTCCATTAAACTAACAGATACTGAGAACTCTTTATGTATGATCCTGGCTTCAGCCCAGCTTTGCTGGACAATACTTTTAAGGCTTGGCATAAACTAGACATAACTCACAATTATCATTTTTATGATGATGGCATTTTTCAATCTTTTCAAATGTTAAAACAGAAGTATCAGCTTAGAAATCAAGACCATTTCAGACATTTACAGGTCAGACACTATTTTTCAGAAAGGTTTGGTCTAACATGGGATAAAGCAGAGGCACACCCATTGGTACAGATCATTATAGAAACCATAGAGAGGAAAACCCCAGATCATATTTTGTTAGTGTAGAGTTATTCAAACACAGCCAGAACCAGTTACAGAAAAAATACAATAGAGATGGGAAGGGGAATTGGGACAGCAATTGGCAGATGCTGAATGGATGGCAGTATATTTGGCACAACATGAAGCCACAGCTTCGCATATATGAAGAGAATATGACTGGAAGTGCGTTATTAGATACTTCAGAACTCCACAAATCACAGGTAAATATGACAAGGCTCATAGAACCGGGTGCTGGAGGGAGTGCAGGGAGCCCTGTGCCACATGTTCATACATTATTCGGTATTGCTGGGAGCTAGTGCCCTTTTGGCATGCGGTGAAACATAGAAACATATAATTTGATGGCAGATAAGGACTGCTTGGTCCACGCAGTCTGCCCATTCCCTTACCTAATGGATAAGCGGCAGATCCTAGTTAACCAACAGCCTACTTTCTCCTGCCCCCACCCCCTAGAATTGTCTTATGTCTGTCCCATGCATTCTTGAATTCCCCCACTGTTTTCGACTCCACAACCTCCTCAGGAAGGCCATTCCATGCATCCATAACCCTCTCCATGAAAAATACATCCTCGCATTACCTGTGCGCCATCCCCCCTCTATCTTTAAATTGTGCCCCCTTGTTCTTGCACACCTTTTTCTGAAAGATGCTGCCCTCTTGGACTTTGTTGATTCCTTTGAGGTACTTGAAAGTTTCTGTCATGTCCCCCTTCTTCCTCTTTTCCTCGTGGATGTACATATTAAGCTCCTTAACTCTCTCTTCATATGTCTTCTGGTGCAGACCGCACCATTTTAATTGCCCTCCTCTGGATAGCCTCCATCCTGTCTATGTCCTTGTGGAGATTGGGTCTACAGAACTGCACGCAGTACTCCAGATGGGGTCTCACCAGCTGTCTGCACAGAGGGATAACAACTTCCTGTTTTCTACTGTTGATGCCTCTCCCTATGCATCCCAGTATCCCCCCCAGCCCTCCTTACTACCCTCTCGCATTGCTTGCCCACCTTTAGGTCCCTTTCCATTTTTGTTGTTAGTATCTCGCCCACCATTGTGTACTGTTCCCCTGGGTTTTTGTTTCCCAGGTGCATTACTTCGCACTTCTTAGCATTGAATCTAAGCTGCCATACATTTGACCATTCCTCCAACCTTGCCAAGTACTTTCTCATCCTTTCCACCCCACCTTGTGTATCAACCCTGTTGCAGATCTTTGTGTCATCTGCAAAGAGACATACTTTTCCTTCCAGTCCCTCTGCAGTGTCACTTATAAAGACATTGAAGAGGACAGGTCCTAGTACTGGACCCTGCGGAACCCCACTAGTAATCCCCCTTTCTTCAGAGTGGACTCAGTTTACTATTACCCTCTGTGTCCTGTTCTTCAGCCAGTTTTTTTACCCAGGCTACCATCTTGGGACCCACTCCAAGGCTGGCCAACTTGTATATTAATAATTTATTTTTTTCTACTATTTTTCCTTCTCTCCCCTCAGCTCTGCTCTCCTCGGGAGCACGTAGGAGTCATCCCACTACAGTCTGCCCTACCTGGTCAGTCCTCCGTCACCCATGTAGCCTCTGTTTACCCCCCAGGTGGGGACGAGGTGGGCCCCAACACTCCGAACTTCTCTGGCAGCGTTGGTTGGGAGGGTGCCAGGAGGTCGGCCACAAATCATGGGCAAGCTCCGGTGCTCCATCTCCACCGGAGCTGAAGGGCATTTTCCCCTGTTCTGGGAGTGGCTAGCACCCTGACGCAAGCGTTGCCACAGATGTCTCCAGTCCAGTCCTCATACGCTTGTGTTTGCTGTGTTCTGGCTTCCGCCAGAGGTCAGCTGGGCACCGAACAGGGACCCCTGTCCTCCAGGAGAGGAGAGGGAGATGTTCTCTGACACCAGTCCTCCTCCCAGTCTAATCTCAGCAACCTGGGCTCATTCTCAACCCGGTCGCTGGCGTGGCGCGAGGTGTGGCATCCAGCGCCTCAACCCTCAGTGCCACCGAGCTGGTGTATATTAATCTTTTGTGTGGGACTGTGTCAAATGTTGCTAAAGTCTAGGTAGGCCATGTCCACAGCCCCTCCCTGATCTACTACTTTGGTCACCCAGTCAAAGAAATCTATTAGATTCATCTGACAATACCTTCCCACTGTGAATCCATGCTGTCTTGGGTCTTGTGCCTCTCTGGCCTCTAGGTACTCAACAGTTCTTTCCTTCAGAAATGATTCAATCATTTTCCCTATCACTGAGGTCAAACTAACAGGTCTGTAGTTTCCTGCCTCTGCCCTGATCCCACTTTTGTGAAGTGGAATAACATCTGCCCTCCTCCAGTCCTTGGGTACCACCCCATCCTGCCATGATTTGTTAAGGAGGGTAGTCAGTGATGTCACTAGTTCTACCCTTAGTTCTTTTAGAATTCTGTGATGAATCCTATCAGGCCCCATTGCTTTGTCCACCTTCAGTTTTAAGAGTTCTTTTAGAACTCTTTGTTCTGTGAATGGGCTGGTATCAACCCCCTATCCAGCGTGTTTCTGTTGTTTGGTTTAGGTACCTCTCCCTCTTCTTTTGTGAATACTGAGCAAAATATTTGTTTAGTATCTCTGCCTTTTCACAGTCACCCCTGCCCCCCTCCCTTTATTAAGCTCCTATCCTCCCTTGGTCTTCCTTCACTTCCTGATGTACATATAAAAGGTTTTATCCCTTCTTAACTGAGTTGGCTATCTTTTCCTCAGTTTGGGCCTTTTCTATTCTGACTGCCTTCCCTGCTTCCTTCTGCTTTAACTGATACAGTTCTCTGCCCTGCTCCTTCTGTGATTCCTTGAACTTCCTGAATGCTGTCTTTTTCTCCCTAACCTTCCCTGCCACCTCCTTTGAGAACCATAGTGTTTTTTTACATTGTTCTGTTTTATTTGCTTCACACAAAGGCTTGTTGCCTTAGTGATGGCAGTTTTGATTATTCCCCATTTTTCTTCCACCCCTCCTTCCTGCCCATTTGATAGTGCATTCACCCATTTTGGCACAGTCAGCTCTCCTAAAGTCCAGGACCTTTGCCTTTGTGTGTGTAACCCCTCACCCCTACCTTTTTAGCAAAACGACAGGTGGCATGCTGTTGAAGCTGACAGCAGTACCTGGTGGGGACTGGGTTCAGGGAGGATGAGGTTACTTGGCACAGGGGAGCCTAGGTTTGGCTACTCTGCACCAGGGGCACCGAGTAATCCGAGCACAGGAAGCAATAACTGTAATGTCCAGCACCAGGAATGGGATTCTTCAGTGTGGCTTTTATTCACATACAAGCTGACCAAACAAAGCATAGACGGACTCATGGGGCTACATTCCTGGTAATGCAGATTAGAGACAACAGAACACTTTATCACTATTTCCAGCCCTCAGGCTTCTAAAACCCACCAGGCACACAGCCTGGACTTGCACGCAGCTTTGGGTACACAGCTCGACTTGTACACACTTGGGTTTTCCC
Source organism: Neoceratodus forsteri (assembly GCA_016271365.2). Taxonomy (NCBI): domain Eukaryota; kingdom Metazoa; phylum Chordata; order Ceratodontiformes; family Ceratodontidae; genus Neoceratodus; species Neoceratodus forsteri. The sequence goes on from JADMNL010000023.1 coordinate 444,338,761, forward strand.
CACTGGCCCGGCTCCCCCGCCAGCCACTTGATCCGCGGTCCATTGGAAAAATGAACCAATTATCCCATTGCACGGTCTATTGGAGGAATGAACCAATTATCCTGTTCACGGTCCATTGGAGGAATGAACCAGTTATCCTGTCGTGGCTCCTCAAACCACACTAGTCTGTGACTCCTAGAGAGAATTTTCCTTACAATCCCACGTCTGGGTACTTCCTCCATCACTGGCCAAGTGCCTGAGGTAAAGTAGGAATCCACAGAAGAAATCAGTAGAGGTGGATCTGGTCACTAAAGATGGGGGGCCACCCACCTCCAGCTCTCACAGCCCATACCCGGCCATTTCTCTGGAAAACTGAACAATTCCTTTACTGAACTTTTAAATGTAGATTAAGGGTAGACATCTGTCACATCACCTCTACATATTATTTGCATCCCAAACAAACTCTGGAACTTGAAACTACTTTTAACTTGCTTAGCCCATTACTCTAGGCTTCCCAATATTTAGTAGTTTAATTCCCACATTGTCACACAAGTCCCAGGGTGAAAAACATAGGCCCTTTTAGCCAGAGCAGACACTTAACCTCACGTTGCAGGTGCCCCACAGGCGACTTACAAATCTTCTTTTCTCCCAAATAAACACTGGAACAAACAGGCAGCTTTTCCTCCACAAGCAGAACTAGGGGGTTGCCCCAGGAATCTGCAGGGAAACCTTTCCATCCCCCCCGAGGGAGGGGCACTGAGACCCGAAAACAGCGGTCTCCACCACTTCAGTAATCTTCTGTGTCTCTTTAAGGTGGAGACACACACCCTATTACTTAAAAGTAGCCCTCTGTCAGGGCTGAGGCTCCTAGAGCCTTCACTGAGCTGCTTTACCAGCAAGCTCCCAACTTCTCCTCACTCCACTGAGACTGAGAACAGAGTAAGACAGTGTGAAACCCATTTAACTGGAGTTTCACAAGCTGCCTTCCCTGCCTACCACTAGGTCTTACTGGGATTCTAGTAACCCCAGGTAACAAGGGGTTACACTCGCCCTTGACCAGGAAAATGACTGTCCGCAGTCATTATTTACCCGGCCTTAGGCCATCCCACCCTATGTGCTACCTGTGGAGGGGGGTGATCAGGCCCCCTCCTACCATGTGCAAGCACAGGCAGGCAACACTAAGGGCCTAGAGGCCTTTAACTGACATATCAGCCTCTACACTATCCACTTACTATGGACACCTAGTGGCTCTGTAGAACCATCCAGAGCATAGCCCTGATAGATCAGCACTGCGGTCCCTACTGCAGGTCAGGGCCACAGCCTGTCTATCCCCCTAACCCTCTAAGGAAAACCTATCTGCCTTTAACTTAATACCCCAAAACAAAACAACCCGGGACCTCCCCGACCTTGGGCAACCTGCAACCACACACCATTAAAATACCACATTACTGCCTCCTCCCTACCCCCACAACCACACCTGTGGAAGGAAAGGGCTAATACAGTAATAACAACACAACACCACAGTACTTTAAGTTTCTAAACACACTAAAAGTACTAATGAGGAACTCCAATAAGCCCTCCTCCTCTTCTTTGTCTTCTCTTCTGTCTTCCCAGGAACACCTGTAACAAAAAAGAAAGACAACACACACCTCTAATCTGCATACACAGTCTACCTAAACCCCTACCATCAAAACACTAAAGAATCCCAAAGATTTTTTAGAAAAGGTAGAAAAGCAGTATTTACATTAGAAAACAATGACATTATTTACAATACACATTTGGGGGGATGGAGTGCCCTAAAGTCCCAACTAGTGACCACAATGCCCGAGGCTAGTCCAATAAAGAGTCTCTCCTGGACCGGAGCCCGTGAAGCAGAGTTCTAACAGGCCAAAGTCCCAAGGGAGAGTCTTGAGGACAGTTCACATTTTGAAGTCTGCTAGTGTAGGTGTGTACTGCAATGTCATAAAGATAGAAAAGTTCGGACTTACCAGCCACTTGTAGAATGGAAATTTGGACCGACCTGCACCTCTGACGAAGACTCTCCCTGGCAGCATTTCTTCCGATACAGCTGGGCGGACATCTTCCAGGAACCACAGGAGGGCACATCTGGGCACAGCTGGGCTGATATCATCTCTGGAGATGGAACCTTAGAACAGGAACAAAAAGAAAACAGCTGCTCCGATGTCATCCGATTACCAGGCGATGAACAGGATACAGCTGGACTGGTGTCCTCTCTGGATCTGAAGTCATCTGGTGGGCCAGTCGATGGTTTCTGGAAAGGCTAGTACACTGTAGACTGATGAATGTGGGGCACCTGAGTCCTGGATGTCCATATTGGTGGATCAATAAAGGCACTTCACAGTCTGGTGGCAGTATTGACTACCACTGCTCGGCTCTCCATTTTGTAGGCACGGGCACATTTGCTGAGAGGTCCTTGCACTGAGGCCAATAGTACCAGGGGTCAGGAGCTTGAATTATTACCCCGTCTGGGCGCACATAATTCACACAGTGGGAGATTTCACGTCCCTCTCTGTCCACTATTCTCACTCTGTCTATAAACAGTGTCCTGCCTCTCTTCCACTGGGTATACTTTTCGTGGAACAGTCTATTCAAACAACATGAAGTCTTGCTGTATTCTGACATATTGCAGTGATGTCCAACCTTTGAACTGCCCCGGAGATGAAAGAGTTAACTTTCCATGCCAGGCATGAAACGCTGAGCTTGAGCTCGGTTGAGACTCTGGCTGCTGCTGTTTGAAATTAAACCGTCAGATTCTTTACTCCGCCTCATTGAACAGTCGCTCCGGAGATTTCTCCTTTGCTCAGTTCAAGTTGTCGGTTAAAGTACGTTTTTCTCAGTTTTCGACCGAATTTATCCATTTACCTGTCGGTTCAGACTCTGTCTGTGGTATCGTGAGTACTAGATAGGTTTATTTTTCTTGTTCTTCTGTGTGGAACTTGTAAACGTCGGATCGGTTCGGTTTGAACCGATCAGGTTGTTAAAAAAAAAAAAAAAAAGAAAAGTTTATTCTACTTTTAGAGTGTGGTAACCGGTCCTTATCGGTTCTAAAAAAAACGGATTTCATTAGTTTTTCCACGACTCGTAATACGTGTCAGGAACCGATATGTGTCTTGCCTGGTGGATTGCCAAAAGGGTACGCTTTTTGTTAGGACTGGCCATGTCTGAGAAACCCAAAAGAAAACCCGACCCACTGGGTTTCACACTGTAGTGTGTGTGGGAAGTCTTTGCTAAGGCTGATCCCCACACCACCTGTGTTTATTGTCTGGGTTTGACCACCTCAATTCAGACTGCCAGATTTGCAAGAATTTTCCTGCAGCTACCCCTGGAAAAGAGTTGGTAGGCTCAGGGAAAGAGAGCCAAGAAGTCCGCTGACCGGATGGCCATCCCGGTTGGTTCAACCAAACCAGAAGGAGTGCCCTCTGGCCAGGGCGAAACTTCTTCGGGCAAAAGGAAAACTGACTCCGAGGAGTCAGTTCCGGTTAAAAGAAAAAGAAGGGATAAATCAGCTGGTGCGGATCCACAAATTCTTTCTCCGACCGCTGATGAAATAGCCAAAGCGATAAGGATTGTTCAATCGCTAACCTCGGTTCCGACCGAACCGGCACCATCAGGAAGGGGCTCGGTTCGGTCGGTTCCCCCGGTTCCAGATTATAATTTAGAAGATTTTTATGAACCGGAGGAGGAGGAAGGAGAGTATGAGGATAGTGATGGTGATTACGAAAGTCTGGATGTGCCTGTTAACCCGGACATCTCCACAGACAGACCTTCAGGGGTTTCTCCTCCTAGGCTTTCTGAGTCCCCTTCCCATTTTATGTTCTACATAAAAGTGGCTGAAACTCTGCAGCTTCCTATGGAAGAAGCTGTGGACGACCAGGAGGAGCTTGACTATGTTGAAATGATGGATATCCCAGAGTCCAGGAGGCTGTCTATTCCCCTTCATAAGTTTTTTGGGAAACAGACAAAAATTTTAGACTCCTAATTCTATACCTCCTGTGGACAAGAGAATGGACAAGAGGTATACTCTCTCAGGCACAGATACATAGTTCCTTACCCAGCAATGCAGCCATGTTGGGGTAGTGCAGGCTGCTGCCTGTGATAAGGCAAATATACCCTTGGCTTCACACCCCCCAGATAAGGACTCCAGGAGGATTGATGCCATGGCAAAAAAGCAGTACATGGCAGCATCCTTGGGACTCAGGCAGGCTAATTATATGGCCTATACAGCTAGATATCAGAAATCTAGATGGGACACTGTAATGGCTTTAGCTAAACAGGTCTCTGGACAGCTTGCCAAGGAGCTGGAGCAGGTGGCTGCGGATGGTATTGAGGCATCCAAGGTGCAGTTCGATGCTGCAGTGGACTCCAATGATGTTTCATCTAGAGTCATGGCTACATCTGTGGCCCTTCGTAGGATGGCTTGGCTCAGATGTACTAGCCTATCTCAGGATACCCAGACCAAGGCCATGGATTTTCCTGTTAGGTAATTCTCTGTTTGGGAGCAAACAGAGAACTACATGAAGAAAATGGATGAATACAGGACCACCTATGGAGTGCTAGGCCAAGGAAAGGCAAGCCACTCCCCAGAGGCAGCATTCCAGGCCTTTTCATAGGCCTTTCTACCAAGCCCAGGCCTCCTCTTCTGCTTATGCTCATAAGGGGTTCTTCAGAGGGAGAGGCAGACTGGGTACAAGCAGGCCTGCTTCCACCCCCCAGCCTAAAGCCCCTGCCAAACAGGCACCCTGATGGGATTGCCAGGGCCGATTCTCCACCACCTGTAGGGGGCAGGCTGGCTTACTTTGTCCAGGACTGGATGCCTTTAACATCAGACAAATGGGTCCTGGAAGTAGTAAGCCAGGGACTGGTTCTCAGCTTCAAAAAATTTCCAAAGATGAGAACCAGATCCTTTCCACCTGCAAATTCCTCAGAGGCACTGGACCGAGAGGCAGAGGTCTCTTCCCTCTTGGCTCTGAGAGCCATAGAGAGGGTTCCACCCCTATACAAAGGGAAAGGATTGTACTCCAGGTACTTCCTAACCCCCAAAAAGACAGGAGAATGGCGGCCCATCCTGGACCTCAAGATATTTAAACAAGCACCTTTTAAAGCCAAAGTTCAAAATGGTGACTCGGGGAATAATTCTACCCTCTCTAAAGCCAGGGGACTGGCTAGTCTCCCTGGACCTCAAGGATGTCTATTTCCATATTCTCATCGGAAGCTCCCACCGAAAATATCTCGGGTTCGAGCTGCCCTCAGGCCATTACCAATTCAGAGCAATGCCCTTCGGCCTAACCTCTGCTCCAAGGGTGTTCATAAAATGCCTGGCAGTAGTAGTTGCCTTCCTAAGAAGAAAAAGGATCTCCATCTTCCCATACCTGGACGACTGGCTCATAGTAGGCCAGTCTCCAGACCAAGTCAAGTTACATCTACAGATAACTCAGCAACTGCTCACTTCTCTAGGTTTCCTTCTGAATCTTTCAAAGTCGGTTCTAGAGCCTGTACAACTCCTCACCTTCATAGGCGCAGAGCTAGATACAGTAAGGGCAAGAGCCTTCCTTCCCCTGGACAGGGCAAGGACCCTTATTTCACTGGCCTCTTCATTCACCCTCCAGGTGTCTCGACCAGCAAGGCATTTTCTGCAGCTCCTGGTGCACATGGCTGCTTCTACAGTAGTGGTGCAGGGAGCAAGATTTCAGATGAGGGACCTTCAGTTCCACTTGAGAGCCTTTTGGTCTCAGAAAAAGGACCCTCTGACTAAGCTGATTCCAGTGACTCGAACCCTGATCCAGGCATTACAGTGGTGGCAGGATCAGGACAATCTAAGACAGGGAGTTCCTTTTGTCACTCAGTCTCATTCTGTAATCCTTGCTACAGATGCCTCCCTCTTGGGCTGGGGAGCCCACTTGGGGGACCTGACCACCCAAGGGTTGTGGTCTCCCCAGGAATCTCTGCTTCACATCAATCTATTAGAACTCGGAGCAGTGTTTCTAGCACTTCAAGTTTTTCCAAGTCTGTTCAGAACAAAGTAGTTCAGATCAGGACAGACAATACCACCTTAATGTGGTATATCAACAGCAAGGGGGCACTCGGTCACGACCCTTGTGCACAGAGGCAATGAAGTTATGGTCTCTGGCCTATTCCTGAACACCTGTCTTACAGCAGTACACCTCCCAGGCAAAGACAATGTCCTGGCAGATGCTCTCAGCAGGATATCTCAAGCCATCACAGTAATGGTCCCTTAGATCCCTAGTTTTGAAGGTGATTTCTCCAGATGGGGCACTCCACAGATCTTTTGCAGCCCCAGACAATCACCAACTCTCTCTATTGCTGCAGGCCCCAGTGTTGGGCTCAGTCCCCTGGATGCCCTAGTTCTCAATTGGGAGGGAAGTTCTTGCATGCTTTTCCCCCTTCCCTCTCCTGTTCAAGGTGTTAGTCAAAATCAGGTCTCAACCCTGCAAGGTGATTCTGATTGCTCCAGATTGGGCCAGACAGTCCTGGTACCCTCTCTTGTTGTCCTTAGCAGTCCACCTTCCCCTGTCTCTTCCCAGGAATTACAACCTGTTAACATGTGCTCAGGGGAGGATTTGATATCCGAATCTCAAATCTCTCAACCTCAAGGCCTGGCTCTTGAAGAAAAGAGTTTGCTGACTTACACCTCTCTCAAGGTGTTCTGGATATCTTGAAGGCTTCTCGTAAACCTTCCACCAGAAACACTTACAACTCCAAGTGGAAAAGATTTTCTATATGGTGCTCTGGCAAGCACATTTCTCCAGAGTCTGCTGGCCTTCCCACAGTCCTTGACTACATGGTTCATCTTAATAGCTTGGGACTCAGACCAGCTACACTAAGAGTGCTTCTGGCAGCTGTCTCTGCCTTCCTTTCAGCAAGCAAACACTCTTCCTTTCTGCTCATCCTGTATTTTCTAAATTTTCAAGGATTACTTATACCAATCCTCCTTCAGGGACTCTGCCCCTACTTGGGACCTTAATGTTTGCATTGCTCAGCTTGCAACCCCTTTGAGCCTTTGTCCTCAGCAGAGCTTAAGTACTTGACTTGGAAAACTGTTTTCTTGGTGGCCATCACTTCTGCCAGACGCATAAGTGAGTTACAGGCCCTGTCAGTGGAGCCTGATTTATCTCTTTCCATAGAGATAAGGTGGTCCTCAGGACTAATAGTTAGTTTTTGCCTAAGGTGGTGTCAGATCTCCACTTTAACCAGTCTATGTCCCTTCCTGTTTTCTTCACTGACCATTCCTCCTCTGGGGAGAGGAGGCTGCACAGTTTGGATGTGAAAAGGGCCCTTAGCTATTACATAGAGCGCATCAAGGGTCACAGGTTTGACTTCCTCCAACTGTTCCTTACTTATGGTGAGGTTGGTAAGGGAAAACCTGCCACTAAGAGATCTATTGCCAGGTGGATTGTCTCTTGCATTCAATTTTGCTATGAAAAACTAGGTAGGATCCCACCCTCAGGCCTGAGGGCTCACTCTACCAGAGGTACAGCTGCTTCCCTGGATGCTGCTAGGGATATTTCTATCTTAGAGATTTGTCAAGCAGCCACCTGGAAAACAGTACACACTTTTACCAAGCATTACTCTCTGGACATCCAGGCTAGGAGTGATGCTAGGTTTGGCACTGCAGTGCTTCAGAGCCTATTTCTACGTAGGTTCTGTCCCTCCTCCATGGAGGTACTGCTTGGTAGTCTGCAATATGTCAGAATACAGCAAGACTTCATGTTGTTTGAAGAAAAAATTACTCACCTTAGTAATGTTGTTTCTTCTAATGGAGTCTTGCTGTATTCTGACCTCCCCTCTCAGAACCTTGCTTTTTGGGATGTGGGTGGGCAGTAGCAGTGTTGGCACTCGGGAGGTGCCCCCAGCCTTCTTTCTCATCCCTTTGGTTTGGGTGTGTGGGTGTTGTGTTTTGTTTTATTTTTTGGGTTTCCTGACTTGAGTCTTTGCTTTGGGACCAAAAAATCTCTATTACATTTAGTAGCCAGTTGGCTAGTGTAAGTTTACAGTTTCAACACAGGGCACCCAGTGAGTTTAGCTCGTAAAGATCTGATGGTTTAATTTCAAACAGCAGCAGACAGAGTCTCAACCGAGCTCGAGCTCAGCGTTCCATGCCTGGCATGGAAAGTTAACTCTTTCATCTCCGGGGCAGTTCAAAGGTTGGACATCACTGCAATATGTCAGAATACAGCAAGACTCCATTAGAAGAAACAACATTACTAAGATGAGTAATTTTTTCTTCTTTACATGCTTGTTGGCCCCAGGATGCACACTTTTCATTGCTTCATCCCAGATCCAGGATTTCCTAAAGTTCTCAATCTCTTCCCAGACTTTTCGAGGAAAGGTAGGAAAGGTCATACCATAGATCTCATTTGCCTTCCTACGAACCAGTCTCTCCTCTTTACTTGCTTTGATCAATCTGAGACCGCTGGCCTGGCTTGGGGGTGGCCAGTTCTGGTTCTGCCAGCTACGCATCCTTAAAGAAATTAGAAACGGATCCCTGACTTCTTCCTCTTGCGAAGCCAGGGCAGTGGCATCACCACTCTCTTCCATGAATTCCTCCGAGGCAAGATCTTGAGGCTGTGTACCTGTTCCTTTTTCACAAGGCCACATAGGTTCCCTCTCATCTTCCTCTTCACTGAGGATCTGAGCCCAGGAGTGAGCAGTTGTTCTCACTGCTGAGACTATCCACTCATCACTAGGTGCGGAGGTTGACACCTCCCACTCAAAGGCCTCCTGCATCTCATCTTCGCCTAAGAGACTTGGGCTAGCCCCCCCCAGGGGTCTATTGATGCTTTATCCAAACTTTTTCTGGGATCCAGCATCCGAAACTTCAACTTCGGGTTCTGTCTCTAACTCTGCACCCTCTAGCTTTGTGCCACACTCCCCCGAGGGGCCTTCCTCCACAGGCTCTGCCTGGTGCTGTGTGCTGCCAACTGCAGATTCCTGAACCTTTGTCCATGTGGGAGCCAAACGGATTTGAGGCGCTTTATACAAGCCATATTTTTCTAGGCATCCAGCACAGTGAGGAATCATGAAGACGTCCCTTCCAGCTCTCATGCATATTTGACATACATGCACTGGAAAACCAGGAACCGCCACATGAGGAGGTAGTTGCCCTCCATAGCACCACTTTTCAATATTCCTCAGTCTATTCACTGCTGCTGTTACTGCAACCCGGGCATGGTACGGGTAACGAGCTGGTCCTGAGGCCATAACTGCAGAAAAATAAACAAAAGTTCACTGTAACTGAAAGTCCCAACTTTACTGAACACACTCTTAAGTTGTAAAATGGCTCCTCTACTGCTGTGTTCACTTTACTACCCCACCCTGTAATGGCGGCAGCAGCACTCCTGTGCATCAACATTCAGAATCTGGGTCAAGCCACTGCGCATCCGATGTACACAAACTACTGATAACTTTTGCTGAAACTGCACAACTTGCTCTGTTCTTGCTTTAAAGACATTTACAGGATTTTCCACTGACTTTTTACATGCTGGTAACTTTTCTTTTACTACAGTCCATTAAAGCTTCAGGTTTTTAGCACAGGATTGCCTGTATAACTAGTGCTGCACTTTGGCTACAACCCACAGTCTCTCTGTGTCTTCAAACTTTAAACTGAGGCTGAATTCATTACTATGCACACAGTCAATGGCTTAACAGACTTGCACTTGCTGGCAGGACTTTACACAGTCATTACTTGCAAAGCGACTACACTGCTGCACACACATTTATGTGGCATAGGGCAGAAAATCACCGAGCAGTTTTGAGGTGGTTACTCACTGTTATCAGTAGCAGTTTGCTGCGATGGGGAAAAACGGTCTGCAGCCAGTTCTTGGAGGCCTCAGAACAGAAACGGCTGGCAGTCCTACCAATCGTCTTTTTAACCACCACACTTGCAATTTCAACAATCAATTAGTGGGTTGAGCCCGATTTTAAACAAGAAAGTATAATTTTTGAAAGTTTACAGCGATTTTAACACTCCGCGATGCTCCTCCACCGCCAGTACACGCACTCCACTCACACTCCCTCTCGAATGCTGAGGCAGTCACTGTAGAGCTGGCTGAGGGGCGGGACTGATTGCAGCCTGACCAATCACACGACGCCATGTAAATGAGCCTCTTCTTCCTCGCGAGGGCTCTTCTCCTCACAGCAATTGTCGAGCAAGCAAATTTAAACTACAGAATGCAACTTTTTTTTCCTTCACCAACTGACTCCACGGCTGGAGCCCATTTCAGCCATTTAACATAGCCATTTACACCTGCAAGTCTCTCATTCCATTCAAAAAGCATTTCCAACGTCCAGGGCACAATTTTCCTGTTGCTACCCCTAGTCTTCCACACTTTTCTTTACAACAGTTCATTTTAAAGCATTTCCAACATCCAGGGCACAATTTTCCTGTTGCTACCCCTAGTCTTCCACACTTTTCTTTACCACAGTTCATTTTAACAAGCAGGCAAAATGCTGTAAACAATTTTGATGCAGGACAAGGGCACACTCTTTGGCTTTGCTGCTCCTTGGTAAACAGTTGGCATTTTTTAAACAGCAGCTCAAGATCCACAGCACACAGCAACACTAGGGAAATTGTTTCAGCTTTTGGGCTACCCACTGCCAGATAGCCAAAACGCTAGCCCCCTTGTCCAAGCACCTTCCTCCCAGAACAAAATCCAAAGCGGTGCCTCCATTTTTGTAACCCCTCACCCCTGCCTTTTTAGCAAAACGACAGGTGGCATGCTGTTGAAGCTGACAGCAGTACCTGGTGGGGACTGGGTTCGGGGAGGATGAGGTTACTCGGCACAGGGGAGCCTAGGTTTGGCTACTCTGCACAGGGGCACCCAAGTAAATCCGAACACAGGAAGCAATAACGGTAATGTCCAGCACCAGGAATGGGATTCTTCAGTGTAGCTTTTATTCACATACAAGCTGACCAAACAAAGCATAGATGGACCCCCATGGGGCTACATTTCCTGGTAATGCAGATTAGAGACAACAGAACACTTTATCATTATTTCCAGCCCTCGGGCTCTAAACCCACCAGGCACACAGCCTGGACTTGCACGCAGCTTTGGGTAAACAGCTCGACTTGTACACACTTGGGTTTTCCCCACTGGCCTGGCTCCCCTGCCAGCCACTTGATCCGCGGTCCATTGGAAAAATGAACCAATTATCCCATTGCACGGTCCATTGGAGGAATGCACCAGTTATCCTGTTCACGGTCCATTGGAGGAACGAACCAATTATCCTGTCGTGGCTCCTCAAACCACACTGGAGTCTGTGACTCCTAGAGAGAATTTTCCTTACAATCCCATGTCTGGGTACTTCCCCCATCACTGGCCAAGTGCCTGAGGTAAAGTAGGAATCCACAGAAGAAATCCGTAGAGGTGGACCTGATCACTAAAGATGGGGGGGCCACCCACCTTCAGCTCCCACAGCCCATACCCGGCCATTTCTCTGGAAAACTGAACAATTCCTTTACTGAACTTTTAAATGTAGATTAAGGGTAGACATCTGTCACATCATCTCTACATATTATTTGCATCCCAAACAAACTCTGGAACTTGAAACTACTTTTAACTTGCTTAGCCCATTACTCTAGGCTTCCCAATATTTAGTAGTTTAATTCCCACATTGTCACACAAGTCCCAGGGTGAAAAACATAGGCCCTTTTAGCCAGAGCAGACACTCACCCTCACGTTGCAGGTGCCCCACAGGTGACTCACAAATCTTCTTTTCTCCCAAATAAACACTGGAACAAACAGGCAGCTTTTCCTCCACAAGCAGAACTAGGGGGTTGCCCCAGGAATCTGCAGGGAAACCTTTCCATCCTCCCCCCCCCCCCCGGAGGGAGGGGGCACTGAGACCGGAAAACAGCGGTCTCCACCACTTCAGTAATCTTCTGTGTCTCTCTTTAAGGTGGAGACACACACCCTTTTAAATTAAAAGTAGCCATCTGTCAGGGCTGAGACTCCTAGAGCCCTCACTGAGCTGCTTTACCAGCAAGCTCCCAACTTCTCACTCACTCACTGAAGACTGACTTGGAGACACCCACTTCAAAACTCCCAACGTTCTATCTAACTCCCTTTGCTGCAGATTCCAATGTGGCTCATGCAGCTGCGATAGTTCTATTGGTGATGTCATCCCTCAGTCTCAGCTGAGACTGAGAACAGAGTGAGACAGTGTGAAACCTGTTTAACTGGAGTTTCACAAGCTGCCTTCCCTGCCTACCACTAGGTCTTACTGGGATTCTAGTAACCCCGGGTAACAAGGGGGTTATATATGGCTTGACTGTACTGCTGTGTTTATTGTGAACCATACTGTTCAGTGGTCGCTAGTTCCCAGATGGCTACCCACTTCTAAATCTGTGATCCTCTCTCCATCCCCATTTGAGAGTACCAGGTCTAAGATTGCTCCATCCTGAGTGGGTTCCAGTACTAGTTGTCTAAGGCATGCCCCCTGCAGGGCATCTAGAATGACCCCGCTCTTTGATGTGGCTACAGCAAATGCACTCCAGTTAACATCTGGCACATTGTTACCCCATCAACAATATCTCCCCTTTTTCTGCCATTCTAAGGATACCTTCTATCATTTCCTGGTCCATTTCCCCCCCCTGAGGTGGGAGTCTGTATACAACCCCTGTGCAGATTGTGGTGCCATTGCCTGTCTCCAAGTTGGCCCACAGTGCTTCCTCTCCTCCCTGTTTACCCTTTTGTTCTGTTGCTTTGATTCCTTCCCTTGTGTAGAGAGCTACTTCTCCTCCTCTTTTACCCTCCATGTCCCTCCTGTAGATAGTGTACTCTGGTATGTTTACATCCCAGACATGGTTGTGTGTGTACCATGTTTCTGTTACTGCCACGATATCCAGATGTTCCTCTTCCATCAAGGCCATTAGTTCAGGAAGCTTGTTACCCAGCCTATGGGCATTGGTACTCATTACTCTCCATTTTTTGATGGCTTTATCTCTCGTAGCCCCATCACTGCCCTTACTGACTATGCTTTCTCCATTTACCCCAGTCCTGCTCCCTACCTACCTACCTTCCTTTCTACCTTGGTCTTTACCTCATTTAGTACCCTGTTTTGTAGGGGAGCCTGTGAATTCCCTGCTACTTATCAGTGCCTCCCCCCTTGGCTAGTTTAAAAGCTTGCCAATGAAGCATTTAAACCGATCACTCAGGAAACTGGTTCCCTTCCCATGGAGAGAGCTATTTTAGAACTCTTTCCAGAGGTGGGAAATTTGACCCCTTCCTGCCCAATATTACTCCACTTTCCAGCACAGGTAAAAGATGCTCACACTAAGAAATTGCTGACTATTGTTCTGGATGCTAAGAAGGTCATTTCTCAGCCGTCCTGCAGGGGCAGGGTGTCTGTCTGTGACATCAACAACCCAGGTTTGGGAACAGACCTGGGGCATCGGAGGGCCGGCCAGGGGAGAAGGATTGAGCATCTGGAGAACTGCTGTCCTCTGGAGGAAGGGGACTATATCCAGTGCACCCTGGACCCCTGGCAGAGGCCAGAGGCTCTGCAGCGACCAGCACCATAATGTATGGGAGCAGGGCAGACACGGGACATCATTGCACATCCTCACCCCATAAAAGCACACTACAAAAAACAAATACTGGCCCCAGTGGATGACACCGGCTCCACTGCCGTCCCCTCTGGCCACCAGAGTCTGCGGGGGGGTCCCGCTCCCATGGCCCCGACCCGTGGGTGTAAGCCGGGTCTCGCCCACCAGTGTCCATCAGGAGGGAGTGCCCATCTGGCAGCCCCACTCGGGGGGGCAAGCCTGAGTGTGGGGGGAAGGGGCAGTTGCGGGCCGAATTAAGGACTGGGACCCAGCTCAAAAAAAATATAAAAAAAAAAAAAAAAGGCCATTTCTCGTAAGTGGCTGCAAAAAGAAACTCCCACACAAAGAGGATGTGGTATAACAAACCTGTTAAATGGAGAATGTGACAGCAGGCCTGAATTGTGGAAGAAGTGGCTGCTTTGGCTGATGAATCATAGACCAGAGATAGTTCTGTAAGTGCTAACAGGTAGTTACTCCCCTTCCCCGCAGCACTCCCATTTTTTGGGAGACACCTATGGCCTGATTAGTCCCCGCTCACCTATCTGGAACCCAATGCAGTCCATCCCCCATGGAGCTGTGATTTTACACCACGGGTAAGGGGTGGGGGGCCCTTATACCCTGATGTCAGTCTTTTGTCAGGATGCTGTCATCAGGGCCTGGTGCTCCGTCTATGGGGAGCTCTGCGGGGTGTTTTTCTGGTGTTCCCAATGTGCTGTGTGCCCTGACATGAAGGCACTTGAGCGCCGACGTCCAGCGCACCGCCTCTATTTTTGGCTTTGGGCTTGTACCTCGGGTCTCCACCCGAGGTGAGACAGGTGCCGAGCCCTAGATCCCCACTCCCCCCTGGAGAAGACGAGCTGTCCTTAGGATGCTGAAGCCTCCTCTACTGGCCGGCCCTGTAGCTCCCGGGATCGTTCCCAAACCCGGGTCGCTGGCGTCACAAGCGGAAATCCTACCGATGCCCCGGCGGGCTGGCAATTACAGTGTCATGAGAAATATATTGGATATCCTTAGAGATTTGACCACCTACTAATATGGCAAAAATTTAAAATAATAATCTTGGCTATATTATGTCAGAGTTATCATGTAGACTTGGCGTAAACATTTGTATGTGATGGTATGTCACTTGCAGTTGGAACAGGTAATTGTATTGCTCCTTAAAAAATCAATAAAAGTTGCATTAAAAACAAAAAAAAAACCAACCAGGCCTCAAGTAGATGCTGAAAGAAGGCAATGGAAACCTTCATCACCATCAAGGCCATCTAAGCCCAAGCTTTTTTTTTTTTGGCTCCGATCGTGGTTATGATCATTAGTTTTTTTTTTTGGTTTTTTTTTTGTACAATCACTCCCCAGATTTCTCACCATTGTCAAAAGCCTACCTAATGTTTGCTGTCCCTCCATATTCTTATTTCTTCTGCTATCTTTAAACCCAGAGCTCCTACAATCAACTACCAAATTTCATTAAAACGCATATCATTTTTGAGTTTATAGAAGGCTCTTTCAATTCTACCTAAATCAAACATTAAACCGAGCTGCTTCAAATAATCCAGAGGGTTCACATCCTTCCAATGCAAAAATATAGCTTTTTTCATTACTATGATAATTATATTTGAATCAAAATATTTTGTAGTTCTGAAGGATTTTCTCCTGACTGAAACCCAAAAATTATAATTCCAGGATCAGAAGGAAAAATCGCTACCAGGATCTTTCCTAACACCAAAAAAAATATTTTCCCAGACGGGTCTCAATTTAATACAGCCAGCATATGCCATGCGGTACCTCTTTCAGATCCACACCCTTGACATGCATCAGAAGTAATAGCTCACATTTTGTTTAATTTCACTGGCGTTAAATAAGTACAGTGCAACACATTTATGTATATCTGTCTATTATTCCTTATTCTGAAATCCTCTAAATTTACTATTTGCTGCCAGTCATCTTCTGACATTCCCATGCCTTTTTTAGATTGTCCATGGCAGTAGATTTAGCCTTTTGAACAAGTGTTTTACATAATAATGTGATGATATGCCTAGTCATATTTGTATTTAATAAATGATCCTCTCAAAGGTGGGATATGCAAGGAATTCTTATTTTTGAACAAACAGCTCCTAACTTGATAATATGGAATCCTTACATTGTTTAATAAATCAGATCTCCTTAATGTCTCAAAAGTCATTAATTGATCATTCTCAAACAGATCTTGTATTTGTTGAACATCTTTATCATATAATTCTTTTTTAATAACCCTGTTGTGATTGAGGGTGGAAAATGTGTATTAATTATTGGTGTTTATCTTGAAACTGATGTAGTCTCCCATTATTTTTTGTGCCATATTCCAAATATGGTTAGTGAATTTTATAGTCGACAATACCTGACCAAATTGACCAGATTTATTTCAAGTGATTTTGTCAGGTTTGCCATAGCAAATGGGAGTAGTAACCTGTAGGAGCTGTGAATCCATCTCCTACCATTCAAACTGCCAAAAAGTGCTGTTTGCCATGAAAAAATGCTTTTATTGCTGTGCTTTGCTTTATTTTCATAACCCTACCCCTAACATAAACAGAAAAATAGCATCATGCTCCCACATTCTAACGTGAGCTGCCACTTCACCAGCAGGCAGTAAAAGTCAAACAGCTACACAGACTGGCAAATTATCTTTTTGGTCTATCTGCATCACAAAAACAGTTTTCCAGAAACTTTTCTACAAATTGTACTGCTAAACACTACAGACGTAGGAGACTGCACTTTGATAAGGGAGGCAGAAAAATCAGCTAGGTACTGTACCCACAATGCCTTGCCACATATGTGTGTGTATGTATGTGTATATATATACATACACACACACACACGTAGATGTTGACGGCAGATAAGGGCCTATGGCCTACCTAGTCTGCCCATGTGCTTGGCTTCTTCAAGCGTCTGTAGAAGTAGGTTATATGTCTACATATTAGGTGCTTTGCCATAGTCCCCACTACCAAAATAAGGGACTGCACCTCTGAGTAAAAAACATTTAAGTCAACTTCAAAATTTACCCAGAATTCCTTGTTACTGTATGTAAAACATTGCTTGTTCCCTTGCACATCATTCTGGGGGTGTGGCTGCACACAGAAAACTGCAGGGTGGGCAGAAACAAAAGCATACAAAAAAGGAGTATGACAGATTTTTTTTATAAAACTAATTGCAGTTTCAACATCTGAAGCATGGGTGGCAATGTGTGAAACAGGCATTTGCAGAATGTGACTAAATCACTTTAAATTTATCAATAAAGCTTGTGTTAGTTGCTCAAAAGGTACTCTGAACAACTCCATTATTGAAACAAGCAGTTCTAGGGATGTGGATATGATGTTGTAGCCACACTAACTGGCAGTGTCCTTTCCCTTTAAGATGTGCTGGAAAGTCTTCAAGTTGGCTCCTCCTACCCACCCAGGTGGTAACTCCCTCAGCTTCGCCCCATGAGGCCAGATTTTCCTTTCTGCTGGAAGAAGCGGGTTCCCTCCTTACCGCTCCTGCACTGAGTAGGCCATAGCGTGTAAATTCTTCAGAATTGCTTCCAAACCAACCCTCATAAGTTTCATCTTCTACTTGATCTTCGACCACGACCACGATGGACCAAAAGTCTGCTCCTGGGTTCCGCCAGTGCCCTTGTGAGCAGAAGATGTCCAGGACTGACCCACATGCCATGTGCGTCTACTGCCTGGGGCACAACTACGATCACCAGGCCTGCGACTTTAGCTGCTCGTTTCATTCTGCCATCCTGGAGGACAGTCTCACCCGCCTGAAACTGGGCCACCCAGCGCATTGGAACCCGCCAGTCAAATCCAAGAATGCCTGTTGTGTGGTCTCCGCAACTGCAGGGTCTGCTTGAGCAGCTTGTGGCCTTCGAAGAGGAGGCAGCCCAGGCCACAGCCCATTCCTCCTTGGCATCTGCCTTCGTGCCACTTCATCTGGGCTCGACTTTCACGTGCTCCTTCAAGGAATTGTGCCAGTCCCTGTCGACCTTCGTTCAGGGACCCACCGGCAAATCTAAATCTAAGAGAGTCTAAGAAAGAAAAGACTCGTCGATCATGGGATCGGAAGCACTCTTGGTTGAGGGCCTCTGATTCCCGCACTTCTCCAGATTTGACTTTGGTTGCATCCTCAGCCAATGCCACATTGGACTCGGTGACATCTGCCCAGAAGGACCACAAGGGCTTCAAGCAGCATCAGAAACTGAAGCCCTTTTGTTCCACCTCCACTCCGACCAGCTGGCCAGCAGGCTCAGGCTTGGCGACCTCGGCCCAAGTCAGTGGCCTTGGCTGTCCATAAGCCAGGAGGGAGAGTCTCCGGTGGCCTCTCAGCCAGGCCCTCCTCCTCCTCTAAGCTTGCCCAGTGATGAGATGAGGGTTGCCTCCCTCATGCCTGTCATGTCTCCCCTGGATCCTCCCATGGGGGTCCGGCTCCTCCACTTCCTTTCTGCCTGGTCCGCTGTCACTACGGACAGGTGGGTTCTAGAAGTGGTAGGTCAGTGCCTGCCTCTAGAGTTTGAGCAGTACCCTCCTTGCTGAGCCCGCACCCCACAGGAGGACTTGGCTTCCACAGACATGTTGTCGGCTCTCAGAGATGTCATAGCCCAGCTCCTCTGCAAGGAGGTTGTGGTTCCTGTCACGGATCCTCCGGGAACACTCAGTGTTTGTCTCCAGGTACTTCCTGATGCCAAAGTGCATGGGGGATGCTGGCACCTCATTCTAGATCTGCATGACCTGAACAAGTTCCTCAGGTTGCTAACTCTGTCTCAGACCATACCATCTCTAGAGCGAAATATGTGGTTTTGCTCCCTGGATCTTCAGGACATGTTATTTCACATCTCAATCTGTCTGTCTCACTGAAGGTTCCTCCACTTTCAAGTCAAGGGAACCCTCTATGAGTTCGAGGCCATGCCATTCAGACTCTCCTCGACCCCCAAGGTCTTTACCAAGTGCATAGCAGTGGTGGCAGCTTACCTGAAGTGCCGAGGTTTATCCCTACCTGGACAATTGGCTGATAGGTCCCTCCAGGCAGGAGGTGGAGCGGTCCAGGAACCTGGCCCTCCAGACCTGCCTCAAACTTGGCCTCCTGGTCAGCGAGGCCAAGTCAGAACTCATGCCCTTGCAGATGATCAACTTCATCAGGGTGGACATTAACTCTTGCAGAGCCAAAGCCTGGCTCTTGGCGGACAGGGCAGAGACTCTCTCCTCCTTTGTTCAATCATTTTGTGTTGAGCAATTGTGCCCTGTCCGGAACTTTCTGCGCCTGCTGGGCTACATGGGGGCCTGTACCAGCATGGTCCATTGGGCCCACTGGAGAATGCACTGCCTGCTGTGGAAGCTGGCCAGCCAGTGGTCTCCACACAAGGGGCACTTCGACCAGCTGGTCATGGTGATCCAGCGGATGTGGGACGCCATCCAGTGATAGCTGGTTCCAGCACATCTGCATGAAGGGATCCCATTTGTCCGCCCAGAGCCAACGGTCATCCTGACGATTGGTGCCTGTCTCACAGGCCGGGGTGCCCACCTGGAGGAACACAGAGTTCACAGGCTCTGGACCCCTGAGGAGTCCCGATGTCACATCAACCAGCTGGAGCTCTGAGCAGTTCGGCTGGCGCTGACTGCATTCGCTCCACACATTCAGGGTCAAATGGTCCAAGTCCAGACAGACAACACCACAACCATGTACTACCTCAGCAAGCAGGGCAGAATGCACTCCCTTCCTTTGTGCAATAAAGCTCTCCACTTCTGGACCCTCGTGCGCAGCCTAGAGGCAGATCTCCTGGCCATCCGTGTGTCAGGAACCTCCAATCCACTGGCAGATGACCTCAGCCAGGTGGGTGAGGTGTCTCATAAGTGGTCTCTCCACCCAGAGGTAGGTCACAGTCTGTTCTCCCACTGGGACACCCCTCAGGTGGACCTGTTTGCCTCCAGGAAGAACACAAAGCTGCGGCTGTTTTGTGCCCACCCCCTCTCAGTAGGGGAATGCCTTCTTGAGGCCCTGGACCGCAGGCCTCTTCTATGCCTTCCCTCCACTTCCCTTGATCCATCAGGTGCTTCTCAAGGCCAGGAGGGACAAGTCACAGGTAATCCTGGTGGCTCCGGCCTGGCCACGCCAGTTCTGTTACCCCAATCTCCTCAGCCTCAGCAGCAGGCTCCCAAGGCATCTTCCCCTATGTACGGACATGCTTTCCATCAATCAGGGGAAGGTACTCCACCCAGACCTTCCATCCCTGCACCTGATGGCCTGGTTTCTGAAAAGCTGTAGTTCCAGATCTTGGGTCTCTCCGAAGATGTCTCTACCATCTTGCAGGTGTCTCAGAAGGAGTTGACCAGGAAGTGCTATGCCTTCAAATGGAAGAGATTCTCCATTTGGTGTCAGGGCAAGTGGTTGGACCCTTTGTCCTGCCCAGTGGCTAGCATCCTTGGTTACCTTTGGTCCCTCTCAGTTGATCCTTTGGTTGATGACCCTTAAGGTGCAACTGGCAGCCATCTCTGCTTACTGGACGTGGGCTGGTCAGCAGTCTGTGGTGCAGGAAAAGGTGGTCTGGTGCTTCTTCAAGGGCCTTGACCACATTTCCCCTCTGGTGCGTGAACCACCACCACCATGGGACATTTTGCTGGTTTTGGCAAAGCTCATGGACAAGCCATTTACACCAATGCACAGGTGTGAGATGTCTCATTTGTCGTGGAAGACCACCTTTTTGGTGGCAATCACGTCAGCCAGAAGGATTGGGGAGTTCCATGCGCTTTCGGTGGAGTCTCCTTACCTGGTCTTCCACAGGGACAGGGTTGTCCTGCACCCCCACCTGAAGTTCCTCCCAAAGACTGTGTCAGAGTTTCACCTCAACCAGGTGATTAATCTCCCAGTGTACTTCACCAATCACACCTCTGTGGCCAAGCACAGGCTCCATACTGTGGACCTGAGGCAAGCACTTGCTTATTACAAAGAGCGTGCATGGCTGGAGTTCGGGGAGAGGTTCCCCAGCTGTTTGTCACCTATGCTGAAGACACACCTAGCAGACCTGCAGCCAAGTGCATGATTGGCAGGTGAATCACATCCTGCATTGATCTCTGCTATAAGTTGGCAGGTAGGGAGCCTCCTGCAGGGCTAAGGGCTCATTCCACCTGCCATACCGCTGTGTTGGTGGCTGCTTCCAGGGATGTCCCTATCCAGGAAATCTGCAGGGCTGCTACCTGGAGGTCAGCACATACCTTCATTTTCCATTACCACATTGACCTAGAGTCACACTGGGATGCTCGTTATGGGGCCTCAGTTCTCCAATCTTGGTTTCCTAAATAGGGTGTGTGTGCCTTGCCTCCCTCCTCCCGGAGAACTGCTAGGAGTCTGCCAGTTAATGTACATAGAACATCATATCCATGTCCCTAGAAAAACAGGTTACTCACCTGTAACAGTAGATCTTCCATGGGGTGGTCTCTTGCAGCAGGTAATACACTTGGGTCATCGCCAGAGGTCGCTGTGGTGCATGGCAGCTCTTATAGCAGTTTTGTTATAGGGGCTGCCCACACATGACATCAGTTTCCTATATAAGTGTGGGTGGTCCCTGGTATCCTCATTTCATTTTCCCTCCGTCTTCAGCTCACATGCAGCAGCTAGAGCAACTTCAGACAGCAGTCATCGAGAATTTGAGCACACGACGAATGTCCAAAGAATCTTCAAGCAAGATACCGCTGTTTCATTCCTGCCATTGCGGTAGGAAAATCTACGGCTTCGACAACCATACCACTTGTGTAAGGTGTCTGGGACCCATACGACACCAGTTCCTGTATACATTGTCAGGATTTCAACCAAGCAACCCGTCGACGCCAGTTGCAGGAGATCAAAAACCATTTAATGGAGCAGAAATATTCTCATAGAGAATCAGGGGGCTCATCCCAAGGGCTCCCCCTCCACTGATTCTCATCAACAGCACAAAAAGGAGAAGCCCTCCTCGCACTCTGTGCCTAAGCTGTCATCGACAGCCACTGTTACAGGTGCTCCACCGTCGATGGTATGATCTCAGACTGCCTCTTCATCAGTGCGAGGTTATACCATCTCGTCGACGGTGCTTCCTAGCACCTTAACAACAGACTATGATGAACACTTTATTGGTTCCATCGATGCTCCGTTGATGGGGGCTCCTCTCCCGTCGACGGGGCCATCATCTACACTGCATAACACTGTTTCCCCAGTGGTTCTGTCAACGAGGAACTGCATTCCACTGGGGAAACCCACTGCATTTGCTATGCTTACTGCCCCTCCACCCTCACAGGTGGGTTCCCATTAGGATCAGGCAGACAGGGATCAGGAACAGTGGACTTTACCACCCAGGGGCAAGACCTGCTCAGGCTATGTGTCCTATCCCCTCCATCATCCCTTTGCTTTCCCAGAAACCTTTCCCCCCCACACTCAACTGGATGTTACTTCAGTAGTACAGCATGTCTTGCATGCCATGCAGCATGCTCAGCCCTCTGACCCAGGAGAGCCGGGCTATCAATCCCATTCCCCTACACCTCTGCCAAAAAGATTTCAAGGTGACAGGGATCCTTTACTGCCCAGTTCACCTCCCTTGTATGTAGATGACTACCTATCAGATGAACCTGAATTTCCAATAGACTTTACTGAAGACCTGGAGAATGAAGAATTCCAAGATATGGATTTCCAGCCCCAGTCTCCTGTCTCGGATATCACTTCCCTGAATGAGGACTTATCCAGGCATGGGGCTGCCTCTCCTCCAGATGACCCATCTTTCCATGAGATGATGGTCCAAATTCAGAAAGTCATGGGATTCTCTACTACTGAACATGACAAACAATGTAAGGACATGGCAGACTATTTAGAGTTATCAGAGGATCCAGTCTTAGTGGTACCCCACTAATACAAGCTTACCAAAATGTTATGCTTGCAGCCTGGAATTAGCCTTCTATTATTACGATTGTTCCCCTCGCTCATACCAGGCTCATCTGGATCATCCTTTGCTATCTACCACTCCAGAAGTGGATTCAGTGGTAATTACTGCCACTAATGATTGTACTAAATGACAAAAACATATGAGCTCCTTACCTCCAGATAAAGATTCCTGCAGACTAGACTATCTGGGGAGAAAAGGTCTTTCAAGCAAGTACCATGAATCTCAGAATCCTAAATTACATGGGCCATATGGTCAGATACCAACGTACACTCTGGTCCTCTGCCATTGACATAGTCAGACTCCCTCCTCCACAAGAAAAGGACCAATTATTGCCTACAATATCTACTGGCAATGCTATTTCCTGACACCTACTTCATTCGGGATATGATGCAGTCGATACTTAGGCCCTCATATCAGCAACTGCCATTACCTTATGCCACCATGCTTGACTTTGCGTCTCAGGCTTCACACCTGATGTACAGCAAAGAGTGATCAATGCCCCCTTTGATGGGTCCAAACTCTTCAGGCCAGGTACCCAAACATTGATAGATGATCTCCAGGCTTCAAGAAGAACCCTCCATACGGTTCATGGCATGTACCATACCTCCCAGCCATTCTACCTTCCTCAATCCTCCTTTTATTCAAAAAGAGGTGGAAAATAGAGAGGCTCAAATAGAGGTGGATTCCGAGGTCGATCCCAGCCTACCAGAACCAACACTTCTGCCGCCAAAGGCTCACGCTCCCACCTTTTTGGTGGGACTGGTCAGCCCACCTCCTAGTGACCTACTGGGGCTCTGTCCACGCTTCCTCGACCAGGCCTCGGAAGCCGTGGACAGTCAATTTGCCCTCCATATGGAGGCCTGGACAACGATCACATCGGACAAGTGAGAACTTCAGATCATTCAGAGAGGTCACACTCTGAAATTACTTTCCAGACCTCCCCTTCATCCACTCCACTCTGTCCATTACCCACCTGACCGTATTCCTATTCTCCAGGTGGAATTACAGGCTTTTCTTACCAAGAAGGCCATTTATCCAGTATCCCCTACAGAACATCAAAAGGGTTTTTACTCCCACTTCTTCCTGGTACTCAAACGAACTGGAGATCTCGGACCAATACTGGGCCTCAGACAACTGAACGTATACATCTAGTACAAAAGGTTCCACATGGTCACCCTAAACACCATCATGCCAATACTGAAAAAAGGGGATTGGCTATGTGCCCTAGATATGAAGGATACCTACCTACATATCCATCCTGCCCATCACAGGTTCCTTTGTTTTCACTTGGGTCAACACCACCAGTTTTGGGCACTCCTATTTGGCCTTTCTTCAGCCCTGAGATTGTTCTCCAAATGCCTAGTGGAAGTAGTAGTAGTAGCAGCAGCCCTACAATGGAACGGGCATTTTGTTTTCCCGTACCTGGATGATTGGCTCATCAAAGCAGAGTCCAAAACTGCTCTGCTTTCCTCCCTAGAAGCAACCTTAACACTGTTCCAAGGTCTAGGGATTACGGTCAGTTGGCCGAAGTCCAATCCAACTCTTACTCAGTTGCTCCAATATATAGGAGTGGTCCTAGACACTGTCTCCGCCAGAGCCTACCTTCCAGCCGACAGACAAGACAGGCTTCAATCTCTGGCATTGTAGATACAAGCCCAAAAAGTTGTCACAGACAGACACATGCTATGTCTCCTGGGTCACATGGCCGCTACCATCTCATTTCACCATTTTGGCTTAATGCGCTTGACTTAGACATCACAAAAGAGGACAAAATAGGCCTCTTTAGAGATAAACTCCAAGTGGCCCTTGCCACAAACAGTAACTATGACTGTGAGACCTGAACCCCCCATGCACTCTTCCCTTCTCTTTCCTGCTACCCTCATTCTAACCTGCACCCTTGCCTTGTCCTCTCTTCTTGCTAACACTCCCCTAGTAGGCTCTAGGTCCCCACCTCAGCATCCCCCCCTCCCCATTGAGTCTAGCCCTGCTCTGTGACTACACTCTTTAGCACTTCAGACAAAAAATTTGCTGCCCATCAAGTTCTCACCTCCTTGCATATAGTATTAGTTAATTATTTTACAGACTAGATCATCCTCTGTTCCCTAACTGATTTGCTCTATATCCTGTAGATTCTCAAGTTGTTCGCTTAAACTTCTTGTCAACCTAGCCTGCTATAAATTATGCATCTGTATATTTTTACTTAATTAATCCCTGTTATTGTAATTATGTAACCTGATGTACTCATGTTTTTCTAGGCATGGAACCTCCTTGTATCTCCTTATGTACCTGTAACCATTGTAAACAATGTTATGCTCATGTATTACTACGATGTGGAACCACTGTAAAAGAGCCTTTGGCTCAAATGTACTTCCTAGAAATAAATAAAATCCCTACAGTAGCTTTCGCCCATCTTCATATGAGACCAGTCCAATGGGTTCTCCAAAACCAGTGGTCTCAAAGAACAGGAAATTTCATAGACAAAATCAGTCACTCCCACGCTGCGATCTGCCCTAGTATGGTGGACGCTCCGAGCCAACCTATATCAAGGCATACCCTTCCAGTCCCCTCTCTACCCACACAAACGTTGACCACGGATACATCCCTGGAAGGGTGGGGTGCGCATCTGGGTCCTTACAGGATACAAGGCAAGTGGACCACTTCTATCCCTCATCCTCACATCAGTCTCCTGGAGATGAGGGTGGCTCGCTTAGCCCTCCGGGCTTTTCAACCTCACCTGTCTCTGGGACAGTTGCTGATTCAGTTAGACAACACCGCAGTAGTATTCTACCTCAACAAACAAGGAGGTACGAAGTCCCGTACCCTATGCAAAGAAACGCTTGTAGTCTGGCAGGAAGCCATTCAGCAACAACTCGTACTAACAGCCATCATCTACCAGGATGTTACAACCTCCTGGACGACTTTCTGAGTTGCCAGTCATCCGCACACGAATGGTCACTTCATCATGAAGTGCTTCAAAAACTTTAATCTGTGGGGGGACCCTGCAACTCAATCTGTTTGCATCCCCAGTAAACCACCATCTCCCCAGATACTGTTTCATTATCCCGAGCAAAAAGGGACGGTCTATAGATTCCCTGTCTGAAGCGTGGACAGGACTCTTCTTATATGCTTCCCCCCCATTCCACTCCTGCAACAGACTCTACTGAAATTACAACTTGAACCTGCCACCATGATCCTCATAACCCCTCTGTGGCCTTGGCAGGTGTGGTTCCCCCTACTTCAGCAGTTCTCAGTAGAGGAACCCGTTCCAGTGCCAATCAGACCAGATCTCTTGACACATAATCAAGGAACCCTTCTGCATTCCAACCTGAAGCCACTGCACCTTCATGCTTTGCTCCCGAGGACGCTTTCATAGCACGTCTACAAGTGTCCTCTTCTGTTGCCAATATATTACTGGCTTCTCGTAAACCAGCGACCAGGGAAACATATAATGCCAAATACAAACGTTTTTCCATATGGGTTGCTTCCCAATCATTGGAGCCCAATTCCTGTCCATTGACGAAAGTCTTGGATTACCTGGCCACGATTGCGGAGACAGGATTAAGCTATTCCTCCATCAAAGTTCATTTGGCCTCTATTTTGGCCTTCCATGAACCTCTAGATGGCAGATTACTGTATCAACATCATCTAGCTAAAATGTTCCTAAGAGGAATGTTACATATTAAGTCACTTATCAGAAGACCCACTCCTCCATGGGATCTCAATTTTTTAATAGAGAAATTAACTCTTGAACCATTTGAACTGGCGGCCACTTGTGACCTCCATTTTCTTTCCTGGAAAACACTATTCCTAGTGGCTGTCACTTCAGCTCTCCGTATTTCCGAGCTCCATGCCCTCATGTGTAGAGAACCTTACTTGGTTTTTCATAAAGATAGGGTGGCACTCCGTGCCAACCCTTCCTTCCTACCTAAGGTAGTGTCTGAACACACCTTAAACCAGTCCCTGGAGTTACTAGTATATTATCATGAACACTCTAATCGAGGTGAACACCTCTTATGTACTTTAGACGTCCATTGTAGATTACGATACTACACTAATTGAACTAAAACGATTATAAAGACTTTTTGTCACCTTCGCCTCAGGCAGGGAAGGCCTCCCAGTCACTAAACGGACTCTCTCCAATTGGCTAGCATATTGTATAACATTTTGTTATTAAAAATACAACAAGCCAATACCTCGACCTGTCCAAGCCCATTCTATCAGAGCTATGGCCACTACTGCGGCCTGCTTTATAGGGGCCTCTATCACGGATATCTGCAATGCAACTACCTGGTCCACAATTCACACTTTCATGAAGCATTATAACTTAGATATTGCTTCACGCTGTAGGACGGCCTTTGGCGGAGCTGTCCTACAAGGCCTCCTGTCATAACGTCCACCCTCTTTTGGGTTTACTGTTTAGGATTCATCCCAAGTGTATTACCTGCTACAAGAGACCACTCTGTTGAAGATAGTACAGTTATGTAAGACCTTACCGTAACAGTAGATCTTTCAAGAGTATCTCTTGTAGCAGGTACGATCCTGCCCGCTGTCCCCTTCCTTCTCTAGGAGAACAAATTCTGGTCCAAATGACTTCTGGGTTGGGATACCTGTGGTACCTCGGCTTCCCCTTGGTCCTGCTTAGTGAGCTGAATCCGGCAGGGGAAACTGAGGATACCAGGAACCGCACACACTTATATAGGAAACAGGAAGCTGATGTCACGTGTAGGCTGCCCCTGGAAAAAGACTGCTAGAAGAGCTGCCGTATGCCACAATGACCTCTGGCAACAACCCAAGTGTATTACCTGCTGCAAGAGATACTCCTCAAAGATCTACTGTTATGGTAAAGTCTTGCATAACTGTACTTTCTAGGAGTGGTATATGATGCTCATCCACATGGACCCACCCAACCTCCCCAGCTTCGGTGCACACATTCTGCTTCCAGCGGGCAAGATCTGGTGTCATGGGGTGGAGCCAAGGGAATTACCACCCGGGTGGGTGGGAGGATCCATCTTGAAGACTTTCTGCACATCTTAAAGGGAAAGGACACTGCCAGCTAGTGTGGATGAACATTATATACCACTCCTAGAACTACTGTTACAGGTGAGTAACCTGTTTTTTTCCTTCATTCTTCTTTACCCCATATGAAAATGCATTCTAATTGTGCAGCTATATAATATTTATTTTATTTGTTTTTGTTAACCAAGTAGGTGCACTAGGCAATGCCATTGCCTATTTTCTGGCACGACCCAGGAGAGTTACAGACAGCAAAGGCAATACAATATATGGTGACACAGTTACAGGTAAGCACAACTCCACACAGCATGGCCAGTGGTGTATCAACAGTTAGGAGTTACAGACAGTGTAAGCAATAGATAACAGATAATGCAACACACCAGAGGTTGGAGGATGCAACAAAACAAGGCATTGACATTGGTCAGGTCAGGATAACTAACCTTGGACATAGTAACGATTAGCAGGTTGGATACAAAAATTTGTTAAGTGTACTTAAACTTGTTGGCAAATAGGTAAGGCCTAGCTAGGTAATAGTAGGAGGGATTGTGCTGCATGCACATAGATAAGTGCTCATGAGGTATTTACGAAGGTCGCTGTTAAAGACCTGGTGAGACTGAGCGAGACTTAACTGCTACAAGTATAGAGTTCCATAGTTTGGGTGCAAACACTGAGAATGGCTGCTCGCCTATCTTTGTCATACATTTAGGGATGGAGTGGCCTGTCTCCAGACCTTAACAGGTATACGTCTTAACAAATTTGCAAGTGCAGGTGGTGTGCTGAATGTTATACTATCAACTGTGCAGCCTGCCATCCAGGTTTTATAGGAAGAAAGGGACAGCCATCCTAGAGTGGAATAAAGGAGGCAGTGATTGGTCCTTGGGGGCGCAGACAGGGCAAAGTGGCAAATGCTGTTATAACACGTGTTCCATTTGCTAAGGACCTTCTTGCTGGCTTCCAGGTAGGTAATGAGACCATAAGTAAGATTTGGATGCAGTACACCCTGTGCAATGGCTAGTCTTGCAGATGTGGTGAGGGTGTCTAATTTTATAGGCTAGTCATAATTTTAAATTAACAGACTTGCAGATAATGGGCAGATGGATGTTGAAGTCCAGGGATGGGTCCAGGGTGATTCCCAGGTATTTAAATGACTTGGAGGAGGAGCAAGATGGCGGTCGAGCTGGACTGTTGCTTGCTGGCTCTCAAGCATTGAGAGCATGAAACTGTTCTACTTCCCTCATCTTACAATTTTGCTAATATTTTTAGCTGTAATTTTATTCCTATCAGAGTAATTCTGCCCAGGAGAGCTAATTTGGTATGTGTGTGCCTGGGTCGGTAGTCTCCGGCCTGGTACCTAAAACACTACGGCAAGGTTTATTTGATAGGGATTTAGTTGGGGCAGGTAGTGCTAGGCAGGGCATTGGAGTGAGTTAGGTTAGGAGTCTGCTTTTTTAATTTTTAGAAGTAGTAGTAAATCTTTTTTTATTCATCAGAATAAAGGGATACATAACATTCAGTTGAGCAAGCTCTTTTTCAGTGAAGTCCCAGGCAAGATTACAAGCAAGCATAAGTTACAACGTGATGAAAAAAATACAATGTACATCAATAATGAACAGCACATTACAAATTTGTAAAACATATCGATTGATCGGAAGTCGGGCATTACATTGACTACAGTGGGTAAAGCTATTTATCCAATTCACATTCCATGTGTTCAGGTCAGCTAAACAAACAGTGGGTCCACTTGTGGCCTGCAGGCCTTTTACCTTAGTACCTGTATTCCCCTGAGAGATTTCAAGACATCAAGGTTGCTGTTGTCTGGATCTTCCCAGTGACTTGTGTCTGAGCAGAGCTCTCTCCCGATGCCAGCGACCACCGAGGAGTGATTGCCCAGCTGTGTTGTCCAGCTTTGAGGGTGCCAGAGTGGTGTTCTCGGACAGCAGATTGTACTCCACTGCTGTCTGCTTTCCAGCAGAACGAAGGCCAGTGACAGGGGCTCCAGAGTGAACTGAGGTGCCTATTAAACTTCTTACGAGAGGGCCAAAGGAACTGTGGTGTCATTGGTTTGGCCAGATCCATCTCCCATGTAATTCTAGTGGAACGATGGCTGGTGAAAGGGGCTCCAGAGTGAACTAAGATGCCTCTTAAACACCTTACAAGAGGGCAGAAGGAACTGTGGTGTCATCGTTTCAGTTGGATCTATCTCCCATGGCATGCAGACGTGAGGGCTCCATCCGCCGCGGTTTCCTTTCCTCTGGGAAATTCTGGACAGCCGTGGAGTGTGTACATGGAGCCAGTAAAAACTGTGGCCACCTGGGTGAACATGAAGGGGTGACATTTCCTGACATTTTCACGGGTCTCTGGAGGAGTTTAGTTTGGGTGGCCAGTGGTGTCCCTGATGAGGTAACTTTTTGCATGTTTCTGATGAACTGGGGCGAGTGAGAGTGGCCCTGTGTTTTCCTGGTCCTGCATTTTCTTGGGTGCTATATTGGTGCAGTTGTTTCCTGCCCAGCCTAGAATTGGTGTTGTGAGAGGGCCCTGATAACTCTATGGACTGAGTTCTGGAACATTTTTCCTGACAAATTCGGATTATTCATACCTCTATGTTATATACCCTGTCTTGTAGGGTTCATTATTCCAAGTCCTGCAGGCTGCTCTCCTGGAGCATTGAACTGCTGCTGTTTACCTGTCTCCTGTTTTAGGGGTTGGGTTCGCTGTGAGTTGTTGGGCGAGTGTGGTTTTTTTAGGTAATTGTGTGTTTATGTAGTGTGGTTGGCTAGATAAATTTGTATATATATGTGTGTGTGGGGAGCGGTGTCTGTGCAATATAGTTAGGATTGCTGTGTTCGTGGAACATTGTTGCTGGTCAGGATGTGTTTAGGGAGGTATGGCAACCTGGAGCGGGCCAGGATCGTGTACGAGGCGTCCCAACTGCTCAGTCGGTTGCCCTTCACTGACCTCCCTGTGTCCATCATGACTGCTCGTCACTGCTGGGAGGTCAGAATTAGGAGGGGCCGCATTGATCGGGTGTGGTGGGGCACCTCAAGCATGTCTGTGGGGGGCAGAATAGGAGTGGTCAGGTGCAGAAGGCTCCCTGGAGTTTGTCGGCACAAGGGAGAGGGCATACGAGTTTGATGCCCATCCCCAGGGTTCCCAACAGACCATGTGGGCAGGTAGTCAAAGGGGCTACATTGTCCACCAGTCCACTGAGGGCAGTGCTTTGTAATGCCAGATCGATCAGAAACAAAACCGTAGTTATAGCGGACTTTGTTTCTAGGGTCAATCTGGCTTGCATCACAGAGACCTGGGTGGGAGATGATGCTGGCCCGGTTTTAGAGGCTGCCATCTCCCCTGGATACTCTGTAATACACTGCCCCAGAGTGGAAGGCAGGGGCGGGGGGTGTGGCCATGTGTTTTAGATCTGAGCTGGGCTTCACCGTGCACCCAGTTGGAAGGCTGGGTTCATTTGAATGTGTGGCCGTTCGTGGGGGTCTGGACATAGGTTTCAGGATTTTCCTGATTTACCGCCCACCTGGGGTGGCGGGAGAATTTCTGCAGGAAGTTGCTGATTTTGTCATCGGTGAAACGTTGGAAGCACCCAGATGTTTAATTCTGGGGGATTTCAATGTTTGGGATGATGTCGACTAAACATCTAGGCTTGGTTGCAACCTCCTCCAGACAATGTTATTGCTGAGCATGTCACAAGAAGTTTCTTCCATGACCTATCAGGGTGGTCACATGTTGGACCTGGTTTTTTCACTGGGGCTTGAGATAAATGATCTCAAGACTGATCAAGACTCTTGGTCCGATCATTGCACAGTGGAGTTCTCATTCAGAGCCCCCCTCAAGAGATCCCCCCCCCGCTAAGATGGTTAGCTACCGCCCTTTGAGGTGTTTGACCCCGGAGGGTTTTCTGGCAGTAGCTGACCTATCTAGAATGGGCAATGCATACGTTTGGGGGGGCGGGTCCACAGCTGTTGCCACCTATAACAAGGCGATGTCTGCTGTGCATGATACCCTTGCACCAGTCTGTGTGCGACCCAAGTCTTCTCTCTTGAGGTCCCCTTGGTTTGATGGGAGCTCAAGGCGATGAAAACTATGGGTCGGAGGTTAGAGCACTACTGGCGAAAGACGGGGGTGGAGGAGGACAAACTGACCCTGCATGCTCACTGTTGTGAGTACTAGGGGGCAATCAACCGTAAGAAGGCAGAATTCCTGTCCAGGGAGATTGCTGCTGGGAGGAACTGACCAACTGTGCTTTTTCAGACTGTAGACAGGCTGCCAGACTCGGCCTATCTGCAGCTGAAAAATACTTTTTCAAATGAATTATGTGAGGAGTTTGCTCAGTTCTTCTCAGACAGAGTGTCTGGCATCTGGCAAGGAATTCTGCCAGTGAGCCACACTATGGCCGACAGTGATCGCCTTGGGCGTCCAGAGAACACTTCACCTGGTTAGGGTGAGTTTAGACCAGTGGAGGTGGCTGAGGTTGCTTCCACGCAGAAGGCACACACATTGTGAACTGGAGCCAGTGCTGACACGTTTCTTGATGGGATGCACCGACTCCATTGGCCTAGTGTTTACTTTGATTGTCCGGTGCTCCTTGTCAGAGGGGGTTTTCCCTGATGCCTTGAAGGAGGCATTGTTGAGACTCCTTCTGAAAAAAACATCATTGTACCCTGATGTCAAGGCAAATTACAGTCCTATCTCCAACCTCCCTTTTTTGGGCAAGGTTGTAGAGAAGATTGTGGCACTTCAGCTTGAAGGGCACCTCTTGGCCTATGATCTATACGAGTCTTTCCAGTCTGGGTTTTGAGTGAAGCATAGCACTGAAACTGCGCACAATGACCTTCTCAGCCTTTGACACGGTGGACCATTGTGTGTTACTTGACTACCTGAGGGAATCTTTTGGACTCACTAGAACAGTAAGCGGCTGGTTTGAGTCCTATCTTACAAACAGGAGGCAAAGGGTAGTGATGGGAAACTTCTTCTCCTCCCCAGCCTCCTGTCTTATGGAGTTCCTCAAGGATCGATCTTGTCACCAATGCTGTTTGCCATGTACATGCTACCCCTTGGAAGCTCATTAGGAAGTATGGCTTGGGTTTTCATTGCTGTGCCGATGATACCCAGCTATAGCTTTTCTTTTCCCCTTGAACATCCAACGCAGTGCATGTGCTAAATAATTGCCTAGCAGAAATCAATGACTGGATGGCCTCCAGCTGTTTGCAACTGAACCCTGATAAGACAGAGGTACTAGTTGTGGAGTCGAACAGAGGGCATGATAGGTTGGCCTCGGGGGCAGAAACAGGATTATTTCTGGGATCTGTACCATTGAAGGCCTCCTCTATTGTGTGGAACCTGGGCATTATTCTGGATAGTGGTCTGATGCTTGAGGCTTAGGTGTCGGCTGCTGTCTGTGTCAGTTTCTACCATCTGAAGAATATTGCTAGGGTTAGGCCCCTAGTTCTGCCTCTGGATCTCCCAACTTTGGTACACGCCTTCGTGATGACAAGGCTTGATTACTGTAATGTGCTCTACCTCAGGGTCTCTAGGGGTACCCTCCGACGGCTTCAGCTGGTGTAAAACACAGCTGCCAAGTTGTTGACATGGCACTCTAAGTACTGTCACATCACCCCGGTGCTGCGGGAATTGCACTGGCTGCCAGTCAGGTGGAGGGTCATCTTCAAGGTGGGTTTTCTCACCTTTAAGGCCTTACATGGATTGGGCCCTAGCTACCTGGCAGACCTTCTCACACCAGCCGCCTCAGTCCACTCCCTACATTCCTCCTCTAGGGGCCTCCTGGCAATTCCCAGGATGAGGTTAAAAATGGCCAGCGACAGAGCTTTTAGTGTCACTGACACAATCCTGTGGAATTCACTTCTATCACCTGTAAGAGAGGCCCCTTCATCAAGGTATTTAAGGTCCCCTGATTTTGCTGCAGGACATCGTCTGCCTGACCGCCATATAGATTGTCCTGAATTTTTTTTTTTAATTAGTTGTGTTTTTAATTTATTTATTCATTTTGATATTTATTTTTTATTGCTGTATTGTTGTTGATGTCGTGTTTTCTTTTGAACGGTGCCCAGAGCCTCTGGGATTGGGTGTCTTTTAAATAAAATGTGCCCTGCCTTGAACAACCTTGAGTGGTATTCCATGTGGACCAGGGATGGTAAGTGAGGAAGAACAGGCTTTGGGTCTAGGCACAGAGCTGAAAATCATGGCGACTTTCTTCTTTGAGTTCAGCAGTATGGTTTCCTTTAGCCAAGACTGTGTGCCATCAAAAGTCTTGGTCAGTCTCAAGTTAATGACTGATAGATCCTCGTCACAGCTATATACAGCACCATGTCATCTGCGTAGAGTAGTGCTGAGCATGGGTCAGCTAGGGTGGGTAACTTGTCGATAAATAGGGAGAACAGTAAAGGACCTAGTATTAATCCCTGAGGGACCCACACATTGGTGGGGGTGAGTTACGATTTGGTTTTATCAATCTGAACAAATTGTTGACATCCAGATAAGTAGCTAACCATCCAGGAGGTAGGTGAAGGTGAGAAGCCCAATGAGGTAAGTTTTTCTAACAGCAGAGGGTGATCCACAAGGTTGAACGCTTTCGTGAGGTCTATGAAGACTGCTCCTGTTAGAATGCCCTTGTCCATGGCCATCTTTACCTCATTCATGAACTGAATAAGGGCAGTTAATGTGCTGTACACCTTCCTTAAACCATGTTGAGCCTGTGATAGAAGGTTGTTTAGTTGCAGATGTTCTGTTACCTGAGTGGCTACGACCTTCTCCAGCAGTTTGTTCAGGACTGATAAGATGGCTATGGGGTGGTAGTTCTCAATATTCTTGGTGTCTCCTTTTTTGTGGATTGGAACCACCCTGGCAATTTTCAAGAGCTTTGGGACAGTCCCCGTGGTCAGGGACAGGTTGAAAAGTCTGGTGACTGGAGCAGCTAGTCATGGGGCAGCCATCTTTATAAATCTCAGTAGTAGCTCATCCGAGTCTGAAGATCCATAGGCTGGGACTGACTTTTAGGAGATGTAGAACTTCAGCTATGGAGGCAGTCCTGAGATTGAAAGAAAGGGCGGGGGCTGAATCATCTGTACACTCCTTGGTAACTGAGGACTGACCCATCTGATGCGTATACTCCTTGAGGTCAGAGAAGTGTTTGTTTAGTGAAAAATACCAATATTTCAGTATAAGCCAATCATAAAACAGAATAACAAGTTGATAACAAGGTGTGGTGTACTTTTCCACAGCTTGCTTCATTTCTTACCCAATATTTCTTGATACATATGCCAGTGGGTCAATCTGACCTAGGTGAAACAGAGTTTCACTCACACCATAGCAACGTATAACAACTTAAGGCTTGCCTTTTCAGGTTGTTCGAAAATTCAATGCCTAAACATGCTGATATCTTATACTTTGCCTAAGCATGCTGTTAACTTATACTTTGTACAAGCATGCTGTTTGATAAGGCAAATGCACACCATCCTTAGAAAGATTCTTTCTAACATTTTAATATTCCTTCTTAAAGAAGGTGATTACAAAACAGTTAGTGGAAATATACAGAAATACTACAGTGCATGGAATTTTCCACTTTAAAGAAATATTACACTACAATCCTTACATATTGTGAACTTACACATTTTAATATAAAAGATGAAAGCTAAATATTATAAAATGTGAAATATTACAAATATAAAGGTGATTAAATGTTATACTACAACCCCCCCCGTGACTCTCTAATTGGAGATCATATGAGACATTGTTGCCATCGTAACATTTGTATTTGGCAAATCATGTGTTTCATCTTATGATACAAGAGCACTTGTATAATAACAAGAACACAGATTACTGCAATACTGCATACTACCACTATTAGGGTTGGACTAATACCCACAACAGCTATACCCAAATCCCACCAGGATATAATAGGGATATAAAATGACTGTCTTTTTACCTCTTTAGCAGAGGACTTTTGTTCAAAAATAAGTCCTTTAGTTTGCTGATGATACATCAAGGCACCAAGTGTCATTTTATCAATTTGGGGTAATGCGTAATGAGGTGGAGTTGCCAAATCAGTGAGTAAATCCAAGGCCATACTGGAACCATCAATTTGGGTAACATTTGTTTGGCTATAGGCAGGACGTTTCCAGAGGATCCAATTTGCAACCAACCAGGTTTTGTCACTACACCCCCATACATTCTAAGATTGACCGGCAATTACACACCATGATTGGTTCCATCTCATAGCTTGGCAGTATTCATTTGCAGACGTTAGAGTAAACTTACATTGATCAGGAAACCATGGGGCAGTTGATGTCTCTTCCCCACATATCAAGGTTTCATGTTCTTGTACACACTGTTTAGGTAATACAACATATTTATTGTGAACTGTGATAATATCACCTGGTATTTGGAGTCTCATGATCTGGTCATGTATTAATACTCCCAAATTACTGATTTGCCACGATATTTTTGGTGGTTCAAAACATACAGATATTATCACTAGTATGGGAATCACATGTCACAGCACTTGTGCATATTGATTTGGTGAATTCCATACTTTAATCATGGCCAAGGGTGGCATGATCACATTGGGATGATCCAATAATCGAGTCACATTATCCTTGCCTA
Organism: Neoceratodus forsteri; assembly: GCA_016271365.2. Taxonomy (NCBI): domain Eukaryota; kingdom Metazoa; phylum Chordata; order Ceratodontiformes; family Ceratodontidae; genus Neoceratodus; species Neoceratodus forsteri. The sequence continues at coordinate 444,374,883 of JADMNL010000023.1, forward strand.
TGCCTAAGGGTAACCAATCGGTCTCAATTCCATTTAACTCATTAACTAGATAAGCATGTGCTTCTGCAGCTAATTGAGAGCAAGCTAATTCTATGTAGCTGTCTCTAGACATGTTAGAAAGTGAGTTATAAAAATGGGCTATTTGAGAAATAATTTTAAAATTCTGTAAGATTTCTTTAAATGCAAACCAGTCAATCTCTTCATTATCAGCTGCTAATTTCACAGTAGTTGATAAAGGTCCAGTAGCCATATTTCTTAAAGTCATTCCAAAGAACAAATATGACCCTTTAAAACCATTGAATCAACACCATTAGCAATTCCTAATCCTGAGCCTAACCAGCCCCACGTCTCTCTTATGACGAGATAAGCCTGGTGATGCTTGTGCAGGAATTTTAAATGACCACTTTCTGTGTCTCTCATGCTATTGATTCAAAGTACTGTTATAATACTGTTGCCACAACAATACTGAAGTCCGAGCTTTACATTGTATCAGTAATCATGGAAAAGGAAAATGTAGCAAAACATTTTAATACTCTAATTTACATGGATAATATAGAGGATATACATTCTGCATCAAAATAATACCATCAGATGGGGGCAAGAATTTTGGCCCTGATATACCTTGTTTTTGATATACTATTTTCCATGCAGCAAAATTGCACCATGCTGTTAAATTAACATTACAGGACATATCCGGCCATTGTGCATTAGTAGTATATGTTAACAATGCATATTCATCGGTCAGTGACAATACCGTGAAAAATTGTTTTAATCCTACTGTATAGTTCGCTACAATAGATGTATTGTATAAAAAATGCCACATATTACGTCTTGAACCATAAGAATACTTCAACGCAGTTGTATTTGATGGATATTGTAATATGTCTTTTAAGTTCATTTGCAACAAGTCTTGTTCTTTTTTGGTTAAATAAGTCGTATCCCCCAAAGTAAACCGGATATAGATGCCTTTTTGGGCTGTTGTGTTGACAACACACATTGCTGTGCCAGGCCAGGCTTCTGATGAACATCCCCATATTGCATATTGACATTGTCCATAGCGAATAAAGTACCATTTCATAAGAAGATAACCAGTATGTTCATCTCGTTCTCACAACAATACTGGAATACCCCATACAGTACGATTAGCATAGTTCTTGTTGTATAAACTGTTCCATATGTGCCCTAGGCATCCATTTTGGTCAGAAATTATCGGAATCAATAAGGCACTGCTCAGTACAAGCAAAGGAAACATCATTGTCTTTCACCTATTGGGAAAAACAGAGCAGTATCAATTGTTATCATTTAAAGGCTGATACAATTTACATTGGTCCACATGGACCCATTTGGTCTCTGTAGACCCTTGTCGAATTTGACGAACTTGAATAACCAATGGCCCTAATACATCAATAACCATATAGGGTCCCATCCAATTAGTATCCCATGGTCCTTTTCAACCAAAATTTTTAATCATGACGTGATGACCCCTTTCAATGGACGGTATCACTTTTTCATCATGTCTCTTTTTGTTTTTCCAATGAGTCTGTGCCATATTTCTGGCAGCACGTGGTAGGTACAGATTTAATTGTTTCTGCAACTGTTGCAAAAACACATCAGTTTTGATACGGTCTAACACAGGTGTAGACAAATCTAGATCTGAAGGATAATACAGCCACATATCTTGTCCAGTCATCAATTGATATGTGCTATAGCTAGTACTCTTGTTTTCCATACCTCTAATACCCATTAGGATTCCTGGTAAGTGTGTCACCCAACCTTTACCAGTATCCAACACCGCCTTTTTCAGTGCATTTTTCAAAGTGCGGTTTAACCTTTCTACCATTCCTGAGGATTGTGGATGGTAGGGTAAATGCAAGCATTGAGTGACACCTAAGATATCACACAAAGCTGTCATTATTTTCACTCTAAATTGAGTCCCTCAGTCACTGTCAAGGATTCTGAGAAAACCCCAATGTCAGAATACTTGTTCCCACAATGCTTTTGCAGTAGCTGTAGCACTATCAATTTGTATGGCCAATCCTTCTACCCATTTGGAAAAATATGTCAACAGTGACTAATAAATATCGGAACCCCCCCTTTTGCAGTAGGCAAGGGCCCCACATAATCAGTTTGTAAGCTGGACCAAGGACTGTCTGCCAGGGGTATACGCCCTAACGGAACCCTTTTTCCAGGCACTGGAGGATTCATCTGTGCACAGATGAGACAAACCTCCAGGCATTGTTTGACATCTTTTCCCATTTTTTTGCCACAAATATTTTTGTGCCAACATTTTACAAGTTTTATGGAGCCCACAATGGCCCCCAATTCTGTGATTGTCCTTGATAATATATTTTCTAAATGAAGCTGGTGGGATCCACTTCCTAAACCCTGGTTGTCATTCCCATATTACCATATCTTCCCATATGGTAACATGTTTGGTGGTACACTGTCTTGTATCTTTCCATTGGTTCCGACAACCAAGAAGCCAATCATCAGCATCTTGGATTCTTCCAAAACTAGGGACTTGTGATAATGCTGATATCCATTTTGGATGATTTTTATCATACTCTTGAACTTCCCACAATTGTGTAGAGTCACCTCCTAGAGGGTCTACCCATAAGTTTGTTTCGCAGCTATTTGAGCCAAATTATCTACCAAATTATTGTTTAGTTCATGGATATCTTTTGGATTCTTTTGGTGAGCTCTGACTTTACAAATAGCAATTCTCAATAGGGTTTGAGCTCCTATGTCCCATATATGTTGTAATATGGGGGCAAAAGCCACGGGTTCACTGGTGGCTGTTCGCATGCCTCTTTTCATCCAAATAGGAAGAAAATCTAACAAGGAATTGACAACAAAAGCTTCCAGTCCGAGAAGATATTAATGGCTTCCTTTGGATTACATATAATATAGCTCAGCGTGCCTCCAATTCTGCTCGTGGGGCAGAAAATGATGACGGACATCGTACTAAAATTTCCTGATTTGTTTCAGGGGTGCAAATAGCATACCCTGTATGGAAATGGCCATCATCCCAAGAGTGGGAGCCATCTACATACATATCAATACCCCTAATATTAGGTTCAGCAGCAAAAATTGGTTTATATTCAATACCCATGACTTCCCCACAGTCATGCGCATCTCCCTCCCACGCCATTAACTCTACCAACATGGGGGCAGTACATTTTTCTACAGTGATATTTTTCTCTTGTAGGGCCAATGCCCATTTTACCAGTCTCTGAGAGGATATGCCCCGTACATCCTTTTCTAAGAGAAATTTTACAGGTGTGTGTGAGGTTTGCAAAACAATGTGATTAAACTCTAAAATATGTTCAGTAGCTTGTATTGCCCAATATACAGCTAATAAGTATTTTACACATTCTTCATAGGGTTTCTCTACTGGAGTTAATACTCGAGAAAAATATATAACTGGATGTAATGTCACTGATTGCTTTTGTAACAGGATGGCATTGATCACTTAATCAGTAGCATGTACCTGTGGTACAACATTTGATGACTGAGAAGGGCTAATGAGGGCAGGAGCCATCATTAGTGCTTGTTTTAAAGCCATAAAAGACTGCTGATGCTCTGGTTCCCACTGGAGGATATCTGTTTCTTTTCCTCCCTTTAACAAATTGTATAGTGGTTTTGCCATACTAGAAAAAGCTTCTATAAAATCCCTACAGAAGCCTACCATTACCCAAAACTGTCGAAGTGCTATCTTCATTTTAGGTTGTAATTGTTGTATGACCCGATTCTTATCTGGATCTATAGTACGTCCTTCCTGATTAATACAAATCCCTTAAAAGGTGACTTGTGATTGCTCAATTTGAGCTTTGCTTGGGTTCAATTTTAACCATCCTTTCTGTAGTACAGTTAACAACTCATCTAATTGTGACTGTAGCTATTTCAGTATTACACATATTTCATCATACGCTTCCTTGGGGAAAGCATATTGTTTTTGGGAAGGGGGGTCTGGTCCTTCAATTTGGACTTCCATATTAGACACCCTGCCACACTCTGTAGCATTTTTAGCCCAAATTGTTTCATGTTGCTTGATAACATGTACTATCCACTGAGGTATATGCTCCCATAATTCCTCTAAATGGTAGATTTTTAATGATTTCACAGTATATATACTATGTGAATCATCCACATTTGGTCTTAGATTAGTAGTACTTCCTTTCCATAAAATCATGTTACTAAGATCTACTACTAAGCCACGTTGTGCCAGAATGTCCATACCCATGATGGCACCTTCATGAGTATTACATTTCCAGAACATACATTTCAACTGCTCTTCAGCAATCTGGACCATGACTGGTTTTGTTAGGTATGCTGTTACCCCCGAAGCCCTGCAAACTTAGTTGCCATTTCCCATGGGTTGTTAAGGGCATATCACTATCTGTAATGCAAACTGTAGCTCCAGTATTGACCAGTATCACAGTTTGGCAGCCCCTGACCATAGTCGATACAGTAGGAAGACCCTCCCAGTCCTCTACCAATTTCCCTAGGACTTGGAAGTTGGGGGGCTTCATCCCGTCATTGCCCTAATTGTATCAGTTCTTCCTCATCAGGTTCCTTTTTAATGGCTGCCACAGCCTTAGTATTGATCAAATTACTGAGCATTTCAATAGATTTTTGCAAGACTGCCTTACCACCTGGTTTAGCACTATTACCAGGGTTTTGTGCTCATCTCCTTTCCAATACCTGTTGTTGTTTTTCCCGACATGTCTCCACCTATTGCCCAACAATCTCATTTAAAGTGTCCTACTTTATTACAATTATTACAAGTATATCTACTCTTACCTTCTGTTTTGACAATAGCGGCTACTCTCCGCTTGTTCTTTCCCTTTTCTGGACTTTGCTCATCTTGTTGCATTCGCCAGCAATCAGTGAGCAGTTCTTCCTTTTCTGCGCATGTCTTGGCTCATTCACATAACATGCGAATCGATGCAGGGACCAATGTAACCTGCCAATCGATTAAACTCAGAAAAGGTTCTTTATCCTTACCAAGGTCTGCCACACCCCCAATAAGTGGTGTATGCAACATATAATCAATTAATAAACATGACTGGGGACTCTCCTGGGAGTAGTTGTACTTCATAGATCTTACCCCAGTCATTGTGGGACACCCCATGCATTGACTGTAATGCTGCTTGAATTTCATCTATAGTTAAGGATGTAAATCTGTCACGGAGGTCACGGAAATCATGATATTCAGGTGCCTCCATGACTTTTGCCTTTTTTGGCGGTTTCCTTTTTGCACAAGTGCAGTAGCACGCTGTCCATCTCGAATGCGCATGCGCGAGTGGTGTGATGCTCTAGATCCTGAGAAACAGCCCCTATGCAGGTGCTCACATACTGGCACCATCTGCTTTGCTCATGCAGTAATTTTCAATGGGAGCACAACCAGGACTCGTGGGGGCTTCTCCGGTCGCCAAATCAAGTAAAAACATGATCAGATGACATTCTGACTGCCTGCATTTGAGGGAGGATTGCTGGCAGCCTGGAGGGGGAGGTAACAGACAGTCCAGTGAAGTGTTGAATTGGGGAGGGCAAAAGAGTGAACGTGTGGGCCTGTGTGAGTCTCTGCCTAGAAAGTGAACTGTGGAGAGTTCAGTCTGAGAAAGAGCCAGATAGTGAACTTGTGGAGGGAGTGACCCTGCAAAAGCTAAAGGCAGAGGGACAGAATAAAAACTATCTTCTTGTATCCCTGTATCTGTATTTGAGGGAGGATTTGCTTGTGTGGATGCAAGAAAGCCACAAGCAGCAGCAAAACTGAATTCCTGGACTGGGGAGAGTGAAATTGTGAGCTGTTGCTTGTGTTTTGCATTGAAACTGCTAAAGGGAGGAGGAATAAAATAAAAATAACTTCTATTGGACAGCACTGCTCAAACAGCATGTCAAGAAAGCACATCAGTTGAGTGGGTGGGTGGGTGCTCTGGATTAATTTCATGCTGTTAAAAGAAACACTTTCAAGCAAAGGGCAGGGAATTTAATCTGAGGCTTTAGAGTGCAAAATATACAGTAGAAAATGTTTGGCTGATGAAACAGCAGGTGAAGAGCAGCAGTTCTTGAAGAGAGGTGGAGTGCAAGAATTTCCACAGAGAGATACCCCCACCATATTTCATCCTGCCAGGGTCTGGAGAAAAAGTGAACTTTGTGCAAGCCTTAACCTGCCTTGCATTGACCTACAGCAGGATCACAGTGCAGGAGCAACAGACTGCTCCAGAAACCTGACTAGGGACAGAAGAGAAGGCCTACAGTAAAAGTAAGGTAAGGTCACTTCTTTTTATAACAGGTGTGTGTGTGGGGGGGGGTAGACACTGTGCATTTAAGTGGATTTTCTAAGCAGCAACCCAAGCTTGTTTGACAAAACAAAATATGTAGTTCCTGAGTGTTGTCCAGGCCACACCATATGTTGCTGCCACCTGGCTCTGTGTGTGAGCCAGACACCCAAGAGGGGTTGCTGTGCTGCCCTGCCACCAAGATAGACAGAGAGCTAAGTGAACTCCTGCAGCAGCGTAATGTGGGCGTGCTTCACTCAGATCCATGGTGGTGTGCAAGGGAGTGTATGCTGCTGCCTAGACAGTGCAGCTTAAAAGGAAGACATTTAAGTGACAGTGAACTGAGGTGGCATGCATGGTAGGGTGGGTTTTGTTGAGCTGGGGTTTTGCATCCTAACCCAGCAAAACCCACCCTGTCGCCACCTCATTCTTCACTGAAATGTCTCCACTAGCTGCACTGTTTTCTCGCAACATACACCTCTGCACACCACCATGGATCTAGTGACAAACCCACATTACATTGTTGCATTTGTCCTGCCCAGGCAGGACTTGAGTCTGAGAAAGAGCCATAAAACAGATAATTCGGCACTGTCACCATGAGTTGCTGCCACCTGGCTCTGTGTGTGAGAAAGACACCCAAGAGAGTTGGTGTGGTGCCCTGTCGGTGAGCTTGACAGAGAACTAAGTTAACTTCTGCCTGAGCAGGACAAATGTAGCCATGTAATCTGGGTCTGGGTCACTCAGATGCATGGCGGTGTGCCGGAGGTGTATGCTGCTGCCTAGACATCACAGCTTAAAAGGGAGACATCTCAGTGACAATGAACTGAGGTGGCATGCATGGCAGGGTGGGTTTTGTTATGCTGGGGTTTTGCATCCTAGCCCAACAAAACCCACCCTGCCATGTACGCTACCTCAGTTCGCTGTCAGTGAAATGTCTCCCTTTTAAGCTGCACTCCACAATCTGGGCATGGGTGGCTCACTCACCATGACGTTAAGATCTGTGCTATTCATGTTGTTGCTATTTCCATTTTGTCTTTCTCACAGACATCAGCAAAGCAAGTAATGGTCTGCTTTGCCTTTTTTTCTACTTAGCAAGCCTCGTCTGGGGGGAAGCTCATAGCATGGGACGTGTGGTGGTCCTACCTGTTAGAGAGTGAAGAGACAGCCTGCAATAGCGACGATCAAGATCACAGAGATAGTCTCAGAAGATCAGCAAAAGAAGTTTGGGTGTTAGCCTGAAGTGACCGTCCATCCTCCATCCATCCATCCATCCATCCCTCTCACAGGCTCCCTCATCCTTCAAAGAAGACACTAAATAGAAGATCAACATCAGATAAGTTTGTACATAGTCAGAAGTACATATGCAGTACATAGTCGTCTGTTGTACTGTACCATCAGTTGTTGAGACAGAGCTGTAATTTAAAAAAGCACTGTGACACAGAGACAGTTTTATAGACATTTATTTCATGAGACTGTGTGATCTAAACTGTCAATTTACAGAGCACCAGCTATTTGTTAGATTGTGAATCATTTCGAGACTGCAAGCATGTTGAGCATGTAGTACTGTATATTGTCTACAGCTGAATGTTTTGTGCATAGAAACATTTTAAAATACAGTAGTAGTAGTACTGTAATTCAATTTTCAGCTTTGAAATTAAATCTCAGAGTCAGGATTAGAATCAGTGGAATCACTGAAGCAGACAATTTTTGAAAATGGAGGTAGCTGCACAACATCTGAGGGGAGAAATTATTCTTCTGACAAATATGTCAAATCTAAGATTTCAAAAATGAGCGTAAATGAACACTGTGCTCAGTATGCTAGTAATGTTTTTCATGTGAGTGATGGCAAACTCTTTTGTTCTACATGCAATGTGCCCGTGGATTTCTCAAGAAAGACACGCTGTGACAAACATTTGGGTAGTACAGTGCATCAGAGGAAATGTAAAAGTGTAGAGCAAGCAAAGTTGCAAGGTGTAAAAAAACAAACTGTGACTGAACTGTTTAGAAATTCAACTGAGGAACAGTTACATAGAAGAACGGAGCTTTACAAATTAACCGAAGCTTTTACAGCAGCCAATATTCCATTACACGTTCTTTACAATAAATCTCTCAAGTCCTACTTTGAAAATGGGCTGAAATACATTAGGATAATCCCCACAGCCCATCGGCTGAGACAATCTTATTTACAAAAAGTGTTTGAGGGTGACAAATTTCCTATAAAACATCAACTTCAGATGTGTAGTGGGGTTAGTATTGTATGTGATGAAACCACAGATGCTGAAGATAGAGAAGTGTTTATTGTTCTTGTTGTACCAACAGTTAAAGCTTCTGACAAGGGTGACAGTTCCAATTCCACTACAACAAATTCAAGTGAAACAGTGTTGTCGGCTATTTTGCTTGACTGTGTCATACTGGAGAGAACGAACTATAAAACTGTTAGTCAGGCTGTCATAGATGTGCTTCAGAAGTATGAAGTTCCTTTTGATAAGGTTTCAGCTTTTGTGACAGATAATGCTGCATATATGTACAAAGCATGGAACAGTAGCTTGAAGAACTTGTTTTTGAATGGGTACATATCACTTGTACAGCCATTTGCTCAACTTAATTAGTGACATTTGGTGGAACAATTTTAAACTGGTTAACAGTTTCATTACAACTGTCAAACATACTTTTACTGCATGCCCACCTCGTAAAGCGAGATTTCATCAGTTTCTGGTGGACAGTGGTAAAAATGGCTGTGTTCCACCAGCTCCAGTAATTACTCATTGGAATAGCTGGTTCAATGCTGCTTTGTATCATTCCTCACATCTTCAGGAATATGTAGATTTCTTTGGAGAAGATGCAAATGAAAGTGCTGCTATTCAGGACGTTGTTGAGTTAGCACAGTCTGATGAAGTTAAGGGTGATCTACAGATTATGCTGCAGTATGCTCCTAGAATAATGCAGGCATTAATAAGTTATGAAGCAGCAGTTCCTATAGCTCGCAAAGTAATTGATGATTTAACAGATTTAGCCAATTGGGCACAGACTAGTTCTGAGCAGTGTGCACAGAGAGTAGCAAAGAAAGCTTTAGCTGAATGTGCAAATAAAATAAAGTCATACATTGCAGAAAATACGCATTCCAGGTTCTGTTAGCCAGCAGCTTTATTTTTTAGAGCTTGTCATATGTTTGACCCTAGCAGAGCAAAATGGCTCAACATGACTGAAGATAGCGTGTTTGATGGCATACCATTATTTGAGGAGAACATTAAAACAAAAATAGAATTTCGTGCATACAGAGATTTTTTAAAAGATGTTAATTGTAACAACATGATTAGTTTTTGGAAAAGTATGTCTGAACGATTCCCAGAACTGCACCCAAATTGCACTTCATTGCCTCTCAGTACCGGTAAATAGTGTGGATGATGAACACTCATTTTCAGCATATAGTGATGTACTGAGGGATGACCACAGACAAATTTGATCTTCAAACTTGTCTATGTACAACATGCTGTTCCAAAATTCTGAAAAAATGTGATTGTTGTTTTCTATGTCTCTGACTACAGTCCACGTAAGTCAGTAACTGTTTTGTGCTCAACATAGAAGATAAAATGGGACTAATTTTATTTGTTTTTTTACAACAAAATATGCCTCACTGTTGACCGTGCCTGTCATTTCATGTTACTTTTTTGCAGTCAGGTATTCAAGTTCACTTTGATGTGCAGGTAATTCAACACACCAGTTTGGCATATTGTTAACTGCAGATCTTGAAAATGTGTGCAAGGGATCAGTGGCATAAAAATGTTCTCTGTCACATACATCTGGGACTGCAGTGTTGTTGTCCAATGTACACATAGGTTTGGACAGAGCATGTCAAGTTGTGACTCTCTAGGTTGCTGTTTGTATGCACTGGAAGATGGAGCAGCTGGTAGTGCTTCCATAAATGCTGGATATGCTGCTGCAACAAAGCTTAAATGACTTAATCCAGAGCACCCACCCAGTGGCATGGACTGAAGTGATGTGGTCACTGCCACATCAGGTGCTAGGAATGCCACCCCTGTGAACCTAAACTCTATGAGAGGCACCTCAGGCTCTCAGTTGTGCTCGTCTTCTTCTATAAAGCCCTGTGCTTGCTGTGCATAACAGTGACATCCCACTACACAGTGCTTCGGCTGCTGCAGCACATACTGCCATTGCCAAAGCTTCAGTAAAACAGATAAATGACTTAATCCAGAGCACCCACCCAGTGGCATGGACTGAAGTGATGTGGTCACTGCCACATCAGGTGCATGGAATGCCACCCCTGTGAACCTAAACTCTCTGAGAGGCACCTCAGGTTCTCACTTGTGTTCATCTTCTTCTATAAAGCCCTGTGCTTGTCATGCATAACAGTGACATCCCACTGCACAATGCTTTGTCTGCTGCAGCATAGAGTGCCAGTGTCAGATGTCTCAGAATTTTCTCTTTACCTATATGGTCTTAGGGCTTCCGTACTAAAGTTTTTCTCCATGCAAGTCTTAAATTATTTATAGGCAGATTAGGTTGTTGTTGTCGTGTTGTCGGTCATTCATTCACTTCTTGATTTCCTTAGACACAGTACTGTCTTAACAGATGCAGCTGGTACTAGTTTATTCTCCTCAGTGTCACAGGCCATCTCAGCATATGTTGTTTCAGGTACACTGCCATGCAAATAAAGATGCTGAGAGGGATGTCACAACATCATTCAAGAGCACAACAGTGTATGTTGTGCTACGTACATATACCAGCATCTGGTGGGACACTACTGTTTGAGTGCTTGGGGACCACAGGTTAGTGGGAAGTGTGTCTTTTCTGCCTGTCTGTAGCCCAAGTGCCAAAACAACCTTAATTTTACTTCAGCAACTTCTTGTAGCAAAGAGAGAGCGCATTTCAGGCAACACAGACTGATAGAGTTCTGTCACTGAATTAACATGTTATGGTTGCAATAAATAAGTTAAACACTGCAAACCTAACATGTTAATTCGGTGACAGAACTCTTGTCAGTCTGTGTTGCCTGAAACGTGCTCTCTCTTTGCTACAAGACGTTACTGAAGCAAAATTTAGGTTGTGGCACCTGGGCTGAAGACAGGCAGGAAAGACACGGCTTTGACACCCCAACAATATTTTCTTGTTCAGGTTGCAGACTAGGTTGGTCACCACCAGTTAATCGGACACCTAGCAGGTACTTAGGTGGTGGTCTTAACCTTTTTTGGGGGGGGGTCTGCCTTTCCTGTCTCTCGATCTTCAACAGCCCTGCCTACAGTACATGCTGTATTGTTTAAGAAGTTCTTGCGTGAGTTAAAAAACGCCACATAGATTTTGGTAAAAGCTGACCTGCTGTTACCAGGAAAACAAATAGCAGCTGGGTCAAAATCAATTGTTTATTTTCTTTCACTCCTTTCATGTTGTACATGCTGGAATCGATTCCAACAAGTTAAGCATTCACTTACATTTTACTGTTCCTCTCAGGAACAAATATTTGAATGTGTTACATGAAATTGGTATGCTGTGGTTGGTAAAACTGACACTCACATTACAGTGGCATTAACTGTCTGCTGTGGACCAGATCCATCCCATCTATCTCTATTGTGTTTCATTGATTCTGAAGGGTCCTGGACAGAGAGAAATATACTGCCCTACTAGGTCCATTTTGCATCATACAACACTGTGACTGCTGCACAGTGACATTTGAGATGTGCCCTACTGCTAGCATGTCACTTTGTTTTGATTGACCTCCCTGTGAACAGTAATTTAAGGAACAAATATATTCGTATACAAGTAATGCTGTTCCTCCTGTTATTTTTGGGCACAGCAGCCAGGTTGGGATTGGTTTGGAACTTTGGCCAAATGTTGTGGTTGGTAACACTTTGGATTTTGGCACTTTCATTCCTTACTGTACAGAACAGAAGTAATATAATGTATGAAATGCATTAATTCTGGACTGCAAACCAGAACAACACATAAATTTTATATAACAACAAGAATATATCCGTAAAGATGTATGACCTGGGCCAAATGGCACTCAATGTGAACACTTTCCTTAAACAGTATGAAAAAGCAATACATTCAATTATTTGTTGCTAAAACATTGTTTTATGTCTTGTTTTGTGTCTTAACTGACTTTAATAGTATATATATATAGTAATTGTATGTCACTAAAAAAGTGCCTGTGACTTTGCCATGACATTTGCACTTTTGTCCACTACCACCCCATGAATTTTTTTAAAAATGGCAGTGACCAAACCATGACTTTTGTCACTTTTTCCCATGACAAACTTACATCCCTATCTATAGTTGCCCAAGTTCCGTTATTTTCAGAATTAGCCTGTGTACTGACCATATTAGCCGGAAGGCTCTGGAGTAACACAGCAGATAGAGAAAGTGTTACTACTTTACATGCATCTTTGTTAGTCAGATTAAAGTTAGCTACAAGTGTTTTTAACTTGGAGCAATAAGGCACTGGATTTTGTCCTGGCTCCCACTTGCTGAACTGTTCTACCAATTGCATAGATTCTTGGATGGTCAAGTCTCGTTGTGAGAATTTTTGGACCATTTCTACCTTTTCGATAGCCTTTTGTACCTCCTTTTCTAGGATTTGTGCCTCAAGATCCTCCTCCTTTCCATTTTAGCCTCTTTGTGCCTTTCACACCCTCTAATTTCTCTTGTAACCTTTTCTTATGCTGCTCGTTTTCTGCTTTAGGAATACGAGTTGTGTAATTTTCAATGTTTACTGTCAGTAGCCTTATTTCCTCCTCTAATCCCTCCCTAACCTTAGGAGTTAACTTTTTCAACCGTTTACTTGGGCAGGGCAATTTTTCAGTTTCTCCTTTTGTTTTAACAATAAAAGGAGCCATTTTTCCTTTTCATTTTCGAGGGGGTTCTTCCTCACTCTCTGAACTACTAGAGCTTGAACTCTCTTCAGTCACTGCTTCATAGCCACAGCGATGCTTTGGCTGGAAGGGGTGCTACGCTTGTACCAGAGCCAGTTTATAGTTTTGAACTTCTGCACCCAATGAGGCAATTTGCTGCCTTAATTCTAGGGAGATTTGGCACCATAACTGTGCCTCTGCTTGTAATGTATACAAGGACTGTTCCTTATATGAGAGATCTTGGGCAGGCTCTTGATTAGCATGGTCTAATCTTTCTAGCGCCTGCAGTAATTGCCTAGTCAGTTCATTAATTTGTGACTGACTCTGTTTAATTAACAATTTAAGATTCTCTTCTAACTGATTATTTTTAACCCACAAATCTCCCCTTGTGCCACACTTAATTTATATTCTACGTCTTTTACTTCACTGGCACATTTTTGCATCTCTTTTGACTGGAGAACTAAACTTCTATTATGTTTTTCTTCATTTTCTAACATCTGCCTTTGTATATTACACATCCTAATTGTCATTTCACACTGATATTGTACATACATTTGACAGGTGTTGGCTATCTTGATTTTATTTAGTTTAAATTTTTCATTTATGTCTGTACGTTGCTTAGTAAAACATAAGTATGTATCTTCCTGTTGTTCAGGAGAGCGGTATGGACCTTCCTTTAAATGTGTTTCTAAAAATTTATGTAATATGGTATCCATACTTACATCTATCTTGTGGCTGGCAAATCACGTCTGATTTCACACCAGTCCCTCGTGAGTCCCTTGTTTGAATCCCTTCTGTACTTGATTGATCAGATCAGGTGCAGTAAGGTGTTCCATGCAGTTTGGCTTCTCTTCAGTTCATTTGATGTCTTCAGCAACCATATAGACTGTCTTCAGACATCCGAGTCACGGCACCAATTGTAATGTTGCATTGTGTTTGTTAAAGCATTTGACTCGAGCCTTCAGATTTCTTCAAAGAGTTTATTGCGGGTCATTCAGAGTAACTTGCATGTTCATTCTGATCATCAGTTTGGAGCTGAGCTACTCAGCTTACATACAGTGTTTTTATAAGCTAAATTCTACAATTCTTATCTTGAAAAATACCAACATTTCAATATAAACCAATCATAAAACAGAATAACAAGTTGATACCAAGGTGTGGTGTACTTTTCCACAGCTTGCTTAATTTCTTACCCAATATTTCTTGATACATATGCCAGTGGGTCAATCTGACCTAGGTGAAACAAAGAGTTTCACTCACACCATAGCAACGTATAACAGCTTAAGGCTTACCTTTTCAGGCTGTTTAAAAATTCAATACCTAAACATGCTGATATCTTATACTTTGCCCAAGCATGCTGTTAACATATACTTTGTCTAAGCATGCTGTTTGATAAGGCAAATGCACACCATCCTCAGAAAGATTCTTTCTAACATTTTAATATTCCTTCCTAAAGAAGGTGATTACAAAACAGTTAATGGAAATATACAGAAATACTACAGTGCATGGAATGTTCCACTTTAAAGAAATATTACACTACAATCCTTACATATTGTGAACTTGCATATTGTAATATAAAAGGTAAAAGCTAAATATTATAAAATGTGAAATATTACAAATATAAAGGTGATTAAATATTATACTACAGCAGGAGACTAGTTGTGACAGGTTGAGCTTTCCTAGCTTAGTGTTGAGTTTGTCCCCATCATTCCCCAACCAATTCAGATTGAGATTCCCCAGCAGAAGTTTATTCTTCCCCTTCAGTGACACCAGGTAGGTCATGACTGCAGTTAGATCATTTAAGCCACACTAAAGAGGGTTGTAAACACATTGAATATTAAGCTTTTTGGAGTTCCCAAGGTTGAGACACCATGGAGTATTTCACAGGCAGAATTAGTTGTTGCAGAGAGGGAGGTGATATTTAGGTTTTTCTTAAAGTAGAATGCAACCCCCCCACCTCTTTGCAGCACAGGGCAGTCAGCTCTGAGTAGCCTATAGCCCCTGAGTGCACACAGAGAGGCAGGAATATGTGACATTAGCTAGGTCTCTGAGAACCCAAGAAAGTCTGGGGAGTAATGAGATACCCAGGCTTCCAATTCTGCAGAGTTTGCTGTGAAGCTGCACACATTCATATGGACACTTTTAAGACCTTTGTTGGAGAACCATTGGGGAAAGGTTGCATGGCTGACCACTTGAGAAAGTCTTACTATATGCTGCCAAACTTCAGTGAAGAGTTTTAGTAAGACACGACTCCATGGGACCAAGAAAGGGGAGATAAGTAATGAGCAATATAGGTATATTACAGTTTGAATTAAGTGGCTTCTCCACCCCAGCCATACTGTTTGAGTGGACAAAGGAGGCATCATAGTTCAAGTTACTTTGTCCATTCCTGTCTGGTTTTTATGCAGTCTGTCAGGTAGATCAATGACAGTAACAGACACCCCACCCCCCAAAGTTGAGCACCATATTTTCACATACATAGTAGACACTGAGTAATAGCGGTCAGGGTTATAAGTACACTGGGACTCTTCTGATACAAACGGCTAGGGTAACACATTGTGTCCAGTGATAGGTAGCTATTTTGCATGTGAAGGCTTGCGTAACAAAATATTAAAATAACCTAAAATATCTGCCTGTAGCCAGAAATTAGGCATTCTTAAACCTCCTTTTTCTTTAGATAGTTGAAGTTATGACAGGGCAATCCTGTGGGGGGGAGGGGTGGTTCCATCAGAACATTCTTACTGCTTTATCTACCTCATCAAAAAGAAGTGCTTTAGGAACAAACACTGGTAAAGACTGAAATAAGAATAGCAATCTCTGCAAGATGTTCATTTTCAAAACATTTATTCTGCCTAGTAGAACCAAAGGCAAAGTTTGCCATCTCACTAGATCAGATTAAATTTTTTGCAGTACCATAGTGTAGTTCAACTCATAGGACCCAATTCCAAAAGGGATCCACGTGGACACAAGGTGCTTGCGCCAAACTGCAATGATGCAAGGTGCACCTTGCATCATTTGTTGCAGTATTACATATGCCGGTACACATTCTGTGCCGGTGAGGGAATCCACTGCACTGAAGGGGCACTGCACCCCCCCTTGTGACCTGCATCTGGCTACACCAGGTTGCAAGGGGGCTTGCACCATGGCAGGGCTCACATTTCTGATTCTGAAAGCCCCTCTGTGGCCATCACAAGGGGCTCCTTTTAGACCTGCCAGAACATAGTCTAAGCCCCTTATAACTGTGTGGGACACTGCTCCAAGTGGACTACCAGTGGGATCCATGGGCAGGGGGCACAGAGGGGCATAGGAAGGGTTCATGTGGCAGCTGGGATGTACGGGATTGCCTCGGCACCCAGGGGGTGCATATACCAGGTCATGGGCATATGCAACCTGCCGGGTGCTGAACCAATTCCCAACCTCCCTGTTGGCACACCAACCCACCCTATTTCCCCTCAATTTGCTGGGCACATGTGTACCTCTCTCACCATCACCACCAGTGCTGCCTGTCCTTTGTTGAGCCAGCGGGAGGAGTGCAAGTTCCTTGCGGCATGTGCCACAGCTGCACCACTCATCGGGCACTGTCCCACACTTGCAGCAATCCCGGGAGTTTGGCACAGGAACCCTGCTTTTTCTTGGAATATGGCACAGGGTGCATTATTCGAGGTGTGGAGTCTCACGTTCAGCTATCTGGCCATACAAAATTTGATCTTAGGTGTTTCTCGGGTACATCTCTGTGGAGGGACACTGACCACATTATGAAAATTGTGTGCAACGTGAACCATAAACTGCATGTCATCCTCCACATAGGCACAAATGACATAGCCTCTCACATGGTAGAAGAAACTAAACAAAACATAACAAATCTGGCCAGCAAAATTAATTCTCTTTCATCCAATCTCTCTTTCTCAGAGATCCTGCCTGTATGGGAAAAGGGCAGAATCAGGCACAGGATCAGAGAGAGACACATCTCCAAACACAATGCCTGGATTAAACAATGGTGCCAAGAAAATGGACACAGCTTTATTGGCAATTGGCACAACTTCTGGGAGCGGGACTTCTACAAGTTTGATGGTCTGCTCCTAAACAAGGAACTCAGGTGCTAGGACAAAAACTCGACATGCACATAGACCATTTAAACTAGTGAGTGGGGAGGAGCAGCAAGGACACCTCGTGGCAAGAAGGGCATCAGGAGCCCCTCCCCCACCAACAGCTAGTTCAACACAGGTCTCCTTTAGTGATCTCGGAACCAGTAGTTATCTAGACACTTCCCATAACAGGCAAAGGGATAAGTGTAATAGGCACAAGAGAAGCAATAGTGATATGCAGCATAATGATTCTACTACTTCACCACACCGCACCGCCCAAAACAGGGACAGAGAGCTATGTGTGCAAATGCACATAGTCTGTCAAATAAAATCTCTGACCTCTCTGCTTTAATGACAGAAGCCAAATTAGACTGGGTAGCAGTCATGGAAACCTGATTTATAGAGAACCATACCTGGGATGTCGCTATACCAGGTTCACACTTTTTAGGAAGGACCACATTGGAAAACGGAGGATGGGTAGCATTATATGTAAGAGAAGGAATCTCAGCAATAGAAGTCCAAGCAAACAGGGAAGACCAGAAGCTCTATGGGTCACCTTAGGAGCAGGGGACAAAGCCCCCATCTGAGTGGGAGTCGTATACAGACCTCCCTCCCAAGACTCTGACATAGACAAGGAGCTCCTGGAAAACATCTTCTTAATGGTCAACAAGAGAGACCTGTTATTAGTGGGGGATTTAAATCTAACTGATGTAGACCGGTCCTCATTCACGGCATTGTCTGACCGCAGCAAAGAGTTCCTACTTGCCCTGAAGGGGGCAGGACTTATTCAGCTGGTGCAGTCCCCCACCAGAGAACAGACTGTCCCAGATCTGTTGCTAACAAACAGCAGTAGAATCTCAGACATAACCGTAGGGGTAAATCTGGGAACCAGCAACCACAGGTCAGTCTGGTTAACAGTGGAAAGAGTAGTGGAATCCAGTCACACAAAGCTCAAAATACTTGATTTCTGCAAGGCAGACTCCAGCACCATGAAAATCCAGTTAAGAAACTTGCTGGAAATCAACTATGGAACGTGGAGAGAAGCTGGGAAGCCTTGAAGAAAGCTTTACTTCAAGTTACTGAACAGTACACAAAGCACATCAGCAAGTCAAAAAGAAGAAAAAAGCCACTGTGGTTCTCCAAAGAAATAGCAACAATAGTAAAACACAAAAAAAGGGCCTTCAAGCAGTATAAGCAGACAAAGAAAGAAGCAGACAGGCAGCATTACATATCAAAGCTGAGAGAAGTGGGAAAGGCTATTAAGATATCCAAAGCCCAGTCAGAGAAGAAAATAGTGCTGGGGGTAACAAAGGGTACAAAACATTTTTTAGGTACACAGGCAAAAGAAAAAAAAGTAAGGGTGGGATAATCAGGCAAAATCAACTGAAGGACAGATAGTTTAAAAAGATGAAGACAAGGTAGAAGTGCTAAACAGATTCACCTGCTCAGTCTTCACCATTGAAGACCAAGGCAGTGGTCCTACTATGGGAAAGGCAGTGTGCAACAGTTGAACAGGAGATGACTTCCACTTCTCAAGAGAAAGAGTCCTAGAAGAGCTTAGCAAACTAAAAGTAGACAAAGCAATGGGACCCGATGGAATCCACCTTAGGATTCTAAAGGAGTTACAGGAAGGAATTGCAACACTGCTCACTGACCTTTTTAATAAGTCACTGGAAAGTGGCACAATACCACTAGACTGGAAAAAGGCTGTGGTGGTACCCTTACATAAAAGTGGAAGCACAGAAGAGCCTGGGAACTATTGCCCAGTCAGTCTGACCTCAGTGGTAGACAAACTTATGGAACCCCTGCTGAAAGATAGAACAGTGGATCATCTAAAAGAATCCGGAAAGCTTGACCCCAAGCACCATGGATTTATGGCAGGAAAATAATGCCTAATAAACTGATAGAATCCTTCGGCTGGGTGACCAGAACAGTGGATCAGGGAGGGGCGGTGGACGTGGTGTACCTAGACTTGAGCAAGACCTTCAACACCGTACCCCATAGAAGGCTTATGAATAAGCTAGAGAATACAGGCCTTAGAAGACAGTCAACTGGATTGAAAGCTGGCTCAAGTATAGGACAGAGGGTTTTAGTTAATGGAGCTCAGTCACATGAGGGCAGGTGACCAGAGGAGTGCAACAGGGGTCAGTAATAGGCCCCATCCTCCTTCAACATTTTCATCAGTGACATTGCTGATGAGCTGGAGGGGAAGTATGCCTGTTTGTAGATGATACAAAACTCTGCAACCGGGTGGACACCCAAGAGGGAGTCTTGAAGAATGAAAAGGATCTGAATAGGCTGGAAGGATGATCCCAAAATTGGCAATTGAAGTTCAATGCCAAAATACGCAAGGTCATGCATCTGGGCAAAAGAACCCCCAGGAAGGAATACATGCTGCTAGGACACCAGCTTGAAGTAACACAGGTGGAGAGGGGTCTTGGCGTAATCATTACAGATGACCTTAGGACGAGCAAGCAATATGAAAGGGCAGTGCAGAAAGCATATGGCATCCTCAGATTCATTGGAAGGGGTATAACTAGCAGAAAAAGAGAGGTGATAATGCCACTCTACAAATCACTGGTCAGGCCACACATGGAATACTGCATCCTGTTTTGGAGGCTGCACCTGAAGAAGGATATCAACAGACTGGAGGCGGTGCAAAGAAGGACTACAAAGATGGTGCAGGGTTTGCACCAGGAGCCACATGAAACCAGATTGTCTGACTTACAGCTATACTCACTTGAACAGAGAAGAAACAGGGGGGACATGATCTAAACGTTTTAAGTTTATGAAGGGAATTAACACGGTGCGGAAGGAAAACCTGTTTCAGATGAAATCAGACAGTTGTACAAGAGGCCACAATCTACAACTGGCAGGAGGTAAATTTAGGGGAAACATCAGGAAGTACTTTTTTTTCAAAAGGTTGGTCGACTCATGGAATAACCTACTGCAAGAGGTGGTAGACTCAAAATGTAAGGGAATTCAAACTTGCGTGGGATAAATACTACGTGAAAAAAAGTAAATGGTCTGGGGGGGTAGGTATTGATGGATCAAGAGGTCCCCTTCTGCCGGCAAGTTCTTATGTTCTTTGGGTTTCTGATGTACCCAGTATTGCCATAGCCCTTGGAGCGGTGCAACTTCCGTCGCTCCAAGGGCTCCTTTCGGAATCGGGCCCTTAAAGTATTTTATTATTTGTTAATTGGACCTCAGGTATTTTAAAGATTGCCTACGAAGCTTCCATAGTGGGTGATTTTCTTGTCATTTTATTTCATTGTCTAAAAATATAGCTTCACTCTTCCCCCAATTAATTTTATAGCATGATACTTTCCCCAGTTCTTTAAATAAATCCACTAATCGTGAATAGTTTTTTTTCTGGCTCATTTATAAACAGTATGATGTCATCTGCATATAATGAAAATTTATGTGTTTGATTAAGAATTTGAAAACCTTTTATGTCTTGATTTTCTCTAGTCATAATTGCTAAGGGTTCAATAATGGAGATGGGGGCACCCTTGCCTGGTTCCCCTTGTTTAATCAAAATAATCTGAAATGTTTTGATTAGTTTTGACTCTTGCCTTTGGTTTCCTGTATGTAGTTTTTATCCAATCCATGAACCTTCCCTTGATGCTGAAAGACCACCAACAGTTCAAACAAAAATTCCCACTGAACTCTGTGAAAGGCCTGTTCGGCATTTAGGGAAAGGATAACTGCTTTAAGGCTTCCATCAGATTCACTACTCTTCTAATATTGTGCTGTAATCTTCTGCCCAAGACAACTCCTGTTTGATCCCTATGTATTATTTTTGGGGGTAATTAATGCTAACCTGTTTGCTAAAAGTTTTGTAAATGTTTTATCATTGTTCAGCAATGAAATTGGTTTAAATGATTAACACTGATCAGGGGGTTGTTCCTTCTTTAATAACAATGTGATATTCGCTTCATAAAAAGATGATGGCAAATTGCCTGAACTTTCAATTTCTTTGAAAACCTGCTTTAAGATTGGGGCTAACACCTGACCTAAGTTTTTATAAAACTCGATCGAAAAGCCATCTGAGCCTGGCGTTTTTCCATTATGCATTACTTTAATAACTTCAAGGATTTCTGTCTTACTTATTTCTTTATTCAGAAAATCTTTATCCTGTGGAAATGTTATTTTACTTAAGTATGATTTGACTTCCTGTTTTGAACTAGAATTTTCCAATTGATATAATTTATTATAGAAATCCTTAAATTCCCTATTTATCTCTTCTGGATTAATTACCGCAGTTCCATTTAATAATGTAATTGTATCTATCCTGTTTTGGTTTTGTTCAGTTTTTAACTAATATGCCAACAATTTACGTGGGGTGTCAGCAAAAAAATTGTATTTTGCCCTTCCCATTTGTTTTTCTGCTGTAATATTTAATACATTTTCTAACCTTTTGTTTTAAATACATAACCTTAATCCTATTTTCTTCTGAATTAACTTGGCATCTCATAGCTTTGGCTGCCATCAATTCTGCTTCCATTTTATTCAAATTTTCCCTGTATTATTTTTGTTTATTTTTATAAGAAATTATACTACCACGCAAAACAATTTTTGTTTCCAGTACTGTGCGCCAAGAAAACTCCTCAGGAGTATTTTTTTTGCAGCAGAAAAGATATCTCCCTAGATAGCGTTAACCCAAACTGCTCATCTGACCACAAAGAGTTGTCCAGATGCCAGCTTCTAACTTGTACCCTAGTACATAGAAACATAGAATTTGACTGCAGATAAGGACCGCTTGGCCCACCCAGTCTGCCCAGTTCCCTACCTAATGGATAAGCTGCAGATCCTAGTTAACCAGCAGCCTACTTCTTCCTACCCCCAACCCCTAGAATTGCCTTATGACTGTCCCATGCATGCTTGAATTCCACCACTGTTTTTGACTCACAACCTCCTCGCGAAGGCCGTTCCATGCATCCACAACCCTCTCTGTGAAAAAATACTTCCTTAAATTACCTCTCTGAGCTGCCCTCTATCTTCAAATTGTGCCCTCTTGTTCTTGCACACCTCTTTTTGAAAGATGCTGCCCTCTTGGACTTTGTTGATTCCCTTGAGGGTACTTGAAAGTTTCTATCTGTCCCCCTCTCCCTCCTTTCCTCTAGGCTATACATATTAGGCTCCTTAAGTCTCTCTTCATATGTCTTCCAGTGCAGACCCTGCACCATTTTGTGCCCTCCTCTGGACAGCTTCCATCCTGTCTATGTCTTTGCAGAGATTGGGTCTCCAGAACTGCGCAGTACTCCAGATGGGGTCTGACCAGCTGTCTGTACAAAGGGATGATAACTTCCTGTTTTCTACTGGTGATGCCTCTCCTATGCATCCCAGTATCCCCAACCCTCCTTGCTGCCCTCTCACATTGTTTGCCAACCTTTAGGTCATCTGATGTGACTACCCCAGGTCCCTTTCCATTTTGTTGTTGTTAGTATCTCACCCCCATTGTGTACTCTTCCCCAGGGTTTTGTTTCCCAGGTGCATTACCTTCTTAGCATTGAATCTAAGCTGCCATACATTAGACCATTCCTCTAACCTTGCAAGTCCTTCTCATTCTTTCCACCCCACATGTGCATCAACTCTGTTGCAGATCTTTCGTCATCTGCAAAGAGACATACTTTCCTTCAGTCCCTCTGCAATGTCACTTATAAAGACATTGAAGAGGACCGATCTAACACTGAACCTACGTTGCCCACTAGTAACCCCCTTTCTTCAGAGTGGACTCCATTTACTATTAGTCTCTGTGTCCTATTCTCCAGCCAATTCTTTACCCAGGCTGTCATCTTGGGACCCACTCCCAGGCTGGCTAACTTGTAAATTAATCTTTTGTGTGGGACTATGTCAAATGCCTTGCTAAAGTCTAGGTAGGCCATGTCCACAGCCCCTCCCTGATCTACTACTTTGGTCACCCAGTCAAAGAAATCTATCAGATTTGTCTGGCATGACCTTCCCGCTGTGAATCCATGTTGCCTTGGGTCCTGTGCCCCTCTAGCCTCTAGATACTCAACAATTCTTTCCTTCAGAACTGATTCCATCATTTTCCCTACCACTGAGGTTAAACTAACAGGTCTATAGTTTCCTGCTTCTGCCTTGCTCCCACTTTTGTGAAGGGGAATCACATCTGCCCTCCTCCAGTCCCCGGGTACCACCCCATCCTCCCATGATTTGTGGAAGAGGGTAGTCAGTGGTGTCACTAGTTCTACCCTTAGTTCTTTTAGAATTCTGGGATGAATCCTATCAGGCCCCATTGCTTTGTCCACCTTCAGTTTTAAGAGTTCTTTCAGAACCCTTTCTTCTGTAAATGAGCTGGTATCAACTTCTGTATCCAGAGTGTTTCTACTGTTTGTTTTAGGTACCTCCCCCTCTTCCTTTGTAAATACTGAGTAAAAATATTTGTTTAGTATCTCTGCCTTTTCACAGTCACCCTCTGCCCACCCTCCCTCCCTCCCCTTTATTAAGCCTCACTATCCTCCCTTGGTCTTTCTTGCTCCTGATGTACCTATAAAAGGTTTTTCCCCTTCTTAACTGAGTTGGGCATCTTTCCTCGGTTTGGGCCTTTGCTGTTCTGACTGCCTTCCCAGCTTCCTTTTGCTTTAACTGATACAGTTCTTTGTCCTGCTCCTTCTGTGATTCCTTGTACTTCCTGAATGCTTTCTTTTTCTCTTGAACCTTCACTGCTACTTCCTTTGAGAACCATAGTGGTTTCTTACATCGTTTTGTTTTGTTTATTTGCTTCACACAAAGGCTTGTTACCTCTGTGATGGCAGTTTTTATTATTCCCCATTGTTCTTCCACCCCTCCTTCCTGCCCATTTGCTAGTGCATTCCTTAGGCACTCACCTATTTTGGCAAAGTCAGCCTTCCTAAAGTCCAGTACTTTTGCCTTTGTATGGCTTGACTCTATTGCTGTGTTTATTGTGAACCATACTGTTCGATGGTCGCTAGTTCCCAGATGGCTACCCACTTCTACATCTGTGATCCTCTCTTCATCTCCATTTGAGAGAACCAGGTCTAAGATTGCTTCCTCTAGAGTGGGCTCCAATACTAGTTGTCTAAGGCATGCCTCCTGTAGGGCATCTAGAATAGCCCCACTCTTTGAAGTGACTGCTGCAACTGCACTCCAGTTAACATCTGGCATATTCAGATCACCCATCAGCAATATCTCCCCTTTTTCTGCCATTCTAAGTATACTCTCTATCATTTCCTTGTCCATTTCCTCCCCCTGAGAAGGGGTCTATACAACCCCTGTGCGGATTGTGGTGCCATTGCCGGTCTCCAAATTTACCCACAGTGCTTCTTCTCCTCCCTGTTTTCCCTTTTGTTCTGTTGCTTTGATTCCTTCCCTTATGTAAAGCTACTCCTCCTCCTCTTTTACCCTCCCTGTCCCTCCTGTAGATAGTGTATCCTGGTATGTTTACGTCCCAGTCATGGTTTTGTGTGTACCATGTTTCTGTGACTGCCACAATATCCAGATGTTCCTCCTCCATCAAGGCCACTAATTCAGGAAGCTTGTTACTCAGACTACAGGGCATTGGTACTCATTGCTCTCCATTTCTTGATGGCTTTACCTTCTGTTGCAGCATCCCCCACTGACCTTTCTACCTCGGTCTTTTTCTCATTTAGTACCCTGTTTTGTAGGGAGGCTGGGATTTTCCTGCTGCTTATCAGTGCCTCCTCCCTTGACTAGTTTAAAAGCTTGCCAATGAAGCATTTAAACCGATTGCTCAAAAGACTTGTTCCCTTCCTGGACAGATACAGACCATCCTGCCAGTATAGGCTGGTGTCTCTCCAGGTGGAACCCCAGTCCCCAATGAAGCCAAACCCCTGTGCTCCACACCATTTCTTCAACCATTCATTAAACTACATGGTGCAAAGTACCCTTGCCTCACTCATGCCACTGACAGGCAGCACCTCTGAGAAGGATACTGTGTGTGCTAGTTGTCTTAGGCCCCTCCCCAATTCTACAAAGTCCTTCTGCACTGTTCTAATCTCATGATGAGCCAAGTCATTTGTCCCTAGATGGACAATGACATCCAGCTCAGACTCCCGTGCAGCTGATCTCGTGATCCTGAGGATGCGCTTCCTGTCCCTCCAAGCCATGGCACCAGGCAGGCACCTTACTTCAGTTTTCCCTGCTCCCCCCAATTCTGTCCCCCTAATAATTAAGTCCCCCACCAGGAGCTGCCTCCTTTCCCTGTGGTGTCCTCTGCCTCCTTCCTGTGGGCCTACTTCCATATAACAAGGTGCATGGTCAGATATCATAATAGCATTGTATCTTATAAATCTGACTTTATGTAATAATCCATTTGTAACCTTGAAAAAATCTATTCTAGATAAAGTGTTATACAGTTTAGAAAAATGTGAACATCTTTATAAATTTGGATGGAAAAAAATGAAAGGGATCCACCACATCAAGCTCTTCCATGTAGTCCTTTATCAATTCAAGAGTTTTATTTTCCTTTCTGGGGCCAAATGTGCTCTATCCAAGTAAGATAACTTAATATTGAAGTCCCCTCCAATAATACATAGGGCATTACAAGCTGTAAGTTGCATAAAAAGATCTGTAAAAAAACTAGGATATTTCTCATATACAGTAATTATGAAATTCTCCAATACCAGTTTTACCTTTACCTACCTGCCCTGAGAATCCACATGTGAGTTCAGGCTGTGAGGTTTTAGGCTTTTTAATAAAAATAGCTGTTTCTCTGGAATTGCTGGCATATTCTGTATGAACCCCAATGGCATGAAACAAATTAAGAAAGTAAATAGTATTTTTTTCCAAAATGTGTTTCCTGCAATAATAAACACCTAATTTCCTTCTTATTGACATAATTCACCAGTTTTCTAATTTTTACTCTTATCTTTTGCCCTGATTTATATTCCCACTCATAATAATTTTACTCATAATTACATTTTGTAACTCTATTAATGGATCTTATCTTGCATTCCATAATCCTCAAATCCTTATTTAGTGACAACAGAGTCTTTATCCTTATTACTTGGTTTACTTGGTTATTTTGAGAAAAAAGAAGGCCGAGGCCCATCTAGATTTTCTCCCCACGTACAGTGGGAACATTTGGAATTATAATCTCAGTGCTAACCATTTATCTACTCCCTTTTTAAATGACTCAATGTTAACTGAATCCACTATTTCTTGTGGTAACCTGTTCCATAATTTCGGTGCCCTTAATAAAAAGAAGTTTAGTCTTAAATTAGTTTTAGCTTTAGGTACCATAAGTTGTTTAGTATGGCATCTTGAGACAATACGTCGGGTGTCATGAGCTAATCCACATTTATTCATCAAATCAGAGTTATTAAGTAGCTTATGTATTAATAATAAATCCCCCCTAGCCCTTCTTATCTGTAGGGAGTGTAAACCAGTAAGTGATAGTCTTGATTTGTAAGGTAGCTTAGCTAATCTAGGAATCATTCTAGTTGTGTATCTCTGAACTCTTTCTAAACAATCAATATCTGTTTTTAGATGTGGGTTCCAAAAGGGGGACCCATAATCAATAAGAGGTCGAACACATGATCTGTAAAGTGCCATAATACACTGTTCAGATTTATTTACAAAGGATCGATGGATTTGTCTTAATAGGCCATTTGCAGTATTTGCTACCTTTGTACAGTGATTTTTTGAAGACAGCTTAGTGTTGATTAAAACACCCAAGTCCCTTTCCACACATGATGATTTCAAGAATGAATTATAAATGAAATGTTTATTTCGGGGATTATGGAGTCCAAAATGCAGGACAACACACTTGTCCACATTAAACTCCATTAGATTGTCAATAGCCCATTTTTCAATTGACTTTAGATCAGAGTTGAATTAAATTTTGACGAGTTTTTTACTAGACCCTCAAGCTTCGAGTTGTCAGCAAATTTAGACAACCAATTGTTATTTGCTACCTGCATATTGCTTATGTAAATAAGAAATAGAACCGGACCCAACACCGAGCCCTGCAGCACACCACTAGTGACTGCTCCTAATTGAGATTGATAGTTATTTAATACTACTCTCTGGGTTCTAGTTGTTAACCAAGCAGAAACCCAGTTGATTAATTGATCTGAAAAACCTAATAAATGCATTTTATTAATCAAAATATTGTGAGGTACTTTGTCAAAGGCCTTACTGTAGTCTAATAGGATAACATCCATTTGGTTTTTGTTATCCAGGCCCTTGCTAATATTGTTGTAGAATGAGATCAAATTTGTTGTACAAGAATGATTTGTCTTAAATCCATGTTGGGTATGATCAGTAATTTTTAATTCAATCATTTCTTTTTCCAGAAATGATTTAATCAATTTTTCCATTATTTTACAGATTATAGAGGTAAGGCTTATTGGATGATAGTTTTGGACTACAAATCTACTACCCTTTTTTATAAATTGGTGTAACAAAAGCCGTTAACCAATCTAGAGGAATCTCTGCATTGTGAAGGGATTTGTTGACTATTCATTTTAAAGGAAATGCTAAAGCCTTAGCAGTTTGGGTTAGGAATCTAGCATTAATTTGATCTGGACCTGGGCTTGTAGTTTTCTTTAAATTTGTTATAAATGGCAATATGTCTGATGCCTTAATATTATATACATGAGTTAGTTTAGTATTAGCACCTATAGATTTTTTGGGTACAGGAGAATCTTTTCTTGAAATAACTGAACAAAAATAAGTATTAAAAAGATTAGCTATATCTACATCTGATTGTATAGTACTACTGTCATGAGTTATTGGCCCTATCTTGTGCAAACTACTTTTTTTGTTATTTAGATATGAAAACAAGGACTTGTATGTATCCTTAGTATGTGCCAGCTTGAATTCTAATTTTGATTTAGCTTGTTTAACCATATGTTTAAGCTTTTGTAAAGTTTTTTTATACTGAAGAAATGTTTCATTTTTATTGTTGCTGAGTGTTTTTTTTAAATTTCTTGAACAATTTTCTTTTTTTTTATTTGTAACCTAATAGATTTATTGAACCATCTAGGTATTCTACCCTTTCTATTGTATTTATTTTTTATTGGAACATATTTCCTTTCTAATAAATAAATTAGATCTTTTAATACAATCCAGGCCTCATTTAAAGAAAGAACCTGAAAAACCTTGTCCCACTGTATTTTTTTGATTTCCCTATTTATACTGTTGTAGTCTGCACTATCATAGTTTTTATATGTTGACTTGTTAATTTGATTATATATTGCTCCCATTAAATTCTATTGGTATTTCTGTAAACTCTTGGTTTCTTATTGTCATGAGCAAAAACTTTACCTTTCTCTGTGATGTACCCATGCTCAATTTGTTTAGATTAAATTGCTTTAAATATTCCCTCCCATTTCTCCAACCCCTCATCCCACTCCCATTTTGATAGACCTAAAAATAGACCTATCCTTCCACCCCCCCACATCTTGAAGACAGCTCGTCCCCTTCTGTGCAGTAGTTGTTCTATGAGGTTTCTCTTCCCCTTTCTCCTTTTTAATATTTTTTTGTATAAAAAATTCTTTATGCCTGGTAATCTGTTTATTATAATTTCTTTACTTTTAATGCCCATTTATTATTAAAGTCCATAATGATTATTTGGTAGAATCTAGCCCCCTGCCCCCCTTTTATTCTATTGCTTCTTTCTATAACTTATTCTAAGTGTTTCTAAAGGTTACTTTCCAAATAATGAATAAATGAACTTTCATTTATATATATATATATATATATATATATATATATATATATATATATATATATATAATTTTTTTCAATCATTGATTGCAACACAGTTTATGTATCAAACTGAAGGCTGTATGTCTGGAAAGAGCATCACTTTACTCTTGAGTTGATTCCATGTGCTGTATCAAACTCACAGCATCATTTACTGTGGAAGTAGTGTTCCCTATGGGGGCTGAGGCTGTAACATTTACTTGAGCAGCTGTTTCTGAAGTATCATGTTTTCTTTTTCTTAGAGCTTCCATATCTTCTTGTGGGGTTAAAGAAAATCTGATTTGCCCATCTAAGGTAACTTGCAGTTTCGCTGGATACAGCAAAGAACACAGTATACCATATGAGTGTCTCACTTGATCAAATCTAGATTTAGTAGTTGCCGTATTGGTCCTTGCAAGAATAAACCCAGAAGCAAATGATTTGATACCTTTTATTGGACCAGCATACTGTAGATGTAACAATAAGGACAAAGTGCTCTAACTTTCGGACCAATCAGTCCTTCTGGTTTAGCTTCTGAAGAGGGACTGGTTGGTCCGAAAGCTAGAGCACTTTGTTCTTGTTGTTACATCAATGTTGGTCCATTAAAAGGTATCAAATCATTTGCTTCTGGATCTATCACTTGGTCAAAGGCTTTTTATTTTATTACAACTGATGCTTGTAAATCAGGAAAAGCTTGTAATTTCATACCATTATAATGTAAACCCCCACTTTTTTCAATATTTTCTCCCGATCTTGATACTTTAGTAGTTTAATATACATAAACCTTGATCTAAAGTCCTGTCTAGGGCCAAATGCCCTGTGTGCTCCATCAATTTAAATGTTCTGCTTCAGAAATTTTAAACCCAAAATTCTAGTAAGGATTTTTTCACAAAACTGCAGAGGGTCGGGCCCTTCAATACCTTCTAGAAGGTTACCGATTTTTAGGTTCTCTCTTCTGGACCTTGTTTCAAGATCCTCAACTTTAGATTTTAAAACCTCTGGTTCCTTATTTGCTACTGTAAGGCCCGAAGAGACTTTAGGGAATTGATCCTCCAAAGTTCTAATTCTTACTTCACAAGCATCTACTCTACTTGTCAGAGCCTCCAATTTACCCACCACTTCAGAAATGTTTTTATCTAAAGACTGAATGGGTGCATTCATATTACCAAACCCTAGTTTCAATTCTTGTAGAATTTTTTTGTTGTAATTCCTCAAATTTGTCAGAAACTACATTCATTTCCAAACTAGGGTCTGCATTCTCTGTATTGGAGATTTCAGGTGAAATAACATCGCTCTGTAGCATAGTCTGTTCCTGTACCTCTTTTTCCTGGTTGTTTAACTTATTTGTTGTTAATTTATCAAGACCTTTCTCCACTTTATCTTGTTTCTCAATTTTATCTTGCCTCTCCATTGATATTTTTTTAAGTTGCAAGATTTCTTTATTACACACTGATGAATCTAGGTACCAGTTATTGATAACTGTGTCCAGTTTTTAAACCCCAACACTCTAGCACTGCTTCTTCTTTTAGAAGCGTTTGCTTCTTGCATGAGGGGGCAATAAGACCTCCTCTTCACATGTTTCAAAAGAATCCAGTTGAGAATCTGAATCTTTTTCTCCCTATCCTGTCTTCCGAAACTCTTCCCTTTCTCCAGCTGGTACACTTGTTTTTTCCCTTACCCTAGCAGACATATCTTCTAGCCTGTTCAGGCTCTCCAATTTTTTACAAAATGTAAAAAGCATACCTTTCAGGGCCAGACTGTTTACCTTGGTAACCTGCAGCCTCATCAGCTGTTGAGAATTGTTGGCTGCACCGATTCCACCTTTTGCCTGCTTCCCCTTGCGTGCTTCTTGTTTTACTTCCAGCATTGTCTTAACTATTGGGGCTTCAGCAGCTTTACATGCTTTTATCTGACCAGTCCGGTGGCTTCGACTACAGGCCCCCCCAACTTTCACTGAGACACCAAGGTCAGTGTTTAGCTCTGGTGCTGCCGTATCTGCTATGGATGGTATATATCACCTCCATTGTCCGGTTCAGTCCCAGTGACTATGACAGTCACAAACCCTCTAACAGGCATCATTATCAGAAATGTCACTTTGCCTGTTCCCGTCACTACCCATGACAGGGTTCCTACAGCCCCTGTCAACTGGGCCTCCCTAGTCAGTACTGCTGTTGCTGACAGAACATAAAAGTATGCCTACCTTTCCTCCATCGCAGTCGCTGGCTCCATCAATTTCCTCCATTGTCATTCCAGATGACGATGACAGGGTTTAATATAATCTGTATCTCTTAAACATGGAGGAGGATTTGGAAGATGAAGAAAAGGAGGAAGATCCCTGTGAAGGGAGGCTGACTTCCAGCTCTAGCTTCTCTTGCAGTGTGGATTCTGTGATTTATACTCCCAGGTCTCCTGAAGATTCCTCAATTTAGGCTTTGCATAGACGAATCCAAGATGTCATGGGCTTTGAGGGTGAAGAGGAAGACTCCAGTACAATAAATTTAATGGAGTGCTTGAAGGTTACAGCTGTAGCTGCTATTTTAATACTTCCTGTATACCCTGAATTAGAGAATGCTACCTTTGCTGTTTGGCATAGGCCCAATGCATTGCCTGCATTCCCTAGAAATGCTGATAAGCAGTACTCCGCTCCATCTGCTGAACCTTATGCTTCCTAGCCCGAAACTGATTCTGTGATAATCATGACTACTCATGATCACTCTAGAGCCCCAAGAGTCATGAGTACTTTGCCTCCAGACAAGGAATCCAGGAGGCTGAATGGTATGGGCAAAATAACTTATGCCTCTGCATCTTAGGCATATGGATTGCAAATTATGAGGCATATATGATGAAATATCAGAATAGCCTATAGAAATCTGCCATGACTACTGTTCAGGTTTTGCCTAATAACCCTGTCAAGGCTGAATTTTTTAAGGCTACTTCAGCTGGTATTGATACTGGAAAGCATCTGTTATGATCTGTGTATGAAGCCTCTGCTGCATCTGCCAGGGCTGCTGCCTCTGGCATTTGCCCCAGGAAACATGGCTGGCTTTGCTACTGATGTACAACAAGCCATGCTGAAAGCCCCTTTTGGGTCTCTAAACCATTTGGAAACTGGATGTTGACAATGACCTTGAGGAGTTTGTCATCTAAAATTACCTTACAATCTGTAAAATCCCTAAATCTCAACCTGCCAAAGGGCGTGGTAGATGTTCATTTCATAGACTAACAGGCTGTGGCAGCCATGGCTACCATCAGCAGTCCTGAGATCATGGTGGTGGCCCCCTTCCGGATCCCTGAACCTCTTGTGCCCATTCCAAGGCAACCAAAGGTATCAGTCCTGCTGTCCCGGTACCTTCAGTCTCCCCACTTCCTCTCCCTCCATGGTTGCCTTCAGGAGTGCAAATGGGGAGAATTAGCACCCTTCTTCTTTCAAAGTGGATGGAGATCACCACAGATGACTGGGTCCTGGAAATAATAGAAAAAAAGGACATGCTCTGGAGTTGCTGTCTAACCCTCTAGTTCACCCCCCTTCTCATTATTCTCCAGCCCACTTATCCTTTCTGAGAGAAGAGTGCAGTTGCTGATTTAAAAGAAAGCTATTGAGCCAGCCCAGTGATTCAGAGGGCTGAGGCACTAGATGACTTACCTCTCACTGCGTCAGTGACCTGTGTTCAGGAATGAGCACAGGTTGCTGGGATCAGCCGGGGGGAAGGGGGCTGGGAGTGGATAGAGTGGAAACTAGGTAGCTCTCCTCTCCTGGATTGGGGAAGGAGGCTTCCTCATCCCTTCAGCTGCCACCAAATGGAATCTCAAGGGTAATATCAGGCTAATGAGGAGCTGGCACTAGGCTGGGTGGGTGGATCAGGACCATTGTCAGTCCCAGAACACACACATGACTATGTTGGCTGAGGCTTTGGGGAGTAAAAGGGAGAAAATCAGTGGAAGAACTGCAGAGGCAGAATGAGGACTGACCCTCCCCCAGGCTCCACACCTGTGACTGTGCACATGCCAGTGCTGTGGCAGAGGATGCCGGTATAAGGTAAGTCCCAGAGGAACTGGGTGATGGGGCTGGAGGAGTCAGTCAGAAGGGGGGCAGCCAGGGAGAGGAGCATAAAGAGAAGAAAAAAAGTTATCAAACCCATCCACCCAAGGATAGGAACAGGCTGATTCTACTGAAGGTATTTCTTGGTTCCCAAATGAACAGGAGATCTGCGACCTGTACTTGGCTTCAGAGACCTGAACAAAGTCATTGAATACAAAAAGTTTCAAATGGTGTTTCTTCTTACAAAAAGGGGGATTGGCTCTGCACCCTGGATATGAAGGATGAGTACTTTAATTTCAGAATTTGAAAATACCACAGGCAGTACCTCTACTTTATGCTGGAGGGCAGCCATTCATTATCGGTTCTGAGTCTTGCCCTTTGGCTTATCCTCAGCATCGTGAGTATTTACTAAGTGCTTTGTGGTTGTGGCAGCTGCCCTCTGAAGGGAAGAACTTTGTCTTCCCTTGACTTCACAATTGGCTTCTGAGGTGCCCTTCCAGGGAAGTAGTTCAGTACATGCTGTCCAGGACAAAACAGTTGTTGGAGGACCTGGGTGTTATGATCAGTGTATGGGAATCCATACTCATTCCATGTCAACACCTCCAATACACTGGTGCAGTGCTGGACACAGCTGTGGGCACTGCATTTCTGCCTACAGACAAGGCCAAGGCCCTTGTTGCCCAGGCCTGGCTGGTTCACGAGAGCCATTATGTGTCCACTCAGACAATGCTGTGTCTCCTGGTATTTATGGCAGCTGCCATTGTTACAGTCCCCTTGGCCTGCCTCCATAAGTGAATCCACAGTGGCTTCTCTGGGTACAGTGGGATCAGTTGATAGATGAGCTGGAATAGATGATTCTCATCATGTCTCCTCATTGCAAGTCACTGATTTGGTGGATAAAGCCCCAGGGCTTGGTGCAGGGTGCTTCATTCTGCTCCCTGACTCCTGTGCAGACCCTCACAACAGATGCCTCCAGGTCAGGATGGAATGCCCGTCACATAGAAACATAGAATTTGACAGCAGATAAGGACCGCTTGGCCCACCTAGTCTGCCCATTTTCCTATCTAACAGATAAACTGCAGATCCTAGTTAACCAACAGCTTTTCAGACCCAGAGGTTGTGGACCAGCCTGGATTCAGATCTCCACATCAGCATTGTGGAGTTAAGAGCCATTCTGCTTGGTCTCCAGGCCTTTACAGAGCACCTCAGTTCTGGTCCTCTCTTGATAAGAACAAACAATGTTAGTGTGATGCACTACATCAACAAGCAAAGGGGCACTCACTCTTATCCCCTTTGCAGAGAAATGATGTAAGTATGGTGCAGGGCACTGTCTCACAGCTTGCAACTGTCAACCAAGTTTCTTCCAGGTATCCAACATGTTTTAGCAGACAGGCTGTCGGTCCAGTCATAAGTATGCAAATAGAGATTGCTGACCTCTGCGGTAAACAACCTCTTCACAAGATGGACTCGTCCAGAGTGCAATCTTTTTGCATATCCACACAGCACAAAGCTGCAGCATTTCTGCTTACTCATTCCAAGGTCTGGAGCTTTTTGGCAAGGCACATTGTCCCTCTCTTCGAAGGGGAGATGGCTTTATACATTCCCTCCAGTTCTTCTCATTTAGGGGGTTCTGCTCAAGCTGCAGGC
This sequence comes from Neoceratodus forsteri, assembly GCA_016271365.2. Lineage (NCBI taxonomy): Eukaryota > Metazoa > Chordata > Ceratodontiformes > Ceratodontidae > Neoceratodus > Neoceratodus forsteri. Next base: position 444,409,501 of record JADMNL010000023.1, read on the forward strand.
AGAGTAAGCCTCCCTAATACTGGTGGTTCCCTTCTGGCTTCACCACATATGGTTTCCTCTGCTTACAGCATCTGGCAGTGAACCCTCCTATTCGACTGCCCCTATGTCGGGCTGTGTTGTCACAGGACAGAGGGTCCCTAGTCCATCCTGATTTGCAGTCCCTGCATCTACACGCATGGCTACTGAAGATGTGGCAACTGCCCATTTCAGGGATCCCCAGGTGGCTGATATTGTATTGGTGACTAGAAAGCCTTCCACAAGACATACCAATTTGCTGAAGTGGAAGTGTTTCTCCATATGGCATGCTTCCCAATCTGAGGACCCATTTACATTTCCTGTCAGCACTGTACTGGCCTGTTGTCTCTGACTCCAGTCTCCATTACTCATCCATTAAGGTGAACTTGACTGCCATTTTGGCTTTCCATGCCCCTATTGATTGGTGTATGGTGACGCAGCTAGTAGTGTCTAGTACATTCCTTAGGGTATCCTGCACATGCATTCCCCGATTCATAAACCAGCTCTGCCTTGTGACCTTAACTTCATCCTTGAAAATTGACTCTGGCTGCATTTCAACCTGCCATGACTTGTGAGATGTGCTTTCTTGCTTGCCATCACTTCTGCTTGGAAGATTTTTGAGCTTCAGTCCCTCATGCATGAGCCGATGCAGCCTCGCAGATCCATTCCAACTGTTGTCCCCCCTGGCAGCCCCACCACAAGTAGCTGGATCCTCAGTGCAGCGGCGGCTCAGGATATCCATCGCAGGTGGAGCAGCAGCTCAGGATACCTGCCGCAGGTGCAGCGCCAGGCAGGTCAGTGAATGTACAGCTCCATAAGCTCATGAGATCTACTCCCAGGTGCTACAGTCCTTATGGGATAATAATTGATTGAAAATTGTGGGGGAAGGCACACCTTACAGGCCTACATGGGCACAGAAAGTCAGTGTCATGGTTAGAGATTTCCTGCCACTGGGCATGCAGCATGTGGAGGCATTTGATAAGCTGAAAGCGAGATACAATCTTCCCAAGCCTGATTTCTGGCAATATCTCCAGATCAGGAACATGATCAGCTTCCAAATCAAGAATGCCAGGTCAAGGCAGAGGAGGTAACTACCTCTTTGGTGGACACAATCCATCGGTGTGTGGCTGGGAGAGCCGGTTATAAATACCGAACCTTGCAGGATGCCGAATCGGATCAATCCCTCTCCTCCAAAATGATGTGGGAGCAGGAACTAGGTATCACAATAAAACACAGAGTCCTGAAGCACCTGTCTCTACAGGGCACATACAGCATGTTGTGATGGGTGGAGTAGGCTTATTGAAAACAAAGTGTTGGTCTGATGGTACTGAAGCCTGGCAGTCCTATTCAGATTGGAACTGCTTCTGGAGGATAAGTGTTGGAGGTGCCAGCAACACACAGCAAACATTACTTATGTGCTGTGGGCATGTCCTCAGATAGTGGGCTTCTGGGAGGGCATCCAACGAGTATGCAAGAGCATCCTGGGCCTCATGATGCACATAGATGGCCCACTGTTCCTTCTGGGGCAGCCGCAACCCCCACTACCCAAACAATCCCTGGCTGTCCAGTGGCTGGTGGTGGCCATCAGTGTGATAGCAAAATGTCTGCTGCTTTGCAAATGAAGAACACCGAAGGTTCCTACAGTAGCAGAATGGCTGCTAGCTATGGGCCAGTTGGCTGCTCTGGAAAAGGTTTCACACAAAAATGCAGACACCATGTGAAAATACCAGCAAATCTGAGGGCCTTTCTTTCCTAAAATTATTGTAAATTTCCTGGGGGATCTACTCTACCAGCCCCCCTTCCCCGAAGGATCCTTATTCATCCCTGGGGGCACCACAAGCTCTGTTAGAGTGGACTGCTGTGTGCTTCCAGTTTCCCTCCTCATTCAGAAGTGCACCCCTCCCCTCCAAGTCTGTACCTATCAGCAATGTCTTTTCTAACCCTGATGTCCCCTTTCAAGTTGGGTGGGGTGACAGCTACGCAACAAATTTTAGTATTACGTATTATCAGTATGTGACTTTTTATGCTGTGTCCTATTAAATATGTATTGAATATCTGTGGCTGTTTGAACTGCTTTTACTCTGCACACATGTCAATGTGTTAAAATTTTCAATAAAAAGATTAACTGAGAAAAAAAGCCCTTTTCCAGGAAAAGTAAACCAGAAATGATCCAGTTGCTAAAAAAAAAACACAAATATTTATTTACGCAGGATTGCTCAGCTGAGATGCAGTATCTCATTTTTCAGTGTGGTCCCACCTTTACCCATTAGGACAGCTGGTGGACTAGAGAGGTGAAGTGACCTGCTTAGGTTCACAATGTGAGTTAAAAGGCTGTGGTGGGAACCAAACCAGGGTCTTCTGATTCCCAGCTCTGTGCTCTGGCCACTACACCATGCTGCTTCTAATAGTTGAGAACAAACAAAATGGGGACCAGTATTTACAGTACATATTTGATAGTGATTTTAGGTTTAGCTGTAAACTGCTTTTATTTTATTAAGATTTTGGAGATACCTTTGAGCCAGGGGCTCAGTTACATAGGTTCCATGTCAGAGTAACAGGACAAAACAACACAGAGTTACAAAAAGTAGATGGGTTCATCAGGCTAATACAATCTTTTATTTATTTATTTAGTTTTTGTTAACTGGGTAGGTGCACTAGCTAACAGGTGACTATTTTCAGCCACGACCCGGGAGACACAGTTACAGTACAAGATAGGACAGTTTAGGTATACATAATACAGGCAAAGGTACATTGGTGCAAGTACAGGCACACAATTGAAAAGGGCAGAGGGTACTGGAGGGAGCATATATTTAGATGGGAGGGGGAAGGAAAGGAGAGGAAAGGGAGGTGAGGGGAGATTAAGCAGGCAGGGAGGGTGTGAGACTCTGATGAGGGTGAAGGCTTGGCAGAAAATGAGCAGGAAAATTACAGCGAGCTTAGCGGTGCCTGTGAGATCTGCAGCCAGGCTTGTGGAACCAAAGGCAGCAGAGCAAGATGGGATGGTCGTGAGTAGGGAGAGAGTAATGGTTTAAGTGAAAAGGTGAGAGGATGAAACAGAGGATTAGGACTATAGTAGGTATGAGAGATATGAAAGATTGGTAATAAAGAGGGGTGAGCAACAGGCAGGGGAGAGGGAAGGGACAAGTACCTACCGTAGAGGTAGGATGGCCATAGATAGGCAGGAGAGCAGGGGAAAGCGCGGTTCAGCACTCAGGTTAGCAAAACAAGGACCCAGTGGAAAAAATCGGGGGAGGGTGCTTTACGGCAAAGTGCGGCATTAGCGGGAAGGGCGCAAAAAAGACCCGTAGTTATGGAACTGAAAGCGGGGGAAGCAGCCAGCCTGATGGCGCTCACAGCAAAGTACGGCTAATTACGGCTTTAGCGGGAAAAGGCGCAAAAAAGACCCAGGGCTATGGAACCGAAACCCGGCAGGGCTCAGAGGGGTAGGGAAGCAAGCGGGAGTGGAGAGGGAACAGGAAGGACCAGTACCCACTTACAATAAGTAAAACATATGTTTTAGTGCAACATAGTAGGATGAAAAGAGTATCAAAACAATAGCAGGATTATTGCTAATTTATACATAGAGTCAGAGAGAGGAACGATTTTAGACATACAGCATAGTAATATCAAAGCAGGATATTATACATAGAATTAAAGTAATTAGGCAAGTCTTGAGACAATTTTTAGCGGCATGATCAGGATAGAGTAGCCATACAGAATACTTTTCTAAACATTTCATAAAGTGCAGGCAGATTTGTACACATTTTATTAAAGTGCAGGCAGGCAGAGAAAACAAATATTTGTAAATAACAACAGAGCATTAGAGGAAGGTAGGCTAATGAATATATAGGAAGAAAGGGGAGGATTGTCTTAGGTAGATCCAGAGTTTAAGTAGGGTCAAAGCAAGTGCATTGGTCCATAGAGTTGAGGTGAGAGCGTAGTCCACGCTTGAAAGCTAGGTGTGATGGAGCACTTCTCAGGTCCGTAGGCAGCAAGTTCCAAGAGTGAGGGGCAGCATGCCTGAAAGCGCCAGTGCCCTTGGAAGTACGGCAGAGGGGAACTGATAAAAAAGACTTGTCTGATGACCTCAGCTCACGCGATGGGATCACAGGTTGAAGCAGTACAGATAATGTGGTTGGTTTCGCCACTCTAATTATGGAGTCTGAGAGGCAGCAGAGGTAATATTGTCTAGTGGAGGATGGGGATAGCCAGCCTAGCTCTTTATAGAGCTGGCAGTGGTGCGTTAGGTGCGGTGCTTTAGCTGCATATCTACAGACATTATTGAAGGTGATGTCCCATTTCAGCAGAACAGTTTTGTTTGCCATTGTGAGGATGGGAGCACAGTAGGACAGAGTGGGTAATAGGATTCCCCTGGCAATGGCAAGTTCGGCAATTGGAGTGAGCATGTGATTTGTCCTGTAGGCAGCCCCCAGCTTACAGTTGACATTTTTACAAGACTCTTGGATATGTTGCTTCAGGTCAAGGTTTTGGTCAAGCTGTATTCCAAGATAGCGGAAAGAACTTATAGTCTCAAGGGGGGTTCTGTTAATGTCAGGAATGTTAAGTGGAGATGTGCAGGTTCTAAGCTTATGATGTGATCCAAACAGCATGGCCTTAGTTTTGCTCGCATTGAGTATAAGGCGATGCGCATCTAGCCAGTGCTGTGCCAGGTGGAAAGCTGATGACAGAGTGGCGTTCAGGTGGGAGATGTTGTCAGAGTGAACATAGATTACTAGATCATCAGCATAAAGTAGTGAGTTGCCTGATGTTATTATGTTGGGCAGGTTGTTAATAAATAGTGAGAAGAGGAGAGGACCGAGTATAGAGCCCTGTGGCACACCAATGTTGATTGTGGCACTGTCAGAGATGGCCAAGTTAAGTTTTACTGCTTGAGACCTATTGGTGAGGTAGCTACTGAACCAAGTTATTACTGGGGATGAGAAACCCAGGTTCCTGAGGGAAGTGAGCAGCAGTGGGTGATCAACAAGGTCAAAGGCCTTTGTGAGGTCTATGAACACAGCCCCTGTTAACTGCCCACTGTCCACGTTTGAGAGAACATCCGAGGTGAATTTTGACAGCGCAGTTGTAGTACTGTGGTGTTTCCTGAAGCCATGTTGAGCTTCACAGAGCACATTGGAGGAGTCAATAAATTCGGTAACCTGGGTGGCTATTATCTTCTCAAGAATTTTGCTAAGTACCGAAAGTATGGCTATAGGTCTATAGTTTGACAAGTCATTTTTGCTCCCTTTCTTGAAAACTGGTGTGATTCTGGCGGCCTTCCAAATCTCGGGGACAGTGCCTGTGGAGAGAGATAGCGTGAAGATCCTGGCAAGTGGGTGGGATAAGAGATGAGCAGCCATTTTCAGAAGCCGTGGTTCCAGAGTGTCGGAGCCAGGGCTAGTGCTATCAGATATGACAGACAGGAGTTTGCGAACTTGGTTTCCAGTAACCGCTTTAAAATAGAACAACCTTTTAGGGGCATGTTGGGGATTGGTACTCATCTTGGAAGAGTATGTCTGGGAGTCAACTGGCAAAGATTTTAGAGAGGATGTAATGGCAGATAAGTCTGAGAATTGCTGATTGAAAGCATTGGCAATGGTGAGAGAGTCATTGCAGTGGACCCTTGAGTATCATTTCCGAGGGGGTTATTGATTGGGAGGTTCCGAGGAAGGTTTTTATGTGACTCCAAAATTTTCGAGGATCATTTGTGGAGGTGGTTAACAAGTTCTGGCAATATCTGCTCTTTGCAAGCCTGATGTGCTTCTTGCAGTCATTTCTATGTCGCTTGTATATATGATGATCACAGGGCAGGCTAGTGGTTTTGTAATGTTTCCAGAGTTTGTCCCTGATTTTGAGCTTATGTAGAAGATCTTTTGTCCAGCCACCTTGTTTGTTGCCCCCTGACCCTTTTCTTTATATTTGGTACATGCCTCCTTTGTACCTCTCCAAACCTGTTGCAGAATGCATCCAGGGCGGCCTCAGCACTAGTTGCATGGAAAATTTAGGACCAGTCCATATTAGAGATGTCAGAAAGAAATGCATGTACATCCAGTGCTGCAAAGTTGGTAAGGATGATAAGGCGGGATCGAGGAGTAGGCGGCGGGCAGGAGCGCCAGTGACAGACCGTGGGAGAGTGGTCTGTCAGACAGTCCGCTAGTACAGCTGATTTGGTTACATGGTCAGGCCTATTGGTGAGAATCCAGTCCAAGAGCATTCCTGACTGCATGTTAGTCATTCTCGTGCATTCAGTTATGAGTTGGTGAAAGTTATATTTTTGGACCAGAGATGCAAGGTTACCGTGATTAGGTCCTAGCCAGTTCAAATTAACATCACCTAACAGGATACACTCATTCATTTTCACAGTTTGTGACACATGTTGGAGTAAGATCTGGAGACTGTCCAGCCCGCCGGTGGGTGGGTTGTACACACACAGGATGTGCAGGTATTTTGCTCCTAGGGACAGTGTTGCATGTAGCGATTCACAGCGTATATTGGGACCAGGACTGGGAACCACTTTAATCGAAAGGTGATTTTTATAGAAGATCGCAACACCCCCGCCCCTCTTAGAATCATTTCGATCCTGCTGAATGATGGCATACCCAGGTAGGGTGCAGTGTGCATCCAGGATATTAGGTTTGAGCCATGTTTCGGTAGGGCACAGGATGTCAGGGTTAACCAATCTTGCCCAGGCTTCAAGCTCAGTCAGGTGCCCCAGTAGACTTCTAATATTCATATGGGCTAGTAATAGGCCTTTATTTGTTTTGGTTGTGGCTGTTAATGGGATATTTTGTTGTGGACCTGGGTTTGATTCAATGTCACCAGCCAACAGGAGTAGTCTTTGGGCTAGGAACTTAGGCAAGTTTATAGGAAATATGTCATGTTTCTTCCGTTTAACACCATGCTGTAGGTAGAACAGGAGTGACAGGTAGGTACATCCTTTCTTCAGGAGTACATACTAAAAAATAGGTAAGGGTGACAGTGTGAAAGGAGGAGATTAGAGAAACTAAAGTCATTGATCGATTGTGCCTTATTGTTAATGGCAAGAGGCAGAGAGAGGGAGACACTGTTTAGTCCGCACAGGAGACACAGGTAGAATAAGGGAGTCAAGCCTGTGTGATAGATGCTTAGATGAAGGGTCATTTTAGTATAGGTGGAGCTGGTCATATGGTCATAAAAAGAGGAGTAGTGAAATAGAACAGTGCCGAGTGCAGCAAAACGTTATAGGGTAAAGATACTGGTAGGCCTGGACTTGTGTATAAGAGAGGGATGGGACGCTATGGGACAGCCCAGGAAGGCAGGCTTGGCAAGAGAAATTACAGAGCCATTAGATTGAGGAGATAGGAAGCTGCCCTAGTGGAGCGCAGTATAAGGAGCCAATGGAAAAGTAGACACTTAGTCATATGACCCCTGGTGTCTATAAAGCTAAAAGGGTGCGACCAGGGTGGGTGAGGTGGGGAGGGTGGGGAGCCGGCATGAAGTGCCGGTAGGAAGAGTCTTCAGGGAGCTGTATTACTTAGCCGCAGTGGCGGCGCTCACCATCCCTGGGAGTTCTAAATAGCAGCCAGATTCAAAATTACAAAGAGAGAACAGCCGCTTTCTGTGGAGAATGGTACTAGGTATAGTTCCAAACCCAGCAGAAGAGAGCCGGCAGGAGGGAGGTCAAGTAAACGTACCTTGCGGGCTATGCGCCTTTAGCGGCACAAGGTACCAGGGAGCGGCTGAGCTCCTGGTTCCCTTCCTCGGGTAGCGTACGGTCGGTGCGGCCCCTGGCTACAGTCATAGTGGAGGAGCTCTTTTGTCTTCAGTGGGGGCCGCTGGTCAAGCGGGGACCCCAGAGGCATCTTTTGGTCCAGAGGCTGGTTCCTTGATCCTGGAGGAGGGGGTCCAAAGCCCCAGCAGGCTTGGAGGGATCCTTGCGGGCTATGCACCTTTAGCGGCACAAGGTACCAGGGAGCGGCTGAGCTCCTGGTTCCCTTCCTCAGGTAGCGTATGGTCGGTGTGGCCCCTGGCTACAGTCATAGTGGAGGAGCGCTTTTGTCTTCAGTGGGGGACGCTGGTCAAGCAGGGACCCCAGAGGCATCTTTTGGTCCAGAGGCTGGTTCCTTGATCCTGGAGGAGGGGGTCCGAAGCCCCAGTGGGCTTGGAGGGATCCTTGCGGGCTATGCACCTTTAGCGGCACAAGGTACCAGGGAGCAGCCGAGTTCCTGGTTCCCTTCCTCGGCTAGTGTATGGTCGGTGCGACCCCTGGCTACAGTCATAGTGGAGAAGCGCTTTTGTCTTCAGTGGGGGCCGCTGGTCAAGCAGGGACCCCAGAGGCATCTTTTGGTCCAGAGGATGGTTCCTTGATCCTGGAGGAGGGGGTCCGAAGCCCCGGTGGGCTTGGAGGGATCCTTGCGGGCTATGTGCCTTTAGCGGCACAAGGTACCAGAGAGCGGCCGAGCTCCTGGTTCCCTTCCTCAGGTAGAGTACAGTCGGTGAGGCCCCTGGCTACAGTCATAGTGGAGGAACACTTTTGTCTTTAGTGGGGGTCGCTGGTCAAGCGGGGACCCCAGAGGCATCTTTTGGTCCAGAGGCTGGTTCCTTGATCCTGAAGGAGGGGGTCCGAAGCCCCGGTGAGCTTGGAGGGATCCTTGCGGGCTATGTGCCTTTAGCGGAACAAGGTACCAGGGAGCGACCGAGCTCCTGGTTCCCTTCCTCGGGTAGCGTACAGTCAGTGCGGCCCCTGGCTACAGTCATAGTGGAGGAGCACTTTTGTCTTCAGTGGGGGCCGCTGGTCAAGCGGGGACCCCAGAGGCGTCTTTTGGTCCAGAGGCTGGTTCCTTGATCCTGGAGGAGGGGGTCCGAAGCCCCAATGGGCTTGGAGGGATCCTGATCCTAATCTTATGACTAGTACAAATAGCAATGGCAACTGACATTATAACAAGGGTCTGAGAAATGGAGCTTTCTGATTGGCTGTAAACGTTCTAACAGCCTTATGTCAGTCTTTTATTAACATACATGTAGAGCTTAGCCATATGCTGAGCATGGTTTAACACTGTTTAAAAAACAGTTTTATTATAATAGCAATAAGGCACTCCCAGGGATTATGTTAATGGTCAGTTAATCACCCTCTAGGGGTATGTGGCACTCAGCTACGCCTTGTGCAACATTACACCCCTACAGGGTGATTAACAGACCATTAACATAACCCTTGGTCATGCCTTATTGCTTAATAATCATAGGTTACATCATATACAGTGATGTGAGGAGTACTATAGCAAGAACGTGTTTATAAGCAGTTCTTTTGTGTAAGTGCTAGGCTGTATGGAATGTTCTTTTGAGCTAAGTGCAGACAGAAGTAATGTGGCTGAAAGCAGACACAGACCAGAGAAAAGAAGCACATTGGGGCAGAGTATTGAGATATTATTGATTAAGGGCCAAAAATGGAGGTGAAGACCTTGAGGGGAGGAGCCAAGAGGGGAAAGGGGAGAAGGGAAAATGGAGGAAGTGAGGATAGAGCAGGGTAAAAGTAGGGCGAGTCCCAGAGATCTGGAACAGAAATGGAATGGGGGGGTAGCCGGAGGAGGGAAGATTTAGGGGAGAGAGCTGCAGGTAGTGGAATGGAAACAGTGGTGTAGCTGAAGGCTAGAGGATAGCATCTGGATTATTAGGTCACAAAGGATGCTAGTTCCCACAGTCGCAGTTACTAGTATATGCTGGAAAAGCGTGAAGTTTAGCTTTAAATGGTCCGAGCTTGCTTTCCTTCTGGAGAGCCCCACCGATTGAGTTTAACCAGAGTGGTGCGTGGTATTCATAGGATCACTGACCTTGCGTTGTCCACCAGAAGGTATTTTCAGTGACTGTTTGCATACACCCCTAGAGCTTCTAGCAGAGCTATGTTTTGTGAGGAGGTTTCTTACTCTGTGGGGGGAGGGTAAGCCCTAAAATGGACTTCTTAGCTAGAAGGCAGACCTGATATTGTATTCTATTGCCAAGGTTAAGCCACTCAGACTCTGCGTAGAGAGCAGAGAGCACAAGTATGTGTCAATTGGTCTGCACCCAGCACAAGTCACAAGCCTTGTTTAGCGTGGTTTTGATCCGCTTGATACAGTGTTAGTCGCAGTACCATACACCACTAGGCCATAATCAATGATTGACAACACTGAGCTTGTTACAGCAATTTTTAGAGCTTCATTGGTAAGGCATTGTTTGTTATGCTATAGTAGACCCAGCTTACCATTGGCTGACTTGGCTACCTTATCAATGTGCTGTGTGTAAGATAGGGTGCTGTCCAGTATTACACCTAGATATTTGAAATGTTGTACCATTTCAAGGTGGGAGTTAAGATTGTTGCAGATTTGAAGTTGGTAAGTCCTGTGTTTATTGTGGGCTGAGGCAAACAACATTGTTTTTTTTGTAGTTTAGCAATAAGTTGGAATTGAGGAACCATTGCTCTACAGCAGTGAAATTCGACTGCATCAGGTTTTCCAGAGCAGTGGGGCCATGATGACTTGAGTAAAGTACAGCGTCATCTGAGTATAGTAAGACATTGTCTGTAACAGCTAGGGAGAGGTGGTTAAGAAATAAACTGAAGAGTAGAGTAGTGGGCATAGAATTGAGCCTTGGGGCACCCCTGTAGAAACCGGCCAGTTTTTGGAGAGAACATTTTGAATTTTCACTTTTTGCTCTCTACCTGTGAGGTAGCTCCTGAACCAGGATAAGGACTCTACAGATAAGCTCATGCGGGAAAGTTGGTTAAGAAGCAGTTTGTGGTTAACGGTGTTGATGGCCCTGGTGAGGTCTATATAGGTAGCCCTCACCAAGAGCCTTTGGTCTACTGCATTGTGGATATAGCCAGTGAATTCAGCTAGGGCAGCTGAGGTTCTGTGCTGCTTCCAGAAACCGTGCTGATGCCGGCATTGTAGCTGGTGCTTGTTCAGGTAGTCTGCCAGTTGATCTGATACTATGCGTTCAAGCACTTTTGAGAGGGGGAGAGAACTGGAATAGGTCTGTAGTTGGAGTGGATGGTTCTGTCTCCGGATTCGTAGATGGGAGTGACCACTGCAGCTTTCCAAAGGTGAGGGAATTTCCCTGAGGTAAGAGAAAGGTTTAGACTTTTGGTTAGAGGAGTGAGGATAATGTTGAGGGTGAGTTTTACTAGTTTAAGGTCCAGTATATCACTGCTGGCTCTGGTCTTAATGAGCACTTTTGTGAGGTATTTCTTGGCCTTAGCTGGAGTGAAAATTTTCAGGTAGAAGGGCGGCAGGGGGTTAGAGAGAGACACAGGGTTCTGCAGGCATTTGTTATCAGTCAAAGGTCTGAGGAAGTCAGGAGGCAGTACACCACTGAGGTCTGTGACTGCCTCATTAAATGTGTTGGGCTATGTTGCTAGGGTCTTGGGAGGGAGTACCCCCCACATTTAGTATGGTGGGTGGTCTTATTGGGTTTACCTGAGATTGTTTTAATATTATCCCAGAAACTACAGCTATCGCCCAGGGATGGGGAACAGTCCGCACTAAGATCCCCACACCCAAGTGTGGAGCTGGCCCCAATTTGCAATTTGTGTGCAAAACTTTGTTTCTACTTCAGACAAGTGGGTCCTGAAGTGGTAAGATCAGGGTCGTCTCTGGAATTTGAAACCTCCTAGTCAGTTCCGAGCACCACTGGAGGACATGCTGTTACTGGAGCCTCTTCTGAACAGGTTTATTCACAGTTGAAATGTTTCATATGGGGACTGCACCAGATCATTCCATTCCTGGAGCTTGGTTCTGCTCCTTGGACCCCAGGATACTTCCACATGACAATTCATCTGTTATACAGGCAGTCCCTCTGCTTTCAGATGGACAGAACGCTGTAACAGTTTGCAGTCATACCATTCAGCCTGACATACCCATGTTTACCAAGTCCACCACCCTTTCTGCGAAGTAGTTTTCCTCACATCCCGTTTAAACTCTCTCCCCCCCCCCCACCAGCTTTATTGCATGCCGTCATGTTCTGGTACTTTTCCTCCTCTGAAAGAAACTCCTCACCTGCACCTTTTTCACCCCTGTAAAGTACTTACAGGTCTCAATCATGTGCCCTCTCACTCTCCTCACTTCCAAGCAGTACATGCTGAGATCCTACAGCCTCTCCTCATATGACTTATCATGTAACCCCCCCCGCACTGCTTTGATAGCCCTCCTCTGGACCACTTCCACCCTTTCAGTGTCCTTGCAGTGATGCAGCTTCCAGATCTGGACACAATACTCTGGGTGGGGTCTTACTAGTAAGTGATACGGTGGCAACACCACCTCCCTCCCTCCTCCGGATAGAAATTCCCCTTCCTATACACCCCATCATCCCACTAGCCTTGCCTATTGGCTTGTCACACTGCCCTGCCACCTTGAGATCATCAGATCTGATTACCCTGAGGTTCATTTCTTGCTTGATGACTGTCTGCACTCACACCCCATCTTAAACACAGCTCCTGGGTTTCCCCACCCCAGGTGCATGACTTCACACTTTTTGGCATTGAAACCCATTTGACATGACCTAGACCACTCCTCTAGTTTCCCCAGATCCCTTTGCATTCTCTCCACCCCTTCCTCAGTGTCCACCCTGTTGTAGATTTTTTGTGTCATCTGCAGACACACTTCCCCCTTCAGTTCCTCAGCAATATCACTTATGAAGACATTGAAGAGGACCGGTCCCAGTACTGATCCCTGTTGCACCCTGTATGTCACACTCTCCTGTCCTCAGAGTGTCTGCAGTTTATTACAACCCGCTGCCTCTTATTCTTCAACCAGTTTTTTACCCTGCTAACCACTTTCTCCCCAACTCCTAGGCTGTACTTTCCTTACTAATCTCCTGCATCAGTTATGCCCCACTGCACTTTCCAACAGCACTACCATCAGGGCCACTGCTGTTGCCTCAGGGTTGCCAAAAGAGGGCGGTTGTATCACAGTGGGCTCAGGGAGGGTGAGGGTGGTGGAACAGAGGCACATCCCTCCAGTTGTACCTCTCCACAATTCATATGCCATTCTGGCAAAGTGTGGTTCCTTTATGGAGGCACCTGCAGTGGAGACCAAAGAGGATGCTGGGAACCTCCACAAAGGAGACCCACAGGAGGGTGGCATGGGACCCCACAGGGGAAGAAAACAACTCCTTGTGTGGGACTCCATTGTTAGGAAGGTAGAACTGAGGGAGAAAGGGGAGAGGGAGGCAAGGTGCCTGCCTGCCTGCCTGGTGCCATGGCTTGGAGGGACAGGGAGCGAATCCTCAGGATCGCCAGAGCAGCTGGACAGGGGAAGGAGCTGGATGTCATTGTCCACCTAGGGACAAATGACCTGGCTAAGAAAGGGATCAGAGCAGTGCAGGAAGAGTTTGTGGAGTTGGGGAGGGGCCTTAGACAAGTAGCATGCACAGTAACCTTCTTGGAGGTGCTGCCTGTCTGTGGCGTATGTGAGGCTAGGGTGCTCCACACCATGGGATTCAATCAGTGGTTGAAAAACTGGTGCAGAGCTCAGGGATTTGGCTTCATTGGGGATGGGGTCTACCTAGAGTGATGCAGGCCTATACTGGTGTGATGGTCTGCATCTGTCCAGGAGGGGAACCAGGATCCTAGGTGATAGGTTTAAGTGCTTCATTGGCAAGCATTTAAACTAGCCCCCCCCCCAAATAATTAGGGTAGTAAGTGAGATGAACACCAAGATAGAGATGTCAATAGGGAGAAGGGCAGGGGTAAATGGAGAAAGTGACAAAGTCAATAAGGACAGGGATGGGACAAAAAGGAGTAAGGCCATCAGGAAATGGAGGGTAATGAGTACCAATGCCTGTAGTCTACGCAACAAGCTCCCTGAACTGGTGGCCTTGATGGAAGAGGGATGCCTGGATATCGTAGCAGTCACAGAAACATGGTACACAGAGAACCATGACTGGGATGTTAACATACCAGGGTACACAACCTAGAGGAGAGACATGGAGGGGAGACGAGGGGGAGGAGTAGCTCTCTATGTAAGGGAAGGGATAAAAGTAACTGAACAAAAGAGTAAACAGGGAGGAGAGGAGGCACTGTGGGTCACCTTAGAGACTGGAAATGGCACCACAATCCACATGGGTTGCATACAGACCTGCATGTCAGGGGGAGGGAATGGACAAGGATATGACAGAAGGCATTCTTAGGATGGCAGAGAAAGGGGAGATACAGTTGATGGGAGACCTGAATATGCCAGATAATAACTGGAGCACATTTGCTGCAGCCACATCCAAGAGCAGGGCCATTCTCAATGCCCTACAGGTGGCATGCCTCAGACAGCTAGTTTTGGAAGCCACTCATGAGGGAGCAATCTTAGACCTTGTACTCTCAAATGGGGACAGTGAAAGGATCTCAGATCTAGAAGTGGGTAGCCATCTAGGAACAAGTGACCACCAGTGTAGTTCATGATAAACTCAGTTAGAGTCAAGCCATACAAAAGTGAGGGTTCTGGACTTCAGGAGGGCTGACTTTGGCAAGATGGGAGAGTGCCTTAGAAAAGCACTGGCAAACAGGCTAGAAGGAGGGGTGGAGCAACAATGGGGAAACATAAAACTGCCATCACAGAGGCAACAAGCCTTTGTGTGAAGCAAATAAACAATCAAAATGAAAGAAAAAGCCACTATGGTTCTCAAAAGAGGTGGCGGGGAAGGTCAGGGAGAAAAAGATAGCATTCAGGAACTATAAGGAAACACAGAAGGAGCAGGACAGAGAGCTGTACCTCTTAAGGCAGAAGGAAGCAGGGAGGGAAGTCAGAATAGCAAAGGCCCAAACTGAGGAAAAGATAGCCAAATCAGTTAAGAAGGGGGATAAAACCTTTTATAGGTACATCAGGGAGTGTAGAAAGACAAAGGGAGGGCTAGTGAGGCTCAACAGAATGGACGGTGGGTGGGCAGAGAGGGACAGTGAAAAAGCCGGGATACTGAACGAATATTTCTGCTCAGTATTCACAAAAGAGAAGGAGGGGAGGTGCCTAATCTAATTAACAGAAGCACTCTAGATAGGGGGGGGTCGATCCCAGTCCTTTCACAGAAGAAAGGGTTCTGAAAGAACTCCTAAAACTGAAGGTGGACAAAGCAATGGGGCCTAATGGAATTCACCCCAGAATTCTAAAAGAATTAAGGGGAGAACTAGTGAAACTACTGACTACCCTTTTAAACAAATCATGGGAGGATGGTGTGGTACCTGAGGACTGGAGGAAGGCGGATGTGATTACCCTTCACAAAAGTGGGACCACGAAAGAGGCAGGAAACTACAGACCTGTCGGTTTGACTTCTGTGGTTGGGAAAGTGATGGAATCACTTCTGAAGGAAAGAACTGCTGAGTACCTAGAGGCCAGTGGGGCACAGGATCCAAGGCAGCATGGATTCACAGTGGGAAGGTCATGTCAGATGAATCTAATTGATTTCTTTAACTGGGTGACCAAAGTAGTAGACCAGGGAAGGGCTGTGGACATGGCCTACCTAGACTTTAGCAAGACATTTGACACAGTCCCACACAAAAGATTAATAGTAAAATTAACCATCCTGGGAGTGGGTCCCAGGGTGGTAGCCTGAGTCAAACATTGGCTGGACAACAGGACACAGAAGGTAATTGTAAATGGAGTCCACTCTGAAGAAAGAGGGGTTACTAGTGGGGTACTGCAGGGTTCAGTACTGGGTCCAGCCCTTTTTAATGTCTTTATAAGTGACATTGCAGAGGGACTGGAAGGAAAAGTATGCCTCTTTGCAGATGACACAAAGATCAGCAACAGGGTCGATACACAAGGAGGTGTGGAAAGGATGAGAAGGGACTTGCCAAGGTTGGAGGAATGGTCAGAAGTATGGCAGCTTGGATTCAGTGCCAAGAAGTGCAAAATAATGCACCTGGGAAACAAAAACCTAGGGGAAGATTACATAATGGGGAGAGGTAGTAACAACAACAAAAATGGAAAGGGACCTGGGGGTAATCATATCAGATGATCTTAAGGTTAGCAAGCAATGTGAGAAGGCAGTAGGGAGGGCTGGGGTGATACTGGGATGTATGGAGAGGCATCACCAGCAGAAAACAGGAAGTTGTTATCCCTCTGTACAGACAGTTGGTGAGACCCCATCTAGAGTACTCGTCCAGTTCTGGAGACCTCATCTCCACAAGGACATAGACAGGATAGAGGCAGTCAGAGGAGGGCAATGAAAATGGTGCAGGGTCTGCAACAGAAGCCATATGAGGAGAAACTAAAGGAGCTTAATATGTATACCCTTGAGGAAAAGAGGGAGGGGAGGACATGATAGAAACTTTCAAGTACCTCAGTGGAATCAACAAAGTCCAAGAGGGTAGCATCTTTCAGAAAAAGAGATGTGCAAGAACAAGAGGACACAATTTGAAGATACAGGGAGGGCAGTTCAGGGGCAATGTGAGGAAGTATTTTTTCACAGAAAGGGTGGTGGATGCATGGAACAGCTTTCTTGAGGAGGTTGTGGGGTCTAAAACTGTGGGAGAATTCAAGAATGCATGAGACAGACATACGGCAATTTTTGTGGGGGGTAGGAATAACTAGGCTGTTGGTTAACTAGGATCTGCAGCTTATTCTGTAGGTAGGGAAATGGGTAGACTAGGTGGGCCAAGCGGTCCTTATCTGCCGTCAAAATCTGTGTTTCTGTGTAACCTGTCAACAAAATCGACAGGTTGCTGACAGGTCGCTGTGTTGGTGCGCCCGACACAGGGCACACTCTCTCCCTGTCCTGTACCCCCTTCCCGAAAAAACTCAGACTGGAGTTGAGAATCCTAATTATGAGGGGTGCAGGGGCAGAGCCCCCTGATGAGAAAATAGGACTGGGAGACAAATGGGATTTACGTTGACCGCAACTTGCGGTCGACATAAATCCTGTTGATGAGATGCCGGTCGACAAAAGTGTTGTTGAACCAGCATCGTAGAGCCCTGTGCAGCACCGGGGCAAAGGCCTTGCTGAAGTCTGGATAGATCACATCCACCGCTCTTCCCAATCCACCTCCCTAGTCACCCTATCAAGAAATCTATGAGATTTGTTTGGCATGACCTTCCCTCTGTGAAATTGTGCTTTCAGTAGTCTTGCAGCCCATATGCCTCCAGGTGCTCTATCAGCCTCTCTTTCAGCAGGGTCTCCATCAGTTTCTTTACCACTGATGTGAGACTGACTGGCCTGTACCCTGATCTCTAATGAGATGCTGAATAATGTTGCCAGAGGGACAACTAGCACCATGCTCAGTTTTTTTGTTGTTTTGTTTTAAAACCCTTAGGTGAATCATGTCCTGTCCCATTGCCTTGTTTCCTTTAGGCCTTCCAATACTTTCCAGACTCTCTTCTCTGAAAATGAAACTTGTGTCCACTCCCTCAGTGTCTACTAATACTTATTGGTCTGTCTCTTCCCCCCAACTGTGAAGACTGAGAAGAAGTACTCATTTAAAATGCTACCTTTTTCCTGACCTTATACTGCACAGCTCCCTTGCCCTCCTAATTCTCACTATCCCACCTCTTGCTTTCCTCTTTAAACTCTTGTACCTTTTTTCACCTGAATAAAGTCTTTTCCCCTTTTCTGACCTCCCTGTCAGTCATCTCTGCTGGACTTCTGGTTCCACCACGGACCTAATGGCAGCTTGAGCTATTTGCTCCACCCCCATCGCACCAATAAAGTCCTCAATTTTGAATATGTGCTACATCAAAGTTATCAAAATGTCAGGCAGAGGACGCAAATCAGATCGGGGAACCCAAAATAAACTAAAAACAACCCCCAGTCCCAGAGCCACAGTCAGTCTCCTTCACTGAGCAGTGCTAAGGGTACAGATTATGATACAGAAGGGGAATCAGAGCAATTTTCTCACTCGAGGTCTGAAACTTTGCTTGCAGAAATAAGGAGCTCTAAAGCGGAAAAGAAAAGGAGTTCTGAAATTTATCATAACAGATCACTAAGGTTGAGCGGCATCTTAAACAGGTAGAGCAAAGAATCTTGGCAACGGAGGATACAAATGTGCAGCTGGACCAAGTGGTGGAGGTGCTATTCTAACACTCCTTAATTCTGCAGGTCAGGTGTTTGGATTTGGAGGGATGCTCCAGAAGGGAGAATCTAAGATTATATGGACTTGCAGAGGGTGCAGAAATGGACCCCATGTCTGCTTTTCTCGAGAATCTCCTGAAGGATGTGTTGGAACTGCCCCCAGATTTCCCCGTGACCATTGAGAGAGCACACCACTCCCCAGTTCAAAAGCCGACAGATTCCACAACCTGCCCCGGTCCATCATGATGAAGTTCAATAGTTTTAAAACAAAAGAAGATATACTTTGGAGGGCGTGCACAAAGAAGGACATCATGTACCTGGGGTCCAAGCTTTCATTTGATGAAGACTATGTTCCTGAAGTTTATCAAGCCCAGCAGCAGTACCTCCCAATTCTCTGGATTCTGAAAGGGAAGGGGATTGGGTTCCAGGCTCTGTATCCTGCCAAGCTGCGGATCTTTTAGCAGAAGGGTCCCCCAGGTTTATAATTCTGCAGCCCAAGTATTGGAAGCACCAAAGTTGAAGGGCCTCTCACTTTCTAACCTGTAGCTGGAACGGAATATCAAGAAGTGCATTCCTGGCTAGGACTGGATGATTGCAGCACAGAGGGCAAAGGTCACTTCCTCTCTCCAGTTGGCTAGGGACGCTCTGCGATGGTTGGGCCTTCTTCTCTGAGGCACACAGGATGCTGCAGCTACTCCAGATCCTTTGGTGGATTGATCTGGGCATTAAGTATTTCCACTGAAAAACTGTGCAGGGGGTCTAATCCCCCTTCTGGGTCTGGTGGGACAGCAATCTACTAATGTACTCAGGAAGGTACTATGGGGCATATGATTATTGCTGGCTGTTTGGTTATTTTTTCTTGCCTCTGCTATAGATAATTACCTACCTTGCAAAGGGCAACTGAACATGGAAGCATTGGTTTACAAGTGCTTTGAGACTTTCTAACTTACAGAGACTTTCTTCCACCATGTTTATGTTTGGTTTATTTACTTAGTTAACCCATATGAGCATAATCATCCCAGGACCAAACGTTTTATTCTTATCTGTTAATATGTTCAGGAGCAGTGGTGGGCTCAGGGGAGTACTTTTATGTGTGCGAACACTATTTATAGCACTATGATCTTTATTTTCCTGGGTTTTTCGACTTTGAAGGAAATACCGGTCATTTATTGTCTTCCTGGGCACTCCTTCACAATGGAGTGCTAGGATCTGCGGTAGGCAGGTCCCAGATGAATAATCAGCATATACTACAACTGGCGGCATGCTGAGGGTGGCAGGGTAGTATGGTCCTCTCCCCCCCGCTTCCCCTTCATTCTCCCTATTAGCCTTCCTGTACATGGGTGGAGGGTTCCTAGCTGCATCAACTTCTCTTTCTGGTGTTATTTATGGCTTATTGGGGGGTGCCCAGACCACACGTGGGATTTTGGCCTCTTGGATCTGTGACGCAGTGTAACAGGACTTGTTCCTGCTTAGTAAAGAGTAACCTGGTATAGTAGGTTACTCAGGGGGAGACCTCTTGTTCAGAGGTGGCCCAACTCCCCCTTCCCTTATGCTGGTGCTTTTGACATCAGTTGCTTCAACGGGGTTAGGGAATAGAAGTCCATAGCTTCTCAGGACTTCCTGCCTTGGAACGACAGCCTTGTTGGTTAACGTTGTTTATTATTTTGTTAGTTATATTGTTTTTTTTTTCACTGTTTCAGGATGAATGTTGATAGTTCGAAAAATTTGTTATGGCATACGGGTCTGTTATATCTTTTGTCAGTCTGCTTCTTACTGTATAGGGGGAATATAATGTATGCATGGCCTGGCAGGTTTAAAAAGGGTGGGGAACTCAGTAAGTTAAATGATGACTACAATGGCTAGTAAACAGGGGACTATGGTATGCTCCTACAATATACATGGGTTAACTAATCCTGTAAAAAGAAGTAAGGGTTTAACCTATCTGAAACGCAGTGCAGCAGACTATCTTTTTACAGGAAACCTATTTATCAGTAAAGGAGCATAATAAACTACAAAAATTTGGGTTTGGATCCACGGCCACCATCTCTTATGAAAAGGGCAGAAGGAGAGGGGTTGCAATTCTGGTCCCCCCACTCAGTACAATTTCAGATGACATACACACTAAAAGATAAAGAAGGCAGGTTTGTGCTCATGAAGGGCTTGTACATGGGGACAAAAGTTACTTTCGCCTCTGTTTATTTTCCCCCGGGATTGACCTTCCAGGATTATCGGGCTTCCTAATTACATTGTAGGACTGGGTGGAGGGTCCCATAATTTGTGGGGGAGACTTCAACCTGGTGTTTAATCCTCAGCTGGATACTCCTCGAGGTCTCCAAGAAGAGAACATAAAGTGGCAAGGGATGTCCTAAGATTGCTGGGACAGATGGGGCTTGTAGATGTTTGGAGACAGCTTTATGGTCAGCATATAGATTATACCTTTTACTCCGCTGCACAGCAAATTTATTCGCGGATAGATCACTTTTTAATACCTGAAGAACAGATGGATATAGTAAAGGAGATGTGGTTTGGGGATTTTCTCCTTTCAGATCATGCCCCTATTTTTTTTTAAATTAGAACTGGTAGAGACCCGTAGAAGTACCTTTTGGCATTTGAATGTGTCTTTATTGCAAGATCCAAAACTGAAAGAGGAAATTTGGGACACGTACAAATGGTATCTAGAAGACAACTCCTCATAAGAGGTAACTTCTGTTGTGTTGTGGGATGCTGCCAAAGTGGTCGTTCGAGGGAAATTTATAGAAATTGCTAGTAGGAAAAAAAAGAGAGCGAGGCTAGGCGACTTCACGTAGTTGAACAGATTAATTTATTAGAGGTCCTTCAAAAGATCAAAATAGATGAAACGAGAGAGAAGGACCTCTTGGAACTTCAGAAAGAATTGAATGGGCTTCTAGATTATTATGTGGCGCAGAAGCTTTTATTTCTACACCAGAGGTATTATGAAGGGGGACCTCACTCTCTAAAGCTCCTTGCTAGCAGATTGCATATACAAAGAGCTAGAGCAATTATCTCAGGAGTCCAGCAACCTAGCACATGGCAGATTGTGAGGTCCATACCTGGGATAGCGAAAACATTTTGGGGCTATTATCAGGATTTATATGCTGCAGATCCTGATCTGAACTGAGAGAGGATTGCGGAGTTCCTTCCTGGATCACACTCCCAAAATTGAAGAAACATCAGAAGGAGGCCCTCTTGCTGCACATTTCCTCTGGGGAGTTTGCAGCGAAGGTTACCAGACTTAAAACGGGAAAATATCCTGGCAGTGATGGACTACCAGTGGATTTTTATAAAACTTGTAAAGAGGATGTGTGCCTGCTGCTCCTTAAAACCTTTAAGGAGGTTTTCAAAGAGGAGGGCTGGGTTCCCATCTCCTGGTCGCAGGCGGTGATATCTGTCCTGCCCAAGCCCAGAAAGGACCCTATGTTATGTTCCTCTTATAGACCCATTTCCCTTCTTAATAATGATTATAAAATTCTGACTTCAATATTGGCCTGCTGTATTCAATTAATCCTCCCAGAATTGATATACTTGGACCAAACCGGATTTGTCCCAGTAGACAGGCCCAAGATAATTTGAGGAGAACAGTTCTTATTATGGACCACATTAATAACATTAACTTATCCTCCCTTTTGTTGAGTTTGGATGCTGAAAAAGCATTTGATAAGGTCTTGTGGTTCTTTATGAGAAGGGTCCTTTCCGGGTTTGGGTTCCCCAATCTCACCGTTGCTCTTCACCCTTTACATACAGCCCCTAGCACAATCTATCCATCAAAACAATCTAATAAGTGGGGTACAGCTGGGAGGCAGGGTTCATAAATTATCACTGTACGCGGACGATGTGCTTATCTATTTAACAGAGCCCAAAATTCTTTCCCGGCAGTATTCCAGCAACTCGAGGACTTCGCTGCCTTATCGGGGTACACACTGAATAAAACTAAGATGGAGGTGTTAGGTTTTCACTGCCAAGTCCCCTCAAACCTTAAACAACAGTTCCCCATGAACTGGGATCTGCCAGCCACTAAATATTTGGGAATAATCCTTGGGAAAACATCTTCCCAGCTGTATAATTTAAATTACATCCTCCTCTGGAATCAGTTGAAAGAGGACATTAAGAGGTGGTCGCTGCTCCCGCTCTCCATTTATGTGCGCATTCGGTCCCTCAAAATGAATGTTCTGCCCCGCCTTCTGTATTTGTTTGTGTGTGCCCTGCATTGTAACTCAGGGGGATCTAGAAAGGGGGCAAAGGCTATTCTCTATGTTTTTATGGGGTAAAAAGCATCCTAGGATTAGGAAGCAAACACTTTTCTTACCCAAACAACAGGGGGATCTAGTGCTCCCCAACCTACATGGTTATTGGGTGGCAGTGCAGATGAGGGTAGCCCTACTTTGGGGCAATGTGTATTATATTTCTGGGGGAAACACACAGATTTGGAGGAACATGGGGAATTAACACTCTGAGCTACACAGTTTCAAGCCTCACAATTGAGGTCTTTTACATCCAAGTTCGCAGGCACTAGAGCAGCATTAGAGGGCTGGAGGCGGGGGAGTCTCAAGAGGCCAAACCAGGGCCCAACTATGGCAGTTTAAGTGGTGGATAAATGATCCAGAATTTCTGCCAGTGCTACAGAACTGGTTTATGCAGCAGGTGAGGAAGGGCATAACTTCCCTGGTTCATCTGTTGCAGAAGGGGTCAGTGATCTCTCTTGAGATGGCACAGCAGAGGTTTGGCTGGAAAGAAGAAGACAGATTCTGTTTTTACCAGCTGAGAGACCATATTAATAGTTCATTGAGAACTCAGCAGGGGAGAGTGCTAGATGTTCCTGCTTCAATACCATTTCAGACCATCTGGAGGTCCCATGGAGAGAGAAAGCCATCTCTTTATTTATTTAATTTATTTAGTGTTTGTTTACCAGGTAGGTGCGCTGGCCATGAAATTACTATTTTCAGGCACAACCCGGGAGAGTACAAACAATCACAGACAAAGTACATGGCATGAGTACAGGAATATTACATATAGCATAGGTCAGAGTCAGTTAAAAGGATACATACAGCCAATGAAGCATAACATGATGTCAACAATCACATACACAGTCAAGTAACATACCATAACATGAAATATTAGAAATTACATAGGGTCAGAGAAGGTAATTAACACTGCAGATGGGAAACAAATAGCAACACAGGGTGGTCAGAAATATATGGTAGGGGTTGTCACAGCAATGAGACGCAGGGCTCCAAATACTATAGGGGGAAGACAGGATTAGACCAGGTCGAGATATGCTTGAGGAGTGTGCAGAAGGTAAACAAAGGTTGGTGGAAGTTTAAGTTGGATCAAAGCAGCAGCAAGGGTCAGTTTGGTATAGATGATAGTGTAGCTCCCTTTTAAAGCTGTTATGGGAAACTGCCTGGTTGAAGTGCAAAGGGAAGGGAGTGCCATAGCTTAGAAACAGAGTGATGAAATGCTCCAGAGCCTTTGGTTGAGTTGCATTTAGGCACATTAAGTAGGGACTTGTCAACCAATCTCAGACCATAGGAGGATGTTTGAGGTACAAGCATCACAATGAGTGCTGAGGGAGTCTGATTTCTGATTACTGAGTTAATCAGGGAGCCAAGAGAGTATCTGCGGCAGGCAGAGGGGGAGAGCCAGCCGAGGTCTCTATAAAGTTGACAATGGTGCTTAAGCTGAGGTGACGAGGAGGCGTTTCGACAAGTATTTTTATATATCACGTCCCATTTATGTAGTGTGGTTTTAAGTGCAGCAGCACAGGTAGGAGCACCATATGTGAGGGCAGGGAGAAGGATACCTCTGGCAATGGCCAGCTTAGCAGTGGAAGTTAGCACGTAGCTAGTCTTATGAGTGACCCCAAGTTTAGCATTCTCCGCTTTACAGGTGGACTGTATATGTAGATTGTAGTCCAGTGATTGGTCCAGAAGAACACCCAGGTACTTGAAAGATGTAACACACTCTATTTGTGCACCACCTGAGTCCTGTACAACCAGTGACGTTTGGCATGCCCTGAGCTTGTGGGCAGATCTTGTTTTATTCTGAACTGTTAGCAGGTTCTGCAACTTAACAAGTTGTATTTCTGCCTATGACTTGTGCCTGTACCACTCCTGGTGATAGACTGAATCTTCATTTTGACTGTATTTATTTCCTTGGCTCCCCGGTAGCTGTATGTACATTGCTTGTAATACTTTACCATAATCCCCATGTTAAGCCTTTTATATTGCACAGCCACTTAATGTATGTCACTACACCAGTATGTACTGATTTCTGTGAAATATTTGTACTATATAATGTGACCTCATACCAAGTGTTTTCGGCAGTCCTGTTTTGTTCTAATTGCATATCTCTATTGTATTGATGTTTGTTGTGTTTGCCACCCTGGTGGCCCAGGTCGCAAATGAAAACGGTCCTCTGGATCAGTTTGCTCACCCGCTTATCAAAGACATAAATAAATAAGATCCAAATAGCATGGTTTGATTTTCTTAGCCCTGAATACAAGTTTATGGGCTGACAGCCATTTCTGCACATTAGTGACATCAGAGGAAAGGGATGCACTTAAGCTGGCCACATTGCTTGAGCATGTATAGGGTATGAGGTCATCTGCATGGAGAACAGATGAGCATAAATGTATAACCTCTGCCATATTAATAAAAAGTGAGAAAAGAAGGGGTCCCAGGATAGGTCTCCTTCGTCCGTCCCCTCCCCAGGACTACATACTGCAAACACCGTGTCAGCCCTATTAGCATATGGCTTCATCATGTTGACATGGTACACTCTTTCTGTATGTCTTCTGTCAGGTAACTCTATGATATAGTTCACGTCATTTACCTTCCTAACTACTTTGTACGGTCCTGCCTACTCAGCCTGCAGCTTGTCTTTCCGGACCGGAATAAGGACCATGACTTCCTGACCCACTGTGTACGAGCGAGCTCTGGCTCTGCGGTCATACCACACCTTTTGTTTCTGTTGTGCAGCTGCCAGGTTGCTTTGGGCTGTCCCCATAAGCTCCTTCAGCCTTTCCCTAAACCTAAGGATGTAGTCCACTATGGGAGTTCCCTGAGTGGCGTGCTTGCCTTCCCAGTCCTCCTGGATCAAGTCTAGGGGCCAACGTACCTGACGTCCATATAAGAGCTCAAATGGGGGGAAAATCCTGTAGACTCTTGGGGCACTTCCCTGTATGCAAACAACAGGTGGGGAAGGTATTTTTCCCAGGCCCTCCCATGCTGTTCAGCAAATGCTTGGAGCATTGACTTCAGGGTACCGTTACATCTTTCCACAAGCCCATTGGCTTGCAGATGATAAGGTGTCGTGCACCTCTGCACCACCCCACACTTCTCCCACAAACATTTCATCAGGTCCGACATGAAGGAACCCCCTCAATCGGTGAAAACCTCTTGTGGAAACCCAATACGGGAGAAAATCCCAAGTAAGGCATCTACCACTTTGTCTGTCCTAAGTGAGGATAGGGTGACTGCCTCTGGATACCGGGTGGCATAATCCACCACAGTCAGGATGAACCTCTTCCCGGAGGAGTTGGGGGTATTTCAAGGCCCCACAATATCTATTCTCACCCTCTGGGATGGCTCCTCCACTATAGGCGATGGAATTAGGGTGGCTTGTATTTTCTTACCTACCTTCCCTATTTCTCGGCACCGGTGAAAAGACCTGCAATACTCTTTCACCTGCTGGGTGAAGTTGGGCCAATAGAAATTCTGGGCCAACCACTGCATAGTGCACGTGATTCCCAGATGACCAGACAAGGGAATATCATGTGCAATCTTGAGCAACTGCTCACGATACCCCTGGGGAATGACAAGCTGCCTATCACCCCTCCCTCTCTCTTCATAGCCTGAGTATACATCAGTCCATTCTCCCAATAAACATTATGTTTACCGTCATCTCCCTGTGCTCTGTCAGGGTCTGCCCAAGCCCTCAGCGTCTCTAGACTAGGGTGACTTTTCTGAGCAGCTGCAAACTCCCTACACATTTCCAAAGCATGGGACAGATCCCCTTCATTCTCTAAACTAGGGTCCCTAGCACTAGTGTCAGGGCTCTCAGGATCACTGTCATCCCTAACCATCTGACAATGGGTCACCCCTCCCTCTTCGGAGTAACCCTCCGTAGCTGTGTGGTTAACTGCTACTGGGGAAATTTCTACCACCTTTTCATTAGTCTCCATATCAGGAGACACAGGCTGGGGAAACAGCCTCCCAGTGGTTTCCACAATGGCTACAGTGGGGTCCAGGGAAGTATAATTTTCCTTTGCTGCTTGGTTACGGGTAACTGCACACAACATCCCGTTTGAGATTGTTGACAAAGATGACATCAACTGCTAAAGGTTTGGCTAAAGCCACCTGTTGCACTGTTCCCCATTTCACCCCAGTGTGGGAGAACACTAGCGAGTGGCAATGTGGTCTCCTCACCAGTGAACCCTTGCACAGTCACAAATTCATTGGGTATAAGCTGACCAGGCTCTACCAGATCCCCTTTTACCAGCATCAGGGATGTCCATGTCCCTTAACCCTTGTGTCTGTACACCATTCACCGTGACTGGGTGCATGTGTTCCCTCATGTTCACAGGCATGCTTCCAGGGACACATAAACAACCTACTTCTTTCTTAGCCCATGTTGTGTATTGCTCATCCTTTTGGGACACTGTCTGGCATAATGCCCAGTTTCTTTTCAAACCCAACATTCATTTCTTTTTTCAGAGAACTCTTTTCTTTGAAACCTGAGGCTAATTGGTTTGGGTGGAGGCAGTGAGGGTTTTAGCTGCCCTGAAGGTGCACTTTTGCCTTTCTGCGCTGCCATGCCTGCCCCATTCACTCTCAGAGCAGGTCTGCTCTTGGCTTAGCAGTCCGAGAGTTCAGCAGCCTCTTGCACTGTTTTGGGATCTCGATCCTCCAGCCAGATTTTCAGCTCTGCTGGGCATGCCCCCCAAAACTGTTCTGACAAAATAGCATTTTCAGTTTTATCTACAGAGTTTGCTTCAGTTCCCACCCACCAACATTTTAAACATTGATGTTGTTTCGTGGCTAGCTCCTCGTACCTCATGTCAGGGCTTCTGAGCTTAAGGAATTTAGCTCTGTATGCTTCTGCAGTTAAATCAAACTTTTTTAAAAGTGTAGCTTTAAGTTTGCTGTAATCATTACTGTCCTCATTGTCCATTTGATCCAATGCATCCCGAGCTTTCCCGGTAAGTAGCGGGAATAGCTGAAAGCTCTGGGACCCTCTAGGAATTTTTGCCTGAAAATAAACTTTTTCAATGGAATTTAAAAAGGCATCCATATCCTCCCCCTCTTTAAATTCAGCTATCAATTTGGAATTTAATTTGTAACCCAGTCCTGTAGTTCCAGTTAAACCCAAGCCACTTACCTGCTCTGGTGCTGGTGGTTGGAGTCGTAGCTTCTCCAGTTCATGTCACCTCTGGCACTCACACTCTTCACGGTCAGCTTCCCGCTGTTCTCACTCTGCCTCTCGCCATTCTCGTTCAGCCTCCCTCTGGAACTCCAGCTCCATTCTGGGCAACTCAAATTGCAACCTGATTGCTTCTGGCTCCAGAATGCTGGTGACCTTCCCCTGCTGCTATGACCCTTCACTGGCACTGGCCCTGCTGTCACCCTCACCAGATCTGGACACTGCACTGGCCGCAGGCCCCTCCATGCTCAAGGTTTGTTCCCTTGCAGTCACAGTCAGTGACTTGATGCTCTGGGCACCTGCTGCCATCAGAGCATCCATGAAGTTCTGCTTGATGGCTCTCACCTCATGCAGAACTCCTCTGTCCTGGCACAACTGCCTTAAGTAGTCTGCAGTGTGCCCCCTGTAGTTGGAAGCCATCTTCTTCCCTAACTACGGCTACTCTAACTTGCACTTTTTTTTTTTTCTAAACAGGTAGGAACTTGACTGTAAGCAAAATGATATCGTTCTGTTTCCTTTTTAAAAATAAATTACTGCCTTATTTTGCAAGTGAGCTGTACAGTATTAAGCTGACAACCAAATCTGTCACAAACGCACTCAGCAGGTCAGGACCTCTGCTCCCACAGTGCCAACCTCTGAGCGCAGTAATGTGAACAGGTAACAGACAGGGTAACCCTCCTGTTTGTGGGTCTGGATCACTTTTAGTCTCAAGTTCTGGAGGATTCAAACTGTGAACCTTATGCTAGCATACCCAAATGTACAGGCACAGATTTGTACCCTCCCTGGGGATTGCGGTACAATCTTATGCTGGGGGCACCAAGCCAGGCTTCCAAAATGAACCCTTAAAACTCTATAAAAGACCTTAGGTATCTTCTTATCTTCTCCCAGTTTAGTAACACCATCAAGCTCTTGAATGATTGTCAGACTTAACCATCTATACGTCACATGCCAAAAAAGAACTCGCAAACCCAGGCAGTCTTTCAAAATAATATATTTACTAAAATGGATAAAAATATGTAAAATATAAACACAGAACAATATATCAAAAAACATACAATCACAGAAAGGAAAAACAAGGAAAACTACAGACAAACTCCTACCGAAGTACATTTAGATCTTTTCTATCTAACATATTACCTCTGTACAGTGCTTAAGTTAGATCAGAGATCTTGTTTCTTAAGAGCCCAAAAATATTTGTCAAAAAGTTCAAACACAGTATACAATTTAAAACTCTGCATTTCCACACCCCTTCTATGATGTCATCTCGCTCCTCCTTGTAGAAAATATAAAATATACAAACAATGATCTCCTGCCGAGAGATATATTAAATAATGTGACATCAGCAGGAAAAAGACATTTCCTAAATATGACTCTTTACTTAAGCACCTTTCTCTTTGATCATGTGTGGTTTCTTTTTCCCAAGGTCATCAAAGGATTTTATAACTTTTAGCACCATGGTGGGATAACATGTTCTTCCTATAGGTATCATAAAACTTTACGAGCCCTACATCCTGGCAGCTGGATCAGTTTCAATTAAAACAGAAAACAGGAGATCCTTAATTAAGTCTCTCTAGTCTTCTAATTACCTCCTGGTTTCAGGTTAATATATTACAAATATCATAGAACAATCATAACCAGCTGGCCAAGCATCACAGTCAGGGGTTTGAGTTGCAACTAGTTTTCCTAGAATTTTACTCAAACCTGAGAGCATGGCTATGGGCCTGTAATTTGTGATCTCTTTAGGATCTCCTTTTTTAAAGACAGGCGTTACACAGGCTATTTTCCAAAGGTCAGGGACTTGGCTGCAGGAGAGAGGCAACATGAAGATTTTAGCCGGGGGTGGGGGACAATAAAAGGTGCCACTAGCTTCAGAAGTCAAGGTTCAAGAGTATCTGAGCCAGAACTGGTATTGTCAGAGATAGTTTGCAAAAGTTTTAAGACCTCAAGTCGCGAAATAGCCTTGAAAAAAACAGAGGATTGTTAGACTGCTGATAGGAGAGTCAGTGGTAGCTGACTGAGGAGTCCAAGAAGACTGTGAGGCTGTTTGAGGTGACTGGAAGGAGGTGGTATACAGATGCAGATCAGAGAACATTCTATTGAAAGAATTTGCTATGGTATTTGGGTCATTACAATGTATGCCATTTAATATCATGTCACTCGGGGTGGAGGACTGAGAAGCCCCAAGAAAAGACTTGATGTGGGCCCAGAATTTCCTAGGGTCTCTGTTAGAGCTTAGTAGTGAATCTCTGCAGTAGGCACGTTTTGCTGCTCTGACCTCCTTTTTGCATGAGTTCCAAAGTGCTCTGTAGGCAGTATAGTCAGCTTGAAGCCCTGGCAATTTGAAATTCTTCCACAGTTTGTCCCTTGCATGCAGATTAGCCAGTAGGTCTTTGTGCAGCCATCTTGTCTGTTTGTCCCTGACCCTCCAGGTTACCTTAGGGGCATGCTTGCACTGAACAGCCAGGAATTCATCAAGGAAGATGCTTAGTGCAGACTCAACATCACAGGAGCAATAAATTCTAGACCAGTTAATATTGGAGAGATCATTCAAGGAGGCCTCTGCATCCAGGTTAGCAAAGTTGGTGAAGGTGACATAGCGCGGTGGGGTGAGGGAAGGAGGCAGCCTCAGGGCTTCATATGCAGAAGATTGGGGAATGGTCAGAGAGCACAACAGCCAAAATGCCAGCTGTAGGTACATGATCTAGGTGCATGAATTTTATAAATGATCAAGGACATTCATCTGAGTATGTTAAAAGTAAGTGGGAGGCGGACCTCCACACCCATCTTAATGAACAGCAGTGGGCTAAAATCTGGAAAAATACATGGCATATTTCCTCCTACCCTATTTGGAAGGAATTCAGTTGGAAATTAAGAATACGGTTCTTCTTGGTGCCAGTGCAGGTCTCAAGGTGGGACCCATGCGTCCCCTCCTCATGCTGGATAAAATGCAGAGAGTCGGATGCCTCACAGGCACATATCTTCTGGAATTGCCCAGTAATTGACTCATTCTGGAGGGAGGTGGAACAACATTTGAGGGGCATCTTTGGAGTTCAAGCACGGTTGGGTCCTGAGAACCTGATTTGGGGGATCTACCTAGGGTAGGTGAAGGGCAGGGAGGACTGGTACCTGTGGGCAGGGAGGACTGGTACCTGTGGGTTATTTTAACGATTGCCACAGCGAAAACAATAACAAAAAGATAGTTATAACCTGACCCTCTGGGAGTAGAGGATTGGGTATAGATGATTACTCACATACGACTAGAGAAACTTTCATTTGGTCTATCATAACAGATGGATAGTTATCAAAATAGATGGACTAGGTGGGATCTCTATGATGGCCTCCCTTGGCATACATAAGCACTTTTAAACTTGACAAGGGCCCCATTCTGACCTGCCAGACTTACAGTCTAGTTCATGGTTGTTAATTAACTGGATTTTGTGACCCCTGCATTAATTACTATGATAAATACTGCGCATGATTTTTGTTTAATAAGACAATAAATGGATTGACTATCTACATCAGACCCGATGGTACTTTTACTAAGTTACACAATAGTTTTTAGAAACTTTGCTTGTTGTTTGTGATACCTGTTTTGCATATACCTTGGATTATATGAACATATGTCCAGAAAGATGTAATAATGTAATGGTATTTTATATTATTGTAAGTGGATACTTGCAAGAAAGTATATAAAAAAAATCCTCTCTGCTGTTTGTGCCTTAGTTACCCTCACACTCCTGCCTGCCTTCCTCCCTTTGCTTTTCCAGACATATCTCCCTGTCCACCTCCGCCTGGGTCACCTTGTTCTTCCTAAATGCTGTTTTTCACACCTTTAACACCTTAGTCACCTCCTTTGAGAACCACTGTGGTCTCTTCCCTTGCTTACTTCCTTCACACAGCATGCCGTTGTCTTAGCTATTCTCTCCTTGACCTTTTTCCATTGGGTGTCCACCCCCCCGGAGCTATTTACTGAGGCAGTCACCCATTTCTTTAAAATATGCCCTCCTGAAATCCAGGAGCCTCATCTTTGTGTGATTTTTCTCATGCTGAATCTGTATGCCACACCACACAATATAATGATCGCTTGGACCCGGAGGACTACCCACTGTGACATCTGCAATGCTGTCCCTGTTCATAAATATAAGGTCCAGCACTGCCCCATCTATAATGGGTTCCACAACCAGCTGCCTGAGAAATGCCTCTGTAGGGAGTTGAGGATGGCCCTGCTTGTTCTTGTAGCTGCAATCAGAATGTCAGAATGCACCAGTCTACATCCAGCAGAGTAAAGCCCCCCATAATCAATACTTCCTCCTTGTTTGCCATTCTGCCAATGGCTTCTCTCAAAACCTTGTCTAACACTTCCCCTTGTGTTGTCTGTACATCACCCCCCTACAGATAAAGGCCATAGATCCTGTCTCTAAGCTGATCCATAGTACTTCCAGCCCTTACTTATCCCCCTGGTGCCCCTGCACCTCTGTGGCTTTTATACATTTCCTCACATATAAAACAACCTCTCACCTTTCCTTCCTGTTCTGTCCTTCTGGAACTTAGTATAGCCTGGTATGTACACTTTCCAGCTGTGGTTGTCAGTGCTTCATGACTGTTAAGGCCACTAGATCCAGATCTGTCTCTGCAATGACTGTTTCAAGGTCAGGAATTTTATTTCCTAGACACACATGACAGTGTACTTCTTTTGTCCCTCCCTTCCCCTATTTTGCCTTCCCTTTCTGTTTCCCCGGTCCTGTCCTTGCCTTTTTCACTAACCCTCTGCCTACCCTCCTTTACCTGTCTCTCCACTTTAGTTCCTCTTCCTGAGCCACCCATTCTGCCTTCCCCTTGTCCATGTGTCTCCCTACCTCTGCGAAATTCATTTCCCCTGGGCTTCTCCTCTCTGTTGCTCTATTCTTTGGGGGGGGAGCAGTCTCTACCTCTCCCCTTGGCTAGTTTCAGTGCCCATCAAAGCAGCATCTAAGCCTTCCACTCAGGACTGCTATTCCTCTCATGGATGGATGGATAGAAACCATCTCCTTTGTACAGGCCTCTATCCTCATAGGCAGGACCTCAGTCCCCAATGTAGCCAAAATCCTCCTCCCTCCACCATGCCTTAAATCACTAGTTGAAGGCCCTGGTGCTGTGTTCTGCAGCCTTCCCAAGTCATATTAATGTAGCACCTCAGTGAAGGTCATCAAGCAAGGTATTTGCTTCAGGCCCCTCTCCAGCAACCTAAACATATCCTGCATTACCCTGCTGTGTCCCTGGCCAGGTGATTAGCCCCCAGATGGACAATGACATTCAGCTACCTTCCTTTTCCCTCTTCCTTGACAAGCTCCTTGATCTGCCCTCCAGTCCTCTCTGCTGTAACAGCTGGTAGGCACTTTACCACCCATTCTCTCCCTTCTCCTACTCCCAACTTGATCCCCCTGACTATGGAGTTGCCCACAAGCATTTGTCTCCTCCTTGGCTGGGGGCCTGTCTCTCCCCCCATTGCAGCCTTCTCCCTTGAGGACCCCACCTCCTCCTTTCCCGTTTTCTCTCGTGCCACCTCCTGACTTCCCTCTCCCACCAGAATGGTGAAGAAATTCTACAGTGGTAAGGTCTGTGGGGTGCTCTCCTTCCTTCCCCACCACACCCTCCTGCAGCCCACCAAAGTTCAGCCACTTTACCTCTTTTTTGGCTTCCTTTGAGGGAATGACAGCAATCTTGGTGGCCCCTGGGTAAGGCAGACAGTACCCTGTACTTGTGCCAGTTCATTTCTGTGTCCAGTGACCTCTGCTCTCAGCCCAGAGAGTTGCCTGTGCAAGGGACAGCACCCCAGTCTCTAGAACATGTCTCTGAAAATTGTGGCCCCATACCCATTACACTGCACTGCTCCCATGCCTGATGACTGTTTTTCCCTCTTAATTACTTACCTCCTTGCCTTTCTCTTGTCCTTATACCTCTTTTTTTGTATATATCCCTCTTGGCTTAACTGTACTTTCCCCTCCTTCTTGTATTTAGTGTATCCCTTTAGTGTGTCCGTACCCTTACCCTAGATTGGGTGTTTCTAACCTTCCCTTTTTTTTTTCTTTCTCCCCTCCGCTGGTGTGCCCCTTCAGCCCTCATGGCTCCCCCAACCCCATCACCTGCTGTCCCTGGGATTTACCTTAGGGCCACCAAGTGCTCCACAGACTGCCCTCTGTGGTGGGGCTATCAGGGGGATCCCCCAAGCCTCCTTTCAGTGCCACATTCAGATCTGTGGTCTCTGTGCCCAGTAGGCGGTGTGGGGTCTGCAAGGCTCCACAGGGCAGCATCTTTCAGGCAGCGGTGGTTTTACAGTGTTCTCCCCAGTTCCCCGATGCTCTGTGGAGGCAGTGGTTAGACGTGTGCACGTCTCCCACCAGGGAGCGTCCTCCACCCGGAACTGCCACTCTGGCTGCACCACCAACCATGGTCACCCAGGTGGCAGTGCTGCGGTGGCAGTCTTCCCTCCCTGCCCAGAGGAGAGCATCTGCTGGGATGCTCAGTCCTCCTCCCCCCCCCCAAGCTGAGCAACCCAGGGTTATTCCAGAACACGGGTCACCAGCCTGATGGCAGGTGAGGCATGGGTGCCTCTGCCCTCCACACCACTGGGCCAGCAAACCTTCCCTTCTTAACCTTGCATGCCAATTGCCTCTGTACACTTTACCAAGATAGGGTTTCCCTGCTTATCACCGAGTGCCCTCCTTTACTTCATC
This sequence comes from Neoceratodus forsteri, assembly GCA_016271365.2. Lineage (NCBI taxonomy): Eukaryota > Metazoa > Chordata > Ceratodontiformes > Ceratodontidae > Neoceratodus > Neoceratodus forsteri. Next base: position 444,443,667 of record JADMNL010000023.1, read on the forward strand.
TCTGTTACTGTTCCTCCTTGGTATTTCCTTTACTGCAGAGCATACTTACATTTGCTGTTGCCAATCCTTTTCCACTCTTGCTCTGGGACATTAACGTGAATGGGACATGTTAGGAGTAGTTCCTTATATCCGGTCCTGTGCTTGCTACTTTGCGATTGGTCCTACTGCTTCTGTCCTGCCTTCCCACCCAAACTCTGTTCCAATTACAGAGTTTGTGGCTGCTAAGGACAAAAACAAAAAAACAAACAAAGTGTACCACAGAGGTTACTACTGTTCCATTTTACTCCCCCCCCCCAATACTGCTGGCACTAACTTAGAGATCAGAAAATGTCCCCAGAAGTTTGTCCATGGAGCTCTTTAACTCTGTCCTGTGCTTCCTGCTCATTTGCGATTCCTCCCGCTTAAGTATCACCTTCATGCCCAAATTCCATTCCAAATACAGAGCTTGCATGCGGCTGCTGGAAAAGAAAAAGTAAAGAAAATTGCATAAAACCTCCCTGCTGGTATTAGCTTTGAGAAGAAGAAGAACTACACCCAGAAGTTTGCCACTGGAGTTCTTAGTCTTGTGCTTCCTGCTCATTTGCAACTGGTTTTCCAACTTATGACCCACTCCCCACCCAAACTCTGTTCCAGTTACAGAGTTTGCCTGTGGCTGCTAAAAAAAAGGAAAAAGAACAACAGCAGTTAGGACTGTTCCATTTACCCCCCACCACCACCACCCAATGATGCTAGTTTAGAAGAGAAAGTAGAAGAATGGAAAATGTACATACTTTGATAACTGGCTCATCACAGAAACATAGAAGTTGATGGCAGATAAGGACTGCAAGGCCCATCCAGTCTGCCCATTTTTTCTACCTTATGAATGTGCCATAGGCCTTTACTCTGTCAATGGCCTATTTATTCATACTCATCTATATTGCTCCTTTATACCTATCCCATGCCTGTTTGAAGCCCTGCACTGCATTCATATCCACCACTTCCTGAGGTCGGCCGTTCCATGCATCCACCATTTCTGTGAAAAAGAAAGTACAGTTACGTAAGAACTTACCATAACAGTAGATCTTCGAGAACAACTCTTGCAGCAGGTTACACCATTAGGACTGAAGCCAGCAGGTGCCAGGACCCCACAGAAATTTTCTAGCTAGCAGTATCCAGCGGGGACCGCCCCTGACGTCAGGCATCATACAAAAGTGGGGGGTTCCCCAGAATCGCCAGTTCTCTTGCTAGATACTCCTGGCCATTAAATGACATCTGAAGTGGAGACTGAGGATCTGCATTCAAAGAAGGCATGCAGCAGGGAGGTGCTGGAAACACTGAATCCTGGGAAGTACTAAATGGAACAACAATACCTCCATAGGGGTATGGTGGGAAGGAAACTACCTGCTGCAAGAGCTGTTCTCGAAGATCTACTGTTACGGTAAGTTCTTACATAACTGTAATATCTTACTTTGAGAAACGGCTCTTGCAGCAGGTTACACCATTAGGACTGATTCCCAAGCAATTCTGGAAATCTCTCTCAAATGGGAGTAGGCTAGGGAGAGATTGTGAGTTGAACTGGAGCCAGGGACAGTAGTCCCTGAAGGACTGCTAGACCAAAACCAGCCCTTCGTCATGAAGCAACGTCCAGGCTATAATGCCTGATGAAAGTGTGCACGGTGCTCCAAGTAGCTGCTGCGCATATGGCTGAGGTGGACACGTTCTTCAGAGCAGCAAAGGAGGTAGCCACCCCACTTGTGGAATGTCCCTTAACTGAGCCCGGTAGGGACTTGTCACGCTTCTGGTAACAGAACATGATACAATGAATGAGCCATCTGGAAAGAGATTGCTTAGAGACCAGAGCACCCAGCATCCTATGGGTGAAGGAGACAAAAAGTTGATCAGATTTATGGTGTTGCCTGGTTCTGGTCAGGTAGTATCTTAGACACCTATGCACATCTAGAGTGTGCAGCAGGGCCTCTCCTCTATTTGAGTATTTTGGAAAATACACTGGTAGGTCTATATCCTGGTTAAGGGTAAGGGCTGAGACCACCTTCAGCAAAAATGTTGGTTTTGTGCTTAGGGACACCCTGTCCTGGTGAAAAACCAAATAAGGTTCTTTGCACATAAGTACATGTAGCTCAAAAATCCTTCTGGCCGAAGTAACAGCAACTAAAAATAACGTCTTCCAGGCAAGAAGACGTTGCTCGCAATCCATGGCTGGTTCAAAAGGAGGCAGCGTAAGCTGCTCCAGGATGAAGGGTAGGTCCCACGGAGGAATAGGATCCTTAATCGGAGGCCTAAGGTGGAGAACGCCTCTCAAACAGGCACATGCGGTTTCCAACTGGGATATGGACCTTAGGCCTATAGGTATGTGATAGGCCGAGATGGCACAGAGGTGCACCTTGATCAAGGAGTAGGCCAAGCCTGCCTGAAAAAGGGACAGGAGGTAGTCTAATACCGAACCCTCAGAACAATCCAGTAGGGAAAGTCCCTGTGCTTGAGCCCAGAGACAAAATCTGTGCCATTTCATGGCATACGTGGCATGAGTGGAGATTTTCTAGCAGCCGCTAGAACATCTGCTACCTCTTGTAAGACCCCGTAGCGCAAGACTGCTATGTCCTAGGAGCCAGGCATGCAGGTTCAGAGAGCAAAGGTCTGGATGGACCAAGGATCCTGCCTTCTGGGACAGTAAGTGAGAGCTGATTGGCAGAGGCACTGGCGGTTCCTGAGAAAGTTGGTACAACAGAGGGAACCAGATCTGCCTGGACAAAAAGGGCGCAATTAAGATCAGCATCACCTGCTCTCTGTGGAGTTTCAGAAGAACCCTCTGGATCAATGGGAAGGGAGGAAATGCATAGAGGAATCTGCCCGCCCCGAAGAGGGACAATGCGTCTCGCCAGAAAACACCAGGCCCTGGATCTAGCAAGCAGAAATTGGGCAGTTTTGTGTTGGATGGGGACATGAAAAGGTCTAACTCTGGTGTCTCCCATCTGCGAAACAGATCCTCTACGACCTCCTGGAGTAGTTCCCATTCATGGACTCTGGCCTCAGATCAGCTCAGACTGTCTGCAATAACGTCCACTCCTGGAACATGAACAGTAATAAGGTTTGCGCCGTGTTGCAGTACCCAGTCCCACACCCTCATGGCCTCTCTGCAAAGCGGGTAGGAATGAGTGCCTCCTTGTTTGTTGAGGTAATACATCACCGCGGTATTGTCTGTTTGTAGCAGAAGAGTACCCAGTGGAATCTCCAATTGGAAAGCCTGCAAGGCATAATGGACCGCTCTCATCTCCAAAATGTTTATATGAAGATGAGCTTCCTGGGTCATCCAAGAGCTCTGAGACCTGACACCATTGAGATGCCCTCCCCAACCAGACCCCGAAGTGTCTGTGGAGAGTGTCACAACTGGAGATGGCGCAATGAAGGGGGCTTCCAACGACAGGTGCTTTGGGTCCAGCCACCATTGCCAATCCCGGAAGACAGCATTCGTGATCCTGATTGGATGCTGCAGACGGTCTTGCTTCTGATCCCACTGCACTGTAACATCCACTGGGTCACCTGCATGTAGAGACAGACTAAAGGGACTGTTGCAATGATCGCAGCCTTGTGTCAGAGCAGGCAAAGTACCAGTCTTGCTGGGACGGTTTTCTTTGCCAAGATATCCCCTATGAGGGATCTGATGTGCTCCGCTCTGTCCTGGGGCAAAAAGCTTTCCCCTGAATGGTGTCCAGGACTGTGCCTATGAACTGCAGTCTCTGAGATGGAACCAGGTATGACTTCTCCTGATTGATGCCCAAGGACACAAACAGGGAACGAGTACAGTGGATCGCGGACATCAGAGCCTCCCAAGAGGGGGCCATGAGGAACCATTCGTACATTTAGGGGAACATGTAGTGGCCTTGTCTCCTGAGAGCTGCCGCTAAGACTGCCATGCACTTCGTGAATACCTGAGGTGCCGAGGACAGCCCGAAAGGGAGGGCTTGGAACTGATAATGGCAACCCAGAAACTCGAAGCGCAAGAATTTTCTGTGCACCCGAGCTATCGTGATGTGCAGGTAGGCATCCTGCATGTCCAGTGATGCTAAGAAGGCACCCTGCTTGAGCATGGGAATTAGCCCTGGAAGAGTCACCATGCGGAAGTGTTTGTAAAGCACCGAAGCATTGAGGTCGCTGAGGTCCAGAATCAGACGGAGGTCCCCTGTCTTTTTGGGAACCATAAAAAAGTGGGAATAATATCCTGCGCCTCTCTGGTTCCACGGTATGTGCTCTATGACCTTTTTTTCCAGAACAGCTAACACCTTCTGCTGAATGAGCAGTGCATGAGGTCCTGAGTAACGGGAAAGCAGGGGAGGCCTTGAAGGTGGGTGATCGAGGAATTCTATAGAGTGTCCTCTCTCTACCAACTGAAGAATCCACCAGTCAGCGGTTATCGTCTGCCACCCTGAAAGGTGGTGAGAGATGTGACCCCCGACCTTTTCTTCCCGTTGATCCAGAGGAAGGGCAGGGGCCGGGAAGGAGTCATGCTGTGGCGGCATTGCCTCCCACAGGCTGGGTCAAGTTTTGTGTATCTCTGACCTTGGCCTGGGGAAGACTTAGGCTGGGCCTTGTGGTTGAAGATGCCCCTTTACTGCTGGCCGGAACATGGCTGCTACTGTTGTTGCCAGCCACAAAAATGATTCTGGTTCCTACGAAAGGAACCAGTCTTGGGCCTGTACATGGCCTGTACAGTCCTCACCACCTTCCCGGCATCCTATAACTTGGTGATTACCTTTTCAGAATCTTCACCAACAGGACCTCTCTATTGTAGGGAACGTCCAGGATATTTTTCTGGACGTCCGGAGTAAATCCAGAGATACGAAGCCATGAGTGTCTCCGGAGACAGATGCCCGAGGCTGCTCCCCTGGCCACAGAGTCCGCTGAATCATAGGTGGCTCTCAAAACTAGGATCCCCACATCTGACCCTGTATGAATAAGGTTCTAGGGTTCCCCTTTCTGCTCACCATCCAGAAGGACTTTAACCAGGTCCTGGCCCTGTTCCCATAGGGCATTCTGAAACTGAACCATGTGTGTCAGATAGTTCAGTGACCTGAAGGAGCACGTAGCAACTGTATACATGCACCTACTCAGTGAATACAATTGCTTGGATTCCTGGTCCAGAGGCTGTGTGCTCAAATGTTGCGGTCGTTGAGACCGGTCGTGAGAAGCCGTGATGACCAGTGAATCAGCCAGGGGTTGGTGTGCCAAATACGGGTCCTCCACAGGGGGCACAGCGGGGGTGGAATGCAGATGTTTCCATGCGGCCTTGGTGACATCCGCAAAAGTGTCCACCAAGGGTGGCAATCACAGGTTTAGGATCTTTCTGCCTAAGGTATCGAGCTAGGCACTGTCGTTCGGGGTCTAGATCTTCAGTTTCCCATCTCATATTCTCCTGGATGTGCTTCATGATTTCAGCAAAAGAGGGATCATCCAGTGGTGACCTAGGGAGGTCTCGTGGGTCTGGTTATGGGATACTTATGGGAGAAGGAGACCTGGAGGTATCTGAAGAGTCCGGTCTAGAGTCGTCCCCCTGCGGAGTGGACTTTCTTCCTCTAGGTCACTTGGGACTTGGGGACCCTGAGGGAGACCATGAAAGGGGCCTTCTCCTTTCTCTGGATCTGCCCCTAGGAGGTGCTGTAGGCTTCTTGGGAGTCGGGGGTCTTCCTTCTGGACCCTGGGGAGGAGGAGGATTTACTGGGACCACATCCTTTTTAATAGTGTCCCACCAAAAGGTGAAGAGATCTTTGCTTCTTGGATATTCCTACTGGACGACGGTCCTGGCGTTGGGGTTGGTCTGTCACCGGCGTTGGATGTCAGGTCCAAGGGTGTCGCCGGTTCAGGCAAACTCTCCCACGGAAGCCCGGCATCCTCAGTGTTGCCTGCCTGGTAATCAGGCAACATCAGATCCTCCTCAGATGAACCCCGGTGACTGGTATCAACTGGTGAAGGGAGGGCAGTCGTCAGCTCTGTAGGTTGCTTGACCGACGTCAGGTGCTTAAGGTACGTCTGGTTCGACAGGCATTTGGCCGGAGAAGGATCAGCAGCCCACTTAGGTTCTGTTGTCCGCTTGAGGGCCATCAGGTCCTTTGTCTTCCTGGGAGGGGGATCAGGTCCCCTGGGAGGCTGATCTGGCATCGGGTTCCCGGCATCTGTCCGAGGAAGCAGAATCGGACTTGAACCGATGACAGTCGGAAGACTTCACTGAGGCCTGGGAGGGCGTTGAAGAAGGGTCCAAAGTCCTGGAAGTCTTTAGTGGGTGGAGAGAAGCTGAAAGACCGCCTGAAGCCTGGAATTTAATGGGAGGAGGCTGACAGCAAGTCCTGGAGGGAGCGTGGTCTGAGTGCATGGAGCCTGAGCTGGTGTGCGAGTCCAAGGCCCGGTTAGGGGATCTGGACCTGACCTTCTCCCGGTGTTTTTCCCGGTGTTTATGGGACTTGGAAGTTGACTCACTTCTGGAGGCAGGGTCTTTTCCATTGTTTTCAATCTTTCCTCTAACAGGAACCCATGAAGTGCCTTCTGACGGCGGATCCTGGTGCGGCTGTTAAACTGCTGACAAAAGGAGCAGGCCTGGGTGTCATGCTCTGGTCCTAGGCACCACAGACAGGCCAAATGGAGATCCTTGAAAGGGATCTGTTTGCCGCAGGCACAGTTGGAGGGGCGTCCTTCTGTGGAAGGAGTAGGAGATGCCAACATTGAGTTGAGCAATAAATTGCTCGAAGTTCGAGTCATCGTTCGCTGGAAAAGGTGTCTGTGAGGCCAGTGCTGGCGAGTCGACGGCGGGAAAAGAACTGGGGATTCTGGTGGACCACCCCCTTTTGTATGATGCCTGATGTCGGGGGCAGTCCCCGCTGGATATTGCTAGCTAGAAAATTTCCGTGGGGTCCTGGCGCCTGCCGGCTTCAGTCCTAATGGTGTAACCTGCTGCAAGAGCTGTTTCTCAAAGTAAGATCTTCCTCACATTACCCCTTAATCGGCCTTCCTCTAATCTCATGCTGTGTCCTCTTGTCCTACTATTTTTTTTACATTGAAACATGTTAGACTCTTTCACCTTATTTTCTTAAATACCTCCAGGGAGGGAGTGCACCTCCCTGGAGGTATTTAAAAAAAATTTTGAAACCTACCTGTGGCGGAGCACCTTCTTGGACGATTAACTGATATTTGAGTATTAATATTATTTTTAGGATTGTATGGATGATTTTATTGTTGGTTCTTAATATGTGATGTTGCTATGTATTTATTGTATTTATATGTTTTATGTGATATTTTAAATTGTGTATTTTGACATGTAAAGTGCTTTGATATTTTGAAAAGTGCTTTAAAAATAAAGTTATTATTAATACCCTTAAGATGTTTGAATGTTTTGATCATATCACCCCTCTCCCACCTTTGCTCTAGGGTATACATATTGAGCTCTGTTAATCTGTCCTCATATGTTTTCTGATGTAGTCCCTGCACCAGTTTGGTTGCCCTTCTCTAGACTGCCTCCATTTTGTTAATGTCCTTGTGCAGGTGCAGCCTCCAGTACTGCACGCAGTACTCCTGATGGGGCCTAACCAGTGTCTTGTAAAAATGAATTATTACCTCCCTCTTATGACTTGTGATACCCTTACTAATACACCCCAACATCCCTCTAGCCTTAACTGCTTTAGTGGCCTGCTTGGATGGTTTCAGGTCATCTGTGATGATGATGCCCAGGTCTCTTTCTTCCCTTGTGATTGCCAGTAACTCCCCTCCCAACCTATAGCTAGCTTTAGGGTTTCTCTTCCCTATGTGCATGATCTTGCACTTCTTTGCGTTAAACCCCAGTTGCCACTCTTCCAACCATTTTGCTAGTTTTTCCGATCTCTTCTCATTCTGCCCACCCCATCTGGATCATCTACTCTGTTGCAGATCTTGGTGTCATCTGCAAACAGACAAACCTTAACCTCCAGTTCTTCTGCAATGTCACTGATGAAGATATTGAAGAGGACTGGCCCCAGGACTGATCCCTGAGGTATCCCACTTGTGACTTGCATCTCTTCTGACTGTATACCATTTACCACCACTCACTCTTTTCTGCCCGACAACCAGTTTGCCACCCAATTGACCAATTTCTGACCCACCCCGAGCCTACCCAGCTTATTAATCAATCTTCTATGTCGAACAGTATCGAAAGCTTTGCTGAAGTCAAGGTAGGCGACATCAACTGCACCCCCTTGGTCCACCACTTTGGTTACCCAGTCAAAGAAATCTACGAGATTAGCTTGATAGGACCTTCCTGTTGTATACCCATGCTGTCTTGGATCCTGTGCTCCTATGGATTCCAGGTGTTGCACTATCCTTTCCTTAAGGAGTGCCTCCATAATCTTGCCCACTACTGAGGTAAGACTGACTGGTCCATAGTTCTCTAACTCCTCCCTGCTGCCACTCTTGTGCAGCAGGATCACATGAGCCCTTTTCCAGTCTTCTGGGACCTCACCTGTGCTCAGAGGCTCATTAAACAGTTCTACTGATGGCTCTACTATTTCCACCCATAGCTCCTTTAGCACCCTGGGATGTATGCCATCAGGTCCCATTGCCTTGTCCACCCTGAGCTTAGCGAGCTCTTGTAGGACCCTTTCTTTTGTGAAGGGACTTCTGCACACCTTCCTCCCCCGTGTCCATGGTGCTGAGCTGTTCTACCATGGCTGTGGTGCATTGAGCCCACAGAGGCATGTGACCCAATAAGTGGGAACTGGGTCAGTGGTATCAGATTCATGCAGCCCTGATCCATCCAGTCCCAATGAGCAGCCAATGCTGGATGACATCTGTGGGTGTCTGTTCCCCTCAAAACTCTGAAGAAATCCCATCTGTCCTTCCACAATTCAGTATCTCATTAAGATCATACAGGGAGAGACATGTGGTTGAAAACTTCATAGTCAAAATGACGTGCATGGGGTCAGAGTTTGTGCTGCGTGCACTTTGACTGTGTGGGTTTTGACTGCGCTGACATTTGGGTAATACCCAGGACCCTCAGTCACATTCAGGATGTATGCATTACTGGTAGCTTGGTGTGCGCACCTGTTGGATGGTAGAGCACATGGGTTTTGGCATCAACCTGATGGAATACTGCACAGTTCACCAGGTTTTGACAGAGTTCACACCACTGGTTTGAGATTGAGTAGTCCAGGTAAACATCGACAACATGACCACCATGTTCTATCTAACAAGCAGGATGTATACATTCCTTTCCCTTATGTGAAGAGGCACTCCAGATATGGTCTGTGGCTTGCTCCTTGCTAGAGGACATGTTGGCAGTCCATGTCACAGGGAGCCAGAAACCATCTGGCAGACCCTCTTAGTCATGGGGGATAGGCTTCCTATGAGTGGTTGCTGCACCCAGAGGTGATGTCCAAAGTGTTCTCAGTATGGGGAACACTGTCAGTGGATCTGTTTGTTTTCTGAGAAAACATGAGGCTGAGACAGTTTTGTACACAGCCACTTCATCCGAGCACGCTGCCGGGGGATGTATTCTCTCAGTCCTAGGTTCAGGGCCTTCTGTCTGCCTTCCCTCCATTTCCCTTGGTCCACAAGGTGGTCTCTAAAGGCATAGGGGGAGCAGACATCTCTGATTCTGATTGCACTGGATCTGCTGCACCAGTTATGGTAGCAGGAACTTCTCAGTCTCAGCAGCAGACCTCTGTGGCTTTTACTCCTGCCAGACTTGCTGACGAGAGCCAAGGGGATGATCAGGCATCTGAACCTGCAGTCCCTGCACCTACCACCTGCTCTTCCTCAGTAGAGATGGCATCAAATTAAAATTTCACCCTTGAAGTTTGGGGTGAAGTAGGAAAATTCACACTATGCATAGTAGGGTGAAGTTTCCTCAGCGTTGTGGGAGAAGTTTTTTTTTTTTTTTTTAAACAAAATAACCACCATCCACCCATGTAGGCCATTCTCCCCCCAACCACCTGAATATTAAAAGTTAACCCCACTTCCACCCTAGGTAGCACCCACCTCCATCCACACCACCACTGTGCCACCGATGTTGTTTTTAAAAACAGTATATAAATCATAATGAAACTTTTCCTACCGCAGCTGTATTCCGACACCATCCCCACTCATCTGACCCAGGGAAGTTCATGAATATCACCCTTCCCTCAACTCACCACAGAGGATAAGCTCTTAAGTATTAACCTGCAAAAGAGACAGCCATCCCTCACTGCAGTGAACAGCCTCTCTGTTCACCGGATCACTCACTTCAATGAATAAATGGGTGAAAAGGTGCCCTTGATAACAACATCTAATTGGCTGTCCACAGTGACCAATCATAGGTTACTAGGGCACATCACCATCACCCATTCCTTCATCAATGTGAGTGAGCCGGTGAACGAGGGGCTACTCACTTTAGCGAGAGGCAGCTTTCTCTTTTATGTGTTAATTTAATACTAGTGAGCATATGCTCTGGAGTGAGGTGGAGGGTGGTAGGGTGTTTTTTTTTGTACATTTCTCAGGTTTGGGGTGGTGTCAGGGAATTCATCTGCTAGATTGTCCACCCCACTGCCAACAAGGACCCATCACTGTACCCTCTTGAGGGCTGCTGGGTTACTGCCTTTGGAGTGTCGATACAAGCAGCAGCTTGGTATGCTGGCTAAAAAAAAGTGTCCTTGAATAAGGTCCCTCCCCTCCTAGTTTTTATTTTTACTAGATACCATAGCATAGCTTCTACTAGGTCAGATCAATTTTTCTCTGTTCCTTGGATGTTGACCTCTTCAGGTCAAAAATCCTTCTTATATACACTACCTTCTTTTTTAAATTCATTGTTATCAGTTTTTGACTGTTTAAATACTTCTGTCATGACCTTTAAGATGAAACTGAAATGTTATTTAACCCTGTGGAGCCTGGAGTCATTTTTTCTGGACTGGCAGTTTGATTCACAGTGATCCTGGAGTCTGAAAAAAAAGACTCACAGGTTTCTTGGGTTGATACTGTCAATCTAAGGGGTGTAATCACATGTTCAGTCCTGCGCTTCTCCTGATTAAAATGAGGAATGCTGTACATGCTAGTACCTATGATAACATGATATGGTGGATGATGGACTGCTGGAATGTGGAATTCACAGATATCATAGCGCCATTCTCCAAAATGCTTAGGTAAGGTGTAAGGTAAAATTTATTTATATGTAGAGGTGTGTGAAAAAACTTCCGCCAGTGGAGTTTCCGCGAAAGTCAGAATTTCGCTTCCGCGAAAGTGCGGAAATTAAATTAGCAACTTTTGCAGAAATTCTGACTTAGAATGACAGAATAAATGTATAATTTGTGGATTATTCTATTAAACTGCGGAGAACAAAGTCCGCAGAACTGATAACTGAACTGTAGAACAATTACGTGTATTGCAGAATAATTCATTAAACTGTGGAAAAAAAATCCTCAGAATTGTTATTCCACAGTTTGAGTGTAGTATTCTGCAGTTCAGCCAAAACATTCCTCAGAACAGGGCATAAATCCGCCAAACACATTCAGAAGAGTCCGATCTCGCCAATGGTGAAAGTTCGGAAAATTATGTGAAATTTCCAAATTTTCGTGGAAGTTCCACAAAAGCAGAATTCGCAACTTTTGCTCACCTCTATTTATATGGCATCCAGTCCAATTGCGAACTAGACTCCGTCTGGCTTAAAATTCAAGAAAAGCTACAATACTGCATAAATTTTGGTCTGGGAAAAAATATGCCAAAAACAAGAGAATTCCCCTATAGCGGAACAAAAGTGTAAAGCGCAACCTAAATAAAAAAAAAAAAGACTATATAGAAAATACAAAAAAAATTCCACATCTAGTAATTGGACAGTGTACAAAAAAGCAGTAAACAAAAACAAGAGCTTAATCAGAAAAGCCGAAAAACTAGCCATCTCAGTTAAAGACGACAACAAAAAATTCTTTAACTACATAGGATCCATTTATTTATTTATTTATTTAAGCGATTTTCCAGGAAGGCATACTGAGCAGGCTACTGCTCGATTCCAGATGCATCCTGGGGGAGGGGTGGTACATACACGGTTGAGTGTAAGCAAGTACAAAGAATAGTACAAATACAAAATACATAGTACATAGTACATAGTACATAGTACCAGCTAGTGACAAACACAATGGTTTAGGAAATTATACATGATTAGCATATGGGAGCAATTGATAAGACTCTTGACAGACACAGTGTAAGACTCAATACAGTAACATTAGGTTATGCCAGTAAACATTAAACATTAAGGAAAAAAGCCCAACGACTGGACCCCTAACAACATCTAAGGGATTAATAACAGACTAGGTGGAAATGACCACAGAATTAAATAAATACTTTATTAGCATCTTTCATTCTAAACATATTATGCCCTCACTTACTACAGCATCCTCAAGCACAACTAAACAGTTCAATATAAATGAAGTTTTAGAAGTCATCAGTATGACCAAATCAGATGGTTCCCCAGGTCCAGATGGGTTTCCACCTAATTTCATAAAAAATATAGTACATCAGATAGCTGGCCCTTTAACCACGTTGTTTAACTCCTCTCTTATTTCAGGCTCTACTGTCCCAATATGGAATCAAGCCACAGTGATCCCCCTTTACAAAAGCGGTAGTAAAAATTTAATACAACTGTTTAACTTGTTAAAATTTAACAGTTTGTTGTTGCTAAGTAGCAGATGTTTTTGCATTGTGCTCTGATTCTGTGATAGAATCTGTATTAGTAGAAGGTAGATTATTGTGATTGTAGTTACCTTTTGATTGTAAGGATAAAGAGCTTAGATAGAAGTGTATGTATTTTCAAATATTATAGGGGAACAGTGGCAGGATTTTTAGGATAGTAAATTAATAAAAAGGGAACTAGGAGAACTTCAGTAGCAGACAAGTAGTGGAATTGCAGTATAATGTGGGGAGTGGTGCAATGCAGTGGCTGTGGGGCAGCCATATTCAGGCAGACCTTCTGGACACTGAGGTGCTGCCCTATCTGCATGCATCTATCTGGACTGTGGGATGAGGGTAGCCAGACTCAGAGCGAAGTAAACTGGGTCAGGAGTACCATCACCCCTATCCAGGGACCACCAGTCCAATGCAACTGCCTCAAAGGATGCCGAGAACGAGGAGCACTTGGATGACAGTGGGAACAGGGAGGGTTAGAGCAGTCAGGCAGAGGCACATCCCAGATCCTATTCCACTCAAGAACTCATATGCCACACTGGCAAATGAGGACAACCAAATACAGGTACCCAGAGAAGTGGAAAGAAAGGATGTGGAGGTTAGCCAAGGAGGTGACCTCAGCGGAGAAAGCAGTGGACCCCAGAGGAGGAGGAGGAAGTGAATCCTGGTGGGGGACTCCATCATAAGAGGGATCCAGCTAGGAACACAGGAGGGGGAGGACAGGGAGGTGAGGTGCTACCAGGTGCCATGGCATGGAGGGATGGAAGGAAGATCCTGGGGATCACTGGGAAGGCAAGACGGGAGGGTGAGCTGGGTGTCGTATCCACCTAGGTACTAATGACCTGGCAAATGGGGAGCCAAAGTAAGCAGGAAGAGTTTAGGAACTGGGGAGAGTCTCAAGCAAGCAGCTACTTCTGTCACTTTCTCAGAAGTACTAATGGTGAGAGGCAAGGAGAGCATAGAAGTGCATGCACCAGAACTTTAACTCATGGTTGAAGAACTGGTGCTGTGAGGAAGGGTTTGATTCATTGGTGACTGGGACCCACCTGAGGGATGGAGGTTTGTTCAAGCCTGACGGCCTGCATCCATCCTGGAGGGGAATCCAAGCACTCAATGATAAGTTTAAATGCTACATTGACAAGCATTTAAACTAGCAAAGGGGGGTGGCAGGCCGGCAAGGAGGGTACCTACTTGCTCACCCCCCACAGCTAGCAGTGGAACCAGTGAACCAGAGGAGTGGCTATCTCTGCAAAGCAGTGTGCAAAAGATGGAGATTAGTGCCCAAGAGGTGGATAAGCAGAAAAGGGGCAAAATTCAGCAGACGGGCAGACAGCAAGGAGAACCAGGATAAAATGACAACCAAGGAAGGGGCTGGAGTAGAACAGTGAGACAGTCTAGGGAGGTCAAATCATGGAAAGCCATGTGCAAATTCCAGGAGCCTTAGCAACAAGATGGAAGATCTGAGGCTGTCATGGTGCAGTCAGACTGGACATTGTGGCCATCACTGAAACCTAGTGTAATGATAACCATGACTGGGAGATGGCCATACCTGGCTACAACATATTCAGAAGAGACAGAGCAGGCAGGAAGGGAGGAGGAGTGGCACTCTATGAGAAAAATGACATAAGGGCCACAGAGATCCAGGAGGAACAAAATGGGGGAGAGATACTGTGGGTTAAGCTGGAAAGGAGAATGGGGACAGCCATCCGCACAGGTGTGGTCTATAGACCACCAGCCCAGGAGGAAGAAATGGATAGGCAGCTGATGCTAGCCATCCAAAGGATGGCAGACAAGGGTGAGGTAGTACTGGTTGGAGACTCAATATTCCAGACGTGGACTGGAGCATCCCAGTAGCAGCATCAACTAGGAGCAGATTTATCCTGACTCCTTCAGGGTGCCTTCCTCAACAACTGGTCATGGAACCAACTCGGCAGAAGGCAATACTGGACCTTGTGCTCACAAACAGGGACAGTGTGATGGGGGTAACAGTGGGGGAGCACCTGGGAAACAGTGACCACCAGTCATTGTGGTTTGAAATCACAGAAAGAGCAGAACCAAACCACACAAAAACAAGTATCCTGGATTTTAGGGAGGCAGACTTTGGGAAAATGGGGAGATACTTGAAAGAGGCATTAGGGGAATGGGACAGGAATCAGGGGTTGAGGAACAGTGGGCAGTATTTAAAATGGGGATTACAAGAACAACAGAATTATGTATTAAGCAGGTTAGCAAGAGGAAAAGGAAGAGGAGACCATTATGGTTTTCCAAAGAGGTAGCAAAGAAAGTGAAAGCCAAAAGATTGCATTCAGGCAATACAAAAAGACACAGGCAGAAGGTGATAGGGAGAAGTACCAGAAGAAGCAAAGGAGGCAGGAGGTCGGTAAAGCCAAAGCTCAGACAGAAGAACACATTGCAAAATCAGTGGGTAGAGGGGACAAAACCTTTAGAGGTACATAGTGAAAAAAGAAAGACAAAGGGAGGGATAGTGAGACTGAAGGGGAGGATGGGGCCAGGAGGATGACAACAGTAAAGCTGACATACTGAACAGGTATTTCTGCTCAGTCTTTACTGAGGAAGAGGAGGGTAATGGGTCTGAAGGGAGTACAAGGGTGAGAATGGTGCAGAATGGACACAAGTCCCTTTACACGAGAAAGGGTCCTGAAGGAACTGAAGTAATAAGAGTTGATAAAGCAATGGGCCAGATGGGTGCACCTAGGGTCCTAAAGAACTAAGAGAGGTGGTGGCTGAACCTCTGGCTATCCTGTTTAGCCAATCACTGGAAACAGGGGCGTACCCAAAGACTGGAGGACAGCAGATGTAGTCCCCTTATACAAAAGTGGGAACAAAGAGGAAGCAGGGAACTACAGACCAGTCAGCCTCACCTCGGTAGTGGGGAAGATCATGGAAGCACTACTGAAGGAGAGATTGGTGGAACATCTGGTTGTCAATGGACTACAGGACCCAAGGCAGCATGGTTTCACCAGGGGGAGGTCATGTCAGACCAACCTCATTGAATTTTTTGACTGGGTGACTAGGGAGGTGGATCAAGGGAGGACAGTGGACATGGCCTATCTGGACTTCAGCAAGGCCTTTGACACTGTGCCACATAGAAGACTGTTATACAAACTGGGGAATATGGGTGTGGGCAGGACAGTAGTGTGGTGGGTAGGTAACTGGCTGAGTGGCAGGACACAGAGGGTGGTGGTAAATGGCTGTCACTCCACAGAGGGAAGAGTGACCAGTGGGGTACCACAGGGATCAGTGCTGGGACCGGTCCTATTCAACATCTTCATCAGTGACATGGCGAGGACCTAGAAGGCAGAATTTCACTGTTCTGATGACACAAAGCTCTGTAACAGAGTAGACACACCAGAGGGTGTAGACAGAATGAGAAGCGACCTGCAGAAACTTGAAGACTGGTCAGGGTTTGGCAGTTGAAATTCAATGCAAAGAAGTGCAAGATAATGCATATGGGGCACAAAAACCCTGGCACAATATATCAGTTGGGGGTGAGGATATAGCATGCACCAAGCAGGAAAGGGATCTTGGGTTATCATCTCTGATGACCTCAAGGTAGGGAAACAGTGTGACAAGGCAGCAGGTAAAGCAAATAGGATGCTGGGATGTATAGGCAGGGGCATTACCAGCAGGAAAAGGGAGGTCATAATTCCGCTATACAAGACACTAGTGAGGCCCCACCTGGAGTACAGTGTACAGTTCTGGAGACCATACCTACGTAAGGAAATAGACAGGGTAGAGAAGGTTCAGAGGAGGGCAACAAAGATGGTGCATGGATTGCATCACAAGTCCTATGAAGACAGGTTGAAGGAACTGAACATGTACTCCCTGGAGGAGAGGAGGGAGAGGGATATGATAGAGACATACAAGTATCTTACAGGGAGGAACAGGGTGCAGGAAAACACTATTTTTAGCGTAAAAGATGTTCCAGGACTAGAGGGCATGGGATGAAGTTGGAGGGAGGACGATTCAGAGGAAACATGAGAAAGAATTTCTTCACAGAACGGGTGGTGGACAAGTGGATCACCCTGCCAGAGGAAGTGGTGGGGGCTAAACAATCACGGATTTAAGAATGCATGGGATAGACAAAAAGGAATTCTGGAGGTCAGGGGTCAGGTACAACAGAGTTCTAGGAAAACAAACTGAACTTACAAGCTCAAATGGGCAGACTGGGTGGGCCATAGGCCCTCATCTGCCGACACTGTCTATGTATCTATGTACAACATTACAGACCTATAGGCCTAATGGCAGTTTATTGTAAATTAATAAAGAGATTGTTAAAGGAAAGAATAACGACACATCTGATAGATTTCGGGCACATCTATATTACCCAGCACAGTTATGTCAAGGGCAGATCATGCCAAACAAACCTTTTGAACTTTTTTGAGCCAGCAAGCGAAGCACTGGATAAGGGCCTATAGGTTGATGTTATCTTTCTCGATTTTTCGAAAAGCCTTTGACTCTGTGTCGCCCAAAATTCTCGTAGAGCAGATGATAATTTTACAAATTCATTCTTCAATTATATGTTGGGTAGAAGCTTGGTTGTCAAATCGAACACAGCAAGTCTCCTTAAAAGGCCACCTATCTTCTTGAGGCCCTATCACTAGTGGTGTTCGACAGGGCTCCGTTCTAGGACCAGTACCCTTTAACACATTAATATCTTCAATGCTACCACTTAACAAACACAGCTGGATGGTAAAATATGCAGAAGACTGTAAATTTGGAAGTGTCATAACAGACTCTGCCTCAGCATCAGAATTTCAAAAAAATCTGACACACCTTGAGAAATAATCTGTTGACAAAAAAGTATTATTTAATGAGCTCAAATTTAAGGTAATGCACCTGGGAAAAAACAACTCTTGTTTTAGCTACAAACTAAACAACACACACTTACAAACAACTAATAATGAAAAAGATCTTGGAGTCACCACCTCAAATAATTTTTCCTTTGACATACACACAAAAAATATTGTGAAAAAGGGTAATCAAATACTGGGTTGCATTTTGAAAAAAACATTAAGAGCAGAAATGAAAAGGTCTTGATCCCTCCCTATTCCAACCTTGTAAGACCCCACCTGGAATATTGTTCTTCTGTATGTTTGGCTGCATCTTCATCCTCCCTCTCTCCTCTCATCCCTGTTTCTCTGCCACCCCCAGGGGCCTGACCCTACCCATTCCTTGTGGGCATATGCGTCCTAGCTGTGTTCACCGTCTTACTATAGCTGCCTCTGTTAGCTACCTACACTTCTCCTTATCCTCTACGCCTTAGTCTTCCTTTAATTGACCCCTTTCAATAGCACTGTTGTACATGAATTGTTTACTGTTATTTCACTGTTGCTTCCTTGTTGTTTGTTATTTCTGACGTGGAACCTTTGTAAAAGAGCCTTAGCTCAAAGGTACTTGTAATCCTAGAATAAATAAATAAAAAAATAAATAAACTAAGTATGTGCTCCACAA
Organism: Neoceratodus forsteri; assembly: GCA_016271365.2. Classification (NCBI taxonomy): domain Eukaryota; kingdom Metazoa; phylum Chordata; order Ceratodontiformes; family Ceratodontidae; genus Neoceratodus; species Neoceratodus forsteri. The sequence continues at coordinate 444,461,802 of JADMNL010000023.1, forward strand.
TGGTTAGAGGCAACAAATTAATACAAAAAGTTCAACGTAAGGCAACCAAAAAAATTATGTCTGTAAGCAGTTTGGACTACAGCACTAGACTTAAAAATTCAGGCCTGTATTCAATGCAATACAGAAAAATGAGGAGAGATCCATGCCTAACATACAAAGTGATAAAAGATGAGTCAACATTTGAGACCATTGGATTAAACAAAAATATTACAAACACAAATACTAGGACGCACGATAGGAAACTTAAAGACAGCCAAAACAAAACAAATGAGGAATCATTGGAAAGGGTTATTTCCACCTGGAATGCCCTACCAAAAAATGCTGTGGAAAGCAATACAATAAATATTTTTAAAAATAGACTTGTTACACATATGGGTAACATGAAATATGATTTTCACCAGTAAATATGGTGGTGAGTTCATAAAAGGCGATCACTGCCTACCGAACTCGTAACTCACCTATGATCCTATGAATTGCAGACTATTTTTAAAGAAAACTTCACTGGGACAGTTGTGGGGTTGGGGATTGGCTCTACCGAGGGTGGCGGCTAACATTCAATACTCAAGTGTGGTGGGAAGGGGTAGGAAAAATGGCCTATGTGGGTGGGGTTGGGGTCATACTATTAAACAGAAAAAGGGAAAATTAAGCATGGTGGCATTTGCTGGTGAAGGTGCCACTACATGTAAGCAGTAAGACATGACTGGGTGTGCATGGTACAGATATTATCACACACCCAGGGACAGTGGTCTTGTGCCTTCAGTCCCTGAGTGTGCAGTAACATCTGTACCATGCACACCTCAAAGTGTATTATTACACTTATAAAATGGGCTACAGTTTTGAATATGTAAAGAAAACACAGATAAATGTATTAAAATAAGATTTTTTTTTTAAATATCCTTCCACTGAGAAGCAAAAAAGTCATGTGTGTGTGTGTGTGTGTGTGTAAACAACATATACTACAGGATTAAAAATAACAATAAACGGCTGGCCAAGTGGCACTTAGGGTTGAGGCGCTGGATGCCACACCTCGCACCATGCCAGTGACCCAGGTTCGGGAATGAGCCCGGGCCATTGGGGGTCGGCTGGGGAGGGAGAGGATTGAGCGTCCAATGGACAGCTCTCCTCTCCTGGTAGGGAGGGAGGTCCACACTCTGCGCACCTCTGGCAGAAGCCGGGGGCACAGCAAGCATAGAGTAACAACTAGGGGATGGGGAAGTGGTGACATTGGTGGCGACGCCATGACATCACGGTGCATACAACTCCCCCAGAACAAGGGAAAATTGGCGACCAACTCCTAGATGACGGAGCACCGTGCAGAGACCCTGATTGCCCGCACCTGCCTGGTGACCCGTTGGAAATCCGATGAAAGTTGATTGTCTCAGGTGGTGATACCCACCCTGCCCCTACCCCGAGTATAATAAAGCTCCATGATTTCTCGACGGGACCAGGCAGGTTGTGGAGCGGGGATACTGTGATGTGTCTCCTGAAGGAGTGGAGGCAGGATGCAGGGTGAGGAGCACAAAGAGTAATTAAAAAAAAAAACAATAAATGCAGCAAACACCATGTGGCACTGTTCTGGAGCCAACAACAACAAAAAAAATACTTGCCATGGCCAATGAAGCTTACTGGGGCGTTGAAATTCATTGCTCTGTTGAAAGTGAAGGATCCGAGGCTTTGCACTGTTAGAGGTAGTTCTGAGGGCTGGACAGCTGGTGGCAGTGTTGAATCAGATCCATGGCTCTGCGCAAGTAGAGGTATTCCTGAGGGCTGGACAGTTGGTGGCACTGCTGAATCGCTGGATGCCTCTTTCACTGTGGTGCTCTTCTTGTCTTTGGTTTCTGCTGCTTCTCTAGTGCACCCAAGAATGTCACTCCAGCTTTGTCGTTTGTTGCAGGAAGCGGCCCAGTAAGACTGGAGACTCAGTTCATTCCAGTGTCCCGTAATGGCCATTATCTCGTGGTTCTGCAGACCAGCCTCTGATAGCAGTTGAACCGCAGTAGCACGCACAGAATTATTTGTATACATCCTGCTCAGCACGGCTTCTGTACTGAGCCGTTTCATCATGGTAGATAGACAGTTGAGCCTCTGTTTCTAAGTGGCTAGAAATCCAGACCCTTGGTCTTTCCACAGATGTTTTCCAGATGTTGGAGTCATCTCAGAAGACACTGCCTTGCAACATGTACATTTGCAACTGGACAATGTTTTCATGTACGTTAATGCCAGGATTGTTATCCCTCTATTGCTCGTTGCACATACTCAATAAGAAAAACAACTTACCATAGTAATATTGTTTCTTCCAGGGGATCCCTCAGTATGCCTGACTAAAGCAGTTATGGCAGTTGTGTTCAGCTTCCCTAGAGGTGGAGCTTACGCTAATGATGAAAAGAATTAGTCTAGCAGAATGCAGTAAGAGAAAGCTGCCTCCGGATGCTGCTGTGAGTCAGTCAGATTCATTTTGTAGCCTGAGGGGCAAAATGCCCCAGTTCATAAATCTAACCTAATAATACAGAAACATTTTTGGAAAAAGAACAACTAGAAAAAGGAAATCGTCTATAGGAGAAATATATATATATATATATATATATATATATAGACACACACACACACACACACACACGTATATACATATACACACATACACCACTTAAAACTGTGACACAATAAACATATTGAGGCTCCCTAGTAAGAGATTTGGACTATGGCAGGAACTGCAGGACCATTTTCAGTGAGGTTATGTGAGGGAAGGATGGGTGGGAAGTCAAGAATACTGAGGGATCCCCTGGAAGAAACAATATTACTGTGGTAAGTAATTTTTTTCTTCTCACCCCAGGAATCCCTTAGTATGCTTGCCTAATGCAGACTACAAAGCAGTGTAGTTGGGAGACGGGAACAAAACCTACTTTGGAAACACACTCTGCAGGACTGCAGTGCCAAATCTGGCATCTGATTTGTACTGTACATCCAAGCAGCAGTGCTTCATAAAGATGTGGATAGTATTATAGGAAACTGCTTTGCAGGTGTCAAGCAAGGGTATGTCCCAGTTCTACCCTTGGAACTTGCCAGCAGTAGTGTACCCGTCCTTAGGACACCGGTCAGCAATTTCAGCAATCGCCATTTATTCAGGGGGCTGTCCCCTCTTCACCCCCCCCTTGTGGTGGTCTATGTCCGCCATACCCAACTAAGGATTCCAACTCTGGGAGGGAGGGGTGGACCTCGGGAAGGGGGTGGTGAATTTAATTTTGTGTCACCCTTAATGATGGGTGCACTAATGCCGGCGCCCTGAACAGATACTGTGGTATGTCCCTTGCTGCTGCTACTGAGGCTGTAGAGCCCTAGGTGGAGTGGGCTGAGAGGCCTTGAGGTGGTTGTCTGATAACCTTGCTGTAACAGAGGTGAAAGCAAGAGACTGTCTAACTAGAGATAGTCCTCTTGGAGGCTAGCCTGTCTTCATGCACCTCAACATAGGAGAGGAAAAGTTGGGAGTGCAAGGATCTGAGCTGCTTGGTGTGCTCTAGAGCAGGTCAGTGCCCTTTTGACATCCAGGCTATAAAGCCTGCACTCGCCAGGAGTGGACTTGTCTGAGAAAAAGACATGAAATGTAACAGACTGATTAAGGTGAAATTCAGACACGACACTGGGGAGGAATTTTCTCTTAGCTCTGTGAACTGCTTTATCCCTGTGGGGTATCATGTAATTTAACTCAGTGTACAGAGCTTGCAGCTCTGAAATTCTTCTAGCTGAAGTAATTGCTACTAGGAGCTACTGGGAACACTGATTTCCAGGTGACGTATTTTAAGTCTGCAGTAGCCCTGGATTCAAATGGGAGCTACATGAACTTGGACATACAGAGGTTCAAATCCCAGGGAGAGGACAGGCTCCCTGAGTGACGGTTGAAGGTGCAGCAGGCATTTAAGAACTTTATGAAGATAGAGTGAGAAGTTATAGATTTCTCTTTGACAGGTGAAAAGAGACCAAAATGACTGTCACGTGGACTCATTGGGATGAAGCTCTAAAGCATGATGGAAGTGTACCAAAAAAATCTTTTAAGGACAGGATTAGCTTTGAAGGGGCCAATCTCCCTGCCTTCACCAGAAATAAATCTCTTCCATTTGGAAGCATAGGTCTTTTTGGTACTTTTTATTTTTGGCTAATTGCAGAATTCTGATATCTTATTTAGAATACTGAGAGTCCGGGGACTTTGGCTCTTCAAGTACTAAGCTTTGAGGTGAGGAGACTCTATGCTTGGGTATGTTATGCCTGTCTGAGGCAGGGTCAGGAGGCTGTGGGTCAAGGTGATGCAAACAGGCGGTTTGGCTACCAGGACAAGAGGCAAAAGTACCAAGGCTGCCTTGCTCAGTTCAGAGCCACCAGAAATATTGTTGCTGGTTGGCTTCTGAAGTTGAAGAGTGTGACATAGACAGCCAGTTCAGAGTTCTGTATCATATTTTTGTTATATAAAATGTATTAATAATTATCTCTGCTGAAAAATCTAATGCTCTAGGAGTGACCTCAATCCCCCCCCCCCCCAATTTTCAGCTGACAGATGCAAGCTAAGAGAAATGCTGACAACATGTGTATCACACACTGGAGCAGTCTTTTTGGATCTTAGCAAAGCCTTTGATATTGTTGATCACAATCTATTAGTCAATTGCCTTGCAAAGTCGGGTGCCACATACCATACTACCCAGTGGTTCTCTAGTTACTTAATTGGGAGAACCCAAAAAGTAAAAGCAGATGGCTGTTTCTCTGCTGCCTTGCTAGTTGTTAGAGGTGTCCCCCAAGGATCCATCCTAGGCCCTATCTTGTTTTCATTATACATAAATGATCTTGATTCCAACATATCTACGTCCAATCTGCACTTTTTCGCGGATGACACCGTGCTGTATAGCTCTGGCTCAACGCTATCCGAAGTCAAGGGAGTGCTTCAAGTGGACTTTGCACAACTTGAGCATAATTTAATAAAGGCAAAGCTTCTGCTTAATGCTAAGAAGACCAAAGCGATGATACTCTCTCATAGTGCTGCCACAGGTACCTCCAATACCCTGCCCAAAGATTTCATTGTTACCACGTTAAATGAACCTCTGGAAGTTGTCACCAAATTCAAATATCTGGGCATCTGGATTGACAACAAACTCTCTTTCAATGACCATATCGAAGACGTCTCCAGAAGGCTTAAAGCCAGATTAGGTTTCTTCTTTAGAAATAGGTCCCTCTTTCCCCTTGAAATTCGAAATAAGCTCGTCCAGGCCACTTTTCTCCCCCTTCTTGACTATGGCGATGTAATTTACTCCTCTACCACTCTCACAAATCTAAGTAAATTGGACATCCTTTATCACCGTGCATTACGGTTCATTACCAACTCCCCTTGCCATTCGCACCACTGTAACCTATATGCAGCTGTTGGATGGACATCTCTCACTACTAGACGCCTGCTCCATGCTGATTTATGGACTCTTAAACTGCTCCTGCACAAATTACTGAGCTATCTCTCATCTCCCATTAGTATTTCGCATAGTGCATACTCGCTAAGAAAATCTGACTTCATTCTGCTTGATATTCCAAGTACACAGACCTCCTTTGGTAAACGTGCTATTGCGCATGCCTTTCCCTCTATTTGGAACCAATTACAGACTGTGCTGAAACTAACTAGCACAGTTTCAATTAACTTCTATAAAGTGCTAAGCTCAGCTAAAATAAAAGATATCTGCAACTGTCATTAAGCCCCTTCTTATCCCCATGTGTGCCATGTGCATCCTTTGGTAAGACCATAAGTGCTTTGTGCATATTAACTACTTATTGTTTGCACTTTCATTTATATCAAGACAGTATTTCACTCACCGGCTCCTGACTTATATCTGCTACCTTTGCTGCAGCAATTCAACTCCTACTGCCCTTTCCCTTCCTACTTCTGGCTCTGTCTACTTATATACTTCTCTATTCACCTTATCAAACCATTTCTACCTCCCTTATCCTTTACATTCTGTTGTTGTTCTATCTGCCAAAATGTATGTATTGCAAACATCAGTTACCATGTTTTCAATTATCAGTGTGCTATCTAGAAGTCGTCACCCTGTGTTACATTAGTTGTTTACCACCTATGGTCATCCCATGTGGTGTCCTTGTATGTATATCTTGCTTGTATTATATGACGCTTGCATTTATGTATATATTGTTTATCAACTATTTATGTATGTATGTTGTGTAAGTCTACATGTCACAGGACCTCCTTCTGAATGAGCTTGCTCAATGGAGTTTTCTTGCAATAAACTTGAACTTGAAACTTGAACTTGAACACACACTCGGTTTTTAGAGGCAGTGTGTTACATGGAAGACTTTAATCAAGGATCCTGTTTCTCTGAGTTAATTACAGATTTGTTTAAGTTAATTTTATTAAGAGAGAAATCATAAACAAGGTTTTTGATGTTAGAATGGGAAGCTAGGATGTTACATAGAGGTGTAAGGTTGTAAATGACCCTGTGAAGCCTGTGTGAGGGAAGGTACAACATGAGATCAAACAGGTGTCATTTGAAATTGAGTTATGCTAAGGTTGCAGAATTAATACTTGGAAATTACATCCTGTGGTTGTATAGAAATATATATTTTTTAGATATTTTGATAGGGAGGAGCTAGATGACCTCATGCAAAAGAGGTGGGCAAAACCAGCTTTTAAAGATTATTCTGTCTCACTGCAGACACTTTTATCTGACACTGACCAAGAAAACATCTGAGCACTGAAAACAGGCATTTAGAAAGCTAGACAAAATCTAAATATTGTTGTAGGAATTGCAATGTTTTAAACCTTGTTTTGTTTAAAGATATGTATGTCTTGTGATATGAGTTCTGTATTGTATGTTTGACATATTATATATTTCAGTAAAAAAAACTCTAATTTTAGAGTATGCCTGGTCTATTTTTGAATTGCTTTCTTTTGCTAAGAAATATTTATGGTTATAGCAGACAGCAGACATAAGCTTGTATGGTGGTACCAAACTGGAAAGAGAAGCGTTTTAAATCTGAGGTCTTTATTAAAGTTTTAGGGTTCATTTCTGCACACCTGGTTAGGTGCCCATAGGCAAAGATATTTGGTCCCCTGAAGACAGATATATCTGAGCCTGTGCATGGGTTATGTTAGCAAGAGGTTAACAGTTTGAATCTCTCCAAACCTTAAGACCAAAGGTTGATCTGAACTCACAAGAACAGACAAGATGGTCACCTTGTCTGTTACACTGTTCACAAGACTGCGACAAGGTATACTGATGAGTCCTGGTAGGACGAAACACATGTCTATGTCTTCTGTTGGCACCCTTTGCAAACTGTGTGAGAGACCTTTTGGCACCATGCATTTCCGCTTAAAGTTGAACCAGCATAATATTCTGTGGTGATTTGTATATGCAGTCCATGATGCTTTGCATTGTGGGGGCATGTGTGACTTTATATTTCTTTGAAACTTGGCTTCCCAGCCAAATGCCCTTTGGGGTAACCACGCCTCAGTGCTTGCACACAGAGGTTCTTTGTATATTAATATATAGCCTCCAGTATCCTAGACTCTTTTCCTGGAGGCTGGGAAGAAGGAGCACCTTAGCTCTGTCACAGGCTGCAGCCTGCATGACTTCTTCATGATGAAAAAGTACCCAGCATTTGTTTTATCCAGCTAATACTTTTATTTTTTTTTTTGGAGGAGAGAGACCCATCGTATCCAAAAAGTCTGTCTCCTTATCCTCTTCAGTGGCGTCCTGAATAAGGAGATCACAAGAGTTGGACACAAGTGTAATGAAAGGAAAAATCCTCCTGGTCAGGGGGATACATAGGCTCGAAGGGTTCCTCCTCTTCATCATCACTTCTCTCAAGAAAAAAACCTGCCAAAGACAGGGTTGGAGGGAACAGGTGAGGAGAATTAGGTGGAGAACCAGGAGAAAGCCCACAGCTTGACTAGATATTATATAGTTGCCTAGCCTTTGTAACTCCCTCTACAGAGGAAATATTTATTGTAATAATGGTGTCTCTCTGTGCTTCTCAGTAGGAGGTGCAGTGGTATGTCTTTCTTTTTTGTTTTTTGCATTTTTTTTTTCTTACAGTAGGCACTGAACCAGGAATCTGCTGTGAATATCTTTTTTTTTTTTTTTGGCTTGGTCATTTTTATCTTTATCAGACTTGACCTATATTTATTCTCGTGATGAGATGAGGACCCTTCTTCTGTATTTTTTTTTTTATTTATTTAAAAAGCACAGAGGACATCAAATTCTTAACATATAAGGTCATATCACAGATTAACATATCTTAAATAAAACTTAATTGCGGTCCCTCAATATTGTATATCATTCAGAGCCAGTGACCCCTTAAACAGTATGCTTGAAATGATAAATCTGAAGGGGGGTGTACATATAAACAATTTTCACATCAAATATTGCAATTAAAGCCTCCCCACTGAATAACCCAGTTACTCCCTGAGCCCTTCAATTCACCAAAGCTATCTCCTCCCCATCTCAACCTGCTTCACATTCCCGGTGAGTCAAGCATCATGGGACAAATGTGTCATCCTCCTGAGAAATATAAAATACCCATGAACTGAAGGACGTGGAGCTAGCAGTCTAGCCAGCCACAGCAGGTTTCTGGGGCTCTCTTTTATGACCTGCTAGATTGTACTTTTGGGTCACTATTTGGATCAAACCTGGTCTGAGTTCTTTATAAGTCAATAGAGGACCCTTTGTTCTACCTCTAGATATTAAATTTGATGGCTATGAGACACACTAAGACAAATAAGACTTTTTTGAGCCACGTACCTAGGCTGCTGAACAATCCGACCATGTGGACAGCTCCTCTGCAGCCACGAGTTCGGCGTCAAGCACAGACTCCTTGCTTTCTCTTCAACAGTCAGTGGATGCACTTACTAAAACTGTGCAGCAAATTGATCAGAAGTTTGACACCTTTTCTCAAAGATTTATAGCTGTGGAAACTCACCTTGATGCCATCGGGGAGATCACCAAATCTATGGTGGCCACTGCAGGGAAGACTCTTGCGGCTACTACTACAGCAATAAAGAAGCAGGTCATCCATGCTACTAATATTCAGGTCCTCAGTCTACTAGAAGGGACTGAGGGTGAAAACTTGCTTCAATATCTGGGGCCATGGCTAATTGAGCTGATGGGATTGGGGGATTTCAGGATTACCCATGCTTATCGCATCACTCCAAGAAGACCATGTAACAACATGGAGTCTCCTCATATAGTCTTGTTTACACTTACCTCAGCATCAGAAAGAGATGTGATCTTGGGAGTCTTAAGAAGCAGAGGACCAGTTTTCTTGAATGAAGAATGTATATTTTTCTTTCTGGACATTTCATATGCTACCTGGACCCGATGCAAGGCCTTTGATGGGGTTAAATGGAGACTTTGGGACCTTGGTATCTCCAATTCCTTGGCCTTTCCATCCTGACTATGCTTTATGGTGGATTATAAGCAATACTGGTTCACTGACCCAAAAGAAGCTGGTGTGTGTGCGTGCATGCGTGCGTAAAAGATTGGTGCTCATTGGTTCCAGGAAAATTGGCTGGAAGAGGATGAGGAGTCAGATGGGGACTGATTTTCAAGCTTACCGGATTGGTTAAGTAGAAAAGCTGCTCCTTTCTGAAGGTTTGCTTTTCTGGAGCTGGGATTCCTCGTTAAATTCTGAACTGATAGTTTATGTGAGGACAGACCATTTTATATTTCTGATTTTCTATTTGAAATAAGAAGTTTTGTTTCCGGTTAGTTCCTCACATATAGCTGCTGTTTACTTGATGTTATTTGATTGCTGTTTAAATTATTTCCCAGCTTTTTTCAATGCCAGTATGCTGGTATCAGTTTTATGGTACTTGTATTACGGCTGCCAATGTTTTTTAAGGGCAGTCCTATAAATCGGAAGCACACTTATATGCTCAGTTTATTTTGGGTGCTTTTCCTCCTATTGTTACTGTGGTGCAGTCCTTTATTTGTTTAATATTGCACAGAGATATTTTTTGAATGCTGTGGTCCCCTCCTTAGTTAAGGAAATAATTCCGTGCTGGGTGTGCGAGCTGGTATCTGCCCTCATGCCTGGTTTCTATAATATCGTGAAGAAATGGTTTCGTTTGCAGTACCATACTCATACAATTTATTCTTTCTCTCTGGGGCATGCAGTTATAATGAGATGCACTCTTTTAATTATTAAAGGGCTTGTGGGAGCTCTAGACGATGGATTTTTTTTCTTAAATGTTGTTGATAGTTTACCATAATTATAGGTTGGTTCCAAAGTACATGTTAACTGTTATTGTAAGTTCTTGGGTATGGGGTGTTGGTTGCAATTTAGCTCCTGAAATAGGTAACTCTATTTTACTAATGTTGAAAGCTGATTTGCTACCCCAGATGATGTACCAGTTGAACCAGCAGCCTTTATCCTTAGTAATATAATGTGTATTGCTGATGACTTCATGCTGGCTCAGGAATAAGTATTTTATACTTATGTATAAAATAACAAAAAGAAATACCCATAACCTCCAAAGGAGCTAAAAACAGGCAACGTGTCCCCTGCTTTGTGTAATTAACTGCTCTAAATAGTACACTTCACTCATAATCTCATGCCACTGGGTGATTGCCGGGGGCAGAGTTATCCCATAAATGGGTGATGGCTTTTTTAGCAGCTGTCAAGTACATATACCCCTCTTCTGTATTTTTAATAGAGGAGTAAGCAGACTGAGAAGCCATAATTTCCAGCCTTAAGGTTAATTACTTCATGTTGGGAGCAAAATGAAAGTAAGCTCACAGACAGAAAAAAAATGACTGACACAAATATAAAAGGAGAGTTGTGGCAGTCTGCCTAGCCCACAACCTAAAAGTTTTTTGATAATTTGCAATAAAAAGGGCAAATCTGTTTCTGGGTTTATCTGACCTGACAATTTGTCAGGAGATCCAGAAAAGCTTGCTCTCAAAAAGGAAAAAAGTAGTTACATAAGAACTTACTGTAATAGTAGCTCTTCAAGAAAGGCTCTTGCAGTAGGTAATAACTATTAGGACTGAGCCGTCAGGCACTACGACCACACAGAAAACTTTAGCTAGCAGTGTCTGGTGGGGACCGCCCACCCGACATCACACGTGACCCTATATAGTGGGCGGTCCCCATGCCCGCCCTCCAGCTCTCTCACTGGAGACATAAGTAGGTGAGACAGGTGAAGGAGTGGGCTCCTAGAGTCAAATAAAGGCTATGTAGAAAAGTAGCAACAGAAGGAAGGTGGGAGGGAAAAATGTACCTACTGCAACAGCCTATCTCGAAGATCTACTGTTAAGGTAAGTTCTTATGTAACTGTGCTATCTTACTTTGAAAGGGCTCTTGCAGTAGGTAATAACCATTACGACTGAGTCCCAAGCAGTGCGAGTCAGACAATGACTGAACATGGGAGGCAGGAAAAAGTCTGCAGTTGGCAGGGATTTAAGAAAGCAGGCCCTGAAGGACGGCCAGTCCAAAACTGGTCCTGCACCTGTAGGCAATGTCCAGACTGTAATGGTTAATGAAGGTATGGACAGAGCTCCAAGTAGCTGCTGCACAAATGTCTGCAGCTGAAACAAGCAATAGATGCAGCCATGCCTCTGGCTGAGTGTCCCTTGACTTCCCCTGGACGGGGTATAAGGGTTTGTTATACTTCTGATAAAACAAAATGCAGTTTGCCAACCATTTGGATAAACACTGTCTTGAAACTACAGCACCCTCCCTTTTGGGCATAAAGGAAACAAACTGATCTGTTTTTCAGACTGACTGCATTCGATTTGTGTAGTAATGCAAAATTCTGTGCACATCCAATATGTGCAGAATGGCCTCCCCTTGATTGGAATGCTCAGGGTAATACACTGGCAAGTGTATGGTCTGATTCAAAGTAAACTCCGAAACCACCTTAGGTAAAAACTTAGGATTTGTACGCAGAGCCACCTGGTCTCTGTGAAAAATTAAATAAGGCTCCTTACACATCAGGCCTGAAGCTCAGAAATCCTTGGAGCTAAAGTAATAGCAACTAAAAATAGCGCTTTCCAAGAAAGTAGCACAGGTCGCAACTCATGGCCAGTTCAAAGGGAGGCAAAGTGAGTTTCTCAAGAATTAAGCTGAGGTCCCACAGTGGAACAGGGTTTTGGACAGGGGGTTTCAAGTGGAGCATTCCTTTCAGAAAAGTTCTGGAAACCTCCAACTGTGCCAGGGTGTTGCTGTCCACCAGAACGTGGTAGGCAGAAATGGCAGACAAATGGACCTTCAACGATGATTACCTTAGCCCAAGGTTTGAGAGGTGAAGCAGGTACTCCATGACCTGAGGAACTGGGCAGAATAAAGGATCCCAACCTTTGGAGGCTGCCCAGATGGAAAACTTTTCCCACTTCATCACATAGGTGGTTCATGTGGATGGCTTTCTGGCCTCCACAAGAATCCGTGTGACTCTGACAGAAACCTCAAAGCATGAAGCAACTATGTCAGAAGGAGCCACGCATGAAGGTGAAGGGATATGAAGCCCAGTTGGACCAGCCTGCCCTGCTTCTGGGTCAGAAGGTCATAGTAGAGGGGAAGGGGAACCGGAGGTTCCATGACCAATTGCTGGAGCAGAGGGAATCAAATTTGGCAAGGCCAGTAAGGGGCTATCAGAATCACATGAGCCCGTTTCGCCTGCAGTTTCAGAAGTACCCTCTGCAATAGTGGAAGGGGAGGAAAGGCATACAGGAACCTCCCTGATCAGCAAAGAGACAGCGCATATTGCCAGAAAACACCATACCTGGGAATGACCAAGCAGAAACTGGGTAGTTTTGAATTGTATGGGGAGGTGAACAGATCCAGATCTGGGTGACCCTGCAGATCGAAGATGTCTTTGACTACTGACTGCTGCAGTTCCCACTCATGTGCCCTTGCCTGAGTGCAGCTGAGACTGTGCGTTACGATATTCTGGATTCCTGGGATGTGCACTGCCATCAGCTGGAAGTTGCGCTGGACGGCCCAATACCACATGCGCAAATCTTCCCTACACAGGGGATATGACCGTGTTCCTCCTCGTTTGTTCAGGTACCATACCACTCACATATTGTCCGTCTGGACAAGTAGTGGACCTAGGAGAAGAAAGGTTTGGTAGGCCTGAAGAGCATACAGCACAGCTTGTCTCTATTGCACGTTGATATGCAGGGAGAGCTCCAGCTGAGACCAGGATCCCTTGGTTCTGCAGTCCCCTAGATGAGTGCCCCAGCCCTGGCCGGAAGCATTCATGGTCCGGGTCTGGACTGAAGGGGGAGGCTGAAAGGGAACCCCGGCAAAGACTGTTCAGATCCTGCCACCATAAGAGATCCTGTCGCATGGAACTAGACACAAGGACTCTGTGATCCAGGTCATATGACCTCTGATCCCACTGGACCCATAGTGTCCACTGCGTGATCCGCATGTGGAGCTTGGCTAGGGGCACAGTGGGGACAGCCGCTGCCATAAGACCCAGGAGGCATAAAACCAACCAGGCCAAAGTCCAGCGATTGGATGCCACCTGTTTGCAAGGTTTCCACTCTGTCCAACAGGAGGAAAGCCTTGCCCTGAACTGTGTCCAGCACAGCTCCAATAAATTGGAGGCACTGGGAAGTGGTAAGGTGAGACTTGGGGTAGTTCACCGTGATATCCCCCTGGTGAAAAAGGACCAGGGTCTTTGAAAGGGAAGCTAGCAGGCTGTCCCTAGATAGAGCTGAAAGGAGTCCGGCATCGAGGTATGGGAACACAAAAAGGCTCTGATGGTGTAAAGCTGCAGCCACCACTGCTAGGCACTTGGTAAAGACCCTGGGTGATGAAAGAGCCAAGGGGATACCGAACTGGTAATACTCCATGAAGACCGAACCTGAAAGTGGCGATGTGGTGAAGACTGGGATATGCAGGTAAGCATCCTGCATGTCCAGTCAGTGAGCCAGTGTCACGCAGCGAGGAGCCCAGAAAAAGTTAGCATGCAGAATCTTTGTACTCACACACAAACTGAGCGTGCTTAGGTTCAGAATTGTCTGAAGAGCTCTGGTCTTTCTGGGGACCAGGAAGAAGTGGGAGTAATATCCCCTGCCCACCTGGGCCTGAAGAACGGGCTCTATGGCAGATTTGCGCAGAAGAGTCTCAATTTCCACCCTGATCAGAAGAATGTGGCCGTTTGGATAATGAGAGTGATCTGGAGGTCTCTCTAGAAATTCTATTGTAGGAACTTGAGCTGTCAAATGCAGGACCCAAGTGTCCGTCATGAAAGCCTCCCAACCAGACAGGTGGATGGTAAATCTGCCCCATATGGGTTCCTCCGGAACTGGTAGTGGAGGTGGGGGGGGGGGGACATGGCCATGAGTCTGGAGATGAAGCAGGGCTTGGGTAGTGCCCCACCGGTGGTCTGCTGTGACTTCACCGGGGGGGGGGGTGGCAACTCGTTTGATCTGATGTCTGGAGGGCTGCTGTTTGGGCTGGTGCCACTATTGGTGATGAAAAGGTTGCCTGGGCTTAGAATAAGAGCGATACATACTCTGCATGGAGTGTAAAGCTTTGCCACTATCCTGCAGACTAGTGATGATGTCTTTAGCATCACCCCCAAACAGGATCGACCCCTGAAAAGGGGCATCCTGGATAGCAGCCTGAATATCCTGGGTGAGCCCTGAGACCCACAACCAGGAGTACTGGTGCAGGCAGATGGCCATAGAGGTGCCCCTGGCTGAAGCGTCCATGCCCGTAGAGCATGGCGGCAAGAGATCTCTGCTGCCTGGTCCATCGGAGTGATTTTTGACTTTGCCTCAGAATCTGGTAGGGAGTCAATGTCAGTTTTAAGGTGGCCCAGAATGGTCTTTTGATAGATGACCATGTGGGTCACATAATTCAGGGCCCTAAGGGCCAAAGTAAAAGACGAATAGAACTTCCACCCGAACTGGTCCAGCTGTCTTGACTCCTTATCCAGAGGAGAGGTGCTCATGTGTCTGGGCTTGGCAGAATGGTCGTGAGCTGCATTAATGACCACAGAGTCTGCCTCAGGGTGGGCACTAAGGTGGTCTTTGCTCTCTGAAGCATGATGCAGCCTGTCAGCCTTTTTGGGGACAGCTGCCACTGACAACAGCTGTTGCCAGATGGTAGAGGCCAGGTCCTCATGAGGGCCTATCCACAGAGGGATAAGGAGAGGAGTTAAATTTGGCATGTCCAGATGTTGCCAGTCTCTTGCGTTTTGGGTCGTGGTCTTCAGTTATCCATCTATTAGCCTTCTGGATTTTTCTGAGAAGTTCCATGAAGGAAGGGTCCTCAGGTGGAGATTTGGGAGACTCTTTGGGCACAGTCTCCTTCAGAGGAGGGGTCTTGTAACCCGAGGCTGAAGATGAAGAGTCAGACTCAGGGTCTGACAAAGGGCTCTTGTCCAGGGACAAGGCCCATCCTCACCACGTCCCGTGATTGCAACATGGCCCACTGTCAGCCCTAATGTAGAGGATCGAGACTCCACTGGGGAGGCAGACCTGGGCATAGGAACTGAATGGGCCAGTGTAGAGGCAGCAACCAACTGGCGATGGTCCAATTCCATCATGAACTGGGTCCTGACTTCGTGCCATCAAGACAGGAAGAGTTGCCTGAAATCTGTCTGTGGCTGCGGAGGAGGTTGGAACAACGGAGGGTAGCCCAGAGAAAGGTAGCTTGGTGTCAAGTAACCCGGTGTAGGATAACTGGGCATAGGAATATGTGGCATCGAGTACCCTGGAGTCGGGTAGCCCGGCGTTGGGTAACTTGGTGTCGGATACCTAGGACAGGGATAATACTGTGCCGGGTGACCTGGCATTGGAAGGCCTGGTGAAGGCCCCAACGGAAGTGCCGAGGGACCTGATGGTGGCCCTGAAGGAACATTGGAAGGGCCTGGTATAGTCAGATCTGGCGATGGACCCACTAGGGGGAGGTCCGGTGGTGCCAAAGGGTCCCACCGGAGTCTGGGGAGCAGCAGATGGACCAGACTGGGGATCCTGAGGTGTCAGAGCTGTAAGCTTTGGGGGAAGGTCCGACATAATGCGGTCTGGCGTTGGCACTCTGGTGTTGTCGACAGGCAGATGCACCTCCTCCTCCTCCGGTTACAAAACAACAGGAGAGGCTGGAGGTTCCACCAGGGGAGGCGGAGGTGGAGGCTCCCGAGAGGGAGATCCCTCTGAGGAAGGCTGTGGTGCAGGTGGCAGCAGGCGCCGATCTGGGAGACTAATGTCGGGCCTGTTGTCAGGGCCCAAAGAAATCGCCTTGGCTGGGTGGTTACCAGAGGAGCCAGCGGCCAACTTATCAGCCGTGGCTCGGTGGTCGTCAGAGCCAGTGACCAACTTATCAGCCAGGACTATGTGCTCGGAGGGGCCAATGAGTGACTTATCAGCTGTGCCACAAGACTCAGACCCCTGGGCTTTGATGGGCCTAAGAGTGGCAGGAGCCTCAGGAGATCTGGAGGTGCCCGCCTGAACCGTGACCAGTTCAGGCGGGGGACCAAGGGCTGCTCAGCGGTAGTGGGAGCAGGCTTTGCCAGAGGGGCACTCCCTTTGTTAGAGGAAGGCCGTTTGACACCCACAGTCCTCGAGGGGAGTCACAGGAGGGGTCCTTCTCCTTCTTATTCCTGGTGGAGTCCAAAGAACCTCCCAGTGGAGATGAACCCTGCAGCTTCCAGGGCCTGTTGGTGGTATCTTTGTGTGACCTGGTTGAAGCTCTGACAGGCTGCACAGTCCTCGGTCTTGTGCTCTGGTCCCAGGCAGAAAAGGCAGAGGGAATGGCCATCCTTATGCAGGAGCTGCGAGCCACAAGAATCGCACTTGCTTTTCTGTGACTTGGTAGACATGAGAGAAGACATGCACGAAAACACTAATTTCGATCTGAAAATAAGAAATAAAGGTGAAAAAAAGATGAAAATACTCATCCAAAATGGCGGTCAACTGAAGCAGCATTCTCCACAAGGTCCGGCATGCGTAGGTCGATGGCGGGAATGAACTGGAGGATGGGCATGGGGACCGCCCACTATATAGGGTCACGCTGACATCCATCATGTGATGTTGGGTGAGCGGTCCCCACCAGACACTGCTAGCTATAATTTTCCGTGTGGTCCTACCACCCGATGGCTCAGTCCTAATGGTTGTTACCTACTGCAAGAGCCCTCTCAAAGTAAGATCAGAAGGTTCCCAGCACTCCGGAACTGCTAAAAACAGTTCCCTGTTGAGGTAAAGAAAAAAGTGGTTAAAACTGCAGAACCACTTTAAAAATAGGTATCTGTCGGAAAAATAAGTCTCAAATATAAAATCTGTAGAATTTTCACCTCAGGCGTGATATTTAGTCAGAGAAGTACGGGAACACTGAAAAAAGCAGTGCTTTTTCTGTAAATTTTGGGAACTAAAAGTATACAGAAAATACACAAAAAGCACTAAAAACTAACAAAAAAACCCTCTAAAAGCAGCACAAAGAAAAGAAATGACTAAAACTATGAAAATAAACTACTTAAAGCAAAGGTTTGAAGACAGAGTTCCGGGGCAGACTTGTCCATTCAGCGGAGAAATGAATCTGACTTACAGCAGCACCTGCAGGCAGCTCTCTCTTACTACATTCTGATAGGCTAATTCTTTTTCTCCATTAGCATAAACTCCACCTCTGGGGCAGCTGAACCCAGCTGGCATAATTGCATTAGTCAAGCATACTGAGGGATTCCTGGGTTGAGAACCACCAGTCACACGAAACGGGGTGAGAGAGCAGTGACTCAATGAAGGAGATTCTCTCGAAGACCTACTGTTACAGTAACTATTTTATCTTCTAGGATATCTCCCTCCATTGAGTCACATCATAGAATGATTCCCAAGCAATATCAAAGCACCGAGGGAGGAAGGAAGGAAGGATGTAAGGACCCAGAGTAAAGAGGCCTTGCAGTCGACAGGAAGGCCAAATCTGGCACATCTACTAGAGACATTGCCCAGACTGTAATGTTTAGTAAACGCAGGAACAGTACTCTAAAAGGCAGCAGTTCATAGGTCAGCAGTGGACGCATTGTGGAAACAAGCCAAAGCAGTAGCCACCCTATGGGTGGAGTGATCATGGACAGGACCAGAAAGCTGCTTACTGTGCTTCTGGTAACCGAAAGAAATGCAGCAGGCCAACCATTTGTAAAGGTCCTGCTTCGAAACATGGAAGCCCATCATTCTAGTGGCAAAAGACTCAAATAGCTTAGAGGATTTCTACAATCCAGGCACAAATGCGAAGTCTGAAGGACATCCAGTCTGTATGCAGCTGAAGTTCCCTACTGCCTGTGGCTGTCGAGAAATAAAGTAGGTCAACAGTCTGATATAGTGTTTGCTCAGACACAACCTTCGGCAGAAAAAGAGTGGTATGCAAGGTAACTCCATCCTTGTGGAAATAAAGAAAAGGAGGATCACAACTAGAGCCTGCAATTCAGAAATGCATCTAGTTGATGCCACAGTCACTAGGAACAGTGTCTTTCAAGAAAGGAAGGACAGCTCCCACGGAGCTGCAGGCTTGAAGGAAGGCATAGTAAGGGTCTCCAGAACCAAATTAAAGTCCTACACCAGAACTGGATCGAGGAGTGGGGATGCAGAAGTAGGATACCTCTGAGGAACCTTTACAGAGGAATACCCAAGGCCTGAGACTGTAAGGAACAGGAGGTAGTGCATCACCAATGTGACTCGACATATAAAGGGGTCCAGCTGACATGCAGCACGTCATACCATTAAAAGCTACCATGTCTGTGAGTATCTGTACAGAGTAGACAGCTTTCGGGCTGCCAGTGGAATTGCTGCAACTGGTGGGGAAACCTCAAAGTGGGAGAACTCTACATCTTCAGGAGCCAGGTGTGAAAGCGCAAGGATCGAAGATCTGGATGCACCAGTGTACCCTGCTCCTATGACAGAAGTCCCACTTGTAGAGAGTGAGACAGGGGGTCCACTTTCAATTCTGAAGCAGAGGGAACCAGATTCGTCTGGGTCAGTACAGGGCCACCAGAATTAGGGTAGCTGACTCAGCCCTCCACTTGACCAGGACTCTGTGTATTAAAGAGAATGGGGGAAAGGTGTACATGAACCTCCCATTCAAGAAAGGGATGCTTCATGGCAGAAAACTCCTGGCCTTGGAACAGAAAGCAGAAACATTGCAGTTTTGTGTTGTACCGAGATGCAAAATGTTCCATGTCTGAGTGACCCTGTTTTAGGAAGAGGTCTTCCACTAACTCTCATCTGGGCAGAGCACCTGGGACCAACTGAGAAAATCTGCAAGGGTGTTGTGTGCACCAAGCAGGAAGATAGTCGACAGGAACCTGCTGTGTTCTGCGGCCCAGTGCTAGACTTTCATTGCCTCTCTGCAGGGAGGATACAAGTAGACGCTGCCTTGACAGATAACATATTACAGCACCAACAGGTTATCTGTGTGGATCAACAACTGATTACCTGGAAGGAGGGTGGGAAAGGCTTGTAGGCCAAGCAGAACAGCTATCATCTCCAGAGTGTTGCGCAGAACTGTGTCCCCTGGTACTATATCAACAGAGTTCAGAAGAGGATCAGATGGGCACCCCTCCCAAAGCAGGGGGATCCCATCATGAGACTGGACTGGTCCAACCACCAGGGCAGGAAGCGACTGAGCAGAGGGATCAATTCTATGAGACACTAGCCAATCGGAATGTTGAACCACTGGGCACAGAGGAACCACCGTGGAATCCTCATGTGCAGATGCACCAGTGAGAAAGTCAGAATGGCTACAGCCATGAGGCAACCAGCAAGGTCTGAGGGCAGAAAAGCCCAACCCAGCCCAGTGTTCAAATCAACCCATGTACTGGAGATGTTATCATGGACTGAGAACTGACTTTGGCTCATTCACCAGAATACCTAGCTGTCTGAACAACTGTCTAGTTCAAACAGCATGTAAACACCTGCTTCCCTCGATGGGCTTTTAAAAGCCAGTTGTCGATGTAGAGGCCCACTTGTGGGAGGGCTGCTGCAAAGCATTTGGTAAAGACTCGTGGATCAGACAACAAACCAAAGGGCAAGACACAAAACTGATAGTGTGAGCATAAACCATAGGCACTATCTGTGAGACTCACAGATTCTGATATGGAGGTAAGCATCCATCAGATCAAGAGCAACCATCCAATCCCCCCTTCCCTTTTTTTTTTTAAAAGCCAGGGAGGAGGGACCGCAGAGAGATAATTCTTAACCATTTGTACTCCATAAACAGGCTGAGGCCTCAGAAGTCCAGGATAGGCCTTAAATCCCTGGTACATTCTGGTACCAGGAAGTACTAATAATAGCCCTGGTTCACTTCTGCAATCAGAAGAGCTCTAGAACCCTCTTGCTGAGGAGGGCTTGAACCTCCTCCAGCAGGAAGATGATACGACCCTGGAGGGCAATGGCTGGGCAAAGGAGGATGTACGAGAAGGACTGACAGGAGCTCTAGGGTGTGTCCTCACTGAACCACCCACACCTCTCAACTGTCCCTGATTTTCAGGGACGTCCCTGATTTTGCCTCAGATTTTTCCTCTGTCCCTCGTAAAATTTGTGTTCTTGTGACAGAACAGTGGAAATTAAAAGCACAAAATTATGTCAAATGTTAAAGCAACAGGCTTGTTATTTTTCAACAAATGCATATTAACACAAATCCCTTTATTCTATCAGCTTACTGAGTGAATAGTACTAGATTTTAAGATGTGTCCCTGATTTGGGGTCTTTGTCCCTGATTTTTTTAGGCCTTGTCCCTGATTCATGAGGCAAGAGGTTGAGAGGTATGGAACCACCTCCAACACCCAAGAAGCCATAGTAATCTCCCTTCACTTTGGTAGGAAGAGGGAGATTTGACACCTTACCAGGATGCCCATTACCTGTAGGGCCTGACAAAGAAGGGATGTCAGGAGGCGCCAAGGGTGGCAGAGACGCCACCAACAGCGTCCCCTCAGGTGAATGTGGCATGGGCATTGGGAGGCAAAATGGTCTGAGAAGAAGCCTGTGGATGCTGAGAGTTATGTCCAGGACCCCAGAAGTAACCCCGTACGGGAAGGGAATAGAGCCTATACAATGAACCCCAGTCCTTACCTCAGGGCTTAGGATTTCAAGTATGCAGAGTCCTCGGGTGTTTTCCAGCCTGTGGACAATTAGCCGTGGTTTGCCAGACCACTAACTTATCAGGGCCTTCTGGCGGTTTTTCAGCTATTGTAGCCACAGATTTCCATGGGCAGTTTTGATATTTAGCCATGCATGCCTGGTAGTTTGCAATACATAGTCCAAGAGATGCAGAAACAAATGTTCTTTTCCCCAATAAGCTTCCTCGACTCCTTATCAGGAGAGAGAGAGAGAGTGTTTATCTGTTTGGGCAGCCATTATCACCACAGAATCTGTTTCTGGTTGGGAAGAATGACATCGCTTACCAGAAGGAGTAGGGTATTGTTTATCCACTTTCCTCAGGACTGCAGGCAGGGCACCAGGTCTGTGCCAGACAGCCAGAGTTACATCTTCCAGAGCTGGATATACTGGTGGGATAAGCACTGCAGCAGAAGCAGACACTTCCAGAACTCGAAGATTTCTCCTGGAACAGTCCTCCTCCTCCTCGACAGTAAATCCAACTTTGGCTTGGACATGCCTGAGAAAAGCCTGAAGAGAGGCATCATCAGGAGGTGATCTACATTTATTTCCTTCACTACAGGAAGATAGTGTGAAGCTGGCACACACTACATCCAGAGGATCCAGATCTTCCTCTCTGTTTTCTTTAGTCAGCCTCCATATATTCTGGATTACAGTCAAGTTCCTCCTCCTCAATAGGCATTGGCACAGGGTCAACTAGCAGAGGAGGCTGTGATGGAAGAACTGTTGACAGATTTACTGTTAACAGGGAACACTGTGCTAGGCAATACTGTGAGCAGAGGGAGCTCCTGCATTGCTGATGGCAACTCTGAAGGTGTTAAAGAGGCAAAGGTGTAAACAGGATTAATGATGAAGGAGCCATCAACGGGACAGTGGAATCAGCAGCGAGTCCCCCAGCAGGAGATTACAAAGACATTCCGGGGGGGGGGGGGGTGAGGGCAGCAGAACCAGAGGCCAGGGCTTGGGTTCTGTCTTTGTTACTTGACTTATATCTGGTTTGAGAAAGCTGGGCCCTGGACAGAGAGACATCATTTTCCTTGCATCTCTTATACCTGTCTGCATGGCAGTGTTTTACCACTATCTCGGCAGACATGTTCCATTCTTTTGTGGAGTCAGCGGTGGATGGCAGGTGGAACACAAACCCAGGAGAATGGGAGTGGTTGATGACGATGAAGTCACCTCTGATGCATCTCGTTTCTCCTCAATAGCCTTGATATTCAAGTACAATTCCAAGGCCTTCTTGTGAAGTCTCCTAGTGGCCTGGTTAAAGCCTTGGCAAATGCTGCAGGCCTTCATGTTACTGGACAGACCAAGCAGCAAATGCACATGTGGTCATCATCACTGTATATCTTAACGTTGCAGCATCAAAAATATTGTATCAATGGTTCCTTTTCTTTTGATGGTGGCACAAATGTTTTACATTTAAAATAAAGTAGTAGCAGCACTAGTAACACAAAGTTCAAAGGCATTCTTCAGAAGTGGTGGACTGATGAGCAGTTGATGGCAGAAGAAAGAACTGAGGTGTGATGGAGCCACCCATATTATACAGGCATTAATGAAGCACATCGACGTGGGCGATACCAGTTAGCATCATTTTTCGTGCGACTCTGATACAGACAGCTTACAGTTCTGTAATGTGGCTCAGTAGAGGGAGAAATCATCAAAGATCCTTTTATTCATGTTGCCAGTCACGTGCCTCAAGATGTATCTGGCCACCACTTCAGCATACCATGCCTAGGCAGCATTGCTGACCATGGCACAGGACAAAGTGGTTGTCAGTTTCTTTAAAGGGCAGAACCATCTGCGCCTCCAGTATGGGAACCACTTCCACTGTGGAACTTACTGGTGCTGTCATGGCAAAAAGTAAACCATTTAAGCCTACGGACATGTGATCTTTTACATCTGTCATGGAAGACACATTTTAAATCACCTTGGACAGACAGGTGAGATCTGGATGCTTTCTGTGGAGCTTCCATATCTGGTTTTCTGCAATGACATGGTTTTCCTATGCCCCCATGTGAAATTCCTGCCAAAGGTGGTCTTGAGTTTCATCTTAATCGTTCTACCAACCTTCTTCACAAACTGTCTGGCTTCGGAGGCTGAGGGAATGCCACACGCTTGATGTTTGCAGGGCTCTGCTCTTCTATGTAGGAGCATACAGCAGAATTTCATAGTGAGGCTCGCCAGTTGTTTGTCACATATGCTGAAGCTGCCCTTGGTAGACTGGCAGCCAAGCAGATGACTGCCTGATGGATAACCTCCTGCACTGCTCCAAGTGGGGCGGAGCCCCCCCCCCCATGAGGTTGAAGGCTCACTCCACCATGCATACTGCTGCCAGTTACATTCCCATTTCTGAAATATGTAGGGCTGCTACCTGGCTGAATTTGAACACATTCATTTAATAAGGCAGGACAGGGCATTGGTTGTACTAGGTTCACCCCACGGGCAGGGGCATTGTAAGGCACGAGGCAAAGCAGAGTGCCTTCAACCCTTTACCATAGGGTAAATCTAGTACAACTGAAGTGCTTTATTGCTTATATAAAACTGACCCAGAGACAGCTTAAAAAAAACAAAAAAACACAAACTTTTCAAACCCACAAAAATGATAAAATGTTGCTAAATAATGTAAAATAGTCCCTCCACAGATGTTCACCTGTCAGTCATCTGTCTTTCTTCATGTTCAGTAAACTGTATGACTGTTTACCATGGAATAGAATTCAAAGCGCTGCATTATTCCAGTAGTTGAATACTCCCCCCCCCCCCCGCGCACACACGGAATGGTAACAAGGAATACATGAATTCAAAATTCTTCAGAGTTCCACTGGCATACTGTACACACGTACACTCCTCAAGTGGAGCCAGAGCCTCAATTTTATCTGTTGCCAGGTAAGGAGCAGAGAGTTCTCTGGCAGATAGGTGGGGGGTTTTTCATGGTCATCAAAGAACACCAGCAATGGAAACTCCGAGAACTACTTGACTTTCTAAATTTGTGTATGTGTGCAAGGAGGGGCCCCTGGGTGAAAATAACATTAAATTATTGACTTACTTTAATGGGCTTTCATTTTTAGAGACTAGTTGAAGGTTTCCATATACAAGTAAAGGTTGCAGCCATGTTTGTGATGGAGATTAAGAAGCAAATGGCTTATGAGTTGTCCTAGCTGGCAGGGACTTGTTTTTAGCCACTGGTAGTACTCTCTTAAGGTAATGGATAGAACCAAGTCTCCAATCAGGACACGGGGATTTCATTGCCCATTTTATGTATCCCATGTCAGCACTGACTTACTCAACTGTGGTGGTGCTTATTTTGGGTCCTCAGTCCTCCAGTCTATTTTCATCTGATTTTGGAGGCACCCCCTTACTTTCTCCTCTAGAGGACTGCTAGGAGTCTAACTGTGGATAGTGAACTAAATCTGGGTATTCAGACAGTGCAATTACTTACTGTGACAGCAGATGAATTCAAGAACCTCCATTGAGCCACACCCTTAGAACAGTAAGCAGTTGGCGTCAGGACCACGCAGAAACTTTCGTCAGTCAGGGGCCGCCCATGCTGAAGTACACCACTGCCACCTATATAATACAGGTGGACCCTCTTCTCCTCAGTTCCCCACCAAGCTCAGGTGATATGCAAGAAGCAGGGACCAGCAGACTAGAACCAGAACCTGGCAGACTGGAGAGGTGACTGACTGGAAAAAGAAAACCAATTAAGAGCCTACCTCATATAAAACCACAGGCAATAACCAGTGATTGTACCAATCAGAATAACCAATGGGGAATGGAGGGAAGGTAAGCTGTGGCTCAAAAGAGATTCAAAGGTCTACTGTTATGAGAAGTAACTGCACCATCTTCATCGAGAATATCTCCTCTAATAAGCCACACCTTTGGAATGATTCCCAAGCAGTACAAAATGTGTCCAGGGAGAACGGAGTCCCTGAAGGCCTTGAAGCACTACAAGGCTAAACCCAGCAGTCTGCAAGGTTCTGTGTCCACACTATAGTGATTAATGAAAGCATAAACAGTACTCCAGGTAGTGGCAGCATGCGTCAGCCACCGAAACTTCTAAAAAAAAAAAAGCCATGGAGGCAGCCAATGCCATGCATGACGTGACCACGGACAGAACCAGAAAGTTCTTTCCTGTGCTTCTGATAACAGAAAGTAACACAGGATACCAACCATTTGGAAGGGCATTGCTTAAAAGGGAACTGACGGCATTAAGAGCACCATACCCAAGTGTGGAACAGGTCCCAACTTACACTTTGTGTGTAAAAACATTACTGTTTACTGCAGTATAGAAGTGTGTGTCACACTAATTCTGTTGACCTGCAAGCCGACATTTTCTGGAACTACAAATCTCAGAATCCCCTGCAGCTGACATCAGAGGAGGGCTGCAGCAGTGGGGGATTCAATTACCTGCAGCACATGATCTTCTGTTTGCTGTTCCCTGCTGTCCTCCCTGGGCTCAGTACAGTCACAGATGACTGCTTAGCCCTGCTGAACCAGCAAACATATGATCTGAGCTTACAAAAACTGTAAAATACACTGTAGGCTATTGAATTTCTAACTGCTGTAGCCCTCCTCTGATGTCAGCTGCAGAGGATTCTGGGATTTGTAGTTACAGAAAATGTCAGCTTATAGGTCAGCAGGATTTGTGTGATGCAATCTACTGTATAGCAATAAACAGTAAGTAAACACAATATTTTTGCTCACAAAGTGCAAATTGGGATCAGCCCCATACTTGGGTGCGGGGCTCTTAGTGCTAACAGTTCCCCTTTAAAAACAGGGGAGCCCTCCCTACTGGGAGCAAAAAAAACAAAGAGTTGAGAGGACTTTCTACAGTCCTTAGTAAGGTCAAGATAAAAAAAAAAAAAGGAAAAAAGGTTCTATGTGCTGGCCTGCCGGAGCAGTGGTTGGATTTCCGCTTGCAACGCTGATGACCCAGGATTGGGAATGGATCCAGGAGCCGGAGTGTCAGCAGGGGAAGAAGGACTGAGCATCCTGGGGACTGCTGTCCTTCTCGGGGAGAGAAGCGTGTCCAGCACATTACAGACCCCCGGATGAGGTTGGGGATACTGCTACAACCAGTGTCATCATGTTCAGGGGGCTGGACGTCACTGCACGGCCCTACCCCCAGGGAGCAAGCATTGAAGCAGAAAAAAAAATGGGACCCCTGACATGATCCGATCCACCACCGTCTCCACTACCTCCGACATCCACCGGGGAGGGGAAAGGGTCCCACTCCCGTTGCCCCAACCCAGGGGGTAAGCCAGGGCCTGCCAACAGTGTCCGATGGGATGGGGAGCCCTCCTGGCGGTCCCGTCCAGGGGGGGCAAGCCTGGGCATGGGGGGACAGCAGGCAGAGTGAGTCTGAGGATTGGGGAGGGAGAAAGGTTCTATGCACATCAAAGTTACATAAGAGGGCTTTCCTTTTATCAGATAGGGTAGCATAATAGACAGGAAGAAGAATGGTCCAATTCAGTGTGAACTTGGAGCTCACCTTAGGCAGGAAACACAGATTGATCCGTAAGGAAATAATGTTCAGGTGAAAAATCAAATAAGGAGGCTCAGCAAACAGAGCCTGAAATTTTGAAATTCTGTATCAGAAGTAATGGCCACCAGAGACAGTGTTTTCCAAGAGAGAAACTACATCTCACAAGTAGCAGCAGGCTTAAATAGAACTCCTGACAACTTCCTAAGGCAAAGTTAAGGTCTCAAGGCAGAACCAGTTTATAGATCAGGGAACGCATATGCATAATCCCTTTAAGAAATTTAAAGGAAACTTCTAACTGTGCCATTTTAACACTGGGGCATAAAAAGTCAATATGACATGATAAATACCCCTTCATCACTGACAGATGCATTTTTCATTGAGAAGTAGTGAAGACCTGTGACCGGTAAGGATAGAAGAAAATCCAAAACTGAGTTCACTGGATGTATAAGGATCCAGTGAGCGAAATTCAGACCAGAGAGAGAGAAAAAAGTTTCCACTTCAAGGAATACGTGTGCCTAGTGGAGGACTTACAAGCCACCAAGAGATTATCAGCCACCTAAGGAGACACTCCAAAGTGGGTGAGTTCTACTGTCTCAAGAGCCATGCATGCAAGGTGCAGGGATCAGAGATATGGATGCAGTAGGGAGACTTGATCCTGTGACAGGAGTCCCTTCAACAGAGGTAGCAGTACTGGAGGGTTCAGCTGCCATGTGTTGCAGTACTGAAACCAGTTCTGTCTGGGTCAGAAGAGTGCCAGCAGTATTAGGGTGGCTGGTTCCATTTGAAGCTTGAGCAATACTCTTTAGATTACAGTACTGGAGGAATGGCATAAAGGAGTTTCCCTTTCCAACAGAGAGACAACGCATCTTGCCAGCAAACTCCAAGCCTTGGAGAGAACCAGCAGAAGAAACGGAGTTTTGCATTCTATGGTGATGCAAAAAGTCAGAACTCTAGACAACCCCATCTTTGAAGAGGTCAACTACTATGGACTCCACTTACTTGTGGGTCAGAGCCTGATACAGACTTAGCCTGTCTGCTACGAGATTTTAGGGGCCTGAGAAAAACAATGCTGATAGAAAAAGACTGATCTATTGTCCAGTTCCACACTCTCATAGCTTCACTGCATAGAGGATAAGAGTGTGTCCCTTCTTGTTTATGTCATGCAGGACACTGACATTGTCAGTCTGATCAGGAGAGGACTGTCCTTGATATAAGCCATAAAGGCTTGTAAGCCAAGAAGAGCTGCCCTCATCTCCAGAACATTGATATATAGAGAGCTGTTCGTCTGGGACCAGAGACCCTGAGTCCTGAGGGGACTTATAGGTGCACCCCAACTGGCACTGGACACATCTGTGGTTAGAATTTGCAGAGGTGCCAGACGTAAGAAGGGAGCACCCATCAGTAGACTGGACCAGTCCATCCACAAGAGGATAGCACTGCGCAGAGGGGATGTGACTAGAACCATTTGGTCCAGGTTGTCCAACAGCTGGTCCTTTTGTACAAGAACAGTCCACTGCAGTATGGGGATGTTGAGCTGTGCATGAGATACTGTAATGATGCCAGCAGCCATCACGCCTAGATGTCCGAGCATCGATCTGGTGGATTTGTAAGAATTGCTTGAAATGAGTCTGCACTATCGGAGCATCTGTTCGATCCTCTGGGAGGAAGGCTCTTACCTTTAACATGTCCAGTACTGCCCCTAGGTACTGAGACTTTGACAAGGGATCATAACCTGATTTTAGTTTGTTCACCAACTGAACAAACAGTTGTCAGGTCCAAGACAGTGTACACACTACAGCTTTTCTGGACAGGGACTTCAGAAGCCACTCGTTAATATATGGGAAGAGGTACAGACCATCCTTCCACAGCGCCACTGCCAAGCATTTGGCAAAGACCCATGAGGCAGAGGATAATCCAAAGGACAAGACACAAAATTGAAAATACTTGCCTTCTGGCATGAAGCGATGATACTATAACTGTACTGGATTTTGACTTGAAAGCATGCATCCTTCATATCCAGGGCACACATCCAGTCCTCTTGCTGTAACAGGGGAATTCAATTCAATTCAATTCGTGTTTATTTATAAAGCGCCTTTCAAAATCAAGGCGCTGTACATAGTAATAAAACAGAAATCAGGGAATGCGAGACTACGCAAAATTTCTTCTATTTGATGAACTTATTCAGGCCTCTTAGGTCCCCTCATTTTGGGGCTAGGGAGTATTGCAAGTAAAACCCTCCGATTATGCTCCTGAATAGGGTTAGGTTCAATAGTCCGTTTCTGAAGAAGTGAGAGCATCTCTTCCTACAGCAGAAATAAGTGCCCTAGAAAATGACGGGACTGAGGATGACCTGGAGGATTGGACAGTAACTCCAGAGCATGGCCCCTTTCTATAACTGCCAGTATCCACTCATCCATAGCGATGTCCCTCCAGTTCTGCAGGTAGAGGGAGATTCTACCCCCACCTGTATCCCACGGTGGGGGCAGCAGAAGTCAAAAGGAGCCAGGGACCAGCCTACAATCATGGGATGGTGTGAGGTTGAGGGCCTTCAAAGATGTCAAGGAAATGCTTAAGACTAGTTCCAGAGGGACATTTCTACATCGCTACCAAAAATCTTCTGAACCCTAAATGTGGAGTTAAGGATAGTTTGCTGGACACCAGAGGTGAAACCAGACACACTCAGCCAAGAGTAACTTTGAAGGCAAATACATGAAGTCGCAGCCCAGGCTGAAGCATCTGAGGCCAATCTAAGGAGATGCTTTCCAGAGTCAAGCCCAGTCATGATTATTCTAAATACAGTAGGTCAGTTTTTACTGTACACTCAGGTAACTTGTCAATGACAGGTAACAGATTTCAGCAGGCTGGTCTGATATTTGACCATATAAGCCTGGTACTTTGCAGTCCTGAGTCCTAGGGAAGCAGAATCGGATGTTCACTTTCACATCTATTTTTCTGAATGCCTTGTCAGCAGACAAAGAGCTCATGAGTCGAGGAGCCCTGGATCTATCAAGAGCAGCCATGATCACAACTAAATCAGTTTCAGAGTGAGGCATAAAAAGCCCTAGAAGTACTGTAGGTGCAAGCTATTGTTTATCTGCTTTTCTGGGAACAGCAGGTGCGTGCTGAGCCTATGCCATGCAGCCAATGTTGCATTCCCCAAAGCTGTAAATATTGGAAGGGATAAAAATGGAAGGCACAGATGGTATCTCTAGAAAATTATAGATTTTGCTTAGGGGAGTCTTCTTGCATATCTTCAAATCCTAATGTAACCTGTGTCTGCCTTAGTGCTTGAAAAGAAGCATCCTCAAGAGGTGACCTGGGGCTATATATCACAGTATCGTCACTACAGGAGGGCAGAGTGGAGCTGTAACCCATGGCATCATGCAGATCCAAATACCCTTCTTAATCATCTAAATCTTCCTCCATATTCAGGTCAGAATCATACTCCTCATCTCTACTGACTGAGGTAAGGGAGTCTCTCCACAGGCACAGCCAGCATTGATGGCAGCTGAGGGAGTGACAAGGGTAAGACCTGTTGAGGTACCAGTAGTTGTTGACAGAGTCAATGGACAAGGACCTACTGAAACAATGCGGAGATCATCCTCGGAACAGTAGGCAGCAGGTGTCAAAAACATTCTGACACCGTAGTACTATGTGAGAGTCAATGACGCCCAGTAGGGAGAGCAGAGAGACAGTTATCGAGTGAACTGTGTCCATCGACAGAGGTTGTATGCAACTAGTAACAGGAGAGTCAGGCCCCAACCTTGATGTTGCAGAGATAGTCGGAGGGCTACCATAGCTGAGGTTGCAGCTGTAGCCTTCGACTGACAGCTACCATCCGTCGACCCCAAACGACGCTGCAACCTTGACCAGGCAGGAAACACCAGCTTCTTTTCTTTATGTTTGGAATGGTGCCTTTCTGACCGCGAGGATTTCAGCATCATTCTCTCTTTACACATCAATGCATGCTTCAGGAAAACTGTCACCGACTAGAGGAGAGTCCTGTGTTGGACATGAAGCATCCATTTTCTCGAAGAAATTTTCCAGCACAACACATCGGCCTCTCCTTGTGTCTTGGCTAAACCCATGTCAAATTTGACAGGCCTTTAAACTGCGGGCTAGGCCAAAACAGCAAACACAGATGGAATGAGCACTGTGCTTTGTAAATCTTAAAGCCACAGTGACAGATCTGGAACAGTGGAGTTTTCAAAGGCAGCACACAAAGACATATGAAACTAAAACAGCAACAATCGAAGAAAATAGTCTGAGTGAATGACGGTGTTGTTTCTTCAGTGGTCCAATGAGCTTAACAACAGCAGGAGAAAGAAGTGAAAAAAGGAGCCACCTACATTATATCGGCAACACTGGTGCTGGCAGCCTCTTATGGGCAAAAGTTTCCTAGTGGTCATGACAGCAACAGCTTACAGTTCCAAAGGTGTGGCTCAATGTAGGAGATAACTTCGATGAAGATACAGTGGTTACTTACTTGTAACCATAGTTCTGCTATTAGTATTTTCACACCACACAACCTCCCCTGGCAAGGCCTTCTTCAGAGTCCTCTTCCAGCATGCAGATCTGAGTGAAAAGGTGGCAGAATAACAGTAGGTCTTTGAGAGAATCCCCTCCATTGGGTCAGACCTTTGCAACTGTAAACAGTCAGCATAAGGACCACTCAGAAACTTTTGCTAGCCGGCACCCATGGCAGGATTAACCTGTATGCAAATTACGCCATGGCGTTGGGCCCCAAGGTTCAGGAGGGCCCCCACTGTTAACCTATTTACAGTTACTTTCTTTAATCCTGGCTGTACTGAGTGACTGCCGATGGGCCAAATTGCCCAAAAAGCACCCCCCCTTTCTTGGAGTCAGTCAACCCCCTTGTCCCACTGAGTCAGCCTGGTGAGTGGAGACCCCTTCCCTTGCTCTGAGCAAGCAAGCCTCTCAGTCTCTCAGACAGGCAGCTCCGACTTCACCTCTGATCCACCCTGACCCCACAACACACAACCAATCATGTCCAGCAGAGGTCCTTTGGAGGTGTGGCTACTGGGGAGCTTTAATCAGTGCATTCGTGTGCGTGGCGTCAGAGTGTGTGGCCGGGCAGTGATGAAGAGTAGAGGAAGAGAACGAGAAAGAGCTGTGGTGGTCCGTTGTTGGTGCCGGTGGCTGGTCTCATCTATCAAGAAGAGTCTCTGCCTAAAGACACGGGGGGAGACAGAGTCTGAGCAGGCTGTGGGGGGGGGGGTCACCTGGAGTTGGATTCAGCTTCAGTGCAGCATTGCATGCTGCTGGTGTTTTCCGTGTAGCTAAGATCAGTTAGTGCTGTTGCTAGTTGGGCCTTTGGTCCTGCTGTGACTGTGAGGAGTCCTCCCATGCTGGGCCACACTGCAGGGCCGAGTCGTGTCACCGCCGCCTGCGTGATCTTGAGGAAACAATCAAGAGGACAGACTGGACTCATTACATTCACATTCACATCAGTCAGGCCACACCAGGTATGTTATGTTGACTAGTCGTCTGTGTTCTGCAGTGTCCAAGCCATTTGTGCTGCAGAAATAACTCGTTTTATTGCATTGGAGAAACAAACTAAGTTGTGGTTGCCTCTGGTCATGGTCTGTCTGTGAGTGTTCAGTAACCTGAGTAGTGTACTGAAGAGTTTTTAATAAGATTTGAGTTTGGCACTGAGTGGACCATGGGGTGCTGATAAGTCACCTGAGGGGAACTAACTTGTGGGACTTGCTCTTGCTGGCACAGATCTGTCTTGGTTTGATTGGAGTCATACATTACTGGGAAGTTGCAGTAGGTTGCTCTAGGAAACTTAATCTCTGAAGTGACTGCAGTCAACACCTGCAGGTCCTGCAAGGTTCTTAAGGCTCAGTCTTCTTGGCACAACTCTCTCTTTAGCTGTTTTGGCATCAATGACTTGGAGTGGTGGTAAGGATGTGGCAACTCAGCATTGGCAGCAAAGCAACTTTTAAGTTGACAACAAAACTATAAATGACAATGGAGATGGAGGCAAGGAGGCAGTAGGAGAAAGAATTGAGGACAGAGGTAGCTGCACAGAGGGTGATAGTGGCAGATGCATTGCTGAAGCAAGGAGCTTGAGCATGTCTCGGGGTTGGAGCTTGAAGGAGTCTTGAGCAGCGAAATGATGCGAGGGAGCTGTGAGCCCCATTAACTGCTTCAATACACAATTCAGTTTTTTGGTTTTGGCAAAGAGAAAAGGTATTTAAGGAGGCATGAGCAGGGAGATTGTGGCAGCTACAATCCCCATTGTTATTAAATTATTTATGTGGAATTTGAATTTGATATCTGGCAAGGCAGGGCACACTAATCGAAGTCTAATGTCCAGGTGTGTCTCGGAGGAGGGATGAAAAGAGGATCCATAATAATTAATCCATAATTATTAATAACAAAAATAGTTACAAGGTACATACAGTAGTGACAAGGGAAAAACAAGACAAGTTATAGGTAACTAAAAATTGAGCATTTACAAAATGTTAATACAGTACCGATAAAATATTTCTTTATGCAGTAATTGGTCATTCTGAATTGTGTTTACAATCAAGGGCATGTGACCTGTCAAGTCATGTGGCATAACACAGCATTATAAACCACATCCTGCTTGAATACCCTGGTCATTGCTGCCTTGCCAGCCCAGCACCGTAGAAGAGTGGGATGTTGGCATTTAGGGGTCCCCAGGCCACAAAATATGACATGGAGTAGGGCCCCCACTTCCATTAATCTGGCCATGCCGGCACCTATATAATCACAGATGGCCCCACCGCTCATCAGTTCCCTGTGGGGGTAAGCTCAGAGAGTCTGCCAGCTTATATGTCAGAGAAGGGGAAGGAGGGTGGGTGCACTGTGGCCCAGTGAAGCAGATTTTCTTGAAGACTTAATGTTACAGTGAGTAACTTTTATTTCATCGAGGTCGTTTCTTTCTATGGGTCACATCTTTGGAATGGTTCCCAAGTAATGCAAAGCAACCAGGCAGGATAGTAAAGGCTGATATGACATCAAGACAGAAGGCATTGGAGCACAAAGCCAACACGTCTATGAGAGACTAAGTCTAGACTGTAGTGCTTAGTGAAAGTATGCACAGTGCTGCAAGTGGCAGCAGCACGTCAGCTGCAGAAACTGTCTGAAAGCAAACAATAGAAGTGGCCAAATGGCCACATGTGGAGTGGCCATGTACAGCAACTAAGTTTTTTTGCTGTACTTTCCATAATTAAAACACAATACAGTCAGACAGCCATTTGGACAAGCACTGTTTGGTCACAGGGGTGCCCTGTTCCCCAGGGGTGAATAAAACAGTAAGCTTAGAGGACATTCTGCAGTTCTTTGTATGATCAAGGTAGAAAAGTACAGTTATGTAAGAACTTACCATAACAGTAAATCTTTGAGAGGAGCTCTTGCAGCAGGCAACACCGGTAGGACTGAAGCCGCCAGGCACCAGGACCACATGGAAAATGTCTAGCTAGCAGTCTATCATGGGGGACCACCCCCGCTGATGTCAGCACACTGACGTCCGCCTATCCTGTAAAAGGGTCAGTCCCCCAGACCTACCTCAGCTCTCCTCCCAGTGCATAAGGTAAAAATGGAGAACTGAGGCGATTCCTCAAAGCCGAGGAAAGGTATAGAAAATAGGAAGGAGAAGCAGCTATCAGGGAGAAGGTGGGAGGGAAAGCACCACCTGCTGCAAGAGCTCTTATCAAAGATCTACTGTTACAATAAGTTCTTACGTAGCTGTGCTATCTTACTTTGGGGGACTCTTGCAACAGGTAACACCGGCAGGACCGAGTCCCATGCAGTACCAGAACTGACCAAGAGTCAGCCAGGAGGAAGCAGAAAACAAGAGCAGACAGTTCAGGAAAGAAAACCCTGAAGGACAGCTAGTCTGAAGTTGGCCCTAATCCTGGAAGCAATGTCCAGGATGTAATGGTGGACAAAAGTGTGCACTGAACTCCAAGTGGCAGCTGCACAGATGTCCACAGCAGACATTTCTGAAACAGGCAGTAGAGGTGGCCATACCCCTAGTGGAGTGATCCCTGACTGCCCCAGGTAAGGGCTTCTCGTACTTACGGTAGCAGTACACAATGCAATTTGCCAACCATTTGGATAAACACGGTTTTGAAACAGGTGCCCCTTCTCTTTTGGGGGTGAATGAAACAAACTGATCAGTTTTAAGAAATGGATGGGCGCAAGTTGTATAATAACGGAGTACCCTGTGAACATCCAAAGTGTGCTGTAAGGCCTTCGCCGATTAGAATATTTAGGGAATAAACAGGTAGGTGGAAGGTTTGATTGAGTGTGAACTCAAGACACCACCTTAGGCAGAAACTTATGATTAGTCCGCAAAGATACCCGTCTTTGTGAAAAACTAAATAAGGCTTTTAACACCTCAGAGCCTGAAGCGCAGAAATCCTTTGAGTGGAAGTAACAGCATCTAGAAATAATGCTTTCCATGACAGAAAGCACAGCTTGCAACTCGTGGCTGGTTCAAAGGGAGGCAGAGTGAGCATCTTTAACATAAAAAGAAGGTCCCATGGAGGGACGGGGTCCTGAATGGGAGGTTTCAGGTGCAAGATACCCTGTAAGACTGTGCAGGATACCTCCAGCTGGGCAACAGCAGTAAAGGTGCACCTTAAGTGAAGAGTACCCTTAACTGGCATCCAAGGGGGACAGGAGGTATTCCAGAATCAGATTTATCAGGCAAGTAAATGGATCTAGGTGGCCAGTGATGGCCCACATGGAGAAATGCTTCAACTACATGGCATAGGTGGCCCTCGTGGAAGGTTTCCTGGCAGCCACCAAGGCATCTGCAACCTTGGAAGAAACTCCTAAGCAGGCGATAGCTAGGTCTGCAGGAGCCATGCATGGAGATGCAGAGATCTGAAGTCTGGAGGTACCAGGGGGCCCTGTTGCTAGGACAGCAAGTCGGAGCACAGGGGAAAGGGAACTGGAGGTTCCACTGCAAGCTGCTGTAACAGTGGGAACCAGATCTGATGCAGCCAGTAGGGAGCTATGAGGATCATCTCCGCCCCCTCTGACAAGTTTGAGGAGAACCCTCTGCAGAAGCTGGAAGGCATACAGAAAATACAGGTTACTCACCTGTAACAGGAGTTCTAGGAGTGGTATATGTTGTTCATCCACACATTATTGGCAGGTTCCTTGCTGTCTTAAGTGTTGTCAGGTCTTCAAGCTGGTTCCTCCCACCCACCCAGGTGGTAAAACCCTCTGCTCCACCCCATGACACCAGATCTAGCCTGCTGGAAGCCAGGTTGCGTGTCGAAGCTGGGGAGGTCGGGTGGGTTGTGTGGATGAACATCTACCACTCCTAGAACTCCTGTTACGGGTGAGCAACCTGTATTTCTAGGGATGTGGATAGGCTGTTCAATCCACACTTATTGGCAGACTCCTAGCAGCTCTCTGGGAGGAGGGAGGCAAGGCACACACCCCTACTTAGCAAATAAGAACTGGAGAACTGAGGTCCCAAAACCAGCATCCTGGCATGACTCTAGGTCAATGTGGTAATGGGAAATGAAGGTGTGTGCTGACTTCCAGGTAGCAGCCCTGCAGATTTCCTGGTTAGGGACGTCCCTAGAAGCAGCCACCGAAGCAGCAGTATGCTGGGTAGAATGAGCTCTTATCTCTTTGGGAGGCTCTGTGCCCGCCAACCTATAGCAGAGATCTATGCAGGAGGTGACCCACCTGCCTATCGTCCGCTTGGCTGCAGGTCTGCCAGGTGCAGCTTCAACGTAAGTGACAAACAGCTGGCGAACCTCTTCCTGAACTTCAGCCATCCGCTCCTTATAATAAGAGAGCGCTCTTCTAGGGTCCAAGGTATGGAGCATATATTTGGCCTCCGAGGTGTGACTGGGGTAGAACACCGGCAGAGTCAACATCTGGTTAAGGTGAAACTTCGACACCACCTTCGGAAGGAATTTCAGGTGGGGGCGCAGGACAACCTTGTCCCTGTGGAAGACCAGATAAGGAGACTAAATGGAAAGCACCTGGAGCTCTCCCATCCTTCTGGCTGACGTGATTGCCACCAAGAAGGCGGTCATCCATGACAGGTGACAGATGTCACACCTGTGGATCAGTTCAAATGGCTTGCCCATGAGCTTAGCCAATACTAGCAATAGATCCCACGGAGGTGGAGGTTCTCACACCGGAGGGGATATGTGATCAAGGCCTTTGAAAAAGTGCCCTACCACCTTCTCCTGCACCACAGACTGCTTGCCGGCCTGCACCCGGTAAGCAGAGATGGCTGCCAGGTGCACCTTAAGGGTCATCAACCGAAGCTCTAGCTGAGAAAGGGACCACAGGTAGTCCAGAATGCTAGCCAAGGATCGGGAAGAAGGGTCCAACCCTTTGTCCTGACACCAAATGGAGAATCTCTTCCATTTGAAGGCATAGCATTTTCTGGTCAACTCCTTACGGGACGCCTCAACTATGTTGAGGACTTCATCAGAAAGACCCAAGGCCTGGAACTCTAGCCGCTCAGGAACCAGGCCATCAGGTGCAGGGATTGAAGGTCCGAGCGGAGAACCTTCCCCTTGTCGACTGAGAGCAGGTCCGGGAGGGCTAAAAGCTGCCTCAGGAGCCTGGAGCTAAGGCGATCTGGGTACCAGTACTGGCGGGGCCAGTCTGGGGCTACCAGAATCACCTGCGCCTTGTCCCTCTTCGCCTTGAGAAGCACCTTGTGGATCAAGGGAAATGGAGGGAAGGCAAAGAAGAGGCCCGGGGTCCACGGCCTCGAGAAGGCATTCCCCTTCCAGAGGGGGCAGGCATGAAACAGCCTCAACTTCGCATTCTCCCTGGAGGCAAACAGGTCCACCTGAGGGGTGCTCCAATGGGAGAACAGACCTAGTACTACCTCCAGCAGGGGAGAGACCACTCGTGAGATGCAGCGCCTATCCGGCTGAGGGCATCGGCCAGACTGTTGGAGGCTCCTGCCACATGGATGGCTAGGAGATCTGCCTCCAGGCTGATCACGAGAGACCAAGTGCGGAGACCCTCTTTGCACAGGGGCAAGGAGTGCGTCCCGCCCTGTCGGTTGAGGTTGTCCATGGTCGTGGTGTTGTCTGTCTGGACCTGGACCACTTGACCCTGTACAAATGGAGTGAAGGCGGTGAGGACTAGTCGGACTGCTCGAAGCTCCAGCACGTTGATGTGACATCGAGACTCCTGAGGGGACCACAGGCCGTGGGCTCTGAGCTCCCCTAGATGGGCACCCCAACCCATCAGAGAGGCGTCGGTCATCAGATCGACTGTTGGCTTGGGGTGGACAAATGAGATACCCTGCAGATGAGCTGGAACGAGCCACCACTGTAGGCCGTTCCAAATCTCCTGGGTCACCGTCACTGGCTGGTCCAGAGGACCGGAGCGCTGTGACCACTGGCGGGCCAGCCCCCATTGCAAGGGATGCATATGCCAGCGGGCCCAATGGACCACGTTGGTGCAGGCCGCCTTGAGGCCCAGAAGGCGCAGGAAGTCCCCAGCAGGGCGCAATTACCCAACCAGAAATGATTGGGCAAAGGAGGAAAGGACCTTGGCCCTGTCCACCAGAAGCCAGGCTCTGGCACGAAGAGAGTCGAGCTCTGCCCCGATGAACTGAATCACCTGCAATGGCATGAGTTCTGACTTGGCCTCGTTGATGAGGAGGCCAATCTGAGAGTAGATGTGGAGGGCCAGATCCTTGGACTGCTCCACCTCCAAGTTGGAGGGGGCTGCAATCAGCCAGTCATCCAGGTAAGGGTACACCCGGACCCCTTGGCACCGTAGAAATGCTGTCACCACTGCCATGCATTTGGTGAAGACCATGGGAGCGGGAGAGAGTCCGAAGGGCATGGCCCGGAACTTGTAAAGGGATCTCTCTCCTCTGAAGTGGAGGAATCGCTGATGAGACGGACGGATTGGGATGTGAAAAAACACATCCTGAAGGTCCAGGGAACAGAACCACACGCATGGCTCCAAGGATGGAAAGATCTTAGCCAGAGTGACCATCCTGAAGGTGCGAGACCTTAGGAACTTGTTCAGGTCATGTAGGTAGAGAATGGGGCGCCAGCCCCCCCGTCCATTTTGGGACCAGGAAGTACCTGGACACAAACCCTGGGTCGGGGGGTCCACCACCGCTGATCACCTCCTTCTGGAGGAGCAAGGCGATGTCGGCTCAACGAGCCGACAGAGAGGCTGCAGAACCCGTAGCCCTCTCCGGGGCGACGGCTCGATTGGGGGGGGGGGGGACTGCTCGAATTCCAGAGGCAGACCCCTGCCTACCACTTCCAACACCCAGCGGTCCGTGGTGATAGCGGACCAGGCGGAAAGGAAGTGGCATAGCCATGACCCCACGGGAGGAACCCGGGAAGAAGTGATGAGGTTGGGGGCGACACCCCTCAACCCCTCACTGGGCAGGCTTGGAGGAAGGGCCGGCCGAGGAGCTGCCTGGGCCTTTTCCTCCAGGCTTCCTGCTGGAGGAAGCAGCAGGCTTGGCTTTGGGGCATAAAGCGTGAGCCTGCTGGCCCTGATGCTGGTGTTGCTGGGCCAGACGTGCCGCAGGGGCTGAAGGACGAAAGGGCTTATGCTGCTGGCGGCATTTGTCCTTCTGGGCAGACGTGACCGAGTCCAAGGTGGCACTGGACTTCTCGATCCGTTGGAGATGATCCTCCACCCCAGGAAGGGAACGTCTGCCAGCTTGTGCTGGGTATCAGCCGTGAAGGTGGAGAGCCACAGCCAAGCTCTGCGGTGCATGGCCACTGCGGCTGCTACTGACCGGGCACACGAATCAGCAATGTCCAACGAGGTTTGGAGCTGCTGTTTAGCTACCGCCCTTCCCTGATCCTGCACCTGCTTGACCGTCGTCTGAAGGTCAGCTGGGAGATGAGGAATCACCTCATCCACGGAGCCCAAAAGGACGTGTGAAAAGTGTGCCATCAGAACGGCCGAGCTAGCCTGACGAAGGCCTAGGGAGGAAGCAGCGTATACCTTCCGTCCTGAGTAATCCAACTTTTTGGATTCCTTATCGAGCAGTTTGTCCACATCCTGAGTGTTCTCGGAACACTGGAAAACACTATCGGTCACTAACCCTTCCGCAGAGGGGTGCTCCGAGAAACCTGAGAGTGAACCAGTAGGGACTGCATACTTTCGAGCCATCCTGGCCGAAAGTGCGGGACAAGATGCTGGCCGCTGCCACAACTCCAGGGCAGGGCCAACAATGGCTTTGGCCACCGGAAAGGCTTCCACAGGGGAATCCCCTTAGTCCAGTATCTCCATAAGGGGATACTTGGCCCGTTTCTGAACTGGTTCAAGCTGAATCCCAGTAGGCTCTGAGATGAGTCGAAGCATTCCCAAAAACGAAGATGGTTTCTCGTCCACTGACTGACCCCCTGCAGATTCCAGGTCAACCGACCTGGAGAACAGGGAGGAGCCATCGTCAGTGACTCAGAGGAGTCTGCGAACAGCTGCCAAGTGCCTGAACCACCCTCCACCTGCCGAGGTCGATCGGGAGTGAGGAAAACAGACAACCTATGGGCAAGCCCTGACCCGACCGAGAATCCTTGGTCGGGGCCCCAATCTTAGGTTGTGGAGGCGGAGGTTCCACCACAATGGGTGGAGCAGCCGGTTTCGGCCAAACAGCCGGCTCCTTGACTACTACGAGGGGTTATTTTGGTTGCTCCGGTGACAGCCACTTAATGGCCGGAGAAGGTGACGGAGTTTGCTTGTTACCGGATAGTAAGAGCTGCTACCACATCAAGTCCTCATAGTGCCAATGCAACTTGCGCCGGAGCCTATCCTCCGAACAGGACAAAGAGGATGAGCGGCAGTGCCGCTTTCCATGGTGCCGAGACAGAGACCGCCAACATTGGTGGGACCGGCTGGACCTGGAAAAGGACCGAGGCCTTCGGGGATTCCGAGGGTGGGTCAGAGGGGAACAGTGGAAACCCGCCCTTCCTTCAGTACAGAGACATTAACCGGGGACTCTGGCACAGAAAAGTCCTCGGTAATCCTCGGGGACCAGTGAAGTAGGGTTGTCGGCATCACCAGTCGACAAACCGTCAGACGGGTCGAGAAAAATCTCAACCACGTCGACGGTTGTCTTGGCTTGCTAACCTGACGGGGACACCATGAAGCCAATGGCCTTGGCCGCAACCTCGACCGAAGTCAAAAGTCGATGGTCCAGTGAAGGGGATCTCTCCAGCTCCCATGAACGTCAACGGTGGGACTTACCTTTTGAGTCCTTTTTCTTGGACCGACTGGAATGTCCCGATGGTCCTTCTCCCTTGGTGGAGACGGATTGACAAAGCTCTTCAAAGGAAGCTATATAAGAAGAGCCCAAGGAGAGCGGGATAAAAGCCGTGGCCGAGGAGGAAAAAGTGGCTTAGGCCGCCTCCTCCTCCTCAAGGGCGATCATCTGCTCCAACTGTTCCGCAGAGCCCGCCGCTGCAGACACCGCCCAACGGGCCTCCTTCGACTTGACCGGCGGATACCATTTTTCAGGGCACCCAAGAAGAAGTTGAGTAGCGCGGTCCTCCAAGACCGAAGCCGAGAAGGAGCTGCACAAATTCGCAAGCCTGCGAATCATGGCCAAGCCCCAGGCAGTAGACGCACGTGGAGTGCAGATTGGTCCGGGACATCTTCTGCCCACAGGGGCACCGATGAAAGCCGGGAGTCGATTTGTCCATCACAGCCGCGAGGGAAGACAAAGACCGGAGTCTTGTAAACTTTAGAATTAGTTTCGGGTTAACCGAAGAGTGGGGATCCATGCTTAAAACGCAGAGTGCTAAGGAGGGAACCTGAGCTTCCAAGCGGTAAGGAAGATCTGGGGTCATGGGGCGGAGCCGAGGGTTTTAAAACCCAGGTGAGTAGGAGGAGCCAACTTGAAGACCTTCCGGCAACATTTAAAGTGGCAAGGAACCTGTCAATAAGTGTGGATTTAACAACATATCCACGTCCCTA
This sequence comes from Neoceratodus forsteri, assembly GCA_016271365.2. Classification (NCBI taxonomy): domain Eukaryota; kingdom Metazoa; phylum Chordata; order Ceratodontiformes; family Ceratodontidae; genus Neoceratodus; species Neoceratodus forsteri. Next base: position 444,503,334 of record JADMNL010000023.1, read on the forward strand.
GACCCTCCCTTTCCAGGAAAGAGATGTGTTGCACTAGAAAACTCCAGGCCCTGGATTGAGCGAGCAGAAAAGCGGCAGTTTTGCATTGAATGGGGATGCAAAAAGGTCCAACTCTGGCCAACCCCATTTGTCGAAAAGATCTTCGTCCACTGAGGACAGGAGTTCCCACTCATGCATCCTCAACCTGGACCAGCTTAGACTGTCGGCTAGGACGTTTTGGACACCTGGAACATGGACGGTTGAAAGTTCCAGGTCATGGTTGATGGCTTAATACCAGACCTTCGTGGCTTCCTGACAAAGGGGGTAAGAATGAGTGCCCCCGTTTGTTGATGTAGAAGACTACGGGAATGTTGTCTGTTTGCACAAGTAGCGGGCCGGGAAGAATGTGGGTCTGAAAGGCCTGCAGAGCATACAGAGAGTACAGTTACGCAAGAACTTACCATAACAGAGAATCTTCGAGAGAGGCTCTTGCAGTAGGTGCTAACATGTAGGACTAAGCTGCCAAGTGCCAGAACCACACAGAAAACTTCTAGCTAGCAGTGTCTGGAGGGGACCGCTCCCTGGTGTCACATGACCATCAACGTTACACTATATAGGGAGCAGTCCCCACACCTGCCCTCCAGTTCTCCTGCCGGAGACCAAGAAAGGTTCGACAGGAGTTAGGAGTGGACTCCTGGAGCTAAGTCTATACCAGGAGAAGAAGAAGAAACAACCCAGGGAGAAGGTGTGAGGCAAAGCAGTACCTACTGCAAGAGCCTCTCTCAAAGATCTGTTATTGTAAGTTTTTACGCAACTGTACTACCTTACTTCGAGAAGGCTCTTGCAGTAGGTACTAACATGTAGGACTGAGTCCCAAGCAGTCAAATTCAGACAAGTCTGAGACATGGGAGGCAGGAACAAGTCTGCAGTAAACAGGAGCTTAAGATAAAAGACCCTGAAGAATAGCTAGGCCAAAGCCTGCTCTTTGCCTAGAAGCAATGTCCAAACTGTAGTGTTTAGTGAAAGTGTGGACAGAATTCCAAGTAGTAGATGCACAAATATCTGCAGCTGAGACATTCCTGAAACAAGTGCTAGAAGCAGCCATGCCTCTTGTTGAATGACCCTTAACCTCCCTGGAAGGGGTTTGTTATACTTCTGATAACAAAAGATGATGCAATTTGCCAACCACTTTGCCAACCACTGTTTTGAAACTGCCGCGCTCTCTCTTTTGGGCATGAAGGAAACAAACAACTGGTCAGTTTGATGTACTGGCTTCATCCTGTTCATGTAGTAATGAAGAATCCTGTGTATATCTAATGTGTGTAGGATTGCTTCACCCCGACTGGAATATTCAAGGTAATACACTGTGTGCTCTGAAACCACCTTAGGCAAGAACTTAGGAACTGTATGCAGAGCCACCTGGTCTCTGAAAAATCAAATATATATGGCTTCTTACATTACACACCAGGGCCTTAAGCTCGGAGATTCTTTGAGCTGAAGTAATAGCAACTAAGAAGAGCGCTTTCCATGAAAGGTAGTGCATGTCGCAACTCCCTACTGGTTCAAATAGTGACAACTTGAGTTTTTCCAAAATGAAGTTCAGATCCCAAGGAGGAGCAGGGCTCCTGACTAGGGGTTTCAAATGAAGGATCCCCCTCAAGAAACTCTTGGAGACTTCCAGCTGAGCCAAAGTTTTGCCACCCTCAGGAATGCGGTAGGCAGAAATGGCAGATAAGTGGACCTTCAAGGTCGAATAACTAAGCCCCAAGTCTGAGAGGTACAGAAGGTAATTCAGGACCTTTGGGACAGGGCACATGAATGGTTCCAACCCTTTTGAAGTGGCCCATATCGAAAGACTGTTCCACTTCATTGCATAAGTGCCTCTGGTGGATGGTTTTCTGGCCTCCACTAGAACCTGGGCTACCCTCGAGGACACCCCAAAGCAAGTGGCAGCTATGTCAGTAGGTGCCACGCATGCAGGTGTAGGGATCTGAGGCCTGGATGGACCAGGGTCCCCTGATCCTGTGTCAATAAGGCTTGAGAAACTAGCAGTGGTATTGGAGGATTCACTGATAGTTGCTGGAGTAGAGAACCAAATCTGTCTGGGCCAGAAGGGAGTGATCAGAATCATTTGTGCCCCTTCTGCCCGCAGCTTCAATAGAACTCTCTGCATCAGAGAAAGTGGAGAGAAGGCGTACATGAGCCTCCCCTTCCAACACAGAGACAGCACGTCTCGCCAGAAAACACCAAGCCCTGGAGCGAATGAGCAGAAAGCTGGTAGTTTTGCACTGGATGGGGATGCAAACAGATCTAGGTCTGGTTTTCCCCACCTCCCGAAGATGTTGTCTACCACTGACTGTCTCAGTTCCCACTCGTGGGCTTTGGCTTGAGTGTGACTGAGCACATCTGCCAGGATGCTTTGAACGCCTGTGATGTGTACGGCTGTCAGATAAAGGTTGTGTCCGACTGCCCAGTACCACACTCTCACTGCTTTGCAACAGAGGGGGTATGAGTATGTGCCGCCTTGTTTGTTTGTGTACCAGACGACACACGTCTGTCTGGATCACGAGCTGTCCCGCCTGAAGTAAGTGCTGGAAAGCTCATAACACATTCAGAACTGCCCTCATCTACAGCACACTGATATGGAGAGTGAGTTCGTTGTCGGATCAAGAGCCTAGAGTCTTGTGAGCACCCAGGTGGGCTCCCCAACCTGACCCTGAGGCATCTGTCATCAGGGTCTGAGATGGAAGGTTCATGTGGAACGAGACACCTTGAGTAAGGTTGTCCTGGTTCTGCCACCACAACAGGTCCTGAGCCATCAGGTTGTAGACCAGGATCTCATGATTCAGATTGTCAGATCTCTGGTCCCACTGTACTCCGAGAGTCCATTGTGTGACTCTTATGTGAAGACTGGCTAGGGGGGCTATAGGGATGGTTGCAGCCATAAGACCGAGAAGGCGAAGAACTGATCTTGCCGACGTCCTTTTCTGTGAGTCTATTAAATGTGCCCGTCTCTGTAGGGTATCCATCCTGTCTAATGGCAGGAATGCCTTGCCCCGGACCGTATCCAAAACTGCCCCAATAAACTGGAGCTGTTGGGTAGGAGAAAGACCAGATTTAGGATAGTTTGCCATAAGGCCCACCTGAGAGGAAAGGTCCAGAGTCATGGTCAGGAACTTGACTAAACTGTCCCTTGATGGTACCGACAGAAGTCAATCGTTGAGGTATGGAACACCTGTACCCCCATCTGCGCAGTTCCACTGCCACCACTGATGGACATTTTGTGAACACTCTCGGTGCTGACGAAAAGCCGAAGGGAAGAGCTTTGAACTGAAAATGCTCTCACAGAAAACAGAATCTGAGAAACTTGCAGTGTGGCAGAAAAATAGGGATATGTAGGTAAGTATCCTTCATATCCAGTGTGCACAGCCAATGGCCCTTCTGTAAGAGAGGAAGTAAACTTGGTAGAGACAGCATCCTGATCTCTTGTATTCTACAAAGAGATTTAGAGAGCTCAGATCCAGAATGGGCCTGAGATCACCTGTCTTCTTGGGCACCAGGAAGAAGTGTGAGTAGATTTTCCCTGCTGGTTTGTGGGAACTGGCTCTATTGCAGCTTTTGCTAGCAGGAAGCTTATTTCCTCTTTCACCAAAGGGATACGGCTTTGGGGGCAGGAGGAGTGACCCGGAAGATCTGCAGGTCTGTGTATGAACTCTGTTGTGTGGGCTTGAGCCACCGGCTGGAGTACTCATGAGTCTGTGGTGATGTCCTCCCATTCCGGTAGGTGGTTGGCAAAACTTCCCCCTATCGGTTCCTCTGTGACTCTCTCCAGAAGGGGGAAGGGGTCCATGGAGCCAGGAGGTGGAAGGGAGTGTGGAGGCTGCGGCTCTCAAGGCTCCATGGGACTTGGCTTGGAGGGGGTGCCTGTCAAAGAGGCCCGACGTTTATTCTGAGACTGCTTTTACTGGTGACGTTGCTGCCGCTGAAAGGGATGCTGCCTCTGTTTCTGAGGGGGTTTATACATGAACTGGACAGAGCACAGGGCTTTGCCCTTGTCCTATGAATCAGTGATTGTACCTTTAACGTCCCCTCCGAACAAGACCGGGCCCCCGAAAGGGGGAGTCTTGGAAGGCTGTCTGAACCTCTGGAGCGAGGCCTGAAATCCTCAGCCATGCATGTCTCCTTAAGCTGATGGCAGTGGTTGTTTCCCTAGCAGAGGCATCCACTGTGTCATAAATGGCCCTCAGGGTGTGTCTACTAGTCGACCTGACCAAGCCTGCCATCTTCTCCTTTAACTGGGAGTCTTGAAGAGAGTCGATCTTAAGACTCCAGTTGGCCTAGAACAGATTTCTGGTAGACCCCCATGTGAGCCATGTAGTTTAGTGCTCTGATGGCTAAGGTGGAAGAGGAGTAGATGATCTTCCCGTACTGGTCAATGACCTTGGATTCCTTGTCCAGTGGAGAAGTACTAAGGTGCTTTGGTTTTGCTGACCTGTCATGGGGGGCACTGATGACCACTGAATCTGCCTTAGGGTGCATGGTCAGATGGTCTTTGCCCTCTGGGGTATGATAAAGCCTGTCTGCCTTTCTAGCCACAGGTGCTACGGAGGCCGGCTGTTTCCAAATAGTAGAAGCCAAATCCTCCTGTAGCCCTATCCAGGGCGGGATGATGGAAGGGGACAGGTCTGACAATTCTAAATGTTCAGCCAGTCTGTCTCTGGGGATCCTGAGCTTCCGTGTGCCAATCATATGCCACCTGGATTTTTTTTTTTTTTCAAATTTAATATACTTTATTCAGTACTGAAAAATAAAAATTTGCAGACAGAACAAACTGTAGATGTTAGGAGCATGGCAGCGTATACCATACAACTAAGTGTACATACCAAGTATTCCCTGTTGCTCCCAACAAAATCAATCAATCATGAAGTGAAGAATAATTAGAACCATCTTAAACATATATAAACATTACCTTCCACCCCCACCCCCTCCCTCCCGCACAACTAATGACAATGTAAAGAACCCATATGTCACCATGCACCGGTAAAGGGTTTTGTTAGTCCAGAAATTACCTGGGGATCAGGCAAGGGGAAGAACTAGGTGAAAGGGTATTAGGCACGCTATAATTCTAAAGGGTCAATAAAGTATGCAAGGGGGCCCACACTCTGCGGTAAAGGTTTGACCTTTGTGATAGGTTGGCCAGAAGGTTTTCAGCTTGTAAAGCAAAGAGGACCTCATGAAGCCATTCTGTGAGTATAGGGTTGCATTGATCCAACCAGTGACGTAATAGCACTTTTTTGGCACATAAAGATATAACAGCTATATGTTTACGCTGGTTGCCCATTAAAACATTACTAAAGTCCCCCAATATGCATATTTCTGGTTGAAAGGCGACAGACAAAACTAGAATGGGATCTAGCTTTGTTCTGATAGCTGCCCAAAATGGGGAGGCCTTGCTACAATCCCACAATATGTAGTAAAAAAAAAACAAAAAAAAACTAAGCAAGTAAAAATGTATTTTAAACGCTTTTCCAAAGATCAAAGTGCTTTACAATTAACAATAAGTAAAAACAAATACAACATTAACAATATAAAATCATACGCCATAAGCTTTTGAAAATAAAAAAGGTTTTAACTCCGCTTTAAAACTCTCGATGGTCAGGCAGCTTTGTATCTGAATGTAGAGAAGTGTGCCAGGTTGTTCCTTGCAACTAGAGCAGATATCAGTTGAAAGCCTTCCCATTTTGTGGAGTTGAATTGGAGTGTAATATAAATCATGAATTATCTGGAACTGGAGGAGATGGTAACGGTCCCATTTAATATCCTTGTACAAGTGGGACTATATTAGAGTCCAGGAGTGAGTAGTGGAAGGAGCTGGAGGTAAAACTTGGTCCCACTAGTAGTGAGGCTGTCCCTCCATGTCCCCCCCCCCAAAAGTCACATAAGTGGTGATAGAAAAAGGAGATGAAATGGGAGGAGGCGGAGGTTGAGATAATGGAAAGGGTAGAACCAGCCAGGTTTTGGTTCCAAGGCCCTAGACCGAAATGATGGAGAAGCATATGGGAGAGCTGAATGTATCTAAAGCAACAGGAGGTGAGGAGGCCAAATCTGATTTGGGCTTTGTGAAAGGACAGTAGTCTGTGGTCTTTTAGCAGATCATTGACACATACTCTCATCTCCCTTGGCCAGACAGGGGAAAGTACAGTTACGTAGGAACTTACCATAACTGTAGATCTTTGAGAGAGGTTCCTTCAGTAGGTCATCACATATAGGACTGCAGCCACCTGGCATCAGGCCGCACAGCAGAGTTTTCTAGCAATAGCCGATGGGGGACCACCCACCCGATGTCAAGTGACCAACGTCAGTGTGACTGTATATAGTGGGTGGTCCCCATGCCCGCCCTCCAGTTCTCCTGCCAGAGCCAGGAAGAGGCCTGATAGCAGGAGCAAACAGGATTTGGAGTCCCTGCAAAACACAAATGAGGGGAAACAGGGAGGGAAAAATATGACCTACTGAAGGAACCTCTCTCGAAGATCTACTGTTACGGTAGGTTCCTACATAACTGAACTACAGTATCTTACTTCGAGACGGTTCCCTCAGTAGGTCATCACATATAGGACAGAGTCCCAAGCATTCCCTCAAAGGAGAGACCAAGAGAAACTAGGGAGGAGGAGAACTAACTCCAACAGAAAAAAATGGAATCCAGAATGGACCCAGTCTAGGACAAAAGGCCCTGCAAGACAGCTAGGCCGAAGCCAGCCCTCCACCTAGAAGCAATGTCCAGACTAATGTTTGGTAAAGGTATGGACAGAACTCCAAGTAGCAGCGGCACAAATAATCGGCCACAGAAATGTTACACAAGAAGGCAGCGGAGGCAGCCATGCCCCAAGTAGAATGACCTCTAATGGGACCCAGCAGAGGTTTTTCATACTTCTGGTAACAGAACCTAATGCAGTTGCCTAACCATTTGGACAGGCCCTGCTTAGAAACCGGTTTGCCCTTTGATCTAGGGGCAAAGGAAATGAACAGCTGGTCGCAGGTATGGAATTCTTTGGTCTGGTGAGTGTAACAATGGAGAATCTGATGAACATCCATCATATGAAGGAGTTAAGAGGGGGACGGGTAATACACAGGAAGCTCTACTGATTCAGCGTGGTTTCTGACACCACCTTGGGAAGAAACTTCAGATGTGTTCTGAGGACCGCCCGGTCCCTATGGAAAATCAGATAGGGCTCCTTACAGGCTAGAGCGTGAAGCTCCGAAATCAGTATGGCGCAGTGGGTTAAGACTCTGAGCTGCAAATCTGGAGACCTGGCTTTGAATCCCACAGCCTCCTAGGTGCATACTATGTGACCCTGAGCAAGTCACTTAACTTCCTCATGCTCCAAGGTTGTACCTGCAAACAAGCTTTCAGCTTAGTGTGTCTCACCTGGTAAAATAATTGGTTAAAAAAAAAAAAAATCCTTCGGGCTGACATGATGGCCATGAGAAACAGTGCCTTCCAGGAAAGGAAGCACACATCACAGCCGGCTTGGAAGGAGGAAAGGTGAGCTTTTCCAAGATGAAGTTCAAGTCCCAAGGAGGAGTTGGGCTGCAGATGGTGGGTTTCTTATGGAGAACCCCTTTCAGAAAAGTTTTTGAGACCTCCAACTGAGCCACGAGTTTATCATTCCACAAGCTCTTGGTACGCCGAGATAGCCGAAATGTGGACCTTCAAGGAAGAGTACGAAAGACTGGAGTCTGACAAGTGAAGGAGGTATTCCATGACTTGCGGGACAGAACAAGAGAAGGGGTTCCAACCCGTGGCGGTCATCCAGACGGAAAACAGTTATCACTTCATGGCATAAGTGGAACGCGTAGAGGGTTTTCTGGCCTCAATGAGGATTTGAGCAACCCAAGAAGAGACCCCGAAGCGAGAGATCACTATGTCTGCAGGAGCCATGCATGAAGATGCAGGGTCCTGAGCCCCAGATGTAACAATTGACCTTGACCCTGAGTCAGGAGGTCATGAGTCATTGGAAGTGGAACCGGTGGTTACCTGGACGGCTGCTGCAACAGTGGGAACCAGATCTGTCTGAGCCAGAAAGGAGCGATGAGGATCATCATTGCCCTCTCTGCTCGAGAAGGACCCTCTGCAGAATGGGAAATGGAGGAAAGGTGTACAAAAATTTGCTGTCCAAGAGAGAGATAATAAGTCGTTCCAAAAATCACCATGCCCTGGAATGAGCGAGCAAAAGATGGGAAGTTTTGCGTTGGATTCAGAGGCAAAGAGGTTGATTTCCGGATGCCCCAATGTAGGAAGATGGGAGTACGCCACTTCCTGATGCAGTTCCCACTCTTGAGCTAGGGTCAGAGACCTGCTGAGACTGTCTACCAAGACATTTTAAAACGCCCAGAATGTGTACAGCCACAAGGACCAGACGGTGCTGGACTGCCCAGTTTCACACCCGCATTACTTCCCGGCACAGGGGGTACGACCGGGTTCTCCTTGTTTGTTGATATACCAAACCACTGACATGTTGTCCATTTGGATTAGCAGTGATCCCTTGGGAAGAAGGGACTGGAAGGCCTGTAGAGCGTACAGGACCGCCCTCATCTCCAGAACACTGATATGGAAAGAAGTCTCCAAGCTGGACCACAGTCCCTGGGCTTGGTCTTCCCCTAGATGTGCTCCCCATGCCATGTTCGAGGCATCCATGCTGAGGGAAGCCAAGGGTGCCAGGCTCCGGAAGGGAAGCCCCAAGGAAAGATTGTGAGAATCCATCCACCAATGCAACTCTTTCTGAACCGCTGAGGAGACCAGTACCAAATGGTCCAGGTTGTCCAGGAGCTGATCCCACTGCACCCGCAAGGACCACTGAGTGACTCTCATATGAAGCCTTGCCAAGGGAACGGTCGTGATGGAGGCCGCCATCAGGCCCAGAAGGTGCAAGACTGCCTGAGCCGGGATGGTCCTGAGAGAAGCCACTTCCGAGGCCTGAAAGAGAAGGGTCTCCACCCTGTCTGGAGGAAGAAAGGCTCTGCACTGAACCGTATCCAAGACTGCCCGAATAAACTGTAGTCTCTGGGCAGGGATGAGGGAGAACATGGGAACGTTGACTATGATCCCTAGTCTGCTGAAGAGGTCCAGGGTGAAGGAAAGAGCCTCTAGCAAAGAATCCCTGGACAGGGCTGAAATCAGCCAGTTGTCCAAGTAAGGGAAAACTGCAATATCCCTGCGGTGCAAAAAGGCTGCAACCACCGCCCAGCACTTGGTAAAGACCCATGGTGCCGAAGACAGACCAAAAGGGAGCGCATAAAACTGAAAGTGCTCCCCCTGGAACTGAAAGCGCAGGAACTGGCGGTGGCTGGGGAAGATAGGCATGTGCAGGCAGACATCCTGCATATCCAGAGCACACAGCCAGTGGTTCTCCACAAGGAGTGGAAGGAGGCTCTGCAGGGTCGACATCCGAAATGTTTTGTACTCGACAAACTGATTTAGCTGGCTTAAGTAGAGTATGGGGTCTGAAGTCTCCGGACTTTTTTTGGAACCAGGAAAAAGTGGGAGTAAAAACCCTTGCCCCTTGCCAGAGGGGAACATGCTCTATTGCTTCCTTGAGTAAGAGCAAGTTTACCTTTTCGCATATGAAGGGGGCCTGGTCCCACGAGTAGGAGGACTTCTTTGGTGGAGTTTCCAAGGGAATTTCCAGCAACTCTATGGTGTGTCCGACAGACACTAGTTGCAGGACCCAGGTCGAGAGACTGAGGAGGCAGTGGGGATGAGGAAGTCAAGAAGTTGTGGGGCATTCAGGGGGAGGACCCCCTGAATGTCTCTGGTTTTTTGGAGGCAGGAGGGGTGGCTGTTCCCGTGGCCTTACGCTTCCCCTGGTGGCGCGCCGGGTCGTTCTTCATCTGCCTCCAGGTACTTTTCCAAAAGGGCTGCTGCTGCTGGGAGCCCGATCGGTACATCGACCTCACAGACCTAAGGGCAAGGCCCCTGTCCTGTAGGTCTGTGATAATGTCCTTGGTGTCCCCAGCATCGAGCACCAAGCCCCTAAAGGGGGCGTCCTGAATTGCCGATTGGACCTCGTTGGCAAGTCCAGAGAGGTGAAGCCAGGAGTGCCATCTAAGGGCAACGGCAGTTGCTGAGGTACGTGCCACTGAATCGATGGAGTGGCGCATGAGGCATGCCTACACGAGACTTTGGAGAGGTGAAGATCCTTGGCAAGTTCCTCCTTTAGGGGCGAGGGGTTCATGGACTGGACTCGCGCTTCTAACCTGCCCAAGGCAGCCTTTTGGTGGGACACCATATGGGCCACATAATTAAGGGACCGGAGGGCGTGTGTGGCCGATGAATAAAGCTTTCTCCTGAACTGGTCCATCTGCCTCAACTCTCTGTCCGGAGGAGAAGTGCTCATGTGCTTTGGCGCTGAGGAGCGGTCATGAGCCGCAGAGATGACCACAGAGTCAGCCTTGGGATGTGCCTTCAGGAATGGGGCATCTTTCGGCACTCCGACAGCTGAGAGAGAATGAAGCATCTGCCAGATGATAGTAGTGAGGTCTTGGTGAGGTGCAATCCAAGGAGGAATTGGGACCGGGGACAGTGACTCCAGGTTAAAGTGTTCCGTGAGCCTCTGTCTCATAGGGTCCTGATCCTCAGACTCCCAGTCGAAGTAATCCTTCATGGACCTCAGAAGGTCCGAAAAAGGAAGGGTTCCCTGGTGGAGATTTTGGGGAAACCTTGCCTTTCGGGCCCTCCTCTGAAGAATCGTCAGCCCCCTCTGAGCTATCGTCATTGTCTGCCTCCTCAACAGGACGGTGTTGAGTATTGGGAAGGGAAACATACTGATGAGTCTTCCCTGAGACACGGACAGTAGCAATGGAGGAACTGCTCGGGGAAGGGGACCTGGGAGACCGTGGGAGCGGGAGCCTAGTCTCCAGGTCCGAGGCAAACTCCAATCGGGCCCTCTGCCACCAAGACTGAATTGGAGTCTTAAAATCCGGAGCAACCGGAGGAGGAGTCGGGTGGTGGAGTTGGCAAAGGCTGGGGGGGGTTGGGGAGAGGAGGTGGAATTACCGGTGAAGGGTAATAACCCTGGAATCCCTGATAAGTAGAATAGGTATTTAACTAAGGGTAAAACTGTCCAAAATGACTCCAGTCCGGAGGGGGACCCACCAGGTAGTGGTCCCAGGAAACTCCTGTGGATAATTCGAGACAGTTTGTGGTCTACAGTAAATCCCTGTTGTCAGATCTGGCAGCAGGGGTACCCATGTCAGACCCGCCATAGTATACATTGGCTGGGGGTCCAGCGTCGGGACAGCCCACATCAGGGGAACCAGTGTCGGAACTGGCACCACCTGATCAGGCATCGGAGCGGCAAGCGTCGGGCTGGAAAAAGGGGCCCTGGCAGCGGAACCTGATCTGGCGTCAGGGCCAGAGGCTGAGGCCGGTTGAAAGGTCCAGCCTGCGGGACTGTCGTCAGGATGTCCGGCGTTGGGGTGGGGGGCCGGATTCCTGCCCGAAGGTGGAGGAGGGGCCTCCATGGTAAGGCCTGCTGGCTGAGGAGGAGCCTCTTTCTCCTTGACCCTGAGAGAGGAACGCGGAGATGACCCCATAGCATTAACAATGTCAAGGGGTTCACCGCTATCGTCACCAGAAGTACCCGCCGCCGCGGGGGAGGGTACGGGTGAAGGAAGAGGAGGGAGAGAGGCTTTCTCCCTCTGGTTCTGCCGGACATCGGGTGAGGCACCATTAGACCCCAATGGGGGAACCACACCTGTGCGACCGTCAGGGATGGCCGTCTTAGCGGGTGGAGTTGGGCGGGCAGGGGATGAGCCCCTTATCGACCAGTGCCAGTAGAGTACCCACAGCCTGGGTAGTCTACTTACTGGCCGCCGCATGATCCCCAAAGGAGCCGGGGGCCGACTTATCGACTGTGGTGGTGTGGTCGTCAGAGGAACTGACAACCGGCTGACCCGCTACGGTCTTATCAGACTTTCTGGGCCACAGCTGGGCCTTGCTCGTTGAGGGCCGAGAGTCGTCCACGGAGCACTCTTGCTCCCTGGATTTCTCTTTATGCTTCTTGGAAGGAGAAGATTTTTCAGGCGAGGACTCTCTCAACTGGTCCATCTTCTTTTCAAGGGAAGCCAGGCGGGCTTTTAAAAGATGGGTCTCCAAAGCCTGCTGTCTCCTTTTCTTTGTGGCCTGATTGAAGGTCTGGCACTCAGGGCAGGAGGAAACAGGATGGTCCAGGCCTAAACAGAGGACGCACTTGAGGTGACCGTCTTTGTGCGGGATCTGATTGCCACAAGACGAGCACTTCTTCTTGGGTGAAGACATCAAGAAATAAAGCAACAAAAAGGTGAGGAAAAACCGCGAAAGAAACTTTGACGACGATCGCTAATGGAAGTCTGCAATGCGACCGACACGAGGCAACGGTGGGAAAGAACTGGAGGGCAGGAAGGGGGACCACCCACTATATTCAATCACGCTGACATCTGTCACGTGACGTTGGGTGGGCGGTCTCCTGTCAGATATTGCTAGAAAAGTCTGCGGTGCGGCCCGACGCCAGGTGGCACCAGTCCTATATGTGATGACCTACTGAAGGAACCCTCTCGAAGTAAGATCTGAGGATTTGGCCCCCTGTTTTACAGTTGGGATTATGTAGTATGGGCTGAGAGACATCATGTACAAGAGAGGTATGGGTGATATTACAAAGCTGTGAGTGTGTACATAATACCGCCATAATGGGGGCATCGCACAGCTGTTTAGGGATATGCTTAAGGGGGACATAGATCAGGGAGCAGAGATCGATACTGTGTAGGGAAGATGTTTTCTCAAGTTGATGCCATAGTGAGGAATATAATGTCTGATGTGTCAGCGATGCCAAGTTTAACCAATGAAGTAATACTGAATAGCTGATGGAGAGATAATAGAGAAAAAAGTTGGGTAACTGGAAACCACCTCTTGACCTCGTACGATGTAACTTGAGGAGTGACCTGCGGGGGGGAGGGGGGTTGCCTCACCATATGAAACTGGAGAGGATACTGTGGACCTGTGTAAACCAGGCTTTAGGTATTACTTCCGTTTTGGGTATATTCAGCTTGTAGTTGGAAAATCTACCAAATTCTTCAATGATGGCCAGGGTAGTGGCAAGAGAAGGGGAGGGATGCGTTACAAGGAGGAATATATCTACCACATATACTGATAATTTATACTGGGTAGATGCAATGGGCATTCAAGGACCTGGGGGAGGGGGAGTACTGATCTGCCGAATGAGGGGTTCGAGGTACAAGTTAAACATAGAAATATAGAATTTGATGGCAGGTAAGGACCGCTTGGCCCACCTAGTCTGCCCATTTTCCTACCTAAGATAAGATGCAGATCCTAGTTAACCAACAGCTTACTTCCTCCTACCCCCCACTAGGACTGCCTTATGTCTGTCCCATGCATTCTTGAATTCCCCCACTGTTCTCGACTCCATGACCTCCTCAGGGAGGCTGTTGCATGCATCCACAACCCTCTCTGTGAAAAAAATACTTCCTCACATTACCTTTGAGCCACCCCCCCCCACCATCAATCTTCAAATTGTGCCCCCTTGTTCTTGCACATCTCTTTTTCTGAAAGATGCTACTTTCTTGGACTTTGTTGATTCTCTTGAGGTACTTGAAAGTTTCTATCATGTCCCCTCTCTCCCTTCTTTCCTCAAGGGTATACATATTAAGCTACTTTAGTCTTTCTTTGTACGTCTTCTGGTGCAGACCCTGCACCATTTTGGTTGCCCTCCTCTGGACAGCCTCCACTCTGTCTATGTCTTTGTGGAGATGAGGTCTCCAGAACTGCACACAGTACTCAGATGGGGTCTCACCAACTGTCTGTACAGAGGGATAACAACTTCCTGTTTTCTACTATGATGCCTCTCCTATGCATCCTAATATCCCCAGCCTTCCTACTGCCTCTCACATTGCTTGCCCACCTTTAGGTCATCTGATATAATTACCCCAGGTCCCTTTCCATTTTTACTCTTGTCAGTATCTCACCCCACATTGTGTACTCTTCCCCTGGGTTTTTGTTTCCCAGGTGCATTACCTTGCACTTCTTTGCATTGAATCTGAGCTGCCATACATTTGACCATTCCTCCAACCTTGCCAAGTCCCTTCACATCCTTTCCACTCCAGAAACAGAAATTAGAATAGCGGACAATCTTATCTGGTGCCCTGTTGAAGTGTAATAGGGTGTGAAGGTATGTGAAAAATGACATAAGGGCTACAGAGATCCAGGAGGAACAAAATGGGGCAGAGATACTGTGAGTTAAGCTGGAAAGGAAAATGGGGCCAGCCACCCGCACAGGTGTGGTCTATAGACCACCAGCCCAGGAGGAAGAAACAGATAGGGAGCTGATGCTAGCCATCCAAAGGATGGCAGACAAGGGGGAGGTAGTACTGGTTGGAGACTTAATATTCCAGACGTGGACTGGAGCATCCCAGCAGCAGCATCAACTAGGTGCAGATTTATCCTGGACTCCCTTCAGGGTGCCTTCCTCAAGCAACTGGTCATGGAACCAACTCAGCAGAAGGCAATACTGGACCTTGTGCTCACAAACAGGGACAGTGTGATGGGGGTGACAGTGGGAGAGCACCTGGGGAACAGTGACCACCAGTCATTGTGGTCTGAAATCACAGAAAGAGCAGAGCCAAACCACACAAAAACAGGTATCCTGGATTTTAGGGGGCAGACTTTGGGAAAATGGGGAGATACTTGAAACAGGCATTAAGGGGAATGGGGCAGGAATCGGGTTGAGGAACAGTGGGCAGTATTTAAAATGGGGATTACAAGAGCAACAGAATTATGCATTAAGCAGGTTAGCAAGAGGAAAAGGAAGATGAGACCATTATGGTTTTCCAAAGAGGTAGCAAAGAAAGTGAAAGAAAAGACTGCATTCAGGCAGTACAAAAAGACACAGGCAGAAGGGGATAGGGAGAAGTACCAGGAGAAGCAAAGGGAGGCAGGGAGGTCAGTAAGGGAAGCCAAAGCTCAGACAAAAGAACACATTGCAAAATCAGTGGGTAGAGGGGACAAAAACTTTTACAGGTACATAAGTGAAAAAAGAAAGGCAAAAGGAGGGATAGTGAGACTGAAGGGGGAGGATGGGGGCTGCGTGGAGGATGACAACAGTAAAGCTGACATATTGAACAGGTATTTCTGCTCAGTCTTTACTAAGGAAGAGGAGGGTAATGGGTCTGAAGGGAGTGCAAGGGGTGAGAATGGTGCAGAAATGGACACAAGCCTCTTTACATGAGAAACGGTCCTGAAGGAACTGGAAGTAATGAGTTGATAAAGCAATGGGGCCAGATGGGGTGCATCCCAGGGTCCTTAAAGAACTAAGAGAGGTGGTGGCTGAACCTCTGGCTCTCCTGTTTAGCCGATCACTGGATACAGGGGAGGTACCCAAAGACTGGAGGACAGCAGATGTAGTCCCCTTATACAAAAGTGGGAACAAAGAGGAAGCAGGGAACTACAGACCAGTCAGCCTCACCTCGGTAGTGGGGAAGATCATGGAAGCACTACTGAAGGAGAGATTGGTGGAACATCTGGTTGTCAATGGACTACAGGACCCAAGGCAGCATGGTTTCCCCAAGGGAAGGTCATGTCAGACCAACCTCGTTTAATTTTGACTGGGTGACTAGGAAGGTGGATCGGGAGGGCAGTGGACATGACCTATCTGGACTTCAGCAAGGCTTTTGACACTGTGCCACACAGAAGACTATTACACAAACTGGGGAATATGGGTGTGGGCAGGACAGTAGTGTGGTGGGTAGGTAACTGGCTGGGCGGCAGGACACAGAGGGTGGTGGTAAATGGCTGTCACTCCACAGAGGGAAGAGTAACCAGTGCAGTACCATAGGGATCAGTGCTGGGACCGGTCCTATTCAACGTCTTCATCAGTGATATTGCGCAGGACCTAGAAGGCAGAATTTCACTGTTCGCTAATGACCCAAAGCTCTGTAACACAGTAGACACACCAGAGGGTGTAGACAGAATGAGAAGGGACCTGCAGAAACTTGAAGAATGGTCAGGGATTAGGCAGTTGAAATTCAATGCAAAGAAGTGCAAGATAATGCATATGGGGCACAAAAACCCTGGCACAATATATCAGTTGGAGGGTGAGGATATAGCATGCACCAAGCAGGAAAGGGATCTTGGGGTTATCATCTCTGATGACCTCAAGGTATGGAAACAGTATGACAAGGCAGCAGGTAAAGCAAATAGGATGCTGGGATGCATAGGCAGGGGCATCACCAGCAGGGAAAGGGAGGTCATAATTCCACTATACAAGACACTAGTGAGGCCCCACCTGGAGTACAGTGTACAGATCTGGAGACCTTACCTACGTAAAGACATAGACAGGGTAGAGAAGGTTCAGAGGAGGGCAACAAAGACGGTGCATGGATTGCATCACAAGTCCTATGAGGACAGGTTGAAGGAACTGAACATGTACTCCCTGGAGGAGAGGAGGAGAGAGGGATATGATAGAGACATACAAGTATCTTACAGGGAGGAACAGGTGCAGGAATACACTATTTTAAGCGAAAAGATGTTCCAGGACTAGAGGGGCATGGGATGAAGTTGGAGGAGGACAATTCAGAGGAAATGTGAGGAAGAATTCTTCACAGAACGGGTGGTGGACAAGTGGAACACCCTGCCAGAGGAAGTGGTGGGGCTGAAACAATCACGGATTTAAGAATGCATGGATAGACATAAAGGAATTCTGGAGGTCAGGGGTAAGGCAACAGACTTCTAGGAAAACATAAACTGAACTTACAGGCTCAAATGGACAGACTGGGTGGACCATAGGCCTATCTGCCGACACTGTCTATGTATCTATGAAAGCACACCGTGAAAGTATGCAGGCCGTGGAGTGCGTATACAGTACCCTCAACCAGCGGATAAATTGGGGCAGGAGAGAATCAATATTTGGCCAGCAAATGAAAAGATAGTCCCATAAGACTCTGTCGAAAGCTTTCTCTGCGGGCAGGGACACTAACGCAGCAGGAATACGAGTCCCTGGACGCAGAGATCAGGTATGTTAGTTTATGTAAATGGTCCGCACAGAGTCTGATAGTTATGACGTTAACTTGGTCAGGACTTAAAAGGGCATGCCAAACTCTATTTACATGATTGGCTAAGACTTTGGCAAGAATTCTGAGATCTACATTAATCAAGGAGATGGGCCGGTAGTTGGAAACCAGGAGGGAAATCTCTGCCCAGCTTAGTGAGAACTACTATCGTGGCTTCTGTGAGAGAGAGATCTGACAGGCCATGTTCATTAAATAGTTAAGTGTCTAGAAGGATGGGCGCAAGTTAGGACTTGAAGATTTTGCAAAATCCGTGGTGTAGCCATCAGGGCCTGGTGCTTTGTCTGCCGGGAGTGTCTATAGCTAACTGTATTTCTGCGAGAGAAAGGCCACCTGGATTTTTCTGAGGAGTTCCAAAAAGAACGGGTCCTCAGGTGGAGATTTCGGTGACTGGGTTTTGGGTCATCTGGTGTCACAGATTCATAGTCAGAGCCGGAATGAGCCAAGTCACTGTCCCAATCCGACCGATGGCTCTCTTCAGGTGAACTGAGCCCTGGAAAGGCGATGTCCACTGGTCTGGAGATGTCTACAGGTCATATGAACTCGGTGGTTTGTAGGTGAGCTGTTAGCTCTACTGTTCTGCCCGTCATCTGCCGGGGGGCTGACAGCAGGATGGGTGTCAGTGACTGAGACCTAGGGGCCGATGAGGGCTGTCATTTCTCCAGCTCTGACGTAAGCTGTGAATTTTGCCTCAGTCCACCAAGACTGCAGCATTGTCTGAAGGTTAACTTGGAGGTGGTGGTGGTGGTGGGAGTGGAGGCGGAGAGTTAACATACCCCAAATATCTTTTGTAGCAGGGGTAGTTGAATCCCGGTGATGGATACCCCGGTGTCAGGCATCCTGGTGAAGGGTATCCCAATATTGGGTATTGTGGTGTCAGATACCCTGGCATGGGGTACTGCTGCATCAGACAGCCTGGCGTCGGGTAACCTGGGAGGTTGCCATAGGGGCCTGGCATTGGTCTTAGAATCAGTCCCGACGGCGGGGCTGAAGGTTCTGGATGTGGAACTGACAGGGGAGCAGAAGGCCCAGATTGGGGGGTGCGGAGTGGGGGGTGGAAGCCCCTAGAGCCCAGATGGTGTTGGTGTCGGGCTGGGCGTCAGCGGGGCACGAGGGACTGGCACGACCTTCATCAGATCCGGCAGTACCTCAGGCGTCTGTTGCTCTGGCATCAGGGAAGGAACAATCCCTGATGGCGGGCTGTCTCCCTCCTCTGGATCCCCAGGTAGCAGGGAAACAAAAGGAACCTCAACTGGCAGGGGGGTGGGGTGTCCACTGCAGGTTAGACGTAGCTGATCTGGTACCTTGACGGAAGGCCTGATGGAGGGACCGGCACTGTGCGGCTGTCAGAGGAGCTGGTCTACTTAGCGTGATCCGTGCGAGCAACGAAGGAGCCGGCGCTAGACTACTGGTCCCACTAGTGCCGCTTACTCTGAGCGACGAGAAAGAGAGTGCTCCTTTCCTGAGGCCTCCCACAGCCCAAACCCGACGGGTTTGGTGGGGGCTGATGGCTGCACCCACAGAAACAGCTGTGGACAAAGGTGTCTTCCCAAGGGGAAAATTACCTCCTTGGCTGCGACACCAGGAGGGTGTGGCGGCCCTCGTAAGGGACTCTATCCGGTCTCTATGTCTCCTCCTCCTTTTTCTTATGATGGCCTTTGGGTGAGTAAGAAGCGCTCCTGAGTTTCTTCTGTTCCTTCTCCATAGAAGCCATTTTCAACTTTAAAAGGTGGGCTTCCAAAGACTGCTGATGGTGTTTCTGAGTGGCCTGGTTGAAACCCTGGCAAATCTCACATTCCTCGGCCTTGTGGTCTGGGCCCAGGCAGAGGAAATGGCCATCCTTGCTGGGGAGCTGAGTCCCGCAGAAGCTGCACTTATTTTTATGCAATTCAGATGTTGAGAGATGACACACACGAAAAATGTAACTACACACTGAGAAAAATATAAAAGTTAAATTTAGCAATTTTTTTCCATAAATGAAGCGAGATATACACATCCAAAAAGGCACTGACAGAAGCAACATTCTCTGCGAGGTTCAACGTGTGCAGGTCAATGGTGGGAAAGAATTGGAGGGCAGACATGGGGTCTGCTCCCTATACTGTGTCACGCTGATGGTCACGTGATGCAGGGGCGGTCCCCCACCAGACACTTCTAGCTAGAAGTTTTCCGCGTGGTCCTGGTGCTTGGCAGCTTAATACTACGTTAGTACCTACTGCAAGGGCCCTCTCGAAGTAAGATCTGCCTGCATCTCCATGACACTGATATGGAAACGCTGCACTGTCTCAGACTAAGTGGCCTGGGTCTGACGATCAGCTAGATGAGCTTCCCAGCCCCGACCCGAAGCGTCCGTGGTGAGAATCTGCTGAGGAGATAAAACATGGAGCTGGACACCCTTCAGGAGATTAGTGGGATTCTGCCACAACTCCAAGCTCTTCTTTACTGGAGCAGAAAACAGCACCGGCTGATCCAGGTCATCTGTGTGTTTGTCCCATTGGGTTCGTAAAGTCCACTGGGGAACCCTCATATGGAGGTGAGCTACAGAAACTGACTATAACCACCATGTGTCCCAGCAGATGAAGAAACACTCTGGTTGGCTACTGATGACTAGAGGATACCAGTCTCTGGTTGGCTCCTGATGACTTAGAGGATACCAGTCGGGCCTGCGTTATCAGACACTCTGCTCTGTCCTGTGGCAGGAAGGCTCTGCCCTGGGACAAGTACAGAACCACTCCAATATCTTAAAGGCATTGGCACGGAGCAAGACAAGATTTCGGTAGGCTGATAGTGATCCCTAGGCTCTGAAAGAGCCGAAAGGTGCCTTCCAGGTTCTGAACTTGGAAAACCTGATGTGGAGGTAGGCATCCTGCATATCTTGATTTCAGTACAAGGGCGAACAGTCTTAAGCTGAAGGGTGGGAGGTTTAGGGGGGAGGTCAAGAAGCACTTCTTCACAGAGAGGGTGGTGGACACTTGGAATGCGCTGCCAGAACAGGTCATCTCATTGAAGACAGCGGGCAGCTTTAAAGAGAGCCTGAGACAGGTATAGGGGAAAGGAAAGGGTCATGGGTAAGGAGGATGAGGAGAGGGGACAGGGACAGTAGCTCAAGCTGTGGACCCTGCAACACGAGCAGTCTTGACAGACCAAATGGCCTTCTTCTGCTGGCTTTTTCATATGTTCATATATCCAGGGAACAGAGTCAGTCCCCCTGGTGAAGGAGGGGCAACAGTCCCTGAAGAGTCATCATCCTGCATCGCTTGTACTCTATGAAGATGATCAGATTGGCTGAGGTCCAAGATGGGGCTCGGGTCCTCGGTCTTATTGGGGATGAGGAAAAAGTGGGAGTAGAACCCTTTCCCTCTTTGATTTAGAGGGATGGGCTCTATGGCCTTTTTGTGAAGGAGAGCCTGGATCTCTTCTCAGATGAGGGCGATATGGTCCTGAGAATAATGGTAGGGCAAGGAAGGGTTTTCTGGAGAGGGTTCCAAGAATTCGAAGTGTGACCCGTTTCGATCATCTGGAGTACCACTGGTCTTAGGTTACTCTGTGCCACCCGTCCAGGTATAGGGAGAACTGATCCTTGACCACCTCCCCCAAGGCCTCTGCTGGGGGGGGGGGCGTCGGGCATGGAATTGGGCAGTGGAGCTTGTGGTGGGTGGAGTGGCTAAGAGAGCTCTGGGTTCTCTAGGGGCAGATCCACCGGCTGGTGGGGTGTGGGCTTTGCGTTTAAAGGGCCTTTCGGACTGCTGGTCCTTGGAGGGCTGTCTGGAGGTCCAGTGAAAGGACTGACGTTGGGAAGGCCATGGTTGCGACCGGTACATGGAATGTACCTACCTCGGGGCTTTGCCAAGTTTCTGAAGGTAGGAGATGATATCCTGGGCATCTCCCCCAAACAAAAAAGTACCCCAGAAGGTGGCATCCATGATTTTGGTCTGAACATCAGGTGCAAATCTGGAGACCCTGAGCCACGAGTGGTGGCATATGCAAATCTCTGCTGCTGCCCCACACCCAGAGGCATCTACTGTGTCATAAGCTGTCCTCAGCACACCATTGCCCATATCTGAACCGGATTTTAAGAGTTGGGCTGTGTTTTAATGGAATCTTCAGGGAGGAACTGAACCAGATCCCTCGCCTGGTCCCAAATGGCATTCTGATACTGCACCATATTATTTATTATTTATTGAATTTTGTTGACCCGGTAGGCCCACTGAGACTAGAAGTCCCTTTTTCAGGGGCAACCGGGGATACAGATGGTAACCAACTGAAACTGAATCAGACACTTCTGGGCCCAGATGACCAGAGCGGCAGAGGAGTATACCCGCTTGCCCAATTGGTCCAACTGGTGGGATTCCTTGTCTGGAGGGTGGGTGCTGAGGTACTCAAGTTTCTTAGTGCGATCATGAGCTGCGTTCATGACATCTGAGTCTGCCATGGGGTGCTCGCCTTTGCCCACTGGCACATGGTAGACACGGTCCACCTTCTTGGTCAATGCCGTGGTGGTCGAGGGATGATTCCACACTGCCTTAGTCACATCACCATATGAATCTATAAGGGGACGAACCTCTAAAGGGAGGGCCTCTCTTCTGGAGGTAAATGGCCAGATGACAGCACTCTGGGTCAAGCTCCTCTGTCTCCCACCCCATAAAGGATTGTATGTGACGCATCACATCCAGAAAGGAGGGATCGTAAGGGGGAGACTTAGGAGTCATCTTGGGAGGCTCCTGTCCATCAGAGGAGGAGGAGGAATCATCCCCCAACTGGTCGCCATCTGGGACTGGGGTCTGAGGGCAATGGTTGTTCCTCTGCTGGTCTGAAACCCCCTTGTGACCACCAGAGGACCATGTGGTGCGGGGGTTGCTAGGCCCTGCCCGGATCTCGAGGAGGAAGAGGATCCTGTGGAGGAGGAGGAGAAGGCCATTTGGGTGTGTCCTTGTCCTTCATAAACGTCCACCACGCTGTGAAACAGGTGTTATAATCCACTAGTGGAGGTGGATTGTAAGGTGGATAAGGGTACGTTGGTGGAGAAGTCAGTGTAGAGCATCTTGACTTTGGTCCCGTTAGCACCGGCTAAGGTTCCCTGGGAGGGCCAGCAGGCGTCAGTTGAGTCATTGGTGAGGCGTTGGCGGGACCGGCACCAGCACTGGCACTGGTCTGGTAGCTGAAGGCTGGCGTTGGTCTGGAGAAACAGCCGACTTGGGCCCCTGAGGAGAGGCAGGCGCCTGCGGGGGAGGGATTTCCCCCCGAGGCAGAGATGTCGCCTGTGTAGAGGAGGAGGCGAGTGGTTGCTCTGGGCGATGCCTGGAAGAAAGTACAGTTACGTAAGAACTTACCGTAACAGTAGATCTTTGAGAGAGGCTCTTGCAGTAGGTAATTACATATAGGACTGACACTGGCACGTGGCAGAACCCCACGGAAAAATTTCTAGCTAGCAGTCCCTGGCGAGGGACCGCCCCCACGTCAGGTGACCGGCGTCAGGAGACGGTCGGTATAAAGGAGCGGTCCCGGACGCCCGCCTTGCAGTTCTTTCCTGCCACAGGCCGAAAGAGGCCGGACTAGAGAGGAGTGGATATTTCTCTATATGGAAAAGGAGCTGAAAAAGCCTAGGGGGATGGAGGGCGGGAAGATATTACCTACTGCAAGAGCCTCTCTCGAAGATCTACTGTTACAGTAAGTTCTTAAGTAACTGTACTATCTTACTTCGAGAGGGCTCTTGCAGTAGGTATTCACACATAGGACGGAATCCCAAGCAGTCTGGAACAAAGAAAGGCACCGGGAGGAGGAAAACTACTCCAAAAAGCAGTTTTAGCCCTGCAAGCCTCAAGATAGGAGGCCCTACAAAACAGCTAGCCCGAAGCCTGCTCTACGGCGAGAGGCAATATCCAAACTGTAGCGTTCCGTAAAGGTATGGACGGAAGTCCAGGTGGCGGCAGCGCAGATGTCTGCCGCAGAGGCAGCTACTCCTCTTGTGGAGTGACCTCTGACTTGACCCGGGAGGGTCTTGTGGGATTTGTCATAACAGAAAGTGATGCAATGAGCCAACCACTTATACAGGCACTGCTTGGAAACAGCACTGCCTTCCCTTTTGTGAGCAAAAGAGATGAACAACTGATCAGTCTTTCTGAGATCCTTCGTCCTGTTGGTGTAGTATCTCAGAATCTGGTGAACATCCATGGTATGGAGTAAATATTCCCCTTGATTAGAGTACTGCGTAAAAAAGGCAGGTAGCTCTATGGATTGATTTAAGGTAGACTCTGCTACTACTTTAGGTAGAAACTTAGGATTCGCGAAGAGCAACTTGCCTTGTGAAAATCAAGTAGGGATTTACACACAAGGGCCTGGGAGCCTGAGACTCTTCAAGTCAAGTAATGGCCACCAAGAAGAGCCTTCCACGAAAGAAATCTTCCAAATTGCAGAAGCTGCAGGTCTCAAGGGAGGAAGGGTAAGTTTCTCAAGAACAAAATCTAAGTCCCAAGGGGGCAGGAGTATGGATGGGGGCCTCAGATGGAGAACCCCTGAGAAAGGTCTTGAGACCTCCAGTTGAGCAAAGGCCTTGTCTGCAAAGGGAACATGATAGGCCGAAATGGCCACCATGTGTACCTTCAAAGAGGAATGGCTGAGACCCAGGTCTAACAGATGACATAGATACTCCAGCAGAAGTCCCGCTGAACAGGAGAAAGATTCCACGTTCTTGGAAGCGGCCCAAATAGTGAATCTTTTCCACTTCATGGCATAAGTGGATCTGGTGGAGGGTTTTCTGGCCTCTACTAAAATCTCTGCCATTTTGGGAGACTCTCCAAAACAGGATTGGGCTAGGTCTGCAGGAGTCATGCATGCAGTTGAAGGGATTTGAGGCCTGATGGACCAGGGTCCCCTGATTCTGGGTCAACAAACCTTGAGATAGAGGAAGAGGAGGATCCTCTGAATATTGTTGTAGAAGAGAGAACCAGATTTGCCTGAGCCAGAAAGGAGCGATCAGAATCATTCTCGCTCCTTCTGAAGCTAGTCTCTGCAAGACTCGTGGAATAAGAGGAATTGGGGGAAAGGCATAGACAAATCTGTCCTTCCAGTCTAGAGACAGAGCGTCACTCCAGAAAGCGCCTTGCTCTGGAACGAGCGAGCAGAAGGTGGGAAGTTTTGCATTTTGGGGGGATGCGAATAGGTCAACCTGTGGTGTTCCCCAAAGTTAGAAGATATTGTCTAGGACCCCTTGGTCCAGTTCCCACTCGTGAGTCGGAGCAGAAGAGCGGCTTAGCTTGTCTGCCAGGGTGTTGTCGACTCCTGGAACGTGAATCGCCGTGAGGTGAAGGTCATGTTGTGTTGCCCAATCCCAAACCCTCATTGCCTCCCTGCATAGAGGGTAGGACCGAGTCCCTCCCTGTTTGTTGATGTACCACACCACGCACATATTGTCCGTCTGGACGGCTAGGTGGCCAGGAAGGATGTATTGGTGAAGGGCTTGGACAGCGTACAACACCGCCCGGAGCTCGAGCACATTGATGTGGAGAGCTTGTTCCAGTCTGGAGCAGGAGCCCTGAGTCCGATGAGGGTCTAGATTGCTCCCCAACCTTCGCCTGAGGCGTCTGTGGTTAGAGTCTGGGAGGGGGGAGGATGAAAAAAAAAATTACTCACCTTAGTAATGTTGTTTCTTCTAATGGATTCTTGCTATATTATGACCTCCACCCCTGCCTGCCCCTCTCAGAACCTCTGTTTTTGGGATGTGGGTGAGCAGTGCAGTGTTGGCACTCAGTAGGTGCCCACCTTGTTTTCACCTCTCCTTTCTTGGGGAGCTTGGTGTTGAGTTTTTTCATTTTTGGGTCTCCTGACTTGAGTCTTTGTTTTGGGACCAAAAAATGTGGTATGTTTTAGTAGCCAGTTGGCTAGTGTAGGTTTACAGCTTCCACACAGGACCTCAGTGAGTTTAGCTCGAAAAGATCGGACGGTTTGAGTTTGAAGAACAACAGACAGAGTTTCAACCGAGCTCGAGCTCAGCGTTCCATGCCCGGCATGGAAAGTTAACTCTTTCACCTCCGGGGCAGTTAGAAGGTTGGGACTCACTGCATATTTCATAATATAGCAAGACTTCATGTTGTTTGAAGAAAGGAACCCCCCGAAACAGTTCTCTCAGACCATCCACCACTGCAAATCTCTCATCATCGGCCAGGAGATCAGAACTGAGTGATCTAGGTCGTCCACTAGCTGATCCCACTAAGAGTGTAAAGTCTACTGAGAGATCCTCATGTGGAGTCGAGTGCCAGGGACCGTCAGGATAGCAGCCGCCATGAACCTGAGAAGGCGAAGGACCGACCTCGCTGAGACCTTTCTGCGGTCGGACAACAGATTTATCTGGGTCTGAAGGGAGGCCACCCTGTCTGGGGGCAGGAAGGCCTTGCCCATGGTTGTATCGAGAATCGCCCCAATAAACTGTAGCCTCTGGGATGGGTCCAGATGAGACTTGGAATGGTTGATGGTAATACCCAGGCAGGCAAAACCTGCTGGGTAAGGAGAGAAATCACAAGAATTCTCCCTGGACGAGGCTGCCAGGAGCCAGTCGTCCAGGTAAGGGAAAACCTGTACTCCCTTGGTACGCAGGTGGGCCGCCACCACTGCCTGGCATTTGGTAAATACTCGGGGGGCCGAGGATAGACCAAACAGGAGTGCCTTGAACTGGTAGTAGTCCCCCTGGAACGCAAAACGAAGGTATTTGCGATGAGATGGGCGAATGGGAATGTGCAGATAAGCATCCTGCATATCCAGTGCACAAAGCCATTGACCCGGCCGGAGGAGGGGCAGAAGGCTCTGCAAAGAGAGCACCCTGAACCTTTTGTACTCTACATAAAGATTCAGGGAACTGAGATCTAAAATTGGTCTGAGATCTCCAGTCTTCTTTGGGACCAGGAAGAAATGAGAACAGTAACCCGTCCTGTGAAGATGAAGGGGGACGGGCTATATTGCTTGCTTCAGCAGAAGAGCCGAGATTTCCTCCTGGACCAAAGGAAGGTGTTCCCATGAATACGACTTCACGGGGGGGGGGGGGTGGCGGGGTGGTTTCTGAAGAAACTCGATGGAGTGTCCTTCTGCTATGAGCTGGAGCACCCAAGAATCTGTGGTTATCCTCTCCCATCCCGGAAGGTGGAAGGAAAACCCCCCTCCTACCGGTTCCTCCAGGGAGTCTGGAGGCAGTGGGAGAGGAAAGGAGTCAGGTGGTGTGGGGCAGAGCCGCACCTGAAGCACCCGCTGTTTTTGGGTGGGGGTTTAGCAGCCTTAGAGACCCCGAAGTGTTTGTGGCCGCCTCCTGAGGTTTCGGCCTTTGGCCAGTTCCGGCTCTGCTAAAGGGACGTGCTGCTGCTGATGGGGACGGTACATGGAATCAACTGACTTCAGAGCCATCCCCTTCTCTTGCAAATCGGTAATGATGTCCTTGACATCGCCTCTAAAAAGCACCGACACCCAGAAGGGTGCTTCCTGGATAGCAGATTGCACCTCTGGGACCAGACCTGACACGCGAGCTGCCATGACGGCCAGAGGCCTCACAGCAAAAGCTGAGCTCGCCCAGCAGTGTCCACTGCATCGTGCGTTGCACGTAGAATGTGTCAACTGGCCGAACGAGTAGAGCGGACGAGATCAGCTAACTCCTGTCTGACTTGAGAGTCAGGCAAGGAGTCCAGCTTGGCTTCTGCCTGAGTAGGGATGGCCTTCTGGTAGTCCCCCATGTGGCCAACATAGTTCAGGGCCCTAATCCCCAGTGTGGAGGAAGCGTAAATCTTTCTCCCATACTGGTACAGAAGGTGAGATTCCTTATCAGGAGGTGACGAGCCAAGATGTTTTGGGTTCGCCGACCGGCCGTGAGCAGCGCTAATCATGACCGAGTCAGCACGAGGGTGAGAGTCCAGGAAATTAACACCCTCTGGAGCCTGGTACAGCCGTTCGACTTCCTAGGAAGTGGAGCTAAGGCCGACGGCTGTTTCCATATCGTAGCAACAAGGTCGGCGTGAGGCTCTATCCAGGGTGGCACCAATGCAGGAGCTGTCACGGGCAGATCCAGATGTTCAGCGAGTTTCAGACGCTGAGGATCTGGTTCTAGGGAGTGCCACTGATGAACCTCCTGGATTTTTCTAAGCAACTCTGTAAAAGAAGGATCCTCCGGAGGAGACTTCGGAGGAGTCCTTGGCCGGGGCTTTGACGGAGAGCGAGGCTCGTCGTCTCTCTCGGAGCACCCGTTGGAAGAGTCAGAGGAGTCCGAGAGTGAAGAGGAGGATGAAGAAGAGAAAGACTCCCTTTCCCGACCCGGGGGAGGAACGGGCCCCTTGAGGAGTCCCCGCCTGCCCCTCTCTGGATCCAGACGGAAGAACCCTGGAGTCCGGAGGTGGTGAGGGAGTGTGCCGCCTGGGACGTACGGGAACCTGGGACAGCACTGTCGCCGGAAGGCTGCTCTTGACCTCTTTGGTGAGCTGAGCCTTGGCCTCAGCCCACCAGGAGGCCAGAGTCTCCTGCAGGTCCACCGGCGGCCGAGAGGGCAGTGGAGGAGGAGGAGGAGGTGGGGGATAAGAATACGGGTTATACCCATATGGAGCGTATCCAAAACCCGGCTGCGGGTAGCCCAGCATTGGGTATTGAGGCGCTAGTACTGTGGCGTCGGGAAGGCCGGCGTCTGGTAATGTGGCATCGGATACTACATTCCCAGGTACACCAACGTCGACTAAGACGGAGGATACCTGGAAGCCGGGGGCTGCTGGAGCAGACGGCCTGGCCAGGAACCTCACGGGCGGGTCCACAGTGAAGAGCCCGGAAGGCCCGATGGGAGCAGAATATCTCCCTGAGTTGGTAAGGCCGACGTCGGGGCCGATGGCAGAGGCCCTGGCACCGGACGTACCAACGTCGGAGGGGCTGGTGTCTGAGCCAGCATCCGGGGAGCCATCAGGTCTGGCGCTACAGTTGGAGGAAGGACTGACGGAGGCAAAAGATCCCCAGCTTCGCCCGGGGTTGGAGGGGAAAAGTCCCCGGGTTCAGGTTGGGGACTCTGGTTCCCCAGACGGCAGTGAAGGCTGCGTGAACCGGAACGACGGACATTGGGGGGTCCGTCGTCGGTTCCTTCGCCGGCCAGATGTCAGACAAGCCAACGTGAGGTGTGCTCTCAGCAGGCACCGGAGCAGCAGACGTCCGACTTACGAGAGCCATCACTGGAGACAGGTAGAAAGGAGAGATTGGCCTGGTCTGGTGGGGAAGAGGCCGCGCGCCGCCCGAGGGTTGGACGTCTTCCCAGCCCTCTCCAGGCGGACATCAGAGGAGCCGACGCCCAGCTTAACGGAGTCGCCCACAGTGGTAGGCCGCGAGCCTGTGGACGAACCCGGGGCGGAGGCCTCCAACTGCCCGGAGGCGCCCGCAAGGCCCAGGCAGGCCGCCGCCGCCTCAGAAACCTCTGAGGCGGCCGTCAAGGAGCAATCTCCTGGAAGGGATGTTACCTGTGTCCTAGCAACTCCCGAGGGAGATGCGGCGGAGGAGCCTTTGCGCCGCTGCCTCTTCTTGTCCTTCTTCTTTTGATGGCCTTCCGGGGAAGTGGACGCCTGCCTCAGTTTTTAAGCACCTTCTCCATAGCGCTCATTTTCTTCTTTAGAACATGGGCTTCCAAGGATTGCTGTCGCCTTTTTCGGGTAGCCGCGTTAAAGCTGAGGCAATGCTGGCACTTCTTGACCGGATGATCGGGGCCTAGGCAGAACAGGCACAGGGAGTGGCCATCCTTGTGTGGTAGTTGGGCGCCGCACGAATCGCACTTATTCTTGTGCTCAGAGGGTGTAGAGGACGACATACACAGACGTTAGGACTAACGTTAGTTGAAAAAAAGGTTTTTCGGTAAAAAAATGACGAAGGAAGGGCCGACGAAGCACAAACTTTTCCGCGAGGCGCTGCATGAGCTAACGGCGAGAAAGAACTGGAAGGCGGGCATCCAGGACCGCCCCCTTTATACCGACAGCTTGACGCCGGTCACCTGACGGGGGCGGCCGCCGCCAGGGACTGCTAGCTAGAAATTTTTCTGGGTCTTGTAGCGCCGCGCCAGTCCTAAACGTAATAGAAACATAAGAATTTGATAGCAGATAAGGACCGCTTGCCCACCTAGTCTCCCATTTTCCTACTTAACAGATAAGCTGCAGATCCTAATTAACCAACAGCTTACTTCTTCCTACCCCTACTAGGACTGCCTTATGTCTGTCCCATGCATTCTTGAATTCCCCACTGTTCTTGACTCCACAACCTCCTCAGGGAGGCTGTTCCATGCATCCACAACCCCTCTGTGAAAAAATACGCCCCACATTACCTCTGAGCCATCCCTCTATCTTCAAATTGTGCCCCCTTGTTCTTGTACATCTCTTTTTCTGAAAGATGCCACCCTCTTGGACTTTGTTGATTTTCTTGAGGTACTTGAAAGTTTCTATCATGTCCCCTCCTTCCCTCCTTTCCTCTAGGGTATACATATTAAGCTCCTTTAGTCTTTCTTCGTATGTCTTCTGGTGCAGAACCTGCACCATTTTGGTTGCGCTCCTCTGGATAGCCTCCACTCTGTCTATGTCTTTGCGGAGATGGGGTCTCCAGAACTGCACACAGTACTCCAGATGGGGTCTCGCCAACTATCTGTACAGAGGGATAACAACTTCCTGTTTTCTACTACTGATGCCTCTCCCTATGCATCCCAGTATCCCCCCAGCCTTCCGTACTGCATTCTCACATTGCTTGCCCACCTTTAGGTCATCTGATATAATTACCTCCAGGTCCCTTTCCATTTTTACTGTTGTCAGTATCTCACCCCCCATTGTGTACTCTTCCCCTTGGTTTTTGTTTCCCAGGTGCATTACCTTGCACTTCTTTGCATTGAATCTGAGCTGCCATACATTTGACCATTCCTCCAACCTTGCCAAGTCCCTTCTCATCTTTTCCACTCCATCTTGTGTATCAACTCTGTTGCAGATCTTTGTGTCATCTGCAAAGAGACATATTTTTCCTTCCAGTTCCTCTGCAATGTCACTTATAAAGACATTCAAAAGGACCGGTCCCAGTACTGAACCCTTCGGTACCCCGCTAGTAACCCTCCTCTGTTCACTGTGGACTCCATTTACTACTACCCTTTGCATCCTGTTGTCTAGACAATTTTTTATCCAGGCTACCACCATGGGACCCACTCCAAGGCTGGCTAACTTGTGTATTAATAATCTGTGTGGGACTGTATCAAATGCCTTGCTAAAATCTAGGTAAGCCACGTCCACAGCCCCGCCCTGGTCTACTACTTTGGTCACCCAGTCAAAGAAATCTATTAGATTCGTCTGACACGACCTTCCCATCGTGAATCCATGCTGCCTTGGGTCCTGTGCCCCACTGGCCTCTAGGTACTCAACAATTCTTTCCTTCAGAAGTGATTCCATCATTTTTACCTACCACTGAGGTCAAACTAACTGGTCTGTAGTTTCCTGCCTCTGTCCTGCTCCCACTTTTGTGAAGAGGAATCACATCCGCCCTCCTCCAGTCCTCAGGTACCACTCCATCCTCCCATGATTTGTTAAAGAGAGTAGTCAGGTGTCATTAGTTCTACCCTTAGTTCTTTTAGAATTCTTGGGTGAATCCCATCAGGCCCCATTGCTTTGTCCACCTTCAATTTTATTAGTTCTTTCAGAACCCTTTCTTCTGTAAATGGACTGGTATCGACCCCTGTCTTCAGAGTGTTTCTCTTGTTTGGTTTAGGTACCTCCCCCTCCTCTTCCTTTGTGTAATTACCTACTGCAAGAGCCCTCTCGAAGTAAGATCTAGCGCCGGACACAGAATTGGTGACTGACGAAGGCCAATGCCTTGAAAGGAGGGTGACAGACGAAGACCCACCATTGGAGGTTGAACCCTAGTCAAGCAGACTGGCTGAGGACCCATGGGGACTAAGGTCCCGAGTGTCAGGGGCTGGGGATAAAGTCTGCTGCCCTGAGGAGCCGCTGCCTGTGACAGCAATGAGGACAGGCGGCTGTACCACTGGCAACCCAGAGGGAGTAAGGGCTGCTGAGGAAGGAGGGACCGACCATAATAGAAGGAAGACCCAGAGGCAGAAGCCTTTCTATACGGCGCAAGAGGCTGACTCAGGACGGTCCCAATGCTTGTGCTTCCCGCTAGACGACTTTTCCTTCTGGGACAAAGAAGATGATGCCCCAGAGCCTAAGGAAGTGGAAGAATTTTTAGCCTGAACCTTCTCCATCACTGTGAGTTTCTGCTGAAGAAGGAGACTCTGGAGGGTCTTCAAGAGGCGTCTCTGTGTGGACTGGTTAAAGTCCTGGCAGTGCATGCAGGCCTTGGTGTCATGGTTAGGGCCTAAGCAGAGCACGCAGGAAGACCATCTTTGGTGAGTATCTGCTTGCCACAGGCACACTTCATAGGCCGGTCAGAAGATGAGGCTGGAGTAGAAGACATAAGCGATCTGGCGAGGAACACTGAAAAATAATGTTAAGACCAAGTAAGAAACAGAAAATAAATCCTGGATAAATACGAAGAAAATGGCGGTCAACTGAAGCAGGCATCCATGGAAGTCGTACTTGTGTAGGTCAACGGCGGGAAAAGAACTGATGTAGGTCTGGGGGACCACTCCCTTTATAGGATAGTTGGACATCAGCAGGGAGCGGCCCCCAGTGATAGATTGCTAGCTAGAAGTTTTCTGTGTGGTCCTGTCACCTGGTAGCTTCAGTCCTACTGGTGTTGCCTGCTGCAAGAGCCCCCACGAAGTAAGATCGCAGTGTTCTATGTCCAAAACAATGCCTCACCCTTGTCTGCATGCTCTGGATAATACATGGGAAAGTATATGGTCTGATTTAATGTAAAATCAGAGACTGAGCTGGGGCTGTGGGCACTGAATATAGTAACCCTAATGCTGTAGCGATGGGCCAGTCTTTCCCAAATGAGTACTACTTCTGCAGAGCTACTGTAACTGCTCCACCTCCGGCCTGTGAATCTGGATCACAATGCAAACCCTGGTCTCCTATCACTCTGTCTGTCTGTCCCTTCTACCTGGGCAGACACACCGCTGAAGATCAAACCTGAGATCCTGTATACCAGTGGCAGCAACAATAACCATTCACCTGAAGGGAAAATCCCCTAGCTGTGAGGTTAGAGAGCAATTTTAACTTCAAACACTAGCCACCTCATGGACCACCACTGGAGGTCTCCAGTTGTTAAGATTACTCAGCATGCTTTGTGCTTATTCATAGGTTTACTCCTAGATGGCATTGCTTTGCACAGACTGCATTTTTCACATACAATGGCTGACACCACCACTGGACTGGTAGTCATATTTCAACAAATAACTGCTCAAGGTAGACAATTCTCCACTGCAGGTCCGGAGAATAGGAGTATTGGGGAGGTAGCTAAACCACAAGCATCTATCAATTAACAAACAAATGAGGGAAGGGAAATGAATGCATTAAAGGCAATACAATCTTTGCTTAAATATAGTGATTTAAAAAAAGTTTGATACAGTCCATCTTTAATGGAGTCAACTTGGCTACTTAGATGATGAATGCTCGTTATTGGTCATTCCCAGCCAGCAGTAAATCACTAGGAAGGAAGAATCAAGAAAATGCTAGGAAGAAAAAGACAATATGTCCAGTAACGATGTCACAGTATCAGATTATGACAGTATGGTAAACATGACACGTAATACCCTGGTTACTGTGAATACTGTGGTATTCGTAGTCATTTTTTGTACAAAACTGGTCTCTTCAAGATCATGTATCAGGAAGAGTTGGCAAAGAAAAAAAAAAAAAAAGGACAATTGTTACTAAAAATACTCTTAAAAATTAATTGAAAAGCCTGAAAATTGCTATACACCATGAACCAAAGTTGCTACAAAACCGTGATGCTGTGACATCCTAATGCCCGGCATGTTCATCTCCTGCCATCCTGGTAATGGCAAGCATTCAGTATTAGGATAAATAATTGTAGGACTTGGTCATGATGAAGAAAGGCAATACTGGAAGGCTCTGGACCCACTTATGCTACTTTGATATGTATGGCACATTCTACACCACGTCGATCTACACTACCTCCATGCATTCTTAACCCCACTTGCTCGTGCTTCGCTCTTCTGACTTTGGCATTTGTGATCTACGGAGCTATTTACACTACTTGTAGTACTACGGGTTAGCTGGTATGACCCCGTAGTTTTTTTTTTTTTTTTTAATTTATTTGAGCTGGGGTCTTCTCTCTCCACACCCCTGTGTTAAAAAGAAAGGTGGTGTGGGGGCAGAGACCTCAACTCAAACAAACTGATTAAAAAAAACAAACTACACAGCCATAACAACTGACAAAGTACCACAAGCTGGTACGTAAGTAGTACAAATGGGTCTGTAGGTCTTCTCTAAAGCAGAAACCAGTATAGTGGTGCTATAGCATAATGTACGCTTATTCCGTGGCATACCGCTATGCTATTTGCATGGGTTTGGAGTCCTGTAGTATCACCTGAAGGGGAACCCATGAGCTAGCAGAGATCTCTGGGATCCTGAGGCCACGTGAACCACCTTTTCCTCCCAAGTATGCTATTTCTGCTTTGAGGTCCATTCTGTGACTCTCCCTGCCCCAATGAATCAATTCATATACACTGCAACTCTAATCTCCATGAGAAACTGATCCAGCCCGAGTTTACAAGAAATGGAAATTACGTACTTACTGTAATTCTTGATCTTCTTGGACAAAGTCTCCACCACTCCTTCACATTAATGGGACTACGCCGGAGGCGCTAGACCCTGTGGGAGCCAAAAATCTTCAGGAGGGCTGGCGCCAGGATAGGACCATGTATGAGTGGCGCCGAGAGACTAGCTCATGCCATATAGGCTATCTCAGCATTGACCCTCCAACCTCCTCAGTACCTTTTCAACTGAGGAGGTGCAGCGCAAACTAACAAAAGAAAACCTAGCCCTAACATCCGGGCATGTGAAGGCCCGAATGACCCATGCAAGAAGGGCCAATTCAACAATGTCTTAACAGCCCGAACAACAAGGAAGTGAAGACCATCCCAGAATGAGTAAGCTCGGGGGATGGTGGGTGGGCGGGCATGTGAATGAATGGTGGAGACTTCATCCAAGAAGATAGTACAGTTACATAAGAACTTACCGTAACAGCAGATCTTCAAGAGGAGCTCTTGCAGCAAGCTATAACCATTAAGACTGATGCCGCAGGCATTATGACCCAACGGAAAACTCCTCAGCCAGCAGTATCCAGCAGGGACCACCCCTGACATCGGCTCCACCCCGTCAACCCTGGTACAAAAGGGGAGGACCCAGCTCCACCCCAGTTCCCCCGCCAAGACCCGCGAACGGGCCCTGACAAGAGAAGGAGGCGAAGCCTGAAGATGATGATCTGTACACTTTATCAGGGGATGGAGGGCAGGAAAGCTCCTCTCAAAGATCTACTGTTACGGTAAGTTCTTATGTAAATGTATTATCTTACTTCGAGAGGGAGCTCTTGCAGCAGGCTATAACCATTAGGACTGAATACCAAGCAGTCCTGCGCCAAGGAGGTGCCCAATCCCAGGAGGTGGCAGATGGTAAAGGCTAGAAACAGCAAGTTAAGACAAGAGTCCCTGAAGGACTGCCAGGCCGAAGCCGGCACGGTGTCTGGACGCTATGTCCAAGCTATAGTGCTTCATGAAAGTGTGCACAGAGTTCCAGGTAACAACTGCACATATGTCCCTAGTGGAGACATTCTGCAGAGCGGCATAGGAAACAGACTCCTCTGGTGGAGTGACCCTTAGCCAGTCCCGGAAGGGGTTTATTGTGCTTCTCACAGCAAAATACAATGCAGTGGACAAGCCACTTGGAGATAGTCTACTTGGACACCGGTTTACCCAAGTGTTGTAGCGCAAAGGCCATAAACAGTTGCTCGGATTTACAGTGAGTAGCTGTGCGCTCAAGGTAATACCTCAGCGCCCTGTGAACGTCCAGAGTGTGAAGGATAGCTTCTCCTCTATTAGAGGGTGAAGAGAAATAAACTGGAAGGTCAACCGACTGATTGAGGGTCAACTCCCGAGACCACTTCAGGAAGGAACTTAGGCTTCATTCTGAGGGAAACCCTTTCCCTATGAAAAATTAAATATGGCTCATTACACATCAGAGCCTGAAGCTCGGAAACTCTTCAAGCTGAAGTAACAGCAACTAAAAAACAAACCTTCCAATAAAGATAACGCAGCTCACAGTCAGCTGTGGGTTCAAACGGAGGGAGAGTAAGCCTCTACAACAAAAACAGGATGTCCCAGGGAGGGATAGGATCCCAAATGGGAGGTATCATGTGTAAAATCCCCCATAAAAAGATGCGGTCCACATCCAATTGGGCTAAGGTTTTGTCTCCCAAAAGGGTGTGATAAGCAGAAATGGCCCACATGTGCACCTTTATGGAGGAGTAGCTCAAGCCTTGTTGATATAAGAGGAGGAGATACTGCAATGCTGAGTTCACCGGACAGGTAAGGGGGGTCCAGACGGTGAGATGACACCCATAAGCAGAAACGCTTCCACTTCATAGCATAAGTGGAGCGAGTAGAGGGCTTCCTTGCTGATATGAGTACGTCCACCACCTCTTGGGATACCCCATACCTGAACTTTGCTACGTCCGAAGGAGCCAAGCATGAAGGTGCAAAGATCTGAGATCGGGATGGACCAGCGAGCCCCGATCCTGGGACAGTAACTGCGAGCATACTGGCAGCGGGATTGGAGGTTCCATGGACAACCGCTGAAGTAGTGGGAACCAAATCTGTCGAGGCCACAGAAGGGCAATTAGAATCATCTGAGCCCCTTCGGCCTGTATCTTCAAGATAACTCTCCGGACGAGAAGGAAGGCGTAAAGAAACCTCCCTACCCAACAAAGGGACAACGCGTCTGGCCAGAAAACACCAGGCACGGGCTCTTGCGAGCGGAAAACTGGCAGTTTGGCGTTGCATGGTGATGCAGAGAGGTCCAGCTCTGGACAACGCCATGTGTCGAACAGCTGGTCCACTACTGATTGCAGTAGCTCCCACTCGTGCGCCTAGGACTGAGACCTGCTCAAGATGTTGGCCAAGTCATTTAGGACGCCTGGAATGTGCACTGCGGACAGAGAGATGTGCCACTCCAGTGCCCAGTACCAGACTCTCATCACCTCCCTGCACAGGGGGTTAGAGTGAGTGCCCCCTTGCTTGTTAATATAGAAGACGACTGCTATGTTGTCCGTCTGAACAAGAAGAGAGCCTGGGACGAGGTCCTCTTGAAAGGCATGTAGCACATTGAGGACCACTCGCATCTCCAAGACGCTGATGTGGAGTTCGTGCTCCATGGGGGTCCAGGTACCCTGTGTTTGGCAGGCTCCCAGGTGCGCCCCCCCCAACCCAAATCCAAGACATCCGTTGTAAGAGTCTGATTCGGAGGCTTCGGATGGAAAGGGACCCCTTTTTCCAAATTTATCGGGTCCAACCACCAAAGAAGCATCCTCTTTACTGGCTCTGTGACTCTGACCATGTGGTCTACGTCGTCTGAGCATTGATCCCACTGCACCCTGAGCATCCATTGTGGGATTCTCATGTGGAGGTGGGCCACAGGAGTGATGAGAATGGCCACCGCCATGTGCCCCAGAAGTCTGAGGAAGGTCCTGGCCTGGACCTGAGGGGTTACTAAGACCGATCTGGCAATCTCCTGCAAGCGATTGCCCCTCTCTGGGGGTAGAAAAGCCATGCCCTGGACCAATTCCAGGACTGCTCCTATGAAGACGAGCCTTTGGCTGGGCTCTGGGGAAGACTTGGGAAGATTCAGGGTGATCTCGGAATAGAGACCTTGAAGAAAGCATGACCTTGACAGGGCCGCAAACAGCCAATCACCTAGGTAAGGGAAGACGCAATGTCCCTGGTGCCTTAGAGCCACAGCCACTACTGCCAAGCATTTTGTGAAGTCTTGAGGTGCATAGGAGAGGCCAAACGGGAGAACCCGAAACTGATAATGCTCCCCCTGGAAGTGGAACCTCAGGTACTTCCTGTGAGGGGGAAAGACCCCGATGTGCATGTACGAATCTTGCATGTCTAGGGAGCAGAGCTAGTCTCCCTGATGCAGCAGAGGACGCAGTCCTGGAAGAGTCACCATCCGGAACCTTCTGTACTCTATATAATAGTTTAAAGAGCGGAGGTCCACAATGGGACGAAGGTCTTGTGTCTTTTTTGGAACCAGGAAGAAATGGGAGTAATGCCCTTTCCCCCGCGGCTGCAGAGGGACTGGCTCTATCGCCCTTTTCCACAAGAGGGCCTGAATCTCTCCTTCTATGAGTGGAATGTGAGAAGGAGGATATCTCGAGGACCTTGGTGGGGTGTCTGGGGGGGATCTCAGTGAACTCCAGCATATGTCCCCTCCTTATGATATCGAGGACCCACTGGTTCACAGTGATAGAGCTCCAGCCCTTCAGATGAAGGGAGAAGTGACCCCCCTACCGCCTCCCCTGAAGCCTCCTCCGGAGGCGGAGGGTCGGGAGGGAGTCACTGGGTGGAACTGGGAGTGGGCAGAGAGGCCTGGGAGGACTTGGGGCCACGAAAAGGAGCGTCTCCAGGCTGCTGGTTGCTGGCTCTCCTTTTAAAGCCACCTCTCTGGTCCTGTTGGTTGCCACGGGCTTGGGCACCTGAGGGATTCCGAAGGGCCGCTTCCTTGCTTTCTTCTGGTCTCCTCTGTACATCTGACGGACAGACAGACCGACCAGATAGATTTTCCCGACTCCTGGAGACGAGAGATGAGCGCCTCGGACTCCTGCCCAAACAAAACAGAACCCTGGAATGTGAGGTCCTGGATCCCAGACTGCAGGTCTTGGTGAAAGCCTGAGACTCTCAACCAAGCGTGGCGCTGGAGACAGACCCCTGATGCTGCCACTCTGGCTGTCAGGAGTCTGCAGTGTCGCATTTAGGCACGGAGAACACGATTTCACGTCCGAGTCTCGACTTTCAAGGACATCCAGAATCTCTGTCTTTTGGGCGAAGTATGGCAGGGCATTCATAAGCTGTTGTCCCCATTCCCAGAGCGCATTCTGGTACTGAACCATATGCGTCAGGAAATTAAGGGACCTAATGGAGCAAGTGGAGCCAGAATAAACCTTCTTGCCCACCTGGTCCAAATAGCGAGACTCTGGGTCAGGAGGCTGTGAGCTGAGGTGCTTCGGCTGCGTGGACTTATCATGGGCAGCTGTAATCACGGAAGAGTCTGCCTGAGGGTGCTCAGCCAGTAAAGGCTCGTCCCTCAGGGCTCTGTACAGCCTATCCGACGTTTTAGGAACTGCCGGGACTGAAGCTGGAAGCTTCCAGGTAATCCTGGTGAGATCCTGGAAGGTGTCCACTAAAGGAGGCACCACGAGAGGTTTGGGCTCCTTTTGCCTCAAGTATTTGGCTAGTCAACGGCGTTCCGGATCCAGGTCCTCCGTATCCCATTCATTGGAGGCCTGGATGTGCCTCATAATGTCCATAAAGGTTGGATCAGGAGGAGGCGAGCGGGGCTAGTCCTATTCTCCTGGGGAATCCCCATCCCAGAGAGGGAAGAAGAAGAGGGCAACAGACTAATAGGTGACGAGTAGCCGTACCTGCCCCTATGATTAACCCCGCTCGAACACTGGTGGCTCACCGACCAATGTTGGTCTGAGGACTGACGATGGAGCGATGACTGATGCCGGTCTGGGGACCAATGTCGGGAGCGGGCCCGCCCACTGGAACAGGAATGGCTTCTAGTATGAGACCTAAACCGGCGATGGCTACCTGACCTCGGTGAGCGCAGGTGTCGGTCTGCGGACAGAGATTGGGAACAGGCCCTGGAGGGTGAGTGAGGCAACGGCCTCTCAGAGGTCTTCAGCAAAGGAACACCCTCCAGTTGAGGTTTACCCAATGGGTCCAGAACCAAAACGAAATGCTGAGGCCGCTGTCCCCAGAAAAGGGACCTCTGAAATGTCTGGCCCTGAGGGGGAGCCTCCTGGAGAGTCCCGAGGGGAGGAGGACTTGGGAGATATAGACGCTATCCCTTGACCGGCAGAGTCGGGATCCTTCGCCCCTTCTACCGGCGTCGGTACTGTGACCGACAATGTTTTCTCGTGGTTGGGGCGTGTGTAACCTCAGATACCAGGGGCTTGTCTCATCGGGTGAAGCCAGGACCTTGGCGGGCAGGGCCACGGCTTCTGCTTCCGAGGCCCTAGGGGTGACTTTGAGCAGCGTCACCTTGGGCCTGTGCTTTTTTTGCAGGAGCGGAATCCTTCTTGGAGTGCTGCTCTCCAGAGCCTGAGGAAGAGTGGGGCTTCTTAGGGGAGGACCAAGAGCGGGACCTGGACCGGTGGTGGGACCGACTACGGTCCTTGTCTCGGGACCGTCTGGATTTCTCTTTGTGCTTGGCCTTCTCCCCGGAGGTGTGCAGGTCCATCTTCTGCTACAGAAAGAACGCCTTGACAGCCTTCAAATGGCGAATCCTAGTTCTACTTGTGAAGCCCTGGCAGGTGTAACAGGCCGCGGTGTCGTGGTTAGGCCCCAGGCAAAAGACACACTTAGTGTGGCTGTCTTTGGATGGAATCCGACAGCCGCAGCTGCACTTGTTGTGATGGGGTCCCAAGGAGGAGACCAATGACGGGGATGACATGTGTCGGTACTGAAGAAAACGTTGAGGTAGAAGTGAAAAAGGCGAAAAAACTAAGTTTTATTGCTGGTAGCTGGCAAGCTAAGAACTTTCCAATGTGCGTGGGTCGCGGCAGGAAAAGAACTGGGGTGGAGCTGGGTCTGCCCCCATTTGTACCGAAGCCGAGTCGGGGGGCGGTCCCTGCTGGATACTGCAGGCTGAGAAGTTTTCCGGTGGGTCCTAATGCCTGTGGCGTTAGTCCTAATGGTTATAGCCTGCTGCAAGAGCTCCCACTTGAAGTAAGATTAAATATTACGGTAAGTACGTAATTTCTGCATCTTCCTGGAATAAAAGTCTCCACCACTCATTCACAGTAATGGGAGAGTACCGAGCTCCAACTCGCCGCCCTGCAGATGTCTGCAACTGGTACATTACAAATTTCCTCCAGGAAAGCTGCAACCGCTCCGGTAGAGTGATGCGAACCCGGCCTTCCAACTTGACCTGTGTCACAGATTAGTAGTGCCAAAGACATGCTACTAACCAAGCAGTAAACATCTCATGACAACAGGCTGACCCAGCTGAGGCATGCTAGAAGACACAATAGTTGCTCGGATGCGTATCTTTTCATTCTGTCGATGCAGAATCACAGAACCCTCTTAACATCCAGAGAAATAAAGGGAGTGCTCTCCTTCATTCTGGAGTTAACGAACTAAGTAGGGAGAAGCAAAACTTGACTAACAGTAACTGAGCCAGTGACATGCTGTCTACTGGCTCAGACTGACCGAAAACGCGCAGAGGTGTACCTTCACTGCCGAGTACTGCAGACCTGCATTCGACAGGTCCAAGAGGCACCCCAAGACCTTACTTGGTGGGCAACCTAAGGGTCCAGGCAGGACTTGCACACCAGATGGAGAAGGAATTCCACTTAACCGCATCAGCCCTCCTGGTGGAAGGCCTATGCACGGCTTAGATGATGTCTGCGATGGTCTGGGAAACCTAATACTTGCCCACTTTCATTTCCTCCGGAGCCCAGCATGGAGATGAAGGGAGTGCAGGCTAGGATGGACTAAAGTCCGTGTGTCAGAGGGTCCGCTTATAGAGGGAGTCACCTCGGGGGAACTTCTGATAGAGTATAGATCAATGCAAATCCTATCTGCTGAGGCCAGTCTGGGATGATGAGAATCATCCTGCTCCCGTGCCTACAACCTGAGCAGCACCCTCTGAATTCAGGGAAGAGGAGAAAAATGTACGGGGAGCATCTTGTTTATTGCAGTGAATACACCCTGACAGAAAACACCAGGGTCTGGATTTCTAAAGCAGGATAGAGGCAGTTTTGTGTTGACAGGGGACGCAAAAAGGACCAGGTCCGAACTGCCCCACTCGTCGAAAGCGACTGCACAAAATCTGAACTGACGCAACGTGCTTGAGTTACCACTGTTACAACCTCACGGCCTTCCTGCAGAGAGGGTAGGAGGACGCCCCACCTTGCTTGCTGATGTAGCACATCACAGCTTTGCTGTCCATCCAAAGTAGGATCACTTCATTGCAAAGGGCATCCCTTTAGGACTTTGCTTATAAGATAGCTCTCATCTCTAAGATATTTATGACAAGATGAGGTTCCTCCTGGCTCCACACTTGAGTATGGAGGTCTTGACAGTGAGCCCCCCACGAGAGATTTTGTTGAAAGCTCTGTCGTCTTGTACGGAGGATAGCGGATGCATGGTCAGAGACCACTACTTGCTGCGGAGGACGCAGAGTCCCAGCATCCGCGCAACCAAAAGGGGCTCAAATAGTCTTGTTTTCCATGATGTAACGAGCCACATGGCATGCCTTTAGGCATTCCTGCCCCTGATGGGGCCTCTGAGCTGGCGGCCTGCAACACGGCTAATTGCTTACTCTAGCTGCTGCTGCCCACTGCTTCATCTCCTGCCTGAAGCTTATTGACTGGTGTCCCGAAGGCATTCCTGCCCCCGACTGGGCCTCTGAGCTGGTGGCCTGCACCACGGCTAACTGCTCACTTTAGCCACTGCCACCCGCCTATTCATCTCCTGCCTGAAGCTTCCTGACCGGAGTCAGGAAGGTAACGATTACACAGTGCCGCTGTTTACAGCTTAAATTGAAATACAACGCCTTTTGGCAGCCTCTCCCTGGTTTGCTGTCTGCACTGCAGCTGCATGCTCATTGGTGCTCGGTGAAATAGCCTCCAATTGTATTCCTACAGCAGAATACTGGTCTTAACGCTTGGGTTATGCCTGCTTGAAGAAAATCCTAGCCTGTTTCAACCTGCTGCTGCACCTTGTGTGGATTTTCCTTATATTAAGACTTTAAGCCTAGATTTTGAACTACTGGATACCTTGTATCTTAACAGTAGTTTGGCATTTAATAGCACAGTAAAAGCCTAATTTGGGATTTAATTTTTTAGACTTTACCACTGCATCTGCCAGTAATTAGCCCCTGTGAAAGCTAAATCATTGGATTTTTAGTCTACAACTTAAACTTGCCATGGGACAAATCTAAATCCTGACAATTTTATCAATTCTGACCAAAAGCTGAAGTAGGTACAACTTAAAACAGCATTTCGATAACCTGGGATAATTTTAATCCTTTGATTATAATTAAATTCTCAATCCTACAACTCCTTTGATTATAATTTAACTCAATCTTACAACTGACGTGCATTTGCCAATAGTTAGCACTGTGTAAATTAAATTATAAGCACTGTGTAATTTCTTTTTACCTACAGCCTACTTACACTTTTACTGTGGTTAATACTGTGCTGAATGCTTATCTGAAACCTAGCTCTTTCCATGTACATTTTGGTAACTGAACCCTGCTGCTTAATCTTTGTTTGAGGTGAGCTCTTTCTCCTACCTTCCTCGTACCCAATCTCTACTTTCTCCCAACCACCCTCTGTGCAAGCTCAAAACACACTTAATCCTTTTTCTCTCTTACTGTTTCTTTCCATCTTCTCACCCCCCACCCCAGTCCTTGTCTACTGGCTGCAATTAAGTTGAACTGCTAAGCCCTCCTACCAATTTGGCCCTGGCGCCAGCTCCAGCCCATACAGAACGTTATCTTTATCTACACCCTCTGCTACATGCCCACAGTTCCTTCTTAACGTGATTTCTTTCTTTCTTATCCCCCTTAGGCATTCTTGTCCCCCATCGGGCCTCTGAGCTGGTGGCCTGCAGCACGGCTAATTACTTGCTCTAGCCGCTGCCGCCCGCCTCTTCATCTCCTGCCTGAAGCTTCCTGACCGGAGTCCCCAAGGTAATGATACACAGCGCCGCTGTTTACAGCCTAAATTGAAATTCAGCGGCTTTCGACAGCTTCTCCCTGGTTTGCTGCTTGCACCGCGGCTGCACAATCATTGGTGCTTGGTGAAATAGCCTCCAGCTGTATTCCTGCACCAGAATCCTGGTGGCTACGCTCGAATTCTGCCTGCTTGAAGAAAATCCTAGCTTATTTCAACCTGCTGCTGTACCTTGTGTGGATTTTCACTCCCCCAGCCTCCCCCGCCCACGCCACTCTTTAAATCTGCTTCCCCCCAAGACTGACTGCTCCCCAGCTCTGCCGGTTAAGTCTGGACAGTCGGTGGGCGGCTCAGATCCCTTAAAGCTGTACCACGCCAATAAGCAAGAACCGGGCTAGGTCAAAATTGGCCCCTGAAATATACTCTACTCCCTACTGTTGAATCCTTCCTTTGGGTAAATTAACCATGCTGCCCCATGCTAACTGACTAATTTCCCTGGTGTTTGCATATCTTCTACTACCTACTCCTCTGCTTAATGACATCAGTGGTAACGAACGGGGTAAAAATCCATCTTGTAGGCTGTATGGGCTTTGCTGCGAGTCCTGTGGTCAATGCCTCATCTACTGTCTACTGTAGTAAAACTGTCTCTTTGGTTGTCACCTGATGTGGTACTTGTGTACCTAAAATATATTTACGGTGTCCTATTACTACCCTTGTACCACCAGTGAATGTCTGTAACACTGGTCGCTCTATAAGCCATTTTGTATGAACCATATCATTGTATTGTATTGTTGTTGTGTTGTTCCCATGACGAGGAGCCTTTGTAAATGAGTCCTTGACTCAAAGGTCTGTAAAACCGATACTCTAAATAAATGGGACCCCACACTCCACGTCTGCACCAGCACTCTCAACAATTGATGGCTGCCAGCATGTAGGCTCTCTGTGCCCGTCTCCCTTATGCAACTACTACCCCATCCCTCCCCCTCCCATAACCACAACTCCAGTCGCCTGCAAATCCGGAAGACAACTCTTCGCTCATGGCCACAGATCACGCTCCCTTAAGCAATTTATGCTTCTGGCTACCAGGGTAGCCTGGTTACTATTGCTACTTTCAGGCAACATTCATCCAAACCCTGGCCCCAGAAATAGCGATGCTGGGCAATCTGAGCATACTCACAAGATCGCCATTGCCTCTGTCAACATCTGCAGCCTCCTGCCAAACTGGACCTGCTGCAAGCATGGGTAGCTCAACATAACCCTGATGTCCTGTCCGTGGCTGAAATATGGCTTACGTCTAGGACTGCAGACAAGAAGTCCAACTTCAAGGTTACACCCCCTTCCGTCTCAACAGGCCAGGCAAAAAGGGTGGTAGCTACATAATTTATATAAAGAAAAAAATCACCTTCAGGCCATAGCTCTACCTCAATTAAAAACTGGGAAAAACGTGCAAATACTCTCCATGAGGCTAACTACAGGAACTCAGGGTAAGGGCCTTACACTAATCTCAG
The DNA here is from genome assembly GCA_016271365.2 of Neoceratodus forsteri. Taxonomy (NCBI): domain Eukaryota; kingdom Metazoa; phylum Chordata; order Ceratodontiformes; family Ceratodontidae; genus Neoceratodus; species Neoceratodus forsteri. The sequence continues at coordinate 444,547,778 of JADMNL010000023.1, forward strand.
TTTGCATTCCTCCTAGGGAGCAAGCTGAGGTTTTTAAAGAACTACATGAACACCTGGCCGACCTTCGTTCTAATACCGAAGTCATTGTTCTGGGTGATTTCAACATAAATTGGTCTCTGCCACATTTGAAGACGCGATCTCCTGAGTCAGCATCCACCAATTAGTGGACCTACCCGCTCGAACAAACTATAGAACGGGAACCAGCACTTTATTAGACTGGGTATTAACAAACCACCCAGAGCGGATCTCGTGCTTAAAAGTGCTCCGGATTCTTTAAGCGACCACTCCCCCATTATCTTTAATTGGACAAACAAGGCTCCTAAACCATTTGCAAAAGCAATAATGTCCCATATGCTAAACAAGGGGCAATTAGGACTCCTCAAACAGCACCCCCAACAACAGTGCTGATCCCCTGTCCTCACTACTAAGGATGTTGATGCTGCATTGGATAAATTCACTGAAATTGTCAATTCTGCCTGTGATAACTTTGCCCCTATAACTAAAAGGAAGGTCAACGGATCCCATAAAACCTGTGTAACCCCATACCTCCATGACCAGATGCGCGCCAGAGACCACTTGTGGCACAAGTACAAAAGTATTCTCTCACCTAATGATCTGCAAAACTATAAGGCTGCAAGGAACAAATGTACTCAAGCTGTCCACCAGGCTAAGGCCAACTGCTTCAGGTCTGAGTTAAACTCCTCCTGGGGGGATAGTCGTAAATTCTGGCAAAACATTAATGTGATCACTGGGAAACAGGATAATATGGCACCTACAATGTTGAGTCATGATGGGTTCATTACACAGGACCCCAAGACCATTGCCGACGTCTTTAATAAAGCATTTACTGATCCCAGTGCTGTGCTCCCTGACTACCTAAACCCAGCTAAAGAGAACTTCTTAAAACCACCACACATTCTACCTCCAAAATATGCTCCTCTGTTCTACCTCAAAGTAATATTTAAGGTAGAGGCAAAAAAAAAATACCTCTCAAATGTACTTGGGAAGACCAGGCATAGTGCTGAGGGCTTGGACTTGAAACTAATATCCCTTACCGTTGATGAACTGCTGACACTCCTAACAAAAATCATCACCCTCTCCCTCATCTCAGGTAAATTCCCTATGCTGTGGAAAGCAGCAGTTATAACCCCGGTTTACAAAAGTGGAAGTAGGAAAAGTCACATGAACTATAGACCAATTTCTAATTTCACTCCAATCTCCAAAGCCCTGGAGAGGACAGTGTACGATCAACACGTAGATTACCTCAATAAATATCAACTGCAATGCAAACAGCAACATGGCTTCAGAAAACTCCACAGCACTACTACAGCACTGGTAGAGTTCACGGGGTACATGAATGATGCCTTCAATCATGGACACTGGGTGGGGGCTACCTTTACTGACCTAACCAAGGCCTTCGATACAGTCAACCATGACCTCCTCCTGTCCCAATCAGGAGTCATGGGTCTATCCCCCAACTCGCTGTGCTGGTTCAGGAGCTACCCAACAGGACCAGTACAGCGGGTTAAAATATCAAACACTCTCTCGGAATCCCAACACATGACTACAGGTGTTCCCCAAGGATCCATATTTAGGCCCACTACTTTTCAGCCTTTTCTTAAATCAACTTCCCCAAGCCTGTCAACATAAAATCCTTCTCTACGCACATGATGCAGTCGTATATACTAGTCACCCTGCAACTACGGCTACAGCAGGACTTTAAAAATGTTGAGGAGTGATTCGGTAATGCAAAGCTGCTCTTAAACTATAAAAAAAAAAAAAATGAAGACTATGCTTTTTGCCTCAACCCACAGTCGACAAGTCATCCATGATTAATATTTGAAACAAACAAAACAAAGCCATCGAAATGGTCCACAACTTTACATATCTTGGCATCACCCTAGAAAGCTCCCTCTCCTACTCTGCTCATGTTGACCATGTCGCCAAATGTGCTAACCGGAAGCTGGGTCAACTTTACAAACATAGGCACTGCCTCACTGAAACAGCCCTTCAGCTTGCCATTACCAGCTTGGTCTTCTCAATCATTGATTATGGCCTAGCCATTTACAGTGCGGCCCCTGACACCACCCTTAATCAGACTGCCACCACACTGAATAAAGCCTGCAGGCTAGCTCTTGGAGCACCACACCTAACTCATAGCTGTAACCTTTACTCGCAAACAGGTTGGCTAAACCTGGACAAGAGGATTCACTACCATGTCTGTCTCCTAGCCAAAAAAGCAGCCCCAAGTCTCCTACTTCCTGGCACCAGTACTATGCTCGGTTTGGTTGAATCAGCAAGACCGACTAGGGCATCAAACAATCTCTCCTACAAGGTCCCCTTCTGGTGCACCTCTCAAGGACAGAGATCGTTTGGATACCGGGCTCTGCTCTGGCTCAACTCCCTCCCAGCCGAGCTACTCTCCATCAACAAAACTGGCCTGTTCAAAACTGAACTTCGATCTCACCTGGCTGGTCAAATGGAATGCACCTGCTTCCCATGAACTCTTCTCCTTGTTATCGGACTCGTCAACCCTCCTAATTAAGCACTTCTCTACTCCCCAACTAGCAACTTAATACCTCTACTCCCTGCTCTTCCCAGTCTCCTGTCCCTCCCTCCCCTCACCGCCCCCTTCCTTCACTAGTCACCATGTCAATGGCCCACCTCTCTCCAAATTCCCTTCCTATGTTTTCAATGTCCTCAACCTTGACAAGGTAACCCAGATCCTATGGTTACTGCAACTCTCTCTACAACCCCTCCCCCCCCACTACTTCCTTTTACCTCACCCACTGACTACCACTTGTCTTTCTTTCTTATTTTGTTTCTTCAAATAACCTAGGTAACGTATTTATGTCAATGTTCAATGACTGTATTCTACTGTCTGTTACTCTGAACGATTGTTCCTGTATTGCCTCTACTGTATTTTACTGCTGTTCTCCTTCCGGACATAGCACCTTTGTAAATGAGCTCGTAGCTCAAAGGTTGTAATCCAAGACTTCAATAAATAAAAATAAGAAGATTAACTTTCTCCTGTCCTCTGGAATGAAAACTGATGCCCTGGAGGTATCCAAGAGGGCTCCTAAGAGGAGGAGCTGCTCGGAAGATGAAACTGGCACCTTCCCTGAAGCAGAAAACTCCCTGGAGAGAACTGAGCAGCTGTGGTGAATGCTTCCTGTGTCTCTTGCCCAGATGGGCTGGCTAGGAGCCAAAGTCCAGGAAATGAAGACTTGAATGCCAAGGTTTTAGTGAACTCCTCCCTGAACAGGTCCTTGTTTAACCAAGGTCAACAAATGGGCACATGCCATCTGTTATCTTGGAACCAGAAGCAATGGAAATAGGAACCTGTGTTCCATTCTGTTGTGGTACAACTTCTACTGTCCAGTTCCTGCAGAGGCACCATATCTCAGAAGCAAGAGAATGTGACTGAGAGGTGGACAGACTGGGCTGCGTCTGGGTGGAAGATCTGGGGAAATCTGCAAAATTGGGAGAGTATTCCTCTGGACAATCATGATGACCCATATATCTGCTGTAATGGATTCCACTGGTTGTAAAACCGAATTAGACTCCCCTCCCACCACCGAGAGGCATCCCCCTGAGACAGCTGAGGTGGGACCTGGGCTGGATCCGGAGAGGTTGGTACAGGGCGCTTTCGGGCCCTGTGCCCTCTACTGTATTCTCTTCATGGCTGAGGGGTTGTGTTCCTGATAAAGACACCTAGGCCTCTGCCTTGAAAGGACTGCTTGTTATGAGAATGTCAATGATTCCTGTTCCTCTGAGAGGCAGCAGGCGCCGCTTCTGTTGTTTAAATGGCAGCCCTATTATTCTGAGTGGCCTCCAGAGAGCCGAACAGATAAGCATCATCAAGGAGATGTTAACCACCTGTTGCCAGAGGCAGCTGCCCTAGAGGCAGAGTCGTAGGCGTCCATAAATGCTTTCAGCTGATTACTGGGCTATATGCCCCTAGCAATGGAGTGTTAGATTTCGGAAGGCTCTCAACCATTACATTGAGTGTGTTCCACAGGGTGTACGCATACTGAGGAATGTAGGAACTCAAGACGTAGAAGTCTGCTTTGGTCCACAGATGAAGACTGAAATGTTATGGTGGACCCCATATCCCTTAGGAAAAAAACAAAAAGATCTTCCATGACACCGATACACAAGGCTTGCATTCCAGCCCATAAAATTAGTCATCCGCTGCATCTTTGACAAAGCAAAATAGGGCGACACTCATCCAGATCCACTTCTACCCCAGAATAGCCCCCACCTGGATCGGCAAAGAGTTCAACACCACATGCGGTGACAGCACCACACAATGCCACATATGGTGCTGGCACCACACCCAGTGCCAGAGCTGCTGCTGGATCTAGACCTGAAGAAAAAGGGGGAGAAGGAAAGTGGTATCTGTGCCGGCCCCTGCAGGGAAAAAGGAGAAGAGGGTAGGCGCGAGGAGTCTGCGTCGATAGCGCTGGCACACGAGAGGGCACCGTGCACATCCTGGCCCGACTAACCTGGCCACGGTCCAGCGGCTCCGAGGCCCCGGAACCGGGTCCACAGGCCCGGACAACTGGGCATACACCATACCACAGCTCTAAAAGAGTGGCCCAGAGGTGAAACTGCTCACTGGGATCCCATCGAGGACAGAGATGGGATCCGGTGTTGAGGATCACGGCCGTTAAGGGCAGAGCCACAGAGGAACCCACCGGAGTCAGTTCAGGCCTACTGCTCTCTTCACCACCAACCCCCGCGCAGACACACCAGAGGGCGACCTCAAGCAGTACCGATTCTTCTTCCACCAACAGGAGGAAGAAGAGCTTGAGGTGAAGCGGAGCCGAACAGGACAGCTACTTTTGTGCTTCGGGCGCACTGTCTCCCCCCCCCCCCCTTCGCAAAGGGCGGCAGACTGGACACAGCCCCACTGCCATCACAGCGTTCAAATGAAGTCTCCCTACTGTCACCACTACCGTCTAAGGTAGATTCCGTTGATGGCAGGCTGAGAATTTCATTTTTTTTTTTTTTTTTTTTTTAAAATAGAGCACTACAAATGGTAAGTTAATTGAATGCTGAATGGCTACAGCTGCTGTTGTATATACAAAGACTTGACTCCCGGTAGGCGAGCGTCGTTGTCACTGACGCGCACTCTTACGGTGGGAGAAAAGGAACTGAGGCGGTTGGAGGGTTGATGCCGAGACAGCCTATACGGCGCTAGTCTTGCAGTGTTGCATATGAGTGGTCCTATCCCAGCGCCAGCCCTCCTTAAGATTTGTGGCTCCTATGGGGTCCTAGTACCTCCAGCATAGTCCCATTAGTGTGAATGAGTGGTGGAGAATTTTAGTCCAGGAAGATTCAACACTCCCACCTTGCACCACTTCCTTTGGGAGTTTGTTCCATTGGTTATCGCTCTTTTAAGGTGGAAATAAAAAATGCTTTAATAAAAGATCAAAATGTGTTCGGGCCAAATTAACCCTTGCATGGCTGCGAACTGATGGATCAGTCCAAAATTCGTATACATTTTAATTGTCAGCAGCCTGAGGGTTAAACAATAAGGCATGCCAGTGTGTGTGTGTGGTGCTGGGGGATAACATCATGTCTCAAGTGTGTTGTGATGCACAAAGCTACATACCTCATATCTCCAAACACCTGAGAAGTGACGCTTTCCCAGCAACACATGTCCTGAAATGCCTTAAGATTATAAGATGGGCCTACTGATTTGTTGGTGGTCATAAGTAGGCTGTTTTGTGGGCAGCAATTTCACCTGGGAGGTTGTGCTGGGACAGCATCATGGGTGAAACTGGCTCTATACCAATCAGCTCTTAGCATTTTTCCTCTCCATTTTAGAATGAGCGCTTAACTCCATGCTGCTACATAGCCTCCCTGTCAAACCCATTCCTCAATGAGCTAGAACTGTGAAATTTCATGATACACACACACATGCTTAGAAAAAAATGCTTTACTTTTACCCCCCCCCAAAAAAAAGTCTCTCCAGTAAACAATGACTCGAGAAATGCGTAATAGCTACACAGTACAAAATACCTAAAAAGGACTGCTTAGCATGCTAAGGTGATGCAAAATAACAGGAGTCAGCAGTGATGATGGACGGTACTCAATTTTTACTCGGTAGTACGCTCTGATGAAAGAACTATTTTAAAGCTACCTTATAAGACTAAACTCTAAAACTACCTCTTCAAATATTCACAAGAACAAAAAAAGGCCATGCATAATTTTCTTGTGGCAGAAAGGCAGGTATCCCCAGCCTTGCAATCAGTAAGTTCTGATGTATACTAGGGGCGGACAAAAATAAAACCCAGCTTACACAGTTCTAAAGAAATGTTCCAGCTTCCTAGAAAAATAAATACATTTGGCATCAACATGATTTAAATCTCATAACATTACCCCAAATTAAAATGTTAGGAAATGTCATTATTTATTACTAATACGTGCTATTTATTGAGGGGAGATTAAGATTACGCCTGCCCTGAAGACATATACCGTAATTGGCAAAATAATTTCAGGGGCAACAGGTTGTGATGTCATACACACAGGATTACTGACCTCACAGTAGGAATAAGAAGCATCAACAGAACAAATCTAATGTAAAAAGATCCTGTTTTAATGAAAATGTCTTCAGTAATAAAAAAAAAAAAAAGAATATCCCAAGATTCTGATTTTTTAAGGAATTTTGTGCAAGAGATTTCTGTTGATACCAAGTGAATTTTTTATTTTTCTGAAACCCAGAAATTCTTTAAAAATATCCAACCAACGCCAGCCCGGTGGCGCTTAGGGTTGAGGCACTGGATGCCACACCTCGCACCACGCCAGAAATCCAGGTTCGGGAATGACCTTGGGGAGCCAGCAAGGGGCGGGTGTTGGAGCGGGATTTCCCCTCCAGGGGTGGATGCCTACTCCTCCGAGTCCTGCACCCATCAGGCAGAGGTCCCTGGCGGTGTGTGTGAGCGGCATTTAAGTCTGTGTGGGGTAGGTGCTGGCCGATCTGGCGCAGTCACACACGTGTACACAGTGACCTCAGATAGGGAGAAAATGCAAAAAAAAAAAAAAGACACTGTATATGGGGGGTGGGTGGGTAACCAACCAATCCCAGTGAGGCAAGCTGGAGTTTGCCCAACATTATCCCAGTTGTCCACAAGTTTGCATTTGATAAAGAAATTTGTTGTGGCATAGGTGTGGGGCTACACTCATGATGCCAGCAACCCAGGCTGGGCACATGCCTTGGTCATCAGGGGCCAGCCTGGGGGTACATCCCCAGAAAGTGCTTTCCTCCTCCAGGAAGGGGAGGCAGTGTGCTCCGCAATGCAAGCACCACCTGGGGATCCACAGACGGTAAAACAGTCGGAGTCACTGAGGTGGGGTGGGGAGATGGCACTTGGCAGCATGTGCGCAGCCCATCTGATGCGTCCCATCCCAAGGGCTGGGAAGACAACTGGAGAAGAAAAAAGAAAAAAAAAACGACTGCAGCAGGATAAAACTCTGCCCCTTGCAGCCCCTGCACTGACTACCCAGCATCCTCATCTGGATTTGTTTCCAGCGGGACATGGGCAATCCCATCAGCCCCACCATGGGGGACAGACCTTGAGAAGTTGAGTAACGGGGCTGGCCAGGGTGGGACAGGCCAGTGACCAGGTGCAAAAAAGAAACCATGATGAGAAATTAACTCTGTCAGATCGGAGTGTTTATGTATATCTGTTGGCCTTTTTTTTTCTTATTATTTACAATGGTCTGAATGGTTGCCACTTTTAACGAAAAACAACCTCATTTTTCAGGTAGAAAAACATTCTGTCATACCGTACCTCAAGGGCCCCTCCAAACTGTCAGCCTGGTAAGGTGCCTATGACATAGGTGTGTTATGTGCACATCTTCCCTTTAGCCGGATCAGCTTCCATTACAAATCAGACTTTGGTGGGTCAAAGTTCTGCTACAGGGTTAACAGATTAATGGATCCTGTACTTTCTTTTACATAGATCTATACCACTACAGTAACAGTTGCCTCTGTGGAAAGACCAGCTATGTGCGGAGTAAAGGTTATACTGCTCCTCCCCTCTCTACTGGATGAGAAGGGACCTAGGGGGGAAAAAAATCACAGTTCCAACTACACATATACATTCGAGGTAGTGTCTCTGTAGGGGTAAACACTTTTATTTCTTCATGTCCCGCTCGTCTCTCTCTGAAGCTCCATCTTCTTTGCCCTCCTTGCTGCGTTTGTTTTTCTTGTGCTTGTGGCGCCTGTGACTTTCCCCCTCTTCATTCTCATGCTGCTTCCTGGAACAGACAATTTGATACTTTCAGATTTAGCATAACTGAGCTGAAGCAATATTAATTTTTTACTGTAGAAGCATTTATTTTTTAATACTGGTTTCAATTCCATTATTACTGGCTTTTTTGTTAACTCGAGGGGTGTTTCTAATTTATACACTTAAGTACCATTTTAGAACTTGTATTCTACAGTTCATGTTTCTTTCAAACAGTTGCACAGTAGAACACGGATACATTGTAACAACAAAAATAGGTTACTGACCTGTAGCGTAGTTTTAGTAATGGTATATAGGTCACATCCAAGCTCTGATAGTTTCATTGGAACAATCTGATTTTACGGGCATCCTTAAACTAAGTTCCTCCCACCACACAGGTGGTGTATTTCCTGATTCCACCCCATGACATCAAATTTTTGCACGCTGGAAACAGGGATCCGTGTGTCACTTGCCAGGAGAGACTGGGTAGACTGTGTGGATGTGAATAATATACCACTCCTAGAACTACAGATCTTCTTTGAGACAGTCTCTTGCAGCAGGTCCTAACACATGGGAACCTTCTGCTGGAGGCACTTGTTTCCGGAAGACTTCTTGGCAGTCGTACCAGAGACCGCCCCCTCATACACCACATGACCAGGTCTGTGCACTATAAAAGACAGGATGGTCCAGATACTCCTCAGTTCTTTCTTTTCCGCGACCTGCACACATCTCTCCTGGAGATCGGCTCAGCAGTACCTTCACCTTTTAAATTTTTTTCTACCAACTTATGTTGTCGCTGACCATCTTTTCTAGATCGATGACAATGAAGATACTTGGAATTTTCTTAAGTATAATTACAACTTCAGCATCGCTGAAGGTGGCTTCTGCCCCCAAGTCGACAACTGCTTCTGCCACTCTCGTCAACGGTGGCTTTTGCCCTCACGTCGATGGTGGCATTTGCCATCTTGTCGACAATGGCTTAGGCCCTCTTGTGGACGATGGCTTCAGTCCTCTCCTTGCAGTGGGCTTCGGCCCTCTTGTTGTGGAGGGCTTTCGCCCTCGCAGTCAATGATGGACTCTCATCGATGGTGGCTCCTGAACCCTCTCATCGACACTGGCTTCGATAGGCTTCCCACTCTCATCGGGAAGGATTCATCCCCCTGGTCACTGTGGGTTTCAACCCTCACGTCGACAGTGACTTTGTGTCTTTTGTTGCTGATGACGTCTCACTGGGGAAGGTTTCATCCTTCTCCTCGATGAGGATCTGGACCCTCTTGTCCACAATGGACCCCTGAATAATCTGCGGGCATATACCCAGGTGCCCTTGCCTTTGGCCTCACTGTGGGCCTCCTCCTCGTCTCCCAACGGAGCGTGAGTTATGTGCTGCCTGACCAGTGGCTTTGGCTATGGGATGTCCTCGGTAATCCACACCTGGACCCTGTTTGGTCTTTCATTAAAACTCTGCCCTCATACTGGGTATACAGTTATTTCTTCTACTGCTTCAACATCACTGATGTCCTTGACAACTGAGAGACTGTTTTTCCAACAGTGCTGGCTCCTCTGAGTTGACTCTGCCAGCCTGCTGGGGTTGGCTTCCCCACCAGATTTCTTCTCTCCATTATTCCACTGGATTCTGACAGTCTCTCTTCGGAGCTCCGAGTTGGGACAACAGGGCACAGGTGGGCGTGCCTATTCTTGTGGCCTGGTGGCCCTCTATTGGGAGAGTGGCTACCTCTTGGTCCCATCCTGGTCTCCACCCATAGCTCTGCTGTACACTAGGCTCTGTCTACAGTTGTTGGGGTGGAGTTCCTTTTTTCTTGCTCAGGATTAGGGACCAGACTGGTTCTATCCTCTGGGGCCCAGGTGTAGGAGCTGCAAGCACCTAGGCACAAATTGGCTTATTATTTGGAGATGTCCTCACAGTGGTTATCCCGCCTCTTGGGGATGCTTCCACAGCCACTATACTTGCTGCTTGGAACCTCTGTTGGCTATGGTTTACATAACCTCTACTGTGAAAATATGTCTCACATGACTTTCTTGGTTGCATATGTCAGGCCTTTTGCTCCCGCCTTTCCGAGTTTTCTTCTTGATGCTTTCCGAGGTGTCTCTATGAGACCCACCGTCTCTGGTTGCACCATACTTTGGTGCATTCTATTTCATTTTTTGCATCAGAATTATTTTACGAATGTTCTTTTTCAGACCCCGTTGATATCTTGCAGGAGCCTCCTTAACATGGGTTCACTACCTTTAGTAGCCTTCCCCGCCTTTGATTCTCAGGTTGACGGGTGCTGTTCCGCTGGTTCCCTGCCTGAGACCGCCCACAGCCTGAAGGGCACTCAAATCCATGGTTATAGTATCTGTCCTGATGTCCAGCATCAAGACTTTTTTCTACTTGAATAATGCGGGTTATTGTCTGTGCATCCCCCTCCTCAAAGGTCGGGGTATGTTTTTTCTTTCCTTCCAGACAATGATTATGGTAGACCTTCACCCTATACTACAAAAGGCAGTGAAACCCCCATCCAGGACAGATTCTGCCACCAGAGTCTTCCAATAATACCGGGCCTTGATCTCTGTGATTCTTCGCAAAGTGGGCCTCTGTGATTCTTTCCTTTATATGCCTGGATGTTTTGCTTTTCAGAAACGTCATCCTCCTTGCAACGGTCAGTACTCCTACGTATGGTTCAAGTCTCTGGGTATGAACGTACACCTTTATGGCATACATTCAGTTGGAAATGCGTTCCCTCCTGTATCCCAATGGACATGCCTAGGCTAACTGGCTTCCCATTATCTGCCTACCAGAGGTGTCTCGGCCAGGCTTCGTCTGCTGACTTTTTGGGGATACTTGGCTGCGGCCATCCTAATCGATTACTTATCTCCAATAATACCTGAGGCTTTGTTCCAGGGCACTCTGGAATGATTGTGCCTTCAGAGATTTACCTGCAAATGGATGCCGGCCTCTTATCTCCAGCTATCAAATTTCTCAGTTTATGAAGGTGCCTGACCACTCTTACGTCGAATATCTCAACTCCAGAGGATGTGGGTATTCCTCTCAAAGGTCTAAAAACCTGCCAAGGTGTTTAACAGACTGGCGATGCCCATCTGCGCGTCTTTGTCTTGGAAAAGCCATTTTCTATGCTGTCCGTCAAAGAGTTGTGGTTAAGGATGGACGCAGAGTCAGATGTTGTCAGGTTAGGCCAAGCAAATGTTAGGCAAATTTATTGAAGCCAGCAGATAAAGCAAAGCAAATAAAAGGCAAACTGAACACGGCAAAAATAAACAGAAGCAAAATAAATATACATATAAATACACACTTCTCTAGAAACAGCTAGAACATAGCAGCAGGTCAGTCAACTGCCAACCTCTCCACCCAATATCTGAGGAGATACAGAAAAGCTGCTCCTTTTATCCAAGTGGGGGTCAGGTGATCCACCTGAAGCTCCGCCCACTGGCTTCAAGAAATCCTTAATTTATAAAATACCCATTATATTTACATACATTTCACAGCAAAAACCTTCTTGTGTTTTATTAATACACAAAATGCTGTTAATTCACTTTTTCATGCTTAATTTCTAATATTTTACAATATTTCCTTGTAGCAGGCTCCTCCTCTTGAACTAGCCACTAGAAAGTACTGTGCAACAGGGCCGGCTCTTAGTGACACTGAGAAGCTCAAGGAGGAGGAGGAGGTACTACAACCAGGATAGGTAATTTCTTTTCACATGCTTGTACTCCTTGCTACAGTTCATTATCTGTCAATGTACAGCAGTTAAGCAAAGAAACAATAAACCACAATTGTGTTTCTCACCATATGTTATTTAGGCAAACATTACTATTTCTGGTAGTCCTAGACAGAACCAACATGTAAAGAGTACAACAGTACTTTTCTTGGTAAAGTTTTACTGAATTCTTTCCATAAACCTCATTATTGTTTAGTATTTAAGCTGCATAGAAGTATAACTTCTAGCTCAAAAAGTGAAGTGACAACTGTGCACCTGAGGTCGCTTGTAACCTAAGTTTAAACTCCTGTATTAGGTTCCAAAACAGAGCAGAACAGTATCATTATGAAAAGTGCTCCTTGCACTACAGCACTTCTTCTGCACCTTGCCTACTCTGGGTTTAAAAAAAAAACCTCCAAAAGTGTTGAAGTGGAGGAGAAAGCATTCTGCCGCTGTATTGGACTGTATAAGTATTTATACTCCAGGACTTTGAAGCCCTACAGCCTAATTCAGAAATAATGGAGAGGAGTACGCTTTCCCTATGGTTTCTTCTCCTTAAATATTCCTAGCCTCTTACTTGCATTAGTACTGACACCTAGTCAGTCCAATACTATATTAGGTATCACTAGTTGTTATTTTTTTTTGGGGAGGTCTCAGGACAAGAGACCAATTCCTCTCTGGAGCCAAAAAGAAACACAGGGATAGTACAAAGAGCTTTCCCAGGTGGCCTAACTGGGAAAGGGGGAAACATTAAAGCATGATAGGATAGGTATATACAGTATAGAAGGTCCTGCTGCAGCAGACTTGAAGCAGGAGAAAGGAAGAAGGTTCCAGAAAACAAAATAGTCTTACTTCACCCTGTGACAGTCTCCTCCCCACTCAAGTGGAAACCAGGGGATGCAGTCTGTGGGTTTCCGTAACTACCAAGGCAATATACAGTCAGACACAGTATCAGATCTCTCCGAGGAGAGATGAAGCTTTAGCCCACCCACTCCCAAAGCTCCGCCTCGGGGTCCCTCATAAACAAGAGATCCAGAGAGAATTACAGAACTCTGGCATCTCTAAATCTATGTAGATTAATTTACCCCTAGGTCTGACTGCACATCAGCCCCAGAACGGGACAAGAAATCGACATTTCTATTAAGGGTCCCTGTCCTGTGTTTAACAATAAACTTGTATGGTTGCAGTGACAGGTACCAACGCATATGGCGGGGTTTTTTATCTTTAGTCATGTGCAACCAACAAAGTGGATTATGGTCAGTGATGACCTCAAACTGAGCACCCCATAGATACAACTTTAATGCCTCAACAGCCCATTTAATGGCTAGGCATTCTTTCTCTATGGTAGAGTAACGTGTCTCCCTTTCATGTAATTTACAAGTAATGTAAATTACAGGATGTTCCTCCCCCTCAAACATTTGTGATAAAACAGCCCCAATACCCATTTCTGACACGTCCGTCTGACCCATAAAGGGCAAAGAAAATTCCAGGCATCTTAGCACAGGTGAGCCACATAACTGCGCTTTTATGTTACAGATGGCTTCTTCACAGGTTGGGGTCCATTTTACTTTTGTGGGATGATACTTTTTGGTGAGATCTGTTAGGGGCATAGCTAGTGTGGCAAAGTTTGGAATGAATCACCGGTAGTACCCAGCTAGCCCCAAAAAGGATCTCACATGTTGTTTGGTCACTGGGTGGGGACTTTTGGCTATGGCATCGACTTTACCCACATCAGGCTTGATGTGACCACTGCCAATATAAAATCTGAGATATTTGGTTTCTGTCATCCCTATGGCACACTTAGTTGGATTAATCATTATGTTAGCCTGAGCGATGGCTTGTAATACAGCTTCAAGGTGCTGTAGGTGCTCCTCCCACATTTTGGTAAAAACCATATCATCATCAAGATAAGCGGCACAATAGGCCATATGTTGTTGTAATATATGGTCCATGTACTACTGAAACGTGGCGGGGGCACCATATAGTCCAAAAGGCATTGTATTAAAATGGAATAATCCAACAGGGGTTATGAAGGCAGTTTTCTCTTTTAATTCAGCAACCAGAGGAATCTGCCAATAGCCTTTAGTCAAGTCAAAGGCAGTAATATGTTTAGCATTCCCGGTCTGTCTATTATATCGTCTATCCTAGGCATAGGATAGGCATCAAACTTGGAGACTGTATTTAACTTTCTAAAGTCTAGACAGATTCTAATACCTCCTTCCTTTTATCTGACAATAACCGTAGGGAAAGCTCAGTCACTTCTAGATGGTTTAATAAGAACAGGTTGCTCACCTGTAACAGTAGTTCTAGGAGTTTATTTATTGTTTATTTAAGTCTAGGATTACAAGTACCTTTGAACCAAGGCTCTTTTACAAAGGTTCCACGTCATGGACAACATAATATAGAGGTACACAGTGGAGCAAAATACAATAAGAAAATAAAAGTGATTGCAGGTTTAGTGCAGATTTAAGAGATTTAAATACAGTTTTATAATATTACACGGAAGAATAGCCAGCCAGAGGCAGTTGTCAAGTAGAGCAAAGGTGCAGGAGGAGGAGGAGTGGGGAGAAAGGTTGAGTGCAGGGTGGGGGAATGGTGGAGGGGAGGGAGAGGAAGGAAGGCGGAGGTTGCGGGGGGGGGGGACGACACCACGGATTGGGCTGCTGGATGGGCTGAGGGGGTCCAGCTAGGTATGACAGTTGCAGGTGCTAGAGGCAGAGAGGTGGAGATGGAGCTTTGATTTGAATTGACCAAGAGTGGGAGTGGAGGAGATTTCAGTGTTAAGGCTATTCCACCAACAAGGAGCTTGATAGGCAAATGAGCACTGACCCTAGGAGGTTCTGCAGAATAGGACCAAGAGGCGATGAGATTCTGAGCCTCTTGTGTGATGGGGGTTACTACTAGGGTTGAGGAGAGATAGGACCCCAGTGGGTGCCAGGCCCATAATGTTCTTCTTAACCATGGTGCAGGTTTGGTATTTTATACGATTGGAGAGTTGCAGCCAGCCAGATTGAGCGTAGAGGTCACAGGTGTGGGTTAGGCGGTGGGTTCCAATAATAAGACTACATGCTTTGTTGAGCGAGGTGGAGATATGTCTGAGGGCAGTAAAGGTGGCCAAGCCGTAAATGATGAGGCCAGAGTCTATGATGGAGACAACTGAGCTTTGCACAGCAAGGCGGCAGGAGTTAAGCTGGACCTATGCCTATAGAGAAGGCCAAGAGGCATGTTGGCAGCTTTAGCGACATTGTCAATGTGGGACACGTAAGACAGGTTACTGTCAATGGTGATCCCTAAGTATCTGAAGATAAGAACCTGTTGAAGGACTGAGCCATGATGGTTTGATATGATCGGGGGGGGGGGGTTACCGTGTTTACTGTGGGAGTTGTGGAAAAGCAAGGTCTTGGTTTTTTGGCAGTTGAGAATAAGTCTCTGAGTACTGAGCCATTTTTCCACTGTTGAGAAGCCAAGTTGTAGTTTTTTTGCAGGGAGTGTTGGTCTTTATGGGAGGAGAGAATTACGGTGTCGTCTGCGTAGAGAAAAATTAGTCCGGGCAGGATTTAGGGAGGTTGTTCAAAAACAGGGAAAACAGAAGTGGTCTCAGTATGGAGCCCTGGGGGACTCCCGTGCGGACTGGTAGATGGTTGGAGAGAGTGCTTGCAATCTTTACTTGATGCAATCTGTTTAACAGATAGCTTTGGAACCATGCAGTACAGTCTGGGGAAAGCCCTGCGGCTGAGAGCTGGTTCAGAAGCAGGCTGTGGTGGACGGTATCAAAAGCCTTTGTTAAATCGACGAAGACCGCCCCGGTAAGGTGGCCGTTGTCCAAGGAACTGTGGATTGCTGCTGTAAATTCCATAAGGGCGGATGTGGTATTGTGCCCTTTCCTAAAGCCATATTGCTGAGGACGCAGGATGTTGTGGTTGTCCAGATAGTCAGTGAGCTGGCTGGCGACAATTCGTTCAAGTGCCTTTGGGGATAGCATGGAGATTGGTAGGTAACTTCCATGATGAGTCTTATCCCCGTTCTTGAGTACGGGGTTGACAGTGGTGGATTTCCATAAGTCAGAGAACTGTCCAAGGCAGAGAGAGAGGTTTAGGATCTTGGTGAGGGGTCTGATGACTTCGTCGAGCGTGAGGGACAGTAGTTCAAGGTCCAATGTGTCCCCACCAAACCTTGTGTTGGCAATGGCCTTGCAGATGTATTTGCGAGCTTCATGTGGCTTGACTGATTTGAAATAGAAGGGTGGGTAGGATAGGAGTGGTGTGTGTGTGTGTGTGTGTGTGTGTGTGTGTATATTATATATATATATATATATATATATATATATACATATATACACACACACACACACACAAAAAAGGGGTGAGTGGTAAATGAGTGAGATAAAACAGTGCATAATCCACTGCAGTGAGATATTTTTACCCTCTGCTCTACTGTGATGATATCAGCCATTTACACACACAGGTCACAAAAGGTCACTGATGATATCACCCAAGGCAGCTTTCCCCTCAGCATGCAAGAAATACCTGTGCTGTTACCATAGACACAAATGCAGAACTACCCGAGAGGTCTCACTGCTGCCTACAGCTAACTCAGTGAGCATTACAAATCACACATACCCCCCCAACTTCCAGCTCATTACTGTGATGCTCTAAACTCGATGCAGCCAGAATGCCAAACAGCACAGCTTCACAGAACCGTGTAAACTACTGCCTGCAGCTAACTCAACGACAACTGAAACACCCTCTCACTTGTTCCTCAAACTCTGATTCTCACCCATTACAATTACTGTGACAATTTCAACTTCACTGCAACCAGAATCCTAAAGAACACAATTTCACAGAACACTCTGCCTGCAGCTAACAATTACCACTGAAAACAGTATCAGCTGTTCTGACACACTGCCTCTCAGCTCATTACATTTACTGTGATGCTCTTAACTTCACTGCAGCCAGACTGCTAAACAATACAGCTTCACAAAAGTATGTTTCTTACTCCTATCTAAAACAAACTCATTTAGCATTGCAAAACACACTCGTATGTGTCTCAGAGTTTATAACACTACCAGCCCATTCAGAAAAGCTCACACACAGAATGAGCAAACACATAAACAGGAACAGAACACAAGACAGCATAACAAAACTTCTGAAACTCCTGGCCCTATTGTATATATTGAATACATGATGGGCAGATAGTGTGCTATGGCAAATACTGTCACTCCTGCGTCGTGAGCTTGGATATCTCACTCTGCAGGAGTGACAATATTTGCCATATCACACTCATACCCATCATGTAATCCGTATATATATATATATCACACATACACACAATAGGGGTGAGTGGTAAACGAGTGAGATAAAACAGCGTACCATCCACTGCAGTGTGATATTTTTACCCTCTGCTCTACTGTGATGATAGGAGACATTTACATACACAGGTCACAAAAGGTCACCGATATCATCACCCTAGGCAGCTTTCCCCTCAGCATGAAAGTAACACCTGTGCTGTTACCATAGACACAAATGCAGAACTACCTGAGAGGTCTCACTGCTGCCTACTGCTAACTCAGTGAGCATTACAAAACACACCTATCCCCCAACTTCCAGCTCATTACTGTGATGCTCTCAACTTGATGCAGCCAGAATTCCAAACAGCACAGCTTCGCAGAACAGTCTAAACTACTGCCTGCAGCTAACTCAACTACCACTGAAACACTCTCACTTGTTCCTCAAAACACTGATTCTCACCCATTACAATTACTGTGACAATTTCAACTTCACTGCAGCCAGAATCCTAAAGAGCACAATTTCACAGAACACTCTGCCTGCAGCTAACTTAATTACCCCTGAAAACATTATCAGCTGTTCTGACACTCTGCCTCTCAGTTCATTACAATTACTGTGATGCTTTTAACTTCACTGCAGCCAGACTGCTAAACAATACAGCTTCACAAAAGTACGTTTCTCATTCCTATCTAAAACTAACTCATTTAGCATTGCAAAACACACTCATGTGTTTCTCAGAGTTTATAACACTGCCAGCCCATTCAGAAAAGTTCACACACAGAATAAGCAAACACATTAACAGGAACAGAACACAAGACAGCATAACAAAACTCTGAAACTCTTGGCCCTATTGTATATATCGAATACATGATGGGCAGATCGTGTGCTATGGCAAATATTGTATATATATATATATATATATATATGGCGGTATATGTTGTTCATCCACACTTCTTGGCATGTCCCCTTCCACTTAAATCTTGCCGGAAGTCTTCAAGCTGGCTCCTCCCACTCATCTGGGTGATATATATCTTGGCTCTGCCCCATGATGCCAGATCTTAGCCCAATGGAAGCCAGGTTATGCGCCCGAAGCCGGGGAGGTCGGGTGTGTGTGTGTGTGTGGATGAACATCATATACTATTCCTAGAACTACTGTTACAGGTGAGTAACCTGTTCTTCTAGGAGTGTGGATATGTTGTTCATCCTCACTTCTTGGCAGACTCCAAGCAGTTCTCTGGGAGGAGGGAGGCAAGGCGCACACCCCCTACTTAGGAAACAGAGACTGGAGAACCGAGGCCTCAAAACCAGCATCCTGGCGTGACTCAAGGTCGATGTGGTAGTGGGTGATAAAGGTGTTTGCTGACTTCCAGGTAGCAGCCCGACAGATTTCCTGGATAGGGATGTCCCTGGAAGCAGCCACCGATGCAGCAGTATGGCGGGCAGAATGAGCTCTTATCCCTCTGGGAGGCTCCTTGCCCGACAACTCATAGCACAGACCTATGCATGATGTAATCCATCTTGCTATGGTCTCTTTGGCTGCAGGTCTGCCAGAAGCGGCTTCAGCGTAGGTGATAAACAGCTGGTGAACCTCTCCACGAATTTCCGCTGTCCTCTCCTTGTAACAGGAGAGAGCACGTCTCAGGTCCAGAGTATGGAGCCTGTACTCGACGTCTGAGGTGTAATTAGAGTAGTAAACTAGAAGAGTCAACACCTGGTTAAGGTGAAAATCTGACACCACCTTCAGAAGGAATATCGGGTGAGGGCGCAGGACAACTTTGTCCCTGTGAAAGACCAGATAAGGGGAGTCCACCAAAAGTGCGTGGAGCTCCCCTGTCCTTCTGGCAGATGTGATAGCCACCAGGAAGGCCATCTTCCACAAGTGTGAAAGCTCACATTTGTGCATGGGTTCGAATGGCTTGCCCATGAGCTTTGCCAAAACTAGCAATAGATCCCATGGAGGTGGAGGTTCACGCACCGGAGGGGATATGTGATCCAGGCCTTTGAAAAAGCTCCTGACAACTGTCTCCTGCGCCAATGTCGGCTGACCGGCCCATGCCCGGTAAGCAGAAATGGCTGCCAGGAGCACCCTAAGGGTTGATGACCATAGACCCCTTTTGGAGAGAGACCAAAGGTAGTTGAGAATGTTAGCCACAGAACAGGATAAGGACTCTGGACCCTTATCCTAACACCAAATGGAAAAATGTTTCCATTTGAAGGCATAACATTCCCTGGTCAATTGCTTTCTGGATGCCTCTACCACGGTGTAGACATCTTCAGAAAGACCCAGAGCCTAGAACTCTAGCCGCTCAGGTACCAGGCTGTGAGGTGCAGGGATTGAAGGTCTGGATGAAGACCTTCCCCTGGTTGAGAGATATCAGTTCCAGGCATGTACAAAGCCACTCCGGGGGCTTGCAGCTGAGGCTGAGGAGATCTGGGTACCAGAACTGGCGCAGCCAATCTGGGGTTACCAGAATCACCTTTGCCTTGTCCCTCCTCACCTTGAGTAACACCTTGTGAATCAAGGGAAATGGAGGGAAGGTGTAGAGGAGGCCTGGGGTCCATGGCTTCGAGAAGGCATCCCTTTGCAGCGAGCCCTGCTGATGGGGGGCGGGCATGATACAGCCTCAGCTTGGTGTTTTCCTTGGAGGCAAACAGGTCCACTATCGGTCTGCCCCAACAGGAGAACAGGCTGTAAGCTACCTCTGGATAGAAAGACCACTCATGGGATGTCTGGCCTATGCGGCTGAGAGCAGCCACCAGCTGGTTCGAGGCTCCTGCCACATGGATGGCTAGGAGATCCACCTCCATCCGGCTTACGAGGGTCCCGATGCAAAGCACCTCCTTGTACAGCAGATGGGAGTGCGTGCCACCCTGTTTGTTGAGGTAGTACATGGCCATGGTATTATCCGTCTGGACTTGAACCACTTGAACCTGAAGCTGAGGAGTGAAAGCTGATAATACCAGTATGACTGTTCTGAGCTTCAACAGGTTGATGTGGCATCAGGAGTCCTCAGGGGTTCAGAACCCATGGGCCCTGTTGTCCCCCATGTGGACTCCCCAGCCCATGAGAGAGGCATTAGTCATAAGGACGACCGTTGGCTCGGGGTGGACAAATGGGATCCCTTCCTGCAACCGGTCTGGGGCGGTCCACCATTGGAAAGCTTCCCAAATCTTCTAGGTTACCGTGATCAGCTGGTCGAAATGGCCATATAGCTGAGTCCACTGGGTGGCCAGCTCCCATTGGAGGAGGCGCATGTGCCACCAGGCCCAATGGGCCACTGAGGTGCATGCCGCCATGTAACCCAGAAGGCGCAGAAAGTCCCGGGCAGGGTGCAAGTGCCCAGACAGAAATGATTGGGCAAAGGAAGAGACAACCTCCGCCCTGACCACTGGGAGCCGAGCCCTGGCTTGACAAGAGTCAAGCTCTGCCCCGAAGAAGCCCATCACTTGAGTGGGCACAAGTTCTAACTTGGCCTCGTTGATCAGGAGGCCAAGCTGAGAGCAGGTTTGGAGGGCCAGATCCCTGGACCTTTCCACCTGCTAAAGGGAGGAACCTGCCAAGAGCCAGTCGTCGAGATAAGGGTAGATTCTGACTCCTTGATGCCGAAGGTGGGCCGCCACCATTGCAATGCATTTGGTGAAGACCCTAGGGGCTGATGACAGGCCAAATGGCATGGCTAGGAACTCGTACAGGGTCCCTTCGACCCCGAAGCGGGGGAACCACTAGTGGGACGGACGGATTGGGACTTGAAAGAACGCGTCCTGTAGATCCAGTGAACAGAACCACATGTTTCGCTCCAGGGATGGTATGATCTGGTTCAGAGTGACCATCCAAAAGGTGTGGGACCTGAGATACTGATTCAGGTCATGGAGATCTAGGATGGGGTGCCAACCCCCCGTCCACTCGGGCACCAGGAAGTGTCTCGAAACAAAGCCTGGGTGTATCAAACAATCTGGCACTTGGGCTACTGCCTCCTTGTGGAGGAGCTGAGCCACGTCTCCTCGAAGAGCCAACTGGGTGCATGCGGAGATCCATTCCTCCCAAAGGGCTCGGGCTTGGCTGAGATGGTACTGCTCGAATTCCAGAGGCAGCCCCTAATGGACCACTTCAAGAACCCACCTGTCTGGAGCAATAGCAGACCAGGCGGAAAGGAAGTGGCGAAGCTGACCTGCCACAGAAGCACCCAGAGCTGGCGTGACGGGTATAGGGGTGGCAACCCCCAACCCATCACTGAGCAGACTTGGAGGAGGAGGAGGAGGCGGCTCCAGGGCCTACACCTCAGCCTCCCTTACGAGGCTGTTTGAGGACCCTGCTTGGGCCGTGGGCGCCAAGCTTGAGCCTGCTGCTGCTGACCTCCTTGACAGGAGGGCTGCTTGACCGCAGGGGAAGAGTAACGAAATGGCTTCTTCTTTCTCTTCTGCTGGTTCTTGCCTGAAGAACCCTTGGCAGAAGTAGCATCCAAGGTGAAACTGGACTGCTCTATATGCTGAAGGTGACCAGCCACTCCTGGACCGAACAAGTCGGTCCCCAGGAAGGGCATGTCAGTAAGCTTATGCTGAGTATCTGCCGGGAAGGAGGAAAGCCTCAGCCAAGCCCTGTGGCGAGAGGCCACTGCGGCTGCCAACGAGCGGGCACAAAAATCTCCAATGTCCAAGGCTGTCTGAAGCTGCTGTTTGGGGACAGTAGGACCTTGGTCACGGACCTGCTGGATGGTAGCTTGCACGTCCGGTGGGAGATGAGTGAGGACCTCTTCCAATGACCCCAGGAGGGCATGGGAGAAGTGTGCCATAATAACAGCCAAGCTGGCCTGACGAAGGCCCAGAGAAGAGGCAGCATAGATCTTGCGGGCAGAGTGGTCCACATTTTTGGACTCCTTGTCCTGGGGTGGGTTGAGTATCGGCCCGAACTACAGTGTGCCCTGAACACTGGGGCGGTCTAGGCTCTTGGCCGAAGGGTGTTCAGTGAATCCCGCAAGGGACCCCATGGGCACCGCATACTTGCAGGCCATGCAGGCAGATGGTGCTGGGCAGGAGGCAGGATGCTGCCAAAGCTCAAGGGCTGCGCCAACGATGGCCTCGGCCACTGGAAAGGCCTTTGTCGGGGTATCCCCTCTCAAGGATGCCCACGAGAGGGTACTCCACCTTTTTCTGGATGGGCTCCAGGGCCATTCCGGTGGAGGCGGAGATGAGGCGGAGAATGCCCTGGAAGGAGGAAGGTCCTTCCTCCAACCCTGCGCCGACCGTAGACTCATCACCCCGTGATGTGAGTGCAAGCCGGCGATGTCCTAATCAGAGGAGTCATGGTAGAGCGGTCTACCAACTAAGTCACCCTCGATGTGTCGAGGGCGGTCCGGGAGGACTGTTATTGACAGACGGGGAAGCCTGGTGTCTTGTCGGTCCTCTTTAG
Source organism: Neoceratodus forsteri (assembly GCA_016271365.2). NCBI lineage: Eukaryota > Metazoa > Chordata > Ceratodontiformes > Ceratodontidae > Neoceratodus > Neoceratodus forsteri. The sequence continues at coordinate 444,570,426 of JADMNL010000023.1, forward strand.
AGGGCACCCCTCCCTTGAGCTGTTTAGGCGGTGGTTCCACCAGAATCAATGTAGAGACCGGAAGAGGCCGAGCCGGGGGACAGACAGGCCCCACAGGTGGAGGAACCAGTGGCTTTGGTTCCGGAGGTGTCGGCCTAGGAGGCGGGAGCCAAGTTATGGCCGGGGTGGATGGCGGAGCCAGCTTCTGCCTGGTCAGAATCAGCTGTTGCCACATGAGGTCTTCATAGCGCCGGAGTTTCCACCAGAGCCTCTTTTTGTCCAAGAAGGATAAAGACCTGTGGCGATGCCTCTTTTTAGAACGATTATGGCTCTTTCTCTGCCGAGGGGGTTCTGGACCTCGACCGAGATTGGGGAGGCCAACTCGATCGATCAGGAGACACCGGGGCTGGTGAAAACCTAGGGTCCGGAACTGGGTCCTTGATGGGGACACCAGCGTGCTGGGTCTCCTCATCAGGGAAGACAAGGACCGGAGTCCCTTCCAAAGAGCCGTCAGCCACAGCCAGCTACAAGGGTCTATCGGGTCGAGGATAATTCCGACCTCGTCGGCCACTTCCTCGGTCCCCTGGCCAGACGGAAGATCTATTAAGCCGGTGGCCAAGGATGCGATCCCGACAGAAGTCGAGACCGTGTGTTCCTGGGACTCGGACCTATCTCAGTCCCAGGAACATCTTCGCCGAGACGAAGACCCGGCGTCCTTCTCTCTCTTCTGAGAGTGGGAGGAGCCCGAGGGTGCCTCTCCTCGGGTGGGGAAGAGACTGGCACAACTCCTTGAAGGAGCCCGTAAAGGTGGAGCCAAGGTTCAGAGGAACAAAGAAACTTCGACTGGCCGAAACTTGAGCTGCTTCCTCCTCAAATGCTTTCATTTGTTCCAGCGGATCCCGCAGCTGCGGAAACTGCCCACCTCACCTCCTTCGATTTCACCAGTAGGCTCCTTTTCTCCGATCTCCCCAGCTTCAAACGCGCCTCGCAGATGTCCAGGACGTTGGGATGGAAGGTCAGGCAAAAACCACACGACGAGGTGTCATGTCAGACACCTAGGCAGTAAAAGCACGTTAGGTGGGGATCGGTGCGTGACATCTTCTGGCCGCAGAGGCACCGGGGAAATCTGGGGGAAGATTTTTTCTCAATGGCTGATGCGGTGAAAGCGCAATCGCTAACTCGAGCGAGTTTAAGTTTAAGTTTCGGTAAAAACCTGACAATTAGAATCCAGGGCCTACAATGTGCTTTAACAGCATGAGGGAGCCTGTATCTTCCAGCGGAAAGGAAGATCTGGCGTTATGGGGCAGAGCTGAGGTATATACCACCCGGATGGGTGGGAGGAGCCAGCTTGAAGACTTCCGGCAAGATTTAAAGTGGAAGGGGACATGCCAAGAAGTGTGGATGGACAACATATCCAGGCTCCTAGAAATATTTTTGCTGCACATCTGGTAAGCCAGTCAGTAGTGGTTCTCCCAGTTTCTCTGCCACAGTGTAGCTGAGAACACCTCCAGGCTGCTCAAACTGCTCCACAGCTGCTGGCTGCCACCTTCAGCGTCCACCTGGGCTGAAAGCACTACCCTTACTCCACCAAAATCAAATCCTATCCCACTTCTCACACCAGTGTCAGAGTCGTGGTCAAGGATGGATGCAGAGTCAGATGTTGTCAGCTTAGGCCAAGCAAATGTTAGGCAAATTTATTGAAGCCAGCAGATAAAGCAAATAAAATGCAAACTGAACACGGCAAAAATAAACGAAGCAAAATAAATATACATATAAATACACACTTCTCTAGAAACAGCTACAGCATAGCAGCAGGTCAGTCAACTACCAACCTCTTCACCCAGTATCTGAGGAGATACAGAAAAGCTGCTCCTTTCATCTCAGTGGGGGTCAGGTGATCCACCTGAAGCTCCGCCCACTGGCTTCAAGAAATTCTTAATTTATAAAATACCCATTATATATACATACATTTCACAGCAAAAACCTTCTTGTGTTTTATTACTATACAAAATGCTGTTAAGTCACTTTTTCATGCTTAATTTCTAATATTTTACAACATTTCCTGGTAGCAGGCTCCTCCTCTAGAACTAGCCAGTAGAAAGTACTGTGCAACAGGGCCGGCCGGCTCTTAGTGACACTGAGAAGCTCAAGAAGGAGGTACTACAACCAGGATAGGCAATTTCCTTTCATATGCTTGTACTCCTTGCTACAGTTCATTATATGTATTCCCGCAGTTTCATTGTCGATGTACAGCAGTTAAGCAAAGAAACAATAAACCACAATTGTATTTCTCACCATATGTTATTTAGGCAAACATTACTATTTCTGGTAGTCCTAGACAGAACTAACATGTAAACAGTACTTTTCTTGGTAAAGGTTTGTTGAATTATAACTTCTAGCTCAAAGTGAAAAGACAACTGTGTACCTGAGGTCGCTTGTAACCTAAGTTTAAACTCCTATATTAGGTTCCAAAACAGAGAGGAACAGTATCGTTATGAAGCGCTCCTTGCACTGCAGCACTTCTTCTGCACCTTGCAGTACTCTGGGTTCAAAAAAAACAAAACTCCAAAAGTGTTTAAATATTTAAGTGAAAGAGAAAGCATTCTGCAGCTGTACATGGCTGTATAAGTATTTATACTCCAGGACTTTGAAGCCCTACAGCCTAATTCAGAAATAACGGAGAGGAGTATGCTTTCCCTATGGTTTCTTCTCCTTAAATAATCCTAGCCTCTTACTTATATTAGTACTGACACCTAGTCAGTGCGATACTACGTTAGGTATCACTAGTTGTTTTTTTTTTTTTTGGGGAGGTCTCAGGCAAGAAGAGCAATTCCTCTGGAGCCAAAAAGATGCACAGGATAGTACAAAGAGCTTTCCCAGGTGGCCCAAGGGGAACGCTCAAGGATAGAAAGATAGGATAGGTATATACAGTATAGAGGGCGCTGCTGCAGCAGACTTGAAGCAGGAGAAAGGAAGAAGGTTCCAAAAAACAAAATAGTCTTACTTCACCCTGTGACACTGTCCATACTTTCGGGTGTCTCCTATAGGGGATATGTCTCATGAGTCAGTCAGTTACTTCCCCGCTGTACGTTACCTGAGCAGGAAACATTACCCACTCCCTTGCTTATATGCATTAAAACCATGTGTATAGGGTTCTGGGCCATGCATAACAGGCTACACCTTGTGAGAGGTACATATCCCTGGCAGCAGGCATACACTGATGGAGACCCTCCACCTTTTCAAGGAATGGGGCACAAATGGAAAATTCCACAAGATGTAGTTGAAGACAACTTTGTCCGCTGGGCTCATCCTGACAGAGATCTGTTTGTCTCTCCACACCATATCCTACTGCCTCACTGCTGCCCACTATGGCCGGACACAGTCTGGCTGGATGTTTTCTCTCTTTACTGGTGGCACTGCTAGGGTCAGGACTGGTGCGGTTTCCACTGTTACAATGCAGGGTTCTGGTACTGATACCTCTCCCTCTTTATGCCCACCCTACTAACCTTCTTTTTTGGTAACGCTCCTTCAATCCAGTTCTGCATTTCCTGCTCCTCCACGCTTCGTTCTGGAGGGCTTACCCCCTCTCTTGTTTAGAGTCACCTTTATGGTGATGGGTGTCTTTACGTCAATCTGGGTGTCTCATGCCATGACCCTTTCTTTGCAAAACAGGCACCATGTCTCTCTCCAAGGGGACTGAAATGGCTGGACCTTGTTTTCATGTCCTCTCCTGTACACACTGGAATACTTACTCCCACTTTCAGTGTTTGGGGTTCCCTTTGTCAGTGAACTTTTGCCTTTGCTTCCCTGATGGGAGAAAGGTCTCTGACTCCACTGGGTATTTTATGACTGTTCTTAAGGGATACTCTTCCCCCTGCACCCTGGTAGGACTCCACCCACCCTCTGGGGGTTCTCAATTAAGTCCTAGACTGACTGACGATTGGTCCCGCTCAGGCCTTCGGTTCCATGAGGCCTGTGCTACCTATCTTGGAACCTTTTACTCTGCATTACACTTTCATCGGCTGGCTGCAATGCTGCATTCTAGCCCCTGTGCATACAGGGCCTTATCTGCCTTTCCGAAGGAAAGGATGTCTTTCTGTGACCTTATCCTACCTTTTTCACTAAGGTGGTTTTCACTACAGTGGTCACAGTTGTTCCTATGTATTAATGACCATTCGGCTACCAGTCTCTTATGTGGGGCATGAAGCTTCTGAGGCTGCCCTAATTCGCATCTTGGTTGTTCAAAGTCCCTTTCGTTCTTAAAGAACGAGGCGATAACCTAAAACAACGCCACCTTTTATTTCATTTCCCCTAAACTTAGGTGGCCACCTACGTTGTTTTCTTTGTTATAGCAAAAATTACATATATACTGCCACTCTTGGCTGTGGTCAAGACTCACTTCACACGAGCGCTGGCTATCACCACCGCAGGTTTACAGGGGTATCAAGTGCTGTACTTGGGGATACGGCTCCTGCTTCCAGGATCCGGCCCTCCCCTATACATTACCACTGACGGGCTTGGCTTTTTACACAAGGACTACCTTTAGCTGTACAGTCCTCCAAGGTCTGCTTTCACACAGAAAGACTTGCCTGCTGCCCTGCTTTACACATAACTGCTTGGGAATCTTCCCATGTGTTATGACATGCTGAAAAAGATTGTCTCGAAGAAGACAGTACAGATGCGCGTAAGAACTTAGCGTAACAGTAGATCTTTGAGAGCATCTCTTGCAGCAGATAATGCATCCCCTTCCTCTGTCACCCTTTTTCCTGCCTACACTAGGCGGTGGAGTTTGTCTTCACTTTCCAACTCCTGTAAGTATGTATGTATGTGTGTGTGTGTATATATATATACATATATAAATATATATACAGTATATATGTTTGTATATTTATTTTGGTTATATCTAAAACGTGATTTTTTTATATACATTTCTCCTTGGTGACATAATGATCATGTTGCTAATGAGAAGAACTGAGGCGTATCAGGACCACCCTCTTTTTAGAGTGCACAGACCTAGTCATATGGTGCATGAGTGGGCAGTCCTAGGTACGACTGCTAAGAAGTCTTCTGGAAACAAGTGCCTCCGGCCGAAAGTTCCCATGTGTTATGACCTGCTGCAAGAGATACTCTCTAAGATTTACTGTTATGGTAAGTTCTTATGCAACTGTACTTTACAGGTGGGTAACCTATTTTTCTAGAAGCTTTGATATGGTTTACTAACCACACCCTGGCAGACTCCTAGCAGTTCTCATGGAGGAGGGGACAAGATGCGCACTCCTATCTGGCAAAGAAACACTAAAGAACCAAAGTCCCAAAACCAGCATCCCGGTGTGACTCAAGGTCGATGCAGTAGTGGGAAATTAAGGTGTGTGCTGACTTCCTGGTAGCAGCCCTGCAGATTTCCTGTATAGGGATGTCCCTGGAAGCAGCCACCGAGGCAGTGGTATGGCTCTCAAAATGAGCTCGAAGGAGGCTCCCTACCAGACAATCTATAGCAGAGGTTGATGCAGAATGTGATCCATCTGCCAACTGTTTGCTTTGCTAGCGGTCTGCCAAGCATGGCTTTAGTGTGACAAACAACTGGCGAGCCTCTCCCCGGACTCCAGCTGTGCACTCTACAAAAATAAGAGTGCCCTCTGCAGGTCCAGTTTATGAAGCCTGCTGTCTACCTCTGAAGATGTGTTAGTAAAATATACCGGTAAGTTAATCACCAGATTAAGGCGAAACTCCAACAGAACCTTCGGGAGGAACTTCAGGTAGGGTCAAAGGATGACTCTGTCCTTGTGGAAGCCCAGGTAGGGAGACTCCACAAAGAGCGCCTGTAGCTCCCCGAGCCTTCTGGCTAACATGATGGCCACCAGGAAGGCTGCATTCCATGACAGATGTGACATCCGACACTTGTGCACTGGCTCAAAAGCCTTGCTCATCAGCCTAGCCAACACCAGCAGCAGGCCCTATGGTGAAGATAGCACATACACCGGAGGGGACAGGTGGTCCAAACCTTTGAAAAAGCCCCTGACCACCTTCTCCTGGGCCACCATCAGCTTACCAGCCTGCACCCAGTAAGCAGAGATGGCTGCCAGGTGCACCTTAAGGGTTGCAGCCTGCAGTCACAACTGAGAGAGGGACCAGAGGTAATCCAGGATGCTAGCCACAGGGCAGGCAAGGAGATCAAGCTCCTTGCCCTGATACCAAATGGAAAATCTTTTCCATTTAAGGGCATTGCATCTGTGAGTAGACTCTTTTCTGGAGGCCTCCACAATGTGGAGCACATTATCAGAGCCTGGAACTCTAGCAGCTCAGGAACCAGGCTGTGAGGTGCAGGAACTGCAGGACCATCCCCTGAAGTCTGGTAAGCAGATCCACGCAGAGAGGCAGTTGCCATGGAGGTTTGCTGCTGAGGTTGAGGAGATCAGGGTACCAGAACTGCCTTGGCCAGTCTGGAATTATAAGGATCATCCGTGCTGTGTCCTTCTGGGCCTTGACTTGGGGGGGTCTCGATCTGCTGAACCATCTCTGCAACCTATTAGAATCCCAGTCATCGGAAGTAATCATTATGGGGGACATAAACCTCGACTGGCTGTCCCCTAGCTCAAAACCACTGAAAGACCTCCGTGATGAGTACAGTCTCTCCCAGCTCATCACAGAACCCATCCGTTCTAATGATAAAAAAAACAGACAGTAGTACGCGTCTAGATTTAATCATAGTAAACAAACCCCACAATACTTCTCACTCTGCTGTGTTTTTCAAGGATGTATGTGACCACAGCACCACAGCTTGCATACAGACTGTGCCCAAACTCACCTCTACCTCCAAGTATCTATATAAAAGGAATCGTAGGAACCTCAACAGTGGTGAATTCCTTACGGACCTAAGCAATATACGATGGCAAGAATTTTACCTCACAAAAATGGTGTCAGAAGCCTGTATCCTATTCCATGAACTAGTATTGCTGGTAATAAGTAAACATGCCCCACTAACATACTAAAATGCCAGAAGAATAGGCCTAACGGTCTTTCATGTCTGCTTGTTTGGTCAGCCCCCACCCTGGGAGCTGACCTTGCTGCCCCCCTCACCTTCTCTGGCTTCTCCCTTCCCAGTTCCGGATATTCTCACTGCACTGGATTTTGTTTCCAGAACCCTTCCCCTGTACCTGTCCCACCCCCTCCACCGTCTCTGCCTCCACCAGCCCCCTGGGCAGCACATTCCATGGTTCCACCACCCTCTCAGTGAAGCAGCACCTCCTCCTTTCTCCCCTGAATCTTCCCCCCTCCAGCTTCCACCCATGCCCTCAAGTTGCCCCCTCTTCCTTCCTTAGAAGCACCCTGATTGCTCCTCCCCTATTTACTCCTTCATGTATCTGAAGACCTCGATCATGTCTCCCCCGGGTCCCTTCTCTCTTCTAATGTGTACATATTTAGCTCTTGAGCCTCTCCCATAGGTCCTGTCCCTAAGCCCCAAATCATTTTGGTTGCCCTCCTCTGGACCCTCTCCAGGAGTTTAATGTCCCTCTTTAAGTGTGGCCTCCAAAACCGCACGCAATACTTGAGGTGTGGCCTCACCAAGCAGTTATACAGAGGGAGTATCACTTCTCTCCTTCTGGAGGTGATCCCCCTAGTGATGCATCCCAGCATCCTGTTGGCCTTGGCTGCTAATCAAAGTTAGAACAAAGAGAAGGTCCTGCCCCTGTTTCAATGACGCTATTCAATCTGCCCTCCGTCACTGGGACCACCTCTGGAACCACGCACGCAAATCCAGAATGTTCACTGATTGGGCAGCCTTCAGAATGGCAAGGAACCAGTGTTATAAATTAATCAGGGCTGAGAAATCTAAGTTCTTCAGATCCAAACTCAACACCTCCTCTAATAACCCTGCCCTGTTTTGGAAAGCTCTGAAAGAACTTGAAGGGCATCACCCTCCCTCCTCTCTCTCTGCCAAGATTATCACTGGTGATATAACCATCTCAGATAAGCTTAGCATATTGGACCTACTTAACAATGACTTCGCGACTGCAGGTCTGGTCTTTGACTCCTCACCTGCCAGCAAACTTCTTCCTAAACATAGTACTTCAAACCAGCCAGACCTGGCAACTAAGCCCATTGCCCACGAGGAAATGTTCAGCTTCAGCCCAATTTCCTTCAAAAAAGTCGAGGATTTGTTATTACCCCTTGACACTAAAAAAGTGAAGGAGTGGACCAAATCGATCCTTCTTCTTGAAACCAGGACACCGGGTACTTACTGCCCTTATTACCCACTTATTCAACATGTCTGTCTTACAAAGCACTCTCCCTGATACATGTAAAATAACATGTCATTCCTCTCTAAGTCAGGTAACCCATGTGACCTTAACTATAGACCCATATCCCTTCTTTCCATACTCTCAAAACTTCTTGAAAAAATCGTCAACTCTCAATTGTGTAACTACCTAGAGTCCTGTGACAAGCTCAACCCCGCCCAGTCTGGTTTCTGTCCTAAACACAGGACTATAACCGCACTAGCCAATGTGACCAATAACTGGTAGCTATCTAGGACTCAAAAAAATATGTGGGTGCCATTTTCCTCAACCTGAGCAAGGCATTCGATATGGTGGATCATGATCTGCTACTAATTGAACTGCGTAATATTGGCCTGGAGGAGCCAGTCCTGAAATGGTTCCAGTGCTAGTTGTCCGGCTGACAACAGCAAATAAGAGCTCAAGGCCACCTCTCTCCTCTTAAACCTCTACTGAGGGGAGTACCGCAAGGGTCAATACTGAGTCCACTTCTCTTTGTGATTTATATCAACAAACTAAACGCCTGTGTTTCTACCGCAAGCGTCCATCTCTTTGCAGATGACACAGTGATTTATGTAGCTAAGCCTACCACTGAACAAACCTGTACCACCCTGCAGCATGAATTCAACATACTGCAACATAACTTACAACAACTGAAATTGCTGCTTAACGCAAATAAAACCAAATCTATATTCCTATCACCACAATCACACCCCTCCACACCTCAAACCGCTGCGTCTATACCACAGATCACTACATTATTAGGAGAAACCCTGGAGTCAGTGGTTAAATTTAAATACCTAGGTTTCTGGTTAGACTGCAAACTTAACTTCCTTGTGCACACAGAAGAATTAGCAAAAAAACAAACAGAGACTGGGACTCTTTTTCATATTAAACTCCTCCTCAGCTTTGATGCTAGAGTTAGAATGGTTCAATCTACCTTCCTCCCGCTCCTGGACTACGCTGACCTCATTTACAGTCACAGCTCTAGCACCGCATTGGCCAAACTAGATATCTTGTATCATAGAGCTATAAGATTCATAACCGGTGCTCCCTATAGCACACATCATGCTCCTTTTACTCTCTGCTGGGTTGGTACTCTTTAAAAATAAGAACATTACAAAATGCAGTCACTTGGACCTACAGAACCTTGTCCAATAAACTCCCTGACTATATCTGCAACCTCCTCACCACTGCTCAAGGGCCCTACTCACTTAGGAGATACTCGCATCTCTTTAGATGTTCCAAGAGTTGGAACTCGTTACAGATCGCATTCAATAAGCCATGCCCTTCCCGCCGTATGGAACTACACACCAAAGTTCCTCTAACTCTCAAACCTTATCAGCTTAGCAAAATTCAATACCCTCCTCAGACAGGTTCTCCAGGACCCCTGTAACAGCAATGCCTAAGTCCTGCCTTCTTTCACTCAGGTGCATGCCCTCACCATTCCCTGCTCTGAGCCTCCACTATATCTTATGTTTACTTCTCCTACATCCGTCCTCCTTCTTTACTACTTTATATCTCTTCCTCCCTCTACCACTCCTGTTATGATCCACCCTTTGATTATCCTAGGCCCTGGCAACACCATCTCCTCCAACTTCCTGTCTGATCTGACCAGTTTATGATCAGTATATTGTATATATTCCCTTCTTGGAGTTAGTACCCAGTATTCAGCCATTTATCCCTGTTTTACCAGGGGCTATTACCCATCAGTTCACACTGTATTATTTAATATAATTATTGTTCTAAAATACCAACCTCAACGTTATCATCATGTACTCCTTTGCACATCTGTATCATTGTAATGGTCTCTTCATTTAATGTATTCCCTATGTAACCCTTGTATTTCGTATTTCTTCCCTAGTCGGGAGCTTTGTATTATTGTATTCTACCCAGGTCCACCTTGCAAATGAGTTCTTCTCAACAGTGTTCCGCCTGGCTAAATAAAGACTGACTGACTGATTGATTGATTGATTGACCATGTGGATCAAGGGGAAGGGAGAGAAGGTGTACATGAGGCTTGGGGTCCAGGGCCTCACAAAGGCATCCCCCAACTATGTCCCAGGCTGTGGAGGGCGGGCACAAAACAGCCGCAGTTTGGCGTTCTCCCAGGAGGCAAATAGGTCCACCAGAGGAGTGCCCCTCTGGGAGAACTGGTGATTCACCACCTCCTGATTCACGAACCACTTGTGCGACATCTCTTCTACATGGCTGATTGTTTTCTCCTGTGACATGAATCATCAGGAGAACCCATGCTGCGCATGAGGATCCTAGTGGGGATCTCCCAAAATAAGGTAAAGGAGTGAGTTCCACCCTGCCTACTCAGGTAGAACATGGTTGTGGTGTTGTCCGTGGTAGCACGTCACTTCAGCGATTCAATTTTAGTGACAGCATTATAACACAGCCAATTACAGGGAGTGCAATCACAGTACAATGTACATTATAGCGACTGCAGCATTTGAGTGACATTACACATCAGTGAATGGTAAACACAGCACATTACAATCTGAGCAATGAAGATGATGCTACTTACCCCCGTGTCCATGGCATTGTGGAGTTAGAACCCTAGAAATGGTGGTGGGGGGGGCACAGCCGCCCTGGGTCACAACAAGCAATTAGTGTCAATTAGTGGCAGCTGGTGGTTAAACTGATAAATAGCTGAGGCATACTGGGTCAGGGTACACCGGAGATTCACTGATTGTATTCGGGAGGAGCAAAGAATGGCCGAGGTGTGGCTCAATCAGCTGATGTCTGGAGTTGCTGCTGCGGAGGGTCAAAGACACTACAGGGATTTGATGGAGAGAACTGTGTAGGTCGTCGGGGTGTACAGTCGTCCCCCCAGGATGGACTACTTAATGGGGCTTGCATATAATTTCCAAATTCAAGTGCAAATAGCAATGAAAGTTGTCGCTGAGTTCACTAACATGAGTGGATTATGTATTTCGGCAAAATAACTAATCGCTGAATTTGGATTCGTTATTTTGTATTTGCTGAAACTGTCATTTGGCAAAACTGATTAGCTGAAGTGACATGGATCCGTTGTCCATCCGGACCTGCATGACTTGACCCCTGACTAGAAGAGTGAATTCTGTCAATGCATGACACACTGCATGGAGCTCCAGCAGATTTATGTGGCGAGTGTGAGCAGAACCTGTGGGCTCACAAGTGTACCCCCCCTTCCCCCACCACCAGAAAAGCATCCATTGTGAGCATGCTGGTCTGTTCTGGGGATAAATGGGAGTCCTTCCTCCAGATGTTCTGGGTTCAGCCACCACTGAATGGCATCCCACATCGACTGGGTCACCATGATCGGCTAGTTCAAGTAGCCTAGGCACTGGAACCACTGATAGCCCAATTCTCATTGGAGGTGGCTCATCTGCCAATGGGCCCAACAGATCATACTGGTGCAGGATGCTGCATAACACAGCAACCTCAGGAAATTCCAGACAGGGCGTGAGAACCTAACCTGAAATGATCGGGCAAAGGAGGTAAGATCCAGTGCTCGGTCTGCAGGGAGGAAGACCCTGACCTGTAGGAAGTCAAGTTCTGCCCCGATGACCTTGATCACCTGCTTGGGTACCAGCTCAGTCTTGCCCAGGCTGACCAACAGGCCCAAGTCTTGGCATGTCTGGAGAGCCACATCTCCATGGCCTCTTTAGATAGCCCAGCTGAGGTACACCCTTACCCCTAGGCGCCACTGGTATGCTGCCACCACTGCCATGCACTTGGTGGAGACCCTGGGAACAGAGGAGAGGATGAAGATCATGACCTGGAACTGGTACAGTACCTCTTCTGCCCGGAACTGGAAGTACTGGCAGTGGGAGTGATAGACTGAGATGCGGAAAAATGCTTCCTGGAAGTCTAGGGAGCAGAACCACATGTTCTGCTCCAGTGACAGAATAATGTAATTCAGAGTGACCACCCGGAAGTTTAGTTTCTGCAAGAACTGATTCGGACTGTGGACAGCCAGTATGGGACATCAGGCTCCTGTCCATTTCAGGATGAGGAAGTACCAGTACATGTAACCCTGACTGGCTAGCACATCTGGGCCACCGATTACTGCCCCTTTGGCAAGCAGCTGAGCAATGTCCTCCCGAAGGGCAGACAGTGTGTCCTGTTACACCCTGGATTCCTGAGGCACATGGAGGCAGTAAGGTGCAAGAGCCTCGAAGTCCAGAGGCAACCCTCTGTCCACTACATCCAATACCCACTTGTCCGTTTTGATAGCAGACCAATGTGGCAAGAAGTGAGGTTGCCGAACTCTGATGGTGACTGCAAGCACAGGACAGGTGGAGGAATGACAACCCCCCCCCCCGACCCGTCACTGGGCTTTTGCGGTGGCACCGGTGGCTGCCATTACCCTGGCCCTCCTTTCTCAGAACCCTGGACTTGGGCCTGGCGCGCCAGGCCTGGTATTGCCCCTACTGGAGCTGCTACCAAGGAGACAGTGACTGAAAGGATTGATACTGGAAAGACCGCTTCTTAGGCTTCTTTTTCGTTTTCTTCTGGGACGATACCACAAAATCCAGAATGGCACTGGACTTCTCAGGACGGGTGCGATGCCCTTCTACCCCTGGGCCAAACAGGTCGGTGTCCAAGAGTGGGACACCGACCAGCTTTGCTGGGTGTCCGCCGTGAAGGTTGACAATGCAGTCAGGCCCTGTGATGTATGAAGACGGCCACCACCATGGCATGGGCACACGAGCCACCCATGTTCAAAGCCATCTGGAGCTGGTGATTTTTGCCACAGAAATACTTATCCATTGAGCCAGACCCAGGGTAGCAGTTTCAGCTTTGGTTCAGGGCTCCTCTGAGTGTCCTGTTCCTCCCTCCTTACTAGGGAACCAAATCCCCAAAGGACCCCCCCCCCCATTCCCCGCGTCAGGGCCAGAAGAGGGAGATCGCATTCAGCTGGCCCTTCAGCAGGAGTGGAAGGGTGAGTTACGGTGTCCCCCTCGGGCTTCATAAAACCCCTGGTCTGCTCCCGTTCTCCTCCTCTGTCTCCACTCCCCCACCCCGAACTGTGGCAAACACGGAATGATGTATGCCCATGGAGGTTGCATGTAGTCTGGAATCATGGTTCCTTCCACCCATCCAGACATACGTCTTACCTCTCGTGTGTTGGTGCTACCACCAGGCCTCCACCTGGTGGCAGCAAAGAACTGAGAAGGTACACTACCCCAACCCAAGAAGGGAGAGCTGCCAAGTGGCCGCTTGGTCCTCTCTCAGCCCAACCTTGTCAACTCCCAGCAATCCAAGCTTGTTCCTGAATGTGGGTCGCCGGTGTGGGAAAATGTGAGGCACTGAGAGCTCCGCAATCCTCTTTTTTGTTTCTGAAATTACTCTTTTAGCCACCCTTCGCCCTGCCAACTCCGACTCTTCAGGGCCCCCAAGGAGTTATCCTCATGCCTTCTGCTCCACTCGTACTTACCTCCGCCCCACGGAGTTGTGGCCACCCCCCCAAGTGGGATGAAGTAAATAAACACCGTAATCCTTCACTGTGTCAGTCTAGAGATGGTAGAGTGAGCGGGGCACATTGGAGCACCGAAGCACCAAGATATCTCGGCGAGAATGCCGACCTCCCCACAGCGATGGCACAGTACTGATGCAGGTTTTGTGCTACCTCTGCTTCACTGTTTTCTGTGTGGGGGTACTTAGCGGGTGCTCTGCCCCCACGCCTGACTCTAGGATTCCAACTCCAGGTTGGAGTTGGTCCGGGAAGAGGGCGAACATTGATGAGCAACACAGAAAGGACCATTACCGCGAATGTCACCGTAATGGTCTTTTTTCTGTGTTTCGGGCCGGGGTGTCGACCACAAGGGTGATACGTGGAGGCACGCTCCTGGAGACCCATCTTCCCGGCGTCAGCAAGCAGTTTCTCTCTTTCCTCCCCTTCCTTACAGTGTGCAACCCCTTGATGTCAAGGCGCAAGGCACCGATGTCCACACTGTATAGTGGCCGCCCATCCCCTACAATTGGGGTTTGCAGTACTCCGGGCCTCAACTCAGAGTTAGGCCACCCCCCTCCCTGGAGAAGGCGATCTGTCGAGGGACGCTTAAGCCCATCTCCCCATGGCCAACCCACCAATGACCCGAGTCCGCTCCCGAACCTGGGTCACTGGCATGGTGCGAGGTGTGGCGTCCAGCGCCACCAGGCCGGCTGCCTCAACCCTCTTTCAAACTGAGCCAAGTGGATGGTGTTTAGCCAGCAACTGACACTGGTTTCTGATGATCATCACTGCCAGTTGCTGATCAGCAAGGAGGTGAAGGAGGATTGTATCGAAAACTCCCATAAGAGAGTGAACACAGTTGGCCATCCTCATTGCATAAAGTACAGTTACGTAAGAACTTATCGTAACAGTAGATCTTCGAGAAAGGCTCTTGCAGTAGGTAATTACATATAGGACTGACGCTGGCCGGCGGCAGGACCCCACGGAAAAATTTCTAGCTAGCAGTCCCTGGTGAGGGACCGCCCCACGTCAGGTGACCGCGCCATACGACGTCTGAATAAAGGCGGTCCGGACGCCCACCTTCCAGTTCTTTCCCGCCACAGGCCCGAAGAGAGAGAAGCAGATATTTCCTCAATGGAAAAGGAGCTGAAAAAGCCTAGGGGATGGAGGGTAGGAAGAGTTTACTGTAGAGCCTCTCTCGAAGATCTACTGTTACGTAAGTTCTTACGTAACTGTACTATCTTACTTCGAGAGGGCTCTTGCAGTAGGTAATTACATATAGGACAGAATCCCAAGCAGTCTGGAATAAACGAAAGGGCACCGGGAGGAGGAACTACTCCAAAAAGTAGCAAATAATCTAGCAGGTCTTAAGAAAGGAGGCCTTGCAAGATGGCTGACCTGAAGCCTGCTCTATGGCAAGAGGCAATGTCCAAACTGTAATGTTTAGTAAAGGTATGGACTGAAGTCCAAGTGGCGGCAGCACAGATGTCTGCCGCAGACACGTTCTTGAAACAAGTTGCAGAGGCGGCAACTCCACGAGTGGAGTGACCTCTGACTTGACCCGGGAGGGTCTTCTTGTACTTGTCATAACAGAAAGTGATGCAATGGGCCAACCTTTTTGATAGGCATTGCTTAGAGACAGCATTGCCTTCTCTTTTGTGAGCGAAAGAGACGAACAACTGATCAGTCTTTCTGAGATCCTTCGTCCTATCGGTGTAGTATCTCAGAATCCTGTGAACATCCATAGTATGGAGCAGGTATTCTCCTTGATTGGAGTGCTGCGTGAAGAAAGCAGGTAATTCAATAGACTGATTCAAGGTAGATTCTGCTACCACCTTCGGAAGAAACTTAGGATTCATGCGAAGAGCTACTCGTTCTTTGTGAAAAATCAAATAAGGGATTTTGCACATCAGGGCCTGGAGCTCGGAAATTCTAATAATGAGGTGACGGCTACCAAGAAGAGCTGCTTCCACGATAAAACTTCAAGTCCGCAGAAGTCGCGATTCTCAAAGGGAGGAAGGGTAAGTTTCGAGGACAAAGTTTAAGTCCCAATGCGGAGTTGGGGTCCCAACAGGGGCCTGAGATGGAAGGACCCTCTAAGGAAGGTTTTGGAGACCTCCAGCTGGGCAAAAGCCTCATCAGCGAAAGGGACATGGTAGGCTGAGATCGCTGCCATATGGACTTTCAAAGAGGAGTGACTGAGACCCAGGTCGAAAAGATGACGCATGTACTCAAGCAGAATGGTCACAGGACAGGAAAAGGGCTCCACCTTCCTGGACGCAGCCCAGAAAGAAAATCTCTTCCATTTCATGGCGTAGGTAGACCTAGTGGAGGGTTTTCTAGCCTCCACCAAAATCTCAGCCACCTTAGGAGAGACGCCAAAACGAGATTGAGCTAGGTCTGCAGGAGCCATGCATGAAGTTGAAGGGACTTGAGTCCCGGATGGACCAGGGTCCCCTGATCCTGGGTTAACAATCCTGGAGATAAAGGAAGAGGAAGGGGAGGAACCTCTGAGTATTGCTGTAGAAGAGAGAACCAGATTTGCCTGGGTCAAAAAGGAGCGATCAGAATCATTCTCGCTCCTTCCAAAGCAAGATTCTGCAGCACACGAGGTACCAGAGGGATTGTGGGAAAAGCATGGACGAATCTGTCCTTCCAGCTTAGAGACAGAGCGTTGCTCCAGAAAGCGTCTTGCTCTGGAGCGAGCGAGCAAAAGATTGGAAGCTTTGCATTTTGGGAGGAGGCGAACAGGTCTATCTGAGGAGTCCCCCAAATCTGGAAGATGCTTTTTAGAACTTTTTTGTCCAACTCCCACTCGTGTGGTAGAGCCGACGAGCGACAGTCTGTCTGCCAGGACATTGTCGACTCCCAGAACGTGGATCGCCGTGAGGTGAAGGTTGTGAGGCGCTGCCCAATCCCAAACCCTCATCGCTTCCCTGCACAGCGGGTAGGACCGAGTTCCTCCCTGCTTGTTGATGTACCACACCACGCTCATGTTGTCCGTTTGGACAGCTAGGTGACCGGGAAGGATGTATCGGTGACGGGCCTGGACAGCACACAGCACTGCTCGAAGCTCGAGCACGTTGATGTGGAGAACTATCTCCAGCTTTGACCATAGGCCCTGGGTTCGGCGAGGACCCAGATAGGCCCCCTCAACCTTCGCCTGAAGCGTCCCTGGTCAGAGTCTGATCGGGGGGAGGATGAAAAAAGGGGACCCCTCGGAAAAGGTTCTCTCGAACCATCCACCATTGTAAGTCTCTTGCCATCGGCGAGGAGATCAGGAACAGATGATCTAGGTCGTCTACCTGTTGATCCCACTGAGATCGGAGAGTCCACTGAGAGATTCTCATCTGGAGGCGTGCGAGCGGAACCATCGGGATCGCTGCCGCCATAAGCCCCAGTAGACGGAGCACCGACCTCGCCGGAACCCTCCTGTTTTCTGATAGGAGGGAAATCTGGGACTGGAGGGAGGCCCCCCTGTCTGGAGGCAGGAAGGCCTTGCACAATTTCGTGTCGAGGATTGCCCCGATGAACTGGAGCCTCTGTGAAGGATCCAGGTGAGACTTGGAATGGTTGATGGTAATACCCAGGCCAGAGAAAACCTGCTGGGTGAGGGAGAGAAAATGCAGGAGTTCCTCCCTGGATGGGGCCGCCAGGAGCCAGTCGTCCAGGTAGGGGAAAAACCTGAGCTCCCAAAGAACGCAGGTGGGCCGCTACCACCGCCAGGCATTTGGTAAAGACTTGGGGAGCCGATGAAAGACCAAATGGGATCGCCCGGAATTGGTAGTGGTCCCCCTGGAACGCAAACCTGAGGTACTTTCGGTGCGAAGGGCAAATGGGGATGTGCAGGTACGCATCCTGCATATCCAATGCACAAAGCCATTGGCCTGGCCGAAGCAGGGGCAAGAGGGTTTGAAGGGAGAGCATCCTGAACCTCTTGTATTCCACATACAGGTTCAGAGAGCTGAGACCGAGAATAGGTCTGAGATCTCCTGTCTTCTTTGGTACAAGGAAGAAATGGGAATAGTAACCCGTCCCGTGGAGTTGAGGGGGGATGAGCTCTATAGCCTGTTTCGCAAGGAGAGCAGAGATTTCTTCCCTGACCAAAGGAAGATGGTCCCTTGAGTAAGAGGAGTTCAGAGGGGGGTGGCGTGGAGGTTTCTGTAGAAACTCTATAGAGTGCCCGTCTGCTATGATCTGAAGCACCCATGAATCCGTAGTTATCCTCTCCCAACCCGGAAGGTGGAGGGAGAACCTCCCTCCTACAGGTTCTTCCGGGGTGTCCGGAGGCGGTGGGAGAGAGAGGGAAGGAGTCAGGTGGTGTGAGGCAGCGCCGCAGCTGGGGCACCCGTTGCTTTTTTGGGCGGTGGGGGCCTGGCAGCTGTAGGGGCCCGACGTTTAGTGGCCTGCCTTCCCTGAGGTTTCGCTTGAGGCCGGCTGCGTCCGCGAAAGGGACGGCGCTGTGGGGGATGGGGATGGTACATTGAATCAACAGATTTAAGGGCCATCCCCTTCTCCTGCTAATCAGTGATGATGTCCTTGACATCACCACCGAAAAGCATAGAACCCCTGAAAGGTGCTTCTTGGATCGCTGACTGCATCTCTGGGACCAGACCTGACACACGGAGCCATGCATGACGCCGAAGACTTACAGCAAACGCAGAGCTCCATCCTGTGGTGTCCACTGCATTGTAGGTCGTCCTCAATATATGACAACTGGCCGAGCGAGCAGTACAGACCAGGTCAGCTAACTCCTGCTTGACTTGGGAGTCAGGCAAAGAGTCAATCTTAGATTCCGCCTGGGTAAGGACAGCTTTCTGGTAATCCCCCATATGTGCTACATAATTCAGGGCCCTAATCCCCAGTGTGGAAGAAGCGTAGATCTTCCTTCCATACTGATCCAGAAGGCGGAATTCCTTATCCGGAGGAGACAAGCTCAAGTGTTTCGGGTGTGCTGACCGGCCGTGAGCGGTGCTAATCACAACTGAGTCTGCACGGGGGTGAGAGTCTAGGAAGTCTACACCCTCCGGAGCCTGGTACAGCCTGTTCTACTTCCTGGGAAGTGGGGCTAAAGCAGACGGTTGCTTCCAAATAGTGGAAACAAGGTGGGCGTGAGGCTCGATCCAGGGTGGCACTAAGGTAGGAGCCATAAGGGGCAAGTCTAGATGTTCGGCGAGTTTAACCAGTTGAGGATCTGGCTCTAAGGAATGCCACTGATGGACTTCCTGGATCTTCCTGAGCAACTCCGTGAAGGAAGGATCCTCCGGAGGAGACTTCGGAGGAGTCCTAGGTCGGGGCTTGGACGGAGAGCGTGGCTCATCGTCTTTCTCGGCACATTCATCAGAAGCCTCCGAGGAGTCCGAGAGAGAAGGGGAAGAAGAATCTGAAACAGAGCAAGACTCCCTAACTCGTCTAGGGGGAGGAATGGGTTCCTTGGTGGGGGGGGATCCCAGAACGCGTGTCCTGCCCCTCTCTGGATCCCGAGGGTAAAGCCCGGGAATCAGGAGGAGGAGAGGGAGTGTACCGTCTGGGGCATACGGGAGCCGGGGGTGGCACCGTCGCCGTAAGACAGCTCTCGACTTCCTTGGTGAGCTGAGCCTTGGCCTCAGCCCACCAGGAGGCGAGAGTCTCCTGAAGAGCCACTGGCGGCCATGGGGGCGGTGGAGAAGGAGGAGGGGGATAGTTGTACAGAGGAAATCCGTAAGGGGAGTATCCGTAACCCCGCTGCGGGTATACCGGAGCCGGGTACTGCGGCATCGAAGGAGTCGGCGTGGGGTACTGCGGTGCAGGATACTGCGGACCTGGGAAAACCAGCGTCAGATATGACGGCGGATACCCAGGCACCGGAGGAGCTGCCGGAGCAGACGGCCCAGCCGGGTACTCCATGGGCAGATCCGCCGGGATAGGCCCGTGGGGTGGAGGGCCCGATGGAAGAGGAATATCCCCCGCCGGCATCGGCGGGGCCGGTGTCGGAACTGGCGTCGGCGGGGCCGGCGTCTGAGGAGCCGGCACCGGGGCCAGGGGAGCCGGCATCAGATCCGGCTCTTCAGGAAGAGGATCTGACGGTAGCCCAGGGTCTCGAGCCTCGTTCGGGGACGGAGGGGAAAAATCCCCGGGGTCGTGCAGGGGGGACTGGGGCTCCCGACAGCAGCGAAGGCTGCGGAGAGCCTGGGTACGACAGATGCAGCAGGGTCTGCGCCGAGGCTCCGAGGCCCGCAAAAGTCGGAGGGAGCCGAAGGTGTGGCTTAGGGGCCGACCCCCGCGGATGCCAGAGGAGCCGGGCGTCTGACTTGGGGTCCTCATCGAGACGGGCCGAGGATGAGAGGAGGCCCGTCCGAGGGGGACATTGCCGCGGCGCCGCCCGGGGGTCGAGCGCCTTAGCAGCCTTCTTCTGGCGACGCTACAGGAGAGCCACGCCCAGCTTAAGGGAGGTGCCCGCACCAGTAGGCCGCAGGCCTGCAGCGGTACTGGGGGCTGGAGTCTCCTTTTGCCCGGAAACGACCGGTAGGCTCGAGGGCGAACACAACGGGCGGGCCGATGCCTCCTCCAAAACCTTGGAGGCTGCCGTCGGGCAATCCCCCGGAAGGGATGTTACCTTGCCAGCGACTCCGGATGGAGTCGCGGAGGAGGAGGCCTTCTCCCAGTGCCTTTCCTTGTCCCGCTTCTTATGCCCTTCAGGGGAGGTCGACGCCTGCCAAAGTTTCTTCAACTCCTTCTCCATCGCGGACATCTTCTTAAGGAGATGGGCTTCGAGGAACTGCTGGCGTCAGTCTCGCGTGGCGCGTTGAATCGAGGCAATGCGGACACTTTGTCGCGCCGGGTCAGGGCCTAAGCAGAAAAGGCAGAGGGAGTGACCGCTTTGTGGAGGCAGTTGGCCACACGAGTCGCACTTTTCTTTGAAGGACGACATATACCGACGCTCACCTGACGAAAGAAGTATAAAATTCACTACTGAAAACTTTTTCGAAAACTGACGAGTAACAGGACTGAGCGATATGAACTCAACAGCAGGATGCTGCACGAGCTGAGACGCGGAAAGAACTGGAAGGCGGGCATTGGGACTGCCTTTATACCGACGATGCATGACGCCGTCACCTGACGGGGCTAGCTAGAAATTTCCATAGTCCTGCCACCGCCGCCAGTCCTATATGTAATTACCTACTGCAAGTGCCCTCTCGAAGTAAGATCTATCAATCAATCAAAACTCTATTTTACCAGGCGAAACACCTTTGAGTAAACTCATTTACAAGATGGACTTGGACAGGTACATGATCAAACACAGAATAATATTACAAAAATTAAAATAAAGGCATTACAAACAATAGAATAAGATGCATTTGTATATCTGTACACTAAGAGAACATTTATAGATAGTCACACAGCAATACATGCACTTAACATACCAGCATAACAACGGCGGTGTGGGCCTGATGGAGACCCAAGGTCACCGCAGCACACACCTCCTTAGCTGTGTGGTCAATCTTACGGGATTCCTCGTCTGAAGGCTTATCCACTTCCCCATCGAGTCCAGACTTGTGGAACACCAAATCCATGACCAGCATCTCTGCAGAGGGGCGGTCCGAGAACCCAGAAAGGGATCCCTTAGGGGCCGCATACTTGTGCACCACACAGGCAGAGGATTCCAGGCAGGATGCTCTAGAGGGACCAATATGGACTCCAAGATCAGGCAGAGAAGTGCCCCAAAGGGCACCAGGCCATGCTTGGTGGACAGCTTCTTCACCAAACCCCGGTCGAGAAGTGGAGTCCCAAAGGACCATGGTCTTGTGGCCAGAGTCATCCAAAGACTCCTCTAAAATTGCCCTCGATTGCTGCTCGTCGCAGACAACCTAGGTATCCTCATTTGGGGTGATCCGCACTGACAACTGGCCTGGCAGGCTGGTGCTTGAACTGGTGTCTTTTGCTGGATCACCCATCTTCAGCTGCGGTGGCAGCGGCGGCTACACTCGAGGTGGTAGAGAAGCAGTTGTGGGTAGCATCTGTATAGCATGGGCTGGCACTGGTGGCTGCCAGGGGAACAGAGTTCCAGAAGGTAGAGCCCTACCTTGCCCCTGTGATGGCCTACTGTTGCCAGAGGAGATACTTGTAGTACTGTTGCAGTTTGCAATGGTGCCTCTCTTCACCCAAGGATAAGGAGGCTGAGAAGCATCGATGGTGATGCCTCCTGGTGGTGCAGGATCGAGAGAGAGCGGGAGTGCCTCGACTGAGATCTCGACTGCAACCTCAACCATCAACCAGACGATCGACAGCAAGGGGAACCTTCTCTCTGGTTGTGGTATACCATGTGCCTGCTTACATTACGCAGCATAGTGTGGAAGGCTCGACTGCCGGCAGAAGCTGTTCCTGCTGATGACCAGACAGGGATAATGACAGGACCATGTCCTCGAGTGAGGATGGGAAGCACAGGGGTCTATAAGATAGATTCTTTGACCTCGTCCGACAACTGGCTGGCAGTCTTGAAGAAAATCTTTTTAGCTTTCTCGAATGGAGTCGAAGCTAACTGCCTCGATGGGAGAACTGAAGAGTCTTCAGCCTGGCTGACCTGCCCGTCCAGCATGAGACACTTGATCACACTCGATCAGTTAGGCAAGTTGAGAGACTGGAAGGACTGCAATCTCTCCTGGTCCCATGACTGGTGCCGGCGATGCTTGTGATTAGTGCCACAGTAGGCAGGGGCCAAACATGTCCCAGAAGCCTCCAGTGAATGGCCCTGTGATGCTGGCCCCAGTCGGAAGCAGGGCTGAGACGCAGTAGGTGCCCGCAGTGGCTTCTGCAGTTTCCAATTCTAGGGCCGCAAGCCGCTGGGCAGACCCAGCTGCAGCAGAAGCCCTCTTGCAGCCCTTAGGGTGGTCCTTCGGATTTTGTTCAAAAAGGCCAACTCAGTGAGAGCTGGAGCCTCCTGTCTTCAAGGGACTTGGGAAGCATGCTGAGACAAAGCCCACACCTGGCCATGTCATGTTGCCCACCCAGACAGTACACAAACGTGTCATGAGGGTCGGTGAGCGACATCTTCTGCTAGCACAGAATGCAAAACTTGAACCCCAGCTTCCATTGCTCTATCGAAGATCGATGAGGGGAGTTGAAGGAACCAAGGAAATAACTTGAATATAGTTTAGAAAAACTCAGACAAAGTTCACCGATGGCGCACTAAATCCTACGCAGCAGCCATGAAGGAGATGACCTGTTCTTCCAGTGGAAAGAAAGCTCTGAGGTCACAGGGTGGAGTCAGGGGATAGACCGCCTGGGTGGTGGGAGGAGCTTAACTTGATGTCTAGCCAATCAAGACTGTTCCAGTGGAACTGCTAGAGTGTGGATAGTGATCAATATCCATGTCCCTAGAATGCAAATTTCTGACGAGGACATAGCTACATCAGACAATTCTAAAACAGTACAGTATTTACTATCCTGTGTAAATCAGAACCCCCAGAGTTTACAGAAAGGCCACTAAAGATGGAACAGAATGTGAACAAGTTGTGGAAAACCAGTTTCTGCAAAAATACTGACATGCAGGTTAAAAGCATTTCTTCTTCAACTGCAAGTGGTCAGCCTCATCTCTACTAGTACTTTGGGAGCCCACAGTTTTTTTTCATTTTAACGTTTTTGTGCAGGATAGGTACAATGAGCTGAAGCTTGTTTCCAGGTGTGACCCAGGAGCACAGGGCGGTTAAGAGACTTGCTCAGGGTCCTACAGTATGCAAATGTCTGTTGTGGGATTCACGCCCTGGTCTGCAGAGTCTCCAGGTTGACAGCTTGGTGCTGTAACCTTGAGGCAATAATCATATTCTGATTACACAATTAAATGCTGACATGCATATTAATCTTGCTACAATATGCAACATAACCTCAGAAGTAGTTTTCTCTGCATGCTTTAACAAGGTGCTTGTTTTAATGAAGAAGTTAATGACAGGACTGAAGTCAGATACCAGAAATGTATGATTAATGTGAGGCATATCAGCCATATAATGTTAAGCCTCCTCAGAAGATATGATTTACTACTCAGACAGACAGACACACACACTTTCTCTCTCTCTCT
Organism: Neoceratodus forsteri; assembly: GCA_016271365.2. Taxonomy (NCBI): domain Eukaryota; kingdom Metazoa; phylum Chordata; order Ceratodontiformes; family Ceratodontidae; genus Neoceratodus; species Neoceratodus forsteri. The sequence continues at coordinate 444,594,178 of JADMNL010000023.1, forward strand.
CTCTCTGAATGCTTCATCTATAATTCTATCCTGAGGTCATTTACCTCTCTCTTTCTAAACTGGTGACACTACACCTCTGAAAAGCGTAGGGATCTGAAAAGTGGCGACTACTTTTCCCACCTCCTCACCCTCATCTTCTGACATTATAAATCCTTTTGTCAGATTTTAATACCTAACAGTACCATCCCCCTTCTACCCCCATGGTGGAAGCAAGTGTGTTTTCTTGAAACTTGGCTTCCCAGCCAATTGCTCTTTGGGGTAACCCTTGCCTCAGTGTTTGTGCACAGAGGTTCTTTGTCTTTTAAATAGTTTTTGTATTTACAGGGGCCCATCTGTCTGCTCACCTGCCACTCCTTTCTGTGCGCTGACAGATTCACCAGTCCAGAAACTATTCCACTTTTTTGTGTGAAGAAACATCACATGTGCGAGACAGCTCCTCTTTCCCTGAAGGTGGAATTTGTAATCCCTACCCTCTGAAAGGAAAGGGGAAATTGTTTAACCAGGAAAGGTACACTAAGCCGGAGCTTGTTTCCAGGTGCGACCTGGGAGCAAAAGAAAGTTAAGTGACTTGCTCAGGATCACACAGTATGCAAATGGGGGCTGTGGGATTCAATCCTAAGTCTCCAAGTTTGCAGTTCAGTGCCCTTAACCACTATTCTATACTGCCTCCTATAAAGGCACACTAAGCCAGAGCCCGTTTCCAGGTGCGACCTGGCAGCACAAAGAAGTTATGTGACTTGCTCAGGGTCAAACAGCATACAAGTGCTGGCTGATGGAATCCAAACCCAGGTCTCCAGGTTTGCAGGTCAGTGCCCCTAACCGCTACACTATACTGCCTCCTGAAATCTCTCCTCAGAAGAACAGCCACAACAAAAGCACTGAAGAGTCCATTTTTACTTATAAAATGGGGTTTAAAGACATCACTGAGTGAGATACATCACCTGAACACTGATTTACTAGAAACACACAGTCTGTAGCAAACCTATTCTATCTAGCAACAGCCTATCTAAACAAAAATAAACCCTTTTCCGATTAAAATAAAACGCTTTCACTTTTTAAATGTAATAACCCAGAACAGGGTATAGGATTCTTCAAAATAAATGCACCTCCTGGAATTATATAAACTCTTTTGGTCCTCGTTACCAATGTCACATACTCTACACGGCGGCAACTACAGGAAAATAAAGCCTCTTCACAAAAAAAAAAAAAATTCCTTTTCCATTTTAGAAGCACAATAACCCACTCTGGGGCACGGGTTTCTAGAAAATTAGTGCACTTTCCGGGTGCAATTACAGCACACAATTTACAGAGGGAGTGCATCAATTCCCCAGAAACTCATGCCCTGTCATGCTTTTTTTTTTTTTTTTAATTCCTTGGTAAGCAGGAAGGACCCACTAGGCACATGTGGCTGTTTTCAGGGGCGACCCGGGGGCACTGGGGAGGTTAAGTGACTTGCTCAGGGTCACACAGTATGCAAGTGGAGGTTTGTGGGACTCGAGCCCAGATCTGGCGGATGTACCAAGCTCATTCACAGCTTGCTGCTCTAACAACTAGGCTATATTTCCAGCACCATTGCTAACTTATTTTATTTATGTAAAGTCTGTTGACTGGGAAAGGCATGCTGACCCACATGTAAAAACCTAGAATGCAGGAAAAAAAGCAACAGTCATTTGTTACCACACACACCTCTCTCTGATCTTTTTCAAGTTATTTATAAGTTGCTTCAAACTCAAATGTTACACCTCTCATATTGCAGGCACTATGCCTCCAGCAAATTTATATACTAGGATAAATTCAAGCTGAAGCGTTTGATGCATTAATTAGGGTTTTAGCTCGAAGTGCAAAAAGTAGGGAAACGAAAAGTTAGGGGGAAAAAGTACCCTGAGCCGTGAGCCTTGATGAATCTGTGGGGTGGTCTTCCTTCATGTTTGAATGATTATGCAATGCAGTGCCGGCGTTCCCTAACTTTGGCACTCTTTTTTCAGGCAAAGAAAATGGCTCACACAGAAATGTTTGGAGAGAGGGTGCCAAAGTTAGAGTACTACTAATGCTGGGTCGCTGAATTGTTCAATCCCCGTGGAACACACCACTGTACTCTATCCGAAGCATGTTGGTTCCAGGACATTTTAGGGGAGCATCACACCAATGTAGCAACGTAGCTAACAGAACCTCCCAACAATAAAATTTGAAGCTGGAGACCCCAAGCCCCCTCTCCAATCTCACATGGTAACTGCATCGACTGAGGTCTAATTCTAGCAGTTTTGTTTTGCCATAGGCAAGAAGAACTGAGTGAAGCTAGCTGCTTAAAAATGCTGGGCTCCTGTGTTTTACAACGATAAGAAAAATTAACAGTATATCGAGACTTTATTTGCAAACAGTTTCAATACATTACACATGCAACACAGCACTTCTACTACCATCCATCAACATTTGGCGCTGCAGACTGGCACCTAATCAAGGGAATCTGCGTGTGTATGAGTGGTGTCAGGACGTGTGGCCGGGTACTTAGCAGTCGAGGATGGAGGAGACGAGTGGATAACGGTCGGTTGGAGATCGTCTCGCTCTCGATCGAAGAAGACTACAGACTACGAGTAGAGAGAGCTGGCCGGGCCAGAGTCATCTGATTTGCCACTGTCCAGTGCTTCTTTTCATTGGATGTTTATGACGACTCTGACTCCAAGAGATGGTGTACTGCTTATCGTGTGCTGGTGACAGTAGTCAGTCAGTGCTGCTGCTGCTGGGCCTCTGGTCCTGTGAGGAGTCCCGGGCCAAGTCCGACGACTGACCAGTCTGTCAGGGCAGCAGGCCACACCACCAGGTATGTTGTTACTTACACTGTCATGTTGACTTCCTTATTTTGTCTTGACTTCAATGATTTTTGGATTTGGTTGGATTGGGAAGGGAACATAACAGCAGTTAATTGAATTGAAACAAAAAAATGACTAAAAAAACTGAGAAAAGAAAATAACTGTATTTATATGGGGGTGAGGATTGGTTGCTACTGCTACTAGCCTGGGCTCAGGGGGCTACAAGATTCTATAGCCATGGGGGGGGCTACCAACTATATTCACTGCTTGAATTTGAATTATTTGATGATTCATTTAACAGAAATCTGGGAGCAAAGCCACATTACTCTGAAAGGATTCTACTTAGCTTCACCACTAAGTTAGAGGTTAATTGTTAAGTTGATGAATTGCTGGAGTTTACAAGGTTTCTGCATGCCTGGCACGCAGAAGAGTAGGATGCTGGCATTTAGCCCCGAGTCCCAAAATATGACAGAGTAGGGCCCCGCATTCATTAATCTGGCCCTGCTAGAAATACTTGCTTAAAAAAAAAAAAAAGTCACCCTGATGGTGGCTGCAGTACCAACAACATGGGTTTGGGAAAGAACTTGGGAAGCCACAGCAGAATGTGAGCTGGCGTGTGTGACACTCTGCCCTCTTCTTATGGTTATTATATAATCTTTGTATTATAAATGAATGGTCTGTGTATGAAATTGTCTCACACAAGTTAGCAGTCTGGCTTTTAACCTTCAAGGTGTCAGTGAGGATGTCAGTGAACTGACCAGGGAAAAACTTAATTAATGCTTTCCTTCCAGAGGGATAGTTTATGGCCCCTTATCAGCTGCTGCTGCTTTGATGTTGGTTCCTGAATATGAATTTTATGACACCTGGAAAGGATGTAATTTGGCTGATTTCCCTTAGCTTTCTCACACCTTAGTGAGAAATTGTAGTGTTGTAAAACATCAAAGAGAAATGTTTGATCCCAGACTGCTATATATGGGAAATGGCTTTTTGCCAATATTCACATTATTTAAACTACATCCTTGTAGATAACTATATTAGAAATTGGACCTAAGGGAGGATCTAGCTGACCTTACAAAAAGGGGAGGGGAGATGGTGTTTCAAATGAACAGCTAACAGAGGGAAACAGTGTCATATCACTTTCGACCGAGACTCTTTCTGGACTTTTGAAAAGCACTTTGGTAGATGGGAATGATTTTAAGTTTGTGGTAGGAGTCTTTGTTCTGTAACTATCCTTTTTTTATGTGATTGTGAGCTCTTGATACGTTATATTTGTTCAGTATCTTATTTAATCTATTTTTAAACTTTTTAGTAAATAACATTTTCTTTATTATACTGCCTGTGTCTTTCTCAGTCCTTTTTGCATGTGATGACTGCTGAACCTGTGTTTAAAGCGGACAGCTGTTAAAAGGATTGATGGCGTTACTGAGCTTGCTTAAAAAGGTAAAAAATACCATGGTCTCTTATAGAGTTCTAAGGATTCATTTTGGAGACCTGGCTGGGTGTCCTTGGGCGAAAGATTATATTGCACCCCGAAGAGAATATTATCAGAGCCTGTTAATTGGGTATGATGGCATAAGGTTCACAGTTTGAATCCCACCAGAACTCGAGGCTAAAAGGTGATTTGGACCCAAAAACAGACAGGAGGGTTACCCTGTTTGTTACCTGTTCACACTATTGCACTCCGAGGTTGGCACTGTGGGAGCAGAGGGCCTGACCTGCAGAGTGCATTTGTGACAGATTTGGTTGGTAGCAGTGCGATTTTTAAGTATTTGCTAACACAAGCTTTAACAGTTCAGTGTCTCAGACTAATACTGTACAGCTCACACGTAAAATAAGGCAGTGATTTATTTTTAAAAAAGTAAACAGAACTATATCATTTTGCTTACAGTCAAAGTTCCTGCCCGTTTTAGTTTTTTTTTTCGAGTGCAAGTTAGAGTAGCCGTAGTTAGGGAAGAAGATGGTTTTCAACTACAATGGTTACACTGCAAACTACTTGAGGCTGTTGTGCCAGGACAGAGGAGTCCAGTAAGAGGGGAAAGCCAACAAGCAGAACCTTGTGGACACTCTGATGGCCACCACTGCCCAGAGCGGCAAGTCACAGTCCATGACTGAAAAGGATCGAAACTTGGGCGTGGAGGGGCCAGGGTCCATTGCAGTGTCCAGATCCAGTGAAGACGACAGCAGTGCCAGTGCAAGCCAAGGGCCACAGCAGCAGGGGAAGGTCACCAGCATGCTGGAGCCAGAAGCAATCAGGCTACAGAAGGAGATGTGGAGAATGAAGCTGGAGTTTGAACAAAAAAGGTTTGAAGCCCAGCAGCAAAGGGAGTTGGAATTTGAGCAGAAGTAGTTCCAACTGCAGATGGAGACAGAGGAAAGAGAACGACGAGAACAGCGAGAGGCTGACCATGAAAAGCATGAGCGCCAGAGGCAACATGAACTGGAGAAGCTACGACTCCAACCACCAGCACCATTGCAGGTAAGTGGCCTGGGTATAACTGGAACTACAGGACTAGGTTACACATTAAACTCCAAACTGATAGTCGAATTTAAAGAGGGGGAGGATATGGATGCCTTTTTAAATTCCTTTGAAAAAGTTTGTATTCAGGCAAATATTCCCAGAGAGTCCTGGAGCTTCCAGGTATCCCCGCTACTTACTGGGAAAGCTCGGGATGCACTGGGTCAAATGGACAATGAAGACAGTAATGATTACAGTAAACTTAAAGCTGCACTTTTAAAAAAATATGAGCCAACAGTACAGGCATACAGAGCTAAATTAAGTACGCTCAGGAGAAACCCTGACATGAGCTACGAGGAGCTAGCCAGGAAACAACGTCAGTTTTTAAACCATTGGTGGGAAGGAATTGAAGCAGACTCTGTTGAAAAAATTGAAAATGCTGTACTGTTAGAGCAGTTTTTTGGGGGCATGCCCAGCAGAGCTGAAAACCTGGCTGGAGGACAGAGATCCAAAAACAGTGCAAGAGGCTGCTGAACTCTCGGATCGCTATGCCAGAAGCAGACCTGCTCTGAGCACGAATCGGGTTGGTGTGGCAGCACAGAAAGGGAAAAGTGTGCCTTCAGGGCAGCTAAAACCCTCCCTGCCTCTACCAAAACCAGGCAGCCCCAGGTTACAAAGAAAAGATTTAACTCATTCAGCCAGGATACGCCTGTAGGTTGCGTCTGAATGCACAGCCGCTCAGGCCAATAGCGCCTGTATACGTACTCAGCTGACTTTCACTCGGGCCTGGAAATGTCTGAGGAAGTCGGCAGTTTTTACCTAAATATTAAAAATGTATTTCATAGCACTGTTAGAAAGGTTATTTTGTGCCGAACAAGTTTACCGCTGATACTTTGTGTCAATCATATATAGTTTAGGAGTTATTCGCATTTGTGTAGGGTATGGTGTGCATGGCTGACATTTGTCTCTCAGGCCTCACCTAAGCAGCTTGAATAAATCTGAAAAAATGCCACAGTTTTTTGACATTTCATCTAGTGTGAAATAAAAACCAAACTGATTACAGTTGATTACATAGCACCGTTAGAAAGGTAATTTTATGCTGAAAAATCTTGCTACTGATACTTTGTCTCTGTCACATATACTTTAGAAGTTATTCGCATTTGTTTATGGTATGGTGTGCATGGCTGACATCTGTCTCTCAAGCCTTACCTAAGCATCTTGAATAAATGAAAAAAAAAAAAAAAAGTTGTTTGGTATTTCAGCTAGTATAAAATAAAAACCAAATTTATCACAACTGATTACATAGTACCACTGGAAAGGTAATTTTGTGCTGAACAATTCTGCTGCTTGTACTATGTGTGTAACACTCATGGTTCAAGAGGTATTTGCATTTATTTGTGGCATGCTAATTATGGCTTGATTTTGCTTAAAAAGGCCCAGGACGCAGTATTAAGAGTATAAAGGACACAAGTGGCGGAAGTCTCAAAGAGATCTTGTGGTATGAATAAGTTAACTGAAAAAAGAAATGATTGTTGGGTTTACTGAGTCCCAAAAGGACCAACAGTGCACAAAGTAGTGCTAGAAAAGAAGTGGGTTGTTTGTGTGTCCCTGAAAGCATGCCAATAAACATGAGGGAACACATGCACCCAGTCACTGTGAATGGTGTACAGACACAAGGGTTAAGAGACACGGGGGCACACCTGACTTTGGTAAAAGGGGATCTGATAGAGCCTGGTCAGCTTATACCCAATCAATTTGTGATGGTGCAGGGGTTCACTGGGGAGGAGAAAATATTACCACTCGCTAGTGTTCTAGACTGAGGTGGTACAGGGGGAACTATAGCTGAAACTTTAGCAGTTGATGTAATTCTCTGCAACAATCTCAGACGGGATGGTGTGTGCAGTTACCTGTAGCCGAGCGGCAGGAGAAAATTGTAGTTTCCTGGACCCCGAAGAAGCCCCTGTGGAAACCACTGGGAGGCTGGTTCTACAGCCTGTGTCTCCTAATTTGGAGAATAATAAAAGTGGGGTATAAATTCTCCAGGTAGCAAGTAACCAAACAGCTACGGAGGGTTACTCTGAGGAAGGAGGGGTGACCCATTGTCAGAGGGTTAGGGATGGTAGTGATCCTGAGTGCCCTGATGCTAGAGCTAGAGGCCCTAGTTTAGACACTGAAGGGGACCTGTCCCATGCTTTGGGAATGTGTAAGGGGTTTGCAGCTGCTCAGAAAAGTGACCCTAGTCTACAGAAGCTGAGAGCTTAGGCAGACTCTGATGGAGCACAGGGAGGTGACGGGAAACACAAAGTTCATTGGGACAATGGACTGTTATAGATGTAGGATGCTAAGACAGAGGGAGGGGTAATAGGCAGGCAGCTTGTCGTTCCCCAGGGGTACCGTGAGCAGTTGCTTAACACTGCACATGATATTTCCATGTCTGGTCATCTGGGAATCACGTGCACTACGCAGCGATTGGTCCAGAATTTCTATTGGCCCAACTTCACCCAGCAGGTAAAGGAGTATTGCAGATCTTGTCACCGGTGCCAAGAAATAGGGAAAGCAGGTAAGAAAACACAAGCCGCCCTAATTCCATTGCCCATGGTGAAGGAGCCATTCCAGAGGGTAGGCATGGATATTGTGGGGCCTTTAAATACCCCCAGCTCCTCCAGGAAGAGGTTAATTCTGACTGTGGTGGATTATGCCACCTGGTATCCAGAGGCAGTCGCCCTATCCTCACTGAGGACAGACAAAGTGGCAGATGCCTTACTAGGAATTTTCTCCCGTATTGGGTTTCCGCAGGAGGTTATCACCGATCAAGGGGGTTCTTTCATGTCAGACCTGATGAAATGTTTGTGGGAGAAGTGTGGGGTGGTGCAGAGATGCACAACACCTTATCACCTGCAAGCCAATGGGCTTGTGGAAAGATTTAACGGTACCCTTAAGTCAATGCTCCAAGCATTTGCTGAACAGCATGGGAGGGACTGGGAGAAATACCTTCCCCCACCTGTTGCCTGCATACAGGGAAGCGCCCCAAGAGTCGGCAGGAGTTTCCTCCTTCAAGCTCTTATATGGACGCCAGGTAAGTGGGCCCCTAGATTTGATCTGGGAGGACTAGGAAGGTAAGCACACCATCCAGGGAACTCCCATAGTGGATTATGTCCTTAGGTTTAGGGAAAGGCTGAAGGAGCTTATGGGGACAGCCCAGAGCAACCTGGCAGCTGCCCAACAAAAACAAAGTGTGGTACGACCGCAGAGCCAGAGCTTGCTCATACAGGGTGAGTCAGGAAGTCATGGTCCTCATCCCAGTCCAGAAAGACAAGCTGCAGGCAGATTGGGCAGGACCGTACAAAGTAGTCAGAAAGGTAAATGATGTAAACTACATTACAGAGTTACCTGACAGAAGACATACACAAAGAATGTACAATGTCAACATGATGAAGCCATATGCTAATAGAGATGACATGGTGTTTGCAGTGTGTAGTCCTGTTGAAGGGATGGACAAAGGAGACCTCCTTCTGGACTTGCTGAAAGCATGCAAGTGGGAGTCCTCTGTGGAGGCAATTAAATTGTCACCCTAGTTGGCCCCGGACCAGATCCAGGAAGTTCGGGAGGTTTCAGCAGACTTTGCCCCACTGTTTAGCGCCAAGCCTGGACTAACCCCCTTAGCGATGCACAATGTGGAGACAAGGACGTGGGCGCCCATACGCAAACAGTGTATCGGGTGGCCGAAGCTGTCTAAAAGGACATTTGCAGGGAGGTGGAGGAAATGCTGGATTTAGGAGTAATCCAGAAATCCCACAGCCCCGGGCTTCACCCATAGTCCTTGTGCCAAACCAGATGGCTCTACTAGTTTTTGTGTGGACTATCGTGGACTGAATGCAGTCACAAAGTCAGACGCCCACCCGATGCCACAGACGTACAGACTCCTGGACAAGTTGGGAGGGGCGACATATCTTACAACTATTTACCTGACAAAGGGGTATTGGCAGGTAGAGTTAACTGCCAGATCTGGGGAGAGGTCAGCCTTCATCACTCCGATAGGGTTATTTGAATTTAAAGTAATACCTTTCGGAATGAAGAACGCCCCAGCCACTTTCCAAAGGCTGGTGAAACAGGTGTTAAATGGTGCTAAGGAGTATGCCGTGGCGTACCTGGATGACACTGCCATCCTTAGTGCCAGCTGGGAGGAACACCTGTCCCACCTCAGGGAAGTGCTGGGCAGGATACAGAGGGCTGGGCTCACTGTCAAAACTGAGAAGTACCAGGTAGCCATGGCTGAAGTGGCATACCTCAAGCATGTTGTAGGCCGGGGACAGCTCCATCCTAATGACGTAAAAATAGAGGTGATCAAGGCATGGCCCAGACCAGAAAGGCAAAAGAAAGGTCAGGAGTGTTCTGGGGACAGCAGGGTACTATAGGAAAACTTGTACCAAATTACAGTGCCCTGTCTGACCTGGTAAAGAAAAGGATGCCTAAAAAAGTTACCTGGGAACTAGCCTGTGAAAAAGCCTTTACCAGACTGAAGGAGGCACTGTGCAGTGCTCCTGTATTGACAAGTCTAAACTACAGCAGATCCTTTATAGTCCAGACTGACTCCTCAGATGTGAGTGTTGGGGCAGTGCTGAGTCAGACATCCAACCAAGGGAAAGATCACACCATAGTGTACCCAAGTAAAAAGTTACTTCCCAGAGAGTAGGCTTACTTTACTGTGGAAAAAAAGTGTCTTGACATGGTGTGGGTCCTAAAGAAGTCGGAGCCATACTTATACGGGCAGCATTTTGAGGTACAAACTGACCACAACCTCCTGGTTTTGCTGGCACAAATGGGTAAAACGAATGGTAGACTACTAAGATGGAGTCTTGCCTTGCAAGGGTATGACATGACGCTCTCCAACAGGGCTGGGGCAGCCAATGAAAATGCAGATGGCTTGACGAGTCTATATGAGGAATGAACTGACTTAGGGAGCTCATTCCATGCAGGGGATAGAGCCCCCAAATTCAGTCTAGGTGGGGAGAATTGTGACACTCTGCCCTCTGCTTATGGTTATTGTATAATATTTGTATTGTAAATGAATGGTCTGTGTATGAAATTGTCTCACACAAGTTAGCAGTTTGGCTTTTAACCTTGAAGGTGTCAGTGAAGATGTCAGTGAACTGACCAGGGAAAAACTTTAATTAATGCTTTCCTTCCAGAGGGATAGTTTATGGCCCCTTATCAACTGCTGCTGCTTTGATGTTGGTTCCTGAATATGAATTTTATGACACCAGGAAAGGATGTAATTTGGCCGATTTCCCTTAGCTTTCTCACACCTTAGTGACAGACTGTGGGGTTGTAAAACATCAAAGAGAAATGTTTGATCCCAGATTCATATTTGGGAAATGGCTTTTTGCTGATGTTCACATTATTTAAAATATATCCTTGTAGATAACTATGTTAGAAATCGGACCTAAGGGAGGATCTAGCTTACCTCACGAAAAGGGGAAGGGAGATGGTGTTTCCAATGAACAGTGAACAGAGGGAAACAGTGTCATATTTTTGACAGACTCTCTCTGGACTTTTGAAAAGCACTTTGGTAGATAGCAAAGATTTTAAGTTTGTGGTAGGAGTCTTTGTTCTGTAACTACCCATTTTATGTGACTGTGAGCTATTGATATTTGTTCAGTATTTTATTTCACCTATTTTTTTTTTAACTTTTTAGTAAATAATTTCTTTATTATACCGTCTGTGTCTTCTCAGTCGTTTTTGCATGTGATGATTTCTGAACCCGTGTTTAAAGCCGACAGCTGTTAAAAGGCTTGATGGTGTTACTGAGCTTGCTTAAAAGGTAAGAAGTACCTATGTCTCATGGAGTTCAAAGGGTTCATTTTGGAGACCTGGCTGGGTGCCCTTGGGCGAACGATTACATTGAATCTCCCCGAAGAGAATATTATCTGAGCCTGTCAACTGGGTATGCTAGCATAAGGTTCACACTTTGAATCCCTCCAGAACTCGAGGTTAAAAGGTGATTCGGGCCTAAAAACAGACAGGAGGGTTACTGTTTGTTACCTGTTCACACTATGCACTCTAAAGTTGGCACTGTGGGAGCAGAGGGCCTGGCTGCGGAGTGCGCCTGTGACAGCGTGGAGTGGCAGTGCACCTTAGTTGGGAAGGGACAGCAGCAATGCTCCAGCACCACAACGGTCTCTGTGGTCAAGTCAGGGAGCACACTACTGTTCCACAGGGGCACACTGTGCAAGCGCATGGCCCACAAATGGCTGTATCTTCATCTGGGGAGGAAGAAGATTGTGGGAGAAAACGGGTAAAAATCCCACTACCTGGCTAGATCACAAGGTCACTCAAGCCCCTGGCCATGCAGCTCACTGCCCGCTACCCAATCCTTCTGCCATGGAGGGGAAAGCCATGGGGGACAGTGGTGAGTTAGTGGCTGCTGGTAACTACTAAAGAGGGTAGCTGTGGTACTTGAGGGGGAAATGTGTAAATGGCAAAAATACTTCAGGAAGATGAATCTGAAACAGGTAAAGCAATTTACATAAGACACATATTTTTATACCACAAGTGACTAAAAAGTGAAAGGGGGGGCCCCACTCCAAAGATGGGCAAACGGTCAGCAAAAACAAGAGCAGACAGATTGATCTGGGTCGCAAAGTTGTATCATCCTATCTCAATATATAGATTTCTCTGCAACATAAATCCCTTCTAGCTATGCCAGGGATCAACAGATGGGATCAGAATGTGATTACTAAAAGCTCCAGCACCAAATCAAAAAGGAGTGGCAACATCAAATTAAATGGAGCAGAGATATTATTATTAGTCCAAATACTGCAGCAAGGGACCCTATATAATGTGGCCTTTTTACGGCTGCAGCCATTTTGAGATCGTAGAGAAAAAGGAGCTGACTGGATACCGTCCACTTTTTCTTTGTAGTTCCAGCAGTGGAGGCGGATGCACGTCCACCACACTACTTTGTTTGGCAGCCAGAACACGGCACTGTCCGCTGTGTGCAACATGGCCATGAGTGCTTATTGCCCATGCACAGATGACTACAGCAGCCATCTTGGGCATGGCTGACTGTCGCAGGTTGTCAGTCATAAACTAAGATGGCTGCCAGACTAACTGGGCGACAAAAGCGCAGAAGTCGCCTATGTGCAGTAAACACCGCAGCCATGTTGAACACATCGACAGCCAGAGGCGCTCTGGAGTTGCTGAGCCCCGTCAGTTTCAGCTGTGCTGGGTCTGGCCAGAACTTGTTCTTAAGTATAACATATCTGAAGTTGTATTAAACACAGAACATTTTTCTAGTTATTTGAGCGTAATGTTACTAATAATGACACTACACTGAGCTGGACCAAAAACCGAGTGGTGACGCTGCTGCTCGACAAGCCAAAACCATCATGGGTGTGCGACCCAAACTTGTATTTGCCATGTTCACAGAGGGGAAGCAGGCAAAGCATCCCACTAGAAACTTCTTCCTCCAGGAAGAGTGAGAGGGCCAGTATCAGCAGTTATTCACCAAGAACTTCCAAGGTGTAGATCAACAGCAGGGTAATCAACAGGGTAGAAGCATGGTGTCATTACGTACGCTGTGAAGGTCGCCATTCACCCACCATCCCTGACTGGCACAATTACAAAATTAACTTTATTTTCCATATATGGCAAAACGTATTTTAAGCATACCAAAATGGTTATTTTTTGGTAGATTTAAAATATATAGACGTGGCCAAATATATGGATAATACATTCTCAACTGTTTCATGTATTATTGTAAATTTTTGCTACTTCTGTCATTGCATTTTAAACCTGTACTCCCTCCCCTTGTGTCCTCCTTTCCCCCTCCCACCAGGTCACATCTATAAACAAGACTTGTTCTCTGTATGACTTACCTAGTTAAACAATTTCAAATAAATATGTCTTACATGCCCACTATTTCATGTACTTACATACCAAAAAACAGCCAATATGGAATATTTTTAAATATTTACTTTTTTGCTAAGTATGAAAAACATCGTTATGGGGTAGCCTTGTTGGAGTAAGGGACAGGGAATAACGGGACAAGTAGTGAATGTGAACTTTTGGCCTACTGGGGCGAAGACAGGTGGGCCGCATCGCCATGAATCTGCACCTTATATTGAATGGTATCTGATGTATGCGGTAAGCAGGTGCCTGCTCAAGAGATGAATCTGATAAATGGGTTTTCAGGATGAACAGAGCTCTCAGTTTTCGTACACGTGACATGACAGTGGTGCAGTGTGTGTTATGATAGGAACATTTTCACAGTACAAGAGCCTTGGGAAAACTTATACTGGCCCAATATCATGGCTCCTGGTTGTGGGGACAGGCATCCTAATTATTTTGGGATCACTGGGTAGTAGACCAACACTGAATTTTTAAGGCTTTATAATGATATACATAATGGTATATTGGGAAAACCAGTTATCACAATATGGGAAAACAAACTGTATCAATACAGTATGTGAAAACTATTGTAGTTATCATGAAACATTGTCATTGTGACACCCCTAGTGCACAAAACCATATCTCATCTAGAAAACAGGGATTAATTTGTTTTCAGGAAACTGGCTTTCCAGGCAGAACACACTGCACTACACACCAATCTGCTCACAACAGAAATATTCTGAAAGTTGGCTCCAAGGTGCAGTTGGGTTTTGCCCTGGCAAGCTGATGAGCCGGGTTTGCACACAGAGCCTGGAACTGCAGGAGTGGAGTCTGGCAGGTGGGATTCACAGCGTCCTTGCAGACACTCTCCTCTGGGGTGGAAAACAGGGAAGGGGATGGAGCTTAGTGCACCATCCTAGTACCGGCTCCTGGTGATGGCATAGTAGAGGTACTGCTGACAGTGTGAGGGGCCATGTTGTGTCAGGGGCCACCTTCCCCAGGCCATCTCACTGTATGCATGTGCATGGAAGGAGCAGGTGGGTGGGGAAGAACACTGGAAATAGTGGCTCTGGCATGCCAGGTGACAAACTCTGAGTCCCCCCCATGCCAAGTGACCCCCTCCAGCACACCATCCCAGTTACCTCCAAGTCAGCACCCCAGGACTACAGGTGCTTCCCTTGCACGACAGCCACGGGGATGGGGTGGGTGGGTATGAGTATGCCAGAGCCATGGGACAATGGCCACACAGGAGATAATAGAATCATCAGAGTGGCAGCGGGATTGTAACAGAAAGAGTGGGGTGCCAGAGGGTTAAATAAGCAAAATAAAGCCCAACATTTACAAAAGCCTCTATGTCTAACATGGTATCAGTGTGTAGTATGCCAATTTGTATTTTGGATCCTTTGTCATGAAGGAACAAAGCACAACTTCTGCTGCTGCTGTTCATGCACCCCTACCCCAAGCATCCACTGAGAAGTTAGGTCTTTCACTTAAACAAGGCTATTCATATGTGGAAAACAATTTAATAATGGAAGAAATGTACCGTCTTGAAGACTTGTGTTTCCCACTCTCCTCCTTGTCTTTGTGTCGGTGCTCTCTGTGCCGATCCTCCCGCTCCCTGCTGCGACGGTACTCCCGATCATAATCGTAGCTTCTCTCACGGCTGTAGCGTTGATATCGGTCATCATCACTGGGAGGAAATGATGTAGGAATGCTTAATAATAAAAATAAAAATGAAATCTGCTCATCCCAAACTAATGTGTCTCGAAGTTCCGAGCCTTTTAAATTTTTTCATAATATAGGCCATGTAAAGGAAAAGTGGCTTACAGCACTTGAAACTGAAGACTTATGTTGCAAGGTTTAAAAAAAAAAAAAATAATCGCAGACCCCCAAAAACTAGAGAAGATTTAAAAAAAAGTTTGTTTTTTTTTTTAAGTAAATTTTGTCCAGCTTTCACTGTGTTCCATGATCTCTTGTACCTCTCCCAACTGCCCCATGCAGTGGCAGTCTTAGGAACTGGGCCCCCAAGAATACTGGTGGGGAAAGGCATCTATCCAACCCACACCTGCTACATGTATTTTACACTGTACTACAGTACATGTGACTATGGGTGCCAAGGAAGGTCTATACTCTTCGGGTGGTGCCACACACGTTCTTTGAGTGGAAGACGGCGAACTGAAGGTGAGCAGTTTTGGCACACAAAATACAAAATTCATAATACTGTAGAATCCATACACATTTTTTTTATAAATCACCCAGTTCATGAAATAGTAATATGTCTATAAAACGAATAATACCCCCAACTAATAGCTTGGCAGAAGACACCAGGAGAAAGGACTGCTGTGTGACTGAACTTCTCTGCTGGGACTAAAGTAGAAGAACTTTTGTATTTGACCTTTAATTTAGGGTAAAAAAAAACACACAAAAAAAAAAAAAGTGTGTGTTTGGTTAACTGAACTGAATGGGTGTCTGAAGAGTTATCTAGGTGTAAATCTCAGGTGACTGAAAGGACTTAACTGCTGTGAGGTTTAAATTACTTGTAGAAAGATCTGGTAAGTAGGGGAAGTGGCTTAGCTAGAAGGAAGCTACATTTAAAGACTGCCTTAGAAAGTTTCTGCTAATAGCTTGGCAGAAGACACCAGGAGAAAGGACTGCTGTGTGACTGAACTTCTCTGCTGGGACTTTATTGCCCTCCACCCAAAGCTAGTTCTATTTTTGTAGGCACAGAATTTGACTGACAACAGGAACTTCCTGTTTAGGGGCAGGAAGTGAGTGATCACAGAACCACCAAGGACCCACCATCCTAGAAGGGCAAGAGTAGCTCTCCGGCCCCCTCTAGCTGCTGGAGGTCTGCCTCTGAGCAAGTAAGTGGTCTACTGCGAAATATAGGATATTCTTGTCTCAGAACAGGACAATCAGGAGCTTAAAGGGCACACAGGCAGAAAGTAAGGAGAGAGAGAAAAAAAACAGAGGAAAGAGTAGGATTGCAAACAGTTAAGGGGCCAGAAATGAACATGACTGGAGTGGTGCAGTGCAGTGGCTGGAGCAGCAGTCTTCTGGGAGATGTTCTGGAGGATGCGGTGTTGTCCCATCTGCAGGCACCTCTCTGGGATGAGGAGGAGGTTGTTCATCTCCAGGCTGAGTTGGCCAGGATTTGTGGGACCTCCTCTTCCATCCAGGGACCACCAGTGCCACTGCCGCTGCCTCAGAGGTTGCCAAGAAAGAGGAGCGGTTGGACCACAGTGGGCTCAGGGAGGTGAGGGTGGTGGAACAGAGGCATCCCTCCCATTGTACCTCTCCACAATTCCTATGCCATTCTGGCAAAGTGTGGTTCCTCTATGGAGGCACCCACAGTGGAGACCAAGGAGGATGCTGAGAACCTCCACAAGGAGACCCACAGGAGGGTGGCAGGGGACCTGCAGGAAGGAAACAACTCTGGTGGGGACTCCATTGTTAGGAAGGTAGAACTGGGGAGGAAGGGAGAGGGAGGTAGGTGCCTGCCTGGCGCCATGGCTTGCAGGGACAGGAAGCAAATCCTCAGGACTGCGGACAGCTGCACAGGGAGGGAGTTGGATGTCATTGTCCACCTAGGGACAAATGACCTGGCTAAGAAAGGGATTAGAGAAGTGCAGGAAGAGTTTGTGGAATTGGGAGGGCCTTAGTCAAGTAGCACACGGTAACCTTCTCGAGGTGCTACCCATCTATGGCATAGAGAGGCTAGGGGTGTTCCGCATCATGGGATTCAATCAGTGGTTGAAAAACTGGTGGGGTGCTCAGGGATTTGGCTTCATTGGGGACTGGGGTCCACCTGGAGTGATGCAAGCCTATACTGGCATGATGGGCTGCATCTGTCCGGTGGGAACCAGGATCCTAGGTGATAGGTTTAAATGCTTCATTGGCAGGCTTTTAAACTAGCCAGGGGAGGCACTGGAAGGGCAGAAAAATCCTGGCCTCCCAAATAATCAGTAGTAAGTGCAGCAAACACCAACATAGAGTGTCGATGGGAGAAGGGCAGGGTAAATGGAGAAAGTGACAAAGGCAAGAAGGACAGGGATGGGGCAAAAGGAGTAAGGCCATCAGGAAATGGAGGGTAATGAGTACCAATGCCGTAGTCTGGGCAACAAGCTCCCTGAGCTGATGGCCTTAATGGAAGAGGATGCCTGGATATGAGAGCAGTCACAGAAACATGGTACACAGAGAACCATGACTGGGATGTTAACATACCAGGGTACATAACCTACAGGAGAGACAGGCAGGGGAGAAGAGGGAGGGAGTAGCTCTCTATGTAAAGGAAGGGATAAAGCAACTGAACAAAGAGTAAACAGGGAGGAGAGGAGGCACTGTGGGTCACCTTGGAGACTGGAAGGGCACCACAATCCGCTTAGGGTTGTGTACAGACCCCCATGTCAGGGGAAGGAATGGACAAGGATATGATAGAAGGCATTCTTAGAATGGCAGAGAAAGGGGAGATACTGTTGATGGGAGACCTGAATATGCCAGATGTTAACTGGAGCACATTTGCTGCAGCCCACATCCAAACAGGGCCATTCTTGATGCCCTAGGTGGCAGGCAATAGACATGGTTTGAACCCACTCGTGAGGAGCAATCTTAGACCTTGTACTCTCAAGCGGGCAGTGAGAGGATCTCAGATCTAGAAGTGGGTTGTCATCTGGGACAAGTGACCATCAAACAGTGTGGTTCATGTTAAACTCAGCTACAGAGTCAAGCCATACAAAAGTGAGGTGCTGGACTTTAGGAGGGCTGACTTTGGCAAGATAGGAGAGTGCCTCAGAAAAGCACTAGCAAACAGGCTAGAAAGAGGTGTGGAGCAACAATGGGGAATTATCAAAACTGCCATCACAGAGGCAACAAGCCTTTGTGTGAAGCAAATGAACAAATCAAAACGAAAGAAAAAGCCACTATGGTTCTCAAAAGAGGTGGCTGTGAAAGTCAGGAAGAAAAAGATAGCATTCCGGAAGTATAAGGAAACACAGAAGGAGCAGGACAGAGAGCTGTACCAGTTAAGGCAGAAGGAAATGATAGAAAGTATACTTAGAATGGCAGAAAAAGGGGAGATATTGCTGATGGGTGATCTGAATATGTCAGATGTTAACTGGAGTGCAGTTGCAGCTGCCACTTCGAAGAGTGCAGTTATTCTAGATGCCCTACAGGGGGCATGCCTTAGACAACTAGTACTGGAGCCCACTCGAGAGGGAGCAATATTAGACTTGATTCTCTGGAGATGGAGAGAGGATTACAGATGTAGAAGTGGGTAGCCAACTGGGAACTAGCGACCATCGTACAGTATGGTTCACAATAAACAGCAATAGAGTAAAGCCATACAAAGACAAAAGTACTGGACTTTAGGAGGGCTGACTTTGCCAAAATGGGTGAGTGCCTAAGGAATGCACTAGCAAATGGGCAGGAAGGAGGGTGGAAGAACAATGGGAATAATAAAACTGCCATCACAGAGGTAGCGCCTTGTGTGAAGCAAATAAAACAAGACAATGTAAGAAACCACTATGGTTCTCAAAGGAAGTGGCAGTGATGGTTCAAGAGAAAAAGAAAGCATTCAGGAAGTACAAGGAATCGCAGAAGGAGCAGGACAGAGAACTGTATCAGTTAAAGCAAAAGGAGGCTGGGAAAGCAGTCAGAACAGCAAAGGCCCAAACCAAGGAAAAGATAGCCAACTCGGTTAAGAAGGGGGATAAAACCTTTTATAGGTACATCAGGGAGCGAAGGAAGACCAAGGGAGGATAGTGAGGCTTAATAAGGGGAGGAGGTGGGCACAGGGAGACTGTGAAAAGGCAGAGATACTAAACAAATATTTTTGCTCAGTATTTACAAAGGAAGAGGGAGAGGTACATAAAACAAACAGTAGTAACACTCTGGATACAGAAGTTGATACCAGCCCATTTACAGAAGAAAGGGTTCTGAAAGAACTCTTAAAACTGAAGGTGGACAAAGCAATGGGGCCTGATGGGATTCATCCCGGAATTCTAAAAGAACTAAGGGTAGAACTAGTGACACCACTGACTACCCTTTTTAACAAATCATGGGAGGATGGGGTGGTACCCGAGGACTGGAGGAGGGCAGATGTAATTCCCCTTCACAAAAGTGGGAGCAAGGCAGAAACACAGGTTACTCACCTGTAACAGGAGTTCTAGGAATGGTATATGTTGTTCATCCACACTGTCTGGCAGGTATCCTTGCCGCTTTAAATCTTGCCAGAAGGTCTTCAAGCTGGCTCCTCCCACCCACCTGGGTGATAAAACTCTCGGCTCCGCCCCATGATGCCAGATCTGGCCTGCTGGAAGCTCAGGTTGTGCGTCGAAGCTGGGAGGTCGAGAGTCGGTGGATGAACAACATATACCATTCCTAGAACTCCTGTTACAGGTGAGTAACCTGTATTTCTGGGGACATGGATATGTTGTTCATCCCACTATCTAATAAGAACTCTAGCAGTTCTCCGGGAGGAGGGAGGCAAGCGCACACCCCCTACTTAGGGAATAAAGACTGGAGAACCGAGGCCCCAAAACCAGCATCCCGGGGTGACTCAAGGTCGATATGGTAGTGGATGATGAAGGTGTGTGCTGACTTCCAGGTAGCAGCCCTGCAGATTTCCTGGATAGGGACATCCCTGGAAGCAGCCAGCGATGCAGCAGTATGGCGGGTAGAATGAGCTCTTATCCCTCTGGGAGGCTCCATGCCCGCCAACTTATAGCAGAGATCTATGCAGGAGGTGATCCACCTGCTTATCGTCCGCTTGGCTGCAGGTCTGCCAGGTGCGGCTTCAGCGTGGTGACAAACAGCTGGCGAACCTCTCCCGATTTCAGCTGCAGTGTTCTGCAAGCGAGTGCTCTTCTAGAGTCCAAAGTATGGAGCCTGTATTCGGCCTCCAGGTGTGATTGGGGTGAACACCGCAGAGTCAACACCTGGTTAAGGTGAAACTCCGACACCACCTTCGAAGGAATTTCGGTGGGGCGCAGGACAACCTTGTCCCTGTGGAAGACCAGGTAAGGAGACCTCGATGCAAAGTGCTCAGCCCTCCATCCTTCTGGTTGACGGATAGCCACCAAGAAGGCGGTCTTCCACGACAGGTGAGAGAGTTCACACCTGTGCATTGGTTCGAATGGCTTGCCCATGAGCTTTGCCAGTACCAGCAGTAAATCCCACGGAGGTGGAGGTTCTCGTACCGGAGGGGAAATGTGATCAAGGCCTTTGAAAAAGCGCCAGACCACCCTTCTCTGCACCCGACTGCTTCCGACACGCTCGTGAGCAGAGATGGCTGCCAGGTGCACCCTTAGGGTTGTCGACTCCAAGCCCCTGATGAAAGTGACCATAAACAGTCCAAGATGCTTGCCAAAGGACAGGAGGAAGGGTCAAGCCCTTGCCCTGACACCAAATGGAAAATCTCTTCCATTTGAAGGCATAGCATTTCCTGGTCGACTCACGGTACGCCTCAACAACATTGAGACCTCGTCGGAAGACACAAGGCCTGGAACTTAGCCGCCAGGAACCAGGCCATCAGGTGCAGGGATTGAAGGTCCGGATGGAACACCTTCCCTGACTGACTGAGAGCAGGGACCGGGCAAGCTGGAAGCTGCCTCGGGAGCCTGGAGCTGAGGTTGAGGAGATCTGGGTACCAGAACTGGGGGGGCCAGTCTGGGGCCATCAGGATCACCTGCGCCTTGTCCCTCCTTGCTTTGAGAAGCACCTTGTGAATCGAGGGAAATGGGGGAAAGGCGTAGAAGAGGCCCGGGTCACTGGCCTCAGAAGGCATCCCCGCAGCAGCCCCTGCTGAGGGGCGGGCATGAAACAGCCTCAGCCCGTTCTCCCTGGAGGCAAACAGATCCACCTGAGGTGTGCCCCAATGGGAGAACAGATCTTGTACTACCTCCAGCAGGAGAGACCACTCGTGAGATGCAGCCCCTATCCGGCTCAGGGCATCAGCCAGGGTGTTGGGAGGCTCCTGCCACATGAATGGCTAGGAGATCCGCCTCCAAGCTGCGCACGAGTGACCAAATGCGGAGAGCTTCCTTGCATAGAAGCATGGAATGCGTCCCGCCCCGGCGGTTTATGTAGTACATGGTTGTGGTACTGTCCGTCTGGACTCGGACCTCCTGACCCCGGAGAAACGGAGCAAAGGCGGTGAGAGCTAGGCGGACCGCTCGGAGCTCCAGCAGGTTGATGCGGCATCGGGACTCCCGCGGGGACCAGAGGCCGTGCGCTCGGTGTTCCCCCAGATGGGCACCGCAACCCAGAGAGGCATCGGTCGATAGAGAGACTGTCGGCTCGGGGCGGACAAACGGGATGCCCTCCTGCAGATGAGATGGAACGGTCCACCACCGGAGAGCATTCCACATCTCCTAGGTCACCGTCACTAGCTGGTCCAATGGATCGCAGCGTTGTGACCACTAGCTGGCCACTCCCCACTGAAGAGGGCGCATGCGCTAGCGTGCCCAACGGACCACGCTGGTACAGGCCGCCATGAGACCCAGGAGGCGCAGGAAGTCCCGGGCAGGGCGCGATTGCCCAACCAGAAACGATTGGGCAAAGGAGGTAAGAACCTCGGCCCTGTCTGCCGGGAGCCGTGCTCTGGCTCGAAGAGTGTCGAGCTCTGCCCCGATAAACAGAATCACCTGCTTCGGCTCGAGTTCCGACTTGGCCTCGTTGATGAGAAGGCCGATTTGAGAGCAAACCTGGAGGGCCAGGTCTCTGGACCGCCCACCTCCTGTCTGGAGGGCTGCTATCAGCCAATTGTCCAGGTGGCGTCACCGGACCCCTCGGCGCCGCATACGGCTGTCACCACTGCTATGCATTTGGTGAAGACCCTGGGAGCTGGAGACAGGCCGAAGGGCATGGCTGAACTGAAAAGGATCCCTCCGCCGAGAAGCGAAGGAGTCTCGATGTGACGGACGGATAGGGAACGTGAAAACGCGTCCTGCAGGTCCAGAAAGCAGAAACCATGCCGGTTCCAGGGATGGTATTATCTGAGCCAGAGTGACCATCCTGAAGGTTCGAGACCTTAGGAACTTGTTCAGGTCGTGTAGGTCGAGAATGGGGCGCCAGCCCCACGTCCGGTTCGGAACCAGGAAATACCTGGACACAAACCCCGGGTCTGAGGGAGGATCTGCCACCTCCCTGATCACCTCCTTTTGGAGGAGGAGAGCAATGTCGGCCCAAAGAGCCGACAGTGAGGCGACGGACCCAGAGGCCCCCCGAGAGGTGACGGCTCTGAAGGGCGGGGCCTGCTCGAATTCTAGAGGCAGGCCTTTTCCCACCACCTCCAGCACCACCTGTCCGTGGTAATAACGGACCAGGCGGAAAGGAAGTGTTGGAGCCGTCCCACGGGGAACCTGGGGTGAGGTGACGGGTTGGGGCGACACCCTCAGCCTGTCACTGGGCAGGCTTGAGGAGGACGGCCGAGGGACCTCCTGAGCCTTTACCTCCCTGCTTCCTGTTGGAGGAAGCCCAGACTGGGTTTGGAGCCAAGTCTAAGCCTGCCGTCCTGACGTTGCTGGGCCGGACGCCGCTGGGCGCAGAGGACTCCAAAGGGCTTAGCTGTGGTTTACGGCCTTGTCCTTCTGAGCGAAGAGACCAAGTCCAAGGTAGCATTGGACTTCTCGATCCTCTGCAGGTGACCTTCCACCCCAGGGTCAAGAGGTCTGTCCTCAAAAGGAACATCCGCCAACTTGTGCTGGGTATCCGGCAAAGGTGGATATCCTCAGCCAAGCCCGACGACGCATAGCCACCGCGGGCCGCCACAGATCTGGCACATGAGTCCCCAATGTCCAAAGCAGTCTGGAGCTGCTGTTTGCCACTTGCCCTGCCCCGCACCTGCCTGACCGTGGTCTGCAGATCCGGGGGAAGATGAGGGACGACCTCATCCAGGGAGCCCAACAGGGCATGAGAGAAATGTGCCATGAGGACGGCCGAACTGGCCTGGCGAAGGCCGAGGGAGGACGCAGCATAGACTTTTCGCCCGCACAGTCCGATTTCTTGGACCCTTTGTCGGGAGGTTTGTTCATTATCCCTGGCGCTCCTCGCACTGAAAACGCTGTCGGTAACCAACCTCGGCCGAGGGTGTTCACAAAACCGACAGGGAACCGGAGGACCGATACTTCCTGGCCATCCTGGCCGGGCGTAGGGCAGGAAGCAGGACGCTGCCAAAGTTCCAAGGCCGGGCTCACTATGGCCTCGGCCACCGAAAGGCTCCGTGGGGAATCCCTCGGTCCAGAATCTCCTGAGGGGATACCTGGTCCGCTTAGAAACGGGTTCGAGCTTCATCCCGGTGGACTCCGAGATGAGCCAAAGCAATCCCAGGAAGGACGAAGGGCTATTGTCCACCGACTGTCCTCCTGAGGACTCCAAGTCCACTCGCTTGGAGAAAAGTGAGAATTGTCTTGGACTCGGAAGAGTCCTCAAAGAGCTGCCTCAGGTCCTGAGCCACCCTCCACCTGCCGAGGTCGATCGAGAGTAGGTGACAGACAGCCTATGGGGCAGTCCTGAGCCAACCGAGAATTTTTGGTCGGAGCCCCAACTAACGGCTGAGGTGGAGGTTCCACCGAATCGTGGGCAGCTGGTTTTGGCCGAACAACGGCCTGGGAACAGGCTCGGATAAAACGAGGGGCTGTTTCGCCGCTCGGTGACAGCCACTTAATGGCCGGGAAGACGACGGGCGCCGGGCTTAGCCTCGGTCAGAAGGAGTTGCTGCCACATGAGTTCTCATATCTTCGACGCAACTTGCGCCGGGCCTCCTCTCCGAGGAGGAGGAAGAGGACAGCGGCAGTGCCGCTGGTGTGCCGAGACCGCCCATGACGGGCGGGAACAGCTGGACCACGAAGAAGTCCGAGACCGAGAACCTCGGCTTTGCCGAGGACGGTGCGGGGAGGTGTCATGGGGAACCGGCACTCCCCTTGGTTCGGAAGATTCAACCGAAGGCTACGGAACCGGAGGCTCAGACGAGCCAACAGGGTCCTCAACTCCCACCGGGGAACGGGAGAGGATTCGCTTCTCCAGCCGACAACCCGTCCAACGGTCGAGAAAATCTCGCACCGTCACGACGGGAGTCTTGGTCAACTGGCCTGACGGGACACCGTGGAGACCAGTGGCGGTCGGTAGTCGATCAGTCGATGGCCCACCACTGGAAGAGGGATCTTTCCCGCTCCCAAGAGCGTCGATGGTGAGACTTACCCTTGTCTCTCTTTTTGGACCGAGAAAACGGTCCAGAAGAAGTTGGTCCCTCACCTTTAGTCGAGAGGGTCACACAAAGCTCCTTAAAAGAAGCTGAATAAGATGCACCGAGAGAGAGCGGACAAATGCCGCAGCCGAGGTAGCGGCCCGCTACCGCCTCTTCGAGGGCGATCATCTGCTTGAGCTGATCCGCCGAGTCATGACACTACCAACCGGGCCTCTTTGACTTCAACGGAGGAATCGCTTCGACGCCCAGTTGTAAACGGGCAGCACGGTTCCTCGAGGACGAGGCTTGAAAAGGAAGAGCACAGGTCGCAAGCCTGTGGGTCGTGGCTCAAGGCCTAGCTATAGATGCACATGGAGGCGGATCCGTCCGGAGACATCTTCGCTCGGCAAGGGCATCTCAAACCCGGGAGTCGATTTGTCCATCGCAGCCGCTAGGAGAGAGAAGACCGAAGTCTTTTAGCAAAAAACTTTTAATTTCGAATTGAAGAATTAGAACCAGTCTTATACGCGGAGTGTTAAGGAGGGAACCTGAGCTCCCAAGCGGCGAAGATCTGGCATCATGGGGTGGAGCTAAGAGTCTTACCAATCTCGGTGGTGGAGGAGCCAGCTTGAAGACCTTCCGGCAAGATTTAAAGCGGCAAGGATACCTGCCAGACAGTGTGGATGAACAACATATCCATGTCTCTAGAAGCAGGAAACTATAGACCTGTTAATTTAACCTCAGTGATAGGGAAAATGATGGAATCACTTCTAAAGGAAAGAACTGTCGAGTATCTAGAGGGGCACAGGACCCAAGGCAGCATGGATTCACAGCGGGAAGGTCATGCCAGACGAATCTGATAGATTTCTTTGACTGGGTGACCAAGTAGTAGATCAGGGAGGGCTGTGGACATGGCCTACCTAGACTTTAGCAAGGCATTTGACACAGTCCCACACAAAAGATTAATATACAAGTTAGCCAGCCTGGGGTGGGTCCCAAGATGACAGCCTGGGTAAAGAATTGGCTGGAGAATAGGACACAGAGAGTAATAGTAAATGAGTCCACTCAGAAGAAAGGAGGGTTACTAGTGGGAACCACTTAGGGTTATTAGGACCGGTCCTCTTCAATGTCTTTATGCGACATTGCAGAAGGACTGGAAGGAAAAGTATGTCTCTTGCAGATGACACTCAAGATCTGCAACAGAGTTGATGCGCAGGGTGGGTGAAAAGATGAGAAGGACTTGGCAAGGTTAGAGGAATGGTCAAATGTATGGCAGCTTAGATTCAATGCTAAGAAGTGCAAGGTAATGCACCTGGGAAACAAAAACCCAGGGAAGAGTACACACTGGGGTGAGATACTAACAACAACAAAATGGAAGGGACCTGGGGGAGTCATATCAGATGACCTAAAGATGGGCAAGCAATGTGAGAGGGCAGCAAGGAGGGCTGGGGGATACTGGGATGCATAGGGAGAGGCATCACCAGTAGAAAACAGGAAGTTATTATCCTCTGTACAGACAGCTGGTGAGACCCCATCTGGAGTACTGTGTGCAGTTCTGGAGACCCAATCTCATAAAGACATAGACAGGATGGAAGCTGTCCAGAGGAGGGCAACTAAAATGGTGCAGGGTCTGCACCCAGAAGACATATGAAGAGAGACTTAAGGAGCTTAATATGTATAGCCTCGAGGAAAGGAGGGAGAGGGGGACATGATAGAAACTCTCAAGTACCTCAAGGAATCAACAAAGTCCAAGGTAGCATTTCATTCAAAAAGAGGTCAAGAACAAGAGGCACAATTTGAAGATGGGGGGGGGCAGCTCAGAGGTAATTTAAGGAAGTATTTTTTCACAGAGAGGGTTGTGGATGCATGGAACGGCCTTCCGGAGGAGGTTGTGGAGTCAAAATCAGTGGTGGAATTCAAGCATGCATGGGATAGTCATAAGGCAGTTCTAGGGGGTGGGGGTAGGAAGAAGTAGGCTGCTGGTTAACTAGGATCTGCAGCTTATCCAGTAGGTAGGGAAATGGGCAGACTGGGTGGGCCAAGCGGTCCTTATCTGCCGTCAAATTCTATGTTTCTATGTTCTATGTTTCTAGGAAGCAGGGAAGGAAGTCAGAATAGCAAAGGCCCAAACTGAGGAAAAGATAGCCAACTCAGTTAAGAAGGGGGATAAAACCTTTTATAGGTACATCAGCGAGCGTAGAAAGACAAAGGGAGGGATAGTGAGGCTGAATAGAATGAACAGTGGGTGGGCAGAGGGGGACAGTGAAAAAGCAGGAATACTGAACGAATATTTCTGCTCAGTATTCACAAAAAGAGGAGGGGGAAGTGCTAATCCACTAACAGAAGCACTTTTGATAGTGGAGTCGATCCCAGTCCTTTCACAGAAGAAAGGGTTCTGCAAGAACCCTAAAACTGAAGGTGGACAAAGCAAAGGGTCCTGATGGAATTCACCCAGAATTCTAAAAGAATTAAGGAGGAACTAGTGAAACCACTGGCTACTCTTTTAATAAATCATGGAGGATGGTGTGTGACCCAAGGACTGGAGGAAGTGGATGTGATCCCCTCACAAAAGTGGGTCCAAGACAGAGGCAGAAAACCACAGACCTGTCAGTTTGACCTCTGTGGTAGGGAAAGTGATGGAGTCCACTCTGAAGGAAAGAACAGTCAGTACCTAGAGGACAGTGGAGCACAGGACCCAAGGCAGCATGGGTTCACAGAGGAAGGTCATGTCAGACGAACTAACAGATTTCTTTGACTGGGTGACCAAAGGTAGACCAGGGAGGGCTGTGACATGGCCTACCTAGACTTTAGCAAGGCATTTGACACAGTCCCACACAAAAGATTAATAGTCAAATCAACCAGCCTGGGAGGACCCAAGGTGGTAGCCTGTAAAACATTGGCTGGACAACAGGACACAGAAGGTAACTGTAAACGGAGTCCATTCTGAAGAAAGGCGTACTAGTGGGTACCTTGAGGGTTCAGATTGGGTCCAGTCCTTTTAATGTCTTCATCAGTGACATTGCAGAGGGACTGGAAGGAAAGTATGCCTTTTGCAGATGACACAAAATCTGCAACAGGGTTGATACACAAGGAGGCGGAAATGATGAAAAGGGACTTGGCAAGGTTGGAGGAATGATCAGAAGTATGGCAGCTAAGATTCAATGCAAAGAAGTCAAAATAATGCACCTGGGAAATAAGAACCCAGGGAAGAATACACAATGGGTGGGAGGTAGTAACAACAACAAAAAGGAAAAGGACCTGGGGTAATCATATCAGATGACCTTAAGGTTAGCAAGCAATGTGAGAAGGCAGGGGAGGGCTGGGGGTATACTGGGATGTATAGGGAGAGGCATCAGCAGCAGAAAACAGGAAGTTGTTATCCCTCTGTACAGACAGTTGGTGAGACCCCATCTGGAGTACTGCGTCCAGTTCTGGAGACCCCATCTCCGCAAGGACACAGACAGGATAGAGGCAGTCCAGAGGAGGGCAACTAAAATGGTGCAGGGTCTGCAAGAGAAGCCGTATGAGGAGAGACTAAAGGAGCTTAATATGTACCCTTGAGGAAAGAAGGAGAGGGGACATGATAGAAACTTTTAAGTACCTCAGTGGAATCAACAAAGTCCAAGAGGGTAGCATTTTTCAGAAAAAGAGACTTGCAAGAACAAGGGACACAATTTAAAGATAGAAGGAGGGCGTTCAGGGGCAATGTGGAGAAGTATTATTTCACAGAGAGGGTAGTGGATGCATGGAACAGCCTTCCTGAGGAGGTTGTGGGGTCTAAAACTGTGGGAGAATTCAAGAATGCATGGGACAGACATAAGACAATTCTTGTGGGGGGTAGGAAGAAATAGGCTGTTGGTTAACTAGGATCTGCGGCCTATCCTGTAGGTAGGGAAATGGGCAGACTAGATGGGCCTAGCGGTCCTTATCTGCCGTCAAAGTCTATGTTTCTATCTGAACAAGTGGAACAATCCCCCATTTAAACTGTGTGTGCGAGGACCTCCTGTGATTTCAAAAGGTCTTCAGGCTGAAGTAAATCTCACCCGATTGGTTGAATTTGCACCAGTGATGTATTATATCCAATATGCACATCATCTGCAACACAACTAGAGACATATTTATGCTGTTCAAGTGGGAGGTGACAACACTAGTCCTTGGGGTCCCTCTAACTACCCAATCTACTTTTTGTCCGAACAGACTTGGTGGGTGGCAGGGCCTTTTTCTGCCGACAACTTCTGTATGTTTTTTTTTTTGATCCATCCCCCTCTCACCATCTTGGAAAGAGATCTTGGTGACTAATTCCATGACATCATGCTGCCTCAACAAAAGGCTCTGCACGGCCCAGTGATGCCCTTCACTGCTGCTTTTACAAGATAATAAATATTAAAATTTAACAACTAATGAGGTTGGCAAGCCCCCTACACACTCACACAAGGATTCCTAAGTACCTAAAAACTTGCTATGCCCACATTACGGGTAAAGTATCTTGTATTATCACTCGGAAACTCTCTGTCCCACATTGACAAGGACCTCTACCC
This sequence comes from Neoceratodus forsteri, assembly GCA_016271365.2. Lineage (NCBI taxonomy): Eukaryota > Metazoa > Chordata > Ceratodontiformes > Ceratodontidae > Neoceratodus > Neoceratodus forsteri. The sequence goes on from JADMNL010000023.1 coordinate 444,623,050, forward strand.
ACTCAATCCACACCATTCTGGTGTCTTCAATGGTAGAGAACCAATCAAACCCATGTAATTGTTCCCCCCAAATTACATGGGTTGTAGTTCCCAATCAAAAGAAACAGACAGGAGCATCAATGCGCCCTTCCTCAAACAAAAAAATGAGTGTTACAAAAACCACCATTTTTTTTTAATTTTTAAATGATGCATTTGATGTATTTTTTAAATTTCTCATGTGGAACCCATTTTGTAAGTGCAATAAGATACTTCAGGATATCTATTTATGATCACTAATCGCACATCTCAAGTGTGTTCAAAGGCACTCAGTGCCAAGTGCCTCGTACCTAACACACTCAAGTCATGTGACTGACCCAGACTTATGCACCCTGGCATGTCTTACTGTATGCATAATGCCATGATTGAGTATGGGGTGTGCTGTAATAACTACATGCTCCTTGGTGGTGTAGCCTCATAAGCCCATCAACGGGGTGTGTAATTATTACAGTACACCCCATGCCCTTGTGTGTTATCGCTTATGTCATACATGAGAGCAGGACTCCAGCTACTGCCGAAGCTCCCATGACAGGGCTGGGCCTGTGAGTCACTGGGGCTGCTATATTTTGAGACTCCTGTATTTTCATGGCTGTCTCAAGACACTGAGTTGTGTCCATATTCAATGGACTCCCTGTGACAAGACCATCCCTGGGGGATCAAACAAAAATGTTAACAGCCTACCAGTGGACAAAGTGGACACGAAGACAGTACAGGTCTTCAAGGTAAGCCTGGACAACACTGTTTACCAATGGGATTACAGGGTACCCTATGCAGTGTTTGCACAACATACTAGTAATTGACTAGGAAAGGAATACTGGGCTATGACAGCTCATTTCTAGGTGCGTCTGGGGGAGGTGAAAGGGGATTGTTACGTGGACCTGTTTAACTGTCGGGCAATGTTTGCCCAGGTATCAGTGCCAAGGATCTTCAAATTCTCCTGTCGGGGATGGGGTGCGCGAGAAGGGACACTTTGCTCTGCTGCTCATCTGCCATCCAGCAGAGTTGAGTTGGGGGGGCAGGACAGCTGGAGTGTCTAATCAGGGACAGGTTTACTGGCAGATGCACGTGCATGCATCCTCACACTTATGGTGCATCACTGCACTGTTCAGCAGTCTTTGGGAGAAAATATAGCCATAAATCCCCAACTGGCGGGATTAAGTTCTGGTCCCCCACAGGCCCTGCATCGCCGACTGGGTTCCCCTCTGAATGTGACTGTGCCCCGAAGAAGCCCCGTCATGGAAGGTATTCAATGAGGGACTCAACAGAGGGGGCAAGTCCCAGAGAAGCTGAGTAACAGGGTTGGAGGGACCACAGTAGAGGGGGCCAGTCGGCAACCAGGAGGAGAAACAAAGGATAGAAAAAGACAACGATTTATTAAATTAATAATGTGAATGCAGAGACGTCTCTGCAGTCTTCAAGAGCGTCACCTCTTGTGTTCTATGTGAGACAGAACTGTTCACACCTTTGGGTCAACCATTCTTTCACCCAAAGAATGCATGAGGTTACATTCTTTTATGTGTAGCGACACCATTTTTTAAAAATATTTCCATACAGCAGGTCTGACGTCTGCCCAGTTTTATTGCTGGGAGGACGGAGTGCAAAGTCAAAGGTCTTAAGTCAGATGTCACAAAGTGAGCCTGGCAGGCTAGGACTTGAACCAAGTTCTCCTGACTTATAAACCTTTGCTCACTCTACCGTAACAATTTGATCTCTTTGCCTTGTCCACTGTCTGTGAGAACATTACAGGGTGCTGCAGACACCAGGATTTGTTTTCTAAGCCCCCCACCCACCCACAAAACAGTTCTTATTGCTACACTTACTAGCTATAGTCGCTGGTGGCGGGGGTTCTGTCTCGTTCCCGTTTGGACCCAGAGTACTCCCAGTGGCTGCTGCTTGGGCTGTTTGTGCTCTTGTCCATTGTCGTTACCCAGGGGGTGTGAGACGAAGAAATAGGGGGGTAACTAATGAAGCCTGCATCTGTAAAAAGCAGAAAAAAATTTGCTGTTAAACCCAAAGTAGTCTTTTGCCATCTGTAAAGTGCATCAGCAGCAAGCAGAAAACATTCTATCAGCTGTTAAAAATAACCAAGAAACAAAAGTTATGTACTTACCAGAACTACTGATCTTCCAGAATATCTTCACTACTGATTATGGCTGATGGGTCTGGGCAGGAGGCTCTAAGACCCCTTGGGAGTAAAACGTTTGGCCAAAGGGGGGAACTGGATGGCTCAGTGGTTTGATAGCGGGTGAAGGAGCCTTTCACCTAACTGGCTCGGTGACGCTGAGGGCCGAGACACTGGACGCCTTACCTTGCGCCATGCCGGCAACCTGGGTTCGGGAACGAGCCCAGGTTGTCAGAGAGCCGGCACGGGGGCAGGATTGAGCAACTGCAAGATTGCTCTCCTCTACTGGAAATGACCCTGTCAAACGTCATAATTCCACTGCTCCTGGATGGAGGTCTGCGGGAAGTACAGGCAAATGGGCGGCAAAGTAGTGGGAAGGCTTCCGGTACTATGCCATGGGCGTGCCTGCACGCTTGGTAAGGATAAGAGTCCGGGAGAAAAAAACCGGGAAAAACCAGGGCAAAAAATCTAAAAGGAGCCTTTCGCCTCTGGGTCCCTGTTTCAAATCCGGTTCAGGTAGGAAGGCAGCCGAAAGCCATTATCATCTGAGGGCTGTACAGTGGTCTACGTGAAATGAGTTGTGATAGTCTCAATCTAGTCCCTAGTGGGCAGGTGTCAACCATCACAAAACCACAAACACAATTGGCACTAATTTGGCACCCTTGTTGGCAGTCTCACGTGAGAGGCCAAGCATCTAATGGGCATGGAGACTGAAATACCCTTCCACCTACGTGGCGGTCCCTCCATGGCAGGGTTGAGGCACACTGGCAGGGCAGAGTGGGGAGGCTTGCACTGAGATTGCCTGTGCTGTACCTGTCATGTGGATAAGCAGAGGACTTTAGGTTCCAGTGTTGTCAATCCAGCATCTTTCACGAGCACTGAACACAATTCACACATAGTGGGGAGGAAAAAAGACCTGCTTCTCCTGCAACAACAGGGATATGCCCTGTATAAGAGCTAGTGTAACCAATTTAATGTGCAGCACTCCTCCATAGGCAGTACTACTTTCATGTGAAGTTAAGACTGGATAGTACCCACAGGCACATACTGCATTTAGCAACAAACAGGGCTATACCCCAAAAGGGGGATATACCCCAGACAGGGAGGAGAAGAAAGAAGGGAGGTACCTTCTCTCTTTTTTTTGGGTGAGGTGGGGGGGACTGACTGGTATGAGGGCCCTGAAAGCAAATCCTCACCCTCTTTTTTTTTTTTTTTTTGTGGGAAAGGGAACCCAGCACTTGTTTCCAACCCCCCCCCCTTTTTTTTCTAAACTACTCCACAGGTAGCAAAAAAATACTGGGGAGATGCCATGGCACAGTGAGGTACCAGCCAGTGCTATTAAGGTAAGTTTCTCAGAGGCTCAGGCTCTGCTACAGCAGGGAATGATGGGCAGATGAATTAATCAATTATCTTTGTCAAGGATATCACCTCCACTGGGCCACGTCTTTGGAAATGTAAGTTGTCTGTGTCAAGACCACTCAAAAACTTTTGCTAGCCAGGGGCTGCCAATGATAATGTGCAACATCAGCGGCTATAAAATAGTGGGCAGACCTACCGTTCCTCCAGTTCTTTCTTCTGCTGTCGACTACTTATTGGAGCTACAAAGAAACAGCTCAGTTACTAAAATCTATGACAAAGTACAGTTATGTAAGAACTTACCGTAATAGTAGTTCTTCGAGAGAGGCTCTTGCAGTAGGTAATTACATATAGGACTGAAGCCGGCAGGCGTCAGGACTCCATGGAAAAATTTCTAGCTAGCAGTCTCTGGCAGGAGACCGCCCCCACGTCAGGCGTATCGGCCAGTATAAAGGGCGGCTCTCATGCCTGCCTTGTAATTCTTTCCCGCCAAAGGCAAAAAGGCAAGATGAGAAAGAGAAGCAGATGTTTCCTTCCCTGGAAAAGGAGCTGAAAAGCTTAGGGGATGGAGGGTAGGATCATTTCTCATGTATTCTCTCGAAGATCTACTGTTATGGTAAGTTCTTACATAACTGTACTATCTTACTTCGAGAGGGCTTTTGCAGTAGGTAATTACATATAGGACTGAGTCCCAAGCAGTTTGGAACAAGAAGAAGCAAATGGGAGGAGAAAACTACCCAAATGTAGACCCTCTGGTTGTGAAGGTCTTAGGAAAGAAGACCTTGCAGAACTGCCAACCTGAAGCCCGCTCTATGACGAGAGACAATATACAAACTGTAATGTTTCGTGAAAGTATGGACAGAAGTCAAAGTTGCGGTTGCACAGAAGTCTACCACTGACACATTCTTGAAACAAGCAGCAGAGGCAGCGACCCCTCTGGTGGAGTGGCCTCTGACTTGACCGGGCAGGGTCTTGTTGTACTTGCCATAACAGAAAGTGATACAATGAGCCAACCATTTAGAAAGGCATTGCTTAGAAACAGCATTGCCTTCTCTTTTATAAGTGAAAGAGCCAAACAGTTGATCAGTCTTTCTGAGATCCTTCGTCCTGGTGGCGTAGTATCTCAGAATTTGGTGAACATCCAAAGTATGCAAGAGGTACTCCCCTTGACTGGAGTGCTGCATAAAGAAAGCAGGCAGTTCAATGGATTGATTCAGCAAAGATTCCACTACCACCTTAGGGAGAAACTTAGGGTTGGTGGTATGCAGAGCCACACGTCCCTTGAGGAAAATCAAATAAAGAATTTTGCACGAGGGCCTGGAGCTCGGAAATCCTTCGAGCAGAAGTAATGTCCACTAGGAAGAGTGTCTTCCATGAAAGGAACTTTAGGTCTGCTGAGGCTGCCAGCTCAAAAGGAGGCAGATTAAGCTTCTCAAGAATAAAATTCAAATCCCAAGGAGGGGCAGGAACACAAATGGGAGTCTCAAGGGGAGAACCCCTCTCAGAAAAGTCTTAGAAACATCTAACTGCGCAAAGGTTCTGTCTCCAAAAGGAACATGGTAAGCAGAGATGGCCACCATGTGAACCTTCAGAGAGGAATGACTGAGACCCAGATCAAAGAGATGGTGCAAGTAGTCCAGAAGCTGCCCAACAGAGCATGAGAAAGGCTCAAAATCTTTGGAGGAGGCCGAAATAGAGAATCGTTTCCATTTCATGGCATAGGTAGATCTAGTGGAGGGCTTTCTGGCCTCCACCAGAATCTCAGCCACCAGCAGGGAAACCCTGAATCGGGCTTGAACTACGTCTGCAGGAGCCACGCATGCAACTGAAGGGACTTGAGGCTTGGATGGACCAGGATCCCCGATCCTGGGTCAGCAAAAGTTGCGACAGAGAAGAGGAAGAGGAGGATCCTCTGAATACTGTTGCAGAAGAGAGAACCAAACTTGCATGGGCCAGAAAGGACGATTAGGATCATGTGAGCTCCTTCTGAGCTGAGTTTCTGTAAGCCCCTCAGAATCAAGGGGATCAGAGGGGAAGGCATGGACAAATCTGCCCTTCCAGTCTAGAGACAGAACGTCTCTCCAAAAAATGCTACGCCCTAGAGCAAGCAGAAGTTGGGAAGTTTTGCGTTGTGAGGAGACATGAACAGGTCTACCTGTGGTGTTCCCCAACGCAGGAAGATATCGTCTGCTACCCCCGATCCAGTTCCCACTTGAGAGCATGAGCAGACGACCAACTGAGGTAGTCTGCCAACATGTTCTTGACCCCTTGGACATGAATTGCCAGGAGGTGAAGGTTGTGCTGCACTGCCCAATCCCAAACTCGCATCGCCTCCCTGTAGAGAGGATAGGAACGAGTTACTCCCTGTTTGTTGATGTACCAGACCACACACATGTTGTCCGTCTGGACAGCCAGATGCCCGGGAAGCAGATACAGATGCAGAGCCTCGAGAGCATACAGCACGGCCCGAAGCTCGAGCACACTGATGTGGTGTGTTTTCTTGAGCCTGGACCAGGAGCCCTGGGTCCTGTGAGACCCCAAATGGGCTCCCCAACCCTCGCCCGAGGCGCCTGTAGTCAGCGCCTGGGGCAAGGCAGAAGGGAACTCCCGGCAAAGGTTCTCCTAAACCATCCACCATTGCAAGTCCTGAGCCATGGGATTGGAGACCAGAACTAGTTGATCTAGGTCGTCCACCAACTGATCCCACTGAGACCGAAGTGTCCACTGAGAGATTCTCATGTGGAGCCAAGCACAAGGGACTGTCGGCATAGCAGCCGCCATGAACCAGAGGAGGCGAAGGACCGACATGGTGGTGACCCGCCTGTGGCTGGACAACAGGCTGACCTGAGCCTGGAGTGTGGCCGCCCTGTCCAGTGGCAGGAATGCCATGCCAGAGGTCATGTCCAGGATCGCCCTGATAAACTGGAGCTTCAGGGATGGGATCAGATGGGTCTTGGCTTGGTTGACAGTAATACCCAGGCTGGTGAAAACCTGCAGGGTAAGGGAAAGGAAGCGCAGGAGCTCCTCCCTGGACGAGGCCACCAGAAGCCAGTCGTCCAGGTACGGGAAAACCTGAACCCCCTGGGTACGCAGGTAGGCCGCTACCACCGAAAGGCATTTGGTTAACACTCGGGGCGCCGAAGAAAGACCAAATGGGAGGGCCTTGAACTAGTAGCGGTCCCTCTGGAACGAAAAACGCAGGTATCTGTGGTGGGAAGGGCGAATAGGGATATGCAGATAAGCATCCTGCATGTCCAGAGTGCACAGCCACAGTCCCAGCTGAAGAAGGGGCAGAAGACTCTGCAGAGAGAGCATCCTGAACCTTTTGTACTCTATGAACAAGTTCAGGGAGCTGAGGTTGAGAATCAGCCTCACATCTCCTGACTTCTTCGGGACCAGGAAGAAATGGGAGTAGTAACCCATCCCCTGAAGATGGGGTGGGATGGGCTCTATCGTCTCCTTCAGAAGATGATGTTCTGGGGAGTAAGATGACCTGGGCGCGGCGTTTCAAGGAGGTTTCTGAAGAAACTCTATTGAGTGTCTTTCTGCAATCAGCTGGAGCACCCAAGTATCTGAAGTGAGCCTCTCCCAACCTGGTAGATGGAAGGAGAATCTCCCTCCTACTGGTTCCTCTGGAAAGCCCAGAGGCTATGGGAGAGGAAAGGAGTCTGGAGGTGTGGGGCAGCATTGCGGCTGAAGCTCCTGCTGCTTTTTGGGCGGGGGCTTTGTAGCCAGAGGGCTCAACAATTGTTGGCCCGCTTTCCTGAGGTTTCGCCTTGGGCAGAAAATGTATGCGAAATGGATGACGCTGAGCCTGGGAGGGTCTGTACAAAAAGTTGACAGACTTAAGTGCAGTACCCTTCTCCTGCAGATCGGTGATGATGTCCTTGACATCGCCACCGAACAGCACTGAATCCCTGAAGGGCGCATCCTGGATAGCAGACTGCACCTCCAGGACCAAACCTAACACCTGGAGCCAGGCATGACGCTGCAAACCAGTCATCCGGCCCAGCGGGAGGAAGACCCGACAGCAGTGTGCCCACCATCTCCGTGTTGCCCAGGGAAGAAGGGTTACCATCCCCAGGGTCCAGCAAAGGAGACGCTGGCACCTCGGAATGCAACGAGCATTGCAGCGAGCTCGAGATGACGGAGAGGCCCGAAGGGTCCGGCGTCGGCACTAACGCCGAGCGGACGTCGGAGAAGCCGATGTCCGTCTTATCGGCAGGATCTGGGCGGACGTCGGAGCAGCCTGTGTCTGACTTATCAGACCCAGCATTCGACGAATGCCGCAAAGGAGGGGCAGCCTTGGAGGGCACTGTGGAGGCCGTGTGCTGCCACTGAGGGTCAGGTGTCTTAATGACCTTACCCAGGCAGGCATCAGAGGAGCTGACGTCCGACTTGCCAGGGCTGCTCATGCCAGAAGGCTGCATGGCGGTGGCCTTACTGGAAGCAGCTGCCTCCTTAGACCTGGAGGCTCCCGAGGCACCCAAGCACGAGACCAATAGGAGAGTTGATGCTGTCTTGGAAGCCTACAAGATGGCCGCCACAGAACTGCTTCCCGGGGGAGGCATTACCTGAAGCACCGCAACCCCAGCAGAAAACCGTGGTGACTGTTGAAAAGGAGTCCCGGTGCTGCTTCTTGTGGTAGCCCTCCAGAGAAGTAGATGCCCTCCTGAGTTTTTTCAGCTCCTTTTCCGTGGAGGTCATTTTGAGTTTAAGAACGTGGGCCTCCAGGGACTGCTGCCTCCACTTTCCGGTGGCTGCGTCAAACTGCTGGCAGAGCTGGCACTTCTCGACGGGATGATCAGGGCCTAGACAAGAAAGGCACTGGGAATGTCCGCCCTTGTGCGGGAGCTGGGTGCCGCAAGAATCGCACTTGTTTTTGTGCTTTGAGGGAGTCGGGGACTGCCTTCAGGGGTACAAGCAGAGGGAGGGATCACCCTTCATCTATCACGGACGCGTGTATCCTGGACTTAGCGGAAAAGGGGTATGCTCTGTATTTATTCTCCTCTCCAGCTCATCCTCTACCTCCGGACGACTTGACCCTTCTACAACCAGCAGTATAGTCGCTTCTTAAAGAAGCCACCAAACCCATTTCTCCAGAAAAAAGGAAACACGGGTTCTATTCATGGTACTTCCTGATTCCCTAGTGGACAGCTGAAATGCAGCCTATACTGGACCTACAAGACCTGAACAAATTCATCAACAACAAAAAGTTTTACATGATATCCTACCAGTTTCTCATTCCTATGCTGCAGAAAAAGGATTGGTTCTGCACACTAGACATGAAAGATGATTCTCTACGTGTCAAGATCAGAAAATACCTCCTGTTTACGCTGAAGGACAGCCATTATGAGTTGCGGGTGTCACCCTTTGGCTTATCCTCGACACCCTGTATATTTACTCAATGCTTCGGGGTTAGGCTACTCCGAGGAAGGACTTATGTTTTTCCTATTCTGGACAACTGGCTACTGAAAAGCCAGTTAGAGGAAGTGGTTCAATACAAATTTTCCAGAACACTACACTTATTCAAAACTTTGGTGGTATGATCAACGTACCAAAAGAAAAAATTACTCACCTTAGTAATTGCTTTTCTTCTCATGGAGTCTTGCTATATTAGGACTTATTGCAGTCAGCCTCAGCCTCTGAACTGCCCCGGAGATGAAATGGTTAACTCCAGAGTAATCTGGAGTTCCACAGCGCGAGGGCGCTATTCAAAGCTCTGTCTGGGTTGTTTGAACCCAAACTGTGGTTCTTTACGGTTAAACTAATACAGCAAGTCTGTGTGGAAAAGCCCTACACTAGCCATTGGCTACCTACTAGTAGTAGAACAACAGAACACAACAACAAACACATAATAAGAACAAAATTACCTATTATTGTTAGAATAACCCTTGACAATCACTACTAGGCCCCCTCTCCCCAAAAGACTCAAGTCCAGAGAGGGGCCCATCTACCACTTAACAAAAAACAGAAATTATCTAGTTCCTAAACCCAAAAGAAGAAAAGGGGGGACTAGAAAGCTAAAAAGGCATGACACAGTGCTTGCACCAATTGTCAACCCCATACCCAAGTAGGGATTCTGAGAGGGGTAGGAGGGAAGGTTGTCCTAATATAGCAAGACTCCATGAGAAGAAAAGCAATTACTAAGGTGAGTAATTTTTTCTTCAAACACCATGAAGTCTTGCTTATATTAGGACTTATTGCAGATTATACAGCAGTACCTCCATGGAGGAGGGTCAGAACCTACTTAGGAATAGGCTCTGAAGCACAGCTGTGCCAAACGAGCATCTCTCCTGGACTGGACGTCCAGAGAATAATGCTTAGTGAAAGTGTGGACTGTTTTCCAGGTAGCAGCTTGACAGATCTCAAGATAGGAATATCTCTAGCAGCCGCTAGAGATGCAGCTGTACCCCGTGGAATGAGCCCTCAAGCCTGAGGGAGGTTCCTACCCAGTTTTTGGTAACAGAACTGGATACAAGAGACGCATCCACCTAGCAATTGTCCTCCTAGTAGCAGGTCTTCCCTTACCCACATCTTCATAGGTAAGGAAGAGCTGAGGATTCAACCTGTGACCCTGGTACGCTCCAAATAGTAGCTAAGAGCTCTTTAACGTCCAAACTGTGCAGCCTTCTCTCACCAGAGGAAGAGTGCTCAGTAAAAATACTGAAGAGAGATGGATTGGTTAAGATGAAAATCTGAAGCCACTTTAGGTAAAAACTTTCTGTTAGTCCTGAGGACCACTTTATTCCTGTGGAAAGAAATAAAATCCTTTTCCACTGACAAAGCTTGTAATTCACTTATACGCCTAGCAGAAGTGATAGCCACTAGAAAAACAGTTTTCCAAGTTAAAAACTTAAGGTCTGCTGAAACCAGGGGCTCAAAGTGGGGCTGTATTAGCTGGGCAATGCAAACATTCAGGTCCCATGCAGGAGTTGGTTCCCCGAAAGGGAGGGTTAGTATGAAGTAACCCTTTGAAAACTTGGAGAACACAGGGTGAGAAGAAAGGGAAACTGATTTCCATGGAAATAAAAACAGAAACAGCTGCCAAATGAACCTTCAAGGTAGCTGGTTTGAGGCCCAAAGAATTTAAGTGGACCAAATAGTCCAACAAAATAGGCAGGTCAGAGATTCTGGAATAATCTGCCTCTCAGAACACCAAAATGAGAATCTCTTCCATTTAGAATTATAAGTGGTTTAGTGGAAGGCTTCCTAGAAGCCTTCAAAATATCCAGGACACCTTGAGAAAGGTGTAAATCAGCAATTCTAGCCCTCAAGAACCAGGCTTTGAGGTGGAGGGAACTGAGGTCCGGATATCACACTCTCCCTGTGCACAGGTCAGCAGGTCGTGGGTCCTGGGCAAGGTCAGGGGAAGGTGAAAAGAGAGGGACAGGAGAAGAGGGTACCAAGGCTGCTTGGCCCAGTCTGGAGCAATCAGAATCACTCTGCAAGGCTGAGTTCTGATTTTCACCAATACCCTGAAGAGGAGGGGGAACGGAGGGAAAGCATAGAGGAACTTTCCTTCCCAATTCAGTTGAAAAGCATCCAGAGGAACTGATCCCAGAACTGGAGGCCTGCAGCAAAACAGAGGAAGTTGGTGGTTGTCTGGGGCTGCAAAGAGATCTATCTGAGGGGTGCCCCAACTGGCAAAGACCGACCCCAGTACTTGAGGGTTCAGAGCCCATTCGTGATGGCCCTGAGAAATCCTGCTGAGGCGTCCGCTTGGACATTGTCCTTTCCTGGGAGGTGAACCGCTATCAGAGAGGTGTTCGGGAGTAGGCCAGAGACCACAACTTCATTGCTTCGTGCACAAGGCTGAAGAGTGAGTGCCCCTTGCTTGTTGATGTACCACATTGTTGTGGTATTGTCTGTCCTGACTTGAACTACCTTGTTCTGGACAGCTTCCAAAACCTGGAGAGCTAGGAAGACAGCTCTGAGCTCCAGTAGATTGATGTGAAGCAGAGATTCCTGAGGGGACCAGACTCCCTGAGTGGAAAGGTCGCCCAGGTGAGCCCCCCAACCCAGCAGGGAAGCGTCCGTGGTGAGGGTGAGGGAATGAAGAACAGGTAGGAATGGGACCCCTGTGGACAGGTTGCTTTGATCCAGCCACCATTGTAGAGCTAGGATCAAGGTCTTGGTCACTGGGACCAGTTTGGTAAGGGGGTCCCTCCTTTGAGACCAATAGGACCTCAAGTGGAACTGAATGTCCCTCATCTGAAATCTCGCTCCTGGCACGACAGCTGTAGAAGCAGCCATGTGCCCTAGGAGTTGTAGAAAGTGCCCTGCTGGTCGAGAGACCTGCAGGGTGAAGGAAGATGCCAGGGCAATGATTTTGTCCACTCTTTCGGAGGGGAGGAATGCCCTGGCTAACTTTGTGTTCAGCTCTGCACCTATAAAAGTTAGTACCTGAACTGGTTCGAGAACTGACTTTGGACATTCAACAGGAACCCCAGAAAGGTGAGAAGTTCCTGGGTGATTTGCAAGTGGGATTTTACCTGCTCTGGTGACTGACCCACAATGAGCCAGTCGTCCAAGTAGGGAAACACAGCTACCCTTGTCTTCTTAGGTGGGCCACTACTACAGCTAGACATTTTGTGAACACTCTTGGTGCAGAAGTGAGTCCGAAGGGCATTGCCCTGAACTGGTAGTGGCCAGAGGGCAGTTCGAACCTGAGGTACTTTTGGTGAGAGGCCCTGATTAGGATATGAAAATAGGCGTCCTTGAGGTCCAGGGAAGCTAACCAGTCCCCTGGTCTCAAGGATGGCAAAATCATTGCCAAAGTTAGCATTCTGAACTTTGGTTTTACAAGATGCTTGTTCAGAAATCTTAAATCCAAGATGGGCCACCAGTCTCCTGTCTTTTTTGGGGTCAGGAAATACCTTGAGTACAGACCCTTGCCCTGGTGGCAAGCGGGACCCTTTCTACTGCTTTGCAGTCTAAAAGAGAAGAAACCTCTGCTTCTAGTGCAAGGGTTTCTAAAAGACTTGAAGGGGGAAAGTGTCTGGCTCTCATCTTGGGAAATTGTTTGAAGCTGAGAACCAGGCCTTGGCTTACCACCTCCAGAACCCATTTGTCCGAGGTTAGGGACAACCAGTTCTGGCAGAAATAAGCCAGTCTGCCCCCACCGGTACAGGAGAGTCGGCCCCAGACACCCCTGGCCAGGTGCCTGCTTGGCAGGAGCAGCTTTAGGCTGGGGGAGAGGAGAGCCTGCCTGTGCCTCCCGCCTGCCTCTGCTTAAAAATCCCTCTATGAAAAGCAGAGGATGCCTGAAATTGATAAAAGGCCTATGGAAAACCTGCCCTACCTCTGGGGGCATGCCTTTGTGGAGTGGCATGCCTCTCCTTAGCTTGGGCACTTTTGTAAGTAGTTCTGTATTCATCCATCTTTTTCATGTAATTTTCTGTTTGTTCCCCAAACAGATAATTTCCTAAGACAGGAAAATCTATAGCCTTTGGCTGGGTATCTTGGGACAGATTAGTGCATCTGAGCCATGCCAACCTACGGAGAGCTACAGAAGTGGCCATGACCCTAGAGGAAACATCATTAACATCAACAGCAGCATGAAATTGAACTTTAGAGGCTTCAATGCCATCAGGCCACCTGTTCCAACTCACCAGCCAGCTGGCCCTGAGCCTGTTTGGCCAACTGCAATATAGTGTCCCATCTAGATTTCTGATATCTAGCCACATAAGCCATATAATTAGCTTGTCTGAGTCCCAAAGAAGCTGCCACATACTGTTTTTTCGCCATGGCATCAATCTTCCTGGAATCTTTATCAGGAGGATGTGAGGCCAGGGAATATTAGCTTGTCACAGGCTGCAGCTTGAACAACACCTACGTGACTACACTGCTCAGTAAGGAAGTCTATATTAGGCCTGACAAAGTATACCTTCTGTCCATTTTTATCTACAGGAGGGACAGAAAAAGGATTTTTAAAATCTTAGTGGTTTGCCTCCCAATGACTTATGCAAAGGAATAGACAACCTTCTAGACTCTGGAATATCCATCATTTCCACATAATCAGGCTCCTCTTGCTCATCCACAGCCTCTTCTAAGGGAGCTGAGAATTTCTACCTTCTTATAAAATCTGAAATGTGAGGGAGACTCAGACAACAAAGGGGAGACTCAAAGGGTCTGTCTGGAGAAATGTCCGGTTCTATGGGCACTTCCAGACCTTCCCAATCACAATTACAATCATCCAAATCCTCCTCCCCCTCCTGTGGTTCATAAAAATCCTCAACATCATAATCCTGAACCACTGGACCTGAACGAGACCCCTTTCTTCCAACCATAGAGGGTTCGACAAGTCCCTGAGACAAAGACTGGACAATCTGTATGGCTTTAGCTATTTCTGCAGCAGAAGGAGAGACAAAACTGGACTCCACACTAGCTGATTTCTTTGTCTTTTTTACTTTGACTGGTTCCTCAGGACCAGCCTTTCTTTGCCCGAAGTCTCGCCCTGGTCAGAGGGCATCTCTCTGGTCCAGCCAGAGCTGGACCAGGCTGGCCATCCGGGTCAGCGGACTTTTTGGCCTCTCGTTCCCTGAGCCAGCCCAATCTCTTTTCCAGGGTGGCTGCAGGGAAATTCTTACACACCTGGCAGTCTGACAGGAGGTGGTCAGCCCCCAGACAATAGACACAAGTGGTGTGTGGGTCAGCCTTGGCAAAGGCTTCCCCACAGACATCACAGTGTTGAAACCCAGTGGGCCCGGATTTTCTTTTGGGTTTCTCAGACATAATGCCAGCCTATCCAAACTTGCCCTTTTTTTACGGCCTTGCCAGGACAAGACACCCTTATCGGTCCCTAACCGTGTCACGGGTATTGGGAAAAAACCAATAAAATAATAGGTTTTTTTAGGACCGATAAGAACCGGGTACCTCACTCTAAATGCAAAGAAAATGAGTTTTAAAACAAACCGATCGGTTCAGAGTGAACCGATACTGAGTTTCCACACAGACTTAATTTCTTTTACTTACGGTTACCAGCTAGAGCTTCAAACCGAAAACCGCGGTAATTTTAAACACTTTGCGTTCAAAGAACCGATAAAATACAATAAACCGCAAAACGAACCAAGGTGAAGGAGCTGGTCTCCGGAGCGACTGTTCAGTGAAAGCGGAGTAAAGAATCTGACAGTTTGGGTTCAAACAACCCAGATAGAGCTTTGAATAGCGCCCTCGCGCTGTGGAACTCCAGATTACTCTGGAGTTAACCATTTCATCTCCGGGGCAGTTCAGAGGCTGAGGCTGACTGCAATAAGTCCTAATATAAGCAAGACTTCATGGTGTTTGAATAATACTAGTTCCCTGTCAGTGCCTGTAATTCATTGGTGCGGTGCGACACACAATAGTAGGTAGTGTTTTTCTGCCTCCGGACGAGGTCTTGGTTGCTCAAGGCAAGCCAGTACATGAAAGTCATTCTTCTTCAGCCCAGACAATGACTCGTGGCTACTGCCATTGTGATGGTCCCATCTGCCTGCCTACATGTGCAAATCCCACACTGGATGGTTCAAGTCCAGTGGGATCAACTGATGGATGACCTGGGACATATGATTTTTATCATGTCTCCTCTTGGCAGTACTGATATGGTGGATGGGCCAACTACTCTCTTACAAGGTATTCCCTTCTTTTCCCCTGATTCTGATACAGATCATAGTAGCAGCTGCCTACGAGTCAGGACGGATAACCATATGGGTAATGTACAGAGCCAGGTGCCATGGACCAACCTAGGCTCAGTACTCCACATTAATATTCTACAAATGACAGCTGTTCTCCTTGGTCTCCAAGCCTTTGTAGAACACGGCAGACTCAGTCCCCTGCTGATAAAAACAGATGTCAGCATGATGCATTACATCAACAGGCAAGAGGGCACTCATTCTTACCCCCTTTGCAGGGAAGCAATGAGTGTGATACTAGGCGATGTCTCACAAATTTTAGTCGTGTTTCCCCCAAGTGTCCCACACAACATCGCAGACAGGCCAAGCAGCTCTCTTTCAAGGGAACTGCTGACCTCTGTAGTAAAGACCTCTTAACAAAATGGGGTCACCCGGAGTTGGGCCTTTTTAAGCCCCCACACAACGCAAAATTACAGCACTTCTGCTTGGTTGCACCAGGGCTTTGAATTTTTTTGTGAAATGCACTCTCCATATCCTGGAATGGGTGGTTCTTTAATACATTTCCTCTAATTCCTCTCATTCAAAAGGTTCTGCAAAACCTAAAGGCAGAGCGTGCTACCATCATTCTGGTGGTCCCCTTCTGGCCTTGCAAAATCCAGTTTCCTCTTCTCCTGCATCTGGCAGTGCAGCCCTCTGTTTGGCACCCCTTTTGTAGCAATCTATTGTCGCAGGCCCAGGAGTCCTTGGTCCATTTGGACCTGCGGTCCTTGAATCTACATACATGACTACTAAAGACATAGGAAAAAAAAAACTTTTCTTCTTGTCATGCCACTACTGTACTTACTTGTCTTCTGTCTTTATCAGCCTTCAGTACACATGTATCCTCTATTAATGCACATTTACCTGCCTTTTCAGCTTTCAATACCCCGGCTGATGGGAACATGGTGCCATATTTGGAAGTGACCAGTACATTTTCGGTGGGTATTTTTGCACAGGCATTCACTAACTGTCTACCAGATTTACCTTGGTACTTACAAAGTCATACGTGAGATATAGTCTCTGGCTACATTTAAGCCTGCTGCAACCAGTGAGATGCGTTTCTTTTCATGGAAACCTTTTTATATATTTATTTTTATTTGAAACTTGGTAACCGGGAGAGGCACACTGAGCCAAGGCAATCAAGTCAATTGAACAGCATTTGAAAAAAGCTGGTATAAAATTATATAAATACTGGAACAGAGAATAAAGTGTGGTTACAGCTGAATAATTATTACCTATACAAGTGTGAAGTAAACGTAGCAGCAAGACACATTGACAACAGGTGAGTGACCCGCAGAGTGAGTTACTGCCTGATCTCATAAGGGATGAAGAAAAAGAGGAAGTGTGGTAGTGAAACCAGAAGACAGGTAGCAAGGATCCAGTCGGATGTCATGCCAAGGATGGTACAGGCTCAGGTCAGGAAGGAGTCAGGAGAAAGGGTAACAGAAAACAGGGAGTGGGGTTGGAGTTTCAATTGGTGCCTGAGGGAGCTGGAGATGAAGAGAAGTAGAGGGAGGATGGAAGCTGGTTCCCAAGTGGGGGAAACTGACAGAAGGCAGACTGCCCAGCAGAGCAGCAGGGGTGAGGAGTGGTATAAGTGCAAAGGACTCCTTAGCAAAAGGAACAGGATGTAGAGGGTAGTAGGGAGGGAGAGGAGAGATGAGGGTAGGAGGGAGGGAGGAAGGAACCAAACCAATATTTGGATATGAAAGAGGTATGGTGAGCCTGGAGATGTGACAGCAGAGGGAGCAATGGTGGCTACGTGGGGGTGGGGGGGGGGGAGTTTGCAGCAAAGCAGCAGAAGGAGTTACACAGGGTATCCAGTCTGGTGAGCTGGTGGAACAGGCAATGCCAGAGGTCGATAGGGAGCAGGATAGGGTAAATGGAGAAAAAGGCAGTAAGGACAGGGATGGGGCAAAAAAAAAAAAAAAAAAAAGGGCAAGGCCGTCATAAAATAGAGGGCAATGAGTACCAATGACCGTAGTCTGGGTAACCAGCTCCCTGAACTAGTGACCTTGATGGAAGAGGGACACTTGAATATCGTGGCAGTCACAGAAGCAAGGTACACGGAGAACCATGACTGGGATGTCAACATACCAGGGTACACAATCTACAGGAGGGACAAGGAGGGTAAAGGAGGAGGAGCTCTCTATGTAAGGGAAGAGGTCGAAGCAACAGAACTAAAGGGTAAGCTGGGAGGAGAGGGGGCACTATGGGTCACCGTGGAGACAGGTAGTGGCACCACAATCCGCGCAGGGGTCATGAACAGACCCCTGTCTCAGAGGGAGGAAATGGTCAAGGAAATGCTAGACGGCATCCTCAGAATGTCAGAAAAAGGGGAGATATTGTTGATGGGGGACCCGAATATGCCAGATGGTAACCAGAGCACAATTACTGCAGCCACATCCAAGAGTAGGGTCATTCTCGATGCCCTACAGGGGGCATGCCTCAGACAGTTAGTGTTGGAATCCACTTGGGAGGGAGCAATCTTGGACCTGGTACTCTCAAACGGGGACGGAGAGAGGTTCACCGATTTAGAAGTGAGTAGCCATCTGGGAACAAGAGACCACCATACAGTGCGGTTCATGATAAACACAACTGTGGACTCAAGCCATACAAAAGCAAAGGTACTGCATTTTAGAAGGGCTGACATTGGCAAAATGGGGGAGTGTCTAAGGAATGCACTTGTAAATGAGCAGGAAGGAGGGGTGGAAGAACAATGGGGAAAAATCAAAACTGCCATCACAGAGTCAACAGGTCTTTGTGTAAAACGAATAAAGAACACAAAAAGAAGTAAAAAAACACTAAGGTTAGGGAGAAAAAGATGGCATTCATGAAGTATATGGAATCACAAAAGGAGCAGGTCAGAAAACTATATCAGTTAAAGCAGAGGGGAGCAGGGAAGGAAGTCAGGATAGCAAAGGCCCAAACCAAGGAAAAGACAGCCAGCTCAGTTAAGAAGGGGGATAAAACCTTTTACAGATACATCAGGGAGTGAGACAAGACCAAGAGAGGGATAGTGAGGCTTAATAAAGGGGAAGGGAGGTGGGCAGAAAGCAACAGTGAAAGGCAGAGATACTGAGCAAATACTTTTGCTCAGTATTCACTAAAGAAGAGGGGAAGGCACCTCAATCAAACAGGAACACTTAGGGCAGGGGTATCAATACCAATCCATTCACAGAAGATAGGGTCCTGAAAAAACTCTTAAAAACTCAAGGTGGACAAAACAATGGGACATGACAGATTCTCCCCAGAATTCTAAAAGAACAAAGGGGAGACCTAGTGACACCACTGACTACCCTTTTTAACAAATCATGGGAGGATGGTGTGGCACCTGAGGAAGGCAGATGTGATCCCCCTACACAAGAGTGGGAGCAAGGCAGAGGCAGGAAACTACAGACCTGTTAGTTTGACCTCAGTGGTAGGGAAAATGATGGAATCACTTCTGAAGGAAAGAACTGTCAAGTACCTAGAGGCCAGCAGGGCATAGGACCCAAGGCAGCATGGATTCACAGCGGGAAGGTCATGTCAGACGAATCTAATAGATTTCTTTGACTGGGTGGCCAAAGTGGTAGAGCAGGGAAGGGCTGTAGATATGGCCTACTTAGCCATTAGCAAGGCATCTGACACAGTACCACACAAAAGATTAATAAAGAAGTTTGCCAGCCTGGGAGTGGGTCCCAGGGTGGTAGCCTGGGTAAAAAAAAAGTTGGCTGGAAAATAGGACGCAGAGGGTAATAGTAAATGGAGCACACTCTGGAGAAAGGGGAGTTACTAGTGGGGGTACCATAGGGTTCAGTACTGGGACCGGTACACTCCAATGTCTTTATAGGTGACATTGCTGAGGGGCTGGAAAGAAGGTAGGCCTTTCTGCAGATGACACAAAGATCTGCAACAGGGTTGATACACAAGGAGGGACGGAAAGGATGAGAAGGGACTTGCAAGGTTGGAGCAATGGTCAAGTGTATGGCAGTTTAGTTTCAATGTAAAGAAGTACAAAGTAATGCACCTGGGAAACAAAAACCCAGGGGAAGAGTACACAATGGGGGTGGGTACTAACAGCAGCAAAAATGGAAAGGGACCTAGGGGTTCTCATATCAGATTACCTTAAGGTATGCAACCAATGTGAGAAGGCAGAAAGGAGGGCGGGGGGATTCTGGGATGCATAGGGACAGGCATCACCAGTAGAAAGCAGGAAGCTGTTATCCTTCTGTACAGACAGTTGGTGAGATCCCATCTGGAGTACTGTATGCTATTCTGGAGACCCCATCTCTGCAAGGACATAGACAGGATGGAGGCAGTCCAGAGGAGGGCAACCAAAATGGTGCAGGGTCTGCACAAAAAGTCATATGAAGAAAGACTAAAAGAGTTTAACATGTATACCCTCGAGGAAGGGAGGGGGGACAAGATAGAAACTTTCAAGTACCTCAAGGAAATCAATGAAGTCCAAGAGGGTAGCATATTTCAGAAAAGAGATGCACAAGAAAAGGGGCATAATTTGAAGATGGGGGACGTGGAGGAAGTATTTTTTCATGGAGAAGGTGGTGGATGCATGAACAGCCTTCCTGAGGAGGTCGTGGGGTCAAAAACAGTGGGGGAATTCAAGAATGCATGGGACTGACATAAGGCAATTACAGTGAGGGGGTAGGAGGAAGTAGGCTGTTGGTTAACTAGGATCTGCATCTTATCCAGTAGGTAGGGCAATGGGCAGACTAGGTGGGCCAAGCGATCCTTATCTGCCATCAAAGTTTATGTTCTATGTAGACTAGATCTGCATAATTGAAGACAGGGAGCAACATTTTGGTAACAAGCTCTCTGTGGACATGCAAAGACAAGTGGTCTTTATTGCGGTACATGGCACCAAGCTTGAGACACAGTTTTGCTTGGATTGCATCGATGTGGACCGAGAAGTAAAGTTTACTGTCTAGCCACAGTCCAGGGTACATATAGAACTAAAAAAGCTTCAAGAGGTGTGCCATCCAGAGTGTTGAAAATTGGTTGGGGGAGAGGGGGCAGTAAGCAGGGCCAGTTTCTAACTGGTGCCAAAGGTTATGGACACTTTTTCTTTACTGCTGAGTTGGTTGAACTGGACCCAGTAAAGCTGGAGTAGGTCTTCCACAGCTGCAGTGGGGTGACCAGAGGTAAAGATGACTGTCTCATCTGCATACACGTGGATGTGAGTTGGCACAGGCAGAGGGGAGGACGGAAAAATGGAGAAGAGCATGGGACCCAGGATGGGAAGTGGAGGTGACAGGACACCTCCTACCTGTACCGACTGTTGTCAGATCATGAGGTAGGAATGGAACCAATCAACAACGGGAGCTGTGAGGCCAGCAGAGCTCAACTTGTCCAGCAAGTGAATGGGAAACTGAATCGAAAGCTTTGGCCAGACTGATGAAAACTGCAGCTATAATGTGCCTCTGCTCATCCTGAAGAAGACAGAACCGGTAACATGTAACAGGGAGGAGACAGTGGAGTGGTGCTTCCAGAAACCAGATTGGAAGGGTGACAGGAGGTTGGTGGATGAAAGGAAGTCAAGGAGTCTAGAATCGACTAGTTTCTCTGGCAGTGTAGAGAGGGTAGGTAGGGAGAAGATGGAATGGAAGTTGCCACGGGAAGATGGGTCACCCCTTTATGATGTGGAATAACTCTGGCCAATTTCCAAGACTGAGGAACAGCACTGCGGGAGAAGAAAAGGTTCAGTAGGTGAGTATAGGAAGCTGTAATGGCAGGAGGTGCAGGAGTTTGGGGTCCAGACCATCAGGCTGGACTTTGACAGCTTGAGGGAGAAAAAGACAAGCAAATGTAACCCCCTACAAATGGGAGTTCCCAAAAGTCTTCCTTGGGCTTGCCTAAATGCCCACTGCCAGGCTGGTGTTCTGTGTCCTAGCAATGTGTTTGCATTTGAGTGCCCTGTTAGCCTTTGTGCCTGCCTCCTTAAGAGCTGCCTATTTCGTAGTGTATAATTAATCTGGGTAGGGGCCAAGTAGTTTCAGGCTCGAGTCTCGCCCGGGCTGCAGTGTTATTATTCCATTCTGCAATCACTAATTGCGCAGATGGAGCCCTACAGGGATCTGTAACTGTTTGCTGATTATCTGCTTTAATAGTAAAGATATTGTAGTTTGTCTAACCTTCCTTCCTTTGCGGCTTGGACGGTTCTGTTAATCACCACCATCTTGGTTCTGGACTGCCTAGTGGGGCCAATCAGTACCTCTGGGGACCCTAAAATGGAGTCTGTCCCCAGGGGTCTTGTGGGAGTGTATTTCTGTTAGCATTGTAGTTTTTAAACTTTGGCGCCTAAATGGACCTGGAGGGGGAGTTCTAGCTGTGACACACAACCGAACCTTTTGTATCACTGGGGAAAGTCCCAAGTTGCCTGCAGCAATGGGTCAGTCTGAAGTTAGAGTTCAAAGAGTGAACAGCCTGAGTATTTCGAGCAGCTGCTCCTGCGTGGTGCACAGGGCAAATTGGAGGGAAGGCTGTGTTTGGCCTGCCTGCTACCATCTTCATAAGTGAAGAGACCTGGAGCCTGATGACGGACTTCTTCCGAATTTGCAGCTTTTGTGATCAGATCCTGATTTGTGAAAAACTGAATCCTCCTGAAGTGGACCGAAGATTTCTCTTAGTGTGATCAGCCTGTCAGGACTTGAGACTGCCACAGAGCATACGGTTTGCACAGAGACATTGTGAATTGCAACCGGGACTGTCATCCAAACTGTGGTATTTACCTTGCTTTTACTATAAGTGTGTCGAATGCTGATCGTGGGTCGTGATTTAGTTCCCCACTGCTTGAATGTGTCACGCTTGCTGAAAGCTGTATCCAGCACTTACTGGACTGTCTCCGAACTGTTCACCTGGTCTGGGCCTTGCCACCTTGGCCCAGAGAGCCACTCACGCCGCAAAGACACAACAGACGAAAGACCCGCCTGGAGATTCGGCTCCCTGCTCAACAACAACAACAACGAACAGGATCGGCACCACAACGCTACGTTGTGGGCTCTGCTTCTCCTGGTAATTCAACACTTCATCCTGAGGTCTCCATTTCATCCATCCTGCATCCTGAACTGGGTAGCATGAGTAAACACCAGGGTAACTCCCTGCGACAAAGCTCAAATCAAAGTGTGTCAACTGATTTGACTGTTGTTGCTAATCATTTTGGGACTGAGCCATCCAGCTCCGGATTACAAATTGTGGGTTAAAGTGCATGTGTGTTTTCTTTCCATCACAGGGCCCCAATCAGCTGCAACGCCAGCCTACACCGGGCAATGTTTTAGGCTAGCCATAGTTTCAACTGGGTACCCAGAGTGTGTGTAACTGTGATAGAGCGACTCTTAGAGGCTTGCATACTTAAACCTAATTTAATCAGTAATAGAATCAAACACTCGATCACGTCCCTTCCTTGTTACTGCCCCCCAAATAAATCAGATCTGAATATTTTTGCACTTAAACCGTTTATGGTATACCTCTGTACAGACAGTATTGAAATACTGTTGGTTGTTGTGGTAAATCTTATTTTACAGGGGGTCTCCAGGGTCAAGCCAGCTGAACCAGCCCTGGTGGTAAGTGCAACAAGTGTTGATGTTTCGATTGCAGGTGCAGCAGTGTCTAGAGGAGGCACCTGAATTTTTCGTATTGATATGAGCTTCCACAAGGGCTGAGCAGCCATAGGAAGAAGACCCTGCCAGTAGCTTCAAAACCTGTTATTTCGACTGGCCTTCGGGGCCTAGTATGGAGTGTCTGGTGAAGAGTCTAGAGCCCGGTGAGATGCCAATGGCTACTGTGGAAGATCGCCTGAGAGTTCTGGAGACCACGTTTGCGTAATTGTGTGAGATGCTGCTTAGTCTGTTCCAGCATCCAGATTTCCCTGTTAAATATATGCGCTCCACAAATTCATCTCCTAGCTAGATGTCGAGAAGTTGTTCTGAGGGAAGAACATGCTGCCCCTGCCCCATCTAGGCCTAAGTTAGAAGATAAGGATGGGCCCCCATCTATGTTATTCAAAGTGCAAGAAACTATTATGTGAATAAGTATAGTAATGATATTGTGTAGTCCATAGTAAAATCAGTATTGAATGTATGAAAAATGGAAAGCTGTTGTCATTATGAATATAGTATGTGTGTAGAGAATATTAAATAAGTATAGTAATGTGATAAGTTTATATTTTACTGATGCATCATCTTTAGCTTGTGCTCTGTAGTAATGTCATGTATATAACGTATAGTATATTGTCTTTTTCCATGCTATTGTGGAACAGACTTGACGCAGATGCCAAGTTCCTTCTAGGCAGGGAAGGGCGTAACCCCCCCCCACAAATACAGGTTACTCACCTGTAACAGGAGTTCTGGTAATGGTATATGTTGTTCATCCACACTTTCTGGCAGGTTCCTTGCCGCTTTAAATCTTGCCGGAAGGTCTTCAAGCTGGCTCCTCCCACCCACCCGGGTGGTAAAACTCTCGGCTCCGCCCCATGACGCCAGATCTAGCCCGCTGGAAGCCAGGTTGTGCATTGAAGCTGGGGAGGTCGGGTAGGTCGTGTGGATGAACAACATATACCATTCCTAGGACTCCTGTTACAGGTGAGTAACCTGTATCTCTAGGGACATGAACAGGTTGTTCATCCACACTGTCTGGCAGACTCCTAGCAGTTCTCCGGGAGGAGGGAGACAAGGCGCACACCCCCTGCTTAGGGAATAATGACTGGAGAACCAAGGCCCCAAAACCAGCATCCTGGCGTGACTCAAGGTCGATGTGGTAGTGGGTAATGAAGGTGTGTGCAGACTTCCAGGTAGCAGCCCTGCAGATTTCCTGGATAGGGACGTCCCTGGAAGCAGCCACCAATGTAGCGGTATGGCGGGTAGAATGAGCTCTTATCCCTCTGGGAGGCTCCATGCCCGCCAACCTATAGCAGAGATCTATGCAGGAGGTGACCCACCTGCCTATCGTCCGCTTGGCTGCAGGTCTGCCAGGTGCGGCTTCAGCGTAGGTGTGACAGACAGCTGGCGAACCTCTCCCCGAACTTCAGCCGTCCGCTCCTTGTAATAAGCGAGCGCTCTTCTAGGGTCCAAAGTATGGAGCCTATATTCGGCCTCTGAGGTGTGACTGGGGTAGAACACCGGCACAGTCAACACCTGGTTAAGGTGAACCTCCGACACCACCTTCAGAAGGAATTTCGGGTTGGGGCGCAGGAGAACCTTGTCCCTCTGGAAGGCCAGATAAGGAGACTCGATGGAAAGCACCTGGAGTTCTCCCATCCTTCTGGCTGACGTGATAGCCACCAAGAAGGCAGTCTTCCACGACAGGTGAGAGATGTCACACCTGTGCACTGGTTCGAATGGCTTGCCCATGAGCTTAGCCAATACCAGCAGTAGATCCCATGGAGGTGGAGGTTCACGCACCGGAGGGGATAGGTGATCAAGGCCTTTGAAAAAACGCCAGATCACCTTCTCCTGCGCCACCGACTGCTTCCCGGCCCACGCCCGGTAAGCAGAGATGGCTGCCAGGTGCATCTTAAGGGTAATCGACCAAAGCCCTTGCTGAGAAAGGGACCACAGGTGGTCCAGAATGCTTGCCAAGGAACAGGAGGAAGGGTCCAGGCCCTTGCCCTGACACCAAGTGGAGAATCTCTTCCATTTAAAGGCATAGCATTTTCTGGTCGACTCCTTACGGGACGCCTCAACAATGTTGAGGACCTCGTCGGAAAGACCCAAGGCCTGGAACTCTAGCTGCTCAGGAACCAGGCCGTCAGGTGCAGGGATTGAAGGTCCGGATGGAATACCTTCCCCTGATTGACTGAGATCAGGTCCAGGCGGGCTGGAAGCCGCCTCGGGAGCCTGGAGCTGAGACTGAGGAGATCTGGATACCAAAACTGGCGGGGCCAGTCTGGGGCTACCAGAATCACCTGCGCCTTGTCCCTCCTCGCCTTGAGAAGCATCTTGTGGATTAAGGGAAATGGGGGAAAGGTGTAGAAGAGGCCCGGGGTCCACGGCCTCGAGAAGGCATCCCCCTGCAGCAAGCCCTGCTGAGGGGAGTGGACATGAAACAGTCTCAGCTTCGCATTCTCCCTGGAGGCAAACAAGTCCACTTGAGGCACGCCCCAGTGGGAGAACAGATCTTGTACTACCTCCGGCAAGAGAGACCACTCGTGGGATGCAGCTCCTATCCGGCTGGGCATCGGCCAGAATATTGGAGGCGCCTGCCACATGGATGGCAAGGATACCCGCCTCCAGGCTGTGCACGAGGGACCAAATGCGGAGAGCTTCCCTGCACAGACGCATGGAGCGCATCCCGCCCTGGTGGTTTAGGCAGTACATGGTCGTGGTACTGTCCGTCTGGACCTGGACCACTTGACCCCGTACAAATGGAGCAAAGGCAGTGAGGGCTAGACGAACCGCTCGAAGCTCCAGCAGGTTGATGTGGCATCGGGACTCCTGAGTAGACCAGAGGCCGTGCACTCTGTGCTCCCCCAGATGGGCACCCCAACCCATCAAAGAGGCATCGGTCGAAAGATAGACAGTCGGCTCGGGGCGGACAAATGGGATGCCCTCCTGCAGATGAGCTGGAACGGTCCACCACTGGAGAGCATTCCACATCCCCTGGGTCACTGTCACTAGCTGATCCTAAGGATCGGAGTGCTGTGACCATTGGCTGGCCAGTCGCTATTGTAGGGGACGCATGTACCAACAGGCCCAATGGACCACGCTGGTGCAGGCCGCCATGAGGCCCAGGAGGCGCAGGAAGTCCCGGGCAGGGCGCAATTGCCCAACCTGAAATGATTGGGCAAAGGAGGAAAGAACCTTGGCCCTGTCCGCCGGGAGCCATGCTCTGGCTTGCAGAGAGTCAAGCTCTGCCCCGATGAATTGTATCACCTGTTTTGGCATGAGTTCCAACTTGGCCTCGTTGATAAGGAGGCCAAATTGAGAGCAAACCTGGAGGGCCAGATCCCTGGACCGCTCCACCTCCATTCTGGAGGAGGCCACAATCAGCCAGTTGTCCAGGTAGGGGTACACCCGGACCCTTCGGCGCCGCAGGAATGCTGTCACCACTGCCATGCATTTGGTGAAGACCCTGGGAACTAGGGAAAGGCCGAAGGGCATGGCCCGGAACTCATAGAGGGATCCCTCTGACCTGAAGCGGAGGAATCTCTAGTGGGACAGACGGATTGAGATGTGAAAGAACGCATCCTGAAGGTCCAGAGAACAGAACCACATGCCTCGTTCCAAGGATAGAATGATCTGAGCCAGAGTGACCATCCTGAAGGTTTGAGACCTTAGGAACCTGTTCAGGTCAAGCAGGTCTAGAAAGGGGCGCCAGCCCCCCCGTCCGTTTCGGGACCAGGAAGTACCTGGACACAAACCCTGGGTCTGGTGGAGGATCCGCCACCTTCTTGATCACCTCTTTATCGAGGAGCAGGGCAATGTCGGCTCGGCGAGCCAACAGAGATGCTGCAGACCCCGTAGCCCCCCCCGAGGGGCAACGGCTCGGAAGGGCTGGGCCTGCTCGAACTCCAGAGGCAGGCCCTTTCCTACCACCTCCAACACCCAGAGGTCCGTGGTGATTGTGGACCATGCGGAAAGGAAGTGGTAGAGCAGTCCCCCCACGGGGGGAACCCGGGGGGAGTGACGAGGCTGGGGGCAACACCCCTCAACCCGTCCCTGGGCAGGCTTGGAGGAGGGGCTGGCTGAGGGACCTCCTGGGCCTTTTCCTCCCTGCTTCCTATTAGAGGAAGCCGCAGGCTTGGCTTTGGGATGCCAAGTGCGAGCCTGCTGGCCATGATGCTGGTGTTGCTGGGCCGGACGTCCTGCAGGCGCAGAAGGGCGAAAGGACTTATGTTGCTGACGACGGCCCTTGTCCTTCCGGGCGGAGGTGACTGAGTCCACGTGGCCTTCCACTCCAGGGCCGAACAGGTCAGTCCCCAAGAAGGGGACATCTGCCAATTTATGCTGGGTATCCGCTGTGAAGGTGGATATCCTCAGCCATGCTCTACGGCGCATGGCCACTGTGGCCGCTACTGATCAGGCACAGGAGTCTCCAATGTCTAGAGCCGTTTGGAGCTGCTGTTTTGCCACCGCCCTTCCCTAATCCCGCACCTGCTTGACCGTGGTCTGCAGGTCAGCCGGGAGATGAGGGATCACTTCATCCAGGGAGCCCATTAGTGCGTGGGACAAGTGTGCCATCAGCACGGCCGAGCTGGCCTGGCGGAAGCCTAGGGAGGACGCAGCGTACACCCTGTGCCTGGCATAGTCCAGCTTTTTGGACTCCTTGTCGGGGGGCTAATCCACATCCCTAGCGTTCCTGGAATGCCGGAAAACGCTATCGGTGACCAACTCCTCTGCAGAGGGGTGCTCCGTAAAACCAGACAAAGAGCCGGTAGGGACCGCATACTTCCTGGCCATCCTGGCTGAAGGCACAGGGCAGGAAGCCGGCCGTTGCCAATGCTCCAAGGCTGGGCTAACAATGGCTTCAGCCACCGGAAAAGCCTCCATGGGCGAATCCCCTTGGTCCAGTATCTCAGTAAGAGGATACTTGGCCCGCTTGGATACGGGCTCGAGCTGCATCCCGGTGGACACCGAGATGAGCCGAAGCAGACCCATGAACGACGATGGGCTCTCGTCCATCGACTGCCCCCCCCAGAGGACTCCAGGTCAAAGGGCCTGGAAAACAGGGAGTCGTCGTCTGACTCCGAGTAGTCTGTGAAGTGCTGCCTGGGGCCTGAGCCACCCTCCACCTGCCGAGGACGGTCGGGAGTGAGGGTGACCGACAACCGGTGGGGCAGACCCTGACCCAACCGACAGTCCTTGGTTGGCGCCCCCGATTTCGGTTGTGGAGGCGGAGGTTCCACCACAATTGGTGGGGCAGCTGGTTTGGGCCGAACAACCGGCCCAGGCTTGGGCACCTCGACAACCGCAAGGGGTTGTTTCGGCCTTTCGGGTGACAGCCACTTGATGGCCGGGGAAGGTGACGGTGTCAGCTTGTTCCTGGACAAAAGGAGCTGCTGCCACATTAAGTCCTTGCAACGCCGACGTAATTTGCGCCGAAGCCTCTCCTCTTCCGAGGAGGAAGACGAGGATGAGCGTCGCCGCCGCTTTCCTCGGTGCTGAGACCGAGACCGCCGATGGCGGGATCGGCTGGACTGAGACGAGGTCCGAGACCAAGACCCTCGGTGTTTCCGAGGGCGGGTCTGGGAGGGAGCGAGGGACACCCGCTCTTCCCTTGGCTTGGGAGCCTTGACCGAGGGACTCCGGCACAGGAGACGCAGGCAAGTCCTCTGTTTCCACCGGGGGAACTGGTGAAGAAGGGTTGTCGGCGTCACCAGTCGACAGCCCGTCCGACGGGTCGAGAAAAATCTCGACCACGTCGACGGGTGTCTCGGCCAGCTGACCTGACGGGGACACCATGAAGCCAGCGGCCTTAGCCGCAACCTCGACCGAAGTAGAATGTCGACTGTCCGGGGAAGGGGACCTCTCCTGCTCCCATGAACGTCGACAGTGAGACTTACCCTTCGAGTCCTCGTTTTTCGACTGAGAAGAGTGTCCCAATGGCCCCTCTCCCTTCATGGAAAGGGACTGGCAAAGCTCCTTAAAAGAAGCTGTGTAGTAGGATCCCAGAGAGAGCAGGATAAATGCCATGACCGAGGAAGATGAGGATGCGGCCTGGGCCGCCTCCTCCTCGAGGGCAATCATCTGCTAGAGTTGCTCAGCCGAGCCAGCCGCCGCGGACACCGCCCAACGGACCTCCTTGGACTTCACCGGCCGGTAGTGCTTCTCGGGGCACCCAAGCTGTAACCGGGCAGCGCGGTCTTCCAGGACGTTCGCCAAAAACGATCGACATAACTCGCAGGCCTGCGGGTCGTGATCAAGGCCGAGGCAGTAGACGCACATGGAGTGCGGGTCCATCCTAGACATCTTCTGCCTGCATGGGCACCGCCGAAAACCGGGAGTCGATTTGTCCATCGCAGCCACGAGGGAGTAATTTGACCGAAGTCTTGAGAACTTTAGAACTATTTTCGGGTGAACCGAAGAATTAGGATCCAGTCAATATGCAGAGTGTTAAGGAGGGAACCTGAGCTTCCAAGCAGTAAGGAAGATCTGGCGTCGAGGGGCGGAGGAGAGTTTTACCACCCACGTGGGTGGGAGGAGCCAGCTTGAAGACCTTCCGGCAAGATTTAAAGCGGCAAGGAACCTGCCAGAAAGTGTGGATGAACAACATATCCATGTCCTGAGAAATGGGGGTTCCCAAAAGTCTTCCTTGGTCTTGCCTAAATGTCCACTGCCAAGCTGGTGTTCTGTGTCCTAGCAATTTAAAAGTGTTTGCATGTGAGTGCCCTGTTAGCCTCTGTGCCTGTCTCCTTAAGAGCTGCCTATTTCATAGTGTATAATTAATCTGGGTAGAGGCTGAGTAGTTTTGGGCTCGGAGTCCCACCTGGGCTGCAGTGTTATCGCTCCAATCTGCCATCACTAATTGCACAGAGGGAGCCCTACAGGGATCTTCAACTGTTTGCTGACTATCTGCTTTAACAGTAAAGATATCGTAGTTTGTCTAACCTGCCTTCCTTTGCAGCATGGGCATTTCTGTTGATCACCACCATCTTCATTATGGACTGACTATTGGGACCAATCAGTACCTTTGGGGACCCCAAAATGGAGTCTCTTCCCAGGGGTCTTGGAGTGAATTTCTGTAGACACTGTAGTTTTTACACATTGGCCCCTAAATGAACCTGGAGGGGGAGCTCTAGCTGTGACAGACAGCCGGATCAGCCAAACGAACCTTTTGGATCCCTGGGGAAAGTCCCAAGCTACCTGTAGCAGTGGGGCAGCCTGAAGTTAGAGCTGAAAGAGTGAACAGCTAGAGTGATTTGAGCAGCTGCTCCTGCGTGGTGTGCAGGGGAAATCGGAGGGAAGGCTGCATTTGACCTGCCTGCTACCATCTTCATAAGTGAAGACACCTTGAGCCTGATAACGGACTTCTTCCAAATTTGCAGCTTTTGCAGTTGGATCCCGATTTGTGACAAACTGAATCCTCCTGAAGTGGACCGAAGATTTGCCTTGGTGAGATCGGCCTGTCAGGACTTGAGACTGTTGAGTCCTGCTTCTCCTGGCAATCCAGCACTTCAGACTGAGGTCTCCATTTCATCCATCCTGCATCCCGTACTGGGTAGCTTGAGTAAACACCAGGGTAGCTCCCTGCAACAAAGCTCAAATCAAAATGTGTCAACTGATTTAAATGTTGTTGCTAATCATTTTGGGACTGAGCCATCTGGCTGCGGATTACAAATTGTGGGTTAAAGTGCAGGCATGTTTTCTTTCCATCACAGGGCCCCAACCAGCTACAACGCCGGCCTACCCCGGTCAACGCTTTAGGCTAGCCGTAGTTCCAACTGGGTACCCAGAGTGTGTGTAACTGTGATAGAGGGACTCTTAGAGGCATGCATTGAAATACTGTTGGTTGTTGTGGTAAATCTTATTTTACAGGGGGTTTCCAGGGTCAAGCCAGCTGAACCAGCCCTGGTGGTAAGTGCAACAAGTGTGGGGTTAAAACTGTTGTCAGGGGTAAACTGCAATTGTGTATTCTGTGAATCATTTAGGCCACTAGAGGGAAAAGAGGGGGGCAGCAGTGTCCCGGAGGGCTGTACACAGGTCGGCTACACTACCACAAACCCTGTCCTCCCAGTGGAGGCATCTGTTTCTGGTACCCAGGCCCCTCAACCTGCACCTGATCATGTAGGCAGGAGTAGTATCCCTTGGGTAGTGCCCCCTAGGGGTTACACAGAGTTTCCTGGAAGTAACAAGAACTGAAAACCTGGTGAGGGGTTGGGAAAGAGGGGGCACAGGAAGGAGAGAAGCCAGGAAGGGGAGAGGAAGGGAGGGTGCAGGTTGTGAAGAATTTGCTTTAAGTGAGCAGCAACAGAAGTAGAGTGCAACACAGGTGAACCTTTAACGACAAGGACTGGGGAGTGGACTGAGCGGGGGGGGGGGTGTTGAAAAGGGAACAGACAACCTTCCAGAACTATGTTGGGGAGTCAACGTTTTTCTGGAGGTTGGCCTTGAAGTGGTGTGATTGTTCCATACAGCCCTGTAAGAGATGAGGTCTAGAGAGGAGAGGGATATTTGCTGAGGGCCCAAACAAGGTCTCAGAACTTGCACAGATTGACGATTCTGGTGGTAATTCAGGATGGTGCGTAATTTTGACTCTGGATTTCCTGACGGTGGTGTGCTTGTCCCAGGCAAAGGTGAATTTAGAGTGGAATAAGGTGAGGGCTACACGTCAGTATTAGAGGCAGAGAGAATGACTGGCCAGTCAGTCTGTTGCAGCGAAGTCACTCAGTACAGCACTGATGTTCAGCAACCAGAGATACCTGGACCAGATGTATTTTTGCCGATGAGGGGTGACGGATATTTTTGATGCAGAACGTCATGCAAGGGTCACCAAATGAATCTGGCAATATTCCTGCCGCAACAATGCAGTGGGTGTGGGAGGTCAGAACCTAGTCCAAAAGGGTATGGTTGAAGGAGGGTGGATTGAGGCGGGTGTGATATGAAATAACCTGCGACAAATTAAGGGACTCAATCCTATGAATGGTAGATCTGAGGGACCAGGAAAGCCACTTTCCACTGAACTCCCCAAGGAGGATGAGCTCACCTGTGGAGGAATGAAAGGTGACAGAGGAAAAAGCATCAACCAGCGATAAATTTGAGAACTTAAGAGAGGAACAGACAACCCCAATGGATATAGTACAGAGGAGGGGAATGAGATCCTGACTAGGAGAAATTCATGGGAGGAGAGTATGGCCTCCCTGATGGAAGCAGTACATGAAAGGCTCTGGCAGACACAGACTGCGACACCTCCTCCATGTTTTCACCTATCCTGCCTGAAGAGGTGGTACTCAGGAAGGGACAAGCTAGAGTCTGAAGTCATGGAGGACAGACAGGACATCAAGAGAGTGCAGCTGAACTCAGAGAGAGAGAGGAGGCTGAGTTTCGGGAGAAGACTCCTAGCATTCAGATGGTAAATGCTAAGACAATTGGCAGTAGCAGAGGAGGGGAGGGAGGAAGGGGAGAGACCAGGGTTGGGTTCCATGTCACCAGGAAAGAGGAGGAGAATGAGGAGTAGGGCTTCCTACCCTTGGTGTGGGAAGGAGTGCAGGGAGAAAAGGGGCAGTGAGGGGAGAGAAGTGCATGGCGCAGAAGCTCCAGGTTGAGGAAGGGGATGGTAAAAGACCAGGGTGGACAGGGAGGAGGAGGAAGCGAGGGGATGGAGAGGAGGCGAGGGAGGAGGAGGACGGTGGAGGGAAGGAGAGCTGGAGGTGGGAGGGGGGAAAAGAAGCAAGTAGAGGAAGGCAAGGAACATCATGGTCTGTAAGGGGGAAGTGGGAGCAATGCAGCAAGCAGCAACCACAGTAGTTAAACAATGCACAACAGCAGGATAATAACAGCTAGGCAGCGTATTAAACAGCTGTGCTAAATACGTGAACAGCTGTAGATGATAACACCTGGTAAGAGCTGAGCTGTAGCTACAAAACGGGATAAGCAACAAACAGGTGAGAACTACAATACAGATGTACGCATATATTACTGAATAAATGAGGGCAAGTAGGAGGGATAAGCACTAACAGATTAACTTTAGCACACACAACTTATGGCACATTATCTGTAAAATGAAAATTTATAGTCAGAGACAAATGCAGAAAGTGGATGCACCCAGACAGGATTTTTCTAAGAGTCAGTGAAACAGTGGCTGGCAATGTATAAGCAGCAATATCAGACAGCTTATCACTGGAGGTTAGCAATACAAAAAATAGCAACCATGGAGCACGTCAGGTATACAAAGCAAGCAATGTCAAGTCAAATGAGAGAATAATAATGTAGTACGATGGTTGGCAGGAGGCTCATAGTTATTAAAATAGGTACTCACTGGATAAGGGTGTTACTTATAGTGGCTAGAATCGGTATACAAAATGTATGGACCACAGCTTTGGGACCTGCGGTGGGCCAGTGGAAAGAACTCACGGTGAAAGTTTTAGCTGTAGATAAGCTGACACACAGCTTAAAAGGGACGGAAGACAGATTTGAGAGAACCTGGGCAGAATATTTGGGTGCTCTAAGCATGGGGGAAAGAATGTTGCTGGAAGGTAGTGGGTTATTTAATTGAGAGAATGGACCTCTGGGTAAGATGGGGATGAGACAGAAAGAAGGGACACGGACCGAGTTAATAGTTAATTGTTAGGGGTTAGTGGGGAGGGATAGTTAAAATAAAAATAAAAAAAGGACGGTAATGGGGAACGAAGTCTGAAATGCTATTAGCTAAGTGTTGTGGCAAATGTATATGACTGTACTATATGGATTTTTTATAGCTGTTGGCTATGAACTGTATATGGATAACTGTCCACTAATAAACATATGAAACAAGCAAACAAAAAAAATGGGTACTCACTGAGCAGAACAGAATAGCAGCTGGGTTGGGAAGCGGCTGGTCGGGGGTACAGTATGGCAGGCCGAATCCTCGATGTCCCTTGCGCTCGGCCCTTTATGCAGAGGGGGCCACTTCTGAGGTACAGCTGAACAAGGGAGGAAGATGACCCCCCCCCCACTAGCCACCCAATTGGTGGTTACTTGAGCAGCTGGAGTTCAGCAACGGGGGTCCAAAAAGCAGCTTGCAGGAGGAAAGTCAGGCCGGGGGGGGGGGGTGCATAGGTCTTCAATGGCTCCCCTCCTGACTCCTGTTGCTGGCTTGAAACTGCAGAGTACAGTGAAGTGAGTGGAAGCGCCAAACAAAGGCAGAGGATGAAGTGCTTTGAAGATCACGCCACCTAGGAGATTTGGTTACCATGACTTGTGCTCATCAGCTTCAGACTCTGCTATGAGGCTACTTATTAGCATTTCCACGGGGACAAGGTGTCTTTGTGGAATGATCCTTGTATTCTGCCAAAGGTGGTGTCTGACCCTACCTTGACTCAGTTCATACACCTTTCTATGTACTGTCCAGAACATATTAACAAGGAGAAGGCAATGCACCATACACTTGTGCACGGAACACTGCACCTCTATTTTTGATTACAATAAGGACTGCAGAAGTCCTGTTTTTTTGTTTTGCTTGCCCATAAGAAACAGGGCAATGCTATATTTAAACAGTGCCTGTCCAAGTGACTGGTTACCTGAATATTTCATTACAGGAAGTAAGGTAAGGAACTTCTTGGTACAGTCCGTGGCCTCAGTGCTAAACAATATGGCCATTCCTGCACCTGACAAATGCACAACTACCACACAGAGTACGATGCATACTGTCTCCTATGCACTATTATAACATCGTCTCTCGTAGATGTACTGATCATGGTCTTGTGGTATTGCAGAACTTTCCATTCTGATTACATACCAGACTTTGCCATTCTCACTGAGTACCGTGTGTAAAGAATAAGACACAAGGTGTGGTTTATGGCCTGATAACAGCATGCCCCAGGTGCATAATGAAATATGAGGCACTTGCGCAGAGTGCCTTTAGCACCTGGGAAGTGCTCATGTCACGCCATAAACCACACCTCGTCGTGTCTTATTCCACTTATAAAATGGGTCACCCTGTAAAAAAGTTAAAATTTAATAAAAAAACATAAAACTGTAAATAAAATCAGTAAAAATATGATCATAGCAACAGCAAAAAACAAAGAGTAGTCAGTCATTGTATTGCATTGGTGATGTTTAAATTAATTGTCACTAAAGGGCAGTGGTGTCTGCATCCCCCAAAAACACACACATAAACACTGAAAATGCTGCAAAGTATGCTTTCTGTGCATTTTTTTGTGATATTTCTTAGTTTGGCAGTGTTTTGTGCACCATATCTTCAGATTCTGTTTTCCATGATATCATTTAAGCATGAGCCAGCGTGTCTGCCACCCCCATGCCCCACACACACACATAATGTTGCACAAAGCTATGCCAGTTTTTACTTTTTAGTGACAAGTGATCGCATGTGTAGCCAATTTCGATGGGACCAAGCAGCACTGAGCGTGACTTAACGGGTGGCGTTGAGTTGGCGGTTTGCTTTGCTTTCCCAAACTTCAAGTGCTGCTGAATGAATGATCCGGATTGCTCAGTTTTGAAAGGAGAACAGTCTGTTTGCTAGATTATTATTCAAAAAGTTAACACTGGATGTCAATTTTTCCTATGTATAGCATCTAACTCACAAACACTAGTACTGTGTTTTTGTTTGAAAGTCAGGTTGTGGCGGCTACAGGATCAGGGCAGACAGCCTTGTACTGAAGCAGCAGAGGTGACGTTTTCAGTTAAGGGAAAGGCATACAGAAACATTTTGTGCAGTGATTCTCTTATTATGGTGCTGCTGTACTATGTAACAGTTGATTGCAGTAATAGACATCGTGTTGCTTGGGGAAAGGGGGCTGGGCAGCTCGGTGTCGGCCACAGGGATCTACGATGAGGGCTGAATGATTTATCTTGTGGTGAATCTTGACTGGCTGAAGAGGTGCCGGTTGACACAATATGCCCTCATAAGGACACGGCAACACTGGCACCTCTCAGCCAATCAGACTACCCAAGCAGTGCCTTTGGAGGGGGTAGAGAACCTGTTTAGGAAACAGGCTCTGCAGTACTGCTGTGCCAAACCTGGCATCACTTCTGGCCTGGGTATCCAGGCTGCAGTGCTTGGTGAAGGGGTGAACTGTTTTCCAGGAGCTGCTTTGCAGATTTCCAACAAGGGTATGCCTCTTGCAGCTGCTATAGAAGCAACTGTACCCCTTGTAGAATGGGCCCCCGAGACCTGGAGGAGGCTCTTTACCCACTTTGCTGTTGCAAAATTGGATACAGGCCACAATCCATTGGACAACAGTCCTCTTTGAGGCAGGTTTGCCTCTCCCCACTTCTCCATAGATAAGCAAGAGCTGGGTTCTATCCTGCCTGTGTGCCTTCGTATGATTCAAGTAATAGCTTATAGCTCTCTTGACATGAAGACTATGCAGCCTGTGTTCTCCTGAACTGGAAAGATCAGTGAAAAAGACTGGCAAAGCCATGGATTGATTAAGGTGGAAGTCTGAAACCACCTTAAGGAAGAACTTCCTATTAGTCTTAAGGATCACCTTGTCCCTGTGGACTGATATACATACACATATATATGTGTGTATGTGTGTATATATATATCTATATCTATCTATCTATATATATATATATATATATAGAGAGAGAGAGAGAGATAGTCTGGCTCTGTGGACAAGGCCTGCAGCTCACTGATCCTTCTGGCTGAGGTGATGGCTACTAGGAACACTGTTTTCCATGTCACATACTTAAGCTCAGCTGATGACAGGGTTCAAATGGTAGATGCATTAGTTGGCCAATGCATATGTTAAAGTCCCATGCAGGGGTGGGTTCCCTGGGAGGGAGATTCAAGTGCAGTAGTCCCTTAAAAAACTTCCTGAATACCTGGTTGGCAGCCAGGGATGTTCCTTTTCCAGCAGAGTGGTAAGCAGAGACAGCTGTTAAATGCACCTTAAGACAGGAAAGCTGAAGGCCCAGGGAATGCAAGTGTGCCAGGTAGTCCAAGACTACTGGTAAGCCAGCCTGGCAGTAGTCCGTCTGTCTCTGTCCGCACCAAACAGAAAACCTCTTCCATTTAGATGAATAGGTCTTTCTGGTAGAAGGTGATCTAGACACCCTTAAGACCTCTAGCACCCCCCTCTGAGAGGTGTAGGTCATCATATTCTAGGTCCTCAACAGCCATGCTCAGAGTTTGAGGGACTGCAGATTGGGGTACAGGAACCTGCCCTGGGAGAAGGCCAGCAGGTTGTGCCTCCTGGGCAGGGAGATTGGTTTGGAGACTGACAGGGTCAATAGCACTGAGTACCAAGGCCACCTTGCCCAGTCTGAAGCAATGAGGATCACTGATGCTGGCTGAGCCCTGAGCTTCTTCAGTACTCTGAGCAGCAAGGGAAATGGTGGGAAAGCATACAGAAGTTTCCCTGTCCAGTCCATCAGAAGTGCATCTAGAGGCACTGTGCCCGCTACCGGAGTCCTGCAACAGAACAGTGGCAGTTAGTGATTGTCTGGGTCTGCGAAGAGGTCCACCTCTGGGGTGCCCCGCCTTCTGAATAGAACTTGCAGGATCTGACTGTTTAGTGACCACTTATGGTGGTTCTGGTTAATCCTGCTGAGGGCATCTGCTAGGACATTGTCCTTCCCTGGGATATGGACTGCTGAGAGGGAGATCCCCAGGGAGTAAGCCAGGTTCCATACCTTCATGGCTTCTGTGCACAGTGGGGAGGATCTTGTGCACCCTTGCTTGTTGATGTAGTACATTGGGGTTGTACTGTCTGTCCTGACTTGAACCACTTTGCCCTGCAACATAAAGGTGAAGGACTGAATGCCCAGATAAACTGCCCTGAGGTCCAGCAGGTTTATGTGAAGCAGAGACTCCTGCTGGAGCCAGGTACCATAGGCAGTATACTCACCTAGGTGGGCATCTCATCCTAGGAGGGAGGCAACTGTAGTCAAGACTTCTGTTGGTGGCAGCTGGAAGAAAGGCACACCTTCCCTGAGGCTGACCTTTTCCTGCCACCAGTGCAGAGCTCGAAGCAAGGTTCCTGTGACTGGTCCCATCTATGACAGGCAGTCTTCTCTGAGACAATGAGCCCTGAGATGGAACTGAACGTCCCTCATCTGGAATCCTGATCCTGATACTGTTGTTGTTGATGCAGACATGTGCCCCAACAGCTGGAGAAAATGCCTTGCTGGTCTGAGGGGTATGAAGCTGAAAGGAGCTTGCCAGCTGGGCCAAGCTGTCTACCCTTCCCTGAGGGAGGAAGGCTCTTCCTCTCAGAGTATCTAGTTCCACCCCTATAAACTCCAGGAGTTGAACTGGTGTTAGTACTAACTTCTTCTGGTTCACCAGGAAATCCAGGGTATCCTGAATAATGGTCAGTGCTCGTCTTACCTGCTGAGGGGACTGACCTACCACCAGCCAGTCGTCCAGGTATGGGAAGGCTGCAACCCCTCATCTCCGTAGGTGTGCCACCACTACTGCTAGGCACTTGGTGAACACTCTTGGAGCCGATGTCAGGCCAAAAGGCATGGCCCTGAATTGGTAGTGCCATGATGGCAATCTGAACCTGAAGTACTTTCTGTGTGACTGCCTGATGGGAATATGGAAGTAGGCAACCTTTAGGTCCACAGATGCCAGCCAATCTCCCATCAGGAGTGTAGGGAGAATGGTTGCCAGAGTGAACATTTTGAGATTTGGCCTTGTCAAATGTTTAAGTGTCTGAGACCCAGTATGGGTCACCACTCCCCTGTTTTCTTTAGAGTGAGGAAGTGCCTTGAGTAGTGACCCCTTACCTTGCTGGGCCAAGGGAACTGGCTCTATTGCTGTTTCCAGAATCAATTTTGCTACTTCCCCCTTTAACAGATTTGCCTCTGCTAGGCTGGCAAGTCTGAAAAGTCTTGCCCTCAAGTTGGGAAGAAATCTGAAACTGAGTGCAAGACCCTGGCCCACTACCTCCAGGACCCACTTATCTGTGGTGATAGATTCCCAAGCCTTGCGATAGTAGGCCAGCCTGCCTCCTACTGGGAGTGGGGAGGCAACCTTGACAGACCTCTAAGGGAGTCTGCTTGGTCTGTGTGGCTTGATGAGTGCTGGGGCCAGCTCGGCCGCTGCTCCTTCTGCCTTTGAAGTACCCCCCTCTGTGGCTGGAAAGCTGGTGATGCCTGAGCCTGGAAGAAAGGCCTATAGTGGATTTTGCCCTTACTTTTTCCTTGGTACTCCTGTGACGTTGCTGCATTCTCCTTAGCAACAGCACTCTTGTAGACCACCGTGTACTCATCCATCTTCTTCATGTAAACCTCTGTTTGCTCACCAAAGAGAGATGCAGGGTCACAGGGAAAGTCCAGTGTCTGTGTCTGCATGAGTTGTGACAAATTAGTGGCCCTTAACCAGACAAATCCCTTCAGGGACACTGAGGTTGCCATCTGCCTGGCAGCAATGTCATTTGCATCCACTGCCATCCGAAACTGACATTTGGAAGCTTCTACGCCCCATTTAGCACCTTCAGACAAGTCTGAAGCCATGGGACCAGGACAAGCTTTGGCTATTTCTAAAACAGTGTTCCAGAGACTCTTCTAGTATCTGGACGTATAGGCCATGTAGATGCCTGCCTAATATCCAAAGAGGCACCAAATAAGATTTCTTAGCCATGGAGTCCACCTTTCTGGAATCCTTTTCTGGAGGATGTGATGCCAGGGGAATCCCTGCCTTGTCACATGCAGCAGACTACACCACACCTTCATGGTTGGGATGGCCAAAAAGGAATTCTGCCCCAGATTTGGCCACCCAATACTATCTATTCATTCTCTTGCCCACTGGGAGGATGGAAGTGGGGGTCTGCAATATTTTGGAAGCCTGTCTCTTTAGAGACTTATGGATGGGCAACAACAACCTTTTTGTTGTCGGCACATCCATCTATCTCTATACAGTCTGGTTCCTCTTTCTCCTCTGTGGATTCCTGGGTGGAGAGGTCCAGGGTCTGTGCCACTTGCTTCATAAAAGCAAAATGGGATGTAAAATCCTCAGCTCCCTTCTCAGGGGAGTCAAGACGGTGAGGATCAGGAGAGACCTCTGGTTCAGGAGGTTCCCCAAAATCCTCATCCTCCTCTTCCACATAAACCTCAGTCAACCTCCCAAGTGAACTGGGAACCGAAGAGGAACCCAAGTCCTGAACCGAGGAATATGAACCGGGACACTGAATCAGAACCACGGTACCGGTTTACAGCGCCTGGAGAATGCTTAAAGCGTTCGCTATAGCCTCTGCAGTTGGAACCGATGGAATAGTCAGCTGCGGTTCCTTAACAGAGTGCTTTTCCTTTTTCTTCTTTTTCGCAGAACCTGCCGGTTCAGAGGCGGTTTCTGTGGTTCTCTTTTTTCCCCTGAGGAACCTTTACCCTGGTCAGAGAGTTGTTCAATCGGTTTCTCCTTCTGAGAGGAGAAATCTGTCTGCAGCTGGGTCAGCAGCCTTCTCAGACATTTTTTCATTAAGTCAGTTCAATCGCTTATCAAGCGTCGACTGAAGAAAATGCTTACAGATTTTGCAATCTGCCTGAAGGCGGTCAAATCCCAGACAGACAACACAGACCAAGTGAGGATCAGCTTTAGCAAATAGTTCCCCACACTCTATGCAATGCTGAAAACCCGTTGGGCCGGTTTGTTTCTTGAGACATGACCTTTCCAACAAAAAAAACTAAAACTAGTTTTTTTGTAGGCCCGCTACAAAAGAAAGCCTTTAACTTTTTTTTTTTTTTTTTTGCGGTTGGTTTAACGACCGAGAGAATAGAGAATTACCCCAGTTTCTCTTAAAATAACCATCCCCAAAGGATTAAAACTTAGAAATAAAACTTTATAAAATACATATGAATGATCGCTGTCCTCCCATTTAAATGAACAGAGAAGAAACCGAAAAACTTACCAGATTAACACTAAATCTAGGCTAATCTACCTGTAAACTCAAGGACAGTGCTTTAAAAATGAACAGAAATAACAATTTACTTCAAAAAACTGAGAAAATAAAATCTTTAAGGGAGATGAAGGAGGGCTCTCCGAGGTGTCTGTACTAGGCAAGTGGAGTAAAGAATCTGATGGCTGCAGAATGTTTACCAGGGACAGTGGTTTGAAAACCGAGCTCGAGCCTAACATTCCATGATTAGCATATGTTCTATTAACCATTTTGGCTCCGGGGCAGTTTTATGGTGAGACCATACTGCAGAAGTCAGAACACAGTAAGATTTCCTGGGGTTTGAAACTCCTGACCCATTTTATAAATACCGTTGGGGACTTATTCCAAAGGTGTGGCCCAATGGAGGAGACATACTTGATGAAGACAGAGAAGTTACTCACCATAATAGCAGATCTTTGAGAGAATCTCCTCCATTGGGGGAAGGGGAGCCACAGGTCTTCAATATGTACACCCTGGAAGAGAGGAGGGAGAGGGGGGGATATGATAGAGACCTTTAAATACCTCACATGAGTAAATAAGGTACAGGAGGGGAACATTTTTTTTTTCAGAAAAGAAAGTGCTCTGGAACAAGCAGACATGCTATGAAGCTGAAGGGAGGGGGATAGATTCAAGAGAAATGGGAAGAAGTGCTTCTTCACAGGAAAGAGTGGATTCCTGGAACAGCCTTCCAGCAGAGGTGGTAGGAGCAAAAACAGTGGTGGGTCCAAGAATGCATGGAACAGGTACAAGGGAATTGTAGGGGTAGTTTATTTATTGACATCTCTGACTTGTACCTTTGAGCTAATAGCTCATTTACAAAGGTTCCACGTTAAGAGAGCAAAACACATATAATACATGGATTAAAAGGTGCGGCACAATAGTTCCATAAACAGATAGTTACAGTCTTTACAATCAGGAAATGCTTACATGCAGAGCATCAGTTAATAAACTTTGGATTCAGGAGGGAAAGAGGCGGGAGAGGAGCTAACAGAGGTCAGAAGAGCTGGAGTAGTACAGACAGGAAATAGAATCCTTTGAGTGCGTTAAGTAGTCAAGATTGAAAGACTTATTGAAGTGGAAGAGGAGTTAGGAGGTATAATAGGAGCTGCCCAGAGGACCCCACTGGAGCGAAAATGGGGAATGGGAGGTGGCTGGGGGGGACACTGTGTCAGGTGTAAAGTTAGCCTCCGTTAGAATTGCAGGAGCCAGGGAAGGGTGGGGGTGGAGGGTGAGCAGTGATGGGCGCCAGGGTACTATAGGGGTAGTGGGCAGGTAAATAAGTGCTGCTGAGGAATAGTTATCATAAAGGGTGGAAGTGGCAAGATTAGTTAGCGCAGTCACAACTGCTGAATGTGGAAAGATAAGAACAAAGTTGAAGGTCAAATGTGAGAGAGTTAAGCCATTTGGGGGCCCTATATGCAAAGGACCGTTGCCCCTGCGATGTCTGGCAGAAGAGGACTAGAACTAACTTCTGTTAGAACCTCTGGTATGCCTATGGTTGGTGTATCCCTGGAGGAGTGAGATCAAGCGTGAACTTCTTAGCAAGATATACTATGATATCCCTAAACTCGGTATGCTGATGCTCAGCATACCGAGTAAAACTGCCCAAAATCCACAGCCCCGAACGAATCCCATGCCCAATGGACACATTTCGGGCATTATGCATGAAACAAGTGTAAAATGCCCCACCATGTGGGGGGCTCTGCCCTCCACACTCCCCATACTTAAAATATCTAACTCTAGGGGGAGTGGATCCCGGAGTAAAATTGTAAGTTGTTACAGGGGTGCAGTGTGTAAAGCAACATGACTCAGACCAGAACCAGAACCCAGGTCACACACAGTATTCCGGCCAACCTACCGGTGGTATCCCCCTCCACACGACCAGGGCAGCTTGGCCAGCAACACCACCCAGCCGTCCTTTCCAGTGCATTGGAAGGGGTTAAGTAGCATTCCATCACATCTGCTACCTTACCCCATTGGGAGGAATATCGTTGGTTGTAGTAGCATCTGGTTATCTCCTCAATCGGGCAATGCTGACCAGGTTAAGGCTTGTCGGGATCTTCAGCTTCCGGATAACGTAAGTATACTTTAGCAAGCAGGTAAACCTGGTACTGGATCATATGTTGCAGACTGAGCCATCCAGACAGAGCGTAGAGCTCGCAGGTATGGGTTAATCGGTGAGCACCTAATATAAGATGACAGGCTTTGTTTAGGGTCAATTTGATTCTCTTAAGGGCTGTCAGTACCTGACCCACAGACTACCAGTCCATAGTCAATAATAGACAGTACTGAGCTGGTGACTGTGAGCTGGAGGGGCTTCATCCATAAGCCAATGGCTGTGCCTACAAAGCTGACCAATACACGAGTTTGCAGCCTTGGCTACATGGTCAATGTGTTGGGTATAAGTGAGTGAGCAGTCTAGAGTGAGCCCAAGGTATTTAAAGCAATTGACCAGGTCTAGTGCATCTTTGCGGTTGTTTTATATCTTGAGTTGATATGACCTATGTCTG
The DNA here is from genome assembly GCA_016271365.2 of Neoceratodus forsteri. Lineage (NCBI taxonomy): Eukaryota > Metazoa > Chordata > Ceratodontiformes > Ceratodontidae > Neoceratodus > Neoceratodus forsteri. The sequence continues at coordinate 444,666,196 of JADMNL010000023.1, forward strand.
TTTTGTGGGGAAGAAAACAGTATAACCTTTGTCTTCTCCTAGTTTAGGAGGAGCTTAGTGTTGTGGAACCAGGCCTCTACTGCTGTGAAGTTAGCCTGCATGTTCTGCTCTAAGCCTTCGGGGTTAGAATGATGTGAACAGTACAGTATCATCTGCGTACAACAGGACATGCCTTAGGGAGGTTATTTAAGAACAGGCTAAGTAGCAGGGGGCCCAAGATAGAGCCGTGGGGTTCCCCAGCTGTAACACTATGTTGGTCAGAGAGAACACCAAGTATTCTTACTTGTTGCACTCTACCTGTGAGGTAGCTCCAGAACCATCCCAGGAACTCCGAGGATAAACCTGTATTGGCCAACTGACAAAGTAGAAGCTCGTGACCGACTGTGTCAAAGGGCTTGGTGAGGTTTATGAAGGATGCCCCCACCAAGAGCCCCTGATCAAGAGCCTCATGGATGAAGCCGGGTGAACTCCACTAAAACCATCATTGTGCTCTGTTGTTTCCTGAAGCCATGCTGTTCCCGACACAGAAGCTTGTTCTTGTCGAGACAGTCAATGAGCTGGTAGTTGATAATCCTTTCGAACGCTTTCTAGAGCAGAGGGAGGACAGAGATAGGTAAGTCATTGGAGTGACTAGTTCTGTCCCTGCTTTTAAAGACGGGGGTGATCACCGCTTCTTTCCAGATCTGGGGGAATTTAGCAATTATGAGTGAAAGGTTAAGGACTCTAGTTAGGGGAGATAGTAGCTCATCAAGGGTGAGCGAAATTAGCTTAAGACTGAGCGCATCTCTACTTGTTCTAGTCTTCCCAAGTATCTCTGAGAGATATTTTTTGGCCTCAGATTTAGTTACAATCTTGAGGTAGAAAGGGGGACATGAGCAGATAGGTGGTTTAGAACTGTTATGAGTAGTATAGTTTTGTGGACACTGGTAGTCAGGGGGAGCACCCCGCTAAGGTCAGTGAAAGCCTTGTTGAGGGTGTTAGCTATTTCTTTGGGATCCTTGGGCACGATACCATTGACATTGAGCACTGTGGGTGGGTCTTTACTAGACGTACCAGTTAAGGACTTAATGTTGTCCCAGAATTTACGTCTGTCGCCCCAAGAGTCACTAAGACTTTTCGCTTTATGGATAGCCCTTGTACATTTATTACAGACTGCTTTATAATTCTGGACATCAATGTGGGACCCTGTACACTTGGCTTTGTGCCACAGGTTGTCTCTTTCCCTTATTTGCTCAATGAGCGACGGTGTGATCCAGGAATCATTTGAACCCCTAACTTTCTTTTTTTTGAGTGGTGCACATAAGTTGCAAGCTGCATTAAAAGTGTCAACAGAGAGCTCAAGTGCAGTGTCTACATTGTTGGCGCTGTGGATACCCAACCAGTCTAGCTGACTGAGGTGTGCTTTAAGTAATCCGAGAGATTTATTTGTCCCAAGTGCAAAGGATAGGGGAGTTGTCACTAATAACATCTGGAAGTACAGTTACACTGGCTATTCTTTCAGGTCGACTGCTGATTAGACAACCAAGCAATGTGTAATAATAGTAATATGTAATGTGTAATTGGAGGGGGAGAGAGGAGAAAGTGCCTTTGATCAAGTAGGGTCTGCAGTAAAATGAAGGTAAGAAAAGAGGCAGACTGGGTGCCCCATTACTGTGGTGTAAGTTGGCAAGTTTCGACCACTGCCTTTCCTGGAGGTGTACATGGTGCCTTATGTTTCTTGTTTCCCAGTCCCATGCCTCTCCTCATGTGCCTGGTAGTGTTCTTATCTGGTTCCTCATGTAAGAGGTGGTCTAAGCTCATCTACAATGGAGAACTGAGGAGCAATGGGGCTGCCCAGAATTATATTGGTGCCAACATTGTACATCATTGTGGGTGGCCCTCAGCCAGCAAGCATTTCAGAATGGTCCTGATGTGAATGGCTTACAGTCCCAAAGGTGTGGCCCGATGGAGGAGATTCTCTAGAAGATCTACTGTTACTGTGAGTAACTGTTCTGTGAAGCTATTCTGGAAGATTAACAGTTACAATAAGTATGCAACTTTCATATCTTGCAAGAATGAATCTTCACCATTGATTCCAACTTGCGGGTCTGAGTACTAAGTTTTTTCTTCTTCCTGAAGAAGGAACTGGCTCACCATGAAGGTAAAATATACCCTCAGCCATCTGTGTGGGGGAAAACACTTGAGAGAAGGGACTCCTTACATGTCTGGCAAGACCAGAGACTGGCCAGGACCAGGCAGGGGCTCCAGTGCACAGGAGCAGGAGGATTCTCAGACAGTTCCTACCTGACCCTACGGGAGAAGAAATGAGCCCCTAGTAAGTGCAAGTTAAGCACCTTACGTTGGGCCAAAGGTGCCAATCGGGAGAGGTGAAGCTGTCTGCCTGATTCAGACTGCAGTTCCAGCCAACCTAGAGACCACCTTGTTGGCATCATAAGATGCCCTCTACTGGTGCTGAACTATCGCCAGGCAATGGGTAGAAAGGTGAATGGCCTGCCTGTTGTGTTCTGCAGCAGTGTAGTTAAGAGCGTGCTTGGCTGCAACCTTAGACAATGGTTATGTCTTCATATGAGCCTAGTGTGCCAAAATGCACATAAGGGTGCATGCCAGGGAAAAAGCCTTCCTTCCAAGAACGTCCATCTGAGCGGAATCTGCCTCTGGAGGTTGGTCGTGCATGAGGCACCATGGCCCTGACACAGTTTGCAGGACACTAAGCACTGAGAAAGGGTGTGGTACATCACCAGCTGATCAAGTGGGTGCAGAATACCACGTGAGGAGGTCCCTGGGAATTGTTGGGTTTATTTATTGATATGTAATATATGGATTTTAAAAATAATACCCTCAAAAAGCATACAAAATAAACCCTAATACCTTTGTTAGTGCCGTAATACTATACTTCCGGTCCCCGTAATACTATACTTCCGGTCCAATAATACTATACTTCCGGTCCAATAATACTATACTTCCGGTCCAATAATACTATACTTCCGGTCCAATAATACTATACTTCCGGTCCAATAATACTATCGTTGGGATCACCAACTTTTCTAGTGTCCAAAGCCTATTTTTTTTTTTTTGTTTCTTTTCTTTTTATTCCTGAGAGAGAGAAGCAGGACTGCATGCAGGAAGGGGGGATGTGAGTGAGGAGCGAGAACGAGCAGCACAGAACCATCCCACAAGGAATCCAGAGGTAAGACCTCTTCAGCATCTCGCATCCATATATTACAAAAAATAACAGTTAGGTTCCAGTGAATCACTCTGCTGTAATTCCGTCTCGAGGTTCTGGGGGCATAGGAACCTCTCGAGCGTTACCTATGTCCCCAGAACCTCTAGATGGAATTACAGCCTTGTAATTCATTGGAACCCATCTATTATTCTATTTATTCTATTTATTGAATTGTTGTAATCGGGTGAGCCCACTGGAATCAGAGGTCCCTTTTTCAGGGGTGACCTGGGGTTAATTACAGGCATGAAGTCATACAATGAGGATACAATACAATACATCACGGCTTTAAAATATAAAAAAATTACATACAGAGGATGGAGATAATGTGAACACGTTGCATTTACAAGATTAGTTAAATGATCTAGATACTATACTTGACATCAAGTGACTGAAGCTATATAACACAATACTTGGCACACAGTGCAGCAAGAACAATCGCAGGGATCATTGCCAAAAGATAATCAAGGGAGGTGATCAGTGATAAGTGCAATACGAGTTGTTGAGAAGAAAGGTTTTTAATCACTTCTTGAAGCACTCAAACAAGGGGGAGTTTGCAGCTCATCAGGTAAGAAATTCCAGAGAGAGGGTGCAGAATAAGCATAATACCTCATCCCCAAGTCTGTTTTGGTTCTGGGCACTCTGGGTTGCAAAAAGGATGCCTCCACACTGCCCTAGATGCCTCCTCAAACTCTATAGGCCATGAAGGAATGACAGCAGTGTTGACCTTAGGAAATCCCAGAAGTCCCAATGACTGCTGTTGGATCGCGTCTTGAAAATGCACATAGATCAAGCACCATGAGTGCCTCCACCAAGAACAGCTGGTACTAGGAGTATTCAGCAGCAGAAGGAAATTGGACAGATGATTCATCATCCTCTGAGGATGACGTCGATGGAGACGAGTACTTGTTGGTACCTGGCAGAACGGCCTGTAACAGACCCTGTCAGAATTACTATGACAGCTTTCTAAATCTCCAACGCAAGCTCTTTGTTGCTCCCACGGTAACGACCCCTCAGGGCCTATGAACAAGGGCATCCTCTCTAGGAAGCAGCAAGGCCCATCTGGTGAGAGTTGAGAATCCTGGTCTTGATGGCCTCAACCTGGGCTGCGGAACTGCGTGGGGGGCCTTGCCCAAAGAGAGGGCCTAGCAGTCACCCAAACAGTGTCCTCCTACATCCAAGGAGTGATCTGATCAGTGCCCATGGGGGGAAACCCCCAGGTGAGGAGAGCAGAGCCATACAGGTCCCATGGGGCAACCCGGGTCCTCACCAGTGACGGTGACATTCAATGGCTCCAGAGAAAACTCCATCTCAAGGCTATCATCCAGCACTGAGTTGACACCACCCGTGGCACTAGACTCAGGATTGGTGACAGCCTCAGAGACCAGCTTCTCTCTGTTTCCATGACCAGCACCATCTGATACAGTGCTCAATACTGATTTCGACGTCACACTCAAGCGCAACCACCCTCCTTGGTATTGCACATAACACCTGAGTCGGGGACGACTTCCAAAACAACATCGTCATCAGCATCTTGTTTGGAGCCAGGCCCAGGACTGGCACAATCACCTGTGCCACCTCAGTCACCGTGTCTGGAGCTGTTACACTCTTCGGTGTGACTAGCTACATCATGGATGTGACAACATCCAAACTGGCAACAGTATGGACAACAGCCTTGGTGCCAGTCACTCTCCTGGCACCTCAAACAGTGTCAGGAGGGGGCCCAATATCATCTACGGTGCCACCTGCTGCAACCTTACCGTAAATGGTGACAACAGGGTGGGTGACACCTATGTCGAGGTGTCTACTGGTGTAGAATGAGCAATAGCTGTGGCCTCACCACCAGGGATTTCTGCTGCTCAATGCAGGCAGACTTTGGAGGGTTTGCAGCCAACTGCCCTGAAGGACTCAACTGTCCACCAGACCCATCCACCAGAGTCTCCAACACCTCAGCCAGGTGAGGTCAAGGAGAACTCTGCACTTCCACAGAACCAGAGATCATGGGAAGAGGCCCAGAGGAAAGGCCAGAGACCTGTTCCTGGACACACATGTGAGAGGCCTGCCTCGGAAGGAGGGGACTGGACGAACTCACCTTAATGCACTGTTCTCAAGCGTACTGCGGTCCACTGAGAAGAGGTATCACATGCATACATGTGTTCTGGTTCAAGACAGGCCACGCACGACTGATTCCTCTCCATCACAGCCCATCGGTTTCCCACAGGGGAAACGATACATAATGGGCAGCTGTTGGACTTTTCTCAGTGACTTGGCCCCTTTCTTGTCAGACTTCGGCATCACGGTACAATAATAAAGACAGGTGTCTCCACAAATGGAGAGAAAGTCATGGTGACGCCATGGAAATAAGTGACGACAAGACAAACTGAGGCACTACACTCCCACGGTCTGCACTTGATAGTGGGAAGAACAGAACTGAGGTTGGTGAGAGAGCTGGCAGTCATTACTGGCTAGCATGAGGCACCACATGGGAGTGTGCAGGCACCATGTTCAGGAGCCTTGGTCTGCCCCCAATCAAAAGCTTTGCCCCTGTGGGATCCTGGCGCCTCCATCCCACACCCATACGTGGGAATCAATGGTGAAGACCGATCCTTGGAAGATCACAGGGGTTTGCCAGACGGCCTCCAGTGGCAGGAGTGGACGTAATCTCTAAGTGGAGGGGCATACAATGAACTAATTGGTTAGCAACCACTGCAACTCAGCACTAAAGTTCCTGGGGCATTACAAGGCAGCACCTCCCACTCCTAGAATGCCACAAAGAATTCTCAATGCCAGATCAGCTGTAAATTGCACAGGAGCAACAAGAGGCAAAAAATGGCCAGAGGCATCGGCAAAGCATTTTTATATGAACCATGCATTCAGTTTCTTTTCAAATGGCTGATCAAACTTGCTCATCATGTGTTTTTGTACAGCTGCGTTGTCGATGTTTCACTGTCATACCGGCATCTTCTTAAGGATGTGCTGGATACTTGAAGCCTCAGGCCAGCAGACTGTATCTCCCTTTCAACTCATGTGCTAACAAGGTAAGTGGAGCCTACCATGGAGGCAAGCCACCCAGCACCATATTAGGTTGGGCCCAGGGAAGGGGTCAGGGCTAACAAGGTGGAGCAGGCCCAATACTGTAAGAAAATCACTGGGGAGAAAATGCAACACCAAAAAATTACCTGGAGAACATACATACATACATACATACATACACGTAAGCAGTAGGCAACAAAATTCAAAATGCAGCTTTTTTAGAAAAATATACATTTATAATTAGACATGGTTCTTGATACTCCCTACCTCCTCCACTGTACCCAAATCGAGGCGGCTGCCTGGGAACGAAGGGCTTCGTCTGGCCCCTGAAAGAATAAAGAAGAAACACAACTAGATGTGGAGCAGAAATGCTGAGGTTGGACAACAAAAGGCAGAGGTCAAGGGTAGGAAGTTAGGATGGAGAACAACTTGGAAGACAAATTGAAGATGGCTTTTAGCTGGAGGAAATTTGCTCCTTTAAATACCTTGGTGTTTGTCTGGATCTTCACTATGACTTCATCAGTCACAGAAATGCCATCCACATGAAACTCCTTCCCAACCTTGGCACGCTGTACAGGAACAAAACTTGCATTCACCTCCCCACCCGTGAGGGAATCATAGTCAAAATAATCCTTCTGGCGCCTGACTAAGGGTACTTTATGGCACCGCCTGCAAGACCACCCAGGCTAAACTATATCACCTCTACCATACTTTCTGTTTTGTCCTCAACTGTCCTCCTAAAACTCACCACCACTCTCTCTGCTCCAGCGTCTCTCTCCCCACTCCCTGAAAGGCAGATGACTCTCTCACTGTACCCCTTTCATTTATAAATTCTGATTTTGGACCCTCCTGTGCTACCTCAATTCTCTTTTCTTCTGCTCCCCCACTCCTACACTCTTAGAAATGCTGACTGCCGCTCCTTCCTTCTCCCTTGTCTCAAGACCTCAGTTGGGCAGGCTGCCGCCTCCTACTCTGGTCTAACCTCCTCTTCACTCTCCCATTGAAACATCAACTCCATGAGCACACTATCCACTCTTGCACCTAACCCTCACCTCCCCCTATTCCTTACATCTACCCTTCTCCTTGTCTTGCCTTACCTCTCAGTTACTTCCCAGATACCAGCCTCCCCCCCCCAACCTTGCTATGTCTGGACATGCTGCAGATAGCTGAAGAAATTAAGAAGAGGGAGAAGGCTTTCTTTCACTATGTAAGTGAGAAAAAGGACAAGAAGGGAGGGATTGTTAGGCTTAAGAAAGGGGTAGAGGATAATGGGGAAAAAGCAGAGATACTAAATGAATACTTCTGGTCCGTCTTCACCAGGGAGGACGGACCAGTGCCTTTAGTAGGGAAGAGAGGAGCGGGGGGGGGGGGACACAGAAAAGAGGAGCGGAGGGGAACACAGATGTAGTGATAGAGGAGGACAGAGTGAGGGAGGGGCTGCTGGCATTGAAGGTGGATAAATCACCAGGCCCGGATGGAGTACATCCAAGGGTACTAAAGGAACTGCCTGAGGAGCTGGCAGGGCAACTGGCAGACCTATTTAATAGTTCACTAGAGAAAGGTGCAGTACCGCAGGACTGGAGCAGCCCCAAGGATGACCAGAGAATTACAGAGCAGTCAGTCTGACCTCCAGTGTGGGCAAGCTCATGGAGACCATACTAAAGGAAAGGCTGGTGGAATACTTAGAGGTGCATGGTCTCCAGAATGCAAGGCAGCATGGGATCATGGGGGAGATCGTGTCAAACAAATCTGATCGACTTCTTTGACTGTGTCACTAAGACAGTAGACAGGGGCCAAGCGGTAGACATCCTCCATCTTGAGTTCAGCAAGGACCTTGACACTGTGCGACACAAAAGGTTGATCAGGAAGTTAGTGCATCTCAGGGTTGGGGAAAAGATGGCCAGACCGGGGGGCATCTGGCACAAGACATGTAACCAGTGGGGTCCCGCAGGGCTCAGTGCTGGGGCCGGTGTTGTTCAATGTCTTCATCAATGACACTGGAGATGGCATTAATGGCAAAATGTGCTTATTCACAGATGAAACCAAGCTCTGTGGGAGAGAAGATGCAACTGAAGGGATACAGGACCTACAGGAAGATCTGGAAAAGCTAGGGAGGTGGTCCACGATCTGCCAGCTTGGCTTCAATGCCAGGAAATGCAAAGTTATGCATTTCGGAGCCAAGAATCTGAGAACAGAGTACTACCTGGGTGGAGTCCGAGCATCTGCATCAGAGGAGGAGAAGGACCTGGGAGTGATGATCACTAGTGACCTGAAGCAGTCCATGCAGTGCAAGAAAGCAGCAGCAAAGACAAACAATGTGCTGGGATGCATACCTAAGGGGATCAGTAATAGGAGAGAGGAGGTTATACTGCCCTTGTACAGGTCACTAGTAAGGTCGCATCTAGAGTATGAAGTTCAATACTGATGCCCACACCTCAAAAAGGACAACCTGCTGGAGATGGTCCAGAGGAGGGCTACAAATATGATAGCTGGTCAACAGGGTAAGGCATAAAAGGAGAGATTGAGGGCACTGTACATGTACTCCCTGGAAGATGGGTTGGGAGACATGACTGGAATCTTTAAGTACATGAAAGGAATAAATAAGGTTGATAAGGAGAGTCTCTTCAAGTGTCATGGCACCCATAACATGAGGGTGCACAGTCTTAAGCTGGAGGGTGGGAGGTTTAGGAGGAAGATCAGGAAACACTTCTTCACAGAGAGGGTGGTGGACACTTGGAATGCGCTACCAGAAGAGGTAATCTCATTAAAGACAGTGGGAAGTTTTACGAGAGGCTGGGACAGGTATAGGGGGAGGGTAAGGGTCATGGGTAGGGAGAGTGGGTAGAGGAGGCAAGGACAGTAGCTCAAGCTGTGGACCCTGCAACACGAGCAGACTTGATAGACCAAATGTTTTTTTGCTGGCTTCTTTGTTCTTTGTATGTGTCCATTTTGGTCATAACCTTCTTGTCTGACAGCTGCAAGGTAGTAACCTCCCTCACCCCCACATCCACTTTCTCTCACTCAACTACCTGCTCCACTCTGTGTAGGTCACTGTGCCCAATCGACCCCCGTTGCTTTGCTAGTCCTTGCACTTCCCAGATTGAAATCATCTCCTGCTAGTTACACAGCTGTCTCATTGCTAATTGGAAACAGCTTAATTCTTATATACAGTAACTAAGAAAAATCTCATTTTTGCTTTTAATACTTGTGAACTGTTTCTTGACTGCCCCCGATCGCTCCTGGAAACAAGCTGTATGTGCAGTGTACTCTCCAGGTCAAAAATGACAAATAAGTAAAGGGCAATGCCATCAGAAGAAAAAACAGCACTCTGTTTCAGGGTGGGGAACACCTTACCATAGGCACCATCTCCATCCAGAACCATCCAAAGTGCAAGACAACACAATGCCTACTGTTCCATAAAACAACTGTTTTGCCTGTCTTTGGGCTCAATCCCAGCACTTGTTTTGGGGTAAACAGCTAAAAGGCCACACAGTACTATATACAGACAGATGTAGATAAATATATACAGCAAAACCTACATACATAGGGGTATGTTATAGTGAGGATGCACTGTATTACCGCCCTCCCGGATGCTCAAAGAACAAAGACTACAAATGAACTTTTGCTGCCTTAAAAAGGATTTTGCTGCTATTGCTATTGTGCTCATGCATGTCTAGCTAAAGCCGGGGCCTCTAGATACCCTTGCTTCTCCCTCCGACCTTGCTGGAATTAAAGGAATGTAATTTTTACATGTCAATGTCTGCAGCCTTTTGAAAAAGATCACCATGATCCGGGCTGGGGTTAGCCACACCCTACCTGATGTTCTGGTGATCACTGAGACCTGGCTTAGACCAGACACTCCTGACAGGGAAATCAACATCCCAGGTTATTTGCTCTTCTGAGCTGATCGGCAATAGAGAGGCAGAGGGGTGGCAATTTATGTCAGGGACAAATTCTCTGCATCATGTCTAGAATCATCCTCCTCCCTTAATGAATTCGAATGCTTGTCCCTAAAGGTTGAACTATCACCTTCTTGCTCACTCTGTGTAATAGGCTATTACAGGCCCCCATCTGCAGGGTCACATCTCTTGTCACATCTAAGCTCTGCCCTGGGGCTTAGTACACTGGAAAAGTACAGTTACGTAAGAACTTACCGTAATAGTAGATCTTCGAGAACAGCTCTTGCAGCAGGTTACACCATTAGGACCGAAGCCGCCAGGCGCCAGGACCCCACGGAAAAATTCTAGCTAGCTAACTAGCAGACGCCCCGACGTCGGTCCCGCCTCCGGCGCCAGGCGTGGATAAAAGGGGGCGGTCCCGCCAGAGACTCTTGCCGCGAGGCTGACATCAAAATGGGAGACCTAGGATTCGCCACAGAAGACAGAAAGATAACAATTCCTGCTCAGAAAGACTGAGCCATGCTTCCTCCAAGGGGAAGGTGGTTGGAAGGTTTGCTGCAAGAGCTGTTCTCGAAGATCTACTGTTACGGTAAGTTCTACGTAACTGTACTATCTTACCGAGACACAGCTCTTGCAGCAGGTTACACCATTAGGACTGATTCCCAAGCAGTAACGCTGTCAGAAAATCCGGGAGGAGGAAAATAAAGGATAAAACCAGGTCCTGAACCTAGGACAGGAGACCCTGAAGTACGGCCAAACCAAAACCAGCCCTTCGCCGAGAGGCGATGTCCAGGCTATAATGCCTGATAAAGGTATGCACAGAACTCCAAGTGGCTGCAGCGCATATAGCAGAAGTGGAAACATTTTTGAGCGCTGCAAAGGAAGTAGCCACCCCTCTAGTGGAATGACCCCGGACTGTACCCGGAGGGGCTTTTGTTTGATACCATAACAGTGAGAAATACACTGGACAAGCCAGCGAGAAAGGGACTGTTTGGATACTGATTGGCCCATCATTCTCTCAGAGAAGGAAATGAAAGCTGCTCAGAACTACGAAGGACTGAGTTCTGTTGAGGTAAAACCTCAGGCTGCGTGAACATCCAGGGTATGGAGCAGAGCCTCCTCTATTAGAGTAGTTCGGAAGTAGACCGGAAGGTCGATATCCTGGTTCAGAGTGAGGAAGAAACCACCTTAGGCAAGAATTTAGGTTCGTCCTCAGGGATACTCTGTCCCGTGGAAAACTAAATAAGGCTCTTGCACATGAGAGCGTGAAGTTCAGAAATTCTTCTTGCCGAGGTAACAGCAACTAAAAACAACGTTTTCCACGACAGAAAACGTAGCTCGCAATCCGCGGCAGGTTCAAAGGGGGAAGCGAGCTGTTCAAGGACAAAAAGCAAATCCCATGGAGGCACAGGGTCTCTAATAGGAGGCCTAAGGTGCAACACTCCCCTAAGAAATTCCCGAGAGGCGTCCACCTGAGCCACTGTACGATTTCCCACCGGGAGGTGGTAAGCCGAAATGGCACAGAGGTGCACTTTAATAGAGGAGTAGGCTAGACCCGAATGAAAGAGGGAGAGCAAATATTCTAATATTACTCCCACAGGACAACCTAAAGGGAAAGGTCGGCGTGCTCGCGACCATACACAAAACGGCGCCATTTCATGAAGTAAATGCACTTATCGTTATGACTTTCTGGCTGCAGAAAGGACTTCTGCAACCTCTACGAGACCCGTGGACGCAAAATGACTATGTCTCTAGGAGCCAAGCATGCAGGTTCAAGGAACGTAGGTCCGGGTGGACAAGTGAACCCTTCTCCTGAGACAGTAAGTGGGAGCTGAGCGGCAATGGGAGCGGGGGTTCCCGAGATAGTTGAATCAACAAAGGGAACCAAATCTGTCTGGGCCAAAATGGGGCCACCAGGATCATTATTGCGTGCCCCCTGCGCAGTTTGAGAAGAACTCTCTGGATCAACGGGAAAGGAGGAAAGCGTAGAGGAATCTGTTGGCCCAGGAGAGGGATAACCGGCTCCAGAAAACACCAGGCCCTGGATCTAGCGAGCAAAAATTGGGCAGTTTTGCGTTGGATGGGGAGGCGAACAAGTCTAGATCTGGAGTTCCCCATCGAAGAAACAGATCCTCTGCTACCTCTTGAAGGAGTTCCCATTCGTGGACTCTGGCCTGAGAACGACTCAGGCCGTCTGCAACCGTGTTGTCCACTCCGGGAACGTGCACAGTGATCAGATTCGCGCCGTGTCTGATTACCCAATCCCACACTCTCATGGCCTCCCTGCAAAGGGGGTAAGAGTGTGCGCCTCCTTGTTTGTTGAGGTAATACATCACCGCCGTGTTGTCTGTCTGAAGTAGAAGAGTACACGGTGGGATAACTGACTGAAAGGCCTGCAGGGCATAGAGGACCGCTCTCATTTCCAGCACGTTGATGTGAAGGTGAGCTTCCATCTGGGTCCACATACCCTGGGACTTTACCCCGTCCAGGTGTGCCCCCCACCCAAGACCGGAAGCGTCTGTGGTGAGGGTGACCTCCGGGGACGGCGCAATGAACGGGACGCCTGATGAGAGCGACCCTGGGGCTAGCCACCACTGCCAGTCTTGAATCACTGAATTCGTGAGTCTGACCGGATGCTGCAAGTGGTCTTGCCTTTGGTCCCATTGCACTTTGAGCATCCACTGAGTAATGCGCATGTGAGTCTTGCGAAAGGACAGTAGGAATGGCGCAGCCATGTGTCCGAGCAAGCAAAGGACCGACCTGGCAGGTACAACCTTGTTAATGATAGATCCCTTATGAGGGATCTGATGCGCCGCTGTCGGCCGGAAGAAAGGCTCTTCCCGAACAGTGTCCAGAACTGCTCCTATGAACTGCAGTTTCTGCGACGGTACCAGGAGAGACTTCTCGTAATTTATGAGGATGCCCAGGGATCGGAACAGATCCTGGGTGCTCTTGATTGCAAGAAGCAACGCCTCTCTGGAGGCGGCCATGAGAAGCCAGTCGTCCAGGTACGGGAACACATAGTGGCCCTGTCTCCTCAGAGACGCTGCCACGACTGCCATGCACTTGGTAAAGACCCTTGGTGCGGAAGACAGTCCGAAAGGAAGGGCTCGGAACTGAAGGTGGCGGTCGAGAAATTCGAAGCGCAGGAACCTCCTGTGCGCCTGAGCCATAGGGATGTGCAGGTAGGCATCCTGCATGTCTAGAGACGCTAAAAAGGCGTCCTGTTTGAGCATGGGGATAAGACCCGGAAAGGTCACCATGCGGAATCTCTTGTAAGTGACCGACACATTGAGGTCGCTGAGGTCCAAGATTGGACGGAGGTCCCTGTTTTCTTGGGAACCAGGAAGAAGTGGGAATAGTATCCTAGTCCTCTCTGGTTCTCTGGGACGTACTCTATCGCTCCCTTTCGTAGTAGCGCGAGTACTTCTTGCCAGATCAAGGCTTTGTGCTGACCCTGATACCGGGAGAGCAAAGGAGGCCTCGAGGGTGGCTTTCCTGCGAATTCTATAAAGTGGCCTAGACTGACCAACTGAAGAACCCACCTGTCGGTGGTAATGGCCTGCCATCCCGGCAGGAAGTTCGCAATGCGACCCCCGACTATAAACTCCCGTTGATCCTGAGGGGCGGGGGCCGGAAAGGAGTCAGGCTGTGGCGGCAGATGGACCCGCTGGCTGGGCCTGCCTAGGAGAACGCTGGCCTCGGCTGGCGGGGTGTTTGCCCTGGGCTCTACGAAAACCAGAGCCCCTCTGAGGTGCAGCGGAGTGGGTCTGTTGCCTCTGCGTCCGCGCACGAAAACGGCTTTGGTTCCTACGAAAGGAACCAAGCTTAGGTCGGTCACATGGCCTGAACCGACCTTACCGCCTTTCCCGCCTCTTGGAGTTTGGTAAGGATCTTTTCTGTAGGATTACCAAACAATACTTCTCCCTAAAAGGGCGTCCAAGATGTTCTTTTGGACGCCCGGGGTAAAACCGGAGACGCCGGAACCAAGAGTGTCTCCGGAGGCAAACGCCAGAAGCTGCTGCTCGGGCCGATGAGTCCGCGGAGTCATACGCGGCTCTTAGCACTTGGGTCCCCACGTCTGAACCCGTACGGAGGAGCTGAAGCATCTCCTCCTTCTGCTCACCTTCGGGCATCTTTTCAGCCGCTTCCAGACCCTGTTCCCACAAAGCGTTCTGGAACTGAACCATGTGGGTTAAATAGTTCAAGGATCTGATGGCGCAGGTAGCGGAAGCATACGTGCGCCTACCCAATGCGTCCAGTTGTTTGGACTCTGGGTCCGTGGCAGGGTGCTCAAATGTTGTGGCCTCTGTGACCGGTCATGTGAGGCTGTGATGACCAGAGAATCGGCCTGAGGATGCTGCGTCAAGTACTGGTCGTCCTTAGGAGCCTTGTACAAGCGATCAGCTTTCTTCGGTCTCGCCGGGAGCGAGTGTGGACGCTTCCACGCAGCCTTGGTGACGTCCACGAAAGTGTCAACCAAGGGTGGTACCACCACAGGCTTGGGGTCCTTTGCGAAGATATTTGGCGAGTCGTACTCTTTCGGGGTCTAAGTCTTCAGCATCCCATCCCATGTTCTCTTGTATATGTCTCATAATATCAAGGAACGAGGGATCATCCGGAGGAGATCTAGGCATCTCACGTGGGTCCGGAGAAGGGATGGAGAGTGGAGATGGGGATCTAGAGGTGGAGTAGTCTGATCCCGTGTCCTCCGTTGAAGGCGAACGTCGGCGTCTCCTGGATCTCTTGGGGCTGGGTGATCCAGAAGAGGATTTCGACGGAGGTCTCCGTTTATCAGGTCTCCCCCTGGGAGGGGTTCTAGGCTCCCGGGGAGGAGGAACACGGCCTGCCGACCCCGATGGCGAGGGGGCAGGAACCGGAGTGAGGAGGAGGAGGAGTAGAGGAGGAGGGGGAACCATGTCTTTTTAATGGTATCCCACCAGTAGGTGAACAGATCTTTCACCTCCACTCAGAGAGGCCCGACGGCCCGGTGCCGGTGGGCGGTCGCCGGGTCCCGCGCCGGCTCCACAGGGGCTCTGGTAATGGCGAGGGTTCCTGGGAGTACCGACGGGACCGGTCGCCTGCCTGGTCCTCGGCTGTTTTAGCTCCTCGACAGAGGCTCCTGACCGATGTCGGTCGGAGGCAACAGGGCCTTCTTCTTTCAGGAGGGCGGCGTCGTCCTCTACCGCGCCCGCTGGATGTAATGGTCGTACGCCGGTCGCCGGGCCGACGGCGGCTCAGGAAGAAGGCGCACGGCTGACGGGCTGTCGAGCCGGCGCCTGGGCTACAGGCCTTTTTAAAGGCGTGAGCTCCAGCTGCCTTGCGTGGGAGGCACCAAGACCTGACGTTGGGACCGAGGAGCGGAACCCGACTGGCGGTGGTGATGGTGTCGTCTCCGGACTTCGCCAAGGCCCTGGAAGGGGAGGGAAGGCTCATGGATTTCTCCTGAGATGAAGGTTTCTTGATTGCAGCCGGGAGATTTCAACCGAGCTACGGACTCAACCCCGGAAGGGGACCTGAAGGGCCTTCTCCTCTCTTCTCCGCGGCTTGTGGACCCTGGAGCTCCTGGAGGACGTGGTCTTCAGTTGTTCCTCCAGAAGAAACGCCTGCAAAGCCTTCTGACGCCGGATCCGGGTACTGGCTGTTGAACCCTTGCAAGAAGGACAGGCCCGTATCGTGGTCTGGGCTCAGGCACCGAGACGCAGGGCCGCAGTGGGGGTCCTTGAACGATCTGCTTTCTCGCAGCGCACTTCGGCGGATGGCCAGAAGTTGGTGATGACATCAAGATCTTGCTTGAAGAGGATTCTGAAGATTTTCGAAATTTTATCGAAAAGGAACTATTCACGCGTCGCTGCCAGACTGGTAACCAAGGGGTCAGGCGTAAGTTTCCACGGCGGGAAAAGAACTGGGAATCTGGCAGGACCGCCTTTTGTACCACGCCTGACGCCGGAGGCGGGACCGACGTCGGGCGTCCTCCTGAAGTTAGCTAGCTAGAATTTTTCCGGTAGTCTGGCGCCTGGGCGGCTTCGGTCCTAATGGTGTAACCTGCTGCAAGAGCTGTGTCTCGAAGTAAGATCTATTATTCTTGGTGATCTGAACTACGATTGGTTATCAAAAGCCTCGGCTCCCTTGAAATCCTTCTGACACACCTTGGGGCTGGTGCAACTCATTGATGAACCCACTCGCCCAAATAAAAAGAACCCTAGTAACTGCACCCTTTTAGATGTAATTTTGGTTAACAAACCACACCTGTACTCCCATGTCGGAACATTTTCTCTGACATCAGCGATCATCGTTTCATCGCCAGCATCAGATTTGTGCACAATCCACAGTTTGTAGCAAAGTTCTCTATCAAGAGATCTAAACGCAACTTCGACTTGTTTGCCTACCTTGACGAATTGAAACATTCCCTGCGATGGCAGGATTTCTACTTAGCCAAAACGGTTAATGAGGTATATACCATCTTTCATGAAATACTAACTGCGGCCTTAAACGGGCATGCCCCCATGGTAAAGGTACGTGTAAGGAGCAATAATTGCTGCTGGTTTTCACCAGAACTCAAAGCTTTCATGCTAGATAGGGATACACTTTGGAAAAAAGCATGCAGAAGCAAGAATGACTTGGACTGGTGTCAGTTTAGGAGGGCACGAAATAAGAGCACCAAGTTGGTCAGAGCAGTCAAGGCCGCTTTCTATCACACTGAGCTAGACTCTGCCTCAAGGAATCCTTCAAAATTTTGGAAAATAATAAAATACATGTCTGGTCATTCCCCTGGAAATTCCCTCCCATCAAAAATTATATCCGGTAGTAACACTATTTCAGACCGATCGGAGATACTGGAAACCCTCAATAATCATTTCGCAACCGCTGGGCTAGCATGTGACACATCCCCTGCTAATGCCATCCACACTCAGCAGGGATTATTGTTTCACAAATCTGCTGCTACCAAAGAGGCCTTCTCCTTCCTGCCTGCCTCTCTAAAAGAGTTTGAAGATCTACTGCTGCAGTTGGATATCAAGAAGAGTGCAGGTACGGACTCTATAGAGCCTTACTTTCTGAAATGTGCATACCATGTGTTGGCAGTGCCAATCACGCACCTCTTCAACTTGTCACTATCCCAGGGGGCCTCCCCTTGCAATGGAATGTAGCCCATGTCATCCCTCTGCTCAAATCAGGTGACCCTTGCGACCTTAATAATTATAGACCAATCTCCCTCCTCCCCATTCTGTCTAAATTATTGGAAAAGATAGTGAGTGGTCAGCTGAGGGCGTACCTTGAATCCAAGTGTCTGTTAAACACAGTGCAGTCTGGATTCAGAGCAAAGCACAGCACCATAACTGCCCTAGCAAAAGTGACTAATGATTGGCTCCTTGACAATAGGAATTTTGTCTGTGCCATTTTTTGGGATCTAAGTAAGGCCTTCGACACAGTCAACCATAGCCTGCTTCTTTGCTCCCTATGTAACCTAGGTCTGGATCCTAGCTGTATGTTCTGGTTTGACAACTACCTCGCAGATCGGAAACAGCAGGTTAAAGCTGAAGGTGATCTTTCGCCACTTAAACCCCTACAGAGAGGTGTGCCTCAGGGGTCTATCCTTGGTCCCCTGTTTGCGGTTTACATTAACAACATCGATGACATCAATAAGGTCAATATCCACTTGCTCGCTGACGACACAGTACTTTGAGTCGTCCTACATCAGAAGCAGCCTGTGAAGACCTCCAAGTCTTTAACCTATTGCAATACCAGTGCATAAGCAAAGAGCTTCTGCTTAATGCAAAAAAAACAAAAGTGATGCTCTTTTCCCCTTCCTCCTATGTGGCGAACCCCGCTTGCATTGGGGCTATCCCTCAGATTACCACAGTACTTGGAGAAAATCTGGAGTATGTGCCAAAATTCAAATATCTGGGTGTATGGCTCAATCACAACTCTCCTTCTCTGAACATCTCAAAGAACTACGGAAGAAATTAAGACAAAGACTAGGACTATTCTACAGAATTAACCACTTCCTTACTAGGGATGCCAAGAAGTGGTTGGTTCAAGCCACGTTCCTTTCATTGAGTACGTGGACCTTCTCTATAGCCATTGTACTGCCTCTGACCTGGCTAAGTTGGACACCCTATACCACAGAGCAATCAGGTTCATAACGGGCCTTCCACTTTCCACACACCATTGCTCCTTGTACACTGTGGTGGGCTGGACTTCCCTTCATTATAGGAGAAACAGAAATGCCGGTCTATGGGTTTTCAGAGCGGTTACCAACAAGTTCCCCCTATACTTCTCTGACTGTATTCCCCAGAGTGTGATAGGTGCCTATGCTCTAAGAAGCTATTCCCCAATTGCCTTGCAATTACCTAAGGCCAAATCTCGTTTCGGCAGAGCTGCCCCAAGTTTCTCGTTGCCTTCCTTGTGGAACAATATGCAAAAAAAAAAAACTTGAAGCTGAGCTGTCCTGCTAGCCTGAATATTTTCAAGTCGCTCTATGACTGCTCCATGAAGGAATCCTGCAAATGTTTCCCACATCACTAGCTCACCTATTTTCCAGTTTCCCTGCTGCCCACCCTGCCTCCTGCCCTGCCTCTCTCTTCCTACCAAAATACTGGCTTCTCTGCCTCTCTTTAGCCATGGCCAAGTTCCACCCCCTTCCCTGAAGTATGCCAGTTAACTATTCCAACCCCGTCATTTCTTCCTAAGCTGGTATCCCTCTTCTTGCCTTTCTCTCTCCTTTTAAGTGAACATTCCGGCTGTACCCAGTTATGAGCCTATCTAGGCACTCTCACTCAAATGTTGATGTACATATGTATATTTTTCTTCTTTGTATAATATTGCATTATGTTTTACCATGTTACTGTACTATGATTTTTGTATGACCAGGTCCATCTTGCAAATGAGCCCTGCTCAATGGTGCTCGCCTGGATAAATAAAGATTTTGATTGATTGTATTAAGAACACTGAATATTAAGGAAATCACAATATTAAGGACATTTCCTATGTCCCTGATTGACATTTTTAAGTACTGTGCAACCAGCATACTAAGAACACCTATGTGTGTGTATCTATAAATATACACACACACAAAAAAAAAAAACAGAAACAGATGTGGTCTATTAACATGGAGACCACAGCTCATGTTCAAGTCCCAGAATCCAATAATGGATACTCTGGTAGCTGGTATACATATGGGGAGAGAAAGGCCATTCTCTGAGAAAGAGCACTGCTGCCCCCCCAACCAACTATTTGTATTGGCTATAAAGGCAGAGGCTTGCCCACACTCCTGACTGGAGGAAGGGAGCATCCAGTGCAACCCCAGTCATCAGGACTTGCAATGGGAATTAAGGTAGCAATTGTGGAGATAAGAATAAAATGAAAGAATATTGCAGACTGAAGCATGGGGAAATAAATATAGGCTACTTACCTGTAACCATAGTTTTAGTAGTAGTATTCAGTTTATATCCCAATTCTGGCTGTCTTCCTGGAGACAGTCGAGTCACTGAAGTCTTCAAGCTAAGCTCTTCCCATCACCGGATGATATATCATGGATTTAGTTCACTATTCACACTTTAGCAGACTCCAAGCAGTCCTCTGGGAGGAGGGGCCAAGGCGATTTGGTAAACAAAAACTGGAGGACCAAGTACCCAAAAGCTGCATCACAGTGGCTCATAATGTTGATGCTGTAATGGCATACAAAGTTGTGTGCTTTATTTCAGTTTGTAATTCTGCAGATTTCCTAATAAGGACATCACTGGAAGCAACCACAGAGGCAGCAGTATATCAAGTGGAATGAGCCCTAAGCCCCTTAGGTGACTACTAGTCAACCTATAGCAGAGGTTGAGGCAGGATGCAATTCACCTGGCAATCGGCTGTTTCACTGCTGGTCTGCCAAGCACGGCTTCAGCGCATGTTACAAACAGCTGTAGAGCATCACCCTGAATTCCAGCCACACGCTCTGTATAACAGGGGAGCGCCCCCTTCACAGCTCCAGAGTGTGCAGCCTGAAGTCAGCCTCTGAGGTCAGGTTAGTAATGTATACCAGTATGTTGATCAGCTAAAACTCCGATATGATCTTTGGAAGGAACTGTGGGTGGGGGCACAACAACCTTGTCCTTGGGAAGACTAGATACAGAGACTCCACCAGAGCCTGGAGCTCACAGATCCTTCAGGCTGATGTGACAGTAACCAAGAAGGTAGTCTTCTACGACAGGTGAGACATTTTGCATCCATGCACTGGCTCAAATTACTTGCCCATGAGCACTGCCAACACGTAAATCCCACGGAGGTGAAGATTCGCGCACTGGAGATGATAAATGTTCCATGCCTTTGAAAAAAAAAAAAAAACACCTGATCACCTTCTCCTGGGCCACCATCTGCACACCAGCCCATGCCTGGGTATGCAGAGGTGGCCACAAGGTGCATCTTAAGGGTCATCGCTTGCAGTCATGACTAAGAGAGGGACCACAGGTAGTCAAGGATACTCGCCACGGGGCAGGTAAGCGGATCAAGCTCATTGCCCTGGCACCAAATTGAGAACATCTTCCACTTGAATGCATCACATTTATGAGTCGGCTCCTTATGGGATGCCTCCAAAACATGGAGGCCATCTTCCAAAAAGCCCAAAGCCTGGAAATCTAGCCTCTCAGGAACCAGACTGAGAGGTGCAGGGACTGAAGGTCTGGGTGTAGGACCATCTCCTGTTTGCTCAGTAGGTCCGGGCATAGTGGCAACCACCATGGAGGCCTGCTGCTGAGGCTGAGGAGATCTGGGTACCAGAACTGTCTGGACCAGTTTGGGACTACCAGGACCATACTCACCTGCCCTTCCAGGCATTGACCATAACCCTGTGGAAAAAGGGGAAGAGAGGGAAGTTGCACCGGACTAAGGTCCAGGGCCTTACAAAGGCATCCCCCAGCAGGGTCGTGGACTGTGGGAGGTGGGTACAAAACAGCCTCAGTTTTCAGTTTCCCCAGAGGCAAATGGGTTCACCCACTGGGTGAACAGCTGGTCTACCACCTCCTGATACAGGGACCACTCGTGCAAACATCTCTTCAATCCGACTGTGAGCATCTGCCAGCTGATTATTCACTCTCGCTACATAGATCGACAGAAAAACTGCACCCAGACTGTGCATGAGGGTCCAGGTGTGGAGAGAAGTGTGTGTGTTCTGGCCTGCCTGTTCAGGTAGAGCATGGACACGTTGTTTGTCTCGACCTGCATGACCTGATCCTTGATCAACAGAGCAATCTCCATCAGAGCCAGATGGACTGCATGGAGCTCCAGCTGGTTAATGTGGTGATGGGACTCCTGAAGTGACCAGAACCCATGGACTCTGTGGTCTCCCAGGTGTGCTCCCTACCCCACCGGAGTCAAGTCTGCCATTAGTGTGAAACACAGCTCTAGGTGGACAAATGGGATTCCTTCTTCCAGATATTGTGGGTTCAGTCAACACTTGACGGCATCCCACATCAGTGGGGCCACAACGACCAATTGGTCCAAGTGCCCTAGGAGCTGGGACCACTGGCGGCCCAACTCCCACTGCTGGTGGTACATCTGCCAGCGAACCCAATGGATCACACTGGTTGGAGGATGCCATGTACCCTAGCAGACGCAAGAAGTCCCAGCTAGGTCCCGAGAGCCCAACCTCAAATGACTGGGCAAAGGAGGTAAGATCCAGAGCCTCGGACAGCAAAGAATCTAGCTCTGCCCTGATGAACCTGATCACCTGCAAGGGGACCAGTTCAGACTTGGTCGGGTTGACCAGAAGGGCCAAGTCTCAACAGGCTTGGAGGCCCAGATCTTTGGACCACTTTATGTATGGCCTCTTAGACCCAGTTATGAGCCAGTTATTCAGACAGGGATATATCCTAATACCCTTGCACCATAGGAAGGCCACCACTGTCATGCACTCGGTGAAGACCCTGGGCACGGATGAGAAGTCAAAGGGCATGACCTGGAACTGGTACAGTATCCCATCTGTGTAGAACCGAAGGTACTGGAAATGGGATGGACAGACTGGAATGTGGAAGAACACATCCTGGAGATCCATGGAGCACAACCATATCCTGGAGATCCAGGGAGCACAACCACATGTCCTCCTCCAGAGATGGTATAATCTGATTCAGAGTGACCATCTGGAACTTGTGCTTCCGCATGAACTGGTTCAGACTGTGCAGATCCACTAGGGGAACCAGCCCCTTCCCCCATCTATTTCTCGACCGAGAAGTACCTTGACACACATCTCTGACTGGCCAGGGTGTCTAGGACATGGGCTATGGCCAATCACTGTAACAGCTGGGCAATGTCGACCCTCAGGGTGGACAATGAGCCCTGTGACACCTTCAGCTCCCGAGGAACGTGAAGTTGGCATAGTGGGAGAGGCCTGAAATCCAGAGGCAACACTCTGCTCACCAATTTTAGAACCCACTTGTCTGAAGTAATGGCGGACCATTGTGGCAAGAAGTGGTGCAATCGATCCCTGACCGGGAGCTAGAACAGGGACAGGATGGGCTGAGGGATGGCACCCCATAACCAGTCACTGTGCAACCCTGGAGGGGGCTAGGCCACAAGGGCTGGTGGAGCACTACCACCTCTGCCCCCTTTTGCCCATGACTGCCGAATTAGGGCTTTGGATGTCAGTACTGATACTGTCCCTGCTGGGGCTACTGTCGAGGCTGAAAGGGCGACTAACCAAAAGGACTTTTTAGGCTTTTGGGGCTTCTGGGACAAAGCCACAGAATAAAGGGGCACTGGACTTCCCAATCCGTGTGAGATGTCCCTTCGGGCCAAGGCCAGAAAGGCTGGTGCCCAAAAAGGGGACACTGGCCAACTTGTGCTAGGTATCTGCCGGAAAGGTGGAAAACCTCAGCCAAGCTCTGCGACGCATGGCAAAGTCTGCTTCCATGGTATGGGCACAGGAAATGCCCGTGTCCAGAGTCATCTAGGGCTGGTGTTTAGCCAGTGACTGATCCTGGTCTCTAAATTCATCGGCAATTGCTTGTCAACAGGAAGCTGGGAAGGAGGTCATCCAGCACTCCCAGCAAGGAGTGAACAAAGTCAGCCTTCATAACCGCACAGCTGGCCTGACTGAGACCCAGCGACACAGCAGCATTCACTTTTTTTTGTTGCATGGTCAATCTTTTTAGACTTTTTGTCGAGGCTTGTCCATGTCTTTGTGGGTGCCCAATTTAGGGAAGGCCAAGTCAGAAACCAGTGCACAGTAGAGGGATGGGCGCAGAACCACGAAAGGGAGCCCACTGGGACTACATACTTGCAGATCATACATCTGGAGAATGCCGGGCAGGTTTCTGGATTCTGCCAAAGCTTCGGGGCTAATCCCAAGATGACCTTAGTCATTGGAAAGGCAATCCCAGGGAATCGTCCTTGTCCATTATATTAGTAATGGGATCTTTAGCCTATTTCTGGCCTGGTTCCAAGGGCAAATTCATGCACTCCGACATAAAGTTGGAGCAATGCCCCAAAAGACACAGGTCCATGGTCAGTTATCGGCTCTTCAAAGTATCTCAGTTGAATTGCAGAGTCCTGGTCGAAGCCACAAACAGCTTGCTTTTGAAGTCAGAGGATTTCTCAAAAACAGCCCTCGATTGTTTGCCACCGTGGACCACTGCAGTGGTCTCAGACTGGGTGATTTCTACCAAAAGCAGGTCTGGCAACCTGACAGCAGCATGGGACTCCTTAGTTGAAGCACCATACAGAGGCTGTGGTATAGGTGGCTCCACTGATGGGAGAGAAGAGGCAGATGCAAGGGACATCTGTGAAGTGTGGACTAGCATGGGAATGCCAGGCATCGACCAAGGGACAGAAGGTCCAGGGGGCAGAGTCCTACCCCTCCGAGCAGCAGTCTACTGTTGCCAGAAAAGCTCCTAGCAGCATTAACACATTTTGTGCCAATGCCTCTCCTTGTCCAAGACTGAGGTGGTCAAGGAGCATCAAAGGTGGCACCTCCAAGCTGAGTGTGATCAACAGCTCCAGTGGTGCTTTGGCTTTGACCAAAGGATCGTTGATGGGTATCCTCCAGTGGGTTGTCGTAAACCACATACTCCGACATACTGAGCATGAGAGGCTTTGGAGGCATGACCACCAGCGGAGTCTGCTCCCAAGCTGATCAAGTTGGGCATACCAGCTGGGCCACATCCTCCTGAGTGAGGACCGGGAGAACCAGGGTCTGGGAGATCGACTCTTCCATCAATCTGCTGTTATAGCCAGTCGACAGGTTGGAGAAAGATCTTGACCTGAGGCCCACAACCGAAGGAAGCTCAACAAAGACTGAGATGTCAGGAGAGCCAGGGGAGCAGGAAGAGTATGATATTCTGCAATCCCATGACCTGTGATGGCAGTGCTTGTGTTTCCTGCTGCACTGAGAGGTGCTCTCCCCGAAGGTCTAGAGGACCAGACACATTTCTCTGAATTCCTCAGATTGACCCTAAGATGCTGGCCCCAGTTTAGACAGTGTTGAGACCGATGAGGAACTCAACGCAGCCAATTCCTCTTTCAGGACCACTAGCTGTGCAGCTGACCGTACAGCCGCAGGGTCTTTCTGCAGTCTTTTGGTCAACCAAGAGTGAGTCAAGCTTTCCAGTCCCTGATGGATAAGGGCAGCACTGTTTCGGCACAAGGTGTATTCTGTGACGTTGTGCTGCTTGCTGAGGCAGTAAAGGCATGCACCATGCAGATCGATTGCTGACATTTTCTGCCGGCACCGGGTGGGGAACATAAACCCAAGTTTCTTCTCTCCATCGTCAATAGCAATGTGCAGTCAGAAGATGAATGGAGTACTTAGAATCGAAAACTGACTTGGAAAGTCGCAAAAATCACTGAAGAAGTGCTTGAATACTCAAAATCCTTCAGTGCTGCAGAGCTGCAAAGGAACAGACCTGTCCTTCCAGTGGAAAGAAAGATGTTAAGTCATGGGGCGGAGCCAGAGGATATACCACCCGGGTGGTGGGAGGAGCTAGACTTCTGACGACTTGCCTGTTTCCAAGAAGACTGCCAGAGTGTAGCGAACTGAATCCACAATTCTGGAAAACAGGGGTTGGGAGGGCAAAGCTAATTTTGGCATCAGGCTTGTCAGTCTATTGAGGGTGGGGTGGGTGGGGATTTCATGCCCTGAGGAAGTACCTTCACAATTCACGTGTCTGAGATGTTATTAAGACGCAAATAAATGCTCCTAAACCAAAACGTTTTGAATCTTTTAACCTAAAGTTGGATCAATTTTTTTTTTTTTTTTTTTTTTAAAAACATCATCAGTGTCTACTTAACAGAGGAAGGTATATTCATGGTGAGTCAGAACCCACAGGAAGATCAGCATTACTGGGCACAGTGTCTGATTAATAGAGAAGTCCAAATTCAGCCGCGCTTCAGTGAAGGCTCTGAGTCTGTGCTGCTGGAGGGGGCTGGCTAGCTCTGGGATAGGGCACAACAAAAAGTTCCAAAAATGAAAATTACGTTCCTACCATAATTCTTGATCTTCTCTTGTATCTTCATCATTCATTACTGCTGGGTGTAAGCCAGAGGCGCGCACCCACCATGGGAGCTTTTTATTTTGAGGGAGGAGTCAGCACCACCCACATGGCTGACGCTCTGCGTGGAGCACGCGGGTTGGCAGTTAGCCGCAATAGACTCCTTCTCTATCCCAGTTCTGTTGGGCCAGAGAGGCTGGAAATACAGGTTACTCACCTGTAACAGGAGTTCTAGGAATGGTATATGTTGTTCATCCACACTGTCTGGCAGGTATCCTTGCCGCTTTAAATCTTGCCGGAAGGTCTTCAAGCTGGCTCCTCCCACCCACCCGGGTGGTAAAACTCTCGGCTCCGCCCCATGACGCCAGATCTGGCCCGCTGGAAGCTCAGGTTGTGCGCGGCCGGGAGGTTCGGAAGTGTAGGGATGAACAACATATACCATCTTAGAACTCCTGTTACAGGTGAGTAACCCGTATTTCTAGGGACATGGATATGTTGTTCATCCACACTGTCTGGCAGACTCCTAGCAGTTCTCCGGGAGGAGGAGGCAAGGCGCACACCCCTCACTTAGGAATAGAGACTGGAGAACCGAGGCCCAAAACCAGCATCCCGGCGTGACTCAAGGTCGATGTGGTAATGGGTGATGAAGGTGTGTGCTGACTTCCAGGTAGCAGCCCTGCAGATATCCTGGATAGGGACGTCCCTGGAAGCAGCCACCGATGCAGCAGTATGGCGGGTAGAATGAGCTCTTATCCCTCTGGGAGGCTCCATGCCCGCCAACTTATAGCAGAGATCTATGCAGGAGGTGACCCACCTGCCTATCGTCTGCTTGGCTGTAGGTCTGCTAGTGCGGCTTCAGCGTGGGTGACAAACAGCTGGCGAACCTCTCCCAATTTCAGCCGTCGCTCCTTATAATAAGCGCAGCCCTTCTAGGTCCAAAGCATGGAGCCTGTATTCGGCCTCCGAGGTGTGATTGGGGTAGAACACTGGCAGAGTCAACACCTGGTTAAGGTGAAATCGACACCACCTTCGAAGGAATTTCGGTGGAAGAGGACAACCTTGTCCCTGTGGAAGACCAGGTAAGGAGACTCAATGCAGAGCGCCTGGAGTTCTCCCATCCTTCTGGCTGACGTGATAGCCACCAAGAAGGCGGTCTTCCACGACAGGTGAGAGTTCACACCTGTGCATTGGTTGAATGGCTTGCCCATGAGCTTTGCCAGTACCAGCAGTAAATCCCACGGAGATCGAGGTTCTCGCCGAGAGGAAATGTGATCAAGGCCTTGAAAAGCGCCCAGACCACCTTCTTCTGCGCCACAGACTGCTCCCCCGGCCCGCGCCCGGTAAGCAGAGATGGCTGCCAGGTGCACCTTTAGGTCGCCGACCTAAGCCCTTGACTAGAAAGGGACCATAAATAGTCCAAAATGCTTGCCAAGAACAGGAGGAAGGGTCCAAGCCCTTGCCCTGACACCAAATGGAAAATCTCTTCCATTTGAAGGCATAGCATTTCCTGGTCGACTCCTTACGGGACGCCTCAACAACATTGAGGACCTCACGGAAAGACACAAGGCCTGGAACTCTAGCCGCTCAGGAACCAGGCCGTCAGGTGCAGGGATTGAAGGTTCAGATGGAACACCTTCCCCTGATTGACTGAGAGCAGGTCCAGGCGAGCTGGAAGCTGCCTCGGGAGCCTGGAGCTGAGGCTGAGGAGATCTGGGTACCAGAACTGGCGAGGCCAGTCTGGGGCTATCAGAATCACCTGCGCCTTGTCCCTCCTTGCTTTGAGAAGCACCTTGTGTATCAAGGGAAATGGGGGGAAGGCGTAGAAGAGGCCCGGGGTCCACGGCCTCGAGAAGGCATCCCCCTGCAGCGAGCCCTGCTGAGGGGGCGGCATGAAACAGCCTCACCGCGCATTCTCCCTGAGGCAAACAGGTCCACCTGAGGTGTGCCCAGTGGGAGAACAGATCTTTACTACCTCCGCAGGGAGACCACTCGTGAGATGCAGCCCCTATCCGCTCAGGGCATCGGCCAGGGTGTTGGAGGCTCCTGCCACATGAATGGCTAGGAGATCCGCCTCAGGCTGCGCACAAGTGACCAAATGCGGAGAGCTTCCTGCATAGAAGCATGGAGCGCGGCCCCGCCCAGGCGTGTTTAGATAGTACATGGTCGTGGTATTGTCCGCCTGACTCGGACCACTTGACCCCGGAGAAACGGAGCAAAGGCGGTGAGAGCTAGCGGACCGCCTGGAGCTCCAGCAGGTTGATGTGGCAGGACTCGCCGGGACCAGAGGCCGTGCACCGTGTTCCCCAGATGGGCACCCCAA
Organism: Neoceratodus forsteri; assembly: GCA_016271365.2. Classification (NCBI taxonomy): domain Eukaryota; kingdom Metazoa; phylum Chordata; order Ceratodontiformes; family Ceratodontidae; genus Neoceratodus; species Neoceratodus forsteri. The sequence continues at coordinate 444,694,135 of JADMNL010000023.1, forward strand.
CCCATCAGAGAGGCATCGGTCGATAGAGAGACCACGGTCGGGCGGACAAACAGGATGCCCTCCTGCAGATGAGATGGAACGGTCCACCACTGGAAAGCGTCCCACAGCTCCTGGGTCACCATCACTAGCTGGTCCAATGGATCGCAGCGTTGTGACCACTGGCTGGCCAGTCCCCATTGAAGGGGGCGCATGTGCCAGCGTGCCCGACGGACCACGGTGGTACAGGCCGCCATGAGGCCCAGGAAGTCCCGGGCAGGGCATGATTGCCCAACCAGAAATGATTGGGCAAAGGAGGTAAGAACCTCGGCCCTGTCCGCTGGGAGCCGTGCTCTGGCTCGAAGAGAGTCGAGCTCTGCTCCGATAAACAGAATCACCTGTTTTGGCTCGAGTTCCGACTTGGCCTCGTTGATGAGAAGGCCGACTTGAGAACAAACCTGGAGGGCCAGATCTCTGGACCGCTCCACCTCCTGTCTGGAGGGGCTGCTATCAGCCAATCGTCCAGGTAAGGGTACACCCGGACCCCTCGGCACTGCAGGAAAGCTGTCATCACTGCAATGCATTTGGTGAAGACCCTGGGAGCTGGAGACAGGCCGAAGGGCATGGCTCGGAACTCGAAGAGGGATCCTCCGCCGAAAGTAAGGAATCTCCGGCGTGACGGACGGATAGGACGTGGAAAGAACGCGGCCCTGCAGGTCCAGACAGCAGAACCACACGCCGTGTTCCAGAGATGGTATTATCTGCGCCAGAGTGACCATCCTGAAGGTTCGAGACCTTAGGAACTTGTTCAGGTTGTGTGGGTCGAGAATGGGGCGCCAGCCCCCCCCCGTCCGTTTCGGAACCAGGAAGTACCTGGACACGAACCCCGGGTCTGAGGGGGTCCTCACTCCTGATCACCTCCTTTTGGAGGAGAGCGATGTCGGCTCGACGAGCCGACAGTAAGGCTGCGGACCCCGAGGCCCCCCAAGGTGCGACGGCTCTGAAGGGCGGGGCCTGCTCGAATTCCAGAGGCAGACCTTTTCCCACCACCTCCAGTACCCACCTGTCCGTGGTAATAGCGGACCAGGCGGAAAGGAAGTGTCGGAGCCGTCCCCCCACGGGGGGAACCAGGGGCGAGGTGACGGGGATGGGGGCGACACCCCTCAGCCCGTCACTGGGCAGGCTTGGAGGAGGGACCGGCCCAAGGACCTCCTGGGCCTTTACCTCCCTGCTTCCTGTTGGAGGAAGCCGACGGCTTGGGTTTGGGATGCCAAGCCCGAGCCTGCTGGCCCTGACGTTGCTGGGCCGGGCGCGCCGCGGGCGCAGAAGGACGAAAGGGCTTAGGCTGTGGCTTACGGCCTTTGTCCTTCTGAGCGGAAGAGACCGAGTCCAAGGTAGCATTGGACTTCTCGATCCTCTGCAGGTGACCTTCCACCCCAGGGCCGAAGAGGTCAGTCCCAAAAGGGACATCCACCAACTTGTGCTGGGTATCCGAGGTAAAGGTGGATATCCTCAGCCAAGCTCTGACGACGCATGGCCACCGCGGTCACTTACAGACCAGGCACATGAGTCTCCAATGTCTAAAGCAGTCTGAAGCTGCTGTTTGGCCACTGCCTCCCTGGTCCCGCACCTGCCTGACCGTAGTCTGCAGATCCGCGGGAAGATGAGGGACGACCTCATCCAGGGAGCCCAACAGGCATGAGAAAATGTGCCATGAGGACGGCCGAACTGGCCTACGGAACGAGAGAGAGGACGCAGCACAGACTTTTCGCCCAGCATAATCCACTTCTTGGATTCCCTTGTCGGGAGGTTTGACATATCCCTGGCGCCCCGGCGACCGGAAAACGCTGTCGGTAACCAACCCCTCAGCAGAGGGGTGTTCCGAAAAACCGGACAGGGAACCGGTAGGGACCGCATACTTCCTGGCCATCCTGGCCGAAGGCGCAGGGCAGGAAGCAGGGCGCTGCCAAAGCTCCAAGGCCGGACCCACTATGGCCTCGGCCACCGGAAAGGCCTCCGTAGGGGAATCCCCTCGGTCCAGAATCTCCGTGAGGGGATACCTGGCCCGTTTAGAAACGGTTCGGCTTCATCCCGTGGACCCGAGATGAGCCGAAGCAACCCTAGGAAGGCCGAAGGGCTATCGTCCACTGACTGTCCTCCTGAGGACTCCAAGTCCATTCGCTTGGAGAAAAGGGAGGAATCATCCTCGGACTCGGAAGAGTCCTCAAAGAGCTGCCTCGGGCCTGAGCCACCCTCCACCTGCCGAGGTCAATCGGGAGTGAGGGTGACAGACAGCCTATGGGGCAAACTCCGAGCCGACCGAGAACTTTTGGTCGGTGCCCCAACTAACGGCTGTGGAGGCGGAGGTTCCACCAGAATCGGTGGGGCAGCTGGATTTGGCCGAACAACCGGCCTGGGAACAGGCTCCTCGGCTACGAGGGGTTGTTTCGGCCGCTCCGGTGACAGCCACTTAATGGCCGGGGAAGACGACTGGGTCGGCTTATTCCCCGTCAGAAAGGAGCTGCTGCCATCGAGTTCCCCTCATACCTGACGCAACTTGCGCCAAAGCCTCCCCTCGTCCGAGGAGGAGGAAGAGGAAGAGCGGCGGCGCCGCTGCCACGGTGCCAAGACCGAGACCGCCTATGACGGCGGGACCGGCTGGACCGCGAAGATGTCCGAGACCGAGACTCTCGGCTAGGCCGAGGACAGTGCGGGGAGGTGTCGGGAATCGGCACTCCCCTCGGTTCGGACGATTCCACCGAAGGCTCCGGAACCGGAGGCACAGACGAGCCGACGGGATCCTCAACTCCCACCGGGGGAACCGGGGAGAGGGGTTCTCAGCTTCTCCAGCCGACAACCCGTCTAACGGGTCGAGAAAAATCTCGACCGCGTCGACGGGAGTCTCGGTCAACTGGCCTGACGGGGACACCGTGAAGCCAGTGGCCGAAGCTGATGGGTCGACCAAGTGGCACTGTCGACCAGGAGGGGGGAACTTTCCCGCCCCAAAAGGCGTCGACGGTGAGACTTACTTTGCTCTTTTGGACCGAGAAAAGGTCCAGAAAAGTTGGACCCTCACCTTCGTTTTTCGAGGGTCAGGCAGAGCTCCCTTAAAGGAAGCGAATACGAGGCACCGAGAGAGAAGGCGGGACAAATGCCGCAGCCGAGGTAGAAGCGGCCTGCGCCGCCTCCTCTTCGAGGGCGATCATCTGCTCGAGCTGATCCGCCAAGCCCGCCGCGCGACACCGCCAACCGGGCCTCTTTAGATTTAACCGGAGGAAATCTTTTCTCGGGACGCCCCAGCTGTAAACGGGCAGCACGGTTCTCGAGGACGTGAGGTCAAAAGAAGAGTACAGGTCGAAGCCCGCGGGTCGTGCTCAAGGCCCAAGCAGTAGACGCACGCGTGAGTGCGGATCCGTCCGAGACATCTTCTGCTCCGCAAGGGCATCTCCGGAAACCGAGTCGATTTATCCATATCAGAGTCATGTAGGGAGAGAAGAAGACCGTAAGTCATTTTAGCAAAAGAACTTTGATTTCGAAAATTTGAAGAATTAGGAACAGTCTTATACGCAGAGCGTTAAGGAGGGAACCTGAGCTTCCAAGCGGTAAGGAAGATCTGGTGTCATGGGGCGGAGCCAAGAGTTTTACCACCCGGGTGGGTGGGAGAAGCCAGCCTGAAGACCTTCTGGCAAGATTTAAAGCGGCAAGGATACCTGCCAGACAGTGTGGATGAACAACATATCCATGTCCCTAGAAATCAGGTTCCAGAGAAAGAAGGTGAGGCAAGAGAGCTCAAGGATAAGGATATAAACTGAAAAAGGTATAAGCCAATTAGAGGACAGGAGAAGAACCCTACCCTAAGTGGCCATAGGGCCTCAAACCTTGGTCAGTCTCAGGGAAAGGAGAAGGCAAAAGATAGACAGAAGGAAAAAGGATAGAAGAGATGGAGTAAGGGATAAAGGGGGAGGAGAGGGCTGTCTGCCAAAATAAATTGGAAGACCACTGGCTTGAGAGTTTCAAAACCCTTGCAGGACTGAAGACAAGGGGGAAAGGATCCCACCAGTTAAGAGGATATCAACTAAGGTCTGAAAGGGATTAATGGTTTTGTCAGACTTGCAAACGTAGACCCTTTCTCACAGACTTTATTCGTAAATGTTAAGAAATTCTTAAGTCTACGTCTCACAGACTGTTCCCCTCCAAGGGGCAGTCTAGCTCAAAAGAGGAGTGAGTCCTGACTTAGGTGTAGGGAAAGAAACCTGGTATAAGTTTTCCCATGGAAGCACTGGCATAGTCCCCACTTCATGAGAAGAGAACCATGGGACATCCGTGCCATAGGAAAAGGAAAGGGAGGAAATTCCTTCGAACTCCCTTAGGACTGCACTGAAGAAAATGACAGTCAGAGGGTGACATAAGCCAGAGGATTATTCAAGCCCCAAGCGGGGAACACTCTAGTGTATTATGCAGAGAATCCGAGGAAGTTCCCTCAGAGGCTAGGGTGAAGACCCTACTTGCTGTCCTCCAGGCTGAATGCTCTGTGGCTTTCAGAGAAGGAACAGAGAACCATGAGGTACCGGGGGACTAGGCCCACAACTGGCCTCTAGGAGGGTGGAAGGCGAACAGGGTGGAGGCGATGCCCAAGAACTGAGGACCATGAGGGGATGGTGGGTGGGACTCAGTAATGAATGGTGAAGATATAAGAGAAGATAGTACAGTTACGTAAGAACTTACCGTAACAGTAGATCTTCGAGAACAGCTCTTGCAGCAGGTTACACCATTAGAACTGAAGCCGGCAGGCGTCAGGACCCCACGGAAAAATTCTAGCTAGCTATCTTCAGCGGGGACCGCCCCCCGACGTCGGTCCCGCCTCCGACGTCAGGCGTGGTAAAAAGGGGGCGGTCCCGACAGATTCCCCAGTTCTCCCGCCGGAGACTTCCGGCTGCAGGCTGACATCAAAATGGGAGACCGAGGATTCGCCGTCAGAACACAGAAAGATATAAATCCCTGCTCAGAAAGACTGAGCCATGCCTCCTCCAAGGGGGAAGGTGGGCGGGAAGGTACCTGCTGCAAGAGCTGTTCTCGAAGATCTACCGTTACGGTAAGTTCTTACGTAACTGTACTATCTTACTTCGAGACACAGCTCTTGCAGCAGGTTACACCATTAGGACTCATTCCCAAGCAGTAACGCTGCCAGAAATTCCAGGAGGAGGAAAATAGAAAGTACATTCCAGGTCCTGAACCTAGGACAGGAGACCCTGTAGCACCGCAAGGCCGAAACCAGCCCTTCGCCGTGAGGCGATGTCCAGAGCTCCAAGTGGCTGCAGCACAAATAGCAGAGGTGGAGACGTTTCTTAGTGCTGCAAAGGATGTGGCCACACCCCTAGTAGAATGACCCTGGACAGAGCCCGGGAGGGGCTTTTGTTTGATATCATAACAGTATGAAATACACTGGACAAGCCAGCGAGACAGAGACTGTTTGGATACTGATTGGCCATCATTCTCTCAGAGAAGAAACAAAAGCTGTTCAGAACTACGAGAGGGTTTAGTTCTGTTGAGGTAATACCTCAGGCTGCGGTGAACATCCAGGTGTGGACCAACCTCTCCCTATTTGAATAACTCGGGAAGTAGACCGGAAGGTCAATGTCCTGGTTTAGAGAGAGTGAAGAGACCACCATAGGTAAAAACTTAGGATTAGGCCTCAGGGATACTCTGTCCCGGTGGAAAACTAAATAAGGCTCTTTGCACATAAAAGAGTGAAGCTCAGAAATTCTTCTAGCTGAAGTAACAGCAACTAAAAATAACGTTTTCCACAACGAAAGCGTGGCACGCATCCACAGCAGGTTCAAAGGAGGGCGTGGTTGTTCCAGGACAAAGAGCAGATTCCATGGGGGCAGGGGTCCCTAATGGGAGCCTAAGGTGTAACACTCCCTAAGAAATTCCGAGGCGTCAATTGAGCTACTGTCACGATGACCCACCGGGAGGTGATAAGCAGAAATGGCACAGAGGTGCACCTTAATAGAGGAGTAGGCTAGGCCTGAATGAAAAAGGAGAGGAGGTAATCAAAACTACTCCCACAGGACAACCTAAAGGGGAAGATCATGAGCTCGTGACCATAAACAAAAGGCGCCATTTCATGGCGTCGTCGCATCGTTGCCAGCTTTCTGGCTGCAGAAAGAACCTCTGCAACCTCTTGCGAGGACCCGTGGCGCCAAGATGACTATGTCTCTAGGAGCCAAGCATGCAGGTTCAGAGAGCGTAGGTCGGATGGGCTAATGAACCTTTCTCCTGAGACAGGAGGTGGGAGCTGAGCAGCAGGGAGGCGGGGTTCCGAGATAGTTGCACCAACAAAGGAACCAGATCTGTCTGGGCCAGAACAGGGCCACCAGGATCATGAGTGCGTGCTCCCTGCACAGTTTGAGAAGAACTCTCTGGATCAACGGGAAGGGAGGGAAGGCGTAGAGGAATCTGTTCACCCAGGAGAGGGATAACGCGTCTCGCCAGAAAACACCAGGCCCTGGATCTAACGAGCAAAAATTGGGCAGTTTTGACTGAAAGGCCTGCAGGGCATAGAGAACTGCCCTCATCTCTAGGACATTGATATGGAGATGAGCTTCCAACGGGGTCCACGTACCCTGGGACTTTACCCCATCCAGGTGTGCCCCCCACCCAAGACCTGAGGCGTCCGTGGTGAGGGTTACCTCTGGGGACGGCGCTACAAACGGGACGCCCTTGGAGGCGACCGAGGACTATAGCACCACTGCCAGTCTCGGATGACTGAGTTCGTGATCCTGACCGGATGCTGCAAGTGGTCTTGCCTTTGGTCCCATTGTACCTTGAGCATCCACTGGGTTACCCGCATGTGGAGCCTTGCGAAAGGGACAGTAGGAATGGCCGCAGCCATGTGTCTGAGCAAGCGAAGGACCGACCTGGCAGGTTTTCGACGACAAATCCCTTATGAGGGATATGATGCGCTCCGCTCTGTCGTCCGAGGAAGAAAAGCTCTTCCCTGAACAGTGTCCAGGACTGCGCCTATAAACTGCAGTTTCTGCAGCGGTACCAGAGAGAACTTCGTAATTTATGAGAATGCCCTGAGATTGGAACAAGTCCTGGGTGCTCTGAATCATGAGTAACGCCGCCTCTGGAGGCGGCCATGAGAAGCTAATGGCTTCGAGGTACGGGAACACATAGTGGCCTCTGTCTCCTCAGAGATGCTGCCACGACTGCCATGTGCACTTGGTAAAGACCCTTGTGCGGATGACAGTCGAGCGGAAGAGCTCGGAACTGAAAGTGGTGGTCGAGAAACTTCGAGCGCAGGAACCTCTGGTGCGGCGTGAGCTATGGGGATATGCAGGCTGCGTCCTGCATGTCGAGACAGCTAAAAAGGCGTCTTGTTTCAGCATGGGAATAAGGCCGGAAGAGTCACCATGCGGAATCTTTTGTATGCGACCGACACATTGAGGTCGCTGAGGTCCAGAATCGGACGGAGGTCCCTGATTTCTTGGGAACCAGGAAGAAGTGGAATAATATCCTCGTCCTCTCTGGTTCTCAGGGCGTACTCGTCGCTCCTTTTCTTAGGGAGCGCGAGTACCTCTTGCCAGATCAAATTTTGTGCTGACCGGATACCGGGAGAGCAAAGGAGGCCTCGAGGGTGGCTTTTCTGCGAATTCTATAAAGTGGCCTAGACTGACCAACTGCAGAACACACCTGTCGGTGGTAATGGCCTGCCATCCCGGCAGGAAGTTCGCAATGCGACCCCCGAACACGATTTCCCGTTGATCCTGAGGGGCGGGGACCGGAAAGGAGTCAGGCTGTGGTGGCAGATGGGCCCGCTGGCTGGGTCGGCCTAGGAGAACGCTGACCTCGGCTAGCGGGCTGTTTTCCCTGGGTTCTACGGAAACCGGAGCCCCTCTGATGTGTAGCGGAGCGGGGCTGCTGCCTCTGTGTCCGCCCACGAAAACGGCTTTGGTTCCTACGAAAGGAACCAAGCTTGGGTCGGTACATGGCTTGAACCGACCTTACCGCCTTCCCGGCCTCTTGAAGTTTGGTAATGATCTTCTCGGAAGGATTACCAAATAAAACTTCTCCCTCAAACGGAGCGTCCATAATGTTTTTCTGGACATCGGGGTAAAGCCGGAGACACGTAACCAGGAGGGCTCCGGAGGCATACGCCAGAAGGTGCTGCTCGGGCCGATGGGTCCGCAGAGTCGTACGCGGCTCGAAGCACTTGGGTCCCCACGTCTGAACCCGTACGGAGGAGCTGGAGCATCTCCTCCTTCTGCTCACCTTCGGGCAGCTTTTCAGCCGCCTCCAGACCCTGTTCCCACAAAGCGTTCTGGAATTGAACCATGTGGGTCAGGTAGTTCAAGGATCTGATGGCGCAGGTAGCGGAAGCGTACGTGCGCCTGCCCAGTGCGTCCAACTGTTTGGACTCTGGGTCCGGTGGCAGGGTGCTCAGATGTTGCGGCCTCTGTGACCAGTCATGTGAGGCTGTGATGACCAGAGAGTCGGCCTGAGGCTGCTGTGTCAGGTACTGGTCGTCATAGGAGCCTTGTACAGGACGATCAGCTTTCTGCACCAGCGGGAGGCGAATGTGGGCGCTTCCATGCTGCCTTGGTGGCGTCCCAGAAGTAACACCAAGGGTGGTGCCACACAGGCTTGGGGTCCTTCTGCCGAAGATATTTGGCAAGGCGTAACCTTCGGGTCTAGTTCTTCTGCATCCCATCCCATGTTCTCCTGGATATATGCATAATATCCATGAACGAAGGGTCATCCGGAGGAGATCTCGTGTCTCAGTGGGTCCGGAGAAGGGATGGAGAGAGGAGATGGGGATCTAGAGGAAGAGTAGACTGATCCCGTGTGTCCTCATCGACGGCCGACGTCGGTGTCTCCTGGATCTCTCTTGGGGCTGGGTGATCCAGAAGAGGATTTGACGGAGGTCTCCGTTTTCTGATCTTCCCTGGGAGAGGATCCAGGCTCCCGGGAGGTAGCATGCCCGACCCCCCAAGGCGAACGGGGGCGGTACCGAGGAGGAGGAGGGGAGGAGGAGGAGCGTGGGGCCATGTCCCTTTAATGGTGTCCCACCAGTAAGTGAAGAGATCCTTCACTTCTGCTATAGAAAGTCCCGCAGACGGCCCAGGAGCGGTGGGCGGTCGTCGGGTCAGCGTCGGCTCCACAGGGGCCTCCGGGTAACGCGAGGGGCTCTGGGGTTCGGCGCGGGCAGAGTCGCCCGTCTGGTCCCTCGGGCTGCGTTAAGTCCTCCTCGAGTCAGCGTCTCCTGACCAACATCGGTCGAGGCGTGGGGAGCCCTCTTCTCAGGCGGGCAGACGCGGTCCCCAACCGGTGTCCGCTGGGATCAACAGCGGCGGCGGCGATCCAGCCAGCAGCGGCTCCAGGGAGAATGGCGTATGGCCGACGGCCGGTCGGGCCGGCGTCGGGTCCACAGGTCTCTTCAACGCTGTGAGCTCCAAAGTTTTGCGAGGAGGCATAGAAGACGACCGGACGTCGGGAGCCAAAGGGCGGTAACCCGACTTATGATGATGGTGGTGGCGCTCCCCGGACTTCGCCAAGGCCTTGGAAGAGGAGGACAACGACGGCCTGGCGGACTTGGCCTGAGAAGAAGAAGGCTTTCTTACCGAAGCTGGGGGAGGCTGAGAGCTGGCCCTGGAAGGAGAGCGGTCGGACCGAGAACCGGAGCTGCGGGACTCCGAAGCCCTGGACAGGGACCTGGAAGGGGCCTTCTCCCTTCTTTTCTCCGCGTGCTTGTGGGATTTGGACGAAGATTCCCCCTTGGAGGACATGGTCTTCAGTTTTTCCTCCAACAAAAAAGCCTGGAGGGCCTTCTGACGTCGGATCCTTGTTCGGCTGTTAAAGCCCTGCCAAAACGAACAGGCCCGGGTATCGTGGTCTGGGCTCAGGCACCTAACACAGGCTTGAAGGGGATCTGTTTCCCGCAAGCACACTTGGAGGGATGACCGGAGGTCGGAGAGGACATCAGCAACAATCTTGCTTGAAGAAAAAAGAATTTCCCGGAGGAAAGCTCTGAACCACACGTCGAGCGCTAGACTGGAACCGAAGGGTCGAGACATGCAAGTCGACGGCGGGAAAGAACTGGGGAATCTGGCGGGACCGCCCCCTTTTGTACCACGCCTGACGTCGAGGCGGACCGACGCCGGGGGGTCCCGCTGAAGAAGCTAGCTAGAATTTTTCCGTGGGGTCCTGACGCCTGCCGGCTTCAGTTCTAATGGTGTAACCTGCTGCAAGAGCCGTGTCTCAAGTAAGATCATGAATTACGGTAGGTATGTAATTTCGTTTCTTCACTTGTCAATCTTCACCATTCATTACTGCTGAAGTACCAAAGCCCCGAGGGACCTGGCACAGCCCTGAGGGAACAGATCTCTCAGCCTCCTGCGGGAGAGGCGCAGGAGGGGGGAGACCCTAGAGCCACAGTAGACCCACAAGGCCGAAGGCTGGTCAGGGCAAGGAGGTGTCCCCCGTGGCCGGGGATGGGGGCAGGAGGCACCCCTGCAGGATTCTCCTGGAAGGCGGAGGAGATCATCCTACGCTGGGCAATGGGTGACAATATGGACAGATGAAGCCATGCCATCCGCCTGATGCAGATCGCTGTCCCTGCCAGTCTGGAGGCCACCTCACTGGCGTCATAAGATGACCTTGCTTGGTGCCTTGCAAGCTCCAGACCTTGTACAGAAAGGGTGATGGCTTGCCTAGATTACTCCGAATCAGGCAGAGATGCCAGAACCTGTGCCAGCATTGACCACAGGTGCCTGCTGTAGGCAGCGTGGTGCACCTGATGTGAGCTAACGCAAAGCAGCACATGAGCCGAAGAGAAAACTCTTTTACCCCATCGGTCGAATTCTGTGGAATCCGGATCTGGTGGTTGGTCGTGCGCCAGGTGTTGAAGCCCGGAAGGAGTGTCTAAGGCCGTCAACCCCAAAGGTGGGTGAGGGAGAGTTCAAGAGACTCCTGAGGAGCACAATATCGTCTCCTGCAGTGCGCTGGGACCGGGGATAGGTGGCTGGGTACTGCCAGGCACGGATTGACTTTTCCTGGAAAGGAGCAGGCCAGGAAGGAACCACAAGGTGGTGAGCACTAAATCTGCTCATAAAGGAGAGCATCTACTGCTTGATATTGCGTCTTACCACATGGGATATATGGAGTTCCTCTGTGCTAACCTCAAAAGGAAACGCTGATATTCAGTGAAATCAGCATCGGAAGAAAGGTGGACTGAGTGATCCTCTTCCTCAGAGGAAGTAGTTGAGGAAGACATGGAACTCGGGAGTTCAGAGTCCTCCTGCGGTGGAGGAGACAGGCGAAAAACCCGCTCATCCATGGCTCTAACGTACGTAGGGAAGGCCACCGCAGTGGCTCTGAACTATTCCCAGGTTAAGGGCCCCGTAGGACCCACATGGCCCAGGAGAAGGGGAGGTTTCTGCAGAGGTATGGGGGAAGGACACCTCACAGACCGTGTCTGGCCTCTGCTAGGGCTCAGAGACCCAGGTGTAGCTCCCACCACGCAAGGGGACTCGGGGGTCGATCCAATCAGCGAATGCTGCAAATGCTGACAGAAATCCGGGGAGAGAATCTCACCTGTGGAGCGACTGAGGCTGCATGGATCCAGAAGGGCAACCCTCACTGCCACCCACCGAAGGCACCCCCAAAGACACAGAGGAGGAGAAGTGGGGTTCGGCGCTTCGACTCTTCTCCACTCCCCGCAGGGTAGTGGAGGAAGGTCTCTGCATCTTGCCCTGTCATCTCATCCCTCGAACTCCGAGGTTGCCCTCCTCCTTGTACCCAGTGCCAAGGGGCTCCCCAATTCCGCAGACCCCCCCCCCAAAGGAAGGTTGCAGACGAGGTGGTCCTCGTCTCCATCCCGGGAGCTGTGGCAGCACCAGGAATGGGAGCTGCCACGGCCCCTGTAGCGGAGACCACCATACCAGACTCTCAAGACTGCTATCCACTGCAGCACCCCATGCCGGCGTGGGGGGGCCGCTGGGACCGCAGGCTCTGGAGAATCCGGGAGGCGAACACTGGGCCGCCTTCTGCCGTGTCCAAGAGTGCTCCCTGACTCCAAGGAGTTGGGCTACCAATCCAGATCTGTCAGTGGGTTTTTTTCCTCTGAGGAAGAAGACACCACACAAACTACCAGACTAGCGACTCCGGAAGCTCTCTAACAGTGGTGTCGGGAGAAGGCGCCATCGCAGGACATGACACTGCCTGTGGCGCTGCCTCGATCACCCGCACCATAAAGGGCGCCAGGATCCGCTGGTGCCACGCCCAGCAACCATGGGCCGCAACACCAGGGGAGCCTGCACCTCTCTGGAGGTGACTGCCATGGCGGTGCTCGTGACTTAGCCCCCAAAGGGACCAGGCCGCTCCTCCAGCACTGTGTAAGGAACCTCCTCGATGGCATGGCCTGAATCCGAGGAGGTTCTCTCCTCACCAGGCCGTACAGACCGGAAGCGGACCCAGAGGAAGGGTCGAGAGATCTTGCCATGGCATCCCTTGAGCGACATCGTACTCCGAAAGTCGGCGGAGCGCTGCCGACTTTAAATGTGCAGATCCCTAGAATGCGGTGGTCCACGGAGAAACAGGTGTCGCAGTTATCCATATCATGGTTGGGCCAGCCCGGTGGTGCTGAGGGTTGAGGTGCTGGACGCCATACCTCATGCTACGCCGGCGACCCGAGTTCGGGAATGGACTCGAGTCGCTCGGGGTCAGAGGGAGGACTGGGCATCCTGACAGATGCTTCCCCCCTCTGGGGTGGGATACCAGGGGTGCTTCTAGCACCCGATGCCCCTGAAGCCAGTGGATGCATGGACTTTCAGGGCACTGGAGGCTCTACTGGAGTCGGGGAGGGGGGACGCTGCTACATGCGTGGCAGCTGGGGTGCGTCAGCACATCGGCAAGCCTGGACGTCAGTCCTAAGCGCAGGCATCTCAGGGGATTGGAAAAAACGGGGGAAAAAATGAAACACCCCTGGCCCTACGAGCAGATGAAACTAGGGGATGGGATGCCATGGGGATCGCCCTGGCAGACGGAGGAGTAGGAGGTACGAGGCCTCCTCTGAAAGCCGTGGGAGCCAGGCAAATTACATATCATGGTTGCGACCCAGGCAACGCAGACAAACATCAAGCCGGTCTGAAATGGAGAAAGGTCGGCCATGGGACACCGACGCATGGGGGCAAGGCCCGCTTTAGATTTCCTTTTTGCTCCTGAACCAGACATGATGAGAAAAAAAAAAAAACACAAATTACAGCAAAAGATCCCGGCACCATTGGCAAACAAATCAGGATGGTCTTATCAGTCTTCCGACTGTGTTGGGATACTGTGAAATGGGACTGAGGAGGTGTAAAGGTGGCGTCGACAGACAAAGGCCTAATAGCATACTTGATTCGCTCGGAAACACGCACAGTAAGTGTGACCTTGATGGCAGGAGAAACAGAACTGTGTTAGAGAAGAAGTCTACGGTGTCTAATGGCCAACTCGTGTACTCCATGCAGAGCGTCAGCCACATGGGCAGCGACATCAGCGCTGACTCCTCCCTCAAAAAAAGAAAAAAAAAGCTCCCATAGCAAGTGTGCACCTCCGACTTAAACCCAGCAGCAATTAATGGTGAAGACTGACAAGGGAAGATCTCCAGTTGTCCCCTAGTAAAGCCTTGCAGTGAAATGCTGGGGTATTCTTTCCTTATGTGACTGGCACAGTGTACTATTGTAACTGTACTGGAACTATCTGTGCCCCAGTGGGCATTAAACTACTTACCAACTATACTTGTGTGCTGCCTTTGTACATGCTCATGAGTGCAGCTGGACTTTTGGATCCGATTAACAGAGGAAGAAAGGAAGGTTGGGTCACAAAGAAGCATACCACACAGTAGGATACGTATCACTGGGGACAGTATCTGATTAATAGGAGAATGAAGGGTCATGAAGTGGCATACCCTGCAGGAGGATTAGCATCACTGGGCACCAGATATGATAAATACGAGAAGGTAGAGTGATAAAGGGGCATACTGGGCAGCAGGATTATGATCACTGGGCACACATCCCCTGATCTCCCATGGCCCCAGCAACATGCCAGTTAACCCCACAGCTATTCCCGTAGTGGCAGAGACTCCACTCCCCCTTACTACCATTCTTTTAATGGCAGGGACTCTGGCCCCCTCCAAGGCAGTCCACCATGTGTACTACGATTCAGTGCAGGCAGGTACTAGGACCCAATGGAATCAAGGGCCCAGACCGTCATTTAGATGGCAGTGGGGTTTTCCCTTTTTCTGGTACCTCCCATCTCTCCGATGTGAGTGCAGCCTATGCCGGCCTCACATACATGCAGCGCCTCCTGTGCAGCAGGAGCAAGTGCCCTAGCCCAGCTGCTGAAGTTGCCGCAGCACCAAAGCTCGCCTTTGACTCCCCCTCCCCCCGGCTGAGGCATGCTACTGCATGTCAGGAACCTCAGCCAGGTCTGCCTCCTGACGTAACAACTCTAGTTCCCTCCCAAACCCGAGTAAGCCATATGGGCGGCTCCAGCACAGTAAATGAGCAAAAGGGGAAGGAAGGAGATGAAGTGACATACCCTACAGTAGGTTTAGCATCACTAGGCATCGTATCTGATTAATAGGGAAAGAAAGGGCAGTGACGGGACATACCCCACAGCAGGATTCCCATCACAAGGCAGAGTGTCTGATTAATAGAGGAAGTAAGGGTGGCGATTGATGAAAACCCAGTGATAAGATAGCTATGTTGAAAGGAATGTGGCTTTTATTATTTCAAACTTTTAAAAAAATGCTAAAGCAGACTCAAAATTGGGAAAAAAGGGTACTGTATAAATCAAACCTATGAAGCAATCTAAAATAGAATGCAAAACACATAGGTCAAAATGTTCAATGCTAACATGCACTACTGCTTTAATAGGGGCAGGGTGGGAATGTGGGAATCCCATCACAGCCACTTACTGGGTGACTTAGAGTAAAGCACTCAAATGATACTTCAATTGCCAAATTTAACATTTTAAAATTTAAAACTATGGCTTCATAGCCCGTTTAAGGAAAGACTGTTTACATTAATGCAGAGACGGTACTTTTTAAATTAGAATAAATGTAGTTTTGTAGTACATAAAAAATGTAAACAGCCTTTTCTGATTCGTAACTACCTCCTTATCCGTCCTTTAAGTGTGTGCTGTTGTGCAACGTGATGATGTCTATGAAGCAAGAACTGCAGAAAGATCTTTTTGGAGCCGAGGGCAATTCCTCAGCAAGCAGTAGTGCACTGTTTCCGTCTGAATGTCGTTCCAATTTCATAAAACAGATAAAACTCATAATTTCACCAGTTTATTTACAATACTGCATCAGGTAAGTTATAAAGTTTCGCATTTTTACAGTCAACCAACCAAAACCAAATGCCCCTCACTGAAATCCCAGTCTGTGGTAGCCAGTAAGGAGTTGTACTATATGTCTCTAGATACCTGCCTCATTCTCCATAATCCTTACAGAACATTCCTGGTGGTCCAGTGTAAATATATGGTCAAGTCTGTGTTCCTTGAAGCTCCTGGTCCCTTTATTTGCAGAGCCTTGGGCCAGCAAAGCTCATGGATCCCCCAATTGCAAGCTGACTGCTGCACAATCTCCAGACTCCTGGTTTATAGCAATAGTCATCTGTTGCCAAACAGGGGTTGTTTCCATGAGTGCAACACATGCAGTTAAGACTCTTCAAGGGACCAGGATCTCTGGAGGGGCTGTATGTTAAATGTACTGATTTTTGTTTGAGAACAAAACGGGACTCAGGGAAATGATACAGTAGTCAGCATTTGCCATTCGGGGAGAGGGCAGGGTGGTGGTGGTCTGTGAGCTCCAGTGGCTGTGCAAATATATTAAGAACCAGTAGATGGCATTTGCCATTCGGGAAGGGGGAAGGAAGGTGGTGGTCTATGAGCTCCACTGGCTGTGCAGATTTAAGAACCAGTAGCTGGCATCTGCCATTTGGGGGTTGGGGTTGGTCCATGATCTTCTGTAGACCAGGGCTGCACCAATAAAGAAACCTGAATCTTCGAGGGACACAGAGATGTCCATACCTTCCTGGACCACCAGGTATTTTCTGTGAGGCTTACTGGGGGAGGGGTGGTGGCAGGACAGAGGCTCTAGTGAACTTACAGCTCCTCACTAGCTGGCACACAGACCGAGATGAAGGGGGAGGAGCCAGTAGGCAGGCTTCATGAATGCCTTGTCCTGCCATTTTTCCAGCAAGTTTTCTCCGGTTGGGTTCCTCAAGGGCCATGGCAGTATGGTCGTAAACGCCAGATCCAGTGGTCGCCGCTCTGCCCACCCCTGGCCTAGTGCCTGCCCCTCCCCCCCCATTTGCACGTCCACTATCACTGAGCCACCACACGGTGGCAGCCAGGCACTGGGAAGACTAAACTCCCTTCCCAGTAGAGAAGAGTTGCCTACTGGCCTCTCGATCCGTCTCCCAGCCCTCCCCCTCCGACTGACCCCCTGCAACCTGTGCTCGTTCCTGAACACGGGTCTACGGCATGGGAGAGGTAAGGCGCAGAGTGTCTCAGCACCACTGGGCCAGCTATGCACGGGATATAGTAAGAGACACACAGGAAATTACAAATGTATTCTGAGGGCTTAAAAGCCTAATCGGGTGGTGGTGGGACTGGTGTCTTCCTTTAACAAACTGCATTTACTGGCATGCAAATTTATTAAACGCCAGTTTCAGCATTAATGTAAACAACAGTCTTTCCTTTAGAAGAGGGTTTAGGTACTTTCTCACCGCTCAATGTTCTTGTCCACCCAGTGGCAGAAACATGAAACTGAGATGCTGCATCTCATCTGGCTTACCTCGGCTGAATAATTTATTAAATAAACTGTAGTGAGTGGATGCTACAACAGAAAAAGGACATTACACTGGTGACACTTGTATGTAAAAGTAACAGGATCCATTCTCTTACCCATTCAGTGTTGGGATAAGGAGTGCTGGTGGAGGTGCCATAGGTGGTGGGAATAACCCTGGAAAGGAAACACATTACATTTAGCAAGGTGTGCCGTACATCACACATCCAGTAACTTGGTGTTTCTCAACTTATTTATTTGTATTTTTGATCACCAGGTAGGCCCACTGAGACAGTCATGTCCCTTTTTCAGGGGCAACCCGGGGAACAGAGACATTCCATGAAATGGTGCCATGGTACACTGTACAACTAGATGCAAGAGTCAAAACATACAGAGTTTGAGTATAATCTAAGGCAAGAGACAATGAACACGTTACTCACCTGTAACAGTGGTTCTAGGAGTGGTATATGTTGTTCATCCACACTGTTTGGCATGTCCCCTTCCACTTTAAATCTTGCCGGAAGTCTTCAAGCTGACTCCTCCCACCCACCCGGGTGGTATATACCTCGGCTCTGCCCCATGATGCCAAATCTTAGCCCACTGGAAGCAAGGTGGTGCGCCCGAAGCCAGGGACGTCAGGTGGGTGCGTGTAGATGAACATATACCACTCCTAGAACTACTGTTACAGGTGAATAAGCTGTTCTTCTAGGAGCGTGGATATGTTGTTCATCCACACTGTTTGGCAGACTCCAAGCAGTTCTCCGGGAGGAGGGAGGCAAGGAGCACACCCCCTACTTGGGAAATAAATAATGGAGAACCGAGGTCCCAAAACCAGCATCCCGGCGAGACTCAAGGCCGACGTGGTAGTGGGTAATGAAGGTGTTTGCTGACTTCCAGGTAGCAGCCCGACAGATTTCCTGGATAGGGATGTCACTGGAAGCAGCCACCGATGCAGCAGTATGGCAGGTAGAATGAGCTCTTATCCCTCTGGAAGGCTCCTTGCCCGCCAGCTCATAGCACAGACCTAGGCATGATGTAATCCACCTTTGCAATGGTCCGTTTGGCTGCAGGTCTGCCAGAAGCGGCTTCAGCGTAGGTGACACACAGCTGGCGAACCTCTCCATTAATTTCCGCCGTTCTCTCCTTATAATAGGAGAGAGCACATCTCAGGTCCAAAGTGTGGAGCCTGTACTCGGCGTCCGAGGTGTAGTTAGGGTAGTATACCGGCAAAGTCAACACCTGGTTAAGGTGAAACTCTGATACCACCTTCGGAAGGAATTTCGGGTGGGGGCGCAGGACAACTTTGTCCCTGTGGAAGACCAGATAAGCGGAGTCCACTGAAAGCGCCTGGAGCTCCCCTGTCCTTCTGGCTGACGTGATAGCCACCAGGAAGGCCGTCTTCCATGACAAGTGAGAGCGCTCACACTTGTGCATGGGTTCGAATGGCTTGCCCATGAGCTTTGCCAAAACTAGCAACAGATCCCACGGAGTTGGAGGTTCAAGCACCAGAGGGGATATGTGATCCACGCCTTTGAAGAAGCGCCTGACCACTGTCTCCTGAGCCAATGTCGGCTGACCGGCCCGCACCCGGTAAGCAGAAATGGCTGCCAGGTGCACCCTAAGGGTCGATGACCGTAGACCCCCTTTGGAGAGAGACCAAAGGTAGTCGAGAATGTTACCCACAGAGCAGGATAAGGGGTCCAGACTTTTACCCTGACACCAAATGGAAAACCTTCCATTTGAGGTGTAACATTTTCTGGTCGATTCCTTTCTTGATGCCTCCACCACGGTGTAGACATCTTTGGAAAGACCCAAAGCCTGGAACTCTAGCCGCTCAGGTACCAGGCTGTGAGGTGCAGGGATTGAAGGTCCGGATAGAATACCTTCCCCTGGTTCAATGATATCAGTTCCAGGCGTGTGCAAAGCCACTCCAGGGGCCTGCAGCTGAGGCTGAGGAGATCTGGATACCAGAACTGGCGTGGCCAATCTGGGGCTACCAGGATCACCTTCGCCTTGTCCCTCCTCACCTTGAGTAACACCTTGTGCATCAAGGGAAATGGAGGGAAGGGGTAGGGGAGGCCTGGGGTCCACGGCCTCAAGAAGGCATCCCCCTGCAGAAAGCCCCACTGAGGGGGGCGGGCATGGTACAGCCTCAGCTTGGTGTTTTCCCTTGAGGCAAACAGGTCCACCAACGGTTCGCCCCAACAGGAGAACACACTGTAAGCTACCTCTGGATGGAGAGACCACTCGTGGGATGTCTGGCTTATGCAGCCGACAGCATCTGCCAGTTGGTTCGAGGCTCCTGCCACATGGACAGCTAGGAGATCCGCCTCCAGCCGGGTTACAAGGGCCCAGATGTGGAGCGCCTCCTTGCACAGCAGACGGGAGTGCATGCCGCCCTGTTTGTTGAGGTAGTACATGGTCATGGTATTGTCCATCTGGACTTGAACTACTTGACCCCGCTGAGCTGAGGAGCGAAAGCTGAGTGCCAGTCTGACTGCTCTGAGCTCCAACAGGTTGATATGGCATCGGGACTCCTCGGGGGTCCAGAACCCGTGGGCTCTGTTGTCCCCCATGTGGGCTCACTGGCCCATGAGAGATGCATCGGTCATAAGAACGACCGTCGGCTAGGGGCGGACAAACGGGATCCCTTCATGCAACCGGTCTGGGGCGGTCCACCACTGGAGAGCATCCCACATCTTCTGGGTTATGGCGATCAGCTAGTCGAAATGACCGTGGCGCCGAGTCCACTGGGCGGCCAGCTCCCATTGGAGGGGGGCGCATGTGCCACCTGGTCTAACGGACCACTGAGGTGCACGCCGCCATGTACAGTAACCCAGAAGGTGCAGAAAGTCCTGGGCAGGGTGCAAGTGCCCAACCAGAAATGATCGGGCAAAGGAGGAGAGAACTTCCACCCTGTCCGCCAGGAGCCGAGCTCTGGCTTGACAGGAGTCGAGCTCTGCCCCGATGAAGCCCATCACCTGAGAGGGCACAAGTTCCGACTTAGCCTCGTTGATCAGGAGGCAGAGCTGGGAGCAGGTTCGGACAGCCAGAACCCTGGACCTCTCCACCTCCTGAAGGGAGGAACCTGCCACGAGCCAGTCGTCGAGATAAGGGTAGATTCGGCCTCCCCGATGCCGAAGGTGGGCTGCCACCACTGCAATGCACTTGGTGAAGACCCGTGGAGCCGATGACAGGCCAAACAGCATGGCTCATAACTCGTACAGGATCCCCTGGACCCTGAAGCGGAGGAATCGCTAATGGGACGGACGGACTGGGACGTGAAAGAACACGTCCTGTAGATCCAGTGAACAGAACCACATGTTTCACTCCAGGGATGGTATGATCTGGTTCAGAGTTACCATCTGGAAGGTGCGGGACCTCATATATTGATTCAGGTCATTGAGATCTAGGATGGGGCGCCAACCCCCCCCCCCTTCTGCTGGGCACCAGGAAGTACCTGGACACGAAGCCTGGGTTGTAGGAGGATCCGGCACTGCAGCTACTGCCTCCTTGCACAGGAGCTGAGCTACGTCGTCTCGAAGAGCCGACTGAGTACAAGCTGAGATCCTTTCCTCCCGAGGGGCGAAGGCTTGGCTGGGAGGGTACTGCTCGAACTCTAGAGGCAGTCCCTGACCGACCATTCCGAGAATCCACCTGTCCAAAGTGATATCGGACCAGGCAGAAAGAAAGTGGCGGAGCCGACCCCCCCCACAGGAGGACCCAGAGCTGGCGTGACGGGTGAAGGGGTGGCAACCCCCAACCCGTCACTGAGCAGGCTTAGAGGAGGAGGAGGCTCCTGGACCTGCGCCTCGGCCACCTTTATGGGGCTGTTGAGGACCCTGCTTGGGCCGCGGGCGCCAAGCTTGAGCCTGCTGCTACTGACCTCCTTGATAGGAGGGCTGCCTGACCACAGGGCAAGAGTGCCGAAATGGCTTCTTCTTTCTCTTCTGCTGGTTCTTGCCCAAAGAACCCTTCGAAGAAGTAGCATCCAAGGTGGCACTGGACTGCTCTATGCACTGAAGGTGACCGGCCACTCCTGGACTGAACAAGTCAGTGCCTAGGAAGGGCACGTCAGCCAGTTTATGCTGAGTATCCGCCGGGAAGGAGGAAAGCCTCAGCCAAGCCCTGTGGCAAGTGGTCACTGCAGCTGCTAAAGAGTGGGCACAGGAATCTCCAATGTCCAGGGCCGTCTGGAGCTGCTGTTTGGCAATAGCACGGCCCTGATCATGGACTTGCTTGACCGTGGCTTGCATGTCCGCCAGGAGATGAGGGAGGACCTCGTCTAATGACCCAAGGAGAACATGAGAGAAGTGTGCCATGATAACAGCCGAGCTGGCCTGATGAAGGCCTAAGGAAGAGGCCGCAAAGACCTTACATGCAGAGTGGTCCATATTTTGGACTCCTTGTCCGGGAGTCGGTCAGTGTCGGCCGAGCTACCAGTACGCCTGAACACAGAAGCGTCACCATGCTCTCGGCTGAAGGGTGTTCTGTGAACCCCGCCAGGGACCCCATAGGTACTGCATACTTGCAGGCGGACAGTGCTGGACAGGAAGTCTGACGCTGCCAAAGCTCGAGGGCCGGGCCAACAATGGCTTCAGTCACTGGAAAGGCCTCCGTAGGGGTGTCCCCCCTTTTGAGGATATCAGTAAGGGGGTACTCCGCCTTTTTCTGGATGGACTCCAGGGGCATTCTGGAGGATTCGGAGATCAGGCGGAGAATGCCCTGGAAGGAGGAAGAGCCTTCCTCCAACCCTGCCACGGATGACTCATCATCCCCGGGATAGGAGTGCAATCCGGTGACGTCAGAGTCCGAAGAGTTGGGATACAACAGCCTCCCGCCTAGGTCTCCCCCATCGATATGCCGAGGGCGGTCGGGGTGACCATTATCGACAGACGTCTGGGAAGCCCAGTGCCTGTGCGGTCCTCTTTCGAGGCAACCACTCCCTGAGGCTGCTTCGGCGGTGGTTCCACCCGAATTGGTGGAGAGACCGGATACGCTGAACCGGGATACGGGCCGGCCCCATGGGCAGAGGAATTGTTGGCTTCGGTTCCGGAGGGGTCAGTGTCGGCCTGGGAGGCAGAAGCCAAGTGATGGCCAGGGTAGGCAGCAGAGCTGGCTTCTGCCCGGTCAAAATCAGCTGTTGCCATACGAGGTCTTCACAGTGTCGACGGAGTTTCCTCTGAAGCCTCTCCTCATCCGAGAAGGATGAAGACCTGTGGCACTGCCTCTTTTTACAGTGCTTATGGCTCTTCTTCGGCCATTCAACTGAAGGGGCTCTGGACCTTGACCGAGATCGGGGAGGCCGACTGAGTCGATCAGGAGATACCGGTGTCAGTGAAAACTGAGGGTCCGAAACCGGGTCCTAAATGGGGACACTAGCAGGCTGGGTCTCCTCGTCAGGAAAAGACAAGGATCGGAGTCCTCTCCAAGGAGTCGTCGGGCTGAGCCGGTGACAAGGGGTCGATAAGGTCGAGAACACGAATCACGACGTCGTAGACCACTTCCTTGGTCCCTTGGCCAGATGGAAGGTCCGTGAAGCCGGCAGCCGAAGAAGTGATCTCGACCGAAGTTGAGATAGAGTGCTCTTGAGACTCGGACATTTCTCGGTCCCAAGAGCATCTTCGTCGGGATGAAGATTTCGGGTGCTTCTCCCTCTTGCGAGAGCGGGAGCAGTGCAAGTCCGAGGGTGCCTCACCCCTGGTGGGGAGAGACTGGCATAACTCCTTGAAGGAGCCAAGGTTCAACAGACAAAAAAAGCTCTGACTGGCCGAAGCTCAAGCTGCTTCCTCCTCAAATGCCTTCTTTTGTTCCAGCTGCTCGGCGGATCCCACGGCCGTGGAAACCGCCCCCCTCGCCTCCTTAGATTTCACCGGCGGGTTCCTTTTCTCCAGTCTTCCCAGCTTTAAGCATGCCTTGTGGTCATCCAGGACACTGGGATGGAAGGCCAGACAAAACCCACATGATGAGGTGTCATGTCTGACACCTAGACAGTAGACGCAGGTTAGGTGGAGATCAATGCGCGACATCTTCTGGCCCCCGGGGCACCGGCGAAATCCAGGGGAAGATTTTTCCTCCACGTCAGATATGGTAAAATTGTAATTGCTAACTCGAACGAGTTTTAGAGTAATTTTCGGCATAAACTGACGCTTTGAATCCAGGGCCTATGAATTGCTGCAAGAGCACAAGGAAACCTGCATCTTCCAGCGGAAAGGAAGATCTGACGTCATGGGGCAGAGCTGGTATATACCACCCGGTGGGTGGGTGGGAGGAGCCAGCTTGAAAACTTCTGGCAAGATTTAAAGTGGAAGGGGACATGCCAGATAGTGTGGATGAGCAACATATCCACATTCCTAGAAATATAAATACAAAGGTATGCTATGAGCAGTAAGTCAGTTACTTCTGTAGCAAGACGCTGATTCTATTCAGGTCCGGAGAAGTCCTTCATCGGTAATCCTTGGATCAGGCGTAGACCATGGTACTAGAGCAGGCGAGCTAGCCCAGAAGTAATTACAGCATAAAACAACGTCATACTACAGTATATTACATATGTACAAAATATATGAGTAGAGAAAGGCGAATATAGGAGAGGGGGAAGGTTTGGAGAAGATAGAAAAGCCAGAGATGGTGGGTGAGGGAAGGAGGTGGCATAGGAATTAGAGGAGGGGATTAAGTGCAATTACTGCAGCCTATTGGAGGGGTAAAGAAGATTTCCTTGTAGCAGCTTTTAAACAAGGGAAGAGACGTATATGAAAGTAAACTGTGTGGGAGAGTGTTCCATTTTTGAGGTGATGAGGATGTGAAGGACTGCTTGCCTATGGCGAGGCGAACTTTGGGAAGACTTAGCAACAGGAGGTGGGAGTGTCCGAGGGGTCCTGGGGAAGGTCTGTGAGGCTTCACTTAAGGGTCTCCGGCAAGTAAAGCACAAAAAGAAAGCAGAAACTTATTAGGAAATAACACACTAATATTTACAAATATTGTATAGTTATGACATTTTTATTCCTAATTAATACTATATAAAGTTAGCTGGCCTGTAAGGGCAGCAGTAGCACTACCACTCAAAGTCAACGACCCAAGTTTGGGAGCGAACCTGAGTTGTCTGGTGCTGGCCAGGTGAAGGAGCGTCTAACCAACTGCTCTCCTGCTTCAAGGGAGACCAGTGAGATCTGCAGTATGACTACCATTTAGCGAAAGCTGGGTGGCAGCATGGCAGGGTCAGCTAACATAAGAGGATTGGGATGTGGCTGATAATAGCACATCTTAGGCATGCGTGGGTGGGTGCCATGGGCGTCACAGCACAGCCGCATCCTAGGGGAGGAACGAAAAGGGGGAAAATGGATACTGGTTATAAACACAAAAATTGTTGGCAGAAAAGGACTGCTTGCCTACCCAGTCTGCCCAGATTTTCCCTGCCTATTCTTTCTCCGCAGACCCTATATGGACTCCACTGACCATCCTCCCTCCCCCACCTATTTACCAATATTCTCATATACCTATCTCACACATGCTTGAAGTCCCCAACTGTTTTCGCCCCCACCACCTCTGCTGGCAGATTGTTCCGGGGGCGTCTACCACTCTTTCAGTAAAGTACTATTTCTGCTCGGTCTTCACTGTAGAGGGAGGCGGGGATGGGCCAGTATGTAACAACAAGCACCAGCAGGAGGGGTGAGTGGCCACAAATCCATTTTCAGTAGAGTCCACAGAGGATTGGAAGCCCTAAAGGAGAAGGCAATGGGGCCGGATGGGATTTACCCAAGGATTCTCAAATAACTGAGCACGACGATAGCTGCACCTATAGCAACATCATTCAGCACCAAATTGGAAACGGGGATAGTTTCAGAAGGCTGGAGCAGGGCCAATGCGGTCCCTCTGCACAAAAGTGGCAGCAGGCAGGAGGCTAGTAACTACAGGCCAGTCAGTCCCATATCAATGGTGGGGAAAATAATGCAGACCCTATTGAAGGAGAGGCTCATGGAGTACCCGAAGACTAATGGGCTGCAGGACCACCTGCAGCACAGTTTCATAAGGGGAGAGCATGTCAAACAAATCCCATAGATTTCTGACTGAGTTACTAGGCAGATGGATCAAGGGAGGGCACTAAATGTGGCCTATCTGGACTTCAGCAAGACCTTCGACACTGTGCTACACAGGAGGCTAGTTAAGAAACTAAACACTCTGGGATGGGGGAAGTGGTAAGCTAGGTATCAAACTGGTTTAAGGACAGGCGGCAAATGGTAGTGGTAAATGCCAGATATTCAGAAGATAGGAGAGTGACTAGTGGGGTGCAAAGGTATCGGTGCAGGGGCCAGTCCTCTTTAATATCTTCACAAGTGACACTGATAAGGAACTGGAAGGGAAGGTCTGTTCCTCTGCAGTGGGAACTCACGAAGGGATGGAAAATGCAAAGGGATCTGGGGAAACCAGAGGAGTGGTCTAGGTTGTGGCACCTGGGTTTCAAGCCAAAAATTGCAAGGTCATGCATCTGGGGTGAAGAAACCCAGGAACTGTGTATAAGATGGGGGAAGAGGTACTTACAGTCACCAAGCAAGAAAAAGACCTTGGGGTCATCATATGTAATGTTGCCAAGTTAACTGGTCAAAGTGGCAAGGCAGTAGGAAAGAGTAGTGGGATGCTGGGGTGCACTGAGAGAGGGATTTCCAGCAGGAAGAGGGAGCCGGAGGTGGTGCTGTCACTGTATCATTCATTGATGACACACCACTTGGGAGTACTGTATACAGTTCTGAAGTCCGCACCTCCACAAGGACACTGACAGGGTGGAAGCAGTAGAGAGGAGGGCAACCAAAATTATATGAAGGTCACACGAAAAGCCATACGAGGAAAGGCTGTAGGAACGCAACACATACTCCCTGGAGGAGAAGAGAGTGAGAGGGGACATGATTGAGACCTGTAAGTACCTCACAGGGGTGAACAAGGTTCAGGTGGGTTGTCTCTTTCAGAGGAAGGAAAGCACTGGAAAATGGAGGCATGCAACCAAGCTGTGGGGGGGGGGGGGAGAGTTTAGGAGAGATGTGAGGAAATACTTCTTTATGGAAAAGGTGGTGGATGACTGGAACAGCCTGCCAGAAGAAGTTGTGGGGATAAAGACTGGGGGAGCTTCAAGCATGCGTGGGATAGGCACACGGGCAAATTATGTAGAGGAAAGGGAGGTGGGAGGGCTGCCAGTTACCAAACAGGGTCAGAGGTGTCAGAACAGACAGGGAAAAGGGGCAAATTAGATGGCCTACCGGTCCGTTTCTGCCAAAAAAGTCTGTTTCTGTATCCTCACC
This sequence comes from Neoceratodus forsteri, assembly GCA_016271365.2. Lineage (NCBI taxonomy): Eukaryota > Metazoa > Chordata > Ceratodontiformes > Ceratodontidae > Neoceratodus > Neoceratodus forsteri. Next base: position 444,720,235 of record JADMNL010000023.1, read on the forward strand.
TCCCTCTTAAACTTTCCCCCTTCCAGCTTCGCTGCATGCTCTGCTGTCCTGGTGCACTTCCAAACTTGAAACAGACTCACGTCCTATACCCCATTCACCCCTGTGAGGTACTTGTAGTTCTCTATCATGCCCCCCCACCAGGGTGTACATGTTAAATTTCCTCAGTCTCACTGTGTAAGGCTTTTGATGTAACCCCTGCACTATTTTGTTGCCCTCCTCTGGCCTACTTCCACTCTGTCTGTTTCCTTTCTGAAATGCAACCTCCAGAACTGGACACAGTACTTCAGGTGGGGTATCACCGGCAACCGATATGGTGGTAACACCATATCCTTCCTCCTGCTGGAGATACTTCTCCCTATGCATCCCAGCATCCCACTGGCCCTGCCTCACTGCCTCGTCAAACTGCCCCCCACTGAGGTCAAAAGGTAAGATAACCTCAAGGTCTCATTCCTGCTTAGCGACCATCAGTACGTCCACCCCCCACCTCCACTTTATGCTCAGCACCTGGGTTTCAGTGCCCTAGGTACATGATTTTGCGCTTCTTGGCACTAAACCCCAGCTGCCATGCCCTCAGCCACTCCTTAAGGTTTTTATGCTCCTTACTCACTCCTCCCGCCCCCAGCAGCCACACTATTACAATTTTTGTGTCATCTGCAAAAAACGCACGCCTTCCCTACCAGTTCTTTTGCAATGTCTCTTGTGAACACACCGAAGTGGAGCGTCCCAGACTCTTCCCTCAACAGAGTGCGTGCGGTTTACCACCACCACCACCACCCTCTGTCACTTATCCATTAACCAATTTTTTTTTTTACCTAGTTTACAACTTTGGATCCCACCCCTAGACTGCCCAATTACTTAATTAGTCTCCTATGTGGCACAGTGTTGAAGGCCTTGCTATTGTCCAAGTAGAGCTACCAACCCAACAGGGATTGCTCCGAAAAACGGCTGCTGCTCGTGGTATTGAGAGTCATGGTGAAACAAAATTTAAAAAAAAGGCTAACTTCAGCCTAACCTGGAAATAAAAAAAGTCATATCCTGACTTAGGGTGAAAAAATTAAGTTTATTTAATACATAGTGCAACAGACTGGACAAGAGGGGTCAATCTTTATATATTCACCGTAACTGTTGAGCTCCCAGAATATCTTTCTCAGTTCTGGGCATGTACAAAGCTGCTCCGGGGGCCTGCAGTTATGGCTGAGGAGATCTGGATACCAGAACTGGCGCGGCCAGTCTGGGGCTACCGGAATCACCTTCAACTTGTACCTTCTCACCTTGAGTAACACCTTGTGGATCAAGGGAAATGGAGGGAAGGCGTAGAGGAGGCCTGGGGTCCATGGCTTCGAGAAGGCATTCCCCTGCAGCGAGCCCTGCTAAGGGGGCGGGCATGAAACAGCCTTAGCTTGGTGATTTCCCTTGAAGCAAACAGGTCCACCATCGGTTTGCCCCAACAGGAGAACAGACTGTAAGCTACCTGTGGATGAAGAGACCACTTGTGGGATGTCTGGCCTAGATGGCTGAGAGCATCTGCCAGTTGGTTCGAGACTCCTGCCACATGGATGGCTAGGAGATCCGCCTCCAAACGGCTGATGAGGGTCCAGATGTGGAGCGCCTCTCTGCAAAGCAGATGGGAGTGAGTGCTGCCCTGTTTGTTGAGGTAGTACATGGTTGTGGTATTGTCCATCTGGACTTGAACCACTTGACCCCGGACCTGAGGAGTGAAAGCAGACAGTGCCAGTCTGACTGCTCTGAGCTCCAACAGGTTGATGTGGCATCAGGACTCCTTGGAGGTCCAGAGCCCGTGGGCCCTTTTGTCCCCCATGTGGGCTCCCCAGCCCATAAGAGGTGCATCAGTCGTGAGAACGACCGTCAGCTCGGGGCGGACAAACAGGATCCCTTCCTACAACCGGTATGGGGCGGTCACCATTGGAGAGCGTCCCACATCTTCTGGGTTACAGTGATCAGCTAGTCGAACTGACCATGGCGCTGAGTCCAATGGGCAGTCAGCTCCCACTGGAAGGGGCGCATGTGCCACCGGGCCCAACGGACCACCGAGGTGCATGCTGCCATGTAACCCAGAAGGTGCAGAAAGTCCCAGGCAGGGCGCAATTGCCCAACCAGAAATGATTGGGCAAAGGAGGAAAGACCCTCCGCCCTGTTCGCAGAGAGCCAGCTCTGGCTTGACAAGAGCTGAGCTCTGCCCTGGTGAAGCCCATCACCTGAGAAGGCACGGGTTCCGACTTGGCCTCGTTGATTAGGAGGCCGAGTTGGGAGCAGGTCTCGAGGGCCAGATCCCTGGATCTCTCCACCTCCTGTAGCGAGTGACCTGCCAGAAGCCAGTCGTCGAGGTAGGGGTAAATTCTGACCCCGCCCCCCGATGCTGTAGATGGGCCACACCACTACAATGCATTTGCTGAAGACCCGCTGGCGAGGCCAAACGGCATGGCACGGAACACGATAGGGTCCCTCAACCTGAAGCGAAGGAACCGCTGATGGGACAGATGTGAAAGAACGCGTCCTGCAGATCCAGTAAACAAAACCACATGTTTTGCTCCAAGGATGAAATGATCTGGGACAGAGTGACCATCTGAAAGGTGCGAGACATGAGATATTGATCCAGGTCGTGGACATCTAGAATGGGGCGCCAGCCCCCCCGTTTGCGTGGGCACCAGGAAGTACCTGGAGACAAAGCCATGTCATCTTGAAGAGCCGACTGGGTGTGAGCGGATATCCGTTCCTCCCGAGGGGCACGGGCTCGGCTGGGAGGGTACTGCTCAAATTCTAGAGGCAATCCCTGACTGACCACCTCGAGAACTCACCTGTCCGAAGTGACAGCAGACCAGGCGGAAAGGAAGTGGCAGAGCCAGACCCCCACAGGAGAACCCAGAGCTGTCGTGACAGGAGTAGGGGTGGCAGCCTCCACCCTGTCACTGAGCAGGCTTGGAGGAGGAGGCTGCTCCAGGACCTGAGCCTTGGCCTCCTTTACGGGCTTGTTGGGGTCCAGGCTTGGGCCAAGGGTGCCAAGCTTCAGCCTGCTACTGATGCTGCTGTCCCCCTTGGAAGGAGGACTGCTGAGCCAGTGGGAAAGAGTGCCAAAACGGCGGCTTCTTCTTCTTCTGCTGGTTCTTGTGTGAAGAACCCTAGGCAGAAGTGGCGTCCAAAGTGGCACAGGACTGTTCTACGCGCTGAAGGTGACCGGCCATTCCTGGGCCGAACAAGTCAGTCCCGAGGAAGGGCATGTCAGCTAATTTGTGCTGAGTATCTGCTGGGAAGGAGGAGAGCCTCAGCCAAGCCCTGTGGCAAGAGGCAACTGTGGCAGACACTGAGCAGGCACAAGAGTCCCCAGTGTCCAGGGCAGTCTGCAGCTGCTGTTTGGCAACAGCTCGGCCCTGGTCTCGGACCTGCTTGACCATGGTCAGCATGTCTGTGGGGAGATGTGGGAGGACTTCATCTAATGACCCGAGGAGGGCATGAGAGAAGTATGCCATGATGAAGGACGAACTTGCCTGATGAAGGCCCAAAGAGGAAGCTGCATAGACCCTCCTCGCCGAATGGTCCAAGAGCTTGGACTCTTTGTCGGGAGGTCAGTCAGTGTCAGCAGAACTGCCAGTATGCCTGACCACAAAGGTGGTCACCAGGCTCTCGGCTGAAGGGTGCTATGTGAACCCCGCAAGGGACCCCATGGGAACCGCGTACTTGCGGGCCATGTGGGCAGACGGTGCTGGACAAGAGGCAGGACGCTGCCAGAGTTCGAATGCCAGACCAACAGTGGTTTCGGCCACAGGAAAGGCCTCCGTCGGGGTATCCCCTCTATTAAGGATGGCCGTAAAAGGGTACTCCGCCTTTTCCTGGATGAGTTCCAGGGGCATCCCTGTGGACTGAGAGATGAGGTGAAGAATCCCATGGAAGGGGGAAGGACCTTGCTCCATCCCTAGGCCAACGGAAGACTCATCATCCCCAGGATGAGATTGAAGCCCGGTGACATCCGAATCCGAGGAGTCGGGATACAGTGGCCTGCCGCCCAAATCACCCTCAACACGCTGAGGGAGGTCCGGGGTGACCGTGATCGATAAATGCCGAGGAAGCCCGGTGTCCGGTCTGTCTTCTTTTGAAGGAGCACGATGGGTGGAGAGACCGGTTAGGCCGAAGGGGTGGATTTGCCAGTCCCGCAAGCGGGGGAACCGAAGATTTCAGCTCCAGAGGGGCTGGCTTCAGCCTAGGAGGTGAAAACCAAGTAATGACTGGGGAAGGAGCTGGAGTAGGCTTGTGCCCAGACAAGATCAGCTGCTGCCACATGAGGTCCTCATAGTGCTGGAGTTTCCGCTGGAGTCTCTCCTCATCCGAGGAGGACGACCGATGGTGTCGCCTCTTTGAGCGTTTATGGCTCTTCTTCGGCCTGTCAGTCGAGATGGTTCTAGACCTCGACTGAGATCGGGCAGTCCGACTCAGCGGGACTGGTGACTTCTGGGGGTCCAGAACCGGGTCCTCGATGGGAACACCAGCGGGCTGGGTCTCCTCATCAGGGAAGACAAGGACCAGAGTCCTTTCCAAGGAGTCGTCAGCTGGAGCTGGTGACAGCTGGTCAATGGGGTTGATGACAATCTCGACCTCGTTGACTGCGTCTTCAGTCATCTGGCCCGACGGAAGGTCCGAAAAGTCAGCGGCCGAAGAAGCAATCTCGACCAAAGTTGAGACTGCATGCTCTTGAAACTGGGACCTCTCTCAGTCCCAAGAGCGCCTTCGCCGAGATGAAGGTTTACTCGGTTCCTTCTCCCGCTTACGTGATCTGGAGAAGTGCGCGTCCGCAGGAGCCTCTCCCGGTGGGAAGAGACTGGCACAACTCGGAAGGAGGCCAAGAAAGTGAGCCTAGGTTAGAGGAGGCGAAGAGGCCCGAGAGTCGGTGTCATTAACCACTTTCTTCCTCGAACGCCTGCATGCGTCCTACTGTTTGCTGAAGCCCGCAGACGTGGAAACCGCCCACCTAGCCTCCTTGGACTTCACTGGAGGGTTCCTTTTCTCCGGTCTCCCCAACTTTAAGTGTGCCAGGTGGTCATCCAGAACGTTGAAATGGAAGGCCAGGCAAAAGTTGCAGGAAAAGGTGACATGGCCGACACCTAGGCAGACGACACACGTGAGATGGGGATCAGTGCGCAACATCTTCTGGCCACAAGGACACTGGCGAAATCTGGGGGAAGATTTTTCTTCCATGATCAAAGACACAAAAGCGCGATCGATAACTCGAACAAGTTTTAATTTCGGTAAATCCGAAGTTTTGAAAACCAGGGCCTACAAAATAAGAAACACAGGGAGGCACCGGAATCTTCCAGCGGAAAGCAAGATCTGGCGTCATGGGGCGGAGCAGAGGCATATACCACCCAGGTGGGTGGGAGGAGCCAGCTTGAAGACTTCCGGTGCTCCTTAAGGGGAAAAGGGACATGCCAATAAGTGTGGATGAACAACATATCCACGCTCCTAGAATTTTCGTATCTTCCAGGAATCAATCCTCAGCATTCACTCACACTAATGGGTCAGAGTACCAAACTTTCTTCTGAAATAGGGGAGGAGCTGGCTTACCCTGAGGGAAAAATATCACTCGGTCCTATGTGGAGGAGGACCATCTGAAGGCAGGAACTCCTTACAGGTCTGGCAGGACACAAAACTGGTCAGGGGTAGATGAAGGCTCTTGTGGCCTGGGAGCAGGAGGGCACCCCAACAATTAATGCCTGACTGACAGTGAATAAATGAGTCCCCTGGAAATGTGAGTTAAGCACCCAATGCCAGGCCAGGGATGCTAACTGGAAATGGTAAAGCCACGCTGTTGGCCCAATGCAGGCTGCTTTTCCTAACAACCCGGAAGCTATCTCACTGGCGTTGTATGCTGTTCTTGACTGGTGCCTTCCCAGCTCTAGGCCTTGGACTGAAAGATGAATGGCTTGCCTGGTGATCTTGCAGTCAGGCATGGAAGCTAAGACCTGGCCTAGCTTCATCCACAGGTGCTTGTTGTAAGTTGCCCGATGTGCAGCAACGCACATCATTGTGCGTGCCACAGAAAAAAACCTCCTCCCCCAGGCATTCACCTCTGCAAAAATCAGTAGGATGGTCGCCCACAGGGCACTTAGGCCTAGTGGGGTTCTGCATTACCAAAATTTCCTAAATGGGGTGAGGTACAGCTTCTGTAGACCACGTGGAAGTGTAATGCCTGAGCTGGACATCCTTAGGGGTTGGAGAAGAGGCAAATGGATGGAGACAGACATTACCGGATGCCTCCTCAAAGGCCTGAGGCCAAAGAGGGCAACAAAGGAATCATCGCTGAAATCCCCAAGGGATCTCAGAGCAGCAAGACTGCGACCAACAACAGAGCCCACGTTCAGCTTCTTCAACATTTCCACTAGGAACTGCTGGTACACAGTGTACTCACATCCGTGGACATGTGAATGGAAAAGTCCTTTTCCCAGAGGAGGAAGCAGGAGAGGAGAAGCTGGACTCAGAGGACAGTGGTGCCGGGGCCACAGCCCTGAACAAGGCCCAGTCAGACTGAAAATGGTATTGCTAGAAGACACCAGATATTCTTCTGAATTACTGCCAGGTCATGGGCCCCATGGGACCCAAAATATCCATAGGTCAAGGAGGGGAGGCAGAGGACCAGGAAGGATATATAGAAGCCAGTGGCTCCAGGTTCTCTGTCAGGGCTGCGACAGTGCTCAGGGGACCTTGAAGGCTTTGCAAACTCACTCGAGTGGAGCTGGCTAATCTCAGAGGGCTGGCCCAGATACTGTCCATGGAGGAAGAACTCCAGGTGGGGAGAGCAGAGTAGTACAGATCTCACAAGGTGGCCCTGATCCCCACCAGTGACAATGTCAGCCGGTTCCTGGCAGAAACAAGCCACCGAGCTAGCACTGGAACCCCAGCAGGGGCTGCCTCCAGCACTAGTTACAGGGTACACCACATGCTCAGGGGCAAGTCTCTTCCCTCAACAGGGCTGGCACTGCCCTGCAGCCAAGCCTTGTGTCAGACCCAGAGTCACCCATGGAACCTCCGAACTTGGCATTGTGAATGGTACAGTGACCACATCCGGCATCGTGAGAGTGGCGCCGGCATCTAGGATCGCACCAGAACTCGATCTGGCACTGCAGGTGGTGCTACAGCCAGTTCCACCACCATCCCTAATGCCAGGCTAAGGGATGACGCTAGGGGCGTCACAGTCTCTGGCGCTGAGCTTGTGACCAGGCCTCAGGTCAGTTCCCTCATCCTCCCCCAGGCCACTAGGGCATTTAGGGGAGAAGATATCCAGCAACTCAGACTCCAAGTGAGGGTCGACTCTTGAACCGACCCCTCTTCTGGTGCCACAAGTGGTATGAAAAAGGGACTTCATCTCACGGCCTGCGCTGCCCCAATCAATGGTACAGGGTGTTGGGCACGGTAGTGCCCACCATGTAGACCGAGCTTCGGCCTCACCACTGGGGCCGTCTGCCACCTTGAAGGGCCGACAGTCGAGGGGGTGTTCAACCAGCTCCCCCGGAGGAAGCTAACTGTCCATGAACTCCCCTCCAGGGTCTCCAATGTCTCGGAGAGGCGAGCGCAAGGGCATCTTGGTCTTCTTCACTATCAGAGGTAATGGGAAGGGACCTACGGGAAAGGCCCAGAAACCTCACTTAGTCATCTCTGGTGCAACGCCTGCCTCCAAAAGCAGTAGGTGAATGACCCCACTTCAGCTCATGAAATTCCAGGGTTTGCTTATCCATCAAGAAGCAGGTGTCGCACCCAACAATATTATGGTCTGGTCAAAAACAGGCCCAGCACTTCAGATACCGGTCCAGTGCAACAAGTTGACCTGCACAGGGGCACCGATACATGGGGGTGCTGCCTTTCTTCTTCCTTTGCCCCTCTGAGCACGGCATTCCAACAACCAAAATAACAAAATGAGAAAATAAAGACTTTGGTGCCAAATTAGTGATATAAGCAGTATTGGAGAAAAAATGTTGTGAATAGTAATGTCAGAAGGTGTCTGGCAATAACAAACTAAAGGTGGCATCAAATGAAGTGGATGAATGCTGATGGCGCAGTTAGAAATCGACTCCGGTTGGTCCCATGGTGCACACTCAACAGTACAAACAGAAAGGAGGGGGGCTGGCACTGGTTACCGACTTACTCATTTGAGCAATGTCACTATGTTGTCTTCATGACCAGCACTGGCAGAGAAGTTGGTCCCCTCCATAAGTGGCAAAAGACTTTGCTCTCGTGAGGTCCCAGCACATCTGGCCAAGACCCACTAGTGTGAAAGAATGGTGAAGATTGATTCCTGAAAGATCAATTAGATTTGTCTGGCTTGACCTCCCCCCAAAACCCAGAATCTATGCTGCCTTCCGTCTTGTAACCCATTGGATTCAAGAAACTCCACTAGCCTTCCCCGTCACAGGAGTTTCATTCATTTCCCCACCACCAATGTGAGACTCACTGGCTTATAGGGCTTATAGCTGCTAGCCTCCTCTCTGCTGCTGCTCTCTTCCAGTCCTCTGGAACCACTGCCATTTCCAGTGAGTTGTTGAATAACGCCAATAGTGGTGCAACAAGCACCCCCCCCAACCAAAGTTCCCTAAACACCGTTGTTGGGTTTATCCCATCGGGTCCCATGGCCTTGTCCACTTTTAGATTTGAAAATCCCTTCAGGCTCTTTCCTCTGAAAATGGACTTGTGTCCACCTCCTCCCCTGCCAGTCAGGATGTCTGCTTTTTCCTGTTCCTCCTCTGTGCAGGCTTCCTCGTCAGTCCTCCTTATCCTAACTATCCCCCCTTGCCTTCCTCGTCTCACTTATGTACCTGAAGAAAGTCTTGTCCCCTTTTGCTATCCTTTTCTTTGCTAGCACCTTAACTCCCCCCACAGCCTTACCTGCTTCTAACTTTTTTTTTTTTTTTTTTTTTTTACTTGGTACACCTCCCTATTTTCATCCCTCTGTGTTTCTTTGCACCTCCTGAATGCCAGCTGCTTTTTCTTTACCTTTGTGACCACTTCCCCAAAGCACCATAGTGGCCTTTTTTCCTCATGCTTTTAGAAACATAGAAACATAGAAATTGACGGCAGACCATGACTGCTAGGCCCATCCAGTCTGCCCGTGTACGCTACCTTTAAATAGTTGCCGCTGACCCTACTTGGTCACCGGCTGTTGTCTCTCCTCCGATCCTTTCTTCCTAGCTTTCTTTCCATAGTGGTCACCAGCACTGCATCACACCAGGGTCTGGTCGCCTCGGGTGCCAGTGCCGATCCTTTTTTTCTACTCACTTCCTTCATGCAGAGGCCGACTGCCTTCACTATGCCTTACCTTAACTTTCTCCATGGCTCTTCTACCCCTCCCCAGAATTCTCCCTTGCTAGGCTGCTAAGGCAGTCTCCCATTCCTTCAAAAATCCACCCTCCAAATGTCCAGGACCCTCGTCTTTGTGTGGTCTGCCTTTACCCACAGTTGTACAATGAAGGCAGAAGACACCAGGAGAAAGGACTGCTGTGTGACTGGACTTCTCTACTGGGACTAAAGAAGTAGAACTCTTGTACTTGGAACTTTAATTTAGGGTAAAAAAAAAAAAAAAAGCTAACAAACAAAACCAAAAACGGTGTGTGTTTGTCAGCGTTAACTGAACTGAATGGTTATCTGAACAGTTATCTAGGTGTAAATCTCAGGTGATTGAAAGGACTTGATAGCTGTGAGGTTTAAATTACTTGTAGAAAGATCTAGTAAGTAGGGGGAGTGGCTTAGCTAGAAGGAAGCTACATTTAAAGACTGCCTTAGAAAGATTTTGCTATTAGCTTGGAAGAAGACACCAGGAGAAAGGACTGCTGTGTGACTGGACTTCTCTACTGGGACTATATTGCCCTCCTTCCCTTCCCTCCAAAGCTAGTTCTACTTTTATAGGCACAGAATTTGACTGACAACAGGAACTTCCTGTTTAGGAGCAGGAAGTGAATGATCACAGAGCCACCAAAGACCCACCATCCTAGAAGGGCAAGAGTAGCTCTCCGGCCACCTCTAGCTGCTGGAGGTCTGCCTCTGAGCAAGTAAGGGGTCTACTAAGAAATACAGGATATTCTTGTCTCAGAACAGGACAATCAGGAGCTTAAAGGGCACACAGGCAGAAAGTAAGGAGAGAGAGAAAAAGAAAAAAAACAGAGGAAAGAGTAAGGATTGCAAACAGTTAAGGGGCTAGAAATAAGACATGATGGGAGTGGTGCAGTGCAGTGGCTGTGGAGCAGCAGTCTTCTGGGAGACGTTCTGGAGGATGCGGTGTCCCATCTGCAGCAGGGGTGTAGCCAGGGATTTCAGAGCTGCACACCAAGTGGACTTACTGCAACCCCCCCCCCCCCGGGGTGTAGCCAGACAATACACAAATGTACACCAGGACCGTGTTAAATACAACTGTTGTATCTCATGACTATGGTTGTTGCCATACATGGGTAAATACAAATGCCATGCATTGTTCTCTAAGACACCCACATCCCAGCCCAGAGCCTGTAAAGTTGTATTGTCCTTGGGATGCAAAGAGTATTAGTGACCAGTCCTTCTAGTTTTGACTCCTATGAATAAAATTACAGAAAGGTTCAGTATTTTCTTTGTTAGTTTTCATGGGAAAAGGAAGCAGTTCAGAGCCTATTTGCTACCCCCCTTAAATAAAAGTGCACACCATGGAGTGCTTGGAGTATGCCTGCCTACACCCATGATCTGCAGGCACCTCTCTGGGCTGATGGAGGATGTTGCTCATCTCCAGGCTGAGTTGGCCAGGATTTGTGGGACCTCCTCTTCCATCCAGGGACCAACAGTGCCACTGCCGTTGCCTCAGAGGTTGCCAAGAAAGAGGAGCAGTTGGACCACAGTGGGCTCAGGGAGGGTGAGGGTGGTGGAACAGAGGCGCATCCCTCCAGTTGTACCTCTCCACAATTCCTATGCCATTCTGGCAAAGTGTGGTTCCTCTATGGAGGCACCCGCACTGGAGACTAAGGAGGATGGTGGGAACCTCCACAAAGGAGACCCACAGGAGGGTGAGCAGGGGACCCCGCAGGGGAAGCAAACAACTCCTGGTGGGGGACTCCATTGTTAGGAAGGAAGAACTGGGGAGGAAGGAGAGAGGGAGGCAGTGCCTGCCTGGTGCCATGGCTTGAGGGACAGGGAGCGAATCTCAGGATTGCCAGAGCAGCTGCACAGGGAGGGAGCTGGATGTCATTGTCCACCTAGGGACAAATAGCCCTGCTAAGAAAGGGATTAGAGAAGTGCAGGAAGAGTTTGAGGAATTGGGAGGGGCCTCAGACAAGTAGCATGCACGGTAACCTTCGGAGGTGCTACCCATCTATGGCATAGGAGAGGCTAGGGTGTTCTGCACCATGAGATTCAATCAGTGGTTGAAAAACTGGTGTGGAGCTCAGGGATTTGGCTTCATTGGGGACTGGGGGTCCACCTGGAGTGATGCAAGCCTATACTGGCATGATGGGCTGTATCTGTCCAGGAGGGGAACCAGGATCCTAGGTGATAGGTTTAAATGCTTCATTGGCAAGCATTTAAACTAGCCAAGGGGAGGCACTGGAAAGGAGCAGGAAATCCTAGCCCCAACCCCCAAATCAATCACAGTAGTAGTCTGGTAAACACCAACATAGAGGTGTCGATAGGAGAAGGGCAGAGGTAAATGGAGAAAGTGAGAAAGGCAAGAAGGACAGGATGGGGCAAAAGGAGTAAGGCCATCAGGAAATGGAGGGTAATGAGTACCAATGCCCATAGTCTGGGCAACAAGCTCCCTGAGCTGATGGCCTTAATGGAAGAGGGATGCCTGGATATCGTAGCAGTCACAGAAACATGGTACACAGAGAACCATGACTGGGATGTTAACATACCAGGGTACATAACCTACAGGAGAGACAGGCAGGGGAGAAGAGGGGGAGGAGTAGCTCTCTATGTAAAGGAAGGGATAAAAGCAACTGAACAAAAGAGTAAACAGGGAGGAGAGGAGGCACTGTGGTCACCTTGGAGACTGGAAAGGGCACCACCATCTGCACAGGGGTTGTGTACAGACCCCCATGTCAGGGGGAGAGAATGGACAAGGATATGATAGAAGGCATTCTTAGAATGGCAGAGAAAGGGGAGATACTGTTGATGGGAGACCTGAATATTCCAGATGTTAACTGGACATTTGCTGCAGCCACATCCAAGAGCAGGGCCATTCTTGATGCCCTACAGGTGGCAGGCATTAGACAGCTAGTTTTGGAACCCACTCATGAGGGACCAATCTAGACCTCATACTCTCAAACGGGGCAGTAAGAGGATCCCAGATCTAGAAGTGGGTTGCCATCTGGGGAACAAGTGACCATCAAACAGTGTGGTTCACATTAAACTCAGCTACAGAGTCAAGCCATACAAAAGTAAGGGTACTGGACTTCAGGAGGGCTGACTTTGGCAAGATGGGAGAGTGCCTCAGAAAAGCACTAGCAAACAGGCTAGGAGGAGGTGTGGAGCAACAATGGGGAATCATCAGAACTGCCATCACAGAGGCAACAAGCCTTTGTGTGAAGCAAATAAACAAATCAAAATGAAAGAAAGAGCCACTATGGTTCTCAAAAGAGGTGGCTGTGAAAGTCAGGAAGAAAAGATAGCATTCCGGAAGTATAAGGAAACACAGAAGGAGCAGGACAGAGAGCTGTACCAGTTAAGGCAGAAGGAAGCAGGGAGGGAAGTCAGAATAGCAAAGGCCCAAACTGAGGAAAAGATAGCTAACTCAGTTAAGAAGGGGATAAAACCTTTTATAGGTACATCAGCGAGCGTAGAAAGACAAAGGAGGATAGTGAGGCTGAATAGAATGAGCGGGTGGGTGGGCAGAGGGGACAGTGAAAAGCAAGGATACTGAACGAATATTTCTGCTCAGTATTCACAAAAGAGGAGGAGAAGTGCCTAATCCAATTAACAGAAGCACTTTTGATGGGGGCGATCCTAGTCCTTTCACAGAAGAAAGGGTTCTGCAAGAACTCCTAAAACTGAAGGTGGACAAAGCAATGGGGCCTGATGGAATTCACCCCAGAATTCTAAAAGAATTAAGGGGAGGGAACTAGTGAAACCACTGGCTACTCTTTTTAATAAATCATGGGAGGATGGTGTGGTACCCAAGGACTGGAGGAAGGCGGATGTGATTCCCCTTCACAAAAGTGGGACCAAGACAGAGGCAGAAAACTACAGACCTGTCAGTCTGACCTCTGTGGTAGGGAAAGTGATGGAGTCACTTCTGAAGGAAAGAATAGTTGAGTACCTAGAGGCCAGTGGGGCACAGGACCAAAGGCAGCATGGGTTCACAGCGGGAAGGTCATGTCAGACGAATCTAATAGATTTCTTTGACTGGGTGACTAAAGTAGTAGACCAGGGAGGGGCTGTGGAAACGGCCTACCTAGACTTTAGCAAGGCATTTGACACAGTCCCACACAAAAAATTAACCAGCCTGGGAATGGGTCCCAGGGTGGTAGCCTGGGTAAAACACTGGCTAGACAACAGGACACAGAAGGTAACTGTAAATGGAGTCCACTCTGAAGAAAGAGGGGTTACTAGTGGGGTACCGCAAGGTTCAGTATTGGATCCAGTCCTTTTTAATGTCTTCATAAGTGACACTGCAGAGGAACTGGAAGGAAAAGTATGCCTCTTTGCAGATGACACAAGATCTGCAACAGGGTTGATACACAAGGAGGTGTGAAAAGGATGAAGGGACTTGGCAAGGTTGGAGGAATTGTCAGAAGTATGGCAGCTAGGATTCAATGCAAAGAAGTGCAAATAATGCACCTGGGAAACAAGAACCCAGGGAAGAATATACAATTTGCAGGGGGGTAGTAACAACAACAAAAAAGGAAAGGGACCTGGGGGTAATCATATCAGATGACCTTAAGGTTAGTAAGAAATGTGAGAAGGCAGTAGGGAGGTCTGGGGGTATACTGGGATGCATAGGGAGAGGCATCAGCAGCAGAAAACAGAAGTTGTCATCCCTCTGTACAGGCAGTTGGTGAGACCTCATAAGGAGTACTGTATCCAGTTCTGGAGACCCCATCTCCGCAAGGACATAGACAGGATAGAGGCAGTCCAGAGGCAACTAAAATGGTGCAGGGTCTGCAAGAGAAGCCGTATGAGGAGAGACTAAAGGAGCTTAATATGTATAAACTTGAGGAAAGAAGGGAGAGGGGGGACATGATAGAAACTTTGAAGTACCTCAGTGGAATCAACAAAGTCCAAGAGAGCAGCATCTTTCAGAAAAAGAGACGTGCAAGAACAAGGGGACACAATTTAAAGATAGAGAGGGGTCCGGTTCAGGGGCAATGTGAGGAAGTATTATTTCACAGAGAGGGTAGTGGATGCATGGAACAGCCTTCCTGAGGAGGCTGTGGGGTCTAAAATTGAGGGAGAATTCAAGAATGCATGGGACAGACATAAGGCAATTCTTGTAGGGGGGTAGAAAGAAATAGGCTGTTGGTTAACTAGGATATGCGGCCTATCCTGTAGGTAGGGAAACGGGAAGACTAGATGGGCCAAGCAGTCCTTATCTGCCGTCAAATTCTATGTTTCTATGAAGCCCTGCCTCTGGTTGGGCAATGAATCCCTGCCTGACCCCCACATCCACAATCAGGTTACCCTCTCATGACTCCTGGCACACTCCCAGGTTTAACCTCTGCTATGAGAGACAAGATATGGGGGTGGTGATGCTGAAGAGCATGCCCCTCCCCTTTGGAGGGAGGCACAAGCTGAAGGGGTATCACTGTGGTGTGTCGCAGATGGCCTGAGGGGTCTCGCCCCTCCTCTAATCTATGTTTTTTCTCCTCTTGGTGCAATTGGGGAGAGAGATGGGGAAACACCACAAAATTCTGAGTCTTCTCAGGTGGCAGGCGTGACGGACACACAACAGCCAAGATATACCAGAGTCCTGTCACCTCGGGTGTCAGGGCCAATCTTTTTTCCTAGTTTTCTATCCATTGTGGTCATCAACATGTAAGGGCTCGAATGTACTCACGTGTACACCAAGGCATCCTGTATGTGAGCAGACGACCACCTCCCTAACCTGCCTACCTCCGTTGTGCTGCCACCCATGGTCACCAAGGTGGCAGCACTGCAGCAACCCGCCTCCCTCCCCACCAGAGAAAAGCATCCTGGGATGCTCCGCCTTCCTCCCCCCAGCCTGCCCCCTGTAACGCAGGCTCGCTTCTAAACCCCAGTCACTGGCATCACCTGCGATACCATTATCACTGTACAGGCAGGCTGACAATTCCCTCGGACACTTTTGAAACTGTTTTTATAACTAATTTTAAAATTAATGACGCAAGTCATTAAAGGTAGCCTTCACTAGCAATTTTTGTTAAGGTTACCAATGAAATACGCATACCAGATTCCTCCTTCCGGATGTGTGTCTCGGGAGGACGACCCTACCTCTTCTTCTGCCCCGCCACGGGGGTAATCCGTGGGGGAATAAGGGCCGGGGGGGGGCGCACATTGACCAGGAGCCTGAAGGAGGGGCAGATGCCATCCTCAGAGCCAAGATGGATAAACAGAAGATGTATTGAAAAAAAAAAAGGGGAAACAATCCATCATTGTGTCATCGCCCCTCCTCCTCCAGCCCAACCTCTCCCTCTGCACACCCACCTCCTCACCCCATACTAACCTCCCGTGGTCGAGCACTGTCATCCTCTGTGGACCAGGACATGTCTGTACTCTGCAAAGCCAAATCGCAAAATGAACAATTGAAGGTAAGCCGTATAACGGGGGTCAATGGGTGGGGGGCATCAACTTAGGTTGATATCTCAGTCATTTTTTGAAATTTTGGCCCCAAATTTTCAACATGGTGTTCTTGGGACCCCGGCCCGTGAGCACTGGCACTGTCATTTTGTTTCTTGGTCCCGAAAGATGATTTCGCGATTGCTGCACAGAATCACCTTCCAGGACAAATGAATGAAACAACAGTGCAACTGTTCATGAGGGGAGGTCCCAAAAAGCCCATATGCAAATCTGGTGAAAAATTTCTAAACAATGACTGCGTTACAAGCATGCAGTGCGCAGTTTCTATGCACGTTCGTAACTTCACCCATTTTCAATATTTTCACTCCAAATTTTCAACATTGCCATTTTTTCACACCTCCTTATGAACAGTACAGTTGTCATTTTTCACATCCTTCCCAAAAGGTGTTTTTGCACCTCTGGCATAGAATGGTGTGGTCGCTGTGGAAAATCAACTTTTGGGACAGATTAACACAATCAAAGTGTCACTGTTCATGACAGTAGGTCCCAAAATGCCCATGTTGAAAATTTGCTGGAAAAATTCCAAAACATGATTGCGTTACTGCCAACTTTTCATATTTTCTCTCCAGATTTTCAACACTGACAATTTTTAACACCTCCTCATGAACAGTACAGCTGTCATTTTTCACATCCTGCCTGAAATGCGTTTGTGCACCTGTGGCGCCAAATGGCACAGTCGCTATGCGAAATCAGCTTTCAGGATTCAGTAACGAAATGATAGTGACACTGATCATGAGGCTGTGTCCTAAAATGTCCATGTTGAAAATCTGGAGCGAAAATACCAATCAACCCAGAGGCGTTCACGGTTTCAACTTATGCTTGCTACTGAGACTGACAAGTGATTGGCGGTGTGACTTGGGTTCATGGCCGTAATGTTCACGGCATTCCACCTCCACCCTGCAGCCACTGATAGGCATTGAGGTGTGCCTTGGGGTCTTCGGCCCGAACGTTCACCCCATTCTCCTATACTGCACCGATCTCAGCTTATTTCCTTATGGAACTGGGTGAGTGTAAGGGCTGAAGACCCCAAGGCACACCATAACACCTGCTGCTGTCTTCAGGGTGGGATGAGTTGGAATGGCATAAGCGTTATGGCTGACGACCCAAAGGCACACCCCCAATGCCTTTCAGTCCTTGCAGGGGTGGTGGTTGGCGTTAGTTCAATATTTCACTGCCATTCCAATTACGCATCTCTTTAACTACCAAGGCCAATGACAGTAAGCAAACTTTGGCATTGACAAATGCTTGTTTTATGGTGGGAGTGGCACAGGAGCAGGAACTTTTAAATCCTTTAAAATCTCATATCTCAGATTAGAAGTGAAAGAAAATGGCTATATTTATATTTTTGCCATAAATACATCTGTTGCTAAAAAAACACATGGTTACAAATACTAAAACCAATAGAAGTTTCGAGCACAGACGGACCTCGTAAAAGGGACGCCAACCGCAGCTGTAAAAATGACATATTTATTAAATAAACAGAACAAAACAGTCCTGCCTGACGCGTTTCAGACGTGTCCTTTATCAGAGGCTAGGGACACACAGAATGAGAATCCTTATATACCTAAAAAGCACCAGGTGATTCAAATGTCATAGTGATACTATAATTTCATTGGTTTCACACCATTTAAATATAATACTTATATTCTATTCCCAGGACATAAATATCACATAAGCATCGCACTTCTATTATATAATATTCTGTTGCTTTTTTTTAACACCTAAAAATCTGAACAGATTATATTCTGCATCACCTATAATTAAAAATAAATACACCAAAGTGGCTGCAGGAGCATAGAAAATAAATACAAGACGAAGAGGAGGAAGGGGGAGGGGAAAAAAGAAGAAACGATAAAGAGAGGAAAAACCACAATGAGAGGGAAGGGGGGGAGAAAGGGAAAGAGGTTGAAGGGAGAGTTATTGGGATAGGGATACAAAAATATGTACAAAGGCTTCGTATGTCAAAAAGTTTTAAATCATAGTGATGCCCTATTGCAATTTTACAGTCTCCATCTCTAACCTTGCATTAATTAAAATATATTAGAATATTCACAAGCCTTAATACAAACTCTCAACAGCTTGATAGGGATAGCCTTCTAAGAGAAAGAGAGAGAGACCTACAACAAACAAGAGATTTAATTTTGTTACAGGTTTCTCAGTACAGGCATATCAGGTTGAGAAGATCATTACAAAACACTGGCAGATATCAGCCAGATTCCAGTTAGAATGTGTTATAAGAGAGCTCCAGTTTTAAAACACATGCTTGTTCATAGTCATTTTCAGGAAAAGAAACAGAATACCTGGTTGCGGCAACCAAAAGGATGTTTTAGATGTAGAAATTGTATATATCGCGAGAAGGTTACACAAACCAACGAATTCTCAAGCTACAATGCACAAACGTTTTTTCAAATAGGACAATTTACTACTTGCCATACTGCTGGAATAATCTATCAAGCTACATGTAAATGTGGAGCTTTTTAAGTCAGCAAAACAACAAGGAGCTTAAAAATAAGGGTGGGTGAACATGTCAGCGATGACAAGACGTGACCCCCTATATACTACTGCCACTCACTTAATGCAGGCCACAGATAGAGGCACAATAATTTACTTTCATAGCCATTGACAAAGTAAGTGAGGAATTCACGGGGTGGGGGGATTTTGATCATCTAAGTTTTAATAAGAGAAAATTATTGGATTCTAACTCTTAAAGCAAATTAGAAACATGGCCTAAATTTTCAGTTTGATGTTATCCATATCTCAAAATGAAAAGATGAAATTTGAGTCTACCGTACTCTCGATATCTTTGGGTATGCTTTGTTGTTATGATTTAAATAGTAAAGAAATATAGGTGCTGTGAATATTTGAGAGTTTGTATTAAGGCTTGTGAATATTCTAATATATTTGAAGCTAATTTTTGAAGTGATGTAAGATTAGGGATGGAGACTATAAAACTGCAACAGAGCATCACTATGATTCTAAGCTTTCGGACATATGAAGCCTTTGTACTTACTTCTGTATTTCTTCCCCCACTTTTCCCTCTTGTTGTGCTTTTTCCTCTTTTTTCCCCCTCCCTCTCCTTTCCCTTCTTTGTCTTATTTTTCTTTTTTTTTTAATTCAAAATGTTTTATTAAATTTATAGTTACACACATAGGTAACAACATGGGTAATGACCGTGTCAGTCCCTCCCGCTCCCTACCCCTAATCCCCACCTCCCCCAGCCCCCACTCCCATCTTCCCATCTCAACCCTACCCACTCACAGTCCCGGAGCAAGCAACAAGAAGAAAACATCCCTACAGATGACATGGATATATTACATGCTTAGGGAGCTAGACAGCTTAGGTAAACTAATTCAAATATAATGCATACAGTTTATCCCATTTCCAACTGAATTGGGTCAGATCGTTTTTAATGCTCGCAATCATTCTCTCTGCTTGCAGATAAAATGAGATTTCATGCAGGCATTCAGTATGGGATAGCACTGTTTGGTCTAGCCAGTGTTTAAGTACAAGCTTTTTAACAGCCACAGAAATCAGGGATATATGATATTTCTGTTCTTTAACCCCTATATCAGACAGGTCCCCCACCAGACATGCAATGGGAGTGAAGAGCCCATCTAAACCTAGTAGTGGGTCTAATTGAGACTGGATAGAGTTCCACAAAGGAGAGACTTTTTCACATGACCAAAAGGCATGCAGCAATGTCTCATCTTCTTTTCCACATCTAGTACAAGTAGGGGACTGGAGTCGACCCATTTTGGCCAATTTGACAGGGGTGTAATACATGTTATTGATAATTTGGTATTGGGTGAGTCTACAACGATCTTGGGAATTGTATATGTAAATATCCTTCCATATTGATACCGAATTAATTTCATGATCAGGGAGAAGTGATTCCCAGCCTTTGGACCCTTTCAAAGGGTTAGGGTAGAACTCTGATAGTAGAAGATTATATATTTGGGCAACCCCATGAGGTTGGATGGCTAGGTCCTGCAAGTGGTGAATTAGGGGTGTGACCAAATTTCTGCAGTAGGAGGTGCCCAAGCTGAAACATTTTAACAGTTTGCAGAGGAGGGATGCAAAATCTTGCTAGGATTTCTGCAATGATGAGGATCCGTTCGTATGAATAAAAGTCTGCTAACTTGGCTTCTTGAAGCTGAGGAAGCCATTCAGTCGAGAGCATACAGTGTCCTATTTTCAGAGACAGGTTACTTGTTATTGGTTGTAGTGCATCGTTAGCTGGGGTCATAGGAAGCGAGGAGCAAAGTTGCCAGAAAACTTTGACTGAGGTACCTATTACTGAGCATTTTAACTTACCTGTTAGGGATCTTTTAGGAGTGTAAAAGGCTGCATTAGGGGAGACCTTAGTAGAGCTAAATAAATTTTTCTTATATGCTTAACCATGGCGGGGTGTAACCAGACTCTAATTGCTGGTGTAAAGGGGAGAGCCATTTCCTGCATTTTTGAAGGTGACTAGCCCAATAGTAGTATAGAATATTAGGGAGTTTAAGTCCACCCTGGTCTTTGGTTAGTGTAAGTTTATTATAAGAGCGCCTTGGAACCTTGTCCAGCCAGATAAAATTAGCAATGATAGAGTGGATATTATGAAAGAAAGAAAGAGGAAGCCAGAGATTTAGAATGTTAATAGGGTAGAAAAGCCTTGGCAAAATGTTCATTTTAATTGGGTCTATCCTGCGCCAAAGTGAGATAGGTAAGATTTTCCATCTCTGGAGATCTTGCTGAATCTTTTGAACAATATCCTCTAGGTTCTTTTTCCGGAGGGTGGGGATATCTGTTGCCAGGTGTTATACCTAAATATTTAACAGTTTGAGGAGACCAGCGCATTCTGAATCTGGAAAAATCTTGGCTAAAGGTATAATGGTTTAATGGGAAAATCTCAG
Source organism: Neoceratodus forsteri (assembly GCA_016271365.2). Taxonomy (NCBI): domain Eukaryota; kingdom Metazoa; phylum Chordata; order Ceratodontiformes; family Ceratodontidae; genus Neoceratodus; species Neoceratodus forsteri. The sequence goes on from JADMNL010000023.1 coordinate 444,740,916, forward strand.
TTTTGTTGCGGTTAAGTTTATAGTTGGAAAACAAACCAAATTCTTCTATCACTGCCAGGGCCGCTTCAAGAGAGGAAGGAGGGTTTGCTAGATGAAGTAGTATGTTGTCTATGTACATAGACAGGGAAAGGGTAAGACTGCCCAATGTAATGCCCTGTATGCCGGGCGAGGTCTGCAATTTCCGGATCAATGGTTCTATGTAGAGGTTAAAAAGAAAAGGGGATAAGGGGCATCCCTGTCTAGTGCCAGAGTGGAGAGAGAAGTATGGGGAAAAGATCCCATTACAGCAAATTCTGGCAATTGGAGCAAACTAGATTGATTGGAGCCATTTGATGAAATCCAAGAGGAAGCCCATCCCCTGAAGGGTACACCATAGGAATTCCCAATCTACTCTGTCGAAGTCTTTTTAGGCATCTAGGAAACTAGAGCCATGGTATGAGGGACACATTGGGCATAAGGAAAAATATGGGCCAATTTGCGAAGGTGATCCGTTGAGGATCTATTCGGCACAAAGCCGATTTGTTCCAGACTAAGGAGTATGGACCAGATGTTCCGAATTCTGGTGGCCAGGATTTTCAAGAGGATTTTGAGATCACAATTAAGTAGGGAAATGGAACAGTTTGTATTTATTTTCTACTCACCTGCAGCCACTTTGGTGTATTTATTGTTAATTATAGGTGATGCAGGATATAATCCATTCAGATTTTTAGGTGTTATATTTTGTTGCCTTTTTAATAGAAGTGTGATGCTTATGTGATATTTATGTCCTGGAAATAGAATATAAGGATTATATTTAAATGGTGTGAAACCAATGAAATTATAGTATCACTATGACATCATTTGAATCACCTGGTGCTTTTTAGGTATATAAGATTTCTCATTTTGTGTGTCCCTAGCCTTTGATGAAGGCCACGTTGTCTGAAACGCGTCAGGCGGGACGGTTTTGTTCTGTTTATTTAATAAATATGTAATTTTTACAGCTGCGGTTGGCATCCCTTTTATGAGGTTTGTATGTGCTCGAAACTTCTATTGGTTTCAATTTCTGTTGTTTTTTGAAGTACAACTTGTTCCCAGTGCGCAGTCTTTTTGTATAACCCATGGTTACCAATACTGCAACCTTAAATGCAATAAAAAGTTGCCATGAAGCCAATAAATATGCAATGCTCTGCATAGTTTTATGTTTCCCCTTTCTTTTCATATCGCTGATTGTATTGTTATAATACTGTTTGCCATCTTTGTACTTTTTTTAAATAAAATATCATTTAAAAAAATGTTCTAGGGTTTTAAGGGGCTGTGATTAGATGGGTTTTACCAAGGATTACTACAACTCAAGCAGCGGAGGTCATTCCTCCATTGTGCAGGTCTCTGGTGAGACTGCACCTACAGTACAGTGTGAAGTACTGGTGCCCTTAATCTTAAGGTTATCTGCTTGCTGGAAATGGTCCAAAGGAGGACAACCAAGATGATCCAGGGCCAGCAAGGCATTTCCTATGAGGACAAGCCCGGGGGCTCAACACATACTCTCTTGAGGACAGACCGGGAAGGGAGACATGATTGAGATCTTCAAGTACCTTAAAGGTAACAGGGTGAGCACCAAGGGCCTCTTTGGCCTTACCGGAAACATGACCACAAGGAGCAACAGTCATGAGCTGTGGTGGGGGGGGGGTGGCACTTTTTCACTGAGAGGGTGATGGCTAGGTGGAATGAGTTGTCAGAGGAGGTGGTATCCCTCAAAATGGTGGACAGCATCAGGAGAGGATGGGGAAGGGGGAAAAGTTACAGGTAGCGGATGGAGGGGGCATTTTAGAGGGGTCAAGGGGAATATGGGACGGGGTGCAGACTAAATAACCATAACACCTTTATCTGCTGGTGCATTCAGTGTTCGTATGTTGAGTAACTGCCACCTCCACGTGTTACCTAACTTGCTCTTGTTTAGACCAGTATCATGGGAAAGGCAGAGGAACCACAGAGAGGACTGTTACTCACCAGTAACAGAAGGTCTTCGAGGGATTTGTCTCCAGTAAGCCACACCTATGGAACACAGACTCCATCGGAGTCAGATCTATTTGTAAACAATTTTCTAGCAGGCCTCCACGATGACAGAGAAACATAGTATTTGACAGAAGATAAAGACTGCTTGGCCCATCCAGTCTGCCCATTCCTCCTTACCTACACTATTACCATAGAACGTACCTGATCCACAGCCCTTTCTTTCTTTCCACTATGATTCCCTTGTGCTTATCCCATGCACACTTAAACCCCACCACTGTTTTCACCCCCCACCTCTGCTAGAAGGCTGTTTCAGGAATCCACCACTCTTTCTGTGAAGAAGTATTTCCTCATATCTCTCATGAATCTAGCCCCCTCCAGCTTCATCATAGCATGTTCCATTGTTCTTGAGCAGTGGCTTCACTCCTCTTCTCCAGGGTGACCTACAGTACCTCAGTCTCCCACTGTATTCCCTGGATCCCTGCTGCTTTTATGCCTTCCTTCACATAAAGCACCACACACCCTACTTCCTTCCCACATGGTCCTTCCTAAAAAGAGTACAGCTTGGTATGGCTGTGTCCCAGTCATGGTTTTCAGTGCATCATGACTTGGTATTGGCCAAGATGGCCTCTAGGTCCGGAAACTTATTTCCTAGACTTCAAGCATTTGCACACATGGTCTTCCAGATTTTGTTTCCACTCTGCTTGTTGCCCCACTTTTTCCCTTTTTGCCCTCCCCACTCTCTTTTTAAAGGAAAACTACACCCTCATATCTTCTAAATGTTACTGGTTTCCATGTCAATAGACGACTCTTTTCATGTAGCTGTTAAGGATGTATGCAAACGTTTTAGTCTGTTTTTACAGTTCAAACCAGGCCCTGTGACTGCCCATTTCGTGGTTGTTGAAATCGCATTGTCCTTGAGAGCTGCATTTGCATAGATCCTTAACAGCTACATGAAGAGAGATATCTACTGACATGGAAACAAATAACATTTAGAAGATATGAGGGTGCAGTTTTCTTATAATGCTCCTGTTCCCTTATCCCTCTATCTCTACCACCCTGCTTCTTTTATTAATTTGCACCCTGGAGGATTTCTCTCCACTTGGGTTCTTCTTGCTCTCTACTTCAGTCAGTGCGTGGGCTGCAGTTTCTGCCTCAATTCCTTCTGCCACCACCCTTGGCCAGTTTAAATGTTCATCAAAGTAACAACTGACTACTGCGGTTCCTATCCTGGATGGATGCAAGCCATCACCCCGTACAGGCCCCTATCATCCTAGGTGGGTTCCCAGTCCCCAGTGTAGCCAAATCCTTCCTCTCTGCACCATTCCTTCAGCCATGAGGTGAAACTCCTGGTGTGGAGACCCCTCTCCTTTCCCGTCATACACATGCAGCACCTCAGCAAAAGTCATTGAATGAGCTACCCAAGACCCCTCCCCACCTCCCCAAACTCCGGTCATTCATCCTCAGGTGGACAATGACATCCATCTCTCCTTTCTGTCCTGCTGCCCCAACGATCCTCTAGATCTACTTCCCATTCCTGCAGGCCATGGCATCGGGTAAGCACCTGCGCCTCTGGCCCTTTACTATTACCAAATCTCTCCCACTCTCAATTGAGTTCCCCAACCGAATTTGCTTCCTCTTCATCTGGGGTCCTCTACTACTCTCCTTGCAATCTCCACCATGGAGGGCCCCCCATATTCTCCCTGGTCACTACAGGGGGTGCTGCCTCTTGGTAGTCCCGCCCCACCACAGTGGCATAGGAATTACGTATTCGTACCAGTTGAGGAATGACGCAAATCGTCTGAGCCTACATAATGCGGGTGGCCCCAAATCTCATCAGTTCTGCCTGTCTGCTGCAGACAAAGAAGTAACGTTGTGACAGACTGACAAATGGCAAAGACAAGCATAAAGTCCCAAAAAGAGAGTGACAATGACCAAAGACCACCCAGTGCAAGGTAAATAGGGTGAAATGATGAGACCCATTCTTCTGGGAGACTGAGGTGCCACCCTATCTGCACTCACCTCTCTAGGTTGTGGACATAGATTGCTGGACACTGTGATGAACTGGCAAGGGTACAGCAGACCTTCTGTCTCCCTCAGGCAGAGCGGATGTATCCCGGGGGGTCTTGGAGGGTGGGGGGGTGCACGCTTCTCCCATACTGGTGGAATGGGGCAACCGAGAGGAGGTTCCTGCTGCAGTGGAAGGGAGGTTCACAGAAAAGGAGGCCTCAAAGAGGGAGGTAAAGTCCAAGAAGCAACAGCTGCTGGTAGGGGACTCTATAATGGGGGACACAGAGTTGAGAGCTGGGAAGGGGATGGATAGGGAGGTGAGGTGCCTAAGGGGGAGGCACGACTGGAAAGGACAGAGCGCAGATTCTGCATTTTCTAGGGCAGCGGGAACTGGACATCATAGCCCATCGTGGGACAAATGACCTAGCATGGGAGAAGGTAGGGGTAAGTACAGGGAAACTTGAGGGAGCTGGGGAGGGGCCTCCACCAGATAGTAAGCATGGTGTCTTTTTCTGAGCTGAAAGGGACAGGCAAGGTTATGCCACACCAGGACCTTTAGTGACTGACTGAAGGCATGTTGCATGAAGGAGGGCTTTGGATACATCAGGGACTGAGGATCAACCCGAGATGATGTGGGCCTCTATAAGGAAGATGGCCTGCATCCTTTTAGAAAGGGAACTGCAAGACTTGGTGGGAGGTTTAGATGCTACCTGCATAAGTATTTAAACTAGCCAAGAGAAGGAGGAAAAAAGGAGGGAGGCAAACACTGCTGCCTCAGATGGTGAAATAACAAAGAGGGGGGCCCAAGGGGTAAAAACAACCCAAGGAGAGAGGCACAGGAAGGAAGGCACTGGGATAAGAAGACGGAAAAAGGAAATACAATTCGGGTAGGGGAGATAAGTGGATCATAGGGAATCAAGAATGGAAAAGGCAAAAGGGAAGAGTTGAGTCAGAGGGGGCTTTGGGTAACAACATAGGCAAGAAAGGGAGGAAGATGCAGGGTATCAGACCGGGGAGAGGGCGTGGAGAGTCATGTGTGCTAATGTCAAGAGCCTTGAAAACAAAATTCCAGACTTGGAGGTCAACATGATGGAGGCTAACCAGGATCTAGTGGTCAAAACCGAATCTTGGTGCACCAGGATTGGGATATGGCCATTCCGGGCAACTCTACTGAACAGAGACAGGGCAGAAAGGGCAAGTGACACATATGAGGGAGAAAATAAAGGCCACAGACGTGCGCCAAGGCGAAGAGGGACTGGAGGTTCTGTGGGTCATCCTACAGACAGGCTCTGGGACCACTATCCATAGACAGTGTACAGAGCTCCAGCACAAAAGCAGGAGATGGACAAGGCACAAGGGGAGGTCATTGTAAGGATGACAAGTAAGGGGGAAACTGCTGCTAGTTGGAGTTTTAAATCTGCCAGATGTAGAGTGGAACCTTCCAGCTGCAGCTTCGGCAAGGAGCAAGGCCATCCTTTACTCCTTACAAGGGGCTCTTATCAGGCAGCAAGTTAAAGGACCTATTAGGGAAGGACCTGGTGCCAACGAACAGGGACAGCACTGCAGACGTTGCAACAGGCAGTCTCCTAGGTACCAGTGATCACCGTACAGTGTGGTTCAACATAAGGAAATGAGCAGACACAAGCCACATGAGGATGACAGTCCTGGACTTCAGGTGGGTGGACTTTAAAGATGGAAGACTGCCTCAGAAAGTGCCAGGGTGGTGGTGGGGGATTTGACAGGGAGAAGTAAAGGCTCAATGGGAAAGAATAAGGGAGTGTATAATTAGGGCAACAAACCTCTGTGTGAAACAGGTAAGCAAAAACTATAGGAAAAGAAGACCATTATGGTTCTCCAAAGTGGCGGCAAGGAAAGAAAAAACAGTGGCATTCAAGAGGTATAAAGAAATGCAAAGAGAAGAAGATAGGAAGGTGTACAAAGCAATGCAAGAGGTAGCAAGTAAGACAGAGGAGCAAAGGTGCAGAGAGAAGAAATGACAGCTATTAGGGTGGCTGAAGGGGCCAAGACTTTTTTCAGATACACAAGTGGGAAGAGAAAAGCAAGGGGAGGAAATAGTGAGGATCTGAAGGGCAAAATGGGGAGACTGTGCAGAAATACCTCACAGGGGTGAACAGGGTACAGGAGGGGAGCTTCTTCCAACTGAGTTTGAGCACCATGACTAGGAGGCATGCGATGAAGCCGCAGCGGGGGTAGTCCAGGAGAGATGTGAGGAGGTATATGTTCACTGAAAGGGTAGCAGATGCTTAGAACAGACCGACAGTCAAAGTGGTGGAGGCTAGAATGGTGAGTGGGGGAGCTTCAAGCATGCATGGGATTAACACAGGGAAATATACTGGAGTTCATACTGGAAGAATAAGAAAGTTAGAAGGCATAGCCCATATAGTCTTTCTCCACTATTCAGTGGTAGTGGTGAACGCCACAAACTTCATCAAACTTGTCCAATCTTTTTTTTAAAAGATCCAGACTTTCCGCCTCTACCACCTCCTGGGGTAGTCCATTCCATATACTTATTGCTTATTGCTCTACACTTAAATACCATCCTTCTTTGTTCAGTCCTGCTCGATTCCTCTCTCAGTTGCCTATCATGCCTTCTCAATTGATAGGTTCTTTCTTTGAATACCAATCCCAACTCAGATCTAAGACCCTCATCTTTCAGGGACTTGTATAATACCAATAAGTCCCCCCTTTCCCTTCTACTCTCCAATTACTACAATCCCAACCTTTCCAGTCTAGCCTCATATGGCTCACCCTTACACCCCAAAATCAATCTAGTAAGGGATCTCTGTGGTCCTTCCATTAGTTTAATATCCCTCACCAATAATGGACCAGCCACAGTAGAGCAATAATCCAAAGCATGCCTAACCAAGGACCTGTACAATGGCATCAACACCTCTACTCCTTGAATGAAAACCTCTTCTAATACAACCAACAATCTGCATGGTTTTATTTGATGTTTGTCTACTATTGACTTCATTTCTTAAATCGTTTTGGACATAAATGCCCAGATCTTTCTCACATTCTGACACCCGAAGCTTCAGGTCATACATACAGTAGATCTGTTTAATATTTTGTCTACCAAAGTGCATGATTATACATTTGTCCTTATTAAAGGTCATCCCATTCTTTCTTGCCCAATCCTCAATATATATCAAATCCTGTCCAAATATGAGTCTCTCATTGAACGTATCCACTACTGCTCCAATTTTAACATAGTCAGCAAATTTAATTAATTTATTTTTACTAGATAGTTTCAGATCGCTTATGAAGATACAGAACAACAGTGGGCCCAATACCGACCCCTTGGAAACTCCACTCCATACCCCCTTTGGTACAGACAAATGTCCCTGTATCTTTACCTGCTGCTGTTTATTTTTCAGCCACTGTTTTACCCATCTTACAATGTTCTTATCTATCTCCATATCAATAAGTTTTTTTATTATTTTATAATATGGAACTTATCAAAATCTCAACTAAAATCAAGCATTACCACATCCACATTTTTTCTGTCAACACATTTGCTGGCATACTCATAAAAGGTCAGTAGGTTTGTTTCACATGACCTACTGGGCATGAAACTATGCTGATTCTTATCTAGAATACCCCTATTTAACATACTTTCATAAATAGCCTCACTCAGTGCCCCTTCTATAATCTTCACCACCACTGACGCCAAGCTCACCGGTTGATAATTCTCTGCATTGCTCCTTTTCCCTTTCTTATATACTGGCACAACATGTGCCAACCTTCACCCCTCAGGCACTACATACCCTCCCTTAAATATTTTTGTCCCAATTTAGTAATAATAGGTATCAACACATCACCCAACTCCTTCAAAAAAATGTGGGTGAATGCCATCTGGTCCTCCTGCCCCATCCACCTTCAATCTCCTTACTCTTTTTGCCACCCTCTCTTCAGTTATTATAATTTGAGGATCCTGATTACATGTACCTACATTACACTTATCCATGTCGTCAGTATTTTTCCTAAACACAGCCCCAAAACATCTGCCAAATTCACTGGCCATATCTATAGGCTCAGACGTCATAACTCCATCAATATTCAATGGTCCCACTGTGCCCCTACCTCCCTTACTGCTAGTCACATAGGCAAAAAAGCTTTTTTTATCTTTATTTATGGTTACTCTAAACTCAAATCGTTTCTTGGCATTTCTTATGTCCTTCTTTAATCTCCTCAGTACTTTCTTATATCCATTTTTGGATATTTCTGATCTATTAGTCTTCATTTTATTAAACATTACTTTCTTTTTCCTACACAATTTTAATACTATTCTACTCAGCCATGGTGGCTTTTTGACCTTATGATTATAAGCCTTTCTACAGGGAATATGTGTTTTTTTTCAAATTATTTAGTGCATCCAAAAAAGAATTCCATGCTTTTTTCCCAGTACCTAAACTTTCCAATCTACCTTCCCAGTTCATACTTGCAAATTCATTTCTCATTGCTCCATGGTTCCCTTTATGGTATAAATATTGAACTGTGTCTCCCTTAACTGGTTTAAGTACACAATCCATCATAAACATAATGGACTTATGGTCACTATTACCTAACTGTAGTTAGATGCTGACCTTCTGAATTACCTCAGGTATACTGGACAGTATAACATCTAAAATATTACTACCCCTTGTAGCCTCCCTTACGCATTGTTTAACTCCCCCCACCATCAGTTCTTCCTGGACTCTACATGCTAAATTATTGCCAAACTGTTTTCCTTCCCACTCAATATTGGGCACATTCAAGTCCCCCGTAAAAATAATATTTGTTGTCTCTGCCTGTTTGACAATATCCTTAATACAGGCCTCAGTTTCTTCCATCCCAAAGTCAGGTGCCCTATAGAAAACAGAGATTCTACATTCTTTCCCCTTAGTACCCAACAGTTCAATAGTTACTATTTCAATTCCATTTAAGTTGTTACACTGTTCTATGTCTCTTATCTCTATTCCTTCCCTAATGAAAAGGGCCACGCTACCTCCCTTTTTCCCCTTCTTTTTTTTTTTTTTTTTAAAAAACTCTATATCCTGGAATATGTTGCAACCACTCATTTTCATGATCCCACCATGTTTCAACTATCCCCACCATATCTAAACTCTCTTCTCTAATTATAACCTCTAATTCTGCCATACTAGCTATATTTAAGCTTCTGGCATTACAAAACATGGCCTTAATTGTTGATGACCTTTTACTAGAATATCTTTTAATATCAGAACAGAGGGAGGGACGCCAGAGACCAGATAAGGTCTGCAGATGTAGAATATGCATGAAACACTTGAGCAGACAGGGAGGGCCAAATGATTCTTTTCTGTAAACAAATTCTATGTAACTCCATCCATAATGGGGAGTCTGAGGGCTACGTTTCAACCAGATAACTATCCTTTACAGCCTAATTATTAGTAATTCTATTTTTCTGGGATTTAGGGTCAACCAGTTGGGGGGCCATCCAGACCTTGACTTCTAATACTTGGACATGGTGATCACTGAGGTCAGACAATCCCAGAGTACCACCCCCCACCCCAGCCAATAATTTCACGGACTGCTGCATGAGCAGCATCCATCCACAGCCAAACCCTTTCAAACTAGAATCTTTGTAGTACTGCCAGAGCCAGGTCAGTGTACAGCAGGCACCAGGCCACAAGTGTTTTTCCTGTATTTAGCTCCCCCCCCCCCCAAAAAAGGAGCATACTGTTCAGTTTAGCCAAACTGCTGCTGTCGTTTCACATGCTGCAAATCAAAATTCAGTAACTGTTTAGGCTTGTCTTAAGAGTTTTGTCACTGGGTTAAAATATTCAGATGGTACTTAGCCAAAACACAGTATGAGGTTTTCACACCAGCAACTTCAATACTGATGTAATATTGGAAATTCAGGACTTACCAGGAGGGGGGCCCGGTGGTGGCATGCCTGTGGAGATAAAAAAGTTAAATTAATTGTGCACATACACACAGTATTACACCCTTGCTGCAAAACTGGGATCAAACTAAACTGGGATTTCCTTTGCTTTGCCCAGGTAAATATATAAAATTAATCTTCTAAAAATCTAAAACTCATAAAAAAAAAAAACTTTATTTGTATAAAAAGGTTTATTGTATTTTCTGAAGTTTTACAACAATGAAAAAATGGCTGTGTACAATCAAGCAGCATGGAGGTCAAGTCACCAAGAAAAATACCAGACATGTGCCCAAACAGTAATTCTGCTAATCCAAATCGCATTATCCACATTTGGTACTAGGGTAGGATAAAAAAAAAAAAAAAAATTCACCATTTGCAATGAATATGCTGTAACAACTTTGCATGAGAACAGCAAAGCAATGAAAGGCATACTGTAAGACCAGTTTCACAACAGTTATGAACATAGTTCGTATTGCTTTAGGTGGAGCATGATGAAAGGAATGGTGAAGTAACTGGACAATGCTGGACACCTGGGAGTAGAGAAGTACCAGGTAGTAAAACAAAATGTTTTAGTCAGGAAAGAGAGACAGGTAAAAAGGGGTGGGGGGTTGAGGGGTGCCGAGTAAGCAAAGATATCTGATCTATGGTGTAACTCTCTCCCAATGGAACAGCTCAGCATCTCAAAACTTTATACCACTTTAGGGCCCAATTTGTGCAGGCAACCATTGGGGGCAGGTGTAACATTCCACCTTCCCCAAAGCGTAGCCAAAAGGGGATTGGTATAGGCTGCACTATCTCAGAAGACAGTGGGGACCCTCTCCACCCGGGAGGTGCTGGTATACTAGTAATGAAGGGGGAATGGGGATGAGGCAGAGAGCAAAGAGATGAGTATTAGTCCACCCCCCACTGCAGCAGATCAGAGGTGCTGTTCACTGGCGGGTACTGATGTAGGGATCCCAGGTGCTGGGGTAGTTTATCTACTGCAGCATGTGCAGTTTTCTTGTATGGATCCCTTGAAAAAGCACCCGAAAGGGTGCGAAACAATCGTCGGATGTTCTTTTGTTCCACCCTGTGGAGTTATGTACCTGTGCTTTTATACTGTACAATAAAATATATGCTTTTATATTCCCAAAAAAACGGAAGGATTCGGGAGTTTATTCTCCTGTGAGACACTGAGCAGGGTCGCTGCCTTTTTTTTTTTTTTTATATATTTAGTTGTTTACCCACGTATAGCACACTAAGCTGAAAGCTTTTCTACAGGAGCGACCTGGGAGCACAAGGAGGTTAAGTTACTTGCTCAGGGTCGCACAGTATGCAAGTGGAAGCTGCGGGATTCAAACCCAGGTCTGGTCTGCTGGATGTCACCAGATTTGCAGCTCAGAGCCTTAGACCACTGCACTATACTGCCTCCTAAAACAGCTGTAGTTTTCTTGTACAGTGGCATGAAAAAGTATTTGCCCCTTCCTGATTTTCTCTATTATTGCATATTTGTCACACTGGATGTTTTCAGGTCTTTAGAGAAAATGTAATATTAGATAAAGGGAACCTGAGTGAACAAATAACACTTGTTTTTTTTTTTTTAATTTCACTTATTTAATGAAAAAAAGTTAACCAACAACAACTGGCACTGTGTGAAAAGTAATTGCCCCTTACACTTAATAATCTGGTTATGCCACATTTAGCTGCAATGACTACAACCAAACACTTCCTATAATTCAATATCAGTCTTTCACATCGCTGTGGAGGAATTTTAACCCACTTTCCTCGCAGAACTGCTTTTAATTCAGTAACATTTGGCAGGTTTTCAAGCATGACCTGCCTCGCTTTCAGGTCCTGCCACAGCATCTCTATTGGGTTTAAGTCTGACTTGACTAGGCCACTCCAAAACTTTAATTTTACTTCTTTTAGCCATTCTGATGTGGACTTGCTTTTGTGTTTTGGATCATTGTCTTGCTGCGTGGTCCACCACGCTTCACCTTCAGCTGACGGAAGGATGACCCGGACATTCTCCTTAAGAATTTTCTGGTACAGAGCAGAATTCATGGTTCCTTTAATTATGGCAAGTCATCCAGGTCCTTAGGCAGCAGCATCCCCACACCATCACACTACCACCACCATGTTTGACTGTTGGTATGGTGTTCTTACTGTGGAATGCTGTGTTTGCTTTACACAAGACATTATGGGATCCATGTCATCCAAAAGTTCCACTTTGGACTCATCTGTCCATAGAACATTTTCCCAAAAGGCTTGTGGATCATCCAGGTGCTTCTTGGCAAATGAGAGACGAGCATTTATGTTCTTCTTGGTTAGCAGTGGTTTCTGCCTTGCTACCTCACATGAAGCCCATTTTGCCCAGTCTCTTTCTGATTGTGGTGTCGTGAACACTGACCTTAGCTGAGGCAAGAGAAGCCTGCAGTTCTTTGGATGTTGTTTTAGGATCCTTTGAGACTTCCTGAATGATTTTACGCTGCGCCGTTGGAGTAATTTTGGCAGGCCGCCCACTCCTGGGAAGATTCACTACTGTTCCAAGTGTTCTCCATTTGGAGATTATGGCTCTCACTGTGGTTTGATGGAGTCCCAGAGCCTTAAAAATAGCTTTGTAACCTTTTCCAGACTGATAGAGGGCAACAAATTTTTTTTCTGATCTTTTCAGGAACTTCCTTTGATCATGGCATAATGTGCTTGTTGAATCTTTGTGCTGGCAATGACTCTGATGGTAAGGGTCAAAATAAGTGAGATTTATATTGAGCAGGGCTGGCTGTAATCAAGCCTGGCTGTGTTCAATCAGCTGACTCTAATTATCCCTTTAATTGGGTTGATTTAACTAGGGGCAATTACTTTTTCACACAGTGCCCGTTGGTGTTGGTTAACTTTTTTCATTAAATAAATGAAATAAGTAAAAAAAAAAAGTGTTATTTGTTCACTCAGGTTCCCTTTATCTAATATTATATTTTGTCTAAAGACCTGAAAACATCCAGTGTGACAAATATGCAATAATAGAGAAAATCAGGAAGGGGGCCAATACTTTTTCACGCCACTGTATGTGGCTTTGAAAGATGATAGGCTGTGCCGCTCCTGAACCAAAAAAGCAGTGTCCCTCCAGTGTCTGAGGAGCACATGCCTGGCAGTAGCTACTGCACAGTTAACCCAAGCAACTGTGTGGCTGTCAGGGTTATAGGGTACAACGGGAGCCCCAAGAGTGCTAGTTGGCCATCTCGGACTCCTGGAACTGGAGTTACTTTAACCCATGCTGCCCATACCCCCAACCAATAGGTTTGCAGGTCTAGGCACGACTACATAAGGTGTGTAACAGTGGCTTGGGTGGAGAAATGCCTTCAACAATCACTATGCTGCAAGAGCCCTGCCCTGTACAGCCAATGAGGCACACTGCATGCCGATGGAGAAGTTTAAACTAAAATGTCTGTGTAGGCATTTGTCCAGACTTGTTCCCACCAAAGGGGATTTAATATCCAACTCTGTCTCCCATCTATCCATTGGTCCAGTTATTGGAGGGGGTGGTAACAGCTGTTTAATCTTGGCCGCTAAATGCTGAGTGGCCCTTAACAAGCAGAGAAACTAGCATGAGAATACTGTATAAACCTTCATAGAAAAAGAGACAGCATGTACAATGCTGGAGATCCCGAAGACCTCTGTTCAAGAAATCAGGCAAGAATGCATGGCTCTGCTGGACAGTTAAAGCTAAAAGCCTGCATGAAGTCCCCTGATGAACCTTAATAATTAAGAAGGTAACAGTCAAAAAGTTGTAAAACTCTTGGGGGTTGGTATGGCCTAAGGAAAGATTCTCTTGAAGATCTACTGTTACATTAAGTATATAACTGTTCTATCTTCTTCGAGGATATCTTTTTCATCAGGCCACACCTATGGAACAAATACCAAGCATCACTGCTCAATAACAGTCTGTGTGGTTGGAGGCTACAGGCTTATGAAAGAAAGCCTTGAAGACTGACAAGTTAAAGCCATCCCATTTTCGGAATACAACATCCAGACTGTAGTGTTTAGTGAACATAAGGACAGTACTTCAGTTAGTATCTGAGCATATCCACACAGCAGAGACATGGTTACAAACATGAAACAGAGGTGGTTCCACTTCTAGGAAAAGAGCATACACACACACAGAGTTATGGAAAGTTTTGCACCATATGGCCTGGTAAGCCGAAACAAAAGCTGCAAGGATTCTGTGGAGTCAGTCGCCCTATGAACAGAATACCTACAAACAGAATACCTGAGTGTTGTATATATTGACTGGAAAAAATACAGGCTGAGTATGCAAAGACACCCGGTCTTTGTGCAAAATGCGAATCAGAAGGCTTATATGTGAGCTTGAAGTTGTGACACTCTATGAGTAGAAGGAATGACAATAAAAGAGACTCTCTTCAAGAAAGGAGATAGAAGCCTCCAGTCACAGCTGGCGAAGAAGGGAGCCAGTGTACAGTTTTCCAGTTTAGGCCCATGCTAGAACCGGGCTACAAAGAAGAGGCTTATAATATAGAAGGCTTCTTCAAAATGTACAGGCCCCTAAGTGCCCATCAACTATAGGACTGTAAACGGGCACATGAAAAGTTGAGACAACAACCACATGTACTTCAGGAATCTGCCTCTGACACGGGTAGCAGATACCGCACACCTCGGTTTACTGTACTAGTAAACTACTCCAAATGGAGATAAGTAGTCCACAAGGAAAATCACTTTGATGTCACAGAGAAAGGTGGTTCTGGTCAGAGGTTGTCTGGTCGTCACCCAGACAGCAACCACCTGTTAGGAAACCTCAAGTCTATCCATGGCTATATTCTTAAGAACCATGTAAGACTGAGAGTTGGGAGTCCTGATGGACCATAACATGTTACTTTTGTGATAGTATGTCCTAACATAAGGGCAAGAGAAGAGTAAGTCCACAGCCAATTTCTGCAGCATGTGGAACTAGATGTGTATGCAGCAATGGGGAGCAATTAATACCAAAGCTGCCACTTTCACTGGGAGCATAAGCAGTACTTTCTGCCTGAAAGAAAAAGGAGGTAAGACCAGTTAAATCATCCTTAACCAATAAAGGGATAATGCAGCTCACCAAAAGGAACTCAAAGTCTTGAAGTGAGTGAATGAAACCTCATCATTCTTTTTTTTTTTTTTTTAGTATGTGGGAATACCCCCCCCCCCCCAAAAAAAAAGAAACATTTCTCCACCTTGTGTGGTTGTTTCTGCTGCAGAGGTCTGACACTGTGTGTGTGTCAGCAGAGTCCCGTCATGCATCCTGGGCACTGACCTACCTAGCCTGTCTGATGAGACATGTTAGGTCTTCTGCAATACAGGAAGATCGGGAAAAGCAAGGGAGGTGGTCCAGAATCTGGCAGCTTGGCTTCAATGCTAAGTTATGCATATTGAAGCCAAGAATTCTAGGACAGAGTACTACCTGGGTGGAGTCTGAGTATTTGCATCAGAGGAGGAGAAGGACCTGGGAGTGATGATCACTAGTGACCTGAAGCAGTCCACGCAGTGCAAGAAAGCAGTAGTAAAGGCAAACAAGATACTGGGATGCATATCTGGGGGATCAGTGGTAGGAGAGAGGAGGTTATACTGCCCTTGTACAGGTCACTGGTAAGGCCGCATGTAGAGTACGGAGTGCAGTATTCGTGCCCACACCTCAGAAAGGACATTAAACTGCTGGAGAAAGTCCAGAGGAGGGCTACAAAGATGATAGTGGGTCAGCAGGGTAAGGCATACGAGGAGAGGTTGAGGGCACTGAACATGTGTTCCCTGAAAGACAGGTGAGAGAGCCGGGACATGACTGGGACCTTCAAGTCAATCAATCAATCACAACTTTATTTAACCAGGCATAACACCATTGAACAAGCTCATCTTCAATGTGGTCCTGGACAAATACATGGTAAACAATGATAATACAAAAACAACAGCAAGCATAGAAAACACTGGAAACATAATATACAGTCTTAAGAAGTACAAGTTCAATCAAAACTAGAGCAGTTCTAGTATATTTGCACGCTTGAGTAAACAGTAGAAAAGGCCTCTAAAGTGCAACCTGGAGTAAAAAAGGCAGTCAGGAGGGGTAACTGGGAGGGGAGGATGACAGCTACTGTAGCCAGAAACAATTTGCAGTTGAAGAAAAGTGCTAGCGTTGAATGGGCAAGTTTGAGGTTGAAAGAAGTCAAAACAGCAGTACAAGGTCTACAAAGGTCACCTGAAACAACTGCAGGATTCCCTGAGGTAACCTGCTATCAGCCTGGATTTGAAAGTGAAAGGACATGAAATGACAGTGATCCTTGGGGATCTTTGTATAGCGTTCCATAAGGAGGGAAGAAAGAAGTTAATAGCAGCTGAACCATGCCGTGTCTTTATCCTAGGTACGTAAAAGCTGATTAGCAAGAAGTGTCTCAAACTGTACAACCCCTTGGCACGCTCATATAGGCTAGTGATGTGAGCTGGCAGTTCATCAGTCAGTGAGTGCCCTGTAAAACCAGGAAAGAGCATTTCTTTGCCTCCTCAACATAAGGGAAGACCAACCCAACTCCTCATACAGAAGGCAGTGGTGGGTGCGTGAGGGTAATTCAGGATAAACCTCAAAGCACGACAATAAAGGGTGTCGAGTTTACAAAGCATAGAATTAGAACAGTGGCTGTAGAGAAAGTCAACATACTGTAGTCAAGTAGAGGCAAAAAGGTTGTTTGGACTAGTCTCTTCCTGGCTTCAAAGGTAAGAAGGTGCCTAATGCGATAGAATACGTCTAAGCATTGTCTTAATTTTTTTTGATAGTTCATTCAGATGACACATAAAATAGAGCCTGTTGTCCAGCCAGAATCTGAGGTATTTGAAGTTGTCCACAATTTCCAGCGATTCACCAAGTAAGGTGTGGATCTGATGGCCACTTGATGATCCTGGGGTGGGAGGCATGTAGTGAAATGATCACGGCTTTAGTCTTTCTGGCATTAAGAAGAAGCTCAAGCTTTTGAAGGTTATGCTGAAGGGAGACAAAACCATGCTGTAGTTCTTTATGAGCTAATTCCAATGAAGAATTAGTGGTGTAAAGGACCGTACCATCTGTGAATAAATGTACGTTAGCTGTATATAAGTATGAATTGAGGTTGTTAATGTACACTGCAAAGAGTATAGGGCCCAGGGTGGAGCCTTGCGGGACACCCCAAGGTAAAGTTTTGAACAGGGACAAGTCTGCTTGGGCTTTAATTTGTCGCATTCTATTAGTGAGATAACATGTAAACCATTCTATGGCAGTGCTACCCAAACCAAGGTTACTCAAGGTATCCAGCAGAAGGTTATGGTCCACAGTATCAAAGGCCTTGCTGAGGTCTAGGAAGAGCGCAAACATGTTTTTTTGTGTCTAAAGCATTTTGCCAATCCACAGACACTTTAGCTAGGGCAGAAACTGTACTGTGTTTGGGTCTAAAGCTGAAATGGGCTGGGTTTAGGAGGTTTTCAGATTCAAGGTACTCTACGTTGGGAGTTAATTTTTTTCCAGAAGCTTTGAAAGAATCAGAAATAGAGAAATTGGTCAGTAGTTATTCAGGTTGCTAGGGTCACCAGACTTGAAGAGGTGAATAATGTGCACGACTTTCCAGAGCGGTGGTATCGCACCTTGTTCTAGTGAGGCACTGAATAAATGGGTGATGGGGGCAGTCAGGTAATAGTAGCCCGTTTTCAGAAAGATAAGTTCTAGGTGGTCAGCGCCGGCACTCTTTTTAGTATCCAGAGACAGTAAGAGGTCTTCCACTTGCTTAAAAGTTACTGGGAGAAAACTGAAGGAAGAAGATCTCAGTTTGGAGTCGGTGCTGGAGCGTAAGCCATCTCTAGCATCACTGTGAGAGCTTAGCTTACTGACGGGGGAGACATCAAATGCAAGTCCTGCTGTAGCAAAGTGATTTAAGTTGTTCCAGGATGTCTGCTCTATCTGTATATGTAGCGTCTCCAGACACTATTTTGTCTGGCAAGGGAAAGGCAGGTGAATGACCCTCAACCTCTTTGAGAATGTTCCAAAACTTGGCAGAAAGTACAGTTACGTAATTACCGTAACAGCAGGTATTCGAGACAGGTTCCTGCAGTAGGTCATAACATGTAGGACTTGCACCATCTGGCGTCTGGACCACAAGGCAGGCTTTTCCAGCAATGCCTGATGGGGGACCACCCAGCCGACATTGTGTGACGACGCCAACGTGACCCTATATAGTGGGCAGTCCCCACGCCCGCCCTCCAGTTCTCCCGCCAGAGCCTGACAGGAGAGGAAGCTGGATCTGGAGGCCCAACAGAAATACAAGGAGAAGGAGGGAGGGAAAAACATGACCTACTGCAGGAACCTCTCTCGAAGATCTACTGTTACGGTAAGTTCTTATGTAACTGTATTATCTTATTTCGAGACAGTTCCTGCAGTAGGTCATAACATGTAGGACTGAATCCCAAGCAGTCCCTCCAAAGAGAGATGGAAAGAAACACAAAAGAGGGTCCAGTGGGACCAGCCTAGGACAGAAGGCCCTGCAGAACAGCTAGGCCAAACCCAGCCCTTCGCCTAGAAGCAATGACCAGACTGTAATGCTTGGTGAAGGTATGGATGGAACTCCAAGTTGCTGCCACACAAATCTCAGCTGCAGAAACAGTACGGAGAAAGGCTGCAGAAGCAGCCATGCCCCTTGTGGAATGACCTCTAACAGACCCCGGCAGAGGTTTATCATACTTCTGATAACAGAAGCGAATGTAGTTTGCTAGCCACTTAGAGAGGCACTGTTTAGAGACAGCCTTCCCCAAAGTTTTGGGGGCAAAGGAAACAAAGAGCTGATCATCCTTATGGGAATCTTTGGTCCTATGGGTATAGCACCTCAGAATTCGGCGCACATCCAAGGTGTGAAGTAGAGCCTCACCTCTATTCACTGAAGCTGGATAGTATACCGGAAGCTCCACTGTGTGATTCAGCGTGAACTCCGACACCGCCTTAGGTAAGAACTTGGGATGAGTTCTGAGGGCCGCCTGGTCCTTATGAAAAATAAGATAAGGCTCCTTACAGACTAGGGCCTGGAGTTCGGAAATTCTTCGAGCAGAAGTAACAGCAACTAAAAACAGCGCTTTCCAAGAAAGCGCAAATCACAGCTCACTGCTGGTTTAAAAGGGGGGAGAAAAAGTGTCTCCAACACAAAATTTAAATCCCAAGGTGGTGTAGGGTTATGGATGGGGGTTCAGATGGAGAATCCCTTTCAGAACGGTTTTGGATATCTCCAACTGAGCCATGGGCTTACCATCCACGAGCACGATGGGCCAAAACTGCACACAAATGGACTTTTAGAGAGGAATACAATAACCCTGAATTAGAAAGGTAAAGCAGGAACTCCATGACTTGAGGGGCTGAACAAGTGAAAAGGTCCCAATCTTTGGAAGCCGCCCAAACGGAAAAATGCTTCCACTTCATGGTGTAAGTGGACCTGGTAGAGGACTTTCGAGCTGCCACTATGATTTGGGCTACTCTGGTGGAAACCCCAAAACACAATTTCATTATGTCTGCAGGAGCCATGCATGAAGGTGCAAGGTCCTGAGCCCGGGTGCACAAGCCGACCTTGGTTCTGAGTGAGGAGGGTATGCATCAGTGGACGAGGAACCGGGGGTTCCCTCGCCAATTGTTGAAGAAGTGGGAACCAAATCTGTCTGGGCTAGAGAGGAGCAATTAGGATCATTCATGCTCTCTTTGCCCGCAGTTTAAGGAGTACCCTCTGAAGAATGGAAAATGGGGGGAAGCATATAAGAATCTCTCTGTCCAAGAGAGAGACAACGCGTCGTGACAGAAAGTACCAAGCTCTGGAACGAGCGAGCAAAAGCTCGGAAGCTTTGCATAGGATGGGGAGTCGAAGGGGTCGAGTTTCTCTGAGATAGTGACTCTGACTTCCTGATCTAGTTCCCATTTGTGAGCAAGGGTGAGAAATCTGCTTAGACTGTCCACCAGGATGTTTTGCACTTCTGGAACATGCACTGATGTGAGAAAGAGATTGTGCTGGACTGCCCAGTTCCACACTCTCATCACTTCCCTGCATAGGGGGTATCAATGAGCGCCTCCCTGTTTGTTGATGTACCAGACTACCGACATGCTGTCTGTCTGGACTAGCAGTAATCCCCTTGGAAGGACAGACCGAAATGCCTGAAGAGTGTACAGAACCGCACTCATCTCTAGAACACTGATGTGCAAGGACATCTCCAAGTGGGACCAGAGCACCTGAGCTTGATGATCCCCCCAACCCAGACTGGAAGCATCTGTGGTTAGAACTTGGAAGGGGGCTGGGCCCCGAAATGGAAGCCCAAAGACAGGTTTGAGGGATCCTTCCACCAAATGAAGTCTCTCTGAAGAGCAGAGGAAATTAGGACCGGGTGGTCCAAATCGTCCTGAAGATGATCCCACTGAACTCGCAGGGACCACTGAGTGATTTTTATGTGCAGCCTTGCCAGTGGAACCGTGGAGATGGAGGCCGCCATCAAACCCAGTAATCGAAGAACCTCTCGGGCTGGCAGAGATCTGGAAGAGGCTACCAGAATAGCCTGCTTGATAGGAGTTTTTGGTCTTGGGGAGGCTCTGCCCTGGATTGTTTCCAGAGCTGCTCCAACAAACTGCAGATTCTGAGAAAGAATCGGTGAAGACATGGGGATACTGACCGTGATCCCCAGTCTGGAAAACAAATCCAAGGTGACTGAGAGGGCCTCCAAAAGTGAATCCCTAGACGGAGCTGAAATCAGCCAATCGTCCAGGCAGGGCAAAACCGATATGTCCAGACACCTCAGGGTCACAGCCACTACCGCTAGGCACTTGGTAAAAACTCTGGCTGCTGAGGAAAGACCAAAGGGGAGGGCTCAAAACTGGAAGTACTCCCCTTGAAAGGAAAAGCACAGGACGCGGCGGTGGCTGGGGAAAATCGGGATGTGCAAGTAGGCATCCTGCATGTCCACAGCACACAATCAATGGTTCTCCTGAAGAAGGGACAAGAGGCTCTGGAGGGTTAGCATCCGGAATTTTTTGTACTCAACGAATAGGTTGAGCCTGCTGAGGTCGAGAATGGGTCGCAGGTTGCCTGTCATTTTTGTAACCAGAAAAAAAGTGGGAGTAAAACCCCTGCCTTCTGTGCTGAAGAGGGACCGGCTCTATTGCTTGTTTTGACAAGAGAACCTGAATTTCCTCCCTTACGAGAAGGATCCGGTCTCGCAAGTAGGCTGATCTTCTTGGTGGAGATTCTGGAGGAGGTTCCATGAACTCCAGAGTTTTTCCTTGGGACACTAGCTTCAACACCCAAGCTTTGGAGGTGATGCTCTGCCACTCCTGCACATGATGAGCAAACCTTCCCCCCACTGGCTCCTTGCACTGTGGCTGAGGAGGTGGGGCTAGTGAGTCAGGAGGTGGCAGGACAGGCAGAGGGACAGCCCCCTGAGCGTTTCTGGGTTTTGGAGGCAGGCAGGGGAGAGAAAGGGCCCAGGGCCTTGCACTTGCCCTGGTGGCGATTCTGGGCCTGTTTATGCTGCCTCCAGGTCCTTTTCCGAAAGGGCTGCTGACCCTGAGTACTCGATCGGTATATGGACTTGACGGACTTAAGAGGTCTTGATGAGGCCAAATCCACGGAGGAACAGGAATGGGAGACAAAGGCTACAGATCCAGATGCTCGGCAAGCCTTTGTCTCATGGGATCCTGTTCCTCTGACTTCCATTCATAAAGTTGTTGTCTGGACCGCAAAAGGTCCAAAAAGGAAGGACCCTCAAGCGGTGACTTGGGAGAGGCCTTCCCTTTAGGGACCAGGGATTCGTGGCCCGACAACTCCTCTGATGAATCCTCTCCAGAATCTGGATTGCCTCCTACACCAAAATCCGGGAGAACTATATCCTGTGGGTTAGTGCCCCTGACGTGTACTGTAGACGGAGGAGAGCTCGGGGGAGACAAGGACCAAGGAGGGGAACGAGGTGGTGGGAGTCTGCTCTCCAGGCCCGTCACCAACTCAGAACGTGCCTCCCTCCACCAGGACTGGATGAAGGTCCTGAAGTCTGGCTGAGAAGTCAGAGGGGGAGGCGGAGGAGAAGGAGGAGGGCTAGCACGGGGTGATGGATAATGGTGTATCCCTGAAGAGAGTATCCTGGGTACGGGGAGTACCCTGAGAATAGTGCCCTGCAGAGCTCCAATCATGTGGTGGACCAGTCCAAGGAATACCCAAAAGGGTAATGTGGGACATGAAGGGGTCTCGAGAAAATCCCTGACGTCAGAGGAGCTGACATTGGGGGAGCCCACGAAGGACCAGCCAGAGTGTATATAAGAGGCTGGTCCAGCGTAGGGACGGCAGTCATCACGACTGGTGCTGCCAGGCCCGGCATCAGAAACTGATCTGGAGTCAGGTAGGCTGGTGTTGGAACCCAACGCAGGGTATCAGACAGGACAGCCTGGTCTGCTGAAGGAGCTGGAGGTGGGGGCAGATGAGCTGGTCCCAGCAAGGAGACAAAAATTGGATGACCCGATGTTGGGATAGATTTTACCGGATCCGATGGAGGAGCGCCCGGCGTCAGGTCTGCAGCCGGAAGACAGCTCATCCTCCTGAGAGGAACGGGGGAGGAGGGTGCCTCCATGTCTTCAGATGGATTAGGAGGGACCTTCTCCCCAGAGACCCCAGACGGGGAGCGGGGGTCAGATACTGGAGTGTGGACCACTCCAGAAGACCAGCACTCTCTCCACCCAGGGTAGCTGGATTTGAAGGCTGAGCTACCGGGGGAGAGGAGGGGGAGGCAGTCTTCCCCGGGCTCGTCCGGACATTGGGTGGGCTGACAGACATCCCCGACGGGACAGCCACATCTGTGTGAAACTTCTCAGACGTCAGAGCCAGGTGGGAGGGAGAGAAGCCCCCTGCCAACTTAACGGCTGAAGCTGGGCGGGTCCCAAGGAGCTGGGAGCCGACTTATCGGCAGCCAGGCAGTCCCCAGAGGAGCCAGGGGCTGACTTAACAGCTGAAGCAGGGCGGTCGCTGGAGGCCGACGTACCTGCCAAGACCATGAGCAAGGTTGTGGTAGTACCGCTGGCATCCCCAGATGCAGCCTGGACTATCTTAACTGTAGGCAGCAGGGGGTAAGACCCTGCTGGAGGAGGGCCTGTAAGCCTCAGCCTTGGAACCCTCTGAAGAGTGCTCCTGCTCCCGGTGTCTCTTCTTTTCATGTTTAGCAGGAGAAGTGGAAGAAAGTGATGACGATTCCCTGATTTGCTCCATTTGCTTCTCCAGCCAAGCCAAATGAGGCTTCAGCAAATGGGCCTTCAGAGCCTGCTGTCTCCATTTCCAGGTGGCATGGTTGAAAGGCTGGCAGTCTGGACAAGTAGCCATAGGATGGTCCGGGCCTAGACAGATGACACACGACACACTTATGGTGGCCATCCTTGTGCAGGATCTGGGTGCCACAAGTTTCACACTTCTTCGATGTAGGTGAAGAAACAGAGATTTGAAGAAGACTGAAAAACTCGGAAATAAGCAAAAAAAACAACGGCGATCACTAAGCAAGCCTACCGCGAGGTAACTGCACGAGGTGACAGCGGGAAAGAACTGGAGGGCAAGCGTGGGGACCGCCCACTACATTGGGTTGCGCTGATGTCATCACGTGATGTTGGGTGGGTGGTCCCCCGTCAGGCACTGCTGGAAAAGTCTGCCGTGTGGTCCAGACGCCATGTGGCATTAGTCCTACATGTAATGATCTACTGCAGGAACCCTCTTGAAGTAAGATCTATTTTTATTGTCTTCAAGGGCTGCTTGAAAATAGCAGACTTTTTCTGTCCTAACTAGTTTAGTGAAAGCATTTCTTGCTACATGAAAAGCAAGCCAGTCAGCGTCTAACTTTGACTTCCTTGCCCTTTTCCACAAAATGTCTCTGTCCCCGAGAGCTTTCTTTAGGTCGTCATGCGACCCCTGTTCTGCGTGCCCTGCACTGGCTGCTGGTCAGGTGGAGAGTCCTTTTCAAGGTGAGGCTTCTCACCTATAAGGCTCTAAACGGACTGGGCCCTGGCCATCTGTTAGAGCTTCTGACTCCGGTGACCTCCGTTTTTTCCCTCCGCGCCTTTTCAAGGGGCCTCCTGGATGTTCCCACGGTTCGGCTCAAGACTTCTGGAGATCATGCTTTTAGCATTTCTGGGCCGTCCCTGTGGAACACATTTCCATCTGCAGTCCGGGAGGCGTCCTCGATAGAGGTGTTTAAGTGGAGGTTGAAGGCACACCTATTCGGCTTGGCTTTTAACTGAATAATGAATTTTAACATATTGTTCGGTCCCTGTTTACTGTATTTAGTTTTAAATTGTTTCATATTTTAGTTATTTTAAATTGCATTGACGAAATTTTAGATTGATGTATTGTATGATTGTTTTATAATTCTGTGAGGCACCCAGAGCCTCCGGGAATGGGCACCATACAAATAAAATTTGCCTTGCCTTGCCTTTAGGGAAGGAGAGAACCAGCCGGGTGATCTTCTCCTAGTCTTGATCATCCTAATCAGGGCATGTTTATCTAGCAGTCCCAATTTTAGGCTATGAAAAATGTTAAACGCCTCAGTGATAGAAGGGGCCAGATAGAAATCCTACCATATAATATTGCCAAGGTCAGCCAAAAAGGCAGTCTGGCTGAATTTTTTCAGACATCTTTTTAGTTTAAAGGTGGAAGACGAAGTTAGGAGAGAAGAGCGCCTAATGCAAGCCACAGCACAATGGTCACTTAGGTCATCATGAAAGACCCCTGCATGGGAGATGTTGTGCGGCTTGCTAACAAGCATAAGGTCAAGTCGAGTGCTACGGTCCAACTTTTTCCTGTTGAGTCTGGTAATCTCAGGAATAAAGTACAGTTACGTAAGAACTTACCTTAACAGTAGTTCTTCGAGAGGAGCTCTTGCAGCAGGCTATTACAATCAGGACTACGCCGCAGGCACTAGGACCCTCCGGTGAAACTTCTGCCAGCAATACACAGCAGGGACCGCCCCCGACTCCGCCCGATGTTGGTCAAGGTACAAGAGGGGGCGGACCCAGCTCCACCTCAGTTCTCCTGCCAAGACCCAGAAGAAGGCCGGACAAGAGAAGGAGACGAAGCCTACCACGAAGAGAATCGGAGAAGAAAAACGAAAATGGATCTGCACACCTCGAGGGGGAAGTAGCGCCTGCTGCAAGAGCTCCTCTCGAAGACAGTACAGTTACGTAAGAACTTACCGCGAATAAGTAGATCTTCGAGAGAGGTTCTTGCAGAAGGTAATTACATATAGGACTGACGCCGGCCGGAGGCAGGACCCCACAGAAAAATTTCTAGCTAGCAGTCCCTGGCAGGGACCGCCCCCACGTCAGGTGACCGGCGTCATACAACGTTGGTATAAAGGGGTGGTCCCAGACACCCACCTTCCAGTTCTTTCCCGTCACAGGCCCGGAAGGCCCGGACGAGAGAGAAGCAGATATTTCCCTCAATGGAAAAGGAGCTTGAAAAGCCTAGGGGATGGAGGGATGGAGAGTTATTTACTGCAAGAGCTCTCTCGAAGATCTACTGTTACGTAAGTTCTTACGTAATTGTACTATCTTTACTTCAAGAGGGCTCTTGCAGGTAGGTAATTACATATAGGACTGAATCCCAAGCAGCCTGGAACAAATGAAAAGGCACCGGGAGGAGGAGCTACTCCAATAAGTAGTAAGAAAGCTTGCAAACCTCAAGAAAGGAGGCCCTGCAAGACCGCTAACCCGAAGCCTGCTCTACGGCAAGAGGCAATGTCCAAACTGTAATGTTTAGTAAATGTATGGACAGAAGTCCCAAGTGGCAGCAGCACAGATGTCTGCCGCAGACACGTTCTTAAAACAAGCCGCAGAGGCGGCAACTCCATGAGTGCAGTGACCTCTGACTTGACCCGGGAGGGTCTTGTTGTACTTGTCATAACAGAAAGTGATGCAATGGGCCAACCATTTTGATAGGCATTGCTTAGAGACAGCATTGCCTTCTCTTTTGTGAGCGAAAGAGACAAACAACTGATCAGTCTTTCTGAGATCCTTCGTCCTATCGGTGTAGTATCTCGGAATCCTGTGAACATCCATGGTATGAAGCAGATATTCTCCTTGACTGGAGTACTGCGTGAAGAAAGCAGGTAATTCAACAGACTGATTCAAGGTAGATTCCACTACCACCTTCGGAAGAAACTTAGGATTCGTACGAAGAGCTACTCGTTCTTTGTGAAAAATCAAAGAAGGAATTTTGCACATGAGGGCCTGGAGCTCGGAAATTCTGCAGGCAGAAGTAATGGCCACCAAGAAGAGAGTCTTTCACGATAAAACCTTCAAGTCTGCGGAAGCTGCAGGCTCAAAGGGAGGAAGGGTAAGTTTCTCGAGGACGAAGTTTAAATCCCAAGGGGGAGCTGGGGTCCGGACAGGGGGCCTGAGATGAAGGACCCCTCTAAAGAAGGTTTTGGAGACCTCCAGCTGGGCAAAAGCCTTAACAGCGAAAGGGACATGGTAGGCTGAGACAGCCGCCATATGGACTTTTAAAGAGGAGTGACTGAGACCCAGGTCGAAAAGATGAGGCATGTACTCAAGCAGAATGGTAGCAGGACAGGAAAAGGGCTCCACATTCCTGGACGCAACCCATATAGAAAATCTCTTCCATTTCATGGCGTAGGTGGACCTAGTGGAGGGTTTCCTAGCCGCCACCAGAATCTTGGCCATCTTAGGAGAGACGCCAAAACGAGATTGAGCTAGGTCTGCAGGAGCCATGCATGAAGTTGAAGGGACTTGAGTCCCGGATGGACCAGGGTCCCCTGATCCTGGGTCAGCAATCCTGGAGATAAAGGAAGAGGTAGAGGAAGAGGAGGAACCTCTGAGTATTGCTGTAGAAGAGAACCAGATTTGCCTGGGCCAAAAGGAACGTATCAGAATCATTCACCGCTCCTTCTAGAGAGGCTTCTACCGCACATGAGGGACCAGAGGGTGGGGAAAGCATGGAGCCAATTTGTCCTTCCAGCTTAGAGACAGAGCGTTGCTCCAGAAACTCGCTCTGGGCGGCGAGCAAAGACTGGAAGCTTTATGCGTTGAAGGAAGTGAACAGGTCTATCTGAGGAGTCCCCCAAATCTGGAAGATGTTTTTAGAACTTTTTCGTCCATTCCCACTCATGTGGAAATAGCCAACAGCTACTCAGTCTGTCTGCCAGGACGTTGTCGACTCCTGGAACATGAATCGCTGTGAGGTGAAGGTTGTGAAGCGATGCCCAATCCCAAACCCTCATTGCTTCCCTGCACAGGGGGTAGGACCGAGTCCCTCCCTACTTGTTGATGTACCACACTATGCACATGTTGTCCATTTGGACAGCTAGGTGACCGGGAAGGATGTATTGGTGAAGGGCCTGGAAAGCATACAGCACTGCTCAAAGCTCGAGCACGTTGATGTGGAGAACTATCTCCAACTTTGACCATAGGCCCTGGTTGGTAAGGACCCAGATGGGCTCCCAACCTTCGCCTGAAGCATCCGTGGTCAGAGTCTGATCGGGAGGATGAAAAAGGGACCCCAGAATAGGTTCTCGACCATCCACCATTGCAGGTCTTACCATGGCGAGGAGTCAGAACCAGATGATCTAGGTCATCTACCCGCTGATCCCACGGAGATCGGAGAGTCCACTGAGAGATTCTCACATGGAAGCATGCGCCGCGCAGAACCTGCCAGGGATGGCCGCCATAAGCCCCAGTAGACTGAGCACTGACTGCTGGACCCTCCTGTGTCTGGATAGGAGGGAAATTCAGGATTGAGGGAGGCCCTCTGTCCGGGGCAGAAAGGCCTTGCACAATGTTGTGTCGAGAATTGTCCCGATGAACTGGAGCCTCTGTGAAGGATCCAGGTGAGACTTGGAATGGTTGATGGTAATACCCAGGCCAGTAAAACCTGCTGGGTGAGGGAGAGAAAATGCAGGAGTTCCTCCCTGGACGGGGCCACCACGAGCCAGTCGTCCAGGTAAGGAAAAACCTGAGCTCCCAAAGAACACAGGTGGGCCGCTACCACCGCCAGGCATTTGGTAAAGACTCGGGGGGGGGGCCGAGGAAAGACCAAATGGGAGTGCCCGGAATTGATAGTGGACCCCCTTGAACGCAAATCTGAGGTACTTTCAGTGTGAAGGGCGAATGGGGATGTGCAGGTATGCATCCTGCATATCTAGTGCACAAAGCCATTGGCCCGGCCACAGCAGGGGCAAAAGGGATTGAAGGGAGAGCATCCTGAACCTCTTGTATTCCACATACAGGTTCAGAGAGCTGAGATCGAGAATAGGTCTGAGATCTCTGCCTTCTTTGGTACAAGGAAGAAGTGGGAATAGTAACCCGTCCCCATAGAGGTGAGGGGGGACGGGCTCTATAGCCTGTTTCGCAAGGAGCGCCGAGATTTCTTCCCTGACCAAGGGAAGATGGTCCCTTGAGAGCGGAGTTCAGAGGAGGGTGATGTGGAGGTTTCTGTAGACACCCTATGGAGTACCCCTCTGCTATCATCTGAAGCACCCATGAATCCGATGTCATCCTCTCCCAACCCGAGAAGGTGGAAGGAGAACCTCCCTCCTACCGGTTCCTCCAGGGCGCCCGGAGGTGGTGGGAGAGGGAAGGAAACAGGTGGTGTGAGGCAGCACCGCAGCTGGGGCACCCATTGCTTTTTAGGGCGGCAGGGGCCTGGCAGCTGTGGGGCCCGACGTCTAGTGGCCCACCTTCCCTGAGGTTTCGCTTGAGGCCGGCTGCCTCATGGGAAGGACGCTGCTGTGGAGGATGGGGACGGTACAATGAATCAACGGATTTAAGGGCCATCCCTCTCCTGCAAATCTGTGATGATGTCCTTGACATCACCACTAAAAGCACAGAACCCCTGAAAGGTGCTTCTTGGGTTGCTGACTGCACCTCTGGGACCTAAACCTGACACATCGAGTTACGTATTATCAAGACTTACGGCGAACGCAGAGTCTGGCTCTCGCGTGTGTCCACTGCGTCAGAGGGTCATCCTCAGAATGTGTGACGACTGGCCGAACGAGCAGAACGGACCAGGTCGGCCAACCTGTTTGACTTGGGAGTCAGGCAAAGAGTCAATCTTGATTCCCGCCTGTAAGGCAGCCTTCTAGTAATCCCCATATGTGCTACATAGTTCAGGGCCCTAATTCCTATGTGGAAGAAGCGTAGATCTTCCTTTCTCTTCATACTGATCCAGAAGGCTAGATTCTTATCCGGGGAGAAGAGCAATGCAGGTGCTGACGCGCGAGAGCGCCAATCAGCAACCGAAGTCTGCATCGGGGTGAGAGTCAAAAGTTCATACCCTCCTGAGCCTGGTATAGCCTGTTCGACTTCCTGGAAGTGGGGCGTGCGCAGCTTTGGAAGGAATAGGTTCATCTGAGAGTCCCAAATCTGAAGATGTTTTTAGAACTTTTCGTCCACCCACTATGGAAGAGCCAACTAGTACTAGTCTGTCTGCCAGGACGTTGTCGACTCCTGAACATGAATCGCTGTGAGGAAGGTTGTAGTTTCTGCCCAATCCTAAACCTCATTGTTTCCCCTTGCACAGCGGTAGGACCGGTCCCTCCTACTTGTTGATGTGCCACACTATGCACATGTTGTCCATTGACAGCTAGGTGACCGGAAGGATGGCGGTGAAGGCCTGAAAGTAAGCAGCACTGCTCAAAGCCCGAGCACGCTGATGGAGAACTATTCCACTTTGACTATAGGCTTGGTCTGGAGGACCTTGATGGGCTCTAACCTCTTCGAAGCATCCGTGGTCAGAGTCTGATCGGGGAGATGAAAAAGGACCTCTGAATAGGTCTTCAACTATCCACTATTGCAGGTCTCTACCATCGGCGCGGATGAAACCAGATGATCTGGTCATCTACCGCTGATCCCACTGAGATCGGAGAGTCCACTGAGAGATTCTCACGGGAAGCATGCGCTAGTAGAACTGCTGTCGGGATGGCCGCTATAAGCCCCAGACTGAGCAGACCGCCTGGACCTCCTGTGTTGGATAGAGGGAAATCTGTGATTGAGGGAGGCCTCTGTCCGGGGCAGAAAGGTCTTGCAATGTTGTGTCGAGAATTGTCCGGCGAACTGGCCTCTGAAGATCCAGGTGAGATGGAATGGTTGATGGTAATACCTGTCCTAAAACTGCTGGGTGAGGGAGAGAAATGTAGAGTTCTGGACGGGCCACCACGAGTCAGTCATTCAGGTAAGGAAAACCTGAGCCCTGAAGAATACAGGTGGCTGCTACCACTGCCAGGCATTTGGTAAAGACTAAATGAGGAAAGACCAAATGGGTGCCCGGAATTGATAGTGGACCCTGAACGTAAATCTGAGGTATTTAGTGAAGGGCTAATGGGGGTGCAGGCATGCACCTGCATCTAGTGCACAGCATTGGGTCTGCCAGGGCAAAAGGATTGAAGGAGCATCCTGAACTCTTATTCTACATACAGGTTCAGAGCTGAGATCGAATAGGTCTGAGATCTCCCGCCTGGTACAAGGAAGAAGTGGAATAGTAACTCGTCTCATAGAGGTGAGGCGGCTCTATAGCCTGTTGCCGGGTGCGCCGAGATTTTTTCCTGACCAAGGGAAGATGGTCCGAGGCTGGAGTTCAGAGGAGGTGATGTGGAGGTTTTGTAGACACCCTATGGAGGTACTCTCTGCTATCATCTGAAGCACCCATGAACTGGTGTCGTCCTCCCAACCGGTAGGTGAAGGAGAACCTCCTCTCACCGTCCCTCCAGGGCGCCGGAGGTGGTGGAGAGGGAGGGAAACAGTGGTGAGCACCGCAGCTGGGGCATTCATTGCTTTTAGCGGTAGGCCTGGCAGCTGTGGGGTCGATGCTAGTGGCCCATCTTCCTGAGGTTCGTTTGAGGTCGGCTGGCTCATGGGACGGGTGGTGGAGGATGTACTGTACAATGAATCAACGGACGGGGCCATCCCTCTCCTGCAAATCTGTGATGATGTCCTGACGACCACTAAAAGCACAGAACCCCTTGAAAGGTGCTTCTGGGTTGCTGACTGCACCTGGACTAAACCTGACACACGAGTTATGTATTATCAAGACTTACGGCACGAGTCTGGCCTGTGTGTCCACTTCGTCAGGGTCATCCTCTGCATTGTGACGACTGGCCGAACGGCAGAACGGACCAGGCCGCCAACCTGTCTTGACTTGGGAGTCAGGCAAAGAGTCAATCTTGGATTCCGCCTGGTGGGTGCGCAGCCTCTAGTAATCCCATATGTGCTATATAGTTCAGGGCCCTAATTCCTATGTGGAAGAAGCTTGGATCTTCCTTTCATACTGATCCAGAAGGCTAGACTCTTATCCGGGGAGAAGAGCTATGGCTTGGTGCTGACTGGCTGAGCGCGCTTAATCTGCAACCGAGTCTGCATCGGGGTGAGAGTCAAAAGCTCATACCCTCCTGAGCCTGGTATAGCCTGTCTGACTTCCTGGGAAGTGGCTAGTTTACGGTTGCTTCCAAACAGTGGAAACAAGGTATGGAGTTTGATCCAGGGTGGCACTAAGGTAGTCGTGAATGGGTAAGTCCAGATGTTCACGAGTTTTACCCGCTGAGGATCCGGTTCTAAGGAATGCCCACTGATGGACTTCCTGGATCTTCCTGAGCAATCTGCGAAGGTGAAGGATCTCCGGAGGAGACTTCGAGGAGTCTCAGCCGGGCTTGACAGAGAGCGGACTTGCTCATTTTCTTTCGGAACTCCATCGAAGCCTCCGAGTGAGCCAGAGAGAGAAGGGGAAAGAGTCTGAAGCAGAGTAAGACTCTCAACCTGCTCAGGGATGAGGAACGGGTCTGGTGCAGGATCCCAGAACGCTGCGTCCTGACCCCTCTCTGGATCCTGAGGGCAAAGCCCGGAATCCTGGAGGTGAGAGGGAGTTTGCCGTCTGGGGCGACGGGAGCTGGGGTGGCCATGTGCCGAAGATGGTTTCCCAACTCCTTGGTGAGTTGAGCCTGGCTCAGCCCACCAAGAGGCAAGAGTCTTCTTGAAGATCCACCGCGCCTAGGGGGCGTGGAGGAGGAGGAGGGGAGAAGATATGGGAAATCAGAGGGGAGAGTATCCGGTAGCCCGGGGGATATAGCGGGCTGGGATTCGGGCGGCTGGAAGGAGTCGGCGCCAGGTACCGCGCGCAGGATACCGCGGACCTGGAAAAAACGGGTTCGGAGTTAGACGTAGATACCCAGGCACTGGAGGAGTTGCCGGAGCAGACGGCCCAGCCGGGTACTCCACGGGCGGATTAGCCGGGATAGACCTGTGGGTGAGGGCCTGCTGGAGAGGAATATCTCTGCGGCGCCGGAGGGGCCGTGTCAGGGCCGGCGCTGGGAGTCTGGCGCCGGGCCGCGCCAGGGAGCCGATATCAGATCTGGTTTTTCAAGAAGAGGATCGACGGTAGCCTGTATTCCCGAGTCTCGTCTGGGATGGAGAAATGCCCGGGTCGGCAGGGGGGGATTGGGGTTCCCTGACAGCAGCGGCCGGTGAGGAGCCTGGTACTGACAGACGGCAGGGTTCGCCGTAGGCCCGGCCCGTGCGACGTCAAGGAGCAGACGCGGTGGCTTAGGGGAGAGTCCCAGCGGACGCCAGAGGAGCAGACGCCTGACTTCAGGGTCCTCGCCGGAGACGGCCGAGGATGAGAGGAGGCCCAGTCCGGCGGGACACTGCCACGCGCCACCTCGGCGGGTTTGATATCTTAGCGGCCTTCTCCCGCATACGCCGGAGGAGCCGACGTCCGGGTTAAGGGAGGTGCTCAGGTCAGGTAGTGGCCGGTCTGGCGGCGCGTACTGGGGATGGGGCCTTTGCCCGGGAGGCGCCCAGCAGGCTTTGAACGCAATCCCGACGGGCGGGCTTTACGCCTCCTAAAGCCTTGGAGGCTGCCGCCGGGCGATCCCTGAGGGATGCGTTTTAGCCTGACTCCAGCCGGAGTCGCGAAGAGGAGAGGCCTCCCGTGCCTTTTGTCCTGCTTCATGCCCTTCAGGGAGGTCGACGCCTGCCAAAGTTTCTTCAACTCCTTCCATCGCGGACATCTTCTTTAAGGAGATGGGCTTCGGGGACTGCTGAGCGCCGCCTCGCGGTGGCCGCGGCTAAACAAAGGCAGTGTGGATACTGTTAACCACGTGGTCAGGCCCAAGCGAGAAGGCAGAGGGAGTATCCGGCCTCTGTGAGGCAGTTGCGCCACTGTGTCGCATTTATTCTTTGAAGGGGACAATATAAACCAACGCTCACCTGATTTGGCGAAGAATTAATAATACTGAAAACTGGAAAACCGACGGAGTAACAGGACTGAGCGATAAGAACTTAATCTGTGAGGCTGCATTTGAGCTGGACGGGCAGGAAAGAACTGAAGGTGGGTATTAAGGACCGCCCTTTATACCGACATCGTGATGACGCCGTCACCTGACGTGCGGCCCCGCCAGGGACTGCTAGCTGAAATTCTTCTGTGGGTCCTGCCGCTGCCAGCGTCAGTCCTAGTATGTAATTACCTCACTGCAAGAGCACTCTCGGCGTAAGATCTATTGTTCCGGTAAAGTTCCTTACGTAACTGTACCATCTTACTCGACTGGGAGCTCTTGCAGGCTATTACAACCAGGACCGAGTCCCAAGCAGTTCCACACAACAAGAAGGCAGACGACCCCGGGAGGTGGAATATGCTGACTTCAGAGGCCTTAGGACAAAAGCCCTTGTATTACGGCTAGGCCAAAGCCAGCTCGGCGTCTGGAGACGATATTCAAGCTGTAATGCTTGACGAAGGTGTGCACCGAGTTCCAGGTTGCGGCTGCACAAATGTCCTTTACGGTGACATTTCGCAGGGCGGCGAAAGAAGCTGACACTCCTCTGGTGGAGTGACCCCTAACCGGGCCCGGCAGGGGTTTATTGTGTTTCTCGTAACAAAATGAGCTACAGCGAACTATCCATTTAGAGATAGTCTGCTTGGACACCGGTTGACCCAAGCAATGTGGTGAAAAAGCCACAAAGAGTTGCTCCGATTTACAGTGCTGAGCCGTCCTTTTGAGGTAATACCTCAAAGTCCTGTGGACATCCAATGTGTGGAGGAGAGCCTCCCCTCTATTGGAAGGGGAAGGAAAATAAACAGGAAGGTCAACCGACTGGTTGAGGGTCAATTATGAGACCACTTTCGGAAGAAACTTAGGATTCGTTCTGAGGGAAACCAAATAGGGCTCTTTACACATCAAGAGCCTGAAGCTCGTAAACCCTTCGAGCTGAAGTAACAACAACCAAAAAACAAACCTTCCAAGAAAGGTAACACAGCTCACAATCCGCTGCTGGTTCAAAAGGAGGGAGGTTGAGTTTCTCCAACACAAAAAGGAGGTCCCAGGGTGGGACAGGGTCCCGAATGGGAGGTCTCATATGCAGAATTCCCCTAAGAAAGGTGCGGGCTACATCCAGTTGTGCTAATGCTCTATCTCCCACTAGAGCATGATAGGCGGAGACTGCCCAGATGTGCACCTTGATAGAGGAGTAACTGAGACCCTTATTGTACAAAGAGAGGAGATACTGTAAAGCTGAGTTCACAGGGCAGGTGACGGGATCCAAACGCTGCAGCAATGCCCAAAGACAGAAATGCTTCCACTTCATAGCGTAGGCGGAGCGAGTACAGGGTTTTCTTGCCAACACTAGGACCGCTGCCACTTCCGGGGAAACCTCGTATCTATGTTGAGCTACGTCTGAAGGAGCCAAGCATGTAGGTGTAAGAATCGAAGATTCGGATGGACCAGCGACCCTTGGTCCTGGGACAGCAACTGCGAGCATATGGGCAGTGGAATTGGAGCTTCCATTGATAACCGCTGCAGTAGTGGGAACCAAATCTGCCGAGGCCATTTGGGGGCCACTAGGATCATCCGGGCCCCTTCTGCCTGTAACTTGAGCAGCACCCTCTGAATGTGAGGGAAGGGCAGAAAGGCATAGAGAAACCTCCCTGCCCAGCAAAGGGATAACACGTCTGGCCAGAAAACTCCAGGTGCGTGCTCTCACGAGCAGAATGTTGGCAGTTTGGCATTGCGTGGTGACACAAAGAGGTCCAGCTCTGGAAGACCCCACCTGTCGAAGAGTTGGTCCGCCATGGACTGCAGCAGCTCCCACTTGTGCGCTCTGGAACGCGACCTGCTGAGGCTGTCGGCGAGATCATTTAGGATGCCTGGAACGTGCACTGCGGACAGCAGGATGCCCCGCTCCAGCGCCCAGTACCAGACTCTCGTCGCCTCCCTGCAAAGAGGATACGAATGAGTGCCCCCTTGCTTGTTGATGTAAAAGACGTCCGCCATGTTGTCTGACTGAACTAGAAGAGAGCCTGGCACCAGGTCCTCTTGAAAAGCCTGTAGGGCGTAGAGGACCGCTCGCATTTCCAGCACATTGATGTGAAAGGACTGCTCCTCGGGTGACAAAACCCCTTGCGTTCGACGTGCACCCAGGTGAGCCCCCCACCCCAGGTCTGAGGCATCTGTTGTCAGAGTCTGACCTGGTGGCTCTGGACGAAAGCTGACCCCTTTCTCTAGATTGCTGGGGTCCATCCACCAAAGCAGAGTTCTCCTGACTGGCTCTGAGATCTTGACCGGGGAGTCTAGATCGTCGTGGCTCTTTTCCCACTGCACCCTGAGCATCCTTGTGGGACTCTCATGTGGAGGCGGGCCAAGGGAGGGACAGGAATGGCCGCCGCCAAGTGCCCCAGTAAACTGAGGAAGTTCCGAGCCGGAACTTGGGGAGTTATGAAGATCCGTTCTGCCATCTCTCGCAAGCGAACTCCCCTGTCCTGGGGAAGGAAGGCCATGCCCTGGACGGAATCCAGGATCGCGCCTATGAAGGCGAGCTTTTGGCTGGGCTCCGGGGATGATTTTCAAGTTCAGGGTGATCCGCAGCTCTTGGAACAGAGTATAAGTGTCTTCAGAGCTCGTAAAGGCTTACTCACGGGATGTAGCAGCCAATCATCTAAGGTAGGGGAATAAGAGCAGTGCCCCATACGCCTTGAGCCCAAACCACCGCTAGGCATTTGGTGAAGACTCGTGGAGCGGAAGAGAGGCTAAACGGAAGCACTCGAAACTGAAAGTGCTCCCCTTGGAAGTGGAACCTCAGAAACTTCCTGTGGGGAGGATAGACCCAGATATGCATATATGCATCTTGCATGTCGAGAGAACACAGCCAGTGCCCTGGTGCAGCAAGGGAAGGAGTCCTTGAAGAGTCACTATCCTGAACCTTTTGTACTCGATAAAGAGGTTTAGAGGACTGAGGTCCAGAATGGGACGAAGGTCCTGAGTCTTTTTTGGGACCAAACAGAAGTGGGAATAGAACCCCTGCCCTTGCTGATGCAAGGGGACCCTCTCTATAGCTCTCTTCTGCAAGAGGGTCTGTATCTCTCCTTCTATTAGTGGGATGTGAGAAGGAGGATAATGAGAGAGCTTTGTTGGAGTATGTGGTGGAAACTCTGTGAACTCCAACGTGTGTTCTCTCCTGATGATATCCAAGACCCACTGGTCTGCGGTGATTGACTTTCACCCTTCGAAATGAAGGGAGAAGCGGCCCCCAACTGGCTCCCTTGGATCTTCCCACGGAAGGGGGCGGAAGGGAGTCATTGAGCAGAGCCGGGAGTGGGGAGAGAGGCCTGAGAGGACTTGGGCCCACGGGCAGGAGGTCCACCAGATTGCTGGTTTCCAGATCTCCTGTGAATACCTCCTCTCTACCCCTGTTGGTTGCCACGGGCTGGACCTAGACTGCCTGAGGACTTACGAAAAGGTTGTCTACGGTGCTGTCGTCGCTGGTCGCCACGGTACATCTGGCGGACCGACCAGATGGATTTGGCCGACTCCTGGAGGCGGGAGATCAAGGCCTCCGTCTCCTGCC
This sequence comes from Neoceratodus forsteri, assembly GCA_016271365.2. Classification (NCBI taxonomy): domain Eukaryota; kingdom Metazoa; phylum Chordata; order Ceratodontiformes; family Ceratodontidae; genus Neoceratodus; species Neoceratodus forsteri. The sequence continues at coordinate 444,777,692 of JADMNL010000023.1, forward strand.
CAAACAGCATGGTACCCTGGAAGGGCAGATCCTTGATACCGGCCTGCAGATCCTGGTGAAAGCCTGAGACTTTCAACCAGGCATGGCACCGGAGGCACACCCTGGAAGCAGCTGCCATGTCTGCAGTATCATACGGGGCCCTCAGTACATGGGAGCCTACGTCTGAGCCCGACTGGAGGAGGGCCAGGAGCTCTGCCTTTTGGTCAGAGTCTGGCATGGTCTTCGTCAGCTCTAGTCCCCTTTCCCACATCGCATTCTAGTACTGTACCATATGCATTAGGAAATTGAGGGAACGGATGGAACAGGTGAAGGCAGCATATACTTTCTTTCCCACCTGGTCCAGGTAGCGAGACTCCGGGTCGGGAGGCTGGGAGCTGAGGTGCTTCGGTTGCCAAGACTTGTCAAGGGGAGCCGTGATAACCGAAGAATCGGCCAGAGGGTGTCGCGCTAGAAAGGGTTCTGCCCTCGGGGCCTTATACAGCCTGTCCAACTTTTTTGGAACTGCCGGGATTGAGGCCGGATGCATCCAGGTGGTTCTGGTGAGGTCCTGGAATGTATCGACTAAAGGAGGGATAACCAGAGGCTTTGGCTCTTTTTGCCTCAGGTACTTGGCCAATCTCTGGCGTTCCAGATCCAGGTCCTCCGTGTCCCACTCGTTGGAGGCCTGGATGTGCCTCATGACGTCCATAAAAGTAGGATCGTCCGGAGGCGAGCGAGGCTGGTCTTTCTCTCCCGGGGAGCGCTTGAGGCTGAGAGAGGAAGAAGAGGTAGACGTTGGTGAGGAGGATCGACTATCCTACTTGGAGTAGTCCGACCCCGTCCTATGACCATACCTTCGCTGACGTTGGTAGCTAGGGGACCGATGTCGGTCCGAAGACAGACTCCAGTCCCTGGACCGGCGACGGAGCAATGACCGATGTCGGTCAGAGGACCGACATCAGGAGCATTCTCGCTTGGAGTGAGAAGGGCTCCTGGAGCATGACCTAGAGCGAAGTCGGTGGTCCTGAGACCCTGTGCAGGAACGAGCTCTGGAGGGAGGTGAAGGCTGGTGCTCTGGTGACTTCCTCGAGGAAGACTCACCTCCCGGCTGTGGTTTTTCTGCACGGTCCAGTACCGGTGTTTGGGCTGGCAATGGGGAGGACCGCTTGTGGACCTGCCCCCACCAAAAGGAGAAAAGATCCTTGAGCTCATCCTTGGTGAATATTTCAGCTGCTCGTTTCGGGAAGGAAGTCTCCGGAACGTCGGGACGCGAAGGAGAGCTCCTGAGGGCCGGGGACTTGGGCGACGAGATGTCGGTTCCTCCGCGACCGTCCCCACGTCCTTCGCCCGGCGTTGGTGTAGGGACCGATGACGGGGTGACGCCAGGGGGCTCCGGAGAGTCCTTGGTCTCCGGAGGCGCACCTTTAGCAGGCGGCGTCGGTGCCTTAGCAGGTGGGGCCGAAGCAGGCATCTCTAAAGGCTTAGCGATTACCCTTAGCGGGGTCACCCTGAGCTTGGCCGGCTTCTCCCCCCACGGGCCGGACTTAGCCGGAGTAGTCTTCGGGAGCTCTCCAGAACTCGAGGGGTGGGCCTTTTTAGGAGATGGCCATGAGTGCGAACGCGACCATGACCGAGACCGGTGACGGGACAGACTATGGTCCTTGCTATGGCGCTTTTTCCTCCCTCCGCTTCCCCTCCGAGGAGTGCAGATCCATCTTCTGCTCCAGCAGGTAGGCTTTAAGGGCCTTCAGGCAGCAGATGCTGGTCCGGTTGGTAAAGGCCTGGCAATCTGCACAGTTGGCAGTGTCTTTGTCCGGGCCTAGACAAAAAACGCACCGCTGATGGCCATCCTTCACTGGGATCTGCCTCCCACACTCACACTTGTTTAAGTGTTCGGGAGATACCGACGCCCGAGAAGACATCCATCGATCTTGGCCGGGAAACGGCTGATGTCGGACTCAGTAAACGGAGCTGAGAGCGAGGAAAACAACGCTCTAAAGGTGGAAAAGCAACCAGCAGACTGATGTCGGGTACCTGAGGACGAGAAAACCCATCGAAAACAAAGAATAATGTTGAGTGTAGATCAAATCCATGAGGTTCTTTAGCTGCAACTGCAAGCAGAAGCTGATCCTTCGACTTCACGTGCAGGACGCGACGGGAAAGAACTGAGGTGGAGCTGGGTCCGCCCCCTCTTGTACCCTGACCGACGTCGGGGCAGGGCCTGCGTCTGGGGTGGTCCCTGCTGTGTATTGCTGGCAGAAGTTTCACCGGAGGGTACTAGTGCCTGCAGCGTAGTCCTGATTGTAATAGCCTGCTGCAAGAGCTCCCACTCAAAGTAAGATCCTGTGTTAGCCCATGCATGCCACAGAACTCCTTGAGTTTCCTGGAACTCTCATCCTCCCCGTTAAGGTTGAAATCTCCCATTATTATGCATTCAGAATTCGCCCATTCTTGTAGGCCATGAAGGTGAAGTAATATGCAGAGCCCAGCAGAGGGCGGTCTGTAGCACACAGTTATTAAGAAGACCACTTCAGGTGATGGTGATAATTTTAGTCAAGACATTCAAATTCTTTTGGAATGGAGTTTCAATCAATAACTGTAACTATAAATTTGCTCTTAATGTAAATAGCAACCCCCCCACCCCTGGCAGATCTGTCTCACCGAAAAATACTATATCCAGGAAAATTAATTGTTTTATCTGAAGTGGCTGACATAAGCCAAGTCTCCAAGATCATGAAGATGTCTGGTGACGCATGTAGTGTCCATGCTTGGATCATGTCAAGTTTCTTAAGTAAACTGCAGACATTCAAGTGCAGAAAGCTGATGCCCTTATGTGCAAGAGGTCTGAAGGGGCATTTAGGGCACAGGGTGAGCCAGGGTTTAGGTCAACTTTCAAGTACTTGAAAGGAATAAATAAGGGACAAAGGGATAAATAAGGAGAGTCTCTTTAAGCTGAGTGGCAACCATAACACGAGGGGACACGGTCTTAAGCTGGAGGGTGGGAGGTTTAGGAGGGAAGTAAGGAAGCACTTCTTCACGGAGAGGGTGGTCGACACTTGGAATGTGCTTCCAGAAGAGGTAATCTCATTGAAGACAGTGGGCAGCTTTATGAGAGGCTGGGACAGGTATGGGGAGGGTAAGGGTCGCAGGGAGGATGGGAGGAGTGGGGAGAGGGGGCAGGGACAGTAGCTCAAGCTGTGGACCCTGCAACATGAGCAAACTTGATAGACCAAATGGCCTCCTTCTGCTGGCTTTTTCGTATGTTCGTATCGAATGAAGATTGTGTATGGTTCTAGATCATGATCCAGAACTTGCTTCCAGAGTCTCATTGATTCCCCCCTTATAGGGAAAGTATGAATGCCCCGACTTAATGAAACTGTCCATCTGCATTCACAGAGGATCTAAGGACATCTGTAGTCAGAATCTAGAGGGGGCATAAGGGAGATCCCCCGCTCACCAGAGTGCTAGTCTCTTTGCCACTGCAGCACCTTGTAGACAAAAAAATACAGGAGAACGCTCTGTTCTAGAGCATCAAAATGTTGAGATCTCTAGTCTCATAAGGATAATTGAAGACTTGTTAGATAAAGTCTGGCCCTGGGTATCAAGAAAGTGGCCACAATGAGAAGGCCCAAAGACCTTGGGCATATTCTAGCCATGACGTACAGACTGGTATGGGATCACGTAGGCCCTATCAGATGGTTAGCAAACCCCCGATATAGGTAGGCTGGGTCTAAAGCAATGTCCCAGACTGCCGCAATATACCACAGATACTGGAAGAGGTCAAACAGACCTGGGGTATATTGACTGCAAGGCATAGAACAAGGAACATTTATATGACGCATGCTAACATGTGTAAAAGCTGCACCTTGAAGTGATTTTATAGGAACAGGCATCCAGGCAAGGAAGGACTTAAAGGTCGTCCTTGCGTAGGTTGCTACAAACACTGTCAAGCATTCAGTGAAAACATTCCAGTGGGAATACCCTCGACTGACGATATTCTCATTGAGAACAAGGATTGTGGTATGAAGGCTCACCTCCTACATACCCAGGGAAGGAAGCCAAACCATTACCTGCAGCCGTGGAAGCAGGGCTCACAAGTGAAGTATTGTGGGCTTTCTGTGCTCGGTAAGAAAGGTCCATGATCTGAGATCTGAAGTAGGCTTTGGATCTCTTGTTTATTTTGGGACTAGGAGGTGTCACAAAGAGTGAACCCTATCTGCCTGTTTTCCTAGGGAACAGGTCTGTAAAGCTTTGTAACAAGGTATGAAATTTCTCCTAGAAACCTTGTGAGATGTTCTGGAGGGTCTTGAAGGAAATTAGGTGGACAGCCTGGAGGTAGCTGGAAAGTATCCAGAGCATGTCCCTGGTGCTTATTGCTAGGGTCCAGGTTTCTGGTATCACTACCCCACCTGTATCAGGAGGTAAGAGTGACACCCCAGCAACCACCCTTGTGAACAATGGTGCTGGAGTTTGCAATAGTGAGCTAGGAAGAGCTACATACTGCTGCTGTTGTCCCCTTCCATGCTTAGGGTCTTATGAGGTGGACACCTGGGTGTCTCATGGGGTAGGCAGGTCTCCTGCTGCTTTTCCTTTAGAATGCTGTTTGAAAGTGTAACAGTATTGAACACTGGCCATACAAACGAACACCCTCAGTCTACTCCTCAACTGGGTAAGATATAGGGAAGAAAAGGTGTCCAGGCTCGGTCTGAGGTCTACAAGTTAAGAGGATGTTCTTTGATTGCAGCCTCTCCCACTTTATACCTTTTGTGAGTGCATGGAGAATGGACTTTCACATATCATTAATGAAGCCAGCAACCCTGAACCAGGCATATGTCCCAAAGTTACCTTTCAGATAGATCTCAGTCGGTATGTGTAGAACCTTCCACCTCCCCCACCCTCCCAGCCACTACCGGTGTACCCCAGGGCTCCATCCTGGGCCCGCTCTTACTCTCCCTGTTTATAAACTCTCTCCCCTCTGTCTCACTTGTGATGCCCTATTTACACAGGTAACCTTGTCCTCTTCACTAGTGACAAGACTCTTGAGAATATATCCAGGGCTTTATCCACTAACTGCTCTGTGGTACACACCTGGTTCCACTCATATCGCCTTATTGATAATGCTAAAAAAACTAAATCCATACTATTTGGATCTAAACCCTTCCTATCTAAGGTCGCCAAGGCTGGGTCCACCCTCTCAGCAGTCTCACCAGACAACACTGTACTTGAAAATGTACTAACTTTCAAATACCTAGGAGGTATCCTGGACCCTTCCCTCTCCTTTTCCAGTCATATCTCCTCTGTTATTCGCCATATTACTCAGAAACTTGGTGCGGCTTATCAGATAAAGTCACTCCTGACCAGGGAAGCCCGTTTAGCCATTACCCAAGGCAACCTGCTACCCCTGATTGACTACTGCTCCCCTATTTACTCACACACATCCTCAGCCTTGCATGTGCACCTCTACTCCACATACATCATATGTCATTTCACTCTCCTAGTACCATATTCCACTCACCACTGCCACTTCTACCAGACTCTTGGCTGGTCCCACTACACTGCAGATTTGATTACGGGCTTGGCTGCCTCCTGGACAGCGCCATCAGGCATGGTAAAGCCTCCCCTTATATGCCTCTCCTCAAGACCAGAACTCCCTTGAGGTGCCTGCATGCATCCTCAGCCCACCGCCCATGGATATCCTGAAAGTCTCCTTGGCTATGGGTAGCAGAGTGTCATCTGTAGCTGCTCCCACTCTGTGGAACAGAATCCCTATGCCCATCTGCTCTCTGGACTCCCATGCCACTTTCAACATACATCTCAAATCTCGGCTGCTTGATGAGGCCACATGCCACTGCTAGCGTGGATAACCCTCCCCCCTTCCTTTCTGACTTTTCCCTCTTAGGCTGCATTGGCCTCCCCTGCCCTCTCATTTCTTTGGACTCCTGTCTTACATTCCTCACTGCCTGCTTCTTGGGCTCTCCTACTTGGCTATCATCTTGCATGTTTTGTTTGTTTTACATCATGCATTAATTTGTACTGGACACTTATCCTTAGTAAATAAGTGTATAATAAATTTTGCTTATCATGATGTACTGATTTTTTTTTTTCAGTCTTTCATTAATTTTACTTTTCTACATCATTTTCTTTGTTCACCAATGATGCCGGTATATCCACAAGGCTTGTACTCATTGTATAACTTCTCACTACCTCTGTAACTGCCACTGTGTGGCCCGGGGTCATGCCTGAAAACGGTTCCCTGTATCAGTGCACTTACCCAGTTACCAAAGACTTAAATAAATAAATGTCCTGACACATGAGGTGGAGGTAGTCACCCTGGCAGCATTTAAGGTGCCACAGACCCTACGTAGGGGTATTTGCCTACATATGCTACAGCTGTGGAATCCGTAAGGAGACCCTGCTTAGGCGCAACTGCTAGGGGTTAGCTTAATCAGCTGCATTAGTGTCCAGAAGGCATGCTGGCATGTGTTTTACAATCCTCAGGCCCAGATATGTCTGAGGTAAATGTTCTTTTGCCCTGGACTTCCTAGGTTCAATATCAGGCTTCACCCTGTGGCAGCTCTTATGGCCACAAGGGCAGCTGCCCAAGAGCTCAAACCTGCCCTTCTAAGTGTGGCAGTAATCTTGTTACGCCTATAGCAAACAATAAAGGTGGCATCCTCCCAGGTAGGGATGGATAATGATGGAAGGGAGGTCAGACCTTGGTAATGGCATGTCCCTGTGAAGTAATCCCTTTTGTAGCTAGTCAACTGCTGCATTATAAACATCCAAGATGGGACCGGTGGCCTGGGTGTAATATACTGGGTCCTCTCTCTCTCTCTCTCTCTGTGGGCACAGTGGTATAAAGGGGCTTTGCCAGTCTTCCCCTTGCATGCATCCTGTATGAAGTGACAGCATGGTACCCCTGTGTGCTGTCTACATGGTCAACTGAGTTCAAGTAGGAAACCTGTATGTCTGTCAACACTTGAGAAGAGAGCTGGTACGATGACCTGAGAGACGTTGCTACGAGGTTCTTTTATATATCTAGTCCACATGATACTGGTTACAATAAGGGAGAGGTAAAAGGCATCCAAGCATGTCCATAAGGGGCGAGAGTACCGCCTCAAGGTCAATGGGAGCATGCAGAGATACCACTGTCGATGCTGAAGAATGGGCATGAGTATAGGTCGACAGGGGAGGCAGAGGCACCGTCGTCAAGGAGGCGATATTCTCAGCCAAGGTGAAAGAAATCAACTGGGGAGGCAAAAGGTGCCACTGTCGGCATCGCTTTAGATGTTAACTACCTGGTAGAGGTTGCCACTGGACCCAGACCTCTGTGTCCTGTTTGTTGGTTGGGGTAGTGGGGTTATTGCCACCAAAGTGGGTGACATCTGATTAGAGAGGGTTGTTCCTGAGTGATGAAGCGGTGATCTATAGCATACCTGGGGAAGTCCTCCCCTTCCTTAACCCCGGCACTTGTCTTTTGATACTCTTGCCGTCTGCAGAGGATGGCAGCCTGGTTATCGTGGAAAAAAACACCCCTGAAGGTTCTTTTGAAACTATACAAGTCACTGAAAATATAGTAAAAGTATGTATTTATATTGACAGAAGGAAAAAATGGCAGTAAAAGCAACGTTTCAGCAGCAGTCCGAAAAGCGCTGACTGATGGCAGGAAAAAAACTGAGGAGGGATGGAGCTGCCTGTGTGTTTATATAGGGAGCGGCAACGTAGGACATCACTGTGGGCAGTCCCTAGTGGACTGCTTGCAAAAGTTTCCATGCACTCTTACAGCCTGGCGGCTGTAAGTTCCATAGGTGTGGCCTGCTGAAAGAGATGTCCTCAAAGAAGATCTTTATAATGTTAAAACAATTACCAGAACAGCAAACACCGTTCGCGTCTGCACTGTAGCATGGTGAAACCATTCTACAAACCGTGTTAAAGAACTGTGCTATGAACTTCTTCGGAGCAGGTTCCGAGCAGTTTCAGACCACCATGGTTACCTTAAAATGTTTTAACAGCATTGTAAATGCAAACCGTGCTGTAAAATGGTTTACCACAACCTTCGCCGCCTTCCTTTCCTGAATTTTTGCTATCCAAAAGAAAAGAGGAGCATTTTACTTACATCCCCAACCTAGACATGAGCTCCTGAATCAAACTGTGTTTTTTTTTTTAATCCAGATCAGTTACCATGCCTGTTAGCGAGTATACCTGCATGCACTGCAGTGCCCACGATGCTTTGTGGTATTACCGCAAGCATGCACGGGAACTCAAGCGCGCAACCTTGGTGTCGGATGCTATTGTGGACATACCCACAACCGTTCTCCGAACCAGTACACAAAACGTTTTTTAAAACATTTTAAAAACGAACAGCAGTGTGAACAGGGCCTTAAATATGCTAATGGGTTTTTGCCTATTAAAAAAAAGCTGCACAGCCAGTGTGTAGTCAGTCTGAGCAGAAGAGCGACCGAGAAGGAAGGTGCCCACACCAAGGAGTGTCCTGTCTGAAGAGGCCTGATGCAGAGAGAGCCAACAGAGACAGCTGAATTTAATTACAAGTATAGCATTAGGGGATCACCTGAATCCCAGTGTAGGGTCAGATTGGGTAGTAAGTGGGAACAAGTTAAGAATAGAAAGCCTGTTGCTGCAAGTGCCTGATGATCCTGTATGTCAAGTTTTTCTCACAGAAGAAGAAAAGCTGCAAACCTGAAGAAATCATCACTTCTCCTCACATCATCTTCAACCTGCTGACTCAAAGGGGGCCCTATAACAACACCAAGCTACAGCAGCTTCAACAACAGGATTTCTTCAGCAAATCCAAATGGGTGTGGTATAGTACAAACCTTGCTGATGCAGTCTGGGGACCAGTTTAAAAGCACAGTTACTCTGTTTTACAGAGAACTTACCTAAATATTTCTGATTTAAAGAGATTTTTGTTAAAGTGAAGGCCTGAACCTGAAGGGACTGAAGGGGGATTCTGTGACAACTTTTAATGTACCAGTATCCAACATGTTTTAATGCCACAGCCACTTTTGAATGAGTGTGTAGAAATGTCAACCGATTTCTTAATGATTTAAAGCACAGAGATAAACTACAGTAAAGTACAGTTACGTAAGAACTTACCATAACAGTAGATCTTCGAGAACAGCTCTTGCAGCAGGTTACACCATTAGGACTGAAGCCGGCAGGAGCCAGGACCCCACAGAAATTTTCTAGCTAGCAGTATCCAGAGTGGACCACCCCCGACGTCGGCCCCGCCCCCAACGTCAGGCATCATATAAAAGGGGGTAGTCCCCCAGAATCCCCAGTTCTCCCACCGGAGACTCCCGGCTGCTAGATGACATCAGAAGTGGAGACTGAGGATCCGCCATCAAAAGGTATTCAGAGTGGTGTTAGAAACACCTAATCCAAGAAAACAGATATAGGAACAACTCTACCTCCAGAGGGGATGGTGGAAGGGATACTACCTGCTGCAAGAGCTGTTCTCGAAGATCTACTGTTACGGTAAGTTCTTACGTAACTGTACTATCTTACTTCAAGCAACAGCTCTTGCAGCAGGTTACACCATTAGGACTGATTCCCAAGCAATACTGGAAATCCCTCGCAGGTGGGAGGAGGCTAGGTAGAGATCTTGAGTTGGATCGAAGCCTAGGATAGGAGTCCCTGAAGGACTGCTAGACCCAAACCAGCTCTTCGCCGTGATGCAACATCCAGGCTATAATGCCTGATAAAAGGTGTGCATGGTGCTCCAAGTAGCTGCTGCACAGATGGCTGAAGTGGACACGTTCTTCATGGCTGCAAAGGAGGTAGCCACCCCCCTTGTGGAATGACCCTTATCTGCGCCCGGTAAAGGTTTGTTACGTTTCTGGTAACAGAACGTGATACAATGGATGAGCCACCTGGACAGCGATTGTTTAGAAACCTGAGCTCCCATCATCCTATGGGCGAAGGAGACGAAAAGCTGATCAGAAATACGGTGGTGCCTGGTTCTGGTCAGGTAGTATTTTAGACACCTATGCACATCTGGAGTGTGCAACAGGGCCTCTCCTCTATTAGAGTATTTAGGAAAATACACTGGTAAGTCAATGTCCTGATTAAGGGTGACAGCTGAGACCACCTTAGGTAGAAGCTTTGGATTTGTCCTTAGGGACACCCTGTTCTGGTGAAAAACCAAATAAGGTTCTTTGCACATCAGTGCGTGAAATTCAGAAATCCTTCTGGCCGAAGTAACGGCAACTAAAAATAACATCTTCCATGTTAGCAGACGAAGCTCGCAATCTGCGGCTGGTTCAAAAGGTGGCAGCGTGAGCTGCTCCAGGACAAAGGGTAAATCCCATGGAGGAACAGGATCCTTAATCGGAGGTCGAAGGTGGAGAACTCCTCTCAGGAAGGCTTGTGCTGTGTCCAACTGAGTTATGGGACGTCGACCCATAGGTGTATGATAGGCTGAGATGGCACAAAGGTATACTTTAATAGAGGAGTAGGCCAAGCCTGCCTGGAAGAGAGACAGGAGGTAGTCCAGGACCGACCTTTCTGGACAATCCATCGGGTAAAGTCCTCGAGCTTGAGCCCAGAGGCAAAATCTGCGCCATTTCATGGCATATGTGGCGTGAGTGGCCGGTTTTCTAGCAGTCGCTACAACATCTGCTACCTCTTGCGAGACCCCGTACCACGTGATAGCTATGTTCCTAGGAGCCAGGCGTGCAGGTTCAGAGAGCGAAGGTCCAGATGGACCAAACAGCCTGCCTCCTGGGACAATAAGTGAGAGATGATTAGCAGAGGCACCAGAGGTTCCTGTGACAGCTGGTGTAGCAGAGGTAACCAAAACTGTCTGGGCCAAAAAGGCGCGATAAATATCAGCGTTGCCTGCTCTCTGCGGAGTTTCAAAAGGACCCTCTGGATCAATGGGAAGGGAGGAAATGCGTAGAGAAATCTGCCCGTCCAGGAGAGGGACAATGTGTCTTGCCAGAAAACACCAGGCCCTGGATCTAGCGAGCAGAAATTGGGCAGTTTTGCGTTGGATGGGGACACGAAAAGGTCTAACTCTGGTGTGCCCCATCTGTGAAACAGATCCTCTACTACCTCCTGGAGTAGTTCCCACTCATGGACTCTGGCCTGGGAGCGGCTCAGGCTGTCTGTGATAATGTTGTCCACTCCTGGGACATAAACATCAATGAGGTTTGCACCGTGTTGTAGAATCCAATCCCACACCCTCATGGCCTCCCTGCAAAGTGGGTAGGAATAGGTGCCTCCTTGTTTGTTGAGGTAATACATCACCACGGTATTGTCTGTTTATAACAGGAGAGTACCCGTTGGGATCTCTGACTGGAAGGCCTGCAGGGCATAAAGAACTGCTCTCATTTCCAAAATATTTATGTGGAGATGAGCTTCCTGGGGTGTCCACGAGCCCCGAGACCTGGCCCCGTCGAGGTATGCTCCCCAACCGAACCCTGAGGCGTCAGTGAAGAGAGTCATAATCGGAGACGGCGCAATGAAGGGGACCCCCGCCGACAGGTTCTTTGAATCTAGCCACCATTGCCAATCGCGGATTACGCCATTCGTGATCTGAATTGGAAGCTGCAAATGGTCTTGCTTCTGATCCCATTGAACCCGTAACATCCACTGGGTCACCCGCATGTGGAGACGAGCTAGCGGGACTGTTGCAATGGCCGCAGCCATGTGTCTGAGCAGGCAAAGGACCAGTCTGGCTGGGACTGTCTTCTTTGCCAGGATGTCCCTGATGAGGGATCCGAGGTGTTCTGCTCGGTCCTGGGGCAGAAAAGCTCTCCCCTGGATGGTGTCCAGAACTGCGCCTATGAACTGCAGATTCTGTGACGGAACCAGGTGTAACTTCTCCTGATTGATAATGATGCCCAACATCCCGAACAGGGACGGAGTACAGTGGATTACGGACATCAGAGCCTCCCGAAAGGGTGCCATGAGGAGCCAGTGGTCCAGGTAGGGGAACAAGTATGGCCTTGTCTCCTCAGAGCCGCTGCTACAACTGCCATGCACTTCGTAAACACCCGAGATGCCGATGACAGTCCGAAAGGGAGGGCTTGGAACTGATAATGGCGACCTAGAAGTTCGAAGCGCAAGAACTTCCTGTGCACTCAAGCAATGGGTATGTGCAGGTAGGCATCTTGCATGTCCAAGGACGCTAGAAAGGCGCCCTGCTTGAGTATGGGTATCAAACCAGGAAGGGTCACCATGCGGAAGCATTTGTAAAGGACCGAAGCGTTGAGATCGCTGAGATCCAGTACTGGACGGAGATCCCGTCTGTTTGGGAACCAGAAAGAAGTGGGAATAGTAACCTGAACCTCTCTGGTTCCTCAGTACATGCTCTATAGCTTCCTTTCCCAGAAGCGCGAGCACCTCCTGCTGTATGAGCAGTGCGTGCTGACCCGAATAACGGGAAAGCAGGGGAGGTCTTGACGGTGGGTGGTCAAGGAATTCTATAAAATGACCTCTCTTGACCAGTTGACAGACACCTGAAGCTGCGCCCCCTGGCAGACGAGTCCGCAGAATCATATGCGGCTCTCAACACTTGGGTCCCCACGTCTGACCCTGTGCGGAGGAGGTTCAAGAGCTCCGCCTTCTGCTCGCCATCCGGTAGGTTGTCAACCAGGTCCTGACTCTGTTCCTACAGGGCATTCTGAAACTGAACCATATGAGTCAGATAGTTCAGTGACCTGATGGAGCATGTAGCAGCCGCATACATGTGCCTCCCCAGGGCATCCAACTGCTTGGATTCCTGGTCCGGTGGCTGTGTACTCAGATGTTACGGTTGTTGAGACCGATTATGGGAGGCCGTAATGACCAGGGAATCAGCCAGGGGTTGTGCCAAGTAAGGGTCCTCTGCCGGGGCCCTGTACAGGCGGTCAGCTTTCTTCGGCACCGCGGGGGTGGAGTGCGAACGCTTCCACGCAGCCTTGGTGACGTCTGCAAAGGTGTCCACCAAGGGTGGCACCACCACAGGCTTAGAGTCCTTCTGCCAAAGGTAATGAGCTAGGCGCTGTCTCTCGGGATCGAGATCTTCAGAATCCCATCCCATGTTCTCCTGGATGTGCCTCATGACTTCGGAAAAAGAGGGATCATCCGGAGGTGACCTGGGAAGGTCTCATGGGTCAGGTGATGGGATGCTGATTGGAGAAGGAGACCTGGAGGTATCTGAGGTGTCAGGTCTAGAATCATCCCCCTACGGAGTGGACCATCGACATTTGGGTCGCTTAGGACTGGGAGACCCTGAGGGAGATTTTGAAGGGGGCCTTCTCCGTTCTTTGGATCTTCCCCAAGGAGGTGAAGTAGGTTCCTTGGGGGTCGGTGGTCTTCCTGCTGGCCCCTGCGGTGGAGGAGGGGAAGTAGGAGGTGAAGCAGCAGGAGGAGGTTTTACTGGGATCACATCCTTCTTTATTGTGTCCCACCAAAAGGTGAAGAGATCTTTGACCTCGTGAATATTCATAGCGGACAACGGACCTGGCGTCGGTGGTCTGTCGCCAGTATCGGGCATCGGGTCCAAGGGCATTGCCGGGTTTGGTGAAGGCTCCTGTGGAAGCCCAGCATCCTCACTGTCGCCTGCCTGGTCATCAGGCAACTCCTTCTCCTCCTCTGTAGAGTCCTGGCAACCGGTGTCCACCGGCGACGGGAAGGCAGTCTTCGCTCCGGGAACGCTCCACTGACGCCAGATGCTTAGCCGACATCAGGTCCGGCGGGCGCTAACTGATGAAGGGCCGGTCGCCCGCTTTGGGTCCATCCGTTTTAGGGTCGTCGGGTCCTTAGTCTTCCTGGGAGGGGGATATGGACCCCTAAGAGGCTGGGAGGCCAATCGCGGCGTCAGAGTCCCGGTGTCTCTCTGAGGAAGCTTGAGGTTTTGAAGAGGACTTGGACCAGAGACGGTCTGAAGACTTCGAGGAGGCCTGGGAGGGTGCTGAGGAAGCTGAAGGCCTGGAAGTCTTGATGGGATGCAGAGAAGCCAAAGTACTGCCTGAAGACTTGACCTTTACTGGAGGGGGCTGAGAGCGAGCCCTGGAGGGAGAGCGGTCTGAGCGCGTGCAGCCTGAGCTGGTGTACGAGTCCGAGGCCCAGTTAGGGGATCTGGACCTGGCCTTCTCCCGATGCTTGTCCTGGTGCTTATGGGACTTAGAGGTAGACTCACCTCTGGAGGCAGGGTCTTTGTCCATGCTTTTCAACTTTTCTTCCAAGAGGAACCCCTGAAGTGCCTTCTGGTGGCAGAAACGGGTGCGACTTCTGAACCGCTGGCAAAAGCAGCAGGCCTCGGTGTCGTGTTCCGGGCCTAAGCACCGCAGACAGGATGAATGTAGATCCTTGAAAGGGATCTGTCTGCCGCAGGCACGCTTGGAGGGACGTCCTTCTGAGGAAGGAGTTGGAGATGCCGACATTTAGAGTAAAGCTTTGAAAGTTCTAGGCGTTGTTCACTAGAGTGGGACCATGAGACTGATCTAGGCGAGTCGACAGTTGGAAAAGAACTGGGGATTCTGGGGGACAGCCTCCTTTTATATGATGCCTGACGTCGGGAGCGGGGCAGACGTCAGGGGTGGTCCCCGCTGGATACTGCTAGCTAGAAAATTTCTGTGGGGTCCTGGCGCCTGCTGGCTTCAGTCCTAATGGTGTAACCTGCTGCAAGAGCTGTATCTCGAAGTAAGATCTGTGTAATTGGATACCTGGGTGGGTATCTGGCAGAAGGGGTCAGTGTGGGCTGACTGAGGTACATAAGGTCTAGTAGTCACTGTACACCCTTAAGGTAAGTGATGTGTATGGCACTGGGGTCTGAGGCAAGGCCTAGTGCTGGGTAACAGTATAACTGGATACCATGGAGGACAGCTGGCAGAATGGGTCAGTGTACTTACTGCTCGGAGGTATGGCCCAGTAGTCACTGCATTCCTTAGTTGTAAAGTAAAAAAAGCTTGGGGATCAAGGCCAAGGTGGGCGCTTATCCTGGGACAGTGTGATATCTGGAGGGCTGGCGGGTGGTGAATGCCTGCAGTCTCAAGGGGAGAAATACAAGGAGGTTAGCGGGATGGTGTTGCCCCACTGGAACAAATTAATAAGTGAACAGAACGTATAGATATTTAACGTGTTTTGAATTGTCATTTATTCTGAAACTGAACTGTGCCATTCATGGCTGTTATTTCAGAGTTTTCTTTCACAATTTCAGTAAAATTTCACCTTTTTGCTCAACAATCCAAGTGTCAGTGTCCTTGCTTACAGTGCCTGTGTCTCGCATTCCTGCAGGTCTCCAGGTAAGTCTGATGCAGCATTCCCTACTCTTGGCAGCTCTCAGCTACTCTAGTTTAGGAGGTAAGGTACTGTATTCAGGTAGTATCTAACTGGGAAAGGGTTGTCACAGAGGAAGTGATAGACCACCCATCTCTGCGTGGAATGGTCTCGTGTAGCTACAGGTTACTACAGTAGTGGGTGTGTCATCACAACAGCTATTCACTGAAAATGTTCCTTAAACATGCCTGGCTGCTAATCAATAGTGTAGAGGGCTAACTCAGTTTCCAAAGCTGTCTTATGTCTAGAGTCTGAGGCTCTTCATATAGCAGTGCCTTCTTTGCCAACATGCATAGCTAAAGTGGTTCCCAGTCCCATATTTCTCCCACCCAAGAAGGATGAGGCTGTGCTTACCTGGTGGGTGCATGGGAGGTGGAATGGAAGTAACTGGTGGGGGAGGGCGCAGGAAATGAGGCGGTGGGGTGGTTATTGGTGGAAGAGGGGGGCCCGCAGGTGGTGCAAACTGTTGTGGAGGTTGCGGTAGTGGTGGTGGTGGCTTGTTCACGTGGTCACCAAGAACCTATGCAAGAAAAAAAAAAAAACAGAACATTGTATCAGATGGGAAACTCAGAGAATGCTGAATTAGCTCATATTTGCAGTTACTGATTAAGCTGAATAGCCCCACAGAAAACAGATTAGATTTCAATACATCTGTTAGCTTTTCTTATGGTTTCTGAAGCAGTCGCTGCAACTGCATAACAAAATGGGGGTAAATGCAGTCTCCACTGTGGCCACTGTTAAAGGAATGTTCTAAGATGCTGTGCCAAAAGACAGTGCACTACCACATATAAAACAAAGTGTTAAAACTTCCAAAAGATTTCTATGGAGCATGCCCGTGCAGGGAGGTGAAAGGAATGAACTGGCAGTCTCCTCGAGCCAATTTACAATCCCATCCCTCTCGAAGGGGACAGCATAGAAAATGATGCCTTTGACATCTGAAGCCTCCTGCAGGGTTGAGGTAAGAGAGTATGGATTTTTGTGTGACAGGGTGACCCCTGTCTAAAGTAAAATAGCCCACGTATGAGGTTATCTGGAAACCCCTTTATTTCCCTCTCTGTTCCGTTTAATTTTTTATAAGCTCTCTCTCTCTGGTTTATTTTTCTTCTTTCTCTCTCTCTCTCTCTCCTTATTTTCACTGACAGGCTGGCAACCTAAAGTAACCAATCCCTTTATCCCCCCCCCCATATGTACAAAACATTATCTGGTCAGAAAGGCCAATAGTGAATTATGAGGGAGAGTGGGGAAAACGGCAGGGTTCATTTTGATTACTAGCCCTTTTTGTTGGAAGAACGCTGGTTATAGAGTAAACAGAAACAGCATTTCACTGAAGTACAAATTAATCCATTGAGTCCGTTTTTGTATTATCTAAGGAGTTTATTATATTCCATTCCAAGTAGTGGTGAGACTCCTGAAGGAATAAAGTTGTAAAACCCTCTGGTAGTTCAGCTGAAAGTGTAAAGCATATGTTACACTTTGTGACCCTGCATGTAACGTATTGCGCGTTCTATGCACTTGTATATGGCTACAATGTTCAAGCTAGATATGGCATTAATGGGGAATTAATAATATAGGTAAATGGGTCCGTATAATACAAACGTATCTCCATAGCTGCATGCTCAAACGTCAAGAGGCAGCTAATAAAAGACTTGTGGTCAGGACAGCACGCACTACGCGTTTAGGTAAATGAATATGAAAGTGACTGGAAGGAGACGAAATAGCAACTATAGGGTGTCTGCAGAATAAATGTTTCAGACAGATAGTACACCCCGTAGTTGTCCGCTCCTTAAAAGCCACTTGTCAATGTTGGCCAAATCTAAACGGCTTAAGCACAAAATGCCTCGACAGCTGGATATACCGCAATTGTGCTCCAAAGTAGAAACCTTGACTGGAACAGCATGGTACATAGCTACACAGACACTGTCGGCAGATAAGGGGTCTATGGCCCACAGTCTGCCCATTTAAACTTGTAAGTTCACTTTATGCTTTTCTAGAAGTCTGTTGCCCCTTACCCCTGACCTCCAGAATTCCCTTATGTCTATCCCATGCATTCTTAAATCCTGTGATTGTTTCAGCCCCCACCACTTCCTCTGGCAGGGTGTTCCACTTGTCCATCACCCTTTCTGTGAAGAAATTCTTCCTCACATTTCCTCTGAATTGCCCTCCTTCCAACTTCATCCCATGGCTTCTAGTCCTGGAACATCTTTTTTGCTGGAAAATCATGTCTTCCTGCACCCTGTTCCTTCCTGTAAGGTACTTGTATGTCTCTATTATATCCCTCTCTCCTGCCTCTACTCCAGGGGGTACACATTCAATTCCTTTAGCCTGTCCTCACAGAACTTGTGATGCAATCCCTGTACCATAATATTTTGCTGCCCTCCTCTGAACCTTCTCTACCCTATGTCCTTATGTAGGTAAGGTCTCCAGAACTGTACACTGTACTCCAGGTGGGGCCTCATTAGTGTCTTGTACAGTGGAATTACAGTATGACCTCCCTTTTCCTGCTGGTGATACTCCTACCTATGCATCACAGCATCCTATTTGCTTTACTAGCTGCCTTGTCGCACGGTTTCCCTACCTTGAGGTCATCAGCGAGGATAAACCCAAGGTCCCTTTCCTGCTTGGTGCATGCTATATCCTTACACCCCAACTGATATGTTGTTCCAGGGTTTTTGTGCCCCATATGCATTATCTTGCACTGAATTTCAACTGCCAAACCCTTTACCATTCTTCAAGCTTCTGCAGGTCCCTCCTCATTCTGTCTACACCCTCTGGTGTCTCCACTTTGTTACAGAGCTTCGTGTCATCAGCAAACTTGGAAATTACGCCTTCTAGGTCCTCCGCAATGTTGCTGATGAAGACGTTGAATAGGACTGGTCCCAGCATTGATCCCTGTGGTATCCCACTGATCACTCTTCCTTCTGTGGAGTGACAGCTGTTTACATCACCCTCTGTGTCTTGCCGTCCAGCCAATTACCCACCCACCGCACTACTGTCCTGCCCACTCCCATATTCCCCCGTTTGTTTAATAGCCTTCTGTGTGGCACAGTGTCAAAGGCCTTGCTGAAGTCCAGATAGGCCACATCCACTGTCCTACCCTGAGCCACATCCCTGGTCACCCAGTCGAAAAATTAAATGAGGCTGGTCTGGCATAACCTCCCCTCAGTGAAACAATGCTGTCTTGGGTCCTACAGTCCATTGGCAACCAGATGTTCTACCAATCTCTCCTTCAGTAGTGCTTTCATGATCTTCCCCACTACTGAGGTCAGGCTGACTGGTCTGTAGTATTTCTGGAGCCAAAGTGGGCACCACGGGGTATTTGTGTGTAATTTCCCCGTAGTTGCCTGCTCCAGAGAAGCCACATGCACAAGTGGCGGAACAGAAGTACAACAAACTGTTCGGCCAATGGCTGAAAGGAAAAAGTAAAATGAATGACAAAAGGGCCAAATTGAAAAGTTTACCAACGGCCAAAAATTGCAACTGCTGCAAAGCAGTCTAAGTATTACTTAGTTCCGTTTGAAACACTTCCAGTGCCCATTTGGTACAAAAAGAAGGGAAAACAGATTATTGGGCATAGGAGAACTTGGAATCAGTAGAGGATGTTTTAAATTAAAATACTGTTGAAAAAACAAATACAACCTTCTGACAAAGGATTACTAAGCTGGCAGAAGGGAGAAGAGAAGCACGTCCTTGTTCTCCCGTTCCCCTTGCCAACTCAGATAATCATGAAGAAATTAAACCTGTGTGCTACTACAATACTGAATACAAGTGGAAAATACCTGTGGGAAGCCCCTCTGTATGCTTTATGGGTGTTGCTATAGGACTGGCAGCCCTCAGAATGCAGGTACTGTATATATGGTGATCCAAAGAGTGAGGTCACTCCAAAAAGGGTGGGGCTTAGACTCATTATAGTTTATTTGACATGTATATGAGTATAAAAGGTCTTTCAAGTAAGACAATGATATGAAGTCCATGCCAGATGAACAGCTTAGCAGCCAGACTGTGTATATTTGCTAACAAAATGCTAACACTCCAAAGAATAGATACACTGTACACTGTTATAAGAAAAAAGGGAGGATCACAAGACGGTGGGTAGATATAAACAGCTACCACCAGGGGTGTTAGATAGATAGGTCAGAGTGTTCCTGACCACAGAGTGAGAAGGTGTGCATGATTACACACTGGTCTAAGTAATGCTGAGAGTACGGCTGAGAAAGACAAGAGAAGCTCAGGAATTGGCTGAAGGAAGCTATCGCCTGTTCAGTGGGATGGACTAACACCTTTATTTTCCGTTCTGTAAATACTTTGCTTTCTTATTTTTTCTGAGTTACAAAAATAAAATGACAAACGTGCCTGTGTGTTTTTTATGCACCTGACTTGTAGTCTGCCTATATTTGTTATCCTAAACCCACACACCCTGTTACACAGTGTTATGGCACAATATCTTAGAACACTCCTGTACAGCAGCAGTATATGTTAGTCAACATGTTATTTTTTTCAGCAATAATGTCATTCTGGCAAAAATATCGATATGCCCATTTTTCATTTTATTTTTAAACTAAGATATGGATTTTTAAGTTTTTAAAAGTTCCTCTTCCTGTGCCATGCCCACCACGGCAAATTAAATATCTTGGTGCAGTGCTCTGCTGTTTACTATCAGAAGCACGTGGCAACACCATCCTAACAAATCCACAGTAGGAATCAGGTATGTATATTTAACAGGTAACCATAATGTAAGAGATTTTTCAAAATTGTTAGTGGTGGCAATCTTTAATGACGTGACAGTTACAAAATTAACTATGAAAGCTATTTTAAAAATATCTGAGAAAATTAAAAATACACTGACGAAGTATCTAAGGATGTCAGAAAATACAGTTTTCTGAAACACTGTATGAGGGCTTTTTTTTTTTTTTTTGCCAACTAACAAATACTGCTGCTTTAAAATCAACTACGGCCACCATTATGACCTCTACCACTGGTGGCCAAATGTTTTTTTCTTCAGCGACTCACAGCTCATGTAATGGCTGCATCTCCTTTTGGTCTGTTCTATTAAGGGGGAGACCAGATCAGTGAGGTAAGTATAGGTACAGCTACTAAAAATATTAAAACGAGAAAGGAAATTTTAGACTGAATCCAGAATTAAACGTCCCCTAGACTGCTCTGCCTTGTAAACCATGTTTGTATTTATAGCTAAAACAACAAACATTTAAAGAGCTAATGTTCTGATTATAAATGTTGGAGAGGATAGGTATTTAGTAAGTACTTACCAGCATAACTAAGGGAACAAACATATTCCTTTTAAAAAACAGGGACAGAAAATAAAGAGCTGCTGATGCCTCAAGGAAAACTTTAAAAAAACATAATAATTAGGTACAATTCTGCTTACATTCCATTTTATATATTTCCCCTCCCATAATTTATTACTAAAGAAATGTGTAAAAATACATGATTGTTGTCCCGTAGAGTTTATTTTGAGTTCATTTGCCTCTATACCAAACTCCCTACTTCGTGTCATAATCCTCTGTTGTGACATCACAGTCTGCTGCCAAGCAAGTAACTGTGAGATCACAAGCAGTGCTTTATGACTTCAGGTAGGGAGAAAGCACCAGGACTATATGAACTCTTCAGGAACAAAGATCCTATTTTCATGCAAATTACCTCATTACTAAATAATGGGGAGGAGACATATAGAACTAATGGGAAATACAAGCTGACCTGTATCTAAATATTATGTTTTGTTAAAATTCTCCTGAATGTGTCACCAGCTCTTTAAAGAAACATTGCATTTAGGTAAAATTCAACTTATATTCCACATATTTTCTATGTATTTCTCTTAATCATTATTTATTACTGAGGAAATGTGCATGAATACATCATTTTTTATCCATTAGCGTTCATCTGCCTTAATAGCATATTTCCTACTTGAAGTCATAATAACCTGTTGTGACATCACAATGTTGCCATAAAAGTAACTGTGATGCCACAAGCAGTGTATTATGACATCAAGTAGAGAATAAGCAGTAGGAATGGAAGAACTCTTCAGGGATAAGGATCCTGTTTTCAAGCAAATGACTTCAGCTGTACATAATGTGGAGGAGAAATACACAGCCAACAGAGCCCGTAGGCATCAGCATCTCTTTAAAGGTGATAGGAAACCATTTTTACTAACATACATACATACATACATACGGAGCCAGCAAAAGGCCATTTGGTCTATCAAGTCTGCTCGTACTGCAGGTCCACAGCTTGAGCTACACATCTAGATGCGCTCCAGTTCTTTTATTGGCTACCCAGTTTTCTGATATGTTTTAGATCTTTTCTGTTAAATTAATAATCTAATTTTGTTGCCTTTTTAACTACCCTGAATCCCTCTCTCATCAGCAGTTGTTGCTCTCTGTCTTCATACTGCCTGAA
Source organism: Neoceratodus forsteri (assembly GCA_016271365.2). Classification (NCBI taxonomy): domain Eukaryota; kingdom Metazoa; phylum Chordata; order Ceratodontiformes; family Ceratodontidae; genus Neoceratodus; species Neoceratodus forsteri. The sequence goes on from JADMNL010000023.1 coordinate 444,799,367, forward strand.
CATTCTGTGACGTCACAAACTCCCATTCCAGTCCATTCAGATGAATAGCCTGGAATGGGAGTTTGTGATATCATAGAATGTCTTAGAAATATGAAAATCAAGTGCGGTAGCTGGTGAGGAGAGTGGCACTCTTTGTAAATATGAGGGTACCCCAAAGCTGGCTTATTTATTTATCAAAGAATCATCAAAACATATCAGAATGCATAACTGGCATGGAAAGGAAGATGGAAGGGCAGTTAACTGTGTACAAATCATTTCCTATCTCTTTTAAGTTAAGAAAGTGGAAACTTGCCACTCACCCCAACACAGTGCTTGCAAAACAGGAGACAGATACTATATCAACAACCCCCCTCTCATGACATTTTGGGGAAGGTAGGAGTGCAGCTTTCCCTGTCAGACACAGGGATCCTTTGAAACAAGCCACCTACATAAATCTGTGACCCACAATGGACAAAAAAAATACATGCAATATTGTGGTGGGGGTGGGGGAGACGATCTCAGATGATCACTTAGCAGTACAGATGGGACCTCCAGGTTTCCACGTCCATTTGTCATTTCACTGTCTTATTCTACTCGGCTGTTACCATTTACTAGAGAACACCATTTGTAAATTATTTTCCCCCAGCTCTGCAGTGTATTTTGCCTTCTTTTCCGTGAAGTCTATATAACATTTTTCAGAAGAGTTTTCTGACTTTACAACGCTCTCATGAAATCATCAGGCTTAACATGGCAACAGACAGTGACGTCACAAACATAACAGCTGTGAGGTCCGCTGGGACCAATCGGATATTTTCCAAAGAGCTAGTGGGGCCAAAACAGGCAGACAGGAAAATAATACAAATTTTAAGAAGCTGTCAGTTGTAACTTTTCACTTCTGAAGTATTTTTCTTTTTGCTCATCAGAAAGTCTTCTATGTGATAATATTGTGCTGAATGTGTGGAACAGCTCTTAGCTTGGCAGCTGACACTTCTTGCCCTACTGCCCCACACTACACGACATCAGCGTGACTATAAAAGGGGCGGTCCTACGCCCACCCTCCAGTTCTTTTCTACTGGAGATCTAAAGAAAGAGAGCAGAAAAGAGGAGTAACAGACTCCTGTTACCCTGAGCACTGGAAGAGAGTCCTGGGCATGGAACAAGGTAAAAACTCAGGAGATGGGGGAAAGATAGGTGGGAAACCAGACCTCTTGAAGATCTACTGTTACGATAAGTTCTTGCGTAACAGCTATATCTTTCTTCGAGAGGGTTCCTGCAGTAGGTCTTCACATATAGGACTGAATACCAAGCAGTCCAACATAGGAAAAGGAGTCAGAGATGGGGTTCCGGGAGGAGGAAGATGTCTGCCAACTAAGGGGCTGTTCAAGACAGAAGACCTTGCAAAACTGCAAGGCTGAAGCCAGCTCAGTGCCTAGAGGCAATGTCCAGACCGTACTGCTTAGTGAAGGTGTGTACAGAAGACCAAGTTGCTGCTGCACAGATGTCCACAGTGGATACATTCCTGAAAAAGGCGGTAGAAGTAGCCACACTCCTGGTGGAGTGGCCACTGACTGCCCCGGAAGGGTTTTTTCGTACTTCTGATAAGTGTAATGAAAACAGTCAGCCAGCCACCTAGACAGAGTCTGCTTCATGATCGCCTTGCCCTGACACTGGGAGGCAAAGGCAACAAAGATCTGTTTCGATTTTTCGAACCTCTTTTGTCCGAGAGGTACAGCACCTCTAAATCCTGTGCACATCAAGGATGTGCAAGACATATTCCCCCCTGTTGGAGTGCTCTGGGAAAAACACCGGCAATTCAACACTCTGGTTGAAAGTAATTTCCGAAATCACTTTCGGAAGGAACGAAAGATTAGTTCGTAGGACCACCGATCCCGGTGGAAAATTAAATAAGAGACTCTGCAAACTAGAGCCTGAAGCTCTGAAACTCTTCGAGCTGAAGTGATAGCATCTAAAAAGAGTGTTTTCCATGCTAAAAAACGCATATCACAGCTTGCTGCTGGTTCAAAAGGGGGGGGGGCAAATTAAGCTTTGTCAACATAAAATTGAGATCCCAAGGAGGAACAGGATTCCAGACTGGAGGTTTTATATGAAGGATCCCTTTCAAAAAAGTTTTAGAAACCTCTAGCTAGGGTCTTGCCCTCCACCGGAAGGTGGTAGGCAGACACCGCGCAGAGAGATGGACCTTCAGTGAGGAGCAACTGAGGCCCAACTCTGAAAGATGCAAGAGGTACTCTTAACACCTGGGAAACTGAGCAAGAAAAAGGACCCAAGCCTTTCACGGATGCTCAGATAGAAAATCTCTTCTATTTCATGGCGTAGGTGGATCTAGTGGAAAGCTTCCTAGCTTCCACTAAGACCTAAACTACCCCACAGAGACTCCATAGCGAGAAATCACTATGTCCACAGGTGCCACGCATGAAGATGGAGAGACTTGAGGCTCGGATGTACCAGGATGCCGTGCTCCTGGGCCAGAAGGTCGTGAGGGAGAGGAAGAGGTACTGGGGGTTCCAGAGCCAGTTGTTATAACAATGGAAACCATATCTGCCGAGGCCACAGAGGGGCAATGAGGATCATGTGAGCTCCCTCTGCTTGGAGCTTCAGCAGAACCTTCTGCAATAGTGGAAAGGGAGGGAAAGCGTATGAAACTTACCTATCTAGGATAGAGACAGTGCGTCTCGCCAGAAAGCACCATGCCTGGGCACAAGCGAGCAAAAGTTGAGTAGTTTTGTGTTGGATGGGGAGGTGAACAGATCTAGGTCTGGTCAACCCCACTGAAGAAACAGATCTTCTACTACCTCCTGCTTTAGTTCCCACTCCTGAGCCCTGGCGACTGATTGGCAGAGACTGTCCGCCAGAATGCTGTGAGCACCCGGCACGTGGACTGCTGTCAACGACAGGCTGTGTTGAATTGCCCAGTACCACACCCGCATCACCTCCCTGCAGAGACGGTACGATCGGGTGCTTCCCTGTTTGTTTAGATACCAGACAGCTGTCCTGGGGTGTGTAGACGGCTGAGGCGCTGGCGCCTTACCTCAACCCATGCCGGCAACCCGGGTTCGGGAATGGACTCCTATGACTGGGTCTGGTAGGAAAGAGAGGATCGAGCGTCCGTGAGGACAGCTTATCCTCTCCTGGGGAGGTGGTAGTGGGTTGACATCGTGCTGTGGCAGCCCCTGGTGGAGACCACGAGCACAGCAGATGCACGCCGGGAAGTACTGTGAAAGCGAAATGGCCTCGCTTAAGCCGATGACCGCTGCTCAGCCTCTGGTGCCATTCATATCTCTGCCGAGTCCTCTATCACAGCAGCACCGGGGCCAAGTGTAGCGCTGGCTTGCCCCCTGGGCTGGCGCATTTCCCCTCGGAGGAGGGGGACCCATCTGGAAAAAGATTACTCTGGGTTACCCTGGGGCCCGCTGCTATATGGGATCGAAGGATCAGAGGGCAGATGGACCAGAGCCAGCACTGGTAAGCCCGAAGGAGAGGCTGAAGCGGTGCATGGACGAGGTGGTAAAATGATAATACAAAAAAAAAAAGATACCAGACAGTGGCCATGTTGTCTGTCTGTATGAGGAGTGTTCCCGGAGTCAGAAGTGACTGGAATGCCTGGAGAGCACAGAGCACCACTATCATCTCCAGAATATTGATGTGCACGTTCTCCTCCATGGGAGACCAGAAGCCTTTGGTTCTGTGGTCCCCCAGATGCGCTCCCCATCTCATGTTCGAGGCATCCAAAGTGAAGATTTGAGAGGGAGACGGAGGGTGAAATGAGGCCCCCACCAATAGACTGGCGGGGTCCTTCCACCAGAGGAGATCCCTTTGAAGGCTGCTGGAGACGAGGACTCTCTGGTCCATGTCATCCAGGTGCTGATCCCATTGGACTCTGAGATACCACTGGGTGACCTTCATGTGCAGCCTGGCCAAAGGAAAGTACAGTTACTGTATGTAAGAACTTACCGTAACAGCAGATGTTCAAGAGAGGCTCTTGCAGTAGGTATTCACATATAGGACTAAACCGCCAGGCGTCAAGGCCCCACGGAAAAATTTCTATGTAGCAGACTCTGGCGGGGGACCGCCTCCAAGTCAGTGTCCTGCAACGTCAGTATAAAGGGGCGTTCCCCACGCCCTCCTTCCAGTTCTTTCCCGCCAAAGGCCAAAAGAGGCAAGAGGAGACAGAAGAGGTTATTTCCCCCCATGAAAATAAAGCAAAGAAAACTTAAGGGGACGGAGGGCGGGAAGGCAATACCTACGGCAAGAGCCTCTCTCGAAGATCTACTGTTACATAAGTTCTTATGTAACTGCACTATCTTACTTCAAGGGGGCTCTTGCAGCAGGTTACACCATTAGGACTGATTCCCAAGCAATTCTGGAAATCCAACACCATTGGGAGAAGGGAAGGTAGAAATCCTTGAATGACATCGAGCCTAGGACAGAAGTCCCTGAAGGACTACTAGACCAAACCCTACTCTTCGCCTCGATACAATGTCCAGGCTGTAATGCCTGATGAAAGTGTGTGCGGAGCTCCAAAAAGCAGCAGCACAAATAGCTGAGGTGGATACGTTCTTTAAAGCCGCAAAAGAGGTAGCCACCCGTCTGATGGAATGACCCATAACCGCACCCAGTAAGGGTTTGTTGCGCTTCTGGTAACAGAATGTAATACACTGAATGAGCCACCTGGACAGCGACTGTTTTGAAACAGAAGCTCCCATCATCCTGTGGGCAAAGGAGACAAAAACTTGGTCCGATTTTTGGTGGTGTTTGGTTCTGGTCAGGTAGCATCTGAGACACCTATGCACATCTAAAGTGTGCAGAAGGGCTTCTCCTCGATTAGAGTACTTAGGGAAATACACTAGTAGATCGATATCCTGATTAAGGGTGAGAGCTGAGAACACCTTAAACAGAAATTTAGGATTAGTCCGTAGGGATACCCTGTCTTGGTGGAAAACTAAATAAGGCTCTTTGCATATAAGTGCATGGAGTTCAGAAATTCTTCTGGCCGAGGTGACAGCAACTAAACACAGCATCTTTCAAGAGAGAAGATGTAGCTCACAATCAGCGGCTGGTTCAAAGGGTGGCAGCGTAAGCTGCTCCAGGATGAAGGTTAGATCCCATGGTGGAATCGGATCCTTAATCTGGGGCCTAAAGTGGAGGACACCCCTCAGGAAGACATGTGTCATGTCCAATTGAACTATAGTGCTTTGGCCTATAGGGACATGATAGGCTGAAATGGCACAAAGGTGTACCTTAATCGAGGAGTAAACCAAGCCTGACTAGAAAAGGGACAGTAAGTAGTCCAAAGCCAACATCTCAGGACAATCCAAAGGCGAAAAACCGCATGCTTGTACCCATAAACAAAACCTGCACCACTTCATGGCGTAGGTCACATGGGTAGCCGGTTTCCTAGCAGCAGCAAGAATGTCTGCTACCTCTTGCGAGACCCCGTGTCACATTATGGCTATGTCTCTAGGAGCCAAGCGTGCAGGTTCAGGGAACTTAGGTCTGGGTGGACCAAGGAACCCGCCTCCTGAGACAGCAAGTGGGAGCTGATTGGCAGAGGCACTGGAGATTCCCAGGACAGCTAATGCAAAAGAGGGAACCAGATCTGCCTGGGCCAAAACGGCGCAATTAGCATCAGCGTCGCTTGCTCTCTGCGAAGTTTCAGAAGAACCCTCTGGATCAATGGAAAAGGGGGAAAGGCATAGAGGAATCTGCCCGCCCAGGAGAGGGACAACGCGTCTCGTCAGAAAAACACCAGGCCCTGGATCTAGTGAGCAAAAATTGGGCAGTTTTACGTTGGATGGGGACGCGAAAAGGTCCAATTCTGGAGTACCCCATCTGCGAAACAGATCCTCTGCTACCTCCTGAAGTAGTTCCCATTTATCGACTCTGGCCTGAGAGCGGCTCAGGCAGTCTGCAATGATGTTGTCCACTCCTGGAACATGAACGGCAATGAGGTTTGCACTGTGCTGCAAGACCCAATCCCACACCCTCCTGGCCTCCCTGCAAAGCGTGTAGGAATGGGTGCCTCCTTGTTTGTTGAGGTAATACATCACTGCGTAATTGTCTGTTTGTAACAAAAGTGTACCCAGTGGGATCTCCGACTGGAAGGCCTGCAGGGCGTAAAGAACTGCCCTCATTTCCAGGATATTTATGTGGAGATGAGTCTCTTGGTCTGTCCACAGGCCCTGAAACCGAACACCGTCAAGGTGTGCTCCCTAACCAAGCCCTGAGGCCTCCGTGGAGGGTGACACAGTCGGAGACGGTGCAGTGAAGGGGACTCCCGCTGAAAGATTCCTCGAATCTAGCCACCATTGCCAATCTTGGGACTATGGCCGTCGTGATCCGGATTGGACGCTGCAGATGGTCTTGCTTTTGATCCCACTGGACCCTTAACATCCACTGGGTTACCCACATGTGGAGACGGGCTAGACGGACTGTTGCAATGGCCACAGCCATGTGTCCGAGCAGGCGAAAGACCAGTCTGGCAGGAACGGTGGTCTTTGCCGAAATGTCCCTGATGAGGGTTCTGATCTGTTCCGCTCTGTCCAGAGGGGGGAGAAAAGCTTTCCCCTGGATGGTGTCCAGAACTGCACTAATGAATTGCAGAGTCTGGGACAGAACCAGGCATGACTTCTCGTGACTGATGCTGATGCCCAACGTCTCGAACAGAGACTGAGTGCAGTGAATAGCGGACATCAGGGCCTCCTTGGGGGGCGATGACAAGCCAGTCGCCAGGTCTGGGAACACGAGGCTTTGTCTCCTCAGATGCCGCCACGCACCGCCTTGCACTTCAGAACACCGAGGTGCCATTACAGTCCGAAGGGAAGGGCTCAGAACTGATAATGGTGGCCCTGAAACTCGAAGCGCAGAAACTTCCTGTGCGCTTGGGCAATAGGTATATGCAGGTAGGCATCCTGCATGTCCAGGGACGCTAGGAAGTCGTCCTGCTTGAGCATGGGAATCAGACCTGGGAGGGTCACCATGGGGAAGCGTTTGTACAGGACAGAGTCATTGAGGTCGCTGAGGTCCAGTACGGGACGAAAGTCCCGTTTTCTTTGGAATCAGAAAGAAGTGAAAATAATATCCTAGACCCCTCTGGTTCCATGGTACGTGCTCTATAGCTTCTTTTTTCAGAAGCACGAGCACCTCCTGCTGTATGAGCAGGGCATGCTGACCCGAGTAACGGGAAAGCAGGGGAGATCTTGCCGGTGGGTGGTCGAGAAACTCTATGAAATGGCCTTTCTTGACCAACTGAAGAACCCACCTGTCGGTGGTGATCGACTGCCACCCTGAAAAGTGGCGAACGATGCGACCCCGACCTTTTGTGCCCGTTGATCCGGAGGAGGGCCGGGGGCCAGGAAGGAGTAATGCTGTGGCAGCACTGGTCCCTGCAGGCTGGGCCGGTTTCATGTACTGTTGACCTCTGCCTGGGGACAACTTGGCCTGGGCTTTCTGCTGAAAAGTGCCCCTTTGGTGCTGGCTGGAACGTGGCTGCTGCCTCTCTTGCTGGCTGCAAAAACGGCTCTGGTTCCTGCGAAAGGAACCAGGCCTGGATCTGTACATGGCCTGTACAGATCGGACTGTCTTCCCCGCGTCCTGAAGTTTGGTGATGACCAAAGAGTACTTCGCCATTATATGGGATGTCAAGAATGTTCTTCTGTACGTCCGGGGTGAAGCCGGAGACATGGAGCCAAGAGTGTCTCCAGAGACAAATGCCTGAAGCTGCAGCTCTGGCAGATGAGTCCGCAGAATCGTATGCGGCTCGAAGCACTTGGGTACCCATATCTGACCCTGTGTGGAGAAGATTGAGGAGCTCCGCCTCTGATCGCCATCTGGAAGCTTATCGCCCAGGTCCTAGGCCCTGTTCCCACAGGGCTCTGAAACAGTACCATATGGGTGAGGTAGTTCAGAGACCTGATGGTGCATGTAGCAGCCGCCAGAGCAAGCGGCCTCCAGGGCATCCAGTTGATTGGATTCCTGGTCCGGTGGCTGTGTGCTCACATGTTGTGGTCTTTGAGACCGGTCATGCGAGGCCGTGATGACCAGGGAGTCTGCCAGAGGTTGTTGGGTCAAGTACTGGTCCTCTCTTGGGGCCCTGTACAGGCGGTCAGCCTTCTTTGGCACTGCGGGAGTGGAGTGCAGACGCCCATATGCAGCCTTGGTGACGCCCATAGTGTTCTCAGCAAGGGTGGTACTACCACAGGCTTTGGGTCCTTCTGCCAAGATAGCGGCAAGGCGCTGTCGCTCGGGGTCAAGGTCTCAGCATCCCACCTCATGTTGTCCTGATGTGCCTCATGATCTCAGCAAAAGAGGATCATCCGAGGAGACCTGGGAGGCTCATGCGGTCCGGAGAGGAGATGCTGAGTGAGAAGGAGATCTGAGTAGTCCGAGGTGTCCGATCTGGAGTCCTCCCCCAACTGAGTGTACCGACGCCGTCTGGGTCGCTTGGGGCTGGGAGACCCTGATGGAGATCTTGAGGGAGGCCTTCTCCTGTCTTTGGATCTGTCCCTAGGAGGTGGAGTCTGCTCCTTGGGGGTTGGTGGTTGTCCTGTTGGCCCCGTAGGTGGAGGAGGGGGCGTAGGAGGCAAAGGAGTAGGAGGTTTAACAGGGACCACATCCTTTCAGATGGTGTCCCACCAAAAAGTAAAGAGCTCCTTTACTTCTTCAATATTCATGCTGACGACGGCCTGGCGTGGTGGTCTGTCGCAGAGGTCAGGCGGCCGGGTCCCTGGGTTTGGGAAGATTCACAGGAGCTGCCGGGATCTCGGTGTCGCCCACCTGGTCTTCGGGCAGTGTGGCCCTCCCCAGTTGATTCCCAGACCGCATCCCCAGTAACCGGGGTGCGGGGCTGGTCTTCCGCCCGAGAGTGCGATGCTCGACATCGGGTCTCCTGGCCGATGCCTTCGATCCGCGCGACCCGGCCGGCGACTGGTCTGGCTGGTGTTGTTGGTTCCTGCGAGCGCCTGGCCGACTTCGGATGCTTAGCCGACGTCGGGTGCTTGGCCGACGTCAGGTCTGACGACCGCTTCAGTGACGTCAGGTCCTTGGTCTTTCTAGGAGCTGGATCAGGACCTCTGGGAGATTGGGAGACCGACCTGGAGTCGGTGTCCCGACGTCGGGTGGAAGAAGATGATTTATGGCGCTTGGAAGAGACCTTGGACGGAGTGGAGGAAGCCGAGGGCCTCAAAGTCTTAATAAGCTGGAGCGAAGAAGAGACGCTTGAAGCCCGGACCTTAACCGGAGGGGGGGCTGCGACCGAGCCCTGAAGGGACAGCAGTCCAATCTGGTGGAGCATGAGCTGCGGGAGTCCGAGGCCCGGTTCGGGGATCTGGACCTTACTTTCTCCCGGTGCTTGTCCTGGTGTTTATGGGCCTTCGAGGACGATCCTCCCTTGAAGGAAGGTTCTTGGTCCATCCTTTAATTTTTCTCAAGAAGACACGCCTGAGTGCCTTCTGACGGCGGATCCTGTGCGGCTATTGAACCCTTGGCAAAGGTGCAGGCCTTTGGTATCGTGGTCCGGGCCTAGGCACCGCATCGCAAGAGGTGAGGAGGATCCTTGAAAGGGTCTGTTGCACGTTAGCACTTCAAAGGTGACCCTCAAGTGAAGGAGTTGGAGAGGACACCAGTTAGAAAACACAAAAATTCTGCAGTCATTGTGCGCTGGGTAGAGACTGAGAGGCCAATGCTAGCGAGTCGACAGCGGAAAAAGAACTGGGGATTCTGGGGGACCGCCTCTTTATGTACTACGCCTGACGTCAGGGGCGGGACCGACATCGGAGGCGGTCCCCGCTGAATACTGCTAGCTAGAAAATTTCCGTGGGGTCCTGGTGCCTGCCGGCTTCAGTCCTAATGGTATAACCTGCTGTAAGAGCTGTTTCTCGAAGTAAGATCTTAGGGTTGCTGTGTAGAGCCACACGTTCCTTGTGAAATATCAAATATGGGATTTTACACATTAAGGCCTGCAGCTCGGAAACTCGCTGAGCGGAAGTACTGGCCACTAGGAAGAGTGTCTTCCAAGAAAGGAACTTCAGATGTAGCTGCTGGCTCAAAGGGAAGCACAGTAAGCTTCTCCAGGATGAAATTTAAGTCCCATGGAGGAGCATGAATGCGGATGGGGGGTCTCAAATGTAGAACCCCTCTGAAGAAAGTCTTGGAGGCTTCCAACTGAGCAAAAGATCCGTCTCCAAAGGGAATATGGTAGGCTGAGATAGCTGCCATGTGGACTTTCAAAAAGGAATGGCTTAGACCCAGATCAAAGAGGTGACGCATGTAGTCCAGGACTTTATTGACTGGGCACGAGAAAGGCTCAAAGTCCTTCGAATTTGCCCAAATAGAAAACCGTTTCCACTTCATGGCGTAGGTGGATCTGGTAGAAGGCTTCCTGGCCACCACCAAAATGTCTGCAACTAGAGGAGAGACTCCAAAGTAGGCTTTAGCTACGTCTGCAGGAGCCAAGCATGGAGATGAAGGGATATGAGACCTGGATGAACAAGGGTTCCCTGATCCTGGGTCAACAATTGCTACGACAGAGGAATAGGAAGTGGAGGTTCCTCTGAAAACTGTTGCAGAACAGAGAACCAAACTTGCCTGAGCCAGAAGGGAGCAATGAGAAACATTCGAGTTCCCTCCGATCTGAGTTTGTTCAGGACCCTCTGAATTAAAGGAATGGGAGGGAAGGCATAAACAAATCTGTCCTTCCAACTGAGAGACAGAGCGTCCCACCAAAGAAATGTCTCACCCTGGAGCGAGCGAGCAGAAGGCGGGACGTTTTGCATTTTGGGCAGAGGAGAAGAGGTCTATCTGAGGTGTTTCCCATCACTGAAAGATGTCGTTTATGACTTGTTGCTCTAACTCACATTTGTGGGACCTGGTGAAGGACCGGCTGAGGTCTTCTGCCAGTGTGTTTTCCACTCCCGGAACATGAACTGCAGTCAAGTGAAGGTGATGTTGGGCTGCCCAATGCTAGACTCTCATTGCTTCCTGGCACAGAGGGTAGAAGCGTTTTCCTCCTTGCTTGTTGAGGTACGAGACTATGCACATGTTGTCTGATTGTATGAGGAGATGAGCAGGAAGGATGAAGGAGAGCACAGCCTGAAGGGCATAAAGGACTGCTCTCAGTTCGAGCACATTTATGTGTAGGTTTTGTTCGAACTTGGACCAGCTGCCCTGAGTCCTCAGAGACCCTAGATGGACACCCCAGCCTTCCCCTGATACATCTGTCATCATCGTCTGGGAGGGCGGATTGATGCAGAAGTGAACTCCCAGGCACAAGTTCTCCTAAACCATCCACCAATGCAAGTCCCTGATCATGGGATCTGATACTAGTACCTCTTGGTCTAGATTGTCCCTGGTCTGGTCCCATTGTGACTGAAGCGTCCACTGAGAGATCCTCAAATGGAGCTGAGTGAACGGGACTGTCGGAATGGCAGCCGCCATTAGACAGAGGAGGTGAAGGACTGAACTGGCTCCGACCCTCCTGCGTCTGGACAGAAGATGAGCCTGATTCTGAAAGGTCTCTACCCTGCTCGGAGGCAAGAAGGCTTTGCCAGTGGTCGTGTCCAGAATCGTCCCTATAAAATGGAGGCACTGGCATGGGACCAAGAGGGACTTGGCCTGGTTGATGGTGATATCCAGGCTGGTAAAAACCTGCAGGGTAAGAGAAAGGGAGTGCAGGAGTTCCTACCTGGACAAGGCCACCAGGAGCCAACTGTCCAGGTACGGGAATACCTGTACTCTCTGGGTACGCAGGTGGGCCACTACCACAGTCAAGCATTTGGTAAACACACGGGGGGCCGAGGAAAGACCAAATGAGAGGGCCTTGAATTGGTAGTGGCCCCCCTGAAAACAAAACCGAAGGAATGTGAAGTGGGAAGGGGATATGCAGGTAGGCATTCTGCATGTCCAGAGCACACAGCCACTATCCCAGCCGAATGTAGTGGTAGAAGGCTCTGCAAAGAGAGCATTCTGAAGCGTTTGTACTCCACGAACATGTTCAGGGAGCTGAAGTCTAGGATGGGCCTCAGATCTCCCGTCTTCTTTGGAACTAGGAAGAAATGGGAATAGTAACCTGTTCCCCAAAGATGAGTAGGAACTGGCTCTATTGCCACCTTTAAGAGAAGGGAGATGATTTCCTCTAGGACCAGAGAAAGATGTTGCGGGGAGTAAGACGACTAGGGGGGTGGTCTTCTGGGGGGTTTCTGCAGAAACTCTGTTGAGCGTCCTGCCGATATCAACTGGAGCACCCAAGCATCTGACGTCATCCTCTCCCAAGCCGGCAGATGGGAGGAGAATCTCCCCCTACTGGTTCCTCTAGAACCTCGAGAGGCAGGGAGTCAGGAGGTGTGGGGCAGCCCAGCAGCCGAGGCTCCCCTGGCTTTTTTGCTGGGGGAAGTCTTAGTTGCTGGAGGGGCCCGATGTTTGTTGGCACGTTTTCCCTGTGGCTTTTGTCTTTGTTGGTTTTAGCGAGAAAAAGGATGCCGCTGCCCTTGAGGGGGCCTGTACATAGTCTGGACAGACTTGAATGAAGTACCCTTCTCCTGCAGTTCGGTAATGATGTCCTTGACATCACCCCCAAACAGCACCGAACCTCTGAAGGGAGCATCCTGTATAGCGGATTGTACCTCAGGGACCAAATCTGACACACGGAGCCAGGCATGACACTGTAGGCCTACGGCAAAGGCAGAGCTCCTTCCAGCTGTGTCCACTGCATCATAAGTGTCAGGTAGCATGTGCCAACAGGCCAAGTGAGCGGAACGGACAAGGTCACCCGCTTCCTGTTTAGTCTGTGACTCAGGAAGGGAGTCCAGTTTAGATTCCACCTGGCTAAGGATGGTCTTCTGGAAATCCCCCATATGTGCAACATCGTTAAGGGCCCTGATGCCTAGGGTAGAAGAGGAATACATCGTCTTCCCATACTAGTCCAGAACCCTGAATTCCTTATCAGACGGAGGCGAGCTGAGGTGTTTAGGATTGGCAGAGTGGCCGTGAGCGGTGCAGATGACTACCGAATCCACCTTGGGGTGAAGGCTAAGAAAGTCTACACCCTCAGGAGCCTGGTATAGCCTGTCCGCCTTCCTCGAAAGGGGGGCCAATGCAGAGGGTTGTTTCCAACGAGATCTGCGTTAGGCTCTATCCAGGGTGAGATCAGCGAAGGAGCGGTTTCGGGCAGATCCAGATGGGCAGCAAGCTCTTTACAATGTGGGTCTGGCTCCACTGACAAACTTCCAGGATTTTCCTCACTAACTCCAGAAAAGAAGGGTCCTCCTGAGGGGACTTTTGGGGGGGTCCCTCGGCCTAGGGAGTTCCGGAGTATGGGGCTCGTCTTCAGGGTCAGAGTGGCCAGACTCAGAGTCCGAGTCAGAAGATGACAAAGAGAAAGAAGACTCCTCCCTAGGAGGGGAGGGACCACCCTCTGGGAGTTCCGGGTGCGATTCTCCTACCCTCGGCTCTCCTCTGTGTCGGGTATGGAGAGGGAGTCTCCTGTCTCCAACGTAGGGGAACTGGTATCAGATCCGGCATCAGGAGAAGACTCTCGACCTCCCTGGTGAGCTGAGCATTGGCCTCAGCCCACCAGGAGGCCAAGGTCTCCTTCAGATCTGCCGGCGGCTGAGGAGTGGGCGGTGGAGGTGGAGGAGGAGGAGGGGGATACGGGTATTGAGGGTACCCGTAAAAGGAGTATCCATAACCCAACGGCGGGTAACCTGGCATCAGGTAATGAGGTGTCGGCTACTGCAGCGTTGGATATTGCGGTGTCGGTGCTGCGGCACCAGATACTGAGGGGCCAGGTACTATGGCACCGGGTATTGCGGTGTCAGGTACCCAGGTGCCAGGGGCTCTGATGGAGCAGAGGGACCTGGCAGAGGCCCTGCTGGCAGGCCAGACGGTGGAAACTTTGGCCCCGTGGGCATCGGGACTGGTGTGGGTATACCGTCGAGCGGGTCCGACAAACCTGATGGATGAATAGGTCTTCCGTGAGGCAAAGGGATGCCGGGTGGTGTTAGGTTGACCAGCGTGTCAGAATCCGGCGTCAGGGGGTCCGAAGGAGAAGGGAGCCCTGACAGCAGCGTCTCAATGTCCCTGTGACAACCGGGAGAGAAGGTTAAAGTCCCTGGGAGTCAGTCGGGGGAGAAGATACGGATCTCAGTGAGCAACGTGGTGAGACGCTGCAGAGAGCCTGGGGTGTCGGACTGATCAACAGGCCTGGCCACAGGTTTCTTGGTCAGGTCGTCATCAGTGGAACCAGCGTCCGACTTATCAGCAGTATCCAGGCGGACGCTGGAGGAGCCAGCGTCCGACTTATTAGACTCCCTACCAGAGGAAGGTCGTGCAGGGGAGGTGGCCTTGTCGGAAGGGGTTCTGACTGGGCGCTTACCCAAAGAGGTAAGTGGCTTGGCAGCCTTATCCAGGCATGCGTTGTGGAACCAGCATCTGATTTACTGGACCCGCTCTGACCGGAAGGCCACGAGGGAGGAGCGGCCTTAACGGGAGCGGAAGCCTCCTTTGACCCGGTGGCTCCCGAAGGGCCTGAGCCAGACAAGAGGGGCGACACCTTCTAGGTAACTACCAAGACAGCAGTCGTGGAGCAATTCCCCGGGAGGGGATGTTACCTTGAGGGCTGCAACTCCAGCTGAAGTCACCGCTGCTGTGGAATCAGATTCCCGCTCCCGGTGCTTCTCCTTGTCATGCTTTTTCTTATGATCTTCGGGGAAGTAGACACCTGCCTAAGCTTTTTTAACTCTGTTTCCATGGAGACCATTTTCTTCTTGAGGATATGGGCTTCCAGGGACTGCTGCCTTCTCTTGCAGGTAGCGGAGTTGAACTTCTAGCAGTGCTGGCATTTCTCCACTGAGTGGTCTGAGCCCAGACAGAAGAGGCACAAGGAGTGGCCGTCCTTGTGTGGAAGTTGGGAACCACACGAGTCACACTTGTTCTTATGTGATTCGGAGGGCGTTGGGGATGACATACACAGCAATTTTTGAAGAAAAGTCGAAAAAGAGAGAAATTAGGTCGAAAAAGTTTGAAAACTTGAAGACTGACGAGCGCTGTTCTGCTGCAAGGAACTTTCACAAGCTGACGGCGGGAAAGAACTGGAAGGCGGGAGTGGGGGATCACCCCTTTATACCGATGTCACATGAAGCCTGTCACCTGACGTGGGGGTGGTCCCCCGCTAGAGACTGCTAGCTAGAAATTTTTCCGTGGGGTCCTGACACCTGGTGGCTTAGTCCGATATGTGAATACCTGCTGTAAGAGGCCTCTCGAAGTAAGATCTGTGGGTATGGCAGCTGCCATCAGACCCAAAAGTCGAAGGACCGACCGAGATGTGGTCCACCAAGAGGAAGCCACAAGAGTGGCTTGTGAGATTAAAGTCTGCACTCGGTTGACTGGAAGGAAAGCTTTGCTCTGGACCATGTCCAGCACTACTCCAGTGAATTGAAGGTACTGGGAGGGTACTAGCTGGGATTTGGGGAGACTGACAGAAATTCCCAGACTGGAAAAGAGGCCCAGAGTGAAGGAGAGGGATTCCTTCAGGCTGTCCGGTGAGGGGGCTGAAAAGAGCCAGTCGTCCAGGTACTGGAATACACAGATGCCCGTGCAGCATAGAAATGCCACAACCACCGCTAAGCACTTGATGAAAACCTGAGGTGCTGAGGAGAGGCCATACGGGAGGGCTCTGAACTGGAAATGATCCTCAAAAAAGAAGAATCTGAGGAAGTGGGGGTGGGCCGGTAGAATGGGAATATGGAGGTATGCATCCTGCATATCCAGGGAGCACAGCCAAGTGTTTGGTAGGAGCAGGGGTAACAGCCCCTGTAGAGTCAGCATGCAAAATCTCTTGTACTCCACGAAGAGACTGAGCATGATGATATCTAAGATGGGTCTTAGATCCCCCGTCTTCTTTGGAACCAAGAAGAAGTGGGAGTAGAATCCCGTTCCTGTCTGTTCCGGAGGAACAGGCTCTATAGTTGCCTTTTGTAGTTGAGCCTGTATTTCCTGCCTGACCAGTTGAAGTTGGCCTGACGGGTAAAAGGACCTTCCCAGAGGGTTGGGAGGAGGTCTCTCAAGGAACTCTATTGAGTGACCACTTTCTATGAGTTGAAGAACCCATGCATCTGCGGTGACGGCCTTCCACCCATCCAAGTAGAGGCTGAACCTTCCCCCTACCGATTCCTTGGAGGGAGTGGAAGAAGGGGAAGAGTCAGGATGCAGAGGGGAGTGGTGATTATCCTCCTGAGGTGGCTTTTGAAAACTTGGCCTGAGGAGTCTGGGTGCCAGAACCTGGGGCACGTCGTTTATTTTGTCGTTTGCCCTGGTTCTTGTTCCACTTCAACTGGCGGTGAAAAGGCTGCTGCCATTGTCTCTGACAAGAACGGTACATGGAGCAGACATCCTGAAGGGACTTGCCGCTGTCCTGCAGCTCAGTTAGAATGTCTTTGGCGTCACCGCCAAACAGAACTGGACCCCTGAAAGGAGAGTCCAGAAGGGACGACTGAATGTCTTGTGCCAACCCCACCAGATGAAGCCAGGCTAAGCGTCTGAGGCAAATCCCAGTGGCCGCTCCCCGAGCCACAGAATCGTACGTGGTGTGGAGGGCATGATGGCAGGATGACTTGTTCATCCTGACTTTTTCTAGGAGTTTATTCCTGAGCTGTTCATCAGGAACCTCCTGAAGGTCTTTCTCCAACTCTGCTAAGGAGGACTTCAGAAAGGCCACCACTGTTGCAACATAGTTCAGGGACCTGATGGTACAGGTGGACGAGGCGGAGATTTTTCTACCGTACTGGTCCAGCTGTTTGGAGTCCTTATCCGGCGGAGAAGCACTAAGGTGTTTAGGTTGGGCCGATCTGTCATGGGCAGCTGTAATGACCATGGAGTCAGCCTTGGGTTGAGCGGTCAAATCAAAGACCCCTTCCGAGGAAAAATAAGTTTGACCCACTTTAAGTGACATAGCTGGAATGGAAGAAGGCTGCTGCCAAATACAGGACATGAAGTCCTCATGTGGTCTCATCCAGGGAGGACTGGGAAGGGGATCCACACTAACCAGGTCAAGGTGCTCTGCAAGTCTCCTACGTTGGGAGTCCAGCTCCATGGAGGCCCATCCGCAAGATTTTTGTACCGTTCTAAGTAGCTCCCCAAAGGAAGAATCCTCAGGGGGAGACTCCAGGGACTCCTTGGGTTGAGGCTCAACCGGGGAGTGAGGCTTGGACTAACCTATATAAGAGTCCTCATCCGACCCCGAAGATTCCAGCCTGCTGGGCAATTCAAGAACTTGGTCCCAGGGTCTGAAATCCTTTAAGGGCAGAGCACCAGAGTCCCTGTCAGAAACCTAGCTAGAGGGTACAGGACTAAGAGGGGGCACCCTGGCAGGAGGGGTGGCCTGACCGTGACCAAATTCTGACCCAGCTCTAAAAGAAGCTGAGTTTTCGCGTCCTTCCACCACGCAGGGATGGATTTGTGATTGGGCTGTGGTGGTGGAGGATGCAGAGGTAGGAGATGGTAACTCGGGTACCCCGTGAAGGGGGGGGGTAGCTGGGGGTCTGGTACCAATAAGGATATTGGTAGATGGTCTGACCCTGGTAGCCTGGCGTTGGATATCCCAGTGTTGGGTATCCCGGTGTCGGACAGCCCGACCTGGGATAACCAGGCATCGGCGGCTTATAGCCCAGTGTCGGCGGGATGTGACCCGGCGACGGGTATTGGGGAACATGGAGATTCCCTGGAAAATCACCCGCTGGGCCCACAGGAGGAGCAGAGGGGCCCGCTGGGAAGCAGGACTGGTGACTGGGTAGGCCGAGAGGCCGAAGGTCCCGTGGGAGGAGGGTCCATGCCTGGCCCGTTAAGGTCCAGCAAGGGGTCCGCAATAAGGGGGGGATCTGGTGGTGGAATAGAACCTGGCGAAGGGGGGAGGTCAGACAAGTCCCCCAATGACAGGTCAGGTAGGATATCTGACTGGAAAGAAAGATCAGGTACTGGTGGCGAATCCCTGGGGGTAAGAACCAGTGGGTATGAAGGTGTACCTGCAAGCACACTTGTCCCAGCATCAGGGGCCACAAGGGGGCCAGACGGGAGAGTAGAGGCATCCACACAGTTGGCATAGGAGCCATCGACTGGCTTACTAGATGCAGCTGGGCTGACCAGAGTAGAAGTACTCAGGTCAGGCTGATTGGCCTGGGCCGGACGCCCGGTGGCGGAGACGAAGGGTGACTTATCGGCGGTGCTCGAAGCAGGAGACCTAGCAGAAACCTCCAAAGAGGCAACCCCCAACTTCCCGCTCACCTCGGCCGGGTTGGGGGGGGGTCTGATCCACCGGAGCGGACGAAGGTCCTACAGGTGGGGTACTCAAGGAGGTGGAGAGCCCACCCTGGTTGGCGTCGGTTGTCTGGCTGGTCTTCCCCTGAGGAGAACATCTCCGCTCCCGGTGTATCTCCTTGTCCTTATTCTTTTTCTTCACTGGGGCCAGTGACGACGATCTTTCTCTCAGCTCCTGAAGTTCCTTTTTCATGGAAGCCAGCCTCTGAGTTAGCAGATGGGCTTCGAAGGTCCTCTTGCGACGGGTGTGTGTGGACTGGCTGAAGCCCTGGCGGGTGGTACACTAGGTTGAGTTGTGCCTAGGCCCCAGGCAGAGGATGCATCAAGAGTGATCGTCCCCATGCGGGATCTGCACACCACTCTTGCCGCACTTCTTTTTGGGCTGACTAGACGATATACACTGTAACGGGCGATGGACAGAAATATCAGAGAACTTTATACACTTAAAATGGCAGGCGACTGAATGTTGTTCTACCGCATTTGTTGAACGAACAGAGCGACGGCAGGAAAGAACTGGAAGGTGGGCGTGGGACTGCCTCTTTTATAGTCACGCTGACGTGGCATCACCTGACGACGGGGAGGGGGTCCCCACCAATGATTGCTAGCTACAAGTTTGCCATGTGGTCCTGACGCCAGGTGGTGCAGTCCTACATGTGAAGATCTACTGCAGAAACCCTCTCGAAGTAAGATCTGTAGTTGTAGGAATTTGGAGTGACATATGGCGCACACCCACACTTAGGGCGCACACCCACACTTAGGGCAGTCTTCCTTTCCCATTAATTCTAGCAAGAAAGTCTTCAGCTAAGCTCCCCCCCCCCCCAACCCACTTGGGTGATATTGTCTTCCGCTCCATCCCTGTGACATCAGATCTTGCATGCTGGATGCAGGGATCTGTGTGCCACTTGCCAGGGGAGGTCGGGGGGAGGCTGTGTGGATGTGCAACATATACCAGTCCTAGAACTAAGGTTACAGGTCAGTAACCCTCATTTCTAGGGGTGTGGATATGGTGCACTAGCCACCCTTAAGCAGACTACTAGCAGTTCTTCAAGAGGAGGGGGCAAGTTGTACACCCCCACTTGGAAAAAAAGGGATTAGAGAACCAAGGTCGCAAAACCAGCATCCCGGCGTGACTCAAGGTCGATGTGGTAATGAGAAATGAAGGTGTGTGCTGACTTCCAGGTATCAGCCCTGCAGATCTTCTGGATAGGGATGTTCCTGGAGACAGTTACTGATGGAGCGGTATGTCTGGTGGAATGAGCCCTAAGCCCTACGGGAGGCTCCCTTGACAGACAACCTATTGCAGAGGTCAATGCTACAGACAATCCACCTGCCACTCATCCACTTAGCTGCCAGTCTACCAGGTGCAGCTTCAATGCAGGTGATAAAGAGTTAGCGAACCTCTCCCCGAACTCCAGCCATGTGCTCGTGTAGTAAGCGAGTGCTCATCTCAGGTCCAACATATGAGGCCTGTGCTCAGCCTCTGTGGTTGGACTGGTGAAATACAACATGAGACTGATCACCTAGTTAAGGTGAAACTCTGAAACAACCTTTGGGAGGAACTTCGGGTTTGGACGTCGGACAACCCTGTCCCTGTGGAACACCAGGTACGGAGATTCCACCAAGAGCACCTGGAGCTCACTGATCCTACTGGTGGAGGTGATGGCCACCAAGAAGATGGTCTTTCATGACAGATTAGACATGTCACACCTGTGCACTGATTCGAATGGCTTGCCCATGAGCACTGCCACGACCAGGAACAAGTCCCATGGTGGTAGTGGTTCACACACTGGCAGGGACAGGTGGCCAATGCCCTTAAAGAAGCATCCAACTACGTTTTCTTGTGCCACTGTCGGCATACCAGCCCATTCACGGTATGCAGATATAGCTGCCAGGGGCAACTTGAGGGTTGTACACTGCAGGCCTTACTGGGAGAGGGACCATATGTAGTCCACAATGTTAGCCAAGGAGCAGGACAGGGGGTCTAGCTCTCTGCCCTCACACCAAATGGAGAAGCGCTTCCATTTGAAGGCATAGCACTTGTGGGTCAACTTTTTCCAGGAGGCCTTCACAACTCAGAGAACCTCTTCGGAGAGACCCAAAGCCTGGAATTCTAGCCGCTCAAGAACCAGGCTGTCAGATGCAGGGGCTGAAGGTCTGGGTGTAAGACCTTCCCCTTGTGATAGAACAGATCCAGGCATAGAGGCAAGTGCCATGGAGGCCTGTTGCGGCTTAGGCTGAGGAGATCTGGGTACCAGAACTGGTGTGGCCAGTTTGAGGCTACCAGGATCATCCGTCTCTTGTCCCTTGGCACCTTGACTGGCTCCCTGTGGATCAGGGGAAAGAGAGGGAAGGTGTAAAAGAGGCCTGAAGTCCAGGGCCTAAAGAAGGCGTGTCCCACACTGAGGAGTGTGGGCACGAAACAGCCTCAGCTTTGCATTCTCCCAGGAAGTGAACATGCTGACCAGGGGAGTGACCCATTGGGATAACAGGTGGTCTACCACCTCCTGATGAAGAGATCTCACGTGGAATGCCTTGCCCACTCTGCTGAGGGTATGTGCCAGTTGGCTGGAGGTTCCGCCCAGATGAATCACCAGGAGATTGGCATCCAAGCTGCCCAGGTGTGAAGGGATTCCCAACATAGACTGAGGGAATGCGTTCCACCCTGCCTGTTGAGGTAGTACATGGTGGTGGTACTGTCCACCTGGACCTGCACGACCCGACTCCGAACCAACGAAGCAAATGCCATCAGAGCCAGATGCACTGCACAGAGCTCCAGCAGGTTGACATGGCATCCAGACTCCTTGGGGTTCTACAGCTCGTGGTCCCCCAACTGGGCTCCCCATCCCACCAGAGACGCATCGTTCCTCAGAATGACCGTTGGCTCTGGGTGAATGAACAGGACCCCTTCCTGCAGGTGTTCTAGGACAAGCTACCACTAGATGGCATCCCACATCAGCTGCATTACTACGACCGACTGGTCCAGCTGACTAAGGCGCAGAGACGACTGAAGGGCCAGCTCCCACTGCAGGAGGGCACATTCACCAGTGGGTCCACTGGACTACACTGGTGCAGGACGCCATGTACCCTAGCAGCAGCAGAAAGTCCTGGGCTGGGCGTGAGTGACCAACCTGAAATGATCGGGCAAAGGAGGTCATGTCCGCTACCCTATCCACTGGGAGTCTGGCATTGGCTTGGAGGGAGTCGAGCTCTGCCCCGATGAAGTGGATGACCTGCGAGGGGTTGAGTTCCAACTAAGCTGGGTTGATGAGCAGACCAAAGGCCGAGCAAATCTGTAGGATAAGATCCCTGAACTGCTCCACTGCCTCCCACGATAGACTGGCAACCAGCCAGTCGTCCAGATACAGATATACCCAGACCCCTCGGTGCCTCAGAAATGCTGCCACCACTACGATGCATTTGGTGAAGACCCTGGAGACTGAGGAGAGGCTGAAAGGCATGACCCAGAACTGTTACAAAACCCCCTCTGCGCAGAACTGAAGGAACCACCAGTGGAACGCAAGACTAGGATGTGAAAGAATGCATCCCGGAGGTCCAGAGAGCAGAACCACAAGCCCTGCTCCAGAGATAGAATTATCTGATTCAGAGTGACCATCCGGAACTTGCGCCTGCTCAGAAACTGGTTCAGATAGTGCAGATCCAGAGGACCAGGAAATATCTGGACACAAAGCCCTGGCCAGCCGCGGAATCTGGGACACAGGCCACAGCGCCTTTCTCCAGGAGCTGAGTGATGTCCTCCCTGAGGGCAATCAGCATGTCCTGAGACACCATGGGCTCTCATGGGGCATGGGCCTGGTAGGGCAGGAGAGCCTCGAAGTCAAAAGGCATCCCTCAATCTACCACATCCAACACCCATTTGTCCATAGTTACAGAAGACCAGGCATGCCAGAAATGGCAAAGCCAACCCCCCCCCCCAGGAGCTGAGGCAGCAATGTGATGGCAGGGAAGCAGACGGCCCCCGACCTGTCACTAGGTCGCCTTAAAGGATGCCCCGACGCCAGCTGCCAGAGGAGCACCGCTGCCCTGACCTCTAGGTTTCTTGGAGCCCTAGTTGGCTAACTTGGATTTAGCCTGCCCGACCTGGGACTGCCCTGAATGGGACTCCTGTTTTGTTTAGGCTGCTGGCATTTAAAGGACTGAAATGTAAAGGGCTTCTTCTTCGGCTTTTGTCTCTTGGGGACCTTCTGCAAGGACATGACCAAATTTAGAGTGGTGATGGACTTCTCCGTTCTAGTGAGTTGTCCCGACAACCCCAGCCCCAAAACGCTGGTGCCCAAGAAGGGGACATCTGCCAGTTTGTGCTGGGTATCCGCCATAAAGGTGGAGCTCCCAAGCCATGCTCTGTGGCAAATACCCATTGCCACAGACTGGGTGCAAGAGCTGCCTATGTCCAAGGCTGTCTGAAGGTGGTGTTTGGCAAGGGCATTACCCTGGTCTCGGACCATTTTGACTGCTGACTGTAAGTCTGCAGAAAGGTAGGGAAGGACATGTCCAGGGCCCCCATAAGGGCATGGCCAAAGTCGGTCATCATAACTGCGGAGCTTGCTTGCCAGAGTCCCAGGGAGGATGCAGTGTAAACTTTCTTTTCTGCACGATCCAGCTCCTTAGATTCCTTGTGTGTGTGTGTGGGGGGGTGGGAGTAGAAGGGGGGTTATCTATGTCCTCGACATTACCTATCTTACAAAAGTCTGCCACTAATCCCTGGGACGAGAAGTGATCAGAGAAACTGGGGAGAGCCCTGGTCGTGACCGCATACTTGTTGAACCATATGGGCAGAGGGTGCCGGACACAAAGCTGGATGCTGCCACGCCTCAAATGCAGGACCCAGCATAGCCTTCGCCAGCAGAAAGGCAACCCCTGGAGAATCATCCCAGTTGAGGATTTCCGTTAGGGGGTATTTGTCCCACTTCTGGACCAGCTTCAGAGTAATTTCCATTGACTCCGAGATAAGATGGAGCAGGACCCTGAAGGAGACAGTGCCATTGTAGGAGTCAGTTTGACTCTCAATCGAAACCCAGGGTCCTAGAGGAGTGTATGGAGAACACATCACTGTCCAATAACTCTTCAAACACCACCCCCAGCCTTTTGTCCCCATGGATCACCCTGGACTCATCAGAGTGGGTGATCTGGGCTGCTTGGGCGGAGGTTCCACCTGGATCGGTGGAGACGCCGGCGTCGGTTCAACCAGACGGGGCAGAACCAGGACGGGACTCACTGGAGGGACCCAGGGGAGTGCCGGAGCCTGCAGAAGAGACCGCGACCTTGCCTGAGAACTTACTGCTGCCACATCAGCTCCTCGCAGCACTGCTGCAACTTGCAGCGGAGCCTCTCATTGTCCAAAGATGATGAGGAAGAGGAGCATCAACAGCACTTCTTGGACAAGGGTCAAGCACAGGACTGCCCAGATTCCTGAGACCACCATGTGGTTCAAGACCGGGTCCTTGACTTGGACCTCAAATGGCAAGAAGTGTGTCGATGGCAAGGAGACACTGGAGGAGGGGCCGTGTACTCGGCATGGACTGGGTCCTGCCGCGGAACCCCCAAAGGGTGAATCTCCTGGGAGGAGACAGCCTGGTCAGCGGACTTCTTTGGCCCCTCCTGAGAGAGGGTCGTGAGGACCAGGGTCCTGAATAACGAGTCATCCACGGTTTTGTCCAACAACTGGTTGACCGGGTCCACAAAAATCTCAACCAGTTGGTCAGCCTGTGTCTCGTCAAACAAGCTCGATGGGGTCACTGTGGAGCTAGCGGTCTGCCCTTCGGCCCTAGGAAGATCAGCTGAATCCAGAAGTTCAACAGCCATTGAGTGATCAAAGGAGTCATGGGAGTGGGAACAGTGTGCCCATTCCCTATCTCGGCGGGTCTTTTCATATTTATTGGATTTATCCCCTTGGGAAGCGCCATCCCCAAAGGTCATCCCTGAAGGAACCCGAAAACGAAACCCTGACACTGGCGCCTATCGGGAGCAAAGTGGGAGCCGAGGATGAGATTGCCGCAGCCTGAGACGCTGCCTCTTCAAGAGCGGCAAACTGGAGGGATGAACCTGTTGCCTCCTAAACGGCCCTGTGGGCATCCTTGGAATGGACTGGAGGATTATATTCATCCAGGCAGCCAAGGAGGAGGCAAGGGCACCAGTTCTCGAATGAGGAAGGAAGCAGAGACTTACAGAGATCGCAGGCCTGAGGGTCATGCTCTGCCCAAGACAGCAAATGCACGAGGCATGCGGGTCAGTACATGCTATCTTTTGATTACACGCGATGCTCCATTTGAAACCGGGACTGGTTCAGGGTTAGTCACGCTCCATGTCCAAAGAAACACGCTAAGTAGCACAGGGATCTACCTGATGATGAAAAGGGAGAAATTGGCCTACACCACGCGCAGAGTGTTGCGAAGGAGGAGCCTGGACTCTTCCAGCGTAAAGGAAAATCTGACATCATGGGGCAGAGACGAGGAGAATATCATCTGGGTGGGTAGGAGGAACTTAGCTTGAAGATGTTCCAGCTGGAATTAAAGGAAAAGGTAGGCCGCCTAAGTCTGGATAGTGCACCATATCCATGCCCCTAGGAACAGGAGGTTCCACCACAAATCTGCCGGAGAAGAGGGAACCAAATCTGTCTGGGTCAGAAGGGGGCACCAATATTACTGTGGCCCCATCCACTTCAAGCTTGACCAATACCCCCTGAATCAGCAGGAATGGGGGAAGAACAGAAAGCTTCTCTTCCAGGAGAGGGCCAATGCATCATGCAAAAAACTCCAGGCCCTGCCATGACTGAGCTACAAAACAGCAGTTCTGCATTGTGTGGGGATGCAAAAAGGTCCAACCTTTGAAGAAACAATGGGAGAAGAATTCCTTGACAACATCATCCAGGAGTTCCCATTCATGGGACTGAGTGAATGATCTGCTGAGAGTCCACCTGCATGTTCAGACAGCCGGGCAGAAATGTTGTGATGATGTATCTGTCATGCACCAGGGCCCACTCCCACACTTGCATGTCTCTTCAGCAAAGGGGGGGTGGGGTGTGTATACCTCCTTACTATAAGAGGCAATGCATAATGGTTGTCCATCCAACCATCTGAGGATTGCCCTAAATGTGAGGAGAGAAGGTCCACAGGCCAAGAAGAACAGCCCTCATTTCCAAAAGGTTGATACGGAGAGAGAGCTGTCTGAGGGGAACCACACACCTTGGGTGCTGAGTGCACCTAGATAGGCCCTACAACCTATTCTGAGGACATCCCTGGTGAGGGTCTCCCACGGGAATGGATGGAGAAAGGAGGGACCACTGAAGCAGATGAAAGCAGTCTTGCCACCAGCAAAGAGCATTGTGGAAGGGATCCATGACCAGAAAAGAGCGATCAAGGGATTGAGGAGCCTGGGACCACTGAGCATGAATCACTAACTATGCAATGAGCATATGGAAGTAGTCCATGGGAACAGTCACAATGGCAGCTGCTCTCAGCACTGGGAGGCGAGACTGATGAGAGACCATGTTTCAAGTCTTAAAAAAGCACTAGAGTAGTGTGAAATGTTGACACGGTTTGTTAAGGGGGGTGCTACCCATACTTATTGTTAATAAAGTATTTTTAAACGTCTCCTAGCAGTGGAGTAAATGGTCACTAAATGGGCAGCCGAGCAGCTCTGAAGAATGCCACCACTGCGGCCTGACATGGTTCCTGCCATGCCTCTTAGGGCAGATAAGACTTATCATGCCCCTCAGGGCCTGCCTTATTATGTTGCCCAGCCTGAGACAGATTCGGTGGTCATCAAGGCAGCTCATAACAGGTCTAAGGTGCCCAAGCACCTCGGCTCCCTCACCCAGACATAGAATCAGACGGACTGACCTCTGGGGTAAGAGGGTCTATGTATCCTCCACCTTGGGACTCCGGATTGCTAATTATTTATGCCACATGGTTAAGTACCAAAATACCATCCGGAAGGGCAAAGCCGCTGCTCAAGCCCTCCCAGACTATTCCCAGAAAAAGAAGGTTCTTAAGTCCTTACAGGCAGCTGAGGATATCGGTAAGCACCTCCTCAGGGCCTTATATGATATATCTGACACTGGTGCCAGGGCTGCTGCCACTGGCATTTGCCTTCATAGGCACGCCTGGCAGAGGGTCTCTACCTTTGCAGAAGAAGGCCAACAGAAGGTGCTGAATGCTCCCTTCAATGGTTCAATACTCTTGAGGCCAGCTGTCCAGGACATCATAAATGACTTGCAGGCCTCTGGAAGGGTTATTAAGTCTATCCATTCGCTCTACCATACCCAGGCTAGGAGCAGACAGTGCCTGTCCTTTCGTAAAGTGTCCCACAAGGCCGGGGCAAGCTCCTGCCCCCATGGCAAGTGAAAGGCTACCTCTGTGCTGCCTACCTCCTTCTCTACAGGACCTGCCGCCAAACAGCCCAGAGGCGATGGCTTCTCCCCAGCAGCCAGATACACCTCTGCCTGACTCCCTGCCAGATCCCACTCTTCTGGTCCCCGACCAACAGGTGGTGGTCGGAGGTTGGTTCTCCCTCCATCTCAGACCCACTTCAGATGTTTGGATTCTTCAGATCATAGACCGGGGTCACACTCTGGAGCTCATGGGTCAGCCCCCAGAGCGCCCCCCCCGTTACCCTCCATCTACTCTCCGGCCCATGCCATGGTCCTCTGGGAGGAGGTACAGTCCCTTCTGCAAAAGCGGGACATCGAGCCAGTGCCCAGTTGGCAGAAGAAAAGGGGATTCTACTCCAGGTTCTTCCTCGACCCCAATAGAACCAGAGATTTGAGGCCTATCCTAGATCTCAAGGACCTCAACCTCTATATTCCGTACAAAAAGTTCTGCATGGTCACCCTTTCAGGTCTACTACCCCTGCTCCGACAGGGCAACTGGTTGTGCTCCCTAGATATGCAGGACACATACCTGCACATCTCAGTTTTTCCTCTGCTCAGGCAGTTTCTCCAGTTTCTTTTCAAGGGGGAACACTATCAGTTCAGAATTTTGACTTTGGTTTATCCTCTGCATAGCAGGTCTTTACAAAATGCTTAGCAATAGTAGCGGCTTCCTTGCAGTGGGAGGGCGTGTACGTCTTTCCCTACCTGGACAACTGGCTTCTCAAAGCTCCGTCCTGAGACCTGCTCCTCCGGACCCTGGAGAGGACCCTCCAGCTCTTTCACTCCTTGGGCATCACTGTCAATCTGCCCAACTCCATCTTGATTCTGTCCTAGCAACTGGAGTCTATAGGAATGGTCCTGGACTCATCACAGTGCAAGGCCTTTCTGCCTCAGGACAGAATGGAGTGCCTCATTTCCCAGGCTCAGGAGGTACCCCAGAGCAGTTACATCTCAGCCAGGGTATATCTAAGACTTCTAGGCCTCATTGCGGCAGCCATTAGCACGGTCCCCATGGCCAGGCTGCACATGCAAGTGCTCCAATGGACCCTCTGAGTGCAATGAGACCAACGCACGGATGACATGGAGCAGCAGGTACTGGTTTCCTTGCCTGTCAAAAAGGTGCTCCAGTGGTGGATGGACCCCCAACGTCTGTTAGCAGGAGTCCCATTCACGATCTCCACCCCCAGCAGATTCTCACCACAGATGCCTCTGGTCTGGGCTGGGGTGCGCACCTGGGTCCTTTTCAGACTCAGGGGACTTGGTCTCCACTCAAGACATCTCTCCACATAAACGTCTTGGAGATGCAGGCATTCCTGTAAGCCATGCAGGCTTTCCAGGATCCTATCATCCTGGGTCAGTTGTTAATCCAATCACACAACCTCAGTGCTGTCTACTACATCAACAAGTGGGGAGGGGGCACATTTGTATCCCCTGTGCTGGGATGCCATGAGAGTATGGTACTGAGCTCTGGATCATAGCCTGGACCTTTTGCCAGTCCATGTTCCAGGCGTTCTCAATACCCTGGCAGACAGCCTTAGCCAGACTCAGTCCAGGATACAAGAATGGTAGCTTCTGTCATCCATCGTAGATCTATTCATTGGATGGGGTCGTCCAGAGTTGCCCCTTTTTGCATCCCTACTCAATGCAAAGCTTCCCAGTTTCTGCTCACTAGATCCAGGGCCTGGAGTTTTCTGGAGAGATGCGTTGTCCCCTCTCCAGGAGCGGGAGGTGACTTTACACTTTCCCTCCATTTTCTCCGATTCAAAGGGTGCTAATCAAGCTTCAGATGGAGGGGGCCAACATAATCCTGGTTGTGCTATACTGGCCATAAAGAAAAGGGCAAAACAGCTCCTCCGTGTGAAACAGGTGCTCGAGTAGTAACTGGCAGTACAAAAAAAGCGAAACTCAGCACACTGTAAGTTGGCGTATTAGACAGGCATAATTTTATTCACAGATGAACGTCAAGCCTAACAAACAAAGAACAAAGTAAAAAGGTCCCAACCGGTTCCATGCAGGCCATAGCAGATATTGTTTCCATTACTGCAACAGTTATCAACAGAATCTCTGTACCTCTGCAGGAATCTGCTGATGCAGGCTCAGGGGATCCTTGTCCGTCTGAACATCAGGTCCCTTTGTCTGCATGCCTGGATCCTAAGAACATAGCCACTGCACGCTTTGGGGTCTCTCAGAAAGTGGCGGGAGTCCTAGTGGCAGCCCGGAAGCCATCCACTAGGGCCACATATGCCATAAAGTGGAAGAGATTTGCCATCTGGGCTGCCAGACACCATCTGGATCCCTTTACCTGTCCAGTAAGCCAGACTCTGGACTACCTGATTTCGCTGTTGGAATCAGGCCTAGAGCATTCCTCCCTCAAGGTGCACCTTTCGGCTATCTCTGCCTTTCTTGAGCCCGTGGATAGTCATACCACGGCTCAGCTGGATGTGTCCCATACCTTTCTTAGGGGCATTCTGCATCTGAAATGTCCAATCTGTTCTCCAGTTCTGACTTAGGATTTGAATTTTGTTTTGGAGAAATTGACTCGGTCTCCCTTTGAGCCAGCCACATCTTACGAGCTACACTTGCTCTCTTGGAAAGCGTTATTTATTGTTGCCATTACTTCTGCTCAAAGAATTTCTGAGCTTCAGGCTCTCTGGTATGAGGAGCCTTATTTGATTTTTCACAAAGACAGGGTGTCTTTGCTCACTGATCCTAGTTTCTGTGTCTGAGTTTACTATTAACCAATTCATCCTGCTCCCTGTGTATTTTCCAGAGCGTGCCAATCCAGGGGAAGCACTGCTCCATACTATAGATGTGCACAGAATTCTGAAATATTATCTGCTCTGAACCAAGGACTGCAGAAAGTTAAAGTAACTTTGTGTTTTATTCGCCCCAGGAAGAGAGGGCTTTCAGGTTTCTAAACAAGGTTTGTCCAAATGGTTAGCACACTGTATTGTGTTCTGCTACAACAAACATGGCATGGAATTGCCAGGGACAGTGAAAGCCCACTCCATAAGGGGCATGGCAACCTCTGTGGCCTGTTTCAAGGGGGTTTCACTGCTGACATTTGTGCTGCTGCCACTTGGGAGTACCGTCCATACTTTTACCAAGCATTACAGTCTGAACACTGCTTCTTGAACCAGAGCAGGCTTCAGCCGTGCTTTTCTTCAGGGCCCTCTGTCTACCACCCAGACTGTTCTGAAGCACTTGTAACTACTCGAGACTCATTCCTATGGTGTGACCTGATAACTGAGATACCCCCAAAGAAAACAGAACAGTTATGTAAGATCTTACCATAAAAGCAGATCTCCGAAGGAATCTCAGTCATTAGGTCTGCTTTCCCTCCCACCACCACCGTTTAGGGTTCATATCTCAGACTGGCTATCTGGTTGTATCCAGCCTTTTATTTAGGCCTGGGCACCTCTCTCTCTCTCTCCTTGGTTCCCCCATGGCATGGGTTTGCTCCCTTAGTCTCCAGGGAAAAGAACTGAAGAGGGAGCAAGGCTGCTCACGCCTTTATAGGGCTTATGATGGCGGAAGGTGATGTCGGCATGGGAGGCCCCAGTTGTACTGCTGGAAAATCTTCCATGTGGATCCTGCTTCACAGACGAAGTTCCTATGGTGTGACCTAATGACACAGATCCCTTCGAAGATCTACTGTTGTGGTAAGTTCTTAGGTAACTGTTCTTTATCCACAGCTCCTCCTACTACCCTGATTTCCAGAGCCTCCTTGACTTCCTTAATTGTCAGTGGTTCAGCAGGTTGCACACTCACCTCTGAGGCTGAAAATCTTAAGGTTCTGTGTTCGAGCCCCACACCAGGAACTTGGGGTAAAATCCCACTACTGACAATGTAGTGCATTATGATGGGGTTCTGTACTTCTGAGGTGGCATCTTTCAGATGAGATGTTAAACCATCTGCCTGTTCTGCTGGTTGTTCAAGTGGATGTTAAAGAGCTCATGGCACTTCTCAAAAAGACTAGGCAAATTTCCCAGGTGCCTGGTATAATTTCCCCAATCCTCAACTGCTGAACCTGATTCAATACATTACTTTGCATCCGTCTCTCTTCCCTCAATGTCGATGAGGCTGAAAATAGCACTGCCTAGCTTGCCCAGACCTCCTTTTCCAGTCAACAAAAACTAAAAACAATTCTAGACTTCCAGTCCCTGTTCTAGTACTCCCCTCTTGCATGAGGACAGCCGGTCTATTTTAAGCAGTTTTAGATCCTCATTTTTTGTGCAGGATCAATAACTGTTTAAGACCCTGTTTAGCTGGTTGGATTGGGGGGGGGGGCACTTTTAGGCCCTTTTCCCCCTTATTGCCTATAGGAATTTCAAACCCCATGGCTGCTTCAAGCACCTTCTTCAACAAAACCCACGCGTGTCCAGTGCTACCAGCTTCTGCAGGCCCTTGGCCTCAAGATCCCTCCTCTTGACAGTTTGAAGTTCCAGGTCTTGATGATTGAGGCCCAATTAATCTTCACTGTAACTAGAGAAAAAGTTACCCGATTGTGGTCATGTTCTCCACCGGTACCTTGATATTTACACTGAAGATAATGTCATATCTACTGCTGAGAGCAAGGTCAAGCGTGGCTTCAAACCTAGTCCCTTGCTAGATATACTGTTCCAGGAGGCAGTTATGAAAATGGACAGGAACTCGGTCTCAACCCTACCATTATCCCTCTCAAGATCCCAGTCTATGCATGGGAGTATGAAGGTTCGAGGATCACCACTGCATCACATTTGTCTGCTCCTGTAATTCCCCTTACCAGTTGGAGATCAGGCTCTATGGAACTGTTTTCGGGCCTTTAACACACACACACACACACACACACACACACAAGGCAATCCCCCTTTTAACTCAACCTAGATGAACTGTATGGCACAGCTGTTTGGACTGCGAGCAGTAGCACTTCGCAAGGAGCGGATTTGGCCTGGTCAACTCCTCCTGCCTTACTGGGATTTTAACCCAGTGTAAATCTAGCGCATTCTTCCCCAAGACCTGTGGTCCTTCCCGATCTTGGTGTGGGGCCATGGTGGCGGTGCACACTTTGGATTTAGATGATTTTGTGCAAGAACAACTTGACTTCTGGCTGAATAACTGCCTCGGACCTATCTTTATTCCAGCTGTACTGCCGAGGACAGCGGTTTGCAGTTTGGCTCAGCCTACTCTGGGGGTGATTGCTTGAATTTTTGAGTTCTCCCCGTGGGGATTAACAGTGTTGGCCGGGGAGGTTTTTTCCCCTTTGCTGCGCTACTACCTCCGACGTTACTGGGTGGCATTGGTAGGCTGGTGGGGTATCTCTTCTCTGAAAGCTTCTCCTCCAGGTACTGTTGGGGCCGGTTTGTCTGCTTTTAAATCGTTCTCGTGCCGGACTAACTGGGAGAGTTTGTTGCGCTACTGGATTTATTCCAGTCTGCTTCAGTAACAGGTACTGTAACTATCTTTTCCAAATTTTCAGATTACGGTGAGAAGAGAGGGAGAATATTTCTGTGGAACAATTGTGTCATAAGATTCACTTTTGTGGCTGTGAGAGGGCCATGTTTTTTCCTGGACATGTTGCAGGCTTTCGTGAGAGCCATCCTGTTATGTTACATTAACTCTAGAGGACTTGGCAATCTCTTACTGTATATTCCTGCTGTAATCGTGTAGAATTGTTCAATTTTTATTTTACTTTTTGTTTGTTGTGGGTTGGGAGGTTTGTTTTATTTTGTTTTGGGGTATTTGTAGGGTATTATTGGCCTTATTTGTTGTGATTATACTACTTCGCGAATAATGTGTTGGGGAAGCTTTGTGACAATCAGGTGTTATTCCCCCACCAGGCTCAGGGATTTACGTCCCTTTGAATGTCCCCCACGTCCATATGCTGCCTATTTTAGATGCCATGCATTGGGGATAGCTAGGAGGAGGGGGAGATTGGGGATTGGAAAGGGGGGCGGACTGGGGTTCTAGGTTCTAGAAGGCGCCCTGGGGCGAAATGGAATCAGGACAGGGGTCCCCCTTGCCTTGTTTCCATACCCAAGGGCTCCGCTGCTTGCGGGCAGGTACCAAGGTCTTCCCCGACGACTCATCCAACCTGGGCGTTGTTATGCAATGCTAGATCAATGAAGAACAAGACAGCCATTACAGCTGATCTTGTTGGGACAACTGATCTGGCTAGATCAGAATTCGGACCCTGTATTGGCTTCCACAGTTCCGGCTGGGCATTCGGTGATACACCGCCCAAGGTTGGATCATAGGGACGGGGGTGTGGCTATTATATTTAAAACTGAACTCGGCCTTGTGGATGTGCCACTAGAAGTACCAGATCCTTCGAGTATATCCTGGGTGAGGGTGCAGGTTGTGGGATTCTCCTCATCTACCACCCACCAGGGGATGGTCGAGAATTCCTGCAGGAGATAGCAGACTTCATTGTTGACATGTTGTTGAGGTCCCCCAGATGGTTGGTTCTGGGGGACTTCAACACCTGAGTCGACAATGGACTCTCGCATTTTGGTTAAGATCTCCTCCAGCTGATGTCTATGCTGGGCTTGACACAGGTAGTTACCTCCTCAACCCATATAACGGGTCACTCGTTGGATCTGATCTTCCTGTTGGGTATGGAAATAGCTGATTTGGGGGTGGAACCAGTCAGCTGGTCACACCATAAGGTTCGGCTTCACAGCCCCGCCAAATAGGTCTGCCCCTACAGAGATGGTCCTGTACCGCCCTTTGAGGGGAGTTGTCCCCAGTGACCTGTCGGCAGTGCTCGACCTATCGGGTTTGTCGGAATGATCGAGTCCAGATGATCTCGTATTGGCTTATAATAAGGCAGTGGGAGATGCCCTGGACAAGATTGCTCCAGTTTGAGTTTGACCTCTCACCCTTCGCCCAAGGAGCCCTTGGTTTGATGGCTCCTTGAAGGAGAAGCGGCAAACTGGTCGAATGATGGAGTCAGCTTGGGGGAAGTCCGGTCTAGATGCGGACAGACTTCGGTTGATGGCATATTATGATGGCCATCAATCAGAAGTCACCCGCAAGAAGGCAGAATTCCTGCTGCGAGGAATCGACCAGCTCAGCTTTTTTGGACCGTTGACAAACTGTGCAATCCAGTCCGTCTACAGCCCAGAGAAGCGTTTACTCAGCTGAAATGCAAGGAGTTTGCTTGATTTTTCGCAGAATAGGTTGCTGACATCAGGTCTGGCATCACCTCATTTTCTCCTATGAGGGATTGTGGTGATCAGCGGGAGGTCACATTCACCCAGTCTGTCTGGTCAGACTTTGGCCGACCCGAGTTCACGGATATTGTTGAGATCGTCCAAACACTGCGTCCCACTAGTTGTAGTTTGGATCCGGGCTCTACACTCCTTTTAGTAGGTTGTGTAGATGTTATCTGCCCGATCCTTGCTGAGACTGTCTGGTAGCCCTTGGAAAGAGGCATCTTTCCTGATCCCCTCAAGGAGGCGGTCATTTGACCACTCCTTAAAAACTCTTCCTTGGACCCAGACTGCCTAGCTAACTACCGACCTAGCTCTAACCTGCCATTTGTTGGTAAGGTTATAGAAAAGGTAGTGGCACGGCAACTGGACGATTATCTTACAGCTCACAATATCTATGATACTCTCCAATCTAGTTTCAGGAAGAAGTATAGCACGGAGACTGCTCTGGTCCGCGTACTGAATGATCTCCTAATGGCCAGAGATCAAAAGGCACGGAACATCTTGGTTCTTCTTGATCTTTCTGCTGCATTTGACACTGTAGACCATGGTGTCCTTTTGGATCATCTGCAGCTTCTTTGTGAACTGTCTGGTACAGTCCTCAAGTGGTTTCATTCTTACCTCACGGGCAGATCGTGTAGAGTGGCCACCAGAAGTCATTCCTCTGGTGCTCAACCTCGCTGCTTTGTGGGGTGCCGTAGGGATCCATTCTGGCCCCCCATGCTGTTTGCAGTGTATATGCTTCTATTGGGAGATCTCATCAGGCGATACAGCTTGAGTTTTCACTGCTATGCAGATGATACTTAGCTGTATATGTCTTTTCTACCCAGACAGAATGATGCGCTCTCCGTGCGTTGATAGTGGACTCTGGTCTCCTCAGGGCAGGTATGAGGGTTGGACAGCCGTCTGGTTTGTTTCTTGATGATGCCCCACTCACAACCTCAGGCCAGGTGCATAACCTGGGTATTATTTTGACGAGGTTTGACACTTAAGTCTCAGGTGTCTGCCGTTGTCAAAACCTCTTTCTGGCGTGGCCAGCAACCGAGGCTGTGAACAGCTTTTTCCACAGCTCCACACTCAGACCTGTATTATCGATTAAAACAACATATTTCTTCTAGAAAACTGTTACTATTTGGGTCTAGCAGGACACAGCACGTTTAGAGCTGCAGTTTGATACTAAAGTTATTGCTGAGTGCCCCTTGGTTACCTGAAAATGGGCCGAACATACAGAACGGGAGCCCCTGTTGATGGAACCCACCCGAAGGAGACCAGGGCGACTACTAGCAAGCACAGCCAACTCAAAGAGTCAGAGCAAGAAGGGCCTCAGCCTTCCAATGCCACTCTCCTGAGAGCAATCCAAGGCCTAGATCATAAAACTGAAGATTTTGGAGTAGACCTTAAACAACTACGTACCAAGGTTGAGGTCGTGGAAGACGAGGTGAAGGGAGCATCTCACAAAGCCGACAGGGTCATCGCTGTATCTGCAGGGCTTACCAAGGAGAATGGGCTGGTTCGGAGGAGGCTGGAAAACTTGGAAAATGTTACACGGGCCTCTCATGTGAGTCTCCTGGGTCTTCCAGAAAAATTAGAAGGGGAACAACCATCGGCGTTCTTGCAGACATGGCTGCAGAACTTTCTACAGATTGACCAGCCTTTTCAAGTACTTAAGGCCTATCGGATCACGCCACGCGGTAGCTAACGGAGGGCTGCCACGGGCATCGCCTTTCATCACACTCTGATGCTGGTGCTTCGCACTGCGGCCGAAAGAGACATGGTGGTGCAGCAGGCTAAACATCTTAGCCCCCTTACTTGGGAGGATCGTCAGATTAATTTATTCCCGGACTTAAGTTTTGCTACCAGAATACGCTGGAAAAGTTTTGATGGTGTACGGGAATGTTTAAGAGCCTTAGTAGTTCATCATGTACTTTTGGTGCCAGCAAGCCTCAGGATCGTATACGGGGGCAAGACATACCAATTTTCGGAGGCATCCAAACTCGTAGAGAAAACAGAAACAATTTTCAGCTAGGGAAGAAGCTACTGACTCCGACAAGGAACAGGACACTTGAACTGCATATTCTCTACTGAAAGTAACAGTAAGAAGGGCTGTGGGGAGTAAAATAAGAGCTATGAATTAGGATAATATAATTTTTTTTTTTTTAGAACGAACTCGCTGTATACAAAATACCTTGCTATATTTTAGAAATATATGATACTGCTGGGAAGTTTTTGATAGCTAAAAGGGAGCCTGTTATGGGATAATCTGTTCAGATTTCAGAAATATGTAAGCTCTTTCTTCTCATAGTACACTGTACAGTATGTTTCTAGAAGTTCTGTGTTGGTTAAAAGTTGTTATAAAACCTGGCTTACAGGAAATACACTGGAGGTGGTTGTGAGGGGAAAATTATGCATATCTAGTTATCTTTAGTATAACCGAAGTTAGATGGGGCTAAATACTCTTTTCTTCTTAGGGTGCAAGATGTGGCTTAACCTTTATTCGAAGCCCTGCACATGGCTGTTTATGCCTGGTCTTACATACAATTGTTGCTACATTACTGTGTGCGTAGACACAAATCATTATCTGGGCTTTAAATAAGAAGTTTCTGTTTGATAACCCCCAAGTGTGGTTAACGACTTATAGGGGCATTATTTTTTTTGTAACTGTAAAAATGTGGAATTATTTTTAACTAATTGTATGCCTGCCTATATGTGATATAATGTAATGTAATGTTAATCATTGCATAAAATCGATAAAAAATATAATTACAAAAAAAAAAAAATCTGTTTTAACCATCTGAGGAATACTGCCCGGGTGAAACACCTGGTTCCCCCTGACGATCTTCCAACGTTAGTCCATGCCTTTGTTACTTCCCACTTGGATTACTGTAATTCCCTCTACCGAGGGCTACCTGGGGCTGATAGTCGCCACTTGCAGCTAGTGTAGAATGTGGCGGCCAGGCTTCTGACTGGGATCTTTCGGTCTAGTCATATTACGCCTGTGCTCAGCGAACTATACTGGCTGCCTGTTCAGTGGCGGATCACCTTTAAGGTTGGTTTACTGACCTTTAAAGCCCTACGCGAACAGGGACCAGGTTATCTGCAAGACCTCCTTATAGCCTACTGCCCCATCCGTCCCCTCCGATCCACAGACGAGGGATTGCTGGAGATTCCCAGGGTTCGCCTGAAGACATCTGGCGCTCGTGCCTTCTCTTTTTCTGCACCAACCCTGTGGAATTCTCTACCTCGTCGGTTGAGAGAGTGCCTGACCGTTGACAGTTTTAAAACTGAATTAAAAACTTATTTATTTGACTTAGCCTTCCCTAAGTTAGGCTAATTTTATTGTATTAATCTGTTTTAATTTTGTTTATTTGATATGTGTGTTTGTACAGCGCTTTGGTTATGAAAAGCACTTTAAAAATAAAATTGATTTGATTTGACTATTTCACCCCCTGATGTCCTCCTTGTCCTCCAAAGTGTGATCCTCTCACTCACGACGACAGCTACCCCCTCTCCCTCATCGGGTCTATCCCTGCTGAATAGACTGCAGCCCTCTAACTTAGTGTCCCAAGCATTTTCTTTCTACCTCCAGCTCCACATAAGAGCCATTAAGTCCTGACCTTTGAAGTGCATCAGACCCTTGAGCTTGCACCCATTTTGCTGCGTGCGCCTCTCATACTGGCCTTTTGGCCCCTCTATGCATCCTTTGGGGGGGACTCCATTTGTTGCTTCCCTGCCATGTCCTTCCCATGGTGACCCCCCCGTCCCTGATTACCCCTTGCTCGAGCCCCCCCCCAAATGCTCCATCTATTCTCCTGCCTAGTCATCCCATTCCTTTTGACACAAGTGCAACACATCATAGGTGTACAGGTGCCCTTTGCCCCAGAAGGCCCACTAGTTGGCCAGAAAAACTACACCCTCCCTCTTGCACCAGACCCTGAGCAAAATATTTGCCCGTTTAATGGTTTACTGTTGCACCTCCTCACTAGCCCTTGGGACTTAAGAGAATCTAGGATATGTTTCCCTTGTGCGGCATGCCCCGTTCCATGAATGACCTCCTCCTATCCTTTGGACATGTACTCGCTATGCCATAAAAACATAGAAAGTGATGGAACATAAAGGCCTTGTGGCCCATCCAGTCTGCCCGAGCTTGTCTATTTTAGGACTGTGCTCTTGTCAGTCCTCCCTGCTACCCTCACAGTCTGCTCTTTTACACACTATTCCCATGTGCCCATCCCTTCTCCTTTTGAACCTCCTCCACTGTCTCAGCCACGGTGACCTCCTCTAGAAGCTTATTACAGTCAGTCACCACTCTTTCCGTAAAAAAACAAAACAAAAAAAAAAACACAAGGAAAAAGGTACTTCCAGAATCCTTTTTAACCCCCCCACCACCGCAAATTTCAGGGAGTTACCCTTGGATCCCATGTTACCATTCACGGTAAACAGCTCACAGTTATCCACCTTGTTTATTCTGTAGATGTATCTGAACATCTCAAAAATCTCAATTATGCCAACACAGACAACAATGGTCTGCTCCTCCTTCCAGCTGCATTGCTTGGTTTCAACAGCAATCGCCCAACCAGCACTC
The DNA here is from genome assembly GCA_016271365.2 of Neoceratodus forsteri. Classification (NCBI taxonomy): domain Eukaryota; kingdom Metazoa; phylum Chordata; order Ceratodontiformes; family Ceratodontidae; genus Neoceratodus; species Neoceratodus forsteri. The sequence continues at coordinate 444,837,828 of JADMNL010000023.1, forward strand.
TAGGTAGGCACACCACATTACAGAAGGTACCATTAAAGGAATAACGTATGACAGGGTGTGTGTCATGCTAGGATAACGTCACACCTGGGATGATTAGGCACGAGGCCGCAGGCCGAGTGCGACTAATCACCCCAGAAGTGACGTTATCCCAGCACGACACACACCCTGGAGTGCGTTATTCCTATTATACAATGGCTCATTTGTAATATTAAAAAAAAGATATGAAAAAGTTAATTTAAAATTGATTTTTGGTCATTTTTGTATATGAGTAGGATTACTTTATTGGAAAATAGTGCTGATTTTCACTTCCAGCCAGCAGGTGGAGCTGTGTTTCTGCAGTCCTCCTAGTAACTAAGCAACTCTTCTCAGCATAGCACCTTAGAGGCTGGTGCTTGATTTGTTACTGTGCCCTATCCTTTTTTTTTTTAAATTCAGGTTTTCATTTTGTGTCTCATCTCTGTGGTGAGTAAATGCTAGTGGTAACTTGGGAATCGTAAGCCCTCCACGCCCCACGTGTTTTGTCCGCCGGCTCGCTCTCTGTACAGCATTTCTCCGAGAAGGAGACGAGGTAGGGAAACGGCAAGGAGAATTTTTTTTTATTTTCTGTAGTGGATGGTGTCATTGAAAAAACAAAGAAACAAGAAGAGTGGTTTGAAAGCGAGCGAGGGAGCGGTTTGAAGACAGACGCAGTGTCTGTTAATCACATCTTTCCTTCGGCTCACTGACCAGTAGCATTGTTCAGAGGAATCAGGAAGTGGTTCCGAAGTGGGGATCGGGCTGGGTTGTGAAGCGCCCGAATTACACGATTACAAGGCGGGATTTAAAAATAAGAACTTTTTGGGGTGGGGTGGACTTGGATATGTGTCACAGTTGTGTGCTGGCTTTTGGCTGTTTCTGTGTAAAGAGGAATTTATAGCACGATGAAGAAGCATCAGGCGGTTTTCTGCAGTGTGGTGACGGAGATGAAAGTAATAGCTGTGCAGTGATTTTTCCTTTGTTTACATTTCATGCGGTCAGTGTGTGTGCTGGGACTAGAGCCGTGATGTTATGCCAGGATAACATCACGGGTCCAGTGCCAGCCGGACGAATCAGAGCACAGGATTCTTTCTTGCCATTGTATAATCTGCTTTAGACAAGGCAACGGAGTAATGCACGCTCAGCAGCATGAGGGTTCGTGTGCTTAGCAGGGGCACCCTCCCTACAGTGAAGCACTCAACAGCAATACCATCCATGAAGATGCTCACAAGACTCTGTTTTGAGGTGTGCAAAATCCTGCTTTGTTGTAGCATACTGCTCAGGTCAGAACACCCAAGGATGAACAGAGTTACCTCTACCACCCGAACGCCCTTGCGCATCACTCAGTAGAGCTTTGTCAGGTGGCACATCTTAAAACAAAGTCTTGTGAGTATCTTTATGGATGGTACTGCTATTGAGTTTGGCTATTTTGCTGCACCATTTTGGTTTGGCACTGCCCCTCCACATCACCCACTGCACTGACAATCAAGTTACTAATTACTGCCGCTTTCTATCTGCCCTACGCCTTTCCTTCCTCCTTGGTAGGTCGAATGTCCTGATGTCTAGACTACCCCTGCTCCAGTCACCTTCAAACTCCACCCAACCTGGCCAGCCAGTACCAGATACCTGTTCCTGCTGTCCACTGGTGATGGTGCTTCTCCATGATACCTACTGCCTCCCCTCTCCACTCTGCTCCATCCTCCATCCCTTACAACAGAGACCAGTTCCAGCTACTCACCTCCCTTCCCTACCCAACACTGCTAACCGCCCTCCCTGGCCCAGTGCTCAAGTTGGTGGTTTTCTCCTCCCTCACCCTCCTCAGATGCCTGCTCACATCTCTCTGCCCAAGGGATGTCTCCATCTGTCACTCTAGCAATGTTGGTCAATCCTCAGAGTGTCAACAACCCTGTAGTGACTATAGATGGATCCCTTCTCCATCCTCCATATGCAGGATGGTGTACATTTCATAGCACTGGACGCACATAAGGTGTACATTCCTACCTGTGTACTGTACAGTAGGCTGCCAAGGTCCCAACACCCCCCCCCACCACCAAATTTCTTTTTCCTGTTCCCTAATGAGCAGCCAGTTGCCATTCCAGGCCAGCAATACCTCTCCAGATCAGCAATCGATTCACAGTAATTGCACATGTACCCCTCCCTGCACTCTGCAGGCACAACAGCCTACATCATGCAGCCCTGGCAAGTGCGTGTCCATCCTTCTTGGTACACTACACTGTTAGAAACTGCAGTTAGCACCCTGGCCCACTTCTAACTCAACCCCATCGCCAACACCCTTTGCCTCGTGACAGTGTGTTGCTGGGACTACTCGCTGCTGGCTCACTCAGTGTCTGACTGATAAAAAAGTGAACCCCTGCTGGAATGCATTAAGCCTGTTCTTTTTTCACACTTACATTTAATTAAAATTTTATCCTATGCAATACACAGACATGTTACTGCATACTGGTTTGACATGCTGTAATACATATGGTCCATAATCACCATTGATACCAGGAACTAAGAAAAAGAAAAATGTGTATGTTACCTTATCTACAGCTGTAACAATCCTAGAGTGACCAGTGGGCAAGTCATTCCATTAAACCTGTTCCACATCTCCCTAATCAGACACCTGCTTCACAAGTAGCAATCACTCAGCCCACAATAGGGTGTAATATTCTAAACCAGCAAGAGTCCCCACACTTCTACTAAAACTGAAAATAACTGCTCCATAAGACGTTCAGAATAACCTCTACCTAGCCACACTGTCAGAATACCTTTTCTTTGTAGTCGATGTGCTTCTTTCCTACTCCCAGCACAGGGTCTCAAGCTAAACTAGTCACTTAAATAGTAACTAGTCATTTAGATATAAAAAAGGACACTGAGGCAGTCAAGGGAGTGCAACACAGGGCCACCAAAATGCTCGTATGAAGGAAAAAAGCTATGAAGACAGACCTGAGATCATAACATTTACTGTGGAGTAAAGGAGACAAAGAGCAGACACGACTCCCATCTGCCTTATACAGAATGGCACAGACAAGGTTAAACATACAGAGACGTTTGATCTGGTGTGCTCCAGCAGAACACAGATACACGCCCAGAAGCTCAAGGGGTAACATTAGGAGGCACTTCTCCCAGAGAGTGGTAAGCCTACATAAAAGCCTACCAGTGGAGGCCATGAATATGATGACAGTACAGGGCTTTAAGATAAGCTTGGACAAATTTACGCTTACAAGGGAATCACAAGGTACCCCAAGTTGCACAGTACGTAGGGGAGTCCTCTGAAATTGGTAAACGCTTGCAGGGCATACTTGTTGGTCTCTGCTTATGAAGCAGGGGGCAGACGAAGCATCTACAGTGCCTTCTGACCCTAAATTACTACGTTACTATGTTACAAGACAGCCCCTATGTGAATCCTACAGTTCCAATTTTTAAATCCCCTCAGAAATGGGTGTTTGCAGCATACACCACAAATGGCATAAGGCACAAATGCCCATTCTGGGATGTTTTGAAAGTTGATGCCCATAGAGTTCGTAAGGAAGGGGACAAAAAAAGACCTTAAAGGACTCATAAACAGGGGTTTCAAAATCTGCCCAACAAAACACAGCACTGTAGGTTAGAGGCTCACCTACATAATGCTGTGCTCCATTTGGCTCAAGATGAGTGTTAATCCATGGTCGTCAAGCTTTAAACCTTTCCGTGACATGTAAACAAATCTCTGCTTCCTATTCAAACACAGTAGCTGCCTATAATGGCTGCTACATGCTTACACAATGACGTCAGTGGAGCGACAGTGCTCCAGAACGATAACACAGTATGCATGGGGACTGTAGCAATAAACTACTGAAATAACATTAGCAAAGTGCTTCTCCTCCAAATCCTTTACTATGCACCTGTTATCAAGCACACACAAAGGTCTTTATTGTGATGAATTTGTATATTTTCAATTTTTTGGAACTTTGCACCCACAGAACCAACCGTTATCAAAATCACTGACTCTGCAAATGCTAAATTTCAAGGCAAAACACCTGAACTACAGCAGAGTTATTAAGGTACTCAATATAACTGTAATTTAAGATCAGGAGGAACTCATGGTACAACAAGTTGCCCCCCACACCCTCCACTTAAGCAGAGATTAAAAAATATGTAGTGTAAACATCTATTAGGTTGTAGGAATACCCCCCAAACTATCCAGGGTACCCTGCAATGTAATTTCCTTGTAATCACAAACTTGTTCAGGCTTACCTTGAAGGCCTGTACTGTCTTCAAATCTTCAAATCCACTGCCTCCACTGGCAGCCTGCTAAACTGGTTTACCACCCTCTGAGAGAAGTAGTGCCTTTTAACTCCACCCCTGTAATTCTGACCTCTGAGCTCCAGAGCGTGTCTCTGCGTCCTGCTGGACTGTACCAAATCAAACATCTCTCTGGTTGAGCTTGTCTATACCCTTGAGTAAACAGAAAGATAAAATCATGTCCACCCTCTGTCTTTTCTCCACAGTCTACATGTTAAGGGTCTCCAGCCTCTCCTTGTAGCTTTAGTTCTCCATCTTCAAACCCCTGATCATTTTGGTGGTCCTGCACTGCACTCTCTTGACTAACTCAATGTCCTTTTTGTCCTTCCTTTCCCCCACTCTGGCCAGGGCCTCCTTCACACTGGCTCCCCCAGCCCTGTCACCCCACAGCTCATGGACTTACCATCTACTCCATTCTCCACTTGTCTCTTCCCCTCTCTGGCTAGGTGGGTGGTGGGCCGTGCCTCTCACTGCACGGACCAGGTCCCAGATCAGAGAAGTGCCACGTCACCAGTGCAAGGGCTGCAGAGAGCCAGTGCTCATCCAGCCTGGCCAGGGCATTTCCATGTTTTGGTTCCCTTCCCACAGGATAAAGGCAGCAGGGGTGTGCATGTGCCTGCACGTGACTATGCGTAGTAGTGTGGCACCAGCCTACGTCCTTCCTCCCCCTTACATCTCTCCAAGTGCACTACCATCTGTGGTCACCCAGGTAGCAGTGGAGCAGCAGAGCTGGTGGTCCTCCTCCCGGCTGCCCCCCCCATGCCTCACAGTTGTTCCCGAATGTATGCCACCAGCATCATGAGCGGTAGTGGCGCTACCGCGCAGCTGGTATGCCAGTCATCTTAGTGTCCTTTCTGCATTAAAAAGCCCACAGTTGCACACAGTACTCTAGAAGAGTTTGAGCTGGGCTTTATAAAGTGGTAGGGTCACTTCCTCTGCTCTGCTGGTCACTCATCTTTTTTCCCCCTATATTGCTTTATCTCCTGTGGAGTTCTGGGGCAGCTTCTCAGCCCTGTTCCTGCTCCACAGGACCGGCATCTGCCACCTCAAGTGCAGTCAGGTACTCCCAAGGATTTCTCCTGTGGCAGGGTCAAGGGAGGGCCCTCCCCCCGAGCATATAATCCAGTGTGGCCCAAATCCAGGTGCCAGTGAGGCTCTGCGGATGGACAGACAGGGCTTCACAGAGCCCCAGACCTCAGTTTTCTGCCCCCCCCAAAGCCAATGTGGACATATGTGTATGTGGAGGCGCTCATAACTTACCAGGCTGGAAACCTCCAGTTCGGTACCTCCCTCTAGTCTGCACCGACGCCAGGTCTCCACCTGGTAGCAGTCAAGGGGCCAAGTAAACAAAAGCCGCCCTCTGCGGGAGAGAAGAGCAGTCCCTTGAATGCTCAATCCTCTCCCCCACGGCCAACCCCCAATGGCCAGAGTCAGTTTCCGAACCCAGGTTGCCGTATGTGGTGCAAGGTGTGGTGTCCAGCACTACCTTCAGTGCCACCGGGCCAGCTGATCACTTGTCTTTTATAATGCACCACAGCGTTCTGCTGGTCCTTTGGACAGCGGTGTAGCAATGCTCGTACTGCTTCAGCCCCTTGCCACTATGATCCTCAGTTCCTTTTCCTCCTCCACTTCAGCACGAGAAGCTCCACACAGTGTGTAGGCCCTGCCTTTGTTTTTCCTTCTCAAGTGTGACACCTTGTATTTGGTTACATAGGATTTAAGACTACAGAAGTTTTAACATTCACCCAGCTCGTTCAGGTCTTCCTGAGGTATTTCCCCCATCCTCAAGGGAGGCCACCACATTGGTCAGTTTAGTACAATCTGTGAACTTGTGATCTGTGAAATAGGCTGATGCCCTTAGGTTTTCCACCTGGCAATTAAATAAAAAATAAATTAGGCTTCATCCTTGGATATTCCCTTTGATCCACGATTCCTTCTGTCTCTCCCCAGTAACATTTAAAGAAGTAGAGGACCTCTTAAAAAAACTTGGCTAAAAAAAAAAAAAAAAACGGGAGCAGATGGCACCGAGTCCTTTTTCTTAAAACTAGGGTACCACCTCCTAACTGCCCCAATAATGCATATTTTTTATCTACCAGTCTCATCTGGAATGGTTCCCTCTTGCTGGGAAACTGCCTTTATACTGCTGATCCCTAGCGATCTCAACAACTAGACCTATTTCTATCCTCCCGGTTCTGTTAAAACTCCTAGGAAAATTAGTTAATAATCAGATAAAAGAATACCCTGAAACTTCCAATTTATTCACTCCATTACAATCAGGCTTCAGGGAAAAATCAGAGCACAGTCACAGCACTAGTCAAAGTAACTAACGACTAGATCACCGCCCTAGGTAATAAACTACCCACAGGTGCTGTCTTCCTAGACTTAAGTAAGGCCTTCGACACAGGTGATCACAGTCTCTTGCTTGATGAACTTGAAGAACGTGGCCTGAATAACTGCTCAGTTAGCTGGTTCTCCAGCTATCTTTCAGGTAGGCTCCAACAGGTTAAAGCAGAGGGGCTCCTCTCCTTTACCAAAAACAAGAGGGGTACCCCAAGGGTCTATATCAGAACCATTGCTGTTTTCAATATACATCAACTCCTTGGGTAACAATATCCACAACTATAAATTACACTTTTTTGTAAATGACACCGTATTATATACATCAAATCCCTCCCTGCGGACGAGGGCACTGACCTGCAACCAGACTTCGACCAGCTGTGGCACAATCTCCTAAATTCCAAATTATTAATAAACACAAAGAAATCCAAGGCAATGTACTCTTCTTCCACCCCCCCCACCCCCATCTTTTGATGCTTCTTCGTACGCAAGCCACACCGGATTCTATGACAACCCTCCTAGGTGACTCGCTTGAGGTTGTTGAAAAATTTAAATACCTTGGAATTTGGTTGGATAGCAAACTATCTTTTGCTGCCCATATCAAATCCCTCACTAACAAATTGAAAGTGAGACTAGGGTTCTTTTATAGGAATAAGTCCTCATTCCCAGAAAATATTAGAAAAAGGTTAGTGCAAGCCACCTTCATAGCACATATCGACTATGCAGAAATTATTTACAATAGCAGCTCTGCATCCAACCTTCACAAGCTGGATATCCTCTACCACCGTGCCTTATGCTTTATAACCAAAGCACCATACAGAACCCACCACTGTACCCTCTACTCGGCAGTGGGCTGCACGTCCTTGCCACAAGGAGGATGCTACGTTAGTGCATGGGCCCAAAAATGCTGTCAAACAAGTTACCTCACTACATTATTTCCCTTTTCCATAGGTCACACAGCTGCTATTCCCTAAGGAAAAAAATCCTATATTTTACTAGACATGCTCAAACTGCGTACACTTCATGGCAGAGCTTCAATCAGTTACATCATCCCAGCTACCCGGAACAGAATTCAATCCATTCTCAAGCTTACAGATTTAGTCCCCACGAACTTCTTTAAATCACTGTTCAGCGAGACATTTAAGGAAACTTGTCAATGCCATAAAGGTTAGCACTTCCCTCCTTGGTCCTACTATTGAACCCTCTTGGCTCTACCAACTCATATAAGCACCCCCCCCCACCACCACGACCTTCCTCCCACTCCTTCCCCTTCCCCCTCCCTGGCCTCTTGCCCCTTCGCATCCTCCATATACTTAGGTAAGGCGCTTCTCCAGCAACAATATTCTTAATTATGTCTACTTACCTGTTGTCTTTGACTTATGCCTTGCATGTTACTGTTTTGTATTCTGAATTTCCTATTCCCTATAGTCTAAATTATGTATTCCATCTTATGCAAACTTTTGTACTATGTTGATGTTGCCAAACTGTCCAAACTGTGTATGCCATATTCTCTGTATACTGTTCTCTGAAGCACCTCTGATTTTATGACAAATTTGTGTATACTATATTCTGATGTATCTTGTTGTCCTCCCGGGACCTCCTTGTAAATCAGCGTGCTCAATGGAGTTCTCCTGAAATAAACCTGAAACTTGAAAATAAAACTTAAGTAAGCTGCTGGAGACCCAAGCTTCAAGATCACGGATGAAAATGTTACAAACAGATGCCCAAGCACCGTTCCCTGAGGAATGCCACCAAGTAACCCCCTCCCCTCATTCACAGTAGTGCCGGTTCAACCACAACCCTCTGCTTCCTGCCTGCAATCCACCTTGTGTATACCTCATGTATACCACACTAGTGTATGTGTGTTGCCCAAAAGCTGGTTGAGGGCCACAGTAGCAAAGGCTTTGCAGAGGAACAGACAGACTACATCTACGGGCCTGCCCTTGTCCAGCTCCCGGGTCATCCCTTCGAACATGGTATTCTGGTTAGTTTGGCATGATCTGCCCTTAAAAATCCATGTTGAGAAGGGGTCAGTACCTCAGGCCAACAAAGTGATCCATTTTTCTTTTCTTAGAATGGCTTCTAAGACCCTGCATAGCACTGATGTCAGGCTGACTGCTCTTTAGTTGCACAGGTCCATTCTTACCTTATTATTCTGAAGATGCAGAGCCCATTAGCACTTTTCTTTTTCATTTTCTTTTTCCAACCTGGAGCCCTGGTAGGCGGCTACAGCCCGCCTGATGCACGGACTCACTCTCCTGTCCCGCCGCTCCGGCCAGTGCCTGAAATTCCTCGTGGCTCTCCCCAGCCCAAGGGGCCAGGGAGGAGGTTGCTGGTCCCCAATCCAGAAGCCGGGATGGCCCACAGGATGCGGCGGACCATCATGGAGCCTGTCAGGCTCTTTTTCCGCCATTTTCTCCCCGCCCACCTCCCCTACTGATCAAGGGGATTAGTATGTGTCTCCCGACCTGTACTGCCCCTCGGCCATCGCCACAGGGCAGTCAGTGGGTGAGATGACAAATCCTCCCTCTCCAAAAGAGGACAGCAGTCCCCCGGAGGCTCCATCCTCTCTCGCCCCTGCCGACCATCGGCGACCCAGAGGCTCATTCCCGAACCCGGGTCACCGGCATGGCATGAGGTGTAGCGACCAGCGCTTCCACCTCCAACACCACTGGGCCGACTACCCATTGGCACTTTGTAGTCCTCTGGCACCACATCTGTCAGGACAGCCTCATGAAATATTACTGCAGGTGGCCCAGTCTGTTGTTCCTTTTTTTTTTTATTTATCCAAAATAGCCAAGCTGTGACATCTCATTACCAGCGAGGTCCTGCTTCTATCTAGTTCCACAGCTGGGTGAACTACAGCACTACGAGGTTAAATGACATGCCTAAAGTCACACAGTAAGTATTTGACTCTAGTAGGGTCTGAACATTCAATCTGTCGGTTCTCACGCGGCTCTTAACGCTAGATCACACTGCCTCCTTTAGCGCCACTATTATCTGGGGTGTATCTCGTCCAACCCTTGGGACTTACCTGACTTGATCTTTCACCAGGTAGTCAACTACCAGGAAGTATGTGATGCCCGCAGGCTGCAACGTGATGACCTGTGCTACAACTTCAACCCTCCCACAGAGTCTGGGCATGCAGAATACTATTCGTGTAAGCTGTCTGCTGACATTAACACCACAGTCTCAAAATTAGAATCAGTGGGCCAATCCTGGATAAAAAATGCAAATAACAATAAAGTGCACCCCAGACTCCTCTAGTTCAGTGAAAGGAGTTGGGCATGTGGCATTGCACCTGGACCTCTTACAAGGTAGCACAGAATGCCACTCACCACCAGCACTAGTGCACCAGGTGGATGTGTGACTCGGTCTCTCACCTGGATGGGGTTTTCTTCTGTCTGTCTCATCTCACGCCGTCTTCCATCAAACCTTCTGATGTTTCCAGCGTACCCACTAATCACGTCGATTGTTCCACCCAGTTTCCTGTAGGACACGTTACATTATCTGTTACTGCTGGGCCCTACATGACTGCCCGCTAACATTTGCCATGCTTATAATTAAAATACGTGCTTTCATAAACCGAATAGTTCCATTATTACAAACCACTGGAGAACCCTGGCTTTAAATTTTCAGTTTGCATTTTAAGGCATGTGTACTAGTATAACCTTGTTAACCTACTGACAACACAGTGCATTAACTTTAAAAAATGAGCTTCACTCTGGTTCTATATGTGCATTGTGCTTTTGGTGATGATGCGATATTTACACATTAAAAATAATACTGGAAGAAAACAACATCCTGACAAACTATTCAAAAAGCCTGCACCTCACAGTGTCTGTTTATGACATTATACTGTTTACAATGACAACATAGTGATGTCACAACCAAAGCAACTGTTAGGTCACTTGGAGACAGTCAGATGCTTTTTTACAAGATACAGTGAAAAAAGGACTATATTATCTCAACTATTTAACAGAAACAGGAAAAAGTTAAAAAAAACAAAAAGACAATGCTGGAGTTGCGACTGTAATATCAGTTTTCAAATATGCTGGGCTGACGGCAGTAGTAGTAATAAATGTATTCATAAAATTATTAACAGGGATAGATGTTACAAGCTCCACTGAGCAAAGCTAATTTCCAAGGAGGTCACTAACAATTGTTGCAAGGTTTCTATATGTGGTAGAACTGCGTTTTATCAGTCCAGATGCCTCGGTGGAGGGATGTCTTTCCTAGCTTCTTTCTTCCTTCCTATTAAAATCTGTTGTGCAACAGTATGTCTGTCTTCCTTTCTATACCAATTTCTACCACTGATGTAGGTTGGCCACCTACATCAGGCTTATCTGTTCTTACTAAATATTTTTCCGACTTACTTTAATTCCTGTTTCAATATATCCATCTCTCGCCAAAATCTCCCTACCTATGCACTATACAGCGTCCAGTATGCTTAGTATACACCAAGGTGCTTTAGTGGCGCTAAGTGCCTAAGTATGAAAATACATATGGTTAAAGTGCATGGATGCTTATAAAAATGTAAAAGCCCTATTGCAAAGGAATAACGTGCTGCAGTGCTTAGAAAAATAAACTAAAGTGCCGACGTGCTGTAGACTGTAAAACTGTGCAACTGATGATGCAATCTATATACTGTTAGAAATAAAAACATGTTAGGGGATTGTTTTATCTGGAGACCTTAATGACTTTTGAGAAAGATTTATTTATTTATTTATTTAGCTTTTGTTTACCGGGTAAGTACACTAGACAAGTAGTATGCCTATTTTCAGGAACGACCCGGGAGAGCACTAAACATACAGTATACATACATGGCAACATTGGAGAAACAGCATGATACAGTAAAAAACAGCTATAACAACGCTTGTATAAGGGCAGAGATAGTGCCACACATTGTACAAATTGTTACAGGATATAGATAGACATTAGAGAATCACTGAATACATATTTCATAGACCATCATGGACTCAGAGTGGACAATAGTGGACTGCAGAGTATTACATTACAGAGGCTAGGAGCAGTCACATCTTGTTGTTTGTTTTAGGTGGGACCACAGGGAGGAGCAAAAGGTCCCATGGGAAGGGGCAGAGCGAACATGGTCCGGAATAGAGTTCCAGAGCCTAGGCACAAAAGCGGCCAAAGTCGCTGATCCCCATAAGGGTCCGGGGGGGAACTTTAAGCAACTCGGAGGTCTGTAACCTGAGCTGGTAGGGGATGGCGTCCAGTTTTGGGAGGAGATGCGCCAGTCCCGACGGGATGCCCGTGGCAAGTACTTTCCTGGTGAAGTTTCCTACACCAAGGATCAGGAATTCCGAGGAGCCATTTGAGTTTGCGTCGAGGCTCACATCGGTGGGTGAGTTTGGGAGCAACAAGTGCAAACCGACAGATATCATTATATACCCGTTCCACCGATTAAGATGGATTTGGGTTGACCTGAAAAATAGGTGGTATCCATAACTAAGGAAGGGGAGAAGCACTCCCCTCACAAGTGCCAGCCTCGCTCCCGGAGTCAGGTTGTATTTGGCCCTGTAGGCAAGGCCAAGCTTACACCTTGTGGCTCTGCAGATGTTTAGGATATGGCTTCCCATGTCAAGTTGTGGGTCGAGGGTGACCCCAAGATATTTAATTGAGCTCACTGTTGGCAACAGGGGGCCACCATCACAAGTTATTTTGAGCATAGCTGATGAGGCTTTTAACTTGGCCGTAGAACCGAAGAGCATGGCCTGAGTTTTGTTAGGATTCAATACCAGTCTATGGTTGGTAATCCAGGCCGAGACTCTGCTGAAGTCTTCAGATAGGCACTGGTTAAGGTCAGCAGCATTACGAGCATGGGCCACTAGCACAAGGTCATCTGCATAAAGCGTGACTTGGCATCAAGAGGTCACCCGTGGGGAGTTGATTAATAAAAAGTGAGAATAGTAGAGGTCCAAGTACCGATCCCTGGGGAACCCCCATGGTCACAGCCCTGGGCTCCGAGAGGACCTTGTTAAAGCAAGTGCGCTGCTTTCTACCCGTTAGGTAGCCTGTCATCCAACTCATGGCATGAGGAGAGAGCCCGAGAGCCCTGAGCTGCTCCCCCAGTAGGTCATGGTTGACAAGGTCAAAAGCTTTTTGACAAATCAATAAATATAGCACCTGACAGTTTGCCCTGATCCATGACGGATCTAATACAAGAAGTTACAGTAATCAGGGCAGTAGTGGTACTATGACCCTTCCGGAAACCATGTTGGGCCCCAGAAAGCAGCTCATGGGTATCCACCTACTCCAAGAGTTGCTCCGCCACCACCTTTTCCAGGAGTTTACCAAGGGATGGAAGAATAGCAATAGGGCGATAGTTGTCAGGGAGTTTGGGATTTCCCTGCTTCAGAACAGGGACTATCCTTGCCTCCTTCCAGATGTCAGGGATTATCCCCGAGCTAAGGGATAGGTTAAAGATATGGGCAATCAAGAGGGGCAATGTAGGCTGCTCCCAGCTTGAGAAGCCTGGGCTCAAGGTTGTCAGGCCCTGCACTGGAGTGCTGGGAGAGGGCAGCCAGCGGTTCGAACATCCAGGACAGACACTGCCCTAAGATTAAATACTCTCCGAGAGGATGTTCACCCTGCATCGGAGGGATATTAAAACAACCCCCCATCGGTCGTGGAAATGAGAGGTATAATGTAAAGGTCGAGAAGTGGAGATTGAGGTGGTCAGTTATAGTATGGGATTACTGCACGAGACTCCATCAATAATCATGTCCACGTACACCCGAGTGAGAGGCCCACTGACGAGGGATTTAATGTTCCTCCAGAACCTCCTAGGATCTCTGGCAGAGCTGAGTAGTGCCGATTTACAGAAGTTACTTTTAGCAGCCCTAATAGCTTTTTTGCACTGATTCCTGAGTTGCCGATATCTCAGGAGTTTAGCTGGATCCCTGGATCCCTTAGTACTTGCCCAGCATTTGTCTCTCTCACACATCTGGGCAAGTACGTCACCATTCAGCCAGAAGGTGGCTGTTCCCCTCACCCTCCGCGTGACCCTGGGGGCATGTCTATCTTGGAGAACACCAAAGGAATCAATGAGGCAGGAGGCTGCCACTGAGGGGTCAGAGGCTTCAAGCACCCTGGTCCAGTCAGTACATCTTAGTCTGCCAGGAAAGCCTCAGGGTCAAAACTGGAGTATTTTCTGACTTGAATGATTTTGGGGAATTCAGGGGAGGGATTTTTCCAGACACAGTACAGGGAGTGGTCAGATGGAGTCTGATAGCGTGCCTGATGAGGCAATCCTCTCCAGCCGGTTGGTCAGGATCCAGTCCAGCAGGGAACTTGAGGAACCATTGGCTGCCTGTCTCGTCGGGTCATGGATTAGTTGGTTAAGGGATAGGCAGGCAAGTTGTGATTCACATTTCCTAATATTGCCACACTCCCAGTTCATGTTGATATCACCCATAATAATGAGTTCATTGTCACCTATACTGGGCCTAACTGCATCTAGGAGGTAAGTGAGTCCTGTCAGACTTCCTAGGGGGTTATAGGCGACACCAAAGTGCAGCTTCTTAGCATTGCCCAGCAGCAGGAGCACATGAAGAAACTCACAAGGTGGGTGATCAGGTTTACTCTGTGCCACCAGGAGATTTTCAGGTGGGATCTGTAGTAGATGACGGTGCCACCCCCCTTCCTCCCCCCAGTCCTGTCTAGACGAATGAACTCGTATCCTGTTAGGAAGCAGGCAGAGTCAGGAATCGAGGGTTTGAGCCAAGTCTCAGTTATCCCTAGGATGTCTGGCTTGTATAGCTCAGTCCATGCTAGGAGATCATCTCGGTTAGGTAGCAAGCTCCTAATATTCATATGCACTATTTTTAGTCCCTTATTCCCACTCCAGGTAGCAGGAATATTGGAGATCAGCTTAGGTGGCCCAGGATTGAGCTCAGTATCTCCAGCCATGAGAAGTGAGAGTAGGGCTATCCAGGGGAGGAACAACCTTACGAGCGGCCTACCTCCAGGCCTGTGCATGCTTCGGACTTTCTTCACCCTGACCGTATACATAAGGCATCTAGTGTCAAGGCTAAGGACAGAACAGTAGTGCATTACCTTGGTTACAAGTAGGTTGGAAAAGGAAAATCAGTATCAGTATCATCATGGGGAGGGCCACAATCCTGGGTCAATAAATAGGCTAGGGGCGAGGTAGCACAATAAAGGAGGACTAGCCCCAGAGCCAGTATCATAATTATTAGTGGCATAAGACCACCTGCCGCCTCTACTGAACATAGGAGAAGTGGCTTCCAGTTCTTCCATGGTAAGGACAGTAGTAACCACCCCCACAGATTGTAGGCAACTGGAGACCTAGAAAAGGAGCAAACCAGGGCTCCTGGAAACCTGTAAAAGGGGCAAACCAGGGCACCCCGTAAGGTAGGGCCCCGAAAGAAACAGATCTCCACACCTTGCAAGTTCACAGAACGGCAGGACAACCTGCAGGCAAGCCTAAGTACAGATAGCACACCAGGGCCGAGTTCCCTTTGGTAAGCAAGCCAGTTCAGATAAAAGAGTACTGCCCTAACCAGAGGTAAGGGGAAATGGGCACAGCCCTAGGAGACAAGCTTGGTATTAACAAACAGGGAGTTCAGTACGGACCCTTGAGCCCTCCACCAGCAGGGGAGTAGGTACGACCCTATGCCACCCACCACCTCAGGGCGCTGAAGTTATTGGGCAAAGGAGATATGAGCAACAGCTATGGCCTTCCCCAGAAGAGGTAGGAGTCCCTCCCAGTCAGGTCTGTACAACAGCAGCCTAGGTGAGGTTACCAGCTGAAAATACAGTAGAAAAATACATCTACAGTAATCCTATTCCAGGATTAAGCACATAATAGGGATTGAACAGCAGAGAACAAAAGCATGTAGCTGCCTATAATTTAGTATACTCACGGGAGAAAGAGAAAATAAAAGTAAAGGCACACACTTCAAAATAGGCAGCAGACGATAAACTTATACTAGACTATGTGCCCGTGTATTCACAGGAGAATAAAGAAATAACTGACCAAACATCAGATAGGCTGTAACTTCAGTCCCACAGAAATTAGAGAGCTCAAAGAGTCATAAGTCATCCATACCCAGGGAGGAGAATGCCAAGGGGACAGCCCAATCCAGTGCACGGTTAGGAGATTGTATGTTAGACACCCCCTCATAAGCCAGGGCAAAAACCTCCCCCTAGTCTGATAGGATAGCACTTCAGAATGGGCGAGGCCACCAGCCAGCATAAATTCTCCCCACCAACACAGGGCAGGTGCGTGGGCTAAACAAAAAAGTTCTTTCTGCCTTCAGGATCTCTCCTGCGCCAGGGCAGGGGCCACAAACTTAGTCAGGATCCAGCCGAGGAGGCCGGCCGGAGCTCCCAAAAGCCCACGGCACCTCCACTCGAGTCTCCCGGTCGCGCTGGGGGGGACACTCAGTGTAGGTCGTCGCCTCCTCCTCTCGCCAGCAGCTTGTAGTTGAAGGCGTTGGGACAGCGCCCCTTTAAGAGCACAGTGGGGAAGCGTCACCAATGCCAGGGACCAATGGCAGGCAGTTCGGTTTCGACGGCAAAAGCAATCCGAACAAAGGAACAGGGAGTTTGAAGAAACGCCAGCAGCTTTGGGCAGCAGAGCAGTCCAGAGTCCAGGTTAGCAGCTCAGAGGGACTTGGAGAAGAGCCCGGAACGAGGTGGCAATCCCGGTAGGAGACGAAACGCTGGTGATTTTAATTTTTTTTATTTTAAAAGTTCTTTCTGCCTTCAGGATCTCTCCTGCGCCTGGGCAGGGGCCACAAACTTAGTCAGGATCCAGCCGAGGAGGCCCGCTGGAGCTCCCAAAAGCCCACGGCACCTAAATATAAAGCTGTTTAAAGTATTAGAATATTTGTTTAAGTAAGCAGCTCTAAGAAACCTTTATTTTTTTGTTGTTGTTGCCTTGTTCAAAATGATTAATGACATAGCAGTCCTTAGCTTTAGGACATGCGTACGTTCTGCCTGACCTGCAGGAGAGCTCCTCCTGAATGACAGAATTCTATGGGGGACAGAGGCCCCTAGTGGCCCATATTTATACAGAAATATGCTATAAAACAGACTGGCCAGTGGGAGGAGCTTAGTTTATATGCCTACTTATGTTTAAAACTTTAATACAAGTGGCCAGGACCGTGATATTGAGAATGTGTCAGAAGATTAACGTTCTCTAACAACCCGGGCTTAGATGCAACCACTTTCTTTATGTATAGGCATGGCTGTGAGCCTTAGAGAGCAGAGAAATGTTTAACTGCCTTTTGTGGAAGGGCTATATAAACCCTCCAGGAACAAGCAAAGCCAGATGAGCTGAGAAGTTGGTCTCATTTGCCTGAGGTTAAGGCAAGAGAGAGAGGACCTGTGCCTGAATAGGTGCCGGCATAAACGCAGCAGGAAAAGCTGACGTATTGGAACTGTATCTGAAGCCTGAAGGAAGGTGAATTTGTTTATGGAAAATAGCATTGGGCTACTGTTTATTTTCTTTTTGCGAATATTATTTTTATACTTTTGTATAAAATAAAACCACACTGTGGTGTGTTGCACCATATATACTGTGTCCTGTGTTACCCTTACCCACGTACCTGCAACACTATACTAAAAATTTTACAGTTATAAATATGCTTATACATTATTAAAATTCAGAACATGAGACCATCGTCGGGTTAGAGCCTGCCTGACCGTCGAGAGCTTTAAGTCTGCTCTGAAGACATATTTATTTGGAATTGCTTTTCCTGATCCAGTTTAACAGGTTGTTTTAGTGGGAAGAATTGCTGAATTGTAATTGTACTTTGTATGTTTTCATATGTTAAATCCATGATTAAGTTAATTACTCCATGATTCCTGAATGACTATATTCACCCTGTATCTTGAAAGCCTGTAACTGTAAACTGTATGTACCTGTTTTGAGGTGTGTTCATTGTTTGTGAACTGTACTCTCCTAGGTCGTGCTTGAAAATAGGCAGGATAGTTTGCCTAATGCACTTACCCGCTTACCAAAAACCAATAAATAAAATATTATCATTTTTAAGTATGATGTATTTTGTGCAAGCACATTTATCAACTGGAACTGTGCTTTTTAGAAATAAAAGATAATTGACTGATTGATCCTGAGTATAGTCTAGAGGTTACAGTAATGACATGTGAATGACCCTGTTACATCCAGCAGACCCGGGTCTGATTCCCATAACCTCCACTTGTTACTGTGCGACTCTGTGCATGTTATTTAACCTACCCAGTACTCCCAGGGGTCACCCCTTAAAACAGGCACTTGTGCCTAGTGGGCTTTACCTCGTTACCAAAGAAATAAAAAAAAGATTAAAGATTAAAGAGCAACTCTCTGTATTATAATGAAAAGCTTAAACACACTAGATTTACACCAATTACATTTTAACTTAGTTTTCTAGTTATTTGTTATTTTCTTTACTTTCTCCTGCTGCTGGTCTACTAAATACTGTAGATACTGCAGAAATTATTTCACAGAGTCTTTCAAAATGTATCCGACTCTCCCCTGCTCACCACACAATTGCTGTTCCCAACATCACAGTTTGTCGTCATGGTGAGCACTATGATGTCATAAACCATGGCAATGTGAAGTTAACAGGGGAGAGGCAAATGTTTTCTATACATACTTTTCAGATGGACTACCAAGATGTGCTACAATTCTTGGGAAGGAACACTGAAAATGTGAATGTAACCCCCCTGTTACCCAGGGTTACAAGAATCCCAGTTAGACCTAGTGGTAGGCAGGGAAGGCAGCTTGTGAAACTCCAGCCAAATGGATTTCACACTGTCTCACTCTGTTCTCAGTCTCAGCTGAGACTGAGGGATGACATCATTTTAGAACTGTCGCAGCTGCATAAGCCACACTGGAATGTTGCAGCTGGAGGTTAGAGTAGAACGTTGGGGAATTTGAAGTCAGTTCAGCAGGAGTCTGTTGCAGTCTGTAGTAGAGGAAGGGAGTGCTCTGCTGTAAGCAGGCCCTCAGAGTCCTAAGCTCTGTCAAAGAGCTATTTTCTTGTAGAGATGTGTGTTCTCACCTGAAGAGGAACACAAGAAGAGCCAAGTGAACTGGTAGAGACCACTTTCAGTGGTTCAGAGCCCCATCCCTGCAGGGATGGGGGGAAGGAATCAGCCTGCTTCCAGGTGCAACTCCCCTGGTCCGGCTAGGGAAAAAGAAGCTGCCTGAGTTAAGTTCATGCTGAGGCACCAGAAGTTCTGGACGAGATTTCTTTGAAGAGAAAACGCCTGTGGGGCACCTGCAACCAAAGGGTGAGTTCGCTCTGCTAAACAGCCAATGTGTTTTCACCTGAAACAAGATGAAACTTAAGTGACTGTTACTGTGGGGTCAGGAAAGGACAGCCAACTACAGTTTGGAAGATGTAGGGATTGGACTGCTCAACTCTGTGGGGGGTCTAGAGTAATGGACACAGCCACTTATTAAGTATGTTCAAGTTCAGCACAAATGCGATGTAAAGACAGTAGATTGAATGTGAATACATTTTAAGAGAATCTACACAGCAAAGTGTTTTCAAGGATGAGGTGTTACAGCCCAGAGAAATGGCCAGGTATGAATTATGGGACCTAGAGGTGGGAGACCCCCCATCAGTAGTAACCAAATTCACCTCTACGGGTTTGCTTTGGGACACCTGTTGCTTTCTCTCAGGTACTTGGCCAGTGCCTGAGGAAAGTACCCAGATGTGGGATTGATGAAGAAGATTCCCTGATGGAGCCAGAAGTGCTCATAGGTGGTTTAGGGAGCCACCAGTAAATGTTCCATGCTATATGGAGTGTCCAAAGGGCTGGCATGATAGCCGAGCCATGGAAGAAAGGTAGTCCAAGTGGCTGGTAAGGGAGCCGAGCCAGTGAAACCCAGAGCAGAGTACAAGTTTGGGCTGTGTGCCCAGTGTGTTTCAGAGCCTGAGGGCAAAAGTGAAAGTGGATGTGTTCTGATCTCCATAAATCTGCATTACCAGGAGTGTAGCCCCATGGGGGTCCATCTATGCTTAGTTATTCTGTTGGATGTGAATAAAAGCTACACTTTAGAATCCCACTTCTGGTATTGGACATTACAGTTATTGCTTCCTGTGTCCGGAGTTACTTGGGTGCCCCTCTTGCAGAGTAGCCAAACCTAGCCAATGTGCCGAGAGACATATTTCTCCCTGAACCCAGCCCACCAGGTAGTGCTGTCAAGATGGAAACGGCATACCTGGGGGGGGGGATTGCATAAAAAATGCATTCCCTAGTAAACTGTAACAGCTGAAACATCTTATTTATGAAAGCACATGCTGAAGTGCAGAGCTGCTCTTTAAAGCTTCCACATCAAAAGGTAGGGAGGTATTTTATTGCAATATTAGTACCTTTCAGCAACTAAAAATGGTTTACATGCGATCATAAAATCAAAGCACTCATCAATACAATATATAGGTAAACAGTTAAACAATACTGACCAAACAGCTGGTCATTTCCTGGAGATTAACAAATGGCCGGGGAAGGTGGCTTGAGGTGCAGCCGCGTGTCAACCCCACTCTGCCAGTCGTTAATCTGGGGAATGACCGCCTATGAGGTCATTATTGCGGTTGTAAGTCTAATCGCAATAATGACCTTTTTTTTTACAGTATTTTTTGTATTTACCTTCTTGTTTTGCCACTGCTGTCAGTGTACAGCACGTGACCAGTTGAGTGTCACTGCCGTGCTGGGCATTTCCAACAGATTTCAAACTGGCACGACAGCCAATCAGTGAGGTAGTTCAGCTCATAAATAATTAAGAGTTACAACAGCAAATAACTCCATTTTGTTTTTGGTTACCAGGCAAGTGCACTAGGCAAAAGATTTGCCTATTTTCAGGCATGACCCAGGAGGTTACAGTCATACAGAAAGCAGAATTCAGTGACATAACAATCACGTGAAAAAAGGAGCAAAATCTACAACCCAGGATTGGCAGCAAGGTACAAATTATACAAGAGGTACAAGGTGCGACAGTCAGGTTGCGCAAAAGTGTGTGGAACACACAGCTGCACATTTGTAGTACTGCATTAGGCAAGAGAAAATAACTACATAAATATAAAAACAGTAAAACACCATCACGCACAAGACTCAGAGTACTGGCACTCAAGGACATTAAAAGAAAGGGAAGTGGGGCTGTAGCACCAGTGCACAGTAATAAATGAACCCTCTTAGCAGTGCTTCAGATAACGTTGGCAGGTAGTGATTTACCCACCAGTTTTAAAATACAGTGAGTAAGACAAAATTGGGATGCGTACGAGTGCTGTAAATCTGGAAAAAACTGCTCCATCTGAATCACCAGTTATGTTATGGATTACTATTCTGTGGAGTGTGGGGCATTTACAAATGTTGAGCGAATAACTCATTAAGATAATTTTCTGAAGAGTATTTCCTAAAATGAGGCCAGTAAAACAGGTTGGTACTCACCTTATCTGAAGCCCTGCCTCTTACCATACTGACTCTCTTAATTAAGTGTAGTGTCTGTGTGTGCTGGGGAGGGGCCCTGAAAGAAGCAGTACTGTAATGCCAGTCCTAGCTCCTTATACAGGACTCCCTTTCATAGCAAGCAAAATCACTGCCTACAAATGGGCATCATTTCCTTGATTCTCTCCCTCTCATGCGTACAAATGTATTGTCACTGTCATATATGAGAGAGATAGTTTGTGTCCAGGCACTGCTATGTCGTGATAGACTTCAGACGCACAGACTTTGACAAGATGAGAAGGATAGTAAGGGAGACAATGGAGGGTACAGAGAATATAGGGGCAGTTGAGGAGTTATGGCATGCTATCAAGAGAGGGGAACTGAAAGCTGTGGAAATGTGCATAAAAAGGGTTAGGAAGAGCAAAAGGGGGAGACCACCACTTTGGTTCAGAAAAGAGGTTGCGGGGTCAGTCAGGGAAAGGAGGAGGACTTTCAGAAAATGTAAAAGGACACTCAGCGAGGAAGATAAGGATGAGTATGGGGAAAAGAGGACTCTGGCAGGGAAGAAGATCGGAAGGGCAAAAGCAGATACTGAGGAGAAAAAAGCAAAAATGGCCAAAGGGGGATAAAACCTTTCAGATATGTGAGGGAGAGGAGGGCAAGGCAGGATTACTACACGGGGGAATAAAACTGAAAGGGACCCAAAAGCAGAGTTATTAAATAAGTACTTAGCTTGGTACTCACGGAGGAGGACGACGATAGGGGACATGTGCTGAAGTCGAATGGGAAGGAGGGCAAATGGGTGGATCTGCGCCCATTCACTGTGTATAGGTTTAGGGCAGAGCTAGATAGATGGAGGGTGGACAAGGCAATGGGGCCTGATGGGTTACAGCCCAGGGTGATCAGGGCATTGAAGGAGGAGTTGGCCGCACCCTTGACAAGGCTCTTCAACTTGTCCCTGGATATGGGGAGAGTGCTGGAGGACTGGAAGAGGGCGGACATAATGTTGTTACACAAGGGAGGCAGTAAGGAGGTGAAGGGGAACTACCGACCTGTCAGCCTCACGTCAGTGGTGGGGAAGGTAACTGAGGCATTAATCAAGGAGAGGGTGGTGGATTATCCAGAGGAGAGTGGCTTGCAGGACAGCAGACAGCATGGCTTCACAAAGCGGAAGTCTTGCCAGACAAACCTAATTCAGTTCTTTTACTGGGTGACTCAGGTAATTGACCGGGGGGGGGGTGGTAGGAGCGGTGGATGTGGCCTATCTGGACTTCAGTAAGGCCTCTGACACCGTTCCCCCATAGCAGGCTGGTGAGCAAGATGACAAGCCTGGGGTTGGGTGGGAAAATAACAAGCTGGGCGGAGGCCTGGCTGTCAGGAAGAACTCAGAGGGTGGTGCTAAACGGGCTGTACTCCGGGACAGCGAGGGGAAGTGAGTGGAGCCAGGGCCAGTTTGGGTCCGCTTCTTCAATATCAACATCAGTGATATTGCTGAGGGTTTGAGGGGCCGTGTGTGCCTATTTGCTGATGATACAAAAATATACAATAGTGTGGACATCCCAGGGGAGGACCTGAGAGAGGACTTAAAGACCCTTGAAAAATGGTCTGGGACGTGGCAGCTGAAATTTAATGCCAAGAAGTGTGCTGTGATGCGCTTGGGGAGTAGGAACAAAGAGCAGGGTACACCCTAGGTGGGGAGGAAATTAAAGTAACAGAACAGGAGAGGGATCTGGGGATCATAGTCTCCTCGAACTTTACGGTAGGAATCCAATGTAGCAGGGCAGCAGAAAAGGCCAATGGAATGTTGGCATGCATAGGCAGGGGCATTACTAGCAGAAAGACAGAGGTAATACTTACCCTTTACAAAGCCATGGTGAGGCCACACCTGGAGTATGGGGTCCAGTTTTGGAGGCCACATCTCCACAAGGATATAGATGCATTGCAGAGGGTTCAGAGAAGGGTAACCAAGATGGTGCAGGGTATGCAGGGAAAGTCATACGAGCAGAGGTGTAAGGAGCTGGATCTGTACACGCTGGAGACAAGGAGGGAAAGGGGAGGCAAGATTGAAACTTTTAAATATGTAAAGGGGGGTCACGTGATGGCTGCCTGATCGGAGGTCGCGCTTCCTTGGAGCTCTGCCTATCGCCCACTCCCTTTTACCGCATTTTGGCTGTCTAGAGCTTGCAACCAAATCGCCACCAACAGGAAAATCTCTGCTGTGAATTAGGTTTCGTGGTAGGCGAAGGGACGGATTCGCTCAGAAATCGCTGGCCCAAACACTTGCCCCCACAGACGCCTGAGAAAATGCAGGCCGCGAAGAGAGCAAAACAGCAGGCTGCTAGCCTGACACAGCTCCCCATAGGGGATGCACCGCTCACGGAGGCGAAGTTTCTGGAAATTATGAAGCCTTTACAAGCCTCCAGTCCACGATAATAGGGATATTCAAGAGATTAAACTTTCTGTTGAATCGCTTCCAGAAGGGTTGGGACACAGAAACTAATCTTTCTTCATTAGAGAGCAGGCAAGCCTCAACAGACAAGGAGATCGTGATGGCTAAAAGAAGAATAAAGAAACTTGAGGAGAAGCTCGAGGATTTAGAAGGCGAGAGAAGAAACAATTTGTGGTAATGGCAGCCCTGAAAAGAAGAAGGAATACATCTAATCACTTTTTATGAAAAAATTCTGCTGCAAGGTCACTGGTTCCTCTCCTGGAGGGGGACTATGTAACAGAGAGTACATCGAGCTCTGCGCCTGCAGGGGCAGTCCCCTAGACCTATAGATCCTGCGCTTTCTTAATTTTCAGGACAAACAACACGCTCTGGATAAGGTCAGAGGATAAAAGAGTTGCTATGGAGGGCAACCGAATCAGGATTGTACAAGATCTGCCTCAATCTGTATGATTAAAGACAAGAGCTACATCCGATAGTTTCCAAGCTCATTGCTGCATCAAGCCATTCAAGGTGAAATACCCTATGATTTTATTGGTGTCTCATGAGGGGAAATGGCTATCCTTTGAGTCTCAGCAACAGGCCCACCAAGAGTTAAAGTGATACTCACTGGACTTGTTTAAATGAACTCTTGCTTTCTTTACCTATGCTTGGTGAACTTTCATAAATAGTCCCTGCATGTGTATGTGATTTGGGCCTGCTCAGGTCAATGTACTCTGGACTATCACAAAGGACGCTTTTTCCCTTTCCTTTCCTTTTCCTTTCCCCTTCCCTTTTTTTTTTTTTCTTCTGGAAGGTTAGCCTACAATAACTGAATTATTTTGATCTATAGCAAGACAATTTACTCGATCTGCTCACCGAGTGAAAGGAAAAAGGTACTGAAGAGAGAAGATTAGATCATGGCGGATGAGAGAAGATGGGAAATGAAGAACGGAAGAAGGACTCTGTACTTTCCTCCCTTCCCCTTTTTTTTCTTTTCATCTTGAGGATGAGCATCTTATGTCGAACTTGGGGTCTATATATCATAGTATAACTTGTTATGGGGTAGCCTCAGGTGGGGCGGGATTGGGGGGTTCGTGGGAAGTGAGGGTCATTCAGTGTTGGGTTGCTTGGATAAATATCATGTGGCAGAGTAGTAGGAGGAGTGCAGTTTTCCTGAACTGGGGTAGGTAGTAGCTGGGGTGGATTGTGATCGGGAAGGTTTGTTATGGGGGTTGGTATCAGCGAGCTGTTTGGGGGTTTGAGGAGCTTCGCGTCAAGGGTACGCTTTATAATTGACTTCTCTTTATCTTAAGTGTGCTTGTGCAGTCATGGTAGTGGTTTGTCTTTTAATACCACATATTACTCTCCAGATTGGTCTTCATCATGATTCTTTATTAGCTCTATGACTATACCATACAATTTTGTCAGCTGGAATGTCAAGGGAGCCAAGGATAGGGTCAAGAGGCAGGTGGTGCTAAAACACCTTTTTCATCTAGGGGCGCACATCGCGTTCCTCCAGGAAACTCATTTAAAAAGAGTGGACCTTCATTACTTCAAAAGATTATGGGTAGCTCAAGTTTTTGGGGCTGGGGCTTCAACTAAGAGAGCAGGGTAGCTATCCTAATTGCAGTAGCGAGCTTTTAAATTGGTACGCTGAATGTTGGGACCAGAGGGTCGCTTTGTTTTTGTCTATGCTATGTTAGCATCTCAACGGTTGTACTGGGCCTCGATCTATGGCCCTAATACTGACTCACCGGTATTTTTCAAAGATCTTTGTCGATGACACACTTAGACGGCAGAATGTCACCATTCTTGGAGGAGATTGGAATTTGGTGCTCCAAAATGATATAGACAGATCCTATAATAGGCTAGGGGCCTTACCCTCATCTCAAAGAGCCCTGAAAGGCTTTATCAATAAATTAGCATTAGTTGACATTTGGCGCTTATTTTATCCTGAAAGGAAGCAATACTCTTTCTATTCTCCAGTACATCATTCATACTCGAGAATAGATTACATTTTAATAAGTCTATCTGCAGTTCCCAACGTTTCGCAAGTAGAGATCTCATCGAGGGTAATCTCCGATCATGCCCCGGTTAGTTTGAGGTATAGGCCCTGCCCAGGGATACATAGATCTTCACAGTGGAGATTAAATACCCAAATATTAAAGGAAGAACGCTCTCTGAGGGATATCAGGGACTATATAACATTTTTCATGGCAGACAATAGGGACTCCACGGTCCAAAAAGACTTAATTTGGGCTGCCCTAAAATGCGCTCTAAGAGGGGAGTTAATTAAGATGGCCTCTAAGAAGAAACGGGAACAGAGGAACAGACTGGGATCTTTGTTGTCCTCTATTCAAAGGTTAGAGCAATCTATCCGCACCTCAACTGACTCTGAGTGGGTTAAATTACATCAATTGCAGGCCCAATACTCTGATATAGTTTTCCAAAAAGCAGAGCTGGCTCTTTCTCGGGTTAAATTACAATATTTAGACATAGGAGAAAAGGCCAGCAAGCTTCTAGCATGGCGGGTAAGACAAAGTGAATCACTACAGTTCATAGCAGGGGTCCGAGCAGGTCATGGGGGTCAGATCTGTACAGATCAGAGGGAAATCTCAAGAATTTTTGGGGATTATTTTCAGAAATTATACGCCCAGGAGCCCGGCACTAGCTACTCTGCTTCAGAAATTGCGGCCTACCTAAAGGAAGCGCACCTGCCTAAGCTATCTGAGGCTGAGTCCAAACTCCTAGAAGTACCACTTACAATATCAGAGATACACCAGGTTATCCTTCAGTTGCCTGTGGATAAATCCCCAGGTCCCGATGGTTTTCCGAGTAATTTTTACAAAGCCTTTTTATCGGACGTTACACCAATCTTATTTGATACTTTTAGATTCTGGTTTGATTCTGGTATTTCGGACCTGAGGTTTTTAGAAGCTACAATATCCCTAATTTTAAAGCCAGATAGGGACCCATCTAGTCTAGATAGCTACCGGCCGATATCGCTTCTTAACACTGATATCAAAATCCTGGCAAAAATATTGGCCAATAGATTGTCTATGGTGATGGATCGACTTATCTGCAGAGAGCAAGTGGGGTTTATGAAAGGGAGATTATCTCATGACCATATGAGGAAACTTATCCATCTGATGGCAGTAGCTAAAGATTCCAAAATTCCAATGGCACTTTTATCACTTGATGCGAAGGCCTTTGATCGTGTTTCCTGGCCTTTTTATTTGCTTCCCTTCGCCTTTGGTATCCCCGAACTTCCTAAATTGGATTAGAATCTTATATTCTTGCCCTCGGCGAGGGTGAAATGCAATGGCTTTTTGTCTCCATCCTTTAAATTGGAACGTGCACCAGGCAGGGCTGTCCTTTGTCCCCTTTATTATTTAATTTATACCTAGAGCCATTGCTACGAAGCTTATGAAGAATCCTTCAATCGAGGGGTATCACGAATAGGGACTCTAGATATGTATGTTGGCGTGTACGGATGACGTGCTATTACACATAGAGAACCCAGGGACCTCGATCCTTCTATTTTAAATGAGATTACCTGCTTCTCTAGAGTATCCTCATATAAACTAAACTGCGCAAATCCAAAGTCCTCCTCTAAATTATCTAGCGAGAAAAGCAGACTTGCAGGATTTAGGGTTGCATGGAACCTAAAACCATTACATATTTGGGTATACACATTAATGCGAATCTGTTTCAAAATGTTCAGAGATAATGCAGGCCCTATAGTGCAAGAGATCTCGAAGATCTTAAAAGGTGGGACTCAATCTCACTATCAATATGGGTAGGCTGAATCTCATCAAGATGATGATTCTTCCTAAGCTTCTTTATCCTTTAGACATGATGGTACTTACCTACCCAAGAACTGGTTCTTGAAGATACAGAAATTATTTAGCTCGTCTCTTGTGGCAAAATAAACCTGCTCATCGGTCATATTTTAAGCTCACGGCTCCCAAGTCTAAAGGGGGTCTAGCAGCCCCTTCCCTGTTCATGTATTATCTAGCCCAACATGTTAGTAAAATGGCCTGGAAGAAGGATCCGGCAAAAACAGCTTACACCCCTCTCTGGTTGGACATAGAATTGGCTCTGGTGAAGAGGGCGAAATGCTCTTTACATGCCTTACTGTTTGCCCCCTTGTCATCTTTACCTAAATCCCTCAAAGACAATCCTCTGGGATGGTCCTTTAAAGCCTATCATCAGTTGCAACACTATCTTGGGGTCCGATGGTGGCTCTGTGGTTCCCAGCCCATTACAAATAACCCTCAAATCAGAATTAATGGAGCTCTTATCTCCGTAGCTTTTTTGGCTTCGAATAAACAATTGTACAGTGGATGATTTCTGGGATCAGGATGGCCCTTACCCGTTTGAAGTTTTCAAAAAAAAAATGGGATCTTGCAGACACTGAATTTTATAAATGGCTGCAGATCAGTAAGGCCCTGACTCAGGTTTTTTCCTCAACTGGTCCAGTCGATGAGGGACAGATAAATGTCCACGTCCTTTTCTTGACTGCTAAGCAGCAACATGCAGCAGCCAAGGTTCGCAGACTCCTCCAAGTTTGGGACTATAGACTTCCCTCTGGAATCTGCTTTTACTGGGTCGAGGCCTTGAATATCAGTGCCTCCCTGAGAGCATGGCAAACTCTATGGAATACTGTGTATAGATATGTCAAGCAAGATAGGCTAAGATTGGTTCATTTTAAAATTATGCATCACCTATATTTAACTCCTACCCATCTACACAGAAGGGGCGTGCTTGGCTCTCCTTTTTTGTGGGAAATGTAAAAGAGAAGATGGAACCCTATATCACTTACTATGGCAATGTCCGGAGGTTCAAAAGCTCTGGAAATCAGTGGGTACCCTACTGGGCCCTATCCTTGGCTCCCTTAGACTAGATACCCCAGAGATCTGCCTGTTGGGCGCCTTTCCTGTTGCCTCTACTAAAGTCTGAGGGCTCGTGTCTCTCTGACCTCAGCTGTAGTGAAGCTACTAATTCTGAGACACTGGACCTCGGATAAGGTCCCATCATTGGTTGAGTGGCACAGGAATGCGGCACATGATACAACTTGAAAACACATAGCAAGTATGAGAGGTAAATGTGAGCAGTTTGCGCCTGTATGGGGCCCGCTTGAACATTTGTTGTTGACTTGGAGACTGTCTGATTAAAAGAATCTATCTTTTCACTGCAAGCACTTTTTCAAGTTGCAGCCTTTTGTACCCTTCCTCTTATATTTCACAGTGGGGGTAGGGTGGGGAGGAGGGGGAGGGGTTTCTGGGGTGTTATTGTAGATTATTGTTATTTTCTTGGAAAGCTTTGTATCTGAAGTTCATATGTATGTATTGGTTCTTTATGCTTTCTCTGTAATACTATTGGTGGCTATGTGAAAATAATAAAAATGTTAATTATAAAAAAATATGTAAAGGGGGTTCAATAAAGTGGGAGAAGAGGGTTTACTTAAGAGGTAGGAGGGGTCAAAACTAGAGGGCACAGCCTCAGACTGCAAGGAAAAAGATACAGGGACAATGTGAGAGGGAGTTTCTTCACAGAGAGGGTGGTGGAGCCCTGGAACAGACTACCAGACAAAGTGGCGGGGGCTAAATCGGTGGAAGAATTCAAGAGGGGGATGGGACAAGCATATGGGGCTGAGTATTGGAGGGAGGAGGTGTAGGGGGAAAAAAAAAGAGGCAGATTACATGGTCCGGTATGGTCCTTTTCTGCCATCTAACTTCTATGATACGATATGTGATGAAAGCTATGAAAAACAGTCAAGGCAGTGCAGAGTACATGTAACATAAGGAGCCCTCTAGTAGTGATCAGTGGTATAGCAGTATGAAAGCAATGGCACTCTCTAAGCTCCTGGGTAGGGGGGATGTTTTTATTTTTAACTGAATTATTAGAGTTGCTACCTTTGAGACCCAGGATATCTGGTTTGATTCCCAACAGGGAGGTTGATCTGCTTAAGTAGAGAGAACAGACATAATAGTTACACTACAGTCTCAGAGTAAAAGGTGGCAAAATGTCAACCCCAAAATAAAATGCATACTATGTTGCAGAAGTAACACAAAAATAACCCTTTTACACTGCAATCTAAGCACAAAAGCTCTCCTCAAAGACGGACTTTCGAATAGTCTCAAGCTCTAAAACTGGTAAAATGCCCTTCCCTCTTTAGATTAATTTTCCACAACAGCTACTGCACAAAATTGGAGAACCACTCCTCCCCACAAAACAACATTTTACACTACAGTCTCAGAAAGCAAAAGCTGGGAAAATGGCCCCTGCCCCTAATCATCTTCCACTACAGTCTCAGCACTAAAGCAGATGATAAAATTAGAAAAATAATTAAACCAACGCCAAGTGTCTATGTTCTAAAAACCCAGAACTTACAGGTGTTGTTTTCCAAGTCAGTTGTTCAGCATCTC
Organism: Neoceratodus forsteri; assembly: GCA_016271365.2. NCBI lineage: Eukaryota > Metazoa > Chordata > Ceratodontiformes > Ceratodontidae > Neoceratodus > Neoceratodus forsteri. Next base: position 444,867,768 of record JADMNL010000023.1, read on the forward strand.
AAGTGAAGACACTCTGCAGGCAGTGGTTTACTGAAAGCTTACAAAACGAGATGGTGAATACTACCACGTCAACACTTCTGTCTGAGAGGACCCCTCTCCACAAGTTGGAAGACTAGGTATGGTAAAGCAGGGGGGTAAAGATATTTCTGTGCACTATACAAAATATGCGATTCCCAGAAACAGTAAGGCTGGAAATCCAGTGCATTTCTGGAATGTTGTTCTATTTTATTTTTTGGTGGGTTAAAGCCTGGCATTTACAAACATGTACGCAAGCAATAACACACGACGAGGTGTGGGTTATCTCTTGATAAGAGCATGCCCAGGTGTGTTATGAGGCACGAGGCGCTTGCACAGAGTGCCTTATGCACCTGGGAAAGCTCTTATTAGGAGATAGCCCACACCTCGGAGTGTTACTGCGCTTATAAAATGGGCCCCCAGTAAAGAGGTTAATTAAAAAAATGTACTTAAAAAGTGTAGATTAGAAGATTAAAAAAATTAATATTAGTACAGAAAAAGAAAAAGCAGTCCATGTCATTGTCTTGGAATAGAGGTTTTGAATTAATAGTTTCTACAGGGTGGTGCTGTCTGTCTCTCTACTCCCAACCTACTCAGGCATACATAGAAATAGGTTCCTTTTTTTTTTGGGGGGGGAGATGTTAAATATTTCTTCTTTTGCCCACCCAGTTTTGGAGTCGATGGGAGCAACCATCTTTTATATTGGTCTCGGGAGTTATATTTACTGCAGTGTTTCTTGCCGCCCCCCGGCACACACAAAGACGCATTTAAAAAGCATTTGTTTTGTCTGTTTTTCTTTTTTTTCTCTTTGCTTTGTGTCTGGAATTCAATTTGGTTTAAAGTATGTGGAAGCCCAACAGACCGTTGCTACGGCAATGTACGGTCACACTTGGTCTGCTTTTCTGAAGGTCACGCTCGGTGTAGCAACTCGCTTCCTGCGTTTCTACCGTCAGCAGCTGGCAGAGAAAAAGGTTAGAAAAATAAAGATATTGTAACGTTTTAAAAAGTGTGGCACTTGTTTTGTTTTTAGAGAGTGCGATTACAAGATGGGAATGTATATGGAATTAAAATGGCAAGGGGTAAAACGGAAGACCGGAGAAATGGCAGCGGGGGAAAATAAAAATAAAAGTAGGAGAGACTACATTTTCAACTGTGTGCCACGAAAACTTTTTTGCTTTCGATCTGGAGGTTTTAACAACTGCAGCCGAATGATTAGCGTGACGATCACTGGAAACTGACTTCCAGTTTGCAGTACGGCTTTACACATTGATACTCAGCTTTAGTGAATGCTGTCACTGTTGCACTGTGAGATATGGCGGTCTGTGTTTTTCTTAATGGTTGGCACAGCTCACTGATTTTTTTCTTGTTATGGAGCTTGGGAGTGGAGGCTAGTGCCGGTTGGCTAGTATATCTTCTGATAAGGACACGGCTCAGAAGACATACTAGCCAATCGGATTGTGGATGAGGCATCAGGACTCCTGGGGGGTCCAGAGCCCCTGGACTCTGTGGTCACCCAGGTGGGCAACCCCAGCCCATGAGAGAGGAGTCAGTCATCAGGATGACCATCAGCTCGGGGTGAACAAATGGGGATTCCTTCTGGCAGATATCCTTGAACGAGCCACCACTGTAGGGTGTCCCATATCTTCTGGGTCACCGTGAATAGCTGGCTGAAGTGACCTTTACGCTGAGACCACTGCCTGGCCCGCTCCTTCTGCAGGGAACGCATATGCCAATGGGCCCATCGGACCACGCTGGTGCAAGCCGCCATGTAACCCAGAAGGCACAGGAAGTCCCGGGTAGGGTACAAATGCCCAACCAGAAATGATCGAGCAAAGGAGAAGAGAACCTCCACCACGTCCGCCAGGAGCCGGGCTCTGGCTCAGCAAGAGTCGAGCTCTGCCCCGATTAAGCTGATCACCAGCAAGGGCACAAGTTCTGACTTGGCCTGGCTAACTAGGAGACCAAGGTCAATGCCAGTCTGGAGGGCCAGGTCCCTGGACTGCTCCACCACCTGCCAGGAGGGACCTGCGATCAAGCCAGTTGTCCAAATAGGGGTATACCCGGACCCCTTGGCACCTCAGGTAAACTGCCACCACTGCTATGCATTAGGAACTTTCAGTGGGACAGATGGATCAGGACGAGAAAGAACGTGTCCTGTAGATCCAGGAAGCAAAACCACATGTTTTGCTCTAGAGATGGTATGATCTGAGAGAGTTACCATCCTGAAAGTGTTGGACCTGAGGAATTTGTTCAGGTCGTGCAGATCTAGGATAGTGCGCCAGCCCCCTGGTCCGCTTTGGCACCAAGAAGTACCTGGAGACAAACCCTGGGTATTCCAGAGGATCCGCTACCCCGACCACGACCTCTTTGCAGAGAAGCTGGGCTATGTCATCTCGAAGAGCTGACCAACTGTCTGTGGATACCAAGTCTCCGCAAGTGCTGGTCCGCTGGGAGTGGTACTGCGAACTCCAGAGGCAGACCCTGATCGACCACTCCAGAACCCACCTGTCCATGGTAACAGTGGACCAGGTGGAAAGGAAGTTTTGGAGTCGGCCCACCACAGGAGGATCCAGGGGAGGCGGGACGGGCATGAGGGGGGCACCCCTCATCCCGTCACTGAGCAGGCTTGGAGGAGGAAGGCCCAGTCGAGGGGCCACCGGGTCCTTTCCTTCCCCTCTGGGTTTCAGACCACCAAGGCCACAGACTTGGCCTGAGGTTGTCAGAACTGAACCTGCTGGCTAGGCTGGTGCTGGGTTGGTTTTGCCACAGGAGTAGAGGATCTAAAGGGCTTGTGCTTCTGCTGCTTGGAGCCCTTGGTGTCCTTCTGAGCGGATGTCACAGTCTCCAGGGTGGCACTGGACTTTTCAATGCGCTGGCGATGACCCTCCACACCAAGCCCAAAGAGGTCAGTGCCTAAGAATGGGACATCAGCCAGCTTGTGCTGGGTGTCTGACATGAAGGCAGAGATCTGCAGCCAAGCCCTACGGTGCATAGCAGTCGTGGCCGCCATTGAGCGGGCACAGGAGTCTTCTACATCCAGAGCCATCCGGAGTTTCTGTTTTGCCACAACTCGACCGGAGTCTGGAGGTCTGCCAGCAGACAAGGAATCACCTCATCCAGGGAGTCCAACACGGCGTGGGAGAAGTGTGCCATCAGAATGGCTGAACTCGCCTGGAGGAGGCCTAACGAAGAGGCAGCACAGACCTAGTAAGCCTAGTGGTCCAATTTCTTGGACTTCTTGTCCGGCGGTCTATCAGCATCCCCAGTATTGCCTAAGCACCTAAACATGGAGTCAGCCACCAACCCCTCAGCCAAGGGATGCTCCGTGAACCCCAAAAGAGTGCCGATGGGCACCTCATATTTGCAGGCCATCCGGGCTGAGGGCGCAGGGCAAGAGGCAGGGCGCTGCCAGAGCTCCACGGCAGGGCCAACAATGGCCTTGGCCATGGGGAAAGCCTCCAGAATTTCTGTAATGGGGTAGCGAGCTCGCTTTTTAATGGGCTTCAGATTTATCCCCATAGACTCGGAGATGAGACAGGAGAATGCCCATGAACGAAATGGGGACTTCCTCCGTCGAAAGATCCCCTATCGGCCCCATCTCAAGAGGACGAGAGTGCAAGGAGGAATCCCTGGACTTGGAAGCGTCCGCATAAAGTGGGTGACCACTCGAATCCCTCTAGACCTGCTGTGGGTGGTCAGATGTGAGAGTGACCAACACCTGATGGGGAAGCCCCTTGGGTGTGCAAGACTCCTTGGTTGGAGCCCCAGTCATCTGCTGTTTGGGTGGCAGCTCCACCACGATCGGTGAAGAAGCCAGCTTCGGCTGAACTGAAACAGTCTGAACCGGCTCTGCTGGAGGAGGATCAGTGTCTACTAGCCCAGCCAGGGGCATCGGTGTCAGTCTGTCAGGTGACAGCCAGGTGATGGCCGGGAGGTAGCCGGAGTCGGCTTCAGCCCAGTCAACGCTAACTGTTGCCACATAAGGTCTTTGTAGCATCGCAGCAACTTATGCCAAAGCCTCTCCTCACCCAAGAAGGAGGATGAAGATGAGCGCTTCCCATGATGCCGAGAGCCAGACCGTCGATGTCAGCGGGACCTGCTTGACACAGAGGATGATAAAGACTGAGACCTCAACCTTGGCCATCGGTGGTGCAGACGGGGGGCCTCAAAAGGAGCCAGGGAGGCCCGCGGCTACTGCTGGTCTGGGTTGATGACCGGAGGGTCTGGCTCAGCAGACTGGGCAACCCCTTCAGTGGTCACTGGCAGGACTGGAGTCCTGAGTAGAGAGTTGTTGGCCTCCTCAGATGTCAGCCAGTCAACTAGGTCAAGAAAAATCTTGGCCGCATCATCGGACAGCGTCTCAGCAGACAGGCCTGACAGGGTCTCTGTGAAGCCTGCAGCCAAGGCCACAGGTTTCAACCATAGTCAAAACTGGAGACTCGTGAGCAAGAACGCTCCCGATCCCAGGATCTTCGAAGATGAGTCGTCTCTTTATCTTTCTTGGACTTCTTGCATGAGTGGGAACTGTGCTATTCGGAAGGGCCCTGTCCCTTCATCGGGAGGGACTGGCACAGCTCCTTGAAGGAGGCTGAATAAGTGGAACCCAACTGGAGCGGAATGAAAGCCGAGGCAGAAGATGATTGTGTGGCAGTCTGGGCCACCTCCTCCTCGAGGGCCATAAGTCACTCCAAGTGTTTGGTGGACCCCGTGGCCACAGAGATCACCCAACAGGCGTCCTTGGATTTGACCGGTGGATAACATTTCTCTGGGCAACTCAGTTTTAAGCGGACAGCGCAGTCCTCGAGAACCGCGGCGTGAAACGACCAGCAAACTTTATAGTCCTGGAGATATGATTGTGGCCGAGACAGGTATGTGACATCTTCTGCCCGCAAGGGCACCGGCGAAATCCGGGCGAGGATTTATCCTCCAGCACGGTCGCGAACAGAGACTGAGCCGAAGATGGACCTCAAATGAGTTTAAGTTAAAGTTTAGGAAGCAAATCTGAAGATTTGAGTGCTAGGGCCTACTCAACATGAGAGTGGTAAGGAGGGAACCTGCTTCTTCCAGCGGAAAGGAAGATCTGACATCATGGGGCGCAGCCAAGGGTTATACCACCTGGGTGGGTGGGAGGAGCCAGCTTGAAGACTTTCCTGCAAGAATTAAAGGCAATGGACCCTGCCAGTTAGTGTGGCTAGAACATCATATCCACGTTCATAGAATATTGTTTCTTCCAAGGGATCTCCCAGGTCCCATCCTCTTTTTTGGTCTTACTGACACTGGAGAAAATGAATCTGCATATGTCTAATCATACTGGGAGATTCCTGGGGTTTGAAACAAGCCTCCAAAAACCCTTTCTTTGTGATCACAATTATGCCTTTGGCAAGCAAACATAAAATGTTGGAATCGACATTTAAACTCTAGTGGTAGCTTCTGAAAATGGTCAGAATACCACAAGCCCCGGGTATGCCGGACACACGGCGCATGGGGCTTGCATCATTCTCTGGCCAAGGACTGGTACTCTTGATCCCTTGCACTGCATGCCACAAGTTAGACCACCTTTTGCTGGTCTCAGTTTGCGCCATTCCTGGGACCTTTTTACGGGGTTTGTGCCAAATGTATGGCACAAGTCACCGTAAAAAGGTACAGTGGTGCAAATGTGCTCGACCCTTGAGAATGGGGCACAAGGTGCATCAATGTGTTCAGCACAGCTCAGGGCTGGAGAATCGAACCCTAGGTCTTCTTCAGGAATTATTTAGAAAGAAAAAAGTAAAAACTGCAGGTGTGGGAGCATTCAGCTCCATACCTCAAACTGTATACCGTTCATGTAATATCTGTCACTGATAGTCCTTTGCTTCCTGCCCACAGAGAGATCCTCTTGAAGATGATTCTCCCTATTGTTGACTATGGTGTGCTTTTACAATGCTACTCCTATGTCCACTTTAGCCAGACTGGACACCCCCCCCCCACTACTGTCAATCTGCCCTCAATAAACTCCTGCACAATCACTGCTCTTCTTTGTACACCTTCCTCCTCTCCTCCATTGATGCCTTATCCACTGTGCCTCCTTTATCTCCAAATTTTGGTTTGGCTGCCTTCCCTCTTATCCTGCGCCCCCACAATCCATTCACAACTCTTGCTCTCACTTTCAACCCCCACCACCACCACCACCACCACCAATTAAGTCCTCTGCTGGTCTCAAGCTGCCTTCTCTTTTCACTTCCCTAAACTCAAGGGATCTCTCCCCCCTTTATTCGCTCTGTTCATTTTCTTCACATGCTGACTCCTCTCTTCCATGATTTCACTGCTCGCTCCTGCAGTTACTCCAGACACTGGGTCTTGGACTTTTGCCCACTGCCCTCCACCATTAAATTTTTTTTTTTTTTTTAGTTGTTTAACCAGGAGTAGCACACTAAGCTGAAAGCTTTTTAACAGGAGTGACCTGGGAGCACAGGGAAGTTAAGTGACATGCTCTGGGTCACACAGTATGTAAGTGGAAGCTGTGGGATTCAAACCCAGGTCTGGTCTGCTGGATGTCACCAGATTTGCAGCTCACAGCCATAAACCACTGCGCTATACTGCCTCCCAATCATCAGTACAGCCTTCTGCCCCCTAGTTTTCAGCCACTACCCACATCCCTCTTATCACTGCATTGCTGCTCACTGCATATTGTTCTTAGTCTAGTTCTGGAGGCCCCATCTCAGGAAGGACATATCAATCAATCAATCAATCAATCTTTTTTTTACCAGGTGAAGCACCGCTGAGCAAGCTCATTTCCAAGGTGGGCCTGGGCATACAGAAATAACATAGATCGGGTGGAGGAGGTACAGAGAAGGGCAACCAAAATTGTGCCTGCATCAGAAGCCCTACGAGGAAAGACTCAAGGAATTAAATATGTACTCACTGGAGGAAAGGACAGAAAGGGGAGACATAATAGAAACATTCAAATACCTCAAGGGTATCAATAAGGTACAGAAGGGTGACATATTAACAGAAAGATGCACAAAAAGGAGGGAGCATGATATGAAGCTGGAAGTGGGGAGACCTAGCAGTGATCTGAGGAAATATTTTTTCATGAAAGGGTGGACAACGCCTGGAACAGACTCCCAGCAGAGGTAGTGGGTACTGAAATGTTAACAGGCTTCAAACACGCATGGGACAGACACAGGGGGACATTAGTAGCAGGGCTGGGGGAGATGCAGAGATTAATAAAGGTCTGCGGTAGCATAGTTCTGACACAGTCTCTCCCTCATCTCGCCTTCATCCTCTCTGCCCCTACCTTCCCGAGTTACGCACTCAGGAAAAATGACTCGCGTCTCCTGTCCGTTCCATTCATGTCCACCTCGGCAGGCCAGTCAGCATTCACATATCGCATGCCAAAACTTTGGAATTTACTCCCTCCAGATATCCAGCATGCCTCCCCAAGTCAGCTCCTTAATTCCCTTCTCAAAACACATTTCTCCCTCATTTGCTCATGCACCAATGTTAGCTCTTGACTCTGAAATCAGGAATCCTAGTCATACGGTTGTATTAAGTTTATGCAACAGTTACTATATTTCTTTGTCATATGCATTGTATCTGTACTCTGTTACTACATTTTACTGTCAAATGACCTGTACAATCGGCCTGCAGCACTGCACTTTCACTTGGTAATGAATGTCTTGTAAAGTTGTCTGAATATGTCTATAATGTGTGTACTCCCTTCTCCCTACCCCCAGGGCACATCTGGAATCGAGAAGTAGCCTGCTCAGCATGCCTTCCTGGTAAAACCTTCAAATAAATAAAACATTAAGCTTTAAGGATTGGGCCAGCTCTGTTACTGCAGCCTCACCACCTAGACAAACAGATCATAACCTAACAACCACAGCTAACTCCTTGTCTTTCCTTCCAGCTAACTAAATGGAAATATAAGATATAGGATTGATTTCCAACATGAGTAATGAATGAGATGCAATAACAGTATATACCTAACGTGTACCTGTATCCGGTGGAAAAAAACTTCTTATTTTTAATAAAAATTAAGTTACAAAAAATACATAAATAAAATGTAGTCCCCCTGCAATTTGCTGTACTGCAGAATTCATGCTCAGGAACATTACTTGTTATTGCATATTTTGTTATACCCATTTCCACTTCTGTCAAACACTGTACTTCGTTAACGGCACTGTTCTCTCCTCTTCCCTCTCCTGCCAGGACACATCTGCAAACGAGCTGTTACCAGCTCAGTATGCCTTTCCTGGTAAAACTTCTGAAATCACATACAGTCAATGCAATAAGAACCCTCCCAAGAGTGCATCTCCAAAGAACTGATCCTGGTCAGCAAGTTAGGTACCCCTGGGGTGCAGAGAGGACAATTATCTGATACTAATATAGTCGCTGGTCACTTTTCACCTCACTGCCTGAAGGTAGTTCAGCGTTACAACACACAGGGAACTCTTTGCAGGATAAGTTCCATTTACTCCATTTATATGTGCACTGTAACCTGGTTCAAGCACTAAAAACGGGGATCGAAGAAAAAATTTGCGGTTTACAGAGTCATGTAAACCTGACTGGTGCACTAAAAGAAGGTAGCTTTTGAAACTGGGATGAAAGTATGCAGTTCACAGGAAATGATGCCTGTAGAACCCGAACGTGCTCCACATGTAAACATCATCACCTAAAAGAATGCTTGGCACTGGTAGATCAAATTTTTAAAAAAGCATTACGCTTCTGATGAAGGACTTGTTGGTCTGAAAGCTAGAGCACTCTGTTCTTGTTGTTACATCTATGTTGGTCCATTAAAAGGTATCGCATCATTTGCTTCTGGATCTAAAAAAGCAAAATGCAGATTTATATTGGCAAGTAGCCCAGAGTACAAACTATAGCCCCTCTTGCCTGACCGTTAAGGATGCATGCGCTTTTAATCGGTCTTCCCTTACCAATGCACAACAGTACGTACTGAGCATGCTCACATTAATTGTGCATCCACTGCCAGCATTCCTAAGACGTACAAGTTAAAATGAAGTGCACCCCTGGAACCGGAATAAGTTGTTCATGTAAACTGAACAGCACTGCAACCTGAACTACCAGCACTGATCACTATTCCTCAATCACATCGCACATGTAAACGAGGTAAATGTAGTTCCCAAGACACCGGTGTGACACCTGCGTGGAAGCCAATGTCCTGAAGAAGTATACACCATTGGCTTAATAAACGATATGGTACAGAATGACACCAGTGTGAGCCACACCAGCCTGACAGCTTGGTCAGTATAAATGGCACTTACACAGTATGTCTGAACAAAATAATTGTCTGCACAAGAATACATTTCAGTAACAATTTTCAACAAGCAAGTCTACTGAACCATATACACAGGTTACTCATCTGTAACAGTAGTTCTAGGAGTGGTATATGATATTCAACTATAGTCAAGTGTCCTTTCCCTTTAAATCTAGGGGGAAAGTCTTCAAGCTGGCTCCTCCCACCCATTCGGGTGGTATAACCCATGACTCCGCCCCATGACACCAGATCATGCCTGCTGGAAGCAGAGTAATGCGCCAAAGCCAGGGGAGGTCGGGTGGGTCCGTGTGGATGAACATCATATATACCACTCCTAGAACTACTGTTATAGGTGAGTAACCAGTTTTTCTAGGGAAGTGGATATGATGCTCTGTCCACACTACCTGGCAGAATCCTAGCAGTTCACCGGGAGGAGGGAGGCGAGGCACACACACCCTACTTTGGAAACAGAGATTGGAGAACTGAGATCCCAAAATCAGCATCCCATCGTGACTTGAGCTCAATGTGGTAATGGGAAATGAAGGTGTGTGCTGACTAGCAGGTAGCAGCCCTGCAGTCCCTAGAAGCAGCCACTGTCGCAGCAGTATGGTGGGTGGAATGAGCCCAGAGCCTTTAGCCCTCCGAGAGGCTACCTACCCGCCAACCTATAGCAGAGATCAATGCAGATTGTGATTCACTTGCCAATTGTCCACTTGGCTGCAGATCTGCCAGGTGCAGCTTCAGCACAGGTCACAAACAGCTGGCAAACCTCTTCTTGAACTCCAGTCGTGCGCCCTTTGTAATAAGTGAATGCTCACCTCGGGTCCAGAGTACAGAGCCTGTGTTTGGCCTCCGAGGTAGGATTGGTGAGGAACACTGGGAGAGTCATCACCTGGTTCAGGTAAAACTCTGACACAACCTTAGGGAGGAACTTTGGGTAGGTGCGCAGGACAACCTTGTCCCTGTGGAAGACCAGGTAAGGACACTCCACCGAGAGCACCTGGAGCTCACTGATCCTTCTGGCTGACGTGATAGCCACCAGGAAGGCGGTCTTTCACGACAGGTGAGACATCTCACACCTGTGCATCAGTTCAAATGGCTTGCCTATGAGCTTTGCCAAAACCAGTAACAAGTCTTACAATGGTCCTGGTTCATGCACCGGAGGGCAAATGTAATAGAGGTCCTTGAAAAAGTGCCAGACCACCTTCTGTGCCACTAACTGCTGACCAGCCCATGCCCAGTAAGCAAAGATGGCAGCCATGTGCACCTTAAGGGTCGCTGACCGAAGTCCCCTTTGGAAAGAGACCACGGTAATCCAAGATGCTAGCCACTGGACAGGTCGAAGAGTCCAACCCCTTGCCCTGATACCAAACGGAGAATCTCTTCCATTTGAAAGCATATCACTTTCTGGTCAATTCCTTTCTAGACGCCTCAACTACAGTAAGGACATCTTGAGACAGACCCAAAGCCTGGAACTCTAGCCACTCAGGAACCAGGCTGTCAGGTGCAGGGACTGAAGGTCCAGGTGGAGTACCTTCCCCGACTGATGGAGAGCTAGTCCGGGTGTGTCGGAAGATGCCTCGGGAGCCTGTTGCTGAGGCGGAGAAAATCAGGATACCAAAACTGGTAGGGCCAGTCTGGAGCCACCAGGATCACCCGTGCCTTGTCCCTCCCGACCTTGAGCAACACGTTGTGGATCAAGGGAAGTGGAGGGAAGGCTAGGGTCCATGGCCTCAAGAAAGCATCCCCCTGCAGGGAGTCGTGCTGAGGAGGGTGGGCACAAAACAGCCTCAGCTTTGCATTCTCCCTGGAGGTGAACATGTCCGCCTGAGGGGTGCTCCACTAGGAGAATAGACTGTGTGCTACCTCCAGATGGAGAGACCACTTGTGAGATGCCTCACCCACCTCACTGAGGGCATCTGCCAGTTGGTTGGAGGATCCTGCCACATGGATGGCTAGGAGATCTGCCTCCAGGCTGCGCACAAGGGTCCAGATGCGAAGAGCTTTCTTGCAGAGGCAAGGAGTGCATCCCGCCCTGCTTGTTGAGGCAGTAAATGGTTGTGGTGTTGCCCGTATGGACCTGGAAAACTTGACCCTGAACAAATGGAGCAAATACAGTCAGCGCCAGCTGAACCACTCGGAGCTCCAGCAGGTTGATGTGGCATCGGTGCTCTTGGGGGGTCCAGAGCCCGTGGACTCTGTGGTTCCCCAGGTGGGCACACCAGCCCGTGAGAGAGGCGTCGGTCATCAGGATGACCATTGGCTTGGGCGGACAAATGGGATCCCTTCCTGCAGATGTTCAGGGATGAGCCACCACTGGAGGGCATCCCACATCTTCTGGGTTACTGTGACCAGCTGGTCAAAGTGACTGTTGCACTGAGACCACTAGCTGGACAGCTCCCATTGAAGGGAGCATATATGTCAACAGGCTCATCGGACCACGCTGGTGCAGGCTGCTATGTAACCCAGAAGGTGCAGGAAGTCCCAGGCAGGGCGCAAATGCCCAACCAGAAATGACTGGGAAAAGGAGGAGAGAACCTCCGCCCTATCCATCGGGAGCCGCGCTCTGGCTCAACAAGAGTTGAGCTCTGCCCTGATGAAGTTGATCGCCTGCAAAGGTACAAATTCCAACTTGACCTAGTTGACCAGGAGGCCAAGGTCGACGCAGGTCTGGAGGGCCAGATCCTGGGACCGCTCCACCTCCTACCTGGAGGGACCTACGATCAGCCAGTCATCCAGGTAGGGGTACACCCAGACACCTCGGCACTTCAGTTAAGCTTTCACCACTGCTATGCATTTGGTGAAGACCCTGGAACAGAGGAGAATGGCATGGCCTGGAACTCGAAGAGAGTTCCCTCAACTCAGAAGTGGAGGAACCTTCGTTGGGATGGACAGATCGGGTCATGAAAGAACACATCCTGTAGATCCAGGGAGCAAAACCACACGTTCTGCTCGAGAGATGGTATGATCAGAGACAGAGTGGCCATCCTGAAAGTGCGAGACCTGAGGAATTTGTTCAGGCTATGCAGATATAGAATGGGGTACCAGCTCCCCATCCGCTTTGGCACAAGGAGGCACTTGGAGACTAACCCTGGGAGTTCCGGAGGATCCGCTACCCCGACCATGACCTCCTTGTGGAGGAGCTGGGCTGTGTCGTCTTGGAGAGCTGACAGGGTGTCTGTGGATACCAAGTCCTCCCATGGGGCGCGGGCTCGCTGGGAGGGTACTGCTCGAACTCTGGAGGCAGACCCTGACTGACCACTTCCAGAACCCACCTGTCTGTGGTAACAGCGGACCAGGCAGAAAGGAAGTGGTGGAGCCTGACCCCCACAGGAGGACCCAGGAGAGTTGCGATGGGCCCAAGGGAGGCACTCCTCATCATGTCACTGAACAGGCTTGGAGGAGGAAGGCCCGGTGGAGGGGCCGCCGGGTCCCTTCCTTCCAGGCTTTCGGACTACCAAGGCCATGGACTTGGCCCGAAGTCACAAGGACTGAGCCTGCTGGCCAGACTGGTGCTGGGCTAGTTTTGACGCAGGAGTAGAGAATCAAAAGGGCTTGCGCTTTTGCTGCTTGGAGCCCTTCAGGTCTTTCTGAACAGCTGTCACAAATGGACTTTTCAATGCGCTGGAGGTGACCCTCCACACCGTACCCAAAACGAGACATCTGCCAGCTTGTGCTGGGTGTCTGCCCTAAAGGTCAAGATCTGCAACCAAGCCCTACGGTGCATGGCAACCGCCACTGAGCGGGCACAGGAGTGTCCTACATCCAGAGCCGTCTGGAGTTGCTGTTTTGCCAAAGCTCGACCCTGGTCACGGACCTGCTTGATCATAGTCTGTAGGTCCACCGGGAGGAGAGGGATAACCTCGTCCAGGGAGCCCAACAAGGCATAGGAGAAATGTGCCATCAGGACAGCCGAGCTCACCTGATGGAGGCCTAATGAAGAGGCAGCACAGACCTTACAAGCCGAGTGGTCCAATTTCTTGGGACTCCTTGTCCAGCAGTCTAGCAACATCCTCCGTGCTGCCCGAGCACCTAAACACGGAGTCAGCCACCAACCCCTCAGCCGAGGGATACTCCATGAAAACCAAAAGGGTGCCGGTGGGTACTGCATATTTATGGGCCATCCGGGCCGAGGGTGCAGAGCAAGAGGCGAGGCGCTGCCAGAGCTCCAGGGCAGGCCCAACAATGGCCCTAGCCACTGGGAAAGCCCCCCCAGAGTCCCCTTTATCCAGAATTTCTGTTAGGGGGGTAGCAAGCTCACTTTAAACGGGTTCTAAACTCATCCCCATAGACTCAGAGATGACATGGAGAATTCTCATGAATGAAGTGGGGCTCTCCTCCATCCAAAGATCTCCTATCAACTCCGTATCCAAAGGACGGGAGTGCAAGGAGGAATCCTCAGACTCCGAAGAGTCCGCATAAAGCGGGCGACCACCCAAATCCCTCTCGACCTGCCATGGGCGGTCAGGTGTGAGAATGACTAACAGCCGATGGGGTGGCAGCTCCACCATGATCGGTGGAGAAGCCAGCTTCAGACGAACCAAAATGGTCTGAACCAGCTCCACTGGTGGTGGAACTGTGTTGATCGGCCCCACTGGGGGCGTTGGCCTCTCAAGCGACAGCCAGTTGATGGCTGGGATGGTAGCCGGAGTCGGCTTAGGCCCAGTCAACACTAACTGTGACCACATAAGGTCTTCATAGAGTCTACGCAAGTTGTGCTGAAACCTCTCCTCACCCTAGGAGGACGAAGAGGTGCCAAGAGTGAGACCGCTGATGTTGGTGGGACCTACTCGACCCAGAAGATGAAGACCAAGACCTCGATTGTTGGTGGTGCCAATGGGGGGCCTCAGAGGGAGCCGAGGAGATCCACAGCTCCTCCTGGGCTGGGTCGATGACCAGAGGGTCCGGCGGGCTGGGCCGCCCCCTTCAATGGTCATTGTCAGGACCGCAGTCCTGAATAGAGTTGTCGGCCTCCTCCAACGACAACTAGTCGACAGGGTTGAGAAATCAGCTATCGTCTCAGCCAACTGGCCTGACGGGGTCTCCGTGAAGCCAGTGGCCAAGGCCGCAGTTTCGACCGTAGTCAAAGCAGGAGACTCCTGAGAGCGAGAATGCTCCCGATCCCAGGATCGTTGGCGAGGAGTCTTCTCTTTATCTTTCTCGGACTCCTTGCGTGAGCAGGAACAGTGCAACCCAGAAGGACCCTGCCCCTTGGTCAGGAGGGACTGGCACAGCTCCTTGAAGGAGGGTGAGTAAGTGGAGCCCAACTGGAGCAGAACAAAAGCCGAGGTGAAAGAGGATTGCACGGCGGCCTGGGCCACCTCCTCTTCGAGGGCCATAAGTTGCCCCAACTGTTTGGTGGGCCCAACGGCCGCAGAGACCACCCAATGGACATCCTTGGATTTGACCAGCGGACTCAACAGGCATCCTTGGATTTGATCAGCAACTAATGTTTCTCCGGGCAACCCAATTTCAAGCGGGCAGCATGGTCCTCAAGAACTGCTGCGTGAAATGACTGGCACATGTTGCAGGCCTGAGGATTGTGATCATGGCCAAGACAGTAGACGCACGTGGCGTGTTGGTCGGAAAGTGACATCTTCTGCACGCATTGGCACTGGCAGAATCCAGACAAGGATTTATCCTCTATTGCGGTTGCAATCGAAGATGAAGATGGAACTCAAATGAGTTTAAAAGTTTAAGTTTAGGAAGGAAGTCTGAAAATTTGAGCACCAGGGCCTACTCAAAGTAGGAGCGGTAAGAAGGGAACCTGCTTCTTCTAGCAGAAAGGAAGATCTAGTGTCATGGGGTGAAGCCGAGGGTTATACCACCCGGGTGGGTGGAAGGAGCCAGTTTGAAGACTTTCTGGCTAAATTTAAAGGGAAAGTACACTGCCAGTTAATGTGGATAGAACATCATATCCACGTCCCTAGGACAATAATATTCTCCATGAGAGTTCAAAACAACTCTCGATTGTGGGCTCAGTGACAAAGTTGAAGGTAACAGAAAAATAAATCACGGTAAGTCTGATGGAACTTCTTTCCGTTATCGCTTCATATTGTCACAGGAGGTTATAACACCTGGGTTCTAATAAGTTGTAACCATCAGGTTCTGGGTAGTGGAGAATATTGCCGAATATCTTCCAGATAGGGTTTTACTTTTTGATTACTGCCTGCAGCATATTACCCAAAGGCTGCATCTTCAACTGTAGTGCCAGTTATGAAAAATGGCTAGGGGCAGCTGTAGTTGTGTGTGTGTGTGTGTGTGTGTGTATATGGGTCCTAAGCTATGGAATGGCCTACCTGGCCATCTGAGGCTGCAAAATAGTAATTTATCTTGGGGGGCTATTAGAACGTGGTTTGCAGATGTTGCTAAGTTACCAAAACTCTGCTGTTGCTTAGCATGTATGGCTATATTATGAATCTTTGGTTTTTAAATGTATAACTATTTAAAATGTTTTGTATGTTTATTGTGTATTTTTGTAATATTACTGTGGAACTGATTTTTCTTTGTACTACGGGATCCCACTGAAAATGAGCCTCGGCTAAACTATGCTATCCCTTTCTGGAATTCTTTTCAGAATAAAACTTTACTACTACTACTAACTTTGATTGTAAAGCCTTTGGTGTTTGGTGAAGGCGTGCAGGGAAGACCACGTTGCTGGCTGCAACGCTCGGAGACTGAGGCCACTGCTCTTTCAGCCCAGGAAGCCCTGGTGTAATGTGCCTTGATCAAAGCTAGCGGTTTTTTTTTTTTTTTTTTGCTTAGAAGCCATACACGTCTTTGCTTTACATGCTATAACCTACCTAGCTAGGGTGGCTTTGGAAGCCTTTTGCCCCTTCTTTGCATTTCCATGCAGCATAAAAAAATTAACAGATTTACAAAAAGCCTCTGATTGTATCAGGTATGTTTTAGCTACTCTGCACATATGAAGTGTAAGCAAAAGTCCTCCTTCCGAATTTCTAGGCTTTGGGCAAAAGGATGGAAGGCACACCTCTCGGTTCACATGAAAAGCAGTGGGAAAAAACAGGTCATGGTCCTCAGGACAACCATGTCCTGATCGAACGTGAAATATGGTTCTCTACAATAATGAGCCTGAAGTTCACCGATCAGTCTCATGGAGCAGGCTGCCACTAGGAAATGCACCTTGATGGAAAGAAGGTCTTTAGAAGGGGAAGATAAAGGATTAAAAAGAGGTTTGCAGAGTGCACTAAAAACCAAACTCGGGGGACTGTGGAGACTGAGCTGAGCGGCAGCACCTTTCAGTAGCTCGCTAATTTGGATACAAAATCTTATAAAATCACCCTTTTAGTGTGAAGATTTCGGATTAATTTTTGTGCCATCTGAAAGAGGATTCCTTAAAGCCTAAAATGGGAAATCCTCGGTGTCACAGCATGTGGGAAAAAACTTCAGACAAGGCAAATGTTCACGTTTAAAACACATCGTGGTGTGATATTTAATTTTCAAAAGTTAGAAAAATAATAAATGAAAACAAACAAAAAAAAATGCAATGAAAATCACTACTTAACATCAGTAGTTTCTCATATAATACAGTCCTGGATCTCACAGCTCCTAAGACCCTTTTCACCTGCATTCAACAGCTTGTCTGCACAAACAGTAGAACCTCTCTCCTCCTCTCAGGGCTGAGCCCCACTGGACTGAACTCTACTAGACTGAACTGAAGTGAACTCAGTGAAGAGGTTTTTATATCTTTTGGTGCGTCACCCGACTGAGCTTTTTCTATTTACATGTCTGGACATGTTGTTTCATGTCTGAACAGGTTTCAAAACCAAGGGGGGTTTGTTTCAGGAGACTTCTTGGTTCAGTTAAAGGTACAGTGTATATATTCACAGATATTGACTGTCTAGATCTCTGAACCACAGTGACTAAGCACTGTTATAAAGCATACCACATTATTCTATACAGTAACAGGTTTACAGTGTGAATTTATGAAAATACCTTAAGGATTTCTTATAACTGTACTAATCATGAAATTATTATTGTTTTCTATGGCTTCTGAATCCTTTTTATTTCAAAAGGCTTTAACTACACAAAATGCACTTAAGCACTTTACACAACACCTCTCCGGGTGTTTGGCATCATTCCAGGGACTGAATGGATGGAAATGGAAAAAGAATGAAGAGAGAGAACTAGTAGGAAGTTTAGTAGGGACAGTAAAGAGCTACGCTAATTGGCCAACCTAGGGTAGCGGGGAAAAGAAGCAAAGCAAAGAGAAAGGCGTTAACTGTTGTGCAACAGAAGTTTTGGTAGCTAGGAAAATAAGGAGATAGAAAAGTGGTCCATCAGTCACAGCTGAGGGTGAAGCCTAACTCCGCCATACTCGGAAAGACAGAGGTGGCGGTGCTGAAGGAAAATCGTTGCAGATGTCTCAACCCACGAGTACCAACCTTAATGCATAGGACGCTTCACCGCAGGAGCCTGAGGAAACAATGACCTCTATCGAGGCAAAGCTGCAAAGAATAATCTCCTCGATTACGGACCTAAATGCCAAGATGGACACTTTCAGTACCAGAGTAGCAGTGGTTGAGACGGAGGCCGCGGGATTAAAGACTGAAATGTGTGATGTTAAAAAACAGGGCTCGAAATAAGGGGGCGCCGGGCGCTACTGTATGCCTGTTCTATTGCAATTAGTGCCTGCTGCTCCAAAATGCAGCTGCCGGCAGCACATGGTGTGTCAGGACAGCAGAGAGCGAGACATCTTAAGCAGAGAGCTGCAGGCTAAACTGTGCATGTGTGTATGCAGTCGGGGGAGCAGCGAGCTAAAGACAGATACAGTGTGACATTACACAGCTTAGTGGAGGGCTCCCAGCTGAAATCTGATCACTCACTGAACACGGAGAAACGGAGGTCTTGAGTAAATGCTGTGTGTGTGAGTGTGGTCGGGGGGGGGGCGACTTCAGCAGCATGAGATGAAAGTTCAGTGGAGGGCTTCCAGCTGAAATCTGAGCCCTCACTGAACATAAAAAGTAGAAAAGAAGCTTTTTTTTTTTTTCCACATGGCCACCGACTCTAAGCAAGCGCACAGTCTGAGTGTTTACAGGACTGAACAGCCAACTAAGCGGTGGTTACAGGAATCATAACACTGAATGCAATATTTCAACTGTGGGGGACAACAGCAGCAAAATGTTAATTCTTCCACACCTTATTTCTTTCTTCCCCTCCTGTCACCCCTTGCTGATTCTTTGAGGGTCTGAAACAGAAGCCCAAGTTTGTACAGAGTACCACAGTCACTGGCTCCCTGTCTGAGACTTTGGGCAAGTGACAATCTTCCTGTCCTTCAGCAGTCTGCTGTAAAATGGGCACTAAGCAAGACCCCACTGAAAACAATATTTCCCCATGTTAGTTTCTACAGAAGGGCAGCATCTCATTTTTAAAGGGGTCTCCTGCCATTTCTCAATTTTACAACTGGAATGGTCTAAATCTTAGCATTTTGGTGGGTGAAGCAACTTACTTCATGTCCATATTGCTCCAGTGACTGTAGGGGGATATGAACCTTGTAATCATCATAGTCCAAATAGTTAAAGAATTCCTTCTAAATGTCCAGAAAAATGAACATAGTACTTGTAGACCCTGGTTTAGGTAGCACTTTAGGCGACAGTGTACTCCAAGCTACAGACTGTATCTATAGCTAATACAAAACTTGCACTGTTCTGATTAGCTTATTAACAGCACTAGGTATCCTGTTTGCTCAAGATCAGAACAGGTAGATTTTGCTTTGGATCATCCTGTTTTGCTTCTGCTAGATTCAGCTTTATTATTAGGTGCTGCTTGTTAGAGGCACAATCAGATTAATTTGGGGGTGGGGAGCTGTTGTGTGCTGTAGTGAACTCACAATGTATTGGAGATTTTCAGTAAATTTCGTTTATGTAAAACAGCACAAACTAGAGACATCTGAAAGCTTCTTTACAGTAAGAAACTGTAGTTAACAAAAGGCATGCACAAAGTCAGTACATCCGCATATCAGCATGTAGTGCCAGCTGTTTGGGGATACACCTTTTGTGTTGTCCACAGCCCTTTAAATGAATAGCTGTATCGGGGACAGGGGCTAGCAAAAACAAATGAGGGTGCTTATTGTTTTGGTGTGTGCAGGGGCAATTTTTTGTTAGTTAATTATACCACACAGGCAGATTGCTAGCTGTCCCGTCTGATATGGGTGTAAAGTCTAATCTTCTGTGGCAGTCTACAGGGGCCGAAATAAGGATTTAGCAGGCAAGAGCCATGAATAGCTCCTGGGTAGTGGCAATTTCCAGCAGACCAGGATCTACTCGGGCAAAGCCAGGAGTTGAAATTAATACAGATAAAAATGCATTGGGATGTCGTAGAAGGGAAATAAAATGGAAGGACATCAATAATAAAAAATGCAATTCTCTATAGAAATCTTGTATAAATATTAAATATCTGTAAATCTGCCAGTTATATACCCTTTAATAACACAATAATTACATTAACACATTCTCATGGTAAAGCTGCTCATTGGAAAAAGTGCAGTTGGTCTAAACAGAGACATGCAGAAGGAGGTACTTTGCCAATTGTTTTATACATTTGCTAATTAATTCAAAGAGGAGGACAGAAACTGTTAATTAAAAACTACACTAACAGAGTCTCTTTTTTTTTTAAATAATTGACAAAGGTACAAGACAAATGGCAAAGTGCCTCTTCATGTATGTCTCAGTTTAGACCAACTGAGTCTTTTCCAATGAGCAGTTTTACTTCTGCATAGGAGGACCGTGTAAATTCTTCTCGTTTTTTTTTTTCCATTTGATTTGCTTCAACTGATGCTGTTTTTGTTAATCTCTGAGCTTACAACTCTAGAAAATATTTTAAAAGACTAAATAAGTTTAGTCAAAGCACAGAAGGCTATGGTGGGTCATAGCGCCAATCTTGTATTTCAGGACTGGTCTGCTGCAGCTTCATAAGACAGGATGTAAGATGTTTCCCACCTGACTGCCCATTCAATATCTCACTACACTGGTATGAAAGTGATACTGTATTTTGCAGATAGACCACTGCAGCTGCACGCCCTCCCCCGTCTCCAGATGACATGCGGAGCATCTCCAGTTGATGTTCTGAGAAGGGTTACTGTTATGTTGCTGAACGCTTCCTGCCCTCACTGTCTAAGCAGCCCAAGACACCACTCCATCTCCAGTACATGACGCAAGTGCTGAAGCTAGCACCACTGATCATCTTTTATTGAAAGAACCAGGTGCTACTATGGA
Organism: Neoceratodus forsteri; assembly: GCA_016271365.2. NCBI lineage: Eukaryota > Metazoa > Chordata > Ceratodontiformes > Ceratodontidae > Neoceratodus > Neoceratodus forsteri. Next base: position 444,888,273 of record JADMNL010000023.1, read on the forward strand.
ATTTGCAGGTGCTAATTAGCACCCAGCTCCCCCTTATTTCGAACCTTGAGTCTATGTGAATTGTTGTTGGCTGCTTTTCAGCTCCAGTCTGTGTGTCCAGCATCATTTAATGTGTTAAAAAAAATATTTAAAATGTAGCTGGTTAAAATTTTCAAATGATAATTCCTGGGTGGCTGAAAAATGCTGATACCCAGGAGCTATTTATGGCACTTGGCTGCCAAATCCTCATTTCGCCCCCTGAAAAACAGTCAGAATCCTCGGCAGCCACGACCACATTAATTGTGAAGGAGAATGCTCACCTATGGGTGCAGCCTGAAACACTGGAAAACTAGGCCAGTTCTTTGCATCTAAGGATTTTGGGACTACCTGAGGGGATTGAGGGAGACCACCCCCGTATGTTTTTGCAAGACTGGCTTGGAGAGAAGCTAGTGCTGGAGGGTCAATCCATAGATTTTGGGCTCCGGAAAGCGTATCATATAACCCCTCGGGGTTACAGAGAGGACTCTGATGTTCCATGCACGCTGCTGCTCATTACCAATTGCACAGGTACCTGGGATAAGATTTTAAATTTGGCTAGACATTAGAGTCCCATTACTCAAGATGATGGTTCTTTGTATCTGTTTCCTGGTATTAATTATGCTACACGAATGCGATGCAAAAAGTCTGATGGTACACGGAAGCTGTTGTGGAGGCCAATGTCATACACACTCTGATTTACCCTGCCAGATTGAGAATTTTGCACGAGGGAAAGGTCTGGGTTTTGTCAGACCCAGGAGACGCAGGGTAAAGGAGCTACCTGTTTTATTATCAACCACACGAACCAATGCTAAGATCCGGGAGACGACGATCTGGGACTTGAGGAGTCAGAGGAAGGCTGAATTATATTATGTATTGCCTCATAAGACTTTTCTAGGCTCAATATTAAATACCTGTTTTGGACATTAGTTACTATCTATATGGGGCTATGGCTTTACAGTCCTTCTCAAAGTTGAACCGTTCAGGGCTCTTAAGGGGTTCTTTATTTTTTATTGATATACTGCTGGGGTTAGACTGTTCAGGTTGATTCTGAAAACCCTTTTTGGGTTCAAACTACCTAATCTTTCTTTAACATCTTGCTAAGTATGTTCACTGGGTTTCCCCCTATATTTAGCATTCTACCTATGAACCTTTGTATACTATGGTTACAAAATGAGAGTCAGCTGCCCATAATCATTTAAAATGTGGACTTTGAACTCTTTTAGTGAATAGTGTGACCCCATGAGCCTCAATGCGAGGCGTGAATTATTGTACTTTATGATATTGTACTTTAGATTATTGGAATTAAGTCACACTACTCCTGGGCTCACTGTACAGCTTTAATTTAGATCCACTTCAGAACTGATATATTAGTGTTTACCCCCGGCTGAGGTATCAATATATCTGGAATGCATGTATCCTTTGATTAAGGGAGGTTTTTTCCTTTCCATTTTGGTGTTTCAACCTACTGATGGAATGTCTTGATATGGAAATATGACATGTGCAATAACATTTGAAAAGTATACAAATAAAGTTTAAAAATTAAAAAAACTCAGATGGCACGGGGGCATGAAGGCTTAGATGAGGGCCTGGCCTTACTGGCCAACTAAAAAGCCCAATGATGTCCACGTGAGTTACAAGCAAGGACCGCTGTCTATCATCCTTAAAGTGGCCCCCAAAGTGAAACCTGATCTCGAAGGGTGCTCAGGACAAAGCTCTTGTCCACCTATGCCTGAAGGAAATCTAAGATCTGGACCACAGAAACCTTCTTTGGCTTAGGTTTTTCACGAAGTCGGAAAAAAGTTTTCTAAACCCATTCAAATGCCGACGTAATAGATATTTTCTTAGAGGGGAAAAGTGTTCTAAACCCGTTCACATGTCGAAGTAGTAGACATTTTCCAGGAAGACATAAGAATGTCCACTACCTTGGCAGAGTATCCCAGCTTCAACAGCCTTCTCCTCTTAGAAACCAGGCTGAAAATTGTAGTTTGTCTAGATTCAAGTGCAACACAGGACCCTGGCCCAGAAAGTCCATGCGGAGGGGGAGAATGATTGGCATCGGGCTTCACACACATATCAGATCGGAGAACCAAGGCCTTTTTGGCAACTCCGGCACTGCCAGAAGGATGCTTCCTCTTGAGGCCTGAATCTTTTTTAGAACTACTGGAATCAATGGTAGAGGAGACAAGAGAAATGTTAACCAGAATCTCCATGTCTGAAACAAAGAGAACACTGCTTCCGCCTGTGGACACCTTAAGAGGATGAAAAACCTTCGAACCTGAGCATTTTCCCTGGATGCAAAGAGGTCAATATGTGGGCTCCTGATACGTCAATAAAGAAGGTGAAACACATCTGTAAGCACAAACCATTTTCCCGGATGTACGACTTGGGAATTGAGCCAGTTTGCCTGAACATTTAGTTCCCCCCACTCGATAACTGGCTGTTAAGAACAGTAAATTCTCCTCTGCCCAGTGAAAAACCCTTAGGGCTTCAGTAAGTATGTATTTGTTCTTTGTGTTTACCTAACCATTTGTGTACATGACTGTCACTGTGTGGTCTGAGCGTACCATTAACAACAGAGACTTGACCTGATCCTGAAACAGGGAAATGGCAAGAAAAAAAATGCCCTTATCTCAAAGACACAAATCTGTAGGTCTTTGTCCTCTGGACCCAAAACACACTGAACCAGAATCTGGTTCAAAAATGTCCCAACCAAGGAGACTGGCGTCTGTCATTAGTATCATCTCTGAAGATGAGAAATGAGGCATCCCCTTTAAGAGACTGTCAGGATTCTCACACCATTCAATGACTGGCAAGACTGACAGGGAAATTCAAACTGGGCTCTGATACTGTGCTGAAGCTGGAGACCAATTCGTAAGGAGATGAACTTGTAAACAGGGGTGTCGGCAGGCATACGCACTGCACGCAGCAGAGTACAGTAAAAAGAATCTGGCAGGGGCAGCAAATCAAGCAGGGGCAACAAAGAGAGGAAAGCAAGGATATTGTGAGTAACATTGTGTCTGTGTCTCGCTGAGCCCTTTTGCCTTTGTTGTTGTTTTCTATGGAGAACTGATGCCACCAGCCAAATACACAAACAAGAACTTACCAGGCAGGCAGAAAAACAAAGGAAGGAGGATTACAGGAGGAAACTGACTACTATACTTGAACCCAGACATGGCAAACAGAGGGGAAGGGGACAATAGTGTGGCGTAGCAGCACATATTTTGGTTTATGTTTACGTAATGGGGGGACAGGGGCAACAGTGCATCAGTTTTGAGTACAAGTTTAAAATTCCTGGCTACACCCCTGCTTGTAAAGGCCTCATATGCAGGCAAGCCCAAGGGAGTAATTCTGCTGTCGCCACCCTCAGCCCTACTATCTGAAGGCAACGGTGGACTGACCCAATTGTCCTAGACCTGATATACCAAATGTCATGTAGGAGATTTTCTATCCTCGATGCAGAGGAAAAATCTCTGTAAATCCATCTGATCCCCCTAAGCTCCAGACTCTGGGAAGGCTGAAAAGAACCCTTCTTTGTTTATTATCTAGTTATACTGCTACAGCACTTGCAGTGTCCGTAGAACTGAATATTAGCCTGTCTGCTATGACAATGCCCTGATTAGAAGATCGCTCAGGAAGTGGTACACATGGCGACTGTGCAACTGCAAGCATAATCACAATCTTCATAAAAACTTTTGGTGCAGAGGCCAGGCCAAGGGGATGAGTCTGGTCCTGAAAGTGTTGTTTCCGAACAGCTAACCTCAGAAACCTCTGGTGTGAAGGGGGGATTGGAACATGAATATTACATGCACCAAAAGTGCAAAAGTTGCAACCTGCCCAGAAATTACTCCTCTTCTCTCTGTCAGTGGGTTTAAATTGATACATCTATTCTGTAACAATATCTAAAGTAGGGGACCATGAACTGCTCAAAATCTGCCACTGATTATGTTTTAACCCAGCAGGTTCCTCTTTCGACCCACATTTTTTACCCCAGTGGGTCCAATTCGACTCATGTTTTAAGCCCTCCAGTGCTGTCGCTACCTTGGAGGAGAGGAGGGAGATGAGGGATATGATAGACATTTAAATACCTCACGGGGTAAATTAGGTGCAGAGGGGGAGTATTTTTCAGAAGAAAATGTGCTCAAGAACAAGAGGACATGCTATGAAGCTGGAGGGGGTAGTTCCAGGAGAGATGTGAGGAAGTACTTCTTCACAGACACAGTAGTGGATTCCTGGAACAGCCTTATGGTGGAGGTGGTGAGGGCCAAAACAGTGTGGGGAGGGGGTTCAAGAATGCATTGGACAGACAGAAGGGAATCATAGTGAAAAGGAAGGGGAGAGAAAGCCATAAGATCAAGTACAGCCTGCAGTAATAATGTAGATAGGGAAAAATGGGCGGACTGTGTGGACCAAGAGGTCCTTATCTGCCGTCGAATTCTATGTTTCTATGCAGATAAGCATCCAAGAGACAGAGGTCAGGTAGTCCTCTTGTTGAGGATTGTTTTTTTCAGCAGGAAGGAGAAACAAAGGTTCTGCCCCACACCCTACTACCTAATCCCACCCACCCCTGGGTCCTCTTCCTATATAGGTTCTGTATGTCACCGCCCACTTCTTACCTAAACTGAAAGAAGGCAAAACAAAAATGAAAAAAAAAAAAAAACACACTTTAGAAATTTTTTTCCCCACCTTTCTCTCCAGCAACTATCTACAGGCCGGACTAACACCTGTTATTTCCATAGCAAAGAATACCAAGCCAACAGGAATGGATATTGCGCCCTGTAATCACTGTGGAGAACTCTTTTACAGGGCCTGGGTCCAGGATATAGGATAATGCCCCACATGCTGGTCCATAAATGACCTCAGAGCCCAATTCCAGGAGGCATGGGCAACAATATTCCACCTAAACCAGGAACTACGCCAGGTCACAAGGATTTGGAAACAGCCCCGGCACCACCAGTACCCTGGCACTGACCCTCTACCGCAGAGGACAGGTCATCCAGGGGATTGACAGGTAGTGCACAGGGGCAAAAAATACCGCAGCAAGGCTCACCAAGTGGGCAACTCTCAAGAGGCAGTTATGCAGCTGCGTAACAGGTCTGCCCCGCTGGCAAGGATGCACAATGAACCAGGTGACTGCTCAAGCCAGAGAGCTAGGGCTCAGCAGCACCAACCTGGCATCCCCCTCCTAAAAAACAATAGGGGATCACAAAGTAGGGACCCTCATGTTATTGAGCCAGAGAAGGATGAGCACTCTGACTTGGGCCAGGGGGAAGGGGTGCAGCGGCACCAAACACTTCATAAGAACATAACTACTAGGGCAAACCTTCCCACCAAAGGAAAGAAGAAACTGATCATTGTGGGGGACTCCATGATACGTGGGGTCGAGTCACAGTTAAATTGGACCAACCAAATGGAGATAGTGGTCAAATGTCTCCCTGTGGCCACAGCAAAAATGGATGCAGGCTGCATAGGAAACTGCATCAGAAAGGGGAGCGACATCAAGGCCATCGTCGTTTACATAGGAACTAACAATATCGTGAACCATTCTGTTTAACAGGCCAATGCGCATATCTCAAATCTAGGGGACAGACTCACCTCTTTTCCGTCCATCTTGGCCTTTTCTGAGGTACTCCCAGTATGGGAGAAGGGAAAAGGCCAAGGAAAGGTTAGGGAAACCGAAATCACAGAACTGAACTCTTGGCTCCGCACTTGGTACTCATTGGCGACTGGAAATATTTCTGGGAAAGCACTTACTATAAATTTGACAGCCTTCACCTCAACAGGGAGGGGGTAAGGGCATTAGGGCAAAAACTCAACATTTTCACGGTGAGTTTAAACTAGAGGACAGGGTGGTGGTGGTGACCAGATGGGAGCAGGAATACAGAACCCCAGTCACCACTCCCCCAGAGCCATGTAACAGGGCCTATCGTCAATCACACTGACATAAACAACAGGAGCGCATGAAGGTCATACAAGTTAAATGAGAACAAGGAAACAAAGGATCAAGGATGCCAGACTCTGGAAGGCCATGATGACCAATGCCCAGAGTCTGGCAAGCAAAATCCCCAAACTCTCAGCCACAATAGCAGATGCAGGATTGGACTGGGTTGCAGTCACAGAAACATGGCTAAACGAGAGCCTTGAATGGGATGTTGCAATCCCAGGTTACAAACTATTCAGGAAAGACAGAAAAGGACATGGGGGGGGGAGTGTTATGTTATATATAAGGGAGAAAATAAAAGCTATGGCGGTCCAAAGGTCTCAAGACGAACCTGAGGTACTCTGGGTCACTCTCGAACCAGTCTCATGCTCAGCCCTCAGACCACGGGTGATATACAGACCTCCCCCACAAGGGGCAGAAGGAGACAAAGCAATGTTTGAAAACACAGTAAAGATGGCGGAAAAAAGAGAAGGCATGCTGATGGGGGACTTCAACCTCCCGGACGTGGACTGAACTCCTGCACAGCATCCACAACTAGGAGCAGAAATTTCCTAAACACCTTGGGAGGGGCTGGACTTAATCAGCTTGTCACAGCCCCCATTAGAAAAAACAAGAGTCCTGGACCTGATGCTCACAAACAGCGGCATGTTCCAGTAGGTGGAGGTGGGGTATCTTCTGTGGTCAAATGACCACAAATCTGTCTGGTTCAAGGTCAAAAAGACCAAGGAACTAAGACACGGGTCACAGACTTCAGAAGAACAAACTTCGATCAGATGAGAATATGCTTTAGGGATATCCTCAAGAGAAAGGCAAAGGAGAGGCAGAAGAATGCTAGATAAACAGAAGAGAAGCACTAGCAGAGGTTACTGCAAAATACTCCAGGCTAGTCAGTAAGACGACAAAAAAAAAATCTGCTATGGTTCACAAAGGGGGTGGCTGCTGCAGTGAGGGAAGAGAGACCAGCATTCCAAAGATACAAGGGCTCAAACAGCAAAATAGATAGGGTGACATAAAAGTGCAGCTTCAAGGAGGCAGGAAGGGTGATCAGAAAGCAAAGGCGCAGTCTGAGGAAGACATAGCGTGGGGGGTTAAAGGAGGCAATAAGACCTTCTTTAGATACATAAGCGACAAAAGGAAAAACAAAGGAGGCATTGTCAGGCCCATAAGCAGGGATGGGAGGAGAGCAGAACAAGACAGTGAAAAGGCTTAAATGAGTACTTCTGCTTAGACTTTACTAAGGAGGTACCTGGTAACGGACCCACCCCAAAGGGGGACTGAAGTCACCTAGGGGGAATGGACACAAGCCCGTCCACAATAGAGAGGGAAAGGACAGAATTACAAAAACTAAAGGTAAATAAAGCCATGGGGCCGGACGGAGTCCACCCACACATATTGAGGGGAACTCAGTGATGAACTGGCAGCACCACTAGAGGATCTTTTTAACAGATCCTTGAGAGAAGGGACAGTTACCCAGAACTGGAAAAAAGCAATAATGGTCCCCATACACAAGAGTGGTAGCAGCGAGGAGACAGGAAACTACCACCCGGTCAGGCTTACCTTGGTGGAGGGTAAGATGATGGAGTTGCTGCTCAAAGAAAGGATACTAGCATTCCTGGAGGAATCTGGACAACTGGACACCAAGCAGCACGGCTTCACAATAGGAAGGTCCTGCCAGACTAACCTGATTGAGTTCTTTGACTCTGTTACTAGGGCTGTGGACCGGGGGGAACCACTGACGTTATCTACCTTGATTTTAGCAAGGCCTTCAACTCTGTACCACACAGAAGGCTAAACAAACTCTACCATACAGGAGTGGGGCAGGAAGTGATAGCATGGGTGAGTAACTGGCTACTCTTCAATATCTTCATCAGAGACATCACAGAGGAGTTGAGTGGGAAGGTGTGCCTGTTTGCAGATGGCACAAAGCTCTTCAACAGGGTAGACACTGCACAGGGGGTAGAGCAAATGAAAAGTGACCTGCTCAGGCTGGAACATTAGTCCAACTTGTGGCAGTTAAAATTCAACGCGAAAAAGTGCAAAGTTATGCTTCTGGACAGAAGCAACCCACAGAGAGACTATTACCTGGGAAGGGAGAAACTAGCAACCACCCATCAGAAGAGGGATCTAGGGGTTATCATACCAGACAATTTGAAGATAGGCAGACAATGCGAAAAGGCAGCAAAGAAGACCAGCAGGATGCTGGGATCCATAGGAAGGGGCATCACAAGTAGAAGAAAGGAGGTGCTCCTGCTGCTGTACAGGTCCCTGGTGAGACCCCACCTTGAGTACTGTATCCAGGTCTGGAGATCTTATCTCAGGAAGGACATAGATAGAGTGGAGACAGTACAGAGGAGGGCAACAAAAATGATACACAGTCTCCTAAGTTGCCATATGAAAGCAGGTTACAGGAACTCAACATGTGCTCCCTGGAACAACGCAGGGAAAGAGAAGACATGACTGAGACATTCAAGTTTCTGAAAGGTATAAACAATCTCTCCACCAAGGAGCTCTTTATGGTCAATAGCACCAGTAGGACATAAGGGCATGAGATGAAACTGAGGGGACGAAGATTCAGGAGCAACATACGAAGGTTATTCTTCACAGATAGGGTGGTTGACCCATGGACTGGTCTAACGGCTGGAGTCACTGACTCCAAAACAGTAGGGAAATCAAAACAGCTTGGGAAAGACACAAGGAGATTGTCTCACAGAAATCCTAAAGAGCAGGGTACGGCTCAGGGCAGACTAGATGGATCTTTGGTCCCCATCTGCTGTCGATTTCTATGTTTCTATGTCCATGAACCACCTTGATTATTGAGTACGAAGACTCCGCCTTGACCCTGCCCTTCTTCTCCATCTTTATACACTTAGGTTCGTCACCTGTCTCCTTGCTAGACTTAGCCTGAAGCGCTTTCTTACACATGCATTTGTTCCTGCTGTTTTATTGCCTGTTTGTTACCTCCTACATTGTGAGATTGTATAATCCTCCTATGTGCTATGTAATCGGCACCTCTGTAAAGTTGTACTTGTGACTGCACTGTTTTTCTACTCCCTGTATTTTGATTTGTACTCTCCCGGGTCGTACCTGAAAATAGGCAGTATTTTCTAGAGTGCTTACCTGGTTACCAAAAGCAAGTAAATAAATAAACTTAGCTTGTTGCACACATTTGTCCAGGGTTTGAAGGGCCAAACTCGGGTGAGCCCCCACATACTCGACTTTTTCAGAACTACACAGTAGATGAAGTAATACCCTTGGCCCTCTCCAGAGGGAGCACAGGTCTGATTGTTCTGATTCTGGGATAAGCAAGTTACAGTCTGATCCACTGCCTCCATTTTCCTGGGATTGGTCGAGACCAGGTACAGGAAGAACCTTTTTCTGGAAAACAAGGTAGAGAACTCTACTGCATAGCCTTTCAATGTGATCTCCAGAACCTAGCAGTCTATCATCCTTTGTGCCAGTCTTCCTTAAGATAGGCCAGCAAATTAGCAAATCAATAATCCGCCCCTGTGGTTGGCACCACAGAAGTATTTACGTGAAAAGAAACCTCTGTCTTGAGTGTTCTTGAAGCAGTAGTATGAACCTCTTAAGCACTTATTTCTGTATCCCGGAAAGGAATGAAATTGCCTCTGGAGTCCAGAAAGTGATCAGAGTCTCTGCCTCTAAATGATGACAGAGTTCTGCTGGCCATTAGACATGGACAGCTGACTCCTTTCATCCTTAATAGTCTTCAGTATATTTTAAACCAAAAAGCATGCTGCCCAAAAACGGTACATTAAACAACTGTGTTTTTGGAAGCCTGGTAGGCCGACCACTGGTACAACCAGACTCCTCTCATAGCAGCCACTGCCGCCACAGAGATCTAGAAGGAAACTTTAACATGCCCATAGTTAAATCCTCCAAGAAGGCAGAAGTCAGATTAATAAAGGGAATCAAATCTTTCACCTTACAATCCTCAGGGAAGCCATTCCAATCTCACAGAGTGCCCATGCCACCAAGGCTGAGGCAGATGCCACTGTTTAAGAGCTGGCCATTGTCGTCGAGGCACAGGTCAGGAAGCATAGGAAAACCAAGAGCAGTTTCAAAACTCGCAAACAGTGTTTTATTTTTCTCAATAACAGCAAAATAAAAAATAAAAAAATGTTCAGTATAACTATTTACAAGACAGTACAAACAGAGAAAATGAAGTCCTTCTGAGGGAATCTCTTAATTCCAAGTTTCAGTCTCTCACTCTCCTTGTCTCTCTGGCAAAAGCATTGCTGCTCTTTTTATAAGTCTTTGGGAAGGAGTCACGTGATGCAGTTCAAGCTCTAGCAGCTCCTCACTTTAGCTCCAGCCACCCATCTGGTATTTAAATTATCTTTCTAGCAACTTAACACCTATAAAATGTACTGTTCCTGCTGTGTTAGCTTGTGGACAACATCTACTCGTCATTTAAACAACTAATGGAGGTGGAAATGAGGAGAGCCTTACCAAAACATATGCCTCCTGTGACTCCGGAAAAGGCCCCCAAGAAGCCTCAGGCCAAGGGTTCAGCTGACTCTGCAACGTCTGCAACATTCACCGGGGATAACGAACCTCTCACGCTGCAGCAACTGCGGGCCGAGTTTGTCCCATTTAGAGAGGAACTTCATTGCATTTCTACAGAACTCAAATCCCTATCGCAAACAATGGAGGATGTCTTGCAAAAAGCTACAGATAACACTGCACACATCGTTTCGCTGGAGGAAAAAAAACGATAAAATTAGCCCAGAACTGGTGGCAATAAGGCATAAAATGTCACGTCTTGAACTTAAATTGGAGGACCTTGAGGGACGAAGTAGGTGCAATAATGCAGTTTTAATTGGACTTCCTGAAGGAAAAGAGGGAGCCGATATTGTGATCTTTATGCAAAAGTTCCTGGAGAAATTTGCTGGTCCCTCTCCATTCAGGCATAAATACATAACTGAACATGCTCACAGGGCTCTTCGCCCCAAACCGCCTGAGGGTTCTCTACCGCGACCTCTGATTTTTAGATTTCTAACTTATTTAGAAAAGCAGCACATCTTCCTGAAATTCAAAGAGCTGCAAACGTTACGGTGGGAAGAGAAACCGATCAGGCTAGCTCAAGACCTTCCAGCATCGGTTCGCCAGAAACTAACAGCATTCCATCCCCTTGTCTCATGCCTAATTGCAGCAGGGATAAAATTCAGGATGTCCTACCTGGCTAAACTCCAAGTTCTGATAGCAGGGAGTTGGACATCTTTTGAGGATCCCGAAGTGGTAGCTACGGGGCTGAAGACAGCACTACCGGATTTATTCTGTGATCCCTGAACTGAAAATAAGAAGCTACAAATAAGGCAACAGTTAGATGCAAGGATAGAGAATTAATTATGCCTTTGGTACCTACAGTGTTTCATGGAAAGGAAGCACTGGTTTCAGTTCTCATCCTGCTTTTACCCCCCTACACTATTTCGCCAACCTATCGGGCTGTGATAGCTTCGGAAGGAGAAAAAAGGGGGAATGGAAGGAAAAAAAAGAAAGGGAGGACAAACTGACTGCAACCTGGACTTAGCTACTGGTTTGATTCCAGGGCTACACCAAGCAATATATTCCCCAGTATAATTGGAGACCTGGAGTAGGGTCACTTTGGATTTTGGATGCCCTTCTCGCTGCTCTGGCTCTCTGAGGGAGACTTGTGGATTATGTCGGCTTTGCTCGGTTCTCAAGGACTCCTCAACCGGTTTGCCTAATCCTTGCTACTAGTGGTATCGGAAACGATGTCAGTGTTTTATCCAGGGCATTGTTTTGTTTTTTCATCCCCTTCCCTTTTTTTTTTTTGCGCCTTTCCTTTTTCCTTCTAGATTACTGCTTTTACAAGGGCGCCTAGTTATTTAGTGTGAATAAGTGCAGCTAGACAATTTTATGCTCAGTCAGGATCTGAATGCCGTGATACCTCCAGAAGTTCTTCATATCTGGGACATTGCTGGGACTACTTTTCCTCTAATGGTCTCGAGTCCAGTGGCGAGGCTGACCCAGTCACACGAGGTTTAAAGCTATTTTTTACATAGGAAAGCTATCTCTGAGGGTCAATTTATTAATTTTTTTTTCTCTTTCACCGCTAGAGGGAGTCCCGATACTGCATATGGAAGCTGGCACTTCACTGAGTAGAGTCCTTTTGCGATCTCCGATCTCAAGCTATGTAAGATTTACTTTATTCAAATTACAATTTTGTTTTCTTTCTCCTATCAATCCATGTCTAATTGGAAGACAATATAGAGGTTTTCTGTTTTGCTGGATATAAGACTGTAAATTAAAGTTAGCCCCTTTTATGCTTATATGAGTGAAAAACTTTATCACTTATTAATATTTTATTGAACCGGATATACAGGTTACTCACCTGTAACAGGAGTTCTAGGAATGGTATATGTTGTTCATCCACACTTATTGGCAGGTTCCTTGCCTCTTTAAATCTTGCCGGAAGGTCTTCAAGCTGGCTCCTCCCACCCACCCGGTGGTAAAACTCTCAGCTCCGCCCCATGGCGCAGATCTGGCCGCTGGAAGCTCAGGTTGTGCGTCGAAGCCGGGGAGGTCGGGTGGTGTGTGGATGAACAACATATACCATTCCTAGAACTCCTGTTACAGGTGAGTAACCTGTATTTCTAGGGACATGGATATGTTGTTCATCCACACTTATTGGCAGACTCCTAGCAGTTCTCCGGGAGGAGGAGGCAAGCACACCCCCAATACTTACTTGGGAAATAAGGACTGGAGAACTGAGGCCCCAAAACCAGCATCCCGGCGTGACTCGAGGTCGATGTGGTAATGGGTAATAAAGTGTGTGCTGACTTCCAGGTAGCAGCCCTGCAGATTTCCTGGATAGGGACGTCCCTGGAAGCAGCCACCGATGCAGCAGTATGACTGGTAGAATGAGCTCTTATCCCTCTGGGAGGCTCCATGCCCACCAACTTACAGCAGCGATCTATGCAGGAGGTGACCCACCTGCTTATCGTCCGCTTGGCTGCAGGTCTGCCAGGTGCGGCTTCAGCGTAGGTGACAAACAGCTGGCGAACCTCTCCCCGAATTTCAGCCGTGCGCTCCTTATAATAAGCGAGCGCCCTTCTAGGGTCCAGAGTATGGAGCCTATATTTGGCCTCCGAGGTGTGATTGGGGTAGAACACCGGCAGAGTCAGCACCTGGTTAAGGTGAAACTCCGACACCACCTTCGGAAGGAATTTCGGGTGGGGGCGCAGGACAACCTTGTCCCTGTGGAAGACCAGATAAGGAGACTCGATGCAAAGCGCCTGGAGCTCTCCCATCCTTCTGGCTGACGTGATAGCCACCAAGAAGGCGGTCTTCCATGACAAGTGAGAGAGATCACACCTGTGCATTGGTTCAAATGGCTTGCCCATGAGCTTTGCCAGTACCAGCAGTAAATCCCACGGTGGAGGTTCTACGCACGGAGGGAAATGTGATCAAGGCCTTTGACAAAGCCACCACTCTTTCCTGCGCCACCGACTGCTTCCTGCCCGCGCTCCTGTGGGCAGAGATGGCTGCCAGGTGCACCTTTAGGGTCGCCGACCTAAGCCCTTGACTAGAAAGGGACCATAAATAGTCCAAAATGCTTGCCACAGAACAGGAGGAAGGGTCCGAGCCTCTGCCTGACACCAAATGGAGAATCTCTTCCATTTGAAGGTGTAACATTTTTCTGGTCGACTCATACGGGACGCCTCAACAACATTGAGGACCTCGTCGGAAAGACCCAAGGCCTGGAACTCTAGTCACCAGGAACCAGGCCGTCAGGTGCAGGGATTGAAGGTCCGGATGGAACACCTTCCCCTGACTGACTGAAAGCAGGTCCGGGTGAGCTGGAAGCTGCCTCGGGAGCCTGGAGCTGAGGCTGAGGAGATCTGGGTACCAGAACTGGCGGGGCCAGTCTGGGGCTATCAGGATCACCTGAGCCTTGTCCCCTCCTTGCTTTGAGAAGCACCTTGTGAATCAAGGGAAATGGGGGAAAGGCGTAGAAGAGGCCCGGGGTCCACGGCCTCGAGAAGGCATCCCCCTGCAGCGAGCCCTGCTGAGGGGGGCGGGCATGAAACAGCCTCAGCTTCGCATTCTCCCTGGAGGCAAACAGGTCCACCTGAGGTGTGCCCCAGTGGGAGAACAGATCTTGTACTACCTCCGGCAGGAGAGACCATTCGTGAGATGCAGCCCCTATCCAGCTCAGGGCATCGGTCAGGGTGTTGGAGGCTCCTGCCACATGAATGGCTAGGAGATCCGCCTCCAGGCTGCGCACAAGTGACCAAATGCGGGAGAGCTTCCTTGCATAGAAGCATGGGCCAGCGTCCCCCTGATTGGTTCAGGTAGTACATGGTCGTGGTATTGTCCGCTGGACTCGGACCACTTGACCCGGAGAAACGGAGCAAAGGCGGTGAGAGCTAGGCGGACCGCTCGGAGCTCCAGCAGGTTGATGTGGCATCGGGACTCCCTCGGGGACCAGAGGCCGTGCACTCGGTGTTCCCCCAGATGGGCACCCCAACCCATCAGAGAGGCATCGGTCGATAGAGAGACCGTCGGCTCGGGGCGGACAAACGGGATGCCCTCCTGCAAATGGAATGGAACGGTTCACCACTGGAGAGCGTTCCACATCTCCTGGATCACTATCACTAGCTGGTCCAAAGGATCGCAGCGTTGTGACCACTGGCTGGCCAGTCCCCACTGAAGGGCGCGCATGTGCCAGCGGGCCCAACGGACCACGCTGGTACAGGCCGCCATGAGACCCAGAAGGCGCAGGAAGTCCCGGGCAGGGCGTGATTGCCCAACCAGAAATGATTGGGTAAAGGAGGTAAGAACCTCGGCCCTGTCCGCCGGGAGTCGTGCTCCAGCTCGAAGAGAGTCGAGCTCTGCCCCGATGAACAGGATCATCTGCTTTGGCTCGAGTTCCGACTTGGCCTCGCTGATGAGAAGGCCAACTCGAGAGCAAACCTGGAGGGCCAGATCTCTGGACCGCTCCACCTCCCATCTGGAGGCGGCTGCTATCAGCCAATCGTCCAGGTAAGGGTACACCCGGACCCCTCGGCGCCGCAGGAATGCTGTCACCACTGCCATGCATTTGGTGAAGACCCTGGGAGCTGGAGATAAGTCGAAGGGCATGGCTCGGAACTCGAAGAGGGATCCCTCCGCTCGAAAGCGGAGGAATCTCCGATGTGACAGACGGATAGGGACGTGAAAGAACGCGTCCTGTAGGTCCAGAGAGCAGAACCACACGCCGTGTTCCAGAGATGGTATTATCTGCACCAGAGTGACCATTCTGAAGGTTCGAGACCTTAGGAACTTGTTCAGGTCGTGTAGGTCGAGAATGGGGCGCCAGCCCCCCGTCCGTTTCGGAACCAGGAAATACCTGGACACGAACCCGGGTCTGAAGGGGTCCTCCCCTGCGTGATCACCTCCTTTTGAGGAGAGAGCAATGTCGGCTCGGCGAGCCGCCAGTGAGGCTACGACCGAGGCCCCGAGGTGCGGCTGTGTCGAAGGGCAGGCCTGCTCGAATTCCAGAGGTAGGCCTTTTCCCACCACCTCAGTACTCACCTGTCCATTGGTAACAGCGGACCATGGCGGAAAGGAAGTGTCTGAGCCGTCCCCAGGGGAACCAGGGTGAGGTGACAGGGATGGGCGACACCTCTCAGCCCGTCACTGGGCAGGCTTGGAGGAGGAACCGGCCGAGGAACCTCCTGGGCCTTACCTCCCTGCTTCCTGTTGGAGGGAGCCGATGGCTGGGCTTGGGATACCAAGGTGAGCCTGCTAGCCTAGCGTTGCTGGGCAGGCGCGCCCTTGGTGCAGAAGGACCTGAAGGGCTTAGGCTGTGGCTTATGCCTTTGTCCTTCTGACGGAAGAGACCGAGTCAAGGTAGCATTGGACTTCTCGATCCTCGGCAGGTGACCTTCCACCCCAGGGTCAAGAGGTCAGTCCCAAAAGGAACATCCGCCAACTTGTGCTGGTATCCGGGTAAAGGTGGATATCCTCAGCCAAGCCCAACGATGCATGGCCACTGCGGCGCCACAGACCTGGCACATGAGTCCCGATGTCTGCAACAGTCTGGAGCTGCTGTTTAGCCACTGCCCTGCCCTGCCGGTCCCCGCACCTGCCTGACGGTAGTCTGCAGATCTGCGGGAAGATGAGGACAACCTCATCCAGGAGCCCAACAGGGCGTGAGAAAAATGTGCCGAGGACGGCGTAACTGGCCTGACGAAGGCTGAGAGGATGCAGCATAGACTTTTCGCCGGCATAATCCAATTTCTTGGATTCCTTGTCGGGAGGTTTGTCCATCCCTGGCGTTCCACGCACGCAGAGGCAGCTGTCGGTAACCAACCTCGGCCGAGGGTGTTCAAAACGGACAGGGAACGGTAGGGACCATACTTCCTGGCCAACCTGGCCGGGCGCAGGGCAGGAAGCAGGGCCGCCAAAGTTCAAGGGTGGACCCACTATGGCTTCGCCACGGAAAGGCCTCCGTGAGGAGAGTCCCTCGGTCCAGAATCTCCGTGAGGATGCCTGGCCCATTTAAGCTGAGTTGAGGCTTCATCCCGGTGGACTCCGAGATGAGTGAAGCAACCCTAAGAAGGACGAGGGCTATCGTCCATTGACTGTCCTCCCGAGGACTCCAAGTCTATGCGCTTGGAGAAGAGGGAGGAACCATCATCGGACTCAGAGGAGT
The DNA here is from genome assembly GCA_016271365.2 of Neoceratodus forsteri. NCBI lineage: Eukaryota > Metazoa > Chordata > Ceratodontiformes > Ceratodontidae > Neoceratodus > Neoceratodus forsteri. The sequence goes on from JADMNL010000023.1 coordinate 444,904,913, forward strand.
CCTCAAAGATCTGCCTCGGCCCTGAGCCACCCTCCACCTGCCGAGGTTTATCGGGAGTGAGGGTGACCGACAGCCTATGGGGCAAACCCAAAGCCGACCGAGAATTTTTGGTCGGAGCCCCAACTAATGGCTGTGGGTCGGAGGTTCCACCAGAATTGGTGGGCGGCTGGATTGGCCGAACAACCGGCCTGAGAACAGGCTCCTCGCTTACAACGAGGGTTGTTTGGCTGCTCCGGTGACAGCCACTTAATGGCGGGGAAGAGCGACTGGGTCGGCTTATTCCCCGTCAAAGGGAGTTGCTACATAAGTTCCTCGTACTCTCCAACGCAATCTCTGCGCGAAGCTTCTCGCCAGGAAGAGGAAGAGGCGGCTCGCCGTTTGCCGCTGTGCCGAGACCGAGACCGCCCGGCGCGGCGGATCGGTTGGCTGCAAGGATGTCCGAGACCGAGAGTCTCGACTAGGCCGAGGAAGCCGAGGAGAAGTGTCTGAAATCGGCACTCCCCTCGGCTCGGACGATCCCACCAAAGGCTCCGGAACCGGAGGCACAGACGAGCTGACGGGATCCTCAACTCCCACCGGGGGAACCCGGGAGAGGGGATTCTCAGCTTCTCCAGCCGACAACCCATCCAACGGGTCGAGAAAAATCTCGACCGCGTCGACGGGAGTCTCGGCCAACTGGCCTGACGGGGACACCGTGAAGCCAGTGGCCGAAGCTGAGGGCGACCAAGTAGACTTGTCGACAAGGGAGGGGATCTTTCCCGCCCCAAGAGCGCCGACGAGAGAGTTACTTTTGCTTGGACCTGGAAGAAGGTCCCGAAGAGTTGGACCCTCACCTTTGGTTGAGAGGGTCAGACAAAGCCTTAAAAGAAGCCGAGTAAGAGGCACCGAGAGAGGCGGGACAAATGCCACAAGCCGAGGTAGAAGCGCCCGCACGCCTCTCTCTTGAGGGATCATCTGCTCAAGCTGATCCGCCGAGCCCGCCGCCGCGGACACCGCCAATCGGGCCTCTTTAGATTTCACCGGTGGAATTCTTTTCTCGGGGCGCCCCAGTTGTAATCGGGCAGCACGGTCTTCAAGGACGTAGGCCGAAAAGGAAGAGCACAAGTCGCAGGCCTGCGGGTCATGCTCAAGGCCCAGGCAGTAGACGCACGTGGAGTGCGGATCCGTCCTAGACATCTTCTGCCCGCAAGGACACCTCCGAAATCCGGGAGTCGATTTGTCCATCGCAGCCGCGAGGAGAAGAAGACCAGAGTCTTTTAGCAAAGACTTTTCAATTTCGAACTTTTCGAAGAATTAGGAACCAGTCTTAAGTGCAACGCGTTAAGGAGGGAACCTGAGCTTCCAAGCGGTAAGGAAGATCTGGTGTCATGGGGCGGAGCCGAGAGTTTTACCACCCGGGTGGGTGGGAGGAGCCAGCTTGAAGACCTTCCGGCAAGATTTAAAGCGGCAAGGAACCTGCCAATAAGTGTGGATAAACAACATATCCATGTCCCTAGAAAAATGGTTTCCTTGGAGACTTTCTGTTTTCACAGGGGTACTTACTTTATAACTAATAATGCTGAATGTTAATTTGTTACTGTATTTTATTTATTTATTTGCTTTTGGTAACCGGGTGAGTGCACTAAACATAGAGATGCCTATTTTCAGGCACGACCCGGGAGAATACAAGTGAGAAACAAAAAACAAAAGTGAGAAACAAAATACAAAAAATACACAAGCTGTACAATGTGATGCAGCACAAGGAGGAGATAACACAATGGAATATAGTGCAATACAAACAATTGACAATTAGCCAAAACAGAGTAAGGTGATATCAGAAGAATGTAAACAGTACCATAATGAAAAAAATAAAGCAAGTGCTAACAAGTTTGCACTGGAACTAGCCGACAAGTACACTAGCAATTCCTAGTACACGGCCAAATATAGAGAGAAAGAAAGGATGGGGATAGGAGGAAGAGAGAAGGGAAAGAACAAGGTGTAAGGATTAAAGGGATCAGGGTGGATGGAAGCATAAGCAAGGATTTGAGGCCAGTAGGTGTTCACGATGGAGTTTCTTGAAACCAGCATGGGTAGTAGCAAGGCGAATTTCTGGAGGGATAGAATTCCAATACTTAGGGGCTGAGTAGGAGAAAGCCCGTGTACCCATAGAAGTTTTACGTCTCGGCATAGAGAGGAGGGCATTGCCACTAGATCGAAGTCCGTAGGAGGGAGTTAAGGGGTGTAGCAAGGCAGCGAGGGAATTAGGGTCCTGATCTCATTATACCATCTAATAGAGAGCCAAAGGCCAGTCGCCGGTGGGCAGAAGGGTTGGGCCATTTTAGGTCCGCTGACAGTGATGTTTAAAACATGGAGATCGAGAGGCATAACGGCAGATGTTATTATAGGTGGTGTCCCATTTATGTAGGGAGGTCTTTGATGCTCCAAGGTACGTGACTAAGCCATAAGCAAGGGCCGGGAGCAATAGGCCTTGAGCCACTGCAAGCCGAGCAGATGGTGTAAAGGCATAGCTAGTACGGTATGCAGCTCCAATTTTTGCATTGACCGATTTGTAGGTGGTGGTGACATGGAGGTCAAAGTCCAAGGATTCATCAAGGAGGATACCCAGGTATTTAAAGGAGCTAGTGCTAACTACCGGGGAACCATCAGCACACAAAATCTGAAAGGAATTCCGATTAGATTTAAGTCTAGCTGGGGAGCCGAAAAGCATAGAGTGAGTTTTGCTGGCATTAAGAACAAGATTGTTTTCTATTAGGTAGGATTGAATATTTAAGAAGTCACTAGTAAGTGAGTGGTTTATGTCCGCGATGTTACTTCCACTACGATAGATTACAAGGTCGTCCGCATACAACAAGGAAGAGCAATCAGGTGCACATGATGGGAGGAGATTTATAAAAATAGAAAACAGTAGCGGACCAAGTATGGAGCCTTGGGGAACTCCCGTATGTATGGGAGACGTTTTGGACAGGGCTGAGTTGAAGGAGACAGCTTACATCCGTTGGGATAAGTAGCACTTGAACCAGGCAACTGTTTCAGTGGAGAAATCAAACGACTGAAGTTTAGCAAGGAGGAGGGTATGGTTTACAAGGTTGAACGCCTTAGTTAAGTCAATAAAGATAGCACCTGTCAAAGAGCCAGATTCCATTGCACAATAGATATCATTTGTAAGTTTTAGGATGGCAGTGGTAGTACTATGGCCTTTGCGGAAGCCATGCTGAGAAACAGCAAGGAGGTTATACTTCTGGAGGTACTCTGTGGTTTGGGTTGCAACTAGTTTTTCCAGGATTTTTCCGAGCAACGGGAGTATGGAAATAGGTCGATAGTTAGACATGATTTGAGGATCACCTTTCTTAAGTATGGGAGTGATTCTGGCCATCTTCCAGATGCTAGGCACAAAACCCTGACATATAGATAAGTTAAAGATTTTCGTAAGAGGGGGAGGTAATAAGAGGAGCAGCGATTTTCTGTAGTCTTGGTTCCAGACCATCTGCACCAGCACTAGTGCTGTCAGAGATAGATATCTCGTGATGGTCCAAAGCCGGAAAGGTGGATGAGAGAGGGCCGGATCCGTGTCAGAAGAACTGTAAGTAGAGGGACAAGGGGAGGAGGAGGCCGAAAAACTCGATAGATCCGAGAAATGATCGTTTAGTGCATTAGCTATGGTCACTGGATTATTACAATGAGTGTTGTTTATCAGCATGTTATTTGTGGTAGAAGTATTGTTTTTCCCAAGGAGAGTTTTTATGACGGACCAGAATTTCTTGGAGTCACCAGCAGATTTCATTAACAAGTCCTTACAGAAGGAGCTTTTTGCTAGACGAATATTCCTTTTACAGGAATTTCTCATAGACCTATAGTCATTAAAAATCCGCTTGTAGCCCTGTGGCCTTAAAACGCCGCCAGCTTTTATCCCTAGTCCTAAGTTGAGTAAGAAGGGCCTCAGTAAGCCACTTTGTCTGTGTACCTCGTATACGGCGAGTGACTCTAGGGGCATGGATGTCCTGTAGGTATCCAAACCTTGTAAGGAAATAGTCAAGGGCTACTTGAGTATCATAGGAGGCAAAGATAGGAGACTGGTCAAACAAAAAATATGTCTGATTAAGATTGGCCAGGTTACGGAAGGTGATAAGTTTGTGAGGTGGAGATAGTTGTCTGGCAGCACGCCAGATGCAGAAGATTGGAGAGTGATCACTTATAGTGTCTGCCAGAGTGCCAGCAGAGACTATACTATCAGGACGATTAGTGAGAGCCCAGTCAATCAGAGAACTAGAACATGGTGGGGCCATGAACCTAGTTGGCTCTGAGATTAATTGGTGGAGGTTGCGGCCATGTACCACAGTGTGCAAGGACTGGTTTACCTTACTGGCCCAGTTTAAATTTAGATCACCCAAAATAAGGACCTCATTGTGACCAGCAGCAGAGCTCACCTGGGATAATAGTTCCTTGAGTCCAGAGATACCCCCAACAGGGGGGTTATAGGCACACACTATAAGGAGTTTCTTTGACCCTAATATTAGTGTAGCATGAATGGCTTCACAGTGAGAAAGGGAGAGAGAGACATTACGGTGAAGAGATAGGTGAGCTTTAAAGAGGATGGCAACATCGCCACCACGCTTGGATGTGGACCTATTTTGCAGGAGTATATTATAGTTGGGTAACATACACAGGTGATCAGGTGTGGAGGGTTTTAACCAGGTTTCAGAGAGACATAGAATGTCAGGGTTATATTGAGTAGTCCATGCCTCTAATTCAGTTAAGTTGCGGAGAAAACTCCGGGTATTTAGGTGTACAATACGCAGCCCTATTAAATCTTTCCAGGCAGTATCGTAATGTGAGATTTTATCAGCAGGACCTGGATTTAGTTCAATGTCTCCTGCTAACCTTAATGATAGGAGGAGCAGGTACCACAGCTTGCAATGAAAGAAAGGTGATGGCAAGGAGTAGTTTGCACGAGGGGAGTTAAAAAGTGTAAAAGCAGCATGGTAGGTGATCTTATACAAGACAATGAGAGGGAAAGTGGCCAAGGACGAGCAGGATAGTGAACGTCTGTCAGATGGCCCATTTGGATGTAAAGAAGAGCCCTCCCAGGACAGGGGCATTGCTAGGAGAAAAGCCATAATAGGGAGCAATAGAGAGACAGAACAGTGATTTAGGGTGATATAGTTAAAAGAGTAATAAGCCATAATCAGGAAATAAAGTATAAGTCACCTTGATAGCTAACTGAAGAGACACCACAGACACTAAACAGATCATAAAATGAATAAAAAGAGGGCAGAAATCACTAACTGCCCAACAGAAAAACAGACCGAGAAAAGATACTAATTATTGTAGAGCGGTTTCAATGAGCCCTCTAGTGGCGAAGTTGTATAGGCTGCAAATGAGAAAGTGAGGAGATAGTTAAAAACCTCACGTTCTAAAGGAGGCGGTCTACAGTGGGCAGAGCATACACCACTATATAAGAAATGCCGAGAAAGGGTGGGTGTGGTGGGGCCGCATAGTGGGTGGGGAGCAGCCACGACCGAAGCTGCGGGGCAGGAACAGTCGTGCAGTCTAACAAGTTTAAACAGAAACTAGCAGTGTTCCAGAGAGCGTCCAAGTCCAGTTTTAGCTAAAAGAAAACACAAACTAATGATAAAGACAAGTGTATCCAGCAGATTTACACAACCCCTTTTTCCCTTTTCTAATTATTAAGGTGTTATGCTAATGGGTAGTTATATTGATCTTCAATGTGCTTTCGGGGATATTCCCAAAGGTTTTGTACAAACAGAGTTTGCCCTGTTGGGCTTACAGTTTAACACTGAGAATATACAGGTTACTCACCTGTAACAGGAGTTCTAGGAGTGGTATATGTTGTTCATCTACACTGTCTGGCAGGTTCCTTGCACCTTTAAATCTTGTCGGGAGGTCTTCAAGCTGGCTCCTCCCACCCACCCGGGTGGTAAAACCCCCGGCTCCGCCCCATGATGCCAGATCTAGCCCGTTGGAAGCCAGGTTGCGTTGAAGCCGGGAGGTGTGGGGGTCGTGTGGATGAACAACATATACCACTCTTAGAACTCCTGTTACAGGTGAGTAACCTGTATTTCTAGGGACGTGGATATGTTGTTCAATCCACACTTCGTGGCAGACTCCTAGCAGTTCTCCGGGAGGAAAGAGGCAAGGCGCGCACCCCCTACTTAGGGAATAAGGACTGGAGAACCAGGTCCCAAAACCAGCATCCCGGCGTGACTCTAGGTCAATGTGGTAATGGGAAATGAAGGTGTGTGCTGACTTCCAGATAGCAGCCCTGCAGATTTCCTGGATAGGGACGTCCCTAGAAGCAGCCACCGAAGCAGCGGTATGGCAGGTAGAATGAGCTCTTATCCCTTTGGGAGGCTCCATGCCTGCCAATCTATAGCAGAGATCTATGCAGGAGGTGACCCACCTGCCTATCGTCCGCTTGGCTGCAGGTCTGCCAGGTGCAGCTTCAGCGTAGGTGACAAACAGCTGGCGAACCTCTCCCCGAACTTTAGCCATTCACTCCTTATAAGAAGAAATCACTCTTCTAGGGTCTAAAGCATGAAGCCTATATTCGGCCTCCAAGGCGTGACTGGGGCAGAACACCGGCAGAGTCAACACCTGGTTAAGGTGAAACTCCAACACCACCTTCAGAAGGAATTTTGGGTGGGGGCGCAGGACAACCTTGTCCCTGTGGAAGACCAGATAAGGAGACTCGATGGAAAGTGCCTGGAGCTCTCCCATCCTTCTGGCTGACATGATAGCCACCAAGAAGGCGGTCTTCCACGACAGGTGAAAGATGTCACACCTGTGCATCGGTTCAAATGGCTTGCGCATGAGCTTAGCCAATACCAGCAGTAGATCCCATGGAGGTGGAGGTTCTGGCACCGGAGGAGATTTGTGGTCTAGACCTTTGAAAAAGCGCCCGACCACCTTCTCCTGCGCCACTGACTGCTTGCCGGTCCGCGCCCGGTAGGCAGAGATGGCTGCCAGGTGCACCTTAAGGGTCGTCGACCGAAGCCCTAGCTGAGAAAGGGACCACAGGCAGTCCAGAATGCTAGCCAAGGAACAGGAAGAAGGGTCCAACCCCTTGTCCTGACACCAAATGGAGAATCTCTTCCATTTGAAGGTGTAGCATTTTCTGGTCGACTCCTGACGGGATGCCTCAACGACGTTGAGGACCTCATCAGAAAGACCCAAAGCCTGGAACTCTAGCTGCTTAGGAACCAGGCTGTCAGGTGCAGGGATTGAAAGTCCAGATGGAGAACCTTCCCCTTGTCAACTGAGAGCAGGTCCGGGCAGGCTGGAAGCCGCCTCGGGAGCCTGGAGCTGAGGAGATCTGGGTACCAGAACTGGCAGGGCCAGTCTGGGGCTACCAGAATCACCTGCGCCTTGTCCCTCTTCGAGTTGAGAAGCATCTTGTGGATCAAGGGAAATGGAGGGAAGGCGTAGAAGAGGCCCGGGGTCCAAGGCCTTGAGAAGGCATCCCCCTGCAGCAAGCCCTGCTGAGGGGGGCAGGTGTGAAATAGCCTCAGCTTCACATTCTCCCTGGAGGCGAACAGGTCCACCTGGGGGCTGCCCCAATGGGAGAACAGATCTTGTACTACCTCCGGCAGGAGAGACCACTCATGAGATGCAGCTCCTATCCGGCTAAAGGCATCGACCAGACTGTTGGAGGCTCCTGCCACATGGATGACTAGGAGATCCGCCTCCAGGCTGAGCACGAGAGACCAAATGCGGAGAGCCTCCTTGCACAGAGGCAAGGAGTGCGTCCCGTCCTGACGGTTGAGATAGTACATGGTTGTGGTGTTGCCCGTCTGGACCTGAACCACCTCACCCTGTACAAACGGAGCGAAGGCAGTGAGGGCTAGTCGCATCGCTCGATGCTCCAGCAGGTTGATGTGGCAGAGACTCCCGAGGAGATCAGAAGCCGTGGGCTCTGAGCTCCCCCAGATGGGCACTCCAACCCATCAGAGAGGCATCGGTCGTTAGAGTGACCGTCAGCTCGGGGCAGACGAACAGGATACCCTCCTACAGGTGAGCTGGGACAAGCCACCACTGCAGGCCGTCCCACATCTCCTAGGTCACTGTCACCGGCTGGTCCAGAGAACCGGAGCGCTGCGACCACTGGCTGGCCAGCCCCCATTGCAGGGGACGCATATGTCAGCAGGCCCAACGGACCACATTGGTGCAGGCCAGGCCCAGGAGGCGCAGGAAGTCCCAGGCAGAGTGCAACCAGAAATGATTGGGCAAAGGAGGAAAGGACCTCGGCCCTGTCCGCCGGGAGCTGGGCTCTGGCTCGAAGAGAGTCGAACTCTGCCCCGATGAACTGAATCACCTGCGATGGCACGAGTTCCGATTTGGCCTCGTTGATGAGGAGGCCAATCCGAGAGCAGACCTGGAGGGCCAGATCTCTGGACCGCTCCACCTCCAACCTGGAGGGGGGTGCAATCAGCCAGTCGTCCAGGTAAGAGTACACCCGGACCCCTCGGCGCCGCAGGAATGCTGTCACCACTGCCATGCATTTGGTGAAGACCCCGAGCTGGAGAGAGGCCAAGGGCATGGCCTGAATCAGAAGAGATCCTCTGCTCTGAAGCGGAGGAATCGCTGATGAGACAGAGAGATTGGGACGCCGAAGAAGCGCCCCTGAAGGTCCAGAGAACAGAACCACATGCCTGGTTCCAAGGATGAATGATCTGAGCCAGAGTGACCATCCTGAAGGTGCGGCCTTAGGAACTTGTTCAGATCATGTAGGTGAGAATAGGGGCGCCAGCCCCCATCCGCTTTTGGGACCAGGAAGTACCTGGACACAAACCCTGGTCTGGAGGAGGGTCCGCCACCTCGCTGATCACCTCCTTCTGGAGGAGCAAGGCAATGTCGGCTCAACGAGCCGACAGAGAGGCTACGGAACCCGTAGTCCCCCGTGGGGCGACAGCTTGATAGGGAGGGAACTGCTCGAATTCCAGAGGAAGACCCCTGCCGACCACTACTAGCACCCAGCGGTCCATGGTGATAGCGGACCAGGTGGAAAAGAAGAGGCGGAGCCATCCCCCCCACAGGGGTAACCCGGGGAGGAGTGACAAGGTTGGGGGCGACACCCCTCAACCAGTCAAAGGGCAGGCTTGGAGGAAGGGCCCGCTGAGGGACCTCCTGGACCCTTGCCTCCAGGCTTCCAAGTAGAGGAAGCAGCAGACTTGGCCTTAGGGCGCCAAGTGTGAGCCTGCTGGCCCTGATGCTGGTGTTGCTGGGCTGGACGTGCCGCAGGAGCGGAAGGGCGAAAGGGCTTACGCTGCTGCGGGTGGCCTTTGTCCTTCTGGGCAGATGTGACCGAGTCGAAGGTGGCAATGGACTTCTCGATCCTCTGGAGATGGCCTTCCACTCCGGGTCCTAACAAGTCGGTGCCCAGGAAGGGAACGTCTGCCAGCTTGTGCTGGGAGTCCGCCCGTGAAGGTGGAGATCCGCAGCCAAGCTCTGCGGTGCATGGTCACTGCGGCCGCTACTGATTGGGCACAAGAGTCACCAATGTCCAATGAAGTTTGAAGCTGTTTAGCCACCGCCCTTCCCTGATCTTGTACTTGCTTGACCGTCGTCTGAAGGTCAGCCGGGAGAGCCCATAATGGCGTGTGAGAAATGTGCATGAGAACGGCCGAACTAGCCTGACTGAGGCCTAGGGAGGAAGCAGCGTAAACCTTCCGCCCCGAGTAATCCAACATTTTGGATTCCTTATCGGGCAGTTTGTCCACGTCCCGAGTGTTCCCGGAATGCCGGAAAACACTATTGGTCACTAACCCTTCCGCAGAGGGGTGCTCCAAGAAGCCGGAGAGTGAACCGGTGGGGACCGCATACTTGCGAGCCATCCTGGCCAAAGGCGTGGGACAAGATGTTGGCCGCTGGCACAACTCCAGGGCCGGGCCAACAATGGCTTCGGCCACCAGAAAGGCCTCCGTGAGGGAATCCCCTGGTCCAGTATCTCCGTAAGGGGATACTTGGCCCATTTTTGAACGGGTTTGAGCTGCATCCCAGTAGACTGAGATGAGTCGAAGCATACCCAAAAATGAGGATGGGCTCTCGTCCACCGACTGGCCCCCTGCAGACTCCAGGTCAAGCGGCCTGGAGAACAGGGAGGAGTCGGCGTCAGACTCCGAGGAGTCTGCGAACAGCTGCCAAGTGCCTGAGCCACCCTCCACCTGCCGAGGTCGGTCAGAAGTGAGGGTGACGACAACCTATGGGACAAGCCCTAAACCTACTGAGAATCCTTGATCGAAGCCCCAGTCTTCGGTTGTGGAGGCAGAGGTTCCACCACAATGGGTGGAGCAGTCAGTTTCGGCTGAACAACCAGCACCGGGGTCGGCTCCTCGACTACCAGGAGGGGTTGTTTCAGCCACTCCGGTGACAGCCACTTAATGGCCAGAGAAGACGACAGAGTCGGCTTGTTACCGGTCAATAAAAGTTGCTGCCACATCAAGTCCTCATAGCGCTAATGCAACTTGCACCGGAGCCTATCCTCCGAAGAGGACGAGCAGCGACGCCACTTTCCATGGTGCCAAGACCAAGACCGCTGACGTCAGCGGGAGCGGCTGGACCTGGAAGAGGACCAAGACCTTCGGGGATTCCAAGGGTGGGTCAGAGAGGGAACTGGGAAACTCTGCCCCACCTCGGTGCAGGGACCTTAACCGGGACTTCGCACAGGAGGCACAGGCAAGTCTCTGGTAACCACCGGGGAACTCGGTGAAGAAAGGTTGTCGGCTTCTCCAGTCAACAAACCGTCTGACGGGTCAAGAAAAATCTCGACCACATTGATGGATGTCTCGGCCGGCTGACCTGTCAGGGAGACACCCTGAAGCCAGCGGCTGCAGCCGCAACCTCGACTGAAGTAGAGTGTCGACAGTCCAGTGAAGGGGATCTCTACCGCTCCCACGAATGTCGAAGGTGGGACTTACCTTTAGAAGACTTCTTTCTGGACCAACTGGTATGTCCCAATGGCCTTTCTCCCTTAGTGGACAGGGACTGACAAAGCTCCTTAAAAGAAGCAGTGTAGGAGGAGCCCAAGGACAGCGGGATAAATGCCGTGGCTGAGGAGGAAGAAGAAGCGGCATGGGCCACCTCCTCCTTGAGAGTGATCATCTGCTCCAAATGCTCCGCGGAGCCCGCCGCCGCGGACACCACCCAACGGGCCTCCTTAGACTTGACCGACGGGTACTATTTTTCGGGGCACCCGAGAAGTAGTCTGACAGCGAGGTCCTCCAAGACCGAAGCCGAAAAGGACTTGCACAGTTCACAGGCCTGCGAATTGTGGCCAAGCCCCAGGCAGTAGACGGAAGTGGAGTGTGGATCGGTCCGAGATATCTTCTGCCCACAAGGGCACTGACGGAAGCCGGGAGTCTATCTCAGCCGCGAGGGAAGACGAAGACCTCAGTCTTGTAAATTTTAAAATTAGTTTCGAGAAATCCGAAGAGTGTGGATCCAGGCCTAAAACGCAGAGTGCTAAGGAGGGAGCCTGAGCTTCCACGCGCTAAGAAAGATCTGGCGTCATGGGGCGGAGCCGAGGGTTTTACCACCCGGGTGGGTGGGAGGAGCCAGCTTGAAGACCTTCCGGCAAGATTTAAAGCGGCAAGGAACCTGCCACAAAGTGTGGACTGAACAACATATCCACGCCCCTAGAACTTATTATTTTTGTTCCTTTTTGTTTATTTTCTTTTCAATTACTTAGGGTTTCTTACTTGGGCTTACGAAGACATTTAGAAGATATATGTTGTGATAAATTAAGGTTGCTGGAGGGTTGGGGAGATAATGAGTATTGATCTGTTGAACATTGTTCAAGATAAAGCTTGGGAAGGGTTGGGCTGGGATTTGTTGTTTGCTGAAGTTGGATCTTGAGTAAATAAGAATGGGGGGTTTAGTGATTAGGGAGGAGCAGGGATGGGTGTAGGGGATGGAAGAAAAAGTGTTAGGGAGAGTGGGGAGGGAAACAGGTTTAGGGTTTAACACAGATATAATTTTCAGGAATATACTGGTAATTAGGGGTCCCTCTTTGAATATCCTATTCTTGTCCAAAGTACTTATGTATTACGGCTCATAATCTCAAGGTTTTTACATGGAACGTTAAAGGGCTCAGAAAAGAAGTTAAACAATATAAGATTCTAAAGCACCTGTCGATACTGGCAGCAGATATTACATGTATACAGGAGTCTCACCTTTTAGATTCAGAGGCCACTCTGATGAGGAGGCAACAAGTGGGTCAAGTTTTCTCAGCTGGGGGCACCACCCAAAGCTCTGGGGTTATGGTTTTGATAGCCAAGAAGGTTCCTTTCTTAAATATTCAAGTAATTCGGGATCCCCAGGGTAGGTTTATTTTGATCCGGGGCACAATCTATGCAACAGAGATTCTGTTAGGGAGTATTTATGGACCCAATACAGATACACTGGGATTTTTCATGCAGTTGGCTGCTTGCCTTACTCCTTTCCTCTTGACACCAATGATTCTTGGTGGAGACCTAAATTTGGTTATTGATCCCACCCTAGACCACTCGGGAACCCCCAGGAAGGGTCTTTCTCCAGCCCAGAGGGCTCTTCATGAACTCCTAGACCAGTTTGGCCTTTGTGATGTTTGGAGGGTTTTGAACCCCAAAGAAAGGGGCTATACTTTTATCTCCCCAGTACACAAAACTGCCTCTCAGATAGATTGTTTACTTTTGTCCCAATCATTACTTACCGGGGTTTTAGAAACTACCATTCAACTGGGCCCCCCTTCAGATCATTCTCTGGTTTTATGTCACCTCTCCCTTTTACCCAGCCCTCCAAAGAAAACATGATGGAAGATTAACAACCAGCTGCTGAAAGATCCTGGCATTGTCTCATATCTTGCAGAGCATACTAAGCACTTCATCAATCTTAATCAAAATTCTATTCCCAGACCAGACATGGTATGGGGTGCCTTTAAGGCTTATATTAGAGAAATTTTAATTAGCGTGAGTTCTCAAAGGCAGAAGAAGAGGGATCAAGATTTAAAAAGCCTCCTTTCACAAATCCGGACTATTGAAGCAAAATTAACCCCTCACTCTCCAGACTCCCTTAGACTAGAGCTTGCCAAATTAAATGATGCCTATTTAGAGATCTTGAGAGAGAAAGCAGAATTTGCTATCCTGAGAACCAAAGCCTCATATACAGACCAGGGCGAGAAAGCGGATTGTCTTTTAGCCCTCAAGATAAAGCAACAAGATTCAGCCAGATTTATACCTTCAATTCACTCCCAGGCAGATGGTTTGTTAAAAATATCTCCACCAGCCATAATTACTGAATTTACTGTTTCCAAGAGCTGTATACTCCCATGCCCAATCCACCCTCGGATCAGGTTCTTGACACATACTTGGCTGAATCTAACTTATCTTCTCTCTCAGAGTCGCAACAACGTATACTTATTTCCCCGATTTCATATTCAGAGTTAGCTAATGTGATTAATAATCTGCCCATGAACAAAACCCCTGGTCTGGATAGTTTTTCGGCCGATTTTTTCCAAAAGTTTCACGATGAATTAATTCCCTTATTACTACCATTATACCAGCATATTCTATCAGGAGTGCTGGTAGATCCGACCATTTCTGAGGCCCTAATTGTTCTTTTGCCAAAGGAAGATAAGAATCTAGAGTTAGTCTCTAATTATCATCCCATATCTCTTCTCAATCAAGATATAAAAGTCCTAACTAAACTACTTGCTGACCATATTAGTATTATCCTTCCAGAGCTTGTAGGACCTGAACAAGTGGGCTTCATGAAGGGCTGATTTTCAGTGGATCATCTCCGGACCCTGGCTCATGTCTTCTCATAGTCCAGGGTTGCGGACTTTCCAGCTGCCTTGGTATCCCTGGAAGCTGAGAAGGCATTTGACAGGGTTGATTGGAATTTTCTATTTCGGACACTCAAGGCTTTTAATTTCCCTTCGGAGTTTATACACTGGATCCAAGCATTGCACTACTCCCCCACTGCGAGGGTAATGGGTAACGGAGTCACTGCTAACCTTTTCCCAATGTGAACAGGCACCAGGCAAGGCTGCCCCTTATCTCCCCTGCTTTTTAATTTATACTTGGAACCCCTACTCCATCGACTGATGGACTGTAAAGGGATCCAAGGCATAACCATCCTGGATCAGGAAATCAAAGTCTCCGCTTACACTGATGATCATCTTCTCCAGTTATCCCACCCGGCCTCTTCGCTTCCTTTTATGCTAGATATTATCAAGGGATATAGCCTGGTGTCCAATTACAAACTAAACGTAAGTACATCTGTTTTATTCCCCCTCAACCATAAGACCTTCAAACACTCCATTACTAACCTAGGACTCGCTTGGAATCAAGAATATCTATGATATCTGGGTTATTGTTCTTACAAGAAACACTATATCCAACCAAAAACGAAATTTGGATTCCCTAGTAACTACCATTTCTCAAGATCTGGACAGGTGGTCCTCGCTCCCAATCTCTCTTTGGGGTAAAATCAATTTAGTTAAAATGAATGTATTCCCGAGACTTTTCTATCCCCTTAACATACTTAACACTTGGTTACCCCTTTCCTGGTTTAGAAGAATACATAGTATTATCGCAAAATTTATCTGATCCAATAAACAGCCTAGATTAGCCTATTACAAACGGGCAGCACCCAAACTTAAAGGGGGCTTACGCCTCCCTCATCTAACTATTTACTACTGGGCCTCACACACATCCAAATATCTTAGATGGTTGTCATAAGTGGGTACAGTGCCTCTTCCTCCTTACTCGCCTCTCTGGTTGAGAATTGAACTAGCTCTTATTCGAGCCTGTAGTTGATCAACAGTGCTTTTGTATATTAAACAGAGTATTCTTCCCACAAAACTTAAATTCTCCCCTATAGCAACATCGGTCAAAGTCCACTCCCAATTGTGTGCCTTTCTTAAACATGATCATATCCAGGACCTAGGGCAACCTATAGAAGGTAACCCGAACTTTAAGACTGACAACAAAGTGCTTAGGGACCTTTGGATGTCCCATCTGAGAAATGCACAGCTTTCTCATTTAATAGAAAATGGAGCTTGGCTCTCTACTACTGCAATCTTAAATAAACTTAATTGCCCGAATCATGGTGTCTTCAAGATTTTCCAACTAAAACATTTACTTTTGAAGGTGTTAGGTTCAACTCCTCCCCAACTGTCTAAACTATCTTTCCTGCTTGAATTGGGCCCTTTGGCAGGCTTTCAACGAGCCACTTCCAAAATTTACGTTATATTATTTGATTGGACTTATCTGAACAGTTTTGGTCCCACAGCTTTTTGGACAACCTTCTTTCCCAACTTAGAAACAGACTGGGTGGCCCTATGGCCCAACTGCCATAAATATGTTACCCAAGATAGTTTGCGAGTAACACAGTTTTACATATTGCACAACTTATGTTACACCCCTCAAAGACTAGCCAAGTTCGGTCGTGTTCCATCACCCATATGCACCCATTGTCAGTAAGATGAGGGAAACCTCTTTCATATCCTATGGTCCTGTTCCAAGGTTGCACCACTTTGGGCCAGTATTCAACGCAATGCAGACCCCCCTGCTAGGTCTCTCGGGGTTATTTACCCCTGATATTTGTATACTGGGGGATTACTCCCGGGTCTCTGTTTTGTGCCGCAGGTTTCATATGGCCCTTATTTCCATGTCACTTAAAAAAGTGGTTCTGCGCATGAGTAGAATATGTTTATTCTATGTACCAACATATTACAGAAGGTTAAAATGTACTTTATGTTTTGTTAACGACTCATGCCATGGTACCAATGTAAACACTGCTGGAAAGTTGTATGCCTGTTAAGTTGTACTGTAATGGTATAAAATTAATAAAGCATACTTAATTAAAAAAAAAAGTGGTTCTGCGACAATGGAAGGACAGTGAAGATATTTCCTACGCTGAATGGCTTAATGAACTTCTCTCCAATCTCAGAATGGAGAAGACAACAGCTAGTCTGACGAATAGGACAAGGCAATAAAAAAAAGTCTGGGACTCTTTACAGTTTATAAGTTAGACTAGTCTGGTACTGTATTAGTTCTCAGAATAATTAATAGTCCCTTATCTGTGTTGGGATGGGATGGGGAGGGTGTAAAGATGGGGAGGAGTGGGTGGGGAATGGGTCCAACATTTTGTTTAAATGTTTTCTGATGTATTACTGTTTTGATGGATCTGTTCTCTGTAATGTAAAAAGCTTAATAAACATTGAATGGAAAAAAAATAAGTCTTTGGGAACTTAAGAGAGCCTGCTTCTCACAGAATGTTCTTGTCAGTTTCATTCCTTGCAGGTGCAACAAAAAGAACATAGTGACCTACTGTTTACAGCTCTGTAAAATGCTTAAAAACTGCATCTCAGGTTAACCCCTTTGAGTTCCAAATAGCTTTCTGCAATCATTTCAACAGTATAATTATATACAGTTTAAAAGAAAGGGATCCCAGTATCAGTGACATTTCCACATAAAGATTTACATATTTTTTATAACTGCAGATATGCAAGCAGGAAGAAAAGATAGAACAGCAAGGGAAGGCAGAGAGATAGCGAGAGGTGGAGAACTGAGAAACCGTCGGAGCGATCAGTTCCTAGGTCTCACAAGAAAATGTGGTTGCGCAACTGAACAGACAAGAGACAGAAAAGGAGAGGACAGAACAGACCCTTGCATTTAAACACTTTTTGCATAACAAATGGGGCAGGGCCTTATTCAACCCTGTCACAGCCATGCAGTGCAATAAGCCCTCCTATAAGACATATCTATTTTCTTGTCATTACTGTCTGAGAAAGCAACTGCTCCCTCAATAGGAACAGTCATGTGCTTGGCTATGCTAGAGACTGTATTAGAGATTCACCAATGAACTTGGTAAGTACCTCTTAGGATATGGTAGCTAAAGGTACCCCACATGGAGTGGGGAAGGCAGTCACAATGAGCCCAGCTGTCTACTTCTGCCTTAAACAAACAAGTACTACAGAGTAATACCACATCTGTGATCAGCGGATTATTCTACTTTTTCAACCGCGCTTCCTGACAAGGACAGCATTTAGCCTTTCTCTTAGTAAACAGTTTCTTTCTGTCCAAGTTACTTCATTCATTGACTATCGTTCAAAGTAAAGGAAACTCAGAAAAGCACTTGGAAACATTCCTGGAATTCGATAAAACATGATTCACAGATAGTGATACGACGGACTGAACCTCTGCTTCCTTTATGACTCTACACATCTCCTCGATCAGCAAGGAGGTAAATGGATTATCAAACAGAAATGGAAGAGATAAAAATTCAGCATCTTCTGACCATTTACCACCTTCTTCCTCAGACATATCACCATCCTGCTGAGGAACTGCTAGATTCACTGGGGTCTTATCGCCCATAGAATCATCACTGTGTTTTGATGTGTGGTAGAGCTCAGCCCCGAAATAGCAACAGTGTTTTACAAGACTGAACGGGCACTATTATCATGCTCTGGTACATCCAAACGTGCCTGCTGCGAACCTCCTTGGTCTGGGGGTCTGTGCGACTTTTACAGCAGGGGCCTGAAGAGCTTCATAATACAAAATCTTATTCAGAAGATAAAGGAGGGACTTCAGTAACTTACGTCTACTACTACCCAAGTGATATGCCAGAAGCACCTTTCCATGCCAGCAGGGTATAGCTTGTGGACATAAATTCAGCATTTTCTCTACCAGCACAGAACAGGCAGAATGACTCATAAGGAGACTGATGCATACTATTCAAACATACTGTGCATTTTTGTAATTAAAATGGCCAGCAAAAAGCCATGGTGAAAACAAATAAGCATTCTGGGAGCTAAAAGTCCACCCCCAAGCTAATGACTTCCAAAAGGACAGTGTGAGTGACACAGTCATCAACTGGGGTGGGGGAGAAGAGATACAGCAGATAATGACACAAGCCATTTGACTGTATCGGAAATACAAAGCACAAAAAGGAGTCCGTGGAAAAAAGTTTTAAGCCACAAAAACACTTAACTGCCACCAGGAGAGCTGTTCGGTTTGTGCTGCTGAAAAACACCATAGATGTAGTTGCAGGAGAAAAAAAAAAAAGATGCAAGTGCGCAGTCACATGCATGCGCTTGCAGCAGCGCCAAAAAAGTTTGCTCTTAGGCAGCTAAATAAGCACAAACATGACAAACGGCTCAGAGAATCTAAACTAGCAAAAAGATTTAAAATTAAAAAAAAGAACAGTTACTCACTGTAACAATACATCTTTGCGTGAATCTCCTCCACTGGGTCACATCTTTGAAACTGTAAGCAGTCGGTGTCAGGACCACTTAGAAACGTTTGCTAGCTGGGAGTCCCCCACAATGAAGTGCAACGTCAGTGCTCATAAAATTGAGGATGACCCCACTGAGGATAAGCCTGGAGGGCCTCTTACCATGAAGAACCCTGAAACACGACTAGTACCTGGCACACAAGGAGAGGCACAGGACTGGAAATATAGCATACATAAGGCACTCAGGGACACCTCCAAACAAGGCAGTAGACAAACCTGCCAGCTTATACTTCAGAAAGGGGGAAGGATGGCGAGTGCACCGTAGCCAAATGGAGAAGATTCTTTCGAAGATCTACTGTTACGGTGAATAACTGTTCAATCTTCTTTAAGGATATTTCCTCCACTGGGCCACAACTTTGGAAGAATTCCCAAGCAGTACCAAGTACCCAGGAAGATGGCAAGGTCTGATATGCAATCAGGACAGAAGGCACTGGGACATTGGAAGACAAAAGCCAGCACATCTATGACAGACGCTGTCTAGACTGCAGTGCTTCTTTTTTTTTTTTTTTTTAAATTCAAAGTTTATTCATTTTACCAAGAAGGCAATTACACATCAATCCGGTTAATAGCACATGTCAGGTACTGCAGTACTTTAAGCCTTCTAACTATACATAAATTATCTAACTAAATTCCCCACCCTCACCCCCTCCTAGCCCTCCACCCTTCCTCCCCAACCCATCCTCCCACCCCTCTGGAGTGTGCCTGATTATGCCCTCTGATGGAGAAGAAGAGACCCCTCTTATATTAAGACAAGTGATCTTCCTACTGGATTGACAGACTTCCATTACAGGTATAATGCATATAGCTTCCCCCATTTCTTATCAAAACTTGCCATACTACTCCTAAAACCAGCTATCAGACGTTCGGATCTAAAAAGAGATACATCTTTTAACCATTCGCTATAGGAAATAGTAAGCTGGTCCAACCAGTGCTTCAGGACCAATTTTTTAGCAATTATGGCAATTAATGCCATCTGGTATCTATGTTCCTTAACCGTAATACCCTCGTACCGTCCCAAAATACAGACCTCAATTGTGAAAAGGTCCTCTAACCCTAGACAGGGGTCAAGTTTAGATCTGATTTCCCGCCAGAGGGAAGATACCTTCTCTCAATACGTGCACCATATTCCCTTCTTCCCTGCTACACCTGGTACAAGTAGTATCCGGTGCTCTGCCCAGTTTAGCCAATCTCATGGGGGTGTAATACATATTATTAAGTATATGGTATTGTGCGAGTCTGAGTCGATCCTGAGAGTGATAGATATACAGATCTTTCCAGATCCGGGCCCAGTCAAGGTTCACATCTGGAAGTAATGTCGACCAGATCGGGGAACCAGGAAGGGGACCGGAACATATGGACGACATAAGGAGAGTGTATACTTTAGAAACTGAATGTGGCCTTAAGGCACTTTCACTGACTTGAGCCATTAAGGGTCTAAACAAGGATGGTGGAGGTTTTACCCAAAATAGGGTACTTATGGTGTGCCTAATTTGGTACACCTTAAAAATCAGCCGTCTCGGGACGTCAAACTTATCAAGGATTTCAGTTGAAGAAAGGAGGTTGTCTTGAGAGAATAGGTCTTCGACACATGCCCCTTGTAACTGAGGAAGCCAATGAGACAGTAAGCATGTCCCCCCAATTTCAATGTTAGGGTTTAACATGATTGGCTGACCCATATCTGCTTTAAGGGGTATCTTAAGATGTGAACAGCACTGTGACAGGACTCTTAAGGAAGTGCCGATTACCGAGTCCTGTAGTCTTACTGACAATGAAGATTTTGTTAGGTAATAAACCGTAGCGAGATTGATGTCAGATCTTAAGATGATATTTTCGATTTGAAGCCAAATAGGGGTGTATTCCGTATCCTCCTGGGCTAGCCATCTCCCCAATTTAGTTAGGTGACTCGACCAATAGTATAAAAGGAAACTGGGGAGACGAAGTCCACCCTGGGCTTTGGGGACACTAAGTTTATAAAAGGCTCGGCGGGGATGTTTGCCTAACCAGATAAATTTTGATATGATGGAGTGTACCCATTTGAAAAAGGAAATCAGAAGCCATAGGTTCAATAAATTTAAGGGGTAGAAAAGCCGGGGGGAGAATATTCATCTTAATTATATTTATTCGGGCCCATAAAGAGAGGGATAAATTCTGCCATCTTGAGAGATCCTGTTGGATGACCCCAATCAAGTCCTCTAGATTGAGCTTCTGAACTAGGGTGGGGTCCCTAGATAAGTAAATACCCAAATACTTAAGTGATTGGGCGGACCATTTAATACCTAAGTGTGCGAAATCAGATTTCAAGGTAAAACCATTCAGGGGGAAAATTTCGGTTTTGGAAATATTACGTTTGTAATTGGATAGCTTACCGTACTGGTTGACCACCTCTAGGACTTGTTCCAACGAGAAGACTGGGTGAGCCAGATGGAGAAGGATATCGTCCACATAGACCGAGATTTT
This sequence comes from Neoceratodus forsteri, assembly GCA_016271365.2. Lineage (NCBI taxonomy): Eukaryota > Metazoa > Chordata > Ceratodontiformes > Ceratodontidae > Neoceratodus > Neoceratodus forsteri. The sequence continues at coordinate 444,925,661 of JADMNL010000023.1, forward strand.
GAGAACCTGCTTGTGGGTAGGGATGTCCCTGATTAGAGGGGTTTGTTTGATCTGTCGGAGTAAAGGTTCTAAATAGGGGGTTAAACAAAAAAGGGTGAAAGGGGGCAACCCTGTCTGGTGCCCGTATATAAGGGAATCCTGGCAGAAAAAAACCTGTTACAGTAAATCTTGACCAATGGGGATGCATAAAGAGACTGTATCATTACAATAAACTGAGAGGGAAAACCCATTTTCTGCAAAATCAGCCATAAGAATTCCCAGTGCACCCTATCAAAAGCCTTTTCGGCATCTAGAGATATTAGCGCCGTAGGGGACTGGGATGACTGGGCTGCATGGAGAATATGTGCAAGTGTCCTAAGGTGGTCGGCAGGAGAGCGGCCCGCTACAAACCCCACTTGTTCTGGACTTAGAAGTCTGGTCCAGTGTGCTTTCATTCGGAGCGAGAGGACCTTTGACAGAATTTTAATATCATAATTTAGGAGAGAGATTGGCCTGTAGCTAGCTGGATCTAAGTGGGTCTTATCTTGTTTGAGTAAAAGAATAATTGTGGCGTCCATGAGGGTTGGGTCTAACTTGTCTAGTGTAAACATGTAGTTGTATAGTTTAAGCAGAAGGGGGGCTAGTTCCTTAGCGAATGTTTTGTAAAAATTTGATGGGAAACCATTCTGACCCGGTGCTTTGTCCAATGTAAGGCCTTTGATGGCTTCTTCTATTTCAGTAGTAGATATCGGAGAGGCTAAGAGAGCTTGACTGGAGTCATCCAACGTTGGAAGGTTAAGGGACCCTAGGTAGGTTTCTATATCTTGAGGATTTGTGTTGGGAAGGCACTTCCCATATAACAACTTATAAAATTGTTCGAAAATTTGTACAATCTCTCGAGGTTCCGTTTTAATAGAGCCGTCCAAGGCCCTAATTGAGGGAATTAGCTGGCGAAGTCGGAGGGCGAGCAGCTTGCCGGCATTTTCGCCTTGGTCAGCATATCTGGCTTTGGTTTTGACCAGAGCATATTCAGCTTTTTCCCTTATTAAGTCTGCGTATTCGTTACGCATTGCTAATAGCTCTTCTAGGGTGCCCGGGGAGGTAATGGAGGATAGGGAATTTTCTTTCTCTTTGATTTGGGTTAGTAAAGACAGAGCTTTGGATTCTCGTGTCTTTTTCCTTCTGGAAGCCATTTTAATAAGTTCTCCCCGAAGGTAGCACTTCAAGGAGCACCAAAGGAGGTCCCATCTCAAGACCGAACCCTCATTATTAACCATGAAAGTAGCAATGAGCTCCCTAATATGAGAGACCAACGACTCATCCTTCAGCAGCTGAGTGTTCAGCCTCCAGATGGTATCCCTCCTGGCACAAGAGTCCAATGAAATGGCAATCCAGACAACTGTGTGGTCGGATATCACTATGGGTTCCATACCCGTCTGGTAAAGACCGGGCATAAGGGAGCAATTAATTAGGAAGTAGTCTAATCTTGACCAGGTCTGGTGGACGCTTGAACAAAATGTGTAAGAATAACACGTGGGGTTTAAAATACGCCAAGGGTCGCCTAGCCCTAACAAGGTTATTAAATCCTTTAAAGCATTCTGGGAAGGTGAGAGAGGCTTCAGCTGTCTATACGTCCTGTCCAAGTCTTGGGACGGGTTAATATTCCAATCCCCACCCAAGATCAAAGGGGCGGGAAGGAGCATGGCGATTTTATTAGCCAGGTCCATCAGGAAGTCAGGATTCCCCCCTACCGGGCCATATATCGAGCCCAGGACCACTGTGCTATTATTTAAAGCACCTTTAAGTAGCTCATATCTCCCGAGAGGGTCAGTGAGTATGTTTTCTGCCTGAAATGGAATGTGTCTTTTGATAAGAATGGCCACCCCACGGCTTGCAGACGAATTTCCTGCTGCAAAAACCTAGGAAATACTTGTCTACGTAAGCATAATGATTCCGTAGTTGCCAGGTGGGTTTCTTGGAGCAAAATAATGTCTGCATTTAAAAGTTAACAGTGCTTAAGTACCTGTAACCTTTTCAGGATGTCCCTTACTCCTCTGACATTCCAAGTAATTATTTTAGTGAAGTTATTAACCATTTTCACACCACACTACAGGTAACGGCCTCGAAAAGATCCCAATGATCCATATCAACCCTATAAGGCACACTCCAGACCCCCCCCCCTACTCCACCCCATGACTTTAATCGAGATAACCAAACTCAATTTTACCCAGACATTTATCGTATCCTGTAGCAGGCGTGCCCTAAGACTTTCAGCCCTGCTAGTAATTGGAGAGTTCGGAAAACATAACCAGATTCCTAGTACCCAAGGTACCCCTTCCCCCCCTTACCCTTAATAACCCCCCAAAGCTATGTACAAAAGGCCTTACATCCCCAACCAGATTAACTGCAATCCGAAAGACTTTCGATGTAATAGGCCAAAACCACATGGCGTTTACTTCCACCATCCCAACAGTAACAAAAACAGGTAGTAAATTGTTCCCCTTCGTAGTACACAAAAGGCTATAGCTGGACTCTGAACTAAGGGGCCTTTAAACTGAACGGCATTAAAAGTGAAACTGAACCTAACGCCACTTACCCCCCCAAATCAGTACGCTGTGCAGCACTCCCAAGACACCTCAGATGGAGCCCCGGCCCCCTTTATGATGTGGCCCTACCAAGGCTGAGAGCCTTATTTCGAAGCGGGAGAATCAGCCTGTGAAGCGATAAGTTGTAAACACCCTCAATCCACGATATCAGAAAATGTGCCTCTTCTAAAATCCCCTTTTACACCCACAGGAGACTTGGGCATAACCGGGCACCCCCTTCTAGGCCTAGTTGATGCACTCAGCTGTGAATACCACCTAGCTGAGTCCTTTACCCTGGACACCCTCCTCTAAGACACAAGAGCTCGGCGAGGATCTAACACCCCACCATCACTGAGGCAAACCACTGAAGCCCATCCCAGGCCAGCAAAGTAAATTAATGAGAGAGATCTGACCTGAATCCCCAGGTTAGATGTCTGCACGGTGAGTAGGGGAAAGATTAGGAGGGTACTCCCACTCGCACTACACATGTTGTCCCCCTGAGAAACTGCCTCCCTCAAAAGGGTTCCTATGTGAACAAGAGTGGTACCGGAGTTCCCCCCTGGGCATAACATTACCCGACCCCCTGCCAGCACAGATATCATGAAATTTTGGACGACCTGGCTCTTCTCAGAACCGTCAGCCCACATGTAAGTAAAAAGAATAAGTCCTTTATCCGTAGTTATAAAAGCACTACAGTCATTTATGAGGAGGCTCATCCTTCTTTAAACAGACTGGGTAACTTCAGAGAAAGGTCGGCACCTGCCTGTTCAGGTGTGTCGAATGTGAGCCAGGAGCCTTGAATTGAGACACGGAGTTTGGCTGGGTACAGCATTCGGAATGGGATGCCTGCCGCTATTAATTTCTTGACGGTAGCATGGAAGGTGGCTCTCTTCTGCTGAGTCTCCAAGGGTAGATCTTGTGTTATTCTTAGGATGGCATTTTCCCACATTATTTTCTGGAGCTCTAACTTTATTAATGATATGTTGCTTCTCAAAAAACTCAAGAACTTCACGATGACTGGTCTTGGGGGAGCTCCTGGAGGGGGTCGTGGTTTGACAGAGCGGTGCGCCCGCTCGATTTGGTAGTTGGCACTGAGTGGGGGAGGCCCCACGACTTTCTGGAAAAACTTCTGCATGAAGGCCACCGTGTTGGCACCCTCCTCATCCTCCGGTAGTCCTAGGATCAGTATGTTTTTTCGTCTGCTCCTGCCCTCTAAGTCCTCGGTTTTAAGCTGCAGCTTCTGTATCTGTTGGCGCAGCTGTACAATTTCAGGCTCTGTCTTCTCCCTCCACGTCTCTATCGAGACCATGCGGGCCTCTACATCGCCCACCCTCCTCGTAAGGCTATTAAAATCGTTGCGGAGGGACTTCAGCTCCGAGGCAATGTCAGCCAAGTTTTCTTTAAACGGCAAGATTTATTGCATGAATCGGTCTTCCGTTAACTGGATCGCTGCTGGGGCTAGGGATGCTGCCTTGCCGGCCGTAGCTCCTTGGGCCCTCTGTTTCTTAGGCAGCTTCTCTGGCGAGGTTGGAGGAGTGTTCTTGGGGAGGGCCTGCTTCATTCCGGCCTCCATCGCGGTGAATGAGCAGATTGCTAGATTTATACTGCGCTAGCCTGGGGCTGTCTTCCAAATTAACTGGGAGAGATCTGGTTCAAAGCCTTTTGGGCTATTAGGCTGAAATATTAATCGAGAGGTGAGGTGGCAGAGCTCCACTCCAGTGCTGCTATTGGGAACCCTGCATCACGTGATCTCCTAGACTGCAGTGCTTAATGAAAGCATGCACAGTGCTCCACATGGCAGCAGCAGCACATAATGTCAGCTGCAGAAACCTTCTGTAAACAAGCAACAGAAGTGTCCATATCACATGCTGATAGGCCACGTACAACACCAGGAAGTTCCTTACCGTACCTATCATAACAGAACACAATACTGATAGATGCCATATGCTACTATAACAATGCTGCATTCATCTGACTACTTCTGCTTTCTGTCCGTTTGGGCTGAATTATATAAGTGCTCTTTTAAAAATTATTTTTATTGTTGTTTACTGTTCAACAATACAGTCATTACAAATACAAGTACAGTTTTAAAAATCACAAGTTTAAATATTTGGACAGGGCTACACACAATTTTCAGTATTTTATAAAACTTACTGCACTTACAGCCACCTTATTTAAAAGTACTAGATTATTATTTGACTATTGATATAGCATTCATTTCAATTTAAACTGCACATTCATTCAAAATAGTACTAAAGTTTCATAAAATAGTCTGTCGCACCTTTATACCAGCTACCATCTTCTTTTTAATCCGGGCAACGGTATTAAGAAAAAACAGCTAGAGCCTTCACTAATACAGGGTCCTCATTATAAATCAAGATTCTCAGAATTGTGGAGTTATCAATTTTCAGTTGTTCTAAAGTATCCACGTAAAAAAATAGTTTTGATAAGAGTTAACCTTGGTCTGCTCTACCAAGAACATAAGCACACTACATGCATAAGATTTTTAAGACCACTCACTTTACAAATCACACTGACTTGGTAAATTTTTATCCTTTCTATATCTTATCTGCTGAATGTTGCTGTGAAAAAGTTTCAAATTTGTAGGTTATAAAACCAGCTCTTAATTTGGGATCAGTCAAAATGTCCACATACAACTGTAGTTTGAAGTTGTTATTATTATTTGCAAACCATGGGGAAAATCTAGATACTTTGATTTTTTTCTCTATCCATGCTGATCCAGCAGTCTTTGACTTTTTTACTAATGTATTTCTTATAAAGTAGACTTAAGTTGATATTAGATGCAACATCTATTTTCAAGACATCTGATATATATATATTTCAAGCACCGTACATACACATCATGCCATAAATACAGGTTACTCACCTGTAACAGGAGTTCTAGGAATGGTATATGTTGTTCATCCACACTCATTGGCAGTATCCTTGCCGCTTTAAATCTTGCCGGAAGGTCTTCAAGCTTGCTCCTCCCACCCACCCGGGTGGTATAACTCTCGGCTCCGCCCCATGACGCCAGATCTGGCCCACTGGAAGCTCAGGTTGTGCGTCGAAGCCGGGGAGGTCGGGTGGGTCGTGTGGATGAACAACATATACCATTCCTAGAACTCCTGTTACAGGTGAGTAACCTGTATTTAGGACATGGATATGTTGTTCATCCACACTCATTGGCAGACTCCTAGCAGTTCTCCGGGAGGAGGGAGGCAAGACGACACCCCATACTTACTTGGGAAAGAGAGACTGAGAACCGAGGCCCCAAAACCAGCATCCCGGGCGTGACTCAAGGTCGATGTGGTAGTGGGTAATGAAGGTGTTTGCTGACTTCCAGGTAGCAGCCCTGCAGATTTCCTGGATAGGGACGCCCTGGAAGCAGCCACATGCAGCAGTATGGCAGTGGTAGAATGAGCTCTTATCCTCTGGGAGGCTCCATGCCCCCAACTTATAGAGAGATCTATGCAGGAGGTTACCCACCTGCTTATCGTCCGCTTGGCTGCAGGTCTGCCAGATGCGGCTTCAGCGTAGGGTGACAAACAGCTGGCGAACCTCTCCCAATTTCAGCCTGCAGCTCCTTATAATAAGCAGCCCTTCTAGGGTCCAGAGTATGGAGCCTATATTCGGCCTCCGAGGTGTGATTGGGGTAGAACACCTGCAGAGTCAACACCTGGTTAAGGTGAAACTCCGACACCACCTTCGGAAGGAATTTCGGTGGGGCGAGGACAACCTTGTCCCTGTGGAAGACCAGGTAAGGAGACTCGATGGAAAGCGCTGGAGCTCTCCCATCCTTCTGGCTGACGTGATAGCCACCAAGAAGGCGGTCTTCCACGACAGGTGAGAGAGAGCACACCTGTGCATAGGTTCGAATGGCTTGCCCATGAGCTTTGCCAGTACCAGCAGTAGATCCCACGGAGGTGGGGGTTCCCGCACTGGAGGGGAAATGTGATCAAGGCCTTTGAAAAAGCGCCAGACCACCTTCTCCTGCGCCACCGACTGCTTCCCGGCCCGCGCCCGGTAAGCAGAGATGGCTGCCAGGTGCACCCTTAGGGTCGTCGACCTAAGCCCTTGACTAGAAAGGGACCATAAATAGTCCAAGATGCTTGCCAAGGAACAGGAGGAAGGGTCCAAGCCCTTGTTCTGACACCAAATGGAAAACCTTTTCCATTTGAAGGCATAGCATTTTCTGGTCGACTCCTTACGGGACGCCTCAACTACATTGAGGACCTCGTCGGAAAGACCCAAGGCCTGGAACTCTAGCCAGGAACCAGGCCGTCAGGTGCAGGATTGAAGGTCCGGATGGAACACCTTCCCCTGATTGACTGAGAGCAGGTCCGGGCGAGCTGGAAGCTGCCGCGGAGTCCTGGAGCTGAGACTGAGGAGATCTGGGTACCAGAACTGGCGAGGCCAGTCTGGGGCTATCAGAATCACCTGCGCCTTGTCCCTCCTCGCCTTGAGAAGCACCTTGTGGATCAAGGGAAATGGGAAAGGCGTAAAGAGGCCGGGGTCCATTGCTCGAAGGCATCCCCTGCAGCGAGCCCTGCTGAGGGGGCGGGCATGGAACAGACTCAGCCTGCGTTCTCCATGGAGGCAAACAGGTCCACCTGAGGTGTGCCCCAAAGGAGAACAGATGCTGTACCTCCGCAGGAGAGACCACTGTGGGATGCAGCCCTATCCGCTCAGGGCATCGGCCAGGGTGTTGGAGGCTCCTGCCACGTGAATGGCTAGGAGATCCGCCTCAGGCTGCGCCACAGTGACCAAATGCGGAGAGCTTCCTTGCATAGAAGCATGGAGCGCGTCCCCCCTGGCGGTTCAGATAGTACATGGTCGTGGTATTGTCCGCCTGACTCGACCACTTGACCTCGGAGGAACGGAGCAAAGGCGGTGAGAGCTAGGCGGACCGCCGGAGCTCCAGCAGGTTGATGTGGCATCGGGACTCCGCGGGACCAGAGGCCATGAGCCCGTGTTCCCCAGATGGGCACCCCAACCCATCAGAGAGGCATCGGTCGATAGAGAGACCGCCGGCTCGGGCGGACGAACGGATGCCTCCTGCAAATGAACTGGAACGTCCACCACTGGAGAGCGATCCACATCCCCTGTGCACCGACACAAGCTGGTCCAAGGGATCGCAGCGCTAGACCACTGGCTGGCCAGTCCCCACTGAAGGGGATCATGTTCCAGCGGCCCAATGGACCACGCTGGTGCAGGCCGCCATGAGACCCAGGAGGCGAGGAAGTCCCGGCAGGGCGCAATTGCCCAACCAGAAATGATCGAGCAAAGGAGGAAAGAACCTCGCCCTGTCCGCCGGAGCCGCGCCTGGCTCAAGAGAGTCGAGCTGCGCCCGATGAATAGAATCACCTGCTTCGCTCGAGTTCGACTCTCGCCTGTTGATAAGGAGGCCCAGTTGAGAGCAGACCTGGAGGGCCAGATCTCTGACCACTCCGCCTCCCTGGAGGGAGCTGCTATCAGCCAGTCGCCCAGGTAAGGGTACACCGACCTCGCGCCAAGAGGAATGCTGTCACCACTGCCATGCATTTGGTGAAGACCCTGGGAGCTGGAGACAAGCCAAGGGCATGGCTTGGAATCAAGAGGGATCCCTCCGCCGGAAGGAAGGAATCTCTGGTGAGACGGACGGATAGGGACGTGAAAACGCTGCCCTGCAAGTCCAGAGCAGAACCACACGCTGCTCCAAGGATGGTATTATCTGAGCCAGAGTGACCATCCTGAAGGTTCGAGACCTTAGGAACTTGTTTAGGTCGTAGGTCGAGAATGGGGCGCCAGCCCCGTCTGCTCCGGAACCAGGAAGTACCTGGACACAAACCCTGGGTCTGAAGGAGGGTCCACCCTCTTACCACCTCCTTCTGGAGGAGGAGAGCGATGTCGGCTCGACGAGCCGCCAGTGAGGCTGGGGATCCCGAGCCCTCGAGGGCGACGGCTCTGAAGGGTGGTGCCTGCTCAATTCCAGAGGCAGGCCCTTCCCACCACCTCCAAGACCCACCTGTCCGTGGTAACAGCGGACCAGGCGACGAAGTGCGGGCCCCCCATGGGGGGGACCCAGGGGTAGGGTGACGGGATGGGGGCGACACCCCTCAGCCCGTCACTGGGCAGGCTTGGAGGAGGGACCGCCGAGGGACCTCCTGGGCCTTTTCCTCCTGCCTCCTGTTAGAGGAAGCCGCGCTTGGGTTTGGGATGCCAAGGCCGAGCCTGCTGGCCCTGACGTTGCTGGGCCGGGCGCGCCGGGGCACAGAAGGACGAAAGGGCTTAGGCTGTGGTTTGCGCCTTGTCCTTCTGAGCGGAAGAGACCGAGTCCAAGGTGGCATTGGACTTCTCGATCCTCTGCAGGTGACCTTCCACCCCAGGGCCAAGAGGTCAGTCCCCAAAGGGAACATCCGCCAACTTGTGCTGGGTATCCGAAGTAAAGGTGGATATCCTCAGCCAAGCTCGGCCGACGATAGCCACCGCGCCGCCACCGATCTGGCACATGAGTCCCCTATATCCAAAGCAGTCTGGAGCTGCTGTTTGGCCACTGCCCTGCCCTGGTCCCGCACCTGCTTAACCGTAGTCTGCAGATCGGCGGAAGATGAGGATGACCTCATCCAGGGAGCCCAACAGGGCACGAAAAATGTGCCATGAGGACGGCCGAACTGGCCTGACGAAGGCCGAGAGAGACGCAGCAGACTTTTCGCCCGACATAGTCCACTTCTTGGACTCCTTGTCAGGAGGTTTGTCCACATCCCTGGCGCTAGCGGGCGCTACCGAAAACGCTGTCGGTAACCAACCCTCAGCAGAGGGGTTCCAAAAACCGACAAGGAACCGGACCGGGTGATATCCTGGCCATCCTGGCCAAGGCGCAGGGCAGGAAGCAGGGCGCTGCCAAAGTTCCAGTGCCGACCCACTATGGCCTCGGCCACTGGAAAGGCCTCCGCGGAGAACCTCGGTCCAGAATCTCCTGAGGGATACCTGGCCCGCTTGGAACGGGTTCGAGCTCCATCCCGGTAGACCTCGAGATGAGCCGAAGCAGTCCTAGGAAGGACGACGGGCTATCGCCCATTGACTGACCTCCTGAAGACCCAAGTCCAGTCGCTGGAGAAGAAGGAGGAATCATCTTCGGACTCGGAAGAGTCCTCGAAGAGCTGCCTCTGGCCTGAGCCACCCTTCACCTGCCGAGGTCAGTCGGGAGTGAGGGTAACTGACAGCCGATGGGGTAAACCCTCAGCCGACCGAGAATCTTGGTCGGAGCCCCAATTGGTGGCTGTGAGGCGGAGGTTCCACCGAATCGGTGGAGCAGCTGGTTTTGCTGAACAACCGCCTGGTATAGGCTCTCGGACAAGTCGAGGGGTTGTGTCGGCTGCCCGGTGACAGTTACTTAATGGCCGGGAAGGCCTGAGTCGGCTTATTCCCGGCCAGGAGGATGTTGCAACATAAGGTCCTCGCACTCGCCGACGACTTACGCCGGCTTCCCTCATCCGAGGAGGAGAGACGAGGACGAGCGGCGACGCCACTTACATGGTGCCGAGACCGCCGTATGACGGGGGAACGGCTGGACCGCCAAGAGGTCCGGAGACCGAGACCGAGTCCCGAATTTCCGGGTCGGTGCGGGAGGTGTCGGCCGGAACCGCACTCTTCGCTCAGAAGGTCCATCCGAGGGCTCCGGAACCAGAGGCACAGGCGAGCCACGGGATCTCTCAACTCCTCCGGGGAACCGGGAGAGGGAATCTCGGCTGCTAAAGGCGACAGCTCGCAATGGGTCGAGAAAATCTCGACTTCATCGGTGGGAGTCTCGGTCAACTGACCTGACGGGACACCGTGAGGCCAGTGGTCGGCTGAGCGGTCGAATCGCGGTACAGTCGACGGCCGGAGAGGACCTTTCCGCCCCCAAGAGCGCCGACGGAGGGATTTACCCCTGTCCCTCTTTTGGATCGAGAATAAGGTCCCGCAGACGCAGGCCCTTCTTTAGTGGAGAGGGACAGACAAAGCTCCTTAAAAGAAGCCGTAGGAAGAACCCAGAGAGAGCGGGATAAATGCCGCGGCCGAGGAAGATACGCCTCGCGCCGCCCTCTTCGAGGGCGACCATCCGCCGAGCTGATCCGCCGGTCACGCCGGACGACCGCCAACCGGGCCTTTGACTTCACCGAGGGAAACGCCGGACGGCCCAGTTGCAATCGGGCAGCACGGTCTTCGAGGACGTAGGCCGAGAAAGATGAGCACAGGTCGCAAGCCTGCGGGTCGTGCTCAAGGCCTAGGCAGTATACACACGTGGAGTGAGGATCCATCCGAGACATCTTCTGCCCGCATGGGCATCTCCGAAATCCGGGAGTCGATTTGTCCATCGCAGCCGCGAGGGATAGAAGACTGAAGTCTTTTTGCAAAATTTTATTTTTAAATCCATAAGCGGAGAAATAGGAACCAGTTTAAGCGCAGAAGCGTTAAGGAGGAACCTGAGCTTCCAGCGGTAAGGAAGATCTGGCGTCATGGGCGGAGCCGAGTTATACCACCCGGGTGGGTGGGAGGAGCAAGCTTGAAGACCTTCCGGCAAGATTTAAAGCGGCAAGGATACTGCCAATGAGTGTGGATGAACAACATATCCATGTCCCTAGAATGATTTATACCGTAGCAATTCCTGTCAAACCAGTTTTCCTTCTCCAACAGACATAATGTTGATATTCTATCAGGGGGCTGTCTTGTTAACCTAAGCCAACAGGTAATTGTTTTTGTATCCAGGATAGCTTCTATATTATCTAATCCCAGTTCTGCCCTAACGTATGGAGCAGGGAGTGATCCCGGTATAAATTCATTCAACAAATTTTACAGTTTAAAAAAACAGTACAGTTAGCACGCCATTTGGACAGGCACTGTATAATCACAGAGGTACCCTCCTTACCAGGGGAGGAGCAAATGACAAAAAAAGCCGAGGACTGTATACTTGTTGGTTGTTTGTGTAAAACCCAATAAAACTGTTTTAATTTCAATAAAAAAAAAAAAAAAAGCTGAGGACTTTCTGTAGTCCTTAGTGTGATCAAAGACGAAAACGTAGCAAACTCTGGGTATTTACCACTATCTAGGGGAACCAGGCATGGATGTCCCTAGTCTTCCCTGTTCACAATATGCTTGAAACCACTGGCAACAAGAATGAGACAGGATATAATAATTTCAGGGATAAAATTGTGGGAGACTGAGCAGAAGGTGTCTCTCTATGCCAACACCATGTATTTTCTGAGTAACCCAGTAGAAGTCCCCCGGCTGGTTAGCCTCTTGAAAGAGTTTGGAACACCTTCTGGATACAACATAAATGTTGGGAAATCAGAGGCACCCCCCGAGTCAATGGAGTTTGCCCACCAGGGTTTAAAGACACCTTCCTTTCTCACGGGCAGCCCAGGGCAGAGTCAGATGCTGCATTTGGGAATCTGGGTAACTACTGATTTATCAAAGTTTTTTCCCCCCGGAACTACCAGAATCTCTGGGAAGTAGCCCAGCAAGACCTAGCTAGGTGGACATTGCTGCCCCTCTCACTGGCAGGGAGAGTGGACACTATTAAAATGAATTGCCTACCAAGATTTTAATTTCTATTCCAAACCCTACCAATTAAAATACTGCAGACGTTCTGGAACATGATACAAGAAGGGCTCCATAAATTCATTTTTGGGGGGAGGGAGCTGAGACACAAAGCTGATCATGGAGCTTCCAAGAGACCAAGGGGGTGTAGGCAATGCAACTTACAAAAACGTTATCTGGGGGGCTCAGCCAGGTGCAGTATGCATGGGCGAGACAAAGAAAAGAAGCTGGGTGGTAAGAAAGAATGCAGATGCTGGGGGGACATCCATTGTTCATGCTAGCATTACCTTAGGTCACAGCATAGTATTAGAAGCAAGTGATGAATAGATGGGTAAGGCAGAGTCTGGACATTTTTCACAAAGAGAAAAGAATAATAATAATAAGAAGAAGAATCAGCATTTATATAGTGCTTTTCATACATCCAAAGCGCTTTACAAGCAATGCTAGACTGTTAGTGAAGTGACTGAATGTGTGGTGGTGGCCATATCCCACATCATCACCCACACACAGCCTGGATAACTGCATGAACCAGAATAACAAAGACAGAACCTAGACTGCGACCACTGTCACTTATCAGAGACGAGTCAGACCATCCCCCTGCAAACAGACATCCCCTACATTAGGTGGGAACAAAAGCGCCTCACCAAGTTTGCACAGCTGGTAGAGAACAGGACATGTGCCTCTTCTGGGATACTGAGGGATGAAGATCAGTTACAAAACAGGGACTCCCGTAAGTGCATGCAAGTGAGGCACTTCATTAACATTCCTGCTGGCAAAGCCAAGCTAACAAGGCCCCGTCACAAAGGGAGAAGTGTATGTATTGGGTGGTAATCCAGGTGGGCAAACAGAGATACATTTCAATCATATACAGCAGGCTACAGAAGGTAGGGGCTACAATCTGGACAAGTCAAAAGAGAGATGGGAGATTGAAGCACAAAGCAGGATACAAGAGATGGAATGGACAATGAGATTACAGAGGGGCTGGAAAGTAACATCTTCACCCAGCTCGAGAGAACTGGAATGGAAGGTGCTTATAATGTATTCTGAACAACTAAAGTTACAAAACCCTTCCAAGTGTCAGTGACAAACACTGCACTGTGCTGGAGAAAGTGTAGGGAGGAGGAAAGTCACTATCATTATCTTCTGGGAGGAGGAAAGTCACTATCATTATCTTCTGGGGGAGCAACACACTTCTGGAATGACATCCAGCAACACATACAGAGCATACTAGTTAAGGAGATACCTCATCACTTTACTGAGTGGGTGCTAGGCATCCCTACAATTGTAAAAATAAGACCTGAGGTTAGAAAATTGGCAGAGATGTTGGTAGCAGCTGCACGTTAAGTGCATCACAGCAAACTGGCTGCAAAAGGAGAGTCCCACTATTTAGGAATGGAGAGAGAGAGAGAGAGAGAGAGAGAGAGAGTAACACATATACATGGCAAGCCAGATTACATTTAACAGAAAAGAAACGTATGGAGAGGTGTCGGGGTGACTGAAAAGAGATACCGGGGGAAGAACAGTGGAACAATGAGAGAAATTAATCAAAACGAAACCAAAAAGCAAGCGGGAAATGAAGACAAGAATAAAAAAGGGAACCTGATAAAACTGGGCAGGCCTAAAGCAAATTATGATGGTATATTGGGAAGATGAAGTAATTAATGCAGAGGACATGTGCTGTTGTAAATGTTTTAAATAAAGTTCTAACAGTTCAAGGTTTTTTGTTACAAATGTTTTCTATATGTTGGAAAACAACACATTCTCGATAATGAAATTATTTGTTAACCGCTTTAAGATCAGACGGTTAAGATGAAGAATTTAGATGCTGTATAATAAAGAACAGAGAAGAACTTTGACTACATGTACTGCAAACTGACCTAGAAGTTTGAATTACATGCATCAATAAAGCAGTGTGATCAGTGGAAACCAAATCTGGCAAGGCCAGAAGGAAGGCACCAGTATTAGGGTGGCATACTCCGCCACCAGCTTGAGCAGAATCATCTGTTTGAGAGAGATTGGAGAACGTCGCTTTCCAGGAGAGGGACAATATGTCTTGCAAAAAAACTCCATACTCTGGAGTAAGGGAGCAGAAATGCAGCAGTTTTGCACTGTGTGGTGACACAAAAAAGTCCAGCTCTGGAAGACACCATCTTGCAAACAGGTCGTGTACCACAGAGATCAGCAGTTTACATTTGTGCACCAGGGACTGAGACCGCCTTACTCCATCTGCCAAGATGTTTTGGATATCTGGGAGAAACAAGGCAGAGAGATGAAGGCCATGAGACATCGCCCAGTACCACACTTTCATTGTTTCTCTGCACGGGGATAAGAGTGAGAGCCCCCTGCTTATTTATGTAGTGAAACATAGAAACATAGAAGTTGACGGCAGATAAGGACCGCAAGGCCCATCCAGTGCACATCACTGACATTGCCTTTCCAATTTAGAGAGGGTTTGGGGCTGACGTGCTCCTGGAAAGCCTAGAGACCAAGTAGAACAACCCACATCTCCAGTATACTGATATGGAGAACTGACTCCATATCGGTCCAGGGCCCTTGGGTCTGATAAGAACCAAGACGGGACACCCCAGTCAGACCCTGTGGTATCCATTGTTAGGATCTGCAAGGAAGCTGGGGAAAAGAATGGAACATCCTGTAACAGGTTCTGGCGATCCATTCACCATACCAAAGCAGGGGAGAGAGGGGATGTGATGAGGAGGACCATTTGTTCCAGCTCATCATCAGCTGATCCAAACTGTACATGAAGAGTCCAATGTGGTATGCGCATATGGCCACAGGCAAAGGGAACAATAATGATGGCAGGAGCCTTCAGCTCCAAGAGACACATCATCATTCTAGATGACATGTAATGGCTTATGTGTATCAGATGGGCCTGGGCAACAAAAGCCTCCACCCTGTCTGCAGGCAGGAATGCACTGCCCACTGCCAGGTCTTGCACCCGCCAATGTATTGAAGGCGCTGACAAGGAAGAAGGCTGGATCTCGGTACGTTTAACAACCTGTTCCTTGAACAGGTGTCTCATTTTGGACAAGGTGTACAGAATCTCTTCCCCGGAAGGGGCCTTCAGGAGCCAGTCACCCACAGGTGAGAAGACATAAAGCCCTTCCCCAAAAAGTGCCACAGTCGCTAAGCATTTAGTAAATACCCGCGATACCAAGGATAAGTCAAAGGTAATAGCTGCCCTCCAGCATCATGTGGAGATACTGTACTGCCTGTGGAACTTGCAAATTTTGACATGAAGGTATGCATTCTTCATATCCACGGTACAGAGCCAATGCCCCTTTTGCAGCAGGGGGATGAGAGCCTGAAGAGATACCATTCAAAACTTTTTGTATTTGATGTACAGGTTTAGGTCTCTGAGGCACAGGGAAGGATGCAGATCTCCTGGGAACCAGAAAGTACCCGGAATACAACTCTGTTTTTTTCTTGAAGAAGAATGGGTTCAACAACCCACTTGGTTATAAGGAACTGAATTTCCTCTAACAGAAGGGACAAGTGGCCTAGAGGATAGTGACAAGGAGGCAGAGTGTGAACTGGAGGGGTAGACAGCAACTCCAGAGCATTCCCCCTTACCATTAATTCCAGGACCCACTCATCTGTAGTGATTTCTCCACACTGACAAATGAAGGTAGAGCCATCCCCTCACTTTCACCCCTGGAGGCAACAGTGGTGGGGAAGGAAGTGGAGAGTCAGAAGGTACCATGGGTGGCAGGGGCACTGTCTTGACCGATATCTTTGGGAGCCTTTGCAAGGGGACCCAGAAGGGGACCACCACCATGATTTTGTGCATGGGGCTGCTGACTGGAGGCATGGCCATCGTGGGCAGGAGGTCTGCAAAACTAGCCCCAACCATTCCCCCGGTGGGTTGATGGGTCCGAGATCTGAGTGACCTTAAAGTCACTCTGGAGGACAGAAGCTCATGTACAGCATTTCCAACATCACTTCCAAACAGTCTGAAACTTCTAAAAGAGGCAGTCAGCAGTACAGTGTGCTGTACATCAATAATACTGTAGCACATCAAACTACCCTAAGTCAGGAATATCTCTGAAGGAATATGCCAGAGGCAGCAGCCCTGGTCAAACAATCAGAAGCATCATATGCAGAATGTAACAGAGGCCTTCCAGTATCCATACCAACTGAGGTAGTTGTAACAAAGTCAGTCTTGGCAGGACCCTTGAATGGTAGAGACAGCAGATTTCCACTGGCTATTATGATATTTAATCATGTATGCCTGGTAGTTTGCAATTCTTAGGTCCAAGGATGCGGAGGCGTACGTTCTTGTGCACATACCCTCCAGCCTCCTAGACTCTGTCAGGAGGCAAAGTGCTCATGTGTCTAGGGGCTCTAGAGTGGTAATGAGCAGCTACTATAGCCACAAAATCTGTTTTAAGCTGGGAATCATAATAAGGTTTAACAGATGGTGCAAGGTACTGTTTATCAGCCTTCCTAGTCACTGCAGGCAGAGCATTAGGACTATGCCAAGCTGCAATGACAGCATCTTCTAAGGCAGCATATACAGAAGAAACCACAATGTGGGGCGCAGTGGGAATCTCCAAAAACTCCATTACCATTTTTCTTACTGGAGTCCTCCTCCTCAGCTTCAAATACCATGACATTCTGGATCTGTCAGAGTAAAGCCTGAAAAGAGGGATTCTCAAGAGATCTGGTGGTATACATCACAAAGTCCTCGCTGCAGGAAGAGAGGGTAGAACTGGAAGGCAAATCCCTTCAATGGGATCATTTTCCCTTTCATCATCCTCCATATCCTCCACCGTATTAGGGCGATCAGGACTGTATTCTACCTCATCAACTGGAATGACGATGGGAGCAATTGATAGAACTGAAGATGGAGTCGGCGGCTGTGACAAAGGAATGAAATGTATTTTTCTGGATCCTGTTGTTGACGCTGCTGATGGGGGAAGACCCAATCAATGGGACAGCCATTACTATCGGCGGGAGTGACGGTAACAGGCATTGAAACAGTTCAGAGAACAATGCAAGGACAACCTGGGAGTTGAGTGCACCCTGTAAAGGGTCCAGGACAACCAACATTGAAGGGGTAGAACACAGTAACCAGGACTGCATACTGTCCACAGTAGGTACAGCAGTGCCAGAGCTGGATCCTGACTTTGGTATCTCATCAACAGTCTTGTTTTTTTTTTGGGGGGCTGAAGCAGTCACTGCCAGAGCCAATGATAATGAGGACTTGCCCTTTTTTTTTTCAGTTTTAGTGTTTGACCATTCAGGCCATTACCATTTAACAAAACATCTAAAATGTACCATGTCCAATATACATTATTAAAACAATACTTGACACTGATGACAATAATATCAAGCAGCAGATTAAATATACACATCCTTAGAACTGTTCATAGGTAAATTAATCAAGCAGTGGCTAGATAAATATCTTAAATATCCTAAGACTCCCAGATGATACAGAGCTTATTGTAATTTACAAGTAGAACATAATTTTATCGATACGAGATGTATCAACTAAGTATTTATACCAACTGTTCGGCAGTTCATGGCCACCAGCAAGAATCATTCTTGCAATATCCTGTAACAAGTTAAATAAGAACCAACCTTTATCATTATTCATCTGTTAATTTCCCAAAAATAAAGGTCTTTATAATATACAATAAAATTCTACCATCTCAGATTTCATTTTAGGGATTATGAACCACTATTATTAATAGCGGGTCTTCTAATAAGGAGACATAGGACTTAAAAGGAGACATAATGTCAAATACTAAGAACACACCTTAGCTACAAGTGCTGGAATTCAGAAAAAAAACACTGAAGTCTCCTAAGAGGCCAGCAGCAGCAGTATATCATCTGAGAGCCCCATATGATGAGCCATCCCTATGTTTCACCTGAGAATGAGATCAGGTCACTATGCTGGAGTCCTGTTTGGGCCAGGTGAACCGTAGAGGTACTATGTCAAATAAAATTTTAGCAATAGTTTGGTCATAAGACTACGTTGGGTAATTTTTATGTTGCCAGTAAGATCTATACTTTTTAGTGAAATAGCAAGGAGCACCCCATAGTACATACTGCTCAGCACCCCTCATATCACTAGATATGCAGCAATTAAATGTCAGTTACAATTTCTGAACCAAATATGAGTCGCTGTGGACCATGCCTGCTATCATAAGTTCACACATTTCGCTCTTTCAGACCCATTCGCCCCTTTCCTGAGCCCAACTATGGCTACCTTCTCAAATCTTGGTAAAAACCTTTAAACAGCTTCCAACAGAGTTATAACAATTAGCACACCAATTACGCTCCTATGTTGACTCTCTAGGCCCACCCATCTCACAGCACTTCAAGGTTCATATGGATTCCCTTTTAAAAATGTCTCCCATATAATTTCTCTCTTAATGTCATCAGTTATCCATTGCAATATTTTAAAACACTTTTCTACAAATATTGTCAGAATAACATATTGGTGTTCTGTGTAACACAAGAACAAAAATAAAAACACAAAACATTCTAAAACCCAAACATGACAGAAGAAATTCGACTTTTAAAGTGAGCTTGTAAGAGAGTTCCGATGTGCAAGTTAATACATAAGTTTTGTAAATCTTTAGATCCAACAAAAAGTTGAAGTCAAGAAAGTAACATGTGGCACCCCGACACAATATGCACAAGTTGTATGCAAGCTGGAAATTCAACTCATCCAGTTAGCCCAGGAAATCATGAGACAATTTATTTTAATGTTTCTCCTGTTGCAGGTGATACCTTTTAGACCAACTTGAAACAACTTTAGTAATTTAAAACTGGCTCCATTTGCCAGGAGTCCACTGGCCTTAAAAATTTGACTTTAATTTTTAATTTCTACTTCGACTGTGTAATAGCCAAACCAGACATGGCAAGCAAAATATTTAAAGTGCATCTAGCCCACAGAGCACCTTCCAAATAAGTGTCTCCGTTTTGCCAGGGTTAAAAGAAAAGTGTACCTGTGGGGGAACATCCCTTGTGGCCTCCAGCCACCTTCTTGTAAGGAATACCTGCATATAGGGTGTTTTGCAAGTTTCTGATGCAGCAGCACGGGTCCATTTCATAAAAAAAAGCCCAACTCAATGCCTCCAGCTTCGGATCGCAATCTTAAGGCCCATCCTGTCTTACTAATAAATTTCTTTTAAAGGGAGCTACCCCCAGGACCAAGTTCCATCGTAATTAAAGCAGTGTCGCTCCGCGAGCTGGCTGTGAGTTTTCACAACTTCTAGGCCCCATCTCGAGACCACTTTAAATCTGAACCCATCTCAGTACTGCAGACTCTAAATCACATTAGAGTTCCTTACTCCTCTTATCTTATCGACAGGGTTCTATGGAGACACAAGGAAAATACCGCACATCTGAGCATAACATCTTTTATATTAATTAAAAGGAGATATCCCCTCTTTCCCCCAGGCAGCACAGCATAACTGTATTAGAAGAACATAGTGCATATCAGCACATGTTGAGCTCTCTCCAAGGGGTATTGTCTTCCATCCTCCCAAGCAGGTCGAACTCCATTTTCCTTTCTCCCTCTAGGTACTCTCTCAATCCATAATTATCTGCACTTCTTGACTTCCACTCTCACTCACTGCAGAAATCTCCACTTCACAGCTTAACACTAGCCGTTGTTTGGAAAAATCACAAATTGCCTTTATCACCAGTCCTTATGTAAAGAGGTGCTGATTTTGGTTTAAGCTAACTTTCCCAGTGGGGTATGGCTCAAACAAACAGCTCCTCTTTGTCGGCACTTGGCAGAAATGAAAAGATCAATACAGCACAGCAAGTGCTAAAATAACATAAGTTTAATTTAGCTGATTTCCTTACCCCACTTCAATGGTGACCTCAACCTTAATGGTGAAGCAGGAGTTTTATCCTTATGCTTGTGGTGATGACTGGAAGAGAAGGACTTCAGCAAAGACATATCCCTGTCTTTGCCCTTAGTCCTTGATGATCACAGTGGCAACGTCATCACCAAATGCTGGGGAGTCCTTTCCTGGGGGTGATCGAGCAAGATGGAGAACCTGGCTTGGAGCTGGTGGCCTTGTCTTGAGCTTTCATGGCCTTAATGGTGAGGGGTTTCTATAGCCTTCTTTCTCCTTGTGGCCTGGTTGAATCCTTGACAGATCTTGCTGGCGCGGATGTTGTGGGACAGGCCAAAACAAACCATGTCAGCACAGTCCTTGTAGATCTTGTAACCACAGGTACAAAACCCTAAATAAAGGTTCTTTCGACGACAGTCAAAAATAAAGTCAAAGAAATGACGTTGTTGTTTCTCGCAGGTCCGAAGAGTGGTTAGTGGCAGGAGAAAGAACTGAGGAGCAATAGGCCCACTCATGATTATATATGCACTGAAGCTGCATATCCTTCTGGGCTGCCTCCGGCAAGCAAAAGTTTCTGAGTGGTCCTGACGCCAATGGCTTACTGTTCCAATGTGAGAGATATCTTTGATGAAGATCACTAAAAACAGTCACCACCATGCACTGAAGCCCAATTAGATAATAAAATAAGCGCGATGTTGGTTAAATGGGGGATTAAACAGAGCTGCAGACTGATGTAAGAGGAAGGGGAACAGTCACAAACTGAAAGAAATTCCTTAGACTTAACCTTAGGCACCAGGCTAAGAAAATCAGAAAAAAATAACAAACAAGGCTTAATACTTCTCTTACATCCTTAAAATATTAAATAGGCATAGTTGATTCCACACAGACTTTCACCAAAGAAGCAATCTGTGAGGAAAAAGATCAGGCTTGCCAAGTAGTTCCTCTGAGCACAAGTGCCCATTTTCAGGGACGACCCGGTGCATAGCACACACACATACAATCATCACAATACAAGATAATACAATGAATTACAGTACAACAATGGTACCGTGTCAATTAAAAAATAAAATGAGATCACAGAAATCATCAGCGTTAACGTGCACTTGTAAATATGTCACCAACATTCCATGCTGACATCACAGTTTTGAGATGTGCCAGTGTCCCTAGTAGGACTGCTTATTGCCCATGTGTTGAGACTACCCAGTGACAACATGGAGAGTTACGGAAACTGGTATTGCAGGGACTACAACCTGTACAGGCAGCAGACATTAAGTGTATAAATACCACACACAGCACTACTGCATCAGAACCTGTATTACTGGGAGTTGGAATGCAAGCCAGGATACCGGTTATTACTGCCCTGTTTTCAAAAGTGCGATGACATCTTTTTTTAGTTTTTCCTCTCTGCATTACCCACCCCAACTCCCATCTGTTCTTCCCCTGGCAACCTCCTAGCCCACAGTGAGCCCTGGAGGTGCCTACCTTTTCCCCACATGGCTTTCCCCCATGACACGGCATTCAGGGTGGCACGTCTGAAAGTGTCCATAGTCCACTGGTAAGCATCAAAATGCTGGAGCAGACCTCCCCTTTTTTGTTCACCCACCCCCAGCAAAGTCAGTGCGAACATAACTGCCATGTGCATGGAATGGGCATGCATGGCACTGACCATCACTCCCTCATGTTGCTGTCCCCAGCTGTCCTACACCACCTGTGGGCATCCAAGTGGCACAGCAGCAGCGGGGAATTGGACCACACCCTACCCTGGGGGCAAGCACCCTCCGGGGATGCTGAACCCAACTTCCCTCACTAGCCTTCTAACATCCCTGGTGAGTTCCCAGACCCGAATCACCAGCAGACTAGTGCCACAAGATCTTTAACATCCACGAGGACAGCCATCAGAGATGGGCAGAAGGGACATCAGCTTAACATTTCATCTGAAGGACGGCACTTCCAACAGTGCAGTGTACCTCCTGTTCAGCACTGCAGTGTCAACGTATGGTATTAACTCACATATTTAAATGTAATCAAAACAAACAAAATGGATGACTTGGGGCCAATCGAAAAGACACATGGCTTACCATACTGATAACCCAGGTTGTTCCTGAGCCCCGGAATGTCACACATCAGATGGCAGAGGCAGTGCAAGGCTTCTGTTTCAGACACCTCCTGCCTTGGGGAGAGCAGGCAGCTCCTGACATTAAATAAGGGAGCCCTGGTGGAGGGGGTCATGTTGGTATGAATACGCAGTCCCACACTGAAAAGGGAAATCCTATCGCCAATGTGATGTAGGACACTGGTGCACAGTGCAATACAAGGACAACAATAAGGATGCTTCCACCCTTATAAAACTGGAAGTAGTGTTGCAAATGTAAATAGCAGCACCATATAGGTACAAGTGCTGAAAGGACAAGAGTCCTACATTGTTTAGGAATGGTCGCAGCTTCATGTAGTTGCAGACACTGATAGTAACAAAGAGAATCTAACCTTCCAGATAATGGGGAGTTGTCCCTTTGGCATACAGGCTACCTGACAGCTATCCTACAAAAAGGACAAACATAAAAATATATACACACTGCGTACTGCACAGCACAGGAAGCACACAACTGGTAATGTATGCGGGTCATTTTTATCAACTTAGTGGTAACTGGCTTTGCTTCAAGTGAGGCCACCTTTGGCAACACTTTGAAAAACAAAATATTTAGACAACTCCATTCATAGTTTACAGCTTTTCTGTATATCTTTTCCATTTATTCTTCATTACTGGGTTTATTTACACGAAAACAGAGAGGAGGTGCCGGCCTGGTGGCACTCAGAGTTGAGGCACTGGACACCACACCTCGCATCACAATGGCAACCCATATTCTGGAACAAGACTGGGTTGTCAGGGTCGGCGTGAGGAAGGGCGAGAAGGACTGAGCTGCCGCAAGGCTGCCCTCCTCTCCTGGGGAGTGCTGAGGGGTTTCCCTGGCCCGTTACTGCCACCCGGTGGAGGATGGATGGTAGTTCAGGCTACGGGGGAGCCAGGCAATAGCCATGGGGTGGGGTGGAAGGGACTGAGCCAGCGCCCGGAGTGCGTATGCGCCTCCATGTGCACACACTGCTGTGATTGCTGGGAATACGGGGAGAAAAACGCAAAAAAGCACATATGGGAAAAAGGAAAACAGAGAGAAGGCAACTTCTTCTTATCATTATGTTACTATTTCCCCTGGCTTAAGTCTATAAAGACCCGGTTGGCACAGTGGCGTGGAGGGCTGAGGCACTGGATGCTTCACTTCCTACAACTCCAGTGTCCTTGGTTTGGGAACAGAGCAGGATCGCTTGGTGGCTGGTTGGTGAGGGAGGGTAGAACATCCCCTGGACAGCTTCCTCCAGGGAGGGGGGGAAGAACTGCGTCCTGCTGCTCGTCTGCCATCTGGAGGAATCTGGACGGCAGCAAGAAAATACAGGGGAAGGGACCCCACATGCAGGATGTCATGGGCATCTTCGCGGAGATGGAGTATATACACTGTGTCCACTGCAAATACGGTGGGCCCAGGGCAGAAAAACAGCAGAAAAACCACTGAAGTGCAGGGTAAAGCCCAATCTCCCACAGGTCCCACACCTGAGACTGGGCATCCCAAGAAGATCCTGTGTCAGAGGACAAAATGGAGTGAGGTAACCCCAAAGAAGAGGGGTGATGGGGCCAGGGGGAATGGTCAAGGCAAATCGGGTGGCAAAAACTGTATAAAAAAAAAAAAAAACTTTTACAAAGGCCCATTTATGCTCAATAGATCTAGATTATTTGAGGGGAGTAACAAGAACCTATGAATCTTTAGCCTATGAAAAAGGCCATTAATAGAAGGATTGTAGATATATTTAAACAAAAATGATCTGGCTATGGTGAAATGAACAAAAACTTCCATGGTTTACTTATTTTATCAAAAAAAGTCATGACTGGGAATGTTCACTCTCCTTTTTATCTAATCAGACTTAGATTGGAAGTCTGTGACTCTGAAATAAGGTAAGGGAAATTTAAAGGAAAGCTGTCATCATTAGATTTCCCACCCCCAAAAGCCTTACACTCCGATTAGGCTTTTCGCAATGAAAACATCTTTTTTCAGGTGTTTTTATTTATTTTTTTAATTGTTGAAAAGTCTGGGATTCCGCCAAAATGGTAGGCGATCGCGGTTTCATTTCAAGTGAAAGTGCAGGCGCGCAGCACTAACGCCGGTACAAGTGTACTGAAGCGGCGATGTGGCGTCGCACTTTCACTTGAAATGGAACAGTGCAGTGTCCGCCATGTTGCGGTATCTTGGAATTATCAACAACAAAATAAAGCAAGTTAAAACACCTGAAAAAAGGTGTTTTCATTGCGAAAAGCCTAATCAGAGGTAAGGCTTTGGAGGGTGGGGAGAGTCTGATGATGACAGTTTTCCTTTAACAGTAGCCTCCCCTATGAGTTCTGGTAGTGCAGTTTAAAGGAACTGGATACTCAAACATCGTCTTATCATCTACTCTTTATTAAAGGATCCTAGGGATAAGTATCTAGGACCACTTATGAAGAATATTTACATAGACCAGCCTTCTCTTTTTCTTCGTCTGTTGGTCTGTCTGGACCAACAGATTTGTGTAACTAATACTTTTGCCCAGTTTGCAGAATGTATTAAAATTAATGCAATTAGCTGGCCTGGTGATGCTGAGGGTTGAGGCACTGGACGTCACACCTCATGCCACACCGGCGACCCGAGTTCGGGGACGGACTCTGGTTGCTCGGGGGTCGGTGGGGCAAGGAAAGACTGAGCGTCCGTAGACAGCTATCCTTCCTTGGGGCACGGGGGGTCACGTGGTGTGCTGCAGACTGGCACCCAGTGGTGGCTGTCTGTCAGCACAGGCACACCACCAAGAATGGGGAAGGGCCCATGTCCAGGGCGTTAGGCTGTCTCCACAGAGGCGGAGACACCTGGTCCACCCACTGCATGGTCATGGGCCCGGGGGAAAAAAAGCACAAAATCAGGAGCAGACAGGGTCCATGATGACCTGACTACTGGGTCGGAGAACAAGTCCCTCCAAGGGAGGGAGGGAGGGACTGGAGCTCCCTGTCAGCAACCCGCACAAAAATAATAATAAAAAAAAATATGTATGTAATTAGCCGGCCCAGTGGTGCTGAGGGTTGAGGCTCTGGACGCCACACCTCGCACTACACTGGAGACCAGGGTTCAGGAACAAACCTGGGTCAGCCGGGGGGAGGGAGCAGAACTAAGCAGCCAAAAGGCAGCTCTCCTCTCCTAGGGAGGGATACTGTCACCCCTGTAGCACCACTGCCCCTAGGTAGAGGCCTGATGTTGTGTAGGCGGGTGGTGGCACGAATAGGGAGGGTGCCGCAGTCCACATGCCTCCACATGCATAAACACTGGCGGTGAAAAAAATGGAGCTGGCAGGTTCTGTGATGTCACGGTGGTGTTCCCGGTGATGGGGACGCTATGCAGGGACAGATGTGACCTCCCATGGGGGGCACAGCTCTGCCTGCTAGCGCCTGAAAAAAATGAGCCAAAAAATGTATTAAGATAAATATAAATTAATGCAATTAAATCAAATAAGCAATGAGTTTTTTTAATTCTATAAGATCAACTGCATCCGTGCTCAGCAGTTTGTTTTGACCACTTTTTATATATAAGCCTTCTACACATATTTATCGAGCAAGAAGTTTAATCTGTATTTAAAATTTGTTGTGCTGTATGTGTTTTATATTTTGGTACAGCATAGCTATTTTAACCAGTAACTAAACATGGAAACAGGTTCCTTGTACCCAAATTGATCTAGGCCTGCTATAATCCACAGTTAGGCCTTTTCCCCATGGGGATCCTGCAGACTTACCATCCTGTAACTGACAATAATTAAAGAACTGTCGCATAAAAACATCCTATTAATTGGATCAACTGAAAGGTTTATGACTTCTGAGCAGTAGACTAAACCTGAATTTATTTAGTGCAATTTCGATGCTCACAGCAGTGTATACCAAAATGAGTAAAGAGACAGAACTACAACAAAAACATACATACAAGATAAACATTCAAAATGGCAGATGCAATAGACAGTCCAGTTAATCAGGTGGGTAAGCTATGGCCACAAACTGCACCTTTTGCTCTACAAATGTGACAGGAAATGGGGGCTTTACACAAATTTTGCACCAGGTGGTGGTATAAATGTTGCCCAGTTTTTTATATGAAAAACTGACTATAAGAGATGTTTAAAAATGGCAAATTATGTTATTAATCCTGGTTTTGCCATTCTCATGGAAAAAGGGTAGCCCTAGTAAGCTTCCAAAACAGGTGCTTTCTTCAAAGAACTTTGAAGACATACAGAAGAATAGGAGGCGAGGCTCTCAGCCAGGGGTTACAGAGGGCAAGGGCTTTACAAAGCCCATCTCCTTCAGACTTCAATTGAGAAGGTGGCACATGCAAAAGCACTGCACCGTGGACTTCAACAGCTTAGCAGGGGTGTGTGTGGGGTTCTTTCAGAGCTTTTTAAGTTAATAAAAGAACTGGGATATGGGGGGGCGAGTTCTTTCAGGTCTTTATAAGCTAATATAATATAAGAAACTATTACTCAATTCACCACCTAACCGACTGCCAGCCCAGGACAGAGAGTGACTGTATCTGACTTCTGAGTAGAAGTCCGCAATCTCACAGCAGCATTTTGGACCAGCTGCTGATGGGACAGTGAGTTTCAGCACCCAGCAAGCCCTTGAAAACAACACTGCAGCAGTCATGTCTGGAGGATATGGAAACTTACACCAAGGTGAGGAAGTCAGCAGCACTGAGAAAGGGTGCAACGTGATGATATTTTTAGGATGATAAATGCAGCCCTTAACCAAGTACACCCAATTACACATTTACGATACCCTCCAAATAAATCAAAACATCAATATGAAATGCCCCAAACTAACAGTGACATCAATACAGAAATTGTTAAACTTTGCTACCTTAATTTCAATACCATACTTTCATTAAAAAGGCTGTCAACAGTTTGCTTCACACCCCATTAAAACCATCCTACATAAGGCCAAATACTCACTGTGGCACCTTTTGTAACTCACTCGGCCTCCCACTGAGGCAGTCTACCCAGCTGAGGAGATAAGTAAAAAACAGGACTCCGATGAAAATAAACTACTGCATCTCAGCTAGGATATCACAGATTTAAAAAAAAATTTGTAAAAAGTGTGACATTACAAACAGTTCAAATTCCAGCCTCCCTTCCCCCCCAGCAACTTTCACAGTGAAGTTACTGAGCTTCCCTTTACAGTCCTTGATGTAATAACACACTTAATGCAGATTTACTCCAATTAAGGAAACAGGTGAAAAACATGACTCCACATAAAATGTTGCATCACACTTCTCTAGACTTTAAAACTATTACTCCAGTAAAAAAAACTGTAAAACTAAAAATATTTAAACTCGGCAGAACTAATGCAATTCACCACAAAACATATTTTGACATAAATTCACCAACCTTCAGAAAATGCTTCCAAACTGAGAGATTCCAAAGCAGTTTAAAAGATAAACAGCTTTAGTCACAGTGTCTCCATACTGGTTTCACAGACCACAGCAAAGTCAAGCACATCATTTGCGGATCCAATTTCTACCCTGCCTCACGCTTAATAAGCAACAATCAACAACCATGCCAACAATATGGCTCACAAACACTTAACAGGCAGCAATCAGGACTCCAACAAAGGTTCTTCGTGAGCTTAACTCCTGCCAAGTTAGGAAGTTTTTAAAAACTTTAAAAAAAAAATGAAAATCAACCATTTTTTGGCTATCCAAATGTATTATATAAAACAAAAGCTTAGGAATGTGCTATACGCTTGCAAAAAAATAATTCCATTTCATGAGTCAAACAAGCTAATCGGATCACTTGGTTTGTTAGCTCGTTTGATCCGTGTGATGGAATCACTGTATTTGTACACTACCTACCACCTTCCTATCATCTGTTCTGCATGATTAATACTGTACTAAAGTCGCAATCCTCTGTATAGGTTTGGGATACCATAATCAATTCCACAGCAACAAACTGTGTTGTGACAAACAGAGGATTTCAACTCCAGAGAGAATTAAGCAGCAGATGCAGAAGATATCTGGGGAACAAGGACCATGATACCATGGAAATGAACCAAGTCATGAGGAACAGAGAGAAGAGAAACAGACAGTATACAAGATGCTAGTTGAATTGTGTCTAAATATTCATGCCTAGCAAACATCATAATTTGAATGTCCATAAAAAGTTCTTTCAAACGAGACATTGGGCACATCTGTAACGGGAAGCACTCCAGAGACAAAGACAACCGAGTGTTCAATATGAATAGTACACTGCAGCCATTTTTGTGTTCGCCACGTATGCAAGCACAAGCAAACACATTAGTATGAGTGTGCCCTTTGAGGGGTGTGACACTGTCAGACCAATGCAGAGCACTGTTGCAGGGACACGACAGTGGCACATCAATCAGCACCCAGGCTGACAATGACGGTGTGTCTGACTTGCTGGGCGGGGACAGCACCAACTTCAAAAGAAGTTGCTATCTCTTTGATCCGTGCCGCCCAGCAAGCCAGGCTGATCTGTCATGGTCAGCATGGAAAGTGTGCCTGCAACAAAGAAAACCGCCCCATCAATGTCTGTTGCTGGCGGCCCCAGCTGTCCCCCAATCAGACCTTCCCTGTCAGTACCCCTTCCCTCCCCACACACACAGTAGTGACACTGGGGGTGCTCAATCCCCCAGTGTCAAACTCTCCCTCACAGTTTTTTTTATCCCTGAAAAGAAAACCATCCAGTGAACTCTGTTGCCCCCCCAAAAAAAAACGCAAGTCAGTGACACTGGGAGTGCCAATCCCCTAGAGTTCTCAACTGTTGCAATACTGTCTCCCCTAGTGACACTGGGGTGTCCAATCCCCCAGTGTTCTGTCCCTGAAATAAAGAAAACTGTCTCTTGTCGTTATTTTTTAACCTAAAAAAAAAAAACGAACCCCGTCCATCGTTGTTTGCTGCACTGTTACCCACCCCCGACCCTACCACTCAGAACCCATCACACCACCCCCCCACCAAATACTTACCCACGGAAGGTCCATCCCCGTAATCTTCCTTGGACCGCAGACACATCTTCACTCTTCAAAGCCCAACTGCAAACTGAGGTAATCACTTTGACATATTTCAATGGGGTTTTCAACATAGTGGCACAACTTGGCCATTTTCTTTTTGTATTTTTTGCCCCAAATTTTCAACATACATTTTTTGGGACTCCACCTCATGAACAATGCATGTGATGTTAGGTAAATCAGCCCCAAAAGGTGATTTTGTGGTCGCTGTACGAAATCACCTTTCGGGCAGGAACTGAAAATTTTCTCCACCATTATTCATAAAGTGGGGTCGCATAAGAATGCTATGTTGAAAATCTGGTGTAAAACCATTAAAAAAACAACAAAGTTATGATCCTGCTTTGAAATTTAAGAACGCAGGCTCGTAACTTTGGCAATTTTCAATATTTTGACCCCAAATTTTCAATACAGCCATTTCTTCACATCATCTCATGAATGTGACAGCTGTCATTTTCCAGATCCTAGCCAAAATATTTTTTCACAGCCTGAAAAGTTAATTCTGCAGTCACCGTGCAAAAATCACCTTTGGGCAGGAGTTGAACATTTTCTCTGCACTTGTTCACGAGGTGGGGTAATAAAAAGGGTATATTGAAAATCTGGGGCACAAATATTAACAAACAAGACAGTTACACTGCCCAACATCATCACTTCTACTTTGCACTCTTAACTGTTCCTTCACTGAAGCAAGTTTTAATGTCACTTTCAGTGGTATCAGCACCACACACCCTCCATGACACCAGTGCACGCAGCAAATGCATGGCATTGACAAATGCTTGTTAGAATGTGATGTCATTCCAGGAACAAATCATGCTTGACTCAGTGTAGTTAGGCTCAGCCTGTTCCTCCAATGTCTGCAATGTAGTATTCACACTAAACAGATTCGGATCACCTATATCTCTGGAGAGCTTCCAGGTACAGGTGAGCCCAATACCTCATTTGAAAGAGCTTTCCCTGGGCTTTCAAACTATGTTAGGAACTGCACATGAATGCTTCCTTTCAAGTTGCACTGTTCTTTTTAAAACCCTTACTGTGCTGCAGATTGGTGTATCAGTCTAAAATTCCAGTACGTTCTAATTTTGTCGGCAGCCCAAGGGTTAAAATGAATAGTCTGCCTCACTATCAAAGAATACAAAATAAAATGTTTGAGAGGCCTCTCACCTGTTCGGAGGGGGGCCTGCCTTGGCCCACACCGCAGATGGGGACGTGAACTCTGTGTCCAAGTCTGTTTTTTTAACATCGTTTTCTAGCTCCTTCTCAACAATCCCTGTCCGCCCCTGTTGGACCTGTAAATTGATTAAAGCCAGAGATTACAAACAAAACTATGAAGCAATTTCAACAATGTATGATTATTGTAATTCAGCTGCAGTGATTGTCGGCTGGTTACAGACACTTCTATCACTTTATTTTTTTTTATTTTACTTTTAGTCTTTGGTAACCTGGTAAGGCCCACTAGGCACATGTGCCTGTTTTCAGGGGCGACCTGGGAGCACTGGGCGATAAAGTGACTTGCTCAGAATCACACAGTATGCAAGGGAAGGTTGTGAGACTTGAACCCAGGTCTGGTCGGCTGGATGTACCAAGCTTATTCACAGCTCATTTACTCTAACCTCTAGGCTATACTGCCACACCTCTGAAACTTCTTCCCCTTTCTTCTATGCTCCAGTCCATTTCCAAGCTGCTGTACCCTAAGAAGCAGTTCTGGGATTTTACCAAACCAACCTGCAGATGCTTCATCCCTTAGTGGGCAACAGTCCTGGTTGGTCAGGATGTACCATGGTTTGGTGGCTATTTTCAGTTACTGGATCATTGTTTCACTGCTACCTGCCAACTGCCTGCAACAGCCAGCTTCCAATTTTGGTTACTTTAATATTTTTATTCTATTTCTGTGATTTTTTATTGTAAAATACATTTACATACAATTGTACCAAGTTTTTTTTTTTCACTGTCAAACTGTTATTTATTGTACATTTGTTACAGTCTCCTTCGCATTTACCCAATCTTCAGGACACACCTGACACAGGCTGCTTGTAGTTTAGCATCTTTTCTCTTGGACAAGATGTTCAAACCAGTAAATAATTCATGTCACAATAAGAACCCAGAGCTGGTTTATCACACAACACCAAATATGACTGGGGAGATGAGGGGCGCTAAGGGTCAGGGCTTTTTAGTCTGCTTTATAGACCACTACATCAGGGTGGTCAAGGGGTTGTGTGCAGGGAATTCAGCATTTCAGTTTAACCCCATAAACGACAAAGAATTACTGGTGCAGCATTAGCCAATCCTAAGCAATAGAAACACAAACTGCAACATAAAGCAAATAGAAGGGATCTAACTGGGGAACTGAACCCCAGCCACTCTTAAAGAATACCATCTCAGTGTTCTATAAGATAAGCTTTTGCTAACCATAAAAACCTTGTATCCATTAAAACAGTCCTTGGCAGTACCAGAAACAGAGTATGAACGTGAACCGTGAGAACTGCAGGTCGGTCCCAAGAAGTGGTAAGCAGGGTCACAGTCACCTTATAAAATGTTCACAATGGAAACAAGAGGCACAATGCCACCCACCTGTGAACACTATTCAATTTTCTCAACAGATCATAAGTCGAGCCATTAAATAGTGCCGTGGTAGCAGGCATCACTACCCATACTGGCAACTGAGGTCTGTTTTCGGAGCCTGGGACATTTCAGTGGACGGAACAGATAGGTATCAAGTGTACCAGAGGGTGCTATCTTGCTCTGGTGGTCGGGGGCCTACGAGTCCCACTGTCCTATCATCACTTGGATCACCAGATGTGGTGGTGCAGTTGAAAAAGCATGTGAGGGGGAGGATACAAATTGTGGGGGGAGGATACAAGTGTGTGTGTGTCTCAGGTGTAGGAGGGATAAGGCCCCCCAAAAAGACTGAACACATGGCAGGCAGACTGCCCCCACCTCCAAAACAGGGCTGTCAGCCTCCAACCCTGACGAAGACCTGAAGTGCTTCTACCTATCTGCTGGCAACTGCATCATGAGACTCGCCTGCTTTAGCACTGAATGGCAGGGTGCCACCTTGGAAGGTAGGAAACCATGGCAGTGGGTTGTGGTCTGGTGCTCTGTGGAGTCCCCAGGGATTTGGGAAACAGTGGTGGCAGACTAGAGCAAACTTCCGGAAGACGTCATCTGCAATGAGACAATTGGGAAGGGGGGGTTCAAATAGGGGTGGGATAGGCACATGGGAAAAGTGCATATGGGGGCAGTTAGGGGAAGGAGGGGAAGAAATGAGGATTGACAGTGGCACGGTCTCATAACTAGGCAGATTTGGTGGACTAGATGGGTCAATAGAACCTTATCTGCTGACACTGTATGTTTCTAAGAATAAAAAAAGTCTGCAGCGTCAGCATAAGGGTTGTAAATAGGACAAAAGAAAACATTACTTACCATAGTAATCTTGTTTCTTCTACGGGAATCTTACTGTATTCCGACAAATGCAGTACAGTCTCATCATAGGAATGCCCCGGAGCCTAAATGGTTAATTGAACCTATGCTAATAGAGGAATGTTAGGCTCAAGCTCAGTTTTCAAATCACTGTCCCTGGTTGTACTTCCTGCAACCGTCAGATTCTTATGAAGCATGCAGAAGCTAAAATTACTAACGTTTACTATACTTACCATCCATAAAAACCCCTTAAACAGGGGAACAAAAACTCCTAAATAACAGGAGGCATCTATAAGACTCAAGTCAACAGATGCCCAAGAAACTAGTAGGTACCCACAGGTTTCCAACATTACATATCCAGAAAGTGTGCAGTGCCCTGTAGGTCCTAGCAGGGGAGGAAGGGTGGGAGCTCAGAACACAGTAAGACTGCCTTAGAAGAAACAAGATTACTACGGTAAGTAATGTTTTCTTCAAACCCCAGGAAATCTTACAGTATTCTGACAAATGCACACTACCCAAGCAGTACCTTTGGAGGCGGGCAGAGGACCTATATTGGGAACAAGCTCTGCAACACTGCTTTGCCAAATCTAGCATCGCTCCTAGTCCGAGTATGCAGGCAGAAATGCTTAGTAAATGTGTGAACTGTCTTCCAGGTAGCTGCTTTACATATTTCCTGAAGAGGGATATCTCGAGAAGCTGCAACTGATGCAGCTGTCCCTTTGGTAGAGTGGGCCCTGTGGAGGCTGCTTGCCATAACAAAACTAAATACATGCCACAATCCATCTTGCTATGGATCTCTCTGTGGCAAGTTTCCCTTTGCCCACTTTTCCATGTTAGGAAAATCTGGGTCCGATCCCCTCTGTGACTTGGTATGTTCCAGGTAGGAGCTGATAGCCCTCTTGACATCCAAGCTATGCAGTCTATGCTCGCCTGAGGAGGATTGGTCAGTAAAGAAAACTGGAAAGGTGATAGACTGATTAATGTGAAAGTCAGATACCACCTTAGGAAGAAATTTACTATTTGTCCTGAGGACCACCTTGTCCCTGTGGAAGACCACATAGCTGGGCTCCGTAGACAGTGAATGAATTTCACTAATCCTCCTGGCAGAAGTGATGGTTACTAGAAACACAGCCTTCCAAGTCACATACTTAAGGTCAGCTGATGACATGGGCTCAAAAGGAGGCTGCATAAGCTGTGCTATGCAAATGTTCAAGCCCCAGTCAGGAGAAGGAACTCCGTGGGGAGGCTGCAAATGCAGCAACCCCTTGAAAAATTTTTGAAACACGGAATTAGAAGCCAGAGAGGAAGGCTTACCTGCTGACAGGTACGCAGAGGCTGCAGCCAGATGCACCTTCAGAGTAGAAGGCCTGAGGCCTAAGGAATGAAGGTGAGCTAGATAGTCAAGGACTACTGATAAACCAGCCTAATTGTGATCCAGATTTTTATCCCGACACCAGAAAGAAAATCTTTTCCACTTGGAAGCATAAGTCTTCTTAGTAGAAGGTTTTTCTGGATACCCGAAGGACCTCCATAACCCCTTCTGAAAGATTTAGGTTTGCATACTCTATTAAGTCCTCAAGAGCCAGGCTTTGAGCCTGAGGGATTGAAGGTTGAGGTACAGAATCCTGCCCTGGGAGGAGGTCAGCAGATTATGCCTCCTGGGGAGGCTGACTGGCTTGGCTACTGATAGGGCCAGGAATCAGAGAATACCGTGGTTGCCTGGCCAGTCTGGAGCAATGAGGATCACTGTAGCTGGCTGAGATCTGAGCTTGTTCAGGACTCTAAGCAGTAGTGGAAAAGGAGGGAAGGCATACACGAACTTCCCTGTCCAATCCAGGATCAAAGCATCCAGTGGCACTGAGCCCTTCAGTGGAGGCCTGCAGCAGTAATGAGGTAGCCGATAGTTGTCTGGGGAAGCAGATAGACCTAGCTCTGGAGTACCCCATCTTTTGAACACCAACTGTAGCACTTGTTTGTTTAGGGACCATTTGTGATGGTTCTCGTTTATTCTGCTCAGTGCACCTGCCAGCACATTGTCCTTCCCTGGTAGATGGGTTGCTAGCAGTGAAGAATTTAGGGAGTAGGCCAAGGTCCATATTCTCGTGGCCTCTGTGCACAGAAGTGTGGACCTTGAGCTGCCCTGTTTGTTGATGTAGTACATAGTGGTTGTGTTGTCTGTCCTGACCTAAACCACCTTTCCCTGGATCATGGTGGGGTATGCCTGAAGTGCCAGGAGTACAGCCCTGCGCTTCAACAGGTTGATATGAAGCAGTGTATAAGTGTAAGTAAGACTTTACTGTTCGGCAGAAAAAGCCATTACAATATCTTGATGAGTACAACAATTCATACAAAGTACAATATATACGTTCAATCTTAATTAGCATGCTATAAATTACATTATAATACATACAGAGTCTTATAAATTACGTACCAAAATAGTGTCAAAAAAATCGATACATAAGTCCATTCTATGATCGGACTAATAATATGGGCAGGCCAACATTCCTATAACCAAAGGTAACCTGTATGTCAAACGGTACCATAGCGGACTGTTCTATCCCAAAAGAGTTTATCTCCTCCACAGAGATCCTGTCCCATCAAAGCCAACCCGATGGCCTAGTGGATACACTGTAATAATATGGCAACCATTAAAGGTATCATACAGTACAGCTGTTCCACACCCTGCAGACCACTTCCTATCCGACCACTCCTACTGGCCATATTTGAGGTACTTTATGAAAACCGTGATTCGAGAGGGTCTCAACTGATCACTTCAAGTCCACACCGATCCTACCCAGAAGCCAGCAGGGCCTGCTGGAATTGAGGGCATGTCCATTTAGGCACCATGCAGTGGACTGCTACGTGCCCGTGGCGCGCCCTACAACTAGCTACACCTGTCTGCCTCAATCGAGCATACAGCATGACTCCATGACACCGTCTGACCTATCCATCCACACATTAACATATTTGCACCTTCCTGGTAGCCCATTGGACACGTCGGTTTTGAAGCACGTCCACTGAGGCACCATGCGGCTCATGCCACTCCGTGCCCCACCGATTACTCCAATTCCAGTTACACCCACAAGCCATTCCTGCAGCATATAATGGGGTTCCATGTCGCTGGTGGAGCCACTCATTGTGGGTAATCTTATCCCGCCTAATACCAGATGGCCATGAAAAATCCCAAAGCCTCAGTAACAGGCACTACCAGCTTTACCAGCCAGTTTATAAATATACGATCATACCTGAGGCTCCTGCCAAGTCACACAACATATTCACAACTTATTAAGTTTATGATCGTCAGCCCTGTCCATTAATACCAGTCTAGTAAAACATTCATAATATTCATGATTATTGATCATTTTTGAATTTATCAGTTTTATAATCAGTCAGACACTCTTCTCTGGGTTAACCAGAAATAATTTTTCCTCATTAGATCAAATATTAGGACTATACAGTGACCACAGAAAAAAATGTTAAAACCTGAAAAAAAGACCATAAACAAATATGGCTCCTTTAAGTTCGGGAGTCCATTCATTTCTGGTTCATAAAGCAACTGATTAAAACAGCATGTAGAAGACTCCATTTTGGTAATTATGGTCCTCTAAAAACAAAAAACATCAAGTTTAGTCAAGTGTTTGGCCAAGTGTTCGGCTCAATGCTCATTTTACCAAAAGACGAACAGCTGGGCGATAATGCCTCTAATAGGTTTGGCTCCATATCCAAGTTATGGAGTCGCTGAGGCACGGCTAGCAGCCTCATGCACGCTGCCGAGATAGTTCAAACAAGATATAACATGTTGCAAATAACACTTTCTCTCCTGCTTAGGAGTCTCACCACAGCAAGCTAATAATAACAAAGTTTAAAAGCTCCAGTTTAAATCACCAGTTACCATCCACTTTTTCTTGCAAAACACCGTCACTTTTTTAGCAAAAAAGCCATTAAATGACCATTTCTCTTAGTTATTTCGATTAATTTCAAAATATGCCTTCGCCTGGATTCATTTCTTTTAGCTCAGGTCCAAGGCATACTGCAATGACCTGCACATATAAAGAAGAAAAGCGCTCCTCTAAGTGCAGTAACCTTTGGGTTCATAAACCTGCCCTTAGTAGTTCCCAGCCCCTAGGCAACACTGGCATACCTTTTGGAAGATGAAAAAACGCGTATCAGCAGCCCATTATGCTGCAGCAATGTTGAGGCACCATTTTCCTCTGGTCACCACATCGCGTTGCCCATCGTTCTTCCCCTGGGACGAGTGCCACAATCTCCTGCCGGCAGATCAAACCCTCACTGGGCGAATTGGCACCGAACCCAAAACAATAAGCAGAACTTGGCATTACTTTGTAAATGTTAGCTCGTTAAAAACCCATTTCAACAGTGAAAATAAGATGGGTCTAATTCATCAAGCTAAGGGAACGAGTACTTTTACTTTCTGAATTTAAATTAGAGGGACGCCACTATCGCTCAACAGCCAAGCGGGGCTATGCAGGTCAAATGATAGAGTGTATAAAACATAACGATTGATAAAAATTGACACAAAATTCTTGCATAACTCTCACAAACTCTCGAACAACGAGTAAAAACTACTCAACAAAGCTTAGAGGGAAAATCAAAAAGAAGAGTATTCCCGAACGACCCATCAAGCTGAAGAGCAGGGCAGCTGCGCGGCCATGTTGCTGCCCCGCCTCCTCCCACAATACTCCGGTTGATATGAAGCAATGATTCCTGTGCGAGCCAAGTACCATGGACAGTATGCTCCCTTAGGTGTGCCCCCTACCCTAGTAGGGATGCATCTGTGGTGAGCACCAGGGATGGCTGCTCTTGGAGGACTGGAACCCCTTGTCTGAGATTCCCCAAATGCAATCACCACTGCAGAGCTTGCACAAATATTTGTGTGACTGGAACCAGCTTTGAGAGCTGATCTTTTTTCTGGTGCCAGTAATGTCTGAGGTGATAATGAACATCTTTCATTTGGAATCGTGCCCCTGACACTGTAGCAGTCGAGGCTGCCATGTGGCCTAACAACTGAAAAAAGTGTCTGGCCGGTCTGAGACTGTGAGGCTTGATGGAGCCTGCCAGCTGTATCAGAGTGTCTACCCTTAGCTGAGGAAGGAAAGCCCTTCCTCTGATTGAATCCAGTTCTGCTCCTATGAACTCCAGGTGCTGCACTGGCTGCAGCACCAACTTTTTCTGGTTTATCAACCCCCCCCCCGGAGACTGAAGCAGATCCTGCGTTAACTCTAGAGACTGTCTGACCTGCTGGGGAGACTGTCCCACAAGTAGCCAGTCATCCAGGTATGGAAAAACTGCCACTCCTTGCCTCCGCAGATGTGCCACAACCACAGCCAAGCATTTTGTGAACACCCTTGGAGCAGAAGTAAGACCGAAAGGCATTGCCCTGAACTGGTAATGGCTTGATGGCAGTCTGAATCTGAGGAATTTTCTGTGCAACTGCCTTATTAGGACATGGAAATACGTATCCTTTAAATCCTGAGATGCCAGCCAGTCCCCCTGCCTTAAGGTTGGCAGAATTGTGTTCAAAGTGACCATTTTGAATTTTGGTTTCAGTAAATGCCTGTTTAAGTGTCTGAGATCCAGAATGGGTCGCCACTCCTCCGTTTTCTTGGTTGTAAGGAAGTATCCTGAGTAGAGACCCTTTCCTCTTAGTGAAAGAGGAACTGGTTCCACTACTCCCAGTGAAAGAAGATTTAACACCTCTTTTTCTAATAGCAGTGTCTCTGATGGGGATGAGGGTCAAAAAACTCTTGCCCTCAGTTTTGGTCATGGTTTGAAACTGAGTGCCAGGCCTTGACCTACTACCTCCAGGGCCCACTTGTCCATGGTAATAGACTGCCATTCCTGAAGGTAATAGGTCAGCCTGCCCCCTACTTGAACTGGGGAGGCGACCCAAGCAGACCCCTCAGGGTGTCTGCTTAGCCTGAGGTGCTGGCTGTGAGCTGGGACTGGTTCGGTTGGTATCTCTCCTGCCTCTGCCTCTGAAGTAGCCTCTCTGCTGCTGGTATTGTGGATAGGCTTGAGGCTGGAAAAATGGGCTATATGATCTGCCCCTATGACCCATGGCATGCTGCTTTTGGGAAACAGGAGTCTTGTCCTTAGCAGCAGCACTTTGGTATGCTGCTTTGTACTCGTCCACCTTCTTCATGTAAGTTTCTGTCTGTTTACCAAACAGAGAGGAAGGCTCACATGGAAAATCCATGGCTTTGGACTGGATGTCCTGGGTAAGGTTGGTAGTCCTGAGCCAATCAAACCTCCTGAGAGACACTGAGGAAGCCATTTGTCTAGCTGCAGTGTCACTGTTATCCACTGCCATCCTAAACTGAACTTTAGAGGCCTCTATACCTCTCTTGGCAGCTTCTTCGAGATCTGCTGCCATAGGAGCTGGCACAGATTTTGTAATCTCCAGTACAGAATCCCACAGGGTCCTTTGATACCTAGCAACATAGGCCATGTATGAAGCCTACCTAATTGCCGGAGAGGAACCCAAATATTGCTTCTTTGCAACAGAATCCATTTTTCTGGAGTCTTTATCGGGAGGGTGTGATGCTAAGGAAGTGCCAGCTTTATCACAAGCCGCAGCCTGTACCACCCACTCATGGTTAGGGTGCCCAAAGAGGAACTCTGCTTCACCCTTAGCCACCCAATACTTCCTATCCACCTTTCTGTCAACTAGTGGTATGGAAGTTGGGGTATGCAGGATCTTAAAAACCTGCTTCTTCAAGGACTTATGGATTGGCAGTAAAACTCTTAGGAGCCTGAACATCCGTTATCTCCCTATAATCCTGTTCCTCCTCCTCAACAGTTGACTCCTGAGTGGGGAGGTCCAGGGACTGAGCCACCTAATTCACAAATTGAAAATGGGAGGTATAGTCCTCACCTCCCTTATCAGGGGAGTCAAGGCGATGAGGATCTGGTGAGATATCCGGTTCAATGGGCTCACTGTAATCTTCATCCTCGCCAACCTCATCATATTCCTCCTCAAAAGTGTTCAACTCTGTTTCCAAAGGATTCAGAACCGGAGTAGGACTTGAGGGATCCAATGCGGTCACACCGAAACCAGGGTTAACGGTTGAAGCGACTGAATTATTTTGATAGTGTTAGCTATTTCTGCAGCGGTTGGCATCGGGGTTCTCGGTTCAACCTCTGTATGTTTTTCTTTTCTTTTTCATTTTGCTGCTGCTGCCGGATTAGCGGCAGGGTCAGCAGGTTTCCTTTTAACCGAGGAACCATCACACTTGTCAGAGGGCTGATCCTCCAGTTCCTTTCGGCTCAAATTTGGTTTGTCTGCAGCTGGTTCAGCAGCCTTCTCAGACATCTTTTCCTGCAGTCGTTTTAAGCACCTCTCAAGCTTCCACTGAAGGAAGTTTTTACAAATATCACAATCATCTTTGAGGTGGTCAAACCCCAAACAAAAAAACACAAATAAGTTGAGGATCTGCTTTAGCGAACGGTTCCCCAAACTCCGTACAATGCTGGAAACGTGTGGGACCCATTCGTTTCTTGGTCTGTGATATTTATCAGTTTTTTTATAACCGAATAAAACCGAGAGTTACCCCGGTAAAAGTACAATAAACTTTAGAACAACAAAAACCGCCTTACTGGGCGGTATAAATTTAAATTGTAAAGTAAATAAAGAGAAATAGTATCAGATCCTTCCAAGTTGGAAAAAAATGAGGAGGAACCGAAAAACTTAAAAACTACTCTAACCTAACTAAATCTACCTGTAAACCAAGGACAGTGCTTCAAAAATCGAAATAAATAAAATGGACTTTCGAAGAAACAGAGAAATAAATATCTTCAGTTGAAGTGAAGGAGAGCTCTCCGGAGATGTCTTACTGAGGCAAGCAGAGTAAAGAATCTGACGGTTGCAGGAAGTGCAACCAGGAACAGTGATTTGAAAACCCTGCTCGAGCCTAACATTCCACTATTAGCGTAGGTTCTATTAACCACTTCGGCTCCGGCGCAGTCCTATGGTGAGACCATACCACATTTATCAGAATAAAGTAAGATTTCCTAGGTTTGAAAGGGCTCCAGTCACCAGGAAAGAAAGACAAAGCAAAAAAAAACAAACAAAAAAAAAAACCCACAGTTGGTGAACACCAATTACCCAACATTTCAAAATAAAATTTACAATTCATGCTATTCTTTTCTTTAGTGACAAGAATACTATGTCACAAAACATAATCCTTGTTCTTTACAATTAAATGTTTCCTGATGCTATGCAGGAGCTGAGGTCATAACCCTCTGTTTATGACATCACACCCTGTTGCTATGGTTCTGACTGTGATATCACAAGTGGAGGACTATGAGTTCAGCTCCTAGAAACATAGAATTTGACGGCAGGTAAGGACCACTTGGCCCACCTAGTCTGTCCATTTTCCTACCTAACGGATAAGCTGCAGATCCTAGTTAACCAACAGCCTATTTCTTCCTACCCCCCCCCACTAGGACTGCCTTATGTCTGTCCCATGCATTCTTGAATTCACCCACTGTTCTTGACTCCACGACCTCCTCAGGAAGGCTGTTCCATGCATCCACAACCCTCGCCGTGAAAAAATACTTCCTCATATTACCTCTGAGCTGTCCCCCCCTCTATCTTCAAATTGTTCCCCCTTGTTCTTGCACATCTCTATTTCAGAAAGATACTACCCTCTTGGACTCTGCTGATTCCCTTGAGGCACTTGAAAGTTTCTATCACGTCGCCCCTCTCCCTTCTTTCCTCAATGGTATACAAATTAAGCTCCTTTAGTCTCACGTCGTATGTCTTCTGGTACAGACCCTGCACCATTTTGGTTACCCTCCTCTGGACAGCCTCCACTCTATGTCTTTGCGGAGATGGGGTCTCCAGAACCGCACACAGTACTCCAGATGGGGTCTCGCCAACTATCTGTACAGAGGGATAAAAACTTCCTGAACAGCATCAGGACAAAAATGAGCTGTAAAGGACAATGTAGATATCCCGATTTTTAAACAAAAGAATGACTTGAAATTCAGTTTTAATTGGGACTGTCATATAACTGGGATATGCTGATGCCAGCTATAAATATCATTTACTCATAACTGGAGTCCCTCTCAGAACAAATACACACCGATAATAAAGTTAGAATCAATGCCTGGATTGCTAGAACAGTAACCGCTTATTATTTTACTTTGCTTTTCTCTATATTTGAAAAGGACATTATTAGGGACTGCCTGACTGCACAGTGGTGGCTGGGGAAGTGAGACGGTGCAGCACTTGTAAGTGCCAGGGTTAACACACAGCTGTTTCCTCCCATAACCTGAGCTAAAACAAGCCTCAGACAGCACCAATGCATTCCTCTGCTGGGGAGGGGGGGATATTCCAAAACAGTACAGTAGCAGATTATTTCTGCTAACTGGATTACAAGCATTCAGAAACCCTGCTGAAGAAGAAACATAAGTGTACACCTGAATGCTGCTCTGTATAGCTCTGAGCCAACAGCAGTTGGAGTTACAGTAAAGAAATATGTTGCTTGCTTAACAGAGCTATATGAAGTTTCAATCTCCCACCAGCTTAGGGGAAAATACTCCATCTCATACCGTACCTACAGCAAAAATCCTTTGCTAACAAGATCACAAGAGTTCAAAACATTGCTTTATCCTATAAGATGGTACCCAGGGACTTCTATGCTACATAACTTTTTATAAAGATAGAATAGGAAAAAGGGGAGGCGGGGTGGCATTTTTTTATTAAAAAATAAAGTATAAACTAATTAGCGATCCAACTGAAAACACATCCA
Organism: Neoceratodus forsteri; assembly: GCA_016271365.2. NCBI lineage: Eukaryota > Metazoa > Chordata > Ceratodontiformes > Ceratodontidae > Neoceratodus > Neoceratodus forsteri. The sequence goes on from JADMNL010000023.1 coordinate 444,967,939, forward strand.
CAGAGTTAATTTGGATTGAACTATTAAGGGAAAATCAACCTAAATTACTTATTGGGCTTTGCTATAGACAGCCTGACTCTAATTTAACCGAGCAACAGGGCATTCTAAACAGTACTGGTAATAAATCTAATTACAAAGAGGTTATACTACTGGGTAACTTTAATCTCCATTGTATTAACTGGAGTGAAGCTTTAGGAACCAACAACCAGGAAATCTCCTTCCTAAATTTATGATCTTCAAATGAACTGCACCAGTTAATCAAAGAACCAACAAGAAAACTTAATATATTAGATTTACTTTTGACAGATATCCCTGAAAAAAAAAAAATCAGCAATATCAGTATTAAAGCACCCATTACAAATAGTGATCATACGGTTATAACATATGGTACTAAGAAAAAATTACTCACCTAAGTAATGTTGTTTCTTCTAATGGAGTCTTGCTGTATTCTGACAAATTGCAGTGAGGTCCAACCTTCGAACTGCCCCGGAGATGAAAGAGTTAACTTTCCATGCCAGGCATGGAACACTGAGCTTGAGCTCGGTTGAGACTCTGTCGGTTGCTGTTTGAACTCAAACCGTCAGATCTTTATGAGCTAAACTCACTGAGTGCCCTGTGTGGAAGCTGTAAACCTACACTAGCCAATTGGCTACTAAATATAATAAACAGATTTTTTGGTTCCAAAACAAAGCCTCAAGTCAGGAAACCCAAAAAATGAAACAAACACAACACCCACTCACCCAAAATGAAGGGGGTGAAAAATAAAAAAGGGGTGGGGCACCACTTGAGTGCCAACACTGGTACTGCCCACCCACATCCCAAAAACAAAGGTTCTGAGAGGGGAAGGCGGGGGGGGGATCAGAATACAGCAAGACTCCATTAGAAGAAACAACATTACCAAGGTGAGTAATTTTTTCTTCAAACAACATGAAGTCTTGCTGTATTCTGACAAATTGTAGACTACCAAGCAGTACCTACATGGAGGAGGACAGAACCTACCTAGGAAATAGGCTCTGAAGCACTGCTGTGCCAAACCGAGCATCACTCCTAGCCTGGATGTCCAGAGAGTAATGCTTGGTAAAAGTGTGAACTGTTTTCCAGGTAGCTGCTTGACATATCTCTAAGATAGGAATATCCCTGGCAGCAGCCAGGGAAGCAGCTGTACCTCTAGTAGAGTGAGCCCTCAGGCCTCAGGGTGGAGTCCTGCCTAATTTTACATAGCAAAATTGAATACAAGCGACGATCCAGCTGGCAATGGATCTCTTAGTGGCAGGTTTTCCCTTACCAACCTCACCATAAGTGAACAGTTGGAGGGAGTCAAACCTGTGACCCTTGGTGAGCTCTATATAGCAGCTAAGAGCCCTTTTCACATCCAAACTGTGCAGCCTCCTCTCACCAGAGGAGGAATGGTCAGTGAAGAAAACAGAAAGAGACATAGACTGGTGGAAGTCTGAAACCACCTTAGGTAAAAACTTCCTGTTAGTCCTGAGGACCACCTTATCTCTATGGAAAGAGATAAAATCAGGCTCCACTGACAGGGCTCGTAACACGCTTATGCGCCTGGCAGAAGTGATGGCCACCAAGAAAACAGTTTTCCAAGTCAAGTACTTAAGCTCTGCTGAGGACAAAGGCTCAAAGAGGGGTTGCATGAGCTGAGCAATGCAAACATTAAGGTCCCAAACAGGGGCAGGGTCCCTGAATGGCGGATTGGTATGAAGCAATCCCTTAAAAAACTTAGAGAGTACAGGATGGGCTGAAAGCTTACCTGCTGAAAGGAAAGCAGAGACAGCTGCCAGATGCACTCTTAGTGTGGCTGGTCTGAGTCCCAAGCTATTAAGATGAACCATATAGTCAAGGACTGTGGGCAGACCAGCAGACTCTGGAGAAATATGCTTCCCAGAGCACCATATGGAGAATCTTTTCCATTTGAAGTTGTAAGTGCTTCTGGTGGAAGGCTTCCGAGAAGCCTTTAGGATATCCTTAACACCTTGAGAGAGGTGTAAATCAGCAAACTCTAACTCTTCAAGAGCCAGGCCTTGAGATAGAGAGATTCGTGATTCGTATACCAAACCCTCCCCTGAGCACAGGTTAACAGGTTGTAATTCCTGGGAAGAAACAAGGGAAGGTGGACTGCTAAGGACAACAGGAGAGGGTACCAGGGCTGTCTGGCCCAGTCTGGAGCAATCAGAATCACCTTGCAGGGTTGAGACCTGATTTTGACTAACACCTTGAACAGGACAGGGATGGGGGGAAGGCATATAAGAACTTCCCTTCCCAATTGAGAACTAGGGCATCCTGGGGAACTGAGCCCAGCACTGGGGGCCTGCAGCAAAAGAGGGGAAGTTGGTGATTGTCTGGGGCTGCAAAAAGATCTATCTGTGGGGTGCCCCATCTGGAGAAGATCACCTTCAAAACCAGGGAATCCAGGGACCATTCGTGATGGCCCTGAGATGCCCTGCTGAGAGCATCTGTCAGGACATTGTCCTTGCCTGGGAGGTGTACTGCTGTAAGAGAGGTGTTCAGGGAATAGGTCAGAGACCATAACTTCATCACTTCTGTGCACAAGGCCGTAGACCGAGTTGCCCCCTTGCTTGTTGACATACCACATTGCGGTGGTATTGTCTGTCCTGATCTGAACTACTTTGTTGTGAACATATTTGGAAAAAGCCTGAAGTGCTAGAAACACTGCTCTGAGTTCTAACAGACTGATGTGAAGCAGAGATTCCTGAGACCACAACCCTTGGGTGGTCAGGTCTCCCAAGTGAGCTCCCCACCCCAAGAGGGAGGCATCTGTAGTAAGGATTAGAGAGTGAGACTGAGTGACAAAAGGAACTCCCTGTCTTAGATTGTCCTGATCCTGCCACCACTGCAATGCATGGATCAGGGTTTGAGTCACTGGGATCAGTTTGGTCAGAGGATCCTTTTTCTGAGACCAAAAGGCTCTCAAGTGGAACTGAATGTCCCTCATCTGAAATCTTGCTCCCTGCACCACTGCTGTGGAAGCAGCCATGTGCCCCAGGAGCTGTAGAAAATGGCTTGCTGGTCGAGACACCTGGATGGTGAATGAAGAGGCCAGTGAAATAAGGGTCCTTGCCCTGTCAAGGGGAAGGAAGGCTCTTGCCTTTACTGTATCTAGCTCTGCGCCTATGAAGGTGAGGAGCTGCACAGGCTCTAAAACTGACTTTGGAAGATTCAGAAGGAAACCTAGAGAAGCAAGCAGCTGCTGAGTTATCTGTAGGTATAACCTGACTTGGTCTGGGGACCGGCCTACTATGAGCCAGTCGTCCAGGTATGGGAGGATGGAAATCCTTTTCCTTCTTAGGAAGGCAATTATTACTGCTAGGTATTTTGTGAACACCCCTGATGCAGAGGTTAGGCCGAAGGGCATTGCTCTGAATTGGTAGTGGCCTGAGGGCAGCTCGAACCTGAGGTATTTTCGATAGGAGCTTCTGATGAGAATATGGAAATAGGCATCCTTGAGGTCCAGGGAGACTAGCCAGTCCCCTGGCCTTAGAGAGGGTAGAATTATTCCCAGAGTCACCATTTTGAACTTTGACTTTAAAAGATGCTTGTTTGGATATCCGAGATCCAGGATGGCCCGCCATTCTCCTGTCTTTTTGGGGGTGAGGAAGTACCTCGAGTACAATCCTTTCCCCTTGTGCAGGGGTGGAACCCTTTCTATAGCTCTGAGAGCTAAGAGGGAAGAGATCTCTGCCTCTAGGGCAAGTGCTTCTGAAGGGTTTGCAGGTGGAAAGGATCTGGTTCTCATCTTTGGAAATTTTTTGAAGCTGAGAACCAGTCCCTGGCTTACTACTTCCAGGACCCATTTGTCTGATGTTAAAGACATCCAGTCCTGGACAAAGTAAGCCAGCCTGCCTCCTACTGGTAGTGGAGAATCGGCCCTGGCAACCCCATCAGGGTGCCTGTTTGGCAGGGGCTTTAGGCTGAGGGGTGGAAACAGGCCTGCTTGTACCCCGTCTGCCTCTCCCTCTAAAGAACCCCCTGTGAGCATAAGCAGAAGAGGAGGTCTGGGCTTGGTAGAAAGGCCTATGAAAAGGCCTGCCCCTGCCCCTGGGATGCTGCCTCTGAGGGAGTGGCTTGCCTTTCCTTGGCCTGAGCACTCCTATAGGTGGTCCTGTACTTATCCATTTTCTTCATGTAGTTCTCTGTCTGCTCCCCAAACAGAAAATTACCCACAACAGGAAAATCCATGGCCTTAGTCTGGGTATCCTGAGACAGGCTAGTACATCTGAGCCAAGCCATCCTACGAAGGGCCACAGATGTAGCCATGACTCTAGATGAAACATCACTGGAGTCCACTGCAGCGTGGAATTGCACCTTGGATGCCTCAATACCATCCGCAGCTACCTGTTCCAGCTCCTTGGCAAGCTGGCCAGGGACCTGTCTAGCTAAGACCATTACAGTGTCCCATCTAGATTTCTGATATCTAGCTGTATAGGCCATATAACTGGCCTGCCTGAGTCCCAAGGATGCTTCCATGTACTGTTTCTTTGCCATGGCATCATTCCTCCTGGAGTCCTTATCTGGGGGGTGAGAAGCCAAGGGTATATTTGTCTAATCACAGGCTGCAGCCTGCACTACTCCAACATGGCTGCATTGCTGGGTAAGGAACTCCGTATCTGAGCCTGAAAGAGTATACCTCTTGTCCATTCTCTTATCCACAGGAGGTATAGAATTAGGAGTCTTTAAAATTTTTATTTGTTTCCCAAAGGACTTATGCAGGGGAACAGACAGCCTCCTGGACTCTGGGATATCCATCATTTCAACATAGTCAGGCTCCTCCTGGTCATCCACAGCTTCTTCCATAGGAAGCTGAGGAGTTTCAGCCACTTTCTTGTAAAACATGAAATGGGAAGGGAACTCAGAAAGCCTAGAAGGAGACACTCCAGAAGGTCTGTCTGGGGAGATGTCCGGGTCAATGGGCACATCCAGACTTTCATAATCACATTCACTTTCCTCATACTCTCCTTCCTCCTCCTCCGGTTCATAAAATTCCTCTAAATCATAACCCGGAACCGGTGGAACCGACCGAACCGAGCGCCTTCCTAATGGTGCCGGTTCGGTCGAAACTCAGATAGCGACTGAACAATTTTTATCGCTTTGGCTATTTCATCAGCGGTCGGAGAAACAACTTTTGGATCCGGACCGCCTGATTTATCCTTCTTGTTCTCTTAACCGAACTGACTCCTGGAATCAGTTCTCCTTTTGCAAGAAGTTTCGCCCTGGTCAGAGGGCACTACTTGGTTCGTTGAAACGAACCGGCTGGCCATCTGGTCAGCTGGACTTTTGGCCTCCCTTTCCTGAGCCTACCAACTCTTTTTTCCAGGGTAGCTGCAGGAAATATTTTTACAAATCTGGCAGTCTGAATCGAGGTGGTCAAACCCCAGACAATAAACACAGGTGGTGTGGGGATCAGCCTTAGCAAAGGCTTCCCCACACACACTACAGTGTTGAAACCCAGTGGGCCCGGTTTTTCTTTTGGGTTTCTCAGACATGGCCAGTCCTAACCAAAAACTTACCCTTTTTTCAGCAATCCGCCAGGCAAGACACCCTTATCGGTTCCTGACCGTGTTACGGGTCGGGGAAAAAACCGTAATAATAAAATCCGTTTTTTTTAGAACTGATAAGAACCGGTAACCACACTCTAAAAGCAGAAATAAAGATTTTAAAACAACCTGATTGGTTCAAACTGAACTGCTCCCACGTTTACAAGTTCCACACAGAATAAAACAAAATTAAAATATCTAGTACTTACAAATACCACAGACAGAGACTGAACCGACAGGTTAAGGTTTAAATTCGGTCGAAAACCGAGAAAAACGGTACTTTAACCAACAAATTGAACCGAGCAAAGGAGAAATCTCCGGAGCGACTGTTCAGTGAGGTGGAGTAAAGAATCTGATGGTTTGAGTTCAAACAGTAACAGACAGGGTCTCAACCAAGCTCGAGCTCAGCGTTCCATGCCTGGCATGGAAAGTCAACTCTCATCTCCGGGGCAGTTCCGAAGGTTAGACCTCACTGCAATTTGTCAGAATACAGCAAGACTTCATGTTGTTTGAAAAATATTATACTGACCTTGTCTGTCTAGGAGTACAGGCAGCAAAAGGTAAGCTAAGCTACTTGCAAAGGTTAGTACATACTGTTATCTTGTTCTCCGAGCCGGTGGGGGAGATGGGCTCCAGGCCCAACTGAATCCTCCTCTCCTTTTCACAATAAGCTTTCCAGGTCTCCTCATTGAATCCATAGTTGAAGTAGTCCGAAAGGTCAGCTCCTGGGGAGCAGGAAAAGAGTACAGCAGAGTAAAGCACTCAGTGCCAGCATTTCTTTTTTTACATGGTCTAGGATCTATAGCTAGTTCCAGCCTTTTCTCATTATGTAAGGAACATGACAGAGAGTGGTACACTATGCTAATATATCACCAGGAGGTACACTGGCATGCCATAATTCTACCTTTGAAATGTTTTATTCCACTTATAAAATGGCTAAAATGCTTTTTCTAATTCGAAATGTGCAGACTGGGTGGGACAAACTGTCCTTCTCTGATGTCAAATTCTAAATATCTATAAATGAATCGAGTTCTGTAAGTGTAGTTGGATAATCACTGCTCCTTTACGAATCGGGTCCCTATTTACAATTCAGCTGTGGGGTTAACTTACCCTATTAGCTCCCATTAGAACATATGTTCCTATGTTCTGTTAGGAGCATTGCCCTTTTAAGAAAGGTTTCTTTAGTTTAACAAAGCTGAGAAGCTGCGAGTTCTGCTCATTAAACCTGCTGGTGAGTGGATTTGTGTTCCTTCATGCAGCTTTTAACCAGGTTACTGTTACTTTATTTTAGAGCACTACATTAGACAATTGTTGAAATTAAAATTTGTATGTGTCATATGTAGTAGTGGATTTTTATTGCAGCTTTCAAGAAGCCAAACTAATACAAAATTACATTTACTACATAAAAGAAAAAAACAAAAGACAGAGACGCACAACAAACTATTGTTCACTGCACAAAAATACTTCATATCTAAATTAACATACTAATAGTAACATACTAATTGCCAGCAGATTAGGCCTTACGGTCTATTGAGTCTGCTCGAACCACAGATCCCATGTTGGGATCCGAGGCCCCCTCCCTTGTGTTCAGATACCCCTTTCTGTATCTGTCTCGCTTTTGAAGCCCTCCACCGTGGAAATCTGGACCAGCTCTCCAGGCAGCACGTTCCAAGGATCCACCAACCTCTCAGTGAAAAACCTCATCCTCTTTTCCCCCCTCATCCTTCAGCCTTCCAACTTCAAACCATGTCCTCTGGTGATACCTCCCTCCTACAGTTTAAAGATTCCCTCTGGGTAACTAAAATGGTGCAGGGTCTGCAAGAGAAACCATACAAGGAGAGACTAATGGAGCATAATATGTATTCCCTTGAGGAAAGGAGGGAGAGGGGGGACATGATAAGACACTTAGGTACCTCAGTGGCGTCAACAAAGTCCAAGAGGGTAGCATCTTTCAGAAAAAGATGTGCAAGAACAAAGGAACACAATTTAAAGATAAAGGGGGGACGGCTCAGGGGCAATGTGAGGAAGTATTTTTTCACAGAGAAGGTGGTGGACGCATGGAACAGCCTTCCTGAGGAGGTTGTGGGGTCTAAAACTGTGGGAGAATTCAAGAATGCATGGGTCAGACATAAGACAATTGTTGTGGGGGGTAGGAAGAAATAGGTTGTTGGTTAACTAGGATCTGCAGCTTATCCTGTCGGTCGGGAAAGGGGCAGACTAGGTAGACCAAGCGGTCCTTATCTGATGTCAAAGTCTATTACTTGAAGACCTCAATCATGTTCCCCCCTTGTCTCTCCTCTCATCCAATGAAAACAGGCCATGCTCCTCATCTGTCAAATCCCCCAGTCCTTGTATTATCTTGGTAGCCCTCCTCTGTACCATCTCCAGGAGCTGTATGTCCCTCTTCAAGTGTGGTCTCCAATACTGTACACAGTACTCAAGGTGTGGTCCTAACCAGTCCATTGTACAGCAGCAGTATCACTTCCCTGCTCCTAAAGGTGATCCCCCTTACGATGCATCCCAACATCTTGTTTGCTTTGCTAGCCGCTCTCCTGCACTACTCAGAGTTATTCATACATGCATCCACCATGACCCCTAGGTCTTTTTCCCTTGTTGAGGCCTCCAGCTCCTCGCCTCCCTAGGTGTACCCGTGTATAGGTTCCCCTACCCAAAATGTAACACCCTGCACTTGGTGGTATTGAAATTTAATTTCAAGGTGTGAGACCACCTTTCCAGGGGGTCTAGGTCTTGCAGGGCCAACCTCCCCTCTACTACTACTGCTCCCAACTTGGGGTCGTCAGCGAAGAGGCTCATTTCACACCCTATACCCACCCTGATGTCAGATATGTATGCATTAAACAGGATCGGACCCAGGACCGAGTCCCGCGGTACCCCACTACCTACCCCTCTAGGGTTAGAGTGCTCCCCACCGACCTCTATTCTCTGTGTGTGTCCATCTAGCCAGCTTCCTATCCACCTAACCATCAATGGGCCCACACCCATCCCCGTCAGTTTCTCCACTAGACCACTGTGGGGGACCGAGTCAAACACCTTGCTGAAGTCCAAGAATAGTACATCCACAGGCTTTCCCTTGTCCAGTTCTGATGTTACCCATTCGTAGAACTCCACAAGGTTGGTTTGATACGATCTACCTGTCACAAAACCATGTTGCCGACAATCCATACCTCCCACCTCCTCCAAGAACACCCCCAATCGTTCCTTCAGTATACTCTCCATTAATTTTCCCACCACCAAGGTCAAACTAATGGGTCTATAGTTACCTGGTGCTTCCCTTGACCCCCCCCCCCTTTACAGACTGGCACATGTGCCTCCCGCCAATCCCTAGGTACCCTCCCTGTCTCAAGCGACCTGCTGAAGATCTCCACCAGTGGTGCGGCCAGTACGTCCGCCAATTCCCGTAGTACTCTCTGATGAATGCCATCTGGCTCAAGAGATTTATCTTTCTTTAGGGCCTTTAGGACTTGCCACACCTGTTCGGTGGAGACAGTATCATCACATATTATTACCATATTACTATCATCACTTATTATATATTATTACACCTGTTCGGTAGAGAGTACATCATCACATATTATTACTTATTAGTATCATATTACTATCATCACATATTATATATTATTACACCTGTTCGGTAGAGAGTACATCATCACATATTATTACTTATTATTATCATCACATATTCAGTAATAGCATAAATATGCATTGCACATCTCTGACCCGAACGTTTCCTAAAAACAGCTTGATCCCAATCAAAAGAGACACAGACAGGTTAGTCAGTTACTTTCCAGTAACAGCGGATCTTCTAGAAGAACTCCTCCACAAACACACCTTTGGAACTTGTAAGCAGCTGGCGTCAGGAGTACTCAAACACATTTGCCTAGGTGGAGCTGCCCATGATGACGTACATCGTCGTAGTCAATATACAGTGGGCAGCCTGCATCTCCTCTGTTTTCTCGACAATGACAAGCTCAGACCTGTACCATAACAGGAAGAAACAGGAGACCAGAGCCTCAACCAGACCAACAGGAGAGGTGGAGACTTCAGACTGAAAAAAGCTCATGGGAGGGGTGCAAGCAAGGACAAATCCAAGCTGGCAGCAATGGGCAAGTGTGCCAGAGAATGCCACCTGAAAATACAGAGTGGGGTAAGGCGGGAGGGTGAGCTTTGGCTCTATGGAGAAGATTGCCTTGAAAATCCATTGTTACTGGTATGTAACAAACCCCTTCTACTTCAAGGATATCACCTTCCATATACACACACTTTTAGGATGAATTCCAAGCAGTGCAAGAGTGGAAAATGGGAGGAAGGCTAGAAAGGCAGAATGTAAAAGACTCCCCATAACAGCAGGCCTTGAAGAAAGGCAGGGCAATAGCCAGACCATCTATGGGAAACCAGATCCAAACTGCAACATTTAAGAATACAATGGAATGAAGGCCAAGTGGCAGTACAGCAGACAGTAGTTGATAAAATTAAATGAAAACAAACCCTAAAAGAGGCCACATCATGGAGGAGGGGGGTGGCACCCATGGATAGTACCAGACAGCACCTTGCCAGGCTTCCATAAGCAAAAGGTAAATGCAAGCGTTCAGGAGAAGGACAAGATCTCTCCGAGCCCAGCAAAACACTGCACAGGGACACTGGAACAGGTATGTCCATAAAGACCTGCACGAACAGCAGGCAAGACCAGTGGCCGACGACCGGTGTATAGGCAGATCCAACATAGGAAGAAGCCCATATCAGGGCTGCCAGGGCCTCACTGAAAAAATGATGAAGCAAACTGGATGGCAGCCATTGAATGATCAGCAACCATGGAAATAACGGCAGCAGGAAAGGCAGAGGATAGCCAATGCCGGAGGGAAATGAACCCTAGGCCAAGGCTAAGTAGTACAAGGCCAAAAAAGGCAATGGCAGCAGCAAAAGCTGGACCATGACAGTAAAAGCAGGGAAGGACAACACAGAGCACGACTGAAGAGGACTCAGAAACCACAGGGCAAGAAGCAGGTAGCATATGAAATGCAGGTTAGCCACAAAGCCATGGGCAACAATGTTTGAGGGCAAGGCAAGAGGCATGGAGGAGTCACCAGGCAAGTTGGGCATAAAAGGAGTCAGAATGGCATGCAGGGGTAGGCAAGCCACAACATGTGCCAGGAACTAGCACAGGCAAAGTCGGTGACATTGTCCACAAACCATGGACTAACAGAGAAGGGTCAAAAGATGACAAGCATGAAAAAGCATCTGGAAAGTAAAGGCAGAGAAAGGCAACAGGCTCAAAAATAAAAACAGAGGTACAAGGAGCCACGGGAACATCAACGTGGTAGAGCCATGTGATGACCATCACGCAGACAGCTATGAGCCAACAACAGAATCTGAGCACAGTGCCAGCAAACGAACATGGTGCCATAATGAGAGGTGGACAGCCGCAGTTGACAACAAACATGTCAACGGCAAAGAAGGCAACAGTCTTTGAATTAAAAACAGGAAAAACGTCCAAAGAGAGTCCCAGGAACAACAACAAGGCAGAGCCAGGCAACAACCAGCAAGCAAAGAACCATGGGCATGTATCAAGATCTGAACAGACAGCCAGCAACACACCACAGTGCCACAAGGCAGTTGTAATGGCAGGCATCAACAAGAACATCGCCAGCAAACAAGGCAACAGACTCTAAAGTAAAATAGAGAACTACACCAAAGAAAGCTGCAGGAATGATGACAACGCAAAGCCATGTGACAACTAGCTAGCTACAGACCAGCAAAGGAACCAAGCTCTGTCCTTTGCACCAGGGCAACAGGGTGCAGTCTTTGCATTTAACTCCTGCCTGGCCGAGGTCCATGACTGGATGTCTTTCAACTGGTTAAGGCTCATTCCAGATAAGATGGAGGTATTGGTGACTGAGCCTAGTTGTCAGCGGGATGCTGAGTGGGCAAAGGAGATCTCCGGTCTGGTACTTGGTGACTCCCAGATGACCATTTCCATGAACGTGAAAACTCTGGGCGTGATCCTCAACAGCGATCTGAAACTAGAGGCTCAAGTATTGGCTGTTGTCCAAAGTGGATTTTACAACTTGAGTAATATCACCCAGATTAAACCTTTCATCCGTTCTGACTACCTGCCCTCAATGATACACATTTGTGACATCCAGCCTTGATGACTGCAATGCCCTGTACCTGGAGCTAAAAATGGAGGTGTCCTGCTTCATCTGCAGTTAGTGTAGAATGCTGTGGTGGGCCTTCCTAGGTCCTGCCATATAACTCCGGTCCTATGCGATCTTCACTGGCTGGCGGTGAGGTGGCAATTGCCTCCAATGTTGGACTGCCGACCTATAAAGCCCTACAAGGCCTGTGGCCTAGCTACTTGCATGACCTACCGTCTCCTTACTAGCTCTTCCGTCCTCTCTGTTCCTCTGAGGAGGGCCTCCTAGCAGTTTCTAGGGTCCGGTTGAAATCATCAGGTGAATGTGCTTTCTCAGTAGCCAGCCAGGTCCTGTGGAACCTGCTGCCAAGATCCCAAAGAGAGACCCCCTCAGTGGAAGCCTTTAACAGGAGTTTAAAGTCCCACCTATTTAAGGAGGCTCTTTCCTTACATTAATTTTCTGACGTTTTATTTATGTAATTTAAATTTAGCCTCATCGAATTCAAATTTGTTATACTGTATTACTTGCTTGCTCTATATTATTCATATTGTAATTTTATATTGTGCAATTTATTATTTTTTTTTTTTTTAACTGTTCAGCACCCAGAGCCTCCGGGTATGGTCCGCTTTAGAAATAAAGTTTTTCTTGCTTACTATTAACACCAGATTGGTCATTCACATTCCCCATGTCACACTGAAGCCAAGTACTAACTGTCCAGATGTTCTGGGATACACCCTGAGCGGCTTTTGTCATGAAACGCTGGAGGAAGGGATGACAGGATCAACCAGACACACTTAACACACTACACCATGCCTTAAGGTAAAATTTTTATTTTAGATAGAGAGCCTAACCGGGGGCTGCTCCATATTATGGTGTGGAGCATTTTCAAGGGGACATTTCCTTTTAAGGAATTTGAGTATTATTCCATCACTACCAGTGGATTTTTCTGTTTTTACATGCTTCAACGAATTACGGACTTCCTTGATTTTGACTCTTTTGAAATAAAACTGAGGATGACATCACTGTGTGTGTGACTTGATTAAATCAACTGGTTGTTTTTCTTCAACAGTGGGTCATCTAGATTTTTCTAAATTGCAGAATTAGTCATCAAACAAGTCTGCTACTGTCTTTAGATCTCTATGCTTAACCCCACTGACTTCAAGGGTCAGTGGGGCTGTGGCACTTCTGGGACTGACTACTGTATTTATACAATTCCAGAGCCGTTTAGGGTTACTTTGGTTAGCTGTTGGCAGGGCCCCAATATACATATTTTTAGTTATGTTAAAGGAGAACTAAAGTCAAAATTTGCAAAAAAAAAAAAAAAATATGTTGTGTGTAGTGTTTTGATTTGTAGGTAAACTCCTAGAAAGGCCTTCCCTTTATTTACTAAAAGGCATTTTTTCTAAATTTGCTTGCTGGTTTTATGGCCCCTGGGGATCTCCATATTAGCATTTCTAATGGCCTTTCTTGTTCCTACAATGCCTTCTGTCCCATGTGATTGTGATGTAGCCAGGACCACTGATTCATAGAGTAATAAATGCAGCAGCATCTACTGTTATGGGCTGAGATTCTGGTTTCAACTTAATAACTATCTAATCCAAACTTCTGTTTTTTATGTATGTGTCTAGGTCTAGTCAGCAGAAGTGAATGTTTTGTTTTTAAAGTCTTTCATTTTATCAAACTACTCACAACCATTAGCAATGGACACAAATCACAGAAAGTCACAAATGCCATAGATGCTACAATTAGTGAAGACTCTAGCTGTTTCCTTACAGAATAGCCCACTCAGTTATCCCTTGGGTATTTTTTTTTTCTTTTTTTGTCTTTGGTAACTGGGTAAGGCCCACTAGGCACAAGTGCCTGTTTTCAGTGGTGACCTGGGAGCACTGAGCGGTTAAGGGACTTGCTCAGAGTCGCACAGCATGCAAGTGGAGGTTGTGAGAATCAAACTCAGGTCTGGTCTGCTGGATGTACCAAGCTCGTTCACACCTCGTTCCTCTAACCTCTAGGTTATACTGCCAGCCCATCTGCCATGTGCTTAGAACTCCCTGGACAAGGAGGGTTCATTAGCATAATAGCCCTACTATAAACTTGATAAAAAAAAAAATAGCTCTTTTTGAAGTAATGGTCCAGGACACATCACAATCACATGGGACAGAAGGCATTGTAGGAACAAGAAAGGCCATTAGAAATGCTAAGATTGAGATCCCCGGGGGCCATAAAACCAGCAAGCAAATTTAGAAAAAAAACTTCCTTCAGCAAGTAAAGGGAAGGACTTACTAAGAGTGCACCTACAACTGAAAACACTTTGTACAACATTTTTTTGTAAATGTTGGCTTTAGTTCTCCTTTAAGTTCACATTTACACTTGTTCTTTAAGCATCTGTATGCCACCCAGTCATATTGCAATTCCCTAAAAACATCACAGGCTGTATCGCTTTCCTGCATTAGACAAAAGAGGACTGGGAGGGTGGGGGGTACACTAGACCACTAGTGTTATGCGAGATGAGGATGAGTGATGGGGGTACCCTAGCCATAGCCACCAGGGATCTTCAGTAAGCGTCTGGCGATGGGGAGGGTTGGAGGGACACTAGACCACCAGGGTGTAGTACGAGACAGGGACAATTGAGGGAAGGGTACCACTAGCCACCAGGGATCTTCAGTACACATGTCCGGCTGGCGATCAGGAGGGTGAGGGGACACTAAACCAGAATGGTGTTGTACGAGATGGAAACAGGTGATGAGGGAGGTACCACCAGCCACCGTGGTGTAACATACTGTTGCAACAGCAATAAGGGGCTGCTGCACCCATGCAAATGGGTCCACAATGGGCATGCAAATGGCCCCTTAGTGCCTTGCATGCCCAATGATCTCATTTGCATGTTGTGGCTGAATACAGCCCACAAGGATCTTGGTGGTATCCTGTTTCAGGCAGCGCTATTCCCTGTGGCTATATACAGCCCAGGTCCGTGTTGGGGCAGCGCTGCTGTACTTAGCACTGCACCGGCATGGCCCAATATTCAGTCAGATAGTGCATTATCTGACTGAATATGGCAGCTGCTGAGTCGGACGCTTTGTGCCACACTTGTACATACCTCTGAATATCAGTTCCATAAGGTATTAACCAACAATAAGTTATGTCCAGAATGTGTGCATTATGCACCAAGACCAAGGCCATCAAATTGACCATTTTAGAAACCAGGCTGAGGACACAGATGCATCCCCCACCCCACCCCAAGTCCTTTTGGGTCTGTCCAGGTTTTTTTTTACTAACGGTGAGTCTATTAAAATAATCAGACCAGGACTGCTCTCAGTATCATCTGAGTTTACAAAGAAAAAGTGAATAAATTTGCAGATGTGAGTAACATGACAGAAGGCAAAAGATGGCTGCGATTTGGGACCAAGCAGACACAAGTGCTTTCTGGTATCAGACCAGATAAAGGACAGTTGATTTGATATGGACCAATTTATTATGATTGACCAGGACCGCAGGTGCGGTGTCTTTGACCAGTGTCTGACGCGAGTAAAATAAACAAATGATCAAGTAATAAAAATAAAGAACAACAGACTAGGCCAGAATACAGACATCTGAAAGCCATGATTAAATAAAAACCTATGATGTGTAATTCCAATTTGGAATCCAATCTCCGAAATCCTAAAAAAATCCTACTAGAATGGATTTCTGCAAATCCGAGTACCCCCAATACCAGAAGATAAACCTTAAGTATCCAAAACTCATGCACTTTTATTTGGAAATTGGCTTCATGACCCACCTGGTTTTCTCCAAGGCTTTTCTTCAAGAGAGTCCAGGTCCACTTCTAACACCGGCACCCCGTTTATGTTCCCAGGTGCATCCAAGTCAATCCCTTTAGCGTGCAGCTTGGCTTTGAAGAAAGGAAAAGTGATAATTATGTTTATGTTGCTGCCAAGTCTGAATATTTTTAAAATACAATGTTCTGGCTTGGTCCAGTGGTGCTGTTGGTAGCATGTCATACTATGATGTAAGGAAGCCCAAGTCTGACCTGTGAGTCCGCTTGCTCTGGGCTGCTGAAGTCTTGAGCATGCTGCCAAAGCAGCATGGCACTGACAGTACTAGTGTCATGCATGACCACGTGCCACCAAAACAAGGAAGAGTCTGCTGATGGCCACTGTCAAACCATCCCCATTTTTGTGTTTATAATTTTTGACCAGGAAAGGCACACTGAGCTGGGAGCAGACTTCCAGGTGCGATCTGGTGGTGGTGGGTTACATGGACCTATTTTACTGATGGGGGAATATTGGCCAAGAGACCAGAGAAAATCCTTTACTCTTACGATCAGTGCCATGGGACCTTTAACTTCCACCCAGACAGCCACCAGAAATGGGCAGAAGTGATCTTGGTTTACCATCTCACAGACACCTCAAAAGTGTAACAGCCACCTACTAATGCACTACAGCGTCACAATTGGGTATCAGCCCAAGTTTCAAGTGTGGGACCAGAACCAACAACCTTCTAATCTTCCAAGCCCAAGAGGTGAGAGTGCAATGTACTAAGCCAATGAAACTCCCCCATGTTGTCAGACCTTTGACACTCTGCACCCCCCTCCCAGTCATTATCAAGTCAAACACAATGCTCCTCTCATGCGGACATAAAGCGAAAGCCTTCTGGGGCACCTGAGCTACCAAGAGTGTGTTCAGAAAGGGCTATAGGGTCTGGATGGATGCAGGACACTGGTGAGCCTTAAAGAGACCCTGACTCAATTGGGACAACTATGAGAAAATGTAATACTGTACAGTATTTCATTTTTCTTTGGTAATTCTCACCCTTATTTATTCATCACTAATGAATGTGCATGAAAACCGGATCATTTCCCTATCTGCTCTAGCCACCTGTCTACACCGGATATTACAATTCTGTTTATAACATGACAATCTGTTGCTGCGCAGCTCATATGGAGGTCATGAACAAGTGGCTTTTTCTGTTGTGTTTTTTTTTTTTTAACTTTCTATTTATGTTCCCCATACCCGCAGCACTCCACTCCCTTCAGGAGACACTTGCGGCCTTCTAGTCCCCACCCTCTTACCTGGAGCAGTCTATCCCCCGTGTAGCCATGGCTTACCCCCCAGGCAGGTACGAGGTGTGGGCCCTTACACCCAGAAGTCTTCTGGTTTTGTCAGGATGCCGTCACCGGGACAGGTAGAAGCACTGGGGATCGGGGCCTGGTGCTCCATCTACCCGGGACTGCTGCAAGTGATTTTCCAGTGTTCCGGGTGTGATGTGCACCCTGACGTCAAGGCGCTGACTGCAGACATCCATCCCCTTGTTAGTGGCTTGGGCTTGCTGTACCTCGGGTCTCCACCTGGGGGTCAGACAAGCACCAAGCCCTGGTTTCCCCCCTCCCCTCCCCTTGGCGAGGATGAGCTGTCCCTGGGACGCTCAAGCCTCTCCTCCTCCCCAGCCAGCCCTCCAGTTCCGGGATCATACCCAAACTCGGGTCGCTGGCATTGCAGCAATCCAACCGCTGCGGACCGGCTTGGGATGTCAAGTGTACAAAAGCATCAAGGCTGCATAACGTCTAGGTGAAAGTAATCCTGTTTTCATGTAACTGCCTTCAGTAATAAAGAAAGAGGGGAACAGAATTACAGAAAACGTATGAAACAAACTGAATTATGACTAAACCTTACTTTTTTTTTTTTTTTTTTTTTTAGGTTTTTCAATGGTGTCAGGAGCTCTTTACGGGGTAAGGTGACAAAGGTAAGTGTGGATCTTAAAAAAAGCAAGATTCCTCAGGGCACATGCTTACAGTTTTTTTAGTTATTTATTTATTTAAGCCTCTATCCTGAACCAGTACCAGTCTCTCTCAAGACCTCCCATGGTACTCATCTGGTCCCTCCTGCACCTCCTTATCGATGGCTGTCGGCATCATGGAGCCATGGCTCCCTCCCTCCCCAGGCAGGCTCAGAGTGGAGGGCGACATACCACAGAGTAGTGCTTTTATCAGGAGGCACCCATGGTGGAGGTGTGGGGACCTGCATTTACTGGGGTCCATTGCCACGAGTACTTGGGCCCATTTTTCTGTGTTTTACCCAGCCCAGGGTACAGCACGAACTGGTGTCATGGGTATGCACACGCAATGAGTGCCTTTGCACCAATGCCAGTGACATCTCCACTCACCCAAAGGTCCTTCAGATGTACTACCACTTATGGTTACCCAGGTGGCAGTATTACAGCGGAAGACAGTACCCTCCCCTCCACGGACGCCTCCTTTCAGCCAGCCCCGACTCACTACCCAACTTGAGTTACTAAGTCCACCCCATTGAGTGCAGAGTGCTTATAACCCCTCTCCTGCAGCTCCTGCTTTTCTCCCTTACTACCAGCATCCCCCACAGAACAGTCTAAGTTTATACACACTCTCCCTGACTCGTGTTCAATGGTGCTGGTGGGTCCACTGTCGTATTGCTTGCTCTCAAAACAATTCCTTGCTACACCCTAACCTGATGTTTTTCTTCCCATTCTTCAACCCATTCATTTCTCCATCAAGTGCTTACAACCTCAAAGCAATATACAAGAGATTAAGCACAGTAACACATATGCACGCCCATCAGTAAGAGAAGTGAGGGATTTGAAGAGCTACCTCTCACAGAAATCCTAGCCACTCCCTATCTGGGTGTTAATGCATTCTCCCATTCTTTTGCCCCTTTTTTTTTGTTCAGTAGAGCTACCTTGACAGGTTGTTTTATTTTTACCTCTGTTGATTTCTACCACAGGGTAACCCCCTTGGCCTAATATTTATCCAGCCCTGTTGGTGCGTCATCACTGCTGCTCAAATATAGTTTTGCTGTGCGCTCTGTTCGACTAATATTTCATGTACCCATTTTCCTTTACCCTACCAGTAGTACTAGGGTGTTGTCTAGAGCCCTACAGGACAGTATAATGCATGCTCCTATGCTTTTGTTTTGCCATGCTGGTGCACACCCCAACACCTCACCACAGGTACCCCCATGTAATGTCAGTCCTTACCCCTCTTATATGTCCTGGGGCAGGGGAACTGATTTTACCCTTCCCCCCAAACCTCTGGGGATGACAGACTCTAACTCCCGACCCTCATCACCCAAGATGTTAGTGTTCTGGGATGTCTGCTTCAACCTGATCAGTGCGAACTCTACTCATGACAGGACTAAACTCCCTCCCCTCCCCGAAGTATTCTGGCAAAGAGACCCTGGTGCCTCCCTAGGCACAGGCATGTGGTACTTCTCCTGCTGCTTAGCTCATGTTCTGTCCAGTCCCACCCAGGACTCTTGCACCCTGTCAGCAATCAAATCTCTAAAAATCAGCCCGGAGTCTAGTACAACTGAACATTCAAAGCATCACAGCCAAATCTTAGCAATCTGAAGCATGGGTTTCCTATGTCAGGACTATTATCCCCGATACACTACAGCAAGAGACCCTGCCGCCTCCCCAGACACAGGTATTTGGTACTTCTCCTGCTGCTTATATCTGGTTCTGTCCACCCCCACCCAGTACCCATGCTCCCCGTCAGCAATCAATCTCTAAAATCAGCCCCGAGTCTACTGCAACTGAACATTCAGAGCCTTGAAGCCAAATCTGATCAATTTGAATAGTGGGTTTCAGCCTCAAAGTTTGACATTATCGCCTTTTTTGAGATGTGGCTATCCAACAAAATCATCATGATGAAATAAAATTAAATGGCTACTCTATCTTTAGAAGAGGCATGATTAATAAAAAGGGAGGTGGCTGCCTTTTTTTACATCTCCTAACACCTCAAGGCCACAGAGATCACCACCCAATTCCGCCCAGGCTCATGTGGGCTCCTCTCGCTTGATATTTTGTTTGGTTAGGACAAATCCCTCACACTTACAACCATATACATCCCCCCTAATGACATAGAAGAGGGCCTGGCCACCATCTCTGACTTTAGTCATTCTCTGCCTAAAAGCAGGGAATTGCTACTTCTCGGTGACTTCAATATGAACTGGCGAACAAGTCAATCTGACAAAGCCAAAGACCTGTGGTTTACGTTAGCTCATCACTGACCCCACCAAGGTAAACTACAAGTCCAGGTCCAGTTCCACCCTAGAATGGATCACAGTCTCTAACCCTGCAGCTCTGGAGTACTCCTCAATTTGATAAGTGACAAGTGACTACCGCCTGGTCGTCTGTGACTCGTCTGCCAGGCTCCTCCAGGCCCCCCCTATTCATACCAATTCCAGGTGGCTCAATTATTCAAATCCAGAAACCTTTATCACTGCTCCATTCTCCACTGACTGGTCCTTCCTTGATAATACTGTGGACACTGACTTGACCACAAGGGCTACTTCTGAGACCTTCACCAGGATTTGTGATAGCCTTTGTCCTATGAAGTGATTCGGAATCCAAGGAAACAAGTAGGAGTGGGTCTCCAGGGATCTCCGTAGGCTCTTTAAAACTATGGACAGAATATGGGCCCAATATAAAGAATGAATGACCCAGCCCACCTGCAGGAATACAAAACTTGGTGCAAAAGCTGTAAAACAGCAATTCGCAAAGCTAAACGTAGCTGCATTAAATTCAGTCTAACCTCTAATCTTAGTTAATCCCAAAACATAATAGAATAGACTAAACAACATCATAGGTAGATTAAACGGTATCCAATCCTGGGCCACAGAGGGCAAGGATGGAGTCACCTGCAACACCAAGGCTACTCCCTCACTGTTTAACAATTTCTTTAGA
The DNA here is from genome assembly GCA_016271365.2 of Neoceratodus forsteri. Classification (NCBI taxonomy): domain Eukaryota; kingdom Metazoa; phylum Chordata; order Ceratodontiformes; family Ceratodontidae; genus Neoceratodus; species Neoceratodus forsteri. The sequence continues at coordinate 444,988,367 of JADMNL010000023.1, forward strand.
GACCTAGATAAATATCAAAATCCCCCCCCCGCACACACACACACACACACACACACACACACACACACACACACACACACACACACGTCTTCCTTGTTTCATCGCTACCATCCAAATTCTACTTCAAACACCTTTCCATGGGACAGGTAGCCAAATACCTGAGACGTTCCAATCCTAAACCTGTTTCTGGCCCAGATGGTACTGACTACTTCCTTATTAAACTGGCTAGCGAGGTGTCGGCATATCACACCTCATGCACTTTAACTTCTCCCTCTGCACTGACACCTACTCTACATCGAGGAAGCCAGCCACCGTTATCCCCCATCCACAAATCTGGGCCTAAACACCTCGCCTCCAACTACCATCCCATCTCTATCCTGTCCCACCTCTCGAAAGGTTTCAAAAGGAGTCTTTAACCAGACATTTGCCTACATCCAGCAATATAACTTGCTGACCAGTGCTCAACACGGATTCTGACCTGTGCACAACACTGAGGCTGCCATGGAAAGACTCACCAACTATGGGCAACAAGCCTTAAACTCGGGGAATCTTACAGACACAATATTTGTTGACCTCACTAAGGCCTTTGATCTTGCGGATCATGAATTTATGCTTAGTACCCTTATCTCCCCTCACGATGCCACCACATGGTTCAATAACTGCCTGTCTGTCCGGGTGCAGTGTCACAAACGCACTCAGCAGGTCAGGCCTTCTGCACCCACAGTGCCAACCTCCGAGCGGAGTAATGTGAGCAGGTAACAGACAGGGTAACCCTCCTGTCTGCTTGTGGGTCCGAAACACCTTTAGTCTCAAGTTCTGGGTGGATTCAAAAAGTGAACCTTATGCTAGCATACCCAATGTACAGGCTCAGATACGTGCCCCTCTTTGGGGATTGCGGTACTATCTTGCGCCAGGGGCACCAAGCCAGGCTTCCAAAATGAACCCTTAAAACTCTATAAAAGACCTTGGGTACGTTCTTACCTTTTCCCAGTTTAGTAACACCATCAAGCTTTTGAACAGTTTTTGTCTTAACCCTCTATACGTCATATGCAAAAAGAACTGGCAAACACCCCAGGCAGTCTCTTTCAAATAAAGATTTTGCTAAACGATGATAAAAATATGAAAAATGTAAACACAGAACAATACAACAAAGAGCATACAATCACTTAAAAGAAAAAACAAAGAAAACTACAAACTCCTACCAACGTACAGTTTAGATCTTTTCTATCTAATGTATTATCTCTTTAAGTGCTTATCAGAGCAGTGTCTCTACAGTCCCAAGATGGAATATAGCTAACTAAACAGTTCAGACACAGTACAGTTTAAACTGTGTCTCTCCACACCCCTTCTGAGTCATCTAGCTTCTCCTTTTAGAATATAACAAAAAATACAAACAGGATGTTCTATCTGGAGGTATATTAAATAAGGTGACATCAGTAAAAACTCATTTCCCAAATTATGATGGTTTTGATCCACCAGTTCCCTTGAAGTTTTACAACCCTGCAATCCCTCACCTAAGTGCAAGACAGCCTGACAGGAATCAGCTAAATGATGTCCTGTCCTGTAATAAAACTGTATATTTAGCTTCCCAACTTCAAAACAGCAACAGGTCATAGAAAGGCCATAAAATACAATTTCTCAAGGAAGTTAATTACATTACAGAGATCTCCAGTCAGTGTAATAGATGTAGCTTCACTGAACCGGGGTGGGGAGCACCCATGGAGCACAGGCCGTCTTACGTGAGATAATCACATACTATATTTTTATATTACAAACAGCATACAATAATCATAACCAGCTGGTGAAGTGTCACAGTCCTCCCCACCTAGAATGAATTTGGGGGCTCTATCCCCTGCATGGGATGAGCTTCCCATGTCAGTTCACTCCTCATACAGACGTGATAAGCCATCTGCGTTCTGACTGGTCGCTCCAGCCCTATGTAAGATCATCATGTCATACCCTTGCAAGGCAAGACTCCATCTTAATAGTCTACCATTAGTTTTTCCTATTTGTGTCAGCCAAACCGGGGGGTGGGGGGGTCGTGGTCACACTGTACCTCAAAATGCTGCCCATAAGTAGGACTCTAACTTCTTTAGGGCCCACACTATGCCAATACACTCTTTTTCCACAGTAGAGTAAACCTGCTCCCTGGGAAGTAACTTTTTACTCAGGTACACTACAGGGTGATCTCTCCCTTGGTTGGATGTCCGACTCCGTACTGCCCCAATACCCACGTCTGAGGCATCAGTCTAGACTATAAAGGGTCTGCGATAGTCAGGACTTGTCGATACTAGAGCACTGCACACTGCCTTCTTCAGACTGGTAAAGGCTTTTCACAGGCTGGTTCCCAGGTAATTTTCTTAGGCATCTTTTCTTTACTAGGTCAGACAGGAGAGCAGCCAGGGCACTGTAATTGGGTTCAAATTTCCTATAGTACTCTGCTGTCCCTAGAAAACTCCTGACCTCTTTCTGCATTTCTGGTTTGGGCCATGCCTTGATCACCTCTATTTTTACTTGGTTAGGACAGAGCTGTCCCCGGCCTACAACATGCCCAAGGTATGCCACGTCAGCCATGGCCACCTGGCACTTCTCAGCTTTGACAGTGAACCAGGCCCTCTGTATCCTGCCGAGCACTTCTCTAAGGTGGGACAGGTGTTCCTCCCAGCTGGCACTAAAGATAGCAATGTCATCCAGGTATGCCAAAGCGTACTCCTTAGCACCATTTAACACCTGGTTCACCAATCTTTGGAAAGTGGCCGGGGCGTTCTTCATTTTGAAAGGCATTACTTTAAATTCAAATAAGCCTATCAAAGTGATGAAGGCCGACCTCTCCCTTGCTCTGTCAGTTAACTCCACCTGCCAATACCCCTTTGTCAGGTCAACAGTCAAAGTATGTCGCCCCTCCCAGCTTCTCCAGGAGTTTGTCCATCCAGGGCATCGGGTGGGAGTCTGACTTCGTGACTGCATTCAGTCCATGATAGTCCACACAGAAACGAGTAAAACCATCTGGCTTGGGCACAAGGACTACGGGTGAGACCCAGGGGCTGTGGGATTTTGGATTACCCTAAATGCAACATTTCCTCCCTCCTACTGTCCTTTTGGACAGCCTCTGACACCTGATATGCTGTCAGGCATATGGTGTCTGTGTCCCAGTCTCCACATCGTGCGTCACTACAGGGGTTAACTCCAGGTTTGGTGCTAAATGGGGGGCAAAGTCTGCTAAAACCTCCCTTACACTTCCTGGATGTTGTCCAGGGCCAGCTGGTGTGACAGTTTAACTGCCTCCACAGAGGACTCCCACATGCTTTCGTCCAGCAAGTCCAGAAGGGGGTCTCCTTTGTCCGTCCCCTCCCCAGGACTACATACTGCAAACACCATGTCAGTCCTATTAGCTCCTATTAGCACATGGCTTCATCTTGTTGACATGGTACATTCTTTCTGTATGTCTTCTGTCAGTTAACTCTATGATATAGTTTACGTCATTTACCTTCCTAACTACTTTGTATGGTCCTGCCCACTCAGCCTGCAGCTTGTCTTTCAGGACCGGAATAAGGACCATGACTTTCTGACCCACCGTGTACAAGCGAGCTCTGGCTCTGCATTCGTACCACACTTTTTGTTTCTGCTGGGCAGCTGCCAGGTTGCTCTGGGCTGTCCCCATAAGCTCCTTCAGCCTTTCCCTAAACCCAAGGACATAATCTATTATAGGAGTGCCCTGGGTGGCGTGCTGGCCTTCCAGTCCTCCCAGATCAAGTCTAGAGGCTCACGTACCTGGCGTCCATGTAAGAGCTCGAAGGGAGAAAATCCTGAAGCTCTTAGGATACCTCCTGTATGCAAACAACAAGTGGGAAAGTATTTCTCCACTCCCTCCCATGCTGTTCAGCAAACGTCTGGAGCACTGACTTCAGGGTACCATTAAATCTTTCCACAAGCACATTGGCTTGCAAGTGATAAGGTGTTGTGCACCTCTGCCACCCCACACTTCTCCCACAAACACTTAATCAGGTCCGACATGGAAGGACCCCTTGATCGTTGATAACCTCTTGCGGAAACCCAACACGGAGAAAATCCCAAGTAGGCATCTGCCACTTTGTTTGTCCTCAGTGAGGATAGGGTGACTGCCTCTGGATACCAGGTGGCATAATCCACCTCAGTCAGGATGAACCTCTTCCCGGAGGAGCAGGGGGTATTAAATGCCCCACAATATCCATTCCCACCCTCTGGAATGGCTCCTTCACTATGGACAATGGAATTAGGGTGGCTTGGGTTTTCTTAACTGCCTTCCCTATTTCTTGACACTGGTGACAAGACCTGCAATACTCCTTCACCTGCTGGGTGAAGTTGGGCCAACAGAAATTCTGGGCCAACTGCTGCATAGTGTGCCCGATTTCCAGATGACCAGACAAGGGAATATCAAGAGCAATCTTGAGCAACTGCTCACAGTACCCCGGAGAAAGACAAGCTGCCTGCTTATCACCCCTCCCTCTGTCTTCACAGCTTGAGTATACATCAGTCCATTTTCCCAATAAACTTTATGTTTACTGTCACCTCCTGTGCTCCGTCAGAGTCTGCCCAAGCCCTCAGCTTCTCTAGACCAGGGTCACTTTTCTGAGCAGCTGTAAACTCCTTAAATATTCCCAAGGCATCTGACAGGTCCACTTCCAGTATCTAAACTAGAGTCCCTAGTACTAGCGTCAGGGCACTCATGATGATGGTCATCCCTAACCATTTGACAATGGGTCATCCCTCTTTTCTCGAAGTAACCCTCCGTAGCTGTGTGGTTAACTGCTACTGGAGAAATTTCTACCCCATTTTCATTAGTCTCCATATCAGGAGACACAGGCTGGGGAACCATCCTCCCCCCAGTGGTTTCCACAATGGCTTCTGTGGGATCCAGGGAACTAACATTTTCCCTTGCCGCATGGCTACGGGTAACTGTACACATCATCCTGTTTGAGATTGTTGACAAGGATGACGTCAACTGCTGAAGTTTTGGCTACAGCCACCTGTTGCACAGTTCCCCCAGTTTCACCCTAGTCTAGGAGAACACTAGCGAGTGGCAATGTTGCCTCCTCATCAGTGAACCCTTATGCGGCTACAAATGTATTGAGTATAAGATTGACCAGGCTCTACCAGATCCCCTTTTACCAATGTCAGGAAGCCCTGTGTCCCTTAACTCTTGTGTCTGTATACCATTCACTGTGACTGGGTGCATGTGCTCCCTCATGTTTACCGGTGTGCTTCCAGGGACACATAAACAAACCACTTCTTTCCTTGCCCCATGTTGTGTATTGCTCATCCTTTTGGGACAATGTCTGGCAATATGCCCAGTTTCTTTACAAACCCAACATTTGTTTCTTTTCTCAGAGAACTCTTTTCTTTGAAACCTGGGGCTAACTGATTTCGGTGGAGGCAGTGAGGGGTTTTAGCTGCCCTGAAGGGGTACTTTTCCCTTTCTGCGCTGCCAAGCCCCCATTCGCTCTCAGAGCAGGTCAGCTCTTGGCATAGCAGTCCGAGAGTTCAGCAGCCTCTTGCACGGTTTTGGGATCTTGGTCCTCCAGCCAGGTTTTCAGCTCTGCTGGGCATGCCCAGAAAAACTGTTCTAACAATATAGCATTTTCAATTTTTTTTCTACAGAGTTTACTTCAATTCCTTCCCACCAACGTTTTAAACACTGACGTTTCATGGCTAGCTCCTCGTAGCTCATGTCAGGGCTTCTCCTGAGCTTACAGAATTTAGCTCTGTATACTTCCGCAGTTAAATCAAACTTTTTTAAAAGTGCAGCTTTAAGTTTGCTGTAATCATTACTGTCCTCATTGTCCATTTGACCCAATGCATCCCGAGCTTTCCTGGTAAGTAGCAGGGATAGCTGGAAGCTCCAGGACCCTCTAGGAATTTTTGCCTGAATACAAACTTTTTCAAAGTAATTTAAAAAGGCATCCATATCCTCCCCCTCTTTAAATTCAGCTATCAATTTGTAACCCAGTCCTGTAGCTCCAATTAAACCCAAGCCACTTACCTGCTCTGGTGCTGGTGGTTGGAGTCTTAACTTCTCCAGTTCACGTCTCCTCTGGTGCTCACGCTCCTCATGGTCAGCCTCCCACTGTTCCCAGTCAGTCTCTCACTGTTCTCGCTCCCTCTTCTCTGCGGCTCGCTGGCGCTCACTCTCTTCACGGTCAGCTTCTCACTCCCTCTTCCCCTCTGCGGCTCATTTCTCTTGCTCAGCGTCTCTCTGAAACTCCAGCTCCATTCTGCGCAACTCAATCTGCAGCCTGATTGCTTCTGGCTCCATAATGCTGGTGAACTTCCCCTGCTGCTGTGGACCTTCGCTTGCACTGGCCCTGCTGCCCTCTTCACCGGATCTGGCTGCTAGCCCCTCCACGCCCAAGGTCTGGTCCTTTACAGTCACAGTCTGTGACTCAATGCTCTGGGCATCTGCTGCCACCAGGAATCCACGAGGTTCTGCTTGGTGGCTCTTGCCTCGCTGCAGGACTCCTCTGTCCTGGCAACTGCCTGAAGTAATCTACAGTGTACCCGCTGTAGTTGGAAGCCATCTTCTTCCTAACTATGGCTACTCTAACTTTCACTTTGAAAAAAACAAAACAGGTAGGAGGATCTTGACTGTAAGCAAAATGATACAGCTCTGTTTCCTTTTTAAAAATAGATCACTGCCTTATATTGCAAGTGAGCCGTACAGTATTAAGCCAACACTGAACAGTTGAAGCTTGTGTTACCAATTTTTTCGCATCGCTGCCAACCAAATCTGTCACAAACGCATTCAGCAGGTCAGGCCCTCTGCTCCCGCAGTGCCAACCTCTGAGCGCAGTAATGTGAACAGATAAACAGGGTAACCCTCCTGTCTGCTTGTGGGTCTGACCCTCTTCGAGGATTGCAGTACAATCTTGCGCCAGGGGAACTAAGCCAGGCTTCCAAAATGAACCCTTAAAACTCCATAAAAGACCTTAGGTATATTCTTAACTTTTCCCAGTTTAGCAACACCATCAAGCTTTTGAACAGTTTTTGTCAGTCTTAACCCTCTATACGTCACATGCAAAAAGAACTGGCAGACACCCCAGGCAGTCTTTTTCAAATAAAGATTTTACTAAAAGATGATAAACATATAAACATAGAACAGGGTTTCTCAAATGGTGAGGCCAGCCTCCCAGGGGAGGCCCCAACCTGTTCAAGGGGAGGCTCAAGTAAGCCTTAAAATGTACTATATTTAAATGTAAGGTTTTGGATGCTTTGTGTGATAGGATGCAACAAACTAAAGTGAATAATGGCATGTGAATTTATGTACAAAATGGGTGACCAGGAAAGTCGCACTCAACAAACATTTGTTTCCTGGTATGACATGGGGGAAAGCTGAACGGAGGAAGTACAGTTCTTGGAAACTGTGCAAAACAAAATGCTAAATAATACAAATGAATAGGTACAAGATAACAACTGACCCATTATACTGGCTGCAGAAAACCACAAATGCAAAGGCTAGGTTAAGAAGTACTAGGAGCAAGAGCAGGACGAAGCAAAATGGTCCCTGAGAAGCTGTTTAAAAGCAAGGTTAAACTGACAAAGAAAGTAATCTGACTCATGGAGGTATTACAACAAAGGGTACAGTAAATAGGTTCCAAAACCCAGAAGTGTGGAGTGAGTAGGCTGGCATGTGGAGGGGTTATACAGATGGAGAATAAGAAGGTTAATAAGGAGAATAAACTCAACTACTCAAAGGAGTGTCACTGTATTCCTTATGTACTGTGCAAAGTATGATAATTGTTCTAACTATGGGAGGCCCAAAATTATTTCTATATTTGGGCGCCTCAAGATCTTTTCCAGGGCTTGGGGGAGGCTCACTATGACAGTGTGTGAGAACGACTGACATAGAACAATACATCAAAGAGCATACAATCACTTAAAAGAAAAAAAACAAAGAAAACTACAAACTCCTACCAACGTACAGTTTAGATCTTTTTTAACTAATGTATTATCTCTTTAAAGGGAAACTCCGATCGAGTCCCTCAGTGCAGCAGCGGCTGCAGAAACGTCTGATTAGGGCTTTCAACATAAAATAAATTTTTTTAAGTACCTGGTGCCCTGGAATTTTAATAGAAAAGATCTGCTCGCTCCACCATGGTGACAGCAGACCATGGTGGACATCTTTGCCTCCTGGGTGACTCCGCTTGTGAAGGTTATGCTAATGAGAGCTACCAACATCTGTCATTTGTTGGTAGCCCTCATTAGCATAACCTTTGCGGCGGAAGTCACCTGAGGTGCGCGAGATGTCCGCCTGCGGGTCTGTTACCATGATGGTGCGAGCGGATCTTTTCTATTAAAATTCCAGGGCACCAGGTACTAAAAAAAAAAATTTATTTTATGTTGAAAGCCCTAATCGGGCGTTTCTGCAGCCAGCGCTGCACTGAGGGACTCAATCGGAGCTTCCCTTTAAGTGCTAATCAGAGCTGTGTCTCTACAGTCCCAAGATGGAATATATCTAACTAAACAGTCCAGACACAGTATAGTTTAAACTGTGTTTCTCTACACCCCTTCTGTGAGTCATCTAGCTCTTCCTTTTAGCATACAAAACAAATACAAACAGGATGTTCTATCAGGAAGTGTATTAAAAAAAGGCGACATCAGCAAAAACTCATTTCCCAAATTATGAGTCTTCTGATCCACCAGTTCCCTTGAAGTTTTGCAACCCTGCAATCCCTTACCTAAGTACAAGATAGCCTGAATGATGTCCTGTCCTGTAATAAACTGTATATTTAGCTTCCCAACTTCATAACAGCAACAGGTCATAAAAAGGCCATAAAATGCAATTTCTCAAGGAAGTTAATTACATTACAGAGATCTCCTATCAGTGTAATATATGTAGCTTCACTGAAACCTGGAGGGACGCCCATGGAGTACAGGCTGTCTTATGTGAGACAATCACATCCTATATTTTTATATTACAAATAGCATACAATAATCATAACTAGCTGGCCAAGCATCACACACAGGACTGTAATCGACAACATCCACTCAGACTTTCATCCCATCAACTGCAGGGTCCCTCAAGGTTCTATCCTTGGTCCCCTACTTATCTCATTTTTCCTAAACTCACTCCAAGACACCTGCCCATCCATTGCAACCTTACTGTATGTGGATGCTGTCCTCTTCAACTCAGTTAGGGACTTGGCAACCCTAACAAAATACCGTAACACGATTTCAACCGCCTTCAAACCTGGTTTTAAGACAACAAAAGGGTCCTCAACACCAAACAAACAAAAATAATCCACGATTTTCTCAGACACTTAAGAAAGCAACTCGCTTTCCCTCTCTCATCCACGATTTAGAAGGCACTGTGGCTGAGCTTGTCACAGAGTTTAACTACCTAGGTGATGTCCTGGACAGCACCCTTTCCTTTGACACCCACATCAACAACCCGATGAACAGTGCACCAGATGCTAGGAGTCCCTACAACCTCCTACCACCCCAAATCACCTCATTTTTTTGCATCCCCTCCAACGCCAGCCTCCATCAGCATCTTACTGACAAAATGTACTGTAATTGTGCCAGATTTGCCTTCTCTTACTTATGCAATGTTTTTCCTGCCTGTAATTCTGTTACCTTGCATATTCCTATGTTGCACCATCCATGCAATATATATTTGGCTTTCTACAACTGGTCGCTTGTGAAAAAATGAAAATTACGTACCTACTGTAATTCTTGATCTTTCAGTGCATCTTCACCATTCATCACTGTTGCGTAGTGAGCTGGAGGATCAGGACCCTGTGGGAGGTTTTGGTTTTTTTTGCAAGGGGGAGGAGTGAACGTTGGGACGGCACCGCCCTCAAGGCTGACGCATTGCATGGTGCTGTGGGTTGGCCAGTAACGGCGTCAACCCTCCTCAGCCAGAGTTCTGCCGCGAGAGAAAGACAAAGAAACAAAAAGGGGGGGCGCATGGACCAGAGTGATATTAAAAGGAAAGTATAAAACTAAAAGGAGGAATAGAAGCTGCAGAGAGGACAGAAGAGAAGGAGGTCTAAGGGACTGGGACAAGAAGGCCCAATCTCTAGCAGTAAGGGAGGGATGAAGGGGTGATGGGTAGAAGGAAGAGAGAAAGAAAGGAGGGAGGATAGAGCAGACACCACCCCGACGATACGGCCCAGGAACTGCTTAACAGAAGGATGGTATAGCCCAGACGGACCATATTTCAAGCCACAGGAGGATCCAAAGGCTGGAGCAGCAGATTGGTACCAATCCAGAGGAAAAGCAGTTGAGCTACCCAAAGAGCCAGGGCGGGTTGGTGTCTCCCCCTCCTGCCTAAGAATTTGAAGTGGAAAGACATTAGAAACATCCCTGGAAGAAAACTCCAAGGATTGTCTTTTAATTTGTTGTATGAGGGAAGTCACCTCCAGAGGAGGAACTGTATAGAAAATACATATTCTCTTTGAACGAGGAGAGGAGATAAAGGGAAACCACACATGGAGTGGCACAATGTGGTTGGAGGGGAAATAGCTGAGTGAGTCACCAGTGCCCCCCCCCACACTTCCTCAAGACCAAGGCTGGAGAAAGCAGAGTAACCCAAGACAATACCACCTGGACTGAGAAGGGGCTCTGGAGACTCCCAACAGAGGGCAGCCTCCCTGTCCGTCAACCCAAGGAAAAAGCCCCTGACCCCAAGGGGGGGGTAGGAGGTGCTAGAGATGGACCGAGGTCCTAATTTGAGAGACAAACAGGTAGCAGGATCGCCCAGACTGAGGCCTGAGAGGGGAAGGTGGGCAGGATTCAGTAATGAATAGTGAAGATGCACAGAAAGATCGAGAATTACAGTAGGTATGTAATTTTCATACCTTATCAGTGTCAATCTTCACCATTCATCACTGCTGGATGATTACCAAGCACCCCCCCCCCCGAAGGGGGCCCAGAACCTCTCTAAGGACTAAGTCTAGAGGAGGGAACCCTAACAGGCCTCCTTAGGCCTGAGGCTGGTCTTGGTGAGGCGTGATTCTCCTAGCAGGAGAGAGAAGGCACCCCTGAAGCTCTCGCCTCACATTGCGGGGAAAAAAGATGGGTTCCTCGGAAAGAGGAGGCAGTCATCCTACGCCAGGCCAAGGGTGATAACCGGGAAACATGAAGCCATGACATCCACCTGATGTAGATCGCTGTCCCCGCCAACCTGGAAGCCACCTCGTTGGCATCGTAAGATGCCCTTGCTTGGTGCCTCGCAAGCTCCAGGCCCTGCATGGAGAGGGCAATGGCTTGTCTGGTCACCTCAGAGTCGGGCAAAGAGGCTATGATTTGACCTAGCAGAGACCACAAGTGCCTATTGGGCAGCATGGTGGGCCTGATGAGCTGAAAGACATAAAATAAAGCGTGCCAGCGAGAGGCTCTGCTACCCCAAAATTCAAACTCAGCCAAGTCAGATTCTGGGGTGGGTCACTTCCTTGGGCTTCTATGCCGGAGGTGTGTCCAGAGTCACGCCCAAAGGGGTGAGCAGGGCTCTGGAGACCCAAAGAGGTGTGCAGTACCTCTGGTGGAGGTCCTTGAGGCTGGTGCTTGGGTTGAGGGACGTCGCCAGGGCCGGTACGATGCCTCCTGGAAGGGAGTAGGCCAGACGGGAGACAACAGGTTGGCTGCACTGAATTTGCCAAAGAAGGCATGCGCCAACCAGTCAGGATTACGATTAACTAGGGTGGAGATATGGAGCTCGTTGAGCAATCCTGACAGGAAGCGCTGATAGCTGGAAAGATCAGCTGCAGAGGAAAGGTGGACAGAGGACTCCTCTCCCTCAGAGGAGGAAGACGAGGGAGCCGACGAGCCTGGAAAGTCAGGTTCAGGTTACACTGGGGAGTGGTGGAATACCTCCTCGTCCATGGACTGGTAGTAGGCGGGGAACAGTGCAGCCGTGGCCCTAAACTGCTCCCGGGTAAGAGGTCCCGTAGGACTGGAGTGGCCTGGGAGAGGGGGAGGAGTTGGCAAAGGGGTCAGGCACCTCCGAGGAGGGGCATGGCCTCTGCCCAGGCTGAGGGACCTAACAGGAGACCTCAGAGGAGAAGGAGGAGACCCGGTGGTCCCAGCAGACGAAGGCCGCTCAACCGAGCTGGAATGGTCAGGCTGAGCCCAAAATACAGGTTACTCACCTGTAACAGGAGTTCTAGGAATGGTATATGTTGTTCATCCACACTGTCTGGCAGGTATCCTTGCCGCTTTAAATCTTGCCGGAAGGTCTTCAAGCTGGCTCCTCCCACCCACCCAGGTGGTAAAACTCCCAGCTCCGCCCCATGACGCCAGATCTGGCCGCTGGAAGCTCAGGTTGTGCGTCAAAGCCGGGAGGTCGGGTGGGTCATGTGGATGGAACAACATATACCATTCCTAGAACTCCTGTTAAGTAATGTTACCTATATTCTAGGGACATGGATATGTTGTCCATCCACACTGTCTGGCAGACTCCTAGCAGTTCTCCGGGAAGAGGGAGGCAGAAGACACCCCTACTTAGGGAATAGAGACTGGAGAACTGAGGCCCCAAAACCAGCATCCCAGCGTGAATCAAGGTTGATGTGGTAGTGGGTGATGAAGGTGTGTGCCGACTTCAGGTAGCAGCCCTGCAGATTTCCTGGATAGGGGCGTCCTGGAAGCAGCCACCAATGCAGCAGTATGGCGGGTAGAATGAGCTCTTATCCCTTTGGGAGGCTCCATGCCCACCAACTTATAGCAGAGATCTATGCAGGGTGACCCACCTGCTTATTGTCCGCTTGGCTGTAGGTCTGCCAGGTAGGTGACAGCGTGGGTGACAAACAGCTGGCGAACCTCTCCCAATTTCAACCTTAGCTCCTTATATTAAGTGAGCGCCCTTCTAGGGTCCAGAGTATGAAGCCTATATTCAGCCTCCGAGGTGTGATTGGGGTAGAACACCGGCAGAGTCAACACCTGGTTAAGGTGAAACTCCCAACACCACCTTCGGAAGGAATTTCGGGTGGGGGCGCAGGACAACCTTGTCCCTGTGGAAGACCAGGTAAGGAGACTCGATGGAAAGCGCCTGGAGCTCTCCCATCCTTCATGCTGACGTGATAGCCGCCAAGAAGGAGGTCTTCCACGACAGGTGAGAGAGATCACACCTGTGCATTGGTTCGAATGGCTTGCCCATGAGCTTTTCCAGTACCAGCAGTAGATCCCACGGAGGTGGAGGTTCTCGCATCGGAGAGGAAATGTGATCAAGGCCTTTGAAAAAACGCCAGACCACCTTCTCCTGCACCACCGACTGCTCCCCGGCCCACGCCCCGTAAGCAGAGATGGCTGCCAGGTACACCTTAAGGGTCGTCGACCTAAGCCCTTGCTGAGAAAGGGACCACAGGTAGTCCAATATGCTCGCCAGGGAACAGGAGGAAGGGACAAGGCCCTTACCCTGACACCAAATGGAAAATCTCTTCCATTTGAAGGCGTAGCATTTCCTGGTCGACTCCTTACGGGACGCCTCAACTACACTGAGGACCTCGTTGGAAAGACCCAAGGCCTGGAACTCTAGCCGCTCAGGAACCAGGCCGTCGGTGCAGGGATTGAAGGTCGGATGAACACCTTCCTGATTGACTGAGAGCAGGTCGGGTGAGCTGGAAGCTGCCTCGGGAGCCTGGAGCTGAGGCTGAGGAGATCTGGTACCAGAACTGGCGGGGCCAGTCTGGGGCTATCAGAATCACCTGCGCCTTGTCCCTCCTTGCTTTGAGAAGCACCTTGTGTATCAAGGGAATGGGGAAAGGCAGTAGAAGGCCGAGGTCCACTGCCTCGAGAAGGCAACCCCTAGCGAGCCCTGCTGAGGGGGCGGCAGAACAGACTCAGCCTGCGTTCTCCCTGGAGGCAAACAGGTCCATCTGAGGTGTGCCCCAATGGGAGAACAGATCTTGTACTACCTCGGCGGGAGAGACCACTCATGGGGCCAGCCCTATCCGGCTTAGGGCATCGGCCAGAGGTGTTGGAGGCTCCTGCCACGTGAATGCTAGAGATCCGCCTCCAGGCTGCGCACGAGTGACCAAATGCGGAGAGCTTCCTTGCATAGAAGCATGGGCGTGTCCCGCCCTGGCGGTTTAGATAGTACATGGTCGTGGTATTGTCCATCTGGACTCGGACCACTTGACCCCGAGAAACGGAGCAAAGGCGGTGAGAGCTAGGTGGACCGCCGGAGCTCCAGCAGGTTGATGTGACATCGACCTCCGGGACCAGAGGCCGTGCGCTCAGTGTTCCCCAGATGGGCACCCCAACCCATCAGAGAGGCATCGGTCGATAGAGACCATCGGCTCGGGCGGACAAACGGGATGCCTCCTGCAGATGAACTGGAGCGGTCCACCACTGGAGAGTGTTCCACATCCCTGGGTCACCGTCCACTAGCTGGTCCAATGGATCGCAGTGTTGAGACCACTGGCTGGCCAGCCCCATTGAAGAGGCATGTTCCAGCGGGCCCAGCGGACCACGCTGGTACAGGCCGCCATGAGACCCAGGAGGCGCAGGAAGTCCCGGCAGAGCGATTGCCCAACCAGAAATGATTGGGCAAAGGAGGAAAGAACCTCGGCCCTGTCCGGGAGCCGTGCTCTGGCTCGAAGAGAATCGGCTGCCCGATAGAAAGAATCACCTGCTTTGGCTCGAGTTCCGACATGGCCTCGATGGAAGGCCACCTGGAGAGCAAACCTGGAGGCCAGATCTCTGGACTGCTCCACCTCCTGCCTGGAGGGCTGCTATCAGCCAGTCGTCGAGGTAAGGTACCTGGACTCCTCGGCGCCAGAGAATGCTGTCACCACTGCCATGCATTTGGTGAAGACCCTGGGAGCTGGAGACAAGCCGAAGGGCATGGCTCGGAACTCGAAAAGGGATCCCTCCGCTCGAAAGCGAAGGAATCTCTGATGTGACGGACGGATAGGGACGTGAAAGAACGCATCCTGCAGGTCCAGAGAGCAGAACCACATGCCGCGTTCCAAGGATGGTACTATCTGAGCCAGAGTGACCATCCTGAAGGTCCGAGACCTTAGGAACTTGTTTAGGTCGTGCAGGTCGAGAATGGGGCACCAGCCCCCGTCCGGTTTGGAACCAGGAAGTACCTGGACACAAACCCGGGTCTGAGGAGGGTCCGCTACCTCTCTGATCACCTCCTTCTCGAGGAGGAGGAGGCGATGCTTGACGCCGACCGACGTGAAGCTGTGGACCCGAGGCCCCGAGGTGTGACGGTTTGAAGGGCGGGCCTGCTCAACTCCAGAGGCAGGCCCTTTCTGACCACTTTCCAACAACCACCGGTCTGTGTAATAACGGACCAGGCGGAAAGAAAGTGATGAGCCACCCCACGGGGAACCTGGGTGAGGTGAAGGGTTGGGGCGACACCCCTCAACCCGTCACTGGGCAGGCTTGGAGGAGGGACCGTCAGAGGGACCTCCGGGGCCTTTACCTCCCCGCTTCCTGGAGGAGGAAGCCCCGGGCTTGGGTTTGGGATGCCAAGCTCGTGCCTGCTGGCCCTGACGTTGCTGGGCCGGACGTGCCATGGGCGCAGAGGGACGAAAGGGCTTAGGCTGTGGTCTGAGGCCTTTGTCCTTCTGTGCGGATGAGACAGAGTCCAAGGTAGCACTGGACTTCTCGATCCTCTGTAGGTGACCTTCCACCCCAGGGCCGAAAAGGTCGGTCCCCAGGAAGGGGACATCCGCCAACTTGTGCTGGGTATCCGAAGTGAAGGTGGATATCCTCAGCCATGCCCGACGGCGCATAGCCACTGCGGCCGCTACTGACCTGTACATGAGTCTCCAATGTCCAGAGCAGTCTGAAGCTGCTGTTTGGCCACTGCCCTGCCCCTGGTCCCGCACCTGCCTAACCGTGGTCTGCAGGTCCGCCAGAAGATGAGGAACTACCTCATCCAGGGAGCCCAACAGGGCATGAGAGAAATGTGCCATGAGTACAGCCGAACTGGCCTGATGAAGGCCGAGGGAGGACACAGCGTAGACTTTTCGCCCGGCATAGTCCAATTTCTTGGACTTCTTGTCGGGAGGTTTGTCCATGTCCCTAGCGTTCCCGGCACGCCAGAAAACGCTGTCGGTAACTGGCCCCTCGGCTGAGAGGTGTTCCGAAAAAACGGACAAGGAACCAGTAGGGACCGCATACTTCCTGGCCATCCTGGCCGAGGGTGCAGGACAGGAAGCAGGGTGCTGCCAGAGCTCCAAGGCCGGGCCCACTATGGCTTCGGCCACCGGAAAGGCCTCCGTAGGGGAATCCCCTCGGTCCAGTATCTCCGCGAGGGGATACCTGGCCCGCTAAGACATGGGTTTGAGCTTCATCCCGGTGGACTCCGAGATGAGCCAAAGCAATCCCAGATAGGACGAAGGGGCTATCGTCCAGCGACTGACCTCCAGAGGACTTCCAAGTCTACTCGCCTGGAGAAAAGGGATGAATCATCGTCGGACTCGGAAGAGTCCGCAAAGAGCTGCCTCGGGCCTGAGCCACCCTCCACCTGCTGAGGTCAATGAGGAGTGAGGGTAACAGCCTATGGGGCAGGCCCTGAGCCGACCGAGAATTCTTGGTCGGAGCCCCAAATAACGGCTGTGGAGGCAGAGGTTCCACCGGAATCGGTGGAGCAGCTGGTTTTGGCCGAACAACCGGCCTGGAAACAGGCTCCTCGGGAAAGTCGAGGGGTTGTTTCGGCTGCTCCGGTGACAGCCACTTAATGGCCGGGGTAGGCGACGGCATCGGCTTGTTCCCGGCCAGAAGGAGCTACTGCCACAGGAGGTCCTCGTATCGTCGACGTAACTTACGTCGAAGCCTCCCCGCGTCTCAGGAGGAGGACAAGGACGAGTGGCGGCGCCACTTACCGCAGTGCCGAGACCGCCTATGACAGCGGGATCGGCTGGACCGCAAAGAAATCCGAGACCGAGAATCTCGGCTTTTCCGAGGATGGTTGGAACCGGCTCTCCCCTCGGCTCGGAGGGTTCACCCTAGGGCTCCGGAACCGGAGGCACTGGCAAGCCCACGGGATCCTCAACTCCCACCGGGGGAACCGGGGAGAGAGGATTCTCGGCTTCGCCTGTTGACAACCCGTCCAACGGGTCGAGAAAATTCTCGACTGCATCGACGGGAGTCTCAATCAGCTGACCTGACGGGGATACCGTAAGACCAGTGGCCAAAGCCGAATGATCGACCAAAGTCAATGGCCAGCAACTCGGGGAGAGGGGCCTTTCCCGCTCCCAAGAGCGTCGATGGAGGGACTTACCCTTGTCTTTCTTTTTGGACTGAGAAGAAGGTCCCACAGATGTTGGTCCCTCTCCCTTAGTGGAGAGGGACAGACAAAGCTCCTTAAAGGAAGCTGTATAAGAGGAACCCAGGGAAAGCGGGATAAATGCCGCGACCAAGGAAGGTGCGGCCCGCGCCGCCCCCTCTTCGAGGGCGATCATCTGCTCTAGCTGATCCGCCGAGCCCACCGCCACGGAAGCCGCTGACCGGGCCTCTTTTGACTTCACCAGAGGGAATCATTTCTCGGGACGCCCCAGTTGTAAACGGGCAGCACAGTCTTCGAGGACGTAGGCCGAGAAGGAAGAGCACAGGTCCAAGCCTGTGGGTGCGTGCTCAAGGCCTAGACAGTAGACACCACATGGAGTGCGGATCCGTCGAGACATCTTTCATGCCGCAGGGCATCTCCAAACCGGAGTCGATTTGTCCATCGCAGTCATGAGGGATAGAAGATCAAGTCTAGAAAAGCAAAAAACTTTTAAATTGCAAAACCGAAGAGTTTGAACTAGTCTTATACGCAGAGGCGTTAAGGAGGGAACCTGAGCTTCCAAGCGGTAAGGAAGATCTGGCGTCATGGGGCGGAGCCGAGAATTTTACCACCCGGGTGGGTGGAAGGAGCCAGCCTGAAGACCTTCCAGCAAGATTTAAAGCGGCAAGGATACCTGCCAGACAGTGTGGATGAACAACATATCCATGTCCCTAGAAAAGAGAATTCCCCCCACGAGGCGACTGGGGCACATGAGCACAGAAGGGCAGCCCCTCACCTCTAAAGATGAGGTCTCTCTCGAGGGGACCTCGGGGGTGAAGACTGGACCAGCACTGTGACTCCTCCCCGAACTCCTGCAGGTTCCCAGAAAGGATGCCGCCCTGAATCCAGCCCCCTCAACCCCTCGGACTCAGAAAGAGCCCTCTTCCTCATAATCAGCCGAGGCAACTGACACCCCGTAGCTGACTCCTGAGAGACAGCCGGTGGTGGAGCACCCTCCTCTGCCTGAGACGCTCCAGTCGGCTCAGAAGTAGGGAAAGGGAGAACTGTCACAGGAGGGGGGACACCGCCCAAGGTGGCAGATGGACCACCGACTCCGGGTTGCCCTGCAGTGCCCCCCTGGGCAGCTGAGGACTGGTCAGTACCACCTTGGAAGGTGGCTGAATAGCAGCCGATGTGCTGGAGGAGGAGGAATCGGAGGATTCCAAAGAATCCGGCAGCCAGTCTGGGTCAGCCTCAGCATCATCCTCCCCAAAGGAGGTGCAAACCCAGACCACTCCCCAGTCCCTGCCAGCCTCGGAACCACAAACCAGCTCCGCACTGCCCACGACGCTGCCCCCATCCCTGGCACCACAAACTGTGCTGGAGTCAGAGGCGGCACCAGAGACCGTCCCCATGCCACCGGTGGTGCTGCCCAGATCCCCGGCACTGAACAGGGGCAGCACCGGTGGACGGCGCCAGCCCGGGCCCAGAGGCCTCAGGTCGGGGAGCCCTCGAAGGGGTCAGGCCGGGCCTCCTGCACCGTGCAAGAGGTTCTTGCCGAGGCAAGGCTAGAAGAGGCAGACCCCCCCCCCCGCGGGCCATATAGGACTGGGAGGGGACCCAGAGGAAGGGTCAAGAACCCTGTTTTTAGCGATCCAGGTACACGCCTGTCCCCCGAAAGTCGACAGCACATGTCCGACTTTTAGCGCGCGCAATTTCAACACACGGCGGTCCATGGAGAAACAGGCATCGCATCTATGCATGTAGTAGCTAGGGCCCAAGCAGGTGAGACACCGGTCATGCTGATCCGTGACGGAATACAGTCAGCTGCAGGGACATGGATGCATTGGAGGCCAACCCGTCCTGGAAAATTTATTTTTGTCCCCCAAACAAGACATGACTGGACGAAAAAAATAATAAACACAGCACTCTGTGTTGATGGAGAAAATAAAGGAAAAATTCTACCGGTTGATCACTGAAGAAATGCAGCAGCAGAATTAGGACCTGAGGTAAACTCGATGGACCAAGCCTCAGAAAATGCGGCTCACCGCGAGTTGTGCTCACTCGGCGGCAGGAGAAGCAGAACTGGGGCTGAGGGTCGACCCGGTTACTGGAAAGCCTAATGGCAAGCACGTAATGCGTCGCCTCGATGGCGGCGCCATCCTGACGTAGACTCCTCCCCTTGCAAAAACAAAAAACAACTCCCGTGGGGTCCTGATCCTCCAGCTCACTACCCAACAGTGATGAATGGTGAAGACTGATACAGATAAGATCAGGTTATTTAGCTCATCTTGCTCTTCACTATAATAAATAAATTAAATTAAACTCTTAAGCCCTAAGTTACTAATAAACTTGGCAGCCCTGCTTCAGACGCTTCTGATCTCTTCAATGTCCTTTCTGTACTGGATGCAGTTTTTTCAGGCAAGGTCGAACCAAGGCTTTCTTTATGGAGAGGACTTGCTCCTTCACCCTCCAAAGGCCTCCCAACAGCATTACACAGTACACAGAATTAAAGGGTGATGGAAGGAACACCATAGCTCTGGTCCCCCACCCCGGAGTTGAACTGATAAGCCTGACACAGCCAGGCGCCTCAACTGCGATGCAGAATCAAGCCTCAAGTAACCGGGTCCTCCAGTGACCTAAGTAAACTGGGATGTCATTGTTCTTTGCAGAAATAACACACTGCCTCCTACAAGCACACACACTAGCTACTACAGCAACTGCAATGATCTGTTTACTAACAGTGCAAAACTGGGAAGTGGCCACAGAACATTATCCAATGTATGATGTTTTAACTCTGTAAAATGAGGATTAAAACTGAAACGCACTTCAACTATCTTTTAAGCCAGACCTTAACTGACAGGACAAGGGAGGCACCTTATGCCAGGGCATAATAAATACATTTTGGGGATTACAGGACAGTTACTTTACCCAGGAAAACCAAACTAAAATAGAAACACAGAAACAAAGACAACGATGGCAGAAAAAGATGGATAGCCCATCCAGCGTTGTATCAAAATGCAGCATCTCGTTTTCAGTGGGCTGCTACCCAGTGTTACAGCTGGGAGGACTGAAGAAAATGGAGAACAAGTGACTTGCTCAGGATCGTGCTGCAAGAAAGGGGCTCAGGTGGGATTTGAACCAGGGTCTCCCAGTTCCTAAGTCCATGCTCTTACCACCAGATGCCACTGCCTATCCCAGATGGTAGAGGTTTAGTAACAGGCACACTGATACAATCACCTTGAGTCTGAACAGCGACCTAATTAAATAGTAACAGGTTTGTCAACTGAGCAGTCAGTAGAGAACCCAAATAACAATCACCCTTTCCAAATGCTAAAATAAAAATCTCCCATCAGAATCTAAACAAATCATTAATGTAATGCCAAAGTTGATAGTCTCTTAAGACGCCTTACCAGCTGTCTAACAGGGGGCGTTTTGGGCCAAACTGCATGTCATACTATACGGAATCAGGTACAATCTAGGTTGCAATGATCAGTTCTATGAACCCTCAAGAATTTTTTTTTTTTTTTTTTTTTTAAACTTTTCTCTTTATCTCTCCTGTGTGCTTTCGGAGCCCACTCCTTCCGTCCACTCATTTTCCCCCCATTCCACCTTCGTGGGATCTGCCCCTAGAGTGCCTCTTCTCGCACCTCCTGCACAGTGGGGTCTGTCCCTTCTTGGTGGTCTGGATAGAACCGGAGCGGCTTTCATTCAGGGCTGCCAAGAGGTGTTTTCCGTTTTCTCCCCTATGTCCCCCTACCCTCTGAGACGTTGAGCGCTAGGACGTACGTCCCAAGTGGTGGTGTGCTAACGCACGCCAAACCTCTCATGTGCCGTCGACGTCCCCCCTCCCCGACTCCGATGAACGGAGCCGCCTCCATCCCTCCCGATGTCGGTGCTTCCACCGGCTATGGAAGGGATGCAGAACGCAGGAGCGTTCTTGGTCTCCCACCCCTGAGGGAGGACAGCATCCGTTGGGACGCTCGATCCTCCCTCTCCCCTGCCGACCCCCAGCCACCCGAGTCCGTTTCCGAACCCGGATCACCAGCGTACCGCGAGGTGTGGCATCCAGCACCTCAACCCTCAGCGCCAACGGGCCGGCGACCCTCAAGAATTTTAAAAATACTTAAACTGTAGCCCACCTGGCAGAAGTTCCAGCCAGGGGAACACAAAGTCCGAGTACTCATGTGCTGCAGCCAAAAAGGCAAAAGACCACAGAAAAACATAGCTTGAGCACACACGTACTGGAAAGTGAAACGTAACAAATTTATTGAGCAAAAAATGGACCGACAAACTGCCCCAGTACTTCTAGGCACTCTGCCTCTTCATAAGGCCCCTCAAAGTGCTAGGACAATTTGTTGATCTGTTTGTTTCAATAAATGTGTAACTTTTCAGAAGTTCCAGACACCCTACAGAAACGTCCAAATAAAGGTTGGTTTGAGGCACAATAACCCACTCCGGCCTCTCTTTCTCTTCTTCCAGTGATGCCCCTCACCCCACATAGTCTGATCAATCTCTAATCCCTGAACTAAAGCAACAATTCAGAGTTGGTATCAAATAATAAGGCCAGAATAGGAAAGTACAGTTACGTAAGAACTCACCATAACAGTAAATCTTCGAGAGAGGCTCTTGCAGTAGCTAATCACTTGTAGGACGGGTGCCCCTGGCGTCAGGACTGCAAGGAAACTTTTGCTAGCACTGTCTGACGGGGGATGTCCGCCTGCCAGTTCTCCCGTCGGGGACCAAAAAGGTCATCATGACAGGAGAGGAAAGAAGAGGCTCCTGGATCCAAGAAAAAAATGGCTTTCTGGAAAGAGCATGTAGCTGCCCCAATAAGGTAAGGGAGAAGGTGGATGGGAAAAAGGTTACCTACTGCAAGAGCCTCTCTCGAAGATCTACTCTTATGGTAAGTTCTTATGTAACTGTACTATATCTCACTTCGAGAGGGCTCTTGCAGTAGGTAATCACTTGTAGTACAGAGTCCCAAGCAGTAAAGGGTCCAAGGGACATAGAAGAACAAGGCAGGCTGGAACATAATCCCAGTATAAGTTAGTACAAGAGTCCCTGGATGACTGCTACTCCGAAACCGGCCCTACGCCTCGAGACAAAAGTCCAGACTGTAATGTTCTGTGAAAGTGTGGACAGAACTCCACGTAGCTGCCACGCAGATAATTGCTGCAGATACATTTCTGAAACAGGCTGTAGAAGCAGCCATTCTCCCGGTAGAATGTCCTTTTACCCGACCCGGAAGGATCTTACCATACTTCTGGTAACAAAAAGTAATGCAGTTTGCCAGCCATCTTGACAAACATTGCTTGGAAACTGCCGCACCCTCACATTTTGGTACCAAGGAAACGAAAACTTGATCCATCTTGCAGACATCTTTAATCCTGTTTTTGTAATAATGTAAAATCCTGTGAACATCTAATGTATGCAGGATGGCTTCCCCTCGATTAGAATGCTCAGGATAATATGTCAGCAATTCCAAGGACTGACAGAGTCATTTCCGACATGACTTTAGGAAGAAACTTAGGATTTGTACGCAGAGCCACCCCGTCTCTGTGAAAAATCAACTAAGGCACGTTACACATCAGGGCCTGAAGCTCAGAAAGTCTACGAGCTGAGGTAACTGCAACTAAAAACGCTTTCCAGGACAAAAAGAGTAACTCACAGGAACTTGCCGACTCAAAGGGAGGCAAGGTCAATTACTCGAACAGAAAATTAAGGTCCCACGGTGGAGCAAGGTTACACACCAGGGTTTCAGATGTAGGATACCTTTCAAAAAGGTTTTGGAGACCTCAAACTGAGCCATTGTCCTGCCACCAACTGGATCATGACAGGCAGAGATGGCTGCTAAATGCACCTTCAGAGATGAACAGCTCAGGCCCGGGTCTGAGAGATGAAGAAGATATTCCATGACCTGGGGAGCAGGACACGTAAAATTGGCCGACGATCAGCTGATCAACTTGGGTCGCGCAAGAGTCGGAGGAGCCGGCTCCCGAATTACTAACCCCGGCCTGGCGCTCTCCTCAGAGGGTCTGACGAGCGATTTAATTGGCCATGCCTGCCATCTTAGAACCCGGGGTGGAGATGGGCCTAAGAGCAGCAGCAGCCTCGGACGATTCCGAGGGCCCCGCCACCACCATGACAGTGGCAGTGGGGGAGGACCAAGGCCTGTCCAGAAGGAGGGTACCCTGATGGAGGATACGCTGATGTCTGAAAGCCCAACATCAGACTGTATTGTGGGTAAGACAAAAGGCCTAACGGAGGATAACCAGATGGTTGTCCTGATGGAGGGAAGCAGAAGGTCCTGATAGAAGGTAGCCAGGAGGAGGCCTCACTGGGGGACAGCCTGACGGCGGCCCCAATGGAGGGAGGCCTGACGGCCCAGCTGGGGTTCCTGAAGGAGCAGCAATCCCTGATGGAAGAGATGCTGAGGGGGTGCCCCAACTGAAGAATGATAACAAGTGCACCTGACGGGTTAGAGCCCAATGGCAGTCCCAGTGGAGGCAAGGGAACCTACGGGTGTTGGGGAAAAGGGTCCAGCGTTACTGGAGCCGGTGTAGGAGCCACCGTAAGGCCTAGCGGCCCTCTGTCATTGGGAAGCTCCAGCGAAGGGTGGTCGTCCATCGGAGCTTGTGGCCCTGGCGATAGCGGGGGAAGCTCAGACGGATCAGGAGACGGGGGTTCATGAAGAAAACCCTGTGGAGACCCCCGTCTTCCAGTCTGGACAGTACAGATGTCCGGCAGCATCACATCAGAGCCTGACGGTCACAAAGCGGTAGGGTGATCATCAGCAGGCACTCAGGTTTGGTCGCGGCGCTTACCTTCACGGAGGAAGGGGGCCAATCCTCCATCAAAGGACCCATGGGAGTCTTCACTAGAGGGAGGGAATGCTCCTGTTCCTTGTGTTTCACCTTGTCCCTTTTCTTTTTCTTGTGTGAATCCCCAGGTGATGACGATGCACTCTTCAGTTTAATTCCTTATCCACTGAAGCCATTTTTTCCTTAAGGATATGGGCATCGACAGCCTGCTGGCATCATTTCTTTGTGGCTTGGTTAAAGTGGGCAAAGGCCTCACACTCCTTGACCTTGTGGCTAGGCCTGAGACAGAAGAGACAAAGAGAATGTTGGTCTTTGTGCGGAAGTTGGACTCCGCACAAACCGCACTTGTTTTTATGCTGATCTGGAGAGGACGAAATACAAACAACTCTTAGAAAAAATAAGAAAACGAATACTCATCGGATGGGTGTTCAAACTGAGGTGACAAGCTTGAGTCAGTCCGATGTGCGCAGGTCGACAGCGGGAAAGAACTGGAGGGTGGACGTGGGGACCGCCACCTATATAGGGTCACGCCGACGTCAGTCACATTAACATCTGGAGGGCGGTCCCCATCAGACAATGCTAGCAAAGGTTTCCATGTGGTCCTGACGCCTGGGGGCGCCAGTCCTACAAGTGATTACCTACTACAAGAGCCCTCTCAAAGTAAGATCTTTATTTATGTAGTGTCTTTCAAGAGCTCAAAGCAGTTTACAGTACAGACATAAATACTATTTTCAAGTAACACACAGAAACAGGCAGTGAATCCAAATATAGGAATCTAAATTAAACTCATGCAAAATTCCACAGAGTTGGTGGAGTTTGTCAGTCCCCTGATAAGGCCTGTCTAAACAACCAGGGGCCTGATATTCAACAGAGCACAAAGGTTTGTGCTCTGGCTTAGCAACTGCCCAGCGCTCAGAGGGCACTATACTCAGTCAGACAGGGCACCGGCACTATCAGACTGAATATACGGCCATGTTGATGCAGCGCTAAGTCACGTAGCGCTGTTCAGACATGGTTCACGAAGTGAGCCTCAAGAGTGGATGGTGCTGGAGCGCTATCTGCAATATTCAAAGGAACCCATGCATATAAGCCCATTGGGCATGCAAAGCGTCAAGGGGCCCCTTCCACCAAGAAGGCAGAACACGTGTATTTTGGGACAATGTATCAGAGGCTCTGTGCAGCTACAGAAAATGCTTGGTCCCCAGCAGATTTTAATCTTGCTGCTGGGACTAACAAAAGCCCCTGGGTATCCAAGCAAAGAACTCGGATACCCATCCCCGATAAGCCTCCTGATGGGCTGCCAGTAATTCACAAATGTAGATGAGGCCCAGTCCGTTTATGTCCTTATAAACTAGCAAAAGAATTCTAAATTCAAAGCACAATCTAACTGGCAGCCAGTGCAACTCCAGCAAAGCGGGAGTAATGTGACTAAGTCTGTATATACCTGCCAACAGTCTGGCTGTTGAATTCTGCAGTAACTGCAGGTGGCTGAGCTGTAGCTGGAAGGACATAGTAGAGCGCACTGCAGCAGTCAATTCGCAAGGTAACGAAAGTTTGCACTAGTGTGCACACATTGCTATGGTCAAGAAAAAGACGCAATCTGACTACATTTTTCAAGTGGTAAAAAACATGTCTAATGACAGCACTAATTTCAGATGTAAGATCCACTGACTGTCAAAGATTACTCCCAGACTAGGAACCTCCTCAGTCTGCAGTATCCCCACATCACATACAGGGAGAACAAGATTCCCCTTTAATGCAGACACCACGCAGTCTGATCCCACCAAAAGCAACTGGATTTTACTGGGACAGAGTCTTCCAGTGCTTGATTTCCATGATGGCCTTCTCAACCACATGCATCGGATCCCCCTTGACCAGGCCTATATGAAAGGTAAAGCCGAGTGTCATCTGCACAACAGTGAAAAGCCATAATTTCAGATCACTTCTCCCAGCAGAAACATACATACTGCGAAGAACAATGGGGAAAGAATAGAGCCCTGAAGGATGCCACACATGACTGGTGAAGGGGCAGATTGACAGCTGCCCAACATCACAACTTGGTGCTGATTTTCCAAAACAGATCTGAACCAGTGTAACACTGTGCAAGTTAATCCACAGAAACACCTCAGGCGCGCAACTAACTCCCCATGATCCACTGTATCAAATGCTAATGACAGGTCAAGGAGAACCAGAGTAGATAGCTCTCACTGATCCTTCATGACCCGGGAGAAGCAGTATAGTGTAGTAGTTAAAGCACTGAGCAGCAAACCTGGAGAACTGGGTTTGAATACCACAGCCACCACTGGCATACTGAGTGATCATGAATAGGAGGGGTTCCATAATAGCCCCTTCAAAGGGGGTCAGGGAAAATACCCTCTCTCAAAGAAGCGCTCACAACCTCTACAAACATAGGCACTAGCATCTGCCAGCCCGCCTCAACCAAATGGGAGGGGCAGGGTCTAAGATGCAACTGGACTGACGCACCGCTAACAGCACCTGGCAGATTTCTACATTATCAGCTGGTTGAAAATTTGTTCGCAGCACCCATGATACTGTTACGTCAGCTTCTCGAGCACTGCCCTGGTGACCAGTACCAGTGAAGGAGATATTTCGCCTTATCTCCACAATCTTGGCCAGAAAGAAATCAGAAAACCACTCAAAACTCTCCAATGTACTTGGCTTTGACTAACAGCCAAGACAGTCTGGACTTAAGAATCTTATCCACCAGTCTGAACAGAGCATAAGCCGTCTCTAGTCTATCGATTAAGAAGAGAAAAATCTTCCCAATACAATTTTCTTGTTAACGCCAATTGTACACTGTACACTTTTTCTATCCGCTGCCACAAATTCTGCCTACAAAGTATGGAAAACTAAGGGAATGATAAGACTGGGTCAGGTCTATCAAACACAATATTTAGATAATCTGCAAACCTACAGTTTGAATTTGACTTGCCCCAGAAGCATTTTTACTGACACCTACAAATAGAAAGATTTCTTTCTATTTGCCTTGCAGGCTCTGATTACACGGGCCTCCCATCAATACTCCTGAAATTTCTCACCTCCTGCCTTCAGTCTCCCTCAGGTAGGGGGCATATTGCTCGATTGTATGGTATCCTGCCGGACATGACTCAACCAC
The DNA here is from genome assembly GCA_016271365.2 of Neoceratodus forsteri. Taxonomy (NCBI): domain Eukaryota; kingdom Metazoa; phylum Chordata; order Ceratodontiformes; family Ceratodontidae; genus Neoceratodus; species Neoceratodus forsteri. Next base: position 445,015,524 of record JADMNL010000023.1, read on the forward strand.
ACTGAACTAATACAACAAAAATGGCATCAGGAAATGGCCTGTGAACTTACATAACAGGAAATAAATCGTACTACAACAGCAGCTGTGTGTGCAGAGAATGCTGTTGGAGGATTGCTTTTAGATAATTTTACACCCCGATCATTACTTACCACTTCAAGAGAACCTACACGGACCTCTGCTGGGGAATCACAGGCACATTTTTGGGGACTGTCCCAGACTGTCATCATACCGGAAGGAGATCAGGGCCTCTCTGAAAATATATTTTTTCACTTCTCATTACTCCTCAGATGTAACATGCAACATGTAACACCAGGTTTACCACCACCTGGAGTAAAAAGTAAATCTGGAAGAAAGTGCTACAATATTTGCATAGCTGCTACATGTAAATGCCAAAGACAAATAACAAGGGGCGCCCGCACTGAGAAATGCTCTGGTGCGAATACTGAATTAGAGTACAAGCACAGAGTAAAATGAGCACCTGGGAACCAAGGAGGTAAATATTAGTGAAAAAATGTTAATTTAATCAGTGCTACAGACACAATTACAATACATACCTGTCCACTACAAACGTGGCAGCAGCACTGGCATTACTATACAGGACCCAGAGCACGTCTAGCATTTCACACGTCCACTGCTTTGCTTCATTAGAGATCTCTGTATCTCACGTATAGTGACGCCGCCATGCTTACTTTACACTTTGCTCGCACGTAAATGCCTAACATTAAAATAGCTAAACCTACATATACAGACAGAAACAGAATGGATTGCTACGTGTAGAGAAACGCAATCTGTGGAATTAATACCCACGTGGCTACATTTACAGACAGAGCAGCAGATGGGGGTTCTGGTTACCATTCATGTCCTTCTTGGAATGTACAGAAGGAATCTCTATATTAGGTCAATTAACTAGAACCAACACATAACTGGGTAATTAGCTGGCTCAAAGTTTTTTGGTTTTTTTTTTACTTATTTTAATAGGCCTGCTTTTTTCATGTACATCTTTTGAAACCTATGTCATGCTTTGCCAAATTCAAACTCCAGTTATCACGTACAAGCAATCTGATGTTTTATAACTCACCCCTCCTGTTTGGCAACTACGGGCCTAAGCACTGTGCAAGGATTGCGGTCCCTCAATACTTGCTCTTCTGCCCGATTCTTTATCTTTTGATGCCAATATGTTGGGGGCAGAGATATACCTCTGTGAGAGATCACCGAGCGAATGACTCAGTGAAGCCTGGCTACTGAACCAATTCCCTTTGTGCATTATTACAAATGTATTACAACTCTCATTCTGTTCTTGTGCATGGTTCCTATAATATTACATGTACTTCTGTGCACTTAAGGCCCATGCTTAGGGCACGAATAAGAAGTTAAAAAAAAAAAGAAGATTCTGAACAAATTGCTGTTACCTGAAGCTATCGCCCCATAGCTACGGCCCGTTTTCAAATTCAGGTTCATTGGGGCTCCCCTAAAAATAGAAACACAGTAAAGGTGAGCAGTCATATTTGCTTCTGTTCTACCACCCCCAATTCCTCAAAGCAAGTTGAGGTAAACACATGACGGGGGGGGGGGGCAATTCACTCAGTACTTGCACCACCCCGGCCTTCCAGCTGATCAAGAAGCAGCGCTGCTATCAGCTATGAAGGCAGACAATGACCAGCCCTTCCTACCACAGAAAGGATGCAACTGTAGCCGCTGCCACTGTCGGGTGGTGAACAGGGGTAACTGAAGGGGGCAAATAATAAAAACAACTTCAAACACCTTTCAGTTCATCATCCATGTCAGGAGGCTGCAAGGTTGAGAACAGCTGACTGAGTGTGAACGTTCTACCACCGCTCTTCTGGGACTGCTCCTACACCCCAGCTGAGCCAAAATATTTCTGGCCTGTCTGCTCATTTTCCCTCATTTTATTATATCACCCATCATACAGCACTAGAAAAGTAAGGGAAAGGAATTTGGTTCAATATAGCAACTGCACATGCATACAAAACCAAATTCTATTCTACAGTCGCTGCACTATCAGTATCTAACTCGCTCTATAAAAGCCTTAGGATACACTGTGTATAAAAGGTGCTATATAAGCCGACCCATTTGAGCAACGGTACTGTTACCACTTGCAGTGCCAGTGACCCAGCTTTGCAAGCACTGGAGCGGACTGGGAGGATAATCCCGCTTCCATGGGGATGCACTCCTCCTCCTCTAGAGAAACAGGCTCACTGACCCCGCCACAATACCAAACCCGCCACAGACGAGAAGTGGTCAAAGGTGCACTTATTAAAATTTCAAGCTTAGTGAATGTCATTTGTCTTCTAACCCTGTGGCAAGTAAAGCTCAGATAAAACACAGTCCTCTACCCCTTCTAGCTTCTTCCTATACTCCCAGCATTCACTAAGACTTGACACCAGAATGCCCACAATTTAGCAGCAGATTCTTTTTATCATTCCTTTTCATTCTACGTTTCTCCACAGATCCCTCTGCCCCCATCCAGATTTTCAGAATTCCCATGGGTGCACCCTTCTGGCAGCAGAGAGGTCAACAAGCAGCAGCCTTCATAGTCGACACCAACACTGCTCTTTGGTCAGCTGGCAGGGGGCTTCAAATGCTGGGCAGACCCCTCCAAGGGCTGAGAGTCTTACCTCAGCAACATGCCCAGCCCCTAGCTGACTTCCATGTAAGATTATAGGGATCCCAACTCAGCTAAGGTCTCCCAGCCACTCTGGGCCAGTTAGTAGCAGAATTGTTGGTATTTTTGTTATTGTTGTTGCTTGATATATCCAAGATTGCTCCAGCTGAAATGCAACATCTCATTTCCAGTGTGTTCCTGCTTCTATCCATTTCCACTCCTGGGTGGACTGGTGCAGTGACAGGCATGACTTGCCCAAGGTCACATAGCAAGTATGTGACTCTAGCAGGGTATGAACCTGGGTTTCTTTGTATCCCATGTTAGTACTTCTGCAAGTCCTTACTCGCTTCCCACTGTAAATAAAGATAGAGATGTGGGTCTGACCCAGGTTTTAAACACTCCAGTATGGTCACTGCTGGTATCCGTCATTCTGACAGCCACAAGTCCATTTTTGCCCCTTTTCCTTATTCCCTCCCTCCTCCTCCAGGTGCCCCAGTTAATCTATTATATTTTTATTCAGTGTTTTTCCCCCATTTTCACCTGACCTGTACCTCGGCCGCGTGCATATGGAGGCATGCGCACGCCACGCTCCGAGGTGCCCTCCCGCAACTTGTCACCCCCTCCCACCTGTACTAGCCACGGACCACCACCCAGTAGCAGTGGAACTACTAGGGGGGTCGTGCTCACCAGAGGACAGCTGCCTTTTGGCTGCTAAATCCTGCTCTCACCCACCTCCTCCTCCCCGTGCCGGCTTCCCAATGAACTCAGTCCATTCCCGGGGTCGCCGGCATGAGCTCCAGCTAATCTGTGAGTCTGCTGTGACACTGTGGAGGAGGCAGGAGATGCATGTGCCCCAGGCCCTCCGTGGCTCACCACATTATGGGAGCAAGACCTTCAGCAGCACCCCCAACCATGGGCACCACACAGTGGAGGGTCCTGGACTCTCTACTGAAGCCAGGTTACACCTACATAGTAACAAGACTGCGACAGCACAACCGATTCTCTTATTTGTTTTATCTTTAAATTACCTCTTCCCCTTCCCCCCATCCTGTATTTATGTCCCCTGATTGCCAGCTGGCTCCCGTGGGCTCCAGTCCCCCCAAAGCCCCGTCACCCACCTTCTCTGGGACTTAGCCCCTCTGCTGCATCCCCCACAGATTACCCCCATGGTGGGGCCATCAGGCCTTGCCAAGCCCCTCTACAGAACAATCCAGATGAGGATGGGGGCACAGTCAGCAGTGCAGGGCCTGTGGGAGACTGTAGCTTCATCTTGCCCAGTCGCTTTTTCTTCTACTTTATTTTCACCCCTAGGCTGCCAACTGTGCAGTGATGCCCCTTAAACTGACGTGCCTGCTGTGCTACCTCTTGGCCTCTGCCAGATGGCATGCGAGCAGTGACGCGACCTGCCCCCCCCTCTCGGAGAGAGGAAAGCAGTCCATGGGATACTCCATCCTCCCCCCCCCACCAACCCCCATGAGATCCGACCTCATACCCGACTCACGTCACAGACACAGCAGTGGTACTGCTACCAGGCCAGCGTCTCTGACACAGGCATTTTGAGACAAGGAATGAGTTCAGACAAAAAAAATTACCAATCTTGTTTCCCATGGCAGTCCTGCATCTAACCAACTTCACAGCTGGTAGGGAATGAAGCACAGAGGTCAACATATCTTCTCAAGGTCACCCAGTGAGTCAGTGGCCACAGTGGGAGTCTAACCTGTTACATACCATATCTCAAATCAGTGCTGAAACCCCCGAGGCCGAACTGCTTTCCCCAAAATTGTACCCAAGCAACTTAACACAAGGATCAGCCCCCAAAATAAATATCTTGGACACTACCAAGACCATCCACACTGACAAACAAACAGGATCCTGTCCAACATACATATAGGAAGGTGCTCCTGTCTTGATGTTTCCAATGGTAACCTTAACATCGTCGTCGTCATCACTGTCGCTGTCTTCATCATCTTCATCCTCACCACTTTGGTGGGCCTAAGAGTAACAAGAAAAGAAAAAAAAAAAACATTCAGCAGTGCTGCTGTTTACTGTTTCACTTATCTGCCCCTAAGGTACCTCACTGGTAGAAAATACTTCATTCTGCTTAAAAATTCTATTTCAGTTCTGTGAGATGTAGTATGTAGGGTGCCCCAAAGTTCCCTATTTGGCCCTCTCTATTTTAAAGAAAACAGGACATACAATACAAGAGAGAATCCTTTTGCCTCAGGGTACAAAAGGTGTACAAACCACTGTGGTGCGTTTAGTAAACTGCAAAGATTCCCTATTGAGACTCAGAGACAGCTTCATGCCCATATTCTAACACATGAGAGCCTTCACCGTCACCGGTCAACCTATACTGGTTCTTGTCTAAATTACGCAGAGTCCAGTTATAACTTGAGGAACCAGTCTAACCTCCTTCTCCTTAGTAAGGGAAAGGGGAAATTGTTTAACCAGGAAAAGCACACTAAGTCGAAGCTTTTTACCAGGTGCAACCTGGGAGCATAAGGAATTTACATGAGTTGCTCAGGGTCACACAGTACACAAGCAGGGGCTGTGGGATTCAACCCCTGGTCTCTAGGTTTGCTGTTCAGTGCCCTAAACCACAGCGCTATGCTGCATCCTATAAATATTATATATATATTTATTAAAGTACAAACCATCTACATATATTAAACTACACACAACCATAAAAAAAAGCACAGAAATCACCCCCAAGTCAATGCTGTAATTAGTAAAGACTCAAGCTGTTTTCTTACAGAAAAGCCCACTCAATTATCCCTCAGGTGTTTGTGAGAGCTCCTTGGACAAGGACGGTTACTTAAAATCATAGCTCTACCACTGTAAGCTTTATTGGAAAAAAAAAAAAAAAAAAAAAAACAGATCTTGCTGAATAAACGGGCCCAGATGTTTCACTGTCACACGGGACAATAGGCACCATAGTACACCCTGGTGTTACTCTGAACTGGGAAAAAAAAAATCCTTCGTTTATGATAGTATAACCTTACGTAGCATCCTACCACTGGTAACATGGAGCACTGACAGATTTATGGAGATTTTTGTGGGTTTTTCTTGCTCCTCCCGGGCCCCGACTGGCCACTCCTTCAGGCCGCCACGCCAGCACCGCCTACACACTCATCCTACCGCCCATCTGGCGCCTATGACCCGGTAAACCGACATAACCCATCATCGGTTGGCCTTCCCGTTGGCCCACAACCAGTAGAGGAGAAACACCCGCAGGTGTCTATTACTATCCCAGGCATGGCAGGGGTCAGCACGGACACCTTCAGGTTATCGTGGCGGCGGGGACTGGCAGCTGTCATCCAGTCACCTGAGGGTGGATTTTCCACTTTTTTCCCCGATCAACCCACACACTCCCACAATGGTCAGGCTGCAGCGGCGTCCTGGGGGCGAGAACATTCGGCAACGTGTTGAGGCCACACGCTGCCAAGAACGCCACCTGAACCATCCCCAGTCGCTGACAAACAGCGGTTCGAGCCCACCCACCCCCTCAGAAGGGAAGCATCCAAAGATGCTCCAAATCCCCTCCCTGCCAGACTCCGCTCCTGACATACGGGTTCAGGGTGTGAACCCGGGTCGGCAGTATGCCGAGCGAACACCCACTGCTCGGCACCATGGCCCCGGCAGATTTATGGTTCTAAAGCAAAATGTTTTATAGCACCTACAGGATAAACACCAATGTAAGCATATCTGAGAATCATATTTAATGGACCAGAAACCACATTCTAGATTGCTGTGCTACTCCACGTATGATCTGTGCACTGTGTGATTGTCCCCAGGCCCCATATGTATACAGTCCTGGTAATATATACGCAGTCAGTGGTAGTGTTTCACACTCCCTGTTCAGAAGCAACCCCAGAAAGTTCACAAGCAGGTGGCACTTCCTTTTTTTTTTTTTCTTTTTAATTTAACATTTTATCACAACATTATTTGTCCACGGTGCGGACCTGGCAGGGGCTAACCCCGAGGTACATCCTCCAACCCATCAGGGCCATCATGGGTCCTGACGGCTCCCGGTATTTTTCCTCAGTTCTCCCCCATGCAATGGGGTCAGCAGCTGTCTCCACCTCCGCGGAGGCAGCCAAGCACCCTGGGCGTGGGCCAAACCCCTCTTGTTGTGCGGACACATGCAGTACAAACCCACCACCCCAAGGAAGGAGAGCAGCCCTGGAAGCTCAATCCTTACCTCCCCGGCCGACCCCCAAACGACCAGAGACCATCAACAGCATGGCGTGAGGTGTGGCATCCAGTGCCTCAACCCTCAGCGCCACCAGGCCGGCATCCGGCTGAACTTCCTTGAACAGAGAGGGCAATGCTGCATTCTATGGTTGCAGCAACCCCTGCTGTAAGCCAAATACCTTCACCTTCTTCTTAGCAGACCACTGGGGTCTGTCCTAGACACAGCGTGTCATGGTGTCAGGAGAGGACAGATGCTCAGGGAGAAAATTACGGGAAAAGTTGCATCCCTGGTCGTCCAAATAACAGACGTAAGTTCTTGCAAGCACCACACTGTCCAAAGTTGCTGGGCAGCAGTTTCTGGTTGGGATGTTGCCGGTACACCTTAGGAGGGGTGACAAATGAGGGTGAAAACACCCATTTCACACACAAATGAAGCAAAGTAACAGATGTGCACCAGCAGGTCTGATACTCATAAAAAGCAGGACACAAAAATAAGCAAACGTTGAGTGCACTCGCATGGATTCAACAAACAGGCGGAGAAAAAAAAAAATGCTGTTTGCAAATATTTACTGCAGCTCGTCAGGTAAACAGCTTGTGCCAGCTCAAAAGCCCTAGTGCTTCAAGACAGATGCCTCCATCATATGATGAAGAGGCATCCACCTCGAAGTGCCAAGAACTTTGTGCTCACACATTATGGTCACCAGAAGAGCCAAAATAAATATCTGTGCAGCCAGACCTGCCTTCTGCCCTACCACAGTGCCCACGGCAGTGAGGAGATGCGGACAGTAGTCTCAAGGGTGACTCTTTGTGCTGGGGCATTAGATGGTACACTCTAGCCAAGAGACACCCCTGACTTGTACAATTCCTAGGCTTGGCACTTAGACCCCATCCTGAAGGTAGAGCACAAAGTGGTGCAGCTTTAAATGTCCCTGTTCAACACTGCGGCCCTACTTGTCCATTCTGAGTTTCTGCACCCAATTCGGGTAAGGGGGACCACTTACCTTCTCCGTTTTGTGACCCCCACTCTACAAGGATAGTGGAGATCAATGGTCATCTTTTGCCTGGTTCGCCAGCACTGCCTGGGCACCAGGTGTGGTGGTCTTCAATTCTTCTTCCTTTTTTTTTTGTTCCTATAAGCTTGCTTGCTTACTGGTTTGCTTGGTTGGTTACCTGGTAAGTTCACTGGGCCACATGGCCCTTTAAAGGAAAACGGTCATTTGCAAGGGCTCCTGCCCCTGCAAACCATACACCCCCCCCACCCCCCAGTTTAGCTTTTCGGAGAAAAGCGCCTTTTTTCTTGCGAAAAAAAGTGTTTTAATTTAATTATGAAAAATCCGCTACCGGAGTATGGCAGGCACTGGGGTGGCTCCATTATGTAGTAAGGTGTGGCGCCCGCATCGTCGCTTCAATACAAATGCACTGAAGAGACACGGTGCGTCGCCACATCTTTACACATAATGGAGCCACCCCAGCATCCGCCATACTTCCGGGTAGCGGACTTTTCATAATTAAATGAAAATACTTTCCTTCGAAAGAAAAAAGGCACTCTCCTCCGGGAGCCCCTGCAAATGACTGTTTTCCTTTAAAAGGCACGACCTGGGCAAGATGGAAAAGCAATAAACATAAACAAAGTATAATAACTGGGAAGCATTTTCTCCTTTTGGGAAACCCAGTTACAATTCGCTGTTATAATTTGCGGGTTATAACAGCGGACATGTGCTGGGTTTCATTCACTCCACGCATGCACCAGACGCTGCTCTTCCCTTCCTCACTTCACCTCCACAAACAAACTAAAAAAACTCACCTCTCATTAATGAAGTTTTTGATCCCAATTAAACCTATAATCCTTTGGTTAAAACTGAAAAAAAAAAAAAACACAAAATGGAAAGTTTTCAGCAGCTGCTCGGCCACGGACCTCGTTTCATCCCGACCAGACAGCAGCCAAACAGGCAATGTAGTTATATTTTATATAATTGCTGTGGTGAAAAAAAATACTCCCCAGCAATTATATAAAATAAAACATGGGGTGGTGCATAAAATTCAAATTTTACACACACCTTCGGTGTTGGATGCTTAAATAGACTACTAGAGCTTCGCTCTCAGAGTTTATGCAGCATCCAACACCTAGGGTGTGTGTAAAATCTTGTTAAACACACCACCCAATGTCTTATTCTATATAAAATGAAACTTCGCCTATAACTACTGACATAATAAAAATAAACATCAAAACAGCAAGTTACGCTAAAGTCAGAGTACTAGAACATATAAAAGTGATATATAGTCAAAGGAAGGATTTCATAGCAACTAATGATAAATGCACACAATCTGATCAGGCAGGAAGGACTGCACAGAAAATATTACAACCAGTATGTATTCCTGAAGAGGATATCCAAATATAAATTCAGATAATAATGTACTAAAAAAGAACAAACTTCACTGAACTTGGGGTTCTCCCAGAGTGCCATACTTGTGTTGCCTCCAGGTGCATCCCTGCAGCTGGACACAACCCCAACTCTTCATCCTGTTCTTTTCTGTGTTTGTCATTAATGAACCCCTTAGCCGGAGGGACAGAGCAGGAATCAACAAATCCCATAGCTCGAAGTTCCAGACTACCTAGCTGCTGACACACACAAGCACTTTCCAGTCAGCTACCCGACCATGGACAACCATCAGTCTGCACCTTTTATTTGTTGTAACCCTTTGTCATCCGCTGGCCAGTAGGGGTCACAGTCATCAGGAGCCAGAGTCTGGGTCTGATGAAGGGGTCTTCTGTTCTCAAAACGTCACAGCGCTGCCCTTACACACTTTGTTGCACTGCGTGCCCGCATTTTGGAAGACCGGAACGCTACCGCAGTTGTTTGAACTTAATGCCACCGTGGTCAATGGTCATTGGCTTCGTGGACTGGATTACTTTGGATTTTCCTCACTTCATGGAGACTAATACATTTCTCAGATAAGGGGAGCAAAACGATAGCCAGCACCAGGAAAAGTGTTCTCAGATAAGTGCATTACATATATTTTAAAAACTGGCTATTGTTATGAAACACAATATCAAAAGTGAGCGTACGTCCTAACTTTTTCTGCTCACTCCTTTGGCAGTGAAGACAGAAACTTTTTCTTAAAGTGGAAGAATGAACTTTAGGAGATTATGCTTTTGCCAAAATAGAATATTATATATGATTACTCCAACACAGAGCAGCAAACACAGTCATAGTTCTGAGTGGTTTGGCAGGATTTTTGAGAGTGCCCCCCCCCCCCCATATTTTATACAGAGGGAGAAAGCTGAGAATTGTGTCCCCTAAACAAACAATAATTATATAATGCAGCAACAATTATTAATGAAGAAAGTCATTTTTATGTCATAAACTGCTTGGTGAGACTACTGGGAGAAGCCCCCATTTATTCATGGAGACACTGAAGTGGATAATAAAAAAAACCAGAGAGATTGGTTTGGAGCCTTGTTGCTGGAATGATGTATGAATAAAATGTCCAGTATCGACGATTTGTGGGAATAGCCTTCTTTTCCTTTCTCATCTCCTTCACTATGTGTTGCTGAGTTAGCCGGAGAGTTACTGCCTTTTTATTTGCAGCTTTCAAATAAAGTTCCCTACAGAGTGAAACATAAACACTTGCACATTCCCAGATGGTACTTTCTTACCTTCATAATTTTCTTTGCACTCTGCACTTTCTTACAGTTTTGCATATTGTGCTACTTTGCACAATCTGAATGACACACGAGTGTATATGCAGTACTTGTTGGACCTTGTTCTTTATTAACTTTTCTCATTGTGGTGTCTGGCACACTTTTACATACGTATTTTAAAACAGAATTTTTTTTGAATATTCAACAACCATCTGTTTAATATTAGCCACAGTACAAAAGGAACCAGGTTATGTTTGTACGATTAACTTCTTTCCAAAAAATAAAAACAGTAATATATTTTAGACCTTCTGAATCTTGGGCTCTTAGAATTAAACAGTGGGTGTGACCTATGAACATTAGAATGAAAGGGACATTGTTTTGGTGCCTATGCAAGCAATAATACCCAACAGGGTGTGCGGTATTGGGCAATACCGGACTGCCCAGGGGCGTAATGAGGCCCAATGCCACAAGCGGAGGGCCTTATAGCCCCTGGAAGGTCCGGTATTGCCCATACCGCCCACCCTGGAGGGTATTATTTCACTTAGAAAATGGGCCAACAGTATTATTTTTATTAAAGAAAAAAATATATACATACATACATATATACATATGTATGTTATATATACACACACACACACACACACACACACACACATATATATATTTTATATATATATATATATATTCACACATACATACACACACACATTTATGTTAAAACTGTTATTTTATTTATTTTGTAATAAAATAGTTCCTCCGCATTTGTCCTAGTGGCAGTCCTGTAGTTGTGGCTTTGGAGCCTGTTGTCATGGTAACCCAACCCCCCCTTACACACAGGGCTACAGAGAGTTCAAGTAAGTTACCCCTAAAGACTGTCCGAACATGTTTTATATATAGGTCTGTTCGCGTTTTGTTTCCTTACTTTGAATTGGAGTGTACTGTGGTGGGTAGTGGATAGCAGGCAGTGGCTGGAAGAAGTGCACACGAGCCTCCGTGATGAGACTACAATCTCCAGACTGCGAATGTGGAAGACGACCGTGGTTGGGAGAAATGATTTCCTCTCTCTCCTCCCAACCGCACAAAAGTAGTGTGAGGCTTCTCAGGATGAAATACTAGAGCAGGAGGGCAGAGGTATGGAGAAGGGAGCGAGGCGCAGTGAATAGGCAGCAGTTCTCCGTTTTTCCTTTTTTTTTTTTAATAAATACTGAGGGTTGGGGATTGTGAAGATGTCTGTGTTGGAGTGAGCCCAGTGATGGCATCCCCCTCCCCCCCCCGAAGCGCTCCCCTCAATGTCCCTTACTCAAACCGTCACTGGGCTGTAATGTCAACCAGCTGTGCTCAGTGCAACTCACTACATTCTCCATACTGCAACTTCTGTGTGCCTGCTCGCTCTGACAAAGATGCAGCAACATCAGTATTTCGTCCCGTGCGCTCTAAAAATGCCAGTTTTGTTTGTGGGGGTGAGCGAGTGGGTGGAGGATGAGGAGAGCGCAGTGAGATCAAAAAGTTTAAAAAACGGCCAGAAAAAAAGATAAGTTCAGTTGTGTGGAGGTGTTTGGAGACAGCTTGCAGTGAAGTACAGAACAGTGGGGGCCAGTATCTCTCGCTGAGAGAGAGAAAAAAATGGCGGTTATTTCAAATTAATTTTGATGTTTTAAGCCAATAAGCAAGCAGGATGGGCAGAGGGATACCTGAGTGGGTGATAGGGCACTGGGGCTGGTACTTTTTATTTCCTGGGCATCTATTAAAAGTTAATGTACCCCCCCCCCCGGCAAGGGTAAGAGCCAATCAGATGCCAGGAAGTAAAAAGCCCATTTTCTAAACATTAATAATGTATGAGTTGCCCTTATTACCCACTAAAAGTAAGCGGTTTACAACCTTGTAATCCCACCGTCATGACATCAGAACCTTATCAACCTCACTCATCTATGTCATGGCAGTGGGTTTACAAAACAGAATGCCAGTGTTATTAAGTATTCTACACACCCAGAATGTGATTGTTAGTCTCAGTACAGTATTCAAATAACATTCGAGTTGTCACAGTTTACTGTTACTAAGTCTAGCGATCACCATGTCTGATAGAAATGCTAACTCTGGTGCTATTTCAGTCCACTGTCGTTTCAGTCTGTGTATCTTAATAAACTGTTTTCCTACACGATCATATGGCCGTAGCGCAGATTCATTAATCATACACTACCATACACTATAAATGACAATGCCTGATGTACAGGGTGATAAACACGGTGTAATCACCTCTTGTGGTTGCTAGGGCAATGGTAAACCTCTCGTGCTGCGCTCTCGAGGTTCACTGATGCCCTAGCAACCACTCGAGGTGATTACACTGTGATTATCACCTGTACATGAGGCATTATCCTCTATATAATGTATGGAAACTATTACTGGCAGAAATCAATAAGTTTATATAGAGGATAAGGCATGGTCCTTTATCGTTATCCGGTTTGTTGACCGTCGAGAGGTTGCCAGGGCGGCCATGTAAACCTAGAGAGGCTTACGTCACCATGGCAACCTCGAGACGTTATACAAACCAAGTAACAAAAGAGGGACCATACATTATATTTTATAGTGTATGGACCGCACCATCGGACGTTCTGGGTCATTTTCTCGCCGCTGCGCTAGTTTCAGAAAGGCCGTCGGTGCGCAAGATAAAAAGTACACACATGCGCAGATGGGCTCCCTTTGTAATCCCATCGCTATGACGTACTCAAGAGAGGTTTATAACCACTTAATCATAGAGATGGGATTATCAAGAAATAATTTTGCCATATTTTAGCGGTAATAAGGGCTCACAATACATTATAACTTGATAAAGATAGCGGCCACACTGGGCTTGCTGTCGGAAAAGCAGGATTAGTGGTGTGTTTTGGTTTTGCGTTTTCATTTGAATTTTATTTCGTTTGTTTTAATTTAGGTTGCGTCTTTCGTTTTATTTTGAAACGTCACTACTGTCATTCAGTCCATATCATTATTCAGGTCCATATACGAGTTCTGCTTGGCTTTTTACGAACAGGGAAATTGGAGTAAGTACATGCTTTGATTAACATCCACGTTCTACTTACAATTTGGAAAGAAGTATTACCTGCAGAGGCCCTGATATTGCTGCAGAGAGGAGAGGAGAGTGGGGCAGGAGTGTGGAGACCAAGGCGTGGAGTCCCAGTAGTGGAATGAGGAGTGAACCGGATCAAGCTGCGCTTGGACTTGGAAGTAGATGCCAGTGAACTGTGGGGAGGAGTTCCTTCCTGGCCCCGAACCCGAGTCGATGGTGTGCCGTGGTGCTGCTGCCGTTGGGCAGTCGTATCTGCGGCACTTCTGTTTTGCTGCTCAGTAGTCGGTGGCAGCCGTAGCGGTCAGCGGGTCTAGGACGGGGTTTGGAGGACTGGGTGGGACCTTCCAAGACTGTCCGATTACTGGCTGTGGACTAGGTATTTGTACCCAAAGCGCAGTTTCACCCTGTTACCGGCTGTTTGAGGAATCCAGTGGAGTGGTGAAGTGGAATTCTGGTTTCCTGGGCATCTTGGCTTGTTCTCCTGTTCACCGACTTGGATTTCTTGTTGAGTTTTTCTTGTTGGGTGCAGACTGTGTGACCCTGGAGTACTTTTCCCGGGTCTGAAGATCACTGTAATATGCTGGGGCTCTGTTTATTCTCAAGTGGAGGTGAGAGCCCATGAGAGAAATTGAATCGTGTTCCTGGGCACATTCTGTGACTGGCAAGTGGGGTTCACCAGTTTTTACTTTTCAAACTAGTTTTCCACTCGTGAGAGGGGTAAGTTAACCTCTGGCTGACCCAGTGCTCTGATTAACTTGTGACTCTGGGATTTCTAAGGTCTTGCCCCAGACGCTGGGATTTTTAACTCTTCAGCTCTTATTGGAAACAGGCAGCTTGGAGCACTTTTTTCTTTTCATTGTGAGATCTAGGGCTCATTTATTCGGACTTGGACCATTTGCCAGTTAATTTTAGCTACGTAGCTTCCTTTTTAGTATTTAGGCATATTAAAACATAGTATTTGGGTTGGTTAGTTTGGGGTAGGGGTAGGTTGGGGTTTTGAGTGATTAGTGTATGTGTGGGTGTATGGGAGGAGTGTGTGGTGTAGAGAGTGTTTGTGGGTTGTGTTTTGGGACAGGGTTTGTGTAACTGGCAGGGATGTGTCTGGGAAGGTATGAGGGCTTGGGGCGGGCTAGGATAGTGTATGGGGCCTCTCGGCTGTACAATCTACAGCCTTTTATCAGCCTCCCAGTGTCTGCTAGTACAGCTAGGCGCTGTAAGGAGGTCAGAACAGGGAGGAAACGTGTGATTTGTTTTGGCTGGAATGCCCCATGTACTGCGGTCGGTGGTAGGATCGGGGTAGTCGGGTGTAGAAGGCGCCCTGGGATTACAGGGGCTCTGGAGAGAGGCCAGACATGTTTAGTTCCTGTCACTAGGGTTCCCGCCAGACCGAGTGGGCAGGTAGCCAGAGGGGCTGCACTATCCGCCAATCCCGAGGGCGGTGCTGTGCAATGCCAGATCGGTCAGAAACAAGACAGCAACTATAGCTGACTTGGTTTCTTCAGCCAATCTGGCTAGCATTATGAAGACCTGGATTGGTGTCGATGCTGGCCCGGTTCTAGAGGCTGCCGTCCCATCCAGATATACTGTGGTGCACTGCCCCAGAGTGGAACGCACCCAGTGAGGCACCACATTCATTTGAATGTGTGGCCACCCATGGGCGCCGTGCACAGGCTGCCTGATTCTTTTTTGATTATAGCCTCCGGGGCGTGTGGACATTCTTTCAACAGGAGGTGGTCGATTTCATGGGTCGGTGAGATGTTGAGGGCCCAGATGTTTAGTGCTGAGGTACTTAAACGTCTGAGCCAACGACAAATCTTCTCGGCTTGGTTCCAACTTCCTCCAGACAATGTCTTCCTTGGGCTTTGCACAGCGTGTTTCCTCAGAAACTCATCTAGGTGGCCACATGTTGGATCCGGTGTTCTCACTGGGGATTGAGATTAATTGCCTCAGGACTGATCGGGTCATTTGGTCTGATCATTACACGGTGAAGTTCTCGTTTGGCCCCGTAGCCCTCCCTTGCAGAGATCGTCAGCTATCGCCCTTTGCGGGGACTGACCCCTGGGGAGGTTTTTGGAGGTGGCTGACCTATCTAGGTGTGGATAGTGCATGCGTTGGGGGGTGTGCGCGCGGCAGTGGATGCCTATAAGGTGCTTGCTGGTGCACTCTACTCTCTCGCACCAGTCCGTGTACGGCCCAAATCTTCTCACTTGAGGTCTCCTTGGTATGATGGCGAGCTCAAGAGGATGAAAACCTTGGGTCGAGATTAGAGCGCTGCTGGCGGAAGTCTGGTCTGGAAGTGGACAAAATGGCCCTGTGTGTGCACCACGGTGCATACCAGGGAGCAATCAATTGTAAGAAGGCAGAATTCCTGTCCAGGGAGATTGCTGCCGGGAGGAACTGACCAATTATGCTCTTTTGGACTGTGGACAGGCTCCTCCATCCTTCCTGTCTACAGCCAAACGTAGGTTTTTCTAAAGCATTGGGCGGCTCGGTTCTTCTCAGACAGGGTGTCTGCCATCAGGCAGGGTGTTCCGCCAGTGGGTCAAAGTTTGGCCGACTGTGGTAACCGTGGGTGACCGGAGAGCTCTCCACCTGGTTGGGGTGAGTTTAGACCAGTGGAGCTGGCTGAGGTCGTTGAGATTGCTTCCACGCTTCGGCACACCTTTTGTGAACTGGACCCAGTGCCAACTTGTTCCTTAATGAGATGCATTGACTCCGTTGGCCCAGTGTTTGCCTTGATCGTCCAGTGTTCCTTGTTGGAGGGGGTCTTTCCTGATATCTTGAAGGAAGCATTGGTGAGACCCCTTCTGAAAAAAACATCATTGGACCCTGAGATCAAGGCAAATTACTGTCCTATCTCCAATCTTCCATTTGTGGGCAAGATTGTGGAGAAAGTGGTGGCACTTCAGCTTGAGGAGCATCTCGTAGCCCATGATCAATACAAGCCGCTCCAGTCTGGGTTTCGTGCGAGGCACAGCACAGAAACTGCGCTGGTTCAGGTGCACAATGACCTCCTCAGGGCGAGAGATCGAAGGGAGGGGGACAATTCTTGTTCTCCTTGATCTCTCTTCAGCGTTTGACACGGTTGACCACCGAGTGTTACTTAACCGCCTAAGGGAATTCTTGGACTTGCCGGCAAGGTCATCTGCTGGTTTGAGTCCTTTCTATCTAACAGGAGGCAGAGGGTAGTGATGGGTAATTTCTCCTCCTCCCCTGGCCACTTGTCATGCGGGGTTCCCCAGGGTTCAGTCTTGTCGCCGATGTTGTTTGCCGTGTATATGCTACCCTTGGGAAAGCTCATTAGGAAGTACAGTCTGGATTTTCATTGCTATGCCGATGACACCCAGCTGTATTTTTTCTTTGCCCCAGAACATCTCACGCAGTGGAAATGCTTAAAAGCTGCCTCGCTGAAATCAGTGACTGGATGACCTCCAGCTGGTTGCGACTGAACTCCGATAAAATGGAGGTACTGGCGGTGGAGTCGATCAGAGGGCATGACAGGCTGGCTTCTGGTGCGGAGACAGGGCTCTTTCTTGGCTCTGTACCACTGAAGGCCTCCTCTACGGTGCGGGATCTTGGTGTTATTCTGGACAGTGGATTGACATTTGAGTTCCAGGTGTTTTCCACTGTCCGTACTAGTTTTTATCATCCGAGGAATATGGCCAGGATAAAGCCCCTAGTTCCACCGCAGGAACTCCCCATCTCGGTACATGCCTTTGTGACGTCCAGGTTGGACTACTTTAATGCGCTCTATCTCGGGGTCTCTGGGGGTACTCTGTGCAGACTGCAGCTGGTGCACAACGCGGCGGTGAGGTTGTTGACAGGACAGTCTAAGTACTGTCATATCACTCCGGTCCTGCATCAATTGCACTGGCTGACAGTCAGGTGGAGGGTCCTCTTTAAGGTGGGTTTACTCACCTTTAAGGCCCTACACAGCCTGGGCCCTGGTTACCTGAAGGACCTTCTCATTCCTGCTGTTTCGGCCTGCTCCCTCCACTCCTCCTCTAGCAGCCTCCTTGCGATTCCCAAGACGAGGTTAAAAACAGCTGGCGACAGAGCATTTAGTGTCGCCGCTCCCATCCTGTGGGATTCTCTTATTCCAGCTGTTAGGGAGACTCCTTTTGTGGAGGTATTTAAGGCCCGCCTCAAGGCCTTCTTGTTTAATCAGGCCTTCCCAGATTATGTCCTACAGTCCTTACTGTTTTATAACCTATGTTTAGGTTAGCCCTGTCTCTTTAGATATTGGCTGCTGCTGCATAAGTTATTATATATGTATAAAATTCTGTTTCTAGTCGATGTATTATTTTATGTTGAGCTATTGTTATGTATTTTATGTTATAATGAATAGTATTTATATTTTTAAATGTTCGGCACCTAGAGCCTCCGGGATGGGCGTCTCAAATAAAATTTGCCTTGCCTTGCCATAATCCCATTATGATGTCAGAATGCTGCAAACCTAGCTTGACTATGTCATTCCGATGGGATTACAGGAAAGAATGTCACCAACTGTACTATATCTTTTAAAAGAACATTGATCAGCTGTCCCTGACAGAAGTTTAAAAAAGTACACCTTCCAGGTTACCTGAACATCTTCTATGTGGTGCCCTCTCCTTAATGTTCCTACCTCTCCCACCCTCCTTCTGATTAGACACTATGCTGCATACAAAGTGTGAAGTAATGTAACTACAGCGGTCCTGTTGGAAAATTGCTGTCCTAGCCGATTGATTTTTTGAACAGTTGGATATTTCAGTTGTTTTTATACATTTTAACTTTTTTATCACTCTTAAATGAAGAAGAAGTTAAGGAATTTAATAGTTTTAGTGAATGTATTTTACAGCATACCCATTGCTATTTGTGTTATGCTAATAAATGTCCTAATGGTCATTCCTGCTTCATCTCTTACTTCGTAAGTGCATTTTTTTAAACCTGGAACTGTCACTTGTTACTCTTAGTGGCCAAGTGGTGCTGTTCTAGTTCAGAAACAAATGATGCCGTTACCATGCACTATAAAATACAATGCTTAGCTTGTGGTTTTTAACCACAAGTGTGATCACCTCTCGCAGTTGCCATGCCAACTATAAACCTCTCGAGCTACGCTCTCGAGGTTTGTGTGGTTGTCCTGGCAGCCGCTTGAGGTGATTACAGCGTGGTTAACCACCACAACCTAGGCATTATCCTCTGTCTAATATCTGAAATCTTAAAGACAGTTATTTGAACCAATGCCTTTATTTAAAGGAACAGACAGTTTAGTCAATGATTTATTTGGCGAACTACACTGGTGTTTATCAAGCGGAGTTTGGGATATGTGCAATGGTAAAATACTTGGTTAAAAAAAATTCAATACATTAAAAAATATTGAAACAAATAAACATAGGCATGCACTGTTTTATTCATTGAATAGACGGTGCCCCTGGATGGCAAGCAAATGCGATCTCTAGTGCAAAAGTTCTATACTGACTTAAAACTTACAAGGTGCTGGTAACATTACAGGTTTGGGAGGTAGGAAGTACCTGTATCTGAGTTCTGGCTGTTGACTCAGACTGACTCAACCTGTAGTAACAGAATGTAAACATGAATTTTTTTTCCTGCTTCCTAATGTTCTGCAGCTACCTAGTATTAATACTAGAACCCCCACACCACATACTTTGTTGCTACATTAAATTTCTGTAACTTCCCTTGAAATATAGCCTTCCGACCATGGACTACAACTCAAAACACTGAGACTACCATTTTTGGCAAGGCCAGTTGTCCTGGGACAAGTACATCATTTTGAAATGTGTTGATCCCTAGAAATACAGGTTACTCACCTGTAACAGGAGTTCTAGAAATGGTATATGTTGTTCATCCACACGACCCACCCGACCTCCCCAGCTTCGACGCACAACCTGAGCTTCCAGCGGGCCAGATCTGACGTCATGGGGCGGAGCCGAGGGTTTTACCACCCGGGTGGGTGGGAGAAGCCAGCTTGAAGACCTTCCGGCAAGAATTAAAGCGGCAAGGATACCTGCCACAAAGTGTGGATGAACAACATATACCATTCCTAGACATCCTGTTACAGGTGAGTAACCTGTATTTCTAGGGACATGGATATGTTGTTCATCCACACTTTCTGGCAGACTCCTAGCAGTTCTCCGGGAGGAAGGAGGCAAAGCGCCCACCCCGATACTTACTTGGGAAAGAGAGACTGGAGAACCGAGGCCCCAAAACCAGCATCCCAGCGTGACTCGAGGTCGATGTGGTAGTGGGTAATAAAGGTATGTGCCAACTTCCAGGTAGCAGCCCTGCAGATATCCTGGATAGGGATGTCCCTGGAAGCAGCTACTGATGCAGCAGTATGGCGGGTAGAATGAGCTCTTATCCCTCTGGGAGGCTCCATGCCCGCCAACCTGTAGCACAGCTCTATGCAGGAGGTGATCAGGCTGCCTATCGTCCACTTTGCTGCAGGTCTGCCAGGTGTGGCTTCAGCGTAGGTGACAAACAACTGGCGAACCTCTCCCTGAACTTCAGCCGTCCGCTCCTTATAATAAGCGAGCGCTCGTCTAGGGTCCAAAGTATGGAGCCTATACTCGGCCTCCGAGGTGTGAATGGGGTAGAACACCAGCAGAGTCAACACCTGGTTAAGGTGAAACTCAGACACCACCTTCGGAAGGAATTTCAGGTGGGGGCGCAGGACAACCTTGTCCCTGTGGAAGACCAGGTAGGGAGACTCGATGGAAAGCGCCTGGAGCTCTCCAATCCTTCTGGCTGACGTGATAGCCACCAAGAAGCGGTCTTCCGCGACAGGTGTGAAATATAGCACCTGTGCATTGAGTTGAATGGCTTGCCCATAAGCTTGCCAATACCAGCAGTAGATCCACGGAGGTGGAGGTTCCTCCACCAGGGAGAAATGTGGTCAAAGGCCTTTGAAAAACACCCACCACCTTCTCCTGCGCCACCAACTGCTTGCCGGCCCGCGCCCGCTAAGCAGAGATGGCTGCCAGGTGCACCTTAAGGGTTGTCGACCGAAGCCCTTGCTGAGAAAGGGAACACAGGTAGTCCAGAATGCTTGCCAAGGGGCAGTCGGAAGGGTCCAAGCCATTCCCCTGACACCAAATGGAGAATCTCTTCCATTTGAAGGCATAGCATTTCCTGGTTGACTCCTTACGGGACGCCTCAACGACGTTGAGGACCTCGTCAGAAAGACCCAAAGCCTGGAACTCTAGCCGCTCAGGAACCAGGCCGTCAGGTGCAGGGATTGAAGGTCCGGATGGAATACCTTCCCCTAATTGACTGAGATCAGGTCCGGGCGGGCTGGAAGCCGCCTTGGTAACCTGGAGCTGAGGCTGAGGAGATCTGGATACCAGAACTGGCGGGGCCAGTCTGGGGCTGCCAGAATCACCTGTGCCTTGTCCCTCCTCACCTCGAGAAGCAACTTGTGGATCAAGAGAAATGGGGAAAGGCGTAGAAGAGTCCCGGGGTCAACGGCCTTGAGAAGGCATCCCTCTGCAGCGAGCCCCGCTGAGGGGGGCGGGCATGGAACAGACTCAGCTTCGCATTCTCCCTGGAGGCAAACAGGTCCACCTGAGGCGTGCCCCAGTGGGAGAACAGATCTCGTACTACCTCCAGCAGGAGAGACCACTCGTGAGACGCAGCCCCTATCTGGCTTAGGGCATCGGCCAGGGTGTTGGAGGCTCCTGCCACGTAAATGGCTAGGAGATCCGCCTCCAGGCTGCGCACGAGGGACCAAATGCGGAGAGCTTCCTTGCATTAACAGTATGGAGCGCGTCCCGCCCTGGCAGTTCAGATAGTACATGGTCGTGGTGTTGTCTGTCTGGACCTGAACCACTTGACCCCGTAGAAACGGAGCTAAGGCGGTGAGAGCTAGACGAACCGCTCGGAGCTCCAGCAGGTTGATGTGGCATCGAGACTCCCAAGGGGACCAGAGGCCGTGCGCTCGGTGTTCCCCCAGATGGGCACCCCAACCCATCAGAGATGCGTCGGTCAAGAGAGAGACCATCGGCTCGGGGCGGACGAATGGGATGCCCTCCTGTAGATGTGCTGGAACGATCCACCATTGGAGCGTCCACATCTCCTGGGTCACTGTCATGGGCTGGTCCAATGGATCGCAGCGTTGTGACCATTGGCTGGCCAGTCCCCACTGAAGAGGATGCATGTACCAACGGACCACGCTGGTGCAGGCCGCCATGAGGCCCAGGAAATCCCGGGCAGGGCGCAATTGCCCAACCAGAAATGACTGGGCAAAGGAGGAAAGAACCTCGGCCCTGTCCGCCGGGAGCCGTGCTCTGTCTCGCAGAGAGTCAAGCTCTGCCCCGATGAACAGTATCGCCTGCTTTGGCACGAGTTCCAACTTGGCCTCGTTGATGAGGAGGCCAACCTGAGAGCAAACCTGGAGGGCCAGATCTCTGGACCGCTCCTCCTCCTGTCTGGAGGGGGCTGCTATCAGCCAATCGTCCAGGTAAGGGTACACCTGGACCCCTCTGCGCCGCAGGAATGCTGTCACCACTGCCATGCATTTGGTGAAGACCCTGGGAGCTAGGGAGAGGCCGAAGGGCATGGCCCGGAACTCGTAAAGGGATCCCTCCGCTCTGAAGTGGAGGAATCTCTGATGGGACGGACGGATTGGGACATGAAAGAACATGTCCTGGAGGTCCAGGGAGCAGAACCACATGCCTTCGTTCCAAGGATGGGATTATCTGATCCAGAGTGACCATCCTGAAGGTTCGAGACCTTAGGAACTTGTTCAGGTCGAGAATGGGGTGCCAGCCCCCCGTCCGTTTTGGGACCAGGAAGTACCTGGATACAAACCCCGGGTCTGAAGGAGGATCTGCCACCTTCCTGATTACCTCTTTTTCGAGGAGCAGGGCATATATCAGCTCGGTGGGCGACAGCGAGGCTGCGGACTTGCGGGCCCCGAGGGCGGCGGCTCAAAAGGTGGGGCCTGCTCAAACTCCAGAGGCAGGCCTTTCCCTACCACCTCCAACACCCAGCGGTCCGTGGTGATAGCGGACCAGGTGGAAAGGAAGTGGTGGAGCCGTCCCCCCACGGGGAACCCAGAGGGGAGTGACGAGGCTGGGGGCGGCACCCCTCAACCCGTCACTGGGCAGGCTTGGAGGAAGAACCGGACGAGGGACCTCCTGGGCCTTTACCTCCTTGCATACTGTTGGAGGAAGCCGTCGGCTTGGGTTTGGAACGCCAAGCGTGAGCCTGCTGGCCCGGTTGCTGGGCCAGTCGAGAGGCAGGGACCGAAGGACGAAAGGACTTCTGCTGCTGACGGCGGCCTTTGTCCCTCTGGGCGGAGGTGACAGAGTCCAGGGTGGCACTGGACTTCTCGATCTGCTGGAGGTGTCCCTCCACTCCAGGGCCGAAGAGGTCAGTCCCTAAAAATGGGACGTCTGCCAGCTTGTGCTGGGTATCCGCCGTGAAGGTGGATATCCTCAGCCACGCCCTGCGTCGCATGTCCACCGCGGTCGCTACTGACCTGGCACAGGAATCACCTATGTCCAGAGCAGTCTGGAACTGCTGCGCATGCCACCCTACCCTGGTCCCGCACCTGACAGACCGTGGTCTGCAGGTCAGGCGGAGATGAGGAACAACCTCATCCAGGGAGCCCATGAGGCGTGGGAAGAAGTGTGCCATCAAGCACGGGCGAGCTGGCCTGTCGGAGGCCGAGGAGGACACAGCGCAGCACCTTGCGCCCGCAAAGTCCAGCTTTTGGACTCTTTGTCGGGGGCTTATCCACATCCCAAGCATTACCGGAACGCCGGAAAATGCCATCGGTAACGAACCCCTCGGCAGAGGGGTATTCCGAGAAACCGGGCAAAGAGCCGGTAGGGACCGCATACTTCCTGGCCATCCTGGCCGAGGGCGCAGGACAGGAAGCAGGCCGCTGCCAAAGCTCCAAGGCTGGGAAGACAATGGCCTCAGCCATCAGAAAGGCCTCCATGGGAGAATCCCCTCGGTCCAGAATCTGTGTCAGGGGATACTTGGCCCATTTGGACACGGGCTCGAGCTGCATCCCGGTGCACTCTGAGATGAGTGGAAGCAGACCCAAGAAGGACGATGGGCTATCGTCCACAGACTGGCCCCCGGAGGACTCCAGATCGAACTGCCTGGAGAACAGGGAGGAATCATCGTCTGATTCTGAAGAGACTGCGAAGAGCTGCCTCGGCCCTGAGCCACCCTCCACCTGCCGGGGATGGTTGGGAGTGAGGGTGACCAACAACCTGTGGGGCAGGCCGTGACCCGACCGAGAATTCTTGGTCGGTGCCCCCGACTTCGGTTGTGGAGGCAGAGGTTCCACCACAATTGGTGGAGCAGCTGGTTTCAGCTGTGCAACCAGCCCTGGAGCGGCAACCGACTGGAACGAGAAGCTGCCTTCGCTGCCTTCAGGCGACAGCCACTTGATGGCCGGGTCTTGGTCAGGTCAGCTGAAATAGGACAACAACAATCAGCTGCCACATAAGATCCTTTTCAGCGCCGGGCGCACTTGCGCCGCAGCCTTCCTCACTCGAGGAACAACGGCGGCGCGCTGCTACTTGGTAATGAGACAGAGACCACCGCAATGCCGCCAGGAAATGGCTGGGCCGAGAAGAAGTCCGGTGACTGAGACCTTTGGGGAACTGAGGGTGGGTCTGCGAAGGCGGGGACACCCGCTTCTTCCCTCGGCTCAGGTACTTTAGCCGACTGCAGCCCAGAAGGCGAGGTAGATCCTCAGTATCTACCGGGGAACCGGTGAAGAGGGAATGTCGGCTTCAGTCGACAGCCCGCCTAACGGATCGGGAGAAAATCTCGCCGACGGGAAGTCTCCGCAGGCTAGCCCGACGGGGCACCGGTGGAAGTCAGCGCCCTGTACGCAACCTCGACCAAAGTCGACGGTCGGGTTGCCCGGGAAGGGGACCCTCTCCTCATTCCCATCGAACGCCGACGGTAGGACTTACTCTTCAATTCTTTTCTTGGGCCGAGAAGAATGTCCCTAAGGCCTCTCTTCGTGGAAAGGGACTGACAAAGCTCCTTAAACAAAGTCGTCATATGAGGAACTCAGAGAGAGCGTGATAAATGCCGCGCTAAGGAAGATGTAGCCCGGGCCGCCAATTTCCTCGAGGAAGCGATCAACTGCTCGAGCTGCTCAGCCGCGCTGTGCCGGACACCGCCTAACGCAGCCTCTTTAGATTTTACCGCGGGAAACATTTCTCGCTTGAGCTTCAATCGGGTACGCAATCGGCCCAGAACAACGCTGGGCTTCTGAGAGGGCAGAGCAGCATGAAACTCCAGGCTCGCGGGTCGGATTCAGGCCTAGGCAGTAGACGACGGAAGTGCGGATCCGCCCTGGATTTTTTTGCCTGCAAGGGCACCTCCAAAGCCGGAACAGGATTTGTCCATCAGCATGCGGTGAAGATGTGAAGACCAAAGTTTAGAAAACTTCAAAACCAAGTTCGGATGAACCAAGAGTTAGATCCAGTCTAAAACGCAGAGCGCTTATGAGGGAAACCTGAGCTTCCAAGTAGTAGATTCAAGTTCTGGCGGGGTGGGTTGAGTCTTATTTCACTGTGGGGTGGAGGGTTAGTTTGAAGATCTTCTGGCAAGATTAAGGGTAAGGATACTGTTAGAAAGTGTGGATGAACAACAAATCCATGTCCCTAGAAATAGCCACTTTTGTTGGTCAAAAATACAGGTTACCACCTGTGGCCAGGGAGTTCTAGGAATGGTATATGTTGTTCATCCACACTCATTGGCAGGTATCCTTGCCGCTTTAAATCTTGCCGGAAGGTCTTCAAGCTTGCTCCTCCCACCCACCCGGGTATAACTCCCTGCTCCGCCCATGACGCCAGATTCAAGCCCGCTGGAAGCTCAGGTTGTGCTACCGGGTCGAGAACAGGGAATGTAGGATGAACAACATATACCATTCCTAGAACTCCCGTTACAGGTGAGTAACCTGTACTTAGGACATGGATATGTTGTTCATCCACACTCATTGGTAGACTCCTTGCAGTTCTCCGGGAGGAGGGAGGCAAGTATCTACACCCCCAATACTTACTTGGAAAGAGAGACTGAGAACCGAGGCCCCAAAACCAGCATCCCGGCGTGACTCAAGGTCGATGTGGTAATGGGTAATAAAGGTGTTCTGCTGACTTCCAGGTAGCAGCCCTGCAGATTTCTGGATAGGACGCCCTGGAAGCAGCAGCTACTTGCAGCAGTATGGCGGGTAGAATGAGCTCTTATCCTCTGGGAGGCCTCCATGCCTGGCTAACTTATAGCAGAGATCTATGCAGGAGGTTACCCACCTGCTTATCGTCCCTTGGCTGCGTGGTCTGCTGGGATGCGGCTTCAGCCGAGTGACAAACAGCTGGCCAACTTCTCCCCGACTTCAGCCGCGCTCCTTAGGTCAGTTTTTTCTAGCCTCTTCCAGGGTCCAGAATATGGAGCCTATATTCGGCCTCCGAGGTGTGATTGGGGTAGAACACTCGGAGAGTCAACACCTGGTTAAGGTGAAACTCTGACACCACCTTTCGGAAGGAATTTCGGTGGGGAAGAGGACAACCTTGTCCCTGTGGAAGACCAGGTAGGAGACTGATGGAAAGCGCCTGGAGCTCTCCCATCCTTCTGGCTGACTTGATAGCCACCAAGAAGGCGGTCTTCACGATAGGTGAGAGAGAGCACACCTGTGCATAGGTTCGATGGCTTGGTCATGAGCTTTGCCAGTACTTCAGTAGATCCCACGAGGTGGGGGGTCCTCGTGACTGAGGGAAATGTGATCAAGGCCTTTGAAAAAGCGCCAGACCACCTCTCTCTGCGCCATCGACTGCTTCCCGCCCGCCTGCAAGGCAGAGATGGCTGCCAGGTGCACCCTTTAGGGTCACGACCTAAGCCCCTTGACTAGAAAGGGACCATAAATAGTCCAAGATGCTTGCTAAGGAACAGGAGGAAGGTCCAAGCCTCTTTGTTTCTGATACCAAATGGAAAACCTTTCCATTTGAAGGCATAGCATTTTCTTGTCGCTTACGACACCTCAACTACATTGAGGACCTCGGCTGAAAGACCCAAGGCCTGAACCTAGCCAGGAACCAGGCCGGGTGGTGGGATTGAAGGTCCGGATGGAACACCTTCCCTGATTGGCTTGAGCAGTCCGGCGAGCTGGACGCGGAGTCCTGGAGCTGAGACTGAGGAGGTTACCTGAACTGGCGAGGCCAGTCTGGGCTATAGAATCACCTGCGCCTTGTCCCTCCTCGCCTTGGAGAAGCACCTTGTGGTCAAGGGAAATGGGGAAAGGCGCAGAGGCCTGGGGTCCACTGCCTCGAGAAGGCATCCCCAGCGAGCCCGCTGAGGGGGCGGGCATGAACAGGCTCAGCTTGCCTCCCTGGAGGCAAACAGGTCCACCTTGAGGTGCAGCCCCAATGGAGAAATAGATGCTGTACTACTCCTGCAGGGGAGAGACCACCAGGATGGAGCCCTATCCGCTCAGGCACGGGTTTGGTGTTGGAGGCCCTGCCACGTGAATGGCTAGGAGATCCGCCCAGGCTGCGACGAGTGACTAAATGGAGAGCTTCCTTGGCAGCATGGAGAGCGCGGGCCCCGCTCCCGGCGGCCAGGGGATACATGGTCGTGTGGGTATTGTCCGCCTGACCGGACCACTTGACCCCGAGGAACGGAGCAGGCGGAGAGCTAGCGGACCTGAGCTCCAGCAGGTTGATGTGGCATCGGGTCCCGCTGGGACCAGAGGCCATGAGCCCGTGTCTCCCCAGATGGGCACCCCCAACGCATCAGAGAGGCATCGGGCATAGAGAGACCGCTGCTCGGGCGGATTAACGGGATGCCTCTGCAAATGATCTGGCCACCACTGGAGAGTTCCACATCCCTTCAGGGCACACAAGCTGGTCCAAAGGATCGCAGCTGCAGACCACTGGCTGGCCAGCCCACTGAAGGACGATGTTCCAGCGGGCCAACGGACCACGCTGGTGCAGGCCGCCATGAGACCCAGGGCGAGGAAGTCCTTGAAGTGTCACAGTCCTCCCACCTAGAATGAATTTGGGGCTCTATCCCCTGCATGGGATGAGCTTCCCATGTCAGTTCACTCCTCATACAGGCGTGATAAGCCATCTGCGTTCTGACTGGTCGCTCCAGCCCTATGTAAGATCATCATGTCATACCCTTGCAAGGCAAGACTCCATCTTAATAGTCTACCATTAGTTTTTCCTATTTGTGTCAGCCAAACCGGGGTGGGGGTCGTGGTCACACTGTACCTCAAAATGCTGCCCATAAGTAGGACTCTAACTTCTTTAGGGCCCACACTATGCCAATACACTCTTTTTCCACAGTAGAGTAAACCTGCTCCCTGGGAAGTAACTTTTTACTCAGGTACACTACAGGGTGATCTCTCCCTTGGTTGGATGTCCGACTCCGTACTGCCCCAATACCCACGTCTGAGGCATCAGTCTAGACTATAAAGGGTCTGCGATAGTCAGGACTTGTCGATACTAGAGCACTGCACACTGCCTTCTTCAGACTGGTAAAGGCTTTTTCACAGGCTGGTTCCCAGGTAATTTTCTTAGGCATCTTTTTCTTTACTAGGTCAGACAGGAGAGCAGCCAGGGCACTGTAATTGGGTTCAAATTTCCTATAGTACTCTGCTGTCCCTAGAAAACTCCTGACCTGCTTTCTGCATTTCTGGTTTGGGCCATGCCTTGATCACCTCTATTTTTACTTGGTTAGGACAGAGCTGTCCCCGGCCTACAACATGCCCAAGGTATGCCACGTCAGCCATGGCCACCTGGCACTTCTCAGCTTTGACAGTGAACCAGGCCCTCTGTATCCTGCCGAGCACTTCTCTAAGGTGGGACAGGTGTTCCTCCCAGCTGGCACTAAAGATAGCAATGTCATCCAGGTATGCCAAAGCGTGCTCCTTAGCACCATTTAACACCTGGTTCACAATCTTTGGAAAGTGTCGAGCGTTCTTCATTTTGAAAGGCATTACTTTAAATTCAAATAAGCCTATCAAAGTGATGAAGGCCGACCTCTCCTTGCTCTGTCAGTTAACTCCACCTGCCAATACCCTTTGTCAGGTCAACAGTCAAAGTATGTCGCCCCTCCCAGCTTCTCCAGGAGTTTGTCCATCCAGGGCATCGGGTGGGAGTCTGACTTCGTGACTGCATTCAGTCCATGATAGTCCACACAGAAACGAGTAAAACCATCTGGCTTGGGCACAAGGACTACGGGTGAGACCCAGGGGCTGTGGGATTTTTGGATTACCCCTAAATGCAACATTTCCTCCACCTCCTTCCTACTGTCCTTTTGGACAGCCTCTGACACCTGATATGCTGTCCGACATATGGGTGTCTGTGTCCCTGTCTCCACATCGTGCGTCACTACAGGGGTTAACTCCAGGTTTGGTGCTAAATGGGGGGCAAAGTCTGCTAAAACCTCCCTTACACTTCCTGGATGTTGTCCAGGGCCAGCTGGTGTGACAGTTTAACTGCCTCCACAGAGGACTCCCACATGTTTTCGCCCAGCAAGTCCAGAAGGGGTCTCCTTTGTCCGTCCCCTCCCAGGACTACATACTGCAAACACCATGTCAGTCCTATTAGCTCCTATTAGCACATGGCTTCATCTTGTTGACATGGTACATTCTTTCTGTATGTCTTCTGTCAGTTAACTCTATGATATAGTTTACGTCATTTACCTTCCTAACTACTTTGTATGGTCCTGCCCACTCAGCCTGCAGCTTGTCTTTCAGGACCGGAATAAGGACCATGACTTTCTGACCCACCGTGTACAAGCGAGCTCTGGCTCTGCATTCGTACCACACTTTTTGTTTCTGCTGGGCAGCTGCCAGGTTGCTCTGGGCTGTCCCCATAAGCTCCTTCAGCCTTTCCCTAAACCCAAGGACATAATCTATTATAGGAGTGCCCTGGGTGGCGTGCTGGCCTTCCCAGTCCTCCCAGATCAAGTCTAGAGGCTCACGTACCTGGCGTCCATGTAAGAGCTCGAAGGGAGAAAATCCTGTCGACTCTTGGGATACCTCCCTGTATGCAAACAACAGGTGGGGAAGGTATTTCTCCCACTCCCTCCCATGCTGTTCAGCAAACGTCTGGAGCACTGACTTCAGGGTACCATTAAATCTTTCCACAAGCACATTGGCTTGCAAGTGATAAGGTGTTGTGCACCTCTGCACCACCCCACACTTCTCCCACAAACACTTAATCAGGTCCGACATGAAGGAACCCCCTTGATCGTTGATAACCTCTTGCGGAAACCCAACACGGGAGAAAATCCCAAGTAAGGCATCTGCCACTTTGTTTGTCCTCAGTGAGGATAGGGTGACTGCCTCTGGATACCAGGTGGCATAATCCACCTCAGTCAGGATGAACCTCTTCCCGGAGGAGCAGGGGGTATTAAATGCCTCACAATATCCATTCCCACCCTCTGGAATGGCTCCTTCACTATGGACAATGGAATTGGGTGGCTTGGGTTTTCTTAACTGCCTTCCCTATTTCTTGACACTGGTGACAAGACCTGCAATACTCCTTCACCTGCTGGGTGAGAGTTGGGCCAACAGAAATTCTGGGCCAACTGCTGCATAGTGTGCCCGATTTCCAGATGACCAGACAAGGGAATATCAAGAGCAATCTTGAGCAACTGCTCACAGTACCCCGGAGAAAGACAAGCTGCCTGCTTATCACCCCTCCCTCTGTCTTCACAGCTTGAGTATACATCAGTCCATTTTCCCAATAAACTTTATGTTTACTGTCACCTCCCTGTGCTCCGTCAGAGTCTGCCCAAGCCCTCAGCTTCTCTAGACCAGGGTCACTTTTCTGAGCAGCTGTAAACTCCTTAAATATTCCCAAGGCATCTGACAGGTCCACTTCAGTATCTAAACTAGAGTCCCTAGTACTAGCGTCAGGGCACTCATGATGATGGTCATCCCTAACCATTTGACAATGGGTCATCCCTCTTTTCTCGAAGTAACCCTCCGTAGCTGTGTGGTTAACTGCTACTGGAGAAATTTCTACCCCATTTTCATTAGTCTCCATATCAGGAGACACAGGCTGGGGAACCATCCTCCCCCCAGTGGTTTCCACAATGGCTTCTGTGGGATCCAGGAACTAACATTTTCCCTTGCCGCTTATTTACGGGTAACTGTACACATCATCCTGTTTGAGATTGTTGACAAGGATGACGTCAACTGCTGAAGTTTTGGCTACAGCCACCTGTTGCACAGTTCCCCCAGTTTCACCCTAGTCTAGGAGAACACTAGCGAGTGGCAATGTTGCCTCCTCATCAGTGAACCCTTGTACGGCTACAAATGTATTGAGTATAAGTTGACCAGGCTCTACCAGATCCCCTTTTACCAATGTCTGGGAAGCCCCTGTGTCCCTTAACTCTTGTGTCTGTATACCATTCACTGTGACTGGGTGCATGTGCTCCCTCATGTTTACCGGTGTGCTTCCAGGGACACATAAACAAACCACTTCTTTCCTTGCCCCATGTTGTGTATTGCTCATCCTTTTGGGACAATGTCTGGCAATATGCCCAGTTTCTTTACAAACCCAACATTTGTTTCTTTTCTCAGAGAACTCTTTCTTTGAAACCTGGGGCTAACTGATTTCGGTGGAGGCAGTGAGGGTTTTAGCTGCCCTGAAGGGTACTTTTCCTTTCTCGCTGCCAAGCCCCATTAGCTCCTCAGAGCAGGTCAGCTCTTGGCATAGCAGTCCGAGGTTCAGCAGCCTCTGCAGTTTTGGGATCTTGGTCCTCCAGCCAGGTTTTCAGCTCTGCTGGGCATGCCCAGAAAACTGTTCTAACAATATAGCATTTTCAATTTTTTTCTACAGAGTTTACTTCAATTCCTTCCTAGCGTTTTAAACACTGGCGTTTCATGGCTACTCCTCGTAGCTCATGTCAGGGCTTCTCCTGAGCTTACAGAATTTAGCTCTGTATACTTCCGCAGTTAAATCAAACTTTTTTAAAAGTGCAGCTTTAAGTTTGCTGTAATCATTACTGTCCTCATTGTCCATTTGACCCAATGCATCCCGAGCTTTCCTGGTAAGTAGCAGGGATAGCTGGAAGCTCCAGGACCCTCTAGGAATTTTTGCCTGAATACAAACTTTTTCAAAGTAATTTAAAAAGGCATCCATATCCTCCCCCTCTTTAAATTCAGCTATCAATTTGTAACCCAGTCCTGTAGCTCCAATTAAACCCAAAGCCACTTACCTGCTCTGGTGCTGGTGGTTGGAGTCTTAACTTCTCCAGTTCACGTCTCCTCTGGTGCTCCAGCTCCTCATGGTCAGCCTCCCACTGTTCCCAGTCAGTCTCTCACTGTTCTAGCTCCCTCTTCTCTGCGGCTCGCTGGCTCACTCTCTTCACGGTCAGCTTCTCACTCCCTCTTCCCTCTGCGGCTCATTTCTCTTGCTCAGCGTCTCTCTGAAACTCCAGCTCCATTCTGCATAACTCAATCTGCAGCCTGATTGCTTCTGGCTCCATAATGCTGGTGAACTTCCCCTGCTGCTGTGGACCTTCGCTTGCACTGGCCCTGCTGCCCTCTTCACCGGATCTGGCTGCTAGCCCCTCCACGCCCAAGGTCTGGTCCTTTACAGTCACAGTCTGTGACTCAATGCTCTGGGCATCTGCTGCCACCAGGGAATCCACGAGGTTCTGCTTGGTGGCTCTTGCCTCGTGCAGGACTCCTCTGTCCTGGCGCAACTGCCTGAAGTAATCTACAGTGTACCCGCTGTAGTTGGAAGCCATCTTCTTCCCTAACTATGGCTACTCTAACTTTCACTTTAGAAAAAAAAACAAAAACAGGTAGGAGGATCTTGACTGTAAGCAAAATGATACAGCTCTGTTTCCTTTTTAAAAATAGATCACTGCCTTATATTGCAAGTGAGCCGTACAGTATTAAGCCAACACTGAACAGTTGAAGCTTGTGTTACCAATTTTTTCGCATCACTGCCAACCAAATCTGTCACAAACGCATTCAGCAGGTCAGGCCTCTGCTCTACAGTGCCAACCTCTGGCGCGGTAATGTGAACAGATAAACAGGGTAACCCTCCTGTCTGCTTGTGGGTCTGACCCTCTTCGAGGATTGCAGTACAATCTGCGCCTAGGGAACTAAGCCAGGCTTCCAAAATGAACCCTTAAACTCCATAAAAGACCTTAGGTATATTCTTAACTTTTCCCAGTTTAGCAACACCATCAAGCTTTTGAACAGTTTTTGTCAGTCTTAACCCTCTATACGTCACATGCAAAAAGAACTGGCAGACACCCCAGGCAGTCTTTTTCAAATAAAGATTTTACTAAAAGATGATAAACATATAAACATAGAACAGGGTTTCTCAAATGGTGAGGCCAGCCTCCCAGGGGAGGCCCCAACCTGTTCAGGGAGGCTCAAGTAAGCCTTAAAATGTACTATATTTAAATGTAAGGTTTTGGATGCTTTGTGTGATAGGATGCAACAAACTAAAGTGAATAATGGCATGTGAATTTATGTACAAAATGGGTGACCAGGAAAGTCGCACTCAACAAACATTTGTTTCCTGGTATGACATGGGGAAAGCTGAGCGGAGGAAGTACAGTTCTTGGAAACTGTGCAAAACAAAATGCTAAATAATACAAATGAATAGGTACAAGATAACAACTGACCCATTATACTGGCTGCAGAAAACCACAAATGCAAAGGCTAGGTTAAAAGTACTAGGAGCAAGAGCAGAAGCAAAATGGTCCCTGAGAAGCTGTTTAAAAGCAAGGTTAAACTGACAAAGAATAATCTGACTCATGGAGTATTACAACAAGGGGTACAGTAAATAGGTTCCAAAACCCAGAAGTGTGGAGTAGTAGGCTGGCATGTGGAGGGTTATACAGATGGAGAATAAGAAGGTTAATAAAGGAGAATAAACTCAACTACTCAAAGAGTGTCACTGTATTCCTTATGTACTGTGCAAAAGTATGATAATTGTTCTAACTATGGGAGGCCCAAAATTATTTCTATATTTGGGGGCCTCAAGATCTTTTCCAGGGCTTGGGGGAGGCTCACTATGACAGTGTGTGAGAACGACTGACATAGAACAATACATCAAAGAGCATACAATCACTTAAAAGAAAAAAAACAAAGAAAACTACAAACTCCTACCAACGTACAGTTTAGATCTTTTTTAACTAATGTATTATCTCTTTAAAGGGAAACTCCGATCGAGTCCCTCAGTGCAGCAGCGGCTGCAGAAAACGTCTGATTAGGGCTTTCAACATAAAATAAATTTTTTTAAGTACCTGGTGCCCTGGAATTTTAATAGAAAAGATCTGCTCGCTCCACCATGGTGACAGACCGCAGGGTGGACATCTCGCGCACCTCGGGTGACTTCCCGCCATGAAGGTTGGCACTAATGAGGCTACCAGCATCTCGTTTGTTGTTGGCCTCATTGCGCCAACGCTGGCGATGCCTGGTGCGCGGTCGCCTGGTGCCACCATGATGGTGGCAATGGATCTTCTGTTAAAATTCAGAACTGAAGCTGCAAAAAATTTGTTATGTTATCAGCGTTTCTGCAGCCAGCCTTCCCCACTGAGACTCAATGGAAACTTCCTGAAAATGTTAATCAGGCTGTGTCTCTACAGTCCCAAGATGGAATATATCTAACTAAACAGTCCAGACACAGTATAGTTTAAACTGTGTTTCTCTACACCCCTTCTGTGAGTCATCTAGCTCTTCCTTTTAGCATACAAAACAAATACAAACAGGATGTTCTATCAGGAAGTGTATTAAAAAAGGCGACATCAGCAAAACTCATTTCCCAAATTATGAGTCTTCTGATCCACCAGTTCCCTTGAAGTTTTGCAACCCTGCAATCCCTTACCTAAGTACAAGATAGCCTGAATGATGTCCTGTCCTGTAATAAACTGTATATTTAGCTTCCCAACTTCATAACAGCAACAGGTCATAAAAAGGCCATAAAATGCAATTTCTCAAGGAAGTTAATTACATTACAGAGATCTCCTATCAGTGTAATATATGTAGCTTCACTGAAACCTGGGGGGACACCCATGGAGTACAGGCTGTCTTATGTGAGACAATCACATCCTATATTTTTATATTACAAATAGCATACAATAATCATAACTAGCTGGCCAAGCATCACACACAGGACTGTAATCGACAACATCCACTCAGACTTTCATCCCATCAACTGCAGGGTCCCACAAGGTTCTATCCTTGGTCCCCTACTTATCTCATTTTTCCTAAACTCACTCCAAGACACCTGCCCATCCATTGCAACCTTACTGTATGTGGATGCTGTCCTCTTCAACTCAGTTAGGGACTTGGCAACCCTAACAAAATACCGTAACACGATTTCAACCGCCTTCAAACCTGGTTTTAAGACAACAAAAGGGTCCTCAACACCAAACAAACAAAAATAATCCACGATTTTCTCAGACACTTAAGAAAGCAACTCGCTTTCCCTCTCTCATCCACGATTTAGAAGGCACTGTGGCTGAGCTTGTCACAGAGTTTAACTACCTAGGTGATGTCCTGGACAGCACCTTTCACCTGACACCCATCAACAACCGATGAACAGTGCACCAGATGCTAGGAGTCCTACAACCTCCTACCACCCCAAATCACCTCATTTTTTGCATCCTCCAACGCCAGCCTCCATCAGCATCTTACTGACAA
Source organism: Neoceratodus forsteri (assembly GCA_016271365.2). Classification (NCBI taxonomy): domain Eukaryota; kingdom Metazoa; phylum Chordata; order Ceratodontiformes; family Ceratodontidae; genus Neoceratodus; species Neoceratodus forsteri. The sequence goes on from JADMNL010000023.1 coordinate 445,050,700, forward strand.
AATGTACTGTAATTGTGCAGATTTGCCTTCTCTTACTTATGCAATGTTTTCCTGCCTGTAATTCTGTTACCTTGCATATTCCTATATTTCACCATCCATGCAATATATATTTGGCTTTCTACAACTGGTCGCTTGTGAAAAAATGAAAATTACGTACCTACTGTAATTCTTGATCTTTCAGTGCATCTTCACCATTCATCACTGTTGCGTAGTGAGCTGGAGGATCAGGACCCTGTGGGAGGTTTTGGTTTTTTTTGCAAGGGGGAGGAGTGAACGTTGGGACGGCACCGCCCTCAAGGCTGACGCATTGCATGGTGCTCGCGGGTTGGCCAGTAACCGGCGTCAACCCTCCTCAGCCAAGTTCTGCCGCCAGAGAAAGACAAAGAAAACAAAAGGCGGGGGGAGCCAGAGTGATATTAAAAGGAAAGTATGTAAAACTAAAAGGAGGAATAAAGCTGTAGAGAGGACAGAAGAGAAGGAGGTCTAAGGGACTGGGACAAGAAGGCCCCAATCTCTGGGCGAGTAAGGGAGGGATGAAGGGGTGATGGGTAGAAGGAAGAGAGAAAGAAAGGAGGGAGGATAGAGCAGACACCACCCCCCGACGATACGGCCCAGGAACTGCTTAACAGAAGGATGGTATAGCCCAGACCGGACCATATTTCAAGCCACAGGAGGATCCAAAAGGCTGGAGCAGCAGATTGGTACCAATCCAGAGGGAAAAGCAGTTGAGCTACCCAAAGAGCCAAGGACGGGTTGGTGTCTCCCCCTCCTGCCTAAGAATTTGAAGTGGAAAGACACTTAGAAACATCCCTGGAGAGGAAAACTCCAAGGGATTGTCTTTTAATTTGTTGTATAGAGGGAAGTCACCTCCAGAGGAGGAACTGTATAGAAAATACATATTCTCTTTGAACGAGGAGAGGAGATAAAGGGAAACCACACATGGAGTGGCACAATGTGGTTGGAGGGGAAATAGCTGAGTGAGTCACCAGTGCCCCCCCCCACACTTCCTCAAGACCAAGGCTGGAGAAAGCAGAGTAACCCAAGACAATACCACCTGGACTGAGAAGGGGCTCTGGAGACTCCCAACAGAGGGCAGCCTCCCTGTCCGTCAACCCAAGGAAAAAGCCCCTGACCCCAAGGGGGGGGTAGGAGGTGCTAGAGATGGACCGAGGTCCTAATTTGAGAGACAAACAGGTAGCAGGATCGCCCAGACTGAGGCCTGAGAGGGAAGGTGGGCAGGATTCAGTAATGAATAGTGAAGATGCACAGAAGATCGAGAATTACAGTAGGTATGTAATTTTCATACCTTATCAGTGTCAATCTTCACCATTCATCACTGCTGGATGATTACAAGCACCCGAAGAGCACAATCTCTCTAAGGACTAAGTCTAGAGGAGGAACCCTACAGGCCTCCTTAGGCCTGAGGCTGGTCTTGGTGGTGATTCTCCTAGCAGGAGAGAGAAGGCACCCTAGGCTCTCGCCTCATTGCGGGGAAAAAGATGGGTTCCTCGGGAAAGAGGAGGCAGTCATCCTCGCCAGGCAAAGGGTGATAACCGGGAAACATGAAGCCATGACATCCACCTGATGTAGATCGCTGTCCCCGCCAACCTGGAAGCCACCTCGTTGGCATCGTAAGATGCCCTTGCTTGGTGCCTCGCAAGGTCCAGGCCCTGCATGGAGAGGGCAATGGCTTGTCTGGTCACCTCAGAGTCGGGCAAAGAGGCTATGATTTGACCTAGCAGAGACCACAAGTGCCTATTATGGGCAGCATGGTGGGCCTGATGAGCTGAAAGACATAAAATAAGGCGTGCCAACGAGAAGGCTCTGCTACCCCAAAATTCAAACTCAGCCAAGTCAGATTCTGGGGGTCGGTCACGCCTTGGGCTTCTATGCCCGGAGGGTGTGTCCAGGAGAGTCACGCCCAAAGGGGGTGAGGCAGGGCTCCTGGAGACCCAAGAGGTGTGCAGTACCTCTGGTGGAGGTCCTTCGGGGCTGGTGCTTGGGTTGAGGGACGTCGCCAGGGCCGGTACGATGCCTCCTGGAAGGGAGTAGGCCAGACGGGAGACAACAGGTTGGCTGCACTGAATTTGCCAAAGAAGGCATGCGCCAACCAGTCAGGATTACGATTAACTAGGGTGGAGATATGGAGCTCGTTGAGCAATCCTGACAGGAAGCGCTGATAGCTGGAAAGATCAGCTGCAGAGGAAAGGTGGACAGAGGACTCCTCTCCCTCAGAGGAGGAAGACGAGGGAGCCGACGAGCCTGGAAAGTCAGGTTCAGGTTACACTGGGGAGTGGTGGAATACCTCCTCGTCCATGGACTGGTAGTAGGCGGGGAACAGTGCAGCCGTGGCCCTAAACTGCTCCCGGGTAAGAGGTCCCGTGGGACTGGAGTGGCCTGGGAGAGGGAGGAGTTGGCAAGGGGTCAGGCACCTCCGAGGAGGGCATGGCCTCTGCCAGGCTGAGGGACCTAACAGGAGACCTCAGAGGAGAAGGAGGAGACCCGGTGGTCCCAGCAGACGAAGGCCGCTCAACCGAGCTGGAATGGTCAGGCTGAGCCCAAAATACAGGTTACTCACCTGTAACAGGAGTTCTAGGAATGGTATATGTTGTTCATCCACACTGTCTGGCAGGTATCCTTGCCGCTTTAAATCTTGCCGGAAGGTCTTCAAGCTGGCTCCTCCCACCCACCCAGGTGGTAAAACTCCCAGCTCCGCCCCATGACGCCAGATCTGGCCCGCTGGAAGCTCAGGTTGTGCGTCAAAGCCGGGGAGGTCGGGTGGGTCATGTGGATGAACAACATATACCATTCCTAGAACTCCTGTTGAAGTAATTTCCTATATTCTAGGGACATGGATATGTTGTCCATCACACTGTCTGGCAGACTCCTAGCAGTTCTCCGGGAAGAGGGAGGCAAAGCGCACACCCCCTACTTAGGGAATAGAGACTGGAGAACTGAGGCCCCAAAACCAGCATCCCAGCGTGAATCAAGGTTGATGTGGTAGTGGGTGATGAAGGTGTGTGCCGACTTCCAGGTAGCAGCCCTGCAGATTTCCTGGATAGGGACGTCCCTGGAAGCAGCCACCAATGCAGCAGTATGGCGGGTAGAATGAGCTCTTATCCCTTTGGGAGGCTCCATGCCCACCAACTTATAGCAGAGATCTATGCAGGAGGTGACCCACCTGCTTATTGTCCGCTTGGCTGTAGGTCTGCCAGGTAGGTGACAGCGTAGGTGACAAACAGCTGGCGAACCTCTCCCCGAATTTCAGCCTTGCGCTCCTTATAGTAAGCGAGCGCCCTTCTAGGGTCCAGAGTATGAAGCCTATATTCAGCCTCCGAGGTGTGATTGGGGTAGAACACCGGCAGAGTCAACACCTGGTTAAGGTAAAGCCTCAAGGTTGGGAAGACAATGGCCTCAGCCATCAGAAAGGCCTCCATGGGAGAACTTCGGTCCAGAATCTGTGTTGGGGGATACTTGGCCCATTTGGACACGGGCTCTAGGCTGTATCCCGTGCACTCTGGATGAGTCGAAGAGACCCAAGAAGGGATGGGCTATCGCCCACAGACTGGCCTCGGAGGACTCCAGATCTAACTGCCTGAGAACAGGGAGGAATCATCGCCTGATTCTGAAGAGACTGCGAAGAGCTGCCTCGGCCCTGAGCCACCCTCCACCTGCCGGGGATGGTTGGGAGTGAGGGTGACCAACAACCTGTGGGGCAGGCCGTGACCCGACCGAGAATTCTTGGTCGGTGCCCCCGACTTCGGTTGTGGAGGCAGAGGTTCCACCACAATTGGTGGAGCAGCTGGTTTCAGCTGTGCAACCAGCCCTGGAGCGGGCAACTCGACTGGAACGAGTGGTTGCTTCGGCCGTTCAGGCGACAGCCACTTGATGGCCGGGGTCTTGGCCGGGGTCAGCTTAGGCCAGGACAACAACAACTGCTGCCACATAAGATCCTCGTAGCGCCGGCGCAACTTGCGCCGCAGCCTCTCCTCACCCGAGGAACAACGGCGTCGCCGTTTACTTTGGTAATGAGACAGAGACCGCCGATGTCGTCAGGAATGGCTGGGCCGAGAAGAAGTCCGTGACTGAGACCTTTGGGGAACTGAGGGTGGGTCTGGGAAGGGCGGGGACACCGCTCTTCCCTCGGCTCAGCACTTAGTGCAGATTGGGTGTCCAGGAGGCATGCAGGCAGATTCCTCAGGCATCCACCGGGGAACCGTGAAGGAGGGTTGTCGGCTTCTCCAGTCGACAGCCCGCCTAACGGATCGAGAAAAATCTCGACTTCGGCTGACGTGGGAGTCTCCGCAGGCTAGGCCTGACGGGGCACCGTGAAGCTGATGGCTTCAGCCGCAACCTCGACCAAAGTCGACGGTCGGCTGTCTGGAAGGGGACTCTCCCGCTCCCACGAACGCCCGACGGGACTTACCTTTCACTCTTTTTCTGGGTGAAGAATGTCCCGGCGGCCTCTCCTTCGTGGAAGGGACTGACAAAGCTCCTTAAACAAAGTCGATATGAGGAACTCAGAGAGCGATAAATGCCGCGCCAAGAGAAGATGTGGCCCGGCGCCACTCTCCTCTTCGAGGGCGAGTCAACTGCTCGAGCTGCTCAGCCGTTGCCAGCCGCCGTACACCTAACGAGCCTCTTTAGATTTTACATCATGGAAACATTTCTCGGGCGCCTGAGCTTCAATCGGGCAGCGCAATCGTCCAGAACGTTGGCCGAGAAAGAGCAGCACAACTCGCAGGCCTGCGGGTCGTGATCTAGGCCTAGGCAGTAGACGCACGTGAAGTGCGGATCCGTCCTGGACATTTTCTGCCTGCAAGGGCACCTCCGAAAGCCGGGAACAGATTTGTCCATTGCAGCCGCGAGTGAAGATGAAGACCAAAGTTTAGAAAACTTCAAAACCAAGTTCGGATGAACCGAAGAGTTAGGATCCAGTCTAAAACGCAGAGCGCTAATGGGGGAAACCTGAGCTTCAAGCTAGTAAGGAAGATCTGACGCTGTGGGTGGAGCCTGGTTTTACTCATTTTGGGGTGGGAGGAGTTAGTTTGAAGATCTTCTGGCAGATTAGCTAAGGATACCTGGTTATAGTGTGGATGAACAACAAATCCATGTCCCTAGAACAGTCACTTTGTTATGGTCAAAAATACAGGTTACTCACCTGTAACAGGAGTTCTAGGAATTGGTATATGTTGTTCATCCACACTCATTGGCAGGTATCCTTGCCGCTTAAATCTTGGCCGGAAGGTCTTCGTTTCCTCCCACCCACCCGGGTGGTATAACTCGGCCTCCCCATGACGCCAGAGATCTGCCCGCTGGAAGCTCAGGTTGTGTGCGTCAAGCCGGGAGGTCGGGTGGGTCGTGGGATGAACAACATATACCATTCCTAGAACTCCTGTTACAGGTGAGTAACCTGTATTTCTAGGACATGGATATGTTGTTCATCCACACTCATTGGTAGACTCTAGCAGTTCTCCGGAGGAGGGAGGCAAGACGCGACACCTCAATACTTACTTGGGAAAGAGAGACTGAGAACTGAGGCCCCAAACCAGCATCCCGCGTGACTCAAGGTCGATGTGGTAATGGGTAATAAGGTGTTTGCTGACTTCAGGTAGCAGCCCTGCAGATTTCCTGGATAGGACGCCCCTGGAAGCAGCCACTGCTGCAGCAGTATGGCGGTGAGAATGAGCTCTTATCCTCTGGGAGGCTCCATGCCCGCTAACTTATAGCAGAGATCTATGCAGGAGGTTACCCACCTGCTTATCGTCTTGGCTGCAGGTCTGCCAGATGCGGCTTCAGCGAGGGTGACAAACAGCTGGCTAACCTCCTCCCGATTTCAGCCGTACGCTCCTTATAATAAGCGTGCGCCCTCTAGGGTCCAGAATATGGAGCCTATATTCGGCCTCCTGAGGTGTGATTGGGGTAGAACACCGGCAGAGTCAACACCTGTTACAGGTGAAACTCCGACACCACCTTCGGAAGGAATTTCGGTGGGGCGAGAGACAACTCTTGTCCCTGTGGAAGACCAGGTAAGGAGACTCGATGGAGCGCCTGAGCTCTCCCATCCTTCTGGCTGACGTGATAGCCACCAAGAAGGCGTGTGTCTTCCACGACAGGTGAGAGAGAGCACACCTGTGCATAGGTTGTCTAATGGCTTGCCCATGAGCTTTGCCAGTACCAGCAGTAGATCCCACGAGGTGGGGGTTCCTCGACTGGAGGGGAATGTGATCAAGGGCCTTTGAAAAGCGCCAGACCACCTTCTCCTTGCGCCACTGACTGCTTCCCGCCCGCGCTGCAAGCAGAGATGGCTGCCAGGTGCACCCTTAGGTTCGTCGACCTAAGCCCTTGACTAGAAAGGGACCATAAATAGTCCAAGATGCTTGCCAAGGAACAGGAGGAAGGGTCCAAGCCCTTGCCCTGACACCAAATGGAAAACCTTTTCCATTTGAAGGCATAGCATTTTCTGGTCGACTCCTTACGGGACACCTCAACTACATTGAGGACCTCGTCGGAAAGACCCAAGGCCTGGAACTCTAGCCGCCAGGAACCAGGCCGTCAGGTGCAGGGATTGAAGGTCCGGATGGAACACCTTCCCTGATTGACTGAGAGCAGGTCCGGCGAGCTGGAAGCTGGTCATGAGTCCTGGAGCTGAGACTGAGGAGATCTGGGTACCAGAACTGGCGAGGCCAGTCTGGGGCTATCAGAATCACCTGCGCCTTGTCCCTCCTCGCCTTGAGAAGCACCTTGTGGATCAAGGGAAATGGGGGAAAGGCGTAGAAGAGGCCCGGGGTCCACTGCCTCGAGAAGGCATCCCCCTGCAGCGAGCCCTGCTGAGGGGGGCGGGCATGGAACAGGCTCAGCTTCGCGTTCTCCCTGGAGGCAAACAGGTCCACCTGAGGTGTGCCCCAATGGGAGAACAGATGCTGTACTACCTCCGGCAGGAGAGACCACTCGTGGGATGCAGCCCCTATCCGGCTCAGGCATCGGCCAGGGTGTTGGAGGCCCTGCCACGTGAATGGCTAGAGATCCGCCTCCAGGCTGCGCAGAAAGTGACTAAATGCGGAGCTTCCTTGCATAGAAGCATGGAGCGCGCCCCGCCTCTGGCGGTTTAGATAGTACATGGTCGTGGTATTGTCCGTCTGACTCGACCACTTGACCTCGGAGGAACGGAGCAAAGGCGGTGAGAGCTTGGCGGACCGCTCGAGCTCCAGCAGGTTGATGTGGCATCGGGACTCCCTGGGACCAGAGGCCAGAGCCCGTGTCTCCCCAGATGGGCACCCTAACCCATCAGAGAGGCATCGGTCGACAGAGAGACCGCTGCTCGGGCGGACGAACGTGATGCCCTCCTGCAAATGATCTGGAACGGTCCACCACTGAGAGCGCCTCCACATCCCCTGTGTCACCGGCTACAAGCCGTGGTCCAAAGGATCGCAGCTGCCAGACCACTGGCTGGCCAGTCCCCACTGAAGGGGCCGATGTTCCAGCGGGCCCAACGGACCACGCTTGTTCAGGCCGCCATGAGACCCAGGAGGCGAGGAAGTCCCGGTAGGCGCAATTGCCCAACCAGAAATGATCGGGCAAAGGAGGAAAGAACCTCGCCCTGTCCGGCCGAGCCAAGGCCTGGCTCAAGAGAGTCGACTGCGCCTCGATGAATAGAATCACCTGCTTCGCTCGAGTTCCGACTTGGCCTCGTTGATAAGGAGGTCCAGTTGAGAGCAGACCTGGAGGGCAGATTTCTGACCACTCTGCCTCCTTCCTGAGGGAGCTGCTATCAGCCAGTCGCCCAGGTAAGGGCACACCCGGACTCCCGGCCGCAGGAATGCTGTCACCACTGCCATGCATTTGGTGAAGACCCTGGAGCTGGAGACAAGCCGAAGGGCATGGCTTTGAACTCGAAGAGGGATCCTTCCGCCTGGCTACACCCCAGAGATTTAACGGATAGGGACGTGAAAAACGCTGGCCTGCAAGTCCAGAGCAGAACCACACTGCTGCTCCAAGGATGGTATTATCTGAGCCAGAGTGACCATCCTGAAGGTTCGAGACCTTAGGAACTTGTTTAGGTCGTAGGTCGAGAATGGGGCGCCAGCCCCCGTCCGCTTCCGGAACCAGGAAGTACCTGGACACAAACCTGGGTCTGAAGGAGGGTCCACCACCTCTTATCACTCTTCTGGAGGAGGATAGCGGCGTCGGCTCGACGAGCCGCCAGTGAGGCTGGGGATCCCGAAGCCCCCGAGGGGCGACGGCTCTAAAGGGTGGTGCCTGCTCGAATTCCAGAGGCAGGCCTCTTCCCACCACCTCCAAGACCCACCTGTCCGTGGAAACAGCGGACCAGGCGGAACGGAAGTGCCGGAGCCGTCCCCCCACGGGGGGACCCAGGGATAAGGTGACGGGAATGGGGGCGACACCCCTCAGCCCGTCACTGGGCAGGCTTGGAGGAGGGACCGGCCGAGGGACCTCCTGGGCCTTTTCCCCTGCCTCCTGTTAGAGGAAGCCGCGGTTTGGTTTGGGATGCCAAGGCCGAGCCTGCTGGCTCTGACGATTACTGGGCCGAGCGCGCTCGAGGGGCACAGAAGGACGAAGGGCTTAGGCTGTGGTTTGTGCCTTTGTCCTTCTGAGCGGAAGAGACTGAGTCCATGCAGCATTGGACTCTCGATCCTCTGCAGGTGACCTTCCACCCCAGGGTCAAGAGGTCAGTCCCCAAGGGACATCCGCCAACTTGTGCTGGGTATCCAGTAAAGGTGGATATCCTCAGCCAAGCCCGCCGACGATAGCCACTGCGGCCGCCACCGATCTGGCACATGAGTCCCCTAAATCCAAAGCAGTCTGAGCTGCTGTTTGGCCACTGCTCTGCCCTGGTCCCGCACCTGCTTAACCGTAGTCTGCAGATCGGCGGGAAGATGAGGATGACCTCATCCAGGAGCCCTACAGGGCATGAGAAAATGTGCCATGAGGACGGGCCGAACTGGCCTGACGAGTCGAGAGAGGACGCAGCGAGACTTTTCGCCCGACATAGTCCAATTTCTGGACTCCTTGTCAGGAGGTTTGTCCACATCCCTGGCGCTGTGCGCGCCGGAAAACGCTGTCGGTAACCAACCCTCAGCAGAGGGGTGTTCAAAACCGGACAAGGAACCAGTAGGGACCGTGATACTTCTGGCCATCCTGGCCGAAGGCGCAGGGCAGGAAGCTAGGGCGCCAAAGCTCCAGTGCCGGACCCACTATGGCCTCGGCCACCGGAAAGGCCTCGCTGGAGAATCCCCTCGGTCCAGAATCTCCGTGAGGGATACCTGGCCGCTTGGAACGGGTTCTGGCTCCATCCCGTGGACTCGAGATGAGCCGAAGTAGTCCCTAGGAAGGACGACGGGTACGCCCATTGACTGACCTCCTGAAGACTCCAAGTCCAGTCGCTGGAGAAAAGGAGGAATCATCTTCGACTCGGAAGAGTCCTCGAAGAGCTGCCTCTGGCCTGAGCCGCCTTCACCTGCCGAGGTCGATCGGGAGTGAGGGTAACTGACAGCCGATGGGTAGACCTCAGTCGATCGAATCCTTGGTCGGAGCCCCAATTGGTGGCTGTGGAGGGAGGTTCCACCGAATCGGTGGAGCAGCTGGTTTTGGCCGAACAACCGCCTGGGTATAGGCTCGGATAAGCTCGAGGGGTTGTGTCGGCTTATCCGGTGACAGTTGACTTTAATGGCCGGAAGGCGACGGGTCGCTTATTCTCGCCAGAGGAGTTGTTGCAAACATAAGGTCCTCGCATCACCGACGTAGCACTTACCTGCTTCCTCATCCGAGGAGGAGGACGGGACGAGCGGCGACGTTGGCTACGCGGTGCCGACCGAGACCGCCGACGGGATCGGCTGGACCGCCGAAGAGGTCCGAGACCGAGACCGAGAGTCCCGGAATTTCCGAGGTCGGTGCGGGAGGTGTCGGCCGGAACTGCACTCCTTCTCGCTCGGATGGTGCATCCGAGGGCTCCGGAACCGAGGCACAGGCGCAGCCCGGATCTCTTTCGACCTCCCGGGAACCGGGAGAGGGGAATCTCGGGCTGCTAAAGGCGAGCAGCCTGCTTCCAACGGGTCGAGAAAAATCTCGACTTCATCGGTGGAGTCTCGGTCAACTGACCTGACGGGGACACCGTGAGGCCAGTGGTCTAGCCGAGCGGTCGACCCGATGCCGGCGGTCGACGGCCCGGGAGAGGGACTTTCCGTTCCCTAAGAGCCGACGGAGGGGACTTACCCTTGTCCTCTTTTTGGACCGAGAATAAGGTCCCTCGCAACGAGGCCCTTCTCCTTTAGTGGAGAGGGACAGACAAAGCTCCTTAAAAGAAGCCGGTAAGAAGAGCCCAGAGAGGCGGGATAAATGCCGCGGCGAGGAAGATACGGCCAGCGCCGCCTCCTCTTCGAGGCGACCATTACTCGGCGAGCTGATCCGCCGAGCGCCCGCCGCCGCGGGACACTCGCCAACCGGCCTCCTTGACTTCACTGAGGGAAACGCTCTGGACGCCCAGTTGTAATCGGGCAGCACGTGTCTTCGAGGACGAGGGCCGAAAAGATGAGCACAGGTCGCAAGCCTGCGGGTCGTGCTCAAGGCCTAAACAGTAGACACACGTGGAGTGTGGATCCGTCCGAGACATCTTCTGTCCGCATGGGCATCTCCGAAACCGAGTCGATTTGTCCATCGCAGTGCTGAGGGATAGAAGACTAAGTCTTTTGCAAAATTTTATTTTTAAATCCAAACGGAGAAATAGGAACCAGTCTCAAGCGGGCGTTAAGGAGAGAACCTGAGCTTCCAGCGGTAAGGAAGATCTGGCGTCTGGGGCGGAACCGAGAGTTATACCACCCGGGTGGGTGGGAGGAGCAAGCTTGAAGACCTTCCGGCAAGATTTAAAGCGGCAAGGATACCTGCCAATGAGTGTGGATGAACAACATATCCATGTCCCTAGAAATAGATTTGCTTTTGCACTTTACACTGAACTGTCCCTGCAAGGTGACATGGGGTTGGCCTTAACTCATTTAAACTATAACTTACGCAGCTTCACTTTCAATTTGCATTACCTGTTGCACTGCAGGTTTAATACTGTACCCACAAGCAGGAACACTCGACACAGGGCTTGACACTTTCAGATAGAAGCTATCCAAAACAACAAACATTTACAGAAGCAGGTGCACACACAGTCTGAGGTATGGGAAGACTGACAGCTCTCAATTATGGTCTCAGTCAAATCAGCATAATCACAGCTGCTGCACACATGCCAACAACCAGTTGGCTACAGGTTTGATTCTGATTAGCAGGTCAGTCACTTTGCACATATTTACAGATCAAACGCCATTCTCTCCAGTCCTTTACGTTATTCTCAATACAGTTACACATTTCCTCGTTTACTTCTGGTGACCCTCAGGGATATACACTATTACTAACCGGTGACCCTCAGGTATATACACTATTACTAACCGGTGACCCTCAGGTATATACACTATTACTAACCAGTGGCCCACTCCTAACCATGAGCGCAGGCTAGGGGATCATGTTATGCCAAGCCCTCCATAGCAGAGGAGTGCTGGTACTGCCTGGCATGGGGCTAAGAAGGGATATATCCTTTCAATCAATCAGAAAGAACATGTGGTACTCTACGGTTGGGATAACAACAACATCCCGAACTCAGAAGCCCGACACCCAAAGCCCGAAACAAAGATCCCGACCGCGAAAATCCTGACAGTGGGATTTTGCCCACAGTGGAGCTGGGAATCAAAAATGGGGGAAGGTGAGTAGCCCCCCGAAACATGACAGAAAAAACCGCCATGGGCACAATCCCGCAGTCAGGATCATTGTCTCAGGCTTCTAGGTGTCGAGATTGCATAGTATACCCCTATGGCGACTTTGGTGGTCTTTCTCCTGCCCCTGTACCTCCGGCTTAACATAACTTGCTAGCTGCCCTGATCTCTAGTCACTTACACTGAAAGGCCTTTTGCTTTAGGCCGGAGTCTCCTGCCAGCACAGACCATCCGCCACACTCTCCGCCTTTAAATTAATCAGGACAGTTTTGTCAGATGTCATCAGGAGACCCTCTTGAGGATAAATCCCCAACAGACCCCCACTGTCCCTGAACTCAGACCCCTGCTAAAGCCAGAGCCTTGGGAGACAAACACGGGAGGGTAGTAGTGCCACCCAAACAGAAGGACCCTGCCACCATCCGTGGACCCACAGGCCCCCTCCGGCCGGTCACAGCCAGAGAATGGCACCCTGAGATGCTAAAGTTGGAAATGCACACAGTACCTCGGACTGGGGAACTAGGAACACATGGATACGTTTGGCAGGTCAGAGCACCTATTTCTACTGGCTTCAGTGGGTGGGAAAAACTGCCCAGGAACCCTCCCAACCAACGGGCAACAGAGGTGCAGGGCTTGCTCCTAGACCTACTGTCACTAAGCATGGACACACATTGCACAAACAAGAAACAGAATATTTAAAGAGCTAATGTGCTGCCTAAAACTAATATTAGTTTTTAAAAGCAGTCACCTATTACCTTCTATATGTGAGGGAACTTTTCTTTTCCCTTTGGTTAATAAGAGGATATTTTACCAGATGTTAGTTTTTAACAAGGCAGGTGGTGCACTAGATACAAAAATGCCTATTTTCAAGCATGACCTGGAAGGTTACAAAAGACAGTTGAAATTACATACAGCAGCAAAAGCAACACTATTATAAAAGGTGCGGAAGAATAAACAATGAGACACAAAATGGGTCCTCATCACAGCATCGTACTGAGCTGGAAAAGGACAAATCCAGCACATTAGAAGCAATAATGAGTGTGGTGCAAAAACAATCGAGCTTTGTTCCTCCCATGACATCATCAAAACTGTGACATCACACATGCTCAGGGAGAGCCACTCAGTAGCTGCCAGGTCAGTCTCTTGCAATTTCACTATGATATCACAGTGCTGATGATGTAGTGGAAGGAACAGAACTAGACACTATTTCCCCCTTACACCCTCTGCACCCACTTTCACATCCCTCATTCCTTTTCTCCATGTTCTTGCCCAACTTTCAAACTCCCCCTCTTATTTTCTGCACCGCCCCATATTCCCTCTGCTCGGGCCTCTCCCCCGCCCCACACCCTCTCTACAGCTCCCCTATACTCCTCCCCCCTCCCATACGGCAAAGTCCCTTCCTCCTGTTCGCCCTAACCTAGACAAGGCCCGACGGGGCTGCACTGTTTTGGCTTACAATTGCTGTTAAATGTATTCTTGTGTTTTTCCTATTATACCAATGTACTTGCACTTTACTGATTGTATCTACTATTGTATCAATAATTGCGGTTATGTTTTGTCTGTTTTGCTTTACTTGATGTGGAACCTTTGTAAAAGAGTTTGTACTCAAAGGTGTTTCCGAATCATAATAAATAAAAAACACATCAGCTGCCAGGCAGGATGATAGTCCACACATCCAGCATAATACCGTCACATGGAAAACATTCTAATGAGCAAAGCTTAAAAGAAAAATACTTCAGAAATAAAAAAAACACAGCTGATTACTTCTTAAAATTTGTAACTTATTTCTGCCTGCTGTTTTTAGTTCTATTAGGTCTTTAATACTGCAGAATATATCCTGCAAGCAGGACTAAGCTTAGCTCAGTAAGTACACTTACACTGGCAATTTTTTTTATTTTACAGGCCATACAGTACAGCCTCAGACACCAGCACTCATTATGTGGGTCCGGGTAACCTACTGTTTCAATAACTAGGTTACAGCTGCAAACAGCATTTTTTCTCAGCCTATTTCCTGGATCTTGGTGTGTGTGCTCTCAGCGTTTGTTTACGTAAAAAACAAGCACACCCTTTGCACCCACAAATGCATCAGTACCTGCTGCTTTTCCTGCTCTGAAGTCATAATCCTCTGCTTCTGACATAAGAATCATTTCCGTAGTAATATACTGTGATGTCATCAGCAGAGAAGAAAAAATGATTTACCATAGTAATACTGTTTCTTCCAAAGAATCTCCCAGTAGGATTAGGCATATGCAGTCAGTTCAGAATCTCTGACCCATACCTCTCAACCTCTTGCCTCATGGATCAGGGACAAGGCTTAAAAAAAATCAGGGACAAAGACCTCAAATCAGGGACACAGCTTAAAAACTGGTACTATTCACTTAAAAAGCAGATAGAGTAAAGGGATTTGTGACAAGATGCATTTTCTGCAGAAGAACAAGTCTGCAACCTTAATGTTTTACATTATTTTGTGCTTTTAATCTTCACTGTTCTGTCACAAAAACAAATTTTACGAGGGACAGAGGAAAATGTTGAGGCCAAATCAGGGACATCCCTGAAAATCAGTGACAGTTGAGAGGTATGCTCTGACCGCCTCTGGAGCTCTGATGCAATATGGAATGTCTGCAAATCATGGAACTTAGAATGATACATTCAAACTGCTGCCTCTAGGTGGACTGTGTTCCATCTACCTGACAGATTCATCTTTGCAGAAGAAGAAACATTAGACTATCCGAATTAAGTAATTGTAACTTAACCATAACAATAATACCCTCCCCTTGGTAAAGGCGACAGGTTCCAAACAGGAAAAAGAAGAACACAAAAAGGAGAGCTAGGTGCCCTAGTCATACTTATGTGGATCAAAACATTAAGTTAAGCCAATGATTAATGGCAACATGAACAATTCCCATAGAAGTATTGCTGAACCTGTTCAGGTTATATAAGGGGAGGTAAGGATGGGAGGTCTAATCTTACTGGGAGAGTCCTTGGAAGAAACCATTTTTTTCCCCACACCCCAGGAATCTCCCAGTACTATTAGATGTATGCAGACTACCAAGCAGTGCCCTGGGAGGTGGGTACAGAACCTATTTAGGGAAAAGGTTCTGCAATACTGCAGTGCCAAACCTAGCATCACTCCTGGACTGGACAGCCAAGCAATAGTGCTTTGTGAAGGTGTGAACTGTACTCCAGGTAGCCACTTTACAGATTTGTAATATATGGATAATGAAAATAATACCCCCAAAATGCATACAAAAAATTCCTTGTAATTATATTAGTTAGTCCCGTAATAGTATACTTCCGGTCCTCGTAATACTATACTTCCGGACCAATACTACTATACTTCCGGTCCTCATAATAGTATCGTTGGGATTACCGACGCTATTATTGTGTGAACCGTGTTTTGTTTTTGTTTTTTTGTGAGAGAAAGAAGCGGAATGGGACTGGGAGCAGGAGCGGGAAGGGGAGGGGGATGCGAGCCAGGAGCGAGGAACAACACTCGGGAGTCTTACTAACTCTGCAGACTGCAGCACCTTACAGCAGGCACAAGTAAGAACTTAAAAATTAATCACATCCATATAGTACAAAAAATAACAAATAGGGTCTGGTGTTTCAAGGCAGAAATTCCATCTCGAGGTTCTGGGGACACAAAAAACGTTGTGTCCCCAGAACCTCTTGATGGAATTACTGCCTTGTAATACACCAGAACCTATCTATTATTCTATTTGTGTGTCTGATGTTAGCTGGGAGCAGGATAGTAACCACATTTATTCTGTGGTGAATCACTTCTAGTGTAAATGTAATTTTATTTATATAGTCTGGTAGTTTGTGTATGGCTTTTGTGGGGTTGTCTTTGTGACTAGGATTTGTCAGCTTGTTGCTGTGATGGCCTGTTAATTATGTGAGACTGTGATTTTGTTTTTCACAACTTAGTGGGCTTTCTGGGCTGCTGAGTTCTTGATGTTTAAAAAAAAGTTATTTTGTCGGCCTGGTGGTGCTGAGGGTTGAGGCGCTGGATGCCACACTGCATCACACCGGCGACCGGGTTCGAACGAGCTTGGGTCATCGGGATGGCCGGGGAGGAAGACTGAGCATCCCAGGGACTGCTCTCTCCGGGAAGGCGGGAGGATATCCGTGCATGTGCTGGTTCTAAGTGGCTGGGGCTACAGCCAGTCACAAAGTAAAGTAAAGGGCTGGAACGGCAGACGCCCCACATGTGGTGCGCCAAACACGCACTCACTGTATCACTGCATGCCCATGCTGTGAGAGGGGGTTTGTGGGCTAAATATACCAGCTGAACCCTCGGCACATGACGGCAGGGCTGTGGCATTGCATCCGTTGCTCCTTGAAGTTCCCTCCGGTCCTAACCCCTTGGTCTTCTGTGACTGGGGACCGCGATGTGGCTTGAGAGAGGGTGAAGGCGTGGACGTGTAGCTCGGGCAAGGCGTTGGATGCAGGAGCCGCTAGCAATGATCGGACTTGGGGATCCATAGGAACACCCAGCTGAGAGATAAGGCCCAAAAGAAATAAACAAAAAAAATTTTTTTTTCCCCCCAAAGTCATTGTTTAGCCAGAATCTGACTGTTGCTTACGCAACAAGACAGGATAGCGTGTGGACTGTGGTGGGATAATGGCACACCTTGGGTGTGTTATGAGGCACGAGGTGTCGCAGAGTACCTTCAAACCCCTCCCCGGCCAAAAAAGTGCCATTATCCCACCACAAAGCTTACCCTGGAGTGTCTTACTGCGATTATAAAATGAGTCCAAGATTTTGTTTTGATGGTGGGAGGGAGTGTTGAAAAAATGCACAAAAATAAATAAAATTCTGTTCTGTTCTTCCACCCAGCAAAATAGCCCAAACACGTCCCATCATTGATATGCCATCTTGAGTTCAAATATTATGCACAGCGAAATACGTTTATTTTTAATTAGCCCTTAAATCCTCAGTTTTCCTCAACCTACGCTCATTTACTCATTTCCTCACATTTCTTTCTTCTTTATGTTATTCCTTCCCTTTCCCCACTTTGTTTATTTTCTGTCTTTTCTACATTCAAGAGATGGAATGTTTATTAAGGACATACCTCTCAACCTTTTTTCCCCCCAAATGTGGAACACTGCCTGTCAAAATGTGGAACAAATGGGCAGAATGTGGAACACTTAATCAAATCTTTACCCAAGAAGCTCAAAACACTGTTACAATGTTGCATTTATGTTCAGAAAGTCTGTTATTCATTGAATAATATATATTTTTGCATCATTTACTATAAAATGTTGACTTTGAATGTAAAACAGGGAGCTTTTGCGAAGTAAAATGAGGAACGTTCCTCGTAATGTGGTACAGTTGAGAGGTACGATTAAGGATGGAATATGAAAATTCAAATCTCCACTCAGTTCTACTGGCAGAATGTTCACCCCAACATCACACAACAGAAGGCCTCAGATGGAACCAGGGCTTTTGTTATATCTGTAGCAGGTTAAACAACAGAGATTTCCCCAGTAAGCAGGTAGGGAATTTTTCATGGTCAGCACATAAACACCAGAAATTAAAAACGTAAGTATTGTGATACTTCATTTTTTAATATATATATATGTGTGTGTTTTTTAAAAAGAGAATGCAGTTTCATTTTTAGGGCCTAACTGAAGATTTCTAGTGAGTAGAGGTGACAACCATGTTTGTGATGACAATCAGAGACAAGTTAGTATTGATTTTTGTGTGAATAGGCTGCTGGATCTTTATCCAGTGCTGCTGTATTGAGATAATATCACTGGTAAAGACAGACCTAGCCAATCAGGTTCCACGACTTTTAACCCTTGCTGTGCCACCGACATGTACACACGTCCTAAAAGTCTATACGTTTTAAATCTAATGGCAGACTAATGGTTAAAACCCACTTTATAATTAAGCAATAACACATGACATGGTGTGCTTTATCATAGGATATTGGCACATCTCAGGTGCATTGTTAGGCATGAGGCAAAGCAGAGTGCCTTACACACCCGAGAAGTGCCGATAACCTATTATAAAGCACACCCTGGAGCGTGTTATTGTGATTATTATGCATTGGACCCATAAAGTAAAAAAAAAGGCACAAAACAGGTCTAACAATTTTTTTACTGTTTTTAAACTGTGGAAGTACATTAATGTATAAAATAGTCCAATGCAGGAGTCATTAATCAGGTAACTGCCCTAACTTTTAACTGATTAGAATAAGTGTTTTGAGAGGGCTCAGTGATATTGTTTCTAGCCATTCCGTTATAAGGGGGAATCTAAGTATGGGTCTGGAATGCTACCGATCAATCAGCTTCTAAGATTTTTCCTGTCCAGTGTATAATTAGAAACAGCTTTCCTGGCACAGTGTTCTGGTTCTAACCGGACATCTGAAGCAGCAGTCCAATGAATTCTAGAATACAGAGATATGCTCTAAACATATGGATAACAGTAAAATTTGATATACATGAAATAAATATAATTTATAAAAAATATATATAAGTATCTAAGTATGATTAAAGGAGTATGGGGGGTAGAGGAAGTTCTCCATATATTTTGATTCTAGTCCAAGGGTACTAGGCAGATAGGGGAAAGTAAGAGAAGCTGAGAATGCTGGAAGTGGTGCAGTGCAGTGGTTGTGGGGCAAGAGACCTTCTGCAGACTGCAGTGCTGCCCATTTGCACACAACTCTCTGGGTTGAGGGAGAAGGTCACTAGACTCTGTCGGGTTGGCTAGGATTCGGAGAACTTCTTCCTCAACCCAGGGGCCACCAAGTCTAACATTGTTACCTCAAAGGATGCCAGGGAGTAGGAGTGACTGGACTCTGTGGGCTCTAGAAGGGTGGGGGTTGTGGGAGAGAGGCACATTCCACAACCGGTACCACTATGTAATCCCTAAGCCATTCTGGCAGGATGGGACTGCTGTGAGGAGGAACCCACGGTAATGACGAGGGAGGATGTGGGGGCCCTCCATAGTGGAGACCCCAAGGAGGGTGGTAGAGGAGCCCAGAAGAGGAGGAAGCAACTTCTGGTGGTGGACTCGATTGTGAGGGGGATAGATTTGGGAATAGGAAAGGGCGGGGGGGCAGGTTAGGTGTCTACCTGGCGCCATGACCCAGAAGGATGGGAAGTGCATCCTGAGGATCGCTAGGGTAGCAGGACAGGAGGTTGAGATGGATGTCACTGTCCACCTGGGGACTAAATCTGGTTGGGATGGGGCTGGGACAGTGAGGGGGAGTTCAGAGAGCTGGGGAGTGGTCTTACAGGTAGTTCACTCCATGGTTTTCGCTGAGGTGCTGCCTGTCTATGACAAGGGAAAGGAGAGGGATCTCTGCACCAGGAGCTTCTACTCATGGCTGAAGGAATGGTGCAGAGAAAAAGGGTCCAGCTACACTGGGGACCCACCTGGGAGGATAAGGGCCTTTACAAGGGTGATGGCCTGCATCTATCCGGAAGGAGAACCACAGTCCTCAGCAGACGGTTTAAATGCTACTTTGATAAACATTTAAACTAGCCAAAAAGGGTGGTGGAAGGAATCCAGGAGGCAGAAACTGACCCCGCACACAACAGACTCAGTAGGGAGTAAGGAGGACATGAGAGGAGAGGAATCTCCCAAGGTGCAAATTAATAAAGGAAGCAGGGTGGTAGGGATACAGCGGGGGTTGGGGTAGGAGGACAGGAGCATTAAAAAGAAAGTGGGGAAGGAAGGATGGCAAAAAGGAAAAGGAGGGACAACAGGCAGAGTGGAAACACAATCTGGAAGTTCATGTGTGTGAATGCTAGAAGTCTGGGAAATAACATTTCAGACCTAGAGGCCAACTTGGATACTGTGGCCATACTGAATCATGGTGCACTGAAAACCATGACTGGAGGGGCACTAGAGAGTATGCTCACTGAGAAGATGCACCTTCACCCGGCTCTGCACATCGGAGAATGAATTATTGTATAAAAGTGGTATTTTCAGTGAAAGGATCTCAGAACTTTTGCAACAAGTTTTAATGCATCTTATAAAGAACTGAAGAATACCTTTTTTGACCATGGGACATTCTAACAAGGGTGGCCCAAGTGGAGGTAAACTTCAGCTGCCAACTACCTCTCAGGCCGCCACTTTGGAGAATCTGTCATTGGGTGCTGGAGTCAGAGCTGAACCGCCCTGGAAATCATTACTGACCTCAATGAAAACCATCAATGTTAAAGGTAGAAACCATATTTAAGAGACTTACTGAGCAGGATATTAAAATTGAGGTCACAATGAAGACCGCCAACCCTGCCAAAGCTTAGGCGACGCAAGCCCTTACAGCCAATAGCCATATGGCCCAGGTAAATGCCCAAATGAAATATCGATTAGAGGCCCTAGAAACTGCTAACCAGGCCTCCAACATTCATCTGGTTGGGCTCACCGAGAGGTATGAAGGTGACGACTTGCTATACCTTCTACAAAACTGGCTACCAAAGGCACTGAAATTGGACACAGCCATCACAGCGGGGCATTTCCTGAAAGCCTACAGAATATCCCAGAAGTCAGCCGAACAATGATGAGACAGGCCTCACACTGTGCTGATAGTTACAGCAGAAGCAGTTATCCAGGACAAGTTCCTAGGGGCAGCCAGGAATTCTCAACATTTGCATTATAAGGATACCATTCTGCACATATTTCCTGCTCTCTCCTTTGCTACCTGTGCCAGGTGCAAGAAATCTGATGTGGTGCAGGCTAAGCGCAAGACTTTTTGGACTGTTCACTCTGCTAATGCCCACCCGCCTGCGTACTGTATATGGGGGAGATACTGTACTTACCAATACACGAACGCCATAGAAGCGGGAAAACAAGCAGAACTGATAGCTAAGAAGTTTGAGGCAACCAGGGCTCGAGCAGAGGTGGACACCTGACTGTTTACTTCTTTTGTGGAAACTGAGTATCAAGGGTACAGCTGGCTAATGGACATTATGGGGTCTTCTTACTGTCACATGCTCTTTTATGAAAGATGATGCTTTTTTTCTCACTCACAACAACCTTTACCCTGTTGTTCTTTGAGGCTTGTACACTGTTAAAGTCCCACATTATAATCTTAGGACTATTGCATTAGTTCTTTCACAATTTTGGGCTGTGTTCTGAATAGCTTTTATGATGTTCTGGTGTGGGTCACTGTTATATTTGTAACCCCTAGGTTCAGGGAGAAAATCTATTTGCTCAGCATTTTGGCTACGTCTGTACTTCTGGCAGCGGTGCCCAAGTAACTTCGGACACAGGAAGCAATAACTGAAATGTCCAAACCATGAATGGGATTCTAGAGTGTGGTTTTTATTCACATCGACACAGAGAACAACAAAGCAAAGATGGACCCCCACAGGGCTACACTCACTGGCAATGCAGATTTACAGAGAACAGACCACATCTTCTTTACTACATGAAACCTTCAGTTTCTGAACTACTCTGGGCTCACACAGCCCGAACTGGTACTCTTCTCTTTGATTTCTTGACGTGGCACCAGGACACTTTTCCATAAAGCATGGAGTTTGATGGTGGCTCCCTAAACCACCCATGAGCACTTTCTAGTTCTAAAGTGAAAATCAACCATAATCCCACATCTGGGTACTTTCTGCAGACATTGGCCAAGTGCCTGGGAGAAAGCTACAGGTGCCCAAACTGAACCCGGAGAGGTAAACCTGGTAACTCCAGATGGGAGTCTCCCACCTCTTGCTCCCAAATCTATACTCTGCCATTCATTTGGAATAACACCTTTCTTCGAATTACTGGTTGTAGATGCCATCTCAAAATGTATATCACATTTAACATTCTACACTGTATTCTGGTGGTGTCCTGACTTAAAAAGTTCTATAAGTGGCTATGTCCATTCCCTAGACCCCCACTGTTTCAGATGCTTCCAAGCCACACACAAATTAAAAGCACTGTACTTGGCAAGTCTTCTCCTGACCCCACAGCAGGCAGATACTTTTACACAACTCTGTCTTGGTGAACATAGGCTCTATATCAGAGCAGACTCACCGTGGTATGCAGGTGTCCCAGGGCTTCTTTCAAAGGGAACACAAATTCTCTCGTACTTTCTGTACTATTTTCACTTTCAGGCAGCTTTTTCCTTTCCAGGCAGGGCCAGGGGATTGTCCCTGAAATGCTGGAATCCCCCTCCATCCCTCCGGGAATGGGGCACTGGAACAACACTTGGAATAGTCTCTACCACTTCCTTCTGGTCTCCTCTCTAGGGTGAGAACACACAACCCACTTTCTCATGTAGCTCTAAAGCACAGCTAGGCTCTGAGGGGCTGCCAACTGCAGCACACCTCTTCCTCTGACTGCTCCCTCCAGAAGACTGACTTGAATTGACGTTCTACAGCTAACCCCTGCTGCGAGCATAACAATGTGGCTTATGCTGCTGCAAGAATTCTATGGTGATGTCATCCCTCCAGCTCAGCTGAGACTGAGGACAGAGTGAGACAGTGTGAAACCCATTTATGTGGTGTCTCACAAGCTGCCTTTCCCTGCCTGCCACTGGTTCTAAGTGGGATTCTAGTAACCCCAGGGAACAAAGGGGTTACATATTGTTTTGTACTTCTTCCGTTTTTCAATGTTAACGTTTTCTATTGCATGGATCTCCCATGTGCGGTATTGTAGAGGGGTTTTAATGCATTTTTCTGAACCTGGACATGTTTGGGGTGGGATTGCATCAAAGCATGTGCTCGAGTCAAAGTTATGTTTGGATTAACATTTGTGCAGAATGATCCCCTTCTCTTGTAAGGTACAGCATATTCTGAAATATTCTCTATGTTTCACAGTATTTTAGAACTTCTCCCAACATCCAAAAGCCAGATTGTTTACACTAAGGCCCTGTCCACACTACACCTGAAAATGCTGAAATGGTTCCGAACCATTACAGACTGGAAATGGTACAGCACGTCCACACTGCCAGGGAACAGGTGTGAAAGTGGTCCAGAACAGTTACAGCCCGTCCACACTGAGCTGTGAACAGGGAGTGGACACAAACCCAGGAATGGAGAGTGTATCCCAGGGTACACAGGAGGAAGACAGCTGCGAAGACAAACACCCACCCACATGGCCATCCAGCGGACAGTGTACACAGAGCATGGCAGAACATGGAAAGGGGGCAGACAAAAATGTGGACCGATGGTGTGATGCAGTGGAAGGGGTGGAAATGAAAGCAGAGGAGGGCTCTGACGCCTGGCATGGAGAAGGGACGTGGTGCACCCACAGAAGCTGGGAACCATGACCCTGCAGCACGCCACAGGCAGGTACATGGTGCACCACCTGGGCAAGGCATGCCATGCACAACAGCCACCCTCCGGGCGCATGCTGCCTGTGCCCAGCACACACGAGGCTGCCAGGCAGTACACACAGTCCCACCACACCCGTGACCTATGTCGGCGGAGGCCCCACAGTGCCCCCACATAGCAATGTGGGTATGCAAGCAACCCGCCCAAGCAAACGAGCAACACAGTATTGTGTCACATGTCGGTCTTTATTGCAATGCCACCATGGCCTCTGGTGGCTGTAACACATGGAAAGCAACATTAGACAACAGCATAAACAGGCAGCATGCCCTGTGCATTGCTGCAGCACACAAAGGATACGAAAAGAACATACAATGTCCAACAGCAAAACCCCGCGCAGGACTGAACCCATAGCATAAGGAACACTGTAATGACCCCGTGACCACTGCAAACCCGCCAGTGGACACACAACATAATACTGAAACAGCACCACCCTCCAAGGCCCCCTACAGTGATAGGCGCTGTCCGGTGGACACAGGACACCCATGGGACATGACCCTGACATGTGACCCATCCATGTAATACACTATGCAAGACAACAATATAGTTAACAGTGTACAACCAGACAGTAACCAACCCAACAACCCCATGTCCCAATATAACACCCCGGGGTACCATACACAGGATGGGCAAACACCCAGACCCCCGTGTGGACCTCTTGTGCCCGAACCCCTGTGGACCATGTGACAGATATGCCACGCATCACTGCAGAACACCCCAGTGGGAACACACTATATACAAGAGTGCCACTGTGAGCACAAAGCCCTGTGCCAGACCACACCAGGCACGGACAACACCGGTCCACCCCCAGTGCCATCACCATACCAGTGTGGAGAACGCAATGGGTGACCCGGGTGATGGCCCGCTGGCCTCACTAGTCATCAGTCCCCTGCAGGTGGCCCATGCCATCACAGTGTGGTCCACTGGAACTAGTCACCGTACAGGTCCTGCATGAAGCTCGGCATGCCCGCAGTGGGTGCCGTGGGAGCACCACTGAGCTGGTCAGCAGCACCATGCATCGGGGTAGGGTAGCGGTGTGCGGACCAGCTGTGGCGGGCACGCCACCTGTGGGGCACTGCTGTGCCATGCCAACATGACATGGCGGTGCCTGGGATGTGGTGGCCAGGGTGTCCTGGCCGGTGGCGCCGCCTGTGTACACACACCCCTGAACAGGGGATACACGTCTGTGGGGCACAGGCATGGTTGGGGGCAGCACACCGGTGCCGTCAGGCGGTGCCCTGCAGCCTGTATTGCTGTCATCGGTGGTGGACTGGTGCAGGATGGCCATGCCGTGCACACCACAGGGGTTCCCCGTGGACATGGGCATGGCGGGACACCCACCGGTGGGCTGCGCCCTGAGGAATGGGGCAGGTGGGGATGGGGTGGTGGGTGGCATGGCAGTGGCACCCATACAATGCGGTGCACCCACAGGGTGTGGCTGGTGGCATTGCATGGCCAGGAACAGGGCCATCTGTTGAAAGAACTGCTGTGTCTGTGCAGCCTCCTGTTGCCGCATACGCTCCTCCATAGCCCTCTCCTCCCTTGCCCGCTCCCTCTCCAGCTCCAGAATTTCCCTGCGGTGCTCCTGCAGCATTTTACAGGTTGGTTCCAGCACCGCCCCAAGCACATCTGCCATCCGTGCCATCTTGGACTTCCTTTTCCGGAGGTTCACCAGGGGTTCCTGGCCACTTCACTGCCTCACAGCCCCACCCTGTCCTGTGGTGGAGGTGTCACTGGAGGTACCCGGCATCTCGTCCTGCATGCCCGAGGACACTGAGGATGCATCCGCTGCGTCTGTGTCCGCAGATGTCCCTTCCCCTGGGTCTTGCTCTGCAATGGCAGAACACACCAATCACCATCGTACACATGCAGTTGCCCCACCCAACCCCCATCCCCACACCAATGCCCCCCGCACCCGTGGCCAGTGCCACACCCCAGGTGCCACTGACCTGTTGCTTGGCCATGGGCCACGGCATGTGCGCTATGCACCACCATGCTCACCCATTCCACCACCTATCGCTGTGCAACACCCATCTGTAATCGGCATCCGCCTCCTGCCCTGGCAGCACCACTATGCAGTGCGCCCCATGTCCCAGCCACCATATGGGTGCGGTGCACATTGTACATACCAGTGTCAGGTGTCTCCTGATGCACACTGTCTGCACCTCCAGGCCCCTGGTGTGGGCGCGCATCCCCGGTGGCGTCCCCATCATCTGACTCCAGTTGTGGACTGCCCACCTGTGAACTCTCCAGGATGAACGCCGGTGCTGTGCTTGGCCATGTGCCTAGTATGGAGTCCAACTTGTCATAGAAGGGGCATACCACACGTGCACCCCCCGAGCATTTGTTGCTGTCCTTGGTTTTGTGGTACCGCACCTTCATCTGCTTTATTTTGTCGCGGCACTGCTTTGCCGTCCCCTCCATGCCATTCTCAAACAGGTAGTCCGATATCTTCTGGTAGACCTTGGTATTGTGTCTGGCACTGGCTAACTCCGCCTACACCTTCTCCTGTGACCAGAACTCCACCAGCAATGACGTGGCCTCGTCTGACCAGGTGGCGCCACGGTTTGACATGGTTCCAGCTGGCACGCAGCACAGGGTGGGTGGTACCATACTGCTGTGGTCACCAGTGCCTGGGTCGCAGGGCGTATCGGTTGACCTCGCTCACGGGCTGTGATTGGGGGTCAGGGTGGCTCTGCAGTGGTGCCGGGGTGGCACTGTTGTACTGTGGGGGCTTGGTTTGCGCCTCTGGCAGCTGTTGGTGGCCTACTTCCCACCTGTGGCACACAGGTCTGTGCTGTGGTCTGTTTGTCTGCTGCCTGTACCCTGCTGTCATTGTGCCTTCCAGCTGTGTCCCACTGTTTGCCCTGGGACCATCAGTGTCGTCCTGGCATGTCCTGTTGTTCGGCTGCCCCCACTGGGCTCCTAGTGCTTCCCCACTGCTCCGCGTTCCTGTCTGTGCCTCCGTTGGTTCGGGTGCTAGGGTTTCCACCATTGTGCTGGCTCTGCTCCTGTACCACCTCAGCCCTCTGCGAGTGTTCAGTCCACACATGCGGTCTCCTTCAGAGTTCCTCAGCCCCCGCCCCTGCCCTCCCAGCTTTCAATGTACTGCGCTTTGCATGACAGTCTGCCGGATGACCGTCGGCTACAAGGTGGAGCATTTACATGCACACCAGTAACGTTACTGTTCTGCAACCGTTACAGGAACCGTTGTAGAAACCACCTCCCAACAGGTTTCTGTAACGGTTGCAAACTGGCCTTCTGTAACGTTACAGGTGTAAATACGACCTGTTACGGTAACGTTTACACCATCTGTAACGTTACAGAGGCATAGTGTGGACAGGGCCTAACTGTTCAACCTGTGAATGAATCTGTATGTTTTATGTGATGTCTGACATGAGCATCTGTATCTTATTGTTTTCTACGTGAAAAGCAATAAAATATAAATAAAAAGTAAAAAAAAAAAAAGAAAAGCATGACTGGGACATGGCTATACCAGATTATACTCTGTTCAGAAGGACTGGGTGGGAAGGAAAGAAGGTGTGGTGCTTTATGTGAGGGAAGGCATGAAAGCATACACATGACAGAGATACAGGGAATATTGGGGTAGGCAGCAGCACTGTGGGTCACCATAGAGGCATTATTCGCACTGGAGTGATCTACAGACCTCCAGCACAGGGGGAAGGAATTAGATAAGCTACTGGTGGAAGCCACTGGCAAGATGGAAGAAAAGGGGGAGGTGCTGCTGGTGGAGGAGCTTAACCTGCCAAATGTAGTCTAGAGCCTCCTAGCAGCAGCTTCAGCTAGGAGCAGGGACATCCTGGACTCTCTACAGACGGTGTTCCTCAGGCAACTAGTCAGTGAACCCACTGGTGATGGGGCAATACCAGACCTGGCACTCACTAACAGGGACAGTATTGTAGACGTCAAGGTGGGAAGCCACCTCGGGACCAGTGATCACCATACGGTGTGGTTCAATATAAGGATGGTTGCAGAATCGAACCACACAAGGGCAAGGGTCCTGGATTTCAGAGGTCAGATTTTATAAAGATCGGTGAATGCCTCAGGAATGAACTGGAAATGGGGGTTGGGGGGGTGGAGGAACAGTGGTTGAAGCTAAAAGGGAGCATAAAAAAAGGCAACAAACCTCTGCGTCAAACAAGTGAGCAAAAGCAAGAGGAAAAAGACACCACTGGTTCTCAAAAGAAGTGGCCGAAAAGATAAAGGCTAAAAGGGTAGCGTTCAGAAGGTATAAGGAGATGCTGAGAGACAAGGATAGGGAGGTGTATCGGGGAAACAGAGAGAAACAAGGAAAGCAGTAAGGAGGGCAAAGACACAAACTGAAAAGAGAACAGCCCAGGAGATAACGAAAGGGGGCAAGACATTTTTTTAGGTATGTAAGTGAAAAGAGAAAGACCAGGGTTGGGATTGTACAGTTAAAAAGGGAAAGGGTGGGGCTATGCAGAGAGAGACAGGGAAAAGGCAAACATCCTGAACAAATACTTTTGTTCAGTTTTCACAGAGGAAGGAGAAGGGGAGGAGCCACAAAAAAAGTAACAGATGCTTTGGATGAACGGAAGTGGACGCTAGTTCTTTTTTAGAGTGGAGGGTCCTGAAGGGACTCACTAATTTGAAAGTGGACAATGCAATTGGGCCAGATGGGGTGCATCCAAGGGCACTGAGGGAGCTCAGGGAAATACTGGCTGCACCTCTGACAGCTCACTGGAAACCGGGGTGATTTCAGAAGACTGGAGGAGGGTGGATGTAGTCCAACTACACAAAAGTTGTAGCAAGGAGGAGGCTGGCAATTATAGGCCAGTCAGCCTGACATCAGTGGTCGGAAAGTTAATGGAATCATTGCTGAAGGAGGGGATTGTGGAATATCTTGAATCCAGTGGGTTACAAGACTATTGGTTCAAAGGGGAGAGGTCATGCCAAACGAATCTGATAAGACTTCTTTGACTGGGTGACAAAGGATTGAGATCAGAGTGGAAGGGTGGATGTGGCCTACCTAAATTTCAGTAAGGCTTTTGACATTGTTCCGCATAGGAGACTAGTAAGCAAGCCGGGTAGCTTAGAAATGGGTCCAAAAGTGGCAAACTGGATAAGAAATTGGTTTGGGGATATGTGACGGAGGGTGGTGGTAAACAGAGTTCACTCAGAGGAAAGGAGTGTGACCAGCTAGGTGTCTCAGGGGTCAGTGCAGGGACTGGTCCTCGTAAATGTCATAAGTGACACTGCAAGGGAGCTGGAAGAGAAGTGCTGCCTCTTTCGTGGATGACACCAAAATCTGCAATAGGTGCACACTCCGGGGGGCTAGAAAGGATGAGCAGAGATCTGAGAAAACTAGAGGAGGGTCAAAGGAGTGGCAGCTGGGTTTCAATGTGAAAACTGCAAAATAATGCACTTTTTGATACAGAAATCCAGGGGCGAAGTACAAAATGGGTGGAGTGGTACTGACAGCCAATAAGCAGGAAGAGACCTGGAGGAAATTATATCAGATGGCCTAAATGTGGCCAGGCAGTGTGACAAGGCAGTCAGGAGGACTAGGGGGATGCTGGGGTGCACACGGAGAGGTAGCACCAGCCGAAAGAAGGTGGTGGTGTTGCCTCTCTGTAGATCGCTGGTAAAACCCCACCGAGAGTACTGTATCCAGTTCTGGAGATCACATCTCTGGAAGGGCACAGACAGAGTGGAAGCGCTCCAGAAGAAGGCAACTAAAATGGTGCAGGGTCTGCATCAAAAGCCCGAGGAGAGACTGAAGGACCTCAATGTGTACACCCTGTAACAAAGGAGGGAGAGGGGGGATATGAAAGAGACCTTTAATACCTCACGGGGGTCAATAAGGTACAGGAGAGAAGTATTTTTCAGAAGAAAAGGTGCTCAACAAGGGGACATGCTATGAAGCTGGAGACGGGTAGATGCAGTAGAGATTTGAGGAAGTACTTCACAGAAAAAGTGGTGGATTCCTGGAACAGACTTCCAGTGGAGGCGGTGGAGGCTTCAAGAGCATAGTGGAAAGGAGGAAGGAGCTGTAAACTGGGTATGGTCTACAGTAATAGTGTAGGAAGCAAGGAATGTGCAGACTGGATGGGCCAAGCAGTTATTTGCTGTCAAATGCTGCGTTTCTATGAATATTCAGGCTAGAAAAGATAGCTGCCAAGCAAAAGAAAAAAAAAGGTGTAGAATTGTGTTTTGTCTTTCAATTTCTTGCACGCACATCATTTTTTGTGACCAATTATACTCAAAGGCAAAATATCTATAATCCCGTCTTACTAGTAGGCCTTTTTTGTGACGGGGGTGGGGGGGGCAGTGTCGCTTCAGTTGTTGTCCACACGCTTTAGTCAGGAAAATTTAATAAGTGTATCAAAAGACAATCTGCCTAAACATGCCACAAACTCCAATATCTGATTTCTGACCTCCTTCCTCTAAAACCCCGCAGTTCTAACCTTTTCTATGAAGCTCACTGATGCCGCCTGCCATGCAGACAAACTTCAAAAATGTACATTCTTCCCTTGCTAATTCTCTCTCTCTCCACAGTTCCCATTGCAAACACACACACACACACACACACACACACACACACACACACTCACTCACTCTTACTAGAAGTCAGCTTAGGGGCAGCAGTGAAGACCGGAGTTGGAATGCCCCGATTCTATCAGGGAGAGTCCTGCCAGAAGATGTTAAGATGGTTGCTGCCTGGAGAGGGAAAGAACTGAAAGAATGGCACACGCTACTAGAGCTCAGCCTGAGACTGAAGCTCACATGGCACTGCAAGATTTCTATCAGTCTCTGGGCACAGTCAACAAGAAAGACATCACTGACTAGACAATTTGCTATTTACTGACGAAAGGCGTAAAAGCGGCACCTGGGAATTATCAAACTATTTTACAAAAGTAGGTATACCACGCAGGCTACTGGCAGGATGATTCTGGAGTTCTATGCCAGATTTCTGATATGCACCGAACACTAAATAAAGCATTTCGAGCCCTGGGAGCAAACTATTCTAACAAACAACTCATGTCATCTGCAACCACTCGGGTGTAGATCACAGCACAGGCTTTGAAGAGGAGGGACTGCATCTTTACATTTTTTGTTTCACTGCATTAAATCGTCGATTCAAAAATGAAGATGCTCATCATATAAAATGGCAGTCTCAGTGCAGCCTCATCGCAAATCCATTTTACACAGTGCGTCATGGAAATAAATAGGATTTATGCATCCTGTAAGTAACAAGGAATATATTTTAGACGGGGGTAAGAGAGTTAGGAACTAGTCCTCTTTAAACTTACTTGTTGTACCACTTCCGTGCTCTCACTGCCACTGTGCCTGCTCCCCTGGGAAATGTCCTGTACAGACTGAGAAGAGTCTGCTTGCCTGTAGAACAAAAAGAAAGCTGTTACTAGTGGAATATCGGGCAGCATGGGTGCAACCACCAGAGGAATAAGGGGGTCAAGTCCCCCTCAATTTCTGAGGCCCTGCAAAACGGCCACTGACACTGGCATGAAAGGCTCAATAGATCCATGCCCCCAACTCCCAACGTTTCAGCTATGGATTTTCCCATGTCAGGCAATGTGTTCCAGGATATCTTTTTGACTCAGTCCAAAGCCCCATTCACGGTCAACATGCTGAAATATCCCTAAGGGAAAGTACTCTAACAAAATATTGGCCCATGAAAAATACACAATAAGTTAAGCAGTGTACAAGTTTTAATACAATAATTATTTCTTTAAAAAATATATACCAGAAGCTCTATCATGGATTATATTTTGCACCCACTTTGGCCTCTGTACCTCATCCTTTTAGACATTGCAGTGCCCCTTGCTTCATCTGGACAATCAGCCGCTCTGGATTCCCCAATTTATACACCAATACACACACCATTAGAGACCTCCGTTTTGTTCCAGCAGGGTTGGGGCTGGGTGGTTGCCGAAATTTTGGGGGTAGAAACCTATTTGGCTTAACCATGGCTTGGAGCACAGGGTGTTGGGAGTCCATCTGACATGGAAGGCAGGAGGCAGTCATTATCATTCCAGTTACTGGGACACTGTTTGAATTACTCTTCCCTGAAATACCCCCCCCTCCCCCCACCTCACCTGTATTGAAGAATGCCCCTCTACACCACACCTCTGAACATGGACTGGCCAGCTGTACAGTAGTTACCCATGCCACCAATGCTCGAACCACAGATCTATACAGGAGGAACTGCTGCAACAGGTACCTTCGCTACCTCCATTAGAGTCTGCCTCTACAGAGTCCCAGACTCAAGGCAGGTGGCTCACAGCATGAAACTGGGTTTTCAGGTGGCAACACAACATGCCACCCCTTAATTCGCTGCCTTGCTGGATGTTGTCAGATGTAAACATACAGAATGACGGCAGGTAAAGGCCTAATGGTCCATCTAGTTTGCTCGAGCCTAACTGTGCCCTTGTCAGTCCTCCCTATCCCCACCACTCCAGTCTGCCCCCTTGGACACTATTTCCAAGTGCCTGTCCCATCCCCTTTTGAATCATCTCACTGTTTTAGCCCTGATCTCCTCCAGAAGCTCCTTTCAGTCCATCACCACTCTTTCTGTAAAAAAAGTACTCCCTAACATCCTTCTTGAACACCCATCCCAACAAGCTTCAGAGAGCTACCCCCAGTAAACCTGTTCATCACTCACTGTCAACAGCTCGTTGCTGCCCACCTTGTTTATTGCAGGGAGGTACCTGAATGCGTCAATCATATTACCCCCTCTTTCTCCTGTTCTCCAGCTTGAATATGTTTGGATCCTTCTAGCACGTCTTATAGGACCTACCCTATTATCCATGTATTATTTTGGAGGCTCGTCTCTGCACTGCCTCTAACCTGTCTTTGTCCTTCCTCATGTGTGACCTCCAAAACTGCACAAAATAGCAACCGTTTCTGTTTTATTTATTTCAAAGGTTTTACCAGGAAATGCATACTAAGCTGGCAACAGCTCATTTACAGATATGTTCGGGGGGGGTGGGAGAGACTACTCACCGAAGTAATCCTGTTTCTTCCAAGGGGTCCTTTAGCATCAGTAACTTTTTGCACTTAGCTGGCTAGGTGCAACTGCCCTGGAGGTGTGCCTTTAAGAGATATTTAAATGAGCTTAGGGCCAAGCTAATCAGAAGACAGGAAGGGGTGAGCCGAGAGAGCTGTTGAAGGCTTCAGAATGTTTTCAAGGAAAAATGAGGGAAAAAGAAACAGGATTCAAAAAACATGTAAATGTCCACAAAAAGTGGAAACAGAAACAACAGCAACACAAGCTAAAAACTCATCAATAAGAAACTCCAAATTTGGTAAAAGGTGACATAAAAAGGCCCTTCTCCAACAGCCGAACCGGGGAGGAAGGGTGGGAGCTTACTGATGATAAAGGACCCCCTGAAAGAAAGAAAATTACTGTGGTGAGTAATTTTTCTTCTTACCCCAAGAGTCCTTTGGCATCAGTAACTTTTTGCAGACTACCGAGCAGTACCAAGTGGGAGGTGGGCAGAGAACCAACTTAGGAAAGAGGCCCTGCAGAACCGCCCTGCCAAATTTGGCATCAGATCTGGTCTGCACATCCAATCTGTAGTGTTTCACAAAGATGTGCACAAATTTTCAGGTAGCTGCTTTGCAGACATCCAGTAAGGGAATGTCCCTTGCTACTAAAGCCAGGCTGCAGTGCCCCTGGTGGAGTGGAGTGGGCCAGGAGTCCCACTGGAGGTTGGTGACCAGCTTTCTCATAGCAGAATCTAATACAAGAGACCAAACAACGAGAAACAGTTCTCTTGGTAGTTGGTCTTCCTCTGCCTACATCCCCGTAGGTGAGGAACAACTGAGTGGAAGAGCCTCTGGACTGTCTAGTATGCTCTAGGTAGTGACAGCCAAGCTGTGGAGCTTTTGCTCGCCAGGAGTGGACTGCCCAATGAAGAAGACAGGCAGAGTAATGGAATGATTCAAGAGAAACTCAAACCACCTTTAGCAGAAATGTCCTATTTGTCCTGAGCTCAACTTTATCATTGTGAGGAATGATGTAATTCGGCTCAGTGCACAGGGCCTATAGCTCTGAAATCCTCCTGGCATAAGTAACGGCTACCAGGAAGACTGTCTTCCAAGTTACAAACTTGATGTGGGCCGTGGACATAGGCTCGAAGGGTGGATTCATGAGCCCATCTGTGCAAAGGTTCAGGCTCCAAGGAGGAACAGGCTCCCTGGTTGGAGGCTGGAGGTGCAAGAGGCCTTTGAAAAACAGTTTAAAAATGGCATGGGGGAAAAATGATTTTTTCTTTCCCACTGAAAGGTAGGCCAAAATTGCAGCCAGGTGTAGCTTGAGGGAAGATGGTTTCAAGCATGACGCCTGTAAGAGTACCAGGTAGTCTAGCAGCTGAGGGTCTGAAGCCGATAGGGGTTCAACCTTTTCACTCTTGCACCAGAGGGAAAACCTTTTCCATTTGGCTGCATATTCTTAGTGTTCAGTTTTTGGGACCTGTTCAGAGTACTACGAGGATGGAAGCTCTTAATTCCTCAAGAACTAGGCCTTGAGATGAAGAGAGTGCATGTCTGGGTACAGTACTCCCGTCTGAGGAAGGGTCAGTAAGGAGTGAGTTGGAGTCAGGTGAACGGGCCTGCTGCAAGACATTGAGAAAAAGACAGGGTACCAGGCTTGCCTGGGCCAGTCCGGAGCCACTAGGATCATCGCTGCAGGCTGCTGTCTGAGTTTCAGTAAAACCCTGAATATCGGGAAAAGGAGGAAATGAGTATAGGAACCTCCCTGACCAGTCCAGGATCAGGGCATCCAGAGGAAGTGTTCCCAGAACTGGGGGCCTGCAACAGTACTGAGGAAGCTGAAAATGAGAGGAGAGACAAACAGATCCACATCTGGTGTGCACCACCATC
The DNA here is from genome assembly GCA_016271365.2 of Neoceratodus forsteri. Taxonomy (NCBI): domain Eukaryota; kingdom Metazoa; phylum Chordata; order Ceratodontiformes; family Ceratodontidae; genus Neoceratodus; species Neoceratodus forsteri. The sequence continues at coordinate 445,084,635 of JADMNL010000023.1, forward strand.
TGAACTCTGTGGCTAGTACTTGCTTGTTCAGTGTCCATTCACTCTAGCCTTGACTGATGCGACTTAGAGCACCCACCACAGTACTGAGTTTGCCTGGGAGGTGAATAGCTAAGAGGCTAACTCCCAGGGAAAATGCTAGAGACCAGAGCTTCTGAACAGAGTCCTGGTCTGGTACCACCCTGCTTGTTTATGTAGAACACTGCAGTGGTGTTGTCCGTTCCAATTTGAACCGCCTGCCCTACTACGCTGGGAGCAAAAGCTTTGAGACCCAGGAAGACTGCTCTGAGTTCCAAAAGTTTTATGTGTAACTGTGACTCTTCGGGTGTCCAGTTGCCGCTTACTGAGGCACTGTCCAAATAAGCTCCCCAGCCCAAAAGGGAGGCATCTGTGGTGATCAACTTTGTGGGAAGAGGAGCTTGAAAGGGAACCCCTACCTGCAAATTTGCAGGGTTCTTCCACCACAGCAGGTTTTGGAGGAACTGCTCAAACACAGGTATCAACTTTGAAAATGTGTTGCTTCTCTGAGACCAGCGAGCTCTGAGGTAGGCTTGCAGGGGTCGCATCTTGTACCTGACCCCTGGGACTAATGCAGTCATAGAGGCCATATGTCCCAGACGTCTGAGGAAATGTCTGGCTGGTCTTGGCTGTCCCCAGGTGAAAGAATCTGCCACTGAAAGGAAACTCTGAATCATTTTCTGTGGGAGGAAAGCATACCCCTTCTGAGTGTCCAGCTGGGCCCCTATGAAGGTGAGCAGCTGGATGGGTTCTGGGTGAGATTTCTTTAGATTTACCAGGAAACCCAGAGAATCCAGAGTGCGTTCTGTGAGAGAAAGAGATTCCTTGAACTGGCAAGGAGACTTTGCTACTATGAGCCAGTCATCCAGATGGGGTACAGAGCGACACCCAGTCTCCCGAGATGTGCTGCTACCACTGCAAGACATTTGGATAGATTCTTGGAGCTGAGGACAGACCGAAGGGCACTGTGGCAAACTGATAGTGACCCAAAGGAAGTTTAAACCTGAGAAACTTCTTGTGAGATCTCCTTATAGGTATGTGGAAGTAGGCGTCCTTTAAATCTAGGGACGCTAGCCAGTCTCCCTGTTGTAAGGACTGCATGACCAGTGACAGAGTAACCATTTTGAATTTGGGTTTTTTCGGATGTTTGTTTAAATACCCGAGATCTAAGATAGTTCGCCAGTCCCCCATTTTCATATCATAAACTACCTGGAGTAGAGGCCCTCGCCCTTCTCGTGGGCGGGGATGCTCTCCACTGCTCCAAAAGCCAGAAGATTTTATACCGCCAATTCCAACAGCGTTATCTGTGTTGGAGACAGAGGTCTTGATACCTGGGTATGCTTGAGGCCTGGCATCTGCTTGAACTGTAGTGGCAGACCCCTCTCCACTATCTCCAGCACCCACCTGTCCGACGTGATGAGGGACCAGTGTTAAAGATAGTGGGAGAGTCTGCCTCCCACTGGAAGCAGGGAGGAGACCTGGACACTCACATCAGGACTTAGACAGAGGCAGATGGCTGGGTAGAGGTGGTTCTTTGGCCCCTTCTGCCCCTGTCTCTGAAAGGCACCCTGTTCTGGATGAAGTCAGATTGGGAGTAGGGATTGTAAGGCCTGGGAACAAAACTACTGCTCCTACTGCCCCTGGGACGGGATCTCCGAGGGGTGATGGGCTTAGTTTTGGACGAGTGGCTCTGCAAAGAGGCCTTGTACTCACTGACTTTTTTCATATAGTCAGTGGTTCTGTAATCAAACAACACATTTTGATCACAATCCATGGCCTTGATCCGAGTGTCAGTGGTCAGACTGGTTGTTCTAAGCCAGGGAAAGCGTCTCAGAGAGAGATGACATGGGCCATCACCCTAGAGGCTGCATCACTGTTGTCATCTGTCACGTGGAATTGGTACACAGTAGCTTCCAGGGCAGTTTTTGACATATCCACCAGCTCCTGCACCATAGAGTCTGATCTGTTGCAGGCAGTAGCCTGGACAGATTTCCAAAGGGCTTTCTAATAGCTGGCTGTGAATGCCATGTACGAAGAAAGTCCAAGAAGTAGGGAAGCTGTGGCATACATTTTCTTTGCTATGAAGCAATTCTCTTGGAATCCTTGTCAGGGGAGAGGGAACAAGGAGACTCCAGCTTTCTCGCAAGCTGCCTGCTGCACTATACTCTCTTGGCTAGAGTGCGCAGACAGAAACTCAGTACCATTTTTAGACAATTTATATTTTCTCTCAAGCCACTTATCAACTCCAGATACTGAAGTGGGGTGTTGAAGCACCTTCATGGTATTTTTTCTAAATGCATTATAGATAGGGACGACCAGGGTTTTGGGGGATGAAAGACCTCTCCTCTCCCTATAATCTTTGTCTTCATCGACTTCCTGGTTGGGCTACTGCGTAGGGAGGTCCAGGTTAACCTCTCAACTGTCACACATTACGAGGTACATCACTCATTTTACCCCTCAGAAACCCTCTGTCTCCCATGGCACAGGTAATATTCCACACTGCCCACTGAAACTTCAATGCAGAAATTCATAATAATCTATGATACTCAGTTATCAGCAAACATAAATAACATAAGTGCACAGATTCAAACTGTGTTCTGAGCTTGCAATGTCATGTTTGAAGATGCGTCACACATTTTGCCCATCTGTCACATGTACTGTCACACATTTGAATGATGAAAGGTTGAGAGGTATGGCATCCAGCATATTTTGTATAAATATAAACATAGAGGAGGGAACCTTGTGGTCACCCAAGGGATCCCCAAGATGAGGGTCCGGGGACTCCTGGGGCTCAAGGCCCTCAAATTCCATGTCAGGGACATCATAAAATTGATCATCATCTGCGTCACCCTCACAGTCTACAGAAGAGAGAACTGTGGAAGACTGCTTGTCAGCCCCAGTAAATAGAGGGCCCATCTTTTGAAGGGTCTGAAACAGTCGCCATGCTTTTTCCATATCTTGCACGGACGTAAGAACCTGCGCAGACTTGGTTTGTAAGTGTTCTGTTTTTTCTGTATGCTTTAAGTTGCCTGTTGTCTCACTATTGGCTTTCCCAGGAGCAACAGGAGCGTTTTTGTCTTGACAGAGTCCCTTTTTAGCCACTTCATCAGAGGCTTGATCAAGCTTCCTTTTTTCATCACTTTTATTATTTTTTAATTTGTGAAGAACTTCATTTTTGGAAGCTTCATTTTTTGGCTGGGATCTGGAGGGTTCCTCAGCACCTCTGCTTTTAGTATTAATACTTTTGGATGGCCCCTTGTCTGAAGCCTTTGATTTATCCTTGGCCATAATAATCAAAGGTTTGTCTGCTATGTTTGCCAATTTAAGCAAATCAAACCAGTCCTAGACCTACGAACTGAGTACATGTTTCTATGAAAATACCACCGGCCAGTCCTGCCCCAGATAATAAACTCTGTCTATTACTAGTGCCTTTTTTTATTATTTGTTGTAGAACTGGGATTTATACCAGTGCCAATCTTAATAGAAACCCAGTAATACTGGTCAACTGTGCACAGGTGGCTTCTGGACCCTTACGGACAATGACACAGATGACACCAAGGTCCTGTAACATAACAAAAAAGGTTTCCTCATAATTGCCAATCTAGAAAGAAAACCCCCAGGCACTGTTTAAAATTGAAATCCACTGCAGGTGCCTCGTGGTAAACCCCACGAGGTCTAAGGTAAAAAAAAACAATGCAACTTAGCCGGCCCAGTGGCGCTGAGGGTTGAGTTGCTGGACACAACACTTCACGCCATGCCAGCAACCCGGATTCAGGAACGACCGCGAGTCACTGGGGACCCGGCAGGAGGGGGGGGATTCGAGCGGGATCTCCCCTCCAGAGGTTGACGCCCACTCCTCCATAGTCCCGCATCATCGGGTGGAGGTCCGATTGGTGTGCAGGCGGTAGGAGCAGCGAAGCAAGTCTGGGGTGAGGTGGAAGTGGTTACTGGATCCTGGCATACGCCGTGACCTTGGGTATGGGGAGAAAAGGCAAAAATAAAATAAACAGTATATGGGGGAAAAAAAACAAAACAAGGCAACTGTCCCTAATTAGACGGTTCCCACAAGAATTTGTCCAAAAATGAAGGGAACCATCAAAAATAAGCACTCGCGATAAAATTAGGGTTTAAAATGAAAAGTCGTGATAAAAATAAAGTAAAATAGCACGATCACGCTAAAAATAAAAAACTAGCACAGCGCTAATGAAAAAGTAAAACTTTCACTCGGCACACTATTGGAAACAAAATAATTCAGGGGTTGAAACTGGCACTGGCCCACTAGCCAAATGCTGGTAGATTTTGTGTCGAGCTAGTAAGAATTTCTTCTAACTAGCCCTGTGGGTTGTACTGAAGGAGGTAACACTTCAATAAGTAAAACAGCTGGGCCAGTGGAAAAGTCTGTGGGGCTAGTAGATTTTCTCTGTCACTGGCCCTGCTGGCTAGTGGTTGCAAAACTTAATTTCGACCCCTGAAATCTGAGGAAAACTTTACCCAGATAAGCAAAAGGAGGCTGTCAGCAAGGAAAGTTGACAAGACACCTCAGGGGCAATGTTGCTCAGTCCAGCGGAGAAAAATTTCTGAAGCCTTCAACAGCTCTCACTCAGCTCACCCCCCTTCCTGTCTTCTGACTGACTTGGCCCTAAGCTCATTTAAATATCTCTTAAAGGCACACCTCCTGGGCAGTAGCACCTAGCCAGCTAAGTGCAAAAAGTTACTGATGCTAAGGGACTCCTGGGGTAAGAAGGACTAGAGATACACTATGAACAATAATACAAACGCAAATATCCAATTAGGTAAATAAGCATCATAAATAATAACTGTGCAAACACACAGATTCTGTGTGACTAAATTACACAACAATACAACAAAGTGCAGGAAGATAACATCTGCAATAAGCAGAAGGCATGACCTCAGTTCAGGGAGTAAGAAATGGCTGTGGGAAGGGTGGACAAGAGCACTGCACTAGTGTATGTTCAGGGTGAAGGGGGAGTAGAGGTAAGAGGGCAGTGGGCAGCAGTCCAGGGTCCAGTATCAAGAGCACCTGGAGGAGTAGTGAAGTCATGGAGGAGGGAGAGGAGAGTGACTTGTGGGAAGGGGCACAGCAGATGGCAGAGTGGAGAGAAGAATCCCAAAGTGTGGGAACCTGGATCATTAAAGGAATCCCTTTATGTTTAAAATGAAGCAAGGTTCTACTGTGACTCCTATTCCAAAATTAGCTACTACGGTTTTGTTTTTATTTATTCTTCACTGAAAAAGAAAATGTTCTCAGTGAAACTGAACACCCATGCCACCCATGTGCTAGTAGGCATTGCGGGAGAGCCAGAAGCAGTGACCCTCTGCAGCAGGGTAGAAATCTACAAACGCCAACAGACCCCCACCCACTGGAGCCTGCTGCAATGCTAGCAAGCATTGCGGAGGGCCCAGAAGCAGCAGCTCTCTGCAACAATGAGCAGAATCCACAGGCCACCAACGGAACCCCCAGGAGCCTGCAGCACTGCTAGCAGGCATTGGGGGGGGCAGAAGCAGTGACTCTCTGCAGCAACGGGCGGAATACACAGACTGCCACTGGACCCCCAACAAGAACCTGCAGCAGCGCTAGCAGGTACAGAGGCACTGTGAAGCAGTGAAAAACAAAACAAATATCATCAGAGGTCATGAACTGATTGTTTCTTTTTAAAGGATTTTTTGCTGCAGTTACCAATGATCGGGACAATTAATACAGGAGCTTTAAGACTGTGAACAGGGTGTGTAGCTGTGTGTGTCTGGGTCTTGTACCCTTAATAGCATTGGCTCATTTCAACAGTATATTGCTTACTTCTCTTGTGTAGGGTACTGCAATTAGTTTGTGGGGATTCAGAGCCTAAATAAACTGAGCACTGCTACACTTGTGGGGAAGTTAGAGCCTGTACACTGTGTGGGGAGTCAAAGCCTGTATTATGTTTTGCTCTGGGATACACCTCACTTAGTGAGGATTCAGGTTGGTGGGGACTGTAGAGCGTGTATTTCTGTCTGGCTTCCATCTCGGTTAGTGGGAACTGTAGATTCAAAGTACCCTACCCTCTTACCATTTCCCGCCCAAGGTAGCCATACTTTGTGTCGACTGTGGGTGGCTCCATACTCACACATCGTTCTCTCCCCCTCTTCTTGTACAGGCACTGTGGGAGGACCCAGAAGCAGCAGCTCTCTGCTGGAATGGGCAGAATCCACAGACCGCCAACACCCTCCCCCCGGAGCCTGCAGCAGCATTAGCAAGTAGAGAGGCACTGCCCTTACCCACCCACTAGCAGGTACAGAGGCACAGTTCCTACCTGCCCACCTCCCACTGGTCACAGAATAATCCATCTCCCTGTACAGAGGCACTGTTCTTACCCGTCTACAGGCACCCCCCCAAACCAGTCACAGAATAACCTATCTCCCTTAGGGACCACCAGCAGGCTATACTAACTCTCCACTAGGGGGTCGCTGCTGAATAGCCCAGCATCCTCCCAAGATCCTAACAGAAAATTTAGCTAGCACCACCCTACAGACCCCCCTTGAACACAAGTGTTACCACTTCACATATCACTGTCCAGGTTAGCCCCTTCCCACCTCCCACTCGGAGGTATTGAGCTACTATTTCAAGTAAGTCACCAGGTGTGGGATTTGATCCTGCGCCGCTATAGCCTTCCCCACTTGTAGTATGCAGCTCTGACCACTAGGCCACACTGTAGGAACAGTTGCTGCCAGCACGTTAAACTTGTACTTCAAGCCGCCACACCCTGCCACCCCACTGTGTTTGGTATGATCTGTAAGATTGGGCCAAACTTACATAGATACATAGACAGTGTCGGCAGATAAGGGCCTATGGCCCACCCAGTCTGCCCATTTGAGCTTGTAAGTTCAGTTTGTTTTCCTAGAAGTCTGTTGCCCCTTACCCCTAACCTCCAGAATTCCTTTATGTCTATCCCATGCATTCTTAAATCCCCGTGATTGTTTCAGCCCCCACCACTTCCTCTGGCAGGGTGTTCCACTTGTCCACCACCCGTTCTGTGAAGAAATTCTTTCTCATGTTTCCTCTGAATCGTCCTCCCTCCAACTTCATCCCATGCCCTCTAGTCCTGAAACATCTTTTTCGCTTAAAAATAGTGTTTTCCTGCACCCTGTTCCTCCCTGTAAGATACTTGTATGTCTCTATCATCCCCTCTCTCCTCCTCTCCTCCAGGAGTACATGTTCAGTTCCTTCAACCTGTCTTCACAGGACTTGTGATGCAATGCATGCACCATCTTTGTTGCCCTCCTCTGAACCTTCTCTACCCTGTCTATGTCCTTACGTAGGTATGGTCTCCAGAACTGTACACTGTACTCCAGGTGGGGCCTCACTAGTGTCTTGTATAAGCGAATTATGACCTCACTTTTCCTGCTGGTAATGCCTCTATACATCCCAGCATCCTATTTGCTTTACCTGCTGCCTTGTCACACTGTTTCCCTACCTTGAGGTCATCAGAGATGATAACCCCAAGATCCCTTTCCTGCTTGGTGCATGCTATATCCTCACCCCCAACTGATATAGTGTGCCAGGGTTTTTGTGCCCCATATGCATTATCTTGCACTTCTTTGCATTAAATTTCAACTGCCAAACCCCTGACCATTCTTCAAGTTTCTGCAGGTCGCTTTTCATTCTGTCTACACCCTCTGGTGTGTCTACTCTGTTACAGAGCTTTGTGTCATCAGCGAACAGTGAAATTCTGCCTTCTAGGTCCTGCGCCATGTCACTGATGAAGATGTTGAATAGGACCGGTCCCAGCACTGATCCCTGTGGTACCCCACTGGTCACTCTTCCCTCTGTGGAGTGACAGCCATTTACCACCACCCTCTGTGTCCTGCCACCCAGCCAGTTACCTACCCACCACACTACTGTCCTGCCCACACCCATATTCCCCAGTTTGTGTAATAGTCTTCTATGTGGCACAGTGTCAAAGGCCTTGCTGAAGTCCAGATAGGCCATGTCCACTGCCCTCCCCTGATCCACCTCCCTAGTCACCCAGTCAAAAAATTCAATGAGGTTGGTCTGACATGACCTCCCTCTGGTGAAACCATGCTGCCTTGGGTCCTGTAGTCCATTGACAACCAGATGTTCCACCAATCTCTCCTTCAGTAGTGCTTCCATGATCTTCCCCACTACCGAGGTTGAGGCTGACCTGGTCTGTAGTTCCTGCTTCCTCTTGTTCCCACTTTTGTATAAGGGGACTACATCTGCTGTCCTCCAGTCTTTGGGTACCTCCCCTGTTTCCAGTGATCGGCTAAACAGGATAGCCAGAGGTTCAGCCACCACCTCTCTTAGTTCTTTAAGGACCCTGGGGTGCACCCCATCTGGCCCCATTGCTTTATCAACTCTTATTACTTTCAGTTCCTTCAGGACCCTTTCTCGTGTAAGTTGTGTACAGCCATCTGCGGGTGTATGCATGTACTTAAACCGAACCATCTGCCTTGTCTATGTATGAACTAAGCTGAACTAAAGTCATCAGGAATACGGGATATTTAGCAGATAAGGGGGATTGCGGATGAGAATCTAGGAACTACTGTCATAAGGCAGCAGGAGAAGAGGGTCTTAAAGAGAAAAGGGAGAAGGTGAATCTCTGAACTACAAACTACTATGTACAGTAGCACGAGAATAAGGACATTAAGAACTAGGGGAGTGTAGCAATACAAATAGTTGCACCACAAAGTCGCAAAATAAATTGTTACACCACAAAGTTGTGTGGCTTTGGGCAGTCTCAACTTGTGGTCAGAAGGAGGTAGGAGTATCATCTAGTAGAAGGTAAGAGAAGGAGGATCTGCTTGTGTAGCTGTTGGAGAAGCCACAAGAGCAAATGATGGGATACCAGAGTAGAGAAGACTAGTATGGGGGGGCAGGTGGGGGCACAGAGGCTTTGGAGAACATATTGGACGTAGGAGAATAGTAAAGTGCAATGGACGCAGAGCAGCAATTCACATGGACATGCTGTGGAGAATGGGGATTTCCCTATTAGTATGACAGTGTTACAGCTGGAAACTGACATTTTTAAGTTGAAGGAGGTGGAGAGACTTACCATGGGGTGGGAATAGAGGGAGGTACGGCATCGGTTTCCAAACAATAGGAGAGGGGATGAGTGGATAAATGCGAGGTATTGAGGGGGAAGGAAACAGATCATACTGTTGGATGAACAGGGGATGGCAGGAGGGGGTCAGCAAAAGAGCAGGGGTTGGCAAGAGGTGGTCAAGAAGAGAGGGGGGAGAAGGGAGGTGCTGCACAGGGTACATCAGAAGTAGAAATGGTAGGACCAGGCTGGGAACATGACTGAAATCGAAAGAGAGGTTATAGTGAAGAACAGGTATACCCCCCTTACAGAATCTGATAAATGCAGTACTCATGGGGAGACAGTGGAAGTTGAACATACGAGCGGTGGGCAAGGGAGAGGGGGAGATAGGAGGTGGGATTAGCAAACACCACAGGGGTAAGAAAAGGGATGGGGGGGAGAGGAGGAGACTGGCATGCGGGAGTAGTTGGGAATGACACTGGTGGAGAGAATCTGGAAGGAGGGAAGGGGGGTCACTTGAGGGGGTAATGTGGATGGCAGGAAGGGGGTGAGGGGGTTGAAGGTGGCAGTAAGGGGGATAGGCTAGGCACCCCAGACATGGGAGTGGGCGGAGGTGCACAGGGGATAAATGGACAAGTGGGTACTGACTGGGGGGTATCAAGGTCAGGGTAGGAGGACGGGGGTACCTGACTGGGAGCAGATAGTCGGCGAAATCATACAATATAGGAGAATAGAGGAAAATGGGGAGAACGACGGAGGTGCCTGTTAGGGAGAAGATAGTTGGGGAAATCATACAATGCAAGAGACCAGAGGAAATTTGGGTCCTAATATTGAGGAAATCCATAATTAGGGGTATCAAATGGGTGAGAAAGGTGAAGGGAGGAGCTCTATGAGAGTGGAGTGCATGCCAGGAATGACCATGCACAAGGTCAAGCGCTCTATAGTGAGGAAGCATGGGGAGGGGGTTCACTACATTGTGGTGCACCTGGGCACCAATGATCTGGATGGAAATAGTGTGCAGGAGATACAGGTTGTTGTCCAGAATTTGCCAAGCCGAGAGGAACACAGTCTCATTCTCAGAAGTTCTGCCTGTGCCAAGGACAGCATGAACAAGACGCAGAAAATAGAATTTAATGAATAGTTGAGAGGCTGGTGGGAGACTGGGGATCCACTTGGGATAACAAACATCTATTCACTAGGGACAGATTCCACCTGAGCAAGGAGACAAAGGATGTCCTACAAAATAAACTGGAGGATTTTATTGGTACTAGGTGGGATTTAAAACTAGTAGTGGGGGGGGGGGCTCGGACTTGTGGGGTGAGCAGTAAAGCACAGCACGGGAGGGCAAAGTCCTCTCCCCCCCCCCACAGGAATACTGAAGGAGATGATAGAATCAGACTGGGCCATGCGTACTGGGTTAGGGAAAGCAAAGAAGGATAGAGGGACAGGGTGGAACGTGGTCTTGATTAATGCAAGCAGTCTGGGGAACAAGTTGCCTGAGTTACAGACAATGATGACAGAGGGAGGAGTGGATGTGGCAGCAGTCAGAGAGACATTGGCAACATAGTACCATGAGAATAGGACCTGAATCTACCAGGGTACACACTTATAGAAGAGATAGGAAATCTGCCAAAGGAGGGGAAGGGTGGCACTGTTTATTAGGGAGGGAGATACAGTGCAGCAGGGAGGAGGATGTAGATGGGAACATAGATGCGATATGGATCACCTTACATGATGCTAAGGGATGGAGGCTTAATCTGGGGGTTGTCTACAGGCCACCAACAATCGGAGCACCAACACAAAGAACTAGTGGACAACCTTAAAAACCACTGTAGCAGGAGTAGGGGCAGGAATGTGGTAATGGGGGGGATCTAAATATGCCAGAAGTGGACTGGGGTACCATGTTATCAGCATCTGCTAAACAGCCACGGCTACTGAGTGATTTCCAGGATGAATTTCTGTCTCAACTGGTGGAAGAGCTGATCAGAGGGGGAAGCATCCTGGACTTGGTACTGGCAGATGGAGACCAAGTTAAGAACTTGGTAGTGTAAGACCCATTGGCGGAAGTGACTAGGGTTACCACCTTTTAAGAAGCCCAAAGTGGGACATTTCTTACTGAAACATGATTTTTTGCAGGACAGTACATAACTTCAGCCAATGCAACAGACTTGTTTTCTCTATATAATCAGAATTAAGGCTAAGTATTGTAGTTTCTTAATTGCTTCAATTGTTTTTTTTTTTTATCATTTTAAGGTATTTTAGTTAACACATTATAGTTTTCTGCAACATTTAGTGGAAAATTAGGAAATATTTTTTCTCCTATAAAGTCAGGACATGTAATATTTTTCACATTTTTTTTTGCAGGACACAACTGCCCAAATCAGGACTGTCCTGCAAAAATCAGGACAGGTGGTAACCCTAGGAGTGACCACTCAACATTATGGTTCTCCTTAGACCCGGGAAAGGGATGGAGTCAGACTAAGACAAAAAGAAGTGGACTTTAGGGGGATGGACTTCAGGGGGATGGCTGCCATCCTTGAGGGATATTTAGAGAAAATCAGTCCCGAAATGTGCACAGAACATAGGTGGGAGATAACTTAAGTCAGGCCTTCTAGAGGCCACAAAATCCTGCACAAAGGCCTACAAGAATGCAAGGGCAAGAAAACCTAGTTGGTGGATCAGGGAGGAGCAGGATGGGGGTGAGGGAAAAAAGGATGGCCTTCCATAGGTACAACTGCTCTCGTGGGGAAAAGGACAAGAAGGAGTACCATAGGATCACCAAGGAGGTGAGTAGGGTAGTAAGAGCGGCCAAGGCAGACAAGAAGCTATAGCTGGTGCAAGGGATCAGGGAGGTGGAGAAGGAATTTTACAGATACGTCAGGGAGAGAAGGAAGGGTGGGGGGGCAGATTAATAGGTTAAAAAATGAGGGTGGGTGGGCAGAGAAGGGTGTAAAGCAAGCTGAGGTACTTAAGGAGTACTTCTGTTCAGTCTTTACTAGGGAAAAGGGATGGGCCAATTCCACAGGAAGAAGGCAGCTCAGACAGAATCCACCCCAGGGTTCTGAAGGAACTGGCAGATATCCTGGCTGCACCAATGACAGAACTATTCAATTCCTCCCTCCAATCAGGATGTGTTCCTCTGGACTGGAGGACGGCACATGTTGTGCCACTCCACAACAGTGGACCATGGGATGAGCCGGGAAACTACAGACCGGTCGGCCTGACGTCCATAGCAGAGAAACATTTGGAGGCCATCTTGAAGGAAAGGATGGTGGAGTTCTTAGAGGCTAATGGCTTTCAAGATGATTGCCCTCCCACTTGTCCCTGCCCGAGGCCCCTGGCGCAAGGCAGTACATGCGTGTGGAGGCACGCACCACACCGGAAGCCAGTTGAGTCCCATCCGCCCACCCGTATTGTCATCCCCTCCTCGCCTACACTACTCCACTGGACCACCACCCGATGGGGGTGGAACTACGAGGGGTATGACAACCCACCCCTACCACCCCCAGGAGAGGAGAGCAGCTTACCAGCTTGTTGAATGCCACTCCTCCCTCCCCCCCCAAACGCCAGCACCCCTGAAAACCCGAGGTTGCTCCCGAACCCGGGTCGCCGGCGTAGCATGAGGTCAGGCGTCCAGCACCTCAGCACCACCAGGCCGGCTGCCTAGTCAAATTTTTCAACTGAGTGAAAAGATCCCAGGATGGTGGTAGGCCGGTTGATGTCCTGTACCTGGACTTCAGCAAAGCGTTTGACTTGGTGCCACATGGGAGACTGATAAGTAAGCTGAGGAACTTAGAGGTGAAGGGAAAAAATGGTAGAGTGGATTTAGACTTGGCTAACAAATTGGTTGCAGAGAGTGGTGGTAGGGGGAGAGGGCTTGTCTCCCAGAAGGGTCATCAGTGGGGTCCCTCAAGGATCGGTGTTGGGCCCACTCCTGTTTAACGCATTCATAGCAGACACTGGGGAGGGAATTAGGAGTAAATTGAGCCTTTTCACCAATGACTCCAAACTAGGGGCAAAGGTGGACAGTAAAAAGGGGAGGAGGGCACTATAGGAAGACTTGGAGATGCTTGAAAGGTGGTCACACAATTGGCAGCTGAGGTTTAACGCTCAGAAGTGTAGCATACTACATTTGGGTGCTAGGAATCCTGGGTATGACTACCATGGGGGGGCAGCTTATGATCTCTAGGGGAGAGAGATCTGGAAGTGGTAATAGATGCCAAAATGAACAACTCAGAGCAGTGCAGGAGAGCAGCTGCAAAGGCAAACAGAATGCTTGCATGTATTGCTAGGGGGATAACATCAAGGAAGAGGAGGGAGGTTATATTGCCCCTGTAGAATTCCTTGGTGAGGCTGCACCTGGAGTAGCGTGTGCAGCTCTGACGCCCTCACATAAAGAAGGACGTTATTCTTCTGGAGAGAGTTCAGAGGAGAGTGACAAGGATGATTCACAGTCAAGGGGGGAAAGTCCTATGAAGAGAGACTTGGGGAGTTGAACATGTACTCCCTGGAAGATAGAAGGGACAGGGGGAACAGGATAGAGGCCTTTAAATATCTGAAGGGGATAAGTAAGGTAAACATGGAGGGTCTGCTCAAACTGAAGGGGGAAAGGGACCACTAGGGGCCACAGCCTAAAACTAGTGTGGGGAGGGGTACAGAGGAGAAGTGAGGAGAGACTACTTCATGAAGAGGGTGGTGGCACCTTGGATTGTGCTACCAGAGGAGATGATGACAGTGGAATCAGTGGGAGGATTAAACAGGGGTTGGAACCGGTACATGGTCAAGGTACATGTAAGGAGGGAAGTGAGCAGCAGGGGAGCTCTGGGGGATAACCCTGGGAGCAAGGGTTTCAAAAAGGGATGGGGCTGGCCCATTGGTGCAGCGGTTGGATTTCCACTTGCAATGTCGGCGACTCAGGTTCGGGAACGGATCCGGGTCATCAGAGGACAGAAGGATGGAGCATCCAGAGGAGTGCTCTCCTTCTCTGGGGGGAGGGTTGGGAGTACGTCCGTCGCTTGATCGACCCCTGATGAAGGCCGGGGGTACCGCAGGGACTGGTATCTGAGTGCTCAGGGAGGCAGGATGGATGCTGGACGTCACTGCACATCCTCGCCCCCAGAAAAACACAAGAAAATCATCCCGGTCTCTCTGGGTGACGCCGCCCCAATGCCTGGCCTCCACAGATCTCTGCTGCTTAGCTCACCAACTAAATTACTGCTCCACAGGGGTCAACACAGGCCCCAAACCCCACCCTGGGGGGGGGGGGAGACAGGGAGGCAATGTTGGCTCTGCCGACACCTTTCCCCGTCGTAGACAGACAGGTTATGGTGCCGTGACCCCGCCCTGGGGGGTCATCCAGGAGTACTGGTGGTGGAAGGCGGCCATTGGGGAGCGAGGCTGGTGAATGGAGTGGAGCTGATGGTGGAGCGACTGGGGGAAAAAGTATACTAAATATATAAGGGAGGCAGCAGAGATAAAACTGTGTGCTGCATCTCGGGCATATGAGATAGACCATTAGGCCTAATCTTCTGCCAACTTAATATGTTAGTATGTAAACTGAAAGCCACAGTAACAAGAAACATCAAACACATGACTGAGCCAGAGAAAAAAGGCTTTGGGATCTAGATGCTGCTCGAGTTTACAGACCCCTCAGTGTATACTGAGGGATCCATCCCCCCTCCCCATTATCTGCCTCTCCCTTCCACCTCCCTCTCCCCTATGTGCAACTTTCCCCTTTGCTCTGTCCCAACCTCTCCTGAAGCTGTCCACTGTCTTCAGGGAGACTACTTCCTCCAGCACCTCATTCCACTTAGCTACCACCCTCTCTATAAAAAATGCCTAATTTCTCTTTTTAACTCCCCCCCAACCAACTTGAGGCAGTGCAATCACCGGTGAAGCCTCCGCACAGAGTGCTAGCCTGAGGAAGGGAGGGCGACACTGTGTGACCGTACACCATGTCAAGTCCACTCCTCTACTCGCAGGAGGCAATACTGTCAAATCCACCCCCTCTACTCACAGGAGGCACTACTACAGCAAGAGGGCACCTCCCTCATTTCTGGGGTTTGAGTGCACAGCATCCTGAGCGTGCTCAGAACACCACCGACTGAAGGTTGGGAAGCCATTCCATGCTATAAATCTGGGTCCCCTACATGCCACTGACACCACCGGGCAGTGCATGTGCAGTTTTTAAGATACAGCCCAATCTGCAAAACCCAAACCCATATTAATATTAACATTTGCAATGTGTAGAAGGCAATACTGAGCTCAGGGAGTAAGACAAGGCTGTGGGAAGGGAAGGGTGGATGAGGGGACTGCACTACTGTATGAAGGTAACATAGAACACACTGTTTATACGTAATTAGGTCACCATGGCTGAGACTAGATGCTAATGACATCAAGAAAGTACAGTTACGCAAGAACTTACTGTAACAGTAGATCTTCGAGAGAGGCTCTTGCAGTAGGTAATTACATATAGGACTGAAGCCGGCAGGTGTCAGGACCCTACAGAAAAATTTCTAGCTAGCAGTCTCTGGCGGGGACCGCCCCAGGTCAGAGTGACCCGGCGTCAGGCGACATCAGTATAAAGGGCAGTCCCCAGCGCTTCAGTTCTTTCCCAAGGGCCAAAAAGGCAAGGCGAGAGAGAAGCGGATATTCCTTCCTGGAAAAGGAGCTGAAAAGTTAAGGGGATGGAGGGCAGGAAGGCATTACTACTGCAAGAGGCTCTCTCGAAGATCTACTGTTACAGTAAGTTCTTATGTAACTGTACTATCTTACTTCGAAAGGGCTCTTGCAGTAGGTAATTACATATAGGACTGAGTCCCAAGCAGTCTGGAACAAGGAAAAGCACTCAGGAGGAGGAAAACTACCAACCAATAAACCTCCGGCTGTAAGGGTTTTAGGAGAGAAGACCTTGCAAAACAGCCAACCCAAAGCCTGCTCTACGGCAAGAGGCAATGTCCAAACTGTAGTGTTTCATAAAGGTGTGAACGGAAGTCCAAGTTGAGGCTGCGCAGATGTCTGCCACTGACACATTCTTGAAACAAGCTGAAGAGGCAGCTACTCCTCTGGTGGAGTGACCTCTGACCTGAGCCGGCAGGGTCTTATTGTACTTGTCATAACAGAAAGTGATACAATGAGCCAACCATTTCGATAGGCATTGCATAGAAACAGCATTGCCTTCCCTTTTGTGAGCAAGAGAGACAAAAAGCTGATCAGACATCCAGAGATCCTTAGTCCGAGTGGTGTAGTATCTCAGTATTCTGTGGACATCCAAAGTATGCAAGAGACACTCCCCTTGACTGCAGTGTTGTGTAAAAGAAGGCAGGTAGCTCAATGGATTGATTCAGCATGGATTCTGCCACTACCTTAGAAGAAACTTAGGATTGGTGCGCAGAGCCACTCGTTCCTTGTGGAAAACCAAATACAGGATTTTACACATCAAGGCCTGAAGCTCGGAAATCCTTCGAGCTGAAGTAATGGCCACTAGGAAGAGTGTCTTCCATAAGAGGAACTTCAAGTCTGCTGAGGCTGCTGGCTCAAAGGGAGGCAGGGTAATCTGCTCTAGAATAAAGTTCAGATCCCAAGTAGGGGCCGGAATGCGGACAGGGGGTCGTAAATGGAGAACCCCTCGAAGGAAAGTCTTAAGAGACTGCCAACTGTGCAAAAGTTCTGTCACCAAAAGGGACATGATAGGCAGATAGCCGCCATATGAATCTTAAAGGAGGAATGGCTGAGACCCAGGTCAAAAAGATGACACATGTAGTCCAGGATTCTCCCGCTAGGGCAAGAGAACGGCTCGAAACCCTTGAAAGAGGCCCAAAATCGAGAACCGTTTCCATTTCATGGCATAGGTGGAGCTAGGGGAAGGCTTTCTGGCCTCCACTAGAATATCGGCCATGACCGGAGAAACCCCAAAATCGGGTCTGGGCTAAGTCTGTAGGAGCCACACATGCAACTGAAGGGATCCGAGACCTGGATGAATCAGGGTCCCCTGATCCTGGGTCAGCATATGCTGTGAAAGAGGAAGCGGAGGTTCCTCTGAAAATTGTTGCAGAACAGAGAACCAAACTTGCCTGGGCCAGAATGGAGCAATGAGGATCATCCGAGCTCCTTCTAAGCCGAGTTTGTGTAAGACCCTCGGAATCAAGGGAATCAGCTGGAAGGCACAGACGAATCTGCCCTTCCAGTCGAGAGACAGAGCGTCCCACCAAAAAATGCCTCGACCTGGAGCAAGCGAGCAGAAGGCGGGAAGCTTTGCGTTTTGAGGGGATGTGAACAGGTCTACCTGGGGTGTTCCCCAGCGCCGAAAGATGTCTGCCAACCTTTGATCCAGTTCCCATTCATAGGCCTTTGCTGAGGACTAGCTACGATGGTCCGCCAGCGTGTTCTCGACTCCCAGAACATGACCTGCTGTCAGGTGAAGGCTGTGTTGAACAGCCCAGTTCCAAACTCTCATTGCTTCCCTACACAGAGAGTAGGAACGCGTTCCTCCTTGCTTGTTGATTTACCAGACTATGCACATGTTGTCCGTCTGGATGGTCAGATGGCCGGGAAGGACATGAGAGTTCAGAGCCTGGAGAGCATACAGAACGGCTCTGAGCTCAAGCACATTTATATGAAGAGTCTGGACCAGGAGCCCAGAGTTTTGTGAGACCCTAGATGGGCCCCCCAGCCCTCTCCCAAGGCATCTGTTGTCAATGTTCGGGAGGGGGGGTTCGAGGCAAAAGGAAACCCCCGGCAAATGTTCTCTCGCACCATCCACCATTGCAAGCCCCGGACCATGGGATCGGAGACCAGAACTAACTGGTCTAGGTCGTCTAATGTCTGGTCCCACTGAGACCGAAGCGTCCACTGAGAAATCCTCATATGGAGCTGAGCACACGGGACTGTCGGAATAGCAACCGCCATGAGCCCGAATAGGCGAAGGACTGACCAGGTGCTGACACATCTGCGACTATCCAAGGGAAGAAAGGCCACACCGAGGGTCATGTCCAGGATCGCCCATATAAACTGGAGCCTTTGGCAAGGAACCAGATGGGACTTGGCCTGGTTGATGGTGATACCCAGGCTGGTGAAAACCTGCAGGGTAAGGGAGAGGGAGCACAGGAGTTCCTTCCTGGAGGGGGCCGCCAGGTGCCAATCATACAGGTATGGGAATACCTGCACCCCCTGGGTATGCAGGTGGGCCGCCACCACAGACAGACATTTGGTGAACATTCGGGGAGTCGAGGAAAGACCAAATGGGAGGGCCCTGAATTGGTAGTGGTCCCCCCGAAACGAAAAACGAAGGAATTTGCAGTGGGAAGGGCAGATGTGGATATGCAGGTAGGCATCCTGCATATCCAGTGCGCACAGCCACTGTCCCTGCCGAAGAAGCAGCAGAAGGCTCTGCAGGGAAAGCATTCTGAAACGCTTGTACTCCACAAACATGTTCAGGGAGCTGAGGTCTAAAATAGGCCTCACGCCTCCCATTTTCTTTGGAACTATGAAGTAATGGGAGTAGTAACCTGCTCCCCAAAGGTGAGTCGGGACAGGCTCTATCGGCGCCTTCGAGAGAAGGGAGGAAATTTCTTCTAAAACCAGAGGAAGATGTTCCAGGAGTAAGACGACCTGGGGGATGGTTTTCTGGACGGTTTCTGGAGAAACTCGATTGAGTGTCCTGCTGCTATCAGTTGGAGCACCCAAGCATCTGATGTCATCCTCTCTCAACCCGGTAGATGGAAGGAGAACCTCCCTCCTACTGGTTCATGTGGGAGGTCCAGAGGCTGTGGGAGAGGGAAGGAGTCAGGAGGTGTGAGGCAACATCACGGCTGAAGCTCCCGCCACTTTTTTGGGCGGGGGAGGCTTGGCAGCCGGAGGGGCCCAACGTTTGTTGGCCCACTTGCCCTGAGGTTTCGCTTAAGGTCGAGAACGTCTGCAAAAAGGGCGACGCTGTCCCTGAGGGGACCTGTACAAAGAGTCAACAGACTTAAGTGCAGTGCCCTTCTCTTGCAGGTCGGTGATGATGTCCTTGACATCTCCACCGAACAGCACACAACCCCTGAAGGGCGCATCCTGGATAGCGGATTGCATTTCCGGGACCAATCCTGACACCCGGAGCCAGGTATGATGCTGAAGACTTACGGCGAAAGCCAAACTCTGACCAGCTGTGTCCACTGCATCGTACGTGGCAGAAGCAGGTGCCGACTGGCCGAACGAGCAGAACAGACAAGATCAGCCACTTCCTGCTTGGTCTGGGACTCAGGAAGGGAGTCCAATTTGGATTCCACCTGGCTCAGGATAGTCTTCCAGTAGTCCCCCATATATGCAACATAGTTCAGGGCCCTGATCCCCAGAGTGGAGGAAGCGTACACCTTCTTCCCATACTGGTGCAGAAGACAGGATTCTTTGTCAGGCGGAGACTAGCTGAGATGTTTTGGGTTTGCCAACCGGCCAAGAGCGGCGCTAATAACGAATAAGTCGTCCTTGGGTTGAGTGTTCAAGGAATCCATACCCTCAGGAGCCTGGTATAGCCTATCCGCCTTCCTTGGAAGTGGGGCTAATGCGGACAGTCGTTTCCAAATGGTGGCAACAAGGTCGGCGGAAGGCTCGATCCAGGGTGGAATCAATCTTGAAGCAGTTTCAGGCGGATCCAAATGGGCAGCAAGCTTCTTCCGCTGTGAATCTGGCTCCAGAGATTGCCACTGGTGGACTTCTTGGATTTTTCTCAGCTACTCCAGAAAGGAAGGATCTTCCAGAGGAGACTTCGGAGGAGGCCTGGGACGGTCTGAAGTGCATGGCTCGTCGTCAGGGTCTGAGCACCTGTCGGTATCCGAGTCAGAGGTCTCAGACGAAGAGGATGAAGACCCCTCCAGGTGCGGAGGAGTAATGGACCCCTTGGGCAACCCTCGGGGAAGCGTGTCCTCCCCGGCCCTGGCACCCGAGGGCTCACCGCTGGTGTCTGGTAGCGGGAGGGAGTCTCTCGTCTCCGGTGACAGGGATCCAGTACCAGGTCCAGCTTCGGCAGATGGCTCTCCACCTCCCTGGTGAGCTGAGCCTTGGCCTCATCTGACCAGGCAGCCAGAGTCTCCTTCAAGTCCACCGGTGGCGGGGGGGGGTGGAGGAGCAGGAGGATACGGATACTGAGGAAATCTATAGGAAAATGTCCATAGCCAGACGGGGAAGCCCAGCATCGGGTATTACATGCTAAGGCAAGGCCGGGTAGGCCAGTCAGGTACTGCTGCGCAGGACACTGCGGTCCTAAGCAGGACGGTGTCAGATACCCAGGGAACCAGGGCTCTGCGGAGAGGGAAGGCCCCAGAAGAGGCTCAGCAGGTGGGCCAGGAACAGGTGGCCCCACAGGCACTGGGTCTGGCGTTGGGGCAGGTCCGTCATGGATGTCACCCAGCGTCAGAGCCAGTGTCCAAGTCAGCGTCGGGGATCGAGCCCCAAAGGGGAGGGAGACCTGACGAGGACATACCGGCGTCCCTCTATGTTGCCCGGGAAGGAGGACTGAAATCCGGGGTCCAACAGGAGACACTGGAACCTCGGTTGTCAGCGGTGAGTGAGGGACAGCGGACCAGTCGACAGGGTCCAGAGTCGGCTCTAACGCTGTGTGAGCGTCCGAGGCGCAGACATTCACCTTACCGGCGGGATCCGGGTGGACGTCAGAGGAGCCGGCGTCTGACTTGTCGGATCCGAAGTCCAACAAAGGCCATGTGGAAGGAGTGGTCTTGGTGGGCATCTTAGGGACCACGCACTCCCCCGAAGGGTGGGCATCTTACCGGCCCTGTCCAGGCAGACATCGGTGGCACCAGCGTCCAGCTTACCGGACCCGCTCAACCCAGAGGGCTGCACGGTGGCTGCCTTCCCAGGAGTGGTCGCCTCCTTTGTCCCGGAGGCTCCCGAGGGGCCGGTGGCAAGCCCGCGAGGGGCGGCGTCGTCTTGGACACCTCCAAGACGGCCAATGAAGGTCGGTCTCCCCGGTGGGGGGGGGGAACGTTACCTGGAGCATAGCAGCTCCGGCCGGAGTCGCAGTGGCTGTGGAAGTGGAAGTGGAGTCCCGGTGCTTCTTCTTACGGTGACCCTCGGGGGAAGTTGAATCCTGCCTGAGCTTCTTCAGCTCCTTTTCCATGGAGGACATCTTTTTTTAAATGTGGGCCTCCAGGAACTGCTGCCTCCATTTGCGGGTGGCGGCGCTGAATTGTTGGCAGTGCTGGCACTTCTCCACGGGGTGATCCAGGCCTAGACAGAAGAGGCACTGGGAATGACCGTCCTTATGCGGGAGCTGGGCACCACACAAGTCACTTGTTTTATGCGAATCGGAGTGAGTCGGGGTTGACATACATGACAATCTGGAAGAAATATAACGAGAGACATGAACATTCAGTAAAAATAACCGATGACAGACTGACGAAGCAGTAAGAACTTAACCGCAAGGCGCCTTCACAAGCTAACGGCGGGAAAGAACTGGAAGACAGGCGTGGGGGACTGCCCCTTTATACGGACGTCACCTGACGTGGGGGCGGTCTCCCGCCAGAGACTGCTAGCTAGAAATTCTTCCGTGGGGTCCTGACACCTGCCGGCTTCAGTCCTATATATAATTAGTAATTACCTACTGCAAGAGCCCTCTCGAAGTGAGATCTATACAACTAGCTTTAAGCAAAAGGGGAGAGTTTTCACTTTACGCAAAGTGAGAGCTTTTGATACACACACACACACACACACACACACACACACACACACACACACACACACACAGTTTTAAAGAATGTACATGCCAAACTTACCCCTGGACTGAATCAGGTTCTCGTTTACCAGCATTTTCCTCTGTAAACAGTAAAAGAAAAATCTGGCATTAGCCACTGCACATATAACACAAAAAAGCAGCGGAACAGTCTCCGCTCCTTGATCACTAGAATTTCTCAGGTAGCAGGCTGCAGTGTTAAATCTTTTGTTGACTGGAATGCAAAATACAAATAATCAAAATTTCTTCTCCTTCCTTTCATGTTCCATTTCATAACTTCCATCCTCATCTTTAAAGAGCAACTGACACGTCTCGGTAGAGACATGCCAGTAGTACCCTACCCTGCCTACAGTACCTCCTGGTACAGAGAGTACCGCAAATGGAGGTACTGTAAGGCAGTATTTTGCTGTACAGATGTGGCGGAGCGCAATGCGCGCCCCTGCCGCAGCCTCAGGTCCCCTTCCCTATCCAATCCTGAGGACGTCGGGATGGGGACCTGGCAAAATTCCATTTCGCCAGCGAATCTGCCAAAGCACTTTTGCCAGCGAACTGGAATTTCACCAGATCCCCATCCCAACCTGACATCATCCTCAGGATTGGATCGGGAAGGGGACCCGAGGCTATGGCGAGGGCACACATTGCGCTCCGCCGCATCTGTACAATAAAATACTGCCTTACAGTACCTCCATCTTGGTACTCTGTACTGGAGGTACTGTAGGCAGGTAGCACTACTGGCATGTCTCTACCAAGACCAAGGTCAACTGCTCTTTAAATATCTCCATGGCTGAACGCCACTACGGTGCAGCAGTAGTGCTACCACTTGTGACACAGACGACCCAGGTCAGAGAATGAGCCCAAGACATTGGAGGGACGCTGGTGACGGATGACTGGGCAGCCCACTAGACACGCTCCTCCACTGGGGAGGTAGGGTTGTAGCCCCCACTACCACCTGGGTAACCATGGTTGGCTATGCAGTGGGGTCTCACAAGCAGAAGGGCAGATGCAAGCCAGGTGTCAATTTGCAGCACATTATTGCCTGTCCGTCAACTTTATGCCCTTTATGTGCAGACATCTTCACTTGGAAGAGACAGTAACAAGGAAAATGCTACAAGAGGCAAAGGACAACAAGGGCAAGCCTGAGCCCTGATGCCAGCCTCTAGCCACTTCCCCGCCCCGGGGTCTCCTAAACAGAGGGGCCATCAATTCTCCTGACCCTGGAAAGGCTGTGAGGATATAAGGGCTGCAGATGCTGGCATACTGGCTGAGTGTGGTCCTCCAAACAGGGGCAGTCCTGGTGTAGGAGCCTAAACTACAATTATTGTAAATTTTTTTTTTTTTTTTTTTTATTAAACTTTTACTGTTTTTTAATATCTCTAGCCTGCCCCTTTTGTTCCTTCTCTACAACTCTCCTCTGTTCCTTCCCATACTATTCACTGTTGGCAGCAGCAAATCTACCACTGCAGGAGGGCCTAGCTGCCAGACAGGATGCCCTAGAGTCCAGCTGCTGGAGAGGACACCAGAAAAGCTGAAGGATCCTGCTACCTTATGTCCAGCCTACCACAAAATGTAATGTAACCCCCTTGTTACCCGGGGTTACTAGAATCCCAGTAAGACCTAGTGGTAGGCAGGGAAGGCTGCTTGTGAAACTCCAGTTAAATGGGTTTCACACTCTCTCACTCTGTTCTCAGTCACAACTGAGACTTGAGAGATGACATCACCATAGAACTGTCGCAGCTGCATAAACCACATTGGAATCTGCAGCTCAGGGAGTGAGTTTAGAACTTTGGGAGTTGTGGAGACCGCTGTCCAGGTCTCAGTGCCCCCTCCCTCTGGGGTGGAAAAAAAGTCCCTCTGTGGATTCCAGGGGCAATCCCCTATTTCCACTATAGAAGAAAGCTGCCTGTTTACAGTTTCTGTTCTTGTATAACAGTGAAGGATGTGATACTTCACCTTTGGGGCACCTGCAACGAAAGGGTGAGTGTTTTGCTCCATTTGAAGGGGCAAACTAATTGTTTCATCAGTTTGGAAATATAAAGAAAGTTGGGATGTGGACTGCTATTTGGGAGGACTATTTTACTAGGACAAACAAATGGAGCAGTCAAAAAGTCTAAAGTTTTAATGGATTTCAAGTAATGCTGTAGAAGGGGGTGCTTCAGGTCATCCATCGTTTAATCTACACGTCAAAGTTTTAAGTTTCTGTTTGTCCAGAGAAATGGCCGGGTATGGGCTGTGGGAGCTGGAGGTGGGAACACCCCCCCCATCTTTAGTAACCAGGTCCACCTCTACGGATTTCTTCTGTGATTTGCTACTTGCCTCATGCGCCTGGCCAGTGATGAGGTGGGTACCCAGACGTGGGTTGCAACTTTGGAAAATCTTTCTAGGAGTCACAGACTCTAAGTGGTGTGGGGAGCCACAGGATGGGAAATTATACTCGTTTGATGGGAGTCCAAAGGAAGTAAGAAATCAAATCTCTCTAGGAGTCGCAGACTCTATGTGGTGTGGGGAGCCACAAGTTGGGGAAAAATACTCCTTGTGTGATGGGAGCCTCAACAAGTAAAGTTTGGGTTCATTCTTCAAATGAACAGTCAGTCAAGTGACCGGCAGGGGAGCCGGGCCAGTCGGGCTGTGTATCCAAAGTGCATGCAAGTCCGGGCTGAGTGCCTGGTGGGTCCAGAGCCAGACAATAGTAAAAATGTGTTCATTCTTCAAATGGACCGCCTTTAGTCTCTATCTGCATATACAGTGCTTTGTCATGTGTCAGCTAGTTTTGAATAAAGCCACACTGAAAAATCCCAATGCTGGTTCTGGACATTACAGTTATTGCTTCCTGTAGTTGGATTTACTTGGGTGCCCCTGTGCAGAGTAGCCAAACCGAGGTCCCTTGTGCCAGGTAACCTCATCCTCCCCGACCCAGGTCCCCACTAGGTATTGCTGCCATCGCCAACAGCATGCCACCTGTCCTTTTAGTAAAAGGGCAGGGGTGAGGGGTTACAGTAATAATTATTTAACATGAATTTTGTTCTGAGAAACAGATACATCATTGAGCCAGTGACTCATTTACAGTGGTTTACAATGGATCATTCACAGGTGTCGCCTGGGAGCACAAAGTGGTTATGTCAGTGGCTTGTTCAGGTTCACCAAGTATGCAAGTGGAAGTTGTGGGCATCAAACCCAGGTCTGCTGGATGCAACAAGCTCATTCAAAACTCATCACTTTAACTTTCAAGGGCACCCTTCCAGCTCATTTTGCAGTCTCTCCACCACCCCCGCCAAAAAAAAACCAAAAAAAAAAAACCCTGAATGACCTGTACCTGCCCCCAGTTCATATGATGCTTCAAGTTTTAATTTTTCAATGCCTCAGCTTAGGAAGGGAAGAGATCATATTTTGGTTCCATGGAGCCAAGAGCCCAGTCCCTTCCACTACCTGGTTCTCAGCACCACCCCTGCACTAGCACATTTTGTGGTGTAACTATATGGAGTGTGGGTTAGTGTTCTGTAGAAAATAATGGGACTGCAGTTTTAACTGTTTTTTTTATAGTTTAGATGGCCATTCCAAACTAATCAAGGCCACCACTCAACTAACACGGTCCTTGTTAGCTGAACGATGACGTTGATTTGTTCAGTATGTCCATCTTAACTATAAACAAACAAAAAAAAAATGTTAAAGCAGAAGTCCCATTATTCTCTATAGAGAGCGCCCCAAGCCCTCCACATACTTGCATCACGAAAAACATGCTAGCATGGGGACGGAGCAGAGGATCAGGAAGTGGACGGGATCGGGCCCTCAGCTCCATGGAGCCAAAATATGATCCCTTCCCTTCCTCAATTTAGGCATATCAAAATTAAACCTTCAACAGCAGATGCTTCTTTTTCAATCTACTTGAATAAGTTTAAAACACACACTAACAAAATGGTCTCAAAAGTCTGTGAATGCCTGGGTTGCCTAAAATGCATCAGGCACTGCTTGTCAAGCTTGGATCACAAACAAATTATTGGGCAAGCCGTTCTCCCAATCCTAGACTGTGGCAACACTATCGTCATACCTCCGCTTCACATCTCCTCCTACCAAATACTGATTATTACCAGTTACTTCGATTCATCTTAAAATCAAAATGGGGCGAGCACCATTGTACTTTATTGCATCAACTACACTGGTTGTCACCCTCTTCCAGGTGCACTTTTCATTGGTTGTCCCTTATTCACATACCCACATATTTTTCTGAAATACCCCCGTTTAACCAGGAGTAGCACACTGAGCTGAAAGCTTGTTTACAGGTGTGACCTGGGGCACAGGGAAGTTAAGTGACTTGCTCAAGGTCACACAGTATACAAGTGGGGGCTGTGGGATTCAAACCCTGGTCTCCAGATATGCAGCTCAGAGCCTTAAACCACTGCGCTATACTGCCTCCTTTCCCATCCACAAATACAGCCTCAGAGATGTGCCTCAGCCTGGTTAGCTCCATACACATTCAGGCAAAGAATGTTTATCATATGCAGCTCCATTTTCATCGAATAACCGGTCTCCTCAGCATAGAATTTCACCTGCCCCTGGTGTTTTTAAACATAGTTTGAAAAGATTATTGTTGAAGGAACAACAGAGGAGGAGAATGGCAGTAGTGAGGGGTGTCCAGGAGGAAAAAGGGGATAGAGTCTTAATAGTGGGGGACTCTATTATAAAAGGGGTTACAAGGGGGGGGGGAAGAGACGGAGGGAAAAAAATATGGGTGGAGTGCCTGCCAGGTATGACGGCTGCCAAAGCTGTCCATTGGGTCCCCTCTAGGGGGAAGGAAATGGATAAGAAAATGCATCCGATCTTCCACCTAGGCACAAACGACTTTGCAAAGAGCAGCGTGATGGAGGTGCAGGCCAGGTTTGTGGCATTGGCAAGGTTCTACAGCGATTCAGAATTCAAATCCCTGTCCTTCTTGGAGATGCTACCTGTACCAAGGGCCAGCACGGAGGCAAGGCAAAATATTGAGGAATTCAATGATTGGCTTGTAGGTTGGTGTGCCCAGAAGGGGTATGGTGTGATAGGAGATTGGGGGTCAACATAGAGTGACACAAGCCTATATGCCCCAGACAGGCTGCACCTAAACAGGGAGGGGAAGGCACTACTCAAATGTAAACTGGATGATTATGTGGACAGACGCTACCATTTAAACTAAACGGGGGGGGGGGCAGGGAAAAGCCTGGCTGTTGAGGCAGGTGGGAGAGCAGAAAGCCACACACACACACACACAAGAGTAAGTGGGTAAAGGGGACAAATACATAGGAAAGGAGGAGAGACGGGTATGGAAGGTTATGCGTGTGAATGCCAGAAGTCTGGGTAGAAAGATCCCCGACCTAATGGCAAAAATGGCTGAGGAGGGCCTTGACATAGTGGGGGTAACGGAAACGTGGTGCCGCCAAGAGCAGGGATAGGAAAAGAGATACCAGGGTACACATTGTTCAGGAAGGACAGGGAGGGAAAGGGGAGGTTGCACTCTATGTAAAGGAGGGTATCAGAGCATCAGAGTTGCAGGGTAAGTGGGGAGCGGCAGAAGGACTCTGGGTCTCGTTGGCGGTGGGGAAGGAGGAGTCAGTGCATATGGGGGTGGTGTACAGACCCCCAGCGCAGCACGAATCTGCAGATAGAAGTATGGCCAACGAGTCTGTGAAAATGGCAGCAAGGGGGGGAGGTGGTGCTGATGGGAGATCTAAACCTACCAGACATAGACTGGAACACCCTTTCGGCTGCTTCAACCAGCAGTAGGGAAATATTGGACTCCCTGCATTTGGCCCTCCTAAATCAACTGGTCAGGGAGCCAACCAGGGCAGGAGCTATTCTTGATCTAGTCCTGACAAATGGGGAAAGGGTGGAAGAGCCATCGGTGGGGGAACATCTCGGTACAAGTGACCACAACACAGTCAGGTTTAAAATGAGAAACACTGCAGAGGTTCACCAGTCTAGGTTAAAGGTCTTGTATTTCAGGAGGACGGACTTCAGGAGAATGGGGGAAATAGTGGTGAGGGCATTGCAGGGGTGGGGGAGTTGATGGAGGTGGAGGATAAAGGAAGCTATTGCAGGGGCCACTGACGTCTGCGACGAGAGAGAGTAAAAATAAGAGGAGGAGAAAACCTCTGTGGTATACAAGGGAAGTAGCAGAAAAGGTAAGGACAAAAAGGAAAGCCTTTAGGAGGTTCAAGACAACTCAGAAAGACGCGAACTGGGTAAAATACCAGGCGAGCCAGAGAGAAGCCGGAGTAGAGGTAAGGAGGGCAAAGGCACAGACAGAGGAGCGAATAGCAAGAGGGGTCAAAAAAGGGGATAAGACTTTCTTTTGATACGTAAATGAAAAGAGGAAGACTAGGCAGGGGATTCTCCAGTTAAGAACAAAAGAGGGGGAGGCGCTACAAGGAGACAGAGAAAAGGCAGACCTATTAAACACTTATTTTTGCTCTGTGTTCAAGAGAGAGGAAGAATCAGAAGAAGGCAGCAGAGCAGGAAATAAAATGGCTGGGATGGGAGGGTGGAGATGAGGTCATTTCTCGTGGAGAAATATTGGAAGAACTGGGCTGCGTAAGGTGGACAAGGCAATGGGGCCAGATGGGGTGCACCCAAGGGTGTTAAGGGAGCTAAAAGAGGTACTGGCGGTACCCTTGGCTGCACTCTTCAATCAGTCCCTGGAAACGGGGTGGTGCCTGAGGACTGGAGGCAGGCAAATGGTCTCTCTGCATAAGGGGGAGTGGAAGTTACAGGCCCGTGAGCTTGACATCAGTGGTAGGCAAACTCATGGAGAAGCTAGTAAAAGGCAGGATCACCAGCTACCTGGAGACAAATGGCCTGATGAATCCAAGACAACATGGGTTTACTAGGGGCAGATCCTGTCAAATTTGATAGAGTTTTTTGATGGGGTCACCAAGGAAATAGATCAAGGTAGAGCGGTAGATATAGCTTATTTGGATTTCAGAAAGGCGTTTGACTCAGTGCCCCATGGGAGGCTGCTGTGTAAAATGTCAGGACTGAGGATGGGGCAGAGAGTAGTCAAATGGGTGAGAAGCTGGCTGGGAAAAAGGAGGCAGAGGGTCATAATAAATGGGGTGGCATCCGGGGAGGGCAAGATCACGAGTGGGGTCCCTCAGGGATCGGTGTTGGGGCTCCTACTGTTCAATATATTCGTAGGGGACACCGTGGAGGGCTTTGAGGGGGGTGTGAGTATGTTTGCGGACAATATCAAAATCTACAAAAGGGTGGAACAAATGCAGAGAGACTTGAAGAGACTTGAGGCATGGTCAAAAAGGTGGCAGCTTGAATTCAACACAGAAAAATGTAAAATCATGCAACTGGGCTACAGGAATCAGAAGGCAGGGTACCGTATCGGGGTCAGAGATCTGGAGAAAACAGAACAAGAAAGGGACCTAGGCATCATTATATCCGGGGACCTGAAGGGAGAAGGGCAGTGGCCAGGGGAGTGGAATGCTGGGATACATAGGAAAGGGGATCACCAGTAGGAATAGAGAGGTCACTGTACCCTTGTACACCCATTTAGTTAGACCACACTTGGAGTACGGAGTCCAGTTCTGGAGGCCATACCTCAGGAAGGATGTGGGAAGGATAGAGAGGGTTCAGAGGAGAGCGACAAAAATGGTAAAAGGGTTAGGCCACCTATCCTATGAAGAAAGGTTGAGAGATCTGAACATGTACTCCCTGGAGCAGAGGAGGGAGAGGGGGGACATGATTGATACTTTCAAGTACCTTAAGGGTATAAACAGGGTGCCGGGGGAGCATCTTCAAGATGAAAAGAAAACCGAGGACAAAGGGGCATGGCCTGCAGGTGGGAGAGAGGACAGTTCAGGGGCAACATCAGAAAACATTATTACACAGAGAGAGTGGTACAAAAGTGGAACAGACTCCCAGAGGCAGTCGTTGGAGAGGAAACAGTGGAGGGATTCAAAAGAGCATGGAACAACCACATGAGAGTGTTAATGGGGGGGGGCACAGGTCCAAGCAGATAGCTGGGTAAATGGGCAGACTTGGTGGGCCTAGTTCGGTCCTTTTCTGCCGTCGCACTTGTATGAATCTAATCCATTTGTATTTATTAGCTTGTTTTTGTGCATTAGTTTATGTTGCCTTGTTACCACAAAGCTTGGGAAGTTCAGTAAACAAGACTTGCTTCTCACAGAACTCATTCTGTATCTTACACAATTTATAAATTTACAAAAAAATAACAGTATATGAATTTGAAGCAGGTAAGGGTCATTCAGGGTTTCTTGGGTGGGCACCAAAAAAGGAGCTCTGTCACTCAGGCTATACTGCTAGCCCTGGATGTATCTGAAATCAGAATCTGGATGCAAGCGAGAAGATTAACTTGTGCTATGGACAGTTATCTTCTCACTAGTTCTACTCTGATAATTTGCTTTAAATTGTTAGGTTTAACAGTGTACTTCTATAAACCCAAAATATCTTTCTGCCTGGCTCAGTAACTCAGTCATACTCTTATTTATTTGTGTGGAGAGTGACACGGAGTAGTCCTCCTGTCTCCCCCCCCCCCGCATGCTATTCTTAATTCTGCATTATACAATGGGAACAGAATAAAATATAAAATGCTGCATTCTGATTGGTGCCAGCCACCAGTCAGCCACAGCAAGAACCTCCAATGAAATCCACCAGAGTATCGCAAAGCCCTGTTTCACAGAACTGTTACTTCATTCACTCTGTCACCTCCGAAATATGAATGTGAGCGACCGCCGGAAGAACCACAATACTGAGTCACCACTAAACAGCGGCAGTAAGCTGTCTTACACAAAACTGCAAAAAAAAAGAAGAAACACACAACTAGCCTACTAACACTGTTTTTTCCTTAAAATCACTTTACCTCAATACATCACCAACTCCCTAGCTAATCAACTTCATCTCCCTCTCGCAGCCTCCTCCACTTTACCCAGTAGCTCCACACTTAAAATCTCAATCAATCAATCAAAATCTTTATTTATCCAGGCGAACATCGTTAAGCAAAGCTCATTTACAAGATGGACCTGGTTAAGGCCGGTCAAAATAGAGCTACATACAACAGTGACAATATATCATTAAGGCAACAAATAAATACATAACTCATTTACAGGATGGGCCTGGTTAATACCGGTACACAACAGATTTATATACAACAGTGACAGTACATCACATGACACAAATAATACAAGGTAGGTGCTCAATGCAGCAGCAGAATAAAACAGAAGAGAAGAGAATAGAGAGGGTGGGGAGCAGGGAGGGTATGGTGGGTACAGGAGAGCATAAGGGAGGGAGGTAGAGGACCTAAGCCGGAAAACAGGTAGCTAGCGTGCAGCTGCAACCTAATTGGGTAGAGAGAAATTAAAGGGTTTGCTCACAACATGAGATGGATCCATAGGGCCAGCAGTACTCTAGTCTGCACTGAAGGCAGCTGACAGCTGGGTGCCTAGGACTCAGGATAGGTTATGGAGCGAGGGAAACAGTTACAGTATTCCCTCACAGTTCGGGCAAATAAGGTCTTGAAGGAATCCAAGCTGATGGGTATGCTCAATTTCAGAGATTTTTGCAATTTATTGCATAAGGTGGGCAGTACAAAGCTAAATGCTGCTCTACCAAAGCATGAAGAGACCTTGGAAATACTGTACAAAGTGTGAAAAATGAGGCACTTCTTAAGGCATAAGTTCCTGGCATGCCCAGCGGGAGACAGTCATAGATATATTGGGGAAGCTTTTTTGTGACAGCTCTAAGAGTCCAAAACGCCGCATTTCTATTTCTTCTAAACATAAGGGAGGACCACCCAACAGCAGCATACAGCAAGCAGTGATGGGTAGAAAGAGGAAGGCCTGTTATAAATCTGATAGCCCTGTGATAAAGCGTGTCCAGTTTAGCAAGGGAAGCTTTTAGGCACTGACTGTATAAGAAGTCTGCATAGTCAACCAGTGATAGGAATGTTGATTGGACCAGGCGCTTTTTAGCATCTGCAGTCAGGAACCGGTTAATCCTAAAGAAGCGGCACAGTCTCTGCCTTAGTTTCTTAAGCATACTCCGAAAATGAAAGATTTTGGTCCAGTCACACTTCCAAGTATCTGAATTTCGTGACAAACTCCAGGTTTTCTCCAAGGCCAGTAGTGATGTGAGGTAACGCTCCAGTACTAACCAGGTTCACAGCATGACTGTAGGGTGAGAAAAGCATCACTTTTGGTTTTTTGCCATTTAACATGAGTTTTTTGAAGAAAAGCTGATTCTGAAGACAGCTGAATTCCTCCTGGAGGTCTGTACAGACAGCTTCAGGAATCGGGCGACTAAGGTACAGAACCATGTTGTCTGCGAACAGGTGTATATCTGCCTTGGATATGCTATCATTAATATTATTAATATAAATAACAAATAGTAGGGGGCCAAGTATTGACCCCTGCAGCACTCCCCTCTGGACAGGTTTTAGTAGGGAGAGCTCACTCTCAGCTTTAATCTGCTGGAACCATCCTGAGGGGTAATCAGTGAACCAATGCAGTGATACTGTGTCCAGACCTATGCTCCTCAATGATGAGAGAAGCAGGCTGTGATCCACCGTGTCAAAAGCCTTGCTTAGGTCTAAGAATACGGCACAGATGAATTTTTTACTATCCAGATCACAGCACCAATGATTGGTCACTTTAGCAAGTGCTGAAATAGTACTGTGTCTTGTTCTGAAACCAGATTGCAAGGGATTTAAGAGTTTTTTTGATTCTAGATAATTCCTGAGCTGGGTACTCACTATTTATTCTATAAGTTTTGATAGAACTGTCAAGAGAGATATTAGTCTGTAATTGTTCAGATCACAAGTGTCTCCTGACTTGAATAAAGGAATGACATGTGCAATTTTCCATATTGAGGGAATAAGCCCTTGCGACAAAGAGATTAAAAAGCTGAGCGATTGGCACAGCTAGAACATGATATGCAATCTTAATGAAGTAGGGATCTAGTGAATCAGCACCAGCACTTTTCTTCGAGTCCAGCTGAAGTAGGAGGTCTCAGACCTCTTTCAGAGATACAGGTTGGAAGGAGAAATCAGGAGCGGGGACAGAGTCATCGTCTTGTACTCCTAATTGAGAGCTTGCCAAGAATGCAGGAGAGTTATCAAACGCAAGACCAGCCGTAGCAAAATGATTGCTAAAGCAGTCAATTATCCCCTTTTTCTCACATATGGTAGTATTCCCTGAGATGATCTTTGTAGGTAGGGAATTGCCAGGTGTGTGCCCCGACATTTCCTGAACAGTACTGCAGAATTTAGAGGAAGACTTTGTGGCGGAGTACAGTTCATTACGGTAGAAAGCAGCCTTCGCTTCTCTGATCATTTTTGAACATAAGTTCCGTGCCTTCCTGAACTGGCACCAGTCTGCATCCAACTTGGTTCTGCTAGCCTTTTTCCAGAGTTTGTCTCTTAATAGCAATGCAGCCTTCAGTTCAGCCGGAAACCAACGACAAGCTTTGTTCCTAACACAAATTGTTACCACCGGGGGATGTCTGTTTAGTGCCCCGACCAGAATTTCATGAAATATATCATATACTAAATTTACCATGTTGGCTAAGAAGAAGTCTTGCCAGAGTAAAGAGTGTTTCAGGTCATTGATGTATGCAAACTGGTCGAAGTTTTTCCGTTACCTTTTTGTGTTAAATTTAGCTGATGGTACTGTGTTATGAACTGACCTAATACCAGCAATGAAACAATGGTCGCTGACATCAGAGAAAAAAGTGCCAGAATGAGAGACTAGATGGGGCTCATTAATTAGCATGACATCTGAAAGGGTACTACTATTCGGATTCTTTTTGTTTGTGCGTATAGGCTCACTAATTATTTGTGTCATCCCATGAGATCAGGGATTTATTTAACTAAAAATTGATTAGCATTTTGCTCATAAAAGTGATAAACCTTTGTGAAAACGCATAGCTCTTGCCTCACTGTGTTTCACAAACACAGTACTTCTACAAAATCTATATAAATACCTTCTGTACTGTTAGTATAGTCCCAAGAAAAAACTGCTAATCAATTATTTAAAACCCTATGAGAGTCACAGAAGGTATTCAGTAGAGTCGAAATCTTAGATACACAGTCGAGGTTGAAGTCCCCTAAAATAACTGCTTCTAGTTTTACCTTTCTCTAGTAAAGATCCAAGATAACTTAGGAGCTGCAGCCCAGCTGAAGGTGGTCTATAAAAACCTATTACGCGGAGCACATGGGAACTGACTAGCTCAATCTTAATGGTCAAACGTTCAAATTCGTTTTTGACATTAGCAGAGTCAAGGCAGGATGCAGAGTAAAATCTGCCACCAGTTATCACATATGTCCCTCTTTCATGGCCAATGAGCGGCAACAGAAACTGCTTAACTAAAAACAACCGCAGATCAAATTGTCAAAACTGTCCCGACTCCTAGAACGCAAATGGAGCAGGGACATAATGTTTTCGGGACACAGTGTTCAAAATTTCCCGGCACTGAAAAACCAAACACTCTTGCGCATGAGCAGTACGCCCTAGCAACCGAGCATAGCAACCATGAACTATTTTTTCTCGTGGTGCTACAAATTCAAGAAAAATAACTTTTAAATATATATAAAAAATGTTTTCTCCTGTTGGAGAATGACCATGCCATGGTCTGGCTTTTCCTGGACCTGGGGGGTGGATGAAAACTGCACAAAGACGGTGGTAACTGACTTTAGGGGTGCAGACTTCAGGGGCACGGGAAGGATTCTTAAGGGTTATTTGGATGAGATAAGGTCAGGCATGGATGCGGACAATAGGTGGGAAATCATCAAGAGGGGATTTGCTGGTGGCTACCAAGACCTGTGCAAGGGTGAGGTACAAATTCAGTAGGGCCAGAAAATCATGTTGGTGGACCCGAGAGGTTCAGGAGGTGGTAAGGGAAAAATAGGCTGCCTTTGGGTGCTTTAAGTGCTCAAGGGGAGAAAGGGATCGGGGGAGTACGAACTGACGTCCAGGAGGGTCACCAGGGTGGCAAGATCGGCTAAGGCGAGGACGGAGCAAAATCTGAGCAGGGATATCAGGAGAGGTAACAAGGGGTTCTTTAGATATACAGGGGAGAAAAGGAAAGTGAGGGGTCAGATTAACAGGATTAGGACAGGGGAGGGATGGGCACAGGAGGCGGGCGAGCAGGCTGAAGTACTAAATGAGTACTTTGCCTCAGTTTTTACCGGGGGGGGGGGGGAGATGGGAGGGTCAAACATCTCAACTGGAGAGATAGTAAGCATGCGAAAGAGGCAGGACCCTTGGAGGCTGGGAGCCCAGCTGAGACTAGGGAGGGTGATGGGCCAGCACAGGCTGGTGAGGGTCAGGATGAACAGGTGACAAAGATGGGGTGGGGAGGTTGAAATCACAGTCGACAGGGTGAGGGAAGCCCTCAGGTCCCTAAGGATGGAGAAAGCTCTGGGGCCAGATGAAATGCATCCAAGGGTGCTGAGGGAATTAGCAGATGTTCTGGCGGCCCCCCTGGCGGAGCTTTTCAACATCTCCCTGAAGACGGGTTGGATGCCTTGTGACTGGAGGGTGGCCCATATCGTGCCTATCCACAAGGGTGGATCAAAAGAGGAGATGGGAACTACAGACCCATTAGCCTAACGTCCGTGGTGGGCAAGGTGATGGAGAGTATTATCACGGAAAGGCTTGGGGGGAAGCTGGAGCAGATGGGTCACCTGGACGATAGACAGCATGGTTTTGTCCCAGGGAGATCATGTCAGACCAACCTTGTGGAGTTCTACAATTGGATGACGAGCACCCTGGACCAGGGTAGGCCGGTGGACGTCCTCTTTCTAGACTTCAGCAAGGCATTTAATTCTGTACCCCACAGTGGCCTGCTGCCTAAGCTGGGGAAATGACGGTGGTGAGGCAGATGATCCGGTGGATAGAGAACTGGCTTTCAGAGCATATCCGGAGGGTGGTGGTTGGAGGGACAGTCTCATCCCCAAGGAAGGTCATTAGTGGAGTCCCGCAGGGATCGGTCCTGGGGCCACTCCTGTTTAACACCTATGTCTCCGACATAAGGAAGGGTATCAGAAGTGAAATGAGTGCCTCTGCGGATGACTCAAAGCTGGGAACATTGGTGGATGGGGAGGAGGGGAGAGTGGCCCTGCAGGAAGACCTGGAGGCTCTGGACAGGTGGTCGAGAAAGTGGGGACTGAAGTTCAATGCTGGGAAATGAAGGGTTCCGCACCTGGGGAACAGCACTACAAGTCTTGAAGGGCGAGAGGGATCTGGGGTGGTGGTGGATGTTAAAATAAACAACTCTGAGACCTGTAGAAGGGCAGCGGCCAAGGCCAATAGGATGCTGGGATGCATCGCTAGGGGCATTACCTCCAGAAGGAGGGATGCAATCCTCCCTCTGTATAACTGCCTGGTTAGGCCGCACCTTGAGTACTGTGTGCAGTTCTGGAGGCTGCACCTAAAAAGCGACATTGCCCTTCACTGGACCCTATCCAGGAGTGCAACCAAAATGATCTGGGGCATGGGGGAAGGGACCTATTGGGAGAGGCTTGAGGCGCTCAACATGTACACCCTGGAACACCCCGGAGAAGAGAAGGGACAGGGGACATGATAGAGGTCTTTAAGTACATAAAGGGGATCAATAAGGGAGGCTCGGACAGGGTGTTCCAAATAAAAAAAGGAGGCAACCAGAGGACACGTGTGGAAGCTGGAAGGGGGCCTGGGGGAGAGGAGGAGGTGGAGTTACTTCACTGAGAGGATGGTGGAACCATGGAATGCGCTGCCCAAAAGACTGGTAGAGGCTGATACTGTGGAGGGGTTCAAGAGGGGCTGGAACAGGTAAAGGGGGAGGGTGAAGCTGAGGAAGTCCCATACCAGGAAAATACCCTGGAAAGGGGATGGGGAAGCCCAAGGGGGGGGTCAGCAAAATGGGTGCCCAATATGAGTGCTGACTATCAAGCAGACACAAAAAACCATAAGGCCTATTCTGCTGGCATTTTAGTATGTTAGTATTTTATAAAAAACAGAAAAAAAACATGTGCATTGTATAATCGCAATATACCACTCCAGGGTGTGGGTATATGGTGAGATTTACCCACTTCTAGTATGGACTTGATCACTCGGTTGTGCCTCGTGACCAAACCACACCAGGTGTGGTAAATCCCACTGTATACTCACACCCTGTCGTGGTATATTGCTTAAACATGTGCTACCCTTTAACATATTTAGAATGAAATGGATAAGAAAATCCTGAAACCTGACTGGCAGAGAGCAATTTCAGCTATGTTAAAAGCTCAGTGGATCGCCACAACTAGCACCAGTCAACAGGCTTACCTACCTGAGATCCCGCCACCTGTCTTGTATCCTGATGCATTCAAATAAGTGATCAACCTAGTACCACTCTTAACTATTTGACAGATGTAAAATCAACAAAATGTAGGCTGCCTGCCCACTCATCCCAAGTCCAATCTATCAACAAGCTGGATTTAGACTACATTTCGTCCACACATTACACCATTTTAAATTTACAAGGGACTTTAACAAACCCTCTAGCCTGCTGCACCCAAACAGCTTTCACACACTTCCTGCAATGCCTGTTTCCAACCAGCCACCTAGGTGGCTTTACCACTCTCCTTCTCTCCCTTCCACCAACCTGTCAACGAAATCATAAGGCTCTCTCTAAAAAGCTGCTCTGGTGGCATCAACGCTTTTTCTCTAGCCTACTCACTCCTTACTACCGGCCACTTCAGCAGCATCACCACACACTCAACTAATCATGATCTGCAGTTCTCCTCCTGCACATCAAAGAGTTGCACTTTTCTAAAGAGTAAGTCCTGACGGTGTTACTACTGTTGTTGCCAATGCGTGACTTGAAAACAAAGACCCAATGAAGCCAGGGTTACTGCCACCAATAGTGGTATTCAAAAAAGCCCAGATGGGGACAGTACTACAGTCAACAGTTCTCCCATTACTACTAACTGGCTGGTGGGCAGGCGAGTAAACTGCCAAAAAGCTTAACAGATCCAACCAAGTGCATTCAAAACAGAGAGTGAACAGAGTAAGCACTACTGCTGCCAACCGTGACATTCAAGACCCCCAAAATATAAACAACAGAAAGGGACAAGAAATTATAATTCCACGCTCCAAGGCAAAATACTAAAATTACTGGCTAACAAATCTGAACTTCAGTTGCTTTAGCCTAGTACAGAACTGCAATCCCGGGTAAGTCAGTAACTGACTGCCAAGATGGGGAGGGGGGGCATTCTGTAGCAAATCTGCTGCTAAGAGTACAAGCAGCAGGAACACTGTGTAGTGTTTTAGTGACACTACCCTGTCCCACTTAAAGAGCAACTCTCTACTTTAACAAAAGGCTTAAAACCACTAGATTTACACCAATTATGTTTTAACTTTAATGTTTTCAATTTCTTTTCTTTCTAAACTTTTCCCAGTTGTTGGTCTAATAAATATTGCAAATAATGTATTATTTACTTTACTGAGTCTTTCAAAATGCACCTCTCTCTCTCTCCCCAGCTGACCTCACACAACTGCAATTTGTGACATCACAGTTCATTGTCATGTGAGCACCATGATGTCAAACAAAAGCACTGTGAGGGTAACTGGGGAAGAGGGGAATGCTGTTTATACTGACTTTTTGGACAGACTACCAAGATGTGCTGTAAACCTTGGAAAGGAGCACTGAAAATGAAAAAAAAAATGTTCTCCAGCAAATTGAAACATCATATTTATGAAAGTTCATGCTGAAGTGCTGAGCTGCTTATTATGGTACTGTTCTGCATTGTTTATGATTACATGTTCCTATGTACTATAAAATTGAGAAAATATCTGTAAGCTACAAGTTGGATTCCATGATGGTTAAAGTCAGAAGAGAGACTCTTCAAACGTGTTTGCGTAAATCTTGAGAGCAGAGCTACATACAAGTGTTTGCGTTAACTACTGGTTAGAAACTGAGAGTAATGTTTACATTTCTTCATCGGCACATGCACCATGATGACGCGAATACAGGTTGTTCTGGGATATAATTATTTCTTTAATTTGGAAATGTTTTTCACTTCTAACATTTACAATACTGTGAGCAACTGCACACACTCCATCTGAAACACGCCGTCCATCAACACCTTATCACTGAAACTATCCCTCCCCCCCAACACTATACCCATTGCCATAGCTGGATACTACTGCTCACCTGACACCACCATGCCAGACATCCTGGAACACCTCAGTAACCTAAAATCGCTGTCATCGGTGGGGGCAGGGGTGTGAGCTCTATATCCTTGGAGACTTCAATTGGAACTGGCTCACCAGTGTCAATTCCAAAGTGCGAAGCCAGGTGGCTGTTCTCAGTCTGTCCCAATTAATCACCTTGCTCACACGCCTGAACCCCAAATCCCAAAACCAGTATCTCACTAATTGGTCCCTCACCTCCCACCCCCAAACGCACAGTAGCATCATCATATGATTTATACTGTAAAAAATATTTTCAGGCCAAAGGCTCCTCCACCCAAAACCCTCCTAACCAGGTCCTATAAATCCCTAGACCTCGCCTCCCTACTACATGACCTGGCAAATACTGACTGGTCCGGCATCCCTAGGGCTACCTCCATTGACACCGCCCTGGAATATTTCATGATCAGGTTCGTTGCTGTGTGGGACTACTATGCCCCACTCAGACAGGTGCGGGTGAGGGGTGCACACCTGCCATGGATCACAGCTGACACCATGGCCCACCTCACAGCTACAGATCAGGAATGGAAAACCTTCAAAGTCTCCAGCCTAACCACGGCTCATCTACAGTATCAAGCTCTTCACAACGCCTGCACAAGATTAATCTGGCAGGCAAAAGCTAAGTACTTCAATACCACCTTCTTAACAAACCTAACCCACCCAGCTAAATTCTGGAAGGCGATCAAATCACTTTTCTCCCCTCCGTCACAGCCCCCAATCTCTGCTTTAAACATAGGTGGCTCCACTGCAACTGACCCTCTTGTAGTGGCCTCTGAATTCATTTCCTTTTTCACAAGTCGCAACTCATCCCTGCTGTTCTCCCTCCCATACTGCAAATTCCCCTCACCCCATCCCACACCCACCCAAGCCCCTCCACAGCCTCCTCCTCCTCCTTCGCCCTCTGCCAGGTTACCCTGGGTCCCCACATGAAGTATTACAGGTGCTGCTCGCCTTAAACCCTTCCAAAGGCAAATGCACCACTGGCCCAGACTCCAAAATGCTCTACCTGTCTGCTCTTGCCATTGCTCCCCCCCAATGGCAGCACTCTTCAATCTCTCTAACTTCAATCCCATCTGAATGAAAGCACGCCACTGTCATCCCTCTTCCGAAAGGCGGCGACCTATCCGTCCCAGGAAACTACTACCCTATATTCCTCCTTCCCATACTGGCTAAGCTTCAGGAACACCTGGTCCTCTTACAGCTATTCTCCTTCCTTGACTCCTCATCCCTTTTCACACCTTACCAGTCTGGTTTTAGGAAGGCCCACTCCACCGCCACCTCCCTACCAAGGCTCACCAATTCCATCCATACTGAAGTGGATAAACACCACATCGCCTCAGCAATTGCCAATCTGGCAAAGGCGTGCGACACTGTCTCTCACCCACTCCTCCTGTCCAAGCTCTCACTCACTAGACTCTCCTGTGTAGCTACCTACTGGTTCCACTCCTACCTGGTTGGTAGATCCTAATCAGTCTGCATTGGCAACAACACCTCTGCCCCCTCCCTGTCTCTACCAGTGTGCCCCAGGGCTCCGTCCTTCAAACGCTCTTGTTTTCCATTTTCCTTAACGATCTACTCTCTGCTTGTCCTCACACATCCATTCACATGTATGCAGACGACACGGTGCGTATACTCCCAGCCCCAAGACCACTGATGTGGCGACCAGACTGCAGCAGGACTTCAATAATGTTTAGCTCTGGTTTCGTGCAAATCAACTTTCCCTGAACACCAAGAAAACTGCCTCCATGACCTTCGGCACTAGGCAGAGACTCTCACAGCTGCCTACCACCCCCAAATTCCACACCCTGGATGGGACATCCCAGGAGGCCTGTAACACCTTTAGATATCTCGGGGTCTGCCTTGACCAGCACCTTGACTTTTCTGTACACATCGATGCCATCCACAAAAAGCTTCACCAAAGGTTGGGGGTTCTATACCGTAATCGTGGCTGCATCCCACTGCCGGATCACCGAGCTACTATACAGAAAATGATCCTATTCTCGACTACGAGGACGCAGTCTACAGTGCCACAGCCAAGTCCACGCTAGCCAGAGTGGACCCTCTCTTCCATTCCTTCTGTCATTTTGCCCTGGACTGTCCCCCCACCACCCATAATTGTGCCCTCTACCAGACCCTGGGCTTCACCTTCCTCCAGGACCAAAGAGTATCCCACCGCACTTGGATCACGGCCAAGTTCTGGAACCAGTCCCTGCCCACTTACCTCACTTCTACACTGTCTGCCCCTGCCTTTCCAGCTTACACTCTAAGAAGTTATGACGCCAGGCTCCTATCTGTGCCACACATGTCCACCACCACAGGCCAGGCAGCCTTCAAATATCGCATGCCTAAACTGGGGAATTCCCTCCCCATGGGTATTCGGCATGCCTCCCCCATCAAGCATCTCAATTCACTACTCAAAGCACACTTCTCTTCCACCTGTACGTGTGCCTAAGTATTCTGTCCGACCAAAGGCCAGTCACTCCTATTGTTGTCGTAATAAGCACTGACCCAAACTGCTATGATGAATGTGTCTCTCTCTTAGACTAGACTGCCCAACTGCCTGGCACTAATTCCAGCTGCTGCACTGTATTATTTTGCACTGTACTTTGTACTCCTATTTTGTATGCATTCTGTACTTACATTACTGTATTTCTGGTTCTTGTTATTCAGTGCTTGTCGCTGTACTCTCCTTGTACTCTCCCTTACCCCCTTCACCCAGGATGCATCTAGAATCAAGCGGTGTTTCTGCTCAGTATGCCTTCCTGGTAAAACTTTTAAATAAATAAACGTTGCTGTAAGAAGAGATGAAACTGTAGCAATAACTACTAGCGAATGCATATTAAGAATCCAAACAACTTTAAATATAGTGCGCTTTAATAGAAAACAATCAATGTTAAAATAAGAAATGGTCTGAATGTGATCGATTTACAGTAAACACAGTTACTTCATTACTGTAATCTAAATGACTAGCGATGATAAAACCAATGTTATGTGTATTATGTAAAACAGCTTCAGGAGACAGATGACAGAATTTTGTAATTTGTGTGTGCAACCTATGTGCAAAAAATCTGTAGTACAGTATAGCAGCAGGAGCACTGTGCAGTGTTTTATTGGTATTATTCTCCCCCTTTTCTTGAGGACACCAACAGACCTACCCCGCACTGTTCAGCGGTCCCCAATCAGGTCGCTACTAATAAAATGTCTGGTGGGTGTGCAGAGTGTAAACTGCAATCCCAGCATTACCATGCTGTTCAACACTCCAGGTCCCCAATCAGGCCATTACTAATAATCTCCCTCCGCCCACAACAATATCGCCTGACTATCTCACAATGTCCCTGGCTGCCGCAAGCTTCCCCACTGGAGATGCTCAAATAGTGCGGCACTGGCAGTGGGGCCCCTCCTCCCCAAAAAGCCTGACAGCCTTGTACTGCTCCACAAGCCCATAGCAGAGGACAGTAAGGCTCGTAACATGAACCAAGGTTACACACATGGGACAGCAACGCTCTCAGCTGGTGCCACTGGGCCGGGTGTTTTTATTTATTTTGTTAATTTATTTAAACTGGAATTCTTTTTAAGTGCAACAAAGCACGCCAGGGTATGAATCGGTGTGTGATGCACCACTTTTCAGGGGTGTTAAAACACTCAGTTTTGCTTTGTGCAGCCCCCTCCAAAATATGTAGATAAATGACACAATAACATATTGTGCTTTACACTGTTCATCCTGTGTTTATCTTCTCTGTGGTTATTCTGGGGCTTTCCATGTCCCCTGCACAGACTGGTGTCTTAAGAAGTCTAAAGACAGGGCAAAGAGAAACTTTCTGACCACTTTCAAGGACCGCTTCTGACAGCAGCATATCCAGCAGGGTACTAGGTTTAAGGCCACCCTTGACTTGTTCAATTAAATTTTCTGTCCCATTAAAAGGAAAATATATTTAATAAGGGGAAAATCCTTCAAGTACATCGAACCTAGTTCTTCTGGACCCTAATTCTTAGGGATATTTAGCCCTCCTTATTTTGCTCACAGATTAGGTTCTCTCGAAACGTTTGTGCACAGATTTCTCCTCTTCCCCCCCTTCCCTGTTTTCTCCCTCTCTCCTGCCGTGCTTTTTTCTCTCTTCTTTCTTTCCTTGTACACTCTTCTCTTACCTTCACCTCTCCATTACTGAACATTGTTCATATTACCACATTTATCACTTTTTGCAATTTACTGAATGCCTTGCCATAGCCTGCCCTGGCATGTATTTCGTACATGGTTGCCATTTCTGATCCTATAATACCCTACTGATTGTAACCCTTCTGCTCTCCACTTACATCCTGTCTAGGTTTGTGTTTCATTATCAATACACGTATATAAGGCTTCTCCAATATGTTTACCCTAAATACTGTGTTTTGTTAAGTGATATTTTATACCTTACATGGAGAATAGTCTTCTATTGTATTAGATGTGTGCTTTCTTGTATACTCGAATTTCAATAAAAAGATGAAGTGAAAAAAAAAAATAAGGGGAAAATACCTGTGTGACTCGTGCAAAATTAAGCGGCAAATTTAAAAAAAAAAAAAAGGAAAGAGCCTATTTATTTATTAAATTTTGATAATCGGGTGAGCCCACTGGGCCCCGAGAGTCCCTTTTTCAGGGGTGACCCAAGGGTTACATACATTATTACATGGGATTGTGTACAACAACATACATAACATGTGACACAGATACATAACAGGGTAAGCATAGTAGCAATATAACAAGTATGCAAATCTAAAGAAACCCCCATCTGACACAACACAATCTAAGTATAGGAAAGAACTGAAGGTAACCAAACATTTGATTAGGAATGAAAGAAAACAACAAATCAGAATTTAGGATGTGCACACAAACGATAACAAAAAATCTTTTTTTTAGTTTTCCTATGTAAACAACAACACAAGTGGAGATAGATCTGTAGGACCATTAACAGAAACTGGTAAAACCATTTATGACCCTAATGAAGTTGCCAACACACTAAATAATTATTTTTGCTCAGTCTTCAATAAGCACAGCAGTAATCCAA
Source organism: Neoceratodus forsteri (assembly GCA_016271365.2). Taxonomy (NCBI): domain Eukaryota; kingdom Metazoa; phylum Chordata; order Ceratodontiformes; family Ceratodontidae; genus Neoceratodus; species Neoceratodus forsteri. The sequence continues at coordinate 445,128,673 of JADMNL010000023.1, forward strand.
CATCACTGTCCCACCTACCTCATCCCCCCTCGTTACCCTCCTCCTGCCCCCTTAACCTACCTTCACCCACCCCTTTACCCCTTCCTGCCTACATCTTCTACCCATACCCCGTCACCACCACCCCCTCCTGCCTCCATCTCTTAATCACACCCCTTATCACCACCACCCTTTTCTCTCCCTCCACCATACCCCTGTCACCACCACCACCCCCTTTACCCCTCCTCTTGCCTCCATATCCCCCATATCACCCACCCTTTACCCTGACAAGGTCAACTCTGACTGATTTCACATCTACTTGTTATAATGCAGTCATAATGCTAAATGCTGCTCACTTGTGTTAGACACTCTGGTGCACCAGTTTATCTGATGTTTCTTGCATTGTTTCAAAACCCAACAAGGTCAACTCAGACTGATTCACTTCTGCTGGTTATATTTTGCAAAATATGCCTATTCTTTTGTTACGACGCTCTTGTATGCCAAATTACCTGATTTTCTCATTTGTATTGTTTGTCTGTTGTATTTATGACATGGAACCTTTGTAAACGAACTTTTAGCTCAAAGGTATTACAATACACGAATTAAATAAATAAATGGTAACAGGCGATTTAGGCGATTCCTCGTCATTTAAGATAAACAGTTTTTCTGAAGAGGAAGTCTTGTTAGCCCTTAATACTTTAAAACCTAATTTATCCTCGGGCCCCGGCCCAGAAAGACTACATTTATTTAAAGTTGATGACCGGGAAAGGTACTCTGAGCCTAGGCTTGATTCCAGGTGTGACCCGGGGGGGCAAGGATACAGTTTACAGTTGAAGCAAGAGTAACTAACAATAGTTAAATTGGTACAGGTGCAAATCATAGCGTGGCAAAAACAATACAGAGAGGCAATACATAGGAATGATATTCCATAAGTAAGCACAGTAATACAGAGGACTTGGAAACGTTACGTAAACTATACAACAGTGTCATAAGTGCTTTGGAAGACCAGCTGCTTTATGATACACAGCTTTATTTCTCGAACAAAAGAGCTACAGTTGGCGCGAGGTCAAGAGTGAATGAGGAGGAAAATGAGGAAGAGTAGTGGGTAACAGGGCAGGAGAGGACTAGGCAAGGGGGGGGCATATGATTGGGGGAGGTGGCTGACACAGGGGGAAGGGGAGACGCCAGAAGTATTTTTTAATGGATGCAATTGGCAAACTGGGTACAGCGAGGGGTAGTGAGTTCCACAGGTCAGGGAGCTGGTGGGCAAAGGCTCGTTTCCCAGTGAGGGAACGCGGAGTGGCTAAATCGAAAGAACGTATGTCACAGGAACGCAGAGCATAGCCAGTGCAGGGGGCTGGGGCTATAAGGCAGGAGAGGTAAAAGGGAAGACTACTGAACCAGAACTTAGCGACAAAGGATGCACAGTGTGCAAACTGATGAGTAGCGAGAGGGAGGAAGGGAAACAGAGTGGTATAGGTGGCAGTGATGTGTATGGTAAGGGAGACTGGTGGCGAAGCAGCAGAAGGCGCGGAACAGTGGGTCAAAAATGGCAAGGGAGGATTGTGGAGCTGAACTATAAACCACATCGGCATAGTTGAAGGTGGGGAGGATGAGCTTGATGATTATTTCCTTCCTGATGGGGAAGGACAGACTGTCATTGTGCCTCTATAACATACCTAGTTTTGGGCGGAGCGTGTTATGAATGGTGTCAAGGTGTAGGGAGAAGTCCAATTTGGGATCAAACCATACTCCCAGTTACTTGCAGCAGTCAACTGCTGAGATTTTGAATCCATCTAGGGCGTTTGTTGGGCGGGGGGGTTGGACGGTTTGGCCAACTTCTGGGTAGACCCGAAAGCCATCGCGACTGTTTTTTTGGTATTGCATTTGAGTGATTTAGCTTCAAACCACTGTAACATATTCTCGAAATCAGATTGGAGGACGGGTTTGATTTTGGCTAGGGTGGAGCTGGATGCAAAGATTACAGTGTCATCGGCATATTACATTTGCACATGGGAAGCAGGGCAGACTGATGGAAGGTTATTTACAAAAATGGAGAAAAGGCTGGGATCAAGGATCGACCCTGGGGAACACCAGCGAGGATGGGAAGTGGGTCCCAGCTGCACAAACTGGAACCTGCCCGACGGATAGGCCTTGAACCATTCAGTGGCGGAGGGCAAGAGAGGACAAGGTAATCGATTTTAACGATGTAATCCAAGACCTCAATAAATACAAAATAAAAATTAGAAGTTTGTAGGCAACAGAGTCAAAAGCTTTGGCTAAGTCTACAAAAATCGCCAGTGTAAGGTGACACTCGTCCATAGCAGAGTGGACATGGTTGGTAAGACGGAGAAGGAATGAAGAGGTGGAGTGTACATTCTAAGTTCATCAAGGAACTAACATCATCACTGCATCAGGGCTCTAGAAAGTTATTGACTTAATAACTTTTTATTTAGTCTGTTAGACTATAATATCAATATATCTATACAGCCACCACAAACACATTACTTAAACAGACTTAGAGAGTTACTTATAATGCCATCTTGAGATTTCTTACAGGATCCCCTTTTAATACTCATTCCTGTGATTTGCACAAGAACTCGGGTTGTCTGTCTTTATCCAAGAGGATTTTTTTAAATCTTCAATGTTTATGTTCAAGCAAGTTCTGAATCTTTTACCTCCTTCCATTACCACTTTGCACCCACCCCCCGTGTCAAATTTACATGTAACACGGTCTCAAAATAAAGTAAATTTTGGAATACCTTTGTTTAGGAAATCTGCAGGTCAGAGGTCATTCTTATTCACTGCTCCTACTAGTTTCAGTTCTCTCCCCTCTCACATAACAAACTGTATAGTTTTTGAAAAAAACATTACGGATATGGCTTTTTAACAATGAGAAATGCAATTATTTTTTGTGAATGTAATTGTTATCTGTGATTTCATGATGTTATTTGTATTTATGATTTATGACTATTTGTCTGTACTGTATTCATGTTTTGTATAAATGTTAACTTGTCGCATACGAAAACGGGCAGACATGCTCATTATGCTACCAACTATTAAAAAAAAAAAAATTACTTACAATACTGTTCAACAAATCTTATGAAGAATATAGGGTACCCAGTGATTGGAAAACGGCTATTGTAACACCCATCCATAAAATAAAGACAGAAAGGCATTAGCAGAAAATTACAGGCCAATAAGTTTGATACCTCCTGTAATATGTAAAGTAATGGAAAAACTACTAAAAATCACACCTTGAAAACGAGGCCACCACCTTGGGAAAAAATGACCCTACTCAACATGGCTTCACCCCAGGGAGGTCACGTACTACAAACTTGATATCTTTTTACGATAAGGTTAGTACCAGCTCAGATAGTGGTACACTGGTGGATGTTATTTTCCTGGATTTCAGGAAGGCATTTTATACTGTGCCATACTTAGAACTGGTTGTCAAGTTGAAAAATATGGCACCTGACTCCAGGGCCGCAGCTATGAATTTTGGGGCCCAGGACAAGTCACTTTAAATGGGCCCCCGTCTCTCAAACCAGCTAATGCCAGGGGTAATGCAAGCTTCTCAGGTGGGCCCTCCTGAGCTCAGGGCCCCGACAACATCCCCACTCTCCCCCATTACTGCGGCCCTGCCTGACTCGGTTAAATGAGTCATGTGTGGCTGTCAGGAAGAACACAGCAAGTAAGGTTATCTCTCCAAGGAGAGAAGTGTTAGCCATGGGGTGCCTCAAGGATCAGTGTTGGGTCCAACACCGTTTGCACTATTCATAAGTGACTTGCATCGCAATTTAGACAACATACTGAAATTTGCGGATGACACCAAGATCAGTGGTGGGGTGGACACATGACAAATATCTATCATCTGTTAATGACCTGAAGCACACTGAACTGTGGGCATTAGACAATAAGATGTCTTTCAATACTGAGAAACGAACTGCACTTCATCTAGGGAGGCACAGTTCTATGAAGTTAGTTATACTGCATCTTACGTAATACTTCTTTAAGGTCAGTACTGAATGAACATTTTTTTTTTTTTTAGTTGTTTAACCAGGAGTAGCACACTAAGCTGAAAGCTTTTTTACAGGTGCGACCTGGGAGCACAGGGAAGTTAAGTGACTTGCTCAGGGTCACACAGTATGCAAGTGGAAGCTGTGGGATTCAAACCCAGGTCTGGTCTGCTGGATATCACCAGATCTGCAGCTCAGAGCCTTAAACCACTGCACTATACTGCTTTCCAAAACGTAACTTGGGATATCAACAAATGACACTCTTACTCTCTCAAACCACTGTAAGAAGGTCACCCTGACTGCCAATAGACTACTAGGTTATATTAAAAAGGCCTTTGTATCTAGACGTGAACAGTGTCTGATCCCACTGCATAGATCATACGCGAGACCACATCTGTATTATGGGTCAGCCTATCTAAGAAGAGACATTGATCTCCTGGAAAGTACACACAGAAGGGTCACTAAGCTAATTCCAAGACTTGTAGACAAACCATGTACAGAAAGACTTAGGGAGCTTTATCTGTCTAGTCCGGAGGACAGAAAAATAAGAGAGAGGTGACATTCTGTTATTGTTTGAAATCCCAAATAACTCAGATCTTACAAACCAGTGAGACACAATTACAAGAGATAGAACGGTAAATCACGAGTCTCAAACCAAACAATTAAAAATACAGCGGGTGTATACAAACAAAAGGGATAACATTTTTATAGTACGAGCACCAAAAGTCTGGAATACGTTGCCACAATACCTGGTTGATCTAACATCTTTTGAGAACTTTAAATATGAATTAAATAGGTACCTATGTTACATCAATACCTAGGGAAGATTACCCCCACCAGGAATAGGAGACAGTCTAAATGGGCTCTTAACACCTACGTCTGTCTTAGTCACCAAGTAAGATACTGAGTAAGACCTGGTTCTCAACAGTGGGGATGGGATCATCTCCTGTGTAAAAGTCAAGGAACTGGTACGTAGCAATCTTCACCCTAGTGACACAGCAAATTAGCAGGACCTTGGGAAGACTTTGCTAGGATGGAAGGCCTCGTGTCCAAGGGTCTAGAGGAGCTGCATTATGCTGGCAATACAGAGCACATGTGGTGTTTGCCGAAGAAAGAGCTCAAAGGAGCCGCAGTGGTCTGTGTGTATGTAAACAATAAGGGGAAAATGGGCAAGAACTGGCCTCCTGGCTCTAGGGGGGACTAAAAAGGTCTACGTTCACTAGAAAGAGAAGGGTTGCTTCCATGCCACAGAGAGGTACACAGCTGCACTGAGGGGCTGCATAGCTAGAATTTAGAAAGTCAAGGAAGGGTTGGAAGCTAGGCTAGCAGCAAGGGCTGCAGACAACACCACAGCCTTCTTCCAGTACAAAAACAGAAGTAGGAAGATGAAGGAGCAGACTGGGCAGTTGAAAACAGGACGGGTGAGGGCCTGTAAGAGGACTAGAGTCAGACGCAATGGCTGAGATACTTAAAATACATTGCTTTAGGAGCCTGGTGGGTGGAAGGAACTCATTAGGAAGGCCCACAGAATCCAGGATAGCCACGCTGTAGCGACTGGATATCAAAACTGCCCAGGTAGCCGACTACCTGCCAACGACGCAAAGGAGCTGTAGTCGTTTTTTGGGGAGGCGTGGAGCAGAGATTTCCTGGCGGCATGGATTTGGGCAAGCCAGGGCTGCAGGAAAGGAGCGCATCGGGGGACAGAGGAGCCAGTGCTGCATCGGCAGCAAGAGCAGGGCGAGCGGGAGTTCCCAGTGGCTGCAGCTGGCAGCAGACCAGGGGGAATTAAGGAGAGGCAGCCAATCAGGAGAGAGGGCGCAAAGTTTTTGAATCAGGGCTAGGCATAAAAGGCAGGCCCAGCCGCTAACACAGCAGACGCCACAAAAGAGCTGTATTTTTCTTCCCACACCACTCACCTCAGCACCGACCTCTATTAAATAGGCAGTGGGGGTTGGAGCCTAGGGGAAGGAGTGGCCTGACTTTAGTGGATTTTAAAGAACATTGAGAGAGGTTTTTGTACGTGACTTTGGGTTGTACCTGATTTGGGGTTATTGGGCCCGACATTGGTGGATTTTAAAGGACAATGATAGAGGTTTTGTAGTCAAGAGCAGTAAGAGTTTAAAAAAAAAAAAAAGAGCACAAAAGGACAGTTTATTCGGGAACTTGATAATGTGTGGTTGTTTGTAAAGGCTAGGATAAAGAGAACTACCTATTGTAGAAGCAGAAGTGCTTGTATAGTATTATTAAAAGGTGAGAGTGACCAATGACGCAAAATAGAATAGGCATGCAGCCTCAAGTTGCTAGAGCTGGCATCTTTGGGAGGGTGGTTGGATGCACGGGGTGTGGGGCAGCCACAGTACTAGACTGGGCTTGGAAGTCTGGAGGTTGCCCAGTATGCCACCAGCTGGCAAAGCTAAGGGAGGAAGTGGAAGGACTTTGGAGAACCTGGTAGAGTGGAAAAGGAAGAGACATGGGGTGGCCTGCAAACATACACAGGGGGGTGAAACCTCAAGCACAAGGGGAAGAACTGGACATTGGCTGGGGGAAGAGGGGCAGCCTGGCTGCAGGAGCCCAGAAGGTGGGAAGAGACCAGAGAGAGAGAGAGAGAGGGGTAGTACGGGAAGAGGTCTGAGACCCAGGATCAGCAGAAAGGGGACCAAGGAGAGAGGCGCATGAACAGATAAGAAAGGGAAAGGAGGAAGTTTGGTGGGGAAAAAAAAAAAACAGCAGGGAAGCGGGGATATCGGGAATAGGGGCTTCAGTAGGAAGGGAAGTGGAGCAGGGCCCGGCAATACAGGTCGGGGTAGAAGGAAAAGCATGGGGGGGGGTCAAAGGGAGCAAAGCACAAGGAAGGATAGCACAACAGAAGTGCCAGAAAACCAGGATTTGGGTGAGGGAGAAGAGCAGGTTGGAGATGTAGAGAATCGAAAAGCTTCAGAGGAGGGAAAGGGCGGCACAGAGATACCAAAGAACCAGGAAGGGGCACAGGGAAGGGTGCAGAAGGAGGATGAGGGGAGGAAGGCTCAGGTAGTTTCGGGGGGGGGGAGAAAGCAAGGGAATGGAAGAGAAGAAATTGGAAAAGAGGAGGACAATGGCAGCAGCGAGGGGTGTCCAGGAGGAAAAAGGGGATAGAGTCTTAATAGTGGGGGACTCTATTATAAAAGGTGTTACATGGGGGGAGAAGGGAAGAAAAAATATGGGTGGAGTGCCTGCCAGGTAAGACGACTGCCAAAGTTGTCCACTGGGTCCCCTCTAGGGGGAAGGAAATAGATAAGAAAATGCATCTGATCTTCCACCTTGGCACAAACGACTTTGCAAAGAGCAGCGTGATGGAGGTGCAGGCTAGGTTTGTGGCATTGGCAAGGTTCTGCAGCGATTCAGAATTCAAATCCCTGTCCTTCTCGGAGATGCTACCTGTACCAAGGGCCAGCATGGAGGCAAGGCAAAATATTGAGGAATTCAATGATTGGCTTGTAGGTTGGTGTGCCTAGAAGGGGTATGGTGTGACAGGAGATTGGGGGTCAACATGGAGTGACACGAGCCTATATACACCAGATAGGCTGCACCTAAACGGGGAGGGAAGGCACTGCTCAAATGTAAACTGGATAATTATGTGGACAGACACTACCATTTAAACTAAACAGGGGGGGCAGGGAAAAGCTCGGCTGTTGAGGCAGGTGGCGGGGGGGGCAGAAAGCCACACACACACAGCAAGAGGATAAAGAGGACAAACATATAGGAAAGGAGGAGAGAGGGGCATGGAGGGTTATGAGCGAATGCCAGAAGTCTGGGTAGAAAGATCCCTGATCTAACAGCAAAAATGGTAGAGGAGGGCCTTGACATAGTGGGGGTAACAGAAACATGGTGCCACCAGGAGCAGGGATGAGAAATGGAGATAGCAGGGTATAAACTGTTCAGGAAGGACAGGGAGGGAAGGGGGAGTTGCACTCTATGTAAAGGAGGGTATCAGAGTTGCAGGGTAAGTGGGGAGAGGCAGAAGGACTCTGGGTCTCGTTGGTGGAGGGGAAGGGGGAGTCAGTGCGTATGGGAGTGTATAGACCCCCAGCGCAGCACGAATCTGCAGACAGAAGTATGGCCGACGAGTCTGTGAAAATGGCGGCAAGGAGGGAGGTGGTGCTGATGGGGGATCTAAACCTACCAGACATAGACTGGAACACCCTTTTGGCTGCTTCAACCAGCAGGAGGGAAATATTGGACTCCCTGCAGCTGGCTCTCCTAAAATCAACTGGTCAGGGAGCCAACCAGAGCAGGAGCTACTCTTGATCTAGTCCTGACAAATGGGGAAAGGGTGGAAGAGCCATCGGTGGGGGAACATCTCGGTACAAGTGACCACAACATGGTCAGGTTTAAAATGAGAAACACTGCAGAGGTTCACCAGTCTAGGTTAAAGGTCCTGGATTTCAGGAGAATGTGGGAAATAGTGGTGAGGGCACTGCAGGGGGTGGGGAGTTGATGGAGGTGGAGGCAAAGTGGGGAAGGATAAAAGAAGCTATTGTAGGGGCCACTGACGTCTGTGCCTAGAGAGAGAGTAAAAACAAGGGGAGGAGAAAACCTCTGTGGTATATGAGGGAAGTAGCAGAAAAGGTAAGAACAAAAAGGAAAGCCTTTAGGAGGTTCAAGACAACTCAGATGGAAGCGAACTGGGTAAAATACCAGGCGAGCCAGAGAGAAGCCGGGGTAGAGGTAAGGAGGGCAAAGGCACAGACAGAGGAGCGAATAGCGAGAGAGGTCAAAAAAAGGGGATAAGACTTTCTTTCGATATGTAAATGAAAAGAGGAAGGCTAGGCAGGGGATTCTCCAGTTAAGAACAAAAGAGAGGGAGGCACTACAAGGAGACAGAGAAAAGGCAGACCTATAAACACCTATTTTTGCTCTGTGTTCAAGAGGGAGGAAGGAGGAGGAGGAGAAGAAGAAGGCAGCAGAGCAGGAAATTAAATGGCTGGGAGGGTGGAGATGAGGCCGTTTCTCGTTGAGGAAATATTGGAAGAACTGAGCTGCGTGAAGGTGGACAGGGCAATGGGGCCAGATGGGGTGCACCCAAGGGTGTTAAGAGAGCTAAAGGAGGTATTGGCGGTACCCTTGACTGCACTCTTCAATCAGTCCCTGGAAATGGGGGTGGTGCCTGAGGACTGGAGGCAGGCAAATGTGGTCCCTCTGCATAAGGGGGGAAGGAGGAAGTGGGAAGTTACAGGCCCGTGAGCTTGACATCAGTGGTAGGCAAACTCATGGAGAAGCTAGTAAAAGGCAGGATCACCAGCTATCTGGAGACAAATGGCCTGATGAATCCAAGACTACATGGGTTTATTAGGGGCAGATCCCATCAAACAAATTTGATGGAGTTTTTTGATGGGGTCACCAAGAAACTAGATCAAGGTAGAGCGGTGGATGTAGCTTACTTGGATTTCAGAAAGGCGTTTGACTCGGTGCCCCATGGGAAGCTGCTGTGAAAAATGGCAGGACTGGGGATGGGGCAGAGGGTAGTCAAATGGGTGGGAAGCTGGCTGCAGAAAAGGAGACAGATGGTCATAATAAATGGGGTGGCATCCGGGGAGGACAAGGTCATGAGCGGGGTTCCTCAAGGATCGGTGTTGGGGCCCCTACTGTTCAATATATTCGTAAGGGACACCATGGAGGGCCTTGGGGGGGGGGGTGTGAGTATGTTTGCGGACGATATCAAAATCTACAATGGGGTGGACACGGAGGAAAGGGTGGAACAAATGCAGAGAGACTTGAGGCATGGTCAAAAAGGTGGCAGCTTGAATTCAATACAGAAAAATGTAAAATCATGCATCTGGGCTACAGAAATCAGAAGGTAGGGTACCATATGGGGGGCAGAGGTCTGGAGGAGACAGAACAAGAAAGGGAACTAGGCATCATTATATCCAGGGACCTGAAGGTGGAAGGGCAGTGGCCTTGGGAGGGGGGGGAATGCTGGGATGCATAGGAAAGGGGATCACCAGCAGGCATAGGGAGGTCATAGTACCCTTGTACACCCATTTAGACCACACTTGGAATATGAAGTCCAGTTCTGGAGGCCATACCTCAGGAAGGATGTGGGGAGGATAGAGAGGGTTCAGAGGAGAACGACAAAAATGGTAAGAGGATTAGGCCACCTATCCTATGAAGAAAGGTTGAGAGAGCTGAACATGTACTCCCTGGGGCAGAGGAGGGGCATGATTGAAACTTTCAAGTACCTTAAGGGTATAAACAGGGTGCCAGTGGGGAGCATCTTCAAGATGAAAGGAAAACAGAGGACGAGGGGGCACGGCCTGCAGGTGGAGGGAGGGCAGTTCAGGGGTAACATTAGAAAATACTATTACAGAGTGAGTGGCAGAAAAGTGGAACAGACTCCCAGAGGCAGTCGTTGCAGAGGAAACAGTGGAGGGATTCAAAAGAGCATGGGACAACCACATGGGAGTGTTGGGGGCACAGGTCCAAGCAGATAGTTGGGTAAATGGGCAGACTTGGTGGGCCTAGTTCGTCCTTTTCCTCATCACTTCTATGAACTATAAATCTACCTGGCAGAGATCAAGTCAGGTAAATCCCAAGGTGCGTGTGGGATACACCCCCATTTGATTTGCCATCATCAAGTGGGGGCAAGGTCAGAAAGGTAAAATACAGGTCTATCAGTCTGACATCTGTGCTGGGCAAAGTCCTGGATGCCAATACCAAGGACAGAATGATGGAGCATTTGGTTGAGGCCAGGGTTCTTGGCCCCTCTCTGCATGGCTTTATGAGAGGCAGATTGTACCAAATTAACCCAATCACCTTTGTTAAGTGGGGTGACTGGAGAGGTGTAAGGCCATGGACTTCGTCTATCTGGACTTCACCAAAGTCTTGATACTGTGGTGACTGTCAATCATCTGGGACACAGTCTTCTGTCTATCCTACTTCTGGCCGTTCTATCACCAAATAGGAATTGTAGGTACAAACAATGTCAGATATCAAAGACTACTTCAACAAGAAATGCCTTTTTTTGTGTGGTTACTCCAAGCTTACGTTTACAGTTGCCGAGATGATGACCTATTTTTAAAGGGGATGGTCATGATTTTTGGTCATCTGTCCCCAGTGTTTTATAAGTGTTGTCCCTAATGCTAACAACTGCTGCTGCTTTATGTCCCATCTATAACCTTGCATGATGTGGTGTAGTACCGAAATGAAGTTATTCTAGTGTCAAAACAATAACATTTTGAACATGCATCCCACCCACCTCACAGCATCAGGGAGCACTGCTCTTCTGAGACCAAGTTATGAGGGTCTCCATCCCAAAAGCAACACCCACCTGGGAGCCCTGCTCTTTTGACAATGACAGGGCTAGGGGCTCGGTCACCCACCCCACCACCCCCAAAAAAAGAACTCTGCTCTTACGACACCTTACAGTGGACTACATCCTAAACAAACAGCACGTGGGAATCTGTGCACGTTCTTCTGCCATCTGATCGGGAGCTCCATTCCACACCCACCCGAGAACAGCTCTTGTGACGCCATACGACGGTGGGGGTCCATATCAGCCCAAGCACCCACTATTACCCCTGTCCCCTTGTTGCTATTCCCGGTATGCCCTTTTACAACCCCATAAGACTCAGCCCACGGTCACGCATTAAAAGAAGGTGTTCCGTACCTCCATAAAGCCAATGTTCCTCTTCGTCTTCCAGGCCCGGGGCAGAGGCTGCAGCTTCCAGCACGGTGGGACCAGGAACCGGGGGTTCCAGCTCGGTCGCCATGGCTGCGACGCGGGCTAAAGCGGCGCTGCTCTGACTGCTGGCGAGGGAGCCGTTCCTCCCGGAGGCGGGGAGAACGGGGACCGTTCGTTCTGGGTCCTGTGAAGATTATCGAGGGGCTGAAAGGGTGCCAATTCACTGAGGTTCTGCTACCGTTCCTCTCGGGATTATTAACAAAAGCTGGGTTGGTCGGACTTATGGAAGGACACGCACCGGTTAGAGTTCCGCGGGCTCCCGCCGCGTTGCTGCCATGTCCCCGTCTAGGCTCCGGTCGTTCGCGGGAGACTGCAGCATTTTCTCATCAGATAAAAACGGATGGAGAACTTGATCGACTGATACTACTGCTGCTAATGTGCCGCCATATCTTTGCCCCTTCACCCCTGCAGGAAGGGAGGACCGTCAAGGCAGCGGAAGACAAGATTCCGCCGGGTCCTAATGCCGGCCGGTTCATGACAGACATGGTATACTTCATGCTCGCGTACCACAGTGACACTGCGGGGTTAGGGGGCTCTTTAGTGTCTCTCATTCTCTCACCACATTCACACTGCAGGCTAGGTCAATGCAACCTCGCCCTCTCCTTGTGGGTACCGTACGGTCACTGCCGGGCTGGGGTTAGTCTCACGGAAACATAGACGTTGACGGCAGATAAGGACGGTGCAGGAGAGTAGCCAGGCATTTCCATTTTGTACACACTGCACTCTTAACTGCTACTGCCCATTTAAAAAATGTACACATTTTCTGCAACTGATACCCCCATTACAAAACAAATTAGATTGTTGTCAGAAGACCCCACTAATCTCTGAACAGGTTGACAGCATATCTATGTCAAAACGAACAGAAGTGCAATCGGGTACAGACACTGCAGTGGCCTACACTGACTCAAATATGCCAGATTAGAATGATAATTGTAGCTATAACCTCATCCATAACCGCCTGGAAAAAACTAGGAAAGATAATTAAAACAGACCTCGCACACCCATTATATAACCCTCTAAGGGGTGCCAACAACATCAAGATAGAGGGGAAAAGAATACACTGGAAATTCTGGAGAAAAAAAGGTATTACAGTACAGGATTTACTAATTCCTGACTCATCAGATATGGACTCCATTCAAGGACTGTAAAAAAGATATGAACTATCAAAAAAAGACTTCTGGCAGTTTCTACAGATTAGAGACGCTATAATTCCCCAACATAGACTTTGACGGCAGATTAGGACCGTATTGGCCCACCTAGTCTGCCCATTTCCCTACCTAAAGGATAAACTGCAGATCCTATTTAACCAACAGCCTATTTCTTCCTACCCCCCACAAAAATTGCCATATGTCTGTCCCATGCATTCTTGAATTCTCCCACAGTTTTAGACCCCACAACCTCCTCAGGAAGGCTGTTCCATGCGTCCACCACCCTCCCTGTGAAAAGATACTTCCTTACATTGCCCCCGAGCCATCCTCCCTCTATCTTCAAATTGTGTCCCCTTGTTCTTGCACATCTCTTTTTCTGAAAGATGCTACCCTCTTGGACTTTGTTGATTCCACTGAGGTACTTAAACATTTCTATCATGTCCCCCCGTCCCTCCTTTCCTTAAGGGTATACATATTAAGCTCCTTTAGTCTCTCCTCGTATGGCTTCTCTTGCAGACCCTGCACCATTTTAGTTGCCCTCCTCTGAAGTGCCTCCATCCTGTCTTATGTCCTTGCAGAGATGGGGTCTCCAGAACGGGATACAGTACTCCAGATGGGGTCTCACCAACTGTCTGTACAGGGGGATAGAATGATAATTGTAGCTATAACCCTGACTAAAAAGCTAAAACAACTAGAGAACCTATCCACTCCACACCCTCTCCCTATCTTCCTAACGAAAACAAAAGGTAGAACAAGCCTTATATATTCATCTATACAAAATAACATTCCTGACCAAACAGAAACAGCCAGAAGAAAATGGGAGTTAACTCTAAACATAGAAACATAGAATTTGACGGCAGATAAGGACCGCTTGGCCCACCTAGTCTGCCCATTTTCCTACCTAACAGATAAGCTGCAGATCCTAGTTAACCAACAGCTTACTTCCTCCTACCCCCCCACTAGGACTGCCTTATGCCTGTCCCATGCATTCCTGAAGTCCCCCACTGTTCTTGACTCCACGACCTCCTCAGGGAGGCTGTTCCATGCATCCACAACCCTCTCAGTGAAAAAATACTTCTCACATTACTTCTGAGCCGTCCCCTCTATCTTCAAATTGTGCCCCTTGTTCTTGCACATCTCTTTTCTGGAAGATGCTACCTCTTGGACTTTGTTAATTCCCTTGAGGTACTTGAAAGTTTCTATCATGGCCCCTCTCCGCTCTTTCCTCAAGGGTATACATATTAAGCTCCTTTAGTCTTTCTTCAGATGTCTTCTGGTGCAGACCCTGCACCATTTTGTTGCCCTCATCTGGACAGCCTCCACTCTGTCTATGTCTTTTATGAGATGGGGTCTCCAGAACTGCACACAGTACTCAGATGGGGTCTTACCAACTGTCTGTACAGAGGGATAACAACTTCCTGTTTTCTACTATTGATGCCTCTTCCTATGCATCCCAGTATCCCCCAGCCTTCCTTACTGTCTTCTCACATTGCTTGCCAACCTTTAGGTCATCTGATATAATTATCCCCAGGTCCCTTTCTATTTTTACTGTTGTCAGTATCTCACCCCCTATTGTGTACTCTTCCCCTGGGTTTTTGTTTCCCATGTGCATTACTCTGCACTTCTTTGCATTGAATCTGAGCTGCCATACATTTGACCATTCCTCCAACCTTGCCAAGTCCCTTCTCATCCTTTCCACTCCATCTTGTGTATCAACCCTGTTGCAGATCTTGTGTCATCTGCAAAGAGACATACTTCTCCTTCCAGTTCCTCTGCAATGTCACTTATACAGACATTAAAAGGACCGGTCCCAGTACTGAACCCTTCGGTACCCCGCTAGTAACCCTCCTTTCTTCACTGTGTACTCCATTTACTACTACCCTTTGCGTCCTGTTGTCTAGCCAATTTTTTACTCTAGGAACAAGGGGTAACTCTAGGTAGAGGCATATCAAAGAATGAATGGAACTCTTACTGGATAACTGCTCATAAACCCATTAGAGACACCCGCAGTAGACTGATTCAAAATAAAATACTACACTGGTGGTATAAAACGCCAGTAACCTTATTCTCAGCAATAAACTCAGATGAATGTTGGAGATGTGATGAACCACATGGAGACCTTTTCCGCATTTTATGGTCCTGCCCTGAGATTGTGGATTTATGGAAACAAGCACACAATTTATTACAACAAATGCTAAACTCTAAGCTTCCACTAGTGGCAGACTTGTATCTATTAGGCTCAAAATCCTCTAGTGCAGACCTCCATCTCTCAAAAAGTCAGTGGGATTTCCTGATCCTTGTTAGTGTACAAGTCAAAAGACTCATAGGGCTGGATATTCAAACTGCGCCATTCATAGGCGCAAGCCCTTGCGCTGCGCAAAATAGTTGCGCTGAGATTGTGTCCGGGCGATATTCAAAGGGTTGCGCTATTGAGCAACTCCTTTGAATATCACCCCCCAGCCACAGCCACTGTGCATGGCGCAGTGGAACTTGCGCCACCGCAAGTTGACTAAGTGGAGCATTCAACTTGCGGTGGCGCAAGTACCATTGCGCCACGCGCAAAATCCCGATATTCAAAAGGTGACATGCAAATGGGGCTATAATTCATGCAAGGCGCAGGGGGCCATTTGCATCTGATTATGGCCCCATTTGTATGCCATTAGCATGCAGGTGCGCCGCTCCCGAGGACTTGCGCCTGGCGCCTGCTAGGCAGCAGCCATCAGGAGCAGCGCCCCTGCAGCCCAATGGCAAAGGCATAAAAACACCACCACCCCCACTGGCCCGATCTCAGGCATGCTAAATACCCCGCCTCACCAGCCTGATCGCGGGCAGCAATGTCTCCCCAACACATCCCTGGTGGTCCAGTGGACCGATAAGCCCGATCGGCGGGCTGAAGTAATAAAACACCCCATCCCGAACATATCCCTGGTGGTCCAGTGGACTGATAAGCCCGATCGCGGGCTGGGTTTTCTCAAACACACACACCCACCTCCCGATCATATCCTGGCGGTCCCAGTGGACGGAAATCGATCGCAGGATTGTGTCAAGCCCCTTCGAACACATCCCTGGTGACCTGAGTGGTCCCTCCACCCCACGCAGCCCCACCACCCGCTCCCCGCAGCCGGGGCGGGCAGCATCTCCATTTGCTGCGCCCGCCGCCTGTTGACTGCCTGTGGGAGTTGCCCATTGGTGTTGGCGGTGGCCTGGGCTCAGTACGGACAGTCCAGCTGGTGCATGAATTCTCATTCGCAAAACTGAACTGTCTCTGACGGTATGGCTGCACGCCCATTGGCCTTGCTCTGCACCAATGTGGGCATGCAGCCCTACTGGCAGTCAGCTGGCGGGACGGGCGGCAGGCGGGTGGATGCTGCCACCCGCCAGCTGCGCTGGGGGAACGGGTGGTGGGGCTCGGTGGGTGGGTGGGGGACACTAGGTCACCAGAGATGTTGTTGGTTGACAACCATCCCGCGATCGGATTTTCGGTCCACTGGACCACCAGGGATATGATCGGGAGGTGGGGTGTGTTTTGAAAACCCAGCCCGGATCGGGCTTATCGGTCCACTGACCACCAGGGATATATTCGGGAGGTGGGGTGTGTTTGAAAACCCAGCCCGGATCGGGCTTATCGGTCCACTGGACCACCAGGGATGTGTTGGGAGGGGACACATTGCCGCCCGCAATTGGGCTGGTGGGGGGCAGAGAGAGTGGGTTGAGGGCCAGCCACAGGTGGCAGCTGCTGTGTTCGCCCTGCAGTGCAGCAGCTCACCTGTGGGTGGCCCCTCAACAATCCCTTTTTTTGGCTCAGAGTTGTGCAGGCGCGGGTTGGGGTTCACGCCTGCACAACCTCTGCACAGCCCGGCTGAATATCGGGCTGTGCAGTTTATGCATGGTTCCTCCCCCTCCAGTTCAGCATGCATTAATTTGCATTGCGCTGTTGCTCAGCATGTTTTCTGTGGCGCAACTGCCTCCTGCTGAATATCGCAGAATGGAGCAAGTTCGGACTTGCGCATGGTGCAACCCTTTTGAATATCTGGCCCATAGTATGTAAATGGAGATCCACAACGATTCCTACCCTTAAAGAATTACTTGATAACATTACTTTACTAGCTAATGATGAAAGACTGTCCCACATCTCCTCAGACACTCTAGCTAAATTTGATAAGACCTGGACACCGTTTTTCCAATACATACAACATAAATACCCCAGGCTCTGTCCACTTGGAACCCAGTGGGTAAACAACCAGGAAAGGGCATAGGCTAGCCAGAAACCATGCACGATCCACTTAATCACCTGCAAAATATAGAGTACAAGGTCAACCACTGACCCCACCCTCCGCACACCCCATCCACAATAACACTCCGTTACAGGCCATACACCATAGCTTTAATAGCCACAATATGAGGCTTATAACCTCTCACTTAACCACTTGTATCCTTGTAAATAGTTTTGTAATCGTTTGTATTACTTATTAATAGAATGCTAAAGGTTTGGACACTACTATGTCTGGGCTTTGGCTCTTAACTGATACTACTTATAGCGGATATCCGGACCACCTTTGAGACACAAAACAGAGGTCATACAACTGCAGTTAATTAAAAGATTAAAACAAAATGCATACAATGCATGTTATGTAAAAAGAGAAAGATATTGTTCTGATGCTAGCTAAATCAAACTTAAAAAAAACATACCCCCCCCCCAATACCTTACACCCAAAAGAAAACACCCTATGCAGCAGTAAAGACACAGGGCAGAGATATCAGATGACCATTTTATTTCATTGTTGTAGATCATTTTCACAATAATACCAGCATATTTAAATATATGCACATAACAATGAATCACAGGTGAACAGCTGTAATGCAACTTACAGGGGTTCAGCCATACTGCTACACAGAAATGCAGCTTGCCTACTAAAACAGAGAAAATTACTTTTAATAAAATAATAATCAAAAATGAGTCTCATTTAACACAACAGCATGCTGGCTGCTTATCCGTCCAACTTTGGTACATGTCACTTCATGAAATGTGTACCTGCTATCCTGTTTAATATGAATTGTATGACAATTACCCCATAATTGAAGGTTACATCTTGATATATTTGTACCCTTATGTATGCAATTTTATGTTTTTTAAACAATAAAATTGTTTAACTTTAAAACAATTATAATTACAAGGCATATGGGCTGGGACATGTACTCAAAAAAATCTGTACACAAATGTGTACATTGAGTATGTGCCTGCCTACATCCTGTGGCCCACCCAGTCTTCCCACTTTGCCTCTCAACTTTTTGTCACTGAAATGAGGGACATGGATATTTTTTGATGCTCACAACTGGGGATGCAGAGTCTCAGAATGAGGGACACAACCTCAAACATGAATCGGGGCTCTCAGATCTACAGGGATCCATGTATTTTACAGGGATTTGTAACCAACTACAGAGAAATTCTTCCCATGGACTTGCATTGGTTATACAGGAAAACTGAGGAATTCGGTTTTCATAGGAAACAATGTAATGTACAGGAAAATCACCATGGAATTACAGGAAAAATACCAAATCAGTCTGGGAACACTGGAAGATACAAGCTCAGAACACTGTGTTCTCCTGTACAAAGTTTACTTTTGACATAGTATCTTAGAATATGATGACTTTACGGTGATAGTGGAGATTATCGGACCAGTGTAGCTTGCGTAGCGTAAATGTTTTGTTAATGCTACGCAGCGCCGCCTCTGCTACTAGTGGGTGCGTTCTTCATGCTATGTAAGTTGTGCGGTCCACATTCAGTTAGGTACTTCAAGTAATGAAAGTCGAGGGTTCCACCCCGTACCCCCATCTTTCCTTATGTAACCCCCTTGTTACCCGGGGTTACTAGAATCCCAGTAAGACCTAGTGGTAGGCAGGGAAGGCAGCTTGTGAAACTCTAGTTAAATGGGTTTCACATTGTCTCACTCTGTTCTCAATCTCAGCTGAGACTGAGGGATGACATTACCAATAGAACTTTCGCAGCTGCATAAGCCACATTGGAATCTGCAGCAAAGGGAGTTAGATAGAACGTTGGGAGTTTTCAAAGAGAGAGTCTGCAGTTTGGCTTGAGGGAGTGAAGTTGCACTCAAGTGGTGGAGACCACTGTTCGGATCTCAGTGCCCCCTCCCTCCGGGGGGGGGATGTAAAGATTCCCAGCAGATTCCTGGAGCAAGCCCCTTAATTCTGCTAAGTGTAAGGAAAAGCTGCCTGTTTTAATCCAGGATTTATTTTGGAAGATGGAAGGTTTGTGAGTCGCCTGTGGGGCACCTGCATCTTAAGGGTGAGTGTCTGCTCTGGCTAAAAGGGCATATGTTTTCTTCACCCTAGGACTTGTGTGAAAATCTAGGGATTTAACTACATATTGGGAAGCCTAGAGAAATGGGCCAATCAAGTAAAAGTAGTGTCAAATCCTAGAGTTTGTGTGATGCAAATAATATGTAGAGGAGATGTGACAGACGTCTACCCTTTAATCTACATTTAGAAGTTCAGCAAAGGAATTGCTCAGTTTTCCAGAGAAATGGCCTGGTATGGGCTGTGGGAGCTGGAGGTGGGTGGCCCCCCCATCTTTAGTGACCAGGTCCACCTCTACGGATTTCTTCTGTGGTTTCTACTTTGCCTCAGGCACTTGGCCAGTGATGGGGGAAGTACCCAGACGTGGGATTGTAAGGAAAATTCTCTTTAGGAGTCACAGACTCTAGTGTGGTGTGGGGAGCCACGACAGGATAATGGGTTCATTCTTCCAATGGACCGCGAATGGGGTAATGGGTTCATTCTTCCAATGGACCGCGGATCAAGTGGCCGGTGGGGGAGCCGGGCCAGTGGCGAAAACCCAAGTGTGTACAAGTCGGGCTGTGTACCCAAAGCTGCGTGCAAGTCCGGGCTGTGTGCCTGGTGGGTTCAGAGCCTGAGTGCTGGAAATGGTGATAAAGTGTTCTGTAGTCTCTAATCTGCATTACCAGGAAATGTAGCCCCATGTGGGTCCATCTATGCTTTGTTTGTTCAGCTAGTATGTGAATAAAAGCCACACTGAAGAATCCCATTCCTGGTTCTGGACATTACAGTTATTGCTTCCTGTGTTTGGATTTACTTGGGTGCCCCTGTGCAGAGTAGCCAAACCTAGGTCCCCCTGTGCCGAGTAACCTCATCCTCCCTGAACCCAGGTCCCCACCAGGTACTGCTGTCAGCTTCAACAGCATGCCACCTGTCGTTTTGGCAAAAAGGTAGGGGTGAGGGGTTACACTTATTTAAATCTTGAGTTGTGTCGGTATGTAAAAAAGTAATACATGACCAAGAAAACAGTTTAAAAAAGAAGTAATGAAAGTTGGGGGGTTCTGCCCATCACCCCCTCCCCCCATCTTTCCTTATTTAAATCTTTTCTTTTTAATACTGTAATCCAAAATAAAATAAACAAAAAGGAGCAGCAGCTTGGCTCCTGTGATAGCGTGTGTGTGTTCTTCAGACTGCAAATAAACCAACACTTTAATAAAAAAAAAAAAAAAAGTTAAAATCAATATGGAGCAGCAGCTCGGCTCCTGTGATAGCACGTGTGTGTTACTGACTTCTGTGTTAGCTTGTGTGTATAAGCGTGCGAGTGCTGAAGTGTCATGACACAGGTAACGCCAGCGATGAGGTAAGGTGAGTGGTACACTAGTAGTGTACAAGAAAAGGTGGTCTGATAATCTCTACTACCTCCAAATTTACCTCACATTCTTTGTAGAGGTGGGCAAGCCAGAGCAGGCTCGCACATGAATCGAGCGTAGTGCTCGGCTCTGCTCGACCTCTAGAAACAATTGAGAGCTAAGGTCAAGCCAAGCCAAGCCAAGCCAGATATGGTCGAAGTAAGCATTTTTGTCAGGCTGAGCAGTTGGTGTAGTCCACTCTTCTCCCCCAGGGTACCCATAGAGGGGGGGACAGATGGTACCCTAGGGGAGAAGCGTGGATGGACGTATGAAAGATCTGGGGAGGATATGGTAAAGATGGGTAGGGACAAGGGTTGGAGGATGGCTTTATTAAATGCTAGGAGCCTGGGGAATAAAATGCCTCAGTACCAGGCCACGCTGTTCGAGGGTGGGGTAGATGTAGCAGCAGTCACTGAAACTAGAGCCACCCCTAGTCATGACTGAGACCTCAATCTGAGTGGGTACCTTGTGCTAAGGAAGGACAGAAAGGTGGGTAGAGGAGGAGGAGAAGTAGCAATGTTCATTAGGGATAACATCAAGATTATGAGAGTGGAGGAAGCAGAGGGCAACGTGGAGGCCCTATGGGTCACCTTGCGAACCCCCATGGGAGGGAAGATCAAGTTGGGAGTGGTACATAGGCCTCCAGGACTAGTGGGGGACCTGGAGGATTGCCTGTTGGCTAACATTAAGGGGCAGTGTGGACTGGAAGGGGAAGGAGTGATGTTGGTTGGGGACCTTAATATGCCAGCTACTGATTGGGGTACTATGACGTCCACTGTAACCAGGGAGAAGAAGCTGCTGGATGGCTTCCTGGATGCTATCCACAAGCAGCAGGTGATGGACCCAATGAGGGAGGGTCATATCCTGGATGTGGTTTTAGCAGATGGGGATCTTGTATGAAATCTGGTTGTGGAAGAACCCCTGGCTGGGAGTGACCACAACACAGTCTGGTTGCAGCTTAAACTGGGGTGGGGAAGGGGATCATTCAAGGACAGTGATAGTTGATTTTAGGGGGGTGGACTTTCAGAACATGGAAATTCTCAAGGGCCATTTGCGGGAGACAAAACCAGGTTTGGACGTGGAAGGTAGGTGGGAGATCATAAAGCGGGGGCTACAGGAGGCCACCAGGACCTGTGTAAGAGTGAAGCGCAAGGGCAGTAGGTCTCGTAAACCATGCTGCTGGACCAAGGAGGTTCAGGAGGTGGTAAGGGAGAAGAAGGCTGCCTACAGTAGGTACAAAAAAATGAGAGGAGAGAGAGAGAGGGATAGAGAGAACTATCGCCTTGCAACCAGGAAAGTCACCAGAGTTGTGAAGGGGGCAAAGGCCTGGAAAGAGCAGAGGCTGTCGCAAGGGATAACGGGGTGGGGAAAAGGGGTTCTTTAGGTATATTGGTGAGTGGAAGAAGGTCAAGGGCCAGCTGAGTATGTTGAAGACAGCTGGGGGGGTGGGTGGAAGGGGCTGCAGAGCAGGCGGAGGTACTGAATGCGTACTCTGCCTCAGTGTTCACTAGGGAGGAGGCTGGGGAACTTCCATAAAAGGGGTTAAAGGACACAGAAGGTGCAGCAGACCTGACTATTGGGGTACCTGCTGAAGAACCAGCTGCTTGGGGAGGTAGGCCAAGGGTGAGATATCAGGCTGGTTCTGCTGAATGGGGGGGGGGGCAGATGCTGATATTCTTATCGGTCGGGTGTGGGAAGCCCTCCAGTCCCTAAAAAAGGATAAATCTCCGGGGCCTGATGCTATTCATCCCAGAGTACCGAGGGAGCTGGTGGATGTTTTGGCTGCGCCATTGATGGATCTCTTTAACTTGTTGCTCCAGATAGGGAGGGTGCCAAGAGATTGGAAGCAGGTGCATGTTGAGCCCATCCATAAAGGGGGATCGAGAGAAGAGCCAGGAAACTATACACCCATCTGTTTGACGTCGGTGGTGAGGAAGGTAATGGAGAGCATACTTAAGGAAAGGCTGGGAGGTTTCTTGGAGGAGATGGGTTACCTGGATGACCGGCAGCATGGGTTTGTGCCAGGTAGATCATGTCAAACAAACCTTGTAGAGTTCTGTGAGTGGTGACATCAGCACTTGACAGGGAGACCAGTGGATGTACTGTTCCTGGACTTCAGCAAGGCATTTGATTCCGTCCCTCACATTGGCCTAAGGGAGAAGCTGGGGGGATGGGGTAGGCCCATTGATGGTTAGGCGGATTGGAAATTGGCTTTCATGTCGCACTCAGCGGGTAGTGGTCAGAGGGGAGGTCTCATCTCCTAGGGAGGTCATAAGTGGGGTCCCACAGGGTCAGTCCTGGGGCTACTCCTGTTTAACGTCTACATCTTCGATATCAGGGAAGATATCGGGTGTGAAATGAGTCTCTTTGCGGATGACTCTAGGCTGGGGGTGGTGGTGGTGGGGGAGGAGGGGAGATTGTCCCTGCAAGAGGACATGGATACTCTGGATAGGTGGTCCTGCACCTGAAATTTAACTTCTCCAAGTGCAAGGTGCTACACCTAGGGTGGGAAAACCCGAACTATGTGTACACCCTGAGGAGGTATGAGTTGCAGGCTATGGCAGGGGGAAAGAAACCTTGGAGTCTTGGTGGATGTTAGCATGAATAATTCAGAGCAGTGCAGGAGGGCTGTGATCAGGGCAAATAGGATGCTGGGATGCATCGCTAGGGGGGGATTACCTCAAGGAACAGGGAGGTTATTAGATCACATGTTGAGTACTGTGTGCAGTTCTGGAGGCTGCACCTAAGGAGGGACATCCAACTCCTGGAGAGGGTTCAGAGGAGAGCAACCAGAATGATCCAGGGCCTGAGAGATATGACATATAAGGAACGACTAGGGGAGCTCAACCTGTTCTCGCTGGAGGAGAGGAGGGACTGGGGGACATGACTGAGATCTTCAAGTACCTCAGGGGAGTAAATAAAGTATGCCGATATAGGATCTTTCGACTGAAGAAGGGTGGCATCAACAGAGGACACAGTTGGAAGATTGAGGGTGGTAGGATTGGGGGGAGAGGAAGAAAAATAACTTCACCGAGTGAGTGACCGAGGAATGCGCTGCCTGGGGAACTGTTACAGGCAGCTACAGTGGAGGGATTCAAGAGAGGATGGGACAGGTATAGGCAAGGGGTGAAGCAGCAGTTTGTTTGCTGGGGAGGGCAGGACTGGGAGATGGAGTAGCAGTGGAAGGGCTATGGTACCCATTCAGGGTGCTGAAGCACAAGCAGACTTGACAGACCAATAGACCTAGTCTTCTGGCATCTAGTATGTTAGTATGTATCTGAAACATTCAACTTCTATATAGAGAATAGCCTGAAGTAGCCAGGGCTCGGCTCATGTCTTGGCTCGTAGAGTCTATAGCAGTGTGGGAATAAACAGACACTCAGGCAGGAGGTAAAGTGCATAAAATAAACACAAACGTGCGTTTATGATTTTTATTTTCAAAATCAAATCACTTTATTTACAGAAATGAAAGAAAACTTGGTGTCGGTCAGCACACCTAAAATTAATATTTTCTGAAAAGGACTTCTCCTATGGTTTCTTTACTATTTTGTTTTTCCTCAGTTACAAGGTGTGAAAGCTTGCACACCTACCTCTCCAACAACCAGCCACCTACCTGTCTTCCACTCCTAGAAGTAAGCTTATATCCCTTTCAAGAAGTGACATCATCGTCAGATGACCAGGGTTCAAAGAGCAATTAGGCTATATTTTATTCATAAAAGACTTGGCCTCTACTTTAGATACAATTTCTAGTACATACAGTAATGCTCTTTATTAAGCTAGGTTACTTTCTTGTACTTACGTAGCCATTCATTGGTTATTCACCCTTATGTTTAAAGGGTGCTCATTAACAGTCTAAGCCCCTCCCTTAAACTGATATCACTTGCTTCTGTTTCTTTAAAAGCAGTAATTTTGTGGGCAGTCAGCCCTATGGCAAGGACGGCAGTACGCAGAAGGTAATTACATTTTTTTTAACTCTGGTGATGTAGCTTCTTAATGACTTTGAAATGTCTGGACTGACAAGAAGAATGGGAGATAGAGGGCACGTTCCTCACCACCCTTCATCTGTCAGTTCAGGGCATTTGTTATTTACAACAAAACATGCTTTAAAACATTTTTCAGTACCATTTATACTAGTTGGTGGCCATTCTGACTTTCCAGGGGCTCTTTGCTGATTCCTATGTGAGCCCCAACCACACAGTTTATGTTATTCAACCAGGTTCCGACAGCTGAAATTGCAGCCGTCAGCTTGACATTTCATTTGGGCCTATTCTCTATTATGGCCCTTGGTTACATCAGGTTAATGCTGTGCAACACCAGTTACAACACCTCTGGGGTTGCACTACCATTATTGGTATTTCTCCTTTTGTATTGGCACATTACTATGGGGTATATTTTATTTCTCTACCTCAGTGCCTTCTTTTTCTTTATTTCTTCTCCACCGCAAACATGTGGCATTTATTCAAGCTTCGGAATGTCAGGAGGTCTAAACCTCCCTCTCAGGTTCTTGGCAATAATGGGCATGCAGAGAATCACAGACACGTTGCATAAGAGTAATAAAGCTTGTTTATTACAACCAAAAGGATAATCAGAGTTGCCCTAAGCAGTTCTTACCAATACGAACTGGGAGCCAATGCTAAGTGTTCCCTATACCTCGAAGATTCTCCATAGAAACATAGACTTTGACGGCAGATAAGGACCGCTAGGCCCATCTAGTCTGCCCATTTCCCTACCTACAGGATAGGCCGCAGATCCTATTTAACCAACAGCCTATATCTTCCTGCCTCCCACAAGAATTGCCTTATGTCTGTCCCATGCATTCTTGAATTCTCCCACAGTTTTAGACTCCACAACTTCCTCAGGAAGGCTGTTCCATGCATCCACTACCCTCTCTGTGAAATAATACTTCCTCACATTGCCCCTGAACCGCCCTCCTTCTATCTTTAAATTGTGTCCCCTTGTTCTTGCAAGTCTCTTTTTCTGAAAGATGCTACCCTCTTGGACTTTGTTGATTCCCTTGAGGTACTTGAAAGTTTCTATCATGTCCCCTCTCCTTCTTTCCTCAAGGGTATACATATTAAGCTCCTTTAGTCTCTCCTCATCGGCTTCTCTTGCAGACCCTGCACCATTTTAGTTGCCCTCCTCTGACTGCTTCTATCCTGTCTATGTCCTTGCGGAGATGGGGTCTCCAGAACTGGACACAGTATTCCAGATGGGGTCTCACCAACTGTCTGTCAGAGGGATAACAACTTCCTGTTTTCTGCTGCTGATGCCTCTCCTATACATCCCAGTATACCCCGGCCCTCCCTACTGCCTTCTCACATTGCTTGCTAACCTTAAGGTCATCTGATATGATTACCCCCGGTCCCTTTCTGTTTGTTGTTGTTACTACCTCCCCACCCATTGTGTATTCTTCCCTGGTTTCTTGTTTCCCAGGTGCATTATTTTGCACTTTTGCATTGAATCTAGCTGCCATACGTCAGACCATTCCTCCAACCTTGCCAAATCCTTTTCATCCTTTCCACGCCTCCTTGTGTATCAACCCTGTTGCAGATCTTTGTGTCATCTGCAAAAAGGCATACTTTTCCTTCCAGTCCCTCTGCAATGCCACTGATGAAGACATTAAAAAGGACTGGACCCAATACTGAACCCTGCGGTACCCCACTAGCAACCTCCCTTTCTTCAGAGTGGACTCCATTTACAATTACCTTCTGTGTCCTGTTGTCCAGCCAATGTTTTACCCAGGCTACCACCCTGGGACCCACTCCCACGCTGGTTAATTTGACTCCATGTCTCTTTTGCTTCTATGAGGTAAAAGACGTAATATCTTACATTATATACTTATGATAATTATCATGGTTACTGTAAGATAGAAACATTTCTAGTTACAGAGATGAGCCCTAGTGGCTAAATTAGAGGTGGCGCCTCAGTCCAAGAAAACATTATACAATTTTGTAGTAGTCATCACTTTGTAAAGGCAAAGAAGTACAGTTTGTCAATAGCCATGTAGTAATACAAATCATCAGAAGATGGCAATGCCGACTCATATATCATAATCATTACAAGGACACAGTTGTCTTAACATCTTGTAAGCAAGAAATACAGGTATATATTAGAAAGTAAAGTGTATGACAATAATATGCATACAGTACATATCCTGACATCTACCCTTATACGGTAGATGCCCTTAGCCCTATATATTAGTATAACATATGCTTAAGTACTAGCTGTCTACAGTGTACCACTGGGGGTACTAATAAGGGTGCAGGGACATCGTGCAACATTCCCCCCTTGTTGCCTCACAAGGGGCAACACAGTAAAAGTAGGGAAGTGGATAGGGAGCAGGGGTCATTTACAGACCCGACGAACGAGCCTTGTAAAGGAACTCCAGCTGCTCATGGTGTTGACGCAGTGTGCACCGTAGGCAGTAAAGCATAATAATAATAAGAAAAAATATCAAAAATGTTTGTATGATAACAAAACTTTTAAAGGTGCTCTCTAACCAAGTGTTAGTAAGTGCACTGTTCATATCACCATCATTAATAAGTGCAAGGACAGCTTCATTAACTTTAGAAATAGTATTGCTGATGTGGATGAGATGGGTGTCTTTCCTGTCTAAAAGTGATTTTAATGTCAAAGTGAGGGGGGTCAATGTGTACATTAAAGTAAGGTAAATACTCAGAAAGCGTAAGCAGATAATCAGGGTTACCATCAATAATGTCAGCGTCCATGAGAGGGACGTGTGTAATACCTGAGTGTCCAATAACTGACTTCTGATGTGGGATGAAACAGAAGTTTGGACTATCAATAGAACATGTTTGCATTCCATAAGTGTAACTTTCAAAATTTGTGATGACGCAGTACTCGCCATCTGAATTATATTGCATTTTAATAGTAGGCAGTCTCCATGTTTGCAACTGTACTGGGCAAGTATAAGTTGTTTTGGAAATCCATGTTGACAGGCAGTGAACCTCCTCCCTGTAAGACTGGTAGAGCTTGGAGGTGATGTTGAGTCCTGGTATTCTGTGCCATTAGTGGTGATGTCATCGTCCATGGAAAAGAAACAGTCGATACTGTCTGGGGAATAGCCACATACAGGTTTAATAACATCAAATATGTCATAGCAGCACAAATAAATATACCCTTTCTTCGCACAGCAGTCCGTGTGTGGGGCAACCCAGGCGTCCAGAAGAGAATGGAAGACCAAGAGAGGAGGTAAGTCGAGGTGTTCTGCCGGTCCGGTGGCATTGAGGGTTGAGGCACTGGACACCACAACTTGCACTATGCCAGTGACCCGGGTTCGGGAACGACCCTAGGGGATCAGCAGGGGAAGAGATTGAGCATCCATGGGATCTCTCTCTTCCCTGGGAGAAGACGAGGATGCGACTGCTCGAAGTGTCTCTGCGTGGTGGTTGGAGGGAGCCCAAGCAGCCGTAGGTATACGTCTGGGATGGAGCCATGGCAGCACATTGCCATGACAGCCGGGCTCCACAGGGATCTACAATCAAAAAGAAAAATACCTCCTCCTCCCACTGATAGGAGAAGGCACCTCCCACCCCAGATCACATTCCCAGAAGTCGGCACGGCTGCATCCCAGGGTCGATCTCAAGACCCGGGTCTCAATCCTATAAGAAAGAGTGCCCTGGGTGGGGGCAGCACTTCCCCGGAGGGTAGACCCGGGGGATGCCTGGTGTCGAGGGGAGAGGAGACCAGTTGATGCTTCGTGAAGGAACTGGGTTCTGGTGATGGGCGGTCACTGGAGAGAGTTCAGTGGCATCAGGTAAGGGAAGGAAAAAAATAGAGTTTGAAAAAAAAAAGTTGAGGCATTTTCTGTAGATGTCTTCAGCAAGATGCCCAATGGAGTGTACAGATGCTAGTTTATTGAATAAAGCTGTAGTAGGATCAAAATGTGGTAAAGAGACAGTAAAAGAAACAAACATAGTATCCTTAATGGAACATTTCTTAGAAGTAAAACATGGACCAGTGTTAGGGTTTCTGGTCACAAAACCCAAATTCCTAGCTGTGGAAAGTGGAAAGAGGAATAGTTAGAGTCTGTAGCATACACATTGCAATACAGCTGGAAGATTTACACTGAGGACAATACCATTTAGGGATACGTCTGTCATGTATAATATCAGGGATCCTTCCGGATTCTAGATCACGGAAAAAATTATTGATGGTAGTGATAATGTATGAGCCATAGGTTGAACACAATATCTCATGGGAAATATATTGTTTATCTGCTTCTTTATTGTTTTGTGCAATGAGAGCGTTAATCGTATCTTCAGAATCTGTAAATGCCTTAGCAATGTCGTGCATGTTGTATACAGTGTATCTTTCTTCCTGACTAAGGCAGTCCACACCATGCAATAATGGGGGTAGTATATTATTCACCAAACCAGTATGGAATTTCTGTGAATGTGATTTGATGGCAGCAATGTTGACTTTATTCCAAATAGACATGGCTGTACCAAAAAGACCTGTAACAGTGCCTGTGGCACCAGTGACATCAGAACTGTCAACTTCACGTATGTTACACTATAACTGATCATCAGGATTAGGTTTTCTCCTGAAATTGCCTCTGTGCTCGGTGGTGTGTACCCCGGCAATAGGATCTTGAGTACGAATTTGAAAAGCTGCTACGCTATCAAGTAACAAAGTGCTATAAAACAGTGAAGTATTAGTAGTATGACACATACCAAATTCTTTCATATTCCAGTAAGTCAAGTTAAACAAAACAGGTATATGCATAAACTGTAAGTTGTTAATAAGTGTACTAGGTAAGGCAGTGGCTGTTAGACCAGTACGAGGACCAGGGGTATGTTTTGAACATTCCAAAAGCTGTTTATCAGTAGGAGGTAACACAGACAAAAACATGACAGCTGAGGCCATGTTGTGTACAGCACAACATTTCCTGGCAGAGTCTTTAGACAAGGAATTACAATATGAGGGATCAATTAAGGCAGTGATATTGTATAAACCAGAATGTCTAAGAGCAGTTTGGAGCAAGGACAGAGAACCATTTGGGGACAGTTTTGTGTTGGGCCAGCCATGGAAAGTTCCCTTGGAAAGCTTGGCCACAGGGAGAATTTGTTCTTGTGACATGGTTTGCCATTCAATTTGTAGGGTAGATTTATCAGGAACAATAACCGAGGCAGTGAGGTAGGCATCGGAACCTTCCTGGACAGTAATCAAATTGTCAGGTATATTGATGGAAACTCCCTCTGGGGTAGATGCTGGAGGATCAAGGTGAGGAAGGAGGTGCTTTACCATGCCTTGGATGCAGGGGATAACTCCTGAGATGAGGAGAAAATGAAACAAGATAGCCATCTTGTCAATGTATCCAAAAAGGAAAACCAAACATTAGTAAGTTAGTACCATTCCACCCAATGGGGTGAGGAAAAGTAATTATACTCCTTTATACAGTTTTAGCTGGTTTGCATGTAACCACTTGTCAGTCAGTTTGTTGTTTTGCATGAGTCTAACCTGATAGACTGCTGGACTGAGTTTGTTGACAATGGGGTAGGGGCCTTCCCACTTATTGGAGAATGAGTGTGTGGGACGTGCAAATCTGAGAACCATTACCTGCTCCCCAGCTTGCCAATCCACTTCTTGTGCAGGTTTGTCAAACTGTATTTTGGACTGTTGCTGGACTTTGCCCATGCAGTTGGCAGCATACAAATGAGTGTGTATGAGGTCTTGTCTGAGTTTTTCTACATATTGGTCTACGGATACACGGTCTGCAGTAGGGGTATGCAGGTCAAACAACAGGTGCTCAGGTAATCTCATTTGTCTACCAGTCATCACCTCAAAGGGTGTCAGCTGGGTGGTGGCTGAGGGTGTACCCGATTGCCATAAGGAGTAACGGCAATAGGGAATCCCAAGTCTTGGGATTGTCCTCAATGAATTTGGAAAGCATTTGCTTAATCCACCTGTTGTCTCTCTCTACTTGACCTGAAGATTGTGGGTGGTAAGGTATGTGGAATTTCTGATGAACTTTCCAAGGAGTTCAAGTGCTTCTTTCATCAACTCACCTGTAAAAGTGGTTCCTCTGTCTGAGTCTACCTTGAGAGGTAGGCCCCACCTGGAGAAAATCAGTTCCACCAGGATTTTGGCAGGGGTTTTAGCAGTACTTGTCTTAGTAGGGAAAGCCTTAACCCACTTAGAGAAGAGATCAGTTTCCACAAGGGCATACTTGCTATTTCTGCTGGTATTGGTCAAAGGACCAATGAAATCAATCTGTATGGCATTCCAAGGGCCAGAATGCCTTTGTGGTAGTAGTTTGGCATTTTGTTTGGTAGGGATGGAATTGTTTTTCACACAAACAAGGCAATTATCTATGTACTGTTTGACATCCTTGGTGACACCAGGCCACCAGGCGTTGGTCTTAAGTCTTTGGAGGGTATTTTCCATTCCCTGGTGTCCGCCAGTAGGGGTGTTGTGCACTTGGTGCAGAAATTTGGGCCTAAGATGATGGGGAACCACCCACAGCTTGGTGGGGATGTCATCTGGCAGATACCAGATGAGCTTGTCATCAGGGGAAAGATGCAACTTACTTTCATGCCTTTGGTAGAGGTAATGGGTAGGGAGATTCTTCTCAGTACCCTTGTCAAGGAATCTGAACACATCTTTGAGCTCAGAGTCAGCATGCTGGGCTGCTGACAGGTCCAAGGGGGAAAAAGGTTCAGGTTTCTTTCTGACTGCTGCTATGTGAACGGCTGCTCGGGCCTCTGGATAGTCCATCATCCAGGTGCCCCCCTCAGGCCCCTTCCTTTGCAAGAGTGTCCGCTGTGTCATTGAAGGCATGATGGGGTCATGTATAGAGTGAACTTTGACCTTGTGTACCTAGAGTTTGTGTGAAAACTTTTGTGCCAGTGAATGAATGTATATTACCAGTTCCTTGTGTTTTACTGGACTGCCATCAGAGGAGAGGAAGGAGTTCTTCTGCCAAAAAGGAAGAGATTCTGTAAGGGAACAACAAACCCAGTTAGAGTCTGTAAAAATGATGGTGTCCTTGGTGCCATGCTGGATGAACTCGAGGGCACAGGCCACCACTGCCATCTCAACATACTGTGCTGATGCCACACTGCAACGCTTAGAAATTTTAATAGTGTTACCATAAAGGTAAATAACTAATATGCCCATCCCTGCAATCTGTTCTCTGTGGTAATAGGAAGTTGAGCCATCTGTAAAGACACGACACAGTGAGGTGTTCTTGAGTATTTGTGGAGTAGCAGGGAGGAAGGGACCTGGATCTGGAAGATCAGGTGGCTGCAGTGTATGGTCATGGGGTTCTCCTTGGAAAAGGAGGCCATGCACCGGCATGGATGACATTTTGGTCAGGTGGACCTTGATATCTCTATCCTGGAGAAGGAGGGACCAATGTGTCAGTCTGGTGTTGGAGACTGACCCATCCTTCACTCTATCTGATAGCAAAAAGGTAGTTGGGGTGTGGTTCGTGCTAATGATCAGAGGAGAGTACCCAGTGATATACAAGAAGTGCTTGACCACCCAGTAGGTAGCCAGAAGGTTCCTTTCACAAAGGCTGTACTTCTTTTCTACTGGTGTCAAGAGCTATGATGCATATGCAATGGGTCTCATGGTGCCATGGACCTTCTGGGCCAGCACTGCCGACATAGCAATGTCAAAGGTGGCACACTCCAGATGGAATGGCAAAGCTGGATTTGGGTTGACCAGAGCTGGAGCTGAGGCTAGAGCCTGTTTCAGTAACATCACAACCTGGGTGTGAATAGGGCCCCAATTCCAGGACACATCCTTTTTCAGTAATTCATACAAAGGAGCAGCCTTCTGAGCAAAGTCACAAATAAAATCTCTAGAATGGTTTACCATACCTAGAAATCTCCTAAGAGTAGCCACACTGGTGGGCAGTGGCAAGTCTTGCAATCCTTGTATCTTCTTCCAGGTAGGGCTTCAGCCTTGGTCAGTTATTCTCAGGCCCAAAAAGAGTACCTCTTTCAGACATAGTTGTGCTTTTGCAGGGCTGCATTTGAGGTCTGCCCTCTGAATGAGGGTCAGTAGTTCGTCCAAGAGATCCAGATGTTGTTCCTGTGTGGTTGCCAACAACAGGTCATCCACATACTGCAAGAGACACTGGGGTATAGAGAAACCCTCAAGGGCGTCCATCATGTGTAAATGGAAAAAGGAGGGGCTATTATGGAATCCCTGTGGTAAGCAGGTCCATGTGTACTGCCTGCCCTCAAAGGTGAAGGCAAACTTATATTGACTCTTGGGGCCAATGGCAATGACCAGAAACCATTGGAGATATCCAAGGCACTGAACCATTTCTGGTCAGGGGTCAGTAGTCGCAGCACATCAGGTGCTGATGCCACAGTTGGGGCACAACTGGGGGTGACCTGGTTCAGTCTTCTGTAGTCAATAGTAAGTCTCCAGGCACCTGTGGGTTTTTTCACAGGCCACACTGGGGAATTGGCAGTGGAAACACATGTCATGATCACACCTTGCTTGAGAAGTGATTTGATTGTTTCTCTAAGAGAAGGCAAGGCCTAAGGTGGAAAGGGGTATTGCCATTGCCTCTCATGTGCTGGGCCTGTCACTTCAGTGACAGTGTGCATTCTGCCATCGTCATGCTTGTTGGTGGCAAATGCCTCCAGATGCCTTTGTAGAATGGGGAGAAGCTTTGGGAAAAGCTTGTGGTTTTTGAACAAATCAATGACGTCGTACTCCTTGTCATTTGCAGATATTGTTGCAACCACATGTGAGTCAGGGATCATAATGGTGTGGTATTGTCCCTGAATTTGTATCAGTAACATACTTGGCTAGGTATACCACATAGCCGTGTGGTGCCAGGAAGTCAATTCCGATTTTACTAGGGTGATCATGCAGTACCATCAGCTGAAAGGTGTGATAGGCCTTCAGGTGTCCCAGGGCCACAGGTAGTGGCAGGGAGCGGTATGCCAGCAACCTAGTTCCGTCTACACCAGAGATATTGGTTCTCCATCCAGTGGACCACGGAGATGTGTCTGGGTGGTCATCGTGTAATACAGACATGGCTGCGCCTGTATCGAGTAGTACTGTCAGTAGGCAGCCCCTGACCTCGGCCTCGGTGCAGGGCCTTCCATTTGTATCCAAGACCAGCTTGTTTACAATACAGACTGGGGCCTGTAATTGTCAATCTGTACCAGTGGAAGCATGGGGAAGCTCGTGGAAGAGAGTCTGGGCCTGGTTCCTGTGAACCACTTCACCATGCTGCACTGATGCTATATAGGGAGCCGCTTCTGGGTTCAGGCCTGTATGGACCTGAAGGCCTGTACCTCTGGTGTCCCCACTGCCTTTTGAAGCCTGCTCTTCTGGTTGTATGGCAGCAAGGGTCCGAACGGGAACAGCATCCGCTATAGAGCGCACTTGCCTGAGAAGTTCTCGGAATGTCTGGTTCTCATTGGCTATTTCCCTATATGAAGGGCCTGATCTTTGTTGTTTACCCTTATTATTCTTATGGTGTTTCCTGTTTTTGTGGTAGTTCTAGTTCCTACCCCAGGATTGTTGTTGTTTTTGGGTCTGCGGGGGGGTGCTGGTGGTCTGTGGGGAGGGGCTGTTTCTCTTGGGCCTGCCCCTCCACCGTCGTGGCCTCCGGAGTAGTTTCCACGGCAGCTACTTTCTTGAAACCAGAGCCCAAATCACGGATATAGAGTTGATAAACTCTCTCGGTTTTCTGAAGAATGTCAGCAAATCTCTCTGTGGTGGGCTATACCTTTTCTCTTGCTGCAGGGATTGTATTCCTAAGGAACAGGGTCTTGTATTCAATAAGGTCTGCATCTGCAGCTTCCCCTGCAAGGTGTTTCCCTGCCTGGTAGGCCATCCAAAACCTCTGGTGGAAAGTTGCTGGACTTTCTTTCGCACTCTGTTTTACAGGGTATGCGAGCATCACTACTACTACACCTGGGCTGTGCACAAAAATGAGCTCAGCTGCTACTTCATCAAAGGTGGCGTGGCCATCCTGATGGATGGTATCAGGGAGTTTTACCCACAGTCCAGGATCAATGGTCTGGCGTAGGATCTGGACCTGGTAGTCTGCAGCGGGACTAAGCATTTCACATTTAGCACGTACCTTTTCTAGTGGCAACTGAGGTTGTCAGACGGGCTCATCTGACCAATGCTGTCAGCTATTTGCTGAACAGAGTAGGCTATTTGTAGGAGATTAGTGGGATGATCAAGTGGAGGTAGGTTGCCTCGGGCACCATCCAAGGCTGCCTGAGCTGTGGCTACCGCCACGGAACAAACCATGCTGTCCTGAGTGCCAGCCTCGTGTAGAAGCTGCCTAAACTTGCAAAAAGGGCATACGTTACTCACCTCCAGAAAACTAACCTTGGCAACCCGAGGTTATTCTGGTCTCATATCAATGAGCTGTTAAAGGGAAAATGCAAGACCGCACCAGGCCCCATTGAGGCCAATGGACTGATACTGAATGATGGGCCCCTTATTGCCTCGGCCCTGAACCATCATTTCACGAACTTAGATTCGCACAAGATTGGATTCTCTGCGCCTAACAGGGGGCCCAGCAAACTGGAGTCTCCCAACCTCGACCGTCCAACTTTTCATCTGAGGCTGGTCAAGGTAAAGGAGGTCCTCGCCCTCCTAAAGTCCCTGAAAACCGGAGGATCAGGAGGACCTGATGGTATCCAACCCAGACTGCTTAAGGATGGTGCCCCAGCCCTCTCAAGACTTCTGACCTGGCTTATAAACTGGTCCTTTCTAGCGGGTACCATCCCAGACCAGTGGAAACAGGCTCATGTGGTTCCTATCCATAAGGGTGGACATCGTGAACCCATTGGCAACTACAGGCCAATTTCCCTGCTTTGTATCCTGGCAAAAATCCAGGAAAAGCTGGTGTATGGTCAACTCCATGACTACATAGAGGCTCACTGGCTTATTGCCCCGTCCCAGCTGGCTTCAGAGCCAAACATGGGACAGACACTGCCCTAATGAAGTTCTCGGCGGATGTGCTCAGGGAACTTGACAAAGGGATCCACACAGGAGTGGTTTTCCTAGATCTCTCCAAGGCTTTCGACCTGGTCGACCACAAACTACTACTACACAAGCTGTGTAACATAGGCCTTGACCCCCATGCTCTCAAGTGGTTTGAAAACTATCTAACTGGTCATACTCAGAGGGTTAAGTGAAAGGATGAGATTTCAGACTCACTTCCCCTAAAGGAGGGGGTTCCGCAAGAGTCCATCCTTGGTCCCCTCCTCTTCTCCCTGTTTATAAATGATTTGAATGGCCATTGTGGGGGCAGTGCTGTTCTACAGTAAGCTGATAACGCTGTCATCTACCGATCCTCTGACAACCTGGGGGACCTTAGCCCACTCCTCCAAGAAGATCTGCTGTCAATGGAGAACTGGTTAATTGAGAACAAAATGGTTCTTAATACCGCCAAAATCAAGGCCATGTTGTTCAGACCAAGATCCCTTGGCCAAGACAGAAAACGATACCTACAATTTACCTCCAGATCTGGGAACCGCATAGAAGTGGTGGCCTTCATAAAATACTTAGGCCTCACTCTAGACCAAGGATTCACACTAAAGAACCATCTTGACCAAGTTACCAAAGTCATACATGGGAAACTTGGTACCCTCTACCGCCTCAAGGATCAGCTGATCCCTGAAGCTAGGATTGCTATTGCTTCTAGCGTCCTCCTGCCAACACTGACCTATGCCGCCCTGGTACTTCAGGGTATGGCAAAGCTCAAGATCAATAAGTTATAGGTCTTGTACAACAAGGTGGTCTGCTTTGCCACTCAGTCACATTCTAGCAGCCACCACTGTGACTCCCTAACACTCATCAGTTGGTCTTCATTTGAAGCTTGCCTCCGGTACCCTCTGCTCTGCCTAGCATACAAGCTAATTAGCTCAACCCCGCCTCCTAGTCTCTCTGGACTCATTGCTGCTAAGCTAAATCCTCGCAACCTTCGGACCTCAGGCCAAACTCTTCTAGAAGTTCTAAGGGTAAGGACCAAGGCAGGGGGCAAGTCATTTTCCTACACTGCCCCTTCCCTGTGGAACAAAATTCCACCAGTGGTGCAGGAGGCTTCCTCAATCAAGATCTTCCATACAAGGCTCAAGGCACACATGCTCGCTATGAGCCAATGTCAATACCATGTTACCTGACACCTCCCCTCTCGCCTATCCCACCCACCCAAGTACATGCCTCACCCTACCTAAAGCTGGGCGCTCATACCTTTTCCTTACCTGGGCTCTTCATTTAACAAATGCTCGATACTGTTAACCTTAACCTATGTGTGATGTTCTGGCTCCTTTTTCCTTTCAATGATTAAAATGCTGCTAAATCTGTAACCTGTTATACAATATGTTATTGCTACGAGGTGAATTCAACATGTTATGACCTATTTATTGTACTACCGCTGTATATCCTATTCTCCTTGTAATTCCCAGGTCGCCCCTGAAAAAAGGACCTCTGGGGCTCAGTGGGCCTATCCAGTCACCAAAATTTAATAAATAAATAAATAATGTGGGTCTTGAGAATCCGCTTGTTTCTCTCGGAGATGGGCACGGTACCTTTTGCAGTTTCAATCATTTTCTCTATCTCCTGCCTGTCTTCCACGTTAATAATGGCTACCGGTGGTGCCGTCGAGACTAGGCCTAGGCCTGCTCCCCCCCATTCTGGGGGTCGCCATGTTGGCATCGCCCATGATGTGCATCATGCCGTTGATGACATAGGATATGGGTGTCATGTGATGGGGTCCACCATGTTGTGGATGGCAGGGTGGGGCATCTGGGCCATAGTAGGGGTGTGACTGGGCGTTGTACTGCGAAATGTCATCATCTGACACCTCCCCTTCAGATGACGTTGTCAAGGCAGGGGCTATGCCTCCCATGGCCTTGACATGACCAGCCGACACCTCTCACTGATGGCGCAGTTTCTCCATCTTGGATTCACATTCAGCATGATTCACATTTGCAACATTCACATCCACCTCATCCTGCATCTGTTTTTGTAATACTCTACACGCGGCGCTCAATTCGCGATTGTTCCTAGTAGCCACTTCTAAGTCATTACGTACCTGGTTTATCTTGTCCTGTATCTCTCCCAACTCCTCATTCAGTTGTTCATTCATTCTACTTAAGTCATTCATTTGCAAAGTTTGCCCCGTATCCTGTCTCAAACTTTCACACTCCTGCTTCAACATACAAAGTTCTTGCTCACCTGCCTGTGCAGAATGATGCAAAAGGGAATCCTTTTCATTTTGCAGTGTCTGGAGCTCAGACTCCAAATCCTGCTCACGTCTCACACATTCAGTTTCCTGCAACCCCATCTCCTGCTTAAGAGATGAGATTTGCAGTTCAAGGGTTCGAAACTTTGCTTCGGAGGCTTCC
The DNA here is from genome assembly GCA_016271365.2 of Neoceratodus forsteri. NCBI lineage: Eukaryota > Metazoa > Chordata > Ceratodontiformes > Ceratodontidae > Neoceratodus > Neoceratodus forsteri. The sequence goes on from JADMNL010000023.1 coordinate 445,166,605, forward strand.
AGAGCAGCATAGAGAGCTGCGATCAACAGCCCTTTAGCTTCTCACTTTCTGATTGTTTTTCTCATCTCTGAGTACTGAGTTGAAATCCCCAGTACAAGGTTGTCGGATTGACTTGCATCCCTCATGAAGTCAGCCCATCCTCCATAGGCGGCAAGGAAATTAGAGACATCGAGTCTCAAGTCTGCGCAGATATTTGATATGGTGGCCATTGTGTGGGAGGGAACAAAAGATTAAACAGTGAAAAGGTGCAGTGCTGTGTATCGATCCACAACATGTGTACTTATTCACAGTCGGGCTTGCAATTCAAAACTGCTATGGGGTGGGTTGAGCCGGCATCGACCACACCTAGTAAGCAGCCAGACTTTGCAAATTATTACAAAGTGATCGTGGAACATGAGAGGTGATGCGGGAATGCACACCTACAGTCCCCGTTGGGAAGGGAAAAGTTGTAAGCAACAAGTGAAACTTTGCAAACACCATATATTGCCTGCACGAGGTCACCAATTGTCAGGAGGTCTAAACCTCACTCTCAGGTTCTTGACAATAATGGGCATGCAGAGAATCACAGACACATTGTATAACGGTAATAAAGCTTGTTTGTTACTACCTAAAGGATAATCAGAGTTGCCCTAAGCAGTTCTTACCAATACAAACTGGGAGCCAATGCTAAGCGTTCCCTGTACCTTGAGGATTCTCCGTGTCTCTTGGGGTCTCTGAGGTAAAAGATGTAATGTCTTACATTATATACCTATGATAATTATCATAGTTACTGTAAGATAGAAACATTTCTAGTTACAGAGATGAGCCCTATTGGCTAAATTAGAGGTGGCTCCTCAGTCCAAGATAACATTATACAATTTTGTAGTAATCATCACTTTCTAAAGACAAAGAAGTACAGTTTGTACATAGCCGTGTAATAATACAAATCATCAGAAGATGGCAATGCCGACTCATATATCATAATCATTACAAGGACACAGAGGTCCTAACATCTTGTAAGCAAGAAATACAGGTATATATTAGAAAGTAAAGTGTATAACAATAATGTGCATACATATCCTGACATCTACTCTTATACTGTAGATGCCCTTAGCCCTATATGTTAGTATAACATATGCCTAAGTACTAGCTGTCTACGGTGTACCTCTGGGGGTACCAATAAGGATGCAAGGACCTCGTGTAACTGGAGCATCTGCCTGCTCCAAAGTATCATCCTGCTCCGCACAAGGAGCTTGGGCAAATGTCAGAGCCGTTCTTGTGGTGGTTGCACATTGGAGCATCATCCTGCCCTGAAGCAACCACGGAGCCAAGCCTGCTCCTGTTCTTTACTCAATTCCTGTGCCACACTTTAAACATTCAGTCGCTTTCTGCGACCTGCGACATTATTCATAAACTTTCAATAGAAGCGCTGGGTTCTGGAACACATAGCACAATACGCTTTACTTTTACATTAATTCTGCCTCGGGAAGAGTTAAGGGAACCATGTTAAAAGAATCAAAAGGGGATAGAACAGAAATGAAAGAAGTTTTTGACAGGTTGGCCACCCTGACAATTTATTTATTTATTTATTGAAGTCTCAGATTACAGCCTTTGAGCTGCAAGCTCATTTGCAAAGGTTCCATGACAAGAAGGAGAATGGCAGCACAAAAACAGCAGAGGCAACAAGGAACTAACAGTACAGATAAACTAAACAAATTGGTATAGTCGTAAAACATTGAAATAAATCAGAATTAACTAGGTTATTTGAAGAAAGAAAATAAGATAGAAACAAAAGGTAGCCAAAGATGTGGGAAAACATAGACTTTGTTGGCAGATAAGGACTGCTTGGCTCACCTAGTCTGCCCATTTCCCTACCTACTGGATAAGCTGCAGATCCTAGTTAACCAACAGCCTATTTCTTCCTACCCCCCACAAGAATTGCCTTATGTCTGTCTCATGCATTCTTGAATTCTCCCACAGTTTTAGACCCCACAACCTCCTCAGGAAGGTGGTTCCATGCGTCCACCACCCCCTCTGTGAAAAAATACTTCCTCACATTGCCCCTGAGCCATCTCCCCTCTATCTTCAGATTGTGTCCCCTTGTTCTTGCACATCTCTTTCTGAAAGATGCTATCCTCTTGGACTTTGTTTTTTCCACTGAGGTACTTAAAAGTTTCAATCATGTCCCCCCTCTCCCTCCTTTCCTCAAGGGTATACATATTAAGCTCCTTTAGTTTCTCCTCGTATGGCTTCTCTTGCAGACCCTGCACCATTTTAGTTGCCCACCTCTGGACTGCCTCCATCCTATGTCCTTGTGGAGATGAGGTCTCCAGAACTGGACACAGTACTCCAGATGGGGTCTCACCAACTGTCTGTACAGAGGGATAACAACTTCCTGTTTTCTGCTGGTGATGCCTCTCCCTATACATCCCAGTAACCCCCCCAGCCTTCCCTACTGTCTTCTCACATTGCTTGCTAACCTTAAGGTCATCTGATATGATTATCCACAGGCCCCTTTCCATTTTTGTTGTTGTTACTACTCCCTCCCCCCATTGTGTACTTTTCCCCTGGGTTTTTGTTTCCCAGGTGCATTATTTTGCATAGGAAGGATTGCGGGAGAGGTTATAGAGGGAGATTGCAGTAACCATAGGATCAGGGTTACCTTGTCAAGGTTGAAGGTAGAGGAGGCTGAGGAAATTGAGAAGATAGGAAGGAATATGGAGAGGGTGGGCCATTGGTAGTGACTAGTGTGGGGAGGGGAGGGGAGGAGTGAGGGAATAGGAGGATGGTAAGACAGTATTAAGTTGCTAGTTGGGTAGAGAAGTGCTTAATTAGGAGGGCTGATGATATCAGTTACAAGGAGAACAGATCATGAGAAGCAGGTGCATTTCATTTGGCTAGACAGGTGAGAACTGAGTTCAGTTTTGAACGGGACAATTTTATTGATGGAGAGTAGTTTGGTTGGGAGCGAGTTGAGCCAGAGTGGGGCTCAGTATCCGAAAGATCTCTGTCCTTGAGAGGTGCGCTGGAAGGGGACCTTGTAGGAAAGATTGTTTGATGCCCTAGTCAGCCTTGTTGATTCAGCCTGATGGAGCAAAGAACTGGTGCCAGGAGGCAGAAGGCTTAGGGCTGCTGTATAGGCTAAGAGACAGACATGGTAGCGGATCCTCGTGCCCAGATTTAGCCAGCCCATTTGCGAGTAGAGGTTACAGGTATGAGTTAAACGTGGTGCTCCAAGAGCTAACCTGCAGGCTTTATTCAGTGTAGTGGCAACCCGATTAAGGGTGTTGTCAGGGGCTGCGCTGTAAATGGCAAGACCATAATCAATGATTGAGAAGACTGAGCTGGTAATGGCAAGCTGGAGGGCAGTTTCAGCGAGGCAGTTCTGATGTTTATAAAGTAGACTGAGCTTCTAGTTAGCTGATATGGTGACATGGTCAACATGGGAAGAGTAGGAGATGGAGCTATCTAACATGAGGCCAAGGAATTTAAAGTTATGGACCATTTCAAGTGGCTTCATTTTGTTTGTTTAGAATATTAATCATGGATGTCTTGAGGCGACTGTGGGTTGGGGCAAAAAGCATGGTCTTAGTTTTTTATAGTTTAAGAGCAGCTTTGCATTAGCAAACCAGTCTTCAACATTATTAAAGTCCTGCTGTAGCTGTAGTTCAAGGGTGGTGGGGTGGGGTGGGGTGGTTAGTGTAGATAACCACATCATCTGCGTAGAGAAGGATTTTGTGTTGACAGGCTAGGGAAAGATTATTTAAGAAAAGGCTGAACAGTAGGGGGCCCAATATGGATCCTTGGAGAACACCAGTAGTCACATGTTGGGAATCCGAGAGAATGTTTGATATTTTTACCCATTGAACTCATCCTGTTAAGTAGCTATGGAACCAGCACAGCGAGTCAGGGGATAGAACCGTGGCTCCTAACTGGGCCAGTAGGAGGTCATGGTTGACAGTATCAAAGGCCTTGGTGAGGTCAGTAAAGGTTGCTCCACCAAATGCCCATGATCAAAGGCATCGTGATGAACCCCATGAACTCTACCAGCGCTGTAGTAGTGCTGTGGAGTTTTCAGAAGCCATGTTGCTGCTGGCATTGCAGTTGATATTTTATCGTGGTAGTCTACAAGCTGATCGTAAACTATTCTTTCCAGGGCTTTGGAGATTGGAGGGGAGAACAGAAATAGGTCAGTAGTTAGTATGGCTCGTCTTACTACCAGTTTTGTAGACGGGTTACAACTGAGGCTTTCCACAGCTTGGGGAATTTACCTGAGGTGAGGGAGAGGTTAATGATTTTTGTTAGGGGTGTCAGCAGTTCATCAAGTGTAAGGGAGATTAGTCTTAAGTCCAAGCCCTCGGCACTATGCCTGGTCTTCCCCAGCACCTTTGAGAGGTATTTTTTGCCCCTACTTTAGATATTACTCTGAGGTAGAAAGGGGGAGCTTGTTTTGTAGGTGGGGTGTGTGATGCATTTCGTAAGTTCTCATTAGCAGGGTTTAGGTAGTCAGGAGGGAGCACAGCACTGAGATAGGTAAAAACTTTGTTAAAGATGTCGACAATGGTCTTGGGGTCTTGTGTAATCGACCCTTTGTGACTCAACATTGTAGGTGCCATAGTATCCTGTTTCCCAGTACTTGCATTAATGTTTTGCCAGAATTTACAGCTATCCCCCCAGGAGGAGTTTAACTTGGACTTGAAGCAATTGGCCTTAGCCTGGCGGATAGCATGGGTACATTTGTTCCATGCCACCTTATAGTTTTGCAGATCATTAGTCGTGAGAGTACTTTTGTACTTATGCCATAGGTGGTCTTTGTTGCTCATCTGGGCAAGGAGGTGCGGGGTTACCCAGGATTTATGGGAACCACTGATATTTCTTTTAGTTATAGGGGCAAAGATGTCACAGGCAGCATTGAAAATTTCAATGAATTTGTCCAGTGCAGCATCAACATCCTTAGTGAGGATAGAGGACCAGCACTGTTGCTGGAGGTGCTGCTTGAGGAGCCCTAATTGCCCTTTTGTTAGCATGTGGGACATTATTACTTTCACAGGTGGCTTAGGAGCCTTTTTCATCCAGTTAAAGATAATGGGTGAGTGGTCGCTTAAAGAATCCGGGAGCTCTTTTAAGCATGAGATCCGCTCAGGATGGTTTGTTAATACCCAGTCTAGTAAGGTGCTGGTCCTGTTCTATAGTTAGTTCGAGTGGGTAGGTCCACTAGTTGGTGAATGTTGATAGAGGAGATAGCATCTTTAAATGAGGCAGAGTCAGGTGACAACCAATTTATGTTGAAGTCACCCAGAACAGTGACTTCAGTATTGGATTGAAGGTCTGCCAGGTGTTCGTGTAGTACTTTAAAACCCTCAGCTTGCTCCCTAGGAGGAATGTAAACTGAGATAAGTGTAAGACCATTACCCTGTGTTCCTATAGTTAGCCTCACGGAGAGTATTTGCACATTTTTCCCAGTTTTTAATTGAGGTAGAGATATGCCCTGAAGGTGATTTTTTATGTAGCTTATGCAGCTGCCACCCCTTTTGACTAGCCTATAGAAACGGACGGGGGTGTAACCTTGCAGTTGAACAATAGAAAAATAAAGGACAGTATGAATAAGTAGAGGAAAATAGGATAGTGTGAATCAGAAAATGCGGGGGGATACACCTCCCCAAAACAGGGGTTATCATTTATAAACAGTGGCACCCTGTTACACTTCTCCCCAAACAAGAAGGCAACATAGTTGTCTGAACCCTTCACCCTTGGAAGGGTTGGAACTTCCACCCACCCACTCCAGAAGTTCCCCTCAGGGTTCCTAATAAACAAAACAGAAATGGTATTTTAATAGCCAGATACTTATAGTATCTGAATACCATTCTGTTCCCTGAGGTTGTAGTTTGTCTTTCATTCCTTACTTTCATTAATCATTAACATGAGGTACATCCCTCATGTTTGTACAATTTGCCCCAAACCTGGATAGGAAATCCACATTTTAATGCTGGGCACCAGCTCTGTGCTTAACTGCGAATTTGTATGGCTGTAATGCCAGATACCATCTCATAATCCATGTGTTTTTCTCTTTCATCTGGTTCAACTAGCACAACGGATTATGATCAGTTAGGACAGTAAACTCGGTACCCCATAGGTAATATTTTAGGACTTCAGTGGTCCACTTCATTGCCAAGCACTCTTTCTCAATTAGACCCCGGGGTAAGTTGAAAAAGCAATTATAACTGACTTACCACACATTATGACTGATTTTTCCAACTAGTTTGAAATTTGTGACTCCAACTAACTAAAGAAAATCCAACCAATTTTTTCAACTTTCACCATCGCTGCATTTTATTATGTAGTAGTTTATTATTTTTTTAACTTCATATCTCGTGCCACATTACACCATTAGGGGGTAATTAACAGACAGCTAATCACTAGTCTTGCCTCATTGCTTAATAAATTGCACTTTGGTTTAGATCCGATTCTGTACACACATCACAACCACTCACAGGGGTCAACCTTAATCTTTTTTGCACTAGCCAGCGGGGTAAGGTGATTCAAAATTGCAGTAGCCTGCAAATGGCTGCAGTAGTCCACAATTATAATGGCAAATTTTGATAATTTAGACAGGAAACAATTCAAGCCAAGAAATATTCTGATTATTGCACATTTATCGTGTTTCCCTATTCCTTTCTGCCACATCTGCAAAACAAAAAAAGGCTGCAGTACCATCACATACAGTGAACCCCACATTGTTTTGTACCACGGCCTTCTATCTTCCTCTCTTTCTTCACAACCTCCCCCACCCAAACCAGAGGACATCACAACAGCAAATGTTCAGTCAAGCAGACATAGCTCTACACACACAACAGCTGATACCATCATGCACCTCACCACACTCTCACCGCCATCCACAGGGCAATGAACAGAGCCTGGCAGAGAGAGAGACACGCCGCTCAGCCCCCACCCTATAGTCAACTGGAGACATGCACTTCTGGAAGTTTTTGTACAGTGAGCCACGAGCACATCTACGATTTCTTTGGGTGGGGATTTCACAAACCTAGTTTTGAAAAATAGAAAACTATGGCATTTTTATATTTAAAAGCATTGATTTTATTGTGCTCTGCCCCAACAAAAATACATTTTTCTTTAACGGTGTCCTTTCATTTTTTTATCCATCATGGGGAAACAGTGCATAGGCATGATGCTATACTGCATCAGTTTCCATATAGGATGATCTATGCACCTCAGGAATGTTGATTTTAACCTTTCAAACTATGTATTTTATTAAGGTTTTCTTGGGGGACCAGACATGATCTAAAGCTTTGTTTAGCTGGGAGGGATAAGGGGTGGGAACGTAGGGTGGGACTGTATGGATGGCGTAACATACTAAGAAGCCAGCAGAGTAAGCCCTATGGTCTATCAAGTCTGCTAGAGGATCAGTGCCCATTTAGGGCACCGTTTTCTGCCCCCCTCCAAGGTCCCACTCCTCCTTTCCCTGCCTTGGTGGTCCCCCCCAGTGCTGATCCCGTTTAGATGCACCTTCCCCCTATACCTGTTCCAGCCCCTCTTGAACCCCTCCACAGTATCCACAACCACCACTGTTGGCTGGCTTGGTCCATTTTGAAGAACTGGGGACCCCCTATACTTTCAAGCATTGGCAGCTATGGATCTGTGGATGGTCATTCCAGAGTCTGGTCTGCAGTGGTGTCCAGGGAAAGAACAGAGTTAAGAGATTTAGATGGGAAACTGGGGCAAGCTATGGTGAGGCTGTGATAAAACCCACCACCTGCAGGGCAGACCCTGTATACCACTTGGCATTTTGTCACTGAAATGTTGGATACAGACACTCAAAATGTAGGGAAATGAGGGGCACTGGTCTTAATATGGGACAAATTGTCAGACAGACACACATGAGGACAAAAACTCTGCTAAATAGAGACTTTTTTTAACTTCACTAACAGCCATGAAAACATGCACTAGTCAAGACAGACAAGTATAATTAACTGAGATTCAATGCAAAAAAGTGCTATGCACCTGGGTAGAGGGAACCCTCAGGAGAGCTACAGACTTGGAGGGGGGGGGAAGCTGACTGTCACCAAGGAGGAAAGGGACCTAAGGGTTATCATCTTCGACAACCTTAAGGTATCAAAGCAGTACACAAAGGCAGCGGGGAGGGCCAGTGGCATGCTGGGATGCATAGGCAGTGGTAACACTAGCAGGAGGCGGGAGGTGGTGAAGCCATTGTATAAAACATTAGTAAGGCCTCACCCGGAGTACTGCATGCAGTTCTGGAGGCAACACCTGCACAAGGACATAAACAAGGTGGAGATTATCCAGAGAAGGGCAACAAAGATGGTGTAGGGATTGTACCACAAAACATATTAGGAGAGACTAAGGGACCTCGACATGTACTCACTGGAGGAGAGGAGAGTGCAGGGGGACATGATTGAAACTTTCAAGTACCTCAAGGTCATTAACAAGGTGCAGGTGGGGGACCTTTTCCAATGTAGAAAAAGTACTAGAACAAGGGGGCACACTATAAAACTGGAGAGGGGTAGATTAAGCGGTAATGTGAGAACATTTTTCTACACAGCAAGTGTAGTTGATGCTTGGAATAGTCTGCCACAGGAGGTCGTGGGGGCAAGCACAGTGGAAGGGTTTAAGCATGCTAGGGACAGGCACAAGGGAACCTTGAGAGGGAGGGAGGGAGTGATGAAGACATTGATCACATATGATCAGTGGCCACATACAATGTATAGGACCTACAGGCAGACGAGATGGGCCTAGTGGGCGGGCTAGCAGTCCTAATCTGCCAACAGTTTCTGTGTAACTGCACTAGTCCTGCTCAATTTGCACTAGGGTTTGGGCTAGTAAAACTATGTTAAGATTGAACCCCACCCCCCTGCATTCAGTGTGAGAGTCCATCCAGGATATGAACAGACTGAGTGTGTGTGTAAAAGGGGAATAATCTGTTGCAGTTTTGCTGCCCAGGTATATGTCATTTTCTTTTTCAGCCCAGTGGCACACAGCATGACTGAAGAGGGAGTTGACCAGGATGGGCCGATGGGAGACTCAGACACCAACAGAAAAAGAAAAACAGCACTTGTGCAGTGTGCCTTAAGCACTTTTACTACAAGAAGGGTGTTCAAAAATCAATTCACAACAACAGTTCTGTTCTGTTTCTACCACTGACGTAAACATGGGTCTGCGGTAAAGGAGCTCTCCTTTTATTTCATTTCTTTGGAATCAAAAAATATGCCAAGGGAGTCTGTCAGGGAGAGGACTAGGAGACTCAAGGTGGAATGCTCATGCACTGTCTTGTCTAAATAGGGGATGGGGTAGACTGAGGTTTTCATATTTTTTGCCACAGCCATTGATGAGCTGCCTGAGCTCCCTCTCATACACTACACAGTACATTACAAACTTTGTTTTTACTTCTTCTCTGCCTGCGATTCTCACCTGTTAAAAAAAAAAATCACTGCAGCACTTTTATAGCTTACTTACTGTTGCAGTTCAGAATCCTTATCCAGACCAATTCTCCCTCCTAACTTCCTTCCACCAGACAGATTGAAGTGAACTCCTCACTCGCTGCATGACGACTAAGATCCATGCTGTGCCACAGCCTAGGATGGCTCCTCCAGGCTGTGTCCGGACTCCCACCAAGCAACAGCAAGGCAAACCACATCAATACTGCCACCCATCAACGACCAGACCCAGGCTGCGCCCCGCACCACAACATGACGAACAACTACAGAGGATGTCCGACCCGGTTCTGCTGCAGTAGCTGCTACTAGGCCTTAGGCTATACTCACACCAGCCACCATGTGCATTCTCTCTCTCATGCCTAGCAGCCTAGTAGGACCACAGATGCCCTCCCTGGCTGACCTCCTCAAGGCAAGTCCTCCTGTGGAGGGACCTCCTCCCTGCTCCCCTAAGACTGACAACCTGAAAACCAGTCTATCTGCAATGCATATGCTGGCCTGGTTTAGTTGCAAGAAGATGCAGAGTACTGCAACACTAGTCCAAGACAAGCTGTGTAAGCAGACACATTCAAAAGTGCATTTAAGTGCATTGTGTAGAACTGGCATAATGCTAGCTCCTCAGCACAAGTGATAGGGTTACTGCTCAAGATGCTGGTGACCCAAGTACAGGAATGAGCCCTGGATATCGAGGTCCGGCTGTGGGGAGGAAGACCGAGTGCTCCACAGGATGCTCCTGCTCCAGTGAAGGTAAGCTGCAGGCTCTGCTACCTTGGGGATCACGGTGGTGCAGAAGGAGCAGGCTCGATGGGTGGTCACTTTGTATGCGTGTGTGCCAGTTGACTCATGGCACGTCTAAGGGGAGAAACAGGAAGGAAAAGCCCTGGGATTATAAGCAGCATAATGCTGGCTTACTTTGGGATCTACCAACCCCAACTTGCCATGGTGCTCATACACTCAATCGACTGGATGAGGACCCCAACTTATCCCCTAAAAGATGTCCACCCAAGCTGCAGGAGCTGCACTGGAGTCCTGGAAGCAGAGGAAGGCAATGTCAGAGACAAGAGGTTAAACTAATAAATAAACAATTTTCAGACACGAGTGCCAAACAATATTGTAGGACAAGCACTCAGTCAGTCAGTCACAGGGGAATGCATGTTTTTCACAGGAAGGACTCAATTTTCTCCCAATTTGTAAATCTTGACATATAACTTAACCATTGCTGACAACATGATTCTTATGATTATGTAATTAAACAAATACCTTTTTTAATATAATCATACATTTCTACTTTTTGTTACCAGCTTGCAGGTGTCTGCAGTACAACTCTTAAGTGTAATTAAAACCTCTTAGAACCACATCACTGCCTTCCATATACCAGCACATTTATCCCCAGACTCCTCCCACCAGCAGCCCTGACAGACTCTAAGAAACCTTTATTGCTGGCACATATTTTTATGGGACTGCTAAAGGCAGTTCAATTCTGACATTTATTTGAAATGCCAATTCCTCACCTCAGTTCTCTGCGTTCGCCTTCGCCCCAGTTTGGGGAGGGGGGTTAACAGTTATTCTTTTTTCCCCACCTCCCACCACTCCCTTTCCTAATTTTGCTGACCACAACCTCATACACCTGCAAGGGCAGTACCACTGACCCTTCCCAACTCCCAAAACTGTGAAATCAACTCACTTCAGTGCACTAGTGCAACAGTACGTGACCGACCTCCGCGCCGTGTCCTGATCCAGGCACTCCCTCACTCGACTCCTTAGGCCCCGTAGTGCAGTCCGCCCTGACCCCGAGTGTTTTAGTCTTTTCTCCCTCTTCTTCTCTCTTGGTCTGTCCTCTTGCTTCTCCCAGCTGTCCCGGAGGGTCAAGACAAGTGGAGTAAGGAAGTCCCGACCCCCACACATTGCGCAAAACAACTGCCATCCCATTCGGATTACGGCCGTTCTGCTCTGTCTGCTTCGTTCTTCTCTGCTGCCCATCACGGCCTCATGTGCAGCATGCACAACTCCCTAGCTCATCCCCCTCGCATACTCCATTGGCTCCACAGAGCCAGGGCCACACTTTGGTTGACGGATCAGGATATAGATGTTTCCTGAGCCTGTACATTTAAATTTAAGCAAAAAAAAAGTAAAAAACGCTTGCCTGAGCAGTTGGCAATGGGTACTGGTGGTGAAGGGGGCAGGGTGGAGGGGAAACTGTCAGGGCAAGCACAAGCAGAGCTGGGAGGGAAGAGTGGTGTATGAGGAGTTCCAGTATCACCGTTGAAAGATTACGAATACAACTGCACCTCAGGGCAGATCCAGCTAATTGCAACTGCCCTGAATTGCAGCCCACGATTCCGACAGCGGCTCCAGGGTCTATTCTCAATAGTCGAGTACTTTTCTCTCTCATGCAATTTCCTGCTGATATAAATTACAATATGAGCCCCCTTTTTATCATGTTGGGATAACACTGTCCCTATTCCTGTACTGGATGCATCCATGTGCACTTCGAAGGGTACCTTGAAATTGGGACTAATGAGGACAAGGGCTGAACATAAGACAGATTTAATACTGTTGATGGCTTCTTTACACCCGGGAGTCAATTTGATTTTATTGAGATACTTATTCTTGGTTAGTTCCATTAAAGGAATTGCTAGGGTGGCAAAATCTGGAATAAACCTGTAATAGCTAGCTAACCCTAGAAAAGAACATACGACTCTTTTAATCAGGGGTCTAGGACTATTTGCCACCGCTTCCACTTTGTTTTGCTCTGGTTTCACTGTCCCATGGCCAATTACAAATCCCAGGTATTTGGTTTCAGCCTTAGCTATTGCACACTTGACTGGATTGATGGTCAGTCAAGCATCAGTAATGGCTTGAATGACTGCACTCAACTGAACTAGATGTGTCTGCCAGTCCTGGCTAAAGATGACAACATCATCTAAATATGCCACACTATACTGTGTGTGTGGTCTGAGAATGTGATTCATTTACCGATGGAAAGTAGCAGGTGCTCCGTGTAGACCAAAGGGCATAGTATTAAATTCGTATAGGCCAAAAGGGATGCAAAAAGCTGTTAACACCTGAGCATGTGTGGCCAAGAGTATTTGCCAATACCCGTTTGTCAGATCTAACGTGCTGATGTACTTAGCCGTCCCTATCTTATCTAGCAGATCATCAATATGGGACATGGGACACCCATCAAAGGAGGAGATGGCATTTATCATACAGAAATCAAGACATAGTCGTAACCCTCCTTTTTGTTGGACTACAACCATGGGTGATGACCAGGCACTCCAGGAAGGCACTATCGCCCCCAAATGTTCCATTTTCCATATTTCCTCAATCACCTCTGCCCTCATACACTCTGGTAATCTGTACGGTTTCTGGTGTATGGGTTTAGTTTGGGTTACTGTTATGTCATGCACCACCCCTTTTTCCCAGCCTGGCTTAGTGAAGAAGGTATGCTGGAAATAATGTAACAACTGATCTATTTCCTTCTTTTGTTCGGGGTTCAACCCAGAGTTGATCTGCACTCCCTCTTTTTCTGGGGCAGGGGCTAACCTCTCATATGCCACATCCAGTTATGTCTGTACCTGTTCAGGGTGTATAAACAGAATAGGGAGGGGGTCTGGTTTTTCTACCCACTTACGTAACAGATTGGAATGGTAAATTCGTTTGTGGCAGCATCTTCCAGACAACTTCATAATTAACCACCCCTGTTTGCCGTGTAACTGTGAATGGGACCTGCCATTTCATCAACAGCTTGTTCTCCGTGAATGATAACAGTAATGATACTTTCTCCCCGGGGGTTAAACATTTTTCCTTAAGTCCCTTATCATACACTGATTTCTGTTCCTTCTGATTATATGTAACGTTCTCATGGGCCATTGTCACAAATTTAACCAATTTCTTTCATAAAAAGGTCATGTAATTAAGAATATTTGCAAATCCTACAGTCTGAAATTCTTCCTAGTGTACTTTTACAACATCTAGGGAGCCCCAAGGATTCCTATCACATCACAACATAAATGGTGAAAAAACAGCTGTGGCTTGGGGCACTTCCCTATAGGCAAACAGTAGGTATGGAAGGAATTTGTCCCAGTTGCATCCTTCCTCCTGCACATATTTCTTGAGCATGCCCTTTAAAGTTTTATTAAACCTTTCAACTAGGCCATCAGTTTGAGGATGATACTGGTAGGTACGTACTGCAGACATGCCCAGTAGCCTATAATAATTCTTTTAACATCTGAGAAGTAAAATTACTTCCTCTGTCGGTAAAAATCTCCTGAGGTATACCCATGCGACTAAATATTTTGGCTAACTCCTCGGCAATCCGAGGAGCCTTTGCAGAGCGTAAGGCTATATAGCCTCAGGGTATCTGGTGGCATAATCGCAGATGACCAAAATGAATCGATTCCCTTTTGAACTAGTAGTCAGGGGCCTAACAATCTCTATTGCAACACATTCAAAGGGCGCGGTGACATAGGGGATAGGCTGGAGGGGCACCTTGTCCGACTTCCTACCTAGAGCAACTAACTGACATTCAGCACAAGCACGACAATACGTGGCAACATCCTCGTGGATGCCTGGCCAGAAGAATCTAAGAGCTGACCTCCCTAGGGTTCGATCCCTCTCTTCGTGGCCTGCCATGGTAGGTCATGAGCTAACTCCATTAACTTTTGCCTGTACACAGTGAGCTCCATCAATTGTGCTACACATACTTGCGTTACAGGATTCACACAGTTCCTATATAATAAACCCTTTTTCAATACAAAATGTGGTTGTCCTTTTGTCGATGGCTCTTGCACCTGTAAAAAATAAGGTTAATGATTTGTCAGACAATTGTTGATTCTTGATATCATTGCTGGACAACCCAGGCACCACCTCAAGGCTACTAGCATGTTTAGCCTGTAGCCAGTTTTTCTTCTCTCTTCTTCTCTGCTTCTGAGTTTTTCTGTTTTTCCCTGTGGTATCAAATAACTCCTCTTCTAATGGAAATATGTTAGGTAAATGGGCCATCATGGCCTGGGACCTGGTAGTAACAGTCACCAGTTTGTCTACAGCTGGATGGTTATTTAGTAAGGCAGAAAAATTAGGAAATTCCTACCCTATGATGACTGGTATGGGCACTCTAGGTACCAGGCCCACAGTCGGACAGTGCTATTGGTCATTAACAGTTGCCCCTACCTTGGCAGTGTGGTATTGATGTACATCCCCATGAACACAGATCACTGTAGTATCAGCTAGGGAAGTGTCCAGGGTAGGCAGCAAATCTGCTCGCATTAATGTCTGACAGCTCCCAGAGTCTAAAAGGCCCAATGTCTGATGCTGCCCAACACCCACAGAGGTGACATATCCTATATTGGCTAAGGATAAATGAGTGTGTTCAAGTTCATTTATTGGGGCAATTCCTGACCATGTGCCATTTGCCCAAACATCCTTGACATATTATTTCTGACATGGAAACCCTTCCACCTCTGTCCCTTCTCATTTAATTGGACTGTCTCTGGGGGTAAAATGTAAAGGTCTTACCACATATGTGGCTGGGGAACGACATTTTGTCCTTTCGGTCGGGATGGTCTTGCTACCAAATAATCCTCAGCAAGTTTAATGGTATTCTCTGCAGTCTCCAGCTTGTGCTCTCTAACCCAGACCTGTACATCCTGTGGAAGGACCTGCACAAACTGTTCAATAACAATCAGTTCGATGATTTGGGCCATGGTTTTAGTGGATGGTTGCAACCATTTGCATCAATAGTCCTTCAGTTTTGCATAGGTCTCTCTGGGGGCATCAGCATAAGTCATTTTCTGTGACCAAAACCATTGTCAGTTAGTCCCTGTATTAATGTCATAGAGACGCAAGATTTCCTATTTTACTCAGTCGTAATTAGCTACTTCCTATCCACTGATCTGGCTATAGACCAGTTGGGCACATCCGGAAAGATATGGCACTAGTCTTATTACCCATTGGACACGAGGCCAGGTACATGTTTCAGCGATACATTCAAATAGGCCATCAAATAGGCTTCGATATTGTCTGATTCTTTCAGTTTAGTCAGTTTTATATCTCTAGGTGCCATCCGGTCAGGTTGTCCTGGAATTAGGGCCTGGATAATTCTGATGGTATCTGCCCACTTCACCTCCTGTTGCTGTCGATCCTCATCCCATTGCCGTCTGTCTTCCTGTTGCTGTCGGTCCATCTTCTGCTGTCTAATGCACAGCCACTGCAGAAGCTCACTGGGGTCCTCTGGCGCTTCCATCCTCTTCAGTATCCTCATCATCCTCCTTCATCTTCAGTCTCATGCTGAAATCCAATCCAGGTCCAGGGGGTACCCCTGTCCTCTCAGCCATAGATCTTGTCAAATGAATGACCTTCCCCTGCCTCTTTTGCATCTGCTGGGTACTAGATACAGTACCCACTGATGATGCCTCCCAAGCAGACACGACACTACCAGAATCCCACTGCTTACACCAATGTAGCGGTGTGGGAATAAACAGACACACAGGCAGGAGGTAAAGTGCATAAAATAAATGCAAACATGCATTTATGATTTTTATTTTCAAAATCAAAATCACTTTATTTACAGAAATGAAAGAAAACTTGGTGTTAGTCAGTACACCTAAAATGAATATCTTCTGAAAAGGACTCCTCCTTTGATCACTTTTCTACTTTGTTTTTCCTCAATTACAGGGTGTGAAAGCTTGCACACCTACCATTCCAACAACCAGCCACCTACTGGCCTACCTATCTTCCACTCCTAGTGGTGAGCTTATATCCCTTTCAGGAAGTGACATCGTCATCGGGTGACCAGGGTTCAAAGAACAATTAGGCTATGTTTTATTCATAAAAGACTTGGCCCCTATTCTAGATACAATTCCTAGTACATACAGCAATGCTCTTTATTAAGCTAGGTTTCTTTCTTGTACTTATGCAGCCATTCATTAGTCATTCACCCTAATGTTTAAAGGGTGCTCATTAACATTCTTTTTTTTTTGAAACTCAGCTTTATTAATGCATTCAGACATTGACATACAGAGTGATCAGCACCTCATTGCTAAAGTGCATTCAGAGTATATGGTAACAGAATGTTCCAGTTAGCAATTACAACTGAGAGGCATTCTTAGTTATAGGGGGGAACCCCCCCCCCAAACATAAAACTATGTATATATGTCACTATATGCCTTGTACTCTAGTCAAGCTTCTGGAAATAAAAGAAAATATAAGAGCTTATTTGACATTTCTTTCTTCTGTTATCTCACTAACTGGGGGACATTATTAAAAACAACCAGAAAAGAACTAATAAACTTGTCCCCAAATATTGTGGGCCTCACCAACATGGCCTCCGGTAGAGCTGCATTATTACACCCCCCGCCCCATCCTTACAACATTATCTATATATTCAGTCCTCCCGGCCCCTCTCCCCATCCCCCAGCAGGGAGAACACCCCCCAAGAAATAGGGTACCTTTCAAGGATTTCACTTTTTCCAGCTCAGTATCACATCTTTCCCAACTCCCCCTCACTTATTGTGAATCCATATATGCTTGTATCCAGGCCTCCCATCCTTTCCATTTTTCAGTGTGTTTTTCTAAGTTGAGTCTTAATTTGGCTGTAATAGATTCCATCAGAGCTGCTTCCCTCATCCTGACCCATTCACCCAGAGTAGGGGGTTTCACTGAGAGACAGTTTCCTGTGATGCATTTCAGGGCAGCTGCCACAAGGGTCAGGGTTATCCACCAAGTTTCCCCCCTCAAATGCGTCACAGTAGGGATACCCAGAACCCATTCTTCTCCTGATAGGGGAATATCTACCCCACTATATGGGTTACTGCAGCCCGAATCTCTCCCCAAAAATCCTTGTAACTTTGGGCATTCCCAAAAGATGTGCCAGTGGTTTCCTGTTTGCCCACACTTTCTCCAATAGGTATGGCTAGCTCCGACTGTGTAGTGTCTTGTTAGTGTGGGAACTCTAAAGAACCTAATTAGGATTTTCCAAAAGAACTCTCTCCAATTGGGAGATGAGGTATCCTTCCAACCCCACTTCAACCTATGTTGCCAATTTGACTCTGAAATGTGGGTGCCTGCCTCCATTTCCCATGCCCTCTGGCATGGTCCAAGGAGATCTTTTGATTGTGAGAGAGGAGTTTATATAGAGAGGAAATATACTGTACCTATCTGGTCCTGCGATGGTCACCGCACCATAAAGAAAGTCCTCCCACCTGGAATAGGGACAAGACAGCTGGAGGATATGATCCTCAGAGTTAATGAAATGCCTCACTTGCATGAAGTGAGAAAATTCAGCGTTTGTCCAATGGAATTTTTCCTTGGCCCTTTGAAAGGAGATACAGCTCCCACCCTCCAGAAATTGGGTGAATCTGGTAACCCTTCTGGATGCCCAAGTGGTGTAACCTAGATCTAGTGTTGGTGGCAAGAATGTGGGTTCAGATCTGAAAAGTGATAGGGGCCGAGCCCAGCAGGGGTCTCGAGGGTTCTACAAATATTTTTTAGAATATTGGGGCCATGTCGTACCCATCTGTTATGTATTTTATACTTCTATTCTGATGCACAATCCATTAGGGCCAGAGCAAACAGTGGTCTATCCCCTATGGCTGCATCTTCGAGTTTATACCACTGTGACAATAACCTTTGTCTAGCCCAGGTCACGAGCCCAACTCCCTGAGCTGCCAGTTAGTATAGTGGTAGGTTAGGTAGAGATAAACCCCCCGTCTCTTTTGGGAGATGTAAAATTTGTTTGGGGACTCTGGGTTTCTTAGAGTTCCAGATGAACTGTGAGAGGTCTGTGTTGATCTTAGTCCAGAAGCCCCTTGAGATCGGGATTGGGAGACTTTGAAACGGGAATAGGAAGCGGGGTAAGATGTTCATTTTTACTACTTCTATGCATCCTACTAACCTCCAGAGCTTCTCATAGTTGACTGTAAAAGGTCTTGTGAGGCTGATTTGGACATGAATGCCAAGATATCTATTTGATTGTCTGGGGCCCATTTAAATGAGAATGAGTCCCTAAAGCAGTCGTTCTCACACACTGTCATAGTGAGCCTCCCCCAAGCCCTGGAAAAGATCTTGAGCCCCCCCCAATAAAGAAATAATTTTGGGCCTCCCCATAGTTAGAACAATTATCATACTTTGCACAGTACACAAAGAATACAGTGACACTCCTTTGAGTAGTTGAGTTTATTCTCCTTTTATTAACCTTCTTATTCTCCATCTGTATAACCCCCCCTCCACATGCCAGCCTACTCACTCCACACTTCTGGGTTTTGGAACCTATTTACTGTACCCCTTGTTGTAATACCTCCATGAGTCAGATTACTTTCTTTGTCAGTTTAACCTTGCTTTTAAACAGCTTCTCAGGGACCATTTTGCTTTGTCCTGCTCTTGCTCCTAGTACTTCTCAACCTAGCCTTTGCATTTGTGGTTTTCTGCAGCCAGTATAATGGGTCAGTTGTTATCTTGTACCTATTCATTTGTATTATTTAGCATTTTGTTTTGCACAGTTTCCAAGAACTGTACTTCCTCCATTCAGCTTTCCCCCCATGTCATACCAGGAAACAAATGTTTGTTGAGTGCGACTTTCCTGGTCACCCATTTTGTACATAAATTCACATGCCATTATTCACTTTAGTTTGTTGCATCCTATCACACAAAGCATCCAAAACCTTACATTTAAATATAGTACATTTTAAGGCTTACTTGAGCCTCCCCTGGAACAGGTTGGGGCCTCCCCTGGGAGGCTGGCCTCACCATTTGAGAAACCCTGCCCTAAAGGGATCTGAGGGAAGGCCACTCATACCAGAGCCACTGATTTGGAGAGATTAATCTTATAGCCTGAGATCCTACTAAAAGATTGCAAGATTTCCATGAGAGGGGGAAGAGAAATCTCACAGGAGAACAGGTAGAAGATGGAGTCATCTGCAGATAGAGATAGTTTTTGTTCGAGTCCCCCAAGTGTTCTGCCTCTGATCACCAGGGTCTGATGTACCCTGGCCGCCAAAGGCTCCAAGCTAACTGCAAAGAGTAGAGGTGACAGAGGACAGCCCTGTCTGGTTCCCCAGGAGACTGCAAAGGGGGGTTGAACTGATGCCATTGGTTCTCACTATCACCTCAGGGTGGGTATAGAGTTGAGTAATTATTTGTAAAGATTTGGGGCCAAAATTCATCTTCTCCATGGACAGTTTTAAATTGCCAATTAACCCTATCAAAAGCTTTTTCAGCGTCCATAGAGATAGCTAATTGAAATTCCTGGCAAGTCTTCTGGGCTGAAATAATGTTTAACAATTTCAGAGTATTGTCTGAAAGATATCTTTTGGAAATAAAACCTGTCTGATCCTCATGAATGACTTGGGGAATCTCTTTTTGTAAGTGGTTGGCTAGTAGACCTGTGAATATCTTCAGATCTACACTGAGTAAAGATATGGGTCTGTAAGACCCGCATTTTAAAGGGTCCTCACCCTTCTTATGTAGTACAGAAATGAGAGCTGTTTCCCATGAGCTGGGTGGCACCCCTCCTTCCCTCCGCCACCTCTCTATACACCTCTAGAAGGACCGGGAGCAGCAAGTCCCCAAATTCTTTATAAAATTCGGAGGTAAATCCATCTAATCCTGGGGACCTATTTTTCCTGAGTTCAGCCAATTCGATCTCAGCATCAAGGCGATCCTTAGATGCCCCAGGGAGAGGTTGGAGTGTCATCTGCTGGAGGAAGCCCTCTGTCAACTCCGCCATGTCTGGAATGTGTTCTTGGGCATATAAGTTTCTGTAGTAGTTTGCAAAAATCTCTGTGATTTTCTCAGGGTTGTGTCCCCCTCAGGATCTTCTATTTTAAGGATTAGTCTACTAGTTTGTTGGGAGCGTAAAGAAGCTGCCAGAAGTTTCCCTGCGCAGTTACCCCCATAATACTGTTGGCAAATCCATCTGTACACCCCCTCCAGTTGCTGCATTAGGATTCTATCTAATTTTTGCCTACTCTCTTCTAACTGTTTTCTGGTATCGGTTCAATGAGATTTTATGTTGAAAGTCTACATCAGTAATTTCAGACTGGAGTTGTTTTATTTTAAGGGAGTATTTTTTCTTTTCCCAGGCAGCGAATTTGATAATTATGCCCCTTAGGACCGCCTTAAGGGCATCTCACTAAACAGAGTGGGAAACCTACCCTTCTGGGTTGGTCTCAAGATATTACCTGATTGAATCTCTTATGTGTGTCTTGAAATCAGGGTTATTGAGAAGCCCTGCATTGAAGCACCAATGTGAGTTCCTAGTCTTGGGAGCCAGGGCCAGGGTCAGTTTTAATGAAGCGTGGTCTAACACAGAGCGCAGGAAGATCTGGCAGTCATCAATGACATAAGCCCATTCCTCTGACATAAACAATAGAGCTATCCTAGAGTAACTGCTGAGTCTGTCCAAGTAGTGCAAATAATCTCTGGTCTGGCCATTTATCTAGCACGACTTGTCCACCAGGCCCAAAATCTGAGTCACTCTATTCAGTGCTAGGTCTGCGGACCCCAGCTTTGGCTTTTGTGCTCCCCATGTCTGTCCAGTGTGGCCGAGACCATGGTATTGAAATTCCCACCTACTATAAGGAGGTGGTCCTCTGTGCTAAATCTGTAAGGGTAGACCTAAAAAAAGAATGCAGCCTCCCTGTCCTCATTGGGAGTGTAAACATTTATAAGACTGCATTATATTTCCCCTATTGAAGCGTTTACCTTAACAAACCTGCCCCCCAGGTCTGTCTGGACCTCCCACACCTGAAGGGGGCATGACTTATGGACAAGAATGGCTACACCTCGTCTGTGAGGGTGATCTAAGTAAGAGGAGGCATATACAGCGCCCACCCATCTACGGCATAGTTTCTTGTGCTCCGCTTCCGTGAGGTGGGTTTCTTGCAAGAAGGTGATGTGCGTGTTTAATTTGGCCAGTTCTTGCAGGATTCTTGATTTTTTGATCGGGTGGTTAATACCCCGTATATTATAAAAAACTACATTAAGCCCCTCCATTGTACGGGAATCCAGACAGGCCAGAGTATGGGGATGGGGCTATCCAGGTGGGCCCTCATGGCGGGGGGATACAGCTCAAATGATACAACCAGAGAAGACATAAACAAATAACTGTAAAAACAACTAGAAAAGCTCTATGATTCAAAAACAGCAGGCTCCCAACCGGGGAGTCTAGCCTTGTAACATTTCTTTTTAGAAAGTACTTCCAAGGTGCCACATAGATCCCACCACTTTCAAGTTCTCCCGTAGTGGTGGGGAGTGCTGAGATTAACTCAGCACTTAGCTGCATGGCCCAGGTATTTCCAGGCATAAGCAGCCACAGTGGGGTCCACCTTTCCAACACAGACTTCTCTTCTCACTCCCTTCCCCCAGACTTTCATTCAGGAAAATTATTTAGGGAAGCAGAGGGTGTCCCACATGCTCTGCCTCCTCCCACCCCCCTTAGGTGAACTTTATAGTCCACTCCTTATGAAAAATTTTAATTCTGTAGTGCCTTAGTTTGAATTATGGCTCTGTTCATCATAACCAGTTTGCAGCATCTGTTTGATTTGAATAGATCTAGGATACATACAGTCTTGGCCAACTGGAATGTAACAGTGAAAAAAAATAAAAGATATTAGAGTTGTATGAAGCACCCCCCTTGAGAGTTAACTGCATGCTCCAATTCAGCTCCTAAGGGGCCTAGTCTCCGCACTGTTCTCCCAGAATCACAAATGAGCAAGTTAGCCCCAGAGATTTCAAGGGTACAGGTTCTGAGATCCAGCTTCTCCCCGTGTCTGCGTTGTCTGAGACCTCGCTCAGTCCTGCAGCTTGATTCACGCACTGGGGCTTCCATGCTTGTCGGTAAGATCCAATCTTGTGTTTCTCCCCACGTTGCCTCCGGCCACTAGCCATTGCTTCTTTTCAATCTCTTTCAGGGCCCCAGGATTAATCAGGTCTTCTACCGGGATGTCCAATGATGCTAAAAATTTATTCGCCTCTGATGCGGAGTCGAATGTCTTGGTACCAGCATCAGAGATCACTCGTAGCCATGCAGGAAAATCAACTCTGGCTTTCAGGCCTTTGGCCCACAGGGCCTTTATAACTGGGAACCAGAGTTTGCGACGTGCCATAGTGGTGGGAGTATAATCTGGTTCAAAAAGCAGTCTCACATCCCCAAAAACTATCTCTTTCTTTGCCCAGGGCTTCCTCAGTATCATTTCCCTGGTTCTGAAATCAAGAAAGGCAACAATCAAGGAGCAGAGCCTTGCTTTAGGATCTTTCGTAGGGGCTGAGAGTGCTCTGTGGGCTCGAATTATATTTAATGGTGTCTCTTTACTTATATCTAACAGTTCTTTAATTAGCCCTTCCACATATTCTGGGATGTTGCTTGACTCGATATGTTCTGGCAAGCCATGTATCCTCAGGTTCACCCTGCAGGATCTATTTTCAAGGTCTTCGATTCTGCTCATGAGATGCTGCGAGCGATCGTGGAGCTGCAAGATAGCTCTGTTATACAAGTCTGTAGTTTCTGAGTAGCTAGTCATGTGGTCTTCCAATTGTTGGAGCTTTTTGCCTTGCTGTGCAATATTGGATTTATTTTCTCTGATGTCTGCTTTAACCGAGTCTAAGATGTGGATTATTCAGCACAGCTCGCGGCACAGTTGGCGGGAGGTTATCTTGAAGTCTTCTCCCTCTTCCTCTGAGTCACCCTCCCTTGTAGCCTCTACTTACTCTGCAGGCTTAGAGGCCTCTGAGCTGCTGGCTGGTGTTTTTGGAAATAGGTTGAGTTTTTGTTGCTTAAGACCTCCTCCGTGAGCAGGTCTCGGCTTGTTTCTGGTCGCCATAGTGTAGCGATTGAATTTTGGTCTAAACTGAGTGCAGTATTGATAAAAGAGCTCTGTTTAAGTAAGTTTTGTTGGGGTTTCAACAGAGAGTATCTCCCTTGAGTCAAATCGGGATGGTGACATCACCGGAAGTCTCGCTCATTAACATTCTAAGCCCCTCCCTTAAACTGACATCACTTGCTCCTGTTTCTTTAAAGCAGTCATTTTGTGGGCAGCCAGCCCTATAGCAAGGACTGCAGTACACAGAAGGTAATTACATTTTTTTTTAACCCTGGTAATGTACCTTCTTAATGACTTTGAAATGTCTGGACTGACAAGAAGAATGGGAGATAGAGGGCGCGCTCCTCATCACCCTTCATCTGTTAGCTCAGGACATTTGTTATTTACAACAAAACATGCTTTAAAACATTTTTCAGTACCATTTATACTAGTTGGTGACCATTCTGACTTTCCAGGGGCTCTTTACTAATTCTTATGTGAGCCCCAACCACACAGTTTATGTTATTCAACCAGGTTTCGATGGCTGAAATTGCAGTTGTCGGCTTGACATTTCATTTTGGCCTATTCTTTATTATGGCCTTTGGTTACATCAGGTTAATGTTGTGCTACCCCAGTTACAACACCTCTGTGGCTGCACTACCATTATTGGTATTTCTCCTTTTGTATTGGCACATTACTATGGGGTATATTTTATTTCTCTACTCCAGTGCCTTCTTTTTCTTTATTTCCTCTCCACCACGAACATGCAGCATTTATTCAAGCTTTGGAGCATCTGCCTGCTCCAAAGTATCATCCTGCTCCACACAAGTAGCTTGCGCAAATGTCAGAGCCATTCTTGCGGTGTATGCGCTGCGGAGCATCATCCTTCCCCAAAGCAACCACGAGCCAAGCCAGCTCCTGTTCTTTACTCAATTCCTATGCCACACTTTAAGCATGTGGTCGCTTTCTACGACCTGCAACATTTATTCATGCACTTTCCAATAGAAGCACTACAGGTGCTTTGGGACATATAGTGCAGTAGCGCTTCACTTTTACATTAATTCTCGCCTCAGGGAAGAGTTAAGGGGAACCATGTTGAAAGAATGAAAAGGGGAAAGAACAGAAATGAAAGATGTTTTTGTCAGGTTGGCCACCCAGACAGTAGAAAAATAAAGGACAGTACGAATAAGTAGAGGAAAATAGAATAGTGTGAATCAGAAAATGGGGGGGGGAAGGGGGAGTTACACCTACCCAAAACAGGGGTTATCTTTCACAAACAGGGGCACCTTGTTACACAGTCAAGCCAGACCTCTGTCTTGGCTCTAGATGAAAAATTCCTGACTTGCCCACCTCTAATTCTGTGTGGGAAGCAATTTTTCCATGAGGGAGAGTGCAGTTTTAAAGGGTAAAATGAGGGCTGTCCCTCTTAATTAGGGACAGTTGAGCGGTATGGTTAGTCTTAGTGCCACCTTCGGCCTTTCTGTCCTCCTGGGTACCAGACATCATGCATGGCTGGAGGTGCTTCTACCACCCTTATCATCTCTTCGTGGGTACCTACCCATACCTCTCACCTGCAATGAATTTGGCATAGTGCTGTGATTTTACACTGAAATTTACCCTTGCTGCACAAAGGTTTACTGATATTCTTAATAATGATAGACCTATTTCCGGGCACACAAACTATTAAATCATTAAACTTACTTGATAGAAGCATTCCTTAACACTAAATATATGTGTCTCACTATTTGTAGACATATTCTACTTTAAAATAAGAAAGTGCTACACATTCTGGCCATTTGCTCAGAATTTTGAAGACCAATGCTATGAATTTTAATGCTGAGAGGTATGTTGTGGGTACCAAAGGCACACTGCTTGGCTGGGGTGGGTCCTAGTGACACTCTTGCTTTGCCCACACCTCAGCAATAGAATATGGAACCGGAACATGGTGAAAACAGGCCCATTAGACTAGACTGGTACAATCCGGACTGATTGGCCCAGCTGGAGCAAGTTGTGCTAATATTGCTGGTCTAACCATTCTAGCTAGATGGACAGGTCCAACTTTTACCTACAGTCCTGTGGTCTGGACCTGCCCAGATAGGTAAAAGTCTGGACCAGACTGTCCAGCCAGAGTGGCCAGACAGCACTATTAGCAACTTTCTCTCAGTATAATATAAAACCATGTTACTCCTCAGACTGTCCTACCTGGTAGCATAATCTGACAGCATGGTAATATCAAATTATGCTAGCCTGTCAAAGTATCCTACCAGGTGGCATAATTTGATAGACCAGTACAATGATACAGAAGATACTGGCAATTGTTCTAGCGATAGATTTTGAACAGCAAAATGCTTTAAAAAGTAGCACACACCTAATGGACAATTTAACTAATACATAATTTTCATTTGATTAATACGCAAAATATAAGCTATTGAGTAACATCTCATAATGAAACAAAATGCTCTCATAGTGGGATTGCAAATTTGTTTATTTATTTATTTATTGAATTGTGTTGACTGGGTAGGCCTACTGAGACTAAAAGTCCTTTTTTCAGGGGTGACTGGGGGGGAATACAGATGGTAACCAACTAAAATTGAATTAGATTAAGCTGTTGGTGGTATATTTTTGTTTTTAGTGAATAGGGGAAATTTGGCCAGGACACTGGGGAAATTCCCTTACTCTGCCTGAGGTGGAGCTGCCATTGGTCCAATATGGTGGACCTGGCAGAGCTGAGAGAGGCAGCAGGAGCTGGGCTGGAGGTTTAATCCCTGGCCCTCCGTGGATCAAGTCAGGATTCGGATTTTACTTCAGATATGGAAAGGGATGAGGAATGAAGTACAGGACATGCCGTTTGCCTGGAAACATCGACAGAACCCATTTTGGGTAACCTGCGATGGATAAAGATGCCAGTACCTACATCTAGTGAGGTATTAAAACATGAAAAACAACAGGCTCTGCTGTTGTCTTTGCTGCAAGAGGAGAAAAAAACTGGATCTGGTGAAACAGAGCATGGAACAAGTGCTGGTGTTTACCAGAGAGCTGCCTGTGGTACCAGGAACAAGCTGGACTGCACCACAGATACCCGCACCCCCTATAGACTTTCCTACAAAGATTGTTCCTGTGTCAAGGGAATCCAAGTGTGTGCAGCCTGAGGGTGAAATGAGGGTATGAGGAGGTACTCTGGAGTGAAGTAATCCGGTTCAGGAGCAAGGCGCCTGGTCTTCGGAGAAGGTGCTCACATCGTCAGGCGGGATACAGACCGCAGGGGAAAATTGGATCCCCGATGACACAGATCCAGTGTTTCAGAGACTTTGGGCAGGAGCCACAGTTTCAGCACTTCCACAGACAGGCAGCTCACTTAATGATACAGATCAGAGTTCATTGCAGCAACAGTACGTTACGGCCACTAACTCCCAGGAGAGCTGTACTGTTCACTTACGTGGCACCACTACTTAGACAGAGGGTGAGTCTTTGTCTTCTGAAATTATGAATACTGGCACTGTCTTAGGGAAAGAAGGGGCTCAAGCTCCACAGTTTGACAATGTACTGGACGATGCCTCAGGGCTAGGTAATACTGAAGGGCCAAATATGGAATCCCTCCCTAATACTAATATTCAATCTAAGCTGCACTTACAGCAGGCTCCTGCCAGTATCCCTGTTGACACTGATACACATTGTGTACACCCTGATGCACCTCCTGGAAATCAGGGGGGGTATTACGCATGACACTGAGGGCAATGCAAGACCAACGGCCTATTCAGATTTTTTTAGAGCCACAGAGGGACCAGCTCCTAGGAAAAATGTGGTCCATATAATCTATAAAGGAGGTTTAGAGATACCCCCAGATAGAGTGTACATGGCACAGACGCTGTTAAAAGAGTCAATGAAGTATTTTGCGTCTGAAATCTATGCTTTGATTCATGTGGGAGATTATAATTACGACGTCAGCTTTAAAATGGTATATAATTTGGATCGCTTTTGGAAGCAATACAACAGACTGAAGGCAACTTCCCTATGGCTGCCGTTTTTGGCAGTCCCTTTGACGAACCCTACCTTGCGAACAATTATGATTATGTTCAGAAACGAAAGTGTGAACATTTCAAACATTTTGTTTTGGTTGCAGCAACATTGTGATGTCCTGGATAGACCAGCACCTGTAATTGACACTAAACAGATTTGGACCGGGGGATGGAAAGTGAGGGTACAATTGCAACAAACTGATCAGGGGGTAATGTATTTACAGAATAGTTTTTTTGTTAAGAAGGGACAAGGGCATGTTATTTTATGCAGGGCAGCCCAAATCCTTTTTCAAATGTGGCTCCCGAGTGTACCTCAGTAATGTTTGTGACAGTACGAAATGTGCACACTGTATGGAGTGTAGCCATGTTACTGCGGATTGTAAAAATGCATTTAGGTGTAATTTGTGTGAAAGTAAGGGTCACTTTTGCGAAGTGCCCATGGGCTTCCCACAGCAAAGGTCCAGGTGTGTCACAAGAAGATTTAGTGAATAAAGCTCAGCAACATGGTGCAGCTAGAGCCTCAGAGCAACGGGAGGCAGATAGACAGTCCAGGGTTCAGAAAATCCCTGCTCGCCAGGAACCCCCTCCCCCTGAAAACCTCATTCCTGAGGAAAATGTGATCCCGGAGACACCACTAGGGGATTATTAGGGAACCTAATGTAATTGAGAGCATGGAAGAGCCTTTACCAGAATGTGACCTCCCGGTACCACCTCTGACAGTCCATATAGCACACATGCCCCCCCCCGATGATTTTGTAGAAGTGCGCTCTAGGGGGAAAAAGAAGAGAACACGGTCAGGGGGTACCCCTAAATCCCTTGGGAAAAAATCTGACTGGTCTATATATAATAGATTTGGGGTGTTCAGCCACTCAAAGGACTGGGGTGATGATGAGGAGGAAGAGGGGGCGTCGGAAACATCTTCACTAACATCTTCCATGCTGACCTTCTATTGGATCAGGAGGACCACACTGCTGAGGTTCAGGATACAGCAAAAAAGGATGCAAATAGGTGAATGAACACACATTGTTAAACATATCATAATGGGTACTCTTTCTGTTCTCACACTCAATATTAACAGTATTAAAAAATTATAGGAAGCAACTTGCCACCTTTACAAGCCTTCAAGAGAGTAATGCACAAAAAATTTTTCTGCACGACATTAGACTGAAGTCCCAATATGATTTAGCTCAAACCTTTAAATTCTGGACAAAGGAACCAGCTTTCTGGTCCATTGGCCCAAACAGATGTGATGGAGTAAGGATCTTGTTATCAGGAACTACAGTTCACGTTACTGAGTTGGTGGATGTGGACCCTGGAAGGGCACTTATCCTGGATTTGATGCACTAAAATACTAGATTTCGTTTAGTGGTGGTGTATGTCCCGCAAACAAAGCCATGAGAGTAGACCTTTTTCAATTATTACAACCATGCCTACATACGTCCAGAATGGTAATTTATGGTGGGGATTTTAACTGTGAACTAGATCGAGCGGCTAGAAGACTGGCTACCACTAAAATGTTTTGTGATTCAAATTGCTTAAGGGACATTGTGCAGCAAGCATCCTTACAGGATGCATACAGAACGCTACACAAGACAGGAGGACACACCTTCCCTAAAGGTACTCAGAAAACTCGGAAAGATTTTGATTTTGTTTCTTCCACTCTTTCGGTACTATGTGTTGGCACTATGGATTCAGAAATATCTCATCACAAAATGTTAATGCTTAAGATACAGTGAGGACGACACTCCCCTAATGGCAAAGGGTTATGATGCCTTGATAATCAACTTTTGGGAGAGCCAGATTTAATTTAACAATGGAACTCAATATGGGATGCCAGACTCTCAGTACTTTGCTTCTGTGATGACTGTCTGCAGTGGTGGGAGGACAGTAAATCAGAAATACAGGAATTTGTTTAGAAATACTAAGACCAGTTGGCTTCTGGGAAATACCTGAGAAACCTACATTTATGGAGCACACTACACACAGCTATTTCTAGGTCAGAAACATGTGGGGATGATAATAAAACTATCATTTCCAATTTGATAAAGGAGATGAGAGACTTACAGTACGATAGGGGTAAGTCACTACAACGAGAGATGCAGTTTGGAACTCAAAATACTAAACAGATGTATGATATTTACAACGACTGCAAAAAATGGGTTGACAGCAGAATTGTCCACAGGCTCCATACTAAAGCAGGTGAGGTAGTTCAGACTAAACCGGACATATTGTCTGAAGTGAATGAACATGTACAAAGGACTTTTGGAATGGTGGTTGGGAAGGAACCTGACTTAGGATTTTATTACTGCCTTAGGGATACTGGATTTACCAGAGGCATCCAAAGTGATGCTTAGTAACCCCATTAAACTCCAGGAAGGGGCAGATTCCATAGACACTCTTAATAAGAATACTGCTCAATGGCAGGGATGGATTGAGTTCAGAATTTTATCAGACCTTTAAAGTATCTGGTTGTTTGCATCCATCAGATTGTGCTACCTTCAACCTAGCAGCACCCAGCCATATGACAGACAAAACATATGCTTCTACCAAGGCCCATGGGTGTTATTTGTACCCTCTGTTAGTCTCTGTATGCTGCCCCCTCATTGCTGCACTCTTCCCAAAGCCTGCCAAGTAGCACAGTCTTCTAGCTCTTCAAATGCATCAGATTGCACAACCCTCTATGTAACGGAACCCAGAAGATTAGACCAAGATAAAATGTGACCTATAGAATAAACCATAGGCAAGTATGAGTTACAAGGTGATAATGCAATCTAGGTGGTTATGGAATATAATAATTCACATGGCTGAAGGTCGAATGGATTGTGATGTTCCATAAACCCCAATACTGAATTGTCACCTTGTAACTCACACTTGCACATCATTTTATTTTTTATATTACAGTATAGAGCTAATCCACCTATGCAGCAATAAACAATATTCACTGTTATAGTGCCAATCCACCTATGCGGTAATAAACAAGAATCACTGTTATAGGGGCCAATCCACCTATGCAGTAATAAACAAGAATCACTGTTATAAGGCCAATTCACCTATGCAACAATAAACAAGAATCACTGTTATAGGGCCAATCCACCTATGCGGCAATAAACTAGAATCACTGTTATAGGGCTAATCCACCTATGCGGCAATAAACAAGAATCACTGTTATAGGGCTAATGTTATAGGGACAAATGACTGTTATAGGGACAAATGACCTAGCTAGGCATGGAATCAGTGCAGTGCAGGATGAATTTGTGGAGTTGGGGAGGGGCCTCAGACAGGTAGCAAGCACGGTTACCTTCTCAGAGGTGCTGCCAGTCCATGGCAGGGGTGAGGCTAGGGTACTGCACACCATGCAGTTTAATGAATGGTTGCAAAACTGGTGCAGAGCACAGGGCTTTGGCTTCATTGGGGACTGGGGGTACCCCTGGAGAGATGAAGGTCTATACAGGCACGATGGTCTGCATCTGTCCACGAAGGGGAACCAAGCTCCTAAGTGACAGGTTTAAATGCTTTCTTGGCAAGCTTTTAAACTAGCCAAGGGGGGAGGTGCTGATAAGAGGCAGACAATTTCAAGCCTCCCCCCACAAAACATGGCAGGTAGTAAGGTAAACACTGAGGTACAGAGCTCAACAGAGGGCAGGACAGGGGTAAATGGAAAAATAGACAAGGGCAATAAGAGCAGGGATGGGGGAAAAAAGGATAAAGCCAACATTAAATGGAGGGTAATGAGTACCAATGCCCGTAGTCTGGGAAACAAGCTTCCTGAGCTAGTAGCCCTGATGGAAGATGAACAATTGGATATTGTGGCAGTCACAGAAACATGGTACACGGAGAACCATGACTGGGATGTCAACATACCGGGGTACACAGTCTACAGAGGGACAGGGAGGGTAAAAGAGGAGGTGGAGTAGCTCTATACATAAGGGAAGGGATCAAAGCTACAGAACTAAAAAGTAAAGGGGGAGGACAAGAGGCACTCTGGGTCACCTTGGAGACAGGCAATGGCATCACAATCTGCACAGGGGTTGTATACAGACCCCCATCTCAAGGGGAGGAAACGGACAAGAAAATGATAGAGGACATTCTCAAAATGGCTGAAAAAGGGGAGATACTATTGATGGGGGACCTGAATATGCCAGATGTTAACTGGATGACATGTACTGTAGCACATCCAAGAGCAGGGTTATTCTCGATGCCCTGCAGGGCAGGCCTTAGACAGCTAGTGTTGGAACCCACCTGGAGGGAGCAATACTAGACCTGGTACTCTCAAATGGAGAGAGAATCACAAATTTAGAAGTCAGTAGACATCTGGGAACAAGTGACCACTGCACAGTGTGCTTCACAATAAGCACAACCATGGAAACAAGCCATACAAAACAAGGATACTGGACTTTAGAAGGGCTGACTTTGGCAAAATGGGTGAACACCTGAGGAATGCACTAGCAAATGGCCAAAAAGGAGGGGTGGAAGAACAATGTAGAAAAGTCAAAACTGCTATCATAGAGGCAACAAGCCTTTGTGTGAAACAAATAAAGAAAACAAAGCAGAGTAAAAAAACACTATGGTTCTCAAAAGAGGTGGCAGGGAAGGTTAAGGAGAAAAAGGCTATATTCAAAAAGTATAAGGAATCACAGAAGGAGCACGACAGGGAACTGTATCATTTAAAGCAGAAAGAAGTGGGGATGGCAGTCAGAATAGCAAAGGCCCAAACCGAGATAAAAATAGCCAACCTAGTTAAGCAGGAGGATAAAACTTTATAGGTACATTAGGGAGCATAGAAAGGTTAAGGAGGAATAGTGAAGATTAATAAAGGAGAGGGTGGTCAGAGGAGACAGTGAAAAGGCAGAGATACTGAATGAATACTTTGCTCAGTATTCACAAAGGAAGATGAGGAGGAGTTACCTAGACCAGACAATAGAAGCACTCTGGGTAGGGGGGTTGATACCAGTCCATTTACAGAAGAAAGAGTCCTGAAAGAACTCCTAAAACTCAAGGTGGACAAAGCAATGGGGCCTGACAGGATTCACCACAGAATCCTAAAAGAACTAAAGGAGGACCTAGTGACACCACTGACCACACTTTTTAACAAATCGTGGGAGGATGGGGTGGTACCTGAGGACTGGAGGAGGGCAGATGTGATTCCCCTTCACAAAAGTGGAGCAAGGCAGAAGCAGGAAACTACAGACCTGTAAGTTTGACCTCAGTGGTAGGGAAAATGATGGAATCACTTCTGAAAGAAAAAATTGTTGAGTACCTAGAGGCCAGCGGGGCACAGGACCCAAAGCAGCATGGATTTACAGCAGGAAGGTCATGTCAGATGAACCTAATCGATTTCTTTGACTGGGTGACCAAAGTAATTGACCAGGAAGGGGCTGTGGATATGGCTGACCTAGACTTTAGCAAGGCATTTGACACAGTCCTGCACAAAAGACTAATAATCAAGTTAGCCAGCCTGGGAGTGGGTTCCAGGGTGGTAGCCTGGGTAGCAAACTGGCTGCACAACAGGACACAGAGTGTAATAGTGAATGGAACACATTCCAAAGAAAGGGGGATTAATAGTGGAGTACCTCAGGGCTCAGTACTGAGTCCAGTCCTCTTTAACATCTTTATAGGTGACATTGCAGAGGATCTGGAGGGAAAGGTATGCCTCTTTGCAGATGACACACAGATCTGTAACAGAGTTGATACACAAGGTGGGGTAGAAAGGATGAGAAGGGACTTGGCAAGGTTGGAGGAATGGTCAGACATATGGCAACTTAGATTCAATGCAAAGAAATGCAAGTAATGCACCTGGGAATCAAAACCCAGGAGAAGAGTACACAATAGCAGGGAGGTACTATCAACAACAAAATGGAAAGGGACTTGGGGTAGTCATATCAGATGATCTAAAGGTGGGTAAGCAATGTGAGAAGTCAATAAGGAGAGCTAGGGATACTGGGATGCATAGGAAGGGGCATCACAAGTAGAAAAAGGGAAGTGGCTATCCCTCTGTACAGACAGTTGGTGAGACCCCATCTGGAATACTGTGAGCAGTTTTGGAGACCCCATCTACGCAAGGACATAGACAGGATGGAAGCAGTTCAGAGGAGGGCAACTAAAATGGTGCAGGGTCTGCATTAGAAACCATATGAAGAGAGACTGAGAGAGCTTAATATGTATACCCTTGATGAAAGGAGGGACAGGGGGACATGATAGAAACTTTCAAGTACCTCAAGGGAATCAACAAAGTCCAGGAGGGTAGCATCTTTCAGAAAAAGAGATGTGTAAGAACAAGGGGGCACAATTTAAAGATAGAGGGGGGATGGCTCAGGG
Organism: Neoceratodus forsteri; assembly: GCA_016271365.2. Classification (NCBI taxonomy): domain Eukaryota; kingdom Metazoa; phylum Chordata; order Ceratodontiformes; family Ceratodontidae; genus Neoceratodus; species Neoceratodus forsteri. The sequence goes on from JADMNL010000023.1 coordinate 445,200,178, forward strand.
GTAATGTGAGGAAATTTTTTTTCACGGAGAGAGTGGTGGATGCATGGAACCGCCTTCCTGGGAAGGTTGTTGGGTCTAAAACAGTGGGGGAATTCAAACATGCATGGGACAGACATAAGGCAATTGTAGTGGGGGGTTACAGGAAGTAGGCTGTTGGTTAACTAGAATCTGCAGCTTATCCAATAGGAAGGGAAATGGGCAGACTGGGTGGGCCAAGTGGTCCTTATCTGCCGTCAAAGTGTATGGTTCTATGTTTAATCCACCTATGCGGCAATAAACAAGAATCACTGTTATGGGACTAATCCACCTATGTGGCAATAAGCAAGAATCACTGTTATAGGGCTAATCCACCTATGCAGCAATAAACAAGAATCACTGTTATAGGGCCAATCCACCTATGCAGTAATAAACAAGAATCACTGTTATAGGGCCAATCCACCTATGCGGCAGTAAACAAGAATCACTGTTATAGGGCTAATCCACCTACGTGGCAATGAACAAGAATCACTGTTATAGGGCTAATCCACCTCTGCGGCAATGAACAAGAATCACTGTTATAGGGCTAATCCACCTATGCGGCAATGAACAAGAATCACTGTTATAGGGCCAATCCACCTATGCGGCAATAAACAAGAATCACTGTTATACGGCCAATCCACCTCTGCGGCAATAAACAAGAATCACTGTTATAGGGCCAATCCACCTATGCGGCAATAAACAAGAATCACTGTTATAGGGCTAATCCACCTATGCAGCAATAAACAAGAATCACTGTTATAGAGCTAATCCACCTACGTGGCAATAAACAAGAATCACTGTTATAGGGCTAATCCACTTACGCAGCAATAAACAAGAATCACTGTTATAGGGCCAATCCACCTACGCAGCAATAAACAAGAATCACTGTTATAGGGCTAATCCACCTATGCAGCAATAAACAAGAACCACTGTTTCGTTTTTTTGGTTCAGCTTTAAGAAGCTGTTAGAGTCAGGAGGTCAGTGAGAGACACAAAACGCACAAGGAAAATGGGCAGAATAACACCTGAAAAACTTACTAGTGTAATCCCAGTGTCATGCCTAGGTTACTAGACTGTTTATTAGGAGTGTTTTCTAAAGTGTTTCCACAGTTTTCTACTGCAGCGTCTGCAAAATGTTTAGCAGTGTACTAGAATCCTATGTAAAACCCCTCCCCCAACAGGTGGTGCTTACCGTGCCACCTCCTGTCCGCTTGCTTCTCATGCACCACCAGTCCTGGGTAGTCCCATTTGTGCTCCTGCTGGCTCCGCCCATTCAGTGGTTCGCTGACCTCTGCACCACTCAGCGTGCACACGTTCATGCTGGCCATGCATACGTTCGTGCTTGTTCCTGCACGAATGTGAGAGTTGGTCGGTTGACTAGCTTTTAATGTTAGGGTTGCGGCGCTCAATGTGAAAGCCACTCTGGTGGATGCTGCAGCTTGTTTGTGGTGCCCCGGCCACTGTGGGCATAATAAATAAAAGTAGAGGGAGGCCACAGGCACTTGAGGTAACTAAATTAAATAATAAATTAAAGCACTCTTAAATACTATGAAGTTAAAATAGGTGCAAGTAAAGTTAATGGCAGCCGATGCTGCCTTATGAATATTAATTTTTTTTTTACTTTTTATCAATTAAATTTTATTGAAAGATAGTAAACATTAATTATGATATATATACATCAAAAAAATATTCTTTTATTTATTTATCAAGTCTAGGATTACAAATACCTTTGAGCCAAGGCTCTTTTACAAAGGTTCCACGTCAGAGAAATACAAATTATGGGGAACATCAAGACAGACATTACAACAATGTGGACATTGCAAATAGATTACGGATTAATACAATTCAAAGGTAACATTGTGAGCAAGGCAGCCAGCGGCATTTGTCAGAGAAAACAGACAAGAGATAAGAAGTGCCAGAGTCATAGGGAGAGGGAAGGGGGGGGAGAAGGAATGTAGGTAGGATGGGCAGAGGGTGAAAAGTACAGCATTATGTATACCAAGATGTGAGGGTAGAATCCAGTGAGGAGGGAGGGGGGGACCACTAGAGCAGGCAGGGAAGTGGAGAAACAAGGTTAAGTTGGGCAGTCACAGGAGCTGTTGGTAGTGAGATAGTTCCAGAGCCTAGTTTTAAACATACCAATTGTCGGGGCAGAGGAGATGGTGGGACTGAGGCCACTGAACCAGAGTGGTGCTCGATAAGCAAAAGAGCATTGTCCCTGTGAAGTGTGACAGTGGGGGACTTTCAGTAGCTGTAGCGTGGATCTCCGAAGGCACCGTTTGTTGGTTTGGTGTTGTAACAAAGTTGAGACCCCAGAAGGTGCAAGGCCAAGGTAGATTTTTTTTGCCATGGTCTGGGTGTACAGGTCACGTGTGTGGGTGAGACGGTGAGCACCAGTGATGAGCTGACATGCCTTATTTAAGGCAGTTGAGAGGCATCTAAGGGTTGTGGTTGTGGCCGAGCCATAAATGATGAGACCATAGTTTATTACAGAGATCACAGAGCTCAGGACTGCAACTTTCAAAGCTTCTGGCATGAAGTGTTGTCTGTGTTTGTAGAGGAGACCAAGCTGTGTATTAGCAGCTCTAGCTACATTATCTACATGAGGTCCATAGGATAGATTAGAGTCAAGCTGTATCCCTAAGTATTTGAAGGACCCCACCTGATCTAGAGTGTTCCCCTTGGTGGTGGAGATAGCCAAGTGGTGTAGCTTGTGTGGGTTATGAGAGCTGCAGAAGAGCATAGATTTGGTTTTCTTGTCATTGAGGACCAGTTTATGATTAAGAAACCATGTCTCTACAGAACTGAAAATAAGTTGAAGGTTGTGTTGAAGAGTTGCAGGATCTTTGTGAGTGGAGAATACAACAGCATCATCAGCATATAGTACGATCGGCTCAGAGCAGTGGTAAGGGAGGGAGTTTAAGAAAAGGCTAAAAAGGAGGGGGCCCAGTATGGATCCCTGTGGAACACCCGAGTGAACAGGTAGGGTGTCAGAAAGAGCGTCACCAATTTTTACTCTCTGCGAACCGTTTTCTAAGTAGCTTTTAAACCAGAGAGAAGAGTAATGTGCTAGCCCGGCATTCAGTAGTTGGTCAATTAGTAGTTCATGGTGTACTGTATTGAAGGCCTTGGAGAGGTTGACGAAAACGGCCCCTGTGAGAAGGCCGTTGTCAAGGGATTTGTGCAAAGCTCCAGTGAACTCAAGAAGGGCTGTGGTGGTGCTGTGACCTTTCCGGAAACCGTGTTGTTGTGGACAAGGTATATTGTATTTATCCAAGTGGTCGGTAAGTTGATCAGCCACAATGCGCTGGAGTGCCTTAGAGAGTGGGGGCAGTATGGAGATAGGGTGATAATTTGAGTGATTCGTCTTATCCCCACTTTTATGGACAGGTGTCACAGTGGCTGTTTTCTATAAGTCTGGGAATTTTCCACAGCTGAGAGAGAGGTTCGGGCATTTTTGTTAATGGATGAATTACCTCATTGAGGGTGAGCAACAGAAGCTTAAGGTCCAGGGTGTCGCTACTAGATCTAGATTTAGAGATAGCTGCAGTAATATAGCGGCGAGCTTCATTCAGCCTTACCTCTCCGAAGTAGAAGAGGGGATGGTTAGACTGAGGGGCTGAGGTATTTGGGAGTAGGCCCTGTTTTTGAAAAAGTCATGGGGTAGAACAGCACTAAGGTCTAAAAAAGTCGTGTTAAAGATGTTTGCGATCACCTTAGGGTCGAGGGTTGAGGATCCATCAACCATTAACATGGCCGGAGAGGTTTTTGGCTGCTTCCCCGTGACATCCTTGATATTGTCCCAGAAAGCATGACCATTTCGCCATGTATTGGTGAGAGCGTCTCTGTAATAGGTGGATTTCGTGAGCCGGATGACTTTTGTGTAGGCATTTCGTGCTTGTTTGTAATTTTGGATGTCCAGTTGTTTGCCAGTGGCCCTGGCAACTGCCCAGAGGTGGTCCCTTAGTTTCAGCTGTGAGAGAAGAGCTGCGGTGAGCCATGGGTTAGAGAGAAATTTTGTTCTGTGCCTTTTAGCACGAGCAAAGAGGTTGCAGGCTTTGTTGAAAATTGAGATGAAGTGATCAAGAGCCAAGTTAACCACTGTTGCTTTGTAGATGAGTAGCCAGTCTTGTAGAAGCAGATATTGTTTGAGATGTGGAAGTTTTCCATGAGGAAGGACTCTGCTAGCGATAATTTTGAGAGGGGGCTTGAGGAATTTGTTAGACCATGCACATATGACTGGGGAGTGGTCACTGAGAGAGTCTGGGAGAACGGTCATACGAGAAATCCTTGTGGGGTGAGTGGTGAGGACCCAATCCAAGAGGGTACTAGTGCCAGTCTTGTAGTTAATCCTAGTAAGGGAGTTTACCATTTGCGTGAGGTTAGCAGCTGAGATGGAGTCTTTATAGGCACTGGCACCCGATGCTAACCAGTTTATGTTGAAATCCCTTAGTAGAATAAGTTCAGCTTCAGGAGGATGAGAGTTGATAAAGTTTAGGACGTCATTGAAGCCATGCTTAGGGTCCCTGGGTGGGATGTATATGGAGACAATAGTCAGGGCTTTATGGTTGGGACCTAGGACGATTTTTATTGGCAGAATCTGGGCCGAGGCAGAAAGTGATGGAGTTTCTACAGGGTGCCATGACAGGGAGTCTTTGATATAGATTGCACAACCACTGCCTTTTTTGGATATCCGGTCCAGCCTGTGGACATTGTAGCCCTGTACTGTTACTGCCAAGTCAGGAACTTTAGGTGTCAGCCAAGTTTCCACCACTGCAAGGATGTCAGGGTTGTGTTGGCATATGAAGGCTTGGAGTGCATCTAGCTTTGGTAGTAGGCTGCAGATATTAATGGTTGCAAGGATAAGGGCACCTGGAGTTTGTGTGTGGCCTGAGCTTCTAGGGTCAGGATTGGGATGGACGCTGCCTGAGATGAGAAGGAGGAGGAGTAGGAGTTTTAAGGAGCAGAGTCACAGCTCTTTGAGAGATAGTTTTGATCATTGTTTCCGGGAGTAGAGGTTGCAAGGTTCCAGGCGGTATCCCATATGGACTGCAAGGTGCTACAGTGTAGAGAGGTGGCCACACTTGTTGAGAGTAGTGGTCGGGAGTAACCAGGAATGTCAAGCGGTGGACCAAGCACAAGTCTCGAGTGGAAGTGGAGGTTCCTTGAGTAGCAGTGGAAACCAGAGTAGAGGGTGGCGGGCGGGGGTTGGGGTGGCTAGGGCCAGGAAAGAGAAGGGGGGCAGGGCAAGGAGGAGGAGGAGAGGCAAGAGAAAGGCAGAGAGAACCCGCATGGCTTGCATACTAGCACAGTAGGGGTGGGGAATTGAGTTGAACAGGAGGGAGTAACTTGGCTAGCACGAGGCAGATAGAAAGAGAGATTGAGAAAGAGAGCACCTCAATCAGTAAGCACTACGTGGGATGAGAGAAGGGGGATGGGAGGCATAGGCAGAGCAGAGGAAGCTACAAGTGTCGGCCAATAGGCAGTGGGAGGTGGGGTATGTAAGAGGGAGGGTGGGGTTAGAGGTCTAGTTAAGTAAGGTAGGAGGGGGGTGGAGGGGTGGGCGAAATGTTGCGGCAAAACTAATGCAAAGTCAATGGGCGCAGCGCCCAGAGAGCAAAGCAAGGCAGTGAAGACAGGGCCAGCCAATCAGCTGCTGTTTGAGAGGTGTGTTTATAGATGGTGGGAGAGCGTCTGCGTTTAACCCCTGTAGGTAGACTGGAGCTAGAAGCACAAGTGGTTAAAGGTGAGAGTGGATGGCAGGCTTATCTAGTTTTTAAGAAGGGAGAGAGAGAGAGAGGAAAAGGAGAGCCCACTGAGGTGGGAGCATCGTGATGATAAAAGAACAGAGTGTGTGATGTGCCAGATAGGATAGGAGCTGCTACCAGAGATATAGCCCTCTAGTGGTGAGAGGATATAATCTGCTAATGGAAAAGTCAAAAAAAAAAAAAAAAGCTCAAAATTCACTTCTAATATCAACTCAGAACTTAAAATGAGTTAATTAATTATTTGAGTTAATTAACAATAAAATCATTAAACAAGAAAACTGATTGGCAGACATTCTAAGTAAAATGAATGTGTATATATATATATAAATGAATGTGTATATATATATATATATATATATATATATATTATATACAGTATATATATATATGTGTGTGTGTGTATGTGTGTTGCCTTCTCCACTGTTGCTCTGTGTTTATAGAATTCTATACCGGCTGATCTCCATTAGTGTCTGTGTCCAACTTCAAAAAGAGATACCACAGCCATTTCCTCATGTTATCAATACGCTCTTGTGCCTTGCCCTTTATATTAGATTCTGGTTTTGTGTAATTTCAAGGCAAGCTGTATGCTCCCAACTTATGCCCGCTTGTCTGCACTACATGGGACTGATATGTTTAGAGTCTTGCTACTTGAGTTACTAATGTCATGTATTCTATTTCTATGCTTACTATGAGCCATAATTTGTCATGTGCTCTGTGCATTCTGCTTATTCTCATCAGTTTTTATGCTTTTGTGTTATTCTTGCTTCTTGTTCACTTTAATCTGCTATAACCTTTTGAGTCATACCTGAAAATAGGCATTTATCTGTCTAGTGCACTTACTTGGTTAACAAAAATAAAATAATTAATTGCCAGAGAATGAAAGAGACAGAAAGAAAGGGAAGAAGGGAGCAAAATGAAAGAAAAAAGAATCACACAGAAAAAAGAAAGAAACACAAAAGGGAAAGAAAAACAAAGAGAAAAAGAAAAAACAGATGGGTTAAAACATCTTTATTTGTTAGCTGGAAAAAAATGTCAACATAAACTTTCTTATCATTAATATATTTTTGACATGAGTAGACATTCCCAGGATAACTCAGTGAACAGGATGAAATGGAACTCAGCACGCCCAGTACCTTGTAGCCAACATGAAGTTATATTCCACATGGTCAGTGCTCAAAAATAGCGTAATTTATTAGAAAACTGTGCAAATCATGAATTCTGTGGAGATGGTAAATAAAATAAAAGGTCTATTTTTCAGGGGGCCATTACTCAGTAAGCAAGCGGTAGTGGTAGGGTTCAAACCTCAGTCTCCAAGTTCCCATCTCTGCACATTCCTCACTAGTCTGCACTCTCTCCACAAACAGACACAACAGATGTGTGTTTACATTTTTGCCAAACAACAGTTTTCCCCCCAAGCCCCATTCCTGTGCTTTCCTCAGCAAAATGGATCATTCGTCACAAGAAGACATGATGGTGTGCAGGTTTATATAACTAGAAACAGTCTGTACAGAGGTGGAAATGGGGGCGGGGGGGGGGCTGGGGAACTCAGTTCCAGAAATAAAATTAAGAGAGACAAAAACATAATATTTTGCTTGGTAAAGATAATACCTTTATTAGGTTAACGAAAAGTTAAAGATACAAGTTTTTGAGGCCTATAAGCCCCTTCAGGTATGTTAAAATGTAGGTTGACGTGCTACCATTTGCAGAAGCTTGGTTTTTGATTAGCAATGCTAGGAAAAAATGGAAGAAATAGGTTGCAAAGGTCTGAGTAAACTTTGAAGTGCTAAATAACATAAAAGCAGTAGGAATAACGTCACTGTTTACATTCTAGCTGTTGTCACAGTATACACAGGAAATTGTTTTTTAAGACGCATACCAAAAGCTACAGAGATTTTAAAACATTAGGACTAAGATAAGCATAGTAATGCTGGTTTACATGAAAGAGGGTTTGAGTAGAAGGGGTTAAGAAACTGTTAATATATTGGGCCGGAATGTCAAACGTCCAATAATGCTGCAGGTCCTCGGCGCGCTGAACTTATGGTGCACGGTGCTTGCGCCATTCACCAGCCAGCATTTTTGGGCCTTATGAATACTAATGAGCTCTGCTGCTTAGGGGGATAGTGCTATGGAGGTAGCGACTGAATGAGGAAGCCCTGTTTTCGTCCCACCGAGGCATCCAATGACAGGGCAGAGGGGCATCTACTAGCAGAAGGGGGCAAATAAATGTAAAATATAATTGTGTGGCTGCAAAAAGACTTTTGAAATTGGGACTGCATGTAAACTGTATTACAGCAGCTGTTTGCAACCTATGACCCCTCTTTTTCAGTCAATAAGAGTTTGAGGAGCCCTAAAGGACTGAGCAAAGACTCCTGGGAAAAGAGAGACAACTGTCTCTTGCTGCCATTTTAGCCAGCCAATCAGGCATCAAGTGAACATTCTAAATATGAATTTGCCTGATTGACCAACTGGGACCCTGCTCTGATCCCCTGAAGCTGGGGGGGGGGGGAGGCAGAGCCATCTAGCAGCAGCTGTCTGGGAACCTCCAGAGTGAAAGGGGACTCTGTATGTGCTCTGTGGAGAGTTGGAAGGTTTACTTGGGGCTTCCACAGCCAACGACCCAGGGAAAGCCTGATCAATTTTCCAATACAGTAGAGACCACTTATAAGAACATCGGATATAAGAACATACCGTTTTTAAGAACATTTGTTGAATGTCCAGATTTTTGCACATTATTTTCAATGGCAGTAAAGCCCGTTTATAAGAACAGTTTTTTTTCCCCCAGAGGTAGTGGCAGATGGTCTTTATCACCTCAGAGTGTGCTAAGCCTACCTCAGTACCCATTTTATTAAAGACATTAGACAATTATGGTAGTCTAGCCGGGTACAAAATCAACTTAGGTAAATCTGAGGCATTGATCATCAGTGGCTCTCCCACTCAGCAGTTTAAGTCTAACTTTCACCTAGCTTGGGCCCCAAAGAACTCCATTAGGTATTTGGGAATCAAAGTTCCAGGGGACATCACACATCTGTATAGTAACAACCACCTAAAGCTTTTCCAAGAAATACAAGCCGATTTAACTAGATGGCAGCTGTTACGCATGACCTTGTATGGTAGAATTCAAAGTTTAAAAATGAATGTTTTACCCTGCCTCCTCTTTTTGCTTCAAACTCTCCCGATCCAGATTCCTAGGGATTTCTGGAGACAACTCCAGAGGGACACTGGGTTTTATTTGGGCAAAAAAGAGATCTAGAATACATTGAGGAATTCTACAGGCCGCTGGAGAGAATGGGGGGCTTAGCCCTCCCAAACTTCTACCAGTATTACCTGGCAGAGAGGGGTGCCCAGCTGATCACATGGGCGAAGAGGAGAACAGAGTCAGGTTGGTACTAATTGGAAGAACTAGCTATGAAAGGATGGGCCCTTTGGTCCCTTCTAACAAATTCCATCCCGGGGCATATACAGAGAGGTGTTGTAATCCCTGGATTCTACACTCAATAAAAGTAATACACAGACTTAGGAAGTTAACATACACACCAGAGGGTCTAGGACCATTATCATTGATCAGGCATGAGCCGAGCTTTATACCCCAGTTTAGACAAAGGTTTTAAAGGATGGGCCGATAAAAAGCTGGTGAGATTCATACAGTGCCTAGACGCTAATGGCATACTGTCATTTGCACAACTGAAAGAAAAGTACTCCCTAGGCCAGGGAGATTACTATAGATACCAACAAATCAGACACTTCTTATCGGACCCTTAAGTCCGTCGAGGTGTCAGACATGAACGGACAGAATTAGAATCCTTCTTTTACTATGCAGTTACGCTCAGGGATAATTCCCACGCCCTATCACAACTCTACAAGAGCATAACGGTTTTGTCCTCCATTGAGGTGGACTGGGTGAGGGAGAGATGGGAGGAAGAGCTAGGAATCACTATGGGTCCAGACCAATGGGGTAAGAGGTTTGCCAAGGGTTGGGAGTCACTAGTTCCCCCTCATGGTGGGAATTTCATTAGAAAATCATAATGCGTTTCTTCTTGACTCCCATGGTCACCCAACACTTCAACTCCTCTGGGTCGGATAGATGCTGGAGAGGTTGTGGGGCTAGGGGTACACATACCCACATTTTCTGGTCTTGCCCCCAGATCCAAGGGTTTTGGCAACAGGTGCACCCTGACAGGGGTCCAACTGCCATTTACAGGGGAGGCTTTTGTACTGGGCCTCCCCACTTTGTTAGGAGGGAGTTGAGGGAGATACAAACTGCTGCAAATTTTGAGGATGGCAGCCTTAAAGTGCATTATGGCCAGATGGCTATCCCAAGGTCGTCCCCCCCCATAATAGAAGAATGGAACTCCTGGGTGGTAGGTCTGGAAAGAATGGAGCGAATCACTAGTAAGCTCAGACTGCAAGAAGAGAGATTTCGACAAACTTGGTCTCCCTGGCATCGTGATATGGAGAACCTATGAAAACAGGAGGAGAGATAAATATTAGTGAAGAGAATCAACCTTGAAAAGTTGATTTATAGATTTAAAATGGTTCTGTGATTACCTTGTGTGGCCTTAGTTGTGAGAAATTAGTTTTAGTTGTATATTGAAGTAGATAAGCAGTTAACCCGATTATAGATATCAGTTAATAACATATAATAGCTAAAGAGGGTATTGCAATATAGAACTGATGTTAACTGAAGGTGTATTATAACTGAATAAACTTGAAGTTTAAAAAAAAAAAAAGAGTGTGCTAAGTCTGGGCTGAATCATCATCTAGTTTCCTCATTACCAGTCACTTAAATTGTGGATGGATGTGGGAAAGATACTGTACCTTACAAAGAAGGCAGCACATATTCCTTCATAATTAGCTGAGACACTGAATGAATTTTACAATACTCAACTATTTGTGCAAGAGTTCTTTTAAAAAGTTATATTCCTCTTAATAACGAGTTCTCTAAAATGTCTGGGCCCAGTTTCATCATGTTAACCATAGATTTTCATTGTTTTCAATGTAGCCCTCTTAAAAGAACATTCCAGTTATACGAATATTTTTGCTTGGCATTTAGGATGTGCTTATAACAGGGCTCCTCTGTATTTTATTTTTTAAATTTTTATTTTATTCAAAATTTCAGAATTACAATCCTTTGAGTCAATGACTCCTTTGCAAAGGCTCCACGTCAGTACATACATACATACATTGCTTAAAGACAATTAGTACATTCCGTACGAGGCAGGCATTACATTAAGACATAATTAAAGACAGATTGTACATTGCTTACTATGCAAATATTGCATAATGTCAAATTATTCCTGTTACTCTATACAATTTATGTATTTTACATTGCTTTGTTAGTTCACTATGGTTATTTGTGGACCCTGGGTCATTGCAGTGGAGAGTGACTGTCCCTAGTTGAAGGCTAAGTACAGTACAGGATTTTGGGATGTTTGGTGACATTAGGTTTGATGTTGGCCTTAGTTTGGAGTTAAGGGAGACGCTAGCTTACCAACCCCTTCTGAGTTTGTGAGTATTGGTTGTTACAGCCACAGATCTCCGAGTCAATGAGAAATCTCTTGATTCCATTTTTGAATAGGCCAAGGCTAGGGGCCTGGGAGATGGTCGGGGGAAGTTTATTTAGCCAGAGTGCAGCACGATACCGAAAGGATCTTTGTCCTGTGGTAGTCCTGCAGTGAGGGACTAGGAGCAGGGTGTTGACCTGGTGCCTAGGGGTGCTCCTGTGGGGGGTAGGTTGGATGAGGGGGTGGAGGCCCTTAGGAGCAAGATTCATTTGGATCTTTTTTGCTAGGAGGCAAGTGTGGTACATTAGCCTGCCTTCAAAGGTCAGCCAGTCTGCTCGTTTATATAGCTCACACATATGGGCTAGTCTATTGCTGCCTGTAACAAGTCTACAGGCTTTATTGAGAGACATTTTGATGCTGTTTAGGGCTGTGCTATCAGCCGTGCCGTAAATTATTATGCCATAATCTAGCACAGAGAGGACTGAGCTGGTTACCGCCAGCCTTAGTGCCTGGGGTGGGAGGCAGTGTTTGTATCTATATAGTATCCCAAGCCAGATGTTCACAGAGGTGGAAAGGTGCTTAATGTGTGTGTGGTAAGTTAGTGATGTATCCAAGGTGATGCCTAGGTATTTGAAGTTAGGGACTTGTTCTATGTGTGTGCCCTGGGAGGTTGAGATTGATAGTGGAGCATTACTGTTAGGGTTTTAACGGTGTGCAAAGATCATAGTTTTAGTCTTGTAATAGTTAAGTATTAATCGATGACCTGAGAACCAGGATTCTAGTTCTTTAAAACTGTCTTGCAGGAAATTTTGTAGGGAGTTGGAATTGGGGTGTTTCCAGTATACTACTGCATCGTCAGCATAGAGCAATAGTTTACCACTGCAGGCCAGCGGGAGGGAGTTTAGATAGAGCGTGAAGAGAAGAGGGCCTAATATCGACCCTTGTGGGACTCCTGCTTGAACAGGTTGTATAGTTAAGAGGGTGGTGCTGATTTTGACTTGTTGCGTCCGGTCAGTGAGATAGTATTTGAACCAGGAGATCGTTTCTCGTGCAAGATGGAGGGAGGGGAGAGAGTGGCTAAGGAGTGAGTGGTTGACTGTATCGAAAGCTTTGGTCAAATCCACAAAGATTGCACCTGCTACTGACCCCTCTTCCAGCACTTCGTGAATATAAGAGGTGAGATGGAGCAGGGCAGTGGTAGTGCTGTGTCCCGCCCTGAAACCGTGCTGTTCTTGACATAGCAGGTTGTGTTTGTTCAGGTAATCGGTGAGTTGGTCAGCTACAATATTTTCGAGCGCTTTGAGGGGGGGGATTGTTATGGGTCTATAGTTGCCAGGGTCTGTTTGGTCACCCTTTTTTAGGATAGGTGTGATGAGTCCTCTTTTCCAGAGGGATGGGAATTGTCCTAGGCACAGGGAGCAGTTTAGGATTTTGGTGAGGTGCGGCAGGGTCACATCAAGAGTGAGTCTAAGTATTTTAAGGTCTAGGGAGTTACTACTGAAACGAGAGTTTCGAAGGGCTATGGACAGATAGTGTTTAGCCTCATTGCAGGAGATGGATCTTAGCCGGAACGGAGGGGGGGTACTAGTGGTGGGGGTGATAGGGTGGTCATTTGGGATGGGGTCAAAGAAGTTTTGGGGTAGGATGTGGCTAAGATCGGAGAAGGAGTTGGTTAGCTGGCTGGGTCCTGGGAGAGTGAGTCTTGGTGAAGAATTTGTGAGGGGGTAGGGAAAACGGTATTCCCGCAGAGTTCCTTTATATTGCTCCAGAATTTATTCCTGGATCCCCATGAGGAGGTGAGTGCTTGATTATAGTATGTTGACTTTGCTAGCTGAATGGCCCAGGTGCACTTGTTTCTTGCCTCTCTGTAGAGTTGCCTGTCATGGGGAAGTTGGGAGTTTAGTGCCCTTCGCCAGAGGTTATCTCTGAGGCGCATCTGTTCAAGGATGGCCTGTGAGATCCAAGGAGTTTCTCTATTTTTAGTAACCTGTTTTTTGAAGGGGGCAAATATGCCACAGGAAGTGTTAAAGATTTTGATAAAGGAGGTGAGGGCAGCGTCAACGGACTTGGCCGTGTGAATAGATTACCAGTCGCAGGAGGAGAGATAGTGTTTAAGGTGAGAGAGGGTGCCTCAGAATGGAAATTCTTGGTTGGTTGGTGGAGATTTTATTTGACCAGCAGCATGAGACGGGCGAATGGTCACTTAATACATCGGGGAGCACTGTAACTTTGGAGAGATCGGAGGGTAGATTAGTTAAAATGAGGTCAATAAGGGAAAAGAATCCTGTCCTTGGATCCTGTCTGGTGGCAGACTGAACAACCTGGGAAAGGTCATAGGCCAGGGCTGCATCTTTAAACGTGGCAGCTGCTGGGGATAGCCAATTTATATTGAAGTCCCCCATTATAATCAGTTCACTGCTGGGGGGGGAGATGGGTGATACTGGACAAGACAGAGTCAAAAGCTGGCTTCTGGTTAGAGGGGGTGATGTAGACGGACATTATATACAGTGGTTTCCCTGAGACACCACGGGTGGTTTTGATAGTAATGGCTTGGGCACCATGCGTTGGCGAGGGCAGCGGTACAGAGAGGGGCTGAAGCACGGTTTTATCATAAATGGTACACCCCCCACCTCTCTTACCTGTTCTGTCTGTCCTGAAAATGGAGAAGTCATTAAGGGAGACTGAGACATCTGGGATTTTGTTGGAGAGCCAGGTCTCGGACAAGGCCAGGATGTCTGAGGAGTGTTGGGCGATCCATGCTTGCAGCTGCGTGAATTTTCTAGGCAGGCTGCAGATATTGAGGGATGCAAGTAGTAAACCCGTCCGCCCTTGATCCTTGGGAACATTAGGCGCTGTTGGTCCAGGATTTGGGTGTACGTTGCCAGAGGTTAGCAGGAGGAGGAGGAGGAGAGCATGCCGGAGGGCAGTTCTCTGGAACATTTTAGGGAGAGAGGTTCGGGAGCATGAAAATGTGAAGCATTTGCTAAGCCCAACTGGTATGGGGATGGAGCGGACTAGTTGGGCCAATAGGGCTTGAGACAGGGCATGTTTGGGGCTGTGTAGTGCTAGCATGTGTGTGGGGGGCTGTGCTTGCACCTTTAAGGACTTGTTGATGGTGCAACTTACACTGGAGGTGAAGTTAGTGAATAGTAGAGCAGTGGAGATTGGGTTTGGGTGAAAAGATGGGGTTTACGTGCCTTGGGGAAAGTGTGGTTAGGCAGCTGTAATTGTTATTGGAGTGGATTTTACCTATAGGGGGAGTGTGGTTGTAGTTAGCGTAGAGTGCTAGGATTATTGTGGTGTTGAGTAGAGTACAGAGGATGTAATTCATATCGTTAGTATAGGGAGATTCAGTTTGAGGAGAGAAAAAAAAAAATAAAAAAAAGGAAGTGAGCCCTCTAGTGTTCAACTGGTATAGGCTGCAAATGGCAAAGTTGGCTGATTGGTTTTGCACAATCATGTGACACTAGCCATGTGACACTAGCTATAAAGCCAGACTAGGCTGCAAATGGCAAAGCTGGCTGATTGGTTTTGCAGTCATGTGACACTAGCTATAAAGCCAGTTGTCGACCAAGGGTGGTGGTGGGGGCGGCGGGGATCACTAAGCGCAGCAGGCAGTAACTGCAGCTGGGGATCCACGGTCTCCGTTCGTACCTGGTGTTAAAATCAAATTTGGCTCTGATGTCCGATGAGGGAGGGTTGCAGGACACCCTTGCAACCTACAAGGAACAGGGACAGGGAGTTAGTTATTTATAGCCCCTGGCTGCCTGGACGTCACTATAACAGATTAATTGTTTCAACTGCCATGAAGCGGGGTCCAATATCAGCAATTCGGTTAATAGCCCGTCTTTTACTGTGCAGCCCGACCGAGGTTTACAGAGTGAGCATTTAATTTATTTAGGCAGCAGGTCTAACAGGTTTCCCAACAAATTACTTGTTAAGGCAGTGGAGTAAGCTCTATGCATGCACTACAGTTGCTTATCTGAAATGAAACCCTTTTTTGAATTTGGGGACTTGGCGCCAAAAAACCCAGACAAAGATAGGGAGCAGTTGCCGTTACTGATTAAAGTTACCATACGATATTAGGTCTAAGAAATGCACTAGCTCCACTTGTGTGGGGATAAAAAGTGATTTTTGTTAATAAGCAGCAGCACTCGCATTTAAATTCAGATTAAAGTTAAAGTTCATCACTAAGCGCAGCAGGCAGTAACTGCAGCTGGGGATCCACCGTCTCCATTCGTACCTGGTGCTAAAATCAAATTCAGTTCTGATGTCCGATGAGGGAGGGTTGCAGGACACCCTCGCGACCTACAAGGAACAGGGACAGGGAGTTAGTTATTTATAGCCCCTGGCTGCCTGGACGTCACTATAACAGATTAATTGTTTCAACTGCCATGAAGTGGGGTCCAATATCAGCAATTCGGTTAATAGCCTGTCTTTTACTGTGCAGCCCAACCGAGGTTTACAGGGTGAGCATTTAATTTATTTAGGCAGCAGGTCTAACAGGTTTCCCAGCAAATTACTGTATCTGGAAAGCCTGTTTTGAAGTGAGAAAGCCTTTTTTTGTGGTTGGAACCTGCAGCTTAAAAAAAAAAAAAAAAATACCCGAGAGACTGATTTGCCACCCCAGCTCTGAGTGGTGAGCCAGACTTGTTGCAGGAGGCATTCAGAGTCTGCTAACCTGCGGAAGGAAGAAAAAGACTGTGTTCCTGTTGAACTTTCTGTCGCAGCTGCCAGCTGCAGTGTGACTGAAGCCATATACAGCCTGCATGTTTTCTGATCTCCAAAAGAGTTCCACCCAGCAGAAGACGGTCTGGGGAATCGGTCAAGTAGTGTCACTCCTAGGCATTTCCCACCCCCTGAGGGTTGGATGCCTGGACGTGCGGGGTTCTGGTCCCCAGTACTGGTCTCTCCAGCCTGCTGCCACAGCTGAGAAAGACGGTGACAAGCTGCCAGATTCTGCAAGCAAGTAAAAAGTGACAAGTTGGCAGACTATCCTGCCTCAGCCGGCAAACTTCCTGCCAACTGGGTCCCACTGCTCAAGGCCCCAGCTCTCGCCTGCCTGCTGTGCCTAGAACCTGTGTGACTGTTCTTCAGAACCATGAGTAAACGCAGGGGCAGCCCTGTAGCTGGGGAGAAGTGTAAATAGTTTTCCACCACAGTTTCTGTTGGCCATTAGATCAGGAATTACAGTTTGCTATTTTTACAATTGCATGGCCTTTTGGGGGGGTTGTTTGATTTAAGCACACCAACGCCAGCCAACCAGCTGCAGCATCATCGGGCCTGCACCATTCCAACGTCTGGGTACCCAGTGAAGATAGTGGGGAGCTCCCCTTTAATTGACGGGAAAACTGGTACCAGTGGGAGGTGGCTATATTGCTGTATTGCTGTTGGGGAGTGGCCACTGCCCTTATTCTCATCATTGATGTTTCAAAATGCAAAATGTTGCTTAACCTCTACATCCTTTTTTCCCTTTTCCTAACCCGACCCCATGTAAATAAATTGTTGGTTAACCTTTTTACAACTGACTCTTGAGCGCATTACTAGTGAGCATATTATTAGCTACAGCCAATAACTGCATGTGAATTGAAAGGCTGGTTTTCCATGTGTGGGGTGACTGTGAGGGGCTATGGGTAAGTACAGCATCACAGAGGGTTGTAGTGTACTGCTCAAAATATCTGACCCACTTTATATTTTACTCTGGGTGGAGGCACTCCTAGGTAGTGGACCTGTTTACTTTACTTTCGGGAAAGAACCCCCCTTTTCAATCAGAACCTTACTTGAGCCTGCAAGGACTACCCATAGGTACATGGTGCTCGGGGTCTAAACCCAAGAATCCTTTACATGCTGTTTACACTTTGTGCAGTCATCTTGGCTGAGAGTAACACCTCAAAGAATATAACCTATGCAAATTTTAGAATTTGGAGTGTAGATTCAAACTCTGCATCTACGCTCCACCCTGGCTTTTACTCAGGTCTGTTTCTCTGCCTGAAAAGCGATGTCCCTCCATAGAGAATTCCAGTAACGACTGGTTTTCCAATTGGTTAATTTCTAGTTTAATTGAAGTGTAGTTTTTCTGTAGTTTGAGTTAGTTACTCCATTACTCTGCATTAAGTTGTTTTTTTTTTGTAACTGTTTGGGTCATTTTGTAGTTCTGTTTAGGTCATTTTCTTTGGTCTATAGGCTAATAATTTTCCAGCCTTTTGCCCAGATTCCCAGTATCTTTGTTTTGTGCGAAATAGGGCGTACTCTGCCTGCACTGAGAGCATCTTGTTTATATCAGATTTAACCAAGGCAACTTTGTATATAAGTGAACAATCTAGATGTTTAGAACTTTTGAGCTGCTGCTCAAGTATAGCCAATTGGGATTGCTTCTCAACCAAGCATTTCACCCTTTCCTTCTTTTTGGAAGCCGAGAAACTTATTATCTGGCCTCTTATGTAGGCTTTATATGCCTCCCATAGACAGGCGTAAGAGACTTCACCATTGTTATTAATGTTGAAATAATCCTGTTTCCTTGGATACCCATTCTGTGAAGCTTTTATCCTTTAGCAGAGAGGTATTGAACCTCAGTCCTAGTTGATTGGGCCTGCCCCCCCATGACAATATAAGTCAATTCGCCATGATCCAAAAGTACAATATTATCTATATTAGCATCCAAGACCGAGTTTACAAGATCAGCAGAAATAAATATATAGTTTATTCAACTGAAGGTAGAATGCCTATTAGAAAAAAAATGAAGTCTTTATCTTGGGACTGCACAAGCCTCCAGATGTCTGTCAAGTCAAACACCTTTAATAAGCTCTGAAGGAAGTATTGGGCTTCGGTATGAGACAGAGACAGCCTGGGGGGAGGGGGGTTATTCAGAAGTGGGTCCACAACCTCGTTGAAGTCTCCTCTCGCTATATATTTTCTGATCTGAGTAATTGCTAAGCTGGGCCACTATCAAGTCAAAAGATTCGTTTTGGACTACTATCCATATATGCTAACAAAAGGCCTGCTTTTGGCTATGCCAAGCAGCCTTAAAAACCGGAGGATTGGGGGGGGCACCGTGCAAGATGCAAGATGGAAGCCAGGGCTTAGAGATCCATGATTTCTTTGATCAAAAGTCTATTCTCAGGACTTTAAAGTTCGCTTTTAACAGCCTTTTTTTGGTGAAAGGGTTGCCGAATACCGCCCCCCCCCCCGAGCACAATGGGTCCAGCCTGATGGTGCTAGAAATAGAAGTCTGTCATGGGCTCCCACCACAAGGTCAGTGCAGAGCAGAGCTACAGATACTGCAGAAGGTCCCACAGAAGAAACTTTACAGACACTCAGGGTTAAAATAAACAGACTTATTCAGTCTGCCACAGGTCTGGCCGACAAATTTGATCACTTAACCAATCATGTTGTTGGACTGGAAAAAACTGTAGTCAGTCCAGACTGCAACAATGGATGCAACTAAGAGATACGAAGTGGCCCTTGGGACAGCTGCAACACTCACCAAGGAGAACACACATTTGCGTTCACGTTTAAAGATGCTGGAGAAGCAGGCATGTGCTGCAAATGTGTGGATCATAGGAATGCCTGAGGGCAGTGAAGGAGATTCCCTGGCTCTCTTTTTGCAGGATTGGATGGCACAGTAGTTTGGGGATGCTATCTCAGCTGCTCCTGTAACATTCAGAAAGCCTACAGGGTCACCACTCATGGCATGCCCAACAACCCTGAAGCCCCCTGGGACATTGTTGTGATCACAGACGATGTTAGAACTCGGGACTTTCTGTTGGCTTTGGCATGACAGAAGATGGACAAACAGTTCATCTGTATCCAGATTTCAGTTGTGCCACACGCCAAAAGAAAAGTCTGATGGGGTCCAGTCGATGCTTCAGGAAGCCGATATCAGCCACTGTGTGGTGTTTCCTGCCCGCCTGCGAATTGTCCACCAAGGCAAGAGCTTTATCTTTTTAGATCTGGCTGATGCTCAGAAGTGGGCTCAGAAGTATGCTTCACCTCTCCATCGCAGGGATGACCCTGATGATCCTGATGGTAGTGTTTGACGTCTTTTCTCCTGAATTATTTTATTAATTTCCAACCCGGATTGTGTGGTGGGTAAGAGGTGGTTTTTCAGGTGAGCCAATTGTTATTCTAGTAAATTTGGCTGATCTCCTTAAGCTGGAAATCCTGGATCCACCGTTCACCTAGCACTTCACCACGATGCCGACTTTATATGGATTTGAGTTACATCTCCTTTTCCCCAGTTGCAAGACACTTTCATTTTAATCTTATATGCTTTTTTACTGTTCTGGTTCTTTTAAAGTTCGCTGAGATTTTTCTTGCATTGACCTGTACAATGTTTTGGAGTTTGTGCCTTATACTTGGGAGCTTTATTGTTGCCCTAAACATTTTGTAAAGTTAGTATGCTAGATAGTACACCAGTCATAAGTATTGACAGCTACTGCTGCCCTGACTTCCCTGCCGCAGGCATTACTGTCATTCTGACCACCATCTTGACCTCTGCCTTTTCTGGCGAGATTATCATCTTGGGTGATTTTTAACCTGAACTGGCTCTCCCCCCCAACCCATTCCAAAAGTCGCTGCGACATCACCTCCCTGAACCTGGCCCAGTTAATCAACAAGCCTACCTGCCTAAACCACAAAACCCTCAACCATTCCCTCATCGACTAGGCCCGCACCTCCCATCATCATTGCATTGTCAAGGCTAGCATCCTCCTTGATGCCTTAAATGATCATCACTTAACCTGCATTCATAAAATCCACAGCCCCAAAGCCCCTCTTAAAATACTACTTATTCAATCATTCAAATCTCTGGATCTCGCTCCCTTGCTCAATGACCTATGTAACGTAGATTGGTCACCGATCCCCTCAGTCACCACCATTGACAAGGCCCTAACTTACTTCAAATCTAAATTCCTCAAAATCTGGAATCTTCATGCCCTCTTCCACCATACCAGAGTAAGGGGATCTCATCCCCCCTGGATCACATCAGAGCTGCTGGCCTGTTTATGTGCCCGCGACCAGGCCTGGCTGGAACACAAATGTACCCCCTCCACTGCAGCATTACAAAGGTACCACCACCTCCACAATGCCTGTACTAGAGCTGCTAGGCTTGCTAAGGCCAAATGCTTCTCAAATACCTTTGAATCCAATATTAACCACCCTTCAAAATTTTGGAAAGTAGTCCACACTCTCTTCTCCCCTCCAACTCAGCCACCTTCCCCTGTCCTCAAAGTGGGCGTCTCCTCCCTGTCGGATCCCCTCTCAGTTGCCTCCAAGTTTAACTCCTTCTTCATTTCCTGCACCTCCTCTCTTCTCTCCTCCCCCTCCCCCCTCCTCCCTATACACTCCCCTCACGAGCCTTCACCTCAGCCCTCCTCTCCTACCCCGTCTTTCTCCTTTTCTCCTGTAACCCCCTCTGTCATTCTTGTTGCCCTCCTGTCCCTCAAACCATCTAAAGGCAAGAGTTCTGATAGGCTGGACTGTAAACTTCTCTACCTAGCTGCCCCAGCCATCTCCTCACCTCTTGTTGACCTCCTAAACCTATCCTTCTCCCTTGCTTCGGTTCCCATTGACTGGAAGCATGCCACTGTTATTCCCTCCCAAAAGGAGGTGACCCCTCTGTTACCGTAACTACCGCCCCATCTGGCTGCTCCCTCTTCTAGCCAAAATACAGGAATGCATTGTGCTAACCCAGCTATCTCCCTTCCTTGATTCCGCTTCCTTCTTCACTTCTTACCAATCTGGCTTCTGGAAGTATCACTCTGCAATCACCTCCCTCCCTCCCTCCTCAGACTCACTGATTCCATCCTCATGGGTATGGACCAGGGCCTCATCACCGCTGCCATATCTGTCAACCTGGCTAAAGCATTCAGCACTGTCTCCCACCCACTCCTCCTTTCCAAACTCTCAAATGCTGGCCTCGATGTAGCTGCCACCTGTTGGTTCCACTCTTACCTGGAGGATCGGACCCAAGCTTTTAAAATTAGCAACACTCTCTCCCCACCCTTCCCAATAACCACAGGGGTCCCGCAAGGCTCTGTACTTGGACCACACTGCTATTTTCCATTTTTCTAAATGACCTCCCCTCTGCCTGCTCACCACATCCATTCACATATATGTGGACGACACAGTCCTGTACACGTTCAGTCCCTCTGCTCTTGATGTGGTGTAACCCCCCTACAAATGGGGGTTCCCAAAAAGTCTTCCTTGAGCTTGCCTAAATGCTCACTGCCAGGCTGGTGTCCTGCATTTTAGCAGTTTAAATGTGATTACCAGAGCTTGTATAGCCTCTGTGTACTGTCTCTTTAAGAGCTGCCTAATTGCAGTTTAAGTAATCTGAGAGGGAGCTCTGCTGTAAGATGTAACTATTTACTGAAAATCATTTAGAGTGATAATGATAATGTAGTTTGTCTAACCTGCTTTCTTTGTAGCAGGGACTGCTTTGTTTGTCTCCACTATCTTGGTCCTGGACTGCAAATTGGACCAAACAGTACTGGTGGGACCTAAAATGTAGCCGCACTACAGGAGTTGTCTGCATTCAAAATCTGTAGGAACTTTAGTTTGGAGTTTTTTTGCACCTTTTTTGCAACTGAAGGGGGAGCTCTTGCTTTGACTGACAGCCAAATCAGCCAACCAAATCTTTTGGATCTTGGGGACGTCCCAGGCTGCTTGCAGTTTTCAGTTAGAACTAAGCTGGAAGCTGAGCAAGAAGGAGCTGAAGTGTTTCTGAGCAGCAATCCTGAGTGGATTCGCATGGGAGAACTCTGAAAAGGCTAAGTTTTTGGCCTGCACGCCGGTGTGCTGCTCCTGAGAGGGAGAGAAGAGAATTATTTTGGACTAAATCCAAGTTTGTGTGACTAAAGTAAGCTACTGAAGTGGGCCAGGCTCAACCTGAAGAAGACTGAATATTTTTGCTGAATGTGATTGGCCTGTCAGGAGTTCCAGCTACCCCTAAGCTCCCGGTGTGTGCAGAGACTTTGCAATTGTGCCTGGGGAGCGCTTTGCCTGGTACAGTAAAATTCCTGTACATGTAAATGTGCTATGAGCTGCTAGTGGGTTGTGAGTTAGTTCCCCACTATGTGAACTGTGTTCTGCTTGCTGGAAGCTGCATCCAGCCCAAAATGGACTGCTTCTGAACTTGTCTCCATGCGGTCTGGGCTTTGCCAGACTTGCCCAGCCAGACTACCCACTGCACAGAGAAGCCATCGACGAGAGACCTGCCTGGGGATCAGCCCCCTGCTCCTTGCTTGAACAAGAATGATGCCTCTGCAACTTGTGTGGGCCATGCTTCTCCTGGCATTCCAGATCAACCACCTGCAGTCTCAATTTTCGTCCAGCCTATGTCCAGTCTTGGGTATCATGAGTAAATACCAGGGTAGCTCACTACAACAACAGCTTAATCTGAGTCTGTCATCTGATTGTCTTGTTGTTTCATTTCCTTTACGAACTGAGCCCTCTGGCTCCGGATTATGAGTATTGTGTACTGTGCGTGTTGTGTTCACCACCACAGGGCCCCAACCAGCTGCAACCCCGGGCAACTGTCCTGGCTAGCCCATCTCTTCTTTACCTGGGTAGCCAGAGGTGGACTGTATGGGGGGGGCTCAAAGCGCATGCATAACTGCTTGATTGATATAACCTTTAAGCTAATTAACCTGATTTTGCCCCTCCCTTGTTCAAGTCCCCTGACTAAATCAGATCTAACTTTTTCTGCATGTAATCTGACTGTGGTTCCAGTCTGTGCTCAAAGTACTGTACTGTTGCTATTTGCTGTGCTTAACCTTGTTTTACGGGGGTCCCCAGAGTTGAGCCAGAGGAACCAGCCCTGGTGGTAAGTGCAAACAGGGTGGGTACTTGTGTGGTGTACCAGGGATATTGTGAAAGTGATTATTGTACAGTGTTCAGGCCACTAGAGGGGAAAGAGGGGGGTTACAGTGTCCCGGAGGGCTGTGCCCAGGTTAGCTTGACCACTACCAACCCTGACCTCCGGGTGGAGGCACCTGTTTCAGAACTCAGGTCCCTTAACCTGCTACTAGTCAAGCAGGCAGGGGTAGTAGCCCTTTGGACAGCGCCACCTAGGGGTTACATCTTGGAGGCTCACCGCTGGGATTTTGTGTCTTCTAGTGGCCGAAACTATGAATTATTGTCAAACATAAATGGGTACCCCAACAGAAGTGGCTGTACACCAGTTGGTGGGGTGGTGTACTGGGCAGGAGATTGACCCCCAAAATGCTATACTTATCCTGGATATTCCCCTGTGTACCAATAAGGACACTGTAGAGGGAGTACTTTCCAAGGTTGAATGTTTACAAAACCCTGTGGTGGTGGGTCGATAGGCTAATCTGCTCGCACTAAGTTTCATGGCATTAGTAGAGTGTAAGGACCCAGTAGACAGTTCCAAAGTGCCACAGACTATCACCCCCTAAGGAGCCCTCACTGTTTGGAGAGTGATAACTAAAGACAGTAAAGACCCCGTGAAGAATGAGCCCCCCCCACTATCTGAGACTTTTGAGGACAAATTTGCTAAGTTGTTGCTGGAGGAAGGGAAAACTGTAGAAGACTTAAAGAAACTATTCCTGCTACCTGGGAATGTTCCTTCCCCAACACCCCCTCCTGCTCCAGCACCTGTTATTGCCCCTCCTTCTGTGCCCATGCCAATGCTGGCTCCTATGTCTATACCTGCCATTAGTCACAACTCTTACCGAAGGTTGAGAATCTTCTCTGGCACCCTCCCCACCCAACAAGGGGAGGATGATTGGGAGACCTGGATAGATTGTGTTGCCCCTTTGGTACCTGAATGGCAGTTTGAGGAGGCTGAGAAATGGAAAAGGATCATAGAAAGGTTGAGGGGTCCTGCCCTAGAGGCCATTACATTTCTGAGGTCCACAAACCCTGATGCATCTGTCCAGAAGTATCTATCTGCACTCGAAGGCAATTTTGGGAGCACTGAGTCGGGGGAGAACTTGATGTGGAAATTTCGGGGTACAAAACAATGGCCAGGGGAAAGTTTGTCTGCATATGTTACTCATCTGGAAAGAGCTCTGCAAAAGGCTTACCGAAAAGGTGGGGTAGCCACCAGTGACTTAAACCATGTGAGGTTGGGGCACATACTGCAACATGCAAAATATTCTAAATTGCAGCTTCTTCAATTAAGGCTCCCAAATAGAAGGGGTAACCCACCGGACTATTGTGACTTGATAAAAGAACTCCGGGAGGTTGAAGATAAAGAGGGGGATTGTAATTCTAGGGTGAGCGCAGCTCAAGTGATCACAGCGTCGGAAGGCCCTTCCGAAATGGGGACCAATGAGGGTGTGCCGCCATGGGATGAACTGCTGAGGGAGTTCAGGGAAACAAAAAACAGTCTCTTTATGAAGACCACTTCTGCAAGTACAGGCACCGACCCTTATCCAACTGCATCTGCTATGGGGGTTGGGGTATCCACCCAGGCATCTCCTGCTGACAGCAGCTCGAAGCTCGATGCCTTGACTATGGAAGTAAGAGAATTGATGAGATGTCTCCAAATGTTCACCACACAGCAGACAAAGATGGCACCAAGGTTTTCAGTTGGTAGTACCACCACCCCAGCTCCCAGTGTGATGCCTTGGCCACCCCGAATCCCAGAAAACATATTTTGCCATAATTGTGGGAAGGATGGGCACATGAAGAGAGAATACTGGTCTACAAAAGACCTAGATAAAGTTGTATACAGGCTTCAAGGAGAGCTTCGGAGAATGAATCAGTGGTCAAGGAGTACCCAAAATGACCACAGTGAGGGTTCAAGAAATAGTAACCCAAATCCCTATGTGGCTAAATCTTCTCTCCAGGCCCCTGCTGCTGTCCCTCCAGACTGGTCCAAAATACTGGGCCCTTCAATGGAGACTACAGTGGCTGTGAATGGTATTCCTACTTGGGCTGTGCTGGACAATGGGTCACAAGTGACCATTGTATTTAAGGACTGGTATGACGGACACTTATCTGCTGTGCCCTTACAATCCCTGGAAGACCTACATGTATGGGGGCTGAGCGACAAGTCTTATCCCCTACCTAGGATATGTCCACCTCTGGTTGTCATTTCCTGCAGCTGTAACTGGTGTAGAGGAGCAAATCGAGACACTGGCCTTAGTGTGTCCCCCTACTGGACTGTATGATGGGGTTCCCCTGTTAATTGGGACCAACGCCCATATGTTAGGGAGACTGGTACAACTCTGTCACAAGAAACAAGTGCGACGGACTGGGAGGGCCCTAAGAATTCCTGCTCTGATCAAGAGGGCCTATGATTTGCAACAGAACCCCAAAGGAGTGGACCAGGATGAACCAGTAGGGGTCGTGTGGAAGAAGGATCCCGAGTCAATGGTATTGGCCCCTAACGCCCAGTGTACAGTTCAAGGGGAAGTCCTCCTTCCGCAAAGATGTCAAGAACAAAATACTGATGTTGGACATGCCAGGTGACAGAAAATTGCCAGAAGGATTATTGGTTAAGCCCAGCATCTTGTCAGCTCATGCTCATGCCTATGCATGACGAGTGATGGTCCAGATTCATAATGTGTCAGATTGGGAGATCCAGGTGAACAGAGGATGCATCCTAGCTATGGTACACTGTGCAGACACTGCAGTGTTGCCCAGCAACAAGCACCCTGGCAAGACATATAGAGTGACTCCCGACTTGTTTGATTTTGGTGACTGCCCATTGCCAGCTGAATGGAAGACTAGAATTAGCCAGAAACTTGCCCAGAGAGATCAAGTATTTTCGTTGAAGGAATGGGATGTGGGATGTGTCCAGGGTGTGGAGCATCACATACGCCTGCACAATGAACAGCCATTTCGAGAGAGGTCTCGACGCTTAGCCCCTGCAGACACAGACGATGTGAGAAGACACTTGCAGGAAATGCTCACGGCTGGTGTGATACAAGAATCCAGGAGCCCATATGCTTCTCCCATTGTGGTTGTGCATAAGAAGAATGGATCTGTGAGAATGTGTGTTGATTATCGAACTCTGAATTGGCGGACCATCCCCGATCAATACACCATGCCCCGTATACAAGATGCTCTGGACTGTTTGAATGGGAGCAAATGGTTCTCGGTGTTGGATCTTTACAGTGGATATTACCAGATTCCGATGGCTCCACAGGACTGTGAGATGACAGCCTTCATCTGTCCTTTGGGGTTCTACGAATTCCTGAGAATGCCACAGGGGATATCGGGCACCCCAGCCACCTTCCAGCGACTGATGGAATGAGTGGTGGGAGACACGAATTTGCTGGAATGCCTGGTGTACTTGGATGATGTCATTGTGTTTGGGAGCTCCCTAGAGGAACATGAGAGTCGACTGTTCAAAGTACTAGACTGACTGGAAGATTTCAGCCTCAAGCTATCCATCGACAAGTGTCAGTTTTTCCAAACCTCTGTGAAGTATGTGGGGCACATAGTGTCCACAGAGGGGATAGAGACTGATCTTAGTAAAGTTGAAGCCTTGACTACTTGGCCCCAGCCCCACAATTTGAAAGAACTACAATGTTTCCTGGGATTCTGTGGCTACTACTGCCGGTTCATAAAGGACTGTTCCAAAGTGATTCGGCCAATCTTGAATCTTACCCAGGGTTACCCTTCTACCAATCGGAAATACAAAAAAGGGTCCATCAAAGAACCAGACAAAGCATATTTCTGCCCAGGTGAACTTTTCGGGTCCCGTTGGACACCTGATTGTGAAGCAGCTTTCCACGAAGTCATATACCAGCTCACCCACACCCCCATCCCCGCTTATGCTGATCCCAACAAACCCTATGTGCTGCATACTGATGCCAGTCTGCAGGGTCTAGGCGCTGTACTGTATCAAGACCATGAGGATGGTTTGAGACCAGTGGCATTCGCCAGTAGGAGCTTGATCCCATCAGAACGAAACTACCCCGTGAACAAGTTGGAGTTCCTTGTGTTAAAATGGGCCATTGTCGACCAGTTTCATGATTACCTCTATGGGGCAAAAATATTGGTGAGGATTGAAAATAACCCATTGACCTATGTATAGACTTCAGCTAAGTTAGACGACACAGGGCACCGGTGGCTTTCTGCATCGTCAACATATTATTATGCTGTCAAATACAGACCAGGCCGGAATCATATTGATGCTGACCCCCTATCTTGGAGGCCCATTTCCAAGAGCGACTAGGTAAGGCTGTCTGAACATGACATCCAAGCATTGTGCCAAAAGTTTGATAGAAATGAACAGATGTTCTCGGACACAGCGGACTGCTTAGTAGATTGCTTCAGCCCCTCTCACACCTGCATACCGGCTGCGTATTGCCATTTCTCTGCTTTAGATATTAGTGCACTACCTCAGTTTGACAATGACAGCATTCAATGGGCTCAACCCTGAGATCCTATGATTAAGCCAGCACTTCACGCCCTTCGTGCAGGAAAAGATGTGTCCAAGTTGCGCTCCTCTGATCTGAGAACCGCTTTATTGTTTAAAGAAGGCCCCAGGTTGAAGCTGCTTAATCAGTTGTTGTATAGAAAGACTGTAGATTGGGGTGGCCAATTAGACAAGCAACAATTGGTCCTGCCCACAACCTTCACAGATTTGGTACTGAGGTCCCTCCACAATCATATGGGCCACCTCGGTATCAACCGGACCCTTGACTTAGTACAATCTCGATTCTACTGGCCCAAGATGGGGGCCCATGTTGAGGACCATGTAAGGACTTGTAGTAGCTGTCTGCAGAGAAAAGCCCTGCCTCAGAGGGCTGCCCCCCCATCAACATTACTACCAGCACCCCAATGGAACTAGTCTGCATAGACTTCTTGAATTTAGAGCCTGACCAGCGAAACATTGGCAATGTGTTAGTGGTTACGGACAATTTCACACGATATGCACAAGCTTTTCCCATCAAAGATCAAAAAGCATCTACCATGGCCACGGTGCTAGTGGAAAATTTCTTCGTCCACTATGGTGCCCCCCCAGCGAATTCACTCTGATCAGGACCGGGACTTTGAGAGTCGGCTAATCAAAGAAATGCTCTCTCTATAGGGTGCGAGTCAGAACAGCCCTTATCACCCATGAGGGGATTCCTCAACCCAACGCTTTACCCGCACCCTACTAGACATGCTAGGCACCCTCCACCCAAAAGATAAGCATAAATGGAGCCAGCAGATTAGCACCTTGGTACACGCATACAATTGCACAAAGAATGATGCTACCGGGTTCTCTCCCTACTGCCTCATGTTCGGGAGAGAGGCCCAGCTGCCTGTTGATGTCTGTTTTGGGGTTTCTCCCAATGGGGTCCGAGCCGAAGATTACCTGCAATATGTACAAAAACTTAAAGCTCAATTGAACCATGCCTAACAACTGGCCCAGACAATGGCCGCCAAAAGAAATCTAGCCAACAAAGAGAGACATGATAGAAAAGTAAAGGCTCAAGAGCTTAGGCCTGGAGACCGTGTGTTGTTGTGAAATTTATGATTGCATGGTAAACACAAAATTGCTGATCGATGGCACCATCTTCCCCATGTCATAGTTGGAAAGCTGGATGATTTGCCAGCGTACAAAGTGCGCCCAGAGAATAACTCCAAAGCTGTCAAGACCATGCACTGTAACCACTTGCTACCTATTGGTCAAGTTATAATTGAGGCTGAACCCACCGAGATTGAGTCCCCTGGACCAGTGACTCGTGCTGCTACAAGAATGAAACAGAGTCAGCCTGCCCCCGTGGTTGCCAATTTAAGACTTTCCCCACAGCAGGCCCAGAATGATAGTGACTGCCAGTCTAACTCGGATGACAGTGAGTGTGATAATGCCTATTAACCCTCATATGAAGTGAGTCAGTTGTTTCATGGAAATTCTATGTTGAATTATGGGGATGAAGCTGGGCCTTCTGGACTGCCTAACGCCCTGGCATCATCCTTGGAGCCAATGCTCCCTGAAGGTGAAGTGCAAAGTATCGCGTCTGAGAATGCTGAGTCTTCGTGTATCGTGGAACTGTATGATTTGCCTGAAGGAGAGGCTGATGGTATGAGTCTTTCTGGTGACATACCAGAACTTGAGAAACACTATGAGAGTGCTGAAAACCCTCCTTCAGTGCCAGAGTGTCTTCACAATGAGCCAAGTGTTGTAGAAACAGAGACTACAGAGCAAGGGGCTGACAGTGCTCCCAGCTTGGACATTCCCCTTCATGCAGAGGCACCCCTCACAAGTGATGAAAGCTCCAAGACCATTGCTGAAAGTACAGAGACTGTGGTTGTTCACCCCAGAAAGACTGGCCGAGCTGTCAAGCCAGTGGTGCGCTTCAGTTATGATTCCCCCGGGAGGCCAGTGGATTTACCTCTCAGTGTAGTCCACAAAGGTGTTTATATCTCTCAGAGCTCACTGCCCAAATTGACCTTGATGGCCCATTCCAGGTTACTTGTCCTACCCTCTCACCATGGTGCCCCTGCCCCATCCAGCCCAAAGTTAGCTGATAGGGAAGGGCCCCCTCTTGCATTGTTTAGAGTACAAGAAGTTATTACATGATTCTGTATAGTAATGTTCAATTTACCTGTGTGAAATATGCATAATGTATTGTCAGAATGAAAATTATATAGTGGAGTACATTGAAATGTATAGTAAAGTGACACGTTATGCCAATTGATGAATCAGATAATACTTGTATAGCAAGCTAATGGTATAAATATCTTGTATATGTTGCATTTTCAGTGTTATGATGGTACAGACTTGACGCGGATGTCAAGTTTTCCCAGGCAGGGAAGGATGTAACCCACCTACAAATAGGGGTTCCCAAAAAGTCTTCCTTGAGCTTGCCTAAATGCTCACTGCCAGGCTGGTGTCCTGCGTTTTAGCAGTTTTAATGTGACTACCAGAGCTTGTATAGCCTCTGTATACTGTCTCTTTAAGAGCTGCCTAATTGCAGCTTAAGTAATCTGAGAGGGAGCGCTGTTGAAAGATGTAACTATATGCTGAAAATCATTTAGAGTGATAATGATAATGTAGTTTGTCTAACCTGCTTTCTTTGTAGCAAGGACTGCTTTGTTTGTCTCCATTATCTTGGTCCTAGACTGCAAATTGGACCAAACAGTACTGGTGGGACCTAAAATGTAGCTGGACTACAGGAGTTGTCTGAATTCAAAATCTGTAGGAACTTTAGTTTGGAGGTTTTTTTGCGCCTTTTTTGCAACTGAAGGGGGAGCTCTTGCTTGACTGACAGCCAAATCAGCCAACCAAATATTTTGTATCTTGGGGAAGTCCCAGGCTGCTTGCAGTTTTCAGTTAGACCTAACCTGGAAGCTGAGCAAGAAGGAGCTGAAGTGTTTCTGAGCAGCAATCCTGAGTGGATTCGCATGGGAGAACTCTGAAAATGCTAAGTTTTTGGCCTGCATGCCAGTGTGCTGCTCCTGAGAGGGAGAGAAGAGAATTATTTTGGGCTGAATCCAAGTTTGTATGACTAAAGTAAGCTACTGAAGTGGGCCAGGCTCAACCTGAAGAAGACTGAATATTTTTGCTGAATGCGATCGGCCTGTCAGGAGTTCCAGCTACCCCAAGCCCCGGTGTGCGCAGAGACTTTGAGATTGTGCCCGGGGAGCGCTTTGCCTGGTGCAGTAGAATTCCTGTACATGTAAATGTGCTATGAGCTGCTAGTGGGTTGTGAGTTAGTTCCCCACTGTGTGAACTGTGTTCTGCTTGCTGGAAGCTGTATCCAGCCCAAAACGGACTGCTTCCTATCTTGTCTCCATGTGGTCTGGGCTTTGCCAGACTGGCCCAGCCAGACTACCCACTGCACAGAGAAGCCATTGACAAAAGACCTGCCTGGGGATCATCCCCCTGCTCCTTGCTTGAACAGGAACGACACCTCTGCAACTTGTGTGGGCCCTGCTTCTCCTGGCATTCCAGATCAACCACCTGCAGTCTCGATTTTCATCCAGCCTGTGTCCAGTCTTGGGTATCGTGAGTAAATACCAGAGTAGCTCCCTGCAACAACAGCTTAATCTGAGTGTGTCATCTGATTGTCTTGTTGTTTCATTTCCTTTACGAACTGAGCCCTCTGGCTCCGGATTACAAATATTGTGTACTGTGCATGTTGTGTTCACCATCACAGGGTCCCAACCAGCTGCAACCCGGGCAATTGTCCTGGCTAGCCCATCTCTTCTCTACCTGGGTACCTAGAGGTGGACTGTGTGGGGGGATTCAAAGCACATGCATAACTGCTTGATTGATATAACCTTTAAGCTAATTAACCTGATTTTGCCGCTCCCTTGTTCACGTCCCTTGAATAAATCAGATCTAACTTTTTCTGCATGTAATCTGACTGTGGTTCCAGTTTGTGCTCAAAGTACTGTACTGTTGCTATTTGCTGTGCTTAACCTTGTTTTACAGGGAGTCCCCCAGGGTTGAGCCAGAAGAACCAGCCCTGGTGGTAAGTGCTAACAGGGTGGGTACTTGTGTGGTGCACCAGGGGTATTGTGAAAGTGATTGTTGTACAGTGTTCAGGCCACTAGAGGGGAAAGAGGGGGGTTACAGTGTCCCAGATGGCTGTGCCCAGGTTAGCTTGACCACTACCAACCCTGACCTCCAGGTGGAGGCACCCGTTTCAGAACTCAGGCCCCTTAACCTGCTTCTAGCCAACCAGGCAGGGGGTAGTAGCCCTTGGGATAGCGCCACCTAGTGGTTACAGTAACATACAGACTCCAGCTCAGCTTTGACCAAGTTCAGCTCTGGTTATGCTCAAACCAGCTATTCCTGAATAACAAGAAGGACGTCTCTATGTCCTTTGACACGAGGCAGAGACTCTCTAGGCCTCCATTCCTTTCCTCTTTCCGTACCTTAGTTGGTCCCCCCCCCAGAGGATGTCACCTCCTTCAGGTATCTAGGGGTGTGGCTCGACTAACACCTCAATTTCTCTGTCCCTGTCCATGCAATTGTAAAAAACTGCACCCCAAGCTCGGTGCCTTGTACAGGAACCATGATTGTCAGCCCACCGTGTATTAATCTAGAGAATGATCCTCCCAATCCTTGACTATGGTGACGTGGTCTACAGTGCCACCACTGGTACTTCCCTAGCCAGACTGGACACTCTCTTCAACTATTTTTGTTGCTTTGCACTTGGCTGTCTTCCTTGTACTCACCACTGTTCCCTGTACCAGTCTCTATCTCTCCCCTCCCTTGTCGACAGACAACGTGCCCACTGTGTTAACCTTGTCAGCAAATTCTGGTTTGAAACCCTCCCCCCTGCCTCTCTGCCCATTCCCTATCTCTCTGAGTCCCTTTTCCTACCCCTTCCCTCTTCTCACACCCTCAGGGGCACCAGTGTTCAGACCCTGGTTATACCCTCCACTTCTACATCCGCTGGTGAAGCTGCTTTCACCCACCATTTCCCCAAGCTCTGGAATACCCTCTCTCACACCATCCGTAATGCCTCCTCCCCTCATGTCCTTTCACTCCCTCCTGCAACTGCCCTTAACTGTTGGCCTCCCCTACCCCTCTCCCCCGTCTGCTACCTCCTATTTCCCCTCTCACATCTGTTTCTCACATTCCTCTTTCCCTAACACCCACCTTTCACCTCCCCCATTCCTTTCTCTCTCTCTTCTCTCTCACACTTCCCTCCTACCTATCCCCCTAGTCATAGCAATATCCTAACTCCTGATTCCATTGTATCTAACTTCTCTGTTTTCCTTTTGTACTTCGCCAAGCAGTATAGTGCTTACTGCTATGTAATGATCACCATGTGTTACTTGTGTCATTATTGTAAATGTGTCTCTTGTATCCACCTTCCCCCAGGATGCATCTGGAAATGAGCAGTTTGCTCAGCATGCCTTTCCTGGTGAAACTTTTAAATAAATTAAATATTGCTAATCATCAGACCCATATGATGAAGTATCATAACACCCTCTAATAGAAAGCCAAAGCAGCTGTACAGGCATTTCTTGAGAGTACCCCAAAAGCGCTCTCTCTGCTGGGGCTGATGTGGGCAAGCATGTGCTCTGCACAGCCTATGATGTTTCTAATGCTTCTGCCACGGCTGCAGCGTCAGGTGTCTGTCTCAGGAGGTGCTCTTGGTTTAGAATGGCAGGATTTGCTAATATGCAACAGTTCATTCTTAATGCCTCATTTAGAGAGTAGAGGTTGTTTGGCCCTGAGGTCCAGGAGACTCTGACTGCTCTTCAGGCCTCAGGTGGGTCTCTTAAATCTGTTAATTTCCTCTAACATATCCATCCTAAGAATAGGAGTGGGGTCCCTTTTGTCCAGCTGGTGTCAGCAGGGAAGGGGCAAGGGAGCAGGAGCCTTGCCAGCCCCCAATACTACCCCAGGTACCCATTCAAAAGCCCCTAGAGGTAGTGGAGCCAGGGGAGCCCTCACTGACTTTGGCTGACTCCTTGTACGCCCTCAACCACCTTTACCTCCAGGGATGGTTGTCAGGGGTTGCCTCTCTCTCTCTCTCCACTTAACCCAGTGGAAGAAGATGACCACAGATGCATGGGTTCTGGAGATTATAGAAAAGGGCAATGATCTGGAATATCTACACATTCCTCCAGATCCTCCCCCACTTGTCAACACCTACCCTATGGGACTCTGCCCCTGTTGCTGGAGGAGATGTAGACTCTCCTTCATAAATGAGCCATACAATCTTTGCCCCTGAAGCAAAGGAACACAGGTTTCTGCTCCCAGTACTTCCTTGTCCCGAAGTGGACAGGGGACCTAGGGCCAATTCTGGATCTTAGGAATCTCAACTTTATAGAATGCAAGAAGTTCAGAATGGTCACTTTGCAGGGTCTTACTCCCTTACTGCAGAGGAGTATCAGAGGAGGAGAAGGACCTGGGAGTGATGATCACCAGTGACCTGAAGCACTCCACGCAGTGCTAGAAAGCAGCAGCAAAGGCAAACAAGATGCTGGGATGCACCAAACTACTGACTTTCTTCTGAAAAATGACCTCCTAACTGATGCTCAACATGCTCCGGAAGGGACACAGCACTACTACTGCCCTGCTTCAAACTCACGTCTGACATCCTAGCGGCCATGGACTCGGGCTGGCTCACGGATGCCATTTTCATAGACATGACCAAGGCATTTGATCTCATGGACCACTCTATTCTCCTTCCCACTCTCGTCTCTCTGGGTTTCTCATCTAATGTCGTAAACTGGTTTAATTGCTACCTGATGAATAGGTCTCAATATGTTAAATTCAACTCCGCCCTCTCAGACAAGGTCATCATCAATATCGGTGTACCTCAAGGGTCCATCTTGGATCCACTACTATTCTCAATTTTTTTTAAACAATATCACCTCCAATCTCCTAAAGATCTCCTCTCTACTGTATGCAGATGACATCATACTGTATACCAGTTCACACAGTATAGAGGACATAAACTCTCAACTCTCCACTGATTTCCAGCTTATCCAGCAGTGGCTTGCTAATCACAAACTTATCCTAAATAACACCAAGACCCAAGCTATGCTACTTGGGTCCAAGCTCAAACTCAAACACTCCCAAGAGCACTTCAATGTCTCCTCTCTGGGTGGCTCTTCTGTTGGGGTGGTAAACACCTTCAAATATTTAGGGGTCACCCTTGACCCGTCTCTTTTTGACCCCCATATTCAATCTATCTGTAAGCTGGTCAGCTCTAAACTAGGCATCGCCTACCGTACGAGCTATGCACTCACCCCCTCAGCCAGGCTGGCTATTGCCCGTGGGATATTACTCCCCTCACTTACCTATGGGGTTGCCACTTATGTCTCTGCCTGCAACTCAAGTCTACAAAAGTGGGATGTTACCTACAATAATATATGTTGCTTCGCTTCCTCCTCCTCCCCCCAGCTGAAACATCATTGTCTCCTCTACTCAGATCTGGGCTGGCTTCCCCCCAAGAACTTAGGTACTATGCTCTCGGATCCATTACCAATAACATCATCAGATCCCGTACTCCTAAACCCCTCGCTAGCCTCTTTCTACACCAGGAAACCAACTATGCCTTGAGCTCTGCTGACCAGTTCCCTGTTCTAATCCCTAGACACCACACTTCCAAAGGTGGTCACGCCTTTGCCTGCCATGCTCCCTGGTTCTGGAATACACTCCCACTAACCCTACGTCAATCCGCTTCCCATATCTCCTTCAAAAGAGAACTGCGCCACTATCTCTTCTCCTCCTATGTCTGCTCCTGCTTTAAACCACCCTAGCCCTCGCTTTCCCTCTTCCGGCCCCTCTCCTCTGTTTGTCCTTTGACCCTTGGTTCCACTCAAACAGGTAGCACTTTTTTCCTTTCCTTTTTCTTCCTCTGCTCACTACCAACCTGTCTCCCACATTATTACTACCTGCTGTCTTTGCGCTCTACTCCTTGTCCCTTGTACACTGCTCAGTCACTCTAAAATTGACCTGTTTGTACTTCTGATACGTGCTTAACCTAAATGGTGACATTTTTACCTGTCATTTGTAGTATTGTACTAAATGTATTCACTAAGTTTGTCTCTGTACCCTCCCGGGTCGTGCCTGAAAATAGTCTTGTTGGCTAGTGCACCTACCCAGTTAACAATAACTAAATAAAATAAAAAAATAAAATATCTAGGGGGATCAGTAGTAGGACAGAGGAGGTTATACTGCCCTTGTACAGGTCACTGGTAAGGATGCATCTAGAATATGGAGTTCAATACTGGTGCCCACACCTCAAAAAGGACATTAACCTACTGGAGAAGGTCCAGAGGAGGGCTACAAAGATGATAGCTAGTCAGTAGGGTAAGGCATTCGAGAAGAGATTGAGGGCACTGAACATGTACTCCCTGGAAGACAAGAGAGAGAGAGAGAGAGAGAGAGAGAGAGGGATATGGTTGGGACCTTCAAGTACTTGAAAGGGGTAAATAAGGTTGATAAGGAGAGTCTCTTTAAGCTGAGTGTCAACCATAATATGAGGGGGCACAGTCTTAAGCTGGAGAGTGGGAGGTTTCAGGAGGGAGGGAGGTCAGGAAGCACTTCTTCACAGAGAGGGTGATGGACACTTGGAATGCGATGCCAGAAGAGGTAATCTCATTGAAGACAGTGGGCAGCTTTAAGAGAGGCTGGGATAGGCATGGGGGAAGGTAAGGATCATGGGTAGGGAGGATGGGAGGAGTGGGGAAGGAGGGCAGGGACATTAGCTCGAGCTGTGGACCCTGCAAAATGAGCAGACTTGATAGACCAAATGGCCTTCTCTTGCTGGCTTCTTCTTATGTTCATATAAACAGGGAATTGGATATGTTCCCTCAATGTGAAAGATGCATACCTCCATATTAAAATCTGGAAGCCTCACAAAAAATACTTGAAGTTCCTGTTCCAAAGGGAACATTACATTACCAATTCTTAGTGTTGCCCTTTGGTTTGTCTTCCACACCTTGGGTCTTTACCAGATGCTTGGCAGTGGTAGCAGCATCCCTTTGTAGGGAAGTCCTGTATGCTTTCCTTTACCTGGACAATTGGCTCTTGAAAGCCCACTCCAGGAACCAGCTGTTGACTGTAGCTTGAATCAGGTTTGATGCTCTGGAGGTGACAGTCAACATCCAAAATCAGTCTTGACACCCTGCCAGCGAATGCAATACATAGGAACAGTTCTAGACATGGCTCAGGGCTCCGCTTTTCTGCCAGTGTACAAGGCCAATCACCTGATTGCCCACACACAGTTAGTGCATGACAGCCATTATATCTCAGCAAGAACATTCCTATGTCTTCTGGGACTTATGGCAGCAGCAACTGTCATAGTGCCATTGGCCAGACTGCACATGCAGATACCCCATGGACCCTGAGCGTCCAGTGGGATCTACTCGCAGATGACCTAGAACAGACAGTTCTGGTCAGGTCTCCTGTTTGCAAAGTGCTCAAGTGGTGGATGGATCCTAGCAACTTGCTCAAGGGGGTTCCATTCCTGATACCCTCCCCTCTTCAGATCCTCATCAAAGATGCTTAACGGATGGGTTGGGGAGCACACTCAGGTCCTCATCAAACACAGGGTAAGTGAACTCCCATGGACAGAGCACCTTGCACATCAATGTTCTGGAAATGAGGGCTGTTCTGTGTGGCCTGCAGGCCTTCCAGAACCACCTGTGCCCCAGTACTCTGTTAATCCAGATGGACAACACCAGTGTGATGCACTACATCAACAAACAAGGTGGGGGGGGAGACTCATTCTTATCCATTGTGTGGGGAAGCAATGAGGGATTAGTATTGGGATCTGGCACATGGTCTAGAAATCTCAGTAGTACATGTTCCAGGCATCCAAAATGTCTTGGCAGACAAACTAAGCAGCTCACAATCCAGAATACTTGAGTAGGAACATTTAACCTCAGTGTTTGATGACCTGTTCAAGAGATGGGGTTGCCTGGAGTTGGACCTTTTTGTGCCCCACACAATGCAAAACTGCCAGATTTTTGCTTGCTTGCTCCAGGGCCTGGAATTTTCTGGCGAGATGCATTGTCCCAGTCTTGGAAAGGGAGTATCTTACTTCAAGAGGGCTCTTGCAGAAGGCAACACCATAAGGACTGAGCCACCAGGTGCTAGGACCACATGGAATACTCAGCTAGCAGTGTCTTGCCGGGGAACACCCACCCCACATCATGTGACCGATGTTGGTCCGGTGCTATATAATGGGCAGTCCTCCACTCCCGCCTCCAGTTCTTTCCCACCATCGACCTGTGCATGTTGGACCTAGCAGAACACTGTTACTGTTAACTGCCATTTTCGATAAGTATAACTTTAGAATTTTCTTTATTTTCTCTGCAAAATCAGTAATTTTGTACTTCAGATTGCATGTCTTCTCCAACTCTTTTGGATTCTCACAAGAACAAGTGCACCTGCAGCAAGCAGATACCGGAGAAAGACTGCCATACCTCGTATCTCCTCTGCCTGGGGCCCAACCATGACACCAAGGGCTGTGAGGCCTGCCAGAAGTTTAACCAGGCCATGCAGAAACACCATCAGCAAGCTCTGGAAGCCCATCTTCTGAAACTTAAATTAGCTTCCATGGAAAAAGAGCTGCAGCAGGTGCAGAGTGCTTCTGCATCTCCCGGGGGTTCTTCTGGCTCGCAATCCTCCAAGAAGAAGCACAAGCAGGACAAGGAGAAGGCTTGGGACCGGGACAGGTCTCCATCTAGGCCATGGTCATCTTCTGAGGCAGCGGCTGTCGAGCTGCCCTCTACCAGTAAAGAGGTCTCCGCTCCTCCTGCCTTGGAGCAGCCTTTGCCCCCCTCCCCACCTGAGCTGGTCACAGTTCCAGTGGTGCCCTCCAAGGATTCGGAGGCTTCTTCCACCCTTAGACCCTTCAAACCTCACTCAGGGACTAAGTCAGGTGGTTCAGCTGGTAAGTCGGATGCCAATTCTGCTGACAACTGCACAGCCGCGGCGCTCATATCAGACAAGGTCTGACACCGGTCCTCCAGACCGGTGCCCAGTGAAGCCTCGGCCACAGCCGTCCCGTGAGGAATCCCACTCTCAGGGCACCCCTTCACCTCCTATGGTGGGTTCTGCCTCACCTTCCCACCTGGAGCTGGAGGATTTGCCACCTGCTGACCCTGCCGTTGAGCCAGCACCATAGCAGTCCACACCAGACACCTCTGGAGATACCTCCGCCAGTCCTGTTATCATCCCTCCATCTGGGCCTCCTCCCCCTCCCCAGACTTCGGAGGGACCCATCACTCCATCTGGGCTGGTGCCAGATCCCCTGGCAGGACCGCTGTTGGATCTGCCTAGGTCTTCTGCCCCCCTTCAGGCCCCCAGCCAGGCCCTTCAGCCCCTCCTTTAGGTCCTTTCCATGGCCCCCTGATATCAGGCTACCCCATGCCAGGGTATCTGATGCTGGGCTATCCACCAGTGGGCTTCCATGCACTGGTCTACCACATGCCAAGGTACCCAGCACCAGGATACCTCACACCAGGTTATCCACCGTTCGGAGTACCCGGCGCCAGTTTACCAGCCTCCTCCACTGCCCCCTTCCCAGCTGCAGATGGATTACGAGGTGCTCTTTGACTCCTGATGGAACAGAGCTAAACACCAGCTTGTCTCAGAGTTGGATCGGCACCAGCCAGCCATGCCTCCTATGCCGGTTCGACCCAACCCCACGCCACGTTCCCTGTCCCCGGTGGAAACACGCCCATCTATTTCTGATTGCGCACTGAGTGCCTCTGCAGTAGAGGACCAGGGTTGTGGGCGGGCTGAACCTCTAACGGAGGTCCCTGTCAAAGGAACATGTTCCCAGACCAGAGGCCTTTGCTGGATTCTGAATCAGACTCTGCCTCTTCTTCATGTTCGGAATCCCCGACACCAGAGGAACCCAGGCCTAAGGAGACTCCTAAGCCTCTCCTGGAGGATCCTTCCTTCATGGACATCCTCCAGAATATTCAGGAGGCCAATGCTGGAAGATGGATTAACAGGACCCACAACATCGGATAGGACCTCTCAAAGTTGACCCCCTTCTCATTCCCCACTACTATTTGGCAACAACCATCATCTATCGCCGTCACCTTCAAGAAGGTAGACAGATTATACCGTGCCCCGAGGGGGAAAGACCATTTGGTTAACTACCCCAAAGCAGACTTGGTGGTCATCAGTGTGGATCATGACTGTTTCAGTAAGCCAAAGCATATGAGTACCTCTCTTCTGGACAAGGAGTTGCAGCAGATTGACCAGTTCTGTCAAAAGGTTCATTTGTCCTCTACATTAGCCATGCAGACCCTGAACTACATAACCCATATGGTCTGCTATCAGAAGTCCATTCTGAGCCAATTGAAAGAGGACTTTGAATCCTTGCCAGATTCTGCAGCCAAGACTAAGATCCAGCAAATGGTCAAGACGGCAGAGATTACCTGCCACCACACCTTACAAGTGACTTACGACACCATCGATGCTTTCACAAGAACCATGGCGAAGTATCCACAGACACTCTTGGTTGCAGGTGTCTGGTTTCACCCAGGATGTGCAAGCTATCCTGGACACCCCCTTTAGGGGCCTGGTGCTGTTTGGAGGGGACGTTAAGGACATTATGACCGATCTGCAGGAGTAAGGAAAGGCCCTGCGTTCGGTGCACTCCCTGTACCATACCAACCCCAATCCTAGGTGGCCTTTTCACCACCAGTAAAGGAGCCAGACAAGACAGCAGCCTGCCAGACGTCAGGGCAAACATCGGGCTCTCTCATCTGCCTCAACCCCCCCACCCTGCCAAGTCTGAGAAAGCTTTCAGGGTGGCATTCTCCAACCCTCCCTCTGCCTCTTGACTCACAGCCTGTCCCCCACCTCTGCCAGCAGTTCTGGGGGAACCAGTAGGGGGTAGATTTGCCAGTCACCTGTCCGGGTGAGAGATGATCACGGATGACACTTGGGTCCTTCAGCTAATAGCTCAGAGTCACACATTGGAGTTCATAGAGCGACCTCCAGAAAACCCTCCAGGTCAGTCTCATTACCCGCAAGGTCACATTCCGCTCATCAGGGAGGAGGTTGTGGCTCTGTTGCGCAGGTCTGCCATAGAGCCTATTCCTTGGGGCAAGCAAGAAGGGGGTATTACTCCCACTCCTTCTTGGTCCCAAAAAAGGCAAGAGACCTTCGGCCAATACTGGACCTCAGCTCACTCAATCTGTACATAGAGTACAAGAGATTCTGCATGCTGACCCTTCCAGGACTGTTGCAACTGCTCAGTCAGGGACACTGGCTCTGTGCCCTGGATAAGCAGGATGCCTACCTACATATCCCTATTTTCCCCTGCCCACCACCGCTTTTGTTGGTTGACTGTCCGGGGGGGGGCATTTCCAGTTCAGAGCCCTCCCTTTTGGCCTTTCTTCAGTACTCAGGGTGTTTGCCAAGTGCCTAGCAGCAGTGGCAGTGACTTTGCAGTGTCAGGGCCACTATGTGTTCCCATACCTTGATGACTGGATCCTGTATGCCCCATTGAGGGAATGCCTGGAGGCCTTTCTTGCGGCTACCCTGGACCTGTTCCACAAGGTGGGAATCATGGTGAATTACTCCAAGTATCACCTTACTCCTTCCCAGTGCCTTCAATTTATTGGGGTGGTACTGGATACTATCCAGGGTCCGGCCTTCCTCCCTTTGGACAGGGAAGAAATGCTGCAGAGGCAAGCTTGCATTGTGACCTCCAGCCATTGGACCATGGCTAGATCAGTCCTCTGCCACCTAGATCTCATGGCAGCAGCCATTCCCACTGTACCCTTAGCCTGACTCCACATGTGGATCACACAGTGGACCCTCCGGGTCCAGTGGGACCAGAGGTCGGACCACCTGGATCACAGGGTTTTGGAGTCCAGTTCTATGCGAGAGAACCTCCTATGGCATCAGGATTTGGACAATCTCTGTCAGGGAATCCCCTTCCGGTCGCCCCCTTCAGTTCAAACCTCAATGACAGATGCTTCAGGTCAGGGCTGGGGAGCGCATCTGGGAGATCGCAGGACCCAAGGATCCTGGTCCCAGCAGCCACTCTCGATGCACATAAATGTGCTCTAGATGCGTGCAGTGCTGTATGCCCACCAGGCCTTCCAGCCCCTTCTCCTCCCAGGACCACTCTTGATCCACTCGGACAACATGTATGTGGTCTAGTACATAAACAAACAGAGAAGCATTCAATTGTACCCCTTGTGCAGGGAAGCGATGCAAGTGTGGTACTAGGCAGTTCAGTACCAGCTCCAGCTCACAGCGTTACATGTCCTGGACATCTAGAACATTCTGGCAGACAGACTCAGTCACACCTAGGCAAGGGTTCATGAGTGGGAACTGCGTCAGTCAGTGGTCAAGGACATCTTCCATCTCTGGGGTCGTCCAGATCTCGATCTGTTCACCTCCCTATACAACACAAATCTACCCAATTTTTGCTCGCTCATTCCGGGGCCTGGTGTCTTTTGGAGAGATACACTGTCTCTTTGCTGGACAGGGAGGTTCCTGTACGCCTTCCCACTCTTGCAGAGGGTGCTCATCAAGCTACAAGCAGAGGGAGCTCAGATGATTCTCATCACTCCTTTTTGGCCTCACCAAATTTGGTTCCCTCTGCTCCAGCAGCTAGTGGCGGAGCCTCTGCTTTCTTTCCCCCTCTGTCAGGACCTTCTGACTCAGGATCAGGGCAGGCTCATCTATCCAGACCTCAAATGGCGCCTTCAGTCATAGCCGTCTCTCACTTTGGGGTCTCCTCCAGAGTCACCGATGTCCTTCTAGAGGCCAGAAAGCCTTCTACAAGAACCCCTTACACGATGAAATGGAAGAGAGTCTCTATATGGCCAGCCTCTAAGGGATGGAATCCATTTTCATGCCCTGTTCCTCAGGTCCTGGAGTACCTACTGCACCTCTCCGACCTAGGACGTGGCTATTCCTCACTGAAGGTCCATCTGTCTGCCATTTATGCTTACCACACTCCAGTGGAAGACAAAACTTTGGCTCAGTTGGAGGCATCCTGTACCTTTCTGAAGGGAACACTCCATTTGAAACCCCTGGTTAGGAACCCTCTTCTGCCATGGGATCTGAACTTTATTCTTGAGAAAATCACTTTGCCCCCTTCTGAACAGGCCACGAGTTGTGACATGTGTTATTTGTCTTGGAAAGTGCTGTTTTTAGTTGCAATTACTTCTGCTTGAAGGATTTCTGAGCTTCAGACCCTAATGTGTAAGAAACCTTATTTGATTTTCCACAAAGTCCATTTGGCTCTGCATACAAATCCTAAGTTTTTTCCAAATGTAGTTCCTGAGTTTACCTTGAACCAGATTATACACTTGCCAGTACCTATATTATCCTGAGCACTCTTATCAAAGGGAGGCACTTCTGCACACGCTGGATGTGTACAGAATTTTGCATTACTACACAAATCGGACAAAGTCTGTCCGAAATACAGATCAGCTTTTCATTTCATTTGCACCCAAGAGAGAGGGCACTGCAGTTTCAAAAGTGTTTATCCAAATGGTTAGCAAACTGCATTTTGTTTTGTTATCAGAAGTTTAACAAACCACTTTCAGGGGATGTGAATCCCCAGGGCGCATCTGGAATCGAGTGGTACTCTGCTCAGTATGCCTTCCTGGTAAATCTCTTAAATAAATAAATAAATGTCAAGGAGCACTCAGCCAAGGTCATGGCAGCCTCAGCTGCTTGTTTCAGGAATGTCTCTGCCACAGAAGTCTGTGCAGCAGCCACTTGGAGGTCTGTGTACACCTTCACTAAGCATTACAGTCAGGACATTGCCTCTCGGCACAGGGCTGGCTTTGG
Source organism: Neoceratodus forsteri (assembly GCA_016271365.2). NCBI lineage: Eukaryota > Metazoa > Chordata > Ceratodontiformes > Ceratodontidae > Neoceratodus > Neoceratodus forsteri. The sequence goes on from JADMNL010000023.1 coordinate 445,243,640, forward strand.
ACCTTTTGTCCTACATTACCTGCCTACCACAAACCTTTCCTGCCTCCTGTGGTCAGACTTGTGCTGCTTGGGACTCAGTCCTTATGGTGTTGCCTACTGCAAGAGCCCTCTCAAAGTAAGATAGTACAGTTACGTAAGAATTTACCGGAAAAGTAGATCTTCGAGAGGAGCTCTTGCAGTAGGCAAGGTTTTCCATCCCTCCTTCCCCGTGCTGCTGCTTCTTTTATTGGCCCCCGGAGCCCTCTCCTCCTGTCACACCTTTTTCAAGTCTCCTGCAAGAGAACTGGATGCAGGCATGGGGGACCGCCCACTATATAACGCCGGGCCAACGTCGGTCACGTGATGCCGGTCCCCTGCCAGACACTGCTAGCTAAGTTTTCCGTGTGGTCCTAGCACCTGGTGGTTCAGTCCTAATGGTGTTGCCTACTGCAAGAGCCTCTCTCAAAGATCTACTGTTACGGTAAGTTCTGATTCAGGGAGTGCTACTCAAGCTGCAGATGGAGGGGGCAACTCTGATACTCATCATGCCTCTATATTCTTGAAAGCTCTGGTTTCCCCCTACTACAATAACTGGCAGTGGAACCCCCGGATTCTCTGCCCCTGTGCAAGGGCCTTCTGTTTCAGAAACAGGGAGCCCTGGTCCATGCAGATCTGAAGTTTCTCCATCTTCATGCATGGCTCCTGAAGACATAGCCATTGCTCATTTTGGGGTTTCCCAAAAGGTGGCCAATGTTCTAGTGGCTGCTAGAAAGTCTTCCATCAGATCCACTTATTCTATGAAGTAGAAGTGGTTTGCTTTACAGGCTGCTTCTCACCACCTGGATCCTTTCACCTGTCTGGGTAATCAGGTTCTAGAGTACCTGCTGTCCTTATCGGAGTCAGGGTATCAGTATTCCTCTATCAGAGTGTACCTGGCTGCTATATCCACTTTTCATGTGCCTGTAGAGGGCCACACGGTTGCTCAGCTGGAGGTGGCCCATATGTTCTTGAGGGGCATTCTACATCTCAAGCCCCCCACCCATAATTGAGTCTCGGATTGGGACTTGAATTTTGTTTTGGAACAGCTTACTTTGGCTCCTTTTGAGCCAGCCACTAGTTATAGCTTATGCTTTTTTTTTTTTTTTGGAAAATGTTATTTTTAGTTGCAATCATTTCTGTTCAAAGGATTTCAAACCTACAGGCTTTAATGTGTTAGCCTCCTTATTTGATTTTCCAAAAGGACTAATCCTAAATTCATCCCCAAGGTGGTGTCTGAGTTCACTTTAAATCAAACCATCCATCTGCCAGCTTATTATCCAGAGCATGCCAATCCAGGGGAAGCATTGCTCCATACTCTAGATCAAGGTCCTGAGTTTTCTGCAGCAATTCAGGTCTAAATTCTGTGGCAAGTCTCCCTGTTGCCGCAGAACTTCTGCAGCATTAGTTTTCTATTTCTGTGAAAATTCTGTGGCAGCAGTTGGGGGTTTTGGTAGCAGTCAGCAACCCCCCTCCCCCCCCAAGCACCCATGTAGAGGAGAAATGTTTGTTTTGGGGATGGGACCTACAAACCAGAGAAGGTTGTCAATTAACTCCTGAGTTCTTAGTAAGTAAAAAATCAACCCCATCCATCTCAGCCCCATCACCCTCCACACCCCAACCTGAAAGTCGCCAGGGCCACCAAATCTGAATGAGTAATAGTTGTAGCGGTTACCACACTGCACAACGATCCTCATCCTTCCAGTTTTACCACTAGGCCAGAATGCCAGTTTCTCATTTTAGCAGTGCTTTGTGCGGCTGTGCTCAAAGCACTTCTGGGACAAGAAACCAGAATTCAAGCCTGGAGATGAAATTAGAAGGATGAGGATCACTACACAATATTCAACCTAATAAAAATATTTAAAATAAAAAGACTCAAGGAGGTTCTCAGGGTGGGGTAGGGAGGGTGGTGTGCTGAGCTGGATCGGGGAGTTTACCTGTTTTGATTTTTAAGGTAAAGCCCTAGTAGACAAACTAATGGGCAGCGACTGTTACAAAATGCTTTTCAGATTTTTGTTTTTAAATTCCGCAGAATTTCAAAAAGCATTCTGCAGAATTTTATATAAACCGCGGAATAGGTTTTCGGGGGTTTATATGATCCAGGGAATAACAACAGTTTATATGATCGATGGAATAATTTTTCTTGGTCAGAGTCAATGTCAACTGCAGATTTGTTTTACTTACAGTTTGTACCGACTCTTCATTTTTTTTATTTATTATGCTTTATCTCCTCATCCGCTGGCCCCTATCATTCCAATCTACACACGCTCAGCCCCGCCACACACCCTGGGACTTACCTCTCTCCTGAACACCCCCAGCTTACTCCCACAGGGGTGGGGTTGCCTGGGAGCCCCTTCCCCCAATGGAGACTGAAAAGAAGAACAGGAGTGAGAGCCCAGTTGGTGGCATGGGGTCTGCAACATGGGGGTGGACATCATTGTGCGGCAGGAGAACCTCCATGTTCATGTTTTCTCCCTGGGAGATGTGTCATGTAATGATGTTGGAGCAGTACGTTGAACGTCTGACATGCCTCCCAAACATAGTCCCAGCAGTCGCAGTGCAGGGTACCATGAGTGGTTACAAAAACACTGGGGACTTCCCTACCCTCCTCCCCGGAGGAGGAGAGCAGTCCATAGGACACTAAATCCTCCTACCCCTGGCCGGCCCTCCTACTTCCCATTCTTGCTCCTGAACTTGGATCATCGGTGTTGCGAGTGGTAGTGGTACCGCTGAGCTGGTGGGTCAGCCAAATACTGACTCTTCAGTGTAAACTGCAGAATAATATTCTGCATTTCATGTAAACCGTGGAATAATATTCTGCAGTTCATGTAAATGAGGGAATAATATTCCACAGTTCATGTAAACTGAGGAATAATATTCTGCAGTTCTTGTAAATGAAGGAATAATATTCTGCAGTTCATGTAAACCAAGGAATAATATTCCACAGTTCATGTAAACCGAGGAATAATATTCCACAGTTCATGGAAACTGAGGAATAATATTTCATGGTTCATGTAAACCGCGGAATAATATTCCACAGTTCACATAAACCGCAGAAAAATTATTCCGTGTTTTTTCTGCAGTTTACATTAAATTCTGGGGCAATCTCCATGGCCGTGGAATTGTGGAAAAATCAGGGCCTTGCTCTAGATGTGTATAGAATACTTGGGTACTATATACGCTGCATGAAGGACTGCAGAAATCCTTGCAGCTTTGTGTTTCATTCACCCCTGGGAAAGAGGGTGCTCCAGTTTCCAAACAGTGCTTGTCCAAATGGCTAGCCAGCTGTATTACTTTTGGTTACAGGATGTGTGGTAAGGAACTTCCTGCAGTGGTTCGTGGTCATTCCACAAGAGGCATGAGTCTCTGCTGCAGATGTCTGTGTAGCTACTACCTGGAGTGCTGTTCTCACTTTCACTAAACAGTACAGTCTGGATATTGTCTCTCGCAGATGGGCTGGCTTTGGTCTAGCTGTACTACAAGGCCTACTTTCTTAAGCCTGTAGACTCCAGCTACCCAGACTGTTCACTGTCAGTACTGCTTGGCGGTCATTCCATAGATGTGGCCTGATGAAGGAGATATCCATGAAGAAGACAGAACAGTTACGTACTTACTGTGGTAGACCTGTGAGAGAATCTCTTTCATCAGGCTATGCTGTCCCACCCTCCTTCCCCCATATGGGCCTGCAACTCTAGGTTTTGCTGATCCTATCTGCTTTCTGTTTTCTCTATAGCCCTCTGCCCTGCCTGGTTTGCAGAATGCTGGGTTTTCTCCTTGTTCCCTACAGAGAGGTCGCCCGAGTATGATCTCCAGTGGGGAACTGAGAAGAGGAGGAGCCATCCACATTTATGTATGAGCCAGCATCTGACATCATTTTGGGTGGCCCCTGGCTGACTGCTTGCAAACGTTTTTGTGTGGTTCTAGCGCCTGGCAGTTAGAAGTTCCATAGGTGTGGCCTAATGAAACACAATCTCTCAAAGACCTACTATTACAGTCAGTACGTAACTGTTCTTTTCCCAGCCTGAACCTGAAGTGTTTTCTGTGGGTGTGTCTGACTGGAATGTGAAAATACAGTAAGCATCTTTCAGATCCCATAACCCCAGCCAGAATCTTAATTGTGAGGATGGTATCACTGTGCCCATTGGGACCATCTTGAACCTTTCCTTTTTGATATGTTTATTCAAATATCTTAGACTTAAAATAGGTTGCCACTCTCCATTTTACGTGGGTCAGAAAGTATCCTTAGAACAGGCCCATGGCCCACTGTGAGGTAGGGACCTTTTTTACTGTTTTCGTCTTTACCAGTTTCTTCAGTTCCAGCAGAATTCGCTGGAAAGTTTTTGGGTTTCTGCAGTTTTGGAAACCTCTTGAACTGCAAGGACAATTTCTCAGCCACTACTTTCAGGACCCACTTGTCTGTGGTAATTTTTATTCATTCCCAGAAGTAGTGTGTCAGTCACACACACCCCTCCCCCCAGCAATAGTTGGGTGACCAGGGCAGAACTTTCAGGGGTTTTGTTTTGGCTTTGGTTTGGGGGCTGATGCTGCAACAGCATGTCTGGAGCCCCTTCTGCCTCAGCCTCTGCAGTAGCATCTGTGGGGTTGGTATTCATAAGGGGTGTCGGGTCTTGGATTGCAGCCCCTACCCCTCCTCCTGTCTCCCCTTCCATACAACCTGTAGGAAGTGAAGTCCTTTTCTTTTTCAGTGTTGTTTTTGTAAGTGGCCTTGTACTCATCCACCTTTTTCATGTATGCCTCTGTTTTGTCACCAAATAAGGAATTTTCCTCAAAGGAGAAATGCATGTCCTTAGTTTGGATGTCTTGGGAAAGGATTGTAGCCCTTAGCCAGGCAAACATCCTTAATGTCACTGCATGGGTTAAGACCCATGACACAGAATCACTGGTGTTGGCAACCATGCGGAACTGGTATTTAATGGCATCCAGGGACCAGGGCTGACTCTGCTATGGCATCCAGGTCCTGTACCACCTCACCATCAACTTTATCAGTCAGCACCAGCAATGCAGTCCACATTGCTTTTTGGTACTGAGCTGTATATGCTGAATAATTTGCTTGCCTCAGGAGCAGGGAAGCTGTTATATACACTTTTTGGCCACAGTTTCCAGTCTCCTGGATTCCTTTTTAAGAGATTGTGTGGAGAATGGCACCTTAGCCTTTTAACAAGCAGCTGCTTGGACCACTCCTTTATGATCAGGTTGAGTGTACAGGTATTCCACCCACCCCCTGCCTGTCTACCTGATACTTTTTTTCAACTTTTTTATCAATGCCTGTAGCTGAAGTAGGTGCTGACATGATATTTAAAGTAGTCTTCTGGAATGAACTGTGGATGAGGACTAGTAACCTTCTTGTAGGAACTAGCCCCATCGTAGTCCTACCTCTCAACTGTCCCTGATTTTCAGGGATGTCCCTGATTTTACCTCAGAAATTTCTTCTGTCCCTGCTAAATGTGGCATTTCTGTCACTGAAGAGTAGGGGTTTGAATCACAAAATAATGCCAGCCATTGGTGTTACAGTCTAGTTCTCATTAAGAAAATTGTATTCACACTAAGAAGCATATTGCACACAGCTTCTGGAACTATTATTACTATTTTTTCAGATGTCTCCCTGATTTTGGTCATTTGTCCCTGATTGTTTTAAGCCTTGTCCCTGATTTGTGATGAGGGAGGTTGAGAGGTATATCCATGAACTCTGCTTCCTCCTCATCCTCTTCTGTTTCATGAGAGGGAATGTTGAGGGTGCTCACCATCTGTTTAATGAACAAGGAGTAAAAGGTATAATCCATTGTAGGCCTAAGAGGGGAGCCAAGCTCTTATTCATTGGGTTTTTTAGGTTCACCTTTCTCCTCTTCCTCCTCCTCCACTGGCAAATGGTCTGGAGTCTGAGCCTGGGGGAGCAGGCATATTAAGAAAGTTTCACATAACCTGCAAGACCTGGAAAAACTGCCATGCTTTGGCCACATCCTCTGTTGACGGTATTTGGCTTAGGTCCACTCTCTGCTCCTTTCCTTTTGAAGAAGGAGTGGCATGGACATGCTTTTCTTTTTGTTTTTTTCTTGGTAGCCACTGGTTCTGGTACCTGCTCTGATGCTGTTTTGTTTGTATTTTTGCAATCACTAGACTCAGGGTTCCCCCTTTTGGACACCCTGGTATCTGTACCACCTTTACCATGCCTGTCCGATGGCTAATCAGCTTTATGTTTTGTGTCCATCCCCTTTGACAGGGACTGCTGCTGTTTATAAGGAGATGAACCCTCTGATGTGTGCTTTCTACCATCATTAGGAACTGAGGAACTCCCTCAGAGCCTTTATTATGTTTTGGTGACATAGAGGCAGACCGAGAAGCCATAAAATCTTCTCTTTTTTTTAGCTCTTTTAGGTTTTAGGGCAAAACTTTTTACAGAGCTCATGAGTGACACAGTTGTGATCTGGACCCAGGCAAAAGCTCAGGGTAGTTAGTCTACTTTGCCAGGAGTAGAGAGCAATTTGTACAATTGTTTTTGTTTAATCTTTTTATTGAGATTTTAATGCAGATATAAGACATAACACTTCGACAAAAACATTATACAAATCAAATTTCCGAACACCTTATATCGATATTAATGTAACAGGGAACATCAAGGGTACAAGACAAAGACACAGTACAACTAACAGCTAACAAGAACCTTCCATTAAATCGTAAAAGAAAACAAACAGATAAACAATTAGACAAACCAACAACCTGTCCATTCCCCTAACAAACCCCCCACAATGTTCATAACCTGAAAAAGAGGCCAATGAGTTGTAGTAATGATATACTGCAGACAAGAAAAACTCTCTAAAATAATGGAAATAAAAGAAAGCAGCACCACTGCACAGCACTCCCAACTCTCCAAAAGGAAAATCATCTGGCACCCTTCCAAAGAAGCTGGGCCTCTAACGGAGAGAGAGAATTCAAAAAGGGATCCCACACCATTATGAAACATTCTGCCTTCCCCTTAAGACAATAAGACAACCTTTCCATTGCCAAGGATTGAATTACCAGGGTTTTTCACTCCTGAGTTTTGGGCTGAGCACAGGACACCCAAGTATTCAGTATAGACTGTCTCACAAGGGCCAGAAGTACTCTAACCCAACGAGGGAGAAAAACCCATCCATCACTTAAGTCTTCCATGCCAAACAGCAGGGGAATCGGTACCTCTGGTACTGGTCGTTCAAGTAGGTGAGAGAGCTCCCGTGCCACCTCCCTCCAAAAGGACTGCAAGATAGGACACACCCAAAAATAATGAATATAGATGCCTAGGGAAGTTCCATATCTACCACACACAGGGGAGATTGTAGGATGAAACTTATACACTATCACAGGTGGGCAATACAAACAGCGTACACATTTATATTGGGCTTCTTTTTGCTTATTACAAAGTAAGAGACCTGCATGAGAATATAAGAGTGAAATCCAGTCCTCCTCTCTAATCTGAGCATTTAAATCCTTCTCCCAGAGAGCCTTATGTTTGCTAGTTAAATCAGGAGAAAAAAAAGAGTGATCCCGTCTCACAACCCTCTGTATGAGTCCCTTGCTATTCTGTTTAGAATCAAATATCATTTGTTCATCGGGGGCCAGTGGTGACTGTGTAACCGGATCTCTTTGAAGGCTCACAAAATGAGTTCTAACCTGTAGAAAGCTAAACAAAAATGTGTATGGGGAAGCCCTGTGTTCCCCTGCAGGTCCAAAAGCGAACAGAAGTCCTGTTTTGTAATAAGGTTACTGAGACACTTAACACCTCTATGCTCTCATTCCTTAAAGCCACCATCATGTAGTCCAGGAAGGAAGGAAGCTGTATGATGATGACACAGTCATAGTAGGCACAGGAGGCAGTGTTATGGAGCTCCAGACTAAGCTGTAGTCGGACCTCTCAGAAACTGAGGGGTGGTTCACCAGGTCAAGGCTGATCCTGAACTAAAAAAGAACCAAATTACCTCACTTTGTGTCAAAGGATTGCAAAAAGCCTTATCCTATTCAAATCTATACTAATAATCACCCAGTTGTAGTCTGTGAACCGTTACTGTTACCTGGAGATCATTTTTGATCCCCTGTTAACTTTTAGTAACCACATAGAAACCACCATTGGTAGAGTAAATAAGAAACTGGGTGCTCTGCGCAGAACTACTAAGTTTCTGAAACTGCAAGACAGAAAGAAAATTGCCGAACAGTTAATTTTACCTACTCTAAATTATGGTGATTTAGTTTATAGAGCAACAAATAAACAACTGTTAGAATGTCTGAACAAAACACATTATAAAACAGCAAGATATGTGTTACAATGTAGTTTCTTAACTCACCACTCTCAATTGTTGAGTAAGTTAGAATGGCAGCCCCTGGATGTAAGTTAAAACCAGAAGCTGGATTCTATTGATACATAAAATGAAGTTTTCTCTTACTGAGCATCCCATTTCTCAACTCCTTTTTCCAAAGTTAATTAATAACAAAAGGACACTAGATATATAAACTCGCTTAGATAAAATTTACCTGGAAAAGAGAAAGAATAGGTTTGGGGTCAATACCTTAAATTTTAGGGCAGCCATTGTATGGAACGCAGTGCCATCCACTATTCATGCAATTTCTGAATATGACATTTTCTCACAGGCTATCGAAGATCTGTTCTTCCATACCTGCCAATGCTATTGATCTTATTAAAATTTTGTACATATCGTACGTTTGTTGATAGTGACTGTATTTGTATTATGTTTGTTTTATTAGATATATGTGACCTTTTCTAAGTCTTTAATGTTTTATGTATTGCTACAATAGATAATTCTGACACAAGACTGCCTTGTAAACTGGACTGAAAAGTCCAAATGACATGTATTATCCTGTATTAAAATAAGGTTTTACCTGCCTACATACCTAGGAAGAAAATACGGATTACGTGCTATTGGTACAAGTACAGTACTATCATCCACTGTGCCCCTATGTCTTTTTATGTGTTCCCAGGCCTTCAAAACCCAGAAAACCAGAGGGTTAGGACTGTGGAGCCAGCCGTATGCCCTGCTCCCTCACTTTGTTAAATAGGCTGACAACTGGCCTGGACAACCTTCCTCCTCTAGGTCTAGCCATCCAATCTCAGGGATCCGATTCATCAAGTTGGATATATACACCAATATTAGATGGCTAGATAATAGCCCCTCAAGCCTGGGAAATTTAGATCCCCCCTTAGAAGTATCGGCCTTCAGGCACTGTAAACTCATACGAGGGCGCTTTCCCTGCCAAAGAAAGATAGAAAAACCATGTTCAAGATGCTGCAAATCCTTCTTAGTAAGGCCCATAGGGAGCATGTGCATTACATATAAAATCCTGGGATGGACATTCATCTTCAAAATGTTTATAGAACTCAATCATGACACAGGAAGCGCCCTCCATTGAGCCACATCATTTAGAATGGTAGTAACTAATAGGGTATAAGTCAGGCTGTATAAGGTGCCCAGGTCCCCATCAATATAAATTCCTAAATATTTAAAGGAGGTTACCACCTCCTTGAGCCCCCAGGTCTCCCTGATTTCCCCATCACATGGGCATGCCAAAAATAAAAGCTCAGACTTATGTATTTCAATTTTGTATCCAGAAAAAATAGGGAAGCTGCTATAACTTTGAGCAAGTTGGGAATTTACCAATTTGGCTTTGTTACATAGAACAACAGGTCATCCACATATAATGTAATTTTATGGTGGTGTCCTGAATATCCCTGTACCCCACAGATGTTGCAATCTTCCATACTTTAATTGCCAAGGGCTCGATGGTGAGTGCAAACAAGAGTGGGGACAGTGTGCATCCCTGCCTAGTTCCCTGCCACAATATAAAAGCCACAGAAATAATCCCATTGACCAGAATACATGCTCTTGGGTCTCTGTAAAGTGTCTGGATAAGATCCACATATGCATCCCCTAGGCCAACTCTAGGCAGCACCTCAAAGAGGTTGCCCAACTCTATATGATCAAAGGCCTTCTCGACATCCATGGACAACACAAAAGTGTGCCCTGGATGCCAAGAGTCTTGCCAGATGACATTAAGCAACTCGCGTACATTATGATAAGATAGCCGGCCACTTACAAATCCTGTTTGGTCTGGATGGATGAGCAAGGGAAGAACTCCTTCTAAACGTCTAGCTAGGATTTTAGCGATTGTACAGTTTTTAAAGCCTGTTGGTCCTTTTCATTTTTTAGGGCTATCCAGTCATGCCAAACAGTGTAGACCTTCTGAAAAAATCATTTGGTTCCCAATACTTGGTGTTAATTAGAAAATTATTTAAAGTATTTGTTAAATATTTTTTCCACTCACTAGTAGGGAACTTCTGTGTGTACAATTGTTTGAAATTTGAACAAAAATGATTGGTTTGATTCCCTTAAAAAGGGAACCAAGTACTGAATTGTTTAAAACTGCTTATTATTAGGCTTTGCAGTTTATAAATACTTTTTTATGTATTTAGTGTTGGTTCCCTAAAAGCAGGAACTGTGTTTTAAAAGTGGCCTTATTCAGTTCCTGGAACTGATCAGGAACCAGAGAGCCCCCCAAACATGTAATAAAATAAGAAATAAACACCCTAATGCAGAGTATTGAGGAACTAACTAAACTTAAGAAAATAACAGATTAGAAAAAAGATCCTTTGAGGGCGTGGCCTGGTTCTACAGGAAGATGGTCTGAAACTTCTCTCTCTATAACAGTTCCTGGAATCCACCTTCATCCACATCATCCAAGGCAAGAGATTTAATAATTTATCAAGAAATCTATGTAGCTTACTCTACTATACCCTCTTCATCCTCTTTTTGGGGGGTCGAGAACTTGTTTTGTGGGGATATTTGAACAATATAAACTTCACTAGGCCTCTGCCTCTACAACTGCAGCATGGCCAAATCCAATTCATATTACACTTCACTGCAGAAAGTAGAAAATATGTTCAAAAGGCTTGTACAAGATATGAATGAGCTTAAATTAACAATCTAACAAAACACTAATACTCTACAATCCATAGATACATGTTTACTAATAACTGAAAATAGAACAAAGCAAAAAGCAAAAACTTCTGTGCATGAGCTGCAAATTATAATCAGAGAGCAAGACTGCACTATAAAAGAATTGTAAACTAAACTTGATGACATTGAAAATCGTAGTTACAAGGGACTTCCGGTTCCGCCACGGATGGCTAGACAGCGCAACAGGGAAGCTCCTTCCCACATTATCTAAAAAAAAAAAAAAAAAAAACCCCATTGAGTGTTTTCAGACAGTAAAAAACCCTCAAACATGTAGAAAGAAGCCAGGAAGAGGGACAGGGGAGGCATCCCGAAGAATAAACAGCAATTTAAGGCGAGAGATGCAGACAGATTGGAGCCGGAGCATAGGCCGCGAAGCCATAGCCGCTCACCTAGTAGTACACACGGCTCAGATTATGACACGGAGGGGGAGCAAGATAAATTGTCGAGGACATGTTTTGAAACCATTATAAAAGAAATTTGAAGTTCAAGACTGGAGACCAAAAAAGACATACAAAGGCTGGCACAGCAGATTACAAAGCTCGATCACTGGATAGAGGAGGCTGAAGCTCAGATCGCGGCAGTGGAGGACGCATTGACTTGCCTTAACCAAGCAATGGGGGCTCTGATCCAGCAAACTATATGGTTGCAGGCAAAAAGTATTGATCTGGAAAGTAGATCTCGTCGAAACAATCTAAAATTATACGGGTCGGCAGAAGGTGCAGAGACAACCCCCGATGTCGGCTTTTGTGGAAAACCTCCTCAAAGACATACTAGAGTTACCACCAAATTATGGCTTAAAGGTAGAGCGTGCCCACCAGTCGCTTGGCCAGAGACCTCAAGACCCGAAGGTACGTCCTCGTTCCATAATAATCCTGGTCTCGAGTTATCAAGTAAAGGAAGATCTGTTGCGCAGAGCATGGGTGAAAAAAGAACTGTCTTACCTAACATCTAAGCTGTCAATGGACCATGACTACCCAATAGAAATTCAACAAGCAAGACAGCAATATGCCCCGATTCTGAGAGTGCTGAGAGTAAGAGGCATTAGGTTTCAGACACCGTTCCCGGCAAAGTTGAAGGTGCATTGGCTGGAGGGAGTGCAGCTGTATGGATCATCAAGTAAGGCATTGGCAGCCTTAACACAGAAGGGAATACCGATATCGATGGAGGAAAAGGAACGGATCAATAAGAGCCAGAGGTTCCCATCGGACGGTTTTCAAGTGGCAATGTAACGTAGAGGGACGCCCCCAATGAAAGTGCTTAGAGAAACACTCAAGAAATTAAGAAAGATGGAGCGGGGCAATGTGCAGAGAGAAGAACGTGATGGATCAGAGATGGAAAACTGAAATGCACGCAGAGTTGAAAGAGCTTGCAGGTATTGCTGCTTGTCTTGAAACTAGAGCAGAGGAGAGACATTACGCAGAGCTAATTTTGAGCGAATGGGAGGACATGATGGGGCCATATGAAAAGATGGAACTGCAACCTGAGAAATTCGTTGAACATGCGGAACTGTTTGCTGAACTGTAATAAGGGCTCTCAGACGTCCTTAGAAGTTTAAACTAAATAAAAGGGAAGGCATATTGTAAAGGACTTTTTGAGGGGGATACGGGGTAGAAGCAGAGGGAAGCCCAGCAGGCGAATAACTAACCGAGTTTAAATCAAGTTAGCAATGACCCGAAAAGGGCCAGGGGAGTGCCATGGGGGAGGGTCCAGGAGCGATAATCGAGAAATTGGTTGCAAAGCATGCTGGTGGATCATATAGCTCAGTGCCATCCCCGTATTAGAGGGACGAGAGGTGAGATAAAATAAAAGGGGAGGTACTCTTGGGAACTCGTACGGGAAGGAGTGAACAAATTTCTGATAACCTCACTCTGCTGTTGGAGTCGATATCACGCTAAAAAGCAGGAGTGGGAATTTATTTTTGGGTAAGAGATGGGAGACAACAGCTGAGGGAAAAAACATAGAAGTGGGGGATAAAGGTACTTAAGCAAAAGCGAGAAATAGACTTAAGATGGGTTATAGCTGGGCTGGATAAAACACTCCTGAATAAATGGCAAAGTACAAATAAAGAAAGAAGGGAGGAGAGTCATTTGTATACAAAGAAGAGGGTCAAGAATTAAGAGGATTCGCATAGCACATAGAGCTCGGTACCGGGGAAAGAGAAAGGAACAAAAGAAATGGTCGTGGGAAGGAGGGCTGGAAAGGAGAGGTATCTGCATTACAATACTTTAGCAGTGCTGATAGATGTTCTGAGAGGGACAAATCAGATTAAAAGCTACTCTATAGAGAGAGCTTTTTCGAGGGAATACCCCGGGAGAAACGGGATTAGATCCACTCGAGTCTGTCCTCAACTACAGCTCTGGAGGGCAGAGGAAGGGAACCACATAGTTGGGATCCCCTGCCTTGGAAGCAACAACTTGGTTACTCCCCTCTTTGAGAAGAGGGGAAAAGTTGTGTTTTTGTTGGGTTGATATATAAATGTTTGTAATTTGTCTGTTTATAGGAACGTATATTAGACTATCAAAGAGCTGGGAGATCAAGATGGTTAGATCTCCCAACAGGTTTGGGAATAGTTACTTATGTGCACAACAGTTTAATAAGCCTAAAATGTATGAAAGGAAGGGAGGAACGAATGCATATTACCGAAGGTGTCTAGGGACCACTACCTCAGGGAAGAGTGAGAGAAATATTACAGGCAGAAAAGGAAAGGAGAGGAAGAAATATGAAGATGGATAAGACAACATTAATTTGTTCATTTAATGTTAATGGACTGACCAACCCCATCAAGAGAAGCAAAATATTAGCTGCATTGAGAAAGGAAGGCCCTGACTTTATCTTTTTGCAAGAGACACATCTAACACAAGATGAACATAATAAATTAGGGAAAATTGGCTTTAACTATGAAATTAGTGCCTCATATCGACGGGGTAGAAGGAGGGGGTCTCAATACTTATACCAAATAAAACAGTATTTCACCCAATAGACAAATATATAGATAAGGAGGGGAGATATGTATTCCTTAAGGGTAAATTCCAAGGAAGGCTGCTAACTCTTGCATCGGTTTATGTGTCACCTGGCTCACAATATCAGGTATATAGGTCGATGTTACTGAAACTGCAGGAATGGGCAGAAGGACAAGTTATACCTGGGGGGGGGACCTGAATATAACATTGGACCCTTATCTGGATAGTACAGCTATGGGGGGGGCGCAGGGAAAGGGGAACCTCGAGGAAATTAGTGAAGCTGCTGGGGGAGATAGGGTATGTGGATGTGTGGAGAGTAGGCCACCCTAAACAACGGAACTTCATGTTTTTTTCACCACTGTGTAAAATTTATTCGAGACTAGATTACTTCCTCATGCCAAAAGAAAGAATGGTGGAGGTAAAGGACAGTTGGATAGGTAGTACAGTACTCTCAGACCATGGTCCGATTTATTTACAAATGAAGCTAGGAGATTTTCAGAAGAAAACATTTTGGAGATTAAATGTCTCGCTGATACAAGATAAAGAAATCAAACAAGAAATAGTACATACTATTAAAAAGGCTATAGAGGAAAATACAACACCAGAAGTAACAACTGCCGTAGTATGGGACACATTAAAGGCCATTCTGAGAGGGAAGTTAATAGCCATCGCAGCACATAGAAAGAAGCAAAGGGAAAAGAGAATAGAGACATTAAGGGGAAAACTGGATAATCTAGAAAGCCAACTTAAAAAGAAGTACAACAAAGAGCTCGCTAAGAAGTTAAGTAAAGTCAAACAAGATTTGAATAGAGAATTAGACTATCATATTGAGCAAAAGTTATTGTTTATTAAGCAAAGATTTTATGAGGGAGGGCCCAAGGCTACCAGAGTACTAGCAGCCAAATTACGTGCCCAGAGAGCAAAAGCCCATATAACTAAGGTAATACATCCACAGAATAAAAGGGGGCTACAAAACATGCAGGAGATTGTTGAAGCATTCAGAACATATTATAAAGAGCTGTATACAGCTCCCTTAACCCGAAAGGAACAGGATATGGAACAATACTTACGAAGTATCCCACTGCCTAAGGTTCCGGAAAGGGTGCAAAGACAGTTGATGAAACCGGTGACTAGAGAGGAGCTGGTAGGACAGATGTCTAGGCTTAAAACAAATAAATGCCCCGGAATGGACTGGTACCCAGCTGAAATGTATAAACATTTTCAGGATTAGTTTATTCCCCTACTACTAAAAGTTTTTAATGAAACTCTTTTAATGGAGGGACGCCCACCAGAATCTTGGTCGCAGGCTATAATCTCAGTAATTCCCAAGGGAGGTAAAGACCCCAGACTATGCTCTTCATATAGACCAATCTCCCTCCTTAACACGGATTATAAGTTATTTATGGCAGTTCTGTCCCAAAGACTACAACAAATACTCCCACAGTTAATACAAGCAGACCAAACTGGGTTTATTCCAGGGAGACAGGCACAGGACAACTTGAGGCGAACTACGCACATAATGGACCACCTGAACTCTATTAAACAACCGGCAATCTTGCTTAGTCTAGATGTTGAAAAGGCTTTTGATAAAGTTGATTGGGGATTTTTAAGAGCGGTATTAGGGAGGTTTGGTTTCCCGATACAATTTATTGACCTTGTTGGGAAAATTTATGAGGCACCTAAGGCTTATGTAAGAGCAAATAGGCATCATTCAAATCCATTTAGTTTGGGAAGGGGAACAAGGCAGGGTGTCCGCTCACCATTATATTTGCCCTATATTTAGAACTGCTATGCAAGGGATTAGAGATAACTTGAAATTTAGGGGTGCAACTGGGGGATACAACAAAAATTAGCCCTTTATGCTGATGATATTCTACTTTATTTAGCCAGCCCAGAAGAATCTATACCACACTTATTTAAACATTTAAAAATATTTTCGAATTATGCGGGATACACGTTAAATGATAATAAGACAGAGGTATTGAAATTAAATTACACCCCGTCCCTGCAGATAAAGAGTTTATACCCTATGAGGTGGGATCTTCCCTGCTTGAAATATTTAGGGATAAAGCTGGATAAAACAGTTTCCCAGATTCCTCAAATAAATTATCAGACACTCGCAGAGCAAATACAAAAAGATATGCAGAGATGGCGGCTTCTCCCAATGTCTATGTCTATGAGGATACAGGCGGTCAAAAT
Organism: Neoceratodus forsteri; assembly: GCA_016271365.2. NCBI lineage: Eukaryota > Metazoa > Chordata > Ceratodontiformes > Ceratodontidae > Neoceratodus > Neoceratodus forsteri. The sequence continues at coordinate 445,259,832 of JADMNL010000023.1, forward strand.
GAATGTGCTGCCGTGCTTTTTATTCTTATTTCAATGTGTTCCTGCCCCTTTATCCCCCAAACAATTAGGAGCATGGCAGAAGACGATACTGAATTTTATTTGGCTAAGTAAAAATCTGAGAGTCAAAAAACAAACTTTGTACCTCCCCAAAAAAATGGGAGGACTTGCGGTTCCTATGCTGAAGGAGTACTGGATAACAGTTCAGACTAGAATAGTACTGCTATTGCAACACTTGGCCTACACGGCCAGATGGAAGGAAATAGACCTTGAGGTTCCCCTGACTCCCTCACTATTAGCACAATGCACGGTGATAAACCCTAATGCAGAATGGACAAACACACCATATCTAGGGACAATAACAGCAATACAGGAATATAGACGGGGGCTGTCTAGGGGCTCTATCAGAATATATTTGTGGAAGTATATATGGTGGACTATGAACATGGGGTGTGGTCCAGCAGCTGGAGATCCTTGGTATAAAAAACAAGACAGGCAAGGATGTAGAACCCCATGGCAGTTCCTCAAGGGGGAAAATGTAATCTCATTTGAGGAAGCACAAAATAAGTTTAGTTGGATGGGGGAAAGAGCTTATTCGCTATTACCAGATTAGAGATTTTATAGGGGAGCAGATGAATATTTCAATTAAAAGAGCAGGAGGACATTTAGCTCCAAATGCGTTTGAGACAATATAGAGTTCGAGCAGAGGGGAAGGAGCTATCTCAATCTTGTATCAGAACTATATCAGGGATCTCCAGTATTCGATGGATTATATTAAACTTAAATGGGAGCAAGAGTTGCGGATTAAGTTGGACTGTCAGGAGTGGATGGCGATATGGCAAAATACCTGGAGCACCACATCCTCCCCAGAGTGGAGGGCATTTGTGTGGAAGTTAAGATCAAGGTATTTTAGGGTACCAATACAAGTGGCTAGGTAGCATAAAGCCATAACAGGTGATTGTTGGAGAGGTTGTGGCGCTCAGTTGGCCAACCAAGCACATATCTTTTGGGAATGCCTTGATTTTAAAGAGTATTGGGAAGGGATATGGAGGGACATAAGTAAAAGGTTTAATATAACAACACCATTAGGGCCAGAGCACATGTTACTGGGGGTATACCCATTAGAGCTTAGAGGGAGTGAAGCTAAATATCTATGGAGGATACTGATAGCCGCGGCTGGAAAAGTCATAACTAGGAGATGGCTTTCTCCAAGTGCTCCCACAATGATGGAATGGAAGGAGGTGATAGAAAAGATAAAGATGTTTGAAAGGATTACATACTCTCTGAGACAAAGACTACCGCAATATCAAAATAGATGGACGAGGTGGAAACTGGAGCAGGAATGAAGTAGAGAATTGACTCTGAGCTGAAAAGGAGGAATGGGAAGGGAGGTAAAGAGGTTCCTATCCCTCCAAAAATTTTAAATCCTAATTTAAAACAAAATAAAGCTATTGCCCTCTCAGTAATCCCAGACCACAGAGAGTGTGTAAGTAGGTAGAGAAGAGGTATGATGAGAGAGAAAGAGAGGGTGGGTCGCCTAGAGATAACAGAATATAAAGAATGTAGAGTGGGTACAAATAGAGGGACAAATGCATTTGACTATTAAAAACTGAATAAATATGTTGAAAGATAAAAAGGAAAAATGAGTATACAGAAATTAGGCTTAAGTTTTGTGTTATATAAAACGGATTAAAATGTGAAAGAAATTAAGATCTTGTGAATGGGAAATGTGGAAATAAGGATTTGATTGTAAAGGAATGAGATATAATGTACGATGTTTATCCACATGTGAAGAAAATAAAGATGAAGTATAAAAAAAAAAAGAAAATCGTAGTCACAGAAATAACCTCCGTTTTGTTGGATTTCCTGAAGATGTTGAGCCAAACAATACTACTGTTTTTTTATTACATGTACTACCTACAATGTTGAATCTCCCTGCAGAATTAGGACTCACAATAGAAAGATCTCATTGGTCTTTAGGTTCCAAACCAGCACCTGACCAAAACTCCAGACTTACCTTGGCAGATTCCTTAATTATGCACACACAGAAATAATTCTGCAGAAAGCCAGACAAATTGGTAACGTTAACTGGCAAGGCCACTGTATCTATATTTATAGAGACTTTTCTAGAGAGGTTCAAGCCCAAAGGAATGCCTTTACACCGGTTAAAAAATCACTACACCAGTTTAACATAAAGTTTGCCCTGAGATACCCCACAATTATGAGAGTCTATTTAAAGGAGGGGCACAAGGACTTTAGCACTCCTGACGCTCTGGAGGCATTCTTAAATAAATCTTTTCAACCTCCACTACATGTGCATACCTCCGGACCATTGGCAAACATCTCCGTGCTTCCTACTGTGCTCTCAGCATCCTTGCCTGCAGATACAAATGGTGCAACAGCCACAGTGATCAGTTTGTCCGAAAACTCAAATCCTACCCTTGCACTCAGATATTTCAGAACCCAGGCAATCATCTCGTTTGCAATTAAAGAATGCCTCTGACACAGCTAAAAGTAAAAATAAATGCTGCAGCCCCAAGAACGTGCACAAGATCACAGAGCCCCAACCTCACCTGACCGACTGCGCTTCCAAAATCAAGCTTAGTAATAGATTTACCCCATTGCAACTCCTTCAATCCACTTCACAGGAGCCAGTGAACTCAGCACAGCATGAATTTACCTCAGCCAAAACATCTTGGGCAGATATTGTTGCAAGTACCCCTTTAAAAAATATGGAGCCACCAAAAAAGAAGAGGCGTAGCAAGGTCAAAGGTAAATGAGCTCAGCAACTTGATGAACGCTGCAAAGATCGTGGACTGTACTCAAGAGATGGCTGCAGCTTTTTAGAATTTACATACAGATTAATGAGTGTGATGCACCAGCCGATCAGAAGAACACCAGTTAATCTGGGGTATGTCATTCTGTGTGCTAAAAGGGTTTGGGACATTTTCAGTGGTTCAACCATGAATGTGCAGCTCTGTTTTGCCTGAAACTCCAGTTGCAGCTCAATTCCTGCCCATAGTGGCTGCTAGAGCACATTTGAGTACAAGCCACTGGGACAGATGAAACACAATTAAGTTTCTACACTGTTAGTGCAGTGGTCTAAATATAATTTTGGGACTTTTATTCAATATATAAAGGAATACATATACAATGTAGCAATACAGACAGTCTCCTATCAAAATCTGTTATTCTGGTTATTAAGACTTTGTACTGACACCATATATATTTGAGTTGTTTTCTCTTGCTCTTTGTTAAAATAGGTTTTGAATATAGACAGCTACACTTGTAAATGCAGTTATTAAGGAAGGGATAATATAATCTGTTTTAAGTGACCTTCTGATGCACAGACTCCCCTTCCTTATATATATTTTGTATGCATAACCACAATTTAATCTAATTTAATACATCACTCATTTTAGATCTTTCCTCAGGAGGAAACACTCCTACCCGCAGTATTACAGTTCTCTTTTCATGGCTACTTTCTACCCCAATTTTACATTCTAAGACCCTTAGAGACTTCAGTTTCTCTTTAATAATCACTCCCTTTACTTGTTCTCGATTCTGATGCTGCAGATACCCTGGCCTTCTTGTTAGGCAACAATACCTTACATAATTTGGCCTACCAAAAGCAGAACATTCTATCTGAAGTTCTAGTCTACCAATGTTCACTTTACATAGATTATGTATCCATATGGTTTTCTGGATGTGTGCCAATTGGACTAATTCAATTCGGCACCCCTCAACTCTAATATAGAATTTCATGGCTATATCACACTAAAAAACATCCCCTGTTACTACTCTGTGGAGATTAAGTGTGCACCACATGGAGAAAAGTACATTAATAAAGTTGCAATGCTCGAAGCTTGTGTTGCAATTTGGATATCCAGGAAACAGGATAGTATTTTGGCAGCTGTGTTCAGCAGCTCTCAAGATATGCCTATCATCACCTCCAGCAGGCAATTTTTGGGCAACCAAGACACACAATAAGTCCAGTACTAATCTTATGGTGGTATTGCATCTAGCATAAAATCATTTATAAACATAATAAACCACAATGGATGTTTTGGGTACCAAAACATTGTAGTACATAACTGTAAATAATCAGTGAGACAAATTGTTTTATAGAAATTATCTTGCTGCACACACCAGTAACAGATTATAATATACCAACAAGGGACTTCAACATTAGAAACTTTTATATCCTCCATATTAACCCTTCCCCTTTTTTCTTTCCTCTCTCTCCACCTTTTCTCACCCCTTTCTTCTTTTTCTCCCTTCCTGTTTTATTATTGGGTATCTATACATAATACATATAATGTTAAAGACAAAGTTACACATAAGCTACAATACTGATATATTGTTTTGGTCATATATTGTTTATTATACTTGGGGATGACCTATAAGAATTGTGAATTTTGATTACAGTCCTCCTTAAAATAGAATTAAGACAAGATAACAATAACTTTCAATGGTCTGTGGATATCAATTTACACTCCTCCCTCTCTCTCTCTCTCTCCCATACCACCCCCTCACCACCACTCTTCTTTCTCTTTTCCCACTAATCCACTCCTAACAAAGCTTCACTGAGCTGCCTTTGACTTGTACTGTATAATTAACTCGCAACACAATTCCTTGACAATGCCTTTGGCTGCTATTATTGTAACCTTACTTGTCTTTTCTTTTTTTGTAAGTTCCATTGTAATGATCATGTTATTATTTTGTACCTTATTGTCCTTATTGCCTTGACGTGGAACCTTTGTAAAAGAGCCCTCAGCTCAGAGGTGTCATCCGAAATACAAATAAATAAATAAATAAAATAAAACACTCCTAGCTTTGTTTACACGTGCCTGATGTGCTAAGAGAGGGTCTTGATTTGGTATTCCTAATCGACCCATTCTTTTTCTTCTCATGTCCAAAAGATTTTGGCTTTAATTACTGACTGTCATAAATAGGTGCTACCTATACCTAATTTGGTAAATACTTTATTGATATTGTTAATATTAGATTATTTTATTTTAAGGAGACTCTATTCATTAAAAGCTGAAAATGTTGTAACCTTTTTTAAATATCCTGCTTTTGCAAACAGATCCTCATATGTCTTTATTGCCTACAGGTTTATTCTGGCAAGCAATGATGCTTATGTACTTAGTGCAAACCAATACTGTATATCTCGGTGTGTTGGATCCCCTACAATTTTTTAGACCTTACAATAACCAAATTATACACAATTCCCCATGGCTGATTTATAGTTTTGCACATGGAATGTTAGGGGACTCAACTCACCTAATAAAAAAAAAACAAGTACTAAAACACCTTAAAAAGCACAAAGCACAAATCACATTTATACAAGAGACAAAGCTATTAGTTCAGGATAATGAAAGACTTAAAAGAGACTGGGTTGGTCAGGTCTATGTCGCTTCAGCTACCTCCAAAAAGCAGGGGGCTGCCATCTTAATTCATAAAAAGTTAAAATGGACACCATCTAACATTATTCAGGATACTGAAGGTAGATGGGTCATAGTCTGTATGGATACAACAACCGGACCCCTTACTTTAATTAATGTTTATGCTCCCATTTCTGACTGTCCAGATTTCTTCCATAACATAACACTACAACTAACCACCCATAATCTATGTAACACACCTATACTAATGGGAGGTGATTTCAATTTAACACTCGATACCTTCTTAGACAGAAGTAATTCTGCAAATGATAGTCATCCAAGAAGTAAGGCTGCCCTTTCATTACTAATGAAGGACTTTGGGTTAGTTGATGTATGGAGACTATACCACCCAAGAGATTGAGAATATACTTTTTACTCACCCCTTCACCACTCTTACAGCAGGAATGATTACTGGTTTGCTACACCTAAAGTCACTGAAAAAATACAAGACTCAGCAATATTACCCATTATTATTTCTGATCACTCACCTGTCAATCTGCACCTGAACTGGGGACACCCATCCCCAAGGTCCCCCTCATGGTGCTTAGATCTTCTCTTACTTAAAGACCCTGAGTTTATACCATGGGTCAGATCACAAATTCAGGACTTTTTATCGTATAACCTTTCCTCAGACGCCTCTATGGGAATAACATGGGAGGCATTTAAAGTGACAATACATGGCAAAATAATTTCCTTCTTTACTCATAGGAGGAAGATGAGGGAACTACAACTTTATAATTTAGAGAAACAACTCAAAGACAAAGAAACACAATATTTCGTATTTAAACACCTAAATCCCAACTCTCCTCTTCACATAGAAATACTACGATTACATACTCAAATATGTGAACTGATATCACATAAGAGTGAAATTACTCATTTTAAAATTAATAAAGGTAACAAAATATTAGCTCATATACTTAAATCCCAACAGACGGGAAGATTCATAACTGGCCTGAAAGACTCTGATGATAATATATCTACAGAAAACTCTGATATTAATAGAATCATGACATATTTTTATAAAAAATTATGCTCTCCACCCTTAATTGCACAATCAACCCAAATCTGAAATTTTCTAAATAGAATAAACCTTCCCCTGCTTCCTACAGAATTAGCAGAACCATTAAACAAACCTTTTACAGAAAAAGAAATACAGCAGGCCCTTTCAAGTCTTATCTCGGATAAATCTCCTGGTGGAGACGGTTTCTCCGTAGAATTTTATAAATCTTTACCTGACCTCCTTTGTCCAATACTCTGCAAAGTATATCAGGAAGCTACCCAACTGGGCAAATTACCCTTGACCATGATCGAGGCAATAATTACTGTTCTCCCCAAGAAAGACACATACCTCCCCTCTAGCTATCGTCCCATTTTGCTACTTAACATAGATGCTAAAATATTCACCAAAATCTTAGCTATGCGTCTTGAACCTCTCATCCCTTGATTAATTCACCGTTCACAAGTAGGGTTTGTGAAGGGTAGAGTTGGAGCAGATCATTTAAGATCTCTTTTCAATCTCATGCATAAAGCCCAATCTCTTAAATCTTCTGCTGCAGCGATTGCTGTAGACTTTGAAAAAGCTTTTGATTCCTTGCACTGGAATTACCTCTATAGTACACTATCAAAGTTTGGACTCCCAGATCACTTTTGTGCATGGATTAAATTGTTTTACAACTGTGCCTCAGCTAGAATATTAACTAACTCCACTCAGTCCTACCCCTTCTCTTTAACTAAGGGTACCAAGCAAGGATGCCCATTATCCCCATCTCTTTTCATTCTAGCTCTTGAACCACTGTTAACTGCACTTTGACTTTACAGTGATATAAAAGGCATATCAACAGGCAACTCACAATATACCTCACTGGCTTATGCAGACGGTTGACTTCTTCAAGTAGAAAACCTGGAAGCCTCTGTTCAGCCTCTTACCCAACTACCTAACTTATTCACTAAACTTTCTGGCTTGACAGTGAATTATAATAAATCAGAGGTGCTACCCTTTAACAAATTATGTAAACCACATATGAATCTCCCACTTGGATTCCGCTGGTCTCCCCAAGAGCTTACCCTTACAGTAGGTATAAAGATCTTGCCCAAGTTAGATAAAATATGGGACACTAACCTTTCCCCTCTTCTTACAGAAATTAAAACTACACTAGAGAAATGGAAGACTCTCAACCTTTCCTTTATGGGGAAAACTGCAGCTATCAAAATGTCTATAACTCCTAAAATATTGTACCTGTTTGCAAATATCCCACTAACATTACCACTTTTCTTTCTAATGAAAATAGATAAAATAAAGGGCAACTTTATCTGGGAAGGGAAAATCCCAAGAATTAGTGGAGTTAAACTGAAATCTCACTGGTCAAAAGGAGGAGTAGGTCTTCCCTGGTTTTGGCATATCTCTGGTCATTTCATGCATGTCAGACAATTAAATGGTTCAAAAACCCAACTTCCAAAACTCTTTATGGGTCGATATGGAAATATCTTTGATTGCTGGTGCTTCCCCTTCAATCTTTATTTTCAACCCCCATCATGAAAGTTAAAATGACATCCAACCATAGCCCCATCCATCATCTACTGGTGAAAACTTTATAAACAGATAAAGTCCAATCCTACTCAATCATTATATATCCTCATCTGGGGCAATCATTTGATTACTTTGGAAGGCCTACCATTATACTGCAAATCTTGGAAAATAAAGGTATTTATTTCTTGGATGACGTTCTGTCCAATGACCATAGTACACTAGATTCTTTTACCAACCTACAAATGAGGTGGGGTATACCCAAAAGTGATTTCTGGAAATCCTTACAACTAAGACATGCTCTATCTGGCTTATTAATGAAAATAAGAAGGATAACATCCTCAAACTCCTATATCTCTTATTGTTTAAATAGTAGCTCTGCTCTTGTTAGCAAAATACACAAATCTCTCAGGAATACATTACCAAATCAGTCTCTTCATCTAAAGATAAATGGGGTCTTGCATTATATTACAACATATCTGACTCTCAATGGGATAGCTGTTGGTCTGCCTGTCATTATTTCTATAAAGATACTCGTAGTATGCTTATTCTATTCAAAATACTTCACCTATGGTACAAAACTCCTACAGTTTTACACTGCCTTATCTCAAAATGATCTTTGTTGGAGATGTAACTCCACAGGTGGTGACTTATTACACATGATCTGGTCTTGTAAATCCATATCTAATTTGTGGAAATCAATTCACAATTTGGCTGTTAATGTCATTGGTCATGACATTCCTTTTGATCCTAAACTTTACATCTTAGGGATTAACATTCACAATGACAAATATACCAAATACCAACACAGATGGTTGCATATAGTATCTATCCAAGTAAAATGTCTTCTCATGTTGAATTGGAAATCCAATACAGTACCTACTCTTCCTGAAATTCTTAATAACTTATCTCATACAGCATCCCTTGAAAAAATCTCTTACTGGCTCTTGGCCAGATAAATGAATATAAACTCTGTTGGCAGAAGTACCTAGACTATTTGGAAAATAACTGCTATGGATCAGTTTTAAGCATATTGTAATACAGGCACATTATTTTGATTTCCAGCCTTTATTTGTTGTCTCGTTATCTAACTATTTTACTTACTACAGTACTGATAGTTTACAATTTTGCTTATGTCATAATCCATGTCAAGGCTAAAAAAATATACCAATTTATTTGAATATTTGTACTCTACAAGACAATAATGTACATTGCATTTTAAATATATGCTTAAATATGTACTGTACATAAACAATGTAATCTAGATGGTTGACTGCTTCAATTGTATGGAACATGTCTTGACTGTCTGAAAAAATGTCAATAAAGAAATTAACAGTAAAAAAAGAAAAAAGATCATACTTTGGGGTGAGTGCTCTCTTCATCTGAAGAAACAAGTCTGCCATTAGAACTCTAGGTGGAGCATGACCACAATGCAGAGTTTGAACTTCATTCTAATTCCCTAATTAGCATAAATTCTATCCCCAGGGCATCACATGTTACAGGGAAGAATGATGCTTATTATCAAGCATCACTCATGGATTTCTGGTGTTAGAACAAGTAACCTTACATAAACACCAGTCAAAATTTCTTCCAACTGTATCTGGAGAACCGCAGTGCTCCATTCTAGGACCATTACTATCTGACATCGACTGTATATGAATTCCCTTTCTTTTCCAGATCCACAAATTAAATCCCACATGTATGCTGAGAACACTGTTGTGTCCATGACTGGTAACTGTCCTGCCCAGATCCAGTCTGCCCTCCAGAGGGCTTTTGACTTCCCACAGTGCATTTTTGTTTATGTTTTTTTAAACACAAGTTGGTGTTAAACATCATGAAATCAATAGTCATGGTATTTAGGCAGTATACTAGGAAGGATTAACTTCAGGAGAACCTGGACACTGTAAAATATGCTGGTACTAGTTTAAAACAAGCACGGGCATGTAAATACCTTGGTATGTGGAAAGATAACTGCTGCAGATAGAAGGTACACATAGAGAAAATACAAGTCGTGGCCAAAAATATTGGCGCCCTTGCAGTTTTTTCTAATAATGCACCATTCCTTCCAGAAAATTGTTGAAATTAAAAAATATTTTGGTATCCACATATGTATTTCTTTGGTTTGCAGTGGAATAAAACACAAAAAGCAGAAAAATTTATTAAGTCTTAGCTTATTCCACACAGAAATCCTTAAATGGCCCGGACAAAATTATTGGCACCTTTTAGAAGTAGTTAGAAATAATTAGATTTCAAGCATGTGATTCTCCTTCACTTTGGAATTGAATTCACCTGTGGTGAGTTGCAGGTGCCTGCAATATAAAATTCACTCATTCAACCAGTTTGAATAGAGAAAAGGACTCATTCTCCTGTTTTGTTTCACTGTGTGGACCGCAACAAGCATGGAGAAAAGAAAGACAGCCAGAGAATTGTCTGAGGAGGTCAGACAGAAGATTGTAGCCAAGCATGGACAATCTCAAGGCTACAAATCAATCTCCAGACACCTTGATGTTCCTGTTTCCACCGTACGGAATGTTATCAGGATGTTTAAGGCCCATGGCACTGTAGCCAACCTCACTGGACATGGCCGCAAGAGAAAACTTGATTGAAGATTGCAGCACAGGATTGTTCGAATGGTGGAGAAAGCACCTCGATAAACTGCCAAACAGATTCAAGCTGACCTTCAGACACAAGGTACGACAGTTTCAACTCGCACCATCCGTCGCCAACTCAATGAAAGGGGGTTATATGGTAGGAGGCCCAGGAGGACCCCACTGCTGAGAGACAGACATAAGAAAGCCCGACTGGGGTTTGCCAAAACACACCTGAACAAGCCAAAATCCTTCTGGGAGAATGTCCTGTGGACAGATGAGACCAAATTAGAGCTTTTTGGTAAAGCACATCATCTCTATGTTTACAGAAAACAAAATGAATCCTTCAAAGAAAAGAACACCTTCCCTACAGTCAAACATGGAGGAGGTTCAGTGATGTTTTGGGGTTGCTGTGCTGCCTCTGGCACTGGGTGCCTTGAATGTGTGCATGGCATCATGAAATCTGGAGATTACTAGCCATTTTGGAGCGCAATGTTGAACCCAGTGTCAGAAAGCTGGGTCTCCGTCGAAGGTCATGGGTCTTCCAGCAGGACAATGACCCCAAACACACTTCAAAAAGCACCCAGGAATGGTTCAAGACAAGACACTGGACAGTTCTGAAGTGGCCAGCAACGAGTCCAGATCTAAATCCCATTAAAAACCTGTGGAGAGATCTGAAAACAGCAATTGGGAGAAGGCACCCTTCAAATCTGGGAGAACTGGAGCAGTTTGCACAAGAAGAGTGGGCCAAACTGCCAGTAGAGAAGTGCTGGAAGCTCATCCATGGCTATAGGAAGCGGTTGATTGCAGTTATTTTGACCAAAGGCTGTGCTACCAAATATTACGTCTAGGGTGTCAATAATTCTGTCAATGCCATTTCTTTTGATTTTCTGATTTAAAAGGATATATTAAATTCTGAATCAAAAACAAAGGTTCTGTAATATTAACAGAGAAATAAAGAATTGTGGAGACCAAATACTGTACTGTAATTTCAACTTATGTTTAGAGGAATTGTGAGTTATTTGAAAAAGTGCAAGGGTGGCAATATTTTTGGCCACGACTGTAGTTAAAAGCTTGAGTCAGAAACTTAGTATGCGCTAAAGGGTTCGAAAGCATCTCCCCAGGAAAACTAAATAAAAAGCTGTAGAAGCAATGATACTGTAGCTCAAATCATGGACTATGGAGATGTCCTATATGGCGAGGCCCTGAGAACTGATCTATCTGAGGTTAAAGTTTATATAACTGATCCGCTCATTATGTACGTGGGGCCTCACGTACAAGACATCACTTTTTTTCTGTACACAGATTTAAAATTGCTGAGATTTGAAAGTCACAAGCAACTCCATTTGCTAAGTTTTATATTTCAGTATTACAAGGGATTGATTCTAGACATTGGGCCCTATATTCAGAGTGGGGCGCAATCACAGCACAGCCAATTGCACTACTTTTGTGATTGGGCATGGCCCAGTCTGAGCAGTATTCAGATGGATAGTGTTTGCCGATGGAACACCACTATCGAACTGAATATTGGGCTGTGTCAGTGCAGTGCTAAGTGTATCTGCACTTTGCCAGCATCAGTCAGGACTGCATATGACACAGGAGATAGTGCTGCCTAAAATGGGATAGCGCTTGGTCCCCCATGGGCCATATTAAGCCTGAGTATGCAAATGAGCTCATTGGGCATTCAAGGCACTAAGAGGCCTTCTGCATGGCCTTTATGGGAACATTTGCATGTGGCACAGTAGCCCTTTAGTGCCAATTTCACTGTAGGATTCGATTCATGGTGGCACAGAGGTCCCCCCTCAATTTCCCGGTTTGCAAGTACAGTATGCCCTGGTGGTCAAGTACCCCCTTCCATAATTGCCCAGTTTACAAATTCAGTAAGCCTTGGTGATCTAGTGACCCCCCCAATCACTTGAACTACAAGTTCAGTAAGCCCTGGTGTTCTAGTGGTCTGCCCACTGATCGCCCTATATACAAGTCTGGTAAGCCCTGATGGTCTAGTGGTCCCCTCACCCCCAACCATGCACCAATCCCCTACCCATCCACCCACCGAGGACCCCCCTCACCCTGAGCACCAGTCTCCATGAAATCAGTGGCCAGCATGGCCTTCCTCTCACCTCCTTGGATGGCTGCTGTCTGACAGTCATGGAGCATGATCACATACGTTCGATTGGGGGAAAACACTAGATTGCCAGGGCTTACTGAACTTGTAAACCAGGCAATCAGGGGTGGAACCACCAGAGCTTACTGAACTTGTAAATCAGGCAACTGGGGGGGGGGGCAGCTTGCCACAGGGGTGGGTGACTGCTGTACAACCACCTTGCCTTTGGGGGGAATGGAGGGCACAGGCTTACAGTATGGTTAAGAAGTATTTTCTTTGGGCAGTAAACAGCGCCACTGTGAACAAAGTTTACCACTGCCACAAACCTTTGAATATGCTGCTGCACCCGTATACTTGAGGGGACCCCTAATTTGCATAGGTGCAGTGGTATAGTTAACGCCTTGGCATTACCAATTTGGGAAGTACTCTGGGGGCCTCTGAATATGGCCCCGCCCAGAGTGCTAACACAAACCTAGGTTAGCACCAGCACTAACCTTTGAATATGGGGCTGCTTATCTCAGAAAACCTAACAAAAAAATTAGCCAGGTCGGAGCTGAGATCATCAGATGGTCTAGAATTTATGACCCCATTGATGGGGTCAAATATTGATAGCGCTTTCGTTTTCTAATATGGGCTTTATATTTGGAATTCTGTACTGATGAATTTAAGATCTAATTTGAGGCCTGTCATTTTTAGCAAAATCCTAAATTGGTTTACACAGCAGGCTACCCAGCCATTAACCTGCTGCCTCAACTGTGACCGTGGTGGAAGTAATAAAAGTGTGGCAATAAAAAGTACAATAATGTTTGTTACATCAAGTTAATTACGAGTGTAAATGAATGTGAATTCTTAATATTTGAAATGTGTACAAGTACTGTAAGTGATTAGACATCTTAGTATGAAGTTTAATTGTTTATATATTCAATATTTTATTTTGTATTTATACGACCAGGTTTGTATGCAAATGGTACCCACTGAAAATGAGCCTTCGGTTCAATGGGGAATGCTCATATTCACGTTGAAATGAATAAAACAATTTTCTTCTACTACTATGCATTGAATGATATTTATATTCTGTACTTAAAAACAAGGTTTACCATTATCAAAATGATTCATCTGCTATTCATTCCAGATGAAGAATTGATTTCTCCTTGATTCGATTGGATTCAGTGTTCAATGGATTAGCAGTTTGTAACTACAGGCATTTGCATATTTAGACTGAGTTATTTTACCACTGTGCTGTATGAGTATGTCATGAGTATCTATGCTGTATATATTGTTTATCTGTAACCTTTTTCATGGCACATTTTGCATTGATATTGAATGAGCATTTTGGTAGTTTCCAGCCTTGGACTTAACTTGGGCTTCTATCCCTTTAAATCTGGCCCTATGAAAATAAGATGCAGTCTGGTGGATCTGGCCACTAAAGAAGCATACGGCGGATGACTCAAAGTACAGTTACATAAGAAATTAACAAAAAATTGTCTGTAGCGGCATTGGTCCTAGTACACTAAGATGCACAAAATGGGTGATTTGATACCTTTTATTGACCTACATCATCTTAGCGAATATGAACACATGAAGAAGCCAGCAGAAGAAGGCCATTTGGCCTATCGAGTCTGCTTGTGTTGCAGGGTCCACAGCTTGAGCTACTGTCCCTGCCCCCTCTCCCCACTCCTACCATCCTCCCTACCCATGACCCTTACCCTCCCCTATACTGTACCTGTCCCAGCCTCTCTTAAAGCTGTCCACTGTCTTCAATGAGATTACCTCTTCTGGCAGTGCATTCCAAGTGTCCACCACCCTCTCTGTGAAGAAGTGCTTCCTGACCTCCCACCGAAACCTCCCACCCTTCAGCTTAAGACTGTTCCCCCTCGTGTTATGGTTGCTACTCAGCTTAAAGAGACTCTCCTTATCAACCTTATTTATCCCTTTCAAGTACATGAAGGTCCCAATCATGTCTCCTCTCTCTCTTCTGTCTTCCAGGGAGTACATGTTCAGTGCCTTCAGCCTCTCCTCATATGCCTTACCCTGCTGACCAGCTATCATCTTTATAGCCCTCCTCTGGACCTTCTCCAGCAGGTTAATGTTCTTTTTGAGGTGTGGGCACAAGTACTGAACTCCATACTCTAGATGCGGCGTTACCAGTAACATGTACAAGGGCAGTATAACCTCCTCTCTCCTACTACTGATCAGCCTAGATATGCATCCCAGCATCGTGTTTGCCTTTGCTGCTGCTTTCTTGCACTGTGTGGAGTGACTTCTCTGTAACTGGAGCATTCATGTATAGACTGAAACTAAGTTTTTTATGTGTTTTTCTTCCAGGCTTGACATTACCATTCTCATTAATCTGTCACAGTCTTGTGTAAAATGTGTAAGCTCTGGTATCTTTAAAGTTAGCTCTTTCAAAGTTACCTGCCATTTTCTTTCTAAAGAAGGACCTGTAGGCCCAAAAGCTTAAAGTTTTTTTTTTAAGTCTCTGTTGGTCCAGTAAAAGGTATCAAATCGCCTATTTTATGCATCGTAAGAAGTTACTGTAACATGTAATAGTAGATCTTTGAGAGGATCTCTTGCAGCAGGCCTTCACCAGTAGAACTTGGCCGCCAAGCACTAGGACCACATGGAAGCCTTCTACCTAGTAGTCTACCAGAGGGGGCCTCCCATCTCTGACATTGGCCCTTGACATCAGCCAATCCTGTAATGGTGGGCAGCCCCCATTCCTTCCTCAGTTCTCCCACTGGAGACCAAAAGCAGAATGCCATGAGGAAGCTTCTGAGGTATCCCAATAACATACAGAGAAAATGCAGAAGGCTCACCCCTATGGAAGGGGGGAGAGAGAGAGAGAAAGAGACAGGAGAAAGGGGATGAGGGAGGGCAAAACAGGGACTACTGCAAGAGATCCTCTTGAAGATCTACTGTTATGTTCTTACGTAACTGTACTATATTACTTAGAGGGTATCTCTTACAGCAGGCCATCACTGATAGGACTGAGTCCCAAGCAGTTCTGGACTACAGACATGCAGTCCAGGAGGCAGGAAACAAGTGAAGACCTAAGAAAGGAGGCCCTGCAGAACTGCTGGGCTGAAGTTGGCCCACTGCCTAGGGCGATATCCAGACTGTAGTGTTTGGCGAAAGTGTGAAAAGTGCTCCAGGTGGCATCAATGCAAATATCAGCAGCTGACACATTTTGGAAACCGGCTACTGAGGTGGCCATACCTCTGGTGGAATGGCCTTTAACCCCTCCAGGAAGTTCCTTGCTGCACTTCTGGTAACAAAAAAGAACACATTTGGCTAACCATTTAGACAAACATTTCTTGGACACCGGAGCGCCCTCTTTCCTGGGGTGAATGAAACAAACAACTAATTAGACTTCCTAGAGTATTTAGTCCAGTGTGTATAGTGTCTCAAAACTCTATGCACATGCAAGGTATGGAGAAATGCCTCCCCTTGATTGGAATGCTCCAGATAATAAACAGGCAAATGGATGGACTGATTCAAAATAAACTCAGACACAACCGTAGGAAGAAATTTAGGATTGGTACACAAAGATACCCTGTCTTTGTGAAAAAAAGGCTCCTTACACATGAGGGCCCGAAGCTCAGAAATTGAGGGTCTGAAGTTCGGAAATCTTTGAAGCAGAAGTAATGGTAACCAAAAATAATGCTTTCCATGACAGAAAGTGCAGCTCCCAAGGCACGGCCAGTTAAAATGGAGGCAGTGTGAGCTTTTCCAACACAAAATTGAGGTCCCAAGGTGGGACATGGTCACATACTGGGGGCCTTAAATGCAGTATGCCCCTCAGGCAAGTGCGAGATAAGTCTTGTGGAGCCACTGAACAGCTGTCTACAGGTACATGGTATGCAGAGATGGTAGAAAGATATACCTTAATGGAGGAGTGCTGCAGGCCTGAGTCTGAGTGGAACAAAAGGTACTCTAGAACCTAATCCACTGGACAGGTGAAGGAATTCAAATGGTGTGATATAGCCCAAATGGCGAAACATTTCCATTTCATAGAGTAAGTGGCCCTGGTAGAAGGCTTTCTGGCAGCCACCAGGACATCGGTCACTCCAGGAGAAACCCGAGATCTGGCAATGGCTACGTCCTCAGGAGTCACACATGGAGATGGAGAGAGATCTGAGGTCCAGATGGACCAGGGTGCCCTGCTCCCAGGAGAGCTAGTCGGTACACAGGGGCAGGGAGAGTGGAGGTTCCACTGCCAGTCGCTGTAGCAAGGGGAACTAGTTCTGATGCGGCCAGAAGGGGGCTATGAGGATCATTGTAGCCTCCTCCATTTGGAGTTTGATCAGAACTCGTTGAAGAAGTGGGAAGGGAGGGAAGGTGTAAAGGAACCTCCCTCTCCAAGAGAGGGAAAATGTGGCTTACCAGAAAACTCCAGGCCCTGAATATAGTAAGCACAAAAGTGGCAGTTTTGCATTGTGCGGGGATGCACAAAGGTCCAACTCTGGCCAACCCCACATTTTGAATAGGACCTCTAACACTGAGGTCAGAAGTTCCCACTCATGGTCTCTGGACCGAGACTGGCTTAAGCTGTCTGCGAGGACATTTTGGTCTCCAGGAACATGGACGGCCGAGAGCTCCAGACAGTGCTCTATGGCCCAATACCAGACTCTCATCGTGTCCTAGCACAGGGGATAGGAATGAGTCCCCCACCACTTGTTTACATAATAAACCACACACATGTTGTCCATCTGAATCAACAGCGGACCTGGGGAGAGCCAAGTCTGGAAGGCCTTCAGGGCATACAGGACTGCTTGCATTTCCAGGACATTGATCTGAAGGTCCCTCTCCACCTTGGATCATGAACTGTGAGTTTGTTGGGTCTCCAGGTGAGCCTCCAAACCTAAACCTGAGGCATCCATCATAAGGACCTGCTGAGGAGGAGGTGGACAAAAGGAACCCTCCCCCTTGAAGCAGATTGGTGGGCTCCAGCCACCACAGTAGGACTTTTTTGACTGGCTCCAACACCAAAATTGGTTCATCCAGAGGTTCCATGCACTGGTCCCACTGGACCAACTGCATCCATTGAGGGATTCTCATGTGGTGCCTGGCTAAGGGGACAGTAGTCTAGAAGCCTCAGGAAAACCTTTGCTGGAACATGACAGCTGGAATGAAGAAGACGGTCCTGGTCCATCAGACGTTCTGTTCTGTCTGTGGGAAGAAAGGCCTTCCCATGTGTTGTGTCCAGCACCGCCCCATGTACAAGAGGTGCTGGAAGGGGGTCAGGAATGACTTTGGCATATTGATGGTGATGCCCAAGGCTTGGAAGAGGTTGCAGGTCTGAGCAAGAATTTGCAGGAGATGGTCTCTGGATGGGGCAGCCAATAGCCAGTCATCCAGGTAGGGAAAAATGTAGAACTCCTGGCATCTCAAAGCAGTGCCACTACTGCCAGGCATTTGGTAAAGATCGTGGAGGCTGAGGACAAGCCAAAGGGCAGAGCTCAGAACTGGTAATGCGCTTCCTGGAAGTGGAAATGGAGGAAGTGCTGGTGGGAAGCAAAAACCTTTATATGAAGGTATGCATCCTGCATATTCAGGGAACAGAGCCATTCCTCCTGATATAGCAGGAGCAGCAGTCCCAGAAGGGTGACCATTCCAAACAGCTTGTACTCTATGAACAGGTTCGGGTTGCTTAAGTCCAGGATGGGCTGAAGGTCTCCCATCTGCTTGGGGACCAGGAAGAAGAGGGAGCAGAAACAGAAACATAAGGACCATTTGGCCCATCAAGTCTGCACAGATTTCCCTACCAACAGCGCACCACAGACCCTACTCTGTCTCCGGCTTAAACCTCCCCACTTGTTTCTATGATTCCCTTGTGTCTATCCCACGTATTCATAAATCCTATGACCATTTTAGCCCCCACCACTTCCGCTGGGAGGCTGTTCCAAGCATTCACCACCCTCTCCATGAAAAAGTACTTTCTCATGTTTCCTCTTAGCCTCCTCCCCTCTAGTTTCATATTGTGCCCCCTTGAACATCTTTTTCTTTGGAAAATACTCCCTTGTTGTACTTTGTTTAGACCTGTGGGGTATTCAAAAGTCTCTATCATATCCCTCCATTTCCTCCTGTCTTCTAGGCAGTACATATTTAAATCTTTCCACCTTTCTTTGTAGGGCTTTTGATGCAGGCCCTACACCATTTTGGTTGCCCTCCTTTGTACCACCTCTACCCTGTCTATGTCCTTTCAGAGGTGAGGCCTCCAGAACTGAACACACTATTTGAGGTGGGGTCTCACCAGTGATTTATACGGGGGTATTATTACCTCCATCTTTCTGCTGGTGATACCCTTCCCTATGCATCCCAGAATTCTGCTAGCCTTCCCCACTGCCCTGTCACACTGTTTAGCTACCTTCAGGTGGTCAGAAATGGTAACCCACAGGTCTCTTTCCTGCTTTGTAACTGCTAATATTTCCCCTTTGAGTTGGTACGTTGCCCCCGGGTTTCTATGCTCTAAGTGCATGATTTTGCACTTTTTTGTGTTGAATCTCAGCTGCCAAACTCTTGACCATTCTTCCAACCTCTTCAGCTCTTCCCTCATTCTTTCTCGCCCCCCCCACCCCGGTCGGTGTGTCTACTCTGTTGCAGGTTTTTGTGTCATCCACAAAGAAGCATACCTTCCCCTCCAGTGTTTCTGCAATGTCGCTGATAAAGACACTGAAGAGGACCAGGCCCAACACTGACCCCGCTGGTCACCCTACCCTCCTCAGAGTGTATCCTATTTACTGCTACTCTCTGGGTCTTGCTCTTAAGCCAATACTCAACCCATTTTACTATCTTGGGGCCCACTCCTACACTGCTTAGCTTGTTTACCAGCCTTCTGTGTGGAACGGTGTCGAAGGCCTTGCTTAAATCTAGCTAGGCCACATCTACTGCCCCTCTCTGGTTAATTACCTTAGTTACCCCATCAAAAAACTCTATCAAGTTAGTCTGGCAGGACCTTCCCCCACTGAATCCATGTTGCCTCAGATCCTGAAGTTCGCAGGTAGCAAGGTATTACCCAGTCCTATCTTTCAGTAGTGATTCCATTACTTTGCCCACTACTGAGGTTAGGCTGACAGGCCTGTAGTTTTCTGCCTCCTCCCTATTCCTGCTTTTGTGGAGTTGGACTACATCTACCCTCCTCCAGTCACCCGGTACCTCCCCTGTATCAAGTGACAGGTTGAACAGGGCTGCCAGAGGTGCAGTCAGTTCTTCCCTGAGCTCCCTCAGTGTCCTGGGGTGTACCCCGTCTGGACCACTTTGTCTGCTTTTAATTGTTGCAGTTCCCTTAGGACTCTTTCCTCTATGAAGGGAGTAGTGTCCATTACCCAACTCTTGTTGCCCATAACTTTTATCGTGGCCTTTTACCTTCCCCCTCCTCTGTGAATACTGAACAAAAGTATCTGTTCAGCATGTCCATCTTCTGGCGGTCCTCCTCTATCAAGACCCCTCTTTCAGCCTTACTATCTCTTCCTTTGATTTCCTCTTTTCACTAATGAATCTAAAAAATGTTTTATGTCCCCTTTTTTACTTTTTTGGCTAGATCTTCCTCTGTTTTTGCCTTTCTACACCATACCACCTTCCCTGCTTCCATCGTTTTCACTTCGTAGTTTTCCCTATCGTCTTCCTTCTGAGTCTTTTTGTACTTCTTCAAGGCTAGCTTTTTAGCCTTTACCTTTTCTGCCACCTCCTTAGAGAACCATAGTGGCCTCTTATGTCCCTTACCCTTGCTGACCTGTCTGACACAGAGCTTAGTAGCTTTCTCAGGTCCCTCCCTTATTGCAAGCACTGTTGTTCTGCTCCCCTTTGTTTCTATATCCCTGTCAGGGTGTCCCTGAGGCATTGACCCATTTTCTTAAAAATTAGCCCTCCTGAAGTCTAGGACCCTTGTCCTCATGTGGCTTGATTCTGGCCCTGTCTTAATGCTAAACCACACTGTCCAGTGATCACTGGTCCCCAGGTGGTCCCCCTACGACATCAGCAATGCTGGCCCCATTTGAAAATAATAGGTCCAGCAAAGCACCTCTCGAGTGATTCTTTTACTAGTTGCCTCAAGAATTCCCCCTGCAGGGAGTCTAGGATGTCTCTGCTTCTGGACGCTGCTGCAGCTGGGAGTCTCTGATCTACATCCAGCAGATTGAAGTCTCCCATTAGTACTACCGTTCCCTTGTAAGCCATCCTATGGATTGCCTCCAACAGTTCCATGTCTGTTTCTTCCCCTTGTACAAGGGGTCTGTCGACCACCCTTGTATGCAGAACTGCCTCTTTTCTCTTCTCCAGATTTACCCACAGCATCTCTGTGCCCTCCTTTCTTTCCTGTATTTCTGTAGCCTTTATGTTGTCTTTTGCATAAAAAGCCACTCCTACTCCCTTCCTTTCCATCCTGTCCCGCCTAAACAGAGTATACCCCAGTATAACCACATCCCAGTTCTAGTTGTCATTGAACCATGTTTCTGTGATGGCTGTTAGGTTCAGGTCTGCTTCTGCCACAATGGCTTCCTGCGAGCATTGGCACACATGGCTTTCCAGACGGTGTTCCCATTTACCATATTGTTTCCCTTTAACCACCCTTATCCTGTCCACCATTTTTCTCAACTCTAGACTTTACCTCTACTTCTTGTGTTTCACCTGTATTTGGTTCCCTTTGGGATACTGCAGAACCCCCTTCCCTGCTGAGGTTGAGGGACTGGATCTATGACCCTTTTTTGAACTAAGGCCTGAATTTCCTCCAGGATGAGAAGGACATGGCTGGGAGGGTAAGAGGACTGTCCTGGCGGGTTTTCTGGAGGCAACTCTATGAATTCCAGAGTGTGGCCATGCTCAATGAACTGCAGCACCTAGTTTTCCATGGTTAGCTTCCTCCACTTGTCCAGATGAAGGGAGAAATGACTCCTTTACCACCGCCTCCTGTGGCATGCCAGGGGGAGGGTCGGCAAGGAGTCAGGAGGTTGGAGCAGCCGCAGACTGGGCTGAAGGCACACCTCTGGTGCTATCTGTGATGGCTAGGGAGAGAGCAGGGAGAGCTGCCTCTGCCTTGCACTTGCCATGGGCCTTGGGAGGGGGGCCAGGCCTGCCTGCGGGAGGAACGATGAAAGGGAGCTTGCTGCCCTGACTTCGACTTGTTATGGGACATGAAGTGGATGGACTTTAGTGCCAGTCCAGAGGTCTGGAGCTCCAAGATGGTATCCTGTACATCTCCAAACAGTCTGCAACTCCAGAAAGGGGCATCCATTATGCTAGACTGGACATTCTGGGTAAAGCCTGAGACCCAGAGCCAGGAATGGCATCTCATACAGATGCCCATAGCCGCTGTCTGGTCTGAGGCATCTACTGCATCATAGGCAGCCCTAAGAATGTAGGCACCTATGTCCAAGCCTGTTTTGAGGGCCTGAAGGGTCTTCTGCTTTGAGGGGGTCAGCCGGCATTTGCCAGGACCACCTCCCTAGCCTGGTCACATAAATGGTTTTGATACTGCACCATATGGGCAAGATAACTGATGGCCCAGATGGCCAGGGTGGCTGAGGCAAAGGCCCATTTGCCCATCTGATCCAGCTGATGAGATTCCCTATGAGGAAGGGAGCTGAGGTGCTTCGGTCTCTTGGTGCGGTGTGTGTCACATTAATGACGACCGAATCTGCTCTAGGCTGTTCGCCTAGTATGGCTTGCCCTCTGGAGCATGGTAAAGCCTGTCAGCCTTCTTGGACACCATAGGACCATATGGGGGGTGGTTCCAGGCAACCTTGGTGACATCCTCATAGGATTCAATGAAGAGAGGCACTTTCAGCAGGACAGCGTCAGGCTGGCAGAGGTAGACTGCCAGATACCGCCTCTCAGGGTCCTGCTCTTCAGTCTCCCACCCAATAGTGCCCTGAATGTGTCTCATGATGGCCATGAATATGGGATCATCTGGGGGCAATCTGGGGACATTACTGGGTGCCCCTTCACCCTCTGAGGACTCTTCCCCTAGGGATGAAGACTTAGTGCTGACACTGTCATCTGCCCCATTTGAGTCACTGTCCCCGCTGTCACTGGGCTGATGTTCATCCAAGTGGCCAGCGGATCCCATGTCAGGCTGACCCTGGGGGTGGGTGCAAGGGGTTCTAGGGTCTGGCTAAATGGGAGCCTGGGAAAGGTGGTCCTGAGGAGGCCCCCAAGAGGTGGCCAGGGCCGGTCCACTTGGGGGAGGGACCTGCATCTGCATGGAGGACCAAATCAGGCCATGATAATCAATGGGAGCGGGTGCTGGCCCACCAAGCATGGGGTAGTTGTAGACCAGCGTAGGTCCCATAGACACCTGGTATGGGTAACCAGGTGCAGGCCCCATAGGCAAGGGGTAAGGCTAGGCAGATGCCGGTCCCACAGGTGCTGGTGTCGGGTATCCAGGCTGCAGACCGACAGGTGCGGGTTGCGGAATGGATGCCAGTCCCCCTGGAGCAGGCGGCAGATGGGCGCAGGTCCCACAGCTGCCAGGAGTGGAAAGGCCAGTGCAGGCCTGGTGGGCACTAGCCGTGGAAGACCAGGGGAGAGGCCCGATGGGAGGGACAGGCAAGGCCGGCATGGGTCCCGTGGGCTGCAGCAAGGGGAGCACAGGCCCAGTGGGTGTCAGCTTGGGTAATACCTGATGGGTGTCCACAGGTGCCGGAGAGGCAGACAACCCCCCCCCGGTGAAGAGTGAGGAGAAGCTGGACCCAAGGAGGCACCAGTGTCCTGCAGCATCCACCCCAGCAAAGGAGCAGACCCAGAGGTGGTCCCAGAGGACAAGACTGGAGTCGGGACCATGGGTTTCGGGAAGGCAACAGATAGGGGACTGGCATCTGCCACACCCACGCCAGCCGAGAAGACCCCAGCCGAGCCACCCAACAGTGTGCCCATGGAGAATAAAGGCTGAAACAGCAGGGTCTGGGGGGGCACGATATGAAGTACCCTGCTCTGAGGAGCCACCGCCCATTAGGGAGATCTGGGTGGATGGTGGAGCCACTAGAAGCCCTGTGGGAGTAAGGGCATGTGGGGCCAAGGTTGATCCCCCGAAGGAAGAAGACCATTTCGCGGCCGAAGGAACCTTGTAAGAGAACTGCGAATGAGAGGCAGACCAAGGTCTATCCCAATCCTTTTCCTTATGCTTGTGCTTCCCGGAAGACTTTTCCCAGGACTTCAGTGATAAGACTGGGCTAGGGAAGCAGAGGAGCTCTGGTCCTGCAGCTCCCATTCCATCGAGGTGACCTTCTGCTTGAGGAGATGGCTCTCCAAGATCTTCAGGTGCGTCTCCTGGTGGCCGGGTTGAATTTCTGGCAGAACTCACAGGCTTGGATTTCGTGGTCTGGGCCTGGGCACAAGACACAGGCAGAATGGCCGTCCTTGTCTGGGATCTGTTTGCTGCAGGCACACTTCGTGGAGTGGTCAGAAGATGAAGATGACTGAGAAGACATAAAGTTGAAGAAAAGAACACTGAAATTTTGATGTTGAACTTGGAGAAACGAGAAAATAATAAAGCGTGGGAAATGCGGCAAAATGGCAGTCAACTATAACTGCAGTGGTATCAGTGGTCCGATGTGTGCTGGTCAACAGTGGGAAAGAATTGAGAAAGGTATGAGCCGCCCACCTTTATTGGATTGGCTGACATCAGGGACTGATGTCTAGGTTTCTGTGTGGTCCTAGCGCCTGGTAGCTAAGTCCTACCAGTGATGGCCTGCTGCAAGAGAAACTGTCGAAGTGAGATCATTGGATATTAGTGGGAACTGCCTTGCCTGTTCGCACAATGCCGCACCACATAAAATAAGCACCTTACAAATTCACATTTGTGTGTCAGTGCTTGATTTGCAGCCTTTTCATTAGTTGTCTGGTTGTCAAGTTTTTGTTTTTTTTCAGGTAAAGCTAAGCACAGTTTTGCTGCCTGGGGAGAGTACGTCCTCATGCCAACCCCCATCCCCCCAGGTGCCACAGTCACAGTGCTAAGTAGGGGGTTCTACTGTTGGCCCCTCACCATCCATGGTGCTACAAGCATACCGCTGGAGTGAGTTGGCATTCTAGTGCCCAGCCACTCCATATCATGAGTACCACAGCCTTATTGCTGTGCTGGTTGGAGTCCCCTAGTGCAGATGGATCTCTCACTCTCTTTGGTACCATAGTCATACTGTTGGGGTGATATCCTAGTGCCAACCCACCCCTCAGCTTCATCAGTACCAAAGGCACACTGCTGCTGTGGGTACGGGATCTTACTGCTGGTTCTTCACCCTTCAGGTGCCGCAGTCACAGTGCTACAGTGTGTGCCTGTGGGGGGGGGTCATAGTGCCAGCACCTTACCCCCGCTGGTACCACAGGCAGACTGTCAGCTGTGGTGGGGTCCTAGTGTCTAACTGCCCCTTCCTCAACCTCTCTGGTGCCACAGGCAGATAGTTATTTGGGGTGGGGACCTAGTGTCAACCTGCCCCTCCCTCACCCTCTCAGGTTCCACAATTGCACTGCCTGAGTAGGGTGGATCCTAGTGTCATCCCCTCACCCTTTGATACCATAGACATACTGCTGGGGTGAAGTGGGTTCCTAGTGTCCAGCCTCTCCCTGTTATGTGTACCATAGTCATCGTGCTGTGGTGGGGACCTACTACCGATATGTTCTTGACCCTCTTGGGTATCACAGGCACACTTTTATACTGCAGCAGATACCTAGAGCTGCCTCTCACTGTCTCAGGTATGAAGGTACTCTGCTGCTTTGCAATAGGTTCCTGTAACCATTCTGGTGTGGTCCTAGAGTACAGCCCTCATCCTCCCAGGTACCCCAATAATACAGCTGTGCTGGGATAGCTTTGGCAGTGATAAGTGATGGCTGCTCACCTCATGTCACCCTTGTGCTAGAGATTCCTCAGTGCTTTCTTGTCTGACCACTTAAACCAGAAGTGCATGTCACAGCATGCAGTGGTGGAAATTGGTGGGAGGGTAGAGGTTGCAGGTAGGCACACAGGGGATTGCAGCTGAAACAGCGAAGAGGACATGGGGCACATTGCAGCAGGTTAGGTATGTGAGAAGGGAGCTGGTAAGTAGGAGTATCCTGGTAATTATGACAATAACCATGCCTGTATCCACTATTTTTCTTTACTGTAACCACCTCATGATGTAACTCACAATGCTTCAAATGTTCCTTATGTTCTTGTTCATTCTTATAACTTGTATTGTTATTCCGGTTCGCCCCTGAAAAAGGGACCTTCGGGGCTCAGTGGGCCTACCTGGTCACCAAAATTTAATAAATAAATAATAAATAAATGTAGCATAGTATTTCTCTGTAATGATAGTTTATCATCGTAAAATAAACAATAATAACTGACAGGGTCTGATATCAACCAGAAATCAGATCCTATGTTCTCCATATCAACCTGGTGTAAGGTCACACCAGACTGATATGCAGAAAGTCACAGTTGATCAGTCACCTGTGCAGGAAGCCGTTACACAGTGCCACTAACTGAAAACAGCTGTGACAATGTCTGTCAGCCTAATTGCATTTTATAGTTAGACCCCAACAGATATAAAAAATAATATGGGTGCCTGTGTGGTCACTTGTTTCTTTTTTCACACACACACCCTGGGTGTTGTACCTTTATAAACTACTTGAGGTTTTCCATCATGGTTTATGTGGAAAAACTCACCTTGGTTGTGTAAAAAATACTTGTATCCTATACTCACCCTTACGTAATTCAATAGACAGATAGGTAGACAGACTGACAGGCAGGCAGATAGATATAGAGACAGTCAGACAGATTTGTGATAGATGGATCCAGTCCAGTGTGATTCTACAGTAGGGTTGTCAGAACCCTCCGAAGTTCTGGGTTCTAGTTCTAGTCTAGAACTTTTGAAAAAGTTCTAGGGTTCTAATCTTTTTTAGAACGTTTTAGAACTTGAACCCTATTTTTTAATTGTGCTGCCAGTAATAAAGATAGTAATAAAATACACATTAAAGAAAAACTGTTCAGTATAAGGGCAGAGAGAAATTATCATGTGTGACATTGATGGGAATACAACTAGGTTTATCTATGGTTTCTTCTGTTTGCTAAAGCCAGCAACTTATGTAACAGGCCCACCCACCCATCCATTTGTTAAAAGTGTTCCTGATGCAGCTGCACCATAGTTCCTTAGTGAAACAAAGTGGCACATCAGCCATTTATGTACTCAGTTATATATACTCATTGTCATGAATTATGAGACAAAATAACTGATATTACCTAATCTCAGCTATTTGCTGCTTTCTGTTTTAAATCAGTAAATCAAAAGTTGCTATGTTTAAAAGAAAGCGTTTATAATAAAGTCAAGTCAAGATACTGCAGTCGCACCATGTGGAACTGTTGCAAAACATATTATGTCATAACATAGTCAGTCAAGACATTTGAATAAAAAAAATTTGCCAGTCATTGTTGTTGGCAAAAAATGCATGCGATTTTCTAAGATAATGCGTACATATACCAACATTCTCGATGGCAAATTGAAGTAATACATACAACTTTCTAAGATAATGCATCTTTCCAGCTGATACGTCAATAAAATCTGTATTTCAGTCACATAAATAAAAAAGTGGTTTCCTCACCACATACTAACTTAAGACACAATAAATGTAGCTGCAGCAGTTGGCATGTGATGTGTCTGTCAATCCCATTATGCATCAAATTATCACTACTTGTAAAGCAAAAACACTTTATGATTGGTCACATCTGTAAAGACTGCTGATGCAGATTTTCTTTTATTTCCAATTCCTTTCTTCTTTTTTAAAGGGGACAGGACACTTGGGCTAGGTGGCAACACTTCGCAATGTACTTAATAGGAAAAATATATATATATATATATATATATATATACACACACAGGATATATATATATATATATATATATATATATATATATATATCTATAGTAGGTTCCACAGTGGGCAATCGGTACAGGCCTCCCATAACATCGATCTGCCATCATCTTTTTCCTCACCATCCCCTGCTGATCATGAATCTGTAAATGAAAGGATTAAAACAACACCCGCTTTTCACCCCCAGCACCCATTACACTTTTCTTCCACCACACTCATCCATGCAGTAGCACCCATGCCACCCTTACACCCATGCTAAAACCAACCTCCAACCCTCACCCACCCTCAAGCACATATTCCACCCTCTGCACTCGCCCAAATGTTTAAACTACCCCCAGGCTTAGTCATGAACAACCATTCATGCCACCCTTCGCCCTCCCGCAACCAGGTTAAAACCCACCCCCCAACCATCACCCATGCACTAACATCTATGCCATGTTTCTCCTTCCTGCATCCATGTTAAAACCAACCTCCAACCCTTACCCACCCTCCAGCACCTATTCTACCCTCCTCCCCCTCTCAATGCTAAAACTACCCCATGCTTACTCAAGAAAAATGTATCTCTTGCCTCCAAATGAGCCATACTTAACTGTTCCTTAATAAACACTTGTGTTAAAAACTGTCTTTTCAATTGCTTTCTTATTATGGACAACATTCTGTACAGTCCTCTTCATGGAACCAGTAATTTGAGAGTTGTTGCTATTATGCCATGGTTTGCGTACAACAGAATGTTAAACATGAGCTATTGTGGTGTGAGACCTATGCTTACAGAATGATATGTGCTCAACCATGACTTAGGTAAAACTCCAGATGACTGTTTCCTGGAAGAGACCTGTAACAGGATGCTGCCCACGGAAACATAGCAATACAAAATACAGTTTTTTCCATCACTTTTTATTCAGTAAAGTAAGTTACATATGGATCATTTTGGTTTATGGCTAACATGTCTGTAATTGAAAAAATAATGAACAGCTACCAATTAGAACTCATTGTTTTGTCCTCTTTAAAATTGAAAAATAGACCGCCCCCGGTCCCAGCCCATACTGATGCACCACAAAGTCACAGAAGGGAAATCCAAAAATACATGTTTGCATTTTAACTATGAATAATATAATACAGAAATGATTGATGTGACAGTGTCTATTTTATGCCAAATTTGGACCTGTTCCCACTGATGTTAAAATTGCCCTGTATATAGAACTTGCTGACTTTAGACCCTGGCTACAAAGCAGTTTGCCATGAAATGGTGAAAGTTTTGGGTGGTATATAATCCAAGGTAGTTGATCAAGAAAGGAGAGAGACAACCTAAGTCATCACAGTCTGTAAAAGTTTCCTTTTTTGTCCAGAGAGACTCTGTCCCACACAGTATTTACCAGCCACCACCATCTGAGTTGTCATCACCATCAACAACATCAATCACTTCAGGATCAGTTTGTATACTCTTGTAGGGATACGAAAATCTTGACTTATTAACTTTAATAAAAGTTAACGTATGTACATTTTCTGGCAGCAACCTATTTCTGGTGTCTGTCACAATATTGCCAGCTGTACTATAATGCATATATATATATATATATATATATATATTATTACAGGTGCCCTTAATATCCATGCTCCAATTTCTAAGGTACGCATCAAAATAAACCTACCGTTGGTTCACTCCTGACCTTAAAGCCACCCTCCTTGACAGAGACAAGTTATAGAAAAGACACGAAAAACTAAGATATCAACTGATTGGGAGCTGTTCAAAAAGCCAGGAATATCTGTACCAGGAAAGCTGAGATGCTAAGGCTGCTTATTATATGTCTGAACTAGACTCCTCCTGCCACAACCCTGCCAAGTTCTGGAACACCATAAAAGACATAACAGGATACGATCCAAGTAACATACTCCCAGCCAAAATACACAATGGCAAGGGAACCATCTCTGATGGACTGGAAGTCCTGGAATCATTCAACAATCACTTTACAACCGCTGGTCTAGCATTCGACACCACTCCGGCTAACCAAATGCGTTCCCAGTTAGGTATCAAGAACACTGAAGCACGGGTAACGGAGTCCATCTTCTCCTTCATACCAGCCACCCTGAAGCAGGTGGAAGAATTAATATCACTGCTGGACACCAAAAAAAGTGCAGGTGCAGACTCCCTTGATCCCTATTTTTTTTAAATTGCCATACAAGTATTAGCAGTGCCAATAACACAACTATTTAACCTCTCACTACAACTAGGATCTATTCCATCGATCTGGAAAACAGTCCAAGTTATCCCGTTACTGAAAGCAGGGGACCCCATGGACCTCAACAACTACAGGCTAATCTCTATCCTCCCTGTGCTATCCAAGCTGCTAGAAAAAATCGTAAGCACCCAACTAAGAGGATATCTTGAAGAGGCTAATCTTTTAAATCCAGCGCAATCTGGGTTTAGAACCAACCACAGCACCATCACAGCCCTGGCTAAAGTAACCAATGATTGGCAACTCGAACTGGACAAAAAAATTGTGTCTGTGCTGTATTTTTAGACCTGAGTAAGGCATTGATACGGTCGCCACGAACTGCTCTCTCCTCCCTGAAATCCATAGGACTTGACTCAACCTCCATTAGAAGGTTTAATAACTATCCCACGGGAAGGACCCCGCAGGTGAAGGCTGAAGGAGACCTATCACCACTCAAATCTCTCCAAAGAGGAGTTCCCCAAGGATCCATCCTCGGCCCAATCCTATTTGCCATCTATATCAATAGCATCGACAATAATCTCACCAAAGCCACTGTACACCTGTTTGCAGATGACACAGTATTGTATGTCAGTCACCCTTCTCCCACAACAGCATGCATACAGCTACAAGCAGAATTCAACCTATTACAACACCAACTACTGGAAAAAAAACTCCTGCTAAATGCAAAAAAAAAAAGGCAATGTTTTTCTCCCCCCAAACACAAGCCGGACACTCCTTTCCAAACAATCGCCCCCACATATCCACTGTCCTTGGTGAAAATCTTGAATATGTTACAAAATTCAAATATCTGGAGGTCTGGGTAGACAGTAGACTTGACTACTTAGATCATCTGGAAGAAAAAAAACTCTGTCAGAGGCTTGGGCTCTATTACAGAATAAAGCACTTTCTCACAAGTGATTCTAAAAAGAAGCTGGTCCAGGCCACATTTCTATCAGTATTAGATTATGCAGATTTCCTATATGGTCGTTGCCCCAACTCATATCTGAGCAAACTGGAAACACTTTACCATATAGCCTTGAGGTTTATTACAGATCTTCCTCTCAGCACTCACCACTGCTCACTTTATGCTGCAGTTGGATGGACCTCGCTCCAATTTAGAAGAGACAGGAATGCCACACTATGGACTTATAGAGTGATATCAAAGATGCTACCAAATTACGTCTCAGACTGCTTCACACAAATCACATCAAGCAAATATGCCCTAAGAAGTCTAAACTTCATCATGCTTAAAGTGCCCAAATTCAATTCTTGATATGGTAGACCTGCTATCAGCTATGTCTTATCTGCTTTATGGAATACGATGCAGAAGACCCTGAAAGTGAACAGATACATCTCATTTACATCCTTTAAATATCTGTATTCGAGGCTTAGCAAAGAAAAATTTAATTGTTTCCACAAACAGTAGAGTATTCCTAATCTTATCCATCTCCCTCCCCAGATAGCCAACTCACGGAAGGTATCCACCTTTACTAAGAGTCGCCACCCCTCACACTCCATGCACCCCCTCCTTTCCATCCACCTCCCCTTAATCCCTTGTCATATATCACAGCCCTATACCCCTGTAATACAAACCTCCCAGTGCCGCCCTCATGCCCTCTTCATAAGGCCCACAGTTTATCCGTTCCACAATATAGGCCCCCACCATCTTCCTCCCACCATCTTCTTCCTCCACCATCAGCCAGGCACACCACTTCCCGCTCCCCTTCCCCTCACCCCTTATTACCATTACACCTGAATTTAATGTAGAGTCTGATTAGAATGTCTCCTTAGACTGTGTGTATACATAATATTCTATGTAGTATCCTAGAGTGTGTGTATATTGAATATTTTTTATGTATCTATGTCAATTGAACCTTGACCTTACCAGGTCCATCTTGCAAATGAGCTGTGCTCAACAATGTTCGCCTGGATAAATAAAGATTTGATTGATTGATTGATTGATTGATTGACATGCATTGTGGAACACCCTGCCAGAGGAAGTGGTGGAGGCTGAAACAATCACGGGATTTAAGAATGCATGGGATAGACATAAAGGAATTCTGGAGGTCAGGGTTAAGAGGCAACAGACTTCTAGGAAAACATAAAGTGAACTTACAAGCTCAAATGGGCAGACTGGGTGGGTTGTAGGCACTTGTTTGCCGACACTGTCTATGTATCTATGTTCTGAAGAGACACTTGTTGCAGGACAACCAAGATATTTACAGGCTTCATCATACAGCTCTCTCCAAATCAACTTTTTTGATCTCCAGTATTCAAAAGGGCATGCATCAATAGGAATAGACAGTTCTTGCAGGTAACTGTCTATGAATGAATGAATGAATACTTTATTTTTAAAAAGCACCTTTCCAAAACCAAGGTGCTTTTACAACAGATCAATACATGAAATTAAAACAAAATCCTAAAATCAATCAATAAATATATTTAAAAATCTGGATATGCCAGATTAAACAAACATGTCTTTAGGGCTGACTTAAAACTTTGGACAGTCAGGCAATCTCTCACCCGATGAGGTAGAGAATTCCACAGGGTTGGGGCCATAAAACTAAATGATCTTGCCCCAGATGTCTTTAAATGAACCTTGGGAATCTCTAGCAATCCCTCATCGGTGGATCGGAGCCAACAGGAAGGACAGTAAGGATGAAGAAGATCTTGCAGGTAACTAGGTCCCAGATCATGTAGGCCTTATAGGTTAGAAGACCAACCTTGAAGGTAATCTGCCACTGAATTGGCAGCCAGTGCAGTCCACGGAGGACAGGCGTTATATGACTGGTCCTTGACGTACCAGTCAAAAGTCTGGCTGCCGCATTCTGCACTAGCTGCAACTGGCGGATATCTACCCCCGGTAGCCCTAGGTACAGGGCGTTGCAGTAGTCCAAGCGGGAGGTATCGAAGGCGTGGACCAATGTTGGAAGGTCATCAGCAGGAACCTGATGCTTCACTTGGGCTATATTCCTCAGATGGTAAAAGGAAGTTTTGACAACAGCTGACACCTGATGTTTAAGGGTCAGACAGTCATCAAATATAACACCCAAGTTCGACACCCGGTCTGAGGGATCATGATGGACAGAGAACAGAGAACGCTCAGAAGAGGAATCAGCATAAGCTGGTATGGCAGCAATTTGAGAAAGGTTTTGCCACAGATTTAGTTTGCTACTAAGGGTTGAAGATGTGGCAGTTGTGGAACAACTACTGTTAATGTTTGATGACTTTTCCAGTTCTGTATCCCTTTGTGAAGATGAACCTGCATGTTGTGGTGATGACAACTTGAGGGTACTGTGCGTGTCTTTGTTTGACTCCTGTGAGTGTTGCAGCTCATCTAGCAATAGACATTTGTACTGCTCTGCATTATCTGTTTTTGGAACACGTATAGCCTTGAACCTGGGATCTAAGAGAGTTGCAAGGATGTAGTGTTTTGATTTCATCATTGCAACTAATTTGTCATTGGTTTTGAAGCACTCGCTCATTCTCTTTATGAGATTCCCATGATACAGCCAATGTGTTGTCTGAGCTTCAGATCTGTCTTTTTCTATCTGTAAATTTAGAACACTAAGATAATGTGAAATCAGCATTATGAGTGGGATAACCTGACTCACAGATGCACCTTCAGAAGACATGTCCCTTATAGCTGTCTCAAAAGGAGCTAGGATACAGCACACTGTCTCCATTCATTTCCACTGCAGCACAGACAGCATAATGCCATCTCCAATAATGTAATTGGAGCAATATTCATGTACAGTTTCCTTTTGCTCCAAGAGGCGCTGCAGCATATAAAGCGTTAAGTTTCAACGAGTGGAAACATTTTGAATCAGCTTTTGCTGGGGCAGCTTGTGTTTTTTTTTTTTTGCAGTTCAGACAATGTCCATATAGCCTTGGTTGAATATGAAAAGTGAGTCACAATTTTTTTGCAAACAGCAATCATACTATCCACTTGTGTTTCATTGCTGAGAAACCCTGTGACAATTAAATGTAAGCAATGTGCAAAGCAAGAAGCATGCAGAAATCCTCCATCCTGCACTGCTTTCAAGATGTTGGCTCCATTGTCACTTACTAAGAAGCCACATTTTAGACTGTGAGAGTAAACCCATTCAATCACGGAGATCATTTAGTTCCTGCAATATGTTTGCAGCTGTATGACTTTGCCTAAACTTCTTTATATGCAGCAGCACCATCTTTTGGGGTGTCTTTGTTTTTGAAGAAGCTCAAGAAAATGTGACCCAATGAGCGGTAAGGGACATGTAATCCATGTTTTGACTGCTGGTCCACATATCTGTTGTGACATGAATAACCACACCCTTTGCAGTTTTAAGTGTAAGCATCACTGTCACTTTTAAAACTTGATAAATGTTTGGTATTTCAACATAGGAAAAGTACCTTCAATGAAGAGCATTGCAACGAGGCTCTGCAAGTTTTATTAGCTCCCTAAAATCTTCATGATCTACAAAAGAGTATGGGAGAAGGGCTCCAGCTAACAGTTCACCAATTCTGTGATTAAGATGCAGGGTCTTTGGATGATTTTTAGTAAAAGTATTCTTCCTTTCAAATGCCTGAGACAGTGTTAGCTGTTTACAACATGTCCCTGCTGGTTTATTATACACCGAACTTCGATGGGCAGATGGATGCTGAGATGGTGGACTTGGACTTATACATTCAGTGCCATCACTGAATGTACAACTGGTACTAATGGTGCTGGCCTTGGAGGTAATGGTGATCCTAGGGCTGGCACTGGTTCTGTCCGCATCAAGTTCAGACAATTCAGTATCCATTTCAGATTCCTGACCCTTCTCACGTGTGGTCTGGAAGATGGAGGACATGGGTTTTGGACGATCAAACAAAACGGACTGCTTTTTCAGATGGTGTTTAAGAGCTGTAGTGCCAAGGCATGACACAACTTTACCACGGCTTACACTCTGTTTACACGGGGAACAAATCGCTCTGCATGGATCAGTTTTACTGACAGAGAAATAATTCCACACCTCAGATGTGACAGATTTTGTTAGAGTGCTAGGAAGATAACTGAAGACTGTTTGTGTCTTTTCACCTGTCCTAATAGAACCCGGAACATGCTCCTTGGTGCTAGAAGAGTGGGCAGGGGACTTTGATGGGTTTTCATTGTTGGCCGATATAGAAGTGGTGGATTCAATGGATATGTCCTTTTCATTGCCAACAGTGCTGGTTCTATTTGCAACTGCACTACCCGATTCATTGTCAGCAGACTTGCTCATTTCACTTCGTTGAGGAAGTAATGATATGTCACCAGACACAACAGTGTCAGACTAAGACAAAGAGCTACTGTCTGAGTCAAAGAGGGACTCATTGTCACTTGCATTATTACTGCCAGTCACAGGAATTTTAACAGCATGAACGGCATACCTTATGGTGCCTCTCCGTGTGACCCCAGCAGCTGTACAAGTTTTCTTAAAAGGTCCCCCTTTACCACACTTTGTTGTTGCTCTTTTGCTGTTTGTTGAATTTTTATCATGTGAAACATTTTGGTTATTTTTGCTAGCACCAGGATTACCACTACCACCAACACCTGCTCCAACACCAGCACCAGATGCTTCATCTATGTTGGTGTCAGCCATAACAGTACCAGTGTTGCACGCACCCACACCCACACAATTCCTGTGTATGAAGGCAATGTGATCTGTGATCACTGGCTGCAACTCTAAAATTTGGTTTTAGCTGTATGACACTGTGATACAGGGGACTGAAAGTAACTGACGAATATGATGGTTTGCAACTAAACAATCCCAGGTTCAAGGCTTACAGAATGATTGAGCTGCTGAGCATAGGCATACGCATAGCAGGTAGGGCAAGGTTTAAGGTCAATAACTGCAATTTTGAATCCAGCTGAACCACCACAAAACTGGCCACTGGGCTTCTCACAGTAACACACACTGGGTAAGGTACAGTGCAGTCAAGGGGCACACAGCAGCAGGGCAATGGGCTGACCACAAGAGATGGAGTTACACACACAACCCGAGGAAAGATTTTTCTGTCTCTCCTCCCAACAGGGAAATATATTTTTAGGCTTCTGTTATGTATTTAAGGATAACTCCACCACAAAACTGGCCACTGGGCTTCACACGGTAACACACACTGGGTAAGGTACAGTGCAGTCAAGGGGCACACAGCAGCAGGGTAATGGCCTGACCACAGGAGATGTTTCTGTCTCTCCTCCCAACAGTAAAAAAATGTATTTAAGGATAATACCACCACAAAACATACACTGGGCAGTAATAACTAGGGTACAGTGTAGTCAAAGGGAAGGGAACACAGCAGCAGGGTCCTCCCTCCTGATACTTGATTGTAGGATTTGGCTTTAAACAACTCAATTCAATAAAAGTTTCACTATTCATTCTCACATTGTTTTTTCTTTAACTTCGTTTTCTCTCAAAATCTCATTATTTTCTTCACCCCTCCCCTCGCCAGGGTGCTCTGTCTCCACAACAAATCCCTCTAGACAGAGATGAGTATTGAGTAGTTGTTCTTAAACAGATCAGGAGGATCAGAAAATTCAGAATATAGTAGTTTGACAACTAGCAAGACTAAGCAGCACTCCAATGCAGGCAGTCAGCTAGATGTAGATCCCTCTGTGTCCCACCCGATGAGAGAGACCCAACCGTTTTTTCCTACCCACCCTTTCTTTCCTCGGTCCCTCATACCCTCCCTAACCTTTTCACCTCGTCCCCCACCCACACTTTAGCTTTATTTTTTTTACTCTAGTAGCTGGAGGCAAAGCAAGTCATTAGTTCACTTTTTTTTTTTAAATGCCACAAGTTCACAACTCACAACTCACATCGCAATCAGGCACAGCAGAGCTGCAACTCCTTTCCATCTTGGACTGAATGTGAACACAGCCACGCATGACTTAAATACTGTGCTGGTCTGAGCACCACATGACTACAGAGCAGTTGGTCAGGTGGTGACATGACTGGGATCAGGGGTACGTAGGCGTGATCTCACAATGTCCCCCCACAACAACAGTAACTGCAGCTGGAACCGAGATGGGAATGGAAGCGGAACTCGAGTCGGGACTCGGGAGCTGAGAGTTTTGCATGCCAACAGTAAAAAAGTAAGATTTGTTTCACTCGGGGGCTGACAATTTGCATTCGGGACTTGGGAGGGATGTGTTTACCAGAAAACAGAAAAAGAAGATTTTTTACAAAGATTCAAACCCTTTTGCGAAACCTCTAGTGTTCGAGTTCTAAATTAGAACTCGAACACCAGGGTAAGAGATGGGTCTGAATCTTACTCGAACTAGTTCTGACAACCCTGTTCTAGTGTGCAGCTCTGACCCACCCAGGCACCCCAGTAATATGACTTTGCTGGGGTAGCTTTAGTAGTAATAAGTGACCACTGCTCCACTGGTATCACCCTTGGGCTAGAGATTCCTCACTACTTCCTGTCCAATCAGTTGAATCAGAAGTGCATGTCACGGTATGTAGTGGTGGCAGGCAGGGTGGAGTTTGAAGATAGGGATACTGAAGGGATTGCAGCTGAAATAGCAGAGGACAAGGGACACTTTAGAACATATGAACATATGAAATTGCCAGCAAAAACAGGCCTCACGGTCTATCGAGTCTGCTCGAGTGCGCGGCTAGCACCTCATCTCACAGCTGCCCTTCCCGCCCCCCTCTTCCCAGTATCCCTTACCCTTACCCTGTCCCAACCCCTCTTGAAACTGCCCACCGTCTTACAGGACACCATCAAGTCTGGTAAGGTGTTCCATTTGTCCACCACTCTTTCAGTGAAAAAAACGCCTCTTCATCTCCCTCCTGAATCTTCCCTCCTCCAATCTTAGTCCATGCCCTCTTGTGTCCCTCCCCTTTCTCATCTGGAAAGTCCTTTCTGTGTCAGTTTTGTTTATCCCCTTCAGATACTTAAAGGTCTCGATCATATCCCCCCATCCCTCCTCCAGTGAATACATATTCAACTCTCCCAGCCTGTCCTCGTGGGGCTTGCTCTCTAATCCCTGGATCATCTTTGTGGCTCCTCACTGCACCCTCTCTAACAATCTGATGTCCTTGTTCAGGAATGGAGGCCAGTACTGCATGCAGTACTCCAGGAGAGGTCTGACCAATGACCTATACAGGGGTAGGATACCCTCCCTCCTTCTGGAGGGGGGATTCCTCTTGCAATACACCCCAGCACTTTGTTGGCTTTTGCTACTGCCTTCCTGCACTGAGCAGAGTTGTACATGCTCCCTGCAATGATCACTCCTAGGTCCTTCTCCTCTGTGGCACTCCCAAACTGTACCTCATTCAAGTGATAATCCCTCCCCTGGTTCCTGGCTCCGAAGTGCAGAACCTTGTGTGACAGAAATGGGAAGGAAGGAGTTAATGTTTGGATTTTCCAAACACATTTTTTTAGCAGTCTGCAAAAAAAAACACTCACTCACTCAAGCTGGAATTCACACCATCCTCCCTAGCTGTTAGATAAGAGCTGGGTCATAAATCTCGAGTGGACATCTCCACACACACAGGCCAGTTTGACGGGATTGGTTCACTCAAATATAAACTTAAGGGTAAAAGAGAATATAATTGGTCACGGATAGGTGTTCAGTCTGATTGGGACAATTAAATACATACATGTTAGATAGTTGGTTGCATTCAAAGGAAGAATAGGAATGACCTATTCTCAAGAGAGTATATAACATTCTGAAAGACAGAGAAGGTTCCGCTTACTTTGGAAGCTGGAGGGAGTAACTAAGATTAGAGCCTACCCTTATAGCTATGTCCGTGGGAGCTGGCAGTTAGCATAGGGCACAGTGGTCTCTTGAAAGGACAGGGAAGGGTAAGTTTAGTACTAGTGTAACCCCCTTGTTACCCAGGGTTACTAGAATCCCAGTAAGACCTAGTGGCAGGCAGGGAAGGCAGCTTGTGAAACTCCAGTTAAATGGGTTTCACATTGTCTCACTCTGTTCTCAGTCTCAGCTGAGACTGAGGGATGACATCACCAAAAGAACTATCGCAGCTGCATGAGCCACATTGGAATCTGCAGCAAGGGAGTTAGATAGAACGTTGGGAGGTTTTGAAGTCAGTCAGTCAGTGTGAGTCAGTTCAGTGTGAAGTTGGGAGCTTGCTGATAAAGCAGCTCATTTAGGCTCTAGGAGCCTCAGCCCTGACAGAGGGCTACTTTTAAGTAAAAGGGTGTGTGTCTCCACCTTAAAGAGAGACACAGAAGATAATTAAAGTGGTGGAGAAAGCTGTTTTCGGGTCTCAGTGCCCCCTCCCTTCAAGGGGGGCAGGAAAGGGTTCCCTGCAGATTTCTGGGGCAACCCCCTAGTTCTGCTTGTACAGGAAAAGCTGCCTATGTGTTCCAGAGTTTATTTGGGAGAACAAGAAGACTTGCGAGTCACCTGTGGGGCACCTGCAACGTGAGGGTGAGTGTCTGCTCTTGCTAAAAGGGCCTATGTTTTTCACCCTGGGACTTGTGTGACAATGTGGGGATTGAACTACTAAAATAGTGGAAGCCTAGAGTAATAGGCTAAGCAAATTAAAAGTAGGTTCAAGTCCAGAGCTTGTTGGGATGCAAATGATATGTAGAGGAGATGTGACAGAAGTCTACCCAGAATCTACATTTGAAAGTTTTCAGTAAAGGAATTGTTCAGTTTCCAGAGAAATGGCCGGGTATGGGCTGTGGGAGCTGGAGGTGGGTGGCCCCCCCATCTTTAGTGACCAGGTCCACCTCTACGGATTTCTTCTGTGGATTTCTACTTTACCTCAGGCACTTGGCCAGTGATGAGGAAGTACCCAGACGTGGGATTGTAAGGAAAATTCTCTCTAGGAGTCGAAGGCTCTAGTGTGGTTTGGGGAGCCACAACAGGACAATTGGTTCATTCCTCAAATGGACCGCGGATCAAGTGGCCGGCAGGGGAGCCGGGCCAGTGGGGAAAACCCAAGTAGTGTACAAGTCGGGCTGTGTACCCAAAGCTGCATGCAAGTCCAGGCTGTGTGCCTGGTGGGTTTAGAGCCTGAGAGCTGGAAATAGTGATAAAATGTTCTGTAGTCTCTAATCTGCATTACCAGGAAATGTAGCCCCATGGGGGTCCGTCTATGCTATGTTTGTTCAGCTTGGATGTGAATAACAGCCACACTGAAGAATCCCATTCCTGGTTCTGGACATTACAGTTATTGCTTCCTGTGTTTGGATTTACTTGGGTGCCCCTGTGCAGAGTAGCCAGACCTAGGTCCCCTGCGCCGAGTAACCTCATCCTCCCTGAACCCAGTCCCCACCAGGTACTGCTGTCAGCTTCAACAGCATGCCACCTGTCATTTTGCTAAAAAGGCAGGGGTGAGGGGTTACAAAAATGGAGGCACCGCTTTGGATTTTATTCAGGGAGGAAGGTGCTTGGGCAAGGGGGCTAGCGTTTTGGCTATCTGGCAGTAGGTAGCCCAAAAAGCTGAAGCAATTTCCTTAGTGTTGCTGTGTGCTGTGAGTCTTGTGCTGCTGTTTAAAATTGCCAACTGTTTACCAAGGAGCTGTAAAGCCAAAGAGTGTGCCCTTGTCCTGCATCAAATTGTTTACAGCGTTTTTGCCTGCTTTAAAATAAACTGTGGTAAAGAAAAGTGTGGAAGACTAGGGGTAGCAACAGGGAAATTGTGCCCTGGATGTCTGAAATGCTTTTAAAATGAACTGTAGTAAAGAAAAGTGTGGAAGACTAGGGGTAGCAACAGGAAAATTGTGCCCTGAACGCTGGAAATGCTTTTTGAATGAAAAGAGAGACTTGCAGGTGTAAATGGCTATGTTAAATGGCTGAAATGGGCTCCTGCCATGGAGTCAGTTGGTAAAAAAAAAAAGTTGCATTCTGCAGTTTAAATTTGCCTGCTCGACGATCGCCGTGAGGAGAAGAGCCCTCGCGAGGAAGAAGAGGCTCATTTGCATGGCGTTGTGTGATTGGTCAGGCTGCGATCAGTCCCACCCCTCAGCCAGCTCTACAGTGACTGCCCCAGCATTCGAGAGGAAGTGTGAGTGCAGTGTGTGTACTGGCTTGTGGAGGAGCATCACGGAGTGTTAAAATCGCTGTAAACTTTGTAAAAATAGACTTTCTAGTTTAAAATCGGGATCAACCCGCTAATCGATTGTCAGAATTGCAAGTTTGGTGGTCGAGAAGACGATCGGCAGGACTGCCCGCCCGTTTCTGTTCTGAGGCCTCCAAGAACTGGCTGCAGTCCGTTTTTCCCCATCGCAGCAAACTGCTACTGATAACATTAAGTAACAACCTAAAAACTGCTCAGTAATTTTCTGCCCTATGCCATATAAATGTGTGTGCAGCAGTATAGTCGCTTTGCAAGTAACAACTGTGTCAAGTCCTGCCAGCAAGTGCAAGTCTGTTAAGCCATTGACTGCATGCATAGTAATGAATTCAGCCTCAGTTTAAAGTTTAAAGCCAGAGAGAGACTGTGAGTTGTAGCCAAATGTGCAGCATTAGTTATACAGGCAATCCTGTGCTAAAAACCTGAAGCTTTAAGGGACTGTAAATAAAAGAAATGTTTCCAGCATGTAAAGAGTCCGTGGAAAATCCAGTAAATGTGTTTAAAGCAAGAACAGAGCAAGTTGTGCAGTTTGAGCAAAAGTTATCAGTAGTTTGTATAAATCGGGTGCACAGTGGCTTGACCCAGATTCTGAATGTTGATGCACAGGAGTGCTGCCGCCGCCATTACAGGGTGGGGTAGTAAAGTAAACACAGCAGCAGAGGAGCCATTTTACAACTAAACAGTATGTTCAGTAAAGTTGGGACTTTCATTTACAGTGAACTTTTGTTTGTTTTTCTGCAGTTATGGACTCAGGACCAGCTCGTTACCCGGATCATGCCCGGGCTGCAGTAACAGCAGCAATAAATAGACTGAGGGACACTGAAAAGTGGTGCTATGGAGGACAACTGCCTCCTCATGTGGCGGTTCCTGGATATCCAGTGCATGTATGTCAAATATGCTTGAGAGCTGGAAGGGACGTCTTCATGATTCCTCACTGTGCTGGATGCCTAGAAAAATATGGCTTGTATAAAGTGCCTCAAATTCGGTTGGCTCCCACATGGACAAAGGTTCAGGAATCTGCAGTTGACAGCACACAGCACCAGGCGGAGCCTGTGGAGGAAGGCCCCTTGGGGGAGTGTGGCACAAAGCTAGAGGGTGCAGTGTTAGAGACAGAACCAGAAGTTGAAGTTTCGGATGCTGGATCCCAGAATAAAAGTTCGGATAAAGCATCAATAGACCCCTGGGTGGGGGCCTAGCCCAAGTCTCTTAGGCGAAGATGAGATGCGGGAGGCCTTTGAGTGGGAGGTGTCGAACTCCGCGCCTAGTGATGAGTGGATAGTCTCAGAAGTGAGAACGACTTCTCACTCCTGGGCCCAGATCCTCAGTGAAGAGGTTGATGAGGGGGAACCTATGTGGCCTTGTGAAAAAGGAACGGGTACAAGCCTCAAGATCTTGCCTCGGCGGAATGCATGGAAGAAAGTGGTGATGCCACTGCCTTGGCTTCGCAAGACGAAGAAGTCAGGGATCTGTTTCTAATTTCTTTAAGGATGCAAAGCTGGCAGAACCAGGACTGGCCACCCCCAAGCCAGGCCAGCGGTCTTAGATTGACCAAAGCAAGTAAAGAGGAGAGACTGGTTCGTAGAAAGGCAAATGAGATCTATGGTATGACCTTGCCTCGGAAAGCCTGGGAGAAGATTGAGAACAGCAGGAAATCCTGAATCTGGGATGAAGCAATGAAAAGTGTGCATCCTGGGGCCAACAAGCATGTAAAGAACAGACTGTTTCATGAAAAGTATACCCAGTGGAAGAGAGGCAGGACACTGTTTGTAGACAGAATGAGAATAGAGGATGGAGAGGGACATGAAATCTCCCACTGTGTGAATTATGTGCACCCAGATGGGGTAAAATTCAAGCTCCTGACCCCCGGTACTACTGGCCTCAGTGCAAGGACCTCTCAGCAAATGTGCCCCTACCTACTAAATGGACAGCAGAGCAGTGGTAGTCAATACTGCCACACCAGACTGTGAAGTGCCTTTATTGATCCGCCAGTATGGACATCCAGGACTCAGGTGCCCCACATTCATCAGTTCTACAGTGTACTGGCCTTTCCAGAATCCATCGACTGGCCCACCAGATTACTTCAGATCCAGAGAGAATACCAGCCCAGCTGTATCCTGTTCATCGTCTGGTAATCGGATGACGTCGGACCAGCTGTTTTCTTTTTGTTCCTGTTCTAAGGTTCCATCTCCAGAGATTACATCAGCCCAGCAGTTCCCAGATGTGCCCTCCTGTTGTTCCCGGAAGATGTCTACCCAGCTGTATTGGAAGGAATGCTGCTAGGGAGCGTCTTCATCAGAGGTTCAGGTCGGTCAAGGATTTTTCGTACTACAAGTAGCTGGTAAGTCCGAACTTTTCTATCTTTATGACATTGCAGTACACACCTTACACTAGCAGACTTCAAAATGTGTGAACTGTCCTCAAAGACTCTTCCCTTCGGGACTTTGGTCTGTTAGAACTGTGCTTCACCGGGCTCCGGCCCAGGAGAGACTCTTTATTGGACTAGCCTTTGGGCATTGTGGTCACTAGTTGGG
Organism: Neoceratodus forsteri; assembly: GCA_016271365.2. NCBI lineage: Eukaryota > Metazoa > Chordata > Ceratodontiformes > Ceratodontidae > Neoceratodus > Neoceratodus forsteri. Next base: position 445,303,131 of record JADMNL010000023.1, read on the forward strand.
ACTTTTAGGGCACTCCATCCCCCCAAATGCGTATTGTAAATAATGTCATTACTGTACTCTAATGTAAATACTGTTTTTCTACCTTTTTTTTTTTTAAATATTTTTGGGATTCTGCAGTGTTTTGATGGTAGGGGTTTAGGTAGACTGTGTATGCAGATTAGGAGTGTGTGTTGTCTTTCTTTTTCTTACAGGTGTTCCTGGGAAGACAGAAGAGAAGATAAGAAGAGGAGGAGGGACTCATCGGAGTTCCTCATCAGTGCTTTAGTGTGTAGAAATTTAAAGTACTGTGGTGTTGTTATTGTTGCTGTTGCTGTATTAACCCTTTCCTTCCACAGGTGTGGTTGTGGGAGTAGGGAGGAGGCAGTAATGTGGTATTCTAATGGTGTGTGGTTGCAGGTTGCCCAAGGTCGGGGCGGTCCCCGTGTTGTTTTTGTTTTTGGAGGTATTAGGTTAGAAGCAGATAGGTTTTTTCTAGAGGGTTAGGGGGGATAGACAGGCTGTGGTCCTGAATGGCCATTGGGACCGCAGTGCTGATCTATCAGGGCTATGCTCTGGACAGTTCTACCACAGCCACTGGGTGTCCATAGTAAGTGGATAGTGTAGAGGCTGATATGTCAGCTAAAGGCCTCTAGGCCCTTAGTGTTGCCTGCCTGTACTTGCACATGGTAGGAGGGGGCCTGATCACCCCCCTCCGCAGGTAGCACATAGGGTGAGATGGCCTAAGACTGGGTAAATAATGACTGCGGAAAGTCATTTTCCTGGTCAAGGGTGAGTTTAACCCCCTTGTTACCCGGGGTTACTAGAATCCCAGTAAGACCTAGAGGTAGGCAGGGAAGGCAGCTTGTGAAACTCCAGTTAAATGGGTTTCACACTGTCTCAGTGTTCTCAGTCTCAGCAGAGACTGAGGGATGACATCACCAATAGAACTATCGCAGCTGCATGAACCACACTGGAATCTGCAGCAAGGGAGTTGGCATAGAACGTTGGGAGGTTTTGAAGTCAGTCAGTCAGTGTGAGTCTGTTCAGTGTGAAGTTTGGAGCTTGCTGAGAAAGCAGCTCATTTAGGCTCTAGGAGCCTCAGCCCTGGCAGAGGGCTACTTTTAAGTAAAAGGGTGTGTGTCTCCACCTTAAAGAGAGACACAGAAGATAATTGAAGTGGTGGAGACCGCTGTTTTCGGTCTCAGTGCCCCCTCCCTCCGGGGGTGGCAGGAAAGGGTTCCCTACAGATTTCTGGGGCAACCCCCTAGTTCTGCTTGTACAGGAAAAGCTGCCTATGTGTTCCAGAGTTTATTTGGGAGAACAAGAAGACCTATGAGTCACCTGTGGGGCACCTGCAACTGAGGGTGAGTGTCTGCTCTTGCTAAAAGGGCCTAGTGTTTTTCACCCTGGGACTTGTGTGACAATGTGGGGATTGAAATACTAAAATAGTGGAAGCCTAGAGTAATGGGCTAAGCAAATTAAAAGTAGGTTCAAGTCCAGAGCTTGTTGGGATGCAAATGATATGTAGAGGAGATGTGACAGACGTCTACCCAGAATCTACATTTGACAGTTTTCAGTAAAGGAATTGTTCAGTTTCCAGAGAAATGGCTTGGTATGGGCTGTGGGAGCTGGAGGGGGGTGGCCCCCCATCTTTAGTGACCAGGTCCACCTCTGCAGATTTCTTCTGTGGATTTCTACTTTACCTCAGGCACTTGGCCAGTGATGAGGGAAGTACCCAGATGTGGGATTGTAAGGAAAATTCTCTCTAGGAGTTGAAGCTCTAGTGTGGTTTGGGGAGCCACAACAGGATAATTGGTTCATTCCTCAAATGGACCGCAGATCAAGTGGCCGGCAGGGGAGCCGGGCCAGTGTGGAAAACCCAAGTAGTGTACAAGTCGGGCTGTGTACCCAAAGCTGCGTGCAAGTCCGGGCTGTGTGCCTGGTGGGTTTAGAGCCTGAGGGCTGGAAATAGTGATAAAGTGTTCTGTAGTCTCTAATCTGCATTACCAGGAAATGTAGCCCCATGGGGGTCCGTCTATGCTTTGTTTGTTCAGCTTGCATGTGAATAAAAGCCACACTGAAGAATCCCATTCCTGGTTCTGGACATTACAGTTATTGCTTCCTGTGTTTGGATTTACTTGGGTTCCCCTGTGCAGAGTAGCCAAACTTAGGTCCCCAGCGCCGAGTAACCACATCCACCCCGAACCCAGTTCCAACCAGGTACTGCTGTCAGTTTCAACAGCATGCCACCTGTCATTTTGCTAAAAAGGCAGGGGTGACGGGTTACACTAGCATATTGCAGTAATAGCCTTTTTCTTTTGCCATCTGTTATTTAAAAACATGTTTACTTTTCCTGTATTAGTGTTATTCTCTTGTGTTGTAAATATATATCCTGTAAATGCTCAGTGCACTTTCTGTTAGGTAAAAAGCTATTTATTTGCTCAACAGTTGTGACTGTGATGTCATTTTTTCTAAGGTAATATTTGGTTTTCACTGGCTGAGGTAAACTCTGTGTAGCATCTGCCACCCGAGAGAGACACACTACCAGACTTTAACTTGTGCAATTGCACATTTAATTATTCAAGTTTGTAAACTTGAAGGAGGTGCTGGAAGACAGTCCAGCTGGTGGCAGCAAATACCTGAGGACAGACACTTCTCTAAAAGCTGTTTCAGCCCAGAGGGAGAGGTGGGTTGTCATACCTTGCACTTCTTGGCATTGAACTCCAGATGCTATGTTTACACCCACTACTGCAGCTTAGTCAGGTCCTCCTCCAACCCCTTCCACCCCTCCGCATCATCAGCCACAGCTCCCATCTTAATATCATCTGTGAACAGACTGATCTTGCTCCAGATCCCGTGTGAGATATCTGCAATAAAAATCTTAAACAGCACCAGTCCAAGTACTGATCCCTGTGGTACCCTGCTCGTCACTGCTCTTGGTGACAAGAGGTCCCCTCCACCACCAACAACACCCTTTGCTGCCTTTCCTTTAGCCAGGTTGTGATCCATTTCACCCTTTAGAGAAGGGTGTGTAAGTCAGAAGGGAGTTGGAAAATAGGGGTATCCTGGTAATTACGACAATGTAGCATAATATTTCTCTGTAATGACAGATTCAGAAGCAAATGATTTGATACCTTTTAATGGACCAACATAGATGTAACAACCAGAACCAAGTGCTCTAGCTTTTGGACCAACCAGTCCTTCTTCAGAAGCCTAATGGCAGTAATTTAGAAAAAACAATACTTTTAACAGCTAGATAATGCAGATTTCTTTTTAAATAACTGCCATTAGGCTTCTGAAGAAGGACTGGTTGGTCCGAAAGCTAGAGCACTTGGTTCTGGTTGTTACATCTACGTTGGTCCATTAAAAGGTATCAAATCATTTGCTTCTGGATCTGTTCTTGTAAGGACCAATACGGCTAATACTAAATTTAGATTTCTGTAATGATAGTTTATCACCATAAAATAAACAGTAATAATGGATAGGGTCTGACAGCAACCAGAATTCAGACCCTATGTTCTCCATATAAACCTGCTGTGAGGTCACACTACAATGAGATGGAGAAAGTCACAGCTAATCAATCACCTGCACAGGAAGCCATTATGCTGTCACACTAACTGAAGACAGCTGTGACAGTTCAAACAACATGAAGTCTTACTGTATTCAGACATAATGCAGTTAGCCCCAGCACTTGAACTTCCCCGGAGAGGAAAGAGTTAACTCCATGCAGAAGCATAGAACGTTGAGCTCGAGCTCGGTTTTCAAACAACTGTCTGTGGTACTTACCAGTGTAACTGTCAGATTCTTTACTCCGCCTAACAGTGAAGTCACTCTGGAGATTTCCTCTGCTCGGTTCGGTAAAAGAAAAATAAAGCATTCGGTTTAAACCACATATTTTGATTATTTCGGATTTCCAGCCTCTGTCTACGGTACAGGTAGTATGTAGATAGGTAGCGACTGTGTGTTTGCTAAAAAGAGTGTAAATTGTCTTTCTTCAGTTTCTTTCCGGTCGGTCCGGTTTGGAACTGACTCTGTAAAATTTTTCTCTCTTTTTGGGATTAGTGTGGTGTTCCGGTCCCGATCAGTTTAAAAAAAACAGACTTTTACTGGTTCTTTTAAAAAGCCTGTGACACGGTTTGTAACCGATTGTTTGCTTTATTACCTGGCTTGAAAGCTTCTATAGGGTAATTTGTTAGGTTGGCCATGTCTGAGAAACCCAAGAAGAAAACCGATCCCATTGGGTTTCAACACTGTACTGAGTGTGGGGAGGCCTTTGCTAAGGCCGAACCCCGCCTCATCTGTGTTTATTGTCTGGGGTTTGACCACCACAAGTCAGACTGCCAAATCTGTAAGAACTTTCCTAAAACCACTCTAGATAAAAGACTGAGTAGGCTGAAGGAAAGGGAGGCCGAGAAGTCCGTAGATCTGGATGGCCAGCCCAATTCGGCTGCAGCCGAACCTGAGGAGGTGCCTACTGACCTAGGCAATACCTCCTCGGGCAAAAGGAGAGCCAACACCGAGGGGTCGGTTCAGTCAAAGAAAAAGTGAAAGACTGCTGGTTCGGATCCTGTATCCCACTCTCCAACCGCGGACGAAATAGCCAAAGCAATTAGTATTGTCCAATCGCTTAGACCGGTTCCGTCTGAACCGATACCGTCGGTTCGGCACTCCGTTTGGTCGGATCTGTCTCCTCCGAATTATGACCCAGATGCTTATTATGAGGAGTGGGAGGGAGACAAAGACTATCCCAGTGATGACGATGATGATGACGATGAAGGGGATCTGGATGTGCCCATTGAACCGGACATCTCCCCAGACAGACCCTCAGATGTCTCTCCTCCCAGGCTCTCTGAGTCCCCATCACACTTTTTGTTCTACAAAAAGGTGGCACAAACCCTGCAGCATCCCTTGGTTAAAGCAGCAGAGGAGGATGAAGAGCCTGATTTTGTAGAAATGATGGACATCCCAGAGTCCAAAAAGCTGTCTATCCCTCTTCATAAATCTTTGGGGAAACAGACACACAAAATTTTACAAACCCCTAATTCAATACCTTCTGTGGATAAGAGAATGGACAGGAGGTATTCGTTATCAGGCTGAGCTGTGGAGTTCCTTTATAGTCATTGCAGCCATGTTGGAGTAGTGCAGGCTACAGCCTGTGACAGGGCTAACATTCTTTTGGCTTCACACCTCCTGGAAACGGACTCTAGGAAAGTGGATGCCATGGCCAAAAAACAATATTTGGCATTCTATTTGGGACTCAGGCAGGCTACTTATATGGCCTACACAACCAGGTACCAGAAATCCAGATGGGACATGGTTCTGGAACTGGCTAAACAGACCTCTCCCCAGCTAGCCAAGGAGCTGGAGGTGGTGGCTGCTGATGGAATTGAGGCATCCTAAATGCAATTTCATGCTGCTTTGGATTCCAATGATGTGGCATCTAGAGTCTTGGCTACATCTGTGTCTCTCAGAAGACATGCTTGGTTCAGATGTACTAGCCTTTCACAGGATACTCAGACTAAGGCCATGGATTTTCCTGTAGTAGGTAACACTCTCTGTGAGCAGACAGAGGCTTACATGAAGAAAATGGATAATATAGGACCATGTACAGGAGTGCACAGGCCAAGGAAAGGCAGGCCACTTTGCACAAGCAGCAGTCTAGGGGCAGGGGTAGGCCCTTTCAAAGGCCTTTTCACCAAGCCCAGGCCTCCTCTCCCTTCCCACAGAGGGAGTTCTTCAGAAGGAGGGGTAGGAGGGGATGAGCAGGGCTGCTCCCTCCTACTTTCAGTCTAAGGCTCCTGCCAAGCAGACACCCTGATGTGTCAGCCCAGGTTGACTCCCCATTTCCAGTAGGAGACAGGCTGGCTTACTACTTCCAGGCCTGGAAGTCTGTGACCTCAGACAAGTGGGTCCTGGAAGTAGTAAGTCAGGGACTGGCCCTCAACTTCAAAAAATTTCCAAAAAGAAGAACAAAGTCTTTTCCACCTGCATCAGTCTCAGAAACTCTTGCCCAAGAGGCAGAGGTTTCCTCTCTTCTAGCTCTCAGAGCTATAGAGAAGGTTCCTACTCAGCACAAGGGAAAAGGACTGTATTCCAGGTACTTCCTTACCCCAAAGAAAACAGGTGAGTGGCGATCCATTCTAGACCTAAGGTATCTGAACAAACACATTTCAAAGCCCAAATTCAAAATGGTAACTGGGAATAATCCTTCCCTCTCTAAGACCAAGGGATTGGCTAGCATCTCTGGACCTCAAGGATGCCTACTTCCATATTCCTATCAGGTGCTCCCACAGAAAATACCTCAGGTTTGAGTTGCCTTCAGGCCATTACCAATTCAGAGCCATGCCATTCAGTCTAACATCAGCTCCAAGGGTGTTCACAAAGTGCCTTGCAGTAGAGGTGGCTTACCTCAGAAGACAGGGATTACCATCTTTCTGTATCTGGATGACTGGCTGTTAGTGAGTCAGTCTCATTTACAGGTCAAGTCAGCTCTTCAGACTACCTAGGACCTACTCAGCTCCTTGGGTTTTCTTCTCAATCTTACAAAGCCTGCACTCAAACCAGTTCAACTTCTCACCTTTATAGGCATAGAGTTGGACACTGTACAAGCAAAAGCCTTCCTTCTCCTGGCAAGGGTAAAGACCCTAGTGGATCTCGCTTCCTCCTTTTGACCTGAGGTCTCCCGCCCAGCAAGACAGTTCCTTCAGCTCCTGGGCCACATGGCAGCTTCCACAGCAGTGGTGCAGGGAGCAAGGTTCCAGATGAGGGACATTCAGTTTCATCTGAGGTCTTTTTGGTCTCGAAGGATTCACTTACCAAACTGATTCCAGTGACTCAGACTCTGGTCCAAGCTCTCCAGTGGTGGCTGGACCAGGACAACCTCAGACAAGGGGTTCCATTTCTCCCTCAAGTCCCATCAGTAGTTTTAACTACGGATGCTTCTCTCCTAGGGTGGGGAGCCCACCTGTGAGCCCTGACAGCTCAAGTGCTCTGGTCTCCACAGGAGTCTCCCCTTCATATCAATCTTCTGGAACTCAGGGCAGTTTTCCTAGCCCTGAAGAGCTTCTCGGATTCAGTCAAGGGCAAGGTGGTCCAAGTCAGAACGGACAACACCACCACAATGTGGTACATCAACAAGCAGGGTGGCACTCGTATCTCGGCCTTGTGCACAGAAGCAATGAAGCTGTGGTCTCTGGCCTATTCTATTCAGTCTTCTCTGGTAGCAGTTCACCTTTCAGGGAAGGACAACATACTAGCAGATGCTGTGAGCAGAATTTCACAGGGACACCACGAATGGTCCCTGGATCCTCACATACTGAAGGTCATCTTCTCCAGGTGGGGCACTCCAGAGATAGATCTCTTTGCAGCACTGGACAATCATCAACTTCCTCTGTTTTGTTGCAGACCTCCAGTCCTGGGAACAGTTCCCCAGGATGCTCTCTTTTTGGACTGGAAGGGCAGGTTTCTCTATGCCTTCCCTCTGCTGTTCAGAGTTCTGATCAAGATCAGGACTCAACCCTGCACAGTGATACTGGTGGCTCCAGATTGGGCCCGACAGCCTTGGTATCCTCTACTGCTGTCCTTGTCAGTGTCACCTCCCCTGTCTCTGCCCAGGACATACAATCTCCTGTCCTCCTCCCAGGGGTGGATCTAGTACCCCAATCTCCAGTCTCTCCATCTCAAGGCCTGACTCTTGAAGAGTTAGAATATGCAGCTCTACATTTTTCTCAGGGAGTTCTGGATATTCTGAAGGTCTCTAGGAAACCTTCCACTAGAAAAACTTACAACTCTAAATGGAAAAGGTTCAGTATTTGGTGCTCTCAGAAAGGCATCCTGACTGATTCTGCAGACATTTACACAACCTTAGACTATCTAGTTCATCTCAGTGGTTTAGGCCTTAGGCCTACCACTCTGAAGGTTCATCTAGCAGCTGTTGCTGCATTTCTCGCAGCAGGGAAGGGCTCTTCCCTGGTATCTCAGCCTGTTTTCAGAAAGTTTTTCAAAGGTCTGGTTCACATTAACCCTCCCTTTAGAGAGCCCACTCCACCTTGGGATCTTAATGTCTGCATAGCTCAGCTTTGAAGCTCTGGCTTCAGCCGAATTGAAGTATTTGACCTGGAAAACTGTGTTCCTGGTAGCAATTACTTCTGCCAGGTGGATTAGTGAGTTACAGGCTCTGTCATTGGAACCTGACTTCATCTCCTTCCATAGGGACAAAGTAGTCCTCAGAAACATTAGGAGGTTCTTGCCCAAAGTGGTTTCATATTTTCATCTGAACCAGTCTATATCTCTCCCTGTGTTTTTCACTGACCATTCTTCTTCAGGTGAAAGAAGGTTACACAGTCTGGATGTTAAGAGGGCCCTTAGCTACTATATTGAGCATACTAAGGCACACAGAAATGACTGTCTTCAATTGTTTCTCACTTATGGTGAAGTGGAAAGGGGTATGCCTGCCACTAAGAGAACTATTGCCAGGTGGATTGTTTCTTGTATATAATTTTGTTATGACAAGTTGGGTAGGATGCCTCCTTCAGGCCTGAGGGCTCACTCGACCAGGGGTACAGCTGCTTATCTAGCTGCAGCCAGAGATATACCTTTGTTAGAGATCTGTAAAGCAGCCACCTGGAAAACAGTACATACTTTCACCAAGCATTACTCCCTTGTCATCCAGGCTAGGAGTGATGCTAAGTTTGGTACAGCAGTACTGCAGAGCCTCTTCCCAAAGTAGGTTCTGCATTCCCTTCTCCATAGGGAACTGCTTGGTAGTCTGCATTATGTCTGGATATAGCAAGACTTCATGGTGTTTGAAGAAAGAATTACTCACCATAGTAATGTTGTTTCTTCTAATGGATTCTTGCTATATTCAAACCTCCCCCCGGCTCACCTCTCAGAACCTGGTTTTGGGAAGTGGGCTGGAAGGCACAGTGTTGCACCTCAGGGGTGTACTTGTACCCTCCCTCTTGGGTGAGGTAGATGTTATTATTATTATTTTTATGTTTGCTTGCACGCATGTGCAAGAAACATAGTGCCATCATCGGAGAGTCAGAGGTGTGTCACCTCCTCCTCCAATTCAGTCAGTGGGCTGGCAGGCGTTCTCTAGTTGGTCGCATTTTGGAGCTGTCTATGACACGCCCAAAATGCAGTGGCATACAGTTGAAAGGGGGAGCTACGCTTGAGTGAGCAGTGATAAGATAAGGCTGCTCACGCGCAGCTCCCCCCCAACCACACACACAGACGCCAGCAGGCGTGCGCGCCCCCCACACTCACGGTATAGCTGACGGGTGCCCAATCCTCGTCAGCTGTGCTGCGCCCGCCCCCAAAGACTTCCAAATGCCATGCTGGGTGCCCACCCCAGCATGGCAACTAATCATATTGCCGACGGGGTGCCCAACTTCTGTCGGCTGCACTGTCTCTCCCCAGTGAGTGCCACGCTGGGAGCCCACCCCAGCGTGGCAAGCACCAGAGGCCGACGGGGTGCCTAATCCCCATCGGCTGAACGGCCTCCCTCCTCATCTCCTTGTGCCACGCTGGGAGCTCACCCCAGCGTGGCAACGTCCACGTCAGTCCTGCTTTTCTTTTGTAACCTGTAAAGGAAAACGGTCTAACGCGAGTCTCCCCGCCCCCTCCCACAACCCGCACCCACCCACTGCTCACCCAGCCTCCCACCCCCCACCCCATACTTACCTCTGGACTCTGGTGCGGCGATCTTGGTGGACGGGAACACGTCTGCACTCTTCAAAGCGCCGCAAACTGAGGAAATGCGGTAAGCTGTATAATGGGCTAAATAGGGGGTTTCAACTTTATTGCATATCTCAGGCATTTTTTTGAATTTTTGCACCAAATTTTCAACATGGGGTTTTTGGGTCCCCTTTTCATGATTGATGTCACTGTCATGACGTTATTCAAGCCTGAAGGGTGATTTCGCGCAGTGACTGCGCAGTGACTGCGAAATCACCCTTTGGGCCCGAATAACGCCAAAACAGTGACATCAATCATGAGAAGGGGTCTCAAAAACCCCATGTTGAGAATTTGGTGCCAAAATTCCCAAAAATGACTGTTTTACGAGCGTGCGTTGCGCAGTTCCTACGCAGGCTCGTAAGTTCGCGAATTTTCAATATTTTCACTCCAGATTTTGAACATTGCCATTTTACCACACCTTCTTATGAGTAGTACAGCTGTCATTTTTCACATCTCACCCAAAATGTGTTTCTGCCAATGTAAGCTACAATGGCTGTCGGTGTCTTGAGGAAATCAATGTACTGGACAAATTAAGAAAATCACAGTGACACTGTTCATGAGGTGAGGTGTTAAAATGGCTATGTTGAAAATTTGGTGAAAAATTCCAAACATGACTGTTTTATTAGCGCAAGCAAAGTTCCCACGCATCACTGTAAGGTCATGAATTTTCAATATTTTCACCCAGATTTTCAACATTGCCATTTTACCACACCTTCTTATGAGCAGTAATAGCTGCCATTTTTCACATCTCACCCAAAACATGTTTCCGCTTCATGTAGCGCACAATGGCGCAGTTGAAAAGTAGATCAATGTACGGGACAAATTAAGAAAATCACAGTGACACTGTTCATGAGGTGAGGTGTTAAAATGGCTATGTTGAAAATTTGGTGAAAAAATTCCAAAAAATGACTGTTTTACGAGCGTGCGTTGTACAGTTCCTACGCACGCTCGTTAGTTTGCAAATTTGCAATATTTTCACTCCAGATTGTCAACATTACCATTGTACCACACCTTCTTATGAGCAGTACAGCTGTCATTTTTCACATCTCACCCAAAACGTGTTTCCGCCCATGTAGTGCACAATGGCGCAGTCGGTGTGCGAAATCAATGTACAGGACAACTTAAGAAAATCACAATGACACTGTTCATGAGCAGAGGTCTTAAAATGGCTATGTTGAAAATTTGGTGAAAAAATTCCTAAAAATGACTTTTACGAGCGTGCGTTGCACAGTTCCTATGCATGCTCGTAAGTTTGCAAATTTAATATTTTCACTCCAGATTTTCAACATGTCCATTTTATTAAACTTCCTTATGAACAGTACAGCTGCAATTTTTCATGTCGCCCAAAATGTGTTTCAAGACATGTAGCTATACAATGGTGCTGTTGGTGCCAGCAATGTTTAGGACAGATTAAGAAAATCACAGTTACACTGTTCATGAGCAGAGGTCTTAAAATGGCTATGTTGAAAATTTGGTGACAAAAGTCCATAAATGACCTGCTACGAGTGAGCATTGCACAGTTTCCACGCCTCGTTAGTTCATGACTTTGTAATATTTTCAGTCCAGATTTTCACCAGTGGCATTTTTCCACACTTCCTTATGAACAGTACAGCTGCCATTTTCACAACATGGCGGAGTGTGTTTTCACACTTTCAGTGCAGGGAAGTGGTTGGGGAAATCATTGTTCGGCATAGATAAAGAAAATCACAGTGACACTGTTCATGATCAGAGGCACCAAAATGCCTGAGTTGACAATCTGCTGTAAGAAATCCCCAACCTAATTATATTACGGTTGTCGTTGCACAGTTTCTATGTACGCGTGACTTCACCATTTTTTAAATATTTTTACTACACATTTGCAACATAGCCATTTTTACACCTCCCCATGAAAGAGTACAGCTGTCATTTTTTACATCCTGTTCGGAATATTTTTGCACCTGTGGTGCTAAATGCCGTAGTCACTGTGCATAAGCAGCTTTCGGCTAACAAACTGATATTCCCCCTGTTCATGAGGTGGGGTCACAAAACAAACATGTTGAAAATTTGGAGTGAAAATACCAACGAATGCCTGAGGTATTAGGCTTTTCAACTATAACGCCCAATCCTATAGAGAATGACAGGAATCAGGGGTGTGACTTGGATTCTTGCCTGAGATGTTCATACCATTCCACACCCTGCAGTCACTGAGAGGCATCGAGGTATGCCTTGGACTCTTCGGCCCCAAAGTTCACCCCATTCTCCTATATCGCACCATCTCACCATATTTCCTAATGAAATGGGTGCGATAAGGGCCAAAGACCACAAGGAACACTGTGGCATTTGTCAGTGTCTGCAGGGTGGTGGTGAAATGGCGTACAAGTATGCCTGATGACCCAAACGCACACCCCAATGCCTGTCACTCTCTGCAGGGTGGTGGTGGGGTTGGCTTCAGTTCAATACTTCACTGCCATTCCTATTACGCAGCTCTATAACTTCTACACTACCACTGCCAATGCCAGCAAGCAAACATTCGGCATTGACAAATGCTTGTTTCTGGTGTTTTACTAAATATTGTCACTACCTTTCCTTCTTGGGTTCTCGACTTGAGCCTTTTGGGGCCCAAGGGGATATATTTTGCCCTTTGGCTGTATTTGAACAAGTTCCATACTTTAGTTACTAGTTAGTTAGCTCGTAAGAATCTGATTGTTACACTGGGAAGTACCACAGATGGAGGTTTGAAAACCGAGCTTGAGCTCAACGTTCTATGCTTCTGCATAGAGTTAATTCTTTCCTCTCCGGAGCAGTTCAAGTGCTGGGGCTAACTGCATTATGTCTGAATACAGCAAGACTCCATTAGAAGAAACAACATTACTGTGGTAATTTTTTCTTCCTGTCCGCCTATTCACAATTTGTAGTCAGACCCTGACAGAGATAAAAAAAAAAAAAAATTACGGTTCCTTTGTGATTACTTCTTTTTTCACACACCCGCTGTGTGTTTTGCCTTTATAAACCACTGGAGCTTCACTACCATGGTTTATGTGGCAAAACACACCTTGTGTAAAAAAATACTTGTATCTCATAGTTCCCTTACATTATTTGATAGAGAGAGGGACAGATAGATCCTGATTGTCTTGCAGCACAATATTGATTTTTGGTCTGCCACTTTTATTTTTCCACTCTGTGAATGACTGCCTGTCTGACTGCACTGATGTAAGTAGTGATGTGTATGCAGACAGCACTGGGCATTCTTCTGGTTTGAGAACATTAAATGACCTTCAGAAATTGCAAGAATCCTTTAATTTTACAGCTCTGGAGGCAAGACAACAGACTCCAACTTAAAAGACACGTAAACAAGTAAATCAGGTAATCCACATTTTGTAAAACAGATCTTTTATTTATTTATTTATTTATTATCTAGGAACGTGCCTTTGAGCCAAAGGCTCTTTTACAAAGGTTCCACTTCATAGCAATCACATATGTACAAATTCAAAATACAGAGGTTACATATACACAATCATCACATTTTCAGTTTACAGGAAAGCAATATTACAACCAGTGAAAGTATCAAATGAGGAGTACAAAATACTGAGCAGAAAATGCTATAACAGGTTGAGTTGGTAAAGTTATGCACTTTTGCAGATATAGACAGTTGCTTTGGGGTCAGGGTATCACACAGTAGTATAATCAGGACAAGGTCACTTGGCCCAGTTAAAAAAATAAGGCAGTTAACAATATAGGATGTTTCAGGAAACACAGTGAGCATCAGAACTAAAATTAGGTAAGCTATAATAACACTTATCTAGGTTGCCAGAACATGTTAAAGCATCAGTTCTATTGTCTGAAGTGCTAAGAACAGACAGCAGGGAAGCCCATGTTACCAGGGTGAGAAGTGACAAGGCAGAGACCCTGAAGCCTATAGGGGGACAGTGACTTACCAGGGTGGGAGGGGGAGGTGAACAAAAGTAAAAATGAGAGAGATGGATAACAAGAGAAAATTGAGGGAGATGGGGAGGTGTCAGGAAATGAAAAAATGGGGAGAGAGAGGGGACGGAGAGGACAGAGGGAGGCACAAAGGAATGATTATGGGCAGAGAGGGAGTAGTAGGATGGGAGAGCATGGGGAAAGCCAGGGGCAGAGAGGGGGTGGAGGTGGGAGGAAGGGGGAGGACAAAAGGAAAGAAACAGGGAGGAGGTACACAGGGGAAGGGGAGGGAGAGGAAGGAGGATGAGGGAAATAGGAGTGTCACTGGGACGCAGGACAGTGGGGTGGAGGGGAGAAGGGGGGAAATGGCAAGGAAATGAGGAGGAGAGCCAGGGAGGTAGAACAGAAAGTAGGGAGGAGAGAGGAGCAAGATTAGAGGACAAGTAGGAAGGTGGAAGACTGATGAGAGGAGAGTAGATGGGAGGGAGATCAGATCCCACATTCGCAATTGCTGTTTGAGGCTAGGGCCTTAATGAGTTTAGATTTAAAAGGTCCTATCTTTACTTCTTTTGTAATGCCTATGTCAAGCACATTGAGCCACAGCAGCGCCCAGTACTCATAGGACCGTTGACCTTGTGTGGTTTGGTGGAAGGGGATGCTTACGGTCGAATTGTTTACCCCACCTCGATGCATCTTGTGGTGTTAGGCTGGTTAAGGAGGCTTTGCAGTCCTGGACTGGTAAGTCCAAGAGTAGATTTCTGAATGTGGCAATCAAAGTTGAGCCACCCCATCTGAGATAATAGTTCATAGGTGTGTAGACGACATGCTTTGTTAAGCACTGTTCTAATACGTTTTAGTGAGGATTGAGAGGCAGCCCCACAGACTGTTAGACCACAGTCGATCACTTAGTGCTTCAGCAGTAAGACATTGACGATGTCTGTCCCAGTTTTGCACTGCATGACTTTGCAACTGAGTCAATATGATGGCTGAATAATAGGGTGCTGTCTAGTGTCACTCCCAGGTATTTAAACGTTTGGACCATTTCAAGGGGAGAGTTCTGACTGTTAAGAATGTGAAGTTGGTGAGTACGGTGTTTGTTATGTGATGATGTGAATAACATGGTCTTGGTTTTTTTGTAATTAAGGAGTTATTTGGATTGAAGGAACCAATGCTCTACAGAGTAGAAATTAGCCTGCATTTGCTTTTCAAGTATAGTGGGATCGGCACTGCATGAATATAGGACCGCGTCATCTGCGTAAAGCAGAATGTGGTCATTTACAGATTGTGGGAGGTTGTTTAGAAATAAACTGAACAGTAGGGGGCCAAGGATACAGCCTCAGGGAACCCCTGTGGTGACACTACGGTTTTCAGAGAAGGTGTCTTGTATTTTCACTTTCTGGACCCCTCCGGTGAGGTAGCTCCTGAACCAGTCTACAGATTCAGAAGAGAGGCCAAAAAGAGAGAGTTGACCCAGGAGCAGATTATGGTTTACAGTGTCAAAGGCCTTGGTGAGGTCAATGTACGTAGCCCCCACCAAGAGCCCTCTGTCTTGATATTGGGGCACTGTAAATAGTACAGAGATATTTTGCTACATATAGAAAGTCACCTCTGACTCCAGGATTTAATACTGTTTTGCTGCATTTTAAAGTAAGTAAACAAACCTGGTCAACCTCCAAATCTGCTGCAACCTGACCATAACATAGCACCGGACATCAGAAGCGATGTCCATGGAGAGGGAGCACTCAAGGTCTAATATTATTTTCCTTTGGTTCACTGTTTGTATTGACTGTAATTGTCCCCATCTGTGGAATGTATCACACTAGTTTATGCCTAACTTGTACATTAGAAAGTCTGCAGCGGATATGCTAAATTGTGCTTGCTCTGTATCCACAGGGTCACCCACAATAGGGCAAAAACAATTTTGCAGAGGGCATTGAGAGCACAAGCAGAACAGCAAGATGAAAGAGCGTGGCAGGCAATTCAGGTGCAGACACAGAGAGCAAAACCAGCGGTCAGCAAGCACTTAGTCTGAGAAGTGTGAGACAGGAGACATCAATCACTGGCCGTCCACAGCTCCCGGGGAAGGGTCCATTAGTAGGTATGTCAAGAGGGGGCAAACCCCCTAAAATATATATAAACATCTCTGACCAGACAGCATAGTTGGGAACAGTGGAGCAAGATGTAGGGGGACTAGATAACCTCACGCACATTTATACAAGCTCTACAGTCTGGATCGCGAAGATTTCTTTCACCCTAGGGACATCGCTCTTATCACTGCATACTATTTCCTCCACCCTATTGATGGGATACCATGCCCACAGTAGCTAGGCTTACCACTGAAGGGACAAAATGTCCAGATGTAGCAGGTGGCCCTGAACCTGACATAACAGATCCGAGCTGAGGAGCAGTTTGAATGGAGGTTTCAACATGTCCCACAGCATAGGGTATCAGACTCGCTGTCCAGATACCAGAATTATGATGGCTGCCTCATTCCAGAACTTGACCAAGACCTGCCAAATGAACAGGTATGGTGTAAAAGTGTAGAGTGAGCATTCCTTTCAACAGAGGGACAATGCATCTTGCCAGAAAACTCAAGGCCTTCAAGCGAGTGAGTAGAAACATGGCAGTTCTGCATTGTGTATGGGGGAAAGGTGCAACTGTTTTTAAAATGAAGTCCAAGGTGAGTGGCTTGCATCTCAGCCCTTGTAATAAGGTGAGTCTTTAGCTCCCTGCCCTACCACTCAGTTTTATATATCTTCCCACTAAAGCACTGTTTACACTGCTGACTTTGCAGCGCATCAACCCATGCGCACGGGTTGATGCACTGCAAAGTCAGCAGCGTAAACACTGCCAGGAGAGCCTTAAAAGCTCATTGGATAATTTTTTTGATCTGACTCAGTTGTGGGATCAGTAGCGGAGCGAGCACATTAAATGGCAGTGGGAATGCTCCGCTACAAGGGCATTTTTTTCTTCAGCCTCCAGTACATTCTCAGGCCCTCCTCGGAGTGACCTGCAGTGCTACAAGGGTGGGCTGTGTAAATGTGAATGCAGCTGGCGAATTGGGAAGGGAGCAGCGCACATTCCACAGCGTTGCCACCATGCAAACACGGCTTATATTTTGTTCAGGAATCTGATGCTTTCCTAGTTGCTGTTACCACAGCAGCAGAAATGGGTCAACCAAAAGGTGCTGCGATTCAGTGGGAAAGCACTAGACTGAAGGTGTCCTTGAGCAAGCAAGGCCTCTAGCCCACGAGTATGGAGGGAGGCCCAACAGGTGACAGAGAACTGACTGACTCTGGGGAGTCTTAATTGGAAGACTGAGATGCTAAGTCAGTCTGTAGCATCCATCAATAAGAAAATACAGGCAACTAATCTGTAACCATGATTCTAACAGTAATACACTCTGGCAGTTCCACTGGGAGTAGCTCAGTCACCAGACATCTTCAAGCTTGGCTCCTCCCGCCACCTGTTGCATATGTCCTCCATCTCTGCTCCATCAATGTCAGATCCTGCAGGCTGGAAGCAGGGATCCGTACATCACTTTTCAGGGAAGGTTGGGGGGAGGTTGTGTTGATGTGAACTGTATACACCGGTAGAATTATGGTTGCAGGTGAAAAACCCAAACTTCTAACAATGTGGCTACCATTCACTGTCCACACTCTGGCAGACTCCTAGCAGTCCTCTGGGAGGCAGAGGTGAAGTATGCATCCCTATTTGGTGAACAGAGACTGGAGGAATGAGGTCTGAAATGCAGTATCTTGATGACTGAGCACATCAGTGCTGAAGTGGGAAATGAACATGTGTGCTTCAGACAAGATAGCAGTCCTGCAAATCTCCTCGATCAGGATGTACCTGGAAGTGTCAGTCTTCATTAAAGAGCAACTTTCTCGATCTTTTTTACGAATGCCCCCAAGAAGCATAAGTAAACCTTACCTGGGCAGAAGTCCTATGATGCCCATATTTATCTTATAGTAGCCCCTCTTTCAGAAGGGAAGGGATCGTATTAGGGCTCCGTGGAGCTGAGCTGTGCCAATCCTTTCCACCGCCTGATACCACTTCAGTCCACAATCTGCCCCATTCCACCCCCAAGCTCCCTCATTTTGTGATGTCATTATTTGTAGAGTGTGGAGCGCACTTCCATATAAATGAATGGGGGCTGTTTTTCAAAGTTACATTTATGTAGTTTAGATGGCCATTTCGAACAAATCATGGCCACCGCTTAAGGGTTGTTAGTTAAGCTGGTTTTTTTCGTAGATACTTTATTGTACTTTCTCCATTTTTCTTCCCAATCCTGATCCCCTACCTCAGACACACGTGCGTATGTGGAGGCATGCACAGACCACATCTCAAGATGCCCTCCCAATGTGAAAAACAGCCCCCATTCATTTCTATGGAAGAACGCTCCCATGCTCTAAAAAAATTACTCACAAAATGAGCAAGCATGGGGGAGGAATGGTGGCAGATCGTAGACTTAAAGATCATATGCAAAGTTTGTCCTGTGTTGGTATATCATACTTTTTTTTGTGTTCCCTACCTTTAGTCGTTCGGTTCTGTGGAGTTTTTCTCACTGTAGCGTTATTCATTTACGCGTAATTTAGTTTTTAAATTGTGCCCGCTACTGTTCTTCACGCTCTGTTTACTTTCGTGCTGCGCATCCCCAACTGCTCGTGAACGTCCTTCTTGACATCATTAGGTAGACGTCTGTCAGTGTAAGAGCGGGAGTAAGCCGGCACTGCTTTCACAATGTCTTCAGATGAGGATAACGAGTCGCTGGCATTGTCCTGTACAGCTGGCAACGCAGTCCTTCATGTTGTTCCTTACAGTGGTGAACCCCTTGCAGCCATCTCTAATCCTGTGGCTTCTGATTCCGATGAATCCAAGGAAACGAGGAGCAGCAGTGATAGCGATCCTATGGAGCTTTCTGAATGGTAAAGGCATCCTGACAGCTGTCAAAAAATTGTCCCGAATAGTTCACAATACATGACCAGAATAAGCCCACAGAATTCATATTTTTGTTTGCATACTCTATGTACAGAGCTGCAATGTAATGTACCACATATTGTAATACATATATTTTTTTGATGACTTCTGTATGCATATTCTTGCCGTCTCATTCTGTAGATAGGGTTGAGCTGCCTAAGACAGTGGCTTGTGCAAAAGGAAGTATGTTCCAGACACCCTTTTGCCTATTGTATTGCAGTGTCCCAAAGTCAAAGTCCAGTAGCTTGTGGCCACCCATGTTGTATGTTAAAGATTGTGCACACCTGGGGTCATTTTTAAAGGCAGCCGTGAGCCACTGTATTGCACATCAGAGCAATACTTTATCGTCAATCCATGTCATGCAACCAGTTGTCAGGTTGCTATAGTGCTCACAATGCAGGCTTTGGATGTCTGACAGTAGTCACCCTCCTGTTGTTCTAGTGGTCACACTCTGCTTCCTGCTGTCACTTTGGTTATTTATCCACCATATTTTGTGGTGCCCTCCCCCCCCGTTATCTTACAAATTCACCTCTGGTTGGTGTGGTGTCCCACAGTCAGTCCAACATCATTTTTCCTGGAAGAAGGTATCCTGCAATCAGTCTGCCCATCTTTCTCTTCCTGAGCTGGCCACTGTAGTGAACTTTCAGTGACCGCAATGTATACAGTATAGGCGAATATGCAATACCATTCCATGGCAGTTGAGTTGGTCTGGCAGTCACTGAAGTAACTTGCATGCTGTGCTGGTTTTTAATGGTGGAAGATGTAAAACTGGGGAGGGGGGCAAGTAGACCATCGTGAGGAGAAATTGTACGGTGGGAGGGATATACATAACATGAACATGTGGTGTCCACATAACATGTAACAGAATTAGTGGTGACAGCAGGTGGTGTGGTATGGTGTTGCATGACATTTTTCTCCTGGATATGGTGTGTAATTATTCATGATATGGGCAACATCTGGATTTGGGGACATGCAGTCGATGTTAACCAATGTACTGCATTGTGGATACGGAGGTGTCAGGGCTGTTTTCCAAGTAAATATCTATTGATTTAATACCATGTTTCTTATTGCCTATCAGGTGTACTGGAGGCAATTGTTCATTAATGCCCACCCTGTGTGAAAATAGCTGCTGCTGGTTTTACTCAGCTGTATCAGAAAAATTTGCAGAAATGGACGGTGTAGAGTGCATCACCGATGTTCAAGGATTTAAAAACATGTGCTTTGATGAGGATGTCCTCATGTCATGCTTGCATGAGTACATCGAGCTGGATGGCCCCGTTGGTGATAACGAACCAAGAAATGAGTGAGTATTCACCAATGTTCACTGTGAAAAACTCTTTCTATGAAATGTCCTGCTGGGAGGAAGACTCAGGGCAGGGAGAAGAAGGAAATGTGCACCGCTAGTGGGTGTAGTAGGGGGCATGACTCAGGGCAGGGAGAAGGTGGAGCTGAGCAGAGCTAGGGGCTAGCAGGAAACAGTTGCTCAGAATCGGCAACAGCAGATGCAGCAGAGGAGTGACAGAGCAGGGGCAGTGTGGGGAATGATAAGGAAAGCATGGAGGTTTGGAGGCAGAAGGATAAGTAGAGTAGGGGTGTGCAGGTCAGTGGCAGTGGCTGGGTAAAACAGTAGTGGAATTTGTAGAACACATAGATGGTGCAGATTCGGTACTGAAGGGACAGGGCAGGGCAGACACTGCTGAAGAAGAAAGGGTAAAGTGGAGTGGTTAGAGGACATGGGCAGGGGGGTACTACTGTTCGGGTATTACATACTGAAAGGGGTCAGGTAAGGTAGTAAGTGCACTTGTAATGGCAGGAAGATAGCACACATAGTACTACTTGTGGGTACAACCGACTTGGCAGGGGAGACTGTCAAGGTGGTGAAAGGGAGGTTACAGGAATTGGGTGGGCACAGTGAGTAGGTTTTGTGGTCAGTAGCATTCTCTGCGGTACTTCCACTACCATGTTGTAGTAGCGTGATGAAAGAAAGGATAGAAGAGGGACTGGTGCCACACCCTGAATTATGGGTTGGTGCCACACTGAGGAAGTATGTGGGTCAACAGTGAGTTATACGCATGTGACAGGTTTCAGTTGATCACATAGGACTGGAGAGATATATGTAGTTGTGAAGGTGGGTTTCAAGTGGTGGAGGGGTTGCATGATGACAACTGGTAGGAGAGTGATTTCTACATTCAAATATTTTAGGATGGTAAACAAAGAAAATACTGAAGGGGTGTTCAAAATGAAGATTGTAAGTGACATGATGGGTTACAGTGTAAGAATGGAGGGGGAAGAATTAGGACGGATATGAGGAGGCACTGTTTCACTGAGAGGGCGGTGAGTAAATGGAATGCTGTACCAGGCGGGGTTGATTTCATGTAACACAGTGAGATGTTTCAAGTTGGGGTGGGACAAAGTTAGGGGGATGATATGGGTGCAGAAGGCAGACATAGGCAAGGGTGGGGATTGAGGTGGAGGGTCCGCGGCGGGGGGGGAGGTCACATAGTCCATTCACCAACGAAAGGCTACTGAAACAAGTAATAAACTGAAGTTGGACAAAGCAATGTGGCATTGCATATTTTATCAAACAATTGCAAAAGTAGTAACTGGATAAATATATTCCATTTGTGAACAAGTTATGGTACTACAGCATGGTATGTTATTATTGAGAGACTGAAAATGTCAAAACTTCACAATAGCATGAGCAAGGCACAGCTAGGAAACTACAGACTTGTTTATATGTCATCAGTGGTATGTAAAATTATGTATTCTGTTCTGAAACACATTACTCTTGACTTTGTATAGGGCAGCGGACAAAAGCAAAACAGGTACCATGGATGCAGTGTTAATCCGTGTCAGTGGCTCAGCAGGTAGCGCACTCTCCGCTGAGAAGGCAGTGTGTTCAATCACCACACCATGCAGTTGTGTGATTATATAAATAACTATCAAAAATATCTGTTTGCTAATGATCTGTAGTCGGGTACGTAACAAGTTTCCCCGACCTTCTGCACAGCCGTCTCATTTGCAGTCTGCTCACCTACCTAGCAAGCCACTGTGTTGCCAAGAGGTGGCCCCGACTGGACAGTAGTGGAATTTTCCCATTTAACAGTCAAAATGTCCCACATTCATTCCAAATAGCACTGACAGCTTCATGTGCTGCACTTTCACTTAGTTACCATCTGTATACCCACACCGTCCACCAGTTGCTCCAGAAAAAGATACTTGTACTGTCACTGGACATACCGTGACACAACATGCAATAAAAAAATACATGCTATGTGAGGCCAATGAAATTCCTTGCTATGACTCAGTAACAACTGTTGAACACCACTTAGTGGATGTGGACATACCCTACTTTGATTGTAGCTATGTATTTCACGTAGTCACATCTACATGTGACAGTGTCAAAGGTCATTACCCCTGTTATTAATCTGTCATGTCATGATGACAAAGAAGGTAATAGTAAACAGAGTACACCCTGAAGAAAGTGTTGTTACTAGCTATGCATTTACAGCTTCCATACTGTGACCAGTTCTGTTTTCTGCACTTCTAAGTGACATTGAGTAGAGACACCAAGGTAATTTCATCACTAGGCACTATTTGATTGCCCAATAAATCAGACAGGTTGGAGTTTTTACATGGCATCTGACAACACTGATAGGGATGACCACTATGTTCATATCACCGGTTCTTGTTTGTGGCATGCTACCCTATCTGGTCAGTGCCTCAACATCACTCCATCACACTCACTGCACCCTCCATTGTCAGCTGTAGTAGCCAAGTCATATGCACTCATGTCCACTATGATTGCTCCAAGTACCTCTTGTGGTATGCTATTTGATTTGTGCACCTCTGAACCAGAAGGCTAATGTTTTCCTTCTTGCTTGTTAACACATTCCCCCCCTTACGTTACACATGTGGCACTTAGTGTCAATAAAGCCTTGCTGCTGAAACACACCCCATTTTCCAAACCTCATGAGGTCTCTCTTCATGCTCTACTTCCCTTTAGGAGCATCCACCCTGTCGCACATCTTGTGTGTCACAAACAGTGACATTTTTATCTCCAGCACTTCCATTATATCACAATGACATTGGTTGCATGAGTGGCACAGGCACTGATCCATGCAGTACAACGATTATCAGCCCCAGTGTGACTGACAACAGAAGCAAAGGCATTCATTGTTTAATTTTACTTCTGTGGACTCACTACTTTTGTGTTTAATTATCACATATTGGCTTGGATTCATCTCATGATCCACTGTTGTCACAAGTTGTGAATGGTTAGAGAGTGAAGTTAGCAGTGTACAAGTGACAAAATACAGTGATGTCATTGACTAAAGTGCTTCAATTGAAAGGGTCAGCTGTTCTGCATTACAATGCATCTCATTTTTTTCTATTCTTTTGTCCATAGACTTCTTCGATACATGGCATATCAAAGGTTTGTTTACTGGGTGTGGCAATGCCTGGGGAGAAAAAAACAAAAAATTCTGCCTGCATGTGCAGTGACTACTATAAGGGCCAAGTTCCCATCGGACTCCTATAAGGGCTTCCACGATGCCTAGTTCACACAATGGTATGTTGTATTTTTGTTAAATTCTTTTTCACTAATGTATTTACTGTCAAATCAGCTACTTGTTGGTCTGCTCACTTGTGGGCATGCAGTGCATATGAACTGATACCGTGGATATTGAATCGCATGCCACAAGGTGGTGTAAGTCCACGCTGCAGCACATCACACTGTTGCTGTGTGTGGTATGGAGGCAGCAGCAGACATTTACAGTGCATCACAGGGCACACTGTGGCAAGGCTGTCGTTTTGACAAGTGGTGACCAACAATGTGACTAATGTCATTCCTGGCAGGGTTTCTGACAATGGTACCCTTTCTGGTACTTACATAAAGTGGTGAATATGGCGTTATAGCCCTGACCTGTGCCATGCACCAATGTTGACAACAACCTATGGTCCGCTGTGTGCTCAGTGCCAGCAAGGCTGCATGCATTGTTCTTGGTGTTCTGCTCCTACGCCACCCAACATTGTGTCTGTCTGAAAAAATATTGCTATGATTGCAACCATTAACAAGAAAACAATCTATTGGTTCAGCACAATGATTATGATTCAAACTAACAGGTACTGCACAGTGTGGGACTGATTTAGCAAAGGACCCTATGGATGTGCAAAAACAGCAGCACATTCATGCACAGGATTGGATATTTCCAACCACCCCAAATATGCACGGTATTATGATAATTAATAAACATATTCCTACTTCTACGCTGGTCAATTCACCAGGAATGTGCTCATTATTATGAGTATTAATACAGTTCTCCATGGTGGTGTACCTGTCCCTTTGCGCAGCATGAATATGCCCCTTATGAGGACAGTTAGTGTACTGATCCACAGTGGTGTACCTGTCCATACCACCACCTTGATATGGTCTTTAATGTGTATGCAGCAATTCAGTTACATTGATGGTGTAGTGGAACTGCAACACCAGCCTTGCAGGTATTGTCCCACCCAGTTAACCACACCAAGACATTTCTTGTCTCAGTGCAACCACAACACTATTCACACCATCACACCTGGCACTGAATGAACTATCACTGGGTGATGAGTACAAGATCTTCATGTTGTTCAGCATGTGGGACACTACATGACAGAGAGGTGGTGCATGACCATTATACCAACAGTGTAAATTCATTGTTACATACATGTATCCTGCCAAAACATGGTTGTCGGATGGACCGTTACACCTCCGTGGATATATTGCTACTCATCATAACGGGCATATTCTTGGTGTGGGTTTTGACTTGTCAATCAACCACCATGGATGGTATAAGGATACTTAGAAAATGTCAGTGTCCGAAAACTGTATGAATTCATATTCTGGAGAGTTCCCAGCTACCACCAGCCACATACCGCCTCACCCCATTTTGCAGACCAGGTTTTGGCATAGGGGCCGCGTCAGCCTGCTTTTGTGTTTTCACTTGTCATTTCCCTCATACTGTCTATGTCATTATCTCCCGCTTAACTGTTTGTTGCAAGTGCTGCTTCATACTATTATTTGAGGCAGAAGTTCAGTGCACCCTGTGATGAGAATTGTGAATCATGCCATGTGTGTAACATGGCATATCACAGTCACATCATGTATTGCACAACTTTGAGCATCAGTGAATAAGCCGTTGAACAGTTTGAACTGTCATGACAATGTCATAAATGTCATGCAACAATTGTCATGGAATAATTTTGTAAGACTGGTTACAAAGTGTATGTACATATATTTCTATATTTATAGATATATATATATATATATATATATATATATATATATATATATGTATATGTATAGATATGCCAGTATGCTATGATCGTGAGGATAACAATTGGCAAATGGAGGCAGTGGTGCACTGATGTGATCCTCTGAAAGTAAGATGTGAAGACATGGGTTTCAATACCACATCCCATACCTGCATACCATGCAACCCCCATCAAGTCAATTAACTTCCCTGTGCTAACAGCGTGCACCTGTTAACAAGCTGTCACCTTAGTGTCTGTCTCCTGGTTAAACAATGGCTGGAAACAAAGAAGTATTGTTCGCAGTTGTGATATCCCATTCATCTTCACTGTAGGTTATTTATCATCACAGTACGTACACCATAGGCAGATACTGCACATAACCATAGTCAAACAGTAGGTACTGATTTGCTGTAGTAATCATTGCAAGCCAATTGCATGTATTCCCACAGCAGTCAGTGCCAAGCACATCTGTCACGCAGCAGAACAGTTTTATTTACCTGGTATTCCACATCTTGAACTGTAACTTTCTCCCTCCACAGCAACACAGACTTGAACAGTACTCAGCAACAACAGCAGCAACTACCTGCTCCACTTCAGTGAAATAAACTGCTGACCAGAGCATACTATTTCACAGCATTACCATATCAGCTTCACTGTGTGCGAGTGGTCAAGTGAATTCAACTGCTAGCTTGGCAATCGGCAGTGATGACGTTATCAGATAGTATGGTCCGGTGAGCAGTGGTTTGGGTTGAAGTGAAGCAGGGGGTTGTTGCCCATGTCGCAGAGTAGGAGAGTTCATTGTCAGCCCATGTGTAGTTAGTAACAACATTGGTCGTGATGTATCCAGTGACCATGGGATTCACAATGGGTTGTGTGGGTGCTGCATCTTCCTGTTGTAAACTGTTCTGCTGTTGGAAAGAACTGGATTGAAAGTGAATGTAGTGCAAGTGTATGTGATGTTCTGTAGATGGTAGTTCCTGCTGCTTGCTTCAGTCAATGAGTGCGTCATGTGTTGCAACACTGAACTGCAGTATCTGTCTGTGGTACACCTACTGTGTGGATAGATGACATACAGTGATGAGAAATGCAATATTCTCAATGTAGTTTTGCACACACAAACATATTGCTGTTATTTGACAAATGTTATCCTCACCACCATTGCATGTATACATATATGACCATGTATACATATAAGCATATTATCAGTGCACTGCTGATTATGTCTCTAATATTGTTCTTTTCTTTCATCCTAGGGCAGCAAGTAACTATTGAAGCAACGCTGAAACTTAATTTTGCTTCTACAACTGTTGCTCAACAGTTTTTTTCTAATTGTAAAATGTCACAAGTCACAGTTCCACAAGTACAAGTGCTTGAACTTCTTGTTTTCACTAACAATAAAAACAGTAACACACTTAGTACCATTAGTGACTGTGAATTATTTCATTGTATTTCAAATATAGTTTAGGTTGCTTAACAATGTCCATGTAATGTTCAACAATCATTTGCAAGGAATAATGTTGCATGAAGACACACACATGCCAACCTATTGTCCATTACACGTCACACACTGACAGGAAGATGTATTTTCTGCTGCTGTGATATCCTTTCTCATTTGACGCTGCTGACGTGCGCTGTCGTACATTATTCGTAATGTGATGTTGCTCACTCTTCTGTTGGTGCTTGTAGTTTTTCTGCACCTGTGGATGACAAATATAGACCCTGTGAAAACTACAGTGATGGTGCATGGGTTTCAATATTCTTGCACTGGTGAAGTCACACAACTGCTGTTCACAAGTGCAGGCACGAGGTGTGTGATGGTTTCCAAAACTGTGAATGCCCAATGTGTGGTACGACAGCATTTTTAAAGGTATGGAATTCTATACAGAACAACAATCCACTATACACTACATATACAATACTGGATGGCTGACCATACACAACAAGCCTGTGTTTCCATCGAGGTTGCTGATGACATCATGGAGACCTCGAGGGTTATGCTCAACAGGTCTCTATGATATCTTCAACAATCGAGATGGAAAAACAGCCCTAGTTGTGGATGGTTAACCATGCACTATATTACATAGGATATGGTTCCTGTTTTTTTTTGGGCCCAGAACTTTACGGTTACCTTGGTTATGTCGACTCGTGCTGCTCACGTTCTGGCTCCCCCATGCTTGTTCTGCTCTGATTCAGTTCTGCGTGACCCTGTACCGGTAGCACATCACCACTTGGTTTAAAAATAAAATAACAGTGATTCAGTTTTGTGACATGGAGCCTTATGAAGCTGTCTGTGTCAAAAAGAGGAGGGTCCCCTGACCAGCACACGCTTCATCACGCCACCATGTTACACAACTTTTTTTTCTCTTAAGAGCGTTGACTGAGCCAATCAGGTGGCAGGGCAAGGTAAAAAGGTTGTTGTACTATCGATGTGACATCAGACCAACAGTACAAGAGCTTGTTTGACCTTTGAACTGTCCTACAACAAGATTTTGAAAGGCACAGCTTTCTATTCATAATAAGCCCTAACCACATACTATTAATCAGTACTGCACCATTTGTTTGTATGGTCTTTATGTCACTATACTGACAATGTCATGAAGAACTATAATTATACACAACTAAAGACACAATGGACTGTTATACTAACATACTAACATCCTTACGGTCTATCGAGTCTGCTCGAACCTCAGATCCCTAGTTGGGTGCCGAGGCCCTTCCCTCCCTTGTGTTCCAGAAACCCCTATCATCCATCTCCACCCCCCTGGGACAGGCCATCATCTAATACATCCACTTTCTGTGTCTGTCCCACCCTCTTTTGAAGCCCTCCACTGTGGATCTCTGAACCAGCTCACCAGGCAGTGCATTCCAAGGGTCCACCACCCTCTCAGTGAAAAACCTCCTCCTCTTTTCCCCTCACCCTTCCTCCTTCCAACTTCAAACCATGCTCTCTGGTAATACCTCCCTGCTTTAGTCTAAAGATCCCCTCCATGTTTACCCTATTTATTCCCTTGAGGTACTTGAAGACCTCAATCATGTCCCCCCTGTCTCTCCTCTCCTCCAATGAAAACAGGAACAGCTCCTCAAGTCTGTCCTCATACGTCAAATCCCCTAGCCCTCATATTATCTTAGTTGCCCTCCTCTGTACCCTCTCCAGGAGCTGTATGTCCCTCTTCAAGTGTGGTCTCCAGTACTGCACACAGTACTCAAGGTGTGGTCTAACCAGTCCATTGTACAGCGGCAAAATCACTTCCTTGCTCCTAGCGGTGATCCCCCTTATGATGCATCCCAACATCCTGTTTGCCTTGCTAGCCGCTCTCCTGCACTGCTCAGAGTTATTCATACTGAATTAGAAATTACAGAGTGTGTGTGGGTACGGGGTCCCATATTTCGCAATGGAGGATAATTGAGTACATGGCAGGACTCATGCATTGTAGACATGGTAGGACACAGTAAAGCAACTGCCACATGCATTCACACTCTTGACAATGTCTGCTGCTCAGTGTGGAGCCCGTCCAGCCTCAAGGCAGCATACTGAAATAACAAACCAAAAAGAAAGAGGACCGAAACACACCATGACCCATGCCACCTTTCCAAGTTTTGTAAGCATTGTTGCGCATGATGTCTCTTTCATTTCATCACCTGGTGACGTGTTGTTATATGGCAGCTATATCAGGAAGGTTCAGCTGCCCCAAGTGCAAAACACTTTCAGGCATGGCAAGTGGACCATATTACTTTCATTACTGATAAATGGAACTGTGCCCTCATTATGATTTATACATCAATACTAACCTTCATTTCCAGGCTTGTTGAAGCGTGTGTGATGTTGTTCAACAAGCAGTTCCTTATCTTGTTTCTCAAACCGTGATGAAAGTGGAGGAGGTATGGAACGTTGTGGCATGGCCTCTTTCGCCATGCGATAACTGGGATGTTCCTCACGCATCTTGAAAACCTCAAATGTTAACTGTTTCACATATGCTGTGTATGACAGAACAAATACAACGTAAATGTACATGGAGACACTTCATTGTGTAAGCAATAATACCTGACTTGGTGTGTGGTATTGTACTGTGCCGGACCACACAGTGCCTTATACTGCACAGGGCACCATACCGCACTTCCTGGAGGGTGTAATTGCGCTTAGAAAAATGGCCACTATATTACTCTTGCTTGAAAAACATATATTCTCTTTTTTAAAAGTTAATTGTTTGAATAATGTCAAAAATGTGGTTCTCTAATAACACAGCTCCTGTGCCTTCATTAGAGATGGTTGTCATTGTTACACACACACACACACACACACACACACACACACAGACACACACAGTAATGAAATTGCCTTTGTTTTGTACTGTATCTGTTGTTCCCCCAAACCACATAGCCCATGCTAGGGTCCAGGTTGGCACAGACAGGTGAAAACCCACAATCCCCGAAAAGGACACAAGTCCATAGGATGTATGATCCTTCTCCTCACACCCTGACTAGCAGCGGTGACCTATGCTCATTCCCAAACAGGGGTCACCGGTGTGGCTCGAGGTCTGGGATCAGGTGCCTCAAGTCTACGCATCACCAGTTAGAAACTCACATCACCTGTTGAATGACAGTGCTGAGTTACAGGATGCCACCTCCTGTGCCACATTGTCTTAAATGCGTCATGACTGCATCACTATAAAAGTATGGCACTTACCATATGTGATTGGCATTTTTACTTCCTTCACTGTCGCTGCTCCTCCTCTGGATTTAGGAAATGATACTGCCCACTGATTCTGTCCATCATTTTTTAATTCTTTGAGGCCGGCCCGGATTCTCATTAAAATGCATTGCTGATATAAGCAGTCTGTAACAAACAATAAATGTTATCCATGCAGCGGGGCTGTGCACAGTCAGTCAGTAATAACAAAAAATAGAAAGAGGCAGTTCAGCTACTTCTGTGGAAAACTCACCCACCCCATGGAGGTTGCTGCACACTTTCGCCCATTCTCAGCAGGTACTGCAATTGGCTAATATACATGTGTAATACACTGCTTCAAATAAGTGGTTCAGTACAGCATGTGATGGGTCAGTGAAGACAATAGCAGCGATGTTATCAACTACTTTTGTATGATTTTAGTCACCCCATTTATCTATCTGTATACATTTCTGATACCAGCAAGTCAGAACAGTAAGCAGATCATACGTATGTGATGTCAACCTACCGTGCCTCCATACTGTCATAGAAGAAATGCGTAAGTTTTGGAGCAAAGAAAAGCAGAACCTTGTGGAAGGATTCTAGAGATGATGTCTGCTCTGCGGGAGATAGTTGTCTGATGTCCTTCATTAGTAGGTTGTTGTAGGCAATAACCTCCATTTCTTTGTGCACTCTACTACCTACAATGGGCAGAAACAAATGGTAGTGTGCCACTTCAGTTGTGCATCCATGTTTACAGTGTAGAATTGTTACTGTGCAACATAAATGTTGCAGATGTATTCCTTCAAATTGTACACAAGAAAAATAAAAAGAAACCTAAGTTAGAGAGCAGTCACCTGTGATTACGCAGTGATATCCAATCCTGTGATCCTCATAGTTGAGGAACCAAATGCCACACCTCGTGACATACCACTGCTTTAAGTTAAAGAAAGAGTAGGGTTATGTATGGCTTGTCTGGGGGGAGGTAACAACTGAGCATCCAGAGGACTACTTTCCTTTCTCAGGGAGGGTGTTGGTGTTTGGGCTGCATTTGCCAGCACAACTGGATGGGTTTGGCACGCACTAAGGATGCTTTGCTGACCCCGCAGAGGTGGAGATGGATGCTGCACCTATTGCAGTGGCATGGTACTGGGATAAAAACCAAGATCAAACACATACCATGAAGTGGCAGGACCCAGTAATGACAGCCTGGGCCTGGGAGACATACCTCTTCAGGGGACACTGAATAGCGAATGGCAGGTATGAGTAAGTGGTGTAAAAGTATTGGCATGCCATAAAAGCAGTAATGTTATGACAGTTACGTTATATTTCAATAAGCTTATATGGCAAAATATCTAATAAAAGATAACAACAAACCTTTCTCAATCCACTCCCGTTCCTCCAGTGCACCATGAAGGCAGTTTGGATACTCACTGCTGTCATGCACATGAATGTTGACCACATGATTAGAAATGGATTTCCATTTAGCAACAACAAGGTCACCATTTCTGCTGCTTGAGTTGGTGCACCAATAAAAGTGGTTGGAAATAGGCTTTCGCCCAGCGGCCAAGCACTCTACAGTTTGCTCGTCTGGATTTCTCCTCAAGTTTTTTCTTGATTCCTGTTTCATGGTCAAATCACACATAGAAAATATTAAAAGACAGAAATGTTCAGTTGCCATTCTGTGTTTATCTGCTTAAGTCGGTAGACATAATCACCTTTTGCCACATGCCAGACATCAAACCAGTGAGTAATGCCGGGCTCCTGCTCGCGCATGTGTTTTTTCACTCTGACATGTCTATCCATGGTAAGGCTTTGGATTTTTAAGCCAGCAGACTTCACAGTATTAATGCTTCTTTTTAATCCTTCAAGCTCCATAGCATTTCAGCTGGAAACCTCATTGCTCTATGTGATGGTATAAAAGGAATAATATGAATTTTAACTGAGCAATAACCCCCACCTATAAGAATGGAAGATGATAGAGACATAGAAAGAACAGTACAAACACAGTCAGATAAAAACAATCTTGACTGATTACCTGAACAAGCTTGACGTCAATTATTTTTGAACGAACTAGGTCCATTAGGGAATATGACCCAAATTTGGCAGCTTGCCCAGGGGAACAGCACCGGGCATCCCCTCCAAGTTTGACTGGCCTTCCACGTAACTCATTGAACATGTTATCCTGGTGCCGTTTCCAGACAGTACGAGTGGAAGGTATCAAATAGGTCGCTTGCATTAGGTTAAATGTTCGCAATGATATGTGCGGCATATTAATATGTTTGAAGAAATTCAGCATGCGTACTGGGCTTCCACCACTGAAAAAT
Source organism: Neoceratodus forsteri (assembly GCA_016271365.2). Taxonomy (NCBI): domain Eukaryota; kingdom Metazoa; phylum Chordata; order Ceratodontiformes; family Ceratodontidae; genus Neoceratodus; species Neoceratodus forsteri. Next base: position 445,335,009 of record JADMNL010000023.1, read on the forward strand.
ATTCCACAGGCCGTCATCAGATTTTCTGCTGGCAGCTGGCCAAGTTTGGGCTGTGTCTCCCATCTCCTCCGATGACCGTTGACACACACCTGCTCCAGCACTGCCATAGTGCCAAAAAGTCACTGCAGCACAACTTTACAATGTCCAAAACATTGGAAGCATGTCTGTAGAAGGGCAACTAACATACTCTCAAAAATGATAAAGGTTCACTGGTTCTCAGCAGGTACATCCGAATGAAGTTCGGAACATCTATGAAAGGAACAGGGAAATTGCACACAGTGAATAAAGGCTAATTATGATTTCCCTTTTCCAATACGAAACATAAAACAGTGTGTAGAGGGTTCAAAACTAGAATGCTGAAGAGCACATGTTATGCAGTTCTCCAGTTAATGTGTAGTGCCGTGGAATGTTTTATTGTTTTTGCTAAGAGCTGCAAGAAACTGTAACAAGGGTGCACTGAACACTTACATATTGGTTTTATCATTAACACTGTCTTCGTTGTCTGAATCAGTTAGTGTTTATGAAATCTTCGACTGTCCATTCTGGATCATCATCTGAATCATACTTGAAATCTTCATCAGAGTCTTCCTCGCCAGTGTCTCCATACATGATGGTACTGTCGTTGACATATTCCTCACTTTCATGGGGAGCACAATACTGTGTAGCAGTATCAACAAGTGTTTTCTTCTCTGTTATGTACACTTGAACACCACTGCTTATACCGAGGTTCAGCGTCTGCGTACCTCTTGAGAACTTTGTTTTCCCCAGACCATGGGGCATGTACTTTGCAGTCTGTGTTGCCTTGTTTTGAGTTTCCTGAAAGAAATGAGAAATCAAGCTCATAAACCTGATGTACTCCCAAAATGAGATGTACATATATTAGTTCATGATACTCCGTTTGCCACTGTGTTGTCACTGGTCACATTTTCTGCATCAACAAACATAGAAGTTGACGCCACATAAGTAATGCAAGCCCCATCCACTCTGTCCATTTCTTTTTCTACCTTATAAATGTGCTATTGGCCTTTGCTCTGTCAATGGCCTATGTATTCATACTCATCTGTATTGCTCCCTTATGCCTATCCAATGTCTATCTGAAGCCCTGAACTTTATTCATATCCACCACTTCCTGAGGTAGACCGATTCATGCATCCAGCACCCTTTCTGTGCAAAAGTTGAGCTCCATTAATGTGTCCTTGTGTGTTTTCTGATGCAGTCCCTGCACCATTTTGGTTGACATTATCTGTAATGCCTAAATTTGGTTCATGTCCTTGTGAATGTGTGGACTGCAGTACTGCACACAGTACTTCAGATATGGGCAAACCAGTGTCTTGTAAAGAGGGATTATTACCTCCTTCTTCAAACTTGTGCTACCCCTACTAATCCACCCCAACATCTCTCTATCGTAACCTACTGTTTTAGTGGTCTGCTTGTATGATTTCAGGTCATTGGTGATGATGATACACAATTATCTTTCTTCCCTTATGACTGCAAACAACCACCTTCCCAGCCTATAGGTTGCTTCAGGTTTTGTCTTGTTTGGTGAAGGAAGTCCCCCCCCCCCCCGTCCATGGTGCAGAGCTATTTTCTTCAGTAAATACTGAGCAGAGGCATCTATTTAGGATAGATGCTTTGACATGGTCCTCAACATCACATGCCCCCATATCCCCTTCTATCTTAGCAATACCACCTCTGGATTTCCTCCTTTCATTAATGTATCTATGGAAACTGTTTTCACCTTCTTTGACTGTTTGTTGTACCGGAGGTCCTATGTTTTTCTGGTGGAGCATGGTCAAACAGGAGGAAGTGATGGGAGCAGTGCAGATGAGGGTCCCTCATGAGACTGGGGAAAGGGAGAGGTCGTCAAGATGATGGAGGGTGTCCTCAATGATAGGATAGGGGGTTAGTGGTACAAACTGGTATTTGGACAATAGGCAGCATGGCTTTGTCCCGGTAAGATAATGTCAGAAGAATGTTGTGGATTGGTATGACTTGGTGACGACAGCCCTACACCTGAGTAGGCCGTTGGATGTTCTCTTTCTGGATTTCAGCAATTGGGGTGCTGGAAAGTTGGTCAGGAAAAGGGAAAGTAATATTCAGTGAGGGGAAGTGCAAGGTTCTGCACCTGGGAGTCACAAATCACGGCCAGGGGCATACCCTGGAAGGAGACAAAATTAAACTTACAGAAGGTGAGAGGGACACGGGGATAGTGGTACATATCAAAATTAAATATTCAGAGACCTGTAGGAGGACAGTGTCAAAGTAAAATAGGATGCTGGGATGAATTGCCAGGTGGATTACGTTCAGAAAGGCAGACGTGATCCTACACCTGTACAAGTTTTTGGTTAGGCTGACACCTTCAGTAATGTGTGACATTTTGGAGACCACATCAAAAAGGGATGTTACACCATTAGAGAGGGTCCAAAGGAGATCAACCAAAGTGATCCAATGCCTAGGGTACAGAACCTATCAGGAGAGGTTAAAGGATCTGTACATGTACACCCTGGATGAAGGGTGGAGGGGGGGAACATGACAGAGGTCTTTACTTACATTTCTAAAATGGGTAGGCTAAACCAGCAAATAACAGAGCAAGCTCAACATGCATGGAATATGTTCTCTGCATGGGTTACAAAAAAGAACATCAATAAAAAGGCTAACATCATGAGTAGAAGGTTGATATTTACAAATGCCACCATTGTTCTTCAATTGCTAACATCCCATCACCACTGCCGGTGCTGGGAGGAGGATGCACTGAAAAGAACAGATTATAAGATGCCTGGCTGTGGATGAATCAAAGACTAGTAATCACTAATGAGACCCAGATGCCACCAGGGGAGGAAAGAGAGATGTGGGATCGGGAGACAGACTACAGAGACAGGAGAGGATCAATGGAGAGAGCCGTGATCGGACAGAGAATAGGAGAGAGGAGATGGCTTGCAAGCAGGTACTGTGACTTAACAATGAGCAGTAAGACACTCACGGAGTGATCATGGAAGAGATTTTAAAATTTTTAAAATCTGTTCTATGACAACACTGTCATGTCTTATTGCATACAAAGGGGATCAACAAGGGGTGCACAGCCGGGATTGTACAAAGGAAGAGGAGGCAACAATGACAGGAAACAGGTGTAAGCTACAATGGGGCAGGCTCAGAGGGGAGAGACGGATGTGTTATTTCACTGAAAGGGTGGTGGAGCAAATTCAATGCACTGCTCAAGGAGCTGGTAGAGGCAGAGACTATGGTCAGGTTTAGGAGGGGATTGGACAGGTACGGGGGGAATGACCAGGTACAATGCAGGTGGGACACATGCGACTGAGGACAGCATAACACAAGGGAAAATGGAAGGACACCAAAATCAGCCCTCAGTGTGGGCACTGAAAAGAGAGCAGACTACAAAGACTTATTCCTATTCTGCAGTCATTTTAGTACGTCAGCATGTTACTATATGAGCATGACATTTGCCACTATAACATTTTCCTGTGACACATAGGAAGCAGGAGGTGAGACTTTTCATTCCTCTACCTGACCAATAGCAAAATCAATTGGATACCCAAATCAATGTTTTATTCACGCATACAGTGCATGTAACCTTGCAAGTTGTAGTGCTTATTTAGGGACACTAATACTCACAGTACATGAGGTCTGACATCCTGAGTCTGTCAGATGACCAGTAACATCGCTGTGAGACATTGTTGGTGGTGGTGACTGTGGTGCAACAACATCTGGCATTTCACAGGATCCAGAAGATGTATTTTCTGCATTTTCATGTTGCTCAGAGTTGATGGATTGTGTACCAGTACTTGTAGTGAAGGACTGACAAGGCAGCAAGCCAAGCTGTCCAAGAACCTATTGAAAGAAATATTGAGAAATTGAAATATTGCAGTACTGTATGCAATTACATGATACATAGGTAATAAAATACATACGAGAAATATACCTCTAGTCTTCTTTTTTTGAACAGCAGTGCTGGTTCGTGATGTCTTTATGGAGTTATGAGCAAAAACTGATGGACAAGCATCCAATTTCAGTCTTCGTTGACCAGGGATGAAACCAGCAATATCCAACAGAGTTTGAGAAATAGCAAACTGATCATCAGTGAAATGATCAGCACAGATAACAGTATGGTCCATAGGATGCCATCCAGCACGCTTCACAGCCTGTGCCCACTGCTTTCGTCATTTGGGATCTTTTGGGAATCAGTAAAAACTACATTTGTAGTCTTTACCATTGTTGCATCCCACGGCACAACAGTGCTTCATTGCTACACTGATTTGAAAACATGGAGGAACAGAAAAATAATCGCATAAAAGATTTAGGGATATTACAAAGAGAAATGTAAATGTGGAATATTAATCATGAATAAGCAAAGTCATACAAGATGCTGGAACCTGTTAGTATATAAGCACTGTTAGTCCATAGGGTAGTATGTGGGATGACATGCAAGAGCCAGTCATTCAAACTGTTGTTACACACAAAATACTGTGTGATCTTATAGTAGACAAAAGAGTAGTGGAACACATGGTGCACTATGATTTACATTGTAGTACCTGGAAAAAAATGGATGTGTTTAGCACACTGGATGTGGGTGTGGAGGTGAAATGTACAGTCACAGGGAATCACGATATATTTATCTTGATACATGACCGTCTGTCACAGTTTCTCATGGAAGGTACATGCAAGAAGTAAGGGGCACAAATTGAAGGTGTAGGGGGAACGTTCGTGGGAAATATTAGGAAGTATTTCTTCACTGGCACAGTGTTTAGGAATTGTAATGGATCATAGGACCGGTTTTGTTACCTATTTCTGTAGGACAACGTGGGTTAACAATACAGAATTGTTTACAATAGCAATTTTACTCAGTACCATTGTATATATATTACACTTGCTGCCTCAGTTCCTCACTTCTCAGTCCAATACAAACATACGAAGAAGCCAGCAGAAGAAGGACATTTGGTCTATCAAGGCTGCTCGTATTGGAGGGTCCACAGCTTGAGCTAATGGACCTGCCCTCACTACCCACTCCTCTCATCCTCTCTACCAATGATTTTTACATTTACCCAATGCCTGTCCAAGCCCCTAGTAAAGCTGCCAACTGTCTTCAATGAGATTACCTGTTCTGGCAGCACATTGCAAGTGTCCACCACCCGCTCTGTGAAGAAGTGCTTCCTGACCTCCCTCCTAATCCTACCACCCTCCATCTTCAGACTGTGCCACCTTCTGATATGGTTGAAACTCAGCTTAAATATACTGTCCTTATCCACCTTATTTATTCCTTTGAGGTACTTGAATGTCGCAGTCATGTCTCCTGTATCTCTCTCCTGTCTTCCCGGGAGTACATGTTCAGCGCACTCTACCTCTCCTCAGATGCCTTGCCCTGCAGACCTGCTATCATCTTTGTAGCCCTCCTCTGTACCTTCTACATCAGGTTAATGTCCTTTTTGAGGTGTGTGCACCTGTAGTAAACTTCATACTATTGATGCGGACTTACCAGTCATCTGTACTAGGGCAGTATAAACTCATCTACCCTACTTCTGATCCCCCTAGCTATGCATCCTAGCATCTTGTTTACCTTTGCTTCTTTCTTGCACTGTGTGGAGTGATTCAGGTCAATAGTGACCATCAGTACCAGGTCCTTCTCCCCCTGTGAAGCAGATAGTAGGACTCCATCCAGGTAATACTCTGTCATGGGATTCTTTGCTCCTACATGTATAAATTTTCCTCTCAGTTATGGTAACTAAATGTTGTTATGGATTATGACAAGATATGACTCTACTGTGGAATGCAGGACAATCATGTCATTAGAATACGCACCGCACGAGTAAGTAATGCAATCTGTCACACAGATTCATAGAATCACATCACTTGCTTGCAATAAGTGACACATGTGCAAATAACTGAGGAATTTATTATATGACTTATTTATAGAATTTTTGTTGACACATTAGGCCCATTGATACTGTAAGTGTCTTTTTCAAGATCAACCCTGGGGGGGAAGGTGAGACAGATGGTAGCAAACTGAAATTGTACCACATTAACATGTCAGTGATATTTTTTGTCATTTATGATATTGTAAAAAATGTAATAAAGTGACATATAGTTAGAATTGGATCACTGTGACACACTGCATTGGTGTGTGACATAACAGGAATAGATGTCCAAATGACTTGTAACGTCAGTGACAGAAAGTGTAATATCACAGGAACATACAGTGCATCACCGTTACTGGTATCATGATACATGTACAGTTGCACATTACAAGTGACACTGCATGAAGTGGTACAACAAGTGTTATGAGGGTGACAATAGTTGTACAAAAGTAATTCTTATAACATGCTGAAACCAGGTTAAGAACTAACACAGAAGGTGATCACTGCATGAATCACACCAGCATGGTGAATTGGATGTTGGGGGGGGGGGGGACATAACTAGACAATGCGGTCTGAAACACAGACTGGTATCAATATATGACATAGACATACAACGAGACTTACACCTGTGCAATATACTGTGACACAAGGAAAGAAAATGAAAGTGCAGAGGAAAACAGATAACAATAAAGAACTGCAATCACAGAATATGATATTACCATATGCCCCATTGATTGCTGCAGGCAGGTGTCACTTTGAAAGATGGAACGCTAAACAGTGACTAATTCTGTGAGTAAAAGAAGAATTTCAGTGCATTTCATTCACTACAGACTAGTATCCCTGCAGAATCATACTGTAAAATAATGGGAAGCGGCAGTAGGGAAACTAAGTTGACAGTTCCTCTGTCATAAGCTGCGCAAAAAAAAAAAAAAAATAGACACATGTTCATAATATTTATGAAGTTGACAAATATATTGCTCAATTGTTCTGCAGTTATGTGTCCTGGTTATGCAGAATTACTGCCAGGTCCTTTTTGGTAGTGGCGCTTCATGGCATTTTTCTGTACAGTACAGAAATATGTAAACATGATGGGTTGTAATCGGTAGTGAAATAAATGCAGACAGATTACTTTTTTCGGTGGTGAACACCCTGTATAACTGTACAGACAGAATCCTATCAGGGTACCATGATACCATTAGGAGATGCTCCAAATCATAACGTGGGAAGCACTATGAATTAAATACCAATAAATCATTTACCACAACAGGTGAAGAGACTTATAACAAGAAAGGCAGACATTGATAAAAAAGAAGTACACTGATCAATGACAAATTACATAGGGACATCGTGGGTTACTATTACTACTGTTAATTTGACAGCCGAGCTACAGTACCGGGAGAAAACACAGTGATCACTTCCCCGAGTGGAAGCAGCAAAACAAGCTTCTTAAACATATGTTAGTAAAAATCCAGCTGGTAACACGTAGAAGTACCTGATACCAGTGTAGAAATAAATATATAGGCAGTGATTGAATTAATGACTGATACAGAAATACGGCGGGAAAAAACGGACGAGCAGGGCTGTCAAATGGGCCACACACACCTAATGACATCACCGTGCTGTATGCAAATGAGCATTTGGCGCCGCCTGCATCTCAACAAGTGAAGTACAATCGCTGGGAACGAGCACAACAAATAACGGTAATGAAATCTATTAAAGATTAACTTTTAATGGACAAATTGCGGCACACTACATTCCACAGACCATTTGCAATGCTATAACATGCAGAAGCAGTACTATTTAGAACTTTGCATATGATCTTTAAGTGGTATCAGGAAGTGGGAGGCAGTGGCGGCTCTACACCAGGGCCCGCCAGGGCACGTGCCCTGGTAAAAAATGCTGTGCCCCAGTTGGTGCCCCATATGGTGCAGTGTGTCCCCCATTGTAACAATATATCAGTGCCCTGGCTGCCATCTGCTGTGCCCCAGCTGTGCCCTGGTAACCATTTGTGGCTAGAGCCGCTACTGGTGGGAGGGGTCAGTGTGACTCAGCTCCACGGAGCCAAAATACGATCCCTTCCTTTCTGAAATAGAGGCTACTATAAAAAAAAAAATATGGGCAGCATAGAACTTCTGCCCAGGTAAGGTTTACTTATGCTTCTTGGGCCAGGGACCTAGATAGTTGCTCTTTAATGCCAGGGAACTGGGGATATCTTAGGGTTGGGGAAAGGAACCAGGCCAAAATGCCCATAAGGTCAGCAGTAACAAAGTGAAATATCCCAATCAGTTTATTATTTATTTTTTATTTAGAAAAGATTCACCAGGAAAAACAACATGAACTGTGAAAAGAGCTCGTTTCCAGAAGTGTCCTGGGGGGAAGGGGTTACATAAGGAGTAGGAGAAGGACAACAATAAAGAGAAGCAGTGTTCAGAACTATATACATTAGACATTTTAAACTATACACATCACAAATTGTAATTACAAGCAAGTAGAAACATGGGATTTGCATAGGTATATACAAATACACACTTTGGGTAAAACACAAATATCTAAATCAGATGCAACAATATCTGGTCAACATGGTGACAGAGTAATAACAATTTGGACACATTTGAATTAACCCTATTTAAGGACATAGGTGTGAAACTGTGCACAGTGAGCAATGCCGCAACTTGCACATGTATATAAGCGCATAAGTAAGGGGGGGGAGAAGGATACTAAGTGCTAAGTTAATATCCCTGCATGTCGGGTATGTGTAGGGAGAATTAAAGAGGGTAGGTGGGGAGGGAAGTGGTAGCCAAGGCCACCTCCCCTTTAGGATGGTGAAAACCCTGCAAGGGGGCATGTCGAAATGCTTGTAGGGAGGATTTAATAGGGTAGGAGGGGAGGGGAGGGAGAAAAGTCAGTGAAGACCTTCACTCCTTCAGGATGTTGAAAACCCTGCAAGGGGACAGGGAACTGGCGTATGACTAGAGAGAAAAGGTAGCCTAGACCTTCACCACTTCAGGATGTTGAAAACCCTGCAAGAGGACAGGAATTGGCATATGAATAGAGAGAAGGAGATAGTGGGAGGGGGGGAGGGAGGGAGGGCAGGCAGGCAGGGTAGACAGAAGGGGGATGGAAGAGTGAGGGGTGGTGGGCAACGGCAATTTTGAGGTAGAGTGAGGAGATGTTAGAAGGGTGTGAGATATGAGAAGGGAATAGGTTGCCAAAAGGGGAGAAAGGGGGTGGGGGATTTGTGGAAAGGAAGTGGAGGTAGGTGAAGAAGAAGAGCGAGGGAGGAAGGAACTCAGGAGAGGTTTGCAAAAGGAATTCCGTACACTGTACGTTTAGAAGACACAAATAACTAAATTTCTATCTTTCAGTGTAAATGGGGTTCGTGTCCAGGATGCATCTGGAAACGAGCACTTGCTGCTCAGTATGTTCTTCCTGGTAAAACTTTCAATAAATAAATAAATTACATTAAAAGGTTTCATATTACTCAAATGCTATGCTTTATTTATTTATTTATTGAATTGTTTCACTAGGAAAGATACACTGAGCAACTTCATGCTCGTCTCACATTACGTCCTGCAGGAATGGGGAGAGGGACGTTCAGAGTGAGAGTTAGATACATACATAACAGATAGTAAATACATACAGTTACAAAACAGGTTCATGGTGATTGAGTACAATAATAGGCTGATGCAACAGTTACTGTACTGGCAGTTCATAGGAGCAGCATACAGATAGAATCAGTACAGGGACCAAGCATAGGATGCAAGGTTGACAATGCATACATTACAGGCAGTTCACTAGTGATGCAGATGCAGCAGGGTGAACACATAGGATCCAATCCCTTTTTAAGAGCTAGTCAATAAGGGGTGTAGTATAAGTGCAGGTGGGGGGGGGGGATGAGAAAGAGAAGCGAGAGGAGAGAAAAAGTGAGAGGGAGACAGGTATGCAAGGAGGGGGTCAAGAACAGGTGCCAGGAGGTGTAAGGTAACTGTGCAGAGCAGAGGTAAGGGAGTATGGGGGGGTGGTGGATTTGAGGAGGAGTACATTCCACATTTTAGGCAAGTAGTAAGAGAAGGCTTTTTGGCCAGAGGACGTGGCTCTGCAGGGGACTGAAAGGGTATGAGTGTCAGCCTGGGATCTCAGGGAATAGAGGGAGTGGGTAAGGGTGCCAAGAGAGGAGGAGGAGGAGGAGGAGATATATGAGGGGAGAGATCCAAGCCAGAATTTAGAGATGAACTTAACACCATGTAGCACACGCCGCGAGTGTAGGGGAAGGAGGTTGAGAGAGCAGTAGAGGTTACAATGATGGGTGCGGGGAGGGACATCAAGAGCAAAATGACAGAAAGAATTGAAGAGAGAGTCCAGTCCGGATAGGTGGGACTGTGGGGCAGCATCGTAAACTATGTCGCAGTAGTCGAAAATGGGCATGATCATCATCTGTACCAGCTCACGCCTGTCGGCGAGCGGGATGCAGCTGCATTTCTGTAAAGGGCCCCAAGCTTGAGCCTAAGTTTTTTCAGAATGGCATCAATGTGTACAGAGAAGTCAAGGTGTCTGTCCAGCCAGATGCCGAGATACCTGAAAGAGGAGGAGTCCTCAAGAGCAGTCCTATCAAGGGTGTAAAAGGTGGGGAGGTGAGTTAGCCTAGCAAGTCTCTGCCTTGTGCCAAAGGACATGGAGACTGTCGTATTGGCATTTAGAAAGAGTTGATGAGAACTAAACCAGAGTTGGACTTTAGTGAAGTCGGACTGGAGCCTGGTAGTGACATCAGCAACAGTTTTGCCAGAGGTAAACAATACTGTATCATCCGTATACATGTGGATGCTGGATGTAGTGCAAACCAGGGGGAGGTCATTTAAAAAGCTGGAGAACAGAATGTGGAGAGAAGGCAGAACTAATTTTATTACAGGAAACCCTCCTCCCTCAAGCTGGACATACAAAATTGAAATTGGGCTCCTCCTCACATCATTCAGAGAGACACAGTGGGGTCTTCATACAGGCCTGGACAGGTCTCCTCAAAAAGTTTGATTGGACTGCACAAGGCAGTAAGGGCTGTTATGTAAACATGAAGAGTTCTGCTTATGAAAACCCCATTACTTTAGCCAATGTATATTTGCTATCGGGGTCAAGTAAACACTTGGCCCACTTCTTAATTCCTGCCTGCCCTTATTAAATGGCCAATTACTTCTGAGTGGGGACCTAAACATTACAGTGCACCCAGAGTGGGATGTATTAAACCCACACCCCTACAGACAACAGCTTTAAAAATATTTAAAATTAACCTTAGGGCAATTAGGTTTTCAAGGTACATGGCTATAGTTCACTTATCCACACTCTGACAGTTCCACTGGAATGTTGTCATTGGCTGAACATCTTTAAAGGAAAGCAATCCTTTAGCAAGAAACCCCCACCCCCTCAAAGCTGTACTGCCCGAGTAGGCTTTTTGCCACAAGAGACATTTTTTTTCCCGAGAGCAGCATACTTTATTTTATTTTGAAAAAGTCTGTGATCTCCTATCATGGCGGATGGTGTGTGGTCCATTTCCTAAGAAACTGCGACGTTGCACTACTCGCCTCAAATGTATGGAGGCGAGTGGAGCAGCGCTGCAGTTTCTTAGGAAATGGACTCATGCAGCGCCTGGCATGATAGGAGATCAAGATATTTTTTAAATAAAATTAAGTATGTTGCTCTTGGGGAAAAAAATGTCTCTTGTGGCTGAAAAGCCTAATCGGGCAGTATAGCTTTGGGGGGAGGGGGGGGGTTTCTTGTTGAGTACAGCTTTCCTTTAAGCTAAGCTCCTCCCACTGTCCAGGCAGTATGTCCCCAACTCTGCTCCATGATGTCAGATCTTTCTTTCTGCTGGAAGAACAGTTCACCTCCTTTGTGACTTCCGCTTAGGTTTACTTGTGCCATAGACCAACTTTATCTTCAAAGTTTTAAACAATACTTTTGCTTACTTCTCCGGTTCCTTTGACTCCTTCCAATTATCAACCTCGGAACAATGAAAGCCAGGACTGAAATTGTGTGTGCAGTGCCAGCAGATGTTGGGCACCAATCCACATGACACGTGCGTGTACTGCCTGGGTGGGCAACATGATGTGTCTGGGTGCAGCCTTTACAAAGCATACTTCCAGAGTACCTCGAGGACAAGGATGAAGTGGGATCAGAAGGACAGCTCTAAACACTGCAAGAAGGCCTCAGCTGCAGCCGGGTCAGCTGAACAGCTTGTGGCCACTAAGGTGGAAGTGGCACCTGTCACAGCAGGCACCTTCTCAGTCTCGGTGCTGTTCCCAGGGGCCAGCATTGGAGGGTCATTCACTGGAGAGTCCTGAATGATGTTTGATACTTCAGATCTTCTGGGAAAGCCCTGCTTGCCATGGTGCTAAAAGCAAGCACCGCCAGCACCAGTTGTGGAACTGGGAGTGACCGAGGTTATCCTGGAACCCTAGACTCACCCAACTGCTCACCGACTGTCGAGCACCCCTCAGCTGAGGGAGGTAGGTCAGGCAGGTCAAGGGCTCTTCAGTTCTCCCGTTGAGCCAGTCAACTTCAGCTCTGGTCAAGCAGGCTGTAGATCAGTTATCAGACTAGGCCAATGAGTCAGTCTTGCAGACCCCAGTGCTCCCGGTCCTCACCTAGGAGGATGTGGTCTGGTCAGTGTCCCTGTCCAGCACTCAATGGGAGCAGCCTCCACCAGAAGTCAGGTCTTTTATGCCAGTGTTGCTAAATGTGGGCAGGCACATGGTCTACAATAACCTGTAAGAAGGTCCTTCTCACCACCGACTGGCTGGTCAATGGTTCAGGTTTCTGTCAAGATCACAGTCAAGGTGTTCCCACTCTTGATCCTGCTTGACCAGGAGGTATTTCCCTTGATGTTCCTCATCCTTCTCATCCTCAGGTGAGGACAGGCACTGCTTCAAGATGTGTCAGTGCTATGAGGAGCTCCGCTGGCAACAGTGGGCCACTGTGGGGCAGAGAAAGGCTCCACCCTCTGGACCTTTGGTGTCCTGGCCATCGCCAGTGGTACCCCCACTGGTCCACACCACGGAGGTGCAACCCACAGCTGCTTTTTGATCTCTTTGGGTGGAGTCGTCACCACTGTAACTGAAGGTGGGCACTCAGCCTAAGGAGGCCAGCTGCTCAGCCACCTGACTGCCAGGCCAGTTGTCGGTGAGGATCACCCTGCTAGAGGATACCCAGGAGGTCTGTGGTGAGAAACAGTTGAGAGCCATCTTTGGGGAGTCCACAGATGACTCAGATGTTGAGTTTATGGCCTCTTCTGGGACTCCCCTACTCAACTATGGCTCAGTGGAGGAACTTTCCACCAAGCATATCCTGATGTCCTTCAGGGCACTTCTCTGACTCATCTCAGAATCCATATTGGTCCCGCTTAAACCAGCACAAAAGAGGGCTAAGTATCCCCTCATGGACATTTTGAATCAGGATGAATCCCCCAGAGTTTCCTTCCCTGTGGCTGCAGTCATTTGGGGACTGGCCTCAGAGCTTTGAAATCATCCATCATCCTGCCCAACACCCTCTACCTGCCTGATCAGCGAGTATGCACTAACCACAGGTGCCCCTTTTGGGTTTTTTAACCACCCTCCATGGAGAGGATGTTCATAATTTCAGTGTTCTGCAGATCTGGACACCAGGGGGACATTGACAAGCCTCTGAATAAACAGTCCCCAAAGATTGCCATGCCACTAAGAAGGTGTGCGATGTGGTATCTCCGGGTCACCGTCAGGTTAGCTATGCCATGATGATGGCCAACTTCAGACACTCCCTGATAGAGTGTCTGATGTAGTCCTCCCTCACCTTCCTGTTGAACAACAGTTGGCGGTGCAGCTCACCACAGACCAGTGTCAATCGCTGGCTAAACACCAGCTCCAGACAGCTTTGGACATGGGCAACTCTTGTGCCATGCCACGGCAGTGGCTGTCTCAATGCATCACAGGATCTAGCTACATTTGACCATCTTCATGACAGGCACCCAACACAAGCTGCCTGATGTCCTTTTTGGGCATCAACCAATTTGTCGTGGGGTGGAAGGACATCTCACCTGCACTGAGAAGTCTAATGCCACCCAAGATTCTGTTACATTGTCCCAGAAGGACCAGAAAAGGAAGCCTAGAAACAGAACTTTCAGTACCAGTACTTTCAGTCACAGCCTCCTCAGCAGCAGCCTCAGCAGGGACAGTTCCAGGCCTGGCACCCCAAGCCTGTCCAGGGGCCAGGGTTCAAAAAAATGGGGGCTGGGGTAGTGGTGCCTCTCTGGTAGCAGTCACAGGTACCCACACAAAAGCTGCCCACTGATGGGTGGGAGTGTTTTCCCTCCACCTGTCTTGCTCTGGCCTGCTCTGCCAGTTGGAGGCTGGTTAAGTCACATTCATCTGCTGTCAAATGGAAAAGTGGGTGTTGGACGTAGTTGGCAGAAGATTGCTTCTGGACTTTGAGGTTTTTCTCCTCTACTGCCTCCACGCACCTCCAGAATCCAGGGTGTCACTGGACATGCTGTCTGCCCTTTTGGCGGACACTGCTCAGCTCCTTACAAAAGAGGCAATAGCCCGTATCCTGTACACCCTGGCCCATCAGGGTTACCTGTCCAGGTACTTCCTGGTCCTGAAACGGATGGGGGGCTGGCACCCCATACTGCATCTGCATGATCCAAACCAGTTTTTGCAGAAACACAAGTTCTAGATGGTCAGACGTGGACATCCAGGGAAGGAACAGCAACGAATGAAGAGGTGGCTGCTATCTTTGGGAAAGGGAAGTAACTGCAACACAAAGTGCTTTCGTTTTTACCTGTTTGCATTGGTGTTGGTTCTAGGTTCTGCAGGGCTGTGTGTATCAATCGGGAATTTTACTTTGGTTGCCTGATTGTTTTTTGTGGGAGCATAGGGAAGCAACATAACTCTGCCCCCACTGAGGAGACAAAGGGAATTTCCCTACTTTAATCAGTCAAAAGGGATCTTCCCAATTTAAATAGATTGCCTAGCAAAAGAAGTTTAAGGGTGGGGCAGGCAGTATGAAGCAGGGGCAGGCTGGAAGTGTGGTGGGGGTCAGGTAGGGGCATGGCAAGGGTAGTAGGCTGCAACAACGGTGCAGCAGCTATCTTTTTAGGGGTCGTATATAGAGCAGGGGGATGTCTGGTGTGCAGGCAACTTAAGCAGCTCGAGGAAGAGATTAGGTGGTTAAGGGCACAGATAAGCCAAGGGAAAGGTACAGATTGGTTGATCAATCCAGGACTGAGGGCACATGGGAGTGCCCCAGAAGACTGCAGGCAACCCAGGCCAAGGGGATGAGGGGGGAAGGGGTAAATGGACTAATATTGCCACCTCAGGAACCACTAGGTACAGATGAAGGGGGTGGAGAACAATAGGGAACAGGGGCAGGAAAGGCCCTAGAGCAGGTAGCAAATGCGGCCCTCTCAACAGTATGCCAGGGAGGACTCAGGGCAGGGGGAAGAGTCACACAACAGGTTCTCAGTGCTGGTTACAATGAAGGAGATGAAGTTGGAGAACCTCATAGACAAGGCTGATGAGGAAGAGATCACCCACAA
This sequence comes from Neoceratodus forsteri, assembly GCA_016271365.2. Taxonomy (NCBI): domain Eukaryota; kingdom Metazoa; phylum Chordata; order Ceratodontiformes; family Ceratodontidae; genus Neoceratodus; species Neoceratodus forsteri. The sequence goes on from JADMNL010000023.1 coordinate 445,350,432, forward strand.
CCCAGAGGGCATTGGTAGAGTGACTAAAAGGGGCAGGGCTTCAATGAGTAAGGATAAGGGGGCAGGAGTGAGAAGACTGGACAGGAGACAGTAGCTAAGAAGGGAGAGGAGGGGAGGTATGAGGAGATAAGGGGAGGGATGCATCAGGGGGAATAGGCAGGAGGAGCCCAGTGGAGAGTAGTGGTGAAATCAGGGGAAAATGGGGAAGGGGACGACAGGGCAGAGATAGGGGTGGAACAGCAGCAATGCATTTGGGAACAGAAGACCTGGCAGGATGGCATAAGGGATGGACAAGGTGAGCAGAACAAGGAAGCGAGGGTGGGATCCTAGTGCTGGGGGAGTCAGTTCTAAAGGGGATCAAATGGAGGAGCAAGCGGGAGAGGCATAGACGAATATGGGTGGAGGCCATGGCAGGCATGACAGCAGAAAGGGTGGGGCAATCCATTCTGAAGTATGCTAGCTGGGGTAGGGAGAAACCTCACATAGTTCTGCATTTGGGAAGTAATGACTTGGTGGGTAATATGGTAGATGTAGTCTGGGGGAGGTTTGAGGAGCTGGGGCTGATTTGGGAGGAGGCAGGAAGATCAGTAACCTTCTCAGAGGTGCTTCCTGTACCTGGGATGAGCACCACAAGGAAGTTGAGGCTAGAGGAATTTAACACGTGGCTAAGGGAATGGTGTTCATCCAAATGGTATGGGCTGGTGGCGGGGGTGGGAAAGGACTTGGGAGAGCAAAAATCTCTATGCCAAGGACAGGCTTCACTTAAGTGGGGAAGGAAGGAGGATCTTGAAACAGAAACTGGAGGAATAATAAGCAAACAATGAGAATTTTAACTAGTAGTAGGGGATGGCAAGTGGGCAGGAGTCTGGCAGGATCCTCAGGCAGGGAAACCAAATGAGCTTACCCCCCACGCTGGCAGGATGGGACTTAGGGAGAGGTCAGAAGCAGGAGCTAAAAAGGGAGAGCAGGTAGGGAGAGGGGGAAAGGAAGTGGGGTGGAGGGTCGCAACCCTGAATGCTAGGAGTCTAGGTAACAAAACAGCAGAGTTACAAACTCTCATTGCGGTTGGGGAGGTGGATATGGTGGCCATAACTGAGACATGGGCTACTCATTACCATGAATGGGACCTGGCAGTACCAGGATACAGGATATTTCAGAGGGACAGGGTAAAAGGGAAAGGGGGGTGGCGCTTTATGTGAGGGAAGGTCTGAAGTGCATCAGGGAGGAAGAGGAGGGAGGCAACACAGAGTCACAATGGATGCAGCTCCAGGACTCCAAAAATAGAACCCTCAAGATGGGAGTGGTGTACAGGCCACCCTCCCAGACTGAGAAGTTAGATAGGGTTCTAGTGGGACAGATCAGAAGGACTTGTGGGAAGGGCAATAAGGTGATTGTGGGGAACTTCAATCTGCCGGGAGTAGACTGGGGTACCCCAGCAACCACAAATAGGAAGGAGCAGGTACTTCTGGATGCCTTCCATGATAGCTTCCTGTTGCAGATGGTCAATGAGCCTATCAGGTTAGGGAACACCCTTGACCTTGTGCTGGTGAATGGTGAGTTTGTGAGGGAGCTGAGGGTGAAGGAACTGCTGGTGAGGAGTTACCACCACTCGGTGTGGTTCAAGATAGACATGGGGAAAGAGGGAATAGGATCGGGCACAAGGGTAATAGACTTCAGAAGGGCTGACTTTGGAAGGATGAGGGAAATAGTACAGGGGTATCTGGCCAAGATTATTCCAGATATGGACACTAATCAGAGGTGAGAGATCATTAAATGAGGTATAGAGGAGGCAACCACAACATGTGCAAGGGTCCAGAGTAAGAGGGCAAGGGCCAAGAAGCCTAGCTGTGTGAGCAGGGAGGTTGTGGAGAAAGTAAGAAAGAAAAAAGCCACCTTTAGAAGATACAAAAGAACAGGGAAGGGGTGGACAGAGAGGAATACCTGAAGGAATCTAGGGAGGTGACAAGTGCAATCAGGGCAGCTAAGGCATTCTGGGAACTCAGACTGGCACAGGGCATTAAAGAAGGGGAGAAGGACCTCTTCAGGTACATCAGGGAGAAAAGGAGCTGCAAAGACCAAATAATGAGGATTAAAAGGGAGGGGTTGGGTGGATATTAGGGCAGAACAGGCAGAAGCATTAAACGAGTATTTCTGCTCAGTACTTACTGTAGAGAAAGGGGGAGCAGTACCCGGGGGGGCTGGGGAGTGTAGGCACAGGAGGGGAAGAGGAGACAGACAGGGAATCCAAGTGGGTAGGGTAACGGATGGACTGAGGTTACTGAGGATGGAAAAGGTGCTGGGCCAGATGGCATACACCCCAGGGTGCTAAGGAGGCTAGCAGAAGTCCTGGCAGAACCCCTGGCAGACCTGTTCAATACCTCCCTGGACTCAGAAAGTGTACCACAGGACTGTAGGATGGCGTACATGGTGCCCCTCCACAAGAGCAGTGCTAAGGATGAGGCGGGGAACTACAGACCAGTAAATCTCACATCCATTGTGGGAAAGCTGATGGAGATAATCCTGAAGGAGAGGCTGTTTTCTTTCCTAGAGGCTAATGGGCTGCAGGACAGCAGGCAACATGGATTTAACTCAGGAAGCTCCTGTCAGACCAACCTGGTGGAGTACTATGATTGGGTAACCTGGTAATTAGACAGGGGCCATGCAGTGGATATCCTGTACCTGAACTTCAGTAAGACATTTGATTCAGTGCCACATAGGAGGCTAGGTAGTAAGCTAGAAGGCACAGGTCCGGGCGAAGATGGTGGGATGGGTAGTGAACTGGCTGCAAGGAGACAGCAGAGGGTGGCTGTGGGAGGGTTGCTCTCATTGCACAGGGCAGTAACAAGTAGGGTGCCACAGAGCTCTGTAATGGGGCCGTTGTTGTTTGGGATCTTCATAGCAGACATTTCAATAGGCATCAAGAGCAAAATCAGTTTGTTTGCAGATGACACCAAGATGGTAGTGGTAGTGGATGACTTAGAGGGGTGGCAGGGGTTGCAGGATGATCTGACAAAATTGGAGGCCTGGTCGGACACTTGGTAGCTGGGGTTCAATACCAAGAAATGCAAGGTGTTACATTTCAGAGCAAAAAGCCCAAGGAAGAGCTACCAGCTTGGGGGGGGGGGGGGGGGGGATTCAGTTAGCCAAGATGAAGGAGGAGAAGGATCTGGGGGTGATCATAACGGGAGCAACGAATAACTCTGCACAATATTGAAAGGCAGCTGCAAAGGCTAACAGGATGCTGGGTTGTATTGCCAGAGGCATATTCTCCAGGAGGGAGGAGGTGATCCTACTGCTGTATAGGTCACTGGTTAGACCACACCTGGAGTACTGCTTGAAGTTCTGGGGGCCATACCTGAAGAAGGACATGAGGTTACTGGAGGTGGTGAAGCACAGGACAACAAAAATTATCTAGGGGTTAGGTGACTTGCCCTATGAGAGTAGGCTGAGGGAGTTGAACATGTACCCCCTGGAGGAGAGGAGGGAAAGGGGGGACATGACTGAAACCTTCCAGTACATGAAGAGGGACACCCGAGGGAACAAGCTGGGATTGGAGGTGGGAAGGTTCAGGAGGGAAATGAGGAGACATTTTTTTATGGAGAGGGTTGTGTCAGGGTGGAACGCATTACCAGAGAAAGTGATAGACTGTAATACAGTGGGCTGCTTCAAAAGGGATGGGACAGGTTAAGAAAGAGGGTCCCTGGAAGGGGGGGCATTTGCAGTACAAGGACTGCTAGCTGCACAATTGAGCAGACCCAATAGACCGAAAGGCCTTTATCTGCTGGCAAGTTCGTATGTTCATATGTTCGTATGTCACTCTAAATAAGAGTATTCCATCACTGGAGCAGAACATGTGGTTCTGTTCCAGGATGCATTTTTCCACATTCCTGTCCATCCATCCCACCACTGTTTTCTTCTGTTCTGAGCAGAAGGGGTCCTGTACCTCATCCAGGTCATGCCCTTCAGCTTCCCTTCAGCCCCATGCTCTTCACCAAATTCAAGGCAGTGGTGGCAGTCCACCTACGGTGCCCCGGGATCAGAGTATACCTCTACCTGGATGACTGTCTGTTAGCTAGTCCATTCAAAGATGCTGTAGAGAGATCCAGAGATCTGGGTCTCTAGACTTGCCGAGACTTGGTCCTGTTGGTCAACCCCCACAAGTCTGAACTGGTACTGAAGCAGACAATCAAGTTAATTGGGGCAAAACTAGACTCTCTGCAGGCCAATGCCCACTTCCCTGCAGACTGAGCACTGGCTCTTACCTCTTTTGCCTGATCATTTCAGGTTGGGCTCTCATACCCTGCCCGGGATTTCCAGAGGCTGTTAAGGTACATGGTGTCCTGCACCTATGTACTCTGTTGGGCCTGCTGGCTGATGCTCCACCTCCAGTGGGAGTTGGGCCATCAGTGGTCCCAGCACCTATGCCACTTGGACCAACCAGTCATAGTGACCCAGCTGATGTGGGATGCCAGCCAGTGGTTGGTAATCCCAGAACACCTGGAGGAAGGATTCCTATTTGTCCACTCAGAACCAACTGTCATTCTCACAATTAATATATTTCTGGTGGGGTGGGGAGCATAGCAGGGAGATCAGACAGCCCAAAGGTTTTGCTCATCCCGGGAGTCCTGTCACAACATAAACCTGCTGGAGCTCCGTGCAGTACATTTGGCTCAGATGGTATTCATTCTGCTAGTCAGGAGGTCAGATCATGCAGGTCCAGATGGACAACACCATGGCAATTTTCTACCTAAACAGGTACGGTGGAACTCATTCCTTTCCCTTGTGTCGAGAGGCAGTCCACAACTGGACCCTTGTGTGCAGCCTGGGTGGAGATCTCCTGGTGATCTATGTCACAGGAGAAAACAATCAGCTGGCAAATGCTTTCAGTAGGGTAGGAGAGATGTCCCACGAGTGGTCCCTACCTCATGAGGTGGTGAACCACCTGTTCTCCCAATGGGGCACACCCTTGATGGACCTGTTTGCCTCCTGGGAGAAAAACAAACTGAGGCTGTTTTTTGCTCACCCCTACAGTCTGTGACACTGCTGGAGGGAGCCTTCATGAAGCCCTGGACCCTAGGCTTCATATACGCATTCCCTCCCTTCTCCTTCATCCACAAGATCATAGTCAAGGCCTGGAAGGGAAAGGTGCATGATGATCCTGATATTGCCAGACCAGCAATTACAGTTCTGGCACCCAGATCTCCTCAGTAGCAGGCCCCCGTGGAGACTGCCTCTCTGCCTGGACCTGTTGACTAGACAACAGGGGAAGGTTCTACACCCAGAGCTTCAGTCCCTGCATCCCACAGCCTGATTCCTGAGTGGCTAGAGTTTCAGGCTTTGGATCTCTCAGATGAGGTCTTCCACATTGTGGAGGCCTCCTAGAAAGAGATGACTTACAGATACCAAGCCTTCAAATGGAAGAGATCTTCCACGTGGTGTAAAAGCAAGGGGCTTGATTCATATGCTTGTTATGAGGCTAGCATCCTGGACTACCTCAGGTCCCTTTGCTAGCTGGAACTCTGGGCAACAATCCATAAGGTGCATCTGACAACAACCTCTGCTTACCGGGTGTGGCCTGGTATGCAGATGGCGGCCCAGGAGAAGTTGGTCAGGTGCTTTTTCAAGGCCTGAACATGTCCCCTCCTGTGCATGTACCTCCTCCATCATGACACTTTCTGCTGGTACTGGCAATGCTCAAGATCAAGCCTTCCAAGCCAATGCACAGGTGTGAAATGTCACACCTGTCATGGAAGACAGCCCTTCTGGTGGAAATCACGTCAGCCAGAAGGATTGGGGTACTCCACTTGCTTTCCGTGGAGTCTCCTTATCTGGTCTTCTACAAGGACAAAGTCGTTCTTCACCCCAATACAAGTTCATCCAGAAGGTGGCAATGGAGTTTCACCTTAATTAAGTGATTAACTTGTCAGTGTATTTCACAAGCTCATCTTTGGAGACTGACTGTCGGCTCCATACCTTCGACCTGTAGAGGGCACTCTCCTATCACATGGAGTGCATGGCTGGAGTTCGGGGACTGGCTTGTCAGCTGTTTGTCACATACACTGAAGTTGTGCCTGGCAGACCAGCACCAAAGTGGATGATTGCCAGGTGAATTGCATCCTGCATTGACCTCTGCTATATGTTGGCTGGTAGGGAGCCTCCCATAGGGTTCATTGCACCAGACAAAGTGCTGCCTTGGGGCTGCTTCTGGTGACATCCCTATCCAGGAAATATGGAGGGTTACTACCTGGAAGTCAGCACACACCTTCATTTCCCACTACCGCATCGACCTTGAATCACACCAAGATGCTGGTTTTGGGACCTTGGTTCTCCAATTTCTGTTCGCCATGTAGGGGTGCATGCCTTGCTCCCTCCTCCTGGAGAACTACTAGGAGTCTGCTAGAGTGTGGATAAGTGAACCATATCCAAGTCCCTAGTAAAATAGATTACTAGCCTGTCACCGTAGTTCTAGTAGTGGTATATAACAACCCACCCGGTCTCCCCTGGCAAGTGGCACGTGGATTATGTTTCCAGCATGCAAGATCTGATGTCACGGGGTGCAGTCAAGGGATATACTATCTGGGTGGTAGAAGGAGCTTAACTTAAAGACATCTGGACAGTCACATCATTCCAGTGGAACTGCCACAGTGTGGATGTGAACCACATTCCACACCTAGAATTACAGTTACAGGTGAGTGATCTATTTTTTTTATGTCTGGTAGCACTTAAACCCCAGCAATCAGAATTTACCCATTATTCAACTCATTTCCATATCTATGCTAGGTTGGACTACCTATCTGTACGGTCTGAGCTCATGTACACAGTTCATTCAGTGCATCACAGCACTATCCAGCTCTTAGATCATGCACCAGTCCTAGCAGAGCTGCATGTCGGGAGACCCATAATAGCTACTCCCCGAAGATTTAATGGCTTTCCTCCAACTCACTATAGTTCTAAAAAAGGGGGCATCCTGGGTCCCACACATACTCCAAAATAACGCCACACAGAATGTCCACCCTTCTGTTTTGTAGGATACAGTAAAGGTTGTGCTTTGGGGGGGGGGGAAATAGCAGCGTGCACCTTCGAATGGCGTAATGCACAAGAGGCTAAATTGCTTTACCTACAGGATACTCTCCATAAACTACAACTATTTCAAATGCAAGGAGATGCATCGGCCCCCGCCCCCCCAGCTACAACAGGTCAAGAGGGAGATTTAGAACATCCTGGACCTGTAGGTGGAACAGGTGTTTTTTTACCTGTGACACAAATATTATTGAAGAGGGGATGGGGGGGCAAGAAGTCTTTCCTTGCACCTCTGAGCTCAGACTGCAAGCAAATATTACACACCTGAAGGACCCTCACTCCCATAAATTGATGTACCACCAGCAAGACATCCAGGGTATAATACGGGGCTTCTGTCAACAACTGTACACAGCAAGCCTTCTGTACCCCAACACAAATTATGGCATTATGTCCTCCTTGGCACTCCCAGCCCTTTCACAAGCACAGACCACTTCTTCACTCCACCCTATCACCACAGAAGAGGTCAAGGCAAACTCTAAGAATGGGACATGTCCATCCCCAATGCGTATCTGGCAGAGTTCTTTAAAAACATAATCTTCAAGCATGTAAGTCAGTACAACAGTGTGGTATATGACAGAGTGACCCCTATCATAGTGGACACATTGTGGGATAAACTGAAACCCCTTTCCCAAGCAGTTTATATGTTTTTTATAATGTCCAACATGCAGCTTGGCTAGTTATAACAAAACTAAGAGTACAGTAACAAAATGAAAGTGCAGTTTTCATGTAAGAATAACAAAAGTTTGTGTCTTCTTTTTCAAGATGTTAGCCTCTTCTAAGATATATTTTGCAGCAGACAGCATGAGGTAAATATGACCCTGCAAGAGAGTTTAAGAGAGCGCAAAATGTTCTGACCTGGGCTCCGACATTTAACAGTGTTGTAAACAAGTTATGTAATGCGCTCCAGGTGCCAAATAACTGTTCTCTATTGAGCAACAGTGGCCCCTAGTGGCTAGTTTTATGTTGACTGCTGTTTATCAAAAGGCAGGGGAAACCGTTTTTCCAACTTCTAGTGAGCTTATAAAAAGCCCTACCTCAATGCTGAGAGAGGGGAGATAGACAGGAAGGTGAACGACCTCCTAGTAGCGTGTGCTTTCACACTGTTTGATTCATGCTAGGTTGAAGAAAAGCCTTAGAAACTGTTGAAGCTAAGCAGTTGTCTGACTTACCATTTTGCTTTCTGTATATTTTACTTGATGAAAATAAAATAATAACTGCAACCGTGCGTTTTTTATGCACCTAACTTGTGGTCTGCCTGAAATGGTGTTATCCTAAACCCACGCCTGGTGACATGGTACCAACCCCCATCCTGGAGACCACAATTTCTGCACTCCCCAAACCTGGAAAAGATCATACCCAGCCTTCCTCGTATAGACCCATTTCAATTCGCAACTACAATTACAAGGCCTTCATGGCCATTTTGGCTTCCAGGCTAGATAACCTTCTCCCATCCTTGCTAGATGGGGACTACGCAGGATTCATGCAGTGCCGGCAGGCATATGATAAGGTGTGCCACACACAGCTGCTAGAATACAATATGCTTTATCCAGATCTATTCCTCTGGTCTTCGCCAGCCTCGATGTGGAGAAGGCATATGACTGTGTGCCCTGGCCCTTTTTATGGAACAGTCTGTTGCTCTTTGGTTTCTCAGAGGAATGGGTTGAGGTGCTGAGGGGGCTTTACTTGTCACATCAGGCCTACATCTGAATAAATGGCACTCTTTCAGACCCTATTATCCTGGAGCAATGCACTTGGCAGGGTTGCTCTCTATCCCCCTCTTGTTTGCCCTTTACACAGAACTCTTACTGGCAGCTATTAGGAGGGAGGAGACGGTTGAAGGGCTTCAAGCTGTGGGGGAAGAGAATATAAAATGGCTTGATTTGCTGATAATATACTACATACACTTCTCTCCCCCAAGAGATCTTTGCTCAAAGTTTGAGAACTTCTGGTGCTTAACAAATCCCTTGCTGAAGTTTGACTTAATGCTACAGGAACTGGAGTCCTCCCATTTAATTTTCATCCATCTCAGGCATTAGGTGCACAATTCTCTTTCTAATGTTCCTGCAATACAATAAAATACTTGGGAGTCTATCTAACTAAGCAAATGGACCACCTAGAATTGTTGAATTCTGAACCAATTACTACCACTATTCAGAAAGACCTTCATAGGTGGTCTCAGATATCATTGGGTCTTTTCAAGAAAACTCTGACACTACCTTCAGGAAAAACTTCCCATGGGGCAAAGGACTACCTTGTCCTTGTGGAAAACCAGACGAAGGAACACCACCAAGAGTACCTGGAGCTCACTCATCCTTCTAGTCAAAGAGATTAAGTGTTATATACTTACACACTGGCTCAAATGGTTTACTCAGCAGCATCACAAGTATCTACAATAGCTCCCACAGAGGGTGTGGTTCATGCACTAGAGGGGACAATTGGTACAGGCCTTTGAAAAAATGCCCGACCACCTTCTGTGCCAATCTTGGCACACCAGCCCATACCCAGTATGAAGAGATGGCCACCCGGTGTACCTTAAGGGTTGGGACTCATAGCCCTAACTGATACAAGGACCAAAGGTAGTTGAGAACTGTAGCTAATGGGCAAGAAGGGGATCAATCTCCTTGCCCCAGCACCAAAGTGAGAACCTCTTCCACTTCAAAGTATAAGCTTTGCTGGTCTAGTACTTTCAGGATAGCTCCATGACATGGACAACATATTTTGGACAGTCCAATGTCTGGAACTCTCGCCACTCAGGAACCAGGCCAGGGGTGCGGAGACTGAAGGTTCAGGTGTAGTACAGTCCCCCGATACCTTGTCAACAGGTCTGCATGGAGAGGGAGTCACCACAGAGACCTGCCACTGAGGCAGAGGAGATCCTGCTACCAGAGTTGCCAGGGCCAGTCTGGAGCAATCAGGATCAGAGTCGCCTTGTTCCGACAAGCCTTGAGCACACCTTTTGGATTGAGGGGATGAAAGGTATACAGAAGGCCTGGAGTTCAGGGCCAACAGAAGGCATATCCCAGCAGTGTTCCCGTCTGCAGGGAGCAGGCACAGAACAGCCTTAATATTCTGTTCTCCCAAGAGGCAAACCGGTCCAAAAGTGCACCCCACCGAGAGAACAGCCAATTCACCATGCCCTGGTGAAGAGACCACATGTGTAAAATCTCATCTACCTGGTTGAGAGTTTCCACCCACTGGTTCTTCTCTCCTGCAATATGATTACCAGGAAGTCAGTCTGCAAGCTGTGCACCAGGGACCAAGTGTGCAGAGCCTCCTGAGACAGGGAAGGGAGTGTATCTCGCCCTGCTTGTTCTGGTAGAAAATGTTGCCTATACTCTCCATTTGGACTTGCACAACCTCATAATATGTGTCTGGATCGTAATCCGATGAAGTTGGATCCGACTGAACCTAACGCTTAACCGGCGGCGATGGTTCGGATGGATCAGGCAAAGCGACTGTACAATACTGATCGCTTTGGCTATCTTGTCGGTGGTTGAAGTATGTGGTACTGGATCCAAACCGGCAGACTTCTATTTTCTTTTAGCCAGAACTGACCCCTCAGAGTTGGATCTCCTTTTGCCCGAGGGAGTATTGCACAGGTCAGTGAGCATCTCCTCAATTGCGGCCAAAACCGAACTGGGATGGCCATCAGGGTCAGCGGACTTCTCGGCCTCCTTTTCCTTCAATCCACTCAATCTTTTATCCAGAGTGGTTTTAGGAAAATTCTTACATATCTGGCAGTCTGCTTTGAGGTGGTCAAACTCCAGACAATAAACACAGAAGAGGCTGGGGTCAGCCTTGGCAAAGACCTCCCCACACTCAGTACAATGTTGAAACCCAGTGGGACCGTTTATTTTATTGAGTTTCTCAGACATGGTCAAACCAACAATTTACTCTTCACAGCTTTCAAGCCAGGTAAAAACTTCCCTATCGGTTACCAACCATATCACAGACTGTGTAAAAAAACAGAAAAAGTCTTTTTTTTTTTTAAACTGATAGGGACCGGATACCACTACTAAATTCCCAGAGCAAATCAACACAAACAATGGTTGGTTTCCAACCGGACCGACCGATAGGAAACCGAAGAAAAAACAATTTCCACAAAAAATAATATCACTACCCATCTACAACACTACCTGCACCGTATACAGAGCCTCGATACCGAAAAAGAATAAAACCGTTGAACAACCGAACACTTTTTTAATTTTACCAAACTGAAAGCGAAGGAGAGATCTCCAGAGTGACTTCTCAGTTAGGTGGAGTAAAAAATCTGAGGGTTAGGCCCTGTGCACACTACACCACTAAAAGCTGAAACGGTTTGAAACTGCTACAGCCCTGTAATGTTACAGTGCGTCCATACTACAAAATGAACAGTGTCAAAACTGTTACGATAACATTACAGCCTGTCCACACTATGAATAAATACTGGGACTGGTGTAACCCCTTGGAAGCAGTGGCTATCCCAAGATGCAGTAGGTGCCGAATATCAAAGTCCCAGAATGCCTAGAGTTGCCATGCACACAGAACACAGTAGGGTGTGTGAAACATGGCAGCGTTTTCGAAAGCAGTGTGTTCATTGGCCAGAATAATGCACTATTATGCAGTGAACCTGCAGACTGCCAGGTGTAGGAGACAGAGGAGGGCTGCACAACGTCATGCCTCACGCAGGCTTGTCAGCATTTGCCAAGGTGTGCTTGACACAGTGTCCATATTACAGGACATATTGATGTGTATCCTTGAAAGTGGCACAGTACCCAGGGCTATGTGGGCTCACAGAAAAAGCACTGTGTGGTGAGACAACATTGTGCGATCCTGGACAGATGAGCAGTGGCTATCCAACTTTCGGATGTGCAGGCAGACCTTCAACTGCCTCTGTGGTGAGTTGGCTCCGTACATGTCCCGGAGGGATACACACCTACATCCAGCAATACCAGTGGACAAAAGAGTGGCGATAGCACTGTGGCGGCTGTCAACAAATGTAGAGTATAGAACAGTGTCCCATTTGTTTGGTGTTGGTCGGTCCACTGTGGGAAATAGTTATAGAAGAGTGCCGTGCCATAGTGCAAGTACTGCTGCCAAAGGTTGTATGGGTGCAGAATGTGCATGACATAGTGCTTGGATTTGAGAAGGACACAGAGTTCCCAAGCTGTATGGCCCGGTGCAGTGGATGGCACCCATTTCCCAATCATATGCCCCCCGGAAATGTCACAGAGTACTTCAATAGAAATCATACTACTCCATCATCATCCAGGCTCTTGTAGACCACAGGTATTGTTTCATGGACATTAATGTGGGATGGCCAGGCAAGGTCCATGATGCAAGGGTGTTCAGAGCAACAAGCTGTTCACCCTTGGGCAGAATGGTACACTGTTCTTGGAACCACCAAGACACATAGCTGGAATTGCTGTACCTGTTGTTGTTTTGGGGACCCTGCCTATCCCTACTGCCCTGTGTCAGTGAAGCCATACAATGACTATGGTGACCCCAAGAAGGCGCAACTTCAGTTACACAGACTCAGTGGGGCATGCATGGTGGTGGGAATGCACTTTTGAGCGTCTCAAAGGCAGGTGGCCGGTGCCTGTTGAAGAGAAGTGAATTCAGCATCAACAATGCTACCTACGTCATGGGGGCATGCTGTGCGCTGCACAATTTGTGCGAGACAAGGGCAGAGGTATTCATGGACAGCTGGGAACTGGACTGTGCAACAGACATATACCCACAATCTATGGAGCATGACAGTGTACCTACTGAGGAAATGACTATCACGGCCCAGAGTCGATATGCATCACTGATCAGGGATACCCTAGCTGACTACCTCATGGACACATAGGTTCGGTAAGTTTTGTTCCTTAAAATATGTGCACATTGCACCAAGTGGTAAGGAATGGTGTCCGCAGGCAGCAGTGCAAAACCAGCACAGACCTGTGACACACAGGTAGGTGATTGTTACTTGCATTGCCGACTGTATAACAACCTTTTAGCCATCCACTTTTCCACACACCCACAAATACCTGTTCAAAATACCACTGATCATGTCACAGCATCCCATCCTACCACTGACCCATGTACTCACCATTCCAACATGCATAAGGAATGATACGCAAGTCAGTTCAGTTCAGTAGTGCTGTGTTTATTGCTGGATGCACGGCATGTATGTCGTTAGATGTCTGGTGGTACAACAAACCATGTCCATCATTGCATCATGAGCCAGACAGAAATGTAGCTTTAGGCCCTATTGGTACACATCATTGACACAACATGTAATCTGTCGAGGTTCCCTGCCATACACAGTGTACTCCATGTATGAAGTACTACACTGCACACAAAACGTATGATGCAGATGTCCAAACATTGGCACAGTAATGAGCAAACATTAGGCACAACAGACCAACAACATATATGACAGAGCATCATATGGAAAAGTGCCTTAGTACTACGCCTGTTACGTGCACAGACATAATTAAACATAAACAAAATATCAGTATAGTGAGTGATATTGTCACTAATTTGCAGTTACATGTATTTCACAGCTAAAGAAAACTGTGACCCTTTTAGGGACTCATACAGCATTGCATATTATGTTTGTACATTCCTGATATGTATTTCTTTCCACCACCAGGTATACAGAAGATAGTACTGGATCGTACCGTCACAAGGTCGCAATGTCACCAACAGTAGATAATGCGCAACAACAATAAACAAGGCAGAAATACACAGCTGTGTAACAGACAATGATGCAACTACATAATGTCGCCAGTACAGTGTTTCATTTGTTAATAGTAGTATACGATGCCTGCACTTTACATTCAGTGCTGTCCCTGGTTGCAATTAACATAGAAACATAGACTTTGACGGCAGATAAGGACCGCTAGGCCCATCTAGTCTGCCTATTTCCCTACCTACAGGATAGGCCGCAGATCCTAGTTAACCAACAGCCTATATCTTCCTCCCCCCCACAAGAATTGCCTTATGTCTGTCCCATGCATTCTTGAATTCTCCCACAGTTTTAGACCCCACAACTTCCTCAGGAAGGCTGTTCCATGCATCCACTACCCCTCTGTGAAATAATACTTCCTCACATTGCCCTGAACCGCCTCCATCTATCTTTAAATTGTGTCCCCTTGTTCTTGCAAGTCTCTTTCTGAAAGATGCTACCCTCTTGGACTTTGTTGATTCCTTGAGGTACTTGAAACTTTCTATCATGTCCCCTCTCCCTTCTTTCCTCAAGGGTATACATATTAAGCTCCTTTAGTCTCTCCTCATAGGCTACTCTTGCAGACCCTGCACCATTTTAGTTGCCCTCCTCTAGACTGCCTCTATCCTGTCTATGTCCTTTGGAGATGGGGTCTCCAGAACTGGACACAGTATTCCAGATGGGGTCTCACCAACTGTCTGTACAGAGGATAACAACTTCCTGTTTTCTGCTGCTGATGCCTCCCCTATACATCCCAGTATACCCCGGCCCTCCCTACTACCTTCTCACATTGCATGCTAACCTTAAGGTCATCTGATATGATTACCCCCAGGTCCCTTTCCTGTTTTGTTGTTGTTACTACCTCCCACCCATTGTGTATTCTTCCCTGGGTTCTTGTTTCCCAGGTGCATTATTTTGCACTTTTTGCATTGAATCTAGCTGCCATACATCGACCATTCCTCCAACCTTGCCAAGTCCCTTTTCATCCTTTCCACACCTCCTTGTGTATCAACCCTGTTGCAGATCTTTGTGTCATCTGCAAAAAGGCATACTTTTCCTTCCAGTCCCTCTGCAATGTCACTGATGAAGACATTAAAAAGGACTGGACCAGATACTGAACCCTGCGGTACCCCACTAGTAACCGCCCTTTCTTCAGAGTGGACTCCATTTACAATTACCTTCTGTGTCCTGTTGTCCAGCCAATGTTTTACCCAGGCTACCACCATGGGACCCACTCCCAGGCTGGTTAATTTGACTATCAATCTTTTGTGTGGGACTGTGTCAAATGCCTTGCTAAAGTCTAGGTAGGCCATGTCCACAGCCCCTCCCTGGTCTACTACTTTGGTCACCCAGTCAAAGAAATCTATTAGATTCGTCTGACATGACCTTCCCGCTGTGAACCCATGCTGCCTTGGATCCTGTGCTCCACTGACCTCTAGGTACTCAACTATTCTTTCCTTCAGAAGTGATTCCATCACTTTCCCTACCACAGAGGTCAGACTGACAGGTCTGTAGTTTTCTGCCTCTGTCTTGGTCCCACTTTTGTGAAGGGGAATCACATCCGCCTTCCTCCAGTCCTTGGGTACCACACCATCCTCCCATGATTTATTAAAAAGAGTAGCCAGTGGTTTCACTAGTTCCTTCCTTAATTCTTTTAGAATTCTGGGGTGAATTCCATCAGAACCCATTGCTTTGTCCACCTTCAGTTTTAGGAGTTCTTGCAGAACCCTTTCTTCTGTGAAAGGACTGGGATCGACCCCCCTATCAAGGGTGCTTCTGTTAATTGGATTAGGCACTTCCTCCTCCTCTTTTGTGAATACTGAGCAGAAATATTCGTTCAGTATTCCTGCTTTTTCACTGTCCCCTCTGCCCACCCACCGTTCATTCTATTCAGCCTCACTATCCCTCCCTTTGTCTTTCTACGCTCGCTGATGTACCTATAAAAGGTTTTATCCCCCTTCTTAACTGAGTTGGCTATCTTTTCCTCAGTTTGGGCCTTTGCTATTCTGACTTCCCTCCCTGCTTCTTTCTGCCTTAACTGGTACAGCTCTCTGTCCTGCTCCTTCTGTGTTTCCCTATACTTCCGGAATGCTATCTTTTCTTCCTGACTTTCACAGCCACCTCTTGAGAACCATAGTGGCTTTTCTTTCGTTTGATTTGTTTATTTGCTTCACACAAGGCTTGTTGCCTCTGTGATGGCAGTTTGATAATTCCCCATTGTTGCTCACACCTCCTTCTAGCCTGTTGGCTAGTGCTTTTCTGAGCATTCTCCCATCTTGCCAAAGTCATCCCTCCTAAAGTCCAGTACCCTCACTTTTGTAGGTTGACTCTGTAGCTGAGTTTAACGTGAACCACACTGTTTGATGGTCACTTGTCCCCAGATGGCAACCTACTTCTAGATCTGAGATCCTCTCACTACCCCGTTTGAGAGTATGAGGTCTAAGTGCTCCCTCACAGTGGGTTCGAAACTAGCTGTCTAATGCCTGCCACCTGTAGGGGCGTCAAGAATGGCCCTGCTGTTGGATGTGGCTGCAGCAAATGTGCTCCAGTTAACATCTGGCATATTCAGGTCTCCCATCAACAGTATCTCCCTTTCTCTGCCATTCTAAGAATGCCTTCCATCATATCCTTGTCCATTCCTTCCCCTGACATGGGGTCTGTACACAACCCCTGTGCGGATTGTGGTGCCCTTCCAGTCTCCAAGGTGACCCACAGTGCCTCCTCTCCTCCCTGTTTACTCTTTTGTTCAGTTGCTTTTATCCCTTCCTTTACATAGAGAGCTACTCCTCCCCCTCTTCTCCCCTGCCTGTCTCTCCTGTAGGTTATGTACCCTGGTATGTTAACATCCCAGTCATGGTTCTCTGTGTACCATGTTTCTGTGACTGCTACGATATCGAGGCATCCCTCTTCCATTAAGGCCACCAGCTCAGGGAGCTTGTTGCCCAGACTATGGGCATTGGTACTCATTACCCTCCATTTCCTGATGGCCTTACCCCCTTTTGCCCTATCCCTGTCCTTCTTGCCTTTGTCACTTTCTCCATTTACCCCTGCCCTTCTCCCTATCGACACCTCCATGTTGGTGTTTGCCACACTTACTACCGTGATTGTTTGGGGGCTAGGATTTTCCTGCTCCTTTCCAGTGCCTCCCCCCTTGGCTAGTTTAAAAGCTTGCCAATGAAGCATTTAAACCTATCACCTAGGATCCTGGTTCCCCTCCCGGACAGATGCAGCCCATCATGCCAGTATAGGCTTGCATCACTCCAGGTGGACCCCCAGTCCCCAATGAAGCCAAATCCCTGAGCTCCACACCAGTTTTTCAACCACTGATTGAATCCCATGGTGCGGAACACCCTAGCCTCTCCTATGCCATAGATGGGTAGCACCTCCGAGAAGGTTACCGTGCATGCTACTTGACTAAGGCCCCTCCCCAATTCCACAAACTCTTCCTGCACTTCTCTAATTCCTTTCTTAGCCAGGTCATTTGTCCCTAGTTGGACAATGACATCCAGCTCCCTCCCCTGTGCAGCTGCTCCGGCAATCCTGAGGATTCGCTCCCTGTCCCTCCAAGCCATGGGGCCAGGCAGGCACCCTCCCTCTCCCTTCCTTGCCCAGTTCTACCTTCCTAACAATGAGTCCCCACCAGGAGTTTCCTTCCCTGCAGGGTCCCCTGCCACCCTCCTGTGGGTCTCCTTTGTGGAGGTTCCAGCATCCTCCTTGGTCTCCACTGTAGGTGCCTCCATAGAGGAACCACACTTTGCCAGAATGGCATAGGGAATGGGAGGTACAACTGGAGGATGTGCCTCTGTTCCACCACCCTCACCCTCCCTGAGCCCACTGTGGTCCAACCTCCTCTTTCTTGGCAACCTCTGAGGCAACGCAGTAGCACTGGTGGTCCCTGGATGGAAGAGGAGGTCCCACAAATCCTGGCCAACTCAGCCTGGAGATGAGCAACCTCCTCCCTCAGCCCAGAGAGTGCCTGCAGATGGGACAACACCGCATCCTCCAGAATATCTCCTGGAAGACTGCTGCTCCACAGCCACTGCACTGCACCACTCCAATCATGTCTTATTTCTGACCCCTTAACTGTTTGCAATCCTTACTCTTTCGTCTGTTTTTTTTTCAATAAAGTCATCCTGAGCTTATACGCTGCTGTGCTTTTTTACAAACATTTTTGCAGTTGTTAAGCAACTACCAGTAGTGTGCTTTGAGACCCACTGATTCACAATGAACCACTTCTCATACAGTGTAGGTTACCATCTGTACTGGGTTCCCTGAATAACAGTATGGGGGGACAACAACAGGTATAATTCTAACAAATAAAGCCACCACAGAACAAGTGACATTCAAAAAGTAACATGGGGAGAACAGCCCTTGAGCTCACAGTGTTGTCCACTGGAAATCTTCACTGTACAGATCATGTGAGAAGCTTAGAACAGCCAATGTGGGTTCAGGATCCAATGGGGCAGCATTCCTGGCACCATGTGTGTGAGTATTGGTGGCAGAGGGCAAAGTGGATGGGGCACTTGAGGGGATGCTGCCGTGCTGTGGGTTGGAATACGAATGTGCCTGACACGAGACAGTAGGTGGCACTCCTGTACCACCACTGGTCACCCTCATTCCTATCCTAGGGTTGCCGAGCATAGGTGTCTGGTACATGCTATGGGAGGACAGAGAGCCACATGGGACATCATTGGCATGCTGGATGTTGCCATGACTGACTGTGAGACAAGCACTGTGGGACATGACAGGGGTACAAGCGGTGGACATAGTGCCTTGAGTACTGCTGACCTGGGTGGAACTTCATGCATGCTACGGGTGATGCCTGCATCATACTTGCTGCGTTACCAGGGTCTGCGGTACACTACCCTGTGGCTGGACCATGACATTTGTGGCTGCCTGTTGGAACTGCATAATTAAGAGTTTCAACATGTTACTAAAGAATTGTGCATTTTGTTCTGCCTCTTGCTTCCTTAATCTCTCCTCCATCTCCCTCTCCTCCCTAGCCCTCTCCCGTTCCAATTCAAGCAGCTCTCGATGCTGCTGCTGCAGCATCTGCTGTGTGGGCTCAAGCACTGCTCCAATCAGGTTGGCCAGTCTTGATTCTTTCTTCTTCTTTCTCAGGTTGAAAAGTGGTTGACGTTCAAATGAGCGCTTGGCAGCTCCTCCTCTGCCACCACCAGATGTATCGCTTGATGTTCCAGGGTGTTCATCATTCACAGCACATGATGCAGCGGATGACACTGATGATGCCTCCAGCAGGTCATTATCCAAGGACGTCTGGTCATCGTTCTCATCATCTGCAGAACAACAAACGTTGTGTATGAGCATGCCACACATGGTTACTCTCAGGCTGCAACAGGCAAGTGGCATAGTACTTATTGGTAACATCTGCTGACTGGCAGCACTGCAACCACCCACCTCCATCAAAGCAGTTTGTTCGTACACAGTGTACAACACAACTGCCAGGCCCCCAGAAAACCCCACCAAGCACCCTCCCAACCCCACCCAGCCATATATTGTTGCGATACCCAGTTCCCATGCAATCCGCAGTATACAACTATAACCATTAAAGGAAATACTTCATAGCACTGTTCAGTATACAACTGCATTGCAGAACACTGGACATGTTATATACCCCTACCTCCCCAACTACATTAATGCAGTCATTGGCATGTGGTTCCATACTGCACTCCAGATGCCTCTCAGCCGCATCATGCCACCCAGTATGTGCTACCCACCTCTCACCCCCCCAGCACCCCACAGAGTGACTGATATTGCGCATACCTGACTCTCCACCTGCCTCTACGTCACATCAATTGCGCTGGGCTGGCAAGACTTCTCCATCCCCGCACCATCACCATCATCGGATTCCACAGCAGAACTCTCCAGGACAAAGTGGGGTTCAGTTGTTGGCCTTGTTCCCAGTATTTTGTCCAATTCGTCGTAGAAGGCACACACCACACGACCACCACCAGAGCACCTGTTGCTGTCACGAGTCTTGTGATAGCGCACTTTGAGTTGTTTTATTTTGTCTCTGCATTGTTTGGCACTCCTTTCAATGCCATGTTCAAATAGGTATTCTGACACTTTCTGATACACCTTGGTGTTGCGACGTGCACTAGCCAATTCTAACTGTACCCATTCCTGTGTCCAGTAGTCAACAAGTAATTTTGTAGCCTTATCAGGCCATGTGGCAACACGGTCAGACATGCCTACACCTCCACTACCTACAATGCTGCCTACTGCCTGTGCAGTTTTTGGGACACTGGTGACTCACTGGTGGCTTTACTGGACACGCTCAGATGAAACACTCTGCTCAAACACAGGCTTTAATGCTTACTATTGCTGTTTTTTGGCTACTACACCAGCTGGTGGCATTAACTGGCATCCCCACACCTGCAGATGAGGTTCACTACACTCGCGATCAGTGCTGTAACTTCCTGGTTCTTGCCCTGGTTTACCTCCCAGACTGCACCGGTGCACTGCCTTGATGCATTGTGGTATACTAGGGGACTGGAGGGCACACAGTCACGCGTCCACGCAGCAGGTTGTAACGTTACAGACCTGTAAACATTACCATAACCGTTGTAGAAACCACATACAAACAGGTTTCTATAACGGTTTTGAAAACGCCTTCTGTAACGTTACAGACGTAAACGCAAACTGTTACGGTAACAGTTTGAGCCCTCTGTAACGTTACAGAGGCATAGTGTGGACAGGGCCTTACACTGATATGTACCAGAGACAGAGGTTTGGAAACCGAGCTCAAGCTCAATGTTCTATGCTGCTGTGCAGAGTTAACCCTTTCCTCTCCGGAGCAGTTCAAGTGCTGGGGCTAACTGCATATCAAAATACAGCAAGACTTCATGTTGTTTGAAGGACATGTTTTTAAATTCATTTGAAAAGGTCTGTATCCAAGCCAATCTGCCCAAAGTGACCTGGAGCTTTCACCTGTCTCCACTACTTATTGGCAAGGGAAGGGAAGCACTGGGGAGATGGACAATGCTGAAAGTAAAGATTCTGACAAGTTAAAAACTGCTTTATTAAAAAAATATGATCTAAATCCTGATGCATACGGAGCAAAGTTCCAGAAACTCCGAAAGGGGCCGGAAATGAGCTTTGAGGAATTAGACACAAACAGCATCAATGTTTAAAATGTTGGTGGGAGGGGGAGAAAACAGATTCTGTCGAAGCTATTGAAGGGGTGGTATTGCTTGAACAGTTTTACTGGATTTGCTCACCTGACTTGAAGCTTTAGCTAGAGAACCGAGATCCTAAGACTGCCAAAGAGGCTGCAGAGCTGGCAGATCGCTATGCTTGGGGAATTCAGGGGTGAAAGGGAAAAGTAGGCATTTTGGACAACCAAAAACCACAGGGCCCTTGCAAAAAGAAGGGAATCCTCAGGTGCCCAAAAGGGAGGTTGGGGACAAGAAACATGATGAACACCAGATAGGCCATCTATCTAGGCAGTGCCCTAAGAAACCCCAGAAGGTAAAAGGGCCTGTGCAATTGGAGGCAACAGCCCACTGTATTGCTGAGGCTCTCCCTGACAATATGAGGGGGCACATTCACCCAGTCATAGTGAATAGGGTACAGACTAAGGGGCTAAGGGATACAGGAGCATCTCTTACCCTGGTGAATGGGGATTTGGTAGGGGCTGAACCAATACTGCCAAATCAGTTTGTCTCTGTGAGGGATTACACAGCGGAAAGGAAAACTTACCCATTAGCCAGTGTTACCCTGGATTGGGGAGATGCAGGTGAAGGGGTAAGGAAGGTGGCTATAGTTAAAAACTTATTATGGATGTTATTGTGTGGGAATGATGTTCCACAGGGAGTAGCTTGTGCTGTGACCAGCAGCCAAAAGAACAGAGACTTCTGTGATCTTCAGGACCCCATAGAAATTCAGACAGGAGAGGTTGGGAGATGGGGCCTTCAACCTGTAGCTCTTGTAAAAGAGGGTACTAACAGGGGGGTGGAACCTCCCCTAGTGGCAGTTAACCCAACTGCTACTGAAGGTTGCTCTCAGGAGGGAGGGGTGACACATAGCCCAGGGGAGGGGGAACATAGAAACATAGACTTTGACAGCAGATAAGGACCACTTGGCTCACCCAGTCTGCCCATTACCCTACCTACTGGATAAGCTGCAGATTCTAGTTAACCAACACCCTACTTCCTGCAACCCCCCACTATAATTGCCTTATGTCTGTCCCATGCATGTTTGAATTCCCCCACTGTTTTAGACCCCACAACCTCTCCAGGAAGGCAGTTCCATGCATCCACCACTCTCTCCATGAAAAATAATTTCCTCACATTACACCTGAGCCATCCCCCCCTAACTTTAAATTGTGCCCCCTTGTTCTTACATCTCTTTTTCTGAAAGATGCTACCCTCCTGGACTTTGTCGATTTCCTTGAGGTACTTAAAGGTTTCTATCATGTCCCCCCTGTTCTTCCTTTCATCAAGGGTATACATATTAAGCTCTCTCAGTCTCTCTTCATATGGTTTCTAATGCAGACCCTGCACCATTTTAGTTGCCCTCCTCTGGACTGCTTCCATCCTGTCTATGTCCTTACATAGATGAGGTCTCCAAAACTGCATGCAGTACTCCAGATGGGGTCTCACCAACTGTCTGTACAGAGGGAGAACCACTTCCATTTTTCTACTTGTGATGCCCCTCCCTATGCATCCCAGTATCCCTCTGGCTCTCCTTACTGACTTCTCACATTGCTTACCCACCTTTAGGTCATCTGATATGACTACACCCAGATCCCTATTATTGTTGTTGTTAGTACCTCCCCTCTTATTGTGTACTACTCCTGGATTTCTAGTTCCCAGGTGCATTACTTTGCACATCTTTGCATTGAATCTAAGTTGCCATATGTCTGACCATTCCTCCAACCTTGCCAAGTCCCTTCTCATCCTTTCTACTCCACCTTGTGTATCAACTCTGTTACAGATCTTTGTGTAATCTGCAAAGAGGCATACCTTTCCTTCCAGACCCTCTGCAATGTCACCTATAAAGACGTTAAAGAGGACTGGACCCAGTACTGAGCCCTGAAGTACTCCACTAGTAACCCCCCTTTCTTCAGAATGTATTCCATTCGCTATTACCTTCTGTGTCCTGTTGTGCAGCCAGTCTGCTACCCAGGCTACTACCCTGGGACCCACTCCCAGGCTGGCTAACTTGATTATTAATCTTTTGTGTGGGACTGTGTCAAATGCCTTGCTAAAGTCTAGGTAGGCCATATCCACAGCCCCTCCCTGGTCTATTACTTTGGTCACCCAGTCAATGAAATTGATTAGATTCATCTGACATGACCTTCCCACTGTGAATCCATGTTGCTTTGGGTCCTGTGCCCCGCTGGCCTCTAGGTACTGAACAATTCTTTCTTTCAGAAGTGATTCCATCATTTTCCCCACCACTGAGGTCAAACTAACAGGTGTGTAGTTTCCTGCTTCTGCCTTGCTCCCACTTTTGCCCTGAGTCCCCTACTGCCACAGCTATGGACCTCAGCCTGGGAAATGATGGGAGCATGTCCCATGCTCCGGGTAAGTGGGAAGACTTAGCAGCAGTGCAACGGACAGACCCTAGCTTAGAGAAGCTGAGGACCTGTGCAGAGTCTGCTGGGACACAGGGAGGTGATGGAAAGCACAGAGTGTGTTGGGACAATGGACTATTATACACACAGGACATCAGGACCGAGGGAAGGGTGATGGGTAGGCAGCTTATTGTTCCCCAGGAGTATTGTGGGTTACTGCTCAAGGTAGCTCATGATATTCCCATGCCCAGACATTTGGGCATTGCTCACAGTATGCAGTGCTTAGCCCACAATTTCTATTGGCCCAATATTACCAAGCAGGTGAAGGAATACTGCAAATCCTGTCACCAGTATCAGGAAATAGGGAAGGACAGAAGCAAAGCCAAGGCTGCCCTGATTCCCTTACCACTTGTGGAGGAGTCATTCCAGAAGGTTGGAATGGATATTGTGAGTCCTCTGAATACCCCAAGTTTTTTGGGAAAAAGGTATATACTGACAGTTTTTTATCCTATCCATTATCCCAAAGCCATTGAGCTGTCCTCCACTAAGGCGGACAAAGTGACAGATGCTTTGCTGGGGATTTTCTCCCATGTTGGGTTTCCACAGGAAGTTATCTTTGATTGAGGGGGTAACTTTATGTTGGCCCTAATGAAGTGTTTGTGGGAGAAGTGTGTTGTTGTACAGAGGCACATGACGCCTTACCACCCATAAGCCAATGGTCTTGTAGAGAGATTTAATGGGACCCTAAAAGCTATGCTTATGGCATTTGCAGAACAGCATGGGTGGGACTGGGAGAAATACCTGCCCCACCTGCTGTTTGCCTACAGGGAAGTGCCACAAGAGTCAACCGTGTTTTCACCCTTTGAACTCTTGTATGGACACCAGGTGAGAGGGCCCCTAGATTTAATACAAGAGGACTGGGAAGGTAAGCATGCCACCCAAGGGACTCCCATTGTGAAGTATGTGTTAAAATTCAGGGAGAAGCTGAAGGAGCTTATGGGCATGGCCCAGAGCAACCTGCCAGCTGCCCAGGAAAAATAAAAGACCTGGTATGATCGTGGGGCCAGAGCTCACTCATATGGAGTAGGACAGGAGGCAATGGTTCTGATCCTAGTTCAAAGGACAAGCTGCAAGCTGAATGGGTAAACGATGTTAATTACATTGTAGAGTTACCTGACCAAAAACATACTCACAGGATGTATCATATGAATAAGATGAAGCCATATTTCAATATGGCTGACTTGGTACTTGTGGTTTGTAGTCTTGGTGAGGAGCTAGTTAGGGAAAACCCCCTTCTTGACTTGTTAGCTGACAGCAAGCAGGCATCATCTGTGGAGACCATCCCCACTGTCACTCCAGTTGACACCTGGACAGGCCCAAGAGTTGAGGACTGTTTTGTGAGACTTTTCCCCTTTATTTATGGCAAAGCCTGGATGGACACCGCTAGTGGTGCATGATGTAGACATGGGGACCCAAGCACCCATACATAGAATAGCTTACTGGGTGTCAAGAGACAGTCCTAAGGGACATTAGGAGGGAGGTGGGGGAGATGCTGGATCTAGGGGTGATACAGAAAGCCCACAGCCCCTGGGCCTCACCTGTAGTCCTTTTACCAAAACTGGATGGGGCTACCTACTTCTGCATAGATTATTGTGGACTTAATGCCATCATGAAATCTGATGTCCACCCAATGCCATGCACAGACAAACTGCATGACAAACTGGGAAGGGTGACATACTTGACTACAGAAGACCTGACAAAGGGGTACTGGCAGGTGGAACTGACTGACAGGGCTAGGGAAAGGTCAGCATTCATCACCCCAATTGGCCTGTTCAAGTTCAAGGTCATGCCCTTTGGGATGAAGAATGCCCCTGCTACATTCCAGCGGTTAGTAAATCGGGTGTTACAGGATATGGAGGACTTTGCAGTTGCCTACCTGGACGATATTGCTACCTTCAGCAATATCTGGGAGAGACACCTGATACAACTGAGGGAGGTATTGGGCCAAATACAGGCCACAGGTCTATTAAGGCAGAAAAGTGTGAGGTGGCCATGGCAGAGGTCGCTTATTTGAGACATGTGGTTGGGTGAGGCCAGCTTCACCCAAACCAAGCAAAAATAGAGGCGACTGCATCATGGCCTACACCTGAAACCCAGAGACAGGCCAGGAGCATTCTTGGGACATCAGGATATTATAGAAAATGTGTTCCCAACTACAGCTCCCTGGGCACTGCTTTATCTGGGCTGCTGACAAAGAATAAGCCTAGGAAGGTAACATGGGACACAGACTGTGAGCGGGCATTCACACAGCTGAAAACCTCACTGTGTAGGGCCCCAGTGCTGGCTAGCCCAGACTACAACAGACTATTTGTGATGCAGATGGATGCCTCAGATGTGGGAATAGGGGCAGTCCTCAGCCAAGTATCTAATATGGGGAAGAGAGCACCCCATTGCATACTTGAGCAAGAAGCTGCTTCCATGGCAACAGGCCTATTCAACAGTAGAGAAGGAATATCTTGCCCTAGTTGGGGCATTAAAAAAAAAAACTGGAACCATACCTTTATGGGAGGCATTTTAAGGTCCAAATTGACCACCACCTGTTAATATGGTTGAGCCAAATGAGAAACTTCTGAGATGGAGTACTGCCTTGCGGGCTTATAACGTGGACATTTTACATAGGCCTGGATCCAAAAATGGGAACGCAGATGGCCTATCACGTATACTGGATCTATAACAGAACTAGCAAGAATTATCTCCAATAGCGGTGTGTTCCCCTAAGATTCTGTTTGGGGGGGGGGGAATGTAACATGATAGGTCTATATCCATTTATCTGGGTTCATATTGTATATGCTGTAATGTACTTTAGAATTAAGACACTGTCTCTTTAAAAGGCTTTTAGGAATGAACTTACAAAAATAGCCTTAATTGTTCTAATGACTAGGGTGAATCTGGTAAGTATCCATATAAGGGAGACAGTTTTATGGAGCCAGGAAATCATAATGTAACCCCCCTACAAATGGGGGTGCCCAAAAGTCTTCCTTGAGCTTGCCTAAATGTTCACTGTCATGTAGGTGTCCTGCGTTTTAGCAGTTTAAATGTGATTGCCAGAGAGTGCCTGTATAGCCTCTGTGTACTGTCTTTTTAAGAGCTGCCTGGATTGCAGTCATAAGTAATCTGAGAGAGAGAGCTCTGTTGAAAGATGTAACTATTTGCTGAAAATCATTTAGAGTGATAATGTAGTTTGTCTAACCTGCCTTCTTTGCAGCAAGGACTGTTTTTTTTTTTTTATCCCCACCACTTTGGCCTGGGACTGCCAAATTGGACCAATCAGTACTGGTGGGACCTAAAATGGAGCCGGACTACAGGAGCTGTCTGGAGTCAGAATCTGTAGGAATTGTAGTTTTGGGCTTTTGGCACCTTTTTGCACCTGAAGGGGGAGCTCCTGTTGTGACTGACAGATGAATCAGCCAACTGAACCTTTTGGATCGTGGGGAAATTCCCAGGCTTGCTGGCAGTTGAGTCAGATCTAAGTTAGGAGCTGAAGAAGCAATAGCGTGAGACAGTCAAGCAGCTGTCTGAGTAGTTTTGCATGGGAGAATTGTGGAAAGGCCCAGGTTATGGCCTGCATGTCTGTCTGCTGCCCCTAAGAGGGAGAGAAGAGAATTATTTCAGACTAAATCCAACTTTGTGAGAACGAAGTAAGCCACTGTTTTTTTTTTTACCTGGCTCATACCTGAAGAAGACTGAAGATTTTGCTGAATGCGATCGGCCTGTCAGGATACCCAGCTGCTTTTGAATCCCCGGTTTGTGCAGAGACTCTGTGATCGTGACTGGAGAGTGGTTTGCCTGGTACAGTAGAATTTCCTTACATGTAAATGTGCTGTGAGTTGTTAGTGGGTCGTGATTTGGTTCTCCATTGCGTGAACTGTGTTCTGCTTGCTGGAAGCTGCATCCAGTCCAAAACAGACTGTATCCGAATTTGTCTCCCTCTGGCCAGGGCCTTGCCACACTGGCCCAGCCAGACTACCTGCTACGCAAAGAAAGCCATGGGTGAGAGAGAGACCTGCCTGGGGATCAGGCCCCTGCTCCACGCTTGAACAGGAACGACGCCTCGGTGATTCATGTGGGCCCTGCTGCCCTGGCACTCCAGATTAACCTCCTGCTGTCTCTATTTTCATCCAGCCTGTGTCCAGTCTTGGGTATTGTGAGTAATTATCAGGGTAGCTCCCTGCAACAATAGCCTAATCTAAAAGTGTGTCATCTGATTGTCTTCTTGTTTTCTTTTCACAAACTGAGCCCTCTGGCTCCGGATTAGAAATAGTGTGTGTTGTGCATGTTGTTTTTCTTCCATCACAGGGCCCCAGCCAGCTGCAACATTCCTGGCCAGCCCACCATTCTCCATCTGGGTACCCAGAGTGTGTGACTGTTTATGGACCCTGAAGTACATGCATAACTGTTTGATTGATAAAGCCTTTAAGCAAATTAACCTGATTACACCCCTCCTTTGTTCAAGTCCCTTAAATAAATCCGATCTAACTTTTTTTTTGCATTTACCCCGACTGTGGTTCCAGTTTGTGCAAGAGTACTGTACTGCTTTTTGCCGTGTATAAACTTGTTTTACAAGGGGTCCCCAGGGCCAGGCCAGAGGAAAGCCCTGGTGGTAAGTGCAAACAGTGTGGGTACTTGTGTGGTGTATCAGGGGTATTGTGAAAGTGATTATTGTGTATTGTTCCGGCCACTAGAAAGGAAAGGGGGGGTTACAGTGTCCCGGAGGGCTGTGCCCAGGTTAGCTTGACAACTACCAACCCTGCCCTCCGGGTGGAGGCACCGTTTCAGAACTCGGGCCCCTTAACCTGCTACTAGCCAAGCAGGCAGGGGTAGTAGCCCTTGGGATAGTGCCATCTAGGGGTTACAATAACTCAGAGAAAACTGTGTATCTAGCTTCCCATGACAGGAAGAGGTCAGGGGGATGACCTAGGGGTCAGAGGTTAAGTCAAATAAATGCACCAGATGTCACTAGGTGATGTGGAACCACAGTGACACCTGCAGGAAAAGGCAAACTGTTGCACCCCATCACACTGTGGGTGTGGCTTGAAGATGACCAGCCTGTATGTATAAGACACACATTTTGAATTCAGGGCAGTTGATAAACAGTTTAGCTGGGGATCAGATCGCCTGTTCTAGCTGGCATAGACTTGCAGACCAGAAGTATACGTGTAGGCCCGGAAAAATTCTAAAACCAATCCTAAGTGTGTGGAAGTTTGACTTCTCACATACCGAACAGAAAATTCTAATTTGTAAGTCAGAATTTTGGAAACCAAGACTTCACCAAGGACAACACCTGAATGTTTCTTTTTAAAAAGGATATTCAGACAAACTGACTTGGAATACAACCTTGCTACAAGATTGTTGCTTAAGGACTCATCTCTACAAGGACATTTAAAACCTTGTCTGGACTATAAGAAAAAAATACTCACTGCAGTAATCTTCTTTCTTCCAAGGGGTCCTTTAGCATCAGTAACTTTTTTGCACTTAGCTGGCTAGGTGCAACTGCCCCGGAGGTGTGCCTTTAAGAGATATTTAAATCAGCATAGGGCCAAGCCAATCAAAAGATAGGAGGGGGTGTGAGCTGAGTGAGAGCTGTTGAATGCTTCAGAATTTTTTCAAGGGAAAACAAGGGCAAATTCCCCAAAAAAGAATCCACATGATACAAAAAACGTGCAAATGTCCACAAAAGTGGAAATAGAAACAACAGCAACACAAGCTAAAAGCTCATCAATAAGAAACTCCAAATTTGGTAAAAGGTGACATAAGAGCCCTTCTCCGACAGGTGAACCGGGGAGGAAGGGTGGGAGCTTACTAATGCTAAAGGACCCCTTAGAAGAAAGAAGATTACTGCGGTAACCTTTTCTTCTTTCCCCTTGAGTCCTTTAGCATCAGCAACTTTTTTGCAGATTACCCAGCAATACCAAGTGGGAGGTGGGCAGAGAACCTACTGAGGAAAGAGGTTCTGCAGAACCGCCCTGACAAATCTGGCATCAGATCTGGTCTGCACATCCAAACTGTAGTATTTCACAAAGGCGTTCACAGATTTCCAGGTAGCTGCTTTGCAGACATCCAGCTTGCTGCTGCAAGCGAGGCTGCAGTGCCCCTGCTGGAATGAGCCCTGAGCCTCACTGGAGGTTGTTGACCAGCTTTCTCATAGCAGAATCTAATACAAGAGACCAACCAACAAGAAATAGTTCTCTTGGTAGCTGGTGTTCCTCTGCCTACATCCCCGTAGGTGAGGAACAACTGAGTGATAGAGCCGCTGGACTGCCTAGTATGTTCTAGGTAGTGAAAGATGGCTCTTTTGACATCCAAGCTGTGGAGCTTTTGCTCGCCAGGAGTGGATGACTCTGTAAAGAAGACAGGCAGAGTAATGCACTGGTTCAAGTGAAACTCTGAAACCACCTTTGGCAGAAATGTTCTATTTGTCCTGAGCTCAACTTTATCGTTGTGAGGGATGATGTTATTCGGCTCAGTGCACAGGGCCTGTAGCTCTGAAATCCTCCTGGCAGACATAGTGGCTACCAGGAAGATGGTCTTCCAAGTTACAAACTTGATGTGGGCTGTGGACATAAGCTTGAAAGGTGGATTCATAAGCCCATCTGTGCAAAGATTCAGGCTCCGAGGAGGAACTGGCTCCCTGGTTGGAGGCTGGAGGTGCAAGAGGCCTTTAAAAAACTGATTAAAAATGCTGTAGGAAAAAAATGATTTTGTCTTTCCCACCGAAGGCAGGCCGAAATTGCTGTCAGGTGTAGACTGAGTGAAGACGGTTTCAAGCCCGACGCCTGTAGGTGTACCAGGTTGTCTAGCAGCTGAGGGTCTGAAGCTGATAGGGGTTCGACCTTTTCACTCTTGCACCAGAGGGAAAACCTTTTCCATTTGGCTGCATAAGTCTTTTTAGTGTTTTTTTAGCCATCCTCAGCATCTTAAGGACCTGTTCAGAGTACTGTGAAGATGGAAACCATAACTCCTCAAGAACCAGGCCTTGAGGTGAAGAGAGTGTATGTCTGTGTACTGCACTCCCGTCTGAGGAAGGGTCAGCAGGGAGCATGCTGGAGGCAGGCAAATGGGCCTGTTGCAGGACACTGAGAGAAGGAGAGGTACCAGGCTTGCCTGGGCCAGTCTGGAGCCACTAGGGTCATCGATACTGGCTGCTGTCTGAGTTTCAGCAAAACCCTGAATATCAGAGGAAAGGGAGGAAATGCGTATAGGAACATCCCTAACCGGTCCAGGATCAGGGCATCCAGAGGAAGTGTTCCAGGAACTGGGGGCCTGCAACAGCACTGAGGAAGCTTAAAATTGAGAGGAGAAGAAAGGCAAACAGATCCACGTCTGCTGTGCCCCACCACCTGAACACTGTGGCTAGTACTTGCTTGTTCAGTGTCCATTCACTCTGACCTTGACTGATGTGGCTTAACAGCATCCGCCAGAGTACTGAGTTTGCCTGGGAAGAGAACAGCTGAGAGGCTGACTCCCAGAAAGAATGCTAGAGCTTCAGAGCTTCCAGAGTATTCCTGATCTGGTACCACCCTGCTTGTTCATGTAGAACACTGCAGTGGTGTTGTCTGTTTGAATTTGAACCGCCTGCCCTTCTATGCTGTGAGCAAAAAGTTTTGAGAGGTAGTAAGATTGCTCTCAGTTCCACAAGATTTATGTACAACTGTGACTCTTCAGGAGTCCAGCTGCTGCTTACTGAGGCACTGTCTAAATTACCTCCCCAGCCCAAAAGGGAGGCATCTGTGGTGATCACCTTTGTGGGAAGAGGAGCTTGAAAGGGAACCCCTGCTTGCAAACTTGCAGGGTTCTTCCACCACAGCAAGTTTTGGAGGAACTGCTCCAACACAGGTATCAACTTTGAAAATGTGCTGCTTCTCTGAGACCAGCGAGCTCTGAGGTAGGCTTGCAGGGAGTCTCATCCTGTACCTGACCCCAGGGACTACTACAGTCATAGAGGCCATATGTCCCAGAAGTTTGAGGAAATGTCTGGCTGGTCTTGGCTGTCCCTGGGCAAAAGAATCTGCCACTGAAACAAAACTCTGAATTCCTTCCTGCGGGAGGAAAACATGTCCCTTCTGAGTGTCCAGCTGGGCCCCTGTGAAGGTGAGCAGCTGGGTGGGTTCCGGGTGAGATTTCTTTAGATTTACCAGGAAACCCAGAGACTCCAGAGTGTATTCTGTGAGGAAAAGAGATTCCTTGACCTGGCAAGGAGACTTTGCTGCTAAGAGCCAGTCGTCCAGATAGGGGTAGAGAGCGACACCCAGTCTGCTGAGATGTGCTGCTACCACTGTGAGACACCTGGTAAAGACTCTTGGGGCTGAGGACAGACCGAAGGGCACTGCAGTGAACTGATAGTGACCAGAAGGAAGTTTGATCCTCAGAAACTTCCTGTGAGATACCCTTATGGGTATGTGGAAGTAGGCGTCCTTTAAGTCGGGGGAGGCTAGCCAGTCTCCCTGCTATAAGGACTGTACCACCAGTGAGAGAGTGACCATTTTGAATTTGGGTTTTTTCATATGTTTGTTAAAATATCTGAGCTCTAAGATAGGTCGCCACTCGCCCGTTTTCTTTTGTGTCAGAAAATACCTGGAGTAGAGGCCCTTGCCCTTCTGGTGGGTGGGGACCCTCTCCACTGCTCGTAAAGCCAGAAGGTTTTGTACCTCCATTTCCAACAGCGGTATCTGTGTTGGGGACAGATGTCTTGATACCTGGGTACGCTTGGGGTCTGGCAGTTGCTTGAACTGTAATGACAGACCCTTCTCCACTATCTGCAGCACCCACTTGTCTGACATGATGAGGGATCAGTGCTGTAGATAGTGAGAGAGTCTGCCTCCAACCGGAAACGGGGAGGCAACCTGGACACTCACATCAGGACTTAGACTGAGAGGCAGATGGCTGGGTAGAGGTGGCTCTTCTTTGGCCCCTTCTGCCCCTGCCTGTGAAACACCCCCTGTACTGGCTAAAGTCAAACTGGGGATAGGGATTGTAAGGCCTGGGAACAAAACTTCTGCCCCTACCACCCCTGGGATGGGATTTCTGAGGGGTGGCAAGTTCAGGCTTGGATGAGTGGCTCTGCCAGGAGGCCTTATATTCACTGACTTTTTTCATGTAGTCAATGGTTCTGTAATCAAACAACATATTTTGATCGCAGGGAAAATCCATGGCCTTGTTCAGAGTGTCTGTTGTCAGACTGGTTGTTCTAAGCCAGGCAAAGCGTCTGAGAGAGATGGCATGGGCCATCACCCTAGAGGCTGCATCACTGTTGTCATCTGCCATGTGGAACTGGTACATAGTAGCTTCCAGGGCAGTTTTTGATGTATCCACCAGTTCCTGCACCATAGAATCGGATCCGTTGCAGGTGATAGCCTGGACAGATTTCCAAAGGGCTTTCTGATATTTGGCTGTGAATGCCATGTAAGAAGAAAGCCTGAGAAGCAGGGAAACTGTGGCATTCATTTTCTTTGCTATAAAGTCAATTTTCTTGGAATCTTTGTTGGGGGAAAAGGGTGAAAAGGAGACTCCAGCTTTCTCACAAACTGCCTACTGCACTATACTTTTGTGGCTAGGGTGTGCAGACAGGAACTAGGTACCATTTTTATACAATATTTTCTCTCAAGCTCCTTATCAACCCAGTGCTAAAGTGGGGTGTTGAAGCACCTTCAAGGTATTTTTTCTAAATGCATTATAGATAGGAACAACCAGGGTCTTTGAGGATGAAAGACCCTTCATCTCCCTATAATCTTCGTCTTCATCAACATCCTAGTTGGGCTCCTGCGTAGGGAGGTCCAGGGTATCCAGCATATTTAGTATAAATGTAAACATAGAGGATCCTCATGGTCATCCGGGGGATTCCCAAGGTGACGGTCCGGGAACTCCTGGGGCTTAAGGTCCTCAAAATCCATGTCAGGGGTATCATAAAATTGATCATCTGCATCACCCTCACAGTCTACAGAAGACAGAACTGTGGAAGAGTGCTTGCCAGCCCCAGTAAATCGAGGACCCATGTTTTGAAGGGTCTGAAACAGCTGTCATGCTTTTCTATATCTTGCACTGGCGGAAGAACCTCTGCAAATTGTGTTTTTTTTTTCTGTATGCTTTAAGCTGCCTGTTGTCTTGCTACTGGCTTTCCCAGGAGCATATGTCTTGACAGAAATTATTTTTAGTCACTTCATCAAAGGCTTGATCAAGCTTCCCTTTTTATCACTCTATTATTTTTCAATTTGTGAGGAACTTTATCTTTGGAAGTTGTATTTTTTGGCTGGGATCTCGAGGGTTCCTCAGCACCTCTGCTTCTGGTATTAGTACTTTTGAATGGCCCCTTGTTGGAAGCCACTAATTTATCCGCAGCCATAATAATCAAAGGTTTGTCTGCTATGTTTGCCAATTTAAGCAAAACAAACCAGTTCTGGACCTACGAACTGAGTGCAGGTTTCTGTGAAAATGCCACCGGCCAGTCCTACCCCAGTTAATAAACTCTATTACTAGTGCCTTTTTTTTTTTGGTTATAAAACCGGGATCTATACCAGTGCCAATCTTTTAACAGAAACCGAGTAATACTCAACTGCACACAGGTGGTTGCAGGACCCTCACGGACAGTCCTGTCACAGATGATACCAAGGTCAAGTAATTTTACAAAAAAGGTTTCCTCATAATTGTCAATCTAGAGAGAAAACCCCCAGGCACTGTTTTAATTTGAAATCTACGTCAGGTGCCTCGCAGTAAACCCCATGAGGTACATACATAGATACATAGATACATAGACAGTGTCGGCAGATAAGGGCCTATGGCCCACCTAGTCTGCCCATTTGAGCTTGTAAGTTCAGTTTATTCTCCTAGAAGTCTATTTCCCCTTACCCCTGACCTCTAGAATTCCTTTATGTCTATCCCGTGCATTCTTAAATCCCGTGATTGTTTCAGCCCCACCACTTCCTCTGGCAGGGTGTTCCACTTGTCCACCACCCGTTCTGTGAAGAAATTCTTTCTCATGTTTCCTCTGAATCATCCTCCTCAACTTCATCCCATGCCTCTGGTCCTGAAACATCTTTTCGCTTAAAAATAGTGTTTTCCTGCCCCTGTTCCTCCCTGTAGATACTTGTATGTCTCTATCATATCCCTCTCCTCCTCTCCTCCAGGGAGTACATGTTCAGTTCCTTCAACCTGTCTTCATAGGACTTGTGATGCAACCCATGCACCATCTTTGTTGCCCTCCTCTGAACCTTCTCTACCCTGTCTATGTCCTTACGTAGGTATGGTCTCCAGAACTGTACACTGTACTCAGGTGGGGCCTCACTAGTGTCTTGTATAGAATTATGACCTCCCTTTTAGTGCTGGTGATGCCCTGCCTATACATCCCAGCATCCTATTTGCTTTACCTGATGCCTTGTCACACTGTTTCCCTACCTTGAGGGTCATCAGAGATGACAACCCAAGATCCCTTTCCTGCTTGGTGCATGCTATATCCTCACCCCAACTGATATATTGTGCCAGGGTTTTGTGCCCCATATGCATTATCTTGCACTTCTTTGCATTGAATTTCAACTCGCAAACCCTTGACCATTCTTCAAGTTTCTGCAGGTCCCTTCTCATTCTGTCTACACCCTCTGGTGTGTCTACTCTGTTACAGAGCTTTGTGTCATCAGCGAACAGTGAAATTCTGCCTTCTAGATCCTGTACAATGTCACTGATGAAGATGTTGAATAGGACCGGTCCCAGCACTGATCCCTGGTACCCCACTGGTCACTCTTCCTCTGTGGAGTGACAGCCATTTACCACCACCCTCTGTGTCCTGCCACCCAGCCAGTTACCTACCCACCACACTACTGTCCTCACCCATATTCCCCAGTTTGTGTAATAGTCTTCTATGTGGCACAGTGTCAAAGGCCTTGCTGAGAGTCCAGATAGGCCATGTCCACTGCCCTCCTGATCCACCTCCCTAGTCACCCAGTCAAAAATTCAATGAGGTTGGTCTGACTGACGGCCTCCCTGGTGAAACCATGCTGCCTTGGGTCCTGTAGTCCATTGACAACCAGATGTTCCACCAATCTCTCCTTCAGTAGTGCTTCCATGATCTTTCCCACTACCGAGGTGAGGCTGACTGGTCTGTAGTTCCCTGCTTCCTCTTTGTTCCCACTTTTGTATAAAGGGACTACATCTGCTGTCCTCCAGTCTTTGGGTACCTCCCTGTTTCCAGTGATTGGCTGAACAGGATAGCCAGAGGTTCAGCCACCACCTCTCTTAGTTCTTTAAGGACCTGGGTGCACCCCATCTGGCCCCATTGCTTTATCAGCTCTTATTACTTCCAGTTCCTTCATGACCCTTTCTCGTGTAAAGGGACTGTGTCTCTTTCTGCACCATTCTCACCCCTTGTACTCCTTCAGACCCATTACCCCCTCTTCCTTAGTAAAGACTGAGCAGAAATACCTGTTCAATATGTCAGCTTTACTGTTGTCATCCTCCACGCGCTCCCATCCTCCCCTTCAGTCTCACTATCCCTCCCTTTGTCTTTCTTTTTTCCTTATGTACCTGTAAAGGTTTGTCCCCTTTACCCCACCTGATTTTGCAATCGTTCTTCTGTCTGAGCTTTGGCTTCCCTTACTGACTTCCCTGCCTCCCTTTGTTTCTCCTGGTACTTCTCCCTATCCCCTTCTGCCTGTGTCTTTTGTATTGCCTGAATGCAATCTTTTGGCTTTCACTTTCTTTGCTACCTCTTTGGAAAACCATAATGGTCTCCTCTTCCTTTCCTCTTGCTAACCTGCTTAATGCATAATTCTGTTGTTCTTATAATCCCCATTTTAAATACTGCCACTGTTCCTCAACCCTGATTCCTGTCCCATTCCCTTAATGCCTCTTTCAAGTATCTCCCCATTTTCCCAAAGTCTCCCCCTAAAATCCAGGATCGTGTTTTGTGTGGTTTGGTTCTGCTCTTTCTGTGATTTCAAACCACAATGACTGGTGGTCACTGTTACCCAGGTGCTCCCCGCTGTTACCCCATCACACTGTCCCTGTTTGTGAGCACAAGGTCCAGTATTGCCTTCTGCCGAGTTGGTTCCATGACCAGTTACTTGAGAAGGCACCTGAAGGAGTCAGGATAAATCTGCTCCTAGTTGATGCTGCTGCTGGGATGCTCCAGTCCACATCTGGTATATTAGAAGTCTCCAACCAGTACTACCTCACTTGTCTGCCATCCTTTGGATGGCTAGCATCAACTCTATCTGTTTCTTCCTCCTGGGCTGGTGGTCTATAGACCACACACTGTGAGATGGCTGGCCCATTTTCCTTTCAGCTTAACCACAGTATCTCTCCCCCTCCTGGATCTGTGTGGCCCTTATGTCATTTTCACATACAGTGCCACTCCTCCTCCCTTCCTGCCTGCTCTGTCTTCTGAATATGTTGTGCTGGTATGGCCATCTCCCAGTCATGGTTATCATTACACAGGTTTCAGTGATGGCCACAATGTCCAGGTCTGACTGTACCATGATAGCCTCCAGATCTTCCATCTTGTTGCTAAGGCTCCTGGCATTTGCACACATGGCTTTCCATGATTTGACCTCCCTAGACTGCTTCACTGTTCTACTCCATCCCCTTCCTTGGTTGTCATTTATCCCTGGTTCTCCTTGCTGTCTGCCCTTCTGCTGAATTTTGCCCCTTTTCTGCTTATCCACCTTTTGGACACTAATCTCCATCTTTTGCACACTGCTTTGCAGAGATAGCCACTCCTCTGGTTCACTGGTTCCACTACTAGCTGAGGTAAAAAACAAGGTGACTTTCCCTAATTCGACGGTTCCCACAAGAATTTACCCCACAAATGAAGGAAACTGTTGAAAATAAGCACCCGTGGCAAAATTGTTTTTTAAATTAAATAGTCGCAATAAAAATAAAGTCAAAATACTGCCATCGCACTAAAAATGAAAAAAATGTGTAGCGCTAATGAGAAAGTAAAACTTTCACTCAGCACACTAAAGAAAATAATTTATGAGAAAAACTTTACCCAGATAAGCACAACAAGGAAAGTTGGGAGACACTTCAGAGGCAATATTGCTCAGTCCAGCGGAGAAAAAATTCTGAAGCATTCAACAGCTCTCACTCAGCTCACACACCTTCCTGTCTTTTGATTGGCTTGGCCCTACGCTCATTTAAATATCTCTTAAAGGCACACCTCCATGACAGTTGCACCTAGCCAGCTAAGTGCAATAAGGTTACTGATGCTAAAGGACTCCTGGAGTAAGAACATCAAAACAAGGTATAATTTAGAATAACAATATCTAATGTTTTCTGTAAACCATTCAGTTTTACTTTTGTTGTTGTCTGCATGTCAAAGTTATTCCAAACTGTAGACTTTTCTGTATTGCTTTTATTTTAAGTAAACTTTTATGATTTTCTTATCAACTCTGCCTGGGGGTCTGATTGTGTGATTTAACATTTTACCAGAAGGGTTTTAAAAAGACTGTGTGGTTTGACAGACAGTACCGCTCGGCTATCATACCCAAACTACTTAGGCAAGACATAGCCAGTGGCCGTGGAGGGATTCAAATACTGAAAGTAATGCAGAGTCAAGGGAACTCAAAACTACAGAATCCACCCTCCCACTGGGAAAAGGAAGGTTTGGTGGTAAGTGTTCCTGAAACCCTTACTCCTGTTCACGAGTTCCTGAATAGGGGGGATCCTCTCTCAAAACAGGAGGTCCTACTGGGCTGCCCGGGGTTTGGGGGCCAGGGGCTCATGACAGTGGTGGTCAACTGGAGGGTTGGGAGATGCTACTAGATGCCAGGGACTACTGCATTTCTTAAAGGGATGCGTGTCAGAGGTTGGAGGGTACAATAGAACACCAGGGACTTTTCTTCTTAGATGTCGGTGAGTGATCAGAGGGTCGGGGCATTACTAGACACCAGGGACTACTACACACTTTACAGGGATGGGGATCAGAGGGTGCCACTGGCAACCAGGACATGCTCTGATGCAAGGGGCCTTGTGGGTGAGGGGTGAGCGGAGTTGTACCTCTGCCAGACACAAGGGCCCTGTGCCCCGTTAAATTGAGGTTTACAAAGACAGTAACTTTGTAGAATCATAGAAGCTTGATGGCAGAAAAGAAAAAATTACTCACCTTAGTAATTATGTTTCTTCTATTGGAGTCCTGCTGTGTTCTGACTAATGCAGTTAACCCCAGCCTTTAAACTGCCCCGGAGAACAAAGGGTTAACTTTGTATGCAGAGCATAGAATGCTCAGCTCGAGCTCGGTTGGTGATTCAGTCTGGTTCCCTTTGAAATCTAACCATCAGATCTTTACGAGCAAAAACACACTAGCTATCCTATGTGGAAATGGTAAAATTTTATTAGCCAACTGGCAACAAAAAGGTTTGGATTCCCAAAGGAAGGCTCAAGTCAGGAAACCCAAAACAAAAAACCCCTTCAAATAAGAAGAACAAGATAAACACCCAAACCAAAAAGCAGAGGGTGTAAAGGAGCACCCCTGAGGTGCAACACTGTGCCTGCCCACCCACTTCCCAAAAAACAGGTTCTGAGAGGGGAGGTGGGGGGGGGAGGTCAGAATACAGCAAGACTCCAATAGAAGAAACATAATTACTAAGGTGAGTAATTTTTTCTTCAAACAACATGAAGTCTGGCTGTATTCTGACTAATACAGACTACCAAGCAGTACCTCCATGGAGGAGGACCAGAACCTACTTTGGAATAGGCTCTGAAGTACTGCTGTGCCAAACCGAGCATCACTCCTAGCCTGGATATCCAGAGAGTAATGCTTGGTAAAGGTATGGACTGTTTTCCAGGTGGCTGCTTGACAAATTTCTAAGAGAGGAATATCCTTGGCAGCAGCCAGGGAAGCAGCTGTACCTCTTGTAGAGTGAACTCTCAGGCCTGAGGGTGGAGTCGTTCCCAGTTTCTCATAGCAGAATTGTAGACAAGACACAATCCACCTGGCAATAGTTCTCTTGGTGGCAGGTTTGCCCTTTCCCACTTCTCCATAAGTGAGGAACAACTGCAGGGACTCAAACCTGTGACCCTTGGTATGCTCTATGTAGTAACGAAGGGCTCTTTTAACATCTAAACTGTGTAGCCTCCTCTCTCCTGAGGAAGAATGATCAGTGAAGAAAACAGGAAGAGACACAGACTGATTCAAGTGGAAATCTGAAAACACTTTGGGAAAGAACCTTCTATTGGTTCTAAGGATCATTTTATCTCTGCGAAAGGAGATAAAATCAGGATCCACTGACAGGGCTTGCAATTCACTGATACGTCTGGCAGAGGTAATGGCTACCAAGAACACAGTTTTCCAAGTCAAGTACTAAAGCTCTGCTGAGGACATAGGCTCAAAAGGAGGTTGCATAAGTTGAGCAATGCAAACATTTAAATCCCAGGCAGAGGCAGGGTCTCTAAAGGAAGGATTGGTATGAAGCAATCCTTTAAAAAAATTACAGAATACAGGATGAGATGACAGTGAGAAAGACTTCCCCACTGACAGAAACACAGAAACAGCTGACAAATGTACCTTGAGAGTAGCTGGTCTGAGGCCTAGGCCATTAAGATGGACCATATAGTCCAGAACTGTAGGCAATTCAGCAGTATCTGGAGAAATATGCTTCTTAGAACACCAAATGCCGAATCTCCTCCATTTGGAGTTATAAGTCTTTCTGGTGGAGGGCTTTCGAGAAGCTTTGAGAATATCCAGAACCCCCTGAGACAGATGTAAACCTGCAAACTCTAACTCTTCAAGAGCTATGCCTCGAGATTGAGAGACTGAAGATTGGGGTACCAAATCCTCCCCTGAGAGAATGTTAACAGGCTGTAATTCCTGGGAAGAGGCAGGGGAAGATGGACTGCTAGAGACAGCAACAGGGGGTACCAGGGCTGTCTGGCCCAGTCTGGAGCAATCAGAATCACTTTGCAAGGTTGTGACCTTATCTTGACTAAAACTTTGAACAGAAGAGGGAAGGTATACAGAAATTTCCCTTCCCAATTCAGAACC
Source organism: Neoceratodus forsteri (assembly GCA_016271365.2). NCBI lineage: Eukaryota > Metazoa > Chordata > Ceratodontiformes > Ceratodontidae > Neoceratodus > Neoceratodus forsteri. Next base: position 445,390,770 of record JADMNL010000023.1, read on the forward strand.
AGAGCATCCAGGAGGACTGAGCCCAAGCCTGGGGGTTTGCAACAAAAGAGAGGAAGTTGGTGATTGCCTGGGGCTGCAAAAAGATCTATCTCTGGAGTGCCCCAAAATCACCTTCAATACCAGAGGTTCCAGGGACGATTCGAGATGGACCTGTGAGATCCTGTTCAGTGCATCTGCTAGCACACTGTCCTTCCCTGGAAGGTGAACTGGTATCAGAGAGGTTTGCAGGGAATAAGCCAGGGACCACAACTTCATGGCTTCTGTGCACAAGGCCATAGACTGTGTCTTCCTGCTTGTTGATGTACCACATGGTGGTGGTGTTGTCTGTTCTGACCTGAACCACCTTGTTCTGTACTACCCGAGAGAAAGCTTGCAGGGCCAGAAAAATTGCCCCGAGTTCCAGGAGATTGATATGGAGAAGGGATTCCTGAGGGGACCACAGTCCCTGGGCAGTGAAGGCCCCCAGAAGGGCTCTCAAGCCCAGAAATGAAGCATCCGTAGTAAGGACCACTGAATGAGACTGAGTGGCAAATGGGACCCCTTGCCTTAAATTGTCCCCTTCCTGCCACCACTGAAGGGCTTGGATCAAGGTCAGAGTCACTGGGATCAGTCTGGTAAGGGAATCCTTCCTCTGAGACCAAAAAGCCCTCAGATGGAACTGAATGTCCCTCATCTGGAATCTTGCCCCTTGGACCACTGCCATAGAAGCTGCCATGTGGCCCAAGAGTTGGAGGAAATGCCTTGCTGGTCGAGATACCTGAAGGCTGAAGGAAGAGGCTAGTTCCATAAGAGCCCTTTCCCTTTCTAGAGGAAGAAAGGCTCTTGCTCTGAGTGTGTCCAGTTTTGCCCCATGAAGGTAAGGAGCTGGACAGGCTCAAGAACTGACTTGGGAAGGTTAAGAAGAAATCCTAGAGAAGTGAGCACTTGCTGGGTCACTTGCAGGTCTGACTTGATTTGGTCTGGAGACTGGCCCACTATTAGCCAGTCGTCCAGATATGGAAAAATGGAAATCTTTTGCCTCCTTAGAAAGGCAACTACTACTGCCAGGCACTTTGTGAAGACCCTTGGGGCAGATGTTAGGCCAAAGGGCATTGCTCTGAACTGATAGTGGCCCGAGGGCAACTCGAACCTGAAGTACTTTCTCTGGCAGCACCTGATGGGAATGTGAAAATAGGCATCTTTGAGGTCCAGGGAGGCTAGCCAGTCCCCTGGCCTTAGAGAGGGAAGGATTATTCCCAGAGTTACCATCTTGAACTTTGGTTTTAAAAGATGTTTGTTTAGGTATCTTAGGTCTAGGATGGGTCGGCACTCTCGTCTTTTTTTGGGGTAAGGAAGTACCTGGAGTACAGACCTTTGCCCCAGTATAGGGTAGGTACTCTCTCTATGGCTCTTAAAGCCAGCAGAGATGAAACCTCTGCCTCTAGGGCAAGGGTTTCTGAGAGACCTGCAGGTGGAAAAGATCATCTTTGGAATTTTTTTGAAGTTGAGAACCAGTCCCTGGCTTACTACTTCCAGGACTCATTTGTCTGATGTAATAGACATCCAGTCCTGAACGAAGTAAGTCAGTCTGCCCCCTACTGGTATAGGAGAGTCGACTCGGGCAAGCCCATCAGGGTGTCTGCTTGGCAGGGGCCTTAGGCTGAGGAGTATATGCAGCCCTGCTCATCCCCCTTCTCCTCTGAAGAACCCCCTCTGCAAAGAGGGAGAAGAGGCCCGTGCTTGGTAAAAAGGCCTATGCAAAGGCCTACCCCTGCCCCTAGACTGCTGCCTTTGAGAAGTTGCCTGCCTCTCTTTGGCCTGAGCACTCCTGTAAGTGGTCCTGTACTCATCCATTTTCTTCATGTAATTCTCTGCTCCCCAAACAGAGAATTACCTACTACGGGAAAATCCATGGCCTTTGCCTGGGTATCCTGCGAGAGGCTAGTACAGCTGAGCCAAGCCATTCTCCGAAGAGCCACAGATGTAGAAATGACGCTTGATGACACATCACTGGAATCCACAACAGCATGAAACTGAACTTTTGATGCCTCGATCCCATCTACAGCCACCTCCTCCAGCTCCTTGGTTAGCTGGGGGGAGGCCTGTTTAGCCAGTGCCAGTACAGTGTCCCTCCTGGACTTCTGGTACCTGGCTGTATAGGCCATATAATTCGCTTGCCTGAGTCCCAAGGAAGATGCCATGTACTGTTTTTTTGCCATGGCATCGATCTTCCTGGAGTCTTTGTCCGGGGGGGGGTGAAGCCAAGGGAATGTTTGCCTTATCACAGGCACCAGCCTGCACAACCCCAACATGACTGCATTGCTGATATAAGAACTCTGTATCTAAGACTGAAAGTGTATACCTCTTGTCCATTCTTTTATCAACAGGAGGTACAGAATTGGGAGACTTCAGGATTTTGTGTGTCTGCTTCCCAAAAGATTTGTGAAGGGGAATAGACAGCCTCCTGGACTCTAGGATGTCCATCATTTTCACAAAATTAGGCTCCTCTTGATCCTCCATTGCCTCCTCTATAGGAAGCTGGAGGGTCTCAGCCACTTTTCTGTAGAACATAAAGTGGGAAGGAGACTCAGAAAGCCTAGGAGGGGATACACCTGAAGGTCTGTCTGGTGAGATGTCTGGTTCAACAGGCACATCCAGACTTTCACCATCACCATCATCTTCAAATTCCCCCTCCTCCTCAAACTCCAGTTCAGAAAATTCTTCAGGGATATAATCGTGAACCCGGGGGAATCGACCTAACCGAGCCCCTGCCAAAAGGTGCCAGATCAGTCGGAACAGGGTGAAGCGATTCCACAATCCGAATTGTTTTGGCTATTTCCTCGGCGGTTGGAACATGGGCTTCTGGATCTGAACCAGAAGATTTCTGTTTGCTTTTTTTATTTTGTCAGAACCAAACCCTCAGGATCAGCTCTCCTTCTGCCCGAAGAAGTATTGCCCTGGTCAGAGGGCACTCCTTCTGGTTCGGTCGGAACCGAACCGGGCTGGCCTTCCGGGTCAGCGGACTTCTCGGCCTCCTTTTCCCTTAGTCTACCTAATCTCTTTTCAAGGGTAGATTTGGGAAAGTTTTTACAAATTTGGCAGTTTGAATTGAGGTGTTCAAACCCCAGACCATAAACACAGGTGGTGTGGGGATCGGCCTTAACAAAGACCTCCCCACACTCACTGCAGTGTTGGAACCCAGTGGGCCTGGTTTTTTTCTTGGGTTTCTCAGACATGGCCAACCTAACCAACTTACCCTTTTTTTGGCAACCGCCAGGCAAGACTCTCTTATCAGTTCCTAACCATGTCACGGGTCTTGGAAAAAAAGTATCAAACACGGTGTTTTTAGAACCGATAAGGATCGGTAACCACACACTAAAGTAAGATACAAGAATTAACAATTGGTCGGTTCAGCCGAACCAATCCACACTTTTACAAGTTCCACACTGAAAAACAGTAAAAAACCTGTCTAGTACTCACAGTACCACAGACAGAGACTGAACCGACTATACAGAAATAAATTTCGGTTAAAAACTGACGGTAAACAGACACTTCAACCGACTTTCAAACTGAGATGCAGGACAAATCTCCGGAGCGACTGTTCAGTGAGACGGAGTAAAGAATCTGATGGTTAGATTTCAAAGGAAAACAGACAAAGACACCAACCGAACTCGAGCTCAGCATTCTATGTTCTGCATAGAAAGTTAGCCCTTTGTTCTCCGGGGCAGTTTAAAGGCTGGGGCTAACTGCATTAGTCAGAATACAGCAAGACTTCATGTTGTTTGAAGGACCATACCGGCCTATTTAGTCTGCCCTTTTTCCCTACACTTCTCCCTCCTGCCAGCCCCACCCTCCCCCCACCACTCAGCCCCATGCTTTTAGAATTCTTCCACTGATTTAGCCCCCACCACTCCATCTGGTAGTCTGTTCCAGGGCTCCACCACCCTCTCCATGAAGAAATGCCCTCTCACACTGCCCCTGTATCTTTTTCCTTGCAGTATGAGGCTGTGTCCTCTAGTTCTGACCCCTTCCATCCTCTTAAGTAAACCCTCTTCTCCCACTTTGAGCCCCTTTACATATTGAAGTTTCAATCATGTCTCCCCTTTCCCTCATCTTCAGCATGTACAGATCCAGCTCCTTATACCTCTGCTCATATGTCTTTCCCTGCATCATGTTGGCTGCTCTTCTCTTAGCACTCTCCAATGCATCTATATCCCTGCAGAGATGTGGCCTCCAGAACTGAACCCTGTACTCCAAGTGCAGCCTCACCATGGCTTTGTAAAGGGGCATTACTGCCTCCATTCTTCTGCTATAGACACCCTCCTTAAATGCAACATTCCACTGGCCTTTCCCTGGCCTTCTACATTGGATTCCTACCTTAAGGTTTGAGAAGACTATGATCCCTAGATCCCTTTCCTGTTCTGTTACTTTGATTTCCTCACCACCTCGGATGTACCCTGCTCTTCCGTCCCTACTCACCAAGTGTAACACAGCGTACTTCCTGGCATTAAATTTCAGCTGCCATGTCCCAGACCATTTCTCAAGCGTCTTTAAGTCCTCCCTCCCCAGGGGTCCACCATATTACATATTTTCGTATCATCAGCAAATAGGCACACCTTCCCCCTCAAACCCTCTGCAATATCACTGATGTAGATGCTGAAGAGACGCAGACCCAAAATTGACCCCTGTGGCACTTCACTCCTCACCCTCGCCATCCCGGAGTGCACCCCATTTAGCACCACCCTTTGAGTTCTTCCCACCAGCCAGGCTTCCACTCAGCTTATTCCTCCCCCCCAACCTTTCAATCTTGCTCACCAGCCTCCTATGTTGGATGGTATCGAAGGCCTTAGTGAAGTCCAGATAGGCCATGTCCGCCCACCAGTCAATCACCTGACACACCCAAAGAACTCAATTAGGTTTGTCTGGCAAGACTGACCCTTCATGAAGCCATGCTGTCTGCTGTCCTGCAAACCACTCTCCTCCAGGTAATCCACCTCCCCCTCCTTGATTAATGCCTCCATTTCTTTCCCCACCACTGACATGAGGCTGACAGGTTGATAGTTCTCCTTCACCTCCTTACTACCTCCCTTGTGTAAAGACACTACGTCCACCCACTTCCAGTCCCCCAGCATTCTCCCCATATCCAGGGACAAGTTGAACAGCCTTGTCAAGGGTGTGCCAACTCCTCCTTCAATTCCCTGATCACCCTGGGATGCAACCCATCAGGCCCCATTGCCTTGTCCACCCTCAACTTACCTAGCTCTGCCCTAACCCTATCCACAAACAATGGACTGAGATCCACCCATTTGCCCTCCTTCCCCTTCGACTGTAGCTCAGGTATGTCACCATCCTCCTCCTCCGTGAATACCAAGCTAAAGTACTTATTTAATAACTCTGCTTTTTCACAGTCCCCTTCCAGTTCTAGCCCTCCCTCCCCCCTCCTCAGCCTAATAATCCCGTCTTGCCCTCTTCCTCACATATCTGAAAAATGTTTCATCCTCCCTTTTGGCCTTTTGCTATCCCCAGAGTATCTGCTTTTGCCCTTCTGATTTTCTTCCTGCGGACTCCTCTTTTCCCTTTACTCTTCCTTATCTTCTTTGTGGAGTGTCCTCTTAAATTTTCTGAAAGCCCTCCTCCTTTCCATGACTGCCCCTGCAACCTCCTTTGTAAACCAAAGCGGTCTATTCTTCCTCTTGCTCTTCCTAACTTTTTTTGTGCACATTTCTGCGGCTTGCAGTACCCCTCCCTTTAACTCTTCCACTGCCCCTATATTCTCTGTACCCTCCATTGTCTCCCTATCCTTCTCATCTTGTCAGTCTGTGTATCTCAAGTCTATGACGGTAGCACTTGTTTTACTTGTCTCCCTTCCTGCCCTGACCCTCACCGTGCTGTGGCTGCTGCTGCCCACAGCTTCTCCCACCTGCAACTCCTCCACTCTCTCCCCATTTGTCAGGACCATGTCAGGCAGGTTGTTGCCCCTTTTTGGCTCCCTAACTGCTGATGGAATACCCCCTGTAGTGCAGCTAGTATCTCCCTGCTCCTTGACAACGCTGCATCTGGGATTTCCCAGTCTACATCTGGGAGGTTTAGGTCCCCTACTAGCACTAGTTCTCCTTTTAGGGCCAGCCTTGTGACTGCCTGAATTAACTGCTGATCGCCCTCCTCCCCTTGCGCAGGTGGCCTGTATACCACCCTCAGTCGGAAGGATTCTCCCATCCTCCTGCCTAGTGATACCCACAGTAGCTCAGTCTCCCCTTCTGCCTGTTCCGGTGGCAGTTACTGCCTATGCAAACCTCTGAATATGCCGCTGTGCCCATATGCAGGGGTCGACCCCATCATCTGCACAGGCACAGCAGTAACTTAGCACTCAGGTGCCAACAGGTTTTGTCTACGCATAGTGGGGGGTCTCTGAATATACACACAACCAAAAAACTCGGGTGGAAAACCTGATTACCGTGGGCAAACGTTCCTTAGCACGTGGGTTATATTTTGAATATCTGGCCCCTGGGGTGTGCTCCCTTCATAGGAATGTTTGGTGGTTAAACTGGAAATTCCCCAGTATGAAGTATTGCATATGTTAGGAATGATCGGAATCCTTGCTATACTATATCTTGGAAGTGGGGTACAGTGTACTAGTCTTTGTACTGGGAATTGACAATGCATGTAAATTATATATATTGTAATTTTTTGAATTTAGACAAAATAAATTTGTATTTCATTTGGAACTGGGAACTGGAGAAAACAACAGTTCTGCCAGTTCCAGAAATTGCAATGGAACTGGTTAAAAAAAAAAAATGAAAACAAATGCAGAGCATCGAATAAACACAAAAATGTTAGCCACAAGAACTGCCAAGGTGGCTGAGCTCTTCAGCTGAGAAATAAATCTGCAGCTGAAATGATGGGGAGAATGACCACCCAGCAGTTTGAACTTCAACATTTTAAAGTTCTATCTCTAGGGCAACACATCAGGGCTGAGATGCTGCTATTTATATGAAATCACAAATACACTCTTCATTGCTAGAAGGAAGTGTTATATGTACATGCATGAAAAAACAGAAAGTACTTGTGAAATAAATTCCTAAAAAATCACTGACCTCTGCAGGGTTCTTGCTGTTTGATCAGAGAGAACAGCAATTTGTGTTTTATGTCTCAAACGTAGTGCCTTCCTCAATGTTTCACTGACTTGTCTGCAGTTAGCTTCATCATACCAGAATCTTTCTCCCCACTCCTCCCACAGAAACATCTGCCCCATTTGTTCAAACGAACGAGATGTCACCCAAATGCTACTGCTTCTAGGGCTTATGTTACCACACTTTCACTTTATTCCCTTTACACATCAGCCACTCAAACATGGGAAGAGTAAACAAACAGTCACAGATAAGTTTGTAAGTTGTTTTAATATTTATTTGAACTTTGCAATCCTGAGATGTGTTGCTTCTATTTGACTGATAAAACAAGTGACAAAAGTGGCACTGATAAATTCCCACAGGTAGGTAGTCAGTTACATCTGGCACATTCACATCAACGGGGTCCTCCCAGCCAGTGAGTCCAGGGCTTTTGAACTTCTGAAGTCCCAGTTTGATAGGAAGTGATGCTACACGTGCTTCAACATCTATAAGTGTTCTTGGAATGGTCAAGTCTTCACTGCAGCAACCTAAGCAGTTTTTTTCACTTTACAGTCAATATCACATTGGAATTACAGTCCTCTACCGAGATGGAGCATATAATGTATATGGGTTTAATGAACAGTGAAAAACGTGCACTTTCTTAACTCAGTATGAAATACTTCAAGAAGTCTAGTTTACTGTCAGCTACAATGTTTGCTTAACAGGCTTCAACCACAGAATTGTTAGATCCTCCGTTATCTAGCTGGAACTAACAATTCAGATGTGCTAAATTCATCCCCTAGGTACAGCTTTGGTAGCAATGGAATATAGCAAGAAAACCATTTATTCTCAGTCTTTATCACTGCTTTACAAATATGCAATGGTTTCCACCTCTTCAGGATATGGTCACCTTACTTCAGTACTTCCTTTAGAAAAGGAGCCCACTACAGCTGGACACTTTCTTTAGTAGTACTTTCATATCACTGCATCTTCTATTAAAAGGGGGGGCTGGCCACCAGCAAAAAAAACAAAAAAAAGTGAGATCAACAGAGCTCAAGAGCACTCCCTGTGGCCCGCCAACACAGTGGCAGCACTGCTACTTGTGGCACCAATGACCCAGGGTCTGGAGCAACCTTGGGAGTCAGATCGAACATCGCAAGGACTGCTCTCCTTCTCCAGGGAGGGAGGGAATTAACAGACAATACGGCACTGGCCTCTAGTGGTGGCTGGGGGTCGGCACATTAGTTGATACTGCATGGGGACGGCGAGGGCAGCCGTCTGGCATGTGGTGCATGGAAGTCTGTGTGGTACCACCACTGATGACATGGCACACCTGCCCAAGGGAGAAAAAGGCACAAAAACTACAGTCCTCTGACACCTGTGATGGCTGCTGTCCCACTGGCCCCACACCGGATGCATCCGGGTTGCTCCTCTGGTCCAGCCTCGGCCTTCTGTGATGTGCGGTGCCCACCCATTGTGACGTGGCCTGGAGAACGGCAGGAGTCGAGCACGGCGCTGTGGCCAGTGCAGCGCCGCTGGATACCAGACGGATGGGGGAACCATAGGTACAACCCCTGCCAAAGAGGTAAAAATAAAAAAAGCACTCCCTTCTACAAACTTGGAGTCAATACCTTTTTTTTTTTTTTTTTATTTATATTTTATACCCCCTTTTTGCAGTGCCTGGCTCCCGCTGGAACCCTTTTACCAGTCACCACCTACCTTTGCTCGCCATCCTCAATGGTGCCTTGGCTTAAACAAACACCCCCGCCCAGCAGGGTACAGGGTGGAGGGCATACACCTTGAATGCACACATCAGGAGGCATAGCATGGAGTCCCCTGAAAGTCAACACCTGGGCCACTTCTGTTTTCTCCCCCAAGCCACTGGAGAATGATGGCGTGTGAAGGGGACCAATATGCATGCTCACACAATGGGTGACCCTCCGGCTGGCATCCTCCCAATCCCTCTTGTCCCCTTGCTACATGCCACCTGTGATCACTAAGAAGGCAACATTTCAGCAAAGATAGTGTTCCTCCTTCCCCAGAGGAGGCGAGTACCTATTGGAACGCTTGATCCTCCTCTCACCTGCCAGCCCCTGACCCCGCCGGGCTTGTTTGTGAACCTGGCGCGCCAGCACTATCACGGTAGCCAATTCATTCTTCATTGCTAAAGGTAGTTCCACGAAAACAGCAGCTTTGTCCTCTTACAAGTAATCCACACCTGAAATCATAATGCTCTTACTGTGACATCATAATCATTTCCATGGCAACTGACTGTGATGTCACAAGCAGGGGACTGAGACTTCAGTTCCTGAACAAACCTGAGCTGTAAGCAAACTTTAAGGAATAACGAGTCCATTTTTAAACAGATGGCCTTAATAAGAACAGAAATTACGTGAAATATTTCTAAAAATTGTATAACTATGAATTCTGATGCCAAACAGGCTTTTCCTTTTTTGTTAACTGGTGATTGGACCCCTTTACAACACCATAATGGTTACCAACTAGTTTTACAACGTAGCAATACCTGCTGACAGCCCATATCAGTAACAAACCAAAAGATGTACGTGTGCCATGCCATCTTTCCATCCACCATAAACAGAAAAAGATGTGAACTGTTAACTTGCTAGAATCTGAAACACTTGGCAACCAGCAGGTATTACAGTAACAAAACACAAATGGATGCTGATGGTGCTGATACGTACAAGGCTATTGTGCATGCCTTCCAATTATACACTCGAGTGCCTTATGGAGTTATAATTGCTAGCCTTTTGTAAAACGTGGCTTTAACTGTTTTGAGCGTTATTTCTTCTACAATAAAACTGTGCTGGACGTTTACACTACACCATATCTTCAATCTGGTAAGACCTAGTAGGATAATAACTACATACTGTAATTAAAAAAAAATGTCTAGAAAACTACTTTCTGGCAATTGATGGGAAGGGACAACACATAGGACACAAACCATTAGGCTCTAATTTCATATAGTAAAACAAAATTGAAGTGTTTCCAAGCACATACTGGACCAAAATGTGAACATTTCTTAGCATGAGTTAAAAATATAAATGAAGCAATTAAAAAAAATATACTGAACTCAGGAAAGGGCGGGGGGCATTTTGTAAAACAAGAACTCCAAATACCGTCTACACTGTTTAAAAAGGCAACATTTAACCTGTAGACTTGTATCTTCTGTGGAAGATGTTTTGTAAGTTCTGGTCCCTATTTTGTCATTGTTTCATGATAGCTCAGCTCGTATTTAACTACTCATTTATGGTGAGGGTCCTGCTTCTATCCCACCATAGAGCTGGGAGGGACTGAAACAATGAGGGGGAAGGAGGTTCAAGTGACGTGCACGAGTCACGCTAGGTGACAGTGGCTAAGGTGGGATTTGAACCACAGATTTCCTGGTTCTCAAGTTACTGCACCACACTGCCTTCCTCTGTAGAAAAGAAATAATCTCCAATTGGAGCCTGATGGTAAAGGGCCATTTCAAAACCTGTACACAGTGGTTTACAATCTCAATCCACACAGATCCCATCTGTTTATGTTGCACAAATGCAAGAGAAAACAATTAACCACTAAAGAAAAACCAACAAAGTTATTTCTCGGTTGTCTTTGGTCCTTTGGATCCACAGGGAATTACTTTATTTTACAATTTTTGGCTGGGAAAGGCACACTGAGCCACAGCTCATTCTGAGGGGCATTGGGAGGTTAAATGGACTTGCTCATGGTCTCATAGTAATGCAAGCAGAGGTTGTGGAAATCAAACCCACGTGTGCTAGATGTACTAAGCTTGTTCGCAACTTGCTGCTCTAACCTCTAAGCTATACTGGCAGCCCAATCAAGCTAGCAAACTCAGGGCTGGACTACACTTCAGCAACAAAGCGTTGCAATGCCAGCTGGGAGATCACGGTCGGCATGCAATCCCTGGAATCCCACACAACAGCCATCTAGAAATGAATGCATCATGGAGGTGAGGCATTCAGTGCCTGGGAAAGATGGGTGCAGGTCACCCAGTGCTGGCAAGCCACCCTGCCTGTTGACCACAGAGCAACATTCATTGCCTGCCCAGCTACTCTTCCAACTGGAAAGGATTCAGCTGCAGCAGCCACAATTGCTGGGATTCAGGAAGGGGGGAGTCAAGTGGGGAAAAATAATGAAGATAAGGTCAAGCTCAGAGCGATGTCCAAGATTATCGAGAAGCCTCGGTGTGGAGCTGAGCTTAACAATTTAATTCAGTTCAAATCCATGTGACCACAGACTCCTGAAATTTTTTTTTTTTTTTTACTTTTATAACTGTTTACATAATAATATAAAATGAATGACAATGATACATATATAGAGAACAATGCATACGGGACAGTGTGTTATTTAAGCAATATACCACGAGAGCATGTGGGTGATGGCAGGATTTAACCACGCCTGGTGTGCTGTTCGTTCACGTGAACCACACCAGAAGTGGATAAATCCTGCCATCACCCACACCCTCAAGTGGTGTACTGCGATTAAACAATAGCCCCTTTTTTGGGGTGAGAAAAAAAAATAAAGAAAAATACTTTTTTGGGGGTATTTCAAATCCTTTTTATTAATTTTATTGTTCCGCTAGAAAAAATTGTTCTATGTTCGTAGGGAGATACTGTCTAGGTGCTTCCTGATTTGTGCAGAGCTGCTGGTGGAAGTCGTTCCCCACACTTGATCTCATTCACAGTAGACTGACATCCCCCCCCCCGCCACACACAGATACTTGCTGTGTTTCTAGTTTTTTTTTTTTTTTTTTAAAAGAGAATGGGCTTCCCTTTTACTTTTTTCTGAACCCATCCATCCCATGTACTGCAGCGGGTCGTACACATTTGTAACAATCCCCGTTTACCTGAAGTCACGTTTAAAAAATGAGACAAACGCTCAAGTGTGGAAAATGTTTGAAATCATAAAGCAAGGACTTAAAAGTTTTAGAAGTCAGCACTGAAAAGCTCAACCGTCACACTGTGCATGCGGGTATCACAGGGGACATGCATATGCACATGCTCAGTATGACGGGTGGGCTTTTCAGCGGTGATTTCTAGAAATTTTAGCCATCGCTTTTTGGTTTCAAACATTTTCCTCACTTTATTTTTTTCCCCGTTTTTAAACATGCCTTCAGGTGAATGGGGATGGATGGAGGCATATATGAAGAAGTGCTGCAGTATGGGGAATAGAGAGAGAGAGACAGAATGTGATCCCCGGTGTGACTGCAGGCAAGAGAAAAAGTGAGAACGGAGGTAAGACCAAGAGCAGACCGGAGAGAGACCGAGAAATGAGGTGGGTCCAACTTTCCTTCACGAGAACAACCCCTGAAAAACTCAGTTAAAATAATTTTACCCAAATCTGTTGCTCCGGTGTTTCTCGCTTTACTGGGATTTCAACAAGGCAGTTTTGCTGAGATTATTTTCGGACGGGGATTGAATTGAAGAAAGTGGCGAGTAATTTGTATGTTGGAGGTTTCGGAGTGATACTGAGTGGGCATCAGATGAGGCTGGCTGGCACTTGTTCCTGTTGGTAGATGGCAGGATTTACACGTTGTAGATTGTGCCAACTAGCCAATGAGGATTTTAGGCACCCATTATATAACAAGTCTTTTTACACACCCAAAATGTGTGGTGACCCATAAACATTGACAGCAAAGCTTCAGAGGTTTATGTAGTCATTGCAGACTAAGGGTGTGTAAAAAGAACTTCATAAACAAACAGTCACTTAAGTTTTATTTTTTATAACGCCTGGTGCAGGGAATTACAGAGTGGCATGTCAGTCAGTACTTGGGGACAATATTACCAGAGGTTGAAGCAGTATGTTGAGCAAGTAGTGATGAAGTATTTTCTGGTTCACATAGTGGCAGGAAAACAGTGGCGCTGAATTATCAAGGTCAGTGTGAGAAAGAACAGTGCTTCTGACTACTGTGGCACAAGAAAGTTGTTTTCTGTTGTACTGTAAACAGACATGAAATGCGAGTGCTACAAATACCGTAATAACTGGGTATGACATCATACTCGATTACAATGTTTGATCACGTTGATAATCTGTGTGTAAAGTGGGTCACCAGTTATAATTAAAATATAATAAGTAGAAAGGGGAAATAGAAAAAATAAATCTAAGTATTTCTCATAGATCAAATACATTATATAATAAATTATCCCCTTATAGTGTATGGAGAGTGTTATTGCAGCTGTAATTCTGTTACTAGAACCATCTTATAGTGTATGGTGGAATGCAATAGTGTATGGAGATCCATACACCATAAAAAGTCATTCTGCTGCAGTAGTGACGTAGACACTAATGTATAATGACTTTTCATTCTGTTTTAGTATCTATGTCACAATGCAAGTAACCCCATCAGGGCTTTTCACTGGTCAGTGGCGGGTGAAGAGTTGAGTGCGTTACCTTGCCAGCGGATGGTTGTTAATGAAGTGCAGGTAGAGCAGAGAGATCGTGTGCCAAAAACAAAATAAAGTAAGTGTTTCTGGGCTTTTGGACACCATACATTATACAGAATAGTGTATGAAAGCCATAATACACAACAACCCTCTTCTGACACCTCGTGGTTCCTATGACGTCAAAGGGACCTCTCAAGCTTCAATCTCGAGGCCCTTTATGTCATAGTAACCACTGGGTGGAAGAAGAGCATTGTTGCGTATGGGCTACCATACACTATCCTATATGTTGTGTTGCAGCAGCGACATCACAATGTTGTGCTATGCTAGCTATGTCACTACTGCAGCACAAGATACGTCTTCGCACACTTGAGCTGATGAAATCTCCGCACTGCATGACGTGGCCACAGTGGTGAAAGCTGGCCCAGGAAGTGAGCAGTGCTGGAAAAAAAACACCACAGTAAGGACACAGCCTTGTATTAATGGTTCCCATACACTATAAAAGACTGTGTATGAGCAACTATACACATACAATGCTATGTTTCAAACTTGAGGTTTCCGTAGTAACAAGACCTCTCAAGCTGCACTCAAGAGGTCTCTTGTTACCATGGAAACTTCTCGACTGAAACACAGCCTTGTGTATGATTGCTCATACACAATCCTCTAGACAAGAGTATGGTGGAACACTGTTAAGCATGGAAACTGATGCTTAGAACAGTGCTGTTGTGCTGCAGTAGTGACGTCAAATTGTGCTGCACCAGCTTTGTAACTACTTCAGCACAAGGTTGACACGCGTCTCACCCCCACTGGTGCTACAGTGACAGTTGTTTCCTCTCTCAAATCTAACAGAACTGTCAAATGGAGTAGTAAAGTGAGACGTTCCCGTCAACACGTCGGCAGCAGTTTTTTTTAATTTTTTATCTGTCAGTCACAGCAGGAGCATGATCTGTGGCATGTGCAAGTAGAAAAACTTTTTGTTTTGTTTTTTTGTACTCATACTGACATTTCAAATTGGTGCCACCTGCTGTGGCCCCTGTTCATCTGATTTTGTATCTCCAAAATAAAAATGGCACTACTCTTTAATACAGTAGATTTCAGCTTTTTGTGTACAACCTACCATACACTACAAAAGACAATGGATGGCTGTCTACACTCAACAAGCCCAAGTAGGCATCTCTAGGTTGCCCTGGCAACCAAGAACCCTCCTGAGCTTCGCACTTGAGGATCACTGGTTGCCAGGGTAAGCTCTCGATGCCTACAACAGATGTGTTGTGTATAGAAAGCCATACATTATTCTTTGCATTTCATAATATTCAGTGTCAGTAAAACAGATCCCTGTAACCAACCCCCAGGATGCACCTGGAAACAAGTAGGCAAAAAAAAAAAAAAAATATATATATATATATTGCACAATATTTAATTCTGCGCAGTTGAAACAGCCTTCAGAATGGCTTTTGTTAATGATGTAAAATGTTAATGGCCTCTCCTAAATGACTGTTCATGCCATAGAAACAGAACTTGATGGCATATAAGGACTGCTTGCTCCACCTAGTCTGTCCATTTCCCCTAGCTACTGCAGTACCGCACGCCCTACTCGATCTCCAGCTGAACCCTCCCTTCCTGAACCACCAAGGTTCCCTTATGCCTACACTATGCATTTTTGAATCCTATTACAGTTTTTGCCTCCACCACCTCCACTTGGAGGCTGTTCCAAGCATCCACCAATCCTTCTGTGAAGTACTTCTTCATGTTTCCCCGAGTCTACCCCCCTCCAGCTTCATAGCATAACCCCTTGCTCTTGAGCATCTTTTTTTCTGAAAAACGCTTCCTACTTGTAAATTATTTATACCACTGAGGTATTTGAAAGTCTCAATCAAATCCCCCCTCTCCCTTCTATCCTCCAGGGTGTACATATTGAGGACCTTTAGTCTCTCCCCATAGAGTTTCTGGTGCAGTCCCTGCACCATTTTGGTTGCCATTCTCTGGAACACCTTTACTGTCTACGTCCTTTCAGAGATGTGGTCTCCAGAAATGGACACAGTACTTCAGATGAGGTCTCACCAATGATCTATACAGCGCCACCACCACCTCCTCCCTCTTTTTGCTGGTGATGCACCTCCCTATGCAGCCTAGCATACCACTGTCTCTCCCCACTGCCTTGTTATACTATTTGGCCACCTTTAGATCATCAGATATGATTACACCCAGGTCTCTTTCTTGTTTGGTGGTCGTCCATACCAGTCCTCCATCTTGTACTCTGCCCCTGGGTTTTTGTGTCCCAAGTGCATGCTTTTGCACTTCACATTGAAACTTAGTTGCCGCACTCTTGACTACTCCTCAAGCTTTCTTAGAGCCCTATTCATCCCCCCCCCCCAGGAATGTCTACCACACTGCAGATCTTTGTGTCATCTGCAAAAAGGCACATCTTCCCATCTAGCTCCTCTGCAACGTCGCTAATAAAGACATAAAAGAGGACCAAACCCAGTACTGATCCTTGTGGCACCCTGCTGGTCACCCTCCCTTCCTTGGAGTTCACCACCACCCTCTGTCACCTATCCCCCAACCAATTTCTTTCCCCGTTTACCACCTTTGGACCCACTTCCAGGCTGCCCAGCTTACTTATGAGTCGCCTATGTGGAACGGTGTTGAAGGACTTACTGAAATCTAGGATGGCAACATCCACCACTCTACCCTGATCTAATTCACTGGTGACTCAGCCAAAGAAATCTATTAGATTTGTTTGACATGACCTCACTGCTATGAATCCATGCTTCCTCTGATCCTGTAAACTGCTGGATTCAAGATATTCCACAAACCTTTACTTCCGTAGTGATACCATTAATTTCCCCACCACCAAAGTCAGGCTGACTGGCCTGTAATTGCCAGCCTCCTCTCTGCTACCATTTTTGTGAAGTGGGACTACATCTGCCCAACTGTAATCCTCTGAAACCTGTTCCATCGCCAGTGAGTGGTTGAACAGGACTATCAGAGGTGCAGCCAGCACCTCCCTGAGCCCCTTCAGTATCCTCGGGTGTATCCCATCTGGCCCCATTGCCTTGTCCGCTTTCAGATTTGTGAGTTCTTTCAGGACTCTCTCCTCTGTAAACGGATTAGTGTCCACCTCCCTTCCTGTGATGCTCCTAACACTTAACTGTGGTCCCTTACCTTCCCCTTCCTTTGTGAATACTGAACAGAAGTATTTGTTCAGGATGTCTGCTTTCTCCTGGTCCCCCTCCTCACACTTCCCTCTTTCCCCCTCATCCTTACAATCCCTCCCTTGATCTTTCTCCTTTCACTTACACATCTGAAAAATGTCTTGCCCCCCTCCTTTTTTTTACTGCCTGGGCTACTTTCTTTTCTGTTTGCACCTTTGGGCTCCTGAATGCTTTCCCTGCCTCCCTCTGCTTCTCCTGATACACCTCCATATCCTCCTCCCTCTGTGTCTCCTTGTACTTCCTGAATGCCAACTTGTTTGCTCTCACCATCTTGGCCACCTCTTTTGAGAATCAAAGCGGTCTAATTTTCCTCCTGCTTTTGCTTACTCACCTTATGCAGAGGTTTGTTGCTTTCCCTATGGCCCCTTTAAGTTTTCCCACTGTTCCTCCACTCCCACCAAGTCCTCCCCCTGCCAGAGCAGCCATGAGGCATTCCCCCATCTTTGTAAAGTCAACCCTTCTGAAGTCCAGGACCCTTGCCTTAATGTGGTTTGATTCTGCCACTGTCTTAATACTGAACCACACCGTATGGTGATCACTGGTCCCCAGGTGGCCACCCACCATGATGTCTGCAACACTGTCCCCGCTGGTTATTACAAGATCCAATGTTGCTCCCCCCCAAGTGGGCTCTCTTATGAGTTGCCTGAGGGATGTCCCTGCTCCTAGCTGAAGCTGGGTGCTCCAATCTACATCCAGCAGAGTGAAGTCCCCAGCAGCAGCAACTCCCTCTTATTTGCCATCTTATGGATGGCTTCCACTAGAACCTTATCCATCTCCTCCCCATGTGCTGAAGGTCTGTAGATCACACCTGTGAGTCCGGTTCCATTCCCCACCTCTAGGGTGACCCACAGAGCCTCCGCCGCTCCCTGTATTCCTTGTGTCTCTTGTTACTTTAATGCAATAGTTCTCGGACTTTGTCACAGTGAGCCTCCCCAAATCCATGGAAAAGATTTTGAGCCTCCCCCTGAATTGAAATAATCTTGGGCCTCCCCAAAGAAAAATAACGTACTGTACTTTGTGCAGTACACCATAAATAGATTGAAACCCCTTTGAGTACTTGGCTCACATTCAGTTCTTTGTCTACTGCTTAAAGTTGGACCAGCATAACATTCTGTGGTGATTTGCATATGCAGCCCATGATGCTTTGCATTGTGGGGGCATGTGTGATTTTTGTATTTTCTTTAAACTTGGCTTCCCAGCCAAATGCCCTTTGGGGTAACCCTTGCCTCAGTGTTTGCGCACAGAGGTTCTTTGTCTTTTAAATAGATTTTTATTTTAATGGGTTCACCACAATATATCCAAGGCACACTGCCTTAAGGGTAGCTGGTCCATTCCACTGGGGTGTCAAACAGACGAGGCATACTGAGGAGTCCTGGTAGGATGAAACATGTGTCTATGTCTTCTGTTAGCATCCTTTGCAAACTGTGTGAGAGGCCTTTCGGCACCATGCAATTCTGCTTAAAGTTGGACCAGCATAACATTCTGTGGTGATTTGCATATGTAGTCCATGATGCTTTGCATTGTGGGGGCATGTGTGATTTTTGTATTTTCTTTGTCTTATACTGACTTGGAACTTTTGAGAAAGAGCTCCTGTGCTCAAAGGTTTTATCTGAATAACAAATAATTAAAATATTATTATTCAGCTTATTGTAACCCCCCACACACACACAGACCAGCCTAATTGCTCTGCTTTTTTCATTCTTGAACCATTGTTACCCTTTGTTGCAGTACCTTCATGGGTCAGACTACTTCCTCTGTTTCCTCTCTATATAAAATAACCTTCCTACACACTTTGCCTCTCCTCCCCCCTTCTCTGCTCCTAAGCAACTTCTCGGGGGTTACTTTGCTCCTTCTTGCTATTGCTCTTAG
Source organism: Neoceratodus forsteri (assembly GCA_016271365.2). NCBI lineage: Eukaryota > Metazoa > Chordata > Ceratodontiformes > Ceratodontidae > Neoceratodus > Neoceratodus forsteri. Next base: position 445,409,340 of record JADMNL010000023.1, read on the forward strand.
CACTTCTATGCTCAACCCTTGTATTGGGCTGTTCTGCCATCAGTTTACAAATTGATCAATTACCACCACTCATTATTAATTTATTGTTCACGTTAATTTGCACCATTGCTCATTCTATATTTCTTGATTGTTTTTCAGTTACCTTTTTAAATGTATTCACTCCCTACCCTTCCCCGGGTACACCTGAAATGAGCCTTGGCTCATTCACCATCCCTTGTCACCTATTAGTAAATAAATACATAAAATTCACCTACTACTATTATTCTCTTTCAGTTTGCTTCATCTCTTCACACAAAATATATAAAACTCAAAATTTAAATACAGTACTTTTTCAGACTTGCTTCAGCCTCCCCTGGAACAGGTTGGGGCCTCCCCAGGGAGGCTGGCCTCACCATTTGAGAACCCCTGCTTTAATGCTATCCCTCATGTAAAGAGCCACTCCTCCCCCTTTTTTTACCCGCTCTGTCCTTCCTGAACAGAGTATAGCCTGGTATGGCTATCTCCCAGTCATGATTCTCGCTGCATCATGACTCGATAATGGCAGCAATGTCCAGGTCAGCCTCTGCTATGATGGCCACTAAGTCTGGGATTTTATTTCCCAGACTTCAAGCATTTGCACACACGGCCTTCCAAATTCTGCCACTACCCTCTTTGCCAGCCCCATTTCTCTTTTGCCTACTCTTTCTCCCTGTACCTTCATTCCCATCCCTCTTCATTTCTACTATTTTCCTTTTCTTTTTACTAGGTACTGTTGGGGATTTCCCCTCTCTTAGGGTTTTCTCTACTATTCTGGCTTGCGGGGGTGGAGACAGTTTATGGCTCCCTGCTTCCTTCCGCCATCCCCTCAGCTAGTTTAAATGCCCACCAAAATAGCATCTAAACCATTCACTGAGGACTGTGGTTCCCCTCCTGGATGGATGCAGGCCATCTCCCCTGTATAGGCCCTTTTCCCTCCAGATGGGACTCCAATCCCCAATGAAGCTGAACCCCTTCTCTCTGCACCACTCCTTCAACCATGCACTGAAGCTCCTGGTGTGGAGAACACTGTCCTCTCCCCCCACCCCGTCATAGACTAGCAACACCTCAGCGGAGGCCACTGTGCATGCTATCTCCCTAAGACCCCTCCCCAACTCCCTGAACTCCTCCTGCATTCTCCTAGCCTCGTCCCTGGCCAGGTCATCTGTCCTTAGGTGGACAATGACATCCAGTGCTCCCTCCTGTCCTTTTTCCCCAAGCGATCCTTAGAATCCTCTTTCCATCCCTCTGAGCCATGGTGCTGGGTAGGCACTTAACTTCCCTCTCCCCCTCCCTCACTGTTCCCAAATCTACCCCCCCTATGATGGACTCCCCCACCAGGAGTTGCTTCCTCCTCCTCTGGGGTCCTCTGCTGCCCACCTTGGGGTCTCCACTACGGAGGACCCCCACATCCTTCCTGGTCACTACTGCGGGTGTCTCCATGGGAGAGTCCTGCCCCACCAGAGTGGCGCAGGAGTTGTGTAGTTGTACCATCTGAGGAATGTGCCTCTGATCCACCACCCTCACCCTTCCCGGACCCACCATAGTCCAGCCACCCCTACCTCTTGGCAACCTTTGGGGCAGTGGTGGCTTACTTGGTGGTCCCTGGGTGGTGGAAGAGGCCCCCCAAATCCCAGCCAGTTCGGCCTGGAGATGAGCAATCTCCCCCCTCAGCCCAGAGAGGTGAATGCAGATGGGATAGCACCGCAGTTTCCAGAAAGTCTCCCTAAAAACTGCCGCCCCACCGGCACGTCACTGCACCACACTCAGCATTATCTATTATCTGCCCTGCTTGTTTCGGTTTTGCTTATTTTAACCCTTTTCTACCCCTGCCATAGATAGGAGTTTCACCTAAACCCAAGCTTTTGCTTACTCTAGCCCTTCTTGTAACCCTACCATAGATAAGTGTTTCTCTTATACCCAATTGTTTGCTTTCTCTAAACCCCTTCTGATACCCCTACCCCTATCCCAGATAGGTGTTTTACCTGACCCAATCTTTTGCTTACTCTAAGCCACTCTTTTTTTTTCCTGCCCTGGATAGGATGTTTCACCTATCCCCAAATTTTAGTGTGTCCGTACCACACTTTACTCCCTTGTTTTGTGTGAGCTAAGAGCTAAGCAGGAATTTTACCTCGGTCAACAGGTAGACTTCCTGGTTACTGTTGTCTCACTTCTCATGTGCAGAGTGTCCGGCTGGTGACTGCCTCGTTTAACTGACTCTGGTGGGCAGACTCTGCATCCTTATCATGGGGGGATGCTTGATGATGTTGTCTCTAAGAGGGTGCCAACCCTATGTCCTAGTTCCCAGGCTGTGCCAGCGACTGGTTGCCTGGCGAGGAGGGGAGGGCATGCAGTCTTCTTCCTGATTGACTCCACTTTAGGAGCCTACTGTATCTCTCTTGCTCAAGTGTCCCCAGTGATCTGGGACACTAGTCTGCTGTGGGAAAATGTTCTCCTGGGCTGCGAGAGGTTCTGATCCTCTCACCATGCCCGCAACAATGGGGATCTGTCCCTTGGCCATTTTGGGGGCTCTTTATGCCACTGCCCTACTTTTTACTTCCCAGGCAGTGCCCAGGGTTGGCTGCCTGGCAAGGAGTGGGGCACAGTCTTCTAATTGATTGGTTCTGCTTTAGGAGCCTTCTGTTGCTCTGGTGCTCAACTGTCCCTGGTGATCTGGGATGCTTGTCTGCTGTGGGAAAACGCTGTCCTGGCTGGCAGAGGTTCCAATCCTCTCACTGTGCCCACAACAATGAGGAACTGTCTGCCAGTCACTTCGGGGGCTCTTTATGCCACTGCCCTACTTCCTAGTTCCCAGGCAGTGCCCGGGATTGGCTGCCTGGGGAGAGGGTGGCATGGTCTTCTTCCTGACTGGCTCTCCTTTAGAAGCCTCCTGTAGCTCTGTTCTTCAAGTATCCCCAGTGATCTAGGATGCTTGTCTGCTGCAGGAAAATGCTGTTCTGGGTTAGGAGAGGTTCTGATCCTCTCACCACGCCCGCAATAACAAACCCATGGGGTTCCAAAATGCAATTACTGAAGCCAGCAATAACTGAAGAATAACAAAAGAGGAATCAGTATATACCAGCCACCTAGAGATTTACAGGTACACTGCAGTTACCTTAAAATTCAAACACACAATACCAGCTCTTATTAAAGAGACTGCTGAAAGACTCCAGGGTTATTGCGGTTAATAATCTATAAATGCATAGTTTGAGCAATCTCGTTCTGACACGACTTTTATAACACAATCAGTCTGCTTAAAATTAGTCACCTGATCATGGATTTATTTAACACTGCAACACAGATCAGGTTTTACTTGACCGTTTGTTATTCTACTTTCAAGGCAAGGTAAGTAGAACACCACATACCAGGGAGTGTGGTAAATGCTATCAAGTCTGCTCTTCCTGTGTGGTTAAAGCATTATATCTGGCATGCGATATTACTTAATTATTACTGAGTGGTTTATGTACTGTGAACTGCTCCCACTGCACCTGTAGTCTTTAGGAGAAATAGTCTACTGGACCACATGGAACCTTTTTTGGTATACTAGGGCTGGAGTCATATTATCAAAAGCCAAGGTTTTTTTGTTTGTTAATATGGGAACGATCAACTCTGTTTTGCCACAATATACAAGTGGCTCATGTCATATGCGCGAGTCACAAAATGCAATCTACATATGGGTGTGTGGCTTGAGGTACATCTGCTGGTTACCCAATAACATTTTTCCTAATCGGTTCCATACCTGCATACAGCACAGACGTTTTTCCTGCCCCCACCCAGCTTAAATTCACTGGGATGGCACTTGCTCTTCCAGTTTTGATACTAGGTACAGATACATAACCTTTTTCTGCTCAACTTTTAAGAGAACTAGGCAACTGAATTCAGGAGTGCTCGGTGCTAATTCACATTGAGAGCCATGACCGTTTACTTTGGCAAACTGAACCTAAAATGTACTCATTTATTTAGTTTTTGTTGACTGGGAAAAGAGGGCTAGGAAGAACTTCCTGTTCTCAGCCTCAAAGATACAAACGCAAACTGACTTGATATTGAACCAAGTTAAGCTGTTTGGTGGTATTACTTAAAGTAAATGAATCTGCTAATAGTGGTAATTCTAATCTGTTTTCTGAGAGGTTAGTATAAAGCTACATATCAAAAGTTCAGTATCCCTTTATTGGACGATATTGTTTAAGAAAATGCAAAACAGTTTAGCCAAGCAATCATCCATAGTACAAGTGAAGCAACTGGGGAAGACAGAAAATCAGCACTGTGTAAAGCTCTTTTAGTAGAAACATAGGTACATGGATAACAGCGGCAGACAAAGACCAAAGTCCCATCTAGCCTGTATATAACTGACGACTTCATTTTTAGATTTTAAAATGTTCTGCAGGCACCTTATTGGGATCAATGGAAAACTGCTAGTACGGAGAATGTAAAAGGTGATATATATATACTTCTCCATTATATTTTTAGCTTCTTCAGAAAGTGGTGGCCTGCCTCTGACAAAGTTGTTATGGTAGGAAAGAACATCGGGCAGAATGAGATCAGACAGTGGCAGGAAATAAACCTCAAGAAAAAACCTACTGATGGGAACCAACACCATCTGAAAGGCTGGAATTATTCTAAGAAGATATTACACAGGCCATTATTTCGCTAAATGGCCTTCAAATATAGCAACAGGCATCCCTGTTTTTAAAGGAAATGTATACAATTCCCCCATATGCCATAATTTCAATAGTTACTCCAGTTATCCAGCCAAGTTGACTAATAATGTAGGTTACATTTAGCACATTTGGCAAATATGGTCAATAAAACACTGAAAAATAAATTTTATGCAGATGTGGACGGAACCATTTTGTGGACAGGAAGGTATTATTATGATGTCACTGCCTCACCAGTCTAAACCACAGTGAAGCAGGCGAAACAGACTATGTGTACTGCTAGGCATCTTATTAAATTGTGAAGAAAAATCTGAGCTTTACTCTCGGCAAAGTTTAACATTAGGATCTTTCCTAATGATTTAACAGTATCCCCTTCAGCAACAGCAAGTTGCTCTAGTCTGCTTTACTGCACACTACTAGGTCTGATGAGGCAAGGACCTCATTGCAGCTCCATTCCTAGTCGCCACACCTCTACTTAAAATTATTTTTATTTTTTCTGAATACATTAGCAGAATCTACCCTAGCAATCTAGTTACTGGACTCTTACAATAACCTTCAAAATGAGCATGCAGGGAATGGTACACATTTCCTTTACTTAGTCTGTGTCAGGATGCAAGTGACAACACTTACCTTCAAAAGTAATGAAGCAGAAGGTGTGTAGATGAAACAACTAAACGCGCACAATACAACTGACAGGGATATGCTCCATTTGCAACCCCCCCCCCGGAAAACAACTATTTTCACAAGGTATTCAAGCAATATAGACATGAGACATGAGAAAAACACAAAACAAAGCACAAAAAAGGATAATACTGTACATTTAATAGCAGTGCAGTGGATGTCTACTAGTGTGTAGGGTTGCTGATGTCTTCCTTCTCATTATGTGTCATGAAGTGTTTAGCCACAGATTTCCTGACACCATCATTTTGCTCCTTGTAATGCTGTCCATAGGCAGACCCTAACCTTAATGTCAACCGGGAAGGAATGCAAGTGTTCAAGAAACTACAGATGCAGGGTGAAATATAGCATACTTCTTTCCAAAATCAATCTTACTCTAACACGTTGGCATTCTCCTTCAGTTTGTGAAGCCCCATCAAAAATGAAAGCACAGTCGCCGCCCCGGTGGTGTAAAGGGCTGAGGTGCTACACGCTCCTTACCTTTTCCACACTGGTGACCCAAGTTCGAGAACAAGCTCAGGCTGCAGGGGGTTGGCTGGGGCAAGGACGGATGTCAGCCTGGCCTACAATTGCCACCAGGTGGAGGCCTGGTGGTAGTGCATTAAGGGCTGCATGAAGGAAGAGAACTGAGGAATGTTCTGCATGTGCACCTACACACACACACACTGGACATCCTATGGCAGGGGTGGGGAGAAAAAAGTGGAAAACAGTTGGGGGATTCATGAAACCCTGCTGTTCTGCCTGGGTTCATGCCGTTGCCCCAGACAGTGCCTCAGTCTGCTCTGGATATGTGAACTGGGGGAGGGGAGGGAAGGGGAGGGAGACAGCCTTCCTCCCTCCAGCCCTGTTGTGAGGGGACATTCATGGGAAAACTTCTGACTGAGGTAGGTTCCAGGGGAGGCGGTGGCCAGCTAAGGGGAACAGGGGCAGGGATGAGTAGCCACCTCAGGACGAGGGTGGAAAAAGGGCAGTTATTACAAAAAAATTAAAAATGAAAGCACAGTGTTTATTTTAAATGTAATGCATATGCATCTATGTCGGACAGCATGATGTAGCCTGAGTAAAAAGGGCATGTCTACAGTGAAGACATTTATTTTCAATCAAGATATGCCATCATAAACCCAAGACAGAGCATCTATAAGGGGAAACTGTTTCCCACTGGCATGGTAAAATAAACATCTATCTATATTTCACTTTTGGCTCTTAGAAACTTGTAATGGAAGTATTTGCAACCAAGCAAAAAAAAAAAAACTTTAAACTTTTCCCTTATAAAGCTTTTCAATATACAAAGAAAAGGTTAGTAAAAAAATAATAATTATTCAGTACAACCTTACAATTCTTTAAACAGGTCTCTGCATTTCCTAAATTAGTTACTTGCAAAGTGCAATTCAGTCCTAACTAGCATTATGTACATAATATGGCTTAACACAGAATAGTATGTGAAAGGGTCTTGAGGATTAAAAACAGAAAGCTGCTTAGAAACATTTAGAAACAAGTCTATAGAGAGGTGTTGGCGGTGAATAAAGGAGCTATATTACATTTCTGTAAACACTGGCACACCACACTGTACATTATGTAACAAAGCATTATTTACAAGACAAGTTTAAAACGTGAACACCTCTGTGTGTAATTATATGTGTGTGTGTGTGTGTGTGTGTGTGTGTGTGTGTGTGTGTGTGTTTCTATAGATTGATAGATCTAGATCTAGCTAGACATAGAGTATATTTGCATTTTCATCTTCTTGTCTTCAGATCTTTTTCTGAACTTACTTCCATTACACTTTAGTCTATAATGTAAAGCTAGTCGCTTTTCCCCATGGAGAATCAGTGATATCACAGCCTTGTTCTGCAATGTTTTTGACATAATGAATATGGCTGTACCATCAGATCGATGGTACACCACCATCCTAGCATCTGTCACAGTCATGGGAACATTTGAAATTATTTTTTTTACCAACAGTAAAGAATTTAACGGGGAAAAAAAAAGTTTTGAAACAAAATCAACCAACCCTTTGCTATTAAAAAACAAACAGGCAACAATGTAATAGGCTGTGTTGCCATCTTGGGGCTCCTTGTAACATCACAGACCACTCAAGCTTCATTCTCTTGGTTTATGATTTTCCTTACATTCCTCGATCAGAACACAGCCTTGTTTGTGAACAACTGCCCATTTATTATTCTATTTCTGCAGCCTCAATCCTTCTTCATCTGCTTTCAGAAGGACCACCTTAACAATCTGAAACATCCTGGCACACCTTTAACTGTCTCCTATACCACTTGGTCCCGCTATCCCACACTGAGGTGCTGCCCCATGGTACACAGCGATATTAGAAAAAGGAAATCAGATAATGCAGGATGTTCTATTAACAGCAAACTATATTACACCACAGCACCAGTGTTCATAAAACTTACAACTCCACAATTTGATAATGTTTCTCACATTTTGTAACCTTTTCTCCTACCCCTTGAAGATCACTGTCCCACTTTTGGGTGACAAAAGGTTGTAGGATACGTATCCGAGAAGAAAATTCCAAACCAACCCTGAAGACTACAATATGGCACACCAAGGAAGTCCCTTTTAACAAAAGAAACACACATACACACAGACCAGTGATGTCTACTAGCGTGGTGCTTTCAACACTTCATGCTGTTATAAGGGTGTCCGAGTGACTTATTGAGGACTGTTCAAAGTGTACAGAGGTTTGAAGCACATGATGGTGGATTTTAAAGGGGAATACAGGTGTGCAGGGTGCCTCAGTCCGAAAGCTTACAGGAAATTCTTCCAGATGAGGTACAGTATTAGCATCTCGGATAGAGCAATGTCTACTCTAAGGTAACCAAAGGTGTAATCTCCTCCATGAAACATTCCCATTTATTGTAAAATTAAACGCATGAAGAGAGGTCATCTAGACAAAGATCCAGTGTGTAGAAAGCCACAAAAGCCTGATATATGCTGCAAAAAAACCTACAGTTTTGAGTCTTTGCAGACTCTTTCCCGAAGAAGGGTCTGCAATGACTCAAAACTGTTAACATTTTTTCTCTGTCCTTTTCAGGCTGTTGTGGCTGTCCGCAGGATTTCTATCTACATGACCTCTCTTTGTGTATTTTTACACTAATCTGATGAAACTGTTACAGGGAAGAGTGCACCCTTTAATTTGATGGAATTCTGCTGAAGGCTTTAGTGTTTTGGGACTGTGTGACGTGCTTTTTTCTAATGCCCAGGTTTAAGTCAGTCCTATACTAAATCAAGGCAGCAGCTATTTTCTGGCACTTTGAGACAAAAAATGATGTCACAGTTGGGAAAACTGAGTGCTAAGCATTGCTTCCTCAACAAAGGCATCATTTTCATAAAGATCCATGGAATGGCTGCTACTCTGAAACAATACAGAGCAGACACAGACAAGGACAAATCTGTACTGCAGATACAAACAGGTAAGCTCAATACCTTTTGTGTGCATGTGTGTGTGTATATATATATATATATATATATATATGTATGCACATACACCAATTTGGCTGGCTATCAGTCTTTCTACAGGGATATGCCAATGTACTCCAGCCATCACATATATGGAAGATGAGTTTTTCTCTCCTCTCCTCCCCAGGCGTGGGTGATGCTTGAGTTGTCTGCTTACACACACAGCATTCCACTGTGGCAGAAGCAAGCTCCCCGGCTCATCTGCAGGGGTTGCTGTGGTGGCTACACCTACCGCCAACCCACTGAGGCTGGCTCTCAACACAATGCACCATTTTTGCTTCTGAACCCTGGTCATTTACTGAGTACACAATGCACCGCCGCTGGGCCACTGGGATGGCCCCCAACACCATGCTTAACAGAGAATGTCATGGTCTTTCAGACTTTGAGGATCATTGTAAACCCATATTCTCAGTAAAGGATGGTTTATAGCTTCTGTTGAACTCAAACACAAGGGAGAGTGGGGCACAGGGCCCATCACGCTTCGGCACATGATCTTAAGCAGCACAGACTTTGAATCCCTAGTGCTAACTATATTGTTCTCACTTTACAAATCCAGACTGCATGTCAGGAACCTCACTTATCATAAACTAATAAATGAGAAATAAATGTGCAAATTGTTTTCTTCTAAGGAGAACAAATAAAAATGAAAAAGAATGGCAGAGTTGGGATTCTACTGTGCAAGTCCTACAGTAAAATATTAATACACGGCAAAGTAGACAGTCTTCTCTTATGTCCAAAATTAGCTACAAAGGCACTGAGGGTAGGAATGACAGGTTCTACATCAGGAGGAGTAAATACTGTTCTTCAGTCAGGCCGGAATATAGGATATTTTGGTAAGAATTCTATTATGATTACCTGAAAAGAAAAAAAATATCATTATGTAACAGCAGCAGCAATGCTGAATACAGCCAATGTACATTTACACTTTTCTGAATAATCCGTTTCATGGGAAAACAGACAAGGATTCTCTTTTTAGTGTTGTCAACCTGTTTTTAGATGCAAGTTGCCTCATCTATGGAAAAACTTCCCATCAAGTATTTCAAATTCTGCTTGTGTGCTTTCGGCCAAACAGATTCTGAACTTCATTTCATTTACTCTCTCTCCCCCCTCCCTTTCACCTGACTGGCCTTTCTGTTCTGGGGTCCCCCAACCACATCACCTGCCATCTCTGGGACTTACCTGTGAAACCCACGTGTTCCTCCACTGTGCCAGGGATGCTGAGAGTACCACAGGCCCCCAACGGATGCCTTGCTCAGTTTGCTGGGTACTGCATCCAGTATGCAGTGTGGGGTCTGGGGCGGACTGTGAGTTTCATCCTGCAGCAACCGGTGCTCTTTCCTTCAGTTTATGCCTGATCCCTGAACGCTTCCTGGAGCCGATGGTATGACGTGCACATGGAGTGCGCTCACGTCTTCCATTGGGGAGTGTCCCCCTCCTCATCTGCTGCTCTGGCCCACATCACCACCTATGGTCATCTAGGTGGCAATGTTGTGGCCAACTCGCTGCCCTCCCTTCCTGGAGATGAGCGTCCCCTGAAACATTCAATCCTCCTCCCCCAATTGGCTGCAGATGACCTAGGTTCATTTCCACATACGGGTCGCTGGTGTTGTGAGTGGCAGCACTATTGCTGCACTGACAGGCTAGCCTTTCATTAAATTTATGTGTTCTCCAAATACGTACACTGGACTAAAAAGCCGTTTTCAGTAATGACCCATGCCAAAGGTGTGAAAAAAATCAACAATACAGAGAATAATGCACAGGAAACTGAGTGTTATGAAGTATTTATTTATTTATTTATTTTTTACACACCAGAGGTGTGTGATGACCCATAAACCTCAACTGTGAAGCTCAAGAGGTGTATGTGGTCATCACATACTGAGGGTGTGCAAAAAAAAACTTCACAGCACACAGTTGCTTTTGCTTTAGTTTTTATAATAACTGGTAAAGGGAGATGAGCACAAAAATCAAGTTTCCCAACTGGGAAAGTAAAGAGCGAGCTCTCCAAATGCCATTGTAACTGGGTATAACATCATACCCGGTTATTACAGCATTTGATCACACAGATAATCAGTGTGATAAAGGAGGTCCATCAGTTATTATAAACAAACTATAAACATCTCTATACAAGAAAGTAATACAAAAACAGATAAAATTTGCACATCCAGTTATCCATGAGACATGTTTCCTGAGACTGTCCTAAAACACAGCCAACTATACCCTTGATGAAAGGAGGGACGGGGGGGCCATGACAGAAACTTTTAAGTACCTCAAGGGAATCAACAAAGTCCAGGAGGGTAGCATCTTTCAGAAAAAGAGATGTGTAAGAACAAAGAGGCACAATTTAAAGATAGAGGGGGGACAGCTCAGGGGTAAAGTGAGGAAATTTTTTTTCACGGAGAGAGTGGTGGACGTACGGAACCGCCTTCCTGGAGAGGTTGTGGGGTCTAAAACAGTGGAGGAATTCAAACATGCATGGGACAGACATAGTGGGGGGTTGCAGGTAGTAGGCTGTTGGTTTTACTAGAATCTGCAGCTTATCCAATAGGTAGGGAAATGGGCACACTGGGTGGGCCAAGTGGGCCTTATCTGCCTTCAGTCTATGTTTCTAACTCAATTTCAATTTATTTACTGGAACACATCTCATTTACAACTGCATCCAATGCAGCTGAGAAAAATTACAAACATAATCACAATAACAAGTAAAGGAATAATCAGGGTAACAAAAACAAAATGTGTCTTATCATGATTAGGTATGCATTCCAAACATTCGCAAAGGTTAAACAAGGTACTGTGGATCACAGACTTAGATCTGGACAAGAAACATGTGTCCACAGCTTCAAACATCTTTTGTATTGGACAATGAATGGGCTACTGAAAACCTGAATGAGGCACAACCAGCTTTAGAGAGGATTTTAGATTCACCCAACAATATGAAATTGGTGAAACAAAACCAATGTTGAGTGGCTATTAATGTAATGAGCAGAGTTAAGAAGGTGTGGGCTTTGCCTACAATGACCTTGTGTGACTACAAGTTACACACAGGGCGGTTGGTAGACTCCTGTAGAATCCAGGCGCGTTTTAACTACACCCATGCAACTGATTCAGTTTAGTGACTAGTCTCCTTCCATGACTAGGTTTCCTTGAGGTCTTGGGAGCTATCTTGGATTATTCATTTCCCCTGGCATACTTTGGCTCTGGCACCGCATCTGTGCAGCAACTCTGTATAAATGTAAATGTCTGCTGTGTTTATGTTGTACATATATCAGTTTGTCAGCATAAGGGTGGAGTAAAATCAACTTTTTTTTTTCCAATTCTTTGTATCCTATCATGGCAGGCTACTCAACTGTCTGCCACCCTGCCAGAGCCTGGGGGCTTTCGGGGACTTGTGGTGCCATGTGCACCCCGGCAGAACCCCAGAGCCCAGCACGGAGGCTTCACCCAAGGCAGCCCCTGTATTTTTCCTCCATTTTCTCCCCGAGTGCCTGATTTCTAAGACTCCCGGAAGCAGTGGCGCATGCGTGTGGAGGCGCACATGCATACTGCAGCTCCAGTGCCAGGTCTCTTCTGCCCTCCTCATTGACCTAGAGTCGGCGCTTCTTGGAGCAGCACCATTCCTCCGGCCTCCACCGGGGGCGGCCAAGCTCCGAGAGAGCTGGGAACTCCTACCGAGGCGGAGAGCTGCCAGACGGCAGCATGCGCACATCCTCTCCCTTCGCCCCCTGCAGGCCTCCGACGACCCTGGCTCGTTCCCAACCCCAGGTCGCCGGCGTGGCATCCTCAACCCTCTGCGCCATCGGGCCAGCCTGAAATCATCGATGTTACCAGTTAAAAAGGGTGTCCTTCAAGGATCCATCCTTGGGCCCCAATTGCTTTCTGTTTACAAAAATGATTTAAATAACTTTGCTTGGGTGGGGGCTGCCTGCCATCAGTATGCAGGTGACATATATAAGGCAGGATAGTAAGAGAGATACAAGGCTGCATTACTATTTAGCTTTGACCACCTGCAACAATTTTTGTCAATGAACAAATTTATTCTGAATTCCAGGAAAACACAGGTACTGTCTGATGCCCAAAGAAAAGTAAAGTCCTTCTCTACTCTGCTAACCATAAAGGCCTCAGACAATACAATTTTACAACAGTTTGACTCTTATAAATATCTAGGTTTCTGGTCTGACCGCAGTTTAAAATGGGAGGACCACATTCTGAAGACGATCAGTGTATGGCAAAAACATTGTTTTCCTTTATGATTACAAAGGCAGTTTTGACCAAGACACAAGACTGCAGCTGATCCAGACACTACTTCTGCCTGTCACTGACTACAGTGATTACATTTATAGTAGTGCAGCCTCCTCTTTGTTCATGAAGATTAATGTTGTTTACAGTCACCTTGACAGGTTCATTTTACAGTGCTCCAAAGACACTTAACCACTGTGAGATCTACAGGAGGCTGAGCTGGCTCCCACTGGTAGAAAGGATGAACCTGCATCACCTGCGGTTTATGCATAAAATTAAAATAATTAAAAAAAGTCCCCCATTACACAAAGGAACTGGTGTGCCCAGGCCGGGACTAAGGTCCTCTGTGACTCTGGAGTACTTCATTCCAGTTTTCCGTGTGAGGTCAGGCATTCAGGCCTTTGTTTAAAACTGATCCAGTAAATTGAAACTCTATCCCAACGTTATTTTACATCATTATTCTTATTATTAAATGTACCCCCCACCAATGGGCACCTAAAAAGAAGTTTAACATGTTGCTATTCTAAAATCTGGCTTCATAACAAAGGCTGCTGTTTACAGGAATGTTGAAACTGCATTTATTTAATTGCAATGAATAGTTTCATAGCATTTAAGAAATGTAAACAGCCTCTCCAGATTCAAATTTCCCTCCTTCAGCTTCTCTAAAATGTCTGCTGACATGCAATGTGATTACATCAGTAAGGAGAGAGCCCGATCAGCAACAAGTGCTGTGGCAGGCGCAACGGTCATGCTGTGGACAATGTTCTCACTTCACTTAAAAATCAATTTGTTTAAAGGGTAAAAATCATCACTGAACATGTATTATTCATACTAATACATATGTTAAGTGCTGATTTTTTTTTAAGTTTGCAGAACACACCATGCTGAAACGTATTTCTTTTTCCACACAGACACTCCATCCCAGTACCGCCTCCTTGACACTGTCCATTGCCCACTCTCCTTAATGCCCCACATTCCCAATCCTACATCCGTTGCCTTATTGTTTAAAAGATATCTGGGGGGTGCTAATGAGCAGCTACCTGAGTGGTCGCGTTTCCCGCTAGCTCCGCTGAATCAGCCAGTTATTAAGTATTAATATAAGGATTTTCCCACCCCGGAGCAAGTAAAACGGTGGTATTGAGTAGCAGAGGGAGTGATGGATGAATTTCTGACCCCTATGCCCTCCAAAAGTCAGTGGGCGACAAGAAAAGCTGGTAAGAAGGGAACGATGGGCCCTGGAGGAAAGAATGCAGGCCTGGTATCGCTCTCAGCGGCTGAGGTGGCGGCCCTGGGAAAGGAGTTAATGGGTCAGGTTATTGAGGCCCTAGAGCCACATGTGGTAAAGTTGGAAGATAAATTAGGAGGCAGACTGCAGGAGGTTTTGCAGCAACAGGCGCAGCAGAGCACCCGGCTGACTGAAGCCGAAGAAAGAATCTCAAGACTAGAAGATGAAGTACTTGTGGTCCCTGAGCAAGTTTGAGCGCTGCAGAGAGAGCTTGAGGAGTTTAAGGAGGCTTTTGATTATCAGGAAAATTATCATCGGCGGCTAAATTTACGTCTCAGGGGGCTCCCTGAGGGCCTGGAGATAGATGATGCTCTGGATTTCTGTAGCAGAGTACTGCCTGAAATATTGGGCCTTAAGGTAAAAAATGGCAAGATAAAGATGGAGCGTGCACACCGAGCGGTAATGCCGAGACCATCAGCAGATCAGCCTCCTCGTCAGATAATAATGCGATTTCACAACTTTCAAGATCGAGAAGCATTGCTGAAGGCATATAGAACTCAGGGCCCCCTAAGTTACGAGGGTCACAGATTATTCATTTCACAGGACTATTCAGCCAGACTGTTGAAAAGGCGAAAGGCCTTTAATGGGCTGATGGCACAGCTGAGAAGCCTCAAGGTGGAGAATTTTTTGGTTTACCCTGCTACACTCAAAATCAAACATGAAGGGGAGACCTACTACTTTTGGGAGCTCGAGAAAGCAAAGGAGTTTGTAAAGGGCCTGAAGAGAAGAGTAAGCTGAATGGATGTGGAGGAGCTGTGAAGTGTGGAGGGATGGCGGCAGGAAGCTCCTGATTTGTCTATTACCTTTTTTTTTTTCTCTCACCGTCTATGTCCACGCGGTATACTGCCATTTCGTACACAGACTATGAACTGCGTAATGCCGGGTGTGTTCTTGTTGGCGCCGTTGCACCTTACTTACGGGAAGAAGATACTATCTGAGAGAGGGGAATGCTGGCCCAGTCAAGGGTGAAGATTACTGGACTGAGGGGGCCCTCTGTCTCTGTTAGGGGCTCTCTCCCTTTGGACTGATGAACTGTGGGAAACAAAGGAACACAGACTTGAAGGGAGCTCCAATGTGTGTAAGGTGGGAGCGGGGGAGGGCCTAGTGTGTGATTTTTTGATAGTGCGGCCTAGCCCCCCCGCACCTTCATAGATATCGCTATGATCTGATATACAATAACTGCATCTGAAGGCTTGAATAAGGGAGCAGGGAGGGCTAATAAAAGGGGGAGGAGGAAAGGGGAACTGTAGGTCCGGGCATACCAAAGAGCAGCTGGAGGCACGATTAACACAGGGGGAGGTAGGATTAACAGGCCAACCCATAATGGTCGGGGACCAGGAGAGTAGGGGTAGGATCCAGGTCGAGCTGGGTTGATGAAAGCACTGTTGGGTGCTTTAGGAGAGCTCTGGGGGCTGAGGGGGGGAGTGGAGGATGGGTTCCGCATAGAGGGGAGGGGAAGGGAGAGTGAGCTCGAGTGCATGATACAGCGGAGTACCTGTGCCTGGCGAGGGTAAACATTGGGCATTGCGATGTGCTCGGGTATTGAGCAGTAGGGTGGGGGTAAGAGGATAAGGTTAGAGTATAGTAAGAGAAGGTGAGGTGAGTAGCTACCCCACTTAGGAGTGAAAAGGGGGGGGTGATAAAATGGCTGAAGATGAAGAGTTGGAGGGGGGTCAAATGTAATAGGGGAAGGAGAAATAGGTTTGCTCTATAAGGGAATGACAGATGGAGGGAGGAGATATAGTGAGGAAGGGCTAGGGTGAGGAAGGTGGGAGGGGGATGGGGGACGAGACGTAGAAGCGGGGAGGAGGTGAGGGCGAGATGGGGAGGTGCTCCCGAAGTAAAAGCTGAGAGTGGAAAGGGATGTGCAGATGCAATTGGGATCTCACAAGAGACTCCGGGGGGGAACAGATCTGGAAAAAGGGATCCTGGCGGCTGGCGAGGGCGGCGGAACGTGCAACTTAGTTTTGGAGGAGGATTTTTTGAACGTTTTTTCTTACTTGTTTATCGAGGCTACACTTGTGCTATGTTAGCAATTAGTGTAGGAGGAAGTTGGAGGAGGGGAAGGGATAAGGAGGGAGGGAAAGGGAAGGAGGAGAGAGAAGAGGAAGGGAGATTTGGAGGGGATGGGATTTAAATGTCTGGGTAGAAAGATACTTTACTGTCTTAGTCTGTTGTGCAGTTACTTGGTTATATCTGAAGAACAGAAGTCTAGTGTGCAGAAACCAAAAAAAGTGCATGTGCAGTATGACAGGGGGTGTGACAAAATGGATGTATACAATGCAATATCATGTAAAAGTACCCTTAAAAATGGAAAGTGCTTCAAGATGGAATGGGTGACCCGGCTACCCTAAATGTTATCTCCTGGAATGTGAAAGGCATAGCGAGCCCAGTGAAGAGGATCACACTCCTAACTGCGCTTAGACGCAAGGGAGCGCAAGTGGCACTGCTACAAGAGACACACTTGACAGAGCTGGAACATGCCAAATTGGCGCGGAATTGGGTTGGGAGGTGTCTGGTGGTCTCTTATTCCTCACAGAAAAGGGGGGGTTGCGATACTTTTGCATAAGAATCTGCAGTTTGAGGTGAAGAGAGTGGTAAGAGACCCTAAAGAGGGTAGATGCATTTTTGCCACTGGGGTATGGTATGAGGAAACACTCACATTTGGCTGTGTCTATGCGCCGGCAGTGTACGACCCGCTTTTTTATTCCTCTTTGCTGGGCCTGCTTGTCAGAGAGCAATTCCCCGGGCTTATTATGGGAGGAGATTTTAATTGGATAATGGATGCGAGGGTGGATCATTCGACAGGTAAGGGGCGGGTGACGGAGGCTATGAGCCAGTGGAAAGTTGGAATTGCAGATCTAGACATGGTGGATAGTTGGAGGGCGGTTAACCCCACTGGACGGGAGTATACATTTTATTCCAACCCCCATAAGACTTGGTCTCGATTGGACTACATATTCCTGCCGAGGAGTTGGATGGGAAGGATTAAGGAGGTAAGCCACAGCCCTATTCACTTCTCGGACCATGCTATGGTGGTGCTGAGAATTACGGGAATTGGGGAGAGAGTAGGCACTCAACCTGGAGATTTCCCATGTATCTAGTCAAAGATCGGGGATTTAGGGAATACCTGCGAGACCAATGGAAAACTTATGTAGAGCTAAATGATACGGGTGAGGTTTCCAGTGTTACCCTCTGGGAGGCGGGTAAGGCCTATATGAGGGGGACTATAATAGCATATGTTGCCAAGATTAAAAAACAGAACAGGGGCAAAAGGGAAGAATTAGAGAGGCAGGTGAAAGAGTTGGAGAAGCGGGTAGGTGGAGGAGAAAGGGGGAGAAGCCACTAAATTGCTGACTACGGTGAGGGAAGCCCTTAATTCCCTCGAGGAAGGAAGCAGGGAAAACATGGTTTTGTTGTCAGAGGAGGGTCTTCAAGTGGGGAATAAGCCCGGACCTATGCTAGTGAGGTTGATGAAAGGGGGCAGATGCCCAACCCAGATATTGCAGATCAGGGAAGAGGAGGGGCAGGTCACTACCAGTTCAAAGGGCATAGCAGAGCGCTTCGGAAGGTTTTATGAAAAGTTATATAGGGCAGAGCATGTGGGACAGGAGGAGTGTATAAGTGAGTTTATGAGTGGAGTAGTGCTGCAGGGGATCACAGATAGGCAGAGGGGAGGAGCTGAGTCAGCCCATCTCAAGAATGGAAATATTAAGGGCTATACAGAAACTGCAGGAGGGAAAAGCATGTGGACCAGACAGATTTCCAGTTGAGTACTATAGGATTTTAGGGGGGGGAAATGGCGGAGGTGCTGAGAAAGGTATTTGATAGAGGGGAGGAGGGTCAGGTCCCAGTGCTTCCTGACTCATGCTATGAAGCCAATATTTGTCTAATAAGTAAGGGGGGCCAGGATGAGCTGGAATGTGCAGTGTATAGGCCGATCTCCCTTCTTAATGTGGATATGAAAATTTTAGCCAAAATCCTTGCCACGAGACTGGAGAATATCCTACTGGAGGTGGTCCACCCAGACCAGACTGGGTTCATTAAGGGGAGGCAGTCCTACCATAATGTTCATAGATTGTTAAATACAGTATGGCGGGCTGGACTGGCAGGTGCCAGGATGGTGGTGATATCGTTAGACGCTGAAAAAGCGTTCGACAGGGTAGAATGGGAATACCTGTTTGAGGTGATGACCCGGTTTGGTCTGGGGGACACGTTCATAGGGTGGGTCAGGGCCATGTACCTAAGGCCTTGTACACAGGTGATGGTGAATGGGTGCTTGTCCAGAAAATTTAGATTAGGTAGGGGGACGAGGCAGGGATGTCCTCTGCCCCTTCTGCTGTTTGCCCTTGCAATCGAACCTCTGGCAGCGGCGATTCAGCAGCATGAGGGCGTGGTAGGGGTGAGCGATGGGGAAGGTGGAGAGCATAAGGTGGTGCTTTATGCTGACGACATGCTACTCTTCTTAGGAGAGATGCGGAACTCAGTGAGGTGCCTGATGGAAATTATTGCAAAGTTTGCAGGTTTTTCCAGGTATAAGATCAATGTTGGGAAATCTGAAGCCATGGGATTCCCAGACGTGGACTCTGAGGTGCATTGGAAGGGATTTAGGATTGTAAAATCAGATTTTAAATATCTAGGGGTGCGGATTGGGCGAAGGTGGGAAGAGTTGTATAAGTTGAACTTTCACCCCTTGATCAAAATGTTGCTGGCAGACCTAGAGAGATGGATGCAGCTGCCAATATCTTGGATTGGGAGGATAAATCTTATAAAAATTAATATTATCCCCCGCATCCTATACCCTATGCAAATGTTGCAGATGAGGCTCACACAAAGGGACGTGAAATGGCTGGAGAAGGGGTTCACAGGCTTCATATGGCAGGGGGAAAAAGCCCAGAATAAGCCTGGCAAGGCTCAAGGCAGACAGGAATAGAGGAGGCCTCGGCTTTCTGGACCTGGATACATATTACAAGGCAGTGCAACTCCGGGGTGTGGCAGACTGGGTTCATAGGCCAGCAGTGGCCAGCTGGGTTGGGCTGGAACAGAGGGTAATACCGGGAGACTCACAGCATACCTCCATAGTAAAGGGCTGCATGCCTTTAGAGATCTGGGTAATGGTAACCCATTAGTCCGGAAGACACTGAAGGCCTGGGACCGCCATTGACGGAGGAAGGGATTAGTCCAGAGGGAGACTATCTTAATTCCGATTGTGAGGAACCCCTTCTTTGCCCCTGGGATGGAAGATAGGGGATTCCTAGAATGGGAAAGGGGAGGAGTGGTGTGCGTAGGGGCCCTATTGGAGGAGGGGGAGATGCGTGAGTTTAATGAAGTTAGGAGAGAGCTAGGATTAGGGGCCACTCACCTATTTCGGTACTTGCAGGTGAAGACATACATAGGGCGACAGGGTATTGGTGGAAGGGAAAGTTTGTTTCCAAGCAGAATTGAGCAAGTGGTATGCCGGGCTAGGAAGGACCAAAAAGGGTTTGTAGGGAAAATAGCCAAACTAGAGAAGCAGAGCATGCCAGATTTGACGGGCCCCATAAAGGCATGCTGGAAAAGGGATTTAGGGCTGCAGATATTGGAAAGAAACTGGGAGTTGGTGCTTGGAATGTCAGAGGGAATTATGATTTGCAATAAATTTAAAGACGCTTTCTATAAATTTTTGCATAGAATATACTGGCCGACAGTAGCGGTGAATAGGGTGCACCCCGCTATCTCTCCGAACTGCAGAAGGTGTAGTAGAGGGTTGGGTACCTTTTTTCATTGCTTCTGGGCATGCCCCATCTTGGCTAACTTTTGGGGGAGTGTAGTTCAGGAGGTAAACAAAGGAATGGGGGGTCGACTGACTCGCAACCTGTTAGTTTGTCTATTTGCGGTAGAAAGAATAGAAGGGGAAGAGGAATGGCAATTATTACCTAGGTGGGCAAGGGTGGTGTTGGTGCTGGCCAGGCATTGCATTCAGAACACCTGGGTGGATGGAAGGAGTCCCACGCTAGTTGACTGGATAAGGCTGGTTCTACGCTCACTGGCTTTAGAGAGACTCACATGGTTAGTCAGAGGTAAAGAAGAGAGATTCTTGAGAGACTGGACGCCTTTTTTGGCAACCTTAAGTATGTCCGAAAACCTAATGCTCCGTATGGGATTGAATAGCTGAGCCCAGAGCGTTGGTCAGGGCCTGGGATCCAACTTCTAGAGTTGTGGCTGGGGTGGGGAATTAACAGTTAAGGCAGAAGTTAGGGGAGGAAGGTAGGCCCAGCCCTTTTTGCATAATATAAATGAGCAGTAACTGGGAGAACTGCTCTCTGCGCCTTGTAATGCTGGACATGATTAGCTGGGGGTATCTAAGTATACATAAGGTACTGAGATAGATTTGCACACTAGACTGCACTTTTGTACATGGAATATATATGATAAAAGTAAGGATGTAACTGGGATTTGTATGTACTTGTGTTTGTATGTGTCTCTTGTTGTACGTAGTATGTATAAGTGTATGTATTTGAAAATCTTTAATAAACAAAACATTCAAAAAAAAAAAATATCTGGTGGTCTAGTGAGAGAAACACAGAAAGCCACAAAGATCCCTGCTTCTAATGTTGCCGCAACCAGAGCTTATGACACACTCCCCCTCTCCCCGCCCCACCCCCATGGCCGCTGCATCCCAACTTTATCATAACCCTTCCCCAAGCGCACAATTCCCTTACATGTTAAGTTTCATTTTCAAAAATGCCTGGTAATTATTTGTCTCCTCTAGTCTGTGGCCAGAAGTGGAGCTCATAGCCTCATCCCACCTGTACTAGCTTCACTTCACCTTCTTGAAGTGCCTAACTCCCCTGCTGCTGTGTCTCGGTTTTGTCCTTATCAGCAATACCTTGTGGTCTAGTCGGAGAAACAGAGAGAGCAAAACCCATGGTCCTGTGAAGATCTATGCTGTTACTGCTGCTGCTGAGCTGATAATACAACCGAACAGTCTAGTTGTAGGGTCAGCTCAGCAGCAGTAGCTCGGTAGGGGGTTCTGTTGCCCTCCTCGGGCCAAGAGTCCTCCCTCAATGAACCGCCACTCACGGTTTGAATCTGCCTGCCACGGACCTGCTCTGCTCCCCCCAAGTGAAGGGGTTCTGTTGCCCTCATTGCGCCAAGAGTCCTCCCTCAAATTAACAGCCACTCATGGTTTGAATCTGCCTGCTATGGACCTGCTCTGCTCCCCCCAAGTGAAGGGGTTCTGTTGCCCTCCTTGGGCCAAGAGTCTTCCCTTGAATGGACCGCTGCTCGCGGTTCAAATCTGCCTGCCACGTACCTGCTCTGCTCCCCCTAAGTGGAGGTATGGAGCTGCTTGGACCTGTGTCCCTTTTGAATCTTGGCACCTAAACCAGGGCAGCCTTCCCACTGGCGCAGCTGATTTAAATTGCACAGCTGTGCCCAGACCGGATCCCAGCCCTCTGCCGCCTCCAATTAGTGCAGCCTCGGCCAGAAAAACACAGCTCCCAGGCTAATTTTAACTAATCTACTGATTTTACCTTGGACTGCATTACTCAACTCAAATTTCTGATGTGCTTAAATTTTAATCAAATGGGATTACTGGTGATGGTTGCAAATCTGCTCTAACTGAACCTAGCCTTCTAATTGTTATTACTGAATTGCCTGTATATTTTTAGTCTTTTAGTAAACATGTTCTCTGATTAACTGCACAATTCCTCTGTTCCGATTCCCAGCCCCTGCTAGTTCTACTGTAATTCCTCTGCTCCCATAGCTCTCTGTCCCGCCCTGCGTTTAAGCCTGTCCCACCCTTGTTTCAATAGCTTTTTGTTTCCCTGTATTCCCTTCCCGCTCTTTTGCTGGCTTTTGTTTCTGTAACCCCCCCACCCCCATGTGGAGCTGCTTATAATTTACTTTTGCTCACTTTTTTCCCCAGGGGTTCTGCTGCCCTCCTCGGGCCAAGAGTCTTTCCTCGAACGAACCGCCAATCGCGGTTCGTATCTGCCTGCCACGGACCTGCTCTTTTCCCCCTATGTGAAGGTACGGAGCTGCTTGGATCTGTTTCCCTTTTGAATCTCGGTGCCTAAACCAGAGCCGCCTTCCTACTGGTGCAGCTGACTGAAATTGTAGAGCTGTGCCCTGACCAGATCCTAGCCCTCTGCTGCTTCTGATTAGTGCAGTCTCGGTCAGAAAAAACGCAGCTCCCAGGCTAATTTTAACTAATCTACTGATTTTACCTGGGACTATATAACTGAACTCAAATTTTGATTTTACCTGGGACTGCATTACTGAACTCGAATTTTCTCACTCACTCCCGTCCACCCCCAACCCGTCCTTTATTAAATACATCTGCTCTACTGGTGTACCTCCCCCTAACCAATCAAAATCATTTTCCCTCTTAAAGGGGCCACACACCCACCTTTGTACAATACTCCGCACTCAGTATTGGTGAGCCTCCTTTACCCCGTCCCCCTTACTTCTAATTTAGTCTCCTCTAATTTTTCCTCACAATCTGCTATTGTTCTCTATCAACATGAAACTTCTGCCTTCTTTCTCTGCTAAAAAAAAAAAAAAAACCTCCATACTTTCTTCCCCTCTTACTTATTTTCACACTTATCTTGTCCTCTCCACCTCCTTGACCTTCCAACAATGAAAATAATACCATTTTCCCCCTATCTACATCCTTGCAATCACCTCCTCTCCCCCTCTGGCACACTAGGACAACTTTCGCCACCTCCCCTTGCATCTCTTATTTTCCTCCCTAGCCACTTCACTTTCCTTCGCCTGCTAGTCTCCTTCTCACCATCTCCTCCCCCTTCTTCCATCTCCTCAAAACCCTCATCGCATTCCAAATGCCATAAACTTCACCTTCTAATCATAGGTCTCCTCTTACTTTCGTCAGGTAATATTCATCCCAACCCTGGCCCTATCACTCCAACTACTCCTCCGGACTCCTCCGCCACATGTTCCTCCAGCGTCAATGCCACCTCTGTCCCCCCAAAAGGGTTAAAAATCCTGCATCTAAACATCTGCATCCTCTTACCCCAGACTGACTTTGTACAAACCCTGGTAGCACTGAGCACACCTGATATTTGAATCCTAACTGAAACATGGCTCAGTAGCAAAATACCTGACCACTCCATTACAATCCCTGGCTACTCCATCTCCAGGCAAGACCAGTCAGGTAGGGGTGGAGGGGTGGCCATGTACGTCCTCTCAATGATACAATTTACCACAATACTGTCTTCCTCCCTCCTGGCAACCTAAGAAGCACTACCTTTAAAAATTACCCTACCTTTCATCTGCCCAATCTTCATAGCCGGCATTTACTGCCGTCCTGGTATAAAACAGTCTGAGGCCACAGAACTCTTTACATCCATTGCCTTCCAGTCCCACTCAGGGGAGCTATTCATCATGGGTGGTATCAATCTAAATTGGCTGTCCCCTAAGTCGTGCAAAATACACAATGATGTATCTGCCCTAAACCTAACCCAACTTATCCTTGAACCCATGCGCCTAAATCTAAAATCACAAAATCACTCCCTGATAAACTGGGCACTCACCTCCCACCCCATCGAGTCATAAAGTCGGGCATCCTACCGGATGCACTCAGCGACCACCACGCCATCTTCCTAGTTCGTAAAGTCCACCGCCCCAAAGCTCCACTCCACACAAAATCATTCAACTACGCTCCTACAAATCCCCAGACCTCAACCCCCTCCTCCATGAGCTCGCCTCCAATGACTGGACACCCCTTGCCTCCCCTCTTATAGTAGACCATGCCCTCACATATTTTACAGAAAAATTTATCAGCATCTGGAATTCATTTGCTCCTTTCAAAGGTCTAGAGTAAGGGGGATCCTGCGCACATCTAAAGTATGGAACAGTGCTTCCCGTGGCTTGGCACACTCTGGGAAATACACATGAAGGCTGATAGATTGGTTCAGGGTAAACTCAGACACAACCTTGGGAAGAAACATAGGATTCATGCGCAAAGACACCATGTCTTTATAAAAAAAAAATCAAATAAGGTTCCTCACACCAGAGAGCCTGAAGCTCAGAAATTCTTCAAGCAGAAGTAATAGCAACCAAAAACAACACTTTCCATGAAAGAAAGTGTAGCTCACAAGTTGCAGCTGGCACAAACGAAGACAGGGTCAATTTCTCCAAAACAAAATTTAAATCCCAAACCGGGACAGGGGTACGGATTGGATGTTTCAGGTGCAAGATGCCCCTGAGAAAAGTATGGGTCACATCTAGCTGAGCCACTGTACGACCACCCACAGGCTTGTGAAAGGTACACCTTGAGGGAGGAATACTGGAAGCCTGAGTCTGACAGTGGAATCAGGTGGTCCAGAATCTGGCTCTCCGGACAGGAGAACAGTCCAGCTGGTACCTGGCAGCCCAGATGGTGAACCTCTTCCACTTCATAGCACAGGTGGCCCTAGTGAAGGGCTTCCTAGCCATCACGAGGATGTCCGCCACCTTCTGGGAGACTTCAAATCGGGCAATGGCTATGTCCTCAGGAGCCAGGCATACATATGAAGGGACCTGAGGTGTGGATGGACCACGGTCCCCTAAGCCTGTGTCAGCAGATCCCTGAAGAGGGGCAGAGGCACCAGAGGATCCGCTAATAACTGCTGGAGTAATGGAAACCACATCTGCCATGGCAGGCAGGGTGCGACCTGTATCATGCTGGCCTCCTCCATCTGAAGCTTGATTAGCACCCTCTGAATAAGAGGAAATGGAGGGAAGGCATAAAGGAACCTCCCTCTCCAGGAGAGGGACACACGAACATATGAACATACAAAAATGCCAGCAGATTAGGCCTTGAAGTCTATCGCATTTGTTGAGATGTAGCTCACAGTTTGATAACTGCTGCTACCCCCCCATCCCACTGCTGATTTCCATTCAGAGTCCCCCTGGTCTCTACCCATCCTACCTGTACCCTGCCCATGTATCTAACCCATCCCTTCTTAAAACCTCCCACTGATTCCCATGATACCAACTTCTCAGGTAGCACATTCCAAGGCATCACAACCCTTTCCATGAAATAATGTTTTTTCAAGTCTCTTCTAAAATTCCCACCACCCAGTTTCAGGCTATGACCCCTCGTGGTCCATTCCCCTTCAGTCTGAACACCCCCCCCCCGTGTTTACTCTATTAATATCTTTCAAGTACTTAAAGGTCTCAATCATGTCTCCTCTGTTGCTTCTGTCTTCCAGGGAGTACATGTTTAGCTCCCTAAGTCTCTCCGCATAGGGCTTATCCCCATTCCAAGGATCATCTTAGACACCCTCTTCAGGATCATAATGTACTTCTTTAAGTAAGGGCGCCAAAACTGCATACAGTACTCCCAAGTGTAGCCTCACCAAGGATTTGCAGAGTGGCAGAATTATCTCATCCCTTCTCGAAGTGATCCCCCTAGCAATGCACCTCAGCATTCTGTTTGCCTTAGCCGCTGCTTTCCTGCATTGTCCTGAGTGATTCATTTTACCAGTGATCACTACTCCCAGATGTTTTTCTTCCTCCGAGACTGTTAACCACACCACACCCCCCAATTTGTAGCTGTACCCTGAATTCCTAGCTCTCAAGTGAAGTACACTGCACTTCCTAACGTTAAACCCCGGCTGCCATGTGACTGACCATGTGGGACGTGTCTTTCCAGAAAACTCCAGGCCCTGGATTTAGCGAGCAGAAGTTGGGCAGTTTTGCACTGAGTGGGGATGCAAAAAAGGTCTAAACCTGGATGATGCCACCTATTGAACAGATCTTCTGTGATGGACAACACAAGTTCCCATTCATGCATCCGGGACTGAGTCCAACTGAGGATGTCCACCAGAGTGTTCAACAAGCCTGGGACATGGACTGCTGAAAGTTTCAGACAGTGGTCCAGTGACCAGTACCACACTCTCACTGCCTCTCTGCAAAGGGAGTATGTATGCACTTCCACCCCCCTGTCCGCTTGTTCATATAGTCGACCACACTGAGACTGTCTGACTGAATCAACAACTGGCCCAGAAAGAGGTGGTTCTGACAAGCCTGCATGGCATACAGAATTGCCTGCATCTCGAGGACGTTTATATGGAAGAACGTCTCAATCTGGGACCAGTTAACCTGAGTCTGGAAGGGACCCAGGTGTGCCCCCCAGCCCAAGCCACAGGAATCCGTAGTGAGAATCTGTTGCGGATACGAGATCAGGAATGGGACCCCCTTTAAAAGATTTGGAGATCCATCTACCACTGGAGGACCTTGCGGACCATAGAGGAGACCAGAGCTAGCTGTTCCAGGTAGTATGTGCGTTGGTCCCACTGCACCCAGAGGGTCCACTCCACTAGAACACCCGGATGTGAAGTCTGGCCAAGGGGATAGGAGACCAGAACTAGCTGTTCCAGGTCATCTGTGCATTGGTCCAACTGCACCCAGAGGGTCCACTGGAGCACCCGCATGTGCAGTCTGGCCAAGGGGATAGTGACAATGTACATCACCATGATGCCCAGGAGCCTCAAGTAAACACTTGCAGAAACATAACAGCTCTAAGTGACCACCTGAACCTGTGATATAAGGCACTCCACTCTGTCTGAGGGCAGGAAGGCCTTTCCCTGTGGTGAGTTCAGGTCTGCCCCTATATACTGCAGCCTCTGGGACAGGATCAAAACAGACTTGGGCAGGCTGACAGTTATGCCCAGGGAGTGGAACAACTGGAGGGTCCTCTCCAGGGTCTGGAGAAGCTGATGTCTGGATGGGACTTTGAGGAGCCAGTCATCCAGGTATGGAAAGATGTACAGACCTTCTCGCCACAGAGGAGCAGTAGCTAACACTGCTAAGCATTTTGTAAAAACCTGCGGTGCAGAGGATAAGCCAAAGGGCAAGACTCTGAATTGGTAATGTTCACCCTGAAAAAGAAACCAGGGAAACTGCCAGTGTGGTGGACACACCGAAATATGCAGGTAAGTGTCCTGCATATTGAGGGAGCACAGCCAGTTGCTCCGTTTGAGCAGGGGTAACAGGCCTGGAAAAGTAACCATGTGAAACCTTTTATATTGGATATAGACCTTTGAGGTCTTTCAGATCTACAACAGGCCTCAGGTTTCCAGTTCTTTTCGAGACCAGGAAGAACCTGAAATAGAACCCTCCTGTTCTTCTGCTGTCTAGGCACTAGCTCAATCACCGTTTTCCACAGAAGGGAGTGTACCTCCTCCTGAAGGACCACTGCATGGTCTGGAGAGGAGTGGAGAGTACCGGTGGAGTCCATGGGGGTTGTTCCAAAAGCTCCAGAGTGTGACTCTGTTCTATAATCTGAAGAATAGTACAGTTACATAAGAACTTACCGTAACGGTAGATCTTCGAGAACAGCTCTTGCAGCAGGTTACACCATTAGGACTGAAGCCGGCAGGCGTCAGGACCCCACGGAAAAATTCTAGCTAGCTATCTTCAGCGGGGACCGCCTCCGACGTCAGGCGTGGTACATAAGGGGGCGGTCTCGCCAGATTCCCCAGTTCTCCCACCGGAGACTCCCGGCCGCAGGATCACATCAGAATGGGAGACCGAGGATCCACCGTCAGAGGAAAATAAGGAATGAAAATCCCAACATGTTGAGGTAAAGCCATGCCTCCTCCAGGGGGGAAGGTGGGCGGGAAGATACCTGCTGCAAGAGCTGTTCTCGAAGACCTACTGTTACGGTAAGTTCTTACGTAACTGTACTATCTACTGAGACACAGCTCTTCCAGCAGGTTACCCCATTGGACTGATTCCCAAGCAGTAACGCTGCCAGAAATTCCGGGAGGAGGAAAATAGGAAAAAACGTTCCAGGTCCTGAACCTAGGACAGGAGACCCTGCAGCACCGCAAGGCCGAAACCAGCCCTGCGCCGAGAGGCGATGTCCAGGCTATAATGCCTGATAAAGGTATGCACAGAGCTCCAAGTGGCTGCAGCACAAATAGCAGAGATGGACACGTTTTTAAGTGCTGCAAAGGATGTGGCCACACCCATGGTAGAATGACCCCGTATAGAACCCGGGAGGGGCTTCTGTTTTAAATCATAACAGTAGGAAATACACTGGACAAGCCAGCGAGACAAAGTCTGTTTGGATACTGATTGGCCCATCATTCTCTCAGAGAAGGAAATGAAAAGCTGATCAGAACTACGAGAGGGTTTAGTTCTGTTGAGGTAATACCTCAGGCTGCGGTGAACATCCAGGGTGTGGAGCAAAGCCTCTCCTCTATTTGAATAACTCGGAAATAGACCGGAAGGTCAATATCTTGGTTTAGAGTGAGTGAAGAGACCACCTTAGGCAAAAACTTAGGGTTCGCCCTCAGGGATACTCTGTCCCGTGGAAACTAAAAAGGCTCTTGCACATGAGAGCTTGAAGCTCAGAAATTCTTCTCGCTGAAGTAACAGCAACTAAAAATAACGCCCTCCACGATAGAAAACGAAGCTCGCAATCTGCAGCAGGTTCAAAGGAGGAAGCGTGAGCTGTTCCAGGACAAAGAGCAGATCCCATGGAGGCACAGGGTCCCCAATGGGAGGCCTAGGTGTAACACTCCCAAGAAATTCCCAAGAGGCCCAATTGAGCTACTGTACGGTGCCCACCGGAGGTGATAGGCAGAAATGGCACAAAGATGTACCTTAATAGAGGAGTAGGCTAGCCTGAATGAAAAAGGGAGAGGAGATAATCCAAACTACTCCCACAGGACAACCTAAAGGGAAAAATCACGAGTGCGTGACCATAAACAAAAACGGCACCATTTCATGGCGTACGTCGCATCGTTGCGGCTTTCTGGCTGCAGAAAGAACCTCTGCAACCTCTTGCATGACCCCATGACGCAAGATGGCTACGTCTCTAGGAGCCAAGCATGCAGGTTCAGAGAACGTAGATCCGGATGGACCAATAAACCTTTCTCCTGAGACAGTAGGTGGGAGCTGAGCGGCAACGGGAGCGGAGGTTCCCGAGATAGTTGCACCAACAAAGGGAACCAGATCTGTCTGGGCCAGAATGGGGCCACCAGAATCATGTGTGCGTGCTCTCTGCGCAGTTTGAGAAGAACTCTCTGGATCAACGGGAAGGGAGGGAAAGCGTAGAGGAATCTGTTCGCCCAGGAGAGGGATAACGTGTCTCGCCAGAAAACACCAGGCCCTGGATCTAGCGAGCAAAAATTGAGTAGTTTTTATGGATGGGGATGCGAACAAGTCTAGTTCTGGAATTCCCCATCAAAGAAACAGATCCTCTGCTACCCTCTTGAAGAAGTTCCCACTGTGGACTCTGGCCTGGGATCGACTCAGGCCGCTCATGCATCATGTTGTCCACCCCGAACGTGCACAGTGATCAGATTTGGCGCTGTGTCCGACATTCCAATCCCACACCCTCATGGCCTCCCTGCAAACGGGTAAGAGTGCGCATCCTTGTTTGTTGAGGTAATACATCACCGCCGTGTTGTCTGTCTGAAGCAGGAGAGTACACGGTGGGATTACTGACTGAAAGGCCTGCAGGGCATAGAGAACCGCCCTCATCTCTAGGACATTGATATGGAGATGAGCTTCCAATGGGGTCCATGTACCCTGGGACTTTACCCCGTCCAGGTGTGCCCCTCATCCAAGACCTGAGGCATCCATGGTGAGGTTACCTCCGGGATGATACATAAACGGGACGCCTTGGAGAGCGAATTCGGGACTAGCCACTGCCAGTCTCGGATCACTGAGTTCGTGATCCTGACCGGATGCTGCAAGTGGTCTTGCCTTTGGTCCCATTGCACCTTAGCATCCACTGGGTTACCCGCATGTGAAGCCTTGCGAAGGGACAGTAGGAATGGCCGCAGCCATGTGTCCAGCAAGCGTAAGGACCGACCTGGCAGGTACGATCTTGTTCGATACAAATCTTTTATGAGGATCTGATGCGCTCCACCTGTCGTCCGGAAGAAACGCCTTCCCTGAACAGTGTCCAGTACTGCGCCTATAACCTG
This sequence comes from Neoceratodus forsteri, assembly GCA_016271365.2. Classification (NCBI taxonomy): domain Eukaryota; kingdom Metazoa; phylum Chordata; order Ceratodontiformes; family Ceratodontidae; genus Neoceratodus; species Neoceratodus forsteri. Next base: position 445,439,615 of record JADMNL010000023.1, read on the forward strand.
CAGTCTCTGCGACGGTACCAGGAGAGACTTCTCGTAATTTATGAGAATGCCCAGAGATTGGAACAAATTCTGGGTGCTCTGGACCGCGAGTAACAATGCCTCTCTGGAGGCGGCCATGAGAAGCCAGTTCGAGGTATGGGAACACATAGTGGCCCTGTCTCCTCAGAGATGCTGCCATGACTGCCATGCACTTGGTAAAGACCCTTGGTGCGGATGACAGTCCGAACGGAAGAGCTCGGAACTGAAAGTGGTGGTCGAGAAACTCGAAGCGCAGGAACCTCTGGTCCGCGTGAGCTATGGGGATATGCAGGTATGCGTCCTGCATGTCTAGAGATGCTAAAAAGGCGTCTTGTTTCAGCATGGGAATAAGGCCCGGAAGAGTCACCATGCGGAATCTTTTGTAGGCGACCGACACATTGAGGTCGCTGAGGTCCAGAATCGGACGTGAGGTCCCCTGATTTCTTGGGAACCAGGAAGAAGTGGGAATAATATCCTCGTCCTCTCTGGTTCTCCGGGACGTACTCTATCGCTCCTTTTCTTAGGAGCGCGAGTACCTCTTGCCAGATCAAATTTTTGTGCTGACCCGGATACCAGGAGAGCAAAGGAGGCCTCGAGGGTGGCTTTTCTGCGAACTCTATAAAGTGGCCTAGACTGACCAACTGCAGAACCCACCTGTCGGTGGTGATGGCCTGCCATCCCAGCAGGAAGTTTGCAATGCGACCCCCGACCACGATTTCCGTTGATCCTGAGGGGGTGGGGGCCGAAAGGAGCAGCTGTGGCAGCAGATGGGGCCCTGGCTGGGTTGGCCTAGGGAACGCTTGACTCGCTGGCGGGCTGTTTTCCCTGGGTTCTACGAAACCGGAGCCCTCTGATGTGTAGTGGAACGGGCTGCCTCTGTGTCCGCTTCACGAAACAGCTTTGGTTCCACGAAGGAACTCAAGCTTGGGTACGGCTTGAACCTACATTACCGCCTTTTCCCGGCCTCTTGAACTTTGGTAATGATCTTCTCAGAAGGATTACCAACAAAACTTCTCCTCGAACGGAGCGTGCATAATGTTTTTCTGACATCCGGGTGAAGCCGAGACACGAACCAGGAGTGTCTCCGGAGGCAAACGCCAGAAGCTGCTCGGGCCGATGAGTCCGCTGGAGTCGCACTCGGCTCGAGCATCTGGGTCCCCTACCGCCTGAACCCGCACGGAGTAGCTGGAGCATCTCCTCCTTCTGCTCACCTTCGGCAGCTTTTCAGCCGCCCAGACCCTGTTCCCACAAAGCGCTCTGGAATTGAACCATGTGAGTTAGGTAGTTTAAGGATCTGATGGCGCAGGTAGCGGAAGCGTACGTGCGCCTGCCCAGAGCGTCCAACTGTTTGGACTCTGGGTCCGGTGGCAGGATGCTCAGATGTTGCGGCCTCTGTGACCGGTCATGTGAGGCTGTGATGACCAGAGAGCCGGCCTGAGGCCGCTGTGTCAGGTACTGGTCCTCCTTAGGAGCCTTGTACAGATGATCAGCTTTCTTCGGCACCGCCGGGAGTGAATGTGGACGCTTCCACGCTGCCTTGGTGACGTCCATGAAAGTGTCCACCAAGGGTGGTACCACCACAGGCTTGGGGTCCTTTTGCCGAAGATATTAGGCAAGGCGTAACCTTTTGGGGTCTAGTTCTTCTGCATCCCATCCCATGTTCTTTCTGGATATGTCGATAATATCCACGAACGTAAGGGTCATCCGGAGGAGATCTCGCCTCACGGGTCCGGAGAAGGGATGGAGAGAGAGATGGGATATAGAGGAGGTGTAGACTGATCCCGTGTCCTCCGTCGACAGCGAATGTCGGTGTCTCCTGGACCTCTTGGGGCTGGGTGATCCAGAAGAGGATTTCGACGGAGGTCTCAGTTTTTCTGATCTTCCTCTGGGAGAGGATCTAGGCTCCCGGGGAGTTAGCGCTGCCGACCCCTCAAGGTGAAGGGGGGGCCGGCACCGGAGGAGGAGGGGGAGGAGGAGGAAGAGTGGTGGGGGCCATGTCCCTCTTAATGGTATCCCACCAATAAGTGAAGAGATCCTTCACTTCCGCTAAAGAAAGTCCCGACGACGGCCCAGGCGCCGGAGGGCGGTCGTCGGGTCCCGGCGTCGGCTCCACAGGGGCCTTGGGTAAAGGCGAGGGGGCCCTGGGAGTTTCCGCGAGGCCGGGATCGCCCGTCTGGTCCTCGGGCTGCGCAAATCCTCCTCAGTCAGCTGCTCCCGACCGACGCCGGGTCGGAGAGGCGGAGCCCTTCTCAGGAAGAACGGATGTCGGTCCCCAACCGCGCCGCTGATGATTTGGCGACGACGGCCGTCCGCCGACGACGGCCCAGGGAGGAATGACTGACGCCGACGACGGTCGAGCCGGGGCCGGGTCCACTGGTCTCTTCAACGTGTGAGCTCCAAAGTTTTACGGGGAGGCACAGAAGACGACCGGACGTCAGGTGCCGAAGGGCGGGAACCCGACTTATGGTGATGGCGCTCCCCAGACTTCGCCAAGGCCTTAGAAGCAGAGGACGACGACGGCCTGGTGGACTTGGCCTGAGAAGAAGGAGGCTTAGGTACCGCAGCCGGGGGAGGCTGAGAGCTGGCCCTGGAAGGAGAGCGGTCGGACCTAGAACCGGAGCTGCGGACTCAAGCCCTGGGCGGGACCTGGAAGGGCTCTCCTCTCTTTCCCCGCATGCTTGTGGGATCTGGACGACGATCTCCCTTGAGGACATGGTTTTAATTTCTTCCAACAAAAGCCTGAAGAGCCTTCTGACGCCGGATCCTGGTTTGGCTGTTGAACCCCTGGCAGAACGAACAGGCCCGGGTATCGTGGTCTGGGCCCAGGCACCTGACGCAGGCCGTGTGGGGGTCCTTGAAGGGGATCTGTTTCCCGCAAGCACACTTTGGGAGGGATGACCGGAGGTCAGAGAGGACATCAGCAACAATCTTGCTTGAAGAAAAAGGAATTCCCGGAGGAAAGCTCTGTAACCACGCGTCGCACGCTAGACTGAAAACCGAAGGGTCGAGACATGCAAGTCGACGGTGGGAAAGAACTGGGGAATCTGGCGGGACCGCCCCCTTATGTACCACGCCTGACGTCGGAGGCCGGACTGACGTCGGGGGCAGTCCCCGCTGAAGATAGCTAGCTAGAATTTTTCCGTGGGGTCCTGACGCCTGCCGGCTTCAGTCCTAATGGTGTAACCTGCTGCAAGAGCTGTGTCTCGAAGTAAGATCCAAACATCTGAAGATATGGCTCTCCGCTGACTGAGATGGAGGGAGAACTGACCTCTCACCACCTCTTGGTCGGAGCCCGGAAGAGGGGAGTCTGGCAAAGAGTCAGGCAGAGGTGGATCTGACTGCTGGAACTGATCCGTCGCCTCTGGGCTGATTTTTGACAGGACCCAAGGAGAATGGGAGGGTAGGAAGGGCAGAACTAGCCTTTCATTTCACCTGGAGACTGGAGCCTGCACCGGACTTGTGGGACACCTTCCAAAAAGAATGGCTACTGTTTGCTCCCGGGCTGGATATGGTAGAGTGCATGGACAGATTTAATGGCTCTACCAGAGGCCTGCAAATCTTTAATGATATCCTGGACTGAGACTGAGCTGCACACTTGAGCAGACTTGACAGACCACTATGACCTGTTTCTGCTGGCAATTTTTGTATGTACGTATGTTCAGATGGACATCAGGCCCGAAGAGCTTAGATCCACTGAAGGGGGCATTAAGCTGCAAAAACAGATACCCTCAGCCAGGAGTACATAGGAAGACAAACACCAGTGGTAGCAGCCCTGGCACCAGTATCAGACATGTTGTACAAGATCCTGAAGAGGTGTTTACTAATATCCTTGGTGGCCTGGAAAGACTTAAGGACATCCTGTTTCTGGGGACCCTCCGAGAGGGACTGAGCAGCCACCCTGCCTTTCTTCCATATGGTATTTTGGTACTTGACCATATGGAATAAGCAATTAGCAATCTGGAGTCCCAGAGTAGAGAAGGCACAAATCCTCTTACCCCAAAGGTCGATCATTCTGGATTCCCTGTCAGGGGGAAGGGATCGAAGATGTTTAGGCAACTTAGACCTGTCGTGCCACTCTGATGACCACAGAGTCGGTCTGAGGTTGGGCAGCGTAGCAGGGCAAGCCTTGGGGGGCATGACAGAGCTTATCTGAATTCTTACGCATGGCAGGAACCATGTCAGGGTGGTGCCATGCTGCAGTGGTGGCATTCCTCAGAGCTGGCAAAATGGGAGGAATGACCTTAGGAGATTCTGGGATCTCCAAAACGTTCACCAGATCCCTTTTGGTGGCATCCTCTGCCTCAGTGTGGAAGCCCATAGCTGGAGACAGCTGCTTCATAATGTTAAAGAAGGTAGGGTCTTCAAGAGGGGACCTTGGAGGATGCTCATATGCTTAACAGAGTCCTTGCTCACAGAAGGGGCTGTACATCTGTCTTAGGAGAGGTTCCTTCTCCTCCTCCTCTTCCTCAGGGAGGATATGGTCAGGGTGGTACTCCTTCTCAGCGCTGACCTGTTCTAAATCAGGGTCCAACGAACAAGGGTTGACGGCACCCTGAACAGTGCAGGCCAAACCAGAGCGCTCGACGGCATCAGAGACACCGGTATATGTGTACCTAGCGGGTGAACGAGAGCTGTCGTCAAATGAGTTAAAATGGAGTTGAAGTCGATGGCAGGCAAAGGCTGCATAGAAGGCAGAAAGGTCACTGGGACAGGGCGTGACGAATCATCCTTTGGGTCTTGAGAGCCCAAAGGCCCCGGCATCTGAGGGCCTGGAGAAGCGTCAGGCCTTGATGGAGGGGCTGGAGTTGATGACTGAGGGGCCGAAGACCCATGGGTCAACGGATGGCCTCCCTTGGAAGTGGGAGGAAGTGCAGTTGGTATGGGCTTGGTGGGAGCAGAGGATGTTGTTACATCTGCAGACGACAGAGTACCCCTGGAGGAAGAGGAATAAGCTGTCGGGGAACAGGAGCACCGCTGGGGGAGCAGTCCTGGTCACAGTCTTTCTCCCCCCGAGGACTTGTCTCGGGCCTTTGAGGCCTGGGAGCTCAACGAACCAACGGCAACTGGTAAGGAGGGACCCCAGGGGACCCCTGCCCAGAACTGGCTACCTGCTGTTCCATGAAGAATTTCTTCAAAGCCTTTTTGCAATGCCTTAAGGTTGTAAGATTAATTTTGTGGCAGAATTCACAGTCTAAAACATTATGGTCAGCCCCAAAATGGCAGACGCAGAGATTGTGGTCATCTGAAGAAGCAATCTTCTTTCCACACTGACGGAAGAGAAATGTGGAAGCAGTAAATCTCAAAAAAAATGAGGGGAAAGAATCTCTTTCTAAAAAAAAAAAAAAAAGGGATTCCTGAAAATACAATTCTAAAGAAAATCATACACAAAAATGGCACGAACTGCGACAGAGCTTCCGCGGAGACCAACGCGGGAGGAGTCGGCAGCAGGAAAGAACTGAGGAGGGAACAGGGCCACTCACACCTTTGTAGGGTTGAGGACATCGGCAGGTGATGTAGGCATGGGCGGCCCTTTTGTACTGCTGGAAAATCTTCCGTGAGGATCCTACTTCACTAACAGTAAAGTTACTACAGTGTGACCTGATGATTGAGATTTCCCAAAAAAGATCTGGAAGTTCCACAGCCAATTGCTGCAGTAATGGAAACCATATCTGCAGCGGCTAAAACGGAGCCACCAGAATCAGGGTGGCACCCTCTGTCTGTGGCTTGATGAGAACCCTCTGAATCAGAGGGAAGGGAGGGAATGCATAAAGAAACCTCCCTTTCCAGGAGAGGGACGTGTCTCACCAGAAAACTCCAGGCCCTGGATCTAGCAAGCAGAAACATGTCAGTTTTGTGTGCAGTGGAGACGCAAAAAGGTCCAACTCTGGATGACCCCACCTATCAGACAGGTCTTCTGTGACCGAGGTCAGCAGCTCCAACTCGTGCACTTTGGACTGTGACCATCTGAGGCTGTCCGCCAAGGCATTTTGGGACACCTGGCACATGGATAGCTGACAGTTGTAGACCATGATCTAGAGCCTAGTACCTGACCCACATTGCTTCCCAGCACAGAGGGCAGGAATGGGTCCCCCCTTGCTTGCCGATGTAATAGACTACACTGAGATTATCCGATTGGAACTGAGGATCCAGGGAGAGACGGTTCTGGAAGGCCTGTAAGGCATACAGAATCGCCCTCAATTCTATAACATTTACGTGGTGGTGAGTCTCCCTGCGGGACCAGAGGCCCTGGGTTTTATAGGGGCCTAGAAGCGCTCCCCAACCCTGACCCAAAGCATCCATGGTGAGGATTTGTTGAGGGATGGTGATAAGAAAGGGAACTCCCTTTAAGAGACAGGCTGGATTCCTCTACCAGTGAAGCCCTGTGCGAACTGATGAGGAGACAAGGGCCAGCTGATCTAGACTGCCTGAATGCTGATCCCATTGAACCCTGAAGGTCCACTGTGGAATCCTCTTGTGCAAACTGGCCAGAGAGACAGTCACAATGGCCGTGGTCATGAGGCCTAGTAGCCTGAGAAAAGTTCTGACTAGAACATGTCGGCTCTGCGCCACTTCCTGGGACTGGGCAATAAGGCAATCTGCCCTGTCTTGAGGAAGGAAGGCCTTGCGCCGAGTACAATCCACGACCGCCCCCATGTATTGTAATCTCTGTGAGGGGGTCAGCACAGACTTGGGTCGATTGACCGTGATGCCCAAGGAATGGAACAACTGCAGGGCGCATTCCAGAGTGAACAAGAAGAGCGCCTAGACTGGGTTTTCAGTAGCCAGTTGTCCAGGTATAGAAACACATAGAGGCCTTCGAGCTGCTGCTACATCTGCAAGGCACCTGGTAAAGACCTGTGGCACAGAGGGTAAGCCAAAGGGCAATACCCTGAACTGATGATACTCCCCCTGGAACAGGAACAGCAGGTAACACCTGTTGGGGGTGGGGGGACAAACCATGATATGCAGATAGGTATCCTGTATATCAAGGGAGCATAGCCAGTCACCCTGCTTGAGCAGCGGGAGAGGACCGTGCAAAGTGACCATCTGGATCTTTTTGTACTGCATAAACACGTTCAGTTCCTTGAAGTCTAGAATAGGCCTCAAGTCCCATGCTCTCTTGGGAACCAGGAAAAACCTGGAATACAACTCCTTATTCCTTTGGCCCCTGGGCACTGGTTCTATGGCCTGTTTGCGTAGCACGGTGAGGATAACCTCCATGAGTACCTCTATGTGGACTGAAGGGTAAAACAAGGGAACTGGAGGAACATCTGGAGGTTGCTCTAGAACCTCGAGAACATGTCCCTGTTCAATTATCTGCAGGATCCAAGCATCTATTTTGATAGTTCTCTACTGGGGCAGATGGATGGCGAACCTGCCTCCAACCACCACTTCCTGGCTCAAGCTAGGAGGAGAGTGGTCCAGCAAGGAGTCAGGGAGAGGCTGAACCAGTGACAGAGGCTGCACTCCCACCTCCGGGTTGCTTGTCCATGGGGCTGGCGGAGGAAGAGAGAGAGCAGGTAAGGCTGAGCTGGCTCTGTGTTTACCCTGAAGCTCGCTTTCAGGACCCGACTTGTTGGAGGGCTTCTAAAAGGAGGACCGTGGTCTACTCCTGGGTTGGGTATGATATAAGGAGTGGACAGATCAAATGGCCCTACTAGAAGCCTGCAGCTCATTAATAATGTCCTACACATCTGGACCAAAATGTTTATGACCCATAAAAGGGGCATTTAACACATTTTGCTGGACATCTGTGGCAAAGCCAGAGACTAGCAGCCAGGAGTGCTGTCGAAGGCAAATGCCAAAGGCAGCTGCCCTGGCTGTAGTGTCAACCATGTCATAGGTGGCTCTGAGGAGGTGCTTACTAACATCCTCCAAGACCTGGAGTACCTTAAGAAGTCCTGCTTGTGAGATCCGTCAGGAAGGGTCTGAGCAGTCGCTTTGCCCTTCCTCCAAGGAGTATTCTGGTACTTAATAAGATGGGCCAAATAACTGGCAATCTCAAGGCCAAGGACGGCTGAGGTGAAAGTACTATTGCCCCGACGATCCAACTTTCTGGAATCCAGGTCAGGGGGCAGGGATCTAAGGTGCTTAGGGGCCTTAGTCCTGTCATGAGCACTTTAATGACCACAGAGTCAGTCTCAGGCAGGGCCGCATAGAAGGGCAACCCTTGAGACGTATGATAAAGCTTGTTGGCCTTCCTAGGCATAGCTAGCACCATACTGGGTCTGCACCAGGCTGCTGTGGCTGCATCATTCAAGGCGGGCAGCAGAGGAGGAATAATCTTAGGTGGAGACTCAGGGATCCCCAAGAAGTCCACAAGATTCCTCCTGGTTTCATCCTCCTCCTCCTCAGTTTTCAACCACATTGTGGAAGAGAGCTGTTTCATGACACTGAAAAAGGAGAGGTCCGGGGGGGGGGCAGGGAGTGGCTTGACAGACTCCTTACTCCCAGAGGAGATAGTGGACCTATCAGAGGTTTCCACATTAACCTCCTCCTCATCCTCCTCTTTCTCAGGGAAAAGAAAATCAGGATGGTACTCCTCTTTGACGTTGGACTGCTGTGGAGCAGGGACCAATGAACGCTGTGCTGATGACTCCATAGGGGGTGCGGGGTGCGTGGACCTAACAGGCGTTGCCGTCAAAACAGCCAATGACGGCGCGGGCAACGACGGCCCTGGGCTATGTCACTAACTGTTCGATAAGAGAAGTAGTAATGGAGGTCAGAATGGTATTGAGGTCAATGGCAGGGAAAGAAACCGTCATTGACACTGGTGTCGATGGAGGGGAAGTGAGGCCCTGGTCCGATGACGAACCACTAACTGAAGAGGTAGTGGGTAGGGCCGGCGCTGATGGACCTTGAGGCTCAAGAGGTCTCAATGCCGGGGCAGGGGCTGATGACCAGAAGACTGACGGCTCTTTCACAGCCCTATGATGGGCAGAGGAAGAATCCACTGTGGGGGGCCTGGAAGAAGCAGAAACCTGTACAGGGCGAGGCATTGACAGGGGGTGATCCCAGGAGAAGAAGAGCAGGAATCTAGCAGGGATAAGGATCACCGACGGGGGGGGGGGCTTCGGGCTGTTCCTTATCTTGTTAAGAGTGCTTCCTCGAGGATTTGTCCTGGGCCTTGGCAGCTTGCAAGCCTGTGGAGGATGCCAGCGACTGGGCAGAGGGGGCCGTGGACGACCCCTGCTCTCCGCTGGCTACCTGTTGCTCCATGAGGAACTTCTGCAGGGCTTTCTTTAGTAGGCGCCAGGTGGTAAGGTTGAATTTCTGGGGAATTCGCAGGAAAGGACGTTATGGCTAGGCCCAAGACAGCAGACACAGAGCTGGTGTTTGTCGGTGGAGGAAATCTTTCCGCAGCAACAGAAAAGAGCCGACGGAGTAGTTCTCAACATACAAAGAAGAAAGGAATCACATTTAAATAAAAGTGATTCGATGACAAAAGAAAATAAAGGGTAAGTAAAATTGACGGTTGAACTGAGTGACGAAGCTTCCACTGAGCCTCTGCACAAATGGTGGACGGGTGGAAAGAACTGAGGAGGGAGCAGGGCCGCCCGCACTTTTATAGGGTGATGTCGAAGCATGACGTCGGTGTGGGTGGCCCCTAGTAGACTTCTTCAGAAAAGCTTCTGTGAGATCCTAGTGCCTGATAGCTAAGTTCCGTAAATGTGACCTGATGACAGAGGTATCCCCGAAGAAGAAAGAGTGACATACCTCTCAACTGCTATGAATTCCGCATAGCGCTATGATTTTCACACTTAAATTTACCCTTGCTCCTCACAGGTGTACTGATGTTCCTCATAATGTTAGAGCTATTTCTGGGTACACAAACTATAAAATCATTGAACTAAGTTGATAGAAACATTCCTTATCACTAACTATATGGGGGCCCACTGTCTGTAGACATAATATTGTTTAAAATAAGAAAATGCTACACATTCTGGCCCTTTTCTATGATTTTTGAAGGCCAGTGCTATGATTTTTTTTAATGCCGAGAGGTTGAAAGGTATGCTGAGTGATTCCTGGGGTTTGAAATGTTGTCCTTGTATGTTTATTGTAGTATGTGTATGTATCAATATGCTAAACTGTGTTTTTAACATCTATTCCTTGCAATAATCAAATGATTTTATATATGTATTCCATAAAAACAATCTGAATCTGAATCAGTGCCTTGTCCAGTTCTTCCCCCTGTGTTGGAGGTCCGTAGATCACACCAGTGCGAACAGAGGCTCTAGCTCCTGTCTCCAGGGTGATCCACAGTACCTTCAATTCACCCCTCCTGGTTTCTCTGCCACTCTGAGACCCTCCCTTACATACACCACCACCCCTACTCCCATCCTTCCCACCCTATCCTTCCTGAACTAAGTAAAGCCTAGTATGGCCATGTCCCAGTCATAGTTCCCTGTACACCATGACTCAGTAATGTTCACAACATCCAGGTCAACCTCTACTATGATGACCTCCAGGTCTGGAATTTTGTTTCCAAGACTCCTTGCTTTTTCACACATGACCTTCCACACATCTTCCACATTTTGCTTACAGTCTCCCTTCCTTCCCTTTTGTCCTGCCTCTTTTTCCCTGCTCCTTATGCAACTTTTGTTTCCATCTCCTTTGTCCACTACCACTGCACTATTTCCTTTGTCCTGGTCCCAGGGGAAATCTCCTTCCCTCGGGTCCTCACTTCTTTCTGTTTCGGTCTGTTGCGGGGGCAGTTTATTCCCTGATAGGTGCAAAATTAAACTGGAGAAGCTGAGTTTTTGTGCATTCAGTTGAAAAGCCTTACCTCTCCATATTAGTGTAGCTCCTGCCATGCTTCTGCTATCAAGCTTTTGGGGACAGTAATGTCAGAAGGATGTCATCAGTGTAAAAATTAATTTTAAATTCCTTACCCCCTTGGGGGACCCCCACCCCCCTCTATCCCTGGGTTCTGTCGAACTGCAGTGGTGAAGGGCTTGCTATATTGTGCAAACAATAAGGGAGAGGGGGGGCACTCCTATCTAGTACCTTGCTGTAGCTGGATTGTAAGACTACAAGAACCATTCGCCCGGATATATGCTTGGGGGTCTACAAGCAAATTTCGAAGCCAATTAAGAAAAGGGAGGGAATCCAAAGGTTTCTAGGGTGTCCCACAGGCCACTTCTGTGTGTTAATATAGCCCATGGAGTCACTCCTAGTGGTCTAGGAGGGGTTTCACACATGTTGTTTGCGTCTCAAAACAGCAAATCAAAGCCGAGCTTCTGTGACACATGAAAGATGCAAACAAAACCACTGTTATGCTGCTAAGAGTGGCTCTGGTTGACATTTTAACACATTACATATCTTTTCATTGTCCAGCTTTAAAAAAAAAACCAAAAACATTACTGTATATCTTTGTAAGTGAGCTTGGTAAAACAAATAATAAATAAACCCTCTGAAATGCAACAGATTTTGATTTGGAGGAGGTGAAAGGGGATAGGTGCATTTTTTTGTGCTAGTGTAAATGCCTGCAGAAATTCACTGCTATTCTAAAATATTCATATTGTTAGAAAGGATAACAAGTGGGCAAAATCTGATCTACTCCACAGATTGTTAGCCTCTTGAAACAGATAGTAAGGATGCATAAGACAGACAACCAGTGGGGTCCCGCAGGGCTCGGTGTTCTTCAATGTCTTCATCAATAACACTGGAGATGGCATTAAGAGCAAAATGTGCCTATTCGCAGATGACACCAAACTCTGTGGGAGAGTGGACACAGCTGAAGGGATACAGGACCTACAGGAGGATCTGAAAAAGCTAGGGAGGTGGTCCAAGATATGGCAGCTTGGCTTCAATGCCAAGAAATGCAGTTATTCATACTGGAGCCAAGAATCTTAGGACAGAGTACTACCTGGATGGAGTCCGAGCATCTACATCACAGGAGAAGGAGGACCTGGGAGTGATGATCACTAGTGACCTGAAGCACTCCACGCAGTGGACGACAGCAGCAGCAAAGGCAAACAAGATGCTGGGATGCATATCTAGGGGGATCAGTAGTAGGAGAGAGGAGGTTATACTGCCCTTGTACAGGTCACTGGTAAGGCCGCATCTAGAGTATGGAGTTCAGTACTGGTGCCCACACCTCAAAAAGGACATTAACCTTCTGGAGAAGGTCCAGAGGAGGGCTACAAAGATGACAGCCAGTCAGCAGGGTAAGACATATGAGGAGAGGCTGAGGGCACTGAACATGTACTCCCTGGAAGACAGGAAAGAGAGAGGGGGGACATGACTGGGACCCTCAAGGACTTGAAAGGATACTGAGTGGCAATCATAACACAAGGGGGCACACTCTTAAGCTGGAGGGTGGGAGGTTTAGGAGGGAGGCCGGGAAGCACTTCCTCACAGAGAGGGTGATGGACACCTGGAATGCACTGTCAGAGGAGGTAATCTCGTTGAAGACAGTGGGCAGCTTTAAGAGATGCTGGGACAGGCGTAGGGGAAGGGGAAGGGTCATGGGTAGGGAGGATGGGAGGAGCAGGGAGGGAGGGCAGGGACATTAGCTCAAGCTATGGACCCTGCAATACGAGCAGACTTGATAGACCAAATGGCCTTCTTCTGCTGGCTTGTTCGTATGTTTGTATGTATGTATGATTGCAAAATACATCACAATCCTTCAGAATCCTACTTTTAGAAAGTTAAAAACACCTTCAGATATCAGTGTCAGTACAGGCCTCATGTACTGCAAAAGGAGGCTGCTATATTCCGGCTATGAAGTACATCAAGTTCTGCAGGAATTAAATACATACGAACTTCATTACAGCACGCAGCTAAGCTTGTCCTATCGACCCAGTAGCAGGATCCCACTCTCCGTCACCAAGCTAGTGAAATCTAGGTAGGAATACGGGGGTGGGAGGGGTGGAGTAGTTATTTATGCCAAATCCAAATTCACTATTAGTGACATCTTCTGCAATTCTAAATCTAAGGAATACGAAATCATATCTCTGAAACTCCACCTTCCCTCCAATGAAATTATTACAGTAATCGGTGGCTACAGACCTCCAACTGGTGGAATTGAAATCATCAACGTCCGAAAATCCTTAGTTACAACAGCCAACACAGAAACACTGATACTCGGAGACCTCGACATGGATTGGCTCACACACAAATCGCATAGCTTGAAATCCCTTTGTGATGAACTAGGTCTTCCCCAGATAATTAGTGAGCCCACTAGGAATACCACCACCAACATTGCTAATAGTTCTCCAATCGATGTCATACTTACCACACATCCCCACAAAATACTACAATCAGCTGTTTTTTCCAACGATATGAGTGATCATAGAGTTGTGGTCTATACTAGACATCAAACCAAAGCCCGCAATTAGCCTAAGTTCATAATCAAGCGTTCCTTTCATAAATTTAACACCCTGAGCTATCTGACCGACCTTAGCAAGGTCAAATGGCAAGATCTGTACCTCTCTAAAACAGTCAATCAGGCTGTCTTTAATCTAAATGAAAATCTCACCACCCTGGCTAACAAGCATGCCCCATTTATTAAGGTGCATACGCGCAAGGTCTCCCACCCCTGGTTTACACCGGAGCTCAAAACCACACTTATAAACCGAGATAAACTCTGGGCTCTAGCAAGAAGAACTAAGAATCTGACAGATTGGCAGACATTTAGAGCAGCTAGGAATGCCTGCGTAAAACATATTTGCTCTACCAAAGTGAATTACTATGTTTCCACGCTAGAAAAAGCCAAAGGAAACTCGCAGAAAATTTGGAGGACCATTAAGTCTATTGAAGGTCGACCAGCTGCTCCCTCCATCCCAGCCAAGATCAACATAAATGGCACAGTTATTGAGAACAATTACCAAATCCTCGAAGAACTGAATTCTCACTTCGCCACAGCTGGTCTAGCTTTCGATGCATCACCGTACGCATCTCGTACTAGTATCCATGCTAGTCCTATCACTGTCCCGAAAGCTACAGCCCATCCTTTCCAGCTGCTCCCCCTCAGCTTCAAAGAAGTCGAGAATTCACTCATCAATTTAGATACCACAAAAAGTGCCGGAGATGATGGCTTAGAACCATTTTTCTTAAAAGTCGGCTACCGATATCTTACTGCTCCCATTCTCCATATATTCAACCTCTACATCTCTTCTGCCGTAGTTCCATTATGCTGGAAATCTGCTCATATCATACTCTTATTTAAATCCGGTGACCTGTGCGACTTAAACAATTACAGACCAATCTCAATCTTGCCTATCCTTTCAAAAGTCCTCGAAAAATTGATTTACATACAATTGAAGAATCATCTGGAAATGTACTCTCTCCTCAATCCAGCCTAATCAGGCTTTCGCTCTAATCACAGCACTGTTACTGCACTAGCTAAAGTCACCGATGGCTGGATCTCAGCCAAGGATGCTAAAAAAATCACGGGTGAAGTATTCTTAGATTTGAGTAAAGCATTTGACACCATTGCCCATACTCTAATTGTGAACAGCCTCACCAATATTGGCGCTACCCTAGCTACTACCAATGGTTCTCCAGTTACCTATCAGGTAGGATGCAGAAAGTCAAAGCTGGTGGGCTGTTCTCTGCCTCCTTACCAGTTACTAGGGGAGTCCCGAAAGGTTCCATCTTAGGTCCTATACTCTTCTCCCTATATATCAACAACCTCGATTCTCAAATAACACAGGTCAACCTTGCATTTCTTTGTAGACGATACAGTTTTGTATACATCCGGCCATACAATATCAGAAGTCGGGGATATACTTCAAGTCGATTTCGCACAGCTAGAAACAAATCTCATCAATACCAAACTCCTCCTAAATGCTAAAAAAACTAAGGCCATAATTTTCTCCCCTAATACTTCCTCTGTCATCCTCACTGTCCCACCTAAAGACTTCATCGTTACATCCCTAGGTGAACCACTGGAAGTTGTCTCTAAATTTAAATACCTCGGCTTTTGGTTAGACAACAAGCTCTCCTTCAACGAGCACACTGATGACCTATCCAGAAGACTAAAAGCTAGACTAGGCTTCTTCTTCCGAAATAGGTCCCTCTTTCCCCTTGAAACCAGACTCAGGCTTGTTCAGACCACCTTCCTCCCTTTACTTGACTATGGGGACGCATACCTAGATTTTAGCAAGGCATTTGATACAGTCCACACAAAGATTAATACTCAAGTTAGCCAGCCTTGGAGTGGGTCCCAAGGTGGTAGCCTGGGCATAGGGTAGTAGTAAATGGGTCAGCAGTGAAGAAAGGAGGTTACTAGAAGTCCATGAGGTTCAATGCTAGTGGACGGTCCTTTTAATGTCTTTATAAATGACATTGCAGAGGAACTGGAAGGAAAAGTATGTCTCTTTGCAGGCGACACGAAGATCTGCAACAGGGTTGCTACACAAGATGGAGTGGAAAGGATGAGAAGGGACTTGCAAGGTTGGAGGAATGGTCAAATGTATGGCAGCTCAGATTCAATGCTAAGAAGTGCAAGGTAATGCACATGGGAAACAAAAACCCAGGGGAAGAGTACACAATGGGGGGGTGAAATACTGACAACAGTAAAAATGGAAAGGGACCTGGGGGTAATTATATCAGATGACATAAAGGTGGGCAAGCAATGTGAGAAGGCAGTAAGGAAGGCTGGGGGGATACTGGGATGCATAGGAAGAAGCATCAATAGTAGAAATCAGGAAGTTGTTATCCCTCTGTACAGACAGTTGGTGAGACCCCATCTGAGTACTGTGTGCAGTTCTGGAGACCCCAACTCCAAAGACATAGACAGAGTGGAGGCTGTCCAGAGAGGGAGCATAAAATGGTGCAGGGTCTGCACCAGAAGACATACGAAGAAAGACTAAAGGAGCTTAATATGTATACCCTTGAGGAGAGAGGGGACATGATAGAAACTTTCAAGTACCTCAAGGGAATCAACAAAGTCCAAGAGGGTAGCATCTTTCAGAAAAAGAGGGAATGAAACATATTGCTAAATGTATAACGCTAAGTGCTGCTGTAATTTTTATGTTGGCTTGTGCACACGCACAAGCAACATCTCATGGTAGTAACACATTTCAGAGGTGTGTCAGTGTTGTGGCAAATGCAGGGGATGCTTTAGTAGGTGTGCCCCTCAGCCACCAATCACTGAGCATGCTGGTGATGACAGGAAACTTCAAAGGGAGCCAAAAACTTGAAAGAAATGTGCCGCTGCAATCACAAACATTTTCATCATTGCAGTGGCACCTCCCCCCTCCTTGCAACCTTGTCGGCTCCTGCGGCCAAGCACTCTATCCTCAGGCCATGCTCCAGGACCAAGCGGTCAGCTCCTGCCACTGAGCACTCAGTGCCAAACTTTGCTTCAGGAGTAAGGCATTTGTTTAGTGTGCCTTTCCTGGTGATACATTTCAATAAATATGGCGGCTCCTGCCATTGGCCAAACACTCCTCAGAAAGCCGACATTGGGGTGCCCAATCCCCCATGTCGGCATGTATCCCTCCCCCCCATTAATGAGGCACACTGGGAGCCCACCCCAATGTGCTGAAATCATGGTTTAATGCTTCTGACATCGGGATGCCCACTCCTGGTGTCGGATGTGTCCCCTCCCAGACCAAACCCATCTGTGTTATTTGCAGACATCGGGGTGCCCAATCCCAGTGTCGGCATGTATCCCCCCCCCCAAATACACTGTTGTGGCACACTAGGAGCCCACCACAGTGTGCCTAAATGCTTTTAATTGTTTTCCCCTGTAAAATATAGAAAACGATCTCCCGAAGATTTTTATTTTTGTTTTTACCTGTAAACAGAAAGCGGACCATCGTTGTGTCCCACACCCCTCCCCATCCCAACCCTCCTCTGATCACCCATCTCCCTTACCCCATACTTACCTCTGGAGGTCGGAAGCTTGTGATCTTCTTTGTACTAGTGACGCATCTGTACTCTTCAAAGCCTGACTGCGAATTGAGGAATCGTAAGCATTGTATAATGGGAGTCAATTGGTGGGGGGGGGGGGGTTCAGCTTAGGTTGATATCTCAGCCATTTGGAGGAATTTTGGCCCCAAATTTTCAACATGGCGATCTTGGGACCCCACCTCGTGAATATGTCACAGTTATTTAATTTCTCAGTCCCAAAAGGTCATTTCGCTGTCACTACACGGAATGACCTTTCGGGATGGATTAACAAAATGACAGTACCACTGTTCATGAGGTGGGGTCCCAAAAAGCCCATGTTGAAAATTTGAATAAATTTCCCAAAATGACTGTGTTACGGGGTGTGCATTATGTACGCGTGCTTGTAACTTCGCTAATTTTTAATATTTTCAATACTGCCATTTTTTCACACCTCCTTATGAACAGTATAGCTGTCAATTTTCACATCCTGTCCAAAACATGTTTTCGCACCTGTGGCACAGAATGGCACAGTCGCTGTGGGAAATCAACTTTTGGGACAGATTAACATAATCTCAGTGTTACTGTTCATGAGGGGAGGTCCCAACCAAAATGCCCATGTTGAAAATTTGGTGGAAACATTTCAAAAATGATTGCATTATGGTGCATTAGCAGTTTGTATTCAGCTCTTAACCCGTAATTTTCTATTTCACTCCAGTTTTCAAAATTGCCATTTTTTCACACTTCCTCATGAACAGTATAGCTGTCATTTTTCACATCCAGCCAAAAATGTGTTTCTGCACCTGTGGTGCAGAATGGTGCAATCCCTGTGTGAAATCATCTTTCAGGATTGAGTAACGAAATGATAGTGCCACTGTTCATGAGGCGGGGTCCCAAAACGTCCATGTTGAAAATCTGGAGTGAAAATACCAACAAACACCTGAGGCGTTAGGGTTTCCAACTGTAACGCTCCACCCTGTGGAGACCAACAGGTGTCAGAGGAGTGACTAGGGTTCTTTGGCCGTAATGCTCATGGCATTTCACCCCCAACCCCTGCAGCTACTGACAGGCATCAAGGTGTGCCTTCGGGTCTTCGGCTCTAACATTCACCACATTCTCCTACACTGCACTCATCTCAGCTTATTTCCTTATGGAATGGGGTGAGCGTAAGGGCCGCAGACCCCAAAGCACACTGTGACACCTGTCGGTGTCTGCACGGTGAGGAGGGGTGGAATGGCATAAGTGTTATGGCCGATGGCCCAAAGGCACACCCCCAACACCTTTCAGTCTCTGCATGGTGGGGGTTGGGTTGGTGTTACTTCAATACTCATGTATATATTATTACCTATCTGTATTGTACATTGCTTGTCTATATGTATTAGGACCTCCTTGTGAATGAGCTTGCTCAATGGAGTTTTTCCTGCAATAAACTTGAAACTTGAATACTTCACTGCCATTCCCATTATGCATCTCTCTAACTCCTGCACTACCAATGCCAATGCCAGCAAGCCAACATTCGGCACTGACAAATGCTTGTTTTATTGCTCTTACAGTGTTCTTTCCGAAACACAGCATGATGTATACAAAAGACAACAAATACAGCAATGTATACAACTGAGGGAGGTGTGTGCCAAAGAGGGTACTGGTATACAAATTTTATTTTTTAGCTAAATCACTGTTTCCAGCCATATCGATGTAGTGCCCCTGCACTTGGGAATGAACCCAGGTTTCCCATATGATGGTACCACCTTCACTTAAGCCATTGGACCGAACCCATTACTGAAGACAAAAATGGCAGGATCACAAGAACAACATGCAGCAGCACTGGCTCAGTTGACTGCATGGATGCCTCTTGGGCTGGATTATCAGAAGGTGGCGGGTTCCAGTCCCACACCAACAACTTGGGTTAATACCCAAAACTGACACAACAGTGCAGCACTATGCTGAGGTGCTGTCCTTCAGATGAGACATTTAAACAAGGTCCCTTCTTGTCATCTCTGGTGACTGTCCAGGAAGACGTTTAAAGGGATACTGTCAGATGTTTTGAAGTACTGTCAGTGTCCCTTTAATGAACACTATACAACCCTCAACTGTCTTACTGTGTTGTAAAAGTGTTTATTTATTAACTTTTTCCTGCTCTCTGCCTTGTCAGTTGTTTTAACTTTAAGTTAATTGATTAACTGTCAGCAGAGAGCAGGTGATAGTTTCTATTTGCCTGTTTCACTGTATTCTGAGCCAGTTTGTCTGCTAATTTTTACTGGGTGCTTTAGGGTGCACCGCACAGCACTCAGCATGCCTTGAATTGTTTAGTTACCTCCTGCTAGTCTTCTTGCTGCTCTGCCAGCCCCTCTCAGGTCGCCATTTCAGTAGCCTCTCTGCGCATGCACAGATTTGTCTCCCCTTCCCCAAATCTTCCCTAGTTTTCTCACTCCCTGAATAGTCCTGTGTACCCTTGCTTTTTTTTTTTTAAATCTGCCATGCCCTTTATCCACAGGCTCAAAGCTCCCAAATGTAGCACAGATGCCTCTCTCACCAGTGAGCCTGTTGCAGCACACCTTAGGTACATGAATGGACACTCTACAAGCTTCCTCAACTGTCCTACTGTGTTAGCCCACCCAGGTCCGTCCCTAGAGTTACAGGTCATCATGATCATGTGACCGTCACGTGACTGCCCCGCCCACCACCACCACCCACCCTGGTCCGTCCCTAGAGTTACAGGTCACCATGGTCATGTGACCATCACGTGACCCCTTCATTCATCCCTAGAGTTATAGGTCACCATGGTCATGTGACTGTCATGTGACCCATCACGTAACCTCTTACCGATTATATACACAAGGCGCTAGACCGTGGCCACCTAGTGGGAGCAAGCTACACAGATCTCACATAGGCATTCAACACAGTAAATCACTCCCTCCTGTTCATGACCCTACCCACCCTTGGGCTTTCACTTGATGTCACACTCTAGTTCAAAAGCTATCTTGAAGGCAGAACCCAACAGGTAAAAATCAGAGACATGGTGTCGTCCCAGTGGCGCAGAGGGTTGAGATGCTGGATGCCACCCCTCGCGCCACGTCGGTGACCCGGATTCGGGGAATGACCGGGGGGCAGACTAAGCATGCCGACAAGCAGCGCCTCCTCTTCCGAGGGTAGTAAGGGTGGGTTGGTGCCGCCTCCCCTGTAGTTCTGCTCCCAACGGGTGGAGGTCCGGTGGGTAGCGTAGGAGGAGAGGGGGCAGCAAAAAGTTAATGGGAGGTAGAAGGGGTGAGTTGGCACCATGGGGTGTGTGCTTGCCTACACACGCTCACATAGCTGTGTGCAGGAGCCTTAGAGGGGCAAGGGGAGAAAACCTGCAAAAATACCTATGTGTCCCTGTCACCAAGTTGGCAGGAGGAGGAGGAGATGGAGACTAAACAGTTAAGTTAAATAAAAATCAGAGACACGCTCTCTATCAGTCACCCTGCACAATCGGGGGTTCCCCAAGGGTCTATTTTAGATCCCCTCTTGTTCAGTCTCTTCGTAAACACCCTTTCCCAGGCTTGCACCACCAACCTACTCCTGTAAGCGGATGATACCATGTTATTCACAAGCCAGCTTGGCCCACTACCACTAGCCAGCACTCTACAACACTGCTTTATGGCAGCTGAAGCCTGTTTCGTCCAACACAAGTTAATTATGAACTATAAAAAAAACCAAGGCAATGGTTTTTGCAAGTCCATAAAGTAAGTACAAAAACTCCCAATTAACCATCACCAATAACCGCTCTGTGCCCCTTGAACAAGTCCAAAGTTTTAAGTATCTTGGCATAATGCTGGATAGCACCCTATCTTACAACGAGCACGTCAATACCATCTCCAAAGCAATGAACACAAGGGTAGGGCTCCTCTATTGACAGATTTAGCATGACCCAAGAAGCGCTCCTCCTGGAAATTATCAGTTCTATTCTTTCAATCGTTGATTCTGGCCTTGTAATCTATGGTTCTGCCACTGACACCACCCTCAGATGTATCAGTATTGCATTAAACAAAACATGCCGCCTGGTCACTGGAGTGCACAGGTACATACACGTGATTTGTATGTGCAAACAAATTAATTAAACCCCCAAGGCAGGATTTCCTACCAGACCTGCCTGTTAGCTAAAAAAAAAAAATCAGTCTTGGGTTAACCCCTCTTTGTGCTCAGCAACTTATTACACAGGCAAATAATCCCTGTGGAATGCATAGTTCATCCGAACTCTCCTTTCAAGTCTCGCTCTGCTGTATGACACAAGCACAGCAGTCTTTCATGTTTAGAGCACCCAGCTGGCTGAACAGCCTCCTCCCAAACGTCCTGAACAAACCCAGGATAGGACCCTTCAAAAACCAAACTCAGGCAGCACCTCTCCTTGCTCTGCAGCTGTGACTGCCCTTCCTAGATAGGGGACCCATTCCAATCCACACCCTTACCTTCCCTGGCCACGCATTTTTTTTTCTCCTTCTCTTCTATTTTAACTCCCCCTCCCTACCATCCCTACTCATCTCCCCTCCGCAAAACTCTTTTCCCCTCTTGTTCCATTTGGGCTCCACCTCTCCCTCCTTCCCCTATAAAGTTCCTCACTACCCCAAGGATCTCTTTACAACTTTGTTCAAACTTTGACTTTCCATTTCGCCACCACTCTGCCCCCTCTCCTCTCTTTTCTAGTCACTGTCCTATCCTACCCTTGGACCTCTCAGTATCTCACGTTTAAATTAATCCTCCTTGGGGCGTGCCTTGGCACCTAATAAGATAGCTGCATAGTTTGCATCGGGAGATCGGCACAGGAGTAAAATCGTAAAAACAACAGTATTGCGCTGGATTCCCTGCTACTGCAAAATAGCAACCGCATGCCTGTAAGCACCCGGTGTCGAGAAATCCCTTTTTCGGTCAAATTGGACCTAGTGTTGAGCATCAGGAACATCCTTTCACTTTGCTCCCAGGACCACGTGGCAGACTCTGCAGGGCCAAACATGGAGCCCACAGTTCAAGAAATGTGTGCAACTATTATGCATCTCAAGAACCAATTTATGTTGGCGGCGAAAAACATGACCCTGGCCCTACATTAAATCAAGGCCAGACAGATATGGGCCCACCAAGAAATAAACGATTTAGAAAATAGGAGCCACAGGAACAATCTGCGGCTCCTGGGCTTCCCAGAAGGGTGTGAACAAGGGTGCGCCTTAGACTTCCTTCAACAAGCCCTGCCAGAATTGCTAAAGCTCCCCCAACCCGCTGGCTAAATCACCATAGAGAGAGCCCACTGCCCTCTTCAGCTGCGACCACGCGAAGGGGAGAGACCGAGGCCCATCCTGATGAGGATCCTTAATTTTGCAGAAAAAGAGGCAATTCAGGCTCAGTCTCGAGAGCTGGGCAACCTATTCTGGCAGGGGCACCATATTCTAATGTTCCAGGATTACTCCAGAGAACTTGCACAGAGGAGGAAGGAATTTACCAAACCTTGCAAGCACCTCCATGAGCTGGGGATCCCCTTTTCATTAAGGTACCCTGCAGTCCTCTGTATCATCCACTATGGGATCCCCGTTCAGCTCAATACTCTGGAAGCAGCGCTGGAATTTATAGCTCGAACCTGGCCCAGAGGGAGCAAGTCCTCGCCTGCGCCACCACCAAGAAGGAGTACATAACTGCAAAAGCAGGCCGATGAGGCCCCACCTGGTCAACAGCTTGAGCAGTGGAGCTTCCCCAATGCAAACCAGCAGTGAGGCCTACAGGGAGCCAAATATGACGCACCAGCCCGGCAGAGGAAATGACCACAACAGGCCCAACATGCCAGGCGGGATCATCCACTAGAGAGGGAAAGGGCCGCTATCCCTGCAGACATCGGAAAGGACGTCACTCCTCGAGAAGCCCCAATTGTCAGCCAGTATTTTTCCAAAAACTGTTTCACCCCACTGCAGGAATTATCGCCACCCGATGTGCACCCTGAAGACCTTGGGATGGACTGTACCCTCTCCGTTGCACCAACTCCTAATCCTGAACTTGCAAAACCCGCGGATTACTCCTGGGCAGATGTGGGGGAGCCTGCGATCACACCTGATGCAGTGAACTGTGAACTGCAAACAGGCCGATCATTGGGCCAGATCCACGACCTCCCGCAGGGCAAGCCTGCAGCAGCCGGCGAACCTGAACACCCTCCTACCTGAACTGAAGATCACATTTGGGTCAGAAAAGTAATTTTTCTCGTTTTGGATACGGGGTTGTATGTTACAGTTTTCTGGGTGGCGGGATTGTCAATGGGGAACAGAGGTAGGACTAATGCATATGTGCCTGCTTCAGAGCGACCTTGACCCCCCCCCATCGAGGTAACTGGGCTTACTGTACCTGGGAATGAACCATTTATTATGGCTCCTTCTCCTTTACCAACCCTCACCCAGGCGGGCAATGGTTACTTCTCTGTCAGGGATGTGTTCACTGAATGCCATGATTTTACACACTCCATTTACTGCCCTGGTGGTCTATAGATGCCTTCTGTCAGGCTACTGCTACTGTGGGGGTTTTGTGCCCAATATCTCCTCAAACTGCGGTAAGAAGAAGAAAGCTGGATGTGGGACCCCCCCCGTACCAACTCTTCCCGGGCAGTGGGCGCAGGTAAAATTACCCAGGTATAATCATCTGGATGACTGTCGTGATTTTTGCTTCACACCCATAGGGTGAAGTTAGATGGTGTGTTTTCTTTTACATCACCCTTTACTACAGTCACTACCTGTGCGCCAGTCTTACTTGTTGAAGGGTTCATGGCAGCAGGGCAGGCCTTGCTGGCCCATCCTATGGAACTGGAAGAGGGGCCTCTCCCCTCAGCAATCCTACTATGGGAGATAGGACATGTCCATCCCCCCTTAGTCACTAATCCACACATGGAGTAACAAGGTACCCTCCCCCCCCCGCATTCCTTCTCCCTTTTAAGGAGTGTAAATACATACAAGTTACGTTATCATACTCTTACTGGTGGCTTGCTTATACGGCTCAGTGCCCTGGTACCAAGACCCCCTCAGCAAATATCCACAAGCAGCACACATAGACTGAGAGGAGCCTGTGGGTGACGCACTGCCCCTGAGCTCCCCTTAGGTGTGCGACCACCCCCAAGGGATAGCCTGGAGAACTGCTTGGCAGATGCCACAGTCCTTTACCCCAGGCTCATGCCCCAAAGTTTGTTTTTGTTGTTATTAACTGCTTTGTATATAGTTAGATGTTCTGAGACAGATCTTAGTGTAGACTGGGTCAACCCCATTATGTGTGTTGATATATCTAATATGTACAGAGGAAGAGGAGAATGTGGAGTAACAGTGTACTGCTCCCCTGGCATTTCTCATTTTGCTATGTGAGTGGAGTTGGGAGCTTGGGATGTCACTTACTCTTTATTCCCGGGCCTCAGGGGAAAGGCGCACCTCACCTGGACCACCTGTTTTCTTGCGACCTCATTCCTATACATAGTGTTGCTTAACGATGATCATGAGTGAGCTCATTTGTCAAACGTGGAATGTGAGAGGGCTGAACTCCATGGTCAAGCAAAAGAAGGTCCTCTCACATCTCAAGCAGCTCAGGTCTCAGGTGTCCTTTCTCCAGGAGACCAAACTTACACATAAAGACCTGACCATGATGGTCAAAGATTGGGTGGGACAGAAGGTGCATGCGGGAGCACCTACTAGAAAGAGGGGGGTGATGAGATTATATATCTATATTTACTCTTTATTCTCCCCCACACGCCATAGCCCAGCTCTGTTGGGAAACATAGAAACATAGAATTTGACGGCAGATAAGGACCGCTTGGCCCACCCAGTCTGCCCATTTCCCTACCTAATGGATAAGCTGCAGATCCTAGTTAACCAGCAGCCTACTTCATTCTGCCCCCAACCCCTAGAATTGCCTTATGACTGTCCCATGCATGCTTGAATTCCACCACTGTTTTTGACTCCACAACCTCCTCCGGGCGTTCCATGCATCCACAACCCTCTCTGTGAAAAAATACTTCCTCAAATTACCTCTGAGCTGACCCTCTATCTTCAAATTGCCCCCCTTGTTCTTGCACACCTCTTGTTTTGAAAGATGCTACCCTCTTGGACTCTGTTAATTCCCTTGAGGTACTTGAAAGTTTCTATCATGTCCCCCTCTCCCTCCTTTCCTCAAGGCTATACATATTAAGCTCCTTAAGTCTCTCTTCATATGTCTTCCGGTGCAGACCCTGCACCATTTTAGTGCCCTCCTCTGGACAGCTTCCATCCTGTCTATGTCTTTTTGGAGATTGGATCTCCCAGAACTGCATAATACTCCAGATGGGGTCTGACCAGCTGTCTGTACAGAGGGATCATACTTCCTGTTTTCTACTGGTGATGCCTCTCCCTATGCATCCCAGTATCCCCCAGCCCTCCTTGCTGCCCTCTCACATTGCTTGCCCACCTTTAGGTCATCTGATATGACTACCCCCAGGTCCCTTTCCATTTTTGTTGTTGTTAGTATCTCACCCCCCATTGTGTACTCTTCCCCTGGGTTTTTGTTTCCCAGGCGCATTACCTTGCACTTCTTAGCACTGAATCTAAGCTGCCATACATTTGACCATTCCTCTAACCTTGCCAAGTCCCTTCTCATCCTTTCCACCCCACCTTGTGCATCAACTCTGTTGAAGATCTTTGTGTCATCTGCAAAGAGACATACTTTTCCTTCCAGTCCCTCTGCAATGTCGCTTATAAAGACATTGAAGAGGACTGAATCTAACACTGAACCTTTGCGGTACCCCACTAGTAACCCCTTTCTTGAGTGGACTCCATTTACTATTACTCTCTGTGTCTATTCTCCAGCCAATTCTTTATCCAGGCTGTCATCTTGGGACCCACTCCCAGGCTGGCTAACTTGTATATTAATCTTTGTGTGGGACTGTGTCAAATGCCTTGCTAAAGTCTAGGTAGGCCATGTCCACAGCCCTCCCTGATCTACTACTTTGGTCACCCAGTCAAAGAAATCTATCAGATTAGTCTGGCTGACCTTCCCGATGTGAATCCATGCTGCCTTGGGTCCTGTGCCCCTCTGGCCTCTAGATAATCGACAATTTTTCCTTCAGAAGTGATTCCATCATTTTCCCTACCACTAAGGTTAAACTAACAGGTCTGCAGTTTCCTGCTTCTGCCTTGCTCCCACTTTGTGAAGGGAATCACATCTGCCTCCTCCAGTCCTCGGTACCACCCATCCTCCCATGATTTGTTAAAGAGGGTAGTCAGTGGTGTCACTAGTTCTACCCTTAGTTCTTTTAGAATTCTGGGATGAATCCCATCAGGCCCCATTGCTTTGTCACACTTCAGTTTTAAGAGTTCTTTCAGAACCCTTTCTTCTGTAAATGGGCTGGTATCAACTTCTGTATCCAGAGTGTTCTACTGTTTGTTTTAGGTACCTCCCCCTCTTCCTTTGTAAATACTGAGCAAAAATATTTGTTTAGTATCTCTGCCTTTTCACAGTCACCCTCTGCCCACCCTCTCTCCCCTTTATTAAGTCTCACTATCCCTCCCTTGGTCTTCCTTTGCTCCCTGATGTACCTATAAAAGGGTTTATCCCCCTTCTTAACAGAGTTGGCTATCTTTTCCTCGGTTTGGGCCTTTGCTGTTCTGACTGCCTTACCAGCTTCCTTTTGCTTTAACTGATAGAGTTCTCTGTCCTGCTCCTTCTGTGATTCCTTGTACTTCCTGAATACTTTCTTTTTCTCTTGAACCTTCACTGCCACTTCCTTTGAGAACCATAGTGGTTTCTTACATCGTTTTGTTTTGTTTAGTTGCTTCACACAAAGGCTTGTTACCTCTGTGATGGCAGTTTTTATTATTCCCCATTGTTCTTCCACCTCCTTCCTGCCCATTTGCTAGTGCATTCCTTAGGCACTCACCCATTTTAGCAAAGTCAGCCTCCTAAAGTCCAATACTTTTGCCTTTGTATGACTTGAATCTATTGCTGTGTTTATTGTGAACCATACTGTTCGATGGTCGCTAGTTCCCAGATGGCTACCACTTCTACATCTGTGATCCTCTCTTCATCTCCATTTGAGAGAACCAGGTCTAAGATTGCTCTCCTCTGGTGGGCTCCAATACTAGTTGTCTAAGGCATGCCCCCTGTAGGGCATCTAGAATAACCACACTCTTCGGAGTGGTTGCTGCAACTGCACTCCAGTCAACATCTGGCATATTCAGATCACCCATCAGCAATATCTCCCCTTTTTCTGCCATTCTAAGTATACTTTCTATCATTTCCTTGTCCATTTCCTCCCCCTGAGAAGGGGGTCTGTATACAACCCCTGTGTGGATTGTGGTTCCATTGCGGTCTCCAAATTTACCCACAGTGCTTCTTCTCCTCCCTGTTTTCCCTTTTGTTCTGTTGCTTTGATTCCTTCCCTTATGTAAAGAGCTACTCCTCCTCCTCTTTTACCCTCCCTGTCCCTCCTGTAGATAGTGTATCCTGGTATGTTTACGTCCCAGTCATGGTTTTGTGTGTATCATGTTTCTGTGACTGCCATGATATCCAGATGTTCCTCCTCCATCAAGGCCATTAATTCAGGAAGCTTGTTACTCAGACTACGGGCATTGGTACTCATTGCTCTACATTTTTTGATGGCTTTACCTTCTGTTGCAGCATCCCCCACTGACCTTTCTACTTCAGTCTTTTTCTCATTTAGTACCCTGTTTTGTAGGGAGAGATGCCTATGCACCAGCTCCACTTCACTGCCTTACCTGAATTACCAGTAGATCCCCATTGAGCCATGGCTATACCCCCCAGGCAGGTATGAGGTGGGGCCCGTACACCCAGAGATCTTTTTCAATTTTGTTGTGTCCCTCTGGTGGTCAGGTAGGCAGGAGTCATTAGGGTCTATGCAGATGCTCCTTCCTCTCAGTGCTACGGCATCATTTTCCCTGTTCTGGGGCGTGGCGTGTGCTTTGATGTCAAGGTGGCTCCGCTGATATCCACCACTCCCTGACCCACTCTGTATGCTCTGTTCTTGCTGTGCCTCTGGCCTCCGCCAGAGGCCAGTCAAGCACCAAGCCTGAACCCCTCCCTCCCTCCCTCCCCAGGAGAGGAGAGCTGTACTCCAGACGCACAATCCTCTCCCTCCCTGCCAACCCCCAATGGCCTGGGCTCATTCTCGAACCCGGGTCGCTGGCACTGCGCGAGATGTGGCATCCAGCACCTCAACCCTCAGTGCCATCGGGCCAGCTGGGGTCTGAAGTCCACTGCTGCAGACCAAGAAGGGAGGTGGTTGTTAGCCAGATACTCGACCCCTCAGGGGCAGACTGCCCTATGCAATGCCTATGCTCTGAACCATGATAACCCTGTCTTCTTTCATAAGCTATCTGGGGATATAGGCTCTTTCAATACACCTTCGTGCCCCCTCATCATGGGGGTGATTTCAACCTCATTCTGGTTCCCTGTATGGATAGGAATGACACCAGCAAGGAGACACACAATAGGGGGTCAAGAATGCTACACCAACTCATGCAAGAACATGGCCTGTCTGAAGCTTGGTGCCTCTTCCACCCCCAAGTGCGAGATTATACATTTCACTCGGAGGCTCATGCATCACACAGCAGAATTGCATTCTGGCTGACTGAAGTTTTACTTAGCTCTGACATACTTCCCAGATTGATCTCCGACCATGCCCCGATAATGCTCCATTTGACATGAGGTACCCCGAAACAGACTTGGAGATCAGACCCTACCTGATAAGGGACCCGGATTTTGTCCCATGGATTAAGAGAAAGCACAGCAATCTGTGCACAATCCCTAGCACATCCTCTCACCATCTCAGCTCAGACCACCTGGGAGGCCTTTAAAGCTACACTTAGTAGGGAGGTGATGGGATATGCCTCCAGGAAACGCAGAGAAATGGAACATCTTCTGGCCAGGCTGAAGGAGAGATTAACTCATGCAGACAAGGCCTACAAAGCACTTCCCTGTCCTTCACCCCACTCACCACTTAGCAGAGAGATCCTAGGCCTGAGATGGGAAATCAATCAGTTACTAAGAAGGCCAAGGTTGCCATTCTTCAGCTTCATCACAGATACTGGAAAGGGGAATAAAAGTGGAAAGGTACTCGCCTATCAACTTAGAAAACAGCAAGAAGCAAGACACATTCCAGGACTTAAGAGACAATCGGGGCACACGATAACTTCTCAGGAGAGGATTAGTACTACAATGGTCTCATTCTATTTTGCCTTGTGTACTTCAAAACATAATGTACCAGCCTGCCCTTCAATCCTTCCTAGAGAGCCCAACTCTCCCTGGACTCGCTACCCAGGATGCACTAATACTTGAAGTACCCACTGCAGAAATGGCGGTCCAGCGGGCCATTATGGGCCTAAAGATTGGGAAGTCTCCACAGGAAGATGGTTTCACCGCTGATTTCTATCAGGATCTGGTAGACCAGACTGCACCTCTTCTGATGGAGGCATACAAAGAGGCCAGCTTAACTGTCTCCTTTCCGCCCACCTTGAGAGAGGCTGTCATAACCGTCATTCCCAAAAAAGGGAAGCACCCCCTGTTAGCAGGCAGCTATAGGCTTATCTTACTAATAAATGTAGATAGCAAGATTTATGCCAAAATACTGAATAATCAGCTTAGCCCCTTACTTACCTCCCTGATCCACTTCTCCCAGGTGGGATCTGTCCCTGGCAGGCATAGCACTGACCATGTCCGCTCACTGCTCAACATTATTCATCCCTTGCAGACCCCCTAAACACCCCGGCTGTGGCAGAGGCAGTAGACTTTGAAAAGGTGTTCGACTACCTTTAATGGGAGTACCTCCAGGCAGTGTTTGCTCACCTGGGAGTGGGAGAAAGCTTCAGAGCCTGTGTCCAGACGATTTATACTAAACCCCTGGCTAGAGTTCTCAAAAATAGACTTCTCTCGGACCTCTTCCTGCTAGAAATAGGAACCCGACAGGGCTGCCTTCTCTCTCTCTCTTCACCTGTTCATCTTAGCAGTAGATCCCCTGGCCACAGCAATCCGGCAACACCCATGCATCAAGGGGATAACTGTGGGACAAGAGGCCTAATTCCACCCTGATGTACGCCGATGACCTTCCTATCCCACTGGAAAGTGTGTCAAAGTCCCTTCCACCTCTCCTTGAACTCCTGGACATTTCTGCAACTCCCTCTGGGCTCTGTCTTAACTAGTCCAAGAAAGAGGTAATACCCCTTAGTTCAAACTGCTCGCAGGCTGATACTGAAAATCTTAGGACTCCTTTGGGCACCACCAGGACTCTCTTACCTGGGGATTACAGTCACCCCTGAACTGGCAGGACTGTGGAAAGCCAACCTACAGCCACTAACACCAATACCGAGTTTGACAGATGGAAGTTGCTCAGGCTCACCCTGGCCAGGAAAATTGCGGCCATCAAAATGGTGACAGCCCCAAAATTCTTTTATATTCTCTCTCTCTCATATTCTTCTTGAATTACCTAAAAAATGGTTCCAGGATATAGATAGACTAATAGTGGATTTTCTAGGGGAAGGGACTAAACCTTGTTTTAGCAGAGCCAAATTAAGGGCCCATTGGTCAATGGGGTGGGGACTACCCTGGCTCAAAGACTACAAATGGGCTTTTCAGGCTGCATAAGCTGTGCACTGGGTTCGTCCCACTACAGATCTCTCCCCACAATCGATGGATATGGCATTAGTTGCCAATGTGGTGCAAACTGTTGCCCTTTTACATCACAAAAAGAAATGTAACCCACACCCCCACCCCATAATAGACCCCTTGGTGACTAACTGGTATCGCCTTCACAGGAAACTCAGGCTATCTGCAATGCCAGCAAAAATTAACACCCTGTGGCAGAACCAGAGCATCCTAATAGATGGCAAAGTTGTACTCTGGTCATGCTGGCTTGCATAGGGCATTGCTAGGGCTGATGATATCCTTGAACCCTCGCTCATCAGAGTTGCCCCCTTTGGGGAGCTCCTGCTGAAATGGTGTCTTCAGCAGGAGGACTTCTGGAAATTATCTTCGGCTGAGATATGCCCTCTGTCCCCTACTGAAAACATACTCAGACCCCACAGTTACTATCTGACATAAACAGTTAGATATCCCACCCTAAGGGTCTGGCAGGTAAAATATATGGTAAGCTGAGGGATGCTCTCCCTCACCAGTTGGATGCGACTCTCAAACCACTTGGGAAAAAATGACAGGCAGTAACATCACAACACATCAATGGACCCAAGCATGGAAAGATACCCACGCATGGTTCAGGGATGCCAGAAGTCACCTCATTCAGAATAAGATATCCTATGCTTGGTATCGAACACTGGTGGAACGTCACAGGGCTAAAATCCTAGATAATGACAACTGTTGGAGATGCAACACCCCAAGGGGACCCTAAATCACTTACTTTCGGATTGTCCTCTCATACGAGGACTGTGGAAGCAGGTCACACAGACTGCTGCTAGGGTCCTTAGATGGCAGATACATTCCTCTCCTCTCTTTTTCTTTCTCAGAATAAAGGCATTTCCGGTACAACTTAAACCTCTTGAGTATAGGTGGCTGTCCCTCTGGCCTTACAGACCAAGACAGCCATCCTGTGTAAATGGCGTACCACACAGGTTCCCACCACTGCAGAGATTCTGGCTTCTCTTACTGCACTGGCAGGGCTCAATGGACTTTCCCATTTGCAGCATAACTCGATTCCCAAGTTTTTGTTGTGCTGGGTGCCATACATGGCCTATACAACTCCTGTGGGTGTAGGCTGATTCCACTCAGTTAGGATGGACTGTACAATGACCACCGATGCAATCTTCCCACACCCACTCACCTTGTTTGTCTACTCTGAAATTCTCAACTCTGATATGACTGACATTCATTGGTCAGCTTTTCTACATGGGTAGGCAACACCAGGGTAAGATCACTGCACATAGTTTTCCATATTCAGCTGGTATACTGATGAAAGATGATGCTGTTTCAGAGCAAAGGTTCTTTGTGTTTTTGTTTTGCTTCTTTCTTTGTAGGGGCCCCTTATTATGACATGGAGATCTTCCCTTATAGGCCACGATCCTACAGGAAGCCCTTAAGTTAGCCCCAGGACCTAGGCGGAGTCTGATACCGAGAGACCCTCCCACCAGTAGTGGCAAATTCTCCAGAAGGCCACAGGTGCAGGGTATATTGTAGGGGCCCCCCAGTTTTGAATAAACATTAATATTATGATTTGGACCACTCAAAACTCGTGGGCCTGGGTGCGATTGCACCCCCTGCACCCTTGTAGCTATGCCCCTGCCTCCCGCCTACAGGTCAGTACTTCATTTACTCCTCTAAATGTCTGGAGAAGATACCAACCCCATATTAGGTTCCATGTCTATTTGCTATTGGCTAGTTGCTGTGTCTATACTGTAACTTTCTGCCCCTCGTAGTAGTTCTGTGATATTTAAGATAGATTATTGTCTGGCTATGACCCTTCACCATATACTTGTAAACTGTACAGTAATTGTTTTTCTTTTTCACCATACAGTTGATAGCTGGACCAGCTGTTACAAGTCTGCACCCTGTAACCACCGCAGATGAGGTTGTGAGTTCTGTCTGAATGTTAACTTCAGAAAACTAATAAAAAGTTTAAACAAATTAATACTCCTTCCTGCTACCTTCATTTCCTTCCTCTGAGTCACCTCTTAGCTCTCCCATGACTACATACTTGGCCCTGTACCATAGCTGGGCAAGGTTATTTTAATCTCAGTTCTATGACAAAGTCATTTACTGACTGCACATTATTTACTTCCACTGCCCTTATCACCTGTAACCATCCTTAGGCACTTACCTAGCACTTCCTTGTGTATACTGACGACTGTATAACAGACAGGGTAGAATAAACCCCTGTCCCATTTGTTGGAGAAAGTGTGTAAATGCAAGGATCTGTATTCTTTCCTTTTCTCTCTCCTCTGAATGGTTGCACAGCCAAATTTTCCTGTGAGACTTCAGACCTGATCAACCCGAACAATCTCGCAATCCTCTGCCTCCCAGTGTCTGTCTCTGTTTTCTCTTGCTTTCTGTTTTTCCTCCCTTGCATATCTATATCTGATAATATAAATATATGAGAATCAATGTATGGAAATGTAGCTGATATTGGGATCACTTTTGTTTAGAAAACTGTGTTACTGTTGAAATGTATATATTTATAATTTGATATAACTGTAAAAAGCTAGAGGTTACTTGGGTGCAAATGCCTGAGCCTTTTGCAGTTGCTGGGGACCTCAGGAAGTTCTCAATGTTCTAGCAGCTCCTGAAATTTACAAAGGACAGGATGCTTGCAAAGGATGGGGGTTGAAAAGAGTTATAAAAACACCTAAACTGAGCTGCAAGGGAGATTTTTCACAAGAGATGTTATTTTGCTTCTGTATATAGTTATTCTGAACAGGTTTATTTTATTTTGTAACACGGCTCTCAGTCGGGGTGTCAAAAGCAGCGAGGCGATAGGCGCAATCGCCACAGCTGACTGAAACCGAGCGGGTATTAAGCCACGCATAACGCCCGCTCGGTCAGTACCAGCTGTGGCCATGGAGGCTGCCGAGAGTAGCAGCCCGCTCCGGTAGTACCTAGATCTGCCAGGAGCGAGAGGGTGCAGCACTGAGCTTGCAATTTACAGGGTCAGAGAGCAAAGTCAGAAATCGGGAGCGCGTCTGGCAACACTGGTATACAGAGGCAGTTGCACTAGGTAGCTGCCTGCTGTGTCGCCGATGAAACTGATGGACTCATGAAGCTGCTGCCACCCATCCCCTAGTAGTACCTGAGCCATGGAGCTGTTGTCGATCTCGGAGAGGACCGGTGCGGCCAACCCAGCAGGTCCCCGAGTACAGGCAGACAGGCAGGGACGCCGACAGCTTGCAGAACAGTTGGAGCCGCCGATTCATTTAAGTGCGCTCCAGCACGTAAGATTTTGGCACTGTACCGTCATAAAAAAAAATTTGTTTGCACACCTGACTCCCGCCTCCTGTGTTGGTTCGGCTCTGGGTGGAACAGAAACAAACCGTGATAAATGCCGGGCAGAAGGTGATCGCGGGCTTGATGCCGGTAACAGAGGTTTGTGTGGCGCGCCAGAGCCTGTTCTAAGCGCATTACACCTTCGCTTCGGCTCACGGTGATTAACGCCCGCTGGGGCGCCGGGCACGAAGCCTTCAGCGGGCATTAATCCACCGTAGAGCCCTCAGCTGGCGGTGATTAATGCTACTATGTTACTGCAACTACAAATAAACAGTTTTGTGGAATTTTACAACTGCTCCTGGGTTTTTTCTATGCTTCCTGACCTGTGCCTCAATAACAATAACCAACTAGTGTACTGTACCATGTAACTGTCCTTAAATGTAACATTTCTGTAATGATGTGGAACCCTTGTAAAAGAGTCCCTGACTCAAAGGTGTTTTAATTCCAAGAAATAAAATAAATTTGTTGCATCTAACACAAATCTAAGAGTTCCTGATAATGTTATGTTTCACTATGTGCATACTTTTTTTTTTAAGCTTAATATCTGACACAAAACTATAACATTAAAGTCCCAACATTATCCTGATGGGTCCACAAGCTCCCGAAAGTGCTGTAGCACTGATCGTTCCTTATGCATGAACGAGTCTAGTGATTTTGGAGTCACAGCAACTAAATACATGGACGTATTCCATGAACTCAGTTAATTTCTGCAATACGTTCCTTTTTCCAAAACAAGGCTTATTTCTATTTAAAATTTCAGTTCAAAAAGTGAAACGGAGTCTGTGCATGCACGTACTGAGTGGGAGTACCACAGGAGTCAGTAATGTGCTGAGTGGTAGTATCACAGGAGTCAGTGATGAACTGGGTAGAGTATCACATGGGTCAGTACTGAGTGGGAATACTGCTGGGGTCAGTGATATAATGCGTGGGAGTACCACATGAATCAGTGATGCAGTGAGTGGGAGTAGCACGGGGGTCAGTGCTGAGTGGGAGTACCACAGGGGTTAGTGATGTACTCAGTGGGAGTACCACAGGGATTAGTGATGTACTCAGTGGGAGTACCACAAGGGTCAGTGATGTACTCACTGTAGTATCAGAGGGGTTGGTGATGTACAGAGTGGGAGTACCAAAAGGATCAGTGATGTACTGAGTGGTAATAACGTAAGGGTCAGTGATGTACTGAGTTTGAGTACAACAAGGTGTCAGTGATGTACTGAGTGCGAGCACGACAGGTGTCAGTGATGTACTGAGTGGGAGCATCACAGGGGTTGGTGATGTACTGAATAGAGTATCAGAGGGATCGGTGATGTACTGAGTGGGAGTACTACAAGAGTCAGTGATGTACTGAGTGGGAGTACCGCAGGGTTCAGTGTTGCACTGAGTGTGAGCGTGATAGAGGTCAGTGATGTTCTGAGTAGGAGTACCACAGGGGTTGGTGAAGTACTGCGTGGTAGTACTGCAGAGGATAGTGATGTACTGAGTGGAAGTACCACAGGGGTCGGTGATGTGCAAAGTGGTGTACCACAGGGGTTAAAGATGTACAGAGTGTAGTACTACAGGTGTTGTTGCTATATGGAGTGGAGTATTACCACAGGTCAGTGATGTAGTGAGTGGAGTACCACAGGGGTCAGTGATGTACTGAGTGGAAGTACCATGGGGATCTGTGATGTACTGAGTGGAGAACTGCAGTGCTTGGTGGTGTACATAAGAGTATCACAGGAGCCACTTATGTACCAAGTGCAGTAGCACAAGAGTCAGTAATGCATCAAGTGACATACCACATGGGGTGGTGATGTTCTGAGTAGGAGTACCACGGGGTTCAGTGATGTACTGAGTGG
This sequence comes from Neoceratodus forsteri, assembly GCA_016271365.2. Classification (NCBI taxonomy): domain Eukaryota; kingdom Metazoa; phylum Chordata; order Ceratodontiformes; family Ceratodontidae; genus Neoceratodus; species Neoceratodus forsteri. The sequence goes on from JADMNL010000023.1 coordinate 445,475,269, forward strand.
AGCAGTACAGGGGTCGGTGATGTACTAAGCAGAGTAGCACAGGGGGTGGTGATGTACTGGGTGGTATATCAAAGGGGATGGTGATATACTGAATGGAATACCACACAGGTCAGTGATGTACTTACATAGGGGTTAGTGAGGTACTGAGTGGGAGTACCACAGGGATCGGGTATGTGTAGTACTACAGGGGTTGAATAGACGGATTCAACATGAACTCAGAAACCACTTTCGGTAAAAACTGAGGATTGATACCCGGTCTCTGTGACAAATCAAATAAAGCTCCTTACAATATACGGCCTGAAGCTCGGAAATCCTTCAAGTGGAAGTAACTACAACTAAAAAGAGTGCTTTCCAAGACAAATAGAGCATATCGCAACTACCAGCCGGTTCAAAAGGAGGCACGGCAAGTTTCTCTAAAATAAAATTTAGATCCCAAGGTGGTGCTGGACTGCACACCAGGGGTTTCAAGTGGAGGATCCCTTTCAGTAAGGTTTTGGAGACCTTCAGCTGAGCCACCGTTTTGCCCTCCACCCAGATGTGGTAGGCAGAGATAGCAGACAGATGAACCTTCAACGAAGAGTAACTCAGGCCCAGGTCGGAGAGATGCGGCAAGTACTCCATGACCTGAGGAGCAGGGCACAAGAAAGGGTCCAACCCTTTGAAGTGGCCTAAATGGAGAAACCCTTCCATTTCATAGCATAGGTCATCCTCGTGGAAGGCTTTCTAGCCTCCACAAGGACTTGAGACACTCTGGAGGAGGCTCCAAAGAATGAAGCAGCTATGTCAGAAGGTGCCACACGTGAAGGTGAAGGGAATTCAGCCTTGGATGGACCAGCGTGCCTTTCTCCTGAGTCAGGAGATTGTGGCAGAGGGGCAGGGGAATCAGAGGTTCCACTGCAAGCTGCTGGAGAAGTGGAAACCATATCTGGCAAAGCCAATATGGGGCGATCAGAATCATGTGAGCCCCCTCTGCTTGAAGCTTGAGTAGCACCCTCTGCAGAACTGGAAAGGGAGGGAAGGCGTAAAAAAGCCTGCCTGTCCAGCAAAAAGATAGCACATCTCACCAGAAAGCACTGTGCCTGGTAGCGAGCGAGCAAGCAAAACCTGGGTAGTCTTGCATTATATGGGGAGGTGAACAGAACCGGGTCTGGACGACCCCATAGGTCGAATACATCTTCGACCACCGCTTGCTTGAGCTCCCATTTGTGGGCTCTTACTCTGGTGAGGCTGAGACTGTCTGCATGCCTGGAACGTGAACCGCTGTGAGGTCTGTTCGATGCAGAACTGCCCAATTCCAAATCCACATCACCTCCATGCAGAGGGGATATGAGTGAGTGCCCCCTTGCTTGTTTAGGTACCAGACTACACACATATTGTCTGACTGAACTAATAGTGGGCCCTGGCACAGCAAGTGCTGGAAAGGCTTGAAGAGCATATAGCACTGCCCTCATCTCCAATACATTTATGTGTAGGGAGAGTTCTGACTGAGACCACAGTCACAGAGTCCTGTGGGTCATCAGATGAGCCCCCCAACCCACCCCATAAGCATCCATAGTCAGGGTCTGGACAGGGGAGGGGACTGGAAAGGGACCCCCCACCCCAGTAAGGTTGCTGAGATCCTGCCACCACAGGCGATCCTATTGCATTGAACTGGAAACCATGACAATGTGGTCTAGATCATCCGGCCTCTGATCCCATTGCACCCTGAGCATCCACTGTGAAACACGCATGCGAAGCCCGGCCAGAGGGACAGCGGGGATGGCTGCTACCATAAGGCCAAGGAGCCGGAGAAATTACCTAGCCAAAACCCACCTGCTGGAGGCTATCAAGTGAGCCTGCTTCTGTAAGGTTTCTGCCATGTCCTGAGGGAGGAAAGCCATACCCTGGGCTATATCCAGCACCGCTCCAATACACTGGAGAACCTTGGAGGGTACAAACTGGGACTTGGGGTAGCTGACTGTAATCCCCACTTCCGTAAAAAGTGCCAGGGTAGCGGACAGGGAAAGTTTCAGCTGCTCCCTTAATGGAGCTGACAGAAGCCAGTCGTCAAGGTAGGGGAACACATAGTGGCCCTGGCATCTAAGGGCCACCGCCACTACTGCAAGGCACTTGGTAAAGACCCGGGATGCCAAGGACAAGCCGAAGGGGAGGGCCTTGAACTGATAATGTTCCCCTGAAGGAGAACCTGAGGTAGCAGCGATGTGCTTGAAAAACTGGGATATGCTGATAGGCATCCTGCATGTCCAGGGCGCAGAGCCACTATCCCTTGTGCAGGAGGGGCAGCAGACCTGAGGGACTCTGCATACGAAACCATTTGTACTCTATGTACAGGTTTAGACTGCTGAGGTCCAGAACTGGACACAAATCTCCTGTCTACTTTGGCACATAGGAGTAGTACCCCTTTCCTACCTGGTCATCAGGAACAGGCTCTATGGCTTCTTTTTGCAGAAGGGCCTCGATTTCCTCCCTTATGAGAGGGATGTGCACCTCTGGATAGTGAGATACTCCCAGAGGCTTGATAGGGGGTCTCTCCAGAAGTTCTAATGTGTGGCCTTGACTCACCAGCTGAAGGACCCTCGAATCTGTGGTGACTGCCTCTCACCCCGGCAAGTGATTGGTGAACCTTCCACCCACCGGCTCCCCCAATGGAAGGGAGGGCGGGCCACGAGTCAAGAGGCGAAGGGTGGGTTGGGGAGAGCAGCCCCTGAGGCTCTCTGAGTTTTGGCTGGAGGGGTGGCTGGCTGAAGGTGCCCAACGTTTGGTCTGGCATCTGGCTGTATGCTGCTGTTTTGTCTGCCGCTTGGTGTGGCAACGAAATGGCTGTTTGGCCTTACATCTGGGGTGGTACATAGTATGGACTGACTGTAAGGCTTTGCTCTTGTCCTGAAGGCTGGTGATTATGTCCTGGGCATCGCCCCCGAAGAGGACAGAACCATGGAAGGGGGCATCCTGAATGGCCGCCTGGACATCAGGTGCCAAGCCAGACACCCTTAGCCAGGAAGAAAAAATTGCTCACCATAGTATTCTTCTTTCTTCCAAGGGGTCCTTTAGCATCAGTAAGTATAGCAGTTAGCTGGCTAGGTGCAACTGCCCCGGAGGTATGCCTTTAAAATAATTTATTTAAATGAGCTTGGGCATTAGCCAATCAAAAAACAGGAGGGGAGTGAGCTGAGTGAGAATAACCTGAAGGGCTTCACAACATGCCCTGAAAAGTGAACCAACAGGATTAAAAAACATGCAAATGTCTGAAACTGAAAACAGATAATAACATGAGCACAAAACTCATTAATAAAAAAAAAAAAAAAAAAAAACATTTGGTAAGAAAAACTGAGAACAGAGCCCTTCTCCTGACAGGTGAACCAGGGAGGAAGGTGGAAGCAACGATGCTAAGGGACCCCTTGAAGAAGAAGAAGATTACTACAGTAATTTTTTTCTACTTACCCCAGGAGTCCTTTAGCATCAGTAACTATAGCAGACTACTGAGCAGTACCAAGTGGGAGGTGGGCAGAGAACCTACTTAGAAAAGAGGCTCTGCAGAACCGCCCTGCCAAATTTGGCGTCAAAGGTGAACTGCACATCAAGACTGTAGTGCTTCACGAAGGTGTGCACAGATTTCCAGGTAGCTACTTTGCAGACATCCAGAAGGGGTATGCCCCTGGTGGAGAAGGCCCCGAGCCCCACAGGAGGTTGATTACCAACCTTTTCATAGCAAAATATAATACAAGAGACCAACCAGCGGGAAGGAGTTCTCTTGGTAGCTGGGCTTCCTCTGCCTACATATCTGTACTTGAACGACTGAGTGGAAGAGCCTCTGGACCGCACAGTATGCTCTAGGCAGAAAAACTGTGTTGCTTTGCTCACCAGGAGTGGATTTCTCAGTAAAGCAGACGGGTAGATTAACAGACTGGTTTAGGTGGAATTCTGAAACCACCTTAGACAGAAACTTCCTATTTGTCCTGAGCCAAATTTTATCACTGTGAGGAATGATGTAATTGGTCTCAGTGCATAGGGCCTGTAACTCAAATCCTCTTGGCAGAGGTAATGACCACCAGGAAGACCGACTTCCAGGTTACGAATTTGATATGTGCGGTGGCCACAGGCTCAAAGGGTGGCTGCATGAGCCTGGCTATGCAGAGATCCAGGCTCCAAGGAGGAAGAGGCTCCCTGACTGGAGGCTGGAGGTGCAAGAGGCCTTTGAAAAAACTATCTGCATATGGTGTGGGAAAAAAATACAGGTTACTCACCTGTAACAGGAGTTCTAGGAATGGTATATGTTGTTCATCCACACTGTCTGTCTCCCGTAAGGAGTCGACCAGGAAATGCTACGCCTTCAAATGGAAGAGATTTTCCATTTGGTGTCAGGGTAAGGGCCTTGACCCTTCCTCCTGTTCCCTGGCGAGCATATTGGACTGGCTGTGGTCCCTTTCTCAGCAAGGGCTTAGGTCGACGACCCTTAAGGTGCACCTGGCAGCCATCTCTGCTTACTGGGCGCGGGCCGGGGAGTAGTCGGTGGCACAGAAGGTGGTCTGACGCTTTTTCAAAGGCCTTGACCACATTTCCCCTCCGGTGCGAGAACCTCCACCTCCGTGGGATCTACTGCTGGTACTGGCAAAGCTCACGGGCAAACCATTCGAACCAATGCACAGGTGTGATCTCTCTCACCTGTCGTGGAAGAACCGCCTTCTTGGTGGCTATCCGTCAGCCAGAAGGATGGGAGAGCTCCAGGCGCTTTCCATCGAGTCTCTTACTTGGTCTTCCACAGGGACAAGGTTGTCCTGCCCCCACCGAAATTCCTTCCAAAGGTGGTGTTGAGTTTCACCTTAACCAGGTGTTGACTCTGCGGTGTTCTACCCAATCACACCTCGGAGGCGAACATAGGCTCCATACTCTGGACCCTGAAGGCGCTCACTTACACTATAAGGCCTTACAGCTGAAATTCGGGAGAGGTTGCCAGCTGTTTGTCACCTACGCTGGCCGCACCTGGCAGACCTGCAGCCAAGCGGCCGATAAGCAGGTGGGTCACCTCCTGCATAGATCTCTGCTATAAGTTGGTGGGCATGGAGCCTCCCAGAGGGATAAGAGCTCATTCTACCCGCCATACTGCTGCATCGGTGGCTGCTTCCAGGGACGTCCCTATCCAGGAAATCTGCAGGGCTGCTACCTGGAAGTCAGCACACCTTCATCACCCATTACCACATCGACCTTGAGTCACGCGGGATGCTGGTTTTGGGGCCTCGGTTCTCAATCTCTCTATTCCCTAAGTAGGAGGTGTGCGCCTTGCCTCCTCCTCCCGGAGAACTGCTAGAGTCTGCCAGACAGTGTGGATGAACAACATATCCATGTCCTAGAAATACAGGTTACTTACCTGTAACAGGAGTTCTAGGAATGGTATATGTTGTTCATCCACAAACCTACATTCTCCAGCTGACGCACAACCTGAGCTTCCAGCGAGCCAGATCTGGCGTCATGGGGCGGAGCCAAGAGTTTTACCACCCGGGTGGGTGGGAGGAGCCAGCTTGAAGACCTTCCGGCAAGATTTAAAGCGGCAAGGATACCTGCCAGACAGTGTGGATGAACAACATATCCATGTCCCTAGAACTGGACTTTTTCTTTCCCACTGAAAGATAGACCAAAGTGCAAGAGTAGCTTGAGAGACAAGGTTTCAAGCCTGATGCCTGCAGATGTACCACGTAATCCAACAGCTGAGGGACTGAAGCTGTAAGAGGACTGACTGTTTTGCTTTTGCACCACAGGGAGACCCGTTTCCATTTGGCTGCATACGTCTTTTTGTGTTAGGTGTTTTAGCCATTCTCAGACTCTTAAGAACCTGTTCTGAATACTGAGAGGATGGAAATACTAACTTCTCAAGAACCAGGCTTTTAGGTGAAGAGAGTGTAAGTCTGGATAATATACTCCTGTCTGAGGAAGGGTCAGCAGAGAGTGAGCTGACAGCAAGAAGATGGGCCTGCTGCGGGATAGTGAGAGAAGAAAAAATTACTCACCTTAGTAATGTTGTTTCTTCTAATGGAGTCTTGCTATATTATGACAGTAGCAGTTTGATCCAGCTCTAGAACTGCTCCGGAGGTGAAATGGTTAAAACCATTCCAAAATAGAATTTTGTCCACGAGCTCTAAGAAGCAGCTCTATCTGTGTTATTTCAAACCTGAACTGTCAGATCTTTACGAGCCAGACTCACTAAGGTCTGTGTGGAAGCTGTAACCTACACTAGCCAAATGGCTACCTAAATAATAACAACCATTGCTGGTCCCAACACCCAAGACTCAAGTCAGGGGACCAGAAATACTAACACAATTCTAATCACATGAGAATAAAACATAAGTATAATAAAACACACACACACACACACACACACCCAAAGCCCCAAAAGGGGACAAAAATGCTAACAGGGCATAAAAAGGTGCCCACACCAAGTTGCCTGCACCCCACCCAAGTAGAGGTTCTGAGAGGGGCAGGTTGGGGGAGGTCATAATATAGCAAGACTCCATTAGAAGAAACAACATTACTAAGGTGAGTAATTTTTTCTTTAAACAACATGAAGTCTTGCTATATTATGACAGTAGCAGAATACACAGCAGTACCTCCATGGAGGAGGGGCAGAACCTACTTAGGGAATAGGCTCTGAAGAACAGCTGTGCCAAACCGAGCATCTCTCCTGGCCTGGACATCCAGGGAGTAATGCTTGGTAAAAGTGTGTACTGTTTTCCAAGTAGCAGCCTGGCAAATCTCTAATATAGGGATGTCTCTGGCAGCAGCTAGAGACGCAGCTGTACCCCTGGTAGAATGAGCCCTCAAACCGGGGCTCTGCCCAGTTTCTGATAACAAAATTGGATACAAGAGACAATCCACCTGGCAATTGATCTCTTAGTGGCAGGTTTGCCTTTCCCAACTTCACCATAGGTAAGGAAAAGTTGGAGGATTCGAACTCTGTGACCTTTGATGCCTATATAGTAACTAAGAGCTCTCTTAACATCCAGGCTGTGCAACCTCCTCTCACCAGAAGAGGAGTGATCAGTGAAAAATACTGGAAGGAGATAGATTGATTAAGATGGAAATCTGAAACCACCTTAGGCAAAAACTTCCTATTAGTCCTAAGGACTACCTTATCCCTGTGGAAAGAAATAAAGTCAGTTTCCACTGACAAGGCTTGCAACTCACCTCGTCTGGCAGAAGTGATAGCCACTAGAAAAACAGTTTTCCAAGTTAGGTACTTAAGCTCTGCAGAAGACAGAGGTTCAAAAGGCGGTTGCATTAACTGGGCAATGCAAACATTAAGGTCCCAAGCAGGGGCAGTTCTCAAAGGGTGGATTAGTATGGAGTAATCCCTTAAAAACTTGGAAAACACAGGATGAGAGGAAAGAGGGATGACTTTCCTGCTGACACAAAAGCAGATACAGCTGCCAAATGAACTCTCAGGGTAGCTGGTCTGAGACCCAAGGAATTAAGATGTACCATGTAATCTAACACAATGGGCAAATCAGCAGATTCTGGAAATATTTTCCCAGTACACCAAATGGAAAACCTTTTCCATTTAGAACTATAAGTAGCCCTAGTGGAAGGCTTCCTAGAAGCCTTTAGGATCTCAAGAACACCCTGAGAGAGGTGTAAATCAGCAAACTCCTAACTCCTCAAGAGCCAGGCCTTGAGGTTGAGAGGATTGAGGTCGGATACCAAACCCTTCCTGGGCACAAGTCAACAGGTTGTGATTCCTGGGGAGGCAAAGGGAAGATGGATTGTCAGTGACAGAAGGAGTGGGTACCAGGGCTGCCTGGCCCAATCCGGGGCAATCAGAATCACCCTGCAAGGCTGAGATCTGATTTTGACTAGTACTTTGAATAGGAGAGGGAAGGGAAAAGCAGAGAAACTTCCCTCCCAATCCAGAAGAAGGGCATCCAGGGAACTGGGCCCAGCACTGGAGGCCTGCAACAGAACAGAGGAAGTCTGTGATTGTCTGGGGCTGCAAAAGATCTATCTGAGGGTGCCCCATCTGGCAAAGACTATCCCAGCACTTGAGGATCCAGGGACCATTCGTGATGGCCTGGGAAATCCTGCTGAGAGCATCCGCTAGGACATTGTCCTTCCCTGGAAGATGAACTGCTATGAGGGAAGTGTTCAGGGAATAGGCCAGAACCACAGCACATTGCCTCGGAGCACAAGGCCGAAGACCGGGTGCCCCCTGTTTGTTGATGTACCACATTGTTGTGGTGTTGTCTGTTCTGACTCGTATCACCTTATCGTGGACAGATGCAGAAACTGCTTGAAGAGCTAAAAAGACAGCTCTGAGTTCCAGCAAATTGATGTGAGCAGAGATTCCTGGGGGACCACACTCCCTGAGTGGAAAGGTCGCCCATGTGGCTCCCCAACCAGAGAAGGAAGCATCTGTAGTGAGAGTCAAGTCGTGAGTAAGGGAAATGAAGGGACCCCAATCTTAATTGCTCTGATCCTGCCACCACTGGAGGGCTAGGATCAAGGTTCTAGTCACTGGGACCAACCTGGAAGGGGTCTCTTCTCTGAAACAATAGGTTCTCAAGTGAAACTGAATGTCTCTCATCTGAAATCTTGCTCCCTGCACAACAGCTGTGGATGCAGCCATATGCCCCAGGAGCTGCAGAAAGTGTCTTGCTGGTCGAGAGACCTGCAGAGTGAAGGAGGCCAGAGCCACTAAATTCCTTACCCTTTCTAAGGAAGAAAAGGCTCTAGCTAGCTTTGTTCCAATTCTGCCCCTATAAAGGTGAGTACCTGGACTGGTTCCAGAACCGACTTTGGTAGATTTGAAAAGCCCAGGGGTGAGAAGCTGCTGGGTGACCTGCAGGTGAGATTTTACCTGTTCTGGGGACTGGCCTACAATGAGCCAGCCGTCTAGATGGAAAAACAGCAATCCTTTGCCTCCTTAAGTGAGCCACTGCCACTGCTAGACACTTTGTAGAATACCCTTGGGGCAGAGGTAAAGCCGAAGGGCATTGCTCTGAACTGGTAATGACCTGAGGGAGTTGCAATCTGAGGTACTTTCGATGGGAGCTTCTGATTAGGACATGGAAATAGGCATCCTTGAGGTCCAGGAGGCTAGCCAGTCCCCTGGCCTTAGGGAGGGTAAAATCATTGCCAGAGTTACCATTTTGAACTTTGGTTTCAAAAGATGCTTGTTCAGATATCTGAGATCTAATATGGGCCGCCATTCTCCTGTCTTTTTTGGGGTAAGGAAGTATCTGGAATACAGACCCCTGCCCTGGTGCAGGGGAGGAACCCTTTCTACTGCTCTGAGAGCTAACAGGGATGAGACCTCTGCTTCCAGAGTAAGGGTCTCTGAAGCACTTGCAGGTAGAAAAAGTCTGCTTCTCAACTTGGGAAACTTTTTGAAGCTGAGAACCAGACCCTGGCCTACTACTTCCAGAACCCACTTGTCTGAGGTTAAAGAAGCCCAATTCTGGCTGAAGTAAGCCAGCCTGCCCCCTACCGGTACAGGAGAATCGGCCCTGGGCACCACATCAGGGTGCCTGCTTAGCAGCAGCTTTAGGCTGGGGTGGGAGCAGGTCTGCCCACCCCTCGTCTGCCTCTGCCTCTGAAGAAGCCCCTCTGAGCATAGGCAGAGGAGGCCTGAGTGTGGTAAAAGGCCTGTGAAAGGCCTACCCCTACCCCTGGGTATGCCTTTGAGGAGTGGCTTGCCTCCCTTAGCCTGGGCACTCTTGTAAGTAGTCCTATATTCATCCATCTTTTCATGTACTTCTGTCTGCTCCCCAAACAGAGAATTCCCCCACAGGAAAATCCATGGCCTTAGTCTGGGTATCCTGTGACAGACTAGTACACCTGAGCCAGGCCAACCTACCGAAAGCTACAGATGTGGCCATGACCCTAGAGGAAACATCATTAACATCCACAGCAGCATGAAACTGAACCTTAGATGCCTCAATGCCATCGCAGCCACCTGTTCTAGTTCACCTAGCCAGCTGGCCATGGGCTTGCTTGGCTAATTGCATCTGAGTATCCCATCTAGATTTCTGATACCTAGCTACACCAAGCCATATAATTTGCTTGCCTGAGTCCCGAGAGGCTGCCATATACTTTTTTTTTTGCCATGGCATCAATCTTCCTGGAATCCTTGTCAGGAGGATGTGAAGCCAGGGATTATGCTTTATCACAGGCAGCAGCCTGAACTACTCCCAACATGACTGCATTGTTGAGAAAGGAATTCTGTATCAGGACCTGACAATGTGTACCTTCTGTCCATCTTTTTATCTACAGGAGGCACAGAATTAGAGTTTTAAAATTTTTATTGTTTGCTTCCTAAAACACTTATGTAAAGGAATAGACAATCTCTAGACTCTGGAATATCCATCATTTCTACAAAATCAGGCTCCTCTTGCTCATCCACAGCTTCTTCTAAGGGAAGCTGGAGGTTTCAACAACTTTTTGTAAAACATGAAATGAGATGGGGACTCAGACAGCATAGGGGAGATTCTAAAGGTCTGTCTGGGGAGATGTCGGTTCAATGGGCACACCCAGACCTTCCCAGCCACATTCATACTGTTCATAATCATCCTCCCCTCCTCTGGTTCATAAAATTCCTCAATATCATATTCCTGAACCACTGGGACCGAACGAACCGACCTTTTGCCAGATAGTGGCGTTGGACGGACCTGAGACAGATGACTGGACAATTTGTATGGCTTTTTGCTATCTCTGCAGCAGTTGGAGAAGGGTTTTGGACTCCAAACCTGCTGATTTTCTTGTTTTCTTTACTGGAATTGGTTCCTCAGAACCAGCTTTTCTTTTGCCGAGGAAGTCTCGCCCTGGTCAGAGGGCACTCCCTCCGGTTGGCACCGAACCGGGCTGGCCATCCGGGTCAGCGGACTATTTGGCCTCTCGTTCCCTGAGCCTGCCCAATCTTTTTCCAGGGTGGCTGCAGGGAAATTCTTACATATCTAGCAGTCTGACTGGAGGTGGTCAAACCCCAGACAATAAACACATGTGGTGTGTGGGTCAGCCTTGGCAAAGACTTCCCCACAAACATCACAGTGTTGAAACCCAGTGGGCCCGGTTTTTCTTTTGGGTTTCTCAGATATTATGCCAGCCTAACCAGAAAACTTGCCTTTTAACGGCAGTAGGCAAGACACCCTTATCGTTCTCTAACTGTGTCACGGGTATTGGAAAAACGACTAATCCGCTTTTAGAACCGATAAGAAACTGGAACCGCACTCTAAAATATTAAATTTTTAGTTTTAAATGAGTTTTAAACCCAACTGATCGGCTCAAACCGAACCGATAACTACAAGTTCCACACAGACAAAACCTTCAATTTACTTACGTTACCACAGATAGAGCTTGAACCGAACGGTTTTGCGGTTAAAAAAACTATTCTCAGTTGAATTCAAACCGGAAAACACTTTTTAAACTGAGAAATGAACTTAGCAGCAGGAGAAATCTCCAGAGCGACTGTTCAATGAGGCGGAGTAAAGAATCTGACAGTTCAGGTTTGAAATAACACAGATAGAGCTGCTTCTTAGAGCTCGTGGCCAAAATTCTATTTTGGAATGGTTTTAACCATTTCACCTCCGGAGCAGTTCTAGAGCTGGATCAAACTGCTACTGTCATAATATAGTAAGACTTCATGTTGTTTGAAGGAGAGAGTACCAGCCTTGCCTGGGCCAATCCAGAACCACCAGAATCACTGATGCAGGCTGTTGTCTGAGCTTCAGCAATACCCTGAGTATCAGGGGAAAAGGAGGGAAGGCAAACGGGAACCTCCCTGACCGGGCCAGGATCAAGGCACCCAGGGTAAGTGTCCACGGAACTGGGGGCCTACATGGATACCGAGAAACCTGGAAGTTGAGGGAGAGGCAAAGGATCCACTTGTGTGTCCGCCCCCACACACACACACCAAACACTGTGGCTAGTACTTGCTTGTTCAGTGTTCATTCGCTGTGGCTTGACTGATGTGACTTAGAGTGTCTGCCAGGATATTGTGTTTGCCTGGGAGGTAATTTAGCTAGAAGGCCGACTCCCAGGGAGAAGTCGAGAGGCCGAATTTTGGAGCCTCCAAACAGAATAGTCCTGATCTGGTACCACTCTGCATGTTTATGTAAAACATTGCAGTGGTGTTTGTCTGTTCAAATTTATACAGTCTGTGCTTTATTGCCATGAGAAAATGCTTTGAGAACTAGAAGGTTGCTCCGAGTTCCAAAAGGTTGATGTGTAACTGTGACTCTTGAGAGTCAGGTGCCACTTACTGAGGCACTGTTCAGATGTGCTCCTACACCAGGAGGGAGGCATCTATGGTTATCATCTCTGTGGGAAGTGGAGTCTGGAAGGGTATCCTTGCTGACAGACTTGTAGGGTTCTTCCACTAAAGCAGAGTCTGAAGAAATACTTTTAATAAATCATGGGAGGATGGTGTGGTACCTGAGGACTGGAGGAGGCGGATGTGATTCCGCTTCACAAAAGTGGGAGCAAGACAGAGGCAAGAAACTACAGACCTGTCAGTTTGACCTCAGTGGTAGGGAAAATGATAGAATCACTTCTGAAGGAAAGAACTGTTGAGTACCTAGAGTCCAGTGGGGCACATGACCCAAGGCAGCATGGATTCACAGCAGGAAGGTCATGTCAGACAAATCTAATTGATTTTTTAGACTGGGTGACCAAAATAGTAGACCAGGGAGGGGCTGTGGACATGGCCTACCTAGTCTTTAGCAAGGCATCTGACACAGTCACGCACAAAAGATTAATAAACAAATTAGCCAGCCTGGGAGTGGGTCCCAGGGTGGTAGCCTGGGTAAAACACTGGATGGACAACAGGACACAGAGGGTAATAGTAAATGGAGTCCACAGTGAAGAAAGGTGGGTTATTAGTGGGGTACCGCAGGGTTCAGTACTGGGGCCGGTCCTTTTTAATGTCTTTACAAGTGACATTGCAGAGGGACTGGAAGAGAAAGTATATCTCTTTGCAGATGACACAAAGATCTGCAACAGGGCTGATACACAAGGTGGGGTGGAAAGAATGAAAAGGGACTTGGCAAGGTTGGAGGAATGATCAAATGTATGGCAGCTTAGATTCAACACAAAGAAGTACAAAGTAATGCACCTGGAAACAAAAACCCAGGAAAGAGTACACAGTGGGGGAATACAGTAACAATAACAATGGAAAGGGACCTGGAGTAGTCATATCAGACGACCTAAAGGTGGGCCAGCAATGCGAGAAAGCAGTAAGGAGGGCTGGGGAGATACTGGGATGCATAGGGAGAAGCATCACCAGTAGAAAACAGGAAGTTGTTGGCCCTCTGTACAGGCAGTTGGTAAGACCACATCTGGAGTACTGTGCACAGTTCTGGAGACCCGATCTCTGCAAAGACATAGACAGGGTGGAGGCTGTTCAGAGGAGGGCAACCAAAATGGTGCAGGGTCTGCACCAGAAGACATATGAAGAAAGACTAAAGGAGCTTAAGATGTATAGTCTCAGGGAAAGGAGGGAGAGGGGGGGACATGGCAGAAACTTTCAAATACCTCAAGGGAATCAACAAAGTCCAAGAGGGTAGCATCTTTCAGAAAAAGAGAAGTGCAAGAACAAGGAGGCACAATTTGAAGATGAGGGGACGGCTCAGAGGCAATGAGGAAGTATTTCTTCATAGATAGGGGCTGCAGATGCATGGAACACCTTTCTGAGGAGGTCAGAGTCAAAACAGTGGGGAAATTCAAGAATGAATGGGATAGACATAAGACAATTCTTGTGGTGGGTAGGAGGAAATAGGCTATTGGTCAACTAGGAACTGCAGCTTATCCATTAGGTAGGGAAATGGGCAGACTAGGTAGGCCAAGCGGTCCTTATCTGCTGTCAAATTCTATGTTTCTATGTAAATGCTCCATCCCAGGTATCAGCTTTGAACGATTGTTGCTTCTTTAAGATCAGCGAGCTCCGAGGTAGGCTTGCAGGTATCTTATCCTGTACCTAAATCCTGGGACCACTGCCAGCATTAAAGCCCTGTGTCCCAATAGTCTAAGGAATGTCTGACTGGTCTTGCTGTCCCTTGATGGAAGACTCTGCCAGTAAGGGAAAATTGCAAATCTCACCTGTGGAAGGAAGGCCTATCCTTTCTGGGTCATCCAGCTGAGCTTATATGAAGGTGAGTAGCTGGGAGAGGTTCCAGGTGAGACTTTATTTGATTTACCAGGAACTCAGAGACTCAGAGTGAGACCTGTGAGGAAAAAAGACTCCTTGACCTGACAAGGAGACTTAGGCACTATGAGCCAATCAGCAAAAGGGGTAGATAGAAGGGCCGGCCTGGTGGTGCTGAGGGTTGAGGCACTGGGCCAGCACCTCGTGCCACATGGGCGACCTGGGTTCAGGAACGAGCCTGGGCTGTCAGGGGTCGGCAGGGAAGGGAGAGTATCGAGCATCCGGAGGACAGCCTCCTCTCCCCGGGGTCTGCGGTGGTGTTATTGGCCTCTGGCAGGCCAGAGGCATAGGCAAGCGCTGGAGCATAGAAAGGGGGTCGGAGGTGGCAGACGTCGGATGCAACACCTTGACGTCCAGGTGCTAGCCACTCCCTAGAACAAGAAGAAGCCCTTCCAGCTCTGGTGGAGACAGATCACTGGAGCTTGCCCTCGATTTGCGGCTGCCCTCCTGGCACCTTCTCGACCGACAAGACTAGAAGGTTCGGGGTGTCGGGACCCACCCTGTCCCTGCCCAGGGGAGTAAAACCGCAGCTACATGGGTGAAGAAGGGTCAACCAGGTGAGGCAGACCGCACAGGGATGACTCCTAGGTGCTCCCAGGAGACCAGAGCTGGGGGAGAGGAAGAGGGCAAAAACACGTTAAAGCAAAAAAAAAGGGTGTAGATAGAGGCGCCCCACTTCCTGAGGTGTGCTACTACCTCTGCCAGCCATTTTGTAAAGACTCTTGCAGCTGAGGATAGGCCGAGGGACACATGAGCCCAGGGAGAGTTTAAACCTGAAATACTGCCTCTGAGAGCTCCTTATGGGTATATGGAAAATAAAAGGAGCCCTTTAGGACCAGGGGAGCTAGCCAGTCTCTCTACTGTAAGGATTGTATGACTAGTAACAGAGTGACCATCTTGGATTTGGATTTTAACAGCAAGATAGGTCGCCACTCCCCAATTTTCTTTTGTGTCAGAAAATACTTGGAGTAGAGGCCCTTGATCCTTTTCGTGGGCTGGTACCTTCTCTACCACTCACAGAGCTAGGAGGTTTTTACCTCCAACTCCAACAGTAACACTTATGTTGGGGATAGAGGCTTAGACATTTGGGTACACTTGAGGTCTGCCTACACTCATGTCAGGGCTTAGACTGCAAAGCTGCTGGCTGGGTAGAGGTGGCCACCTTTGGACCCTTCTGCCCCTTCCTCTGAAAGCACCTCTGTACCTAGAGAAGTTAGACTAGGGGTAGGGAATGTAGGGCCTGGGAAAAATAACCTATGCCCCTACTGCCCTCAAGAGCAATTTCCATGCGACAGGACGCCTTGTTGCAGTCAGTTGCTCTGGAATCGAACAATGTGATTTGTTCACAGGGAAAGTCCACAGCCTTAAACTGGGTGTCTGGGGTTATACTGGTAGTTCTAAGCCAGGTAAAGCACCTGAGAGAGATGGCATGGCCATGGCTCTGGAGGCACAACCTTGTTATCGCCTGCCCTGTGGAACTGGTACTACATAGCTTCCAGGGCAGGTTTTGCCATATCCCCAGCTCCTGTACCACTGTATCCTATTCGGTAATGGCCAAGATAGAATTCCACAGTGCTTTCTGATATTTGGCCATGAAAGCCATGTAGGGAAAAATTTTGACAAGCAGCTGTGGTTTGCTATGAAATCTATTTTTCCTAGAGTCCTTGTCCTGGGGTAAGGAGGACAAGGAGACCCCAGCTTTCTCACAAGCTGCCTGCCACGCCATACTCTCTAGCTGGGATGTACAGACAGGCACTCAGCATTGTTTTTAAACAACTGACATAGTTATTTACTCATTTATTAATTTTCCAGCCTGCTTGTCAACCCCTGCCACAGAAGTGGGGGTTTGAAGCAGTACCATGGTATTTTTATTTATGTTATTTTTCATTACAGATTGGCATGACTAGTCTTCAGGAGGTGGGAGACCTTTCATTTCCCTATAATCTTTTATCCTCATCCTCACCCTGAATGGACTCCTGAGTAGGGAGGTCCAGGGTGTCCAACATGTTTTGGATAAACGTAAGCATAGAAGGGGGATCCTCCTGGTTAGCAGAGGAAGCTTGAAAAGAAAGGGTAGTGGACACAAGGTTCTAGGCCCTCCAAATTCATATTGTGGCATCATAAAATTTTTCATCATCATCTGTATCACCCTCACAGTCTGAGGGAGAGAACACTGTGGAAGAGTGTATACTTAGCCCTAGTAAACATAGACCCCATCTTTTGTAATGAAGGACGTGCCATGCTTTTGCCAAATCTTGCACAGCAGGGACCTGCGCTGACAGTGCTATATATGCTTTTTGGTTTTTTTAGCCACTGGTTGTCTCACTACTGGCTTTCGCTGGAGGAACAGGAGTGATTTTTTCTTGACAGGGTTTCTTTTAGCCACTTCACCAGCAGCCTGATCATGCTTCCTTTTTCATCAGTTTATTATTTTAATTTGTGAGGAACTTCATCAGCTCCTTTGGAAGCTTTATTTTTGGCTGGGATTTGGAGGCTTTATCCGTAGCCGTTTACATTTTATTGTTATTACTTTTAGATGGCCCCTCAACGGTAGCCTTTGATTTTCCTCAGCCATACTTTTAAATAGGACTCTTTGCTCTGTGCCAATTTTGCAAAGAACCGAAATCTGGACCAAAATACAACTGAGCACAGGTTTCTGTAAATGCTGTGAAACCAGTCCGGTGACATGTCTTTACTCTTTATTATTATAATTTTTATTTTGTAGTACTGGTAATATACCAATGCCAATCTTATAGAGAACCCAGCAATACCAGTCAACAACTGAGCACAGGTTTCTGTTGATGCTGTGAAGCCAGTCCTGTGACAGTTGACACTTTTAGGTCCAGTTTTATGAAACTGTGAGGAATCTCTGATCTTGCCAATCCTCAGAAACCAGCAGCAACTGTCAAAATTTGAAGTACAACTGGTTGCCTGCATAGATACCACAAGGTAAAAAACTAGGTAAAACAGAAAATGTGACAGTTCCTTCACAAATTGCATTAAGAAAGTGAAGAACCATTGAAATTAAGCATCCATGGTAAAAACAAATATAATTTAAGCAGATGCAGTAAAATAATGCAGCTGCAGTAAAACTAATGCAGATGCACAAAAAAAAACCTAACAAAAAAAAAATTGTAAAAATTACATTCAGCACACTAAAAATTAAATTTGTGAGGAAAACTTTATCAAGATAACTGAATAGGAGGCTGTCAACAAGAAAAGTTGAGAGGCACCTCAGAGAGCAATGTTGCTCAGTCAGCGGAGAAAACATTCTTGAAGCCCTTCAGGCTGCTCTCACTCAGGTCCTCCCTCCTGTTTTTATTATTTATTTATTTATTTAGACAGCAGTTTGAAAACCTTTGAGCCATAGGCTCATTTACAAAAGTACCTTGTCACAGTAAGACAAATGAAAATACACAGTATAACAGTATAACACAGTATAACAGTAACTTAAGACATAGATACAAACAAGCTGGTACAGGTAGGATTGATGCAAACAATACCAGAGTTATGTTGTCCTTGGCAGCTTAGTAGTAGCTTTGTCATAAGTATTGAGTACGGCTTTGATTAGTGCAATTACAGCTTCGGGTGTTAACAAGGTTTCTGATTGGCTAATGCTCAAGCTCATTTAAATAAATTCTCTAAGTGCATACCATCTGGGCAGTTGCACCTAGCCAGCTAACTGCTATAGTTACTGATGCTAAAGGACTCCTGGGGTAAGAATATCTCCTGAGGCAAACCACCGAAGCGGTGCCCCTGGCCGAGGAGTCCACCGTATCATATGTCGCCCTTACTGAGTGGCAACAGGCAACCTTAGTAGACTTGACAGTGTCCACCAGAACGGTCTTGGACTCGGAGTCTGGCATGGCGTCAATGGCAGGCTCCAGTTGATGAAACAGAGATTTATGGTAGATGATAATGTGCACCATGTAATTTAGGGCGCCCATGGCCAGTGTGGAGGAAGAATAGAATTTCCTCCCAAACTGGTCCAGCTGCCTCGACTCCTTGTCGGGTAGGGAGGTGCTCATGTGTCTCGGCTTGGAGGACCTGTCATGAGCCGCCATAATGACCAGTGAGTCTGCTTTTAGGTGGACACTGAAGTGACCCTTCCCCTCTGGTGTCCCGTATGTCCTATCAACCTTTTTTTGCCACCGCCGGGATGACTGAAGGCATCATCCAAATGGTAGAAGCCAGATCTTCATGAGGCTCTAACCACGGGGCATAGGACAGGTGCTGTCTCCTGTATACCTAGGTGCTCAGCTAGTCTCGGACACTTGGGATCCTATGCATCAGTCTTCCACCATAGGTCTCAGCTATTTTTTTCAGGAGGTCAGCGAATGAAGGGTCCTCCGGAGGCAATTTAGGGGATTCCTTGGGCTCCTCTGGAGGGGGAGGCTCAAAACTCGAAACTGAGGAGGAGGAGGAGGACCTGGACTCAAATTCAGAATCTGAGGAATCCGAAGACCCGACGATGGGATGAGAAACCTCCTGAGACCTAGGGAGATACTGTCTGTCACCAGTCCAGTTGAAGGATCTTTGTCAGGCCCCTGAGACTGGTACGGGTCCAGAAAGGAGGACCTGAGAGTCTGATCTGGGTGAACCAGGGTAAAAGCACTCACTGGGTGCTAGCTGTCCAGCTCTGAAATGAGCTATGACTTGCTCTCTGACCACCAAGACTGGAGGATGGCCGGAAATCCACCTGTGGCTGGGGGAGGAGAGGCGGTGGAGGGTGATAGAAAGGCTTGAAACCTCAAAGAGAACCTGGCATCAGGTATCCTGACGTATGGTACCCGGGCATCAGGTAACCTGGCACGGAATAGGCAGGCGCATACCCTGGCGTCGTAAAGCCTGACATCAGGTAACCCAGTGTGTAATGAGGTGCCAGGTAACCGGACAGAGGGTAGCCTGAAGGAGGCCCCGATGGCAGTGCCGTGGGACCGGATGGGGGACCCTGAGGGGGCCTGAAACTTGGCCCAGAAGGACCCAGAAGAACAGGGTCAGGCATGGGACCAATGGGTGGTAAGGCCGGCAACTGCATGCTGGCCCCGCCGGAAGAACCTGTGGGAAGAGGTCCAGAAGGTCTAGAGTTGAACCAGCACTAATGTCACTAGACGGACAACCTCCACGTAGGGAGAGCAGGGGGTAACCTGGTGGGGAGACCCAACCAGTGAAGGCTGTGTCAATGTGTCAGGACGGCAGCTGGCTTTCATCCGGCTGTACGTCGTCAGGTCCCGTGCTGGAACCCGACGTGAGCGTGTTGGTTGGGCGGTCATCGGAGGGTCCGATGACCGGCTTATTGACCTTGGCCGTGCAGACACCGGAGTCCTCGATGCCTGACTTATCAGTCCGGGTCGGGCGTTCGTCGAGGGGGTTCTATGAGTGGCTTATCGGCCCTGCCTAACTGCTTAGACCCCTCCCCAGCAGAGATGGGTCAAAGAGTGGCGGAAGCCTCGGAGTCGGCTGAGGCTCCTGGGGCCACCATGACCTGTCGCTGTGGGGGAACCAAGAGCTGCTCCTGGGAAAGTGGGGTAGACTTGGAAGCAGCAGTGGTCTTCCCCCATGGGCGGCCGTGGGCGGGAGTGGGACCTATCCTGGTCCCGGTGCTTCTCCTTGTCCCTCTTCTTCTTGTGCTTGTCGGAGTCCATAGGTGAGGATGAAGCCCTCCTCAGCTTCTGCAGCTCTTTTTCCATCATGGACATCTTCTTTTGAAGCAGGTGAGCCTCGAGGGCTTGCTGGTGGCTCTTCCGTGTGGCCTAGTTGAAGCTCAGGCAGGCCTTACAATCCTCGGTCTTGTGCTCCGGGCCCAAGCAGAAGAGGCAAAGGTAAGAATCCTTCTCAGGAGCTATGTACAGCCAGAATCGCTTATTTTTATAACTTCGATGGAGGACGGAAGACAATACAAAATTGAGATTTGAGGAATAAAGAAAGAAAAAAGGATACTCATCCAAAAAAGGCAGTCGAACTGCAGTGCGATCTCTGCAAGGTCCGGCGTGCACAGGTAGACACGGAAAGAACTAGAAGGTGGGCGTGGGGACCACCCATTATACAGTGTCACGCTGACTCCAGTCATGTGATGTTGGGTAGGCGGTACCGCACTAGATACTGCTAGCTAAAGTTTCTGTGTGGTCCTGACACCAGGGGGCACAGTCCTCTAGGTTATTACCTACTGCAAGAGCCCTTTCCAAGTAAGATCTACAGTGTTTGGGTAAGTGGAGTACTACAGGGGTCAGAGATGTACTGAGTGGAGTACCATAGGCGTCAGTGATATGCTGAGTGGAGTACCACCTGGGGTGGTAATGGACACAGTGAAGTACCACAGGAGTCAGTGATATACTGAGTGGGAGTGGTGTGGGGTCGGGGTCAATGATGTACTGTGTGGGAGTACCACAGGAGCCGGTGATTTACTGAATAAGGGGTACCACAGGGGTTGGTGATGTACTGAGTGGAAGTACCACAGGAGCCAGTGATTTACTGAATAAGGGGTACCACAGGGGTTGGTGATGTACTGAGTGGGAGTACTGAAAAGGTTACTAATGTATTGAGTGAGTTACTGCTGGGGTGGGTAATGTGCTGGGTGGAGACTACTGAGGTCAGTGATGTACTGAGATGGAGTAACACAGGGGTTAATGATGTAGTTAGCAGGAGTACAACAGGGATCAGTGATGTACTAAGTGGAGTGCCAAAGGGGTCAAAACTGAGTCGCAGTACTGCAGGGCTCAGTGATATACTAAGTGGGAGTACTACAGGGGTCAGTGATGTACTGAGTTGGAGTTCCACAGGGGGTGATGACGTACTAACTGGAGTACAATAGAGGTCAGTAATGCAATGAATGGAGTACCACAGGGGTCAGTGATGTACTGAGTGGGGTACCAGACGGTTGGGTGATGCACTAAGTGGAGTACCACAGGGATCAGTGATGTAGTGAATGGGAGTACTACATGGATCAGTGATGTACTGAGTAGAGTACCACAGGCATCAGCGATGTAATGAGTGGAATACAACATGGGTCAGTACTGAGTGGAAGTAGTGCACTGGTCAGCGATGTACTGAGCGAGGTACTACAGGGGTCAGTAGGTACCGAGTGAGAGTATCACAGGGGTCAGTCAGTGATGTACTGCGTGGGAGTACTACAGGGGTCAGCGATGTACTGAGCAAGATGTACGGAGTGGGCGTTCCAGAGGAAGCGATGATACAGTGAGTGGAGTACCACAGGGGTGGTGATATACTGAATGGAGTACCCCACAGGAGTCAGTGATGTACTAAGTGGAGTGCTTCGGGGTTAGTATTGAGTGGGAGTACTCCAGAGATCAGTGATGTACCGAGTGGAGTAGCCCAGGGGTAAGTGATATACTGAGTGGGAGTACTACAGGGGTCAGTGATGCACTGAGTTGGGAGTTCCACAGGGGTGATGATGTACTGAGTCGGCTACCACAAGGGTTGTTAATGTACTGCAGGAGTACCACATGAATCAGTGATATACTGAGTGGAGCACAACAGGGGTGGGTGATGCACTGAGTGGAGTACTACAGGATCAGTGATATAATGAGTGGATTTCAGTGATGTACTGAGTGGAATACCACAGGTGTCAGTACTGCAGAGCTCAGTGATGTACTGAACGAGAGTACCACAGGGGTCAGTGATGTACGAGTGGGAGTACTACAGGGGTCATGGATATGCTGAGTGGATTTCACAGGAAATGATGATGTACTGAGTGGAGTATCAAAAGGTCCGGCGATGTACTGAATGGAGTACCATAGGGGTCAGTAATGTACTGAGTGGAGTACCACAAGAGTCAGTGGTATAGCGAGTGGAATACCACATGGGTCAGTGATGTACTCAGTGGAGTACTACAAGGGTCACTGATGTACTAAGTGGACAGTGAGTTACTGAGTTGAGTACCACAGATGTCAGCGATGTACTGGGCAGAGTACCACAGGGGTGAGTGACATACTGAGTGCGGTACCACATGGGAGGGTGCTGTACTGAGTGGCATACCACAAGGGTCAGTGATGTACTGGGTGGGAGTACCACAGGGATTAGTGATGTACTGAGTGGAAGTACCACAGGGGTCAGTTATGTACTGAGTGGAAGTACCACAGGGGTCAGTGATGTACTAGTGGAAGTGCCAACGATTGTCAGTGATGTACTGATTGGGAGTACAAACGAGGGTAAGTGATGTACTGAGTGACAGTAGTACAAGGGTCAATGATGCACCGAAAGGGGGGAGTACTGAAGGGTTCAGTGAGGTACTGAGTAGGAGAACCACAAGGGTCAGTGTTGCACCGAGTAGGAAAATCACAGGGGTCAGTGACGTACTGAGTGGGAGTACTACAGGGGTCAGTGATGTTCTGTAGGGGAGACTACTGCAGGAGTCAGGGATGTACTGAGTGGAGTACCACAGGGGTCGATGATGTACTAAATGGAGTGCCACAGAGGTCAGTAATGTACTGAGCGGAAGTAGCACAACGGTCAGAAATAACCCTCAGTAGTGGTACAAACATATGAACATACAAATAAGCCTGCAGACAAAGGCTGTGCAGTCCATCAAGTCTGCTCGAATGTGCAAATCCTGTAGTGTATAGCAAGGGATCTGCCCCCTCCCTATTAACCCCCCCATCTTTGAAGCTATCCAGTGTCTTTGGGAAGACCCCCTCCTCCAGCAACTCGCTCCACTTAGTCACCACCCTCTCTGTGAAAAAGTGCCTCCTTATCTCCCTCCTGAAACTTCCCCCACCAGCTTGAGGCAATGTCCCCTTGGGGTCTCGTTCTCACTAAGACTGAGTAAACCCTCAGTGCTCACCTTGTTCATGCCCTTAAAGTACTTGAAGGTTTTTGTTCATGTTCTCCTTCTCCTTTCTTCCTCCATGGAGTACACGCTGAGCTCTCCAAGTCTCTCCTCATATGTTCTACCTTGCTGTCTCTGTATCATTTCGGTTGCCCTTCTCTGTTGCCCTCTCCAGTAAGTTGATGTCCTTTAGATCAGGGCACCAATACTGAGGTGAGCCTTCCCTTCTGGTGTCCTGTATGTACTAATACTGCACACTGTACTCTACGTGTGTCCTCACTATTAATCTGTACAGTGGCAGAATGATCTCTGCCTTCCTGCTGGTTATCCCCCAGCTATGCAGCCTAGCATTCAATTTGCTTTGGCTGTTGCTCTCTTTCAGTATTCCAAGTGTTTTAGGCCACTCGTGAGGATTACCCCTTCAGCTATGACCTGGTTACCCGCACACCACCCAGTCAGTATTTGGTCTCTGGGTTCTTCACCCCAAGTGCATTACCTACATTTTATTAGGCCCTGTCCACACTCAATAGTGTGTACCATTGTCACAGGTGCATAACCCTTACAGACCATGTAAAAAGCAGTTCGTCTGCACTGGTAATGGTACCTGATGTGTTTAGACCGATCTCGAGACCTGTTGGAAGGTAGTCTCGAGATCGGTAGCATAAATGGCTCAGATTGAAATCGCCTTCAAAACAGAATACTCACCAGTGTGGATGGGAGAGCATTCCGTACTGTACCACTCACAGATTTTGTAATTCACAGCCACTTATCCAGGACCTAAGGAAATGTGCTCCCTTTCTTTCTTACTATCAAAATGTACAACCCAACTCAATTCCAGAATGTACCTCTAGCCCATGACCAGAATGAATAACTTTACTCCTAGAAATCACATTTCTGAACAAGTTCAGAAACGCACCGCATCCCCCACTTGAAATGTACACTTACTAAAAATGCACACTTTTAATGCTGTTCCTGAAACGTAACCACTACACTCCCATCATGGTGGACATCACTACTGCAATCTGGAGCACTACAGTGTGGACACGAGATGAACGCTCTCAAAACTAGTCACCACACAGTGTTGGATAGTGTGGACTAGCTGTAACGGTAAGCGTTAAACCGTTTTTGAAAGCGTTATGCTCCTGCGATCATGAGTGTGGACAGTTAGTGTTGAATCCCAGTTGCTAAATCCCAGACCATTTTTGTAGTTAAGCTAGGTCTTCCTTAGGTCCTCTTTTCCTCCTCCATATCCACTCTCCCACAGAGCTTTGTGTCATCCACAGATAAGCAGATTTTGCCCACTATATCGCTGATGAAAACATTAAACAGCACCGAGTCCTGTGGGACTCCACTGGTCACTCCGAGAACTCCTCCTCCCCCGACTACCACCCTCTGACCTCTGTCCTGCAACCAGTTGTTTTTTTTTGCTGCTGCTCTGCCCTGTTCACCCACTCCTTCAGGCTCTCCACAAGGCTCACTCCCATTGTCTGCTGGACCCTTCCCCCAGGCTTCCGGTACTCCCATTGTAGACAGATCTGGTTTATCTCTGTCAGGGGCCTATGAAAACCACAGGTGGAAGGGCCAGCCCACTTTGGCGGTTTGGTGGTGTGGGAGGGGCTTGCCAGGAAGGCCATCACCTAGGATGCCCAGTGCAACCCTTTTCCATTTACAGGGTCCCAACCACCACCTGCATCCACAGTAGCATACTGAGGGCGGGAACGCTTGGCAGTGTGTGTGGTCACCCACGTTGCCAAGAGTGCTGTCACAAAGTCACAACTAGGAGCTGCTACTGAATCACATGCATTCACTCACCCCCTGGGAAGGAAGTATTCAAAGGACACCCTGAATCCCTCCCTGCTGATCTCTATTCCCGACATCCCCAGCTCGTGGCTCAAACCCGGGTCACCAGCATGCCAGACAGCAACCAGTTTTTAAACCATCTAGCTAGTTTACCTCCCATCGTCTGGTCCTCCAGCTTCTTGATTAACCTCCTGTGGAGAACTGATTCCAAGGCCTTCATGAAATCCAGATACAGGATATCTACTGCTTGACCACTGTCTAACATCCTGGTTACCCAGTCAAAGAAATCAAGTCAGGTTAGTCTGTCAGGACTGCCTCAGCATAAACCCATGCTGTCTCTCATCCTGGAATCTATTTTCTTCTAGAAAGTCTACCAATCTTTCCTTCAGAATGGCTTCTGTCAGTTTCCCCACTATCGAGGTCAGAGTGACCAGTCTGTAGTTACTGGGGTCGCCCCTTGGCCTACTGAAGAGGCATTACATGTGCAGTCCACCAATCCCAGGTAGTTCTCTTGACCCAGAGAGGTGTTAAACAGGTATGCTAAGGGACCCACCTGCACCGATGCCAACTCCTCACCACCTTTGGATGCACTCCATCTGGCCCCAGGGATCTGTCCACCTTCAGGGCCTTTAGGCCCTTACATACCCTGTTTACACAATAACACAGTATTTGACGGCAGATAAGGACTGCTAGGCCCACCTAGTCTGCCCGTATTCCCTGCCTGCATCAGTGGTATTCTGATCTCTCTGTCTGTATCCCTCCCACCCCAGTGCCCGCCCCCTCCTCCCTTGTGGCACTAGCCTGTCATTCTCCTTAGTGAACCCAGAACAGAAACACTTTTTAAGTACCTCTGTTTTGCCTTCTGTGGTGATGTCCTGAGTGGAAGTACAACAGGGATAAGTGATCTGCTGGTTGGAATACCACAGGACGTGGTGATGTACTGAGTGGAGTACAGGGTATTAAATAGCTGGTACAGCACAGCAAAACACTAAGCAAAATAGGGGGTTAATGCTAACAATTTTCAGAAATGCTTAGCAGTAGACAGCTAATCTTTTTTTATAATTTATTTTTATTATATCTGATAGAGTGCATGATTGATAGGGCAGCAAATCATATTGCATCTCATTACATACATGTTTCCAAGAGATCTTGTATGCAGTTCTCATTAACATACTTCATCATTTATATTTGCTTTGTTTATGGTTAACCATTTCAAAACCAATTCATTTTCTCTCTTTTATTTTCCCAGACCTCTACCTGCTGAACCTTTCCCCATGCCATTCAGTATATTTTTCCTTCTGTTTCACATCTCCATCTCTGCTTCACCATGCTCATGAAACAATCCCTTCATCATGTTGCATTATATAAGGATCTACTACTGAATCCCGATAGTCTCCTGAACTCCATAAGCCCAAGTTTAGGAGACCGACTGTTGGAAGACCAACAAGGTGTTGGTGCAAAGCGGGGGGCAAGCCCCCCACACCCCCCACACAAACCAACTCTGAGGGAGAGTGGACCTCAGAGTAGGTTAAAAGTTTACGGGGGGCAAAACAGCGCCACGCAAAAGTAGGGACCCAGGAATAGAACCCGGGTCAGAGCACACTGGTGGCCAAGCTGCTAGTGGCTTAGTCCTCCACGCCCCGGGAGCGGCTTGGCCAACCACCGGATTTTTTCCCCATCTTGTGGTGTACAGCTAGAGGCAGAGTAGCGGTTCGTCACATCCGCTACCTTATCCCTGCCGGCATCAGTGTCAGTCTGTTGGGCAGCTGAACTCAGGATCCTGACTTTCGGCTTTTCATCGTACTCCCTTACATAAAGGACCCATGTCTGCCATCTCTATTTGAACTGTTCTAGTCTGTCATTTAAATATACTGTAACTTTTTACGAGCACTAAATTTCACTTACAATGGTTTGCCATTCTTAACTGGTAGGAGGCTGGGTCTGCTTCCATTTCTTTGTGATAGCCTTCTTAGCTGCCAGTATAAGGACTGGGGCCCGGACCTGGACATCCACCTGAGATTTCCTGGGTATATTAAGGAGTATCTTGGTGGTTGTTAAGAATGCCAGTTCTACCCCTACCTGTGACAGCTGTATCTCTAAGTCACTTCAATAAGCTTCCAACTTAGGACAATAGTATAAAATGTGTGCCTGATCTACCTTAATGTCACCACACTCTCGCCAACAATATCCTCTGGTGTCAGGAAAGATTTTAGCTAGCTTTGCTGGAGTATAAAAATAACTCATGTGACACTTCCAGGCAAATTCTCGCCAAGTATTTGATGAAGTTATTCTGATTGAAGTGTCCATATGTTTGTCCCAGTCTTCCCTAGTAATTGTTATGGGTAAGTCTGCATTCTATCTATCCAGAACTGAATATGTGGTGTCAAACGGATATTCCATTAGTACCCAATAGGTTTCTCCCATGTTTTTCTCTTCTGTGCGTCTACCATTAATTATAGTATGAACGATGCTGGTTCTGGTAGTTTAGTTCTGTCTTTTGACTTGTGTAACAAATATGTCTGGACCTGCAGGTATCTAAAATGTTCTCTGCCTACTAATCCATACCTGGACTACAGGGTTTCAAAGAGGACCACTCCATTTTTGTCTAGAAATTAGTGTATATAGACTAAGCCATTATGGCGCCAGCTAACAAATGTCATGTCTATGCGAGAAGGAAAAAAAGGCAGGGGTCGTGTACAGCACTTTTAAAAAGTAAAATGGGAATAATAGTTTGCTGTTTTTAAAAACAGACTTCCAGTGCTTCAACGTAGCTGCTGTAGAGTGTCAGAAGTCTTCCTGTGTTATTTTCCTATGTGATATATTAAGAATGAAGTATCCTGGATCATGTAAATCATATAAAACAAATTCTATATGTTTTCAGAGAGTAATGACTTTTGGATTTAACCACTGAAAAACCAGCTTCAACTGAGCTGCCCTAGTGTAATTAAGCAAGTTTGGGAGTCCTGCCCTCCCTCTCTGCATGGGTAATTGTAATAGAAGTATCTAATTGTAGGTTTATGTCCCACCACACAAATCTAGATATAATCTTGTTCCAATATTTAAAATATTTCATATCCGAAATAAGTGGTATAGTCTGAAATAAGTATAGCCCCTACAAATGGGGTTCCCGAAGGTCTTCCTTGAGTGAGCCTAAATGCCCACTGCCAGGGTGGTGTTCTGTATCTTAGCAGGTTTAAAAGTGTTTGCATTGTGAGTGCCCAGGCCTGTCTCTTTAAGAGCTGCACATTTTGTAGTTTATAATTAATCTGGGTGGGGACTGAGTGATTCTAGGCTCGAGTCCCGCCTGGGTTGCAGTACAGCCGCTTCTTTCTGCCATCAACAAATGTGCAGAGGGAGCCCCATGGGACTCTGTGATTGTTTGCTGATCATCTGTACTAAATGGAAATTATATTGTGGTTTGTCTGATCTGCTTTTCTTTGCAGCATGGACATTTTTGTTATGTGCCACCATCTTGGTTCTGGACTGCCTATCTGCACCAATCAGCACCGTTGGCAGCGTAAAATGGAGCCTGCCCCAGGGGGCCCTGTGGGAGTAAAATTCTGAGGAATTGTAATTTTTATAGTTCGGCACCTAAATGGATCGAGAGGTCCAGACTGGTGGCGCTGGACGCCACACCTCGCTCCATGCTGGCGACACGGGTACGGGAACAAGCCTGGGTCGGCAGGGGAGGACTAGGATGACAGCTCTCCTAGTCCTGGGGAAAGGAAGGAGGTAGTCCTGGGGACCCCCGGAGGTACTATAGATGCGCGGATGTTGAGAAGCGGGGGGAGCACGGCAGCTGTCTGCACGATTGTGTAGGGACGTCATTGCATGTCCATGCTCCCACTGGGGAAGGGAAAAGGGAAAAAGGCAGCACAGCCCGCGGCAGCTTGATGGCTGCATCTTCACCGGCTGGCAAATGCCTGGACTAAGGCATGTGCTGGTATTGGTTCCTGACCGGCAGGGGGCATTGGGGAGCCTTTCGATGGAACAGATGCATATGCCAGCTGGGCACATCAGCTTGGGGTTGGCGGTGGAGGAGGCGGTGGCTGGAAATAGGCAGAGCTGTGATGTGGGGTTAAAATAGAGTCATGATAAAAAAAAAAAAAATTAAATGGATTGAGAGGAGAGCTCTAGCTGTGACAGACAGGTGGATCAGCAAATCGAACCTTTTGGATCCGAGACAAAGTCCCGTGCTGCCAGCCGGAGGGAGAGAGAGAGAAGAGAGCTGGAGTTGAAAGAGTGAACTGCTCGAGAGATTCGGGCAGCTGATCCTGCGTAATGTGCAGGGGAAATCGGCGGGAAGGTTGTGTCTGGCCTACCTGCTACCATCTTCCCTAGTGAGGGAACTTTAGCCTTCAATAGTTTGGACTGCTTCGAAAAGTACTGCGACAGAATTGCCGAATTGTGACTACACTTCGCCTGAAGAGGACCGAAGACTTGTGTTTACGCGATCGGCCTGTCAGGACGTCCAAAACAACCGCAGAGTGTACGGTTTGCGCAGACACACTGTAAATTGCAACTGGACTGTCATCCGAATCTGTGGTAATTCCCTACCTTAACTATAAGTGTGCTGATTGTGGAGTGTGGGTCCTGATTTGGTTCCCCACCTTACCTAATGCATCATGCTTGCCGGAAGCTGTATCCAGCACATAAACGGATTGTGTCCGAATTGTTCACCCGGTCTGGGCCTTGCTCACCTGGCCCAGACAATTGCTCACATTGCAGAGAAACAACCACCGAGAGACCTGCCAGGGCTTCGGCTCCCTGCTCAACAACAACAGACAGGAACGACACCACGGTGCTTTGTGTGGGCCCTGCTTCTCCTGGCCTTCCAGCTCTTCATCTGGAGGTCTCCAATTCATCCATCCTGTATTCAGTATTGGGTAGTGTGAGTAAACACCAGGGTAGCTCCCAGCAGCAAAGCTCAAATCAAAGTGTGTCAACTGATTTACTAATTGTTGCTAATCTTTTTGGACTGAGCCATCCGGCTCTGGATTACAAATTAAGGGTTAAAGTGCATGTTGTGTTTTCTTCCTTCCAAAGGGCCCCGACCAGCTGCAACGCCGGCCTACCCTAGGCAACGCTTCAGGCTAGCCTGTAGTTCCAACTCGGTACCCAGAGTATGTGTGACTGTATCACAGGGACCTTTGATTGCATGCCTTATAACCTGAATCAATCAGATCTAGAATCAACCTCTAGATTACTGCCCATCCCTTGTTCACGTCCCCCTAATAAATCAGATCTAAATCTTTTTGCATCTAAACTGGTGGTGGTGTACCTCTGTACTGAAAGCTCTGTGATATTGTTATTTACTGTTACATGCCTTGTTTTACAGGTGGTCTCTAGGGCATTCCAGCCAATCTAGCCCTGGTGGTAAGTGGTTATCAGGGAAATTCACTGTATATTGATGTGGGGTGGCTACAAGCATAGTCAGACCACTAGGAGTCAGAGGTGGGGTATCAGTGTCCTGGAGGGCTGTACCCAAGGAAGTCACATGGCCAATAACCCTGTCCTCTGGGTGGAGGCACCCGTTCAGAGAGCCCAGGCCCCTCAACCTGCAGGCCACAGTGCAGGCAGGGGTAGTATTCCTTGGGATAGTGCCACCTAGGGGTTACATAAGTACAAAAGACATGGAAGTATATTCAATCTAATAATATCAATCCTTGAGAACAGAGTAAGAAACAGGGCCCACCTCTCCAGGTCCTTCACTATGGTTTGAGTTATTGGCTCATAGTTTAGTAACTTTAGATGATGTAACTCTTTTGGGATAGTAATCCTAGATATTTAATCTTGGTACCTCTCCATTTAAAAGGAAACCTGTTTTTGACTTCTGTCAGTGGGTCATAGATATGTGTTAATACTTCTGTTTTGGTTAAATTTAATGTGAACCCGATACTAAACTATATTATTATATCTTACCCAACAATGCCGGTATAGATTCTGTTGGATTTAACAGGGTCAAGAGTATATCATCCGTAAACAAAGCTGTTTTAAATTCCTGACCACCGATCGGGGAGGGATATAGATGAATGCCAACTGACCTTGAACCAGATTAAGCTGTTGGTGGTATTTTTAGTGAATGGGGAAATTTGGCCAGGGTACTGGAGAAATTCCCCATCTCTTTCGAGAAGTGCCATGGGATCTTTAACATCCACCAGAACTAGCAGATGGGACCTCAGTTTAACTTCTCATCCGAGAGCGGCACCTCAGGAGTGCAGCACCCCTCATGCTGCACTACAGCGTCAGTGTTGGGATATTAACCCAAGTGCCAGGTGTGGGGATAGAACCCACAGCCTTCTGATCTCCCAGTCTCAGAGGCGAGTGTGCTACCTGCTGAGCCACTGACACTGACTGTTCGACTCCGCTGGGTACCCATCTGGACTGGGGCATTTCTGTGTTTTAAGTTCCATTATGGTTTTATAAATTTCCTCATATGTGATGGGCACTTCTGACTGCTAATCATTTTTTGAGTGCGTCCATGACACAGTACACAACAGTAATAAAACTATATAATTTTTTTTTAATTCTGCTAATCAATCAGTGCCAAGTGCTTTGCATTTTCACGCGTCAAACTCCTAATCAGTTTTTCAGCTTATTTAAAACCCTGGAGTACTACAGGGATGGAAAGTACCACAGAGAATGGTGATATACTGAGTGGAGTACCAGAGGGCCTGGCGATTTAATGAGGGAGTACCACTAGGGGTGGTGATGTACTGAGTACAGTACTACTGTGGGTGTGATGTACTGAGTTAAGTAAAATAGGGGAGGGGATGTACTGAGTGTGAGTACTACAGGGACAGTGGTGTACTGAGTAGGAGAACCACAGTGGCCAGTGATGTATTGAGTGAGAGCACCACAGTGGTCACTTATGTAATGAGTGGGAGTACCACAGTGGTCGGTGATGTAATTCGTGGAGTACCACAGGGGTCAGTGATAGAAACATAGAAAAATGATGGCAGAAAAAGACCAGGGTTCATCCACTCTGCCCAAGTTCCCTGTATTGCCCTGGGACCAAATGTTCCCCAGGGTCTTAACTCTCCACCTCCCCCCTTCATCCCCCCATGCAGACACTCTGAGCAACCACTATACTCTTTATTCTGTCCCAGCTGTGCTTAAAATTGCTGTTTTCGAACCCACCACCTCAGCCAGCAATCTGTTCTATGGCTCCACGACCATTTCTGTAAAATGGTACTTCCTCATGTCCTTCCTGACTCCCCACACCCCCGTTAGCAGCTTCCACTCATGACCATGTG
The DNA here is from genome assembly GCA_016271365.2 of Neoceratodus forsteri. NCBI lineage: Eukaryota > Metazoa > Chordata > Ceratodontiformes > Ceratodontidae > Neoceratodus > Neoceratodus forsteri. Next base: position 445,507,292 of record JADMNL010000023.1, read on the forward strand.
ACCACAAGCTGGTATCCAAGTGAAATAGTTCCCTGCAGTTCACCCTGTTAATTCCTTCTAGGAATTTAAAAGTTTCTATCATATCTCCCCTCTCTCTTCTGGTCTCCAGCGAGTACATGTTCAGTGCCTTAAGGCGCTCCTCACAGGACTTGCCCTGCTGGCCCTGAATCATTTTTGTTACCCCATGTTGCACCATCTCCAGTCTGTCCCTATCTTTCCTGCAGTGAGGACTCCAGAACTGGGTGCAGTATTCCAGGTGAGGCCTCACCAAGGATCTGTAGAGGGGAAGTATTACCTCCCTTTTTCTGCTGTCAATACCCCTCTGATACATCCAAACATCCTATTTGCCTTGCTGTAAGCTTTGTTGCACTGACTCTATTGCTTTAGGGAGTCGCTTGATAATAACCCTGAGGTCTCGTACCTCAGATGTAGTACTCAGTCTCACCCCTCCCATCCAGTACTCCATCCTGGGGTTCTTGTTTCCCAGTTGCAAAACCCCTCACTTTGTGGCACAGAATTTCAGCTGCCAAACTTGACCACCCCTCTAGCTTCTGCAAGTCTCTCTGCATTTCCTTGTCACTATCCACCCTCCCACAGCGCTCAGTGTCATCAGCAAAGAGAAGCACCCTGCCTTGGATGCCCTCACCAATATCACTGATGAACATGTTGAAGAGGACAGGAACCAGGACAGATCCCTGAGGTACCCGTTAAGTAACCTCCTCCCTTCTGATGTAACCCGTTGACCACCATCCTCTGTTGGATCCCCATAAGCCAGTTACCAACCCAGTTTACCATAGCCTTAGCCACACCCAAATCTTCTACCTTCTTCAGGAAGCATCTGTGCTGCACCGGTTGAAAGCCTTGCTGAAGTCAAAGTAAAGCAGCTCACAGCGTAGCTCTATCCAAGTGCCTCGTCAGCCAGTCAAAGAACATTATTTTATTTATTTCAGAGTGAGATTAATACCTTTGAGTCGGAGACTTGTTTACAAAGGTTCCAAGTCATACAAGTACATATGACAGAACAGACAATACATAAGGTTACAAAGATAACATGGTAAGCATTGTAGATTACAATTTGTCAATATTAAGACGTAGGTTGCAGCGGTTAGTGAATTAAACCTGATCTCCCATGCACAAAATAATTGGTTTGTGGATCTGGGCCAAATGGAGAGTGCTGTGTAGCAATACAGGAGTAGAATTAGAACTTGTGTCGAGACCAAGATAAGTGCAGGGGGACAACAACAGTGACATGCAGAAGACTTGCATGGTCACGTGGAGCAGCCAGAGAAGGCTTTGTCAGTTAGACGAGAGACATGGGGAGCAGTAGGGAGGAAAGCGTAGGCAATGCAGAAGGGGTTAGTCTGAAATGAATGGAGTACCACAGGGGTCAGTGATGTACTGGGTGTAGTACCAAAGGAGGTGGTGATGTACTAAGAGGTGTACCACAGCGGGGTAGTGATGTACTATAATGAGCGGAGTACCACAGGGGTCAGTGACGTACCCAGTGAAGTACCTCAGGGGTCAGTGACACACTGAGTGGAGTACCATAAGGGGTAGTGACGTACTGAGCGGTGTACCAAAGGGGGTGGTGATATACTGACTGGAGCTCCACAGGGGTCAGTGATGTACAGAGTGGAGTACTATGGGGTTGGATATGTATGGAGCGGCGTACCAGAGAGGTCGGTGATATACTGAGTGGGAGTATCACAGGGGGTCAGTGATGTACTGAGTGGAGTATCACAGGGGTCAGTGATGTACTGAGTGGGAGTACCACAGGGGTCAGTAATGTACTGAGTGGGAGTACTGAAAGGGACAGTGATGTACTGACTGGGAGTACCATGGGAGTCAATGATGTACAGAGTGAAGTACCACAGGGGTTGGTGATGTACTGAATGGAGGAGTCAGTGACATACCAAGTGGGAGTACCACAGGGGTTGGATATGTACAGAGTGAAGTACCACAGGCATTGATGATGTATGGAGTGCAGTATACCACAGGTCAGTAATGTACTGAATGGAGTACCACAGGGGATGGTGATATTCTGAGTGGACTACCACAGGAGGGGGTGATGTACTGAGTGAAGTCTCACAAGAGGCGGTGATGTAATGAGTGGGAGCAGCATGGGGTGGTGATGTGCTGAGTCTGAGTATCACAGGTAGTGGTGATGTACAGAGTGGGAGTATCACAGGGGGCAGTGATGTAATGAGTGGCAGTAGCACAGGGGGTGGTGATGTACTGAGTGGCAGTATCATAGAAGGGTGATGTACTGAGTGGGAGTATCCCAGGTAGTGGTGATGTACTGAGTGGGAGTATCACAATGGGTGGTGATGTACCGAGTAGGAGTATCACAGGAAGATGGTGATGTATTGACTGGAGTACCACAGAGGGCTGTGATGTACTAAGTGGAGTACCACAGGGGCTGGTGATGTACTGAGTGTAGTACCATGGGGGTGGTGATGTACTGAGTGGGAGAATCATAGGGGTCGGTGATATTCTGAGTGGAGTACCACAGGGGGTGCTGATGTACTGAGTGTAGTACCATAGGGGTGGTGATGTACTGAGTGGGAGTATCACATGGGTCGGTGATGTACTGAACGTAGTACCACAAACTTTGGTGATGTACTGAGACAAGTACCACAGAGGGTGGTGATGTACTGAGTGAAGCACCACAGGTGTCAGTGATGTACTGAGGCAATCACCAAATGGGGTGGTGACGTACTGAGAAATTACCACACAGGGTGGTGATGTATTGAGTTGAGTACCATAGAATATGGCCATGTACTGAGTGGCAGTATGGACGGGGTAGTGATGTACTGAGTGAAGTACCACAGGGGTGGTGATGTATTGAATGGAGTACCACAGGGTGGGGGTGATGTGCTGAATGGATTACCACAGGGTGGTGATGTACTGAGGGAGTATAACAAGGGTCGGTGATGTACTAAGTGGAGCACCATAGGCACTGGTGATATACTGAGACAATTACCAAGGGGTGGTGAAGTACTGAGTTGAGTACCATACAGTTTGGCCATGTACTGAGTGGATCTTCACAAAGGTTAGTGCTGGCTCTGCTGCAGGAGAGAAAAGGCATAGCTAGATTTAACTGCTAAAGCAGCAGGAGTAGAGATCTGATGGGAGCTTCAGGCTTATTCTGTCCAGTGACATCACCCGTTTAAATCTTGGCTAATACTTCAGTTACTGAACTGGTGCCATCCTGCAGTGGTCAACAAAGAAGCGTTTTAAATAAACTGGCATGAAGAAATGAAGTGGACTTACATATTCCATCATATTACTGGTTTCACATTTCCTTTTGCTTAACTTCCAGTGCAGTCCAAGCTAAGACAAAACAAAACAAAGGACAGAGTGTGAAGACACAGGGCTTGGTCATCAAGTCAACACGTCATGTGCAAACAAGCATGCTCTCTGCATGATTCACAGGTATGGTACGCTGACATTTCTGGATTTAAAACAAGTACTGAAGGCATTGTTTTTATCATTCGTTGTGTCTAACCAGCCCTACAACTAACAAACCCTTAATCCTTCCCGATTTGTTTCTGTTTCCTTTGGATTCTTCATTTTAGCCCCTTTTACACGACAGGTTCTGCACCACAACAAGCGGTGCAAAGCAACTGCAGCATTACCTCTTTTGTGGTGTAGAGGCTCCCGGTACCACATCCAAAGCGAGCGTTTTCTGAAACAGCGCTCCCTGTTTTTCTGGGTTTGCCGTTTCAGCATATCATTCTGCACCACATCCAGTGGCCGTGTAATCAGCCGGGAGCACTCACACTGGTACCTAGTGCTTTCCCAGGCTGCGCATGAGGATGCCCCTCCTGAGGCTCGTGCATGGCATGTCAAACCCGAGTTCAGTGAACTGCATCTTTTTTGTAGACTTTATTTATGCTCCTGCACTAGCCCCATAGACCTCTCTCCTGTGAGGTTTCGCGGTCCGTTGGTGTCCCGCCTGGCCTGAGGTCTCCCCAGTCTGGTCTCCATTCCCAGGATTGCTCCTCCACCTCCACCGACCATCCCACCCCCAGGCTGTGAGCCCCCCAGGGCGGGACCGCCAGAGAGTGGAGGAGACACAAAGACCAGCTGGGACGGATCCAGCTGAGGGCCATCCTCTGGAACCATCTTCGTCTGTCCGGATGCCAGGGTCCATTTTTTGTTTTGTTTTCCATTGCTCCCAAAGGCACGGATGTGCAGTGATGTCCAGCATGTGACGGGCGTGCTCCCGCATCAGCCTGCCACCCAGTACAACACTGACCCCCTGTGATACTCTGCAGGAAGTCCACCACAGCCTCATTCCTTGAGCATGCCCCGCAGGTTGCGATCCTCCGCCTCCACTACGAGCCGCAAAGGTAGCAGAAAACACAACCCTGCCACCCCCAGGGGAGGACAGCAGTCCTCTGGATGCTCAATCCTCCACTACCCCTGCCAACCCTCAATGACTCGAGCTTGTTCCCAAACCAGGGTTGCCAACGTGGCACGATGTCCAGTGCCTTAACCCTCAGCGCCACTGGGCTGGCCTCAGCTAACTATATCTTAAGTTACTAGGAAGAATGCTGAACATGAGGGAACTAGTGCATTTTCAGTAACAAGGGCTAAAAAGTACTTAAAAAGCGCTCTGAAACTGGAGCTGCGAAACTGGCCATGCGTTTATGCATATTCATAGCCTCATATGCATAAGCGCATGCCCAGTCTGGTGGTTCCACTTTCGAGTGATTTTTAAGTACTGCTTTAGCCCTCGTTAGTGAAAATGTACTAGTTTCCAGAGTTCACCATTCTTTCTAGTATCTTAACATACCGTTAGCTGAACTTGGGTGTAACAGGAAAATTTTGGAAATCTCGGGCTCTCTTGGCTAGCCGGAAACATAGCCAATACAAAGGAAAGACCAAGAGAGTGATGCAGGGGTCAGCATGTAAAGCTGGCAATAGCGCAGCATGGAGAGTGGCGTGAAACGCAACTGATCACTGTGTTTCAGGTACGCACCATGTAAAAGTGGCTTTTGTCTGACAGTTTTGCACTGACATCTGCCAGACACACCATACTGAATTCTGAAGGAAAAGGTGAGGTACCATTCTGCCACTGGTTACTTGTTCTAATGTAACCAGCAGGTATTGACTCGATCTTTGTTTGCTGCGTATTTGCTGCAGCAAGCCATGCAAACAAAGTCTTAAGAAAGGAGATGGCATGGGCATTGCTGTATCTTCAGAGGATCCACACACCATCAGTTTTTTTTTTCACATCAAGAGACACAGTGATTAAACAACAGTAAAACGCCTCAGACATGAAACTGAAATCAGTACCTGGCAAAGCAAAAACCAGGGAAGTGATAAACACTTCCCAGTTCAATAGCACAGGACATGTGTGCTAACCTGAAGCTCGTTGTAATAATGTCCCTATGTTCAGAAATACTATTTATACTTAACAATCAGATATGTTTTATTAATTTGCAATTTTTGTACACGAAAATAAGTTGAATGTTACTAGTACTTAGCCTCAGAAGTACAGCAGGACTGCAGCAAATCGCAGCTACCTACCTTCATTAATCTTTTTTTTTTATTTATTCTTTTTCTCCTGTTCAACCAGAAGAGTAGGGTTCTCCCATGATCTTGCTCTTTTCCTGCAGTGGTCAATTTTATTTTTAAACTGATTCTGGCATTAACAAATGTGTTTATGATCGTGAGGAAACATGCCAGACCTTTATGTGTTTTATAGCTTTTGTGCAAGTGCTCTATGTACATGGTATGCGCTGTGACTGTATACTGGTTTATCTGGAATCATTAATAAAGATGTATAAAATAAATAAAAGTTCAATATTGCTTAATACACAATTTTAATCACTTGCAGCTGCAACCTGACATGGACAGCAGTGGCAGGGGTTATGGGACGCCATCCGAGTGGTGGTGGTACTTATAAAATGTTGGAACTGAGATGGCAGAGCAACTAGATATAAATACCAAGTTTACAAGAACAGTGAGTGAAAATGTAAACAGGAAGCTCAAGGGGACATCTCTGAAAGTGTTCTAAGCCCCTGGAAAAGGTGCTATATAAAACTACTACTGCTACACAACCTCAGTTTTCACTATACTTAAAGGAGAACAGCATGCAAAAGTAATGCAGCGATAACTGCTGAATCGGGCTTCAGTACCCCAGTCCCACCTGCAGTCACACTATGCATTGCAATATTTACATACCTTAACACCAGTAACTTTTGATAGTCCTACTGGTACTGGCAGCATTTTGTAACATCTGGTACTCAGTGGCGAGATTACTACTAACACCATGATATAATGACACCTTCCCTTCCTGCACGGTGCCTTATGTACAGATATTTAATAATCTTGTTATCTCTTATGCCATGCTGTTTTCACTAACTTTGCCTAAATGCCATGTGCAGGCATACATATGGCATTTAGGCAAAGTTTGTGAAACAGAGTAGGGCACAGGAGATAAGGAGAATATTAAATCTCTATACATATGGGCACCGAACAGGAAGGGGCAGAGGCGCGTCATTATAGCATAGTGTTAGCAACACAATTTCAGCTGCTGAGTACCCGCATGTTACAAAATGCCAGCAATACCAGGAGGATTATCAAAAGTTAAAGAGTGTTAAGGTATATTACAATACATAGTGTGACTGCAGGTGGGATTAGGGTACTGAAGCCCTGATTTGTGCAGCAACCGCTGCATTATTTTTGCCCGCTGTTCTGTTTTAAATGTATCAACATAACTGAACACACAGAGCTGTTTGATCTGGTATCATCCAGCAAGATGCGGGACAGAAATGAAACCCAGGAGTGGTAAATTGAGGAGTAACATGAGGAGTAATTTTTTCCTGGAGTGTGGTGAACCTATGGAACAGAGCACCAATACCAGCTCAGTCTGCCTATCAGTTGAGAATCTTTTCAGGGAGTAGTAAATAGAGAATAATGCCTGTGCAGGTGTGCGTTATGAGGATTTTTCGCACACCCGAGGTGTGTGAAAAATCCTCATAATACAAACTTTGCACAGGCATTATTTTTTATAATAACTGGTGCAAGGTTTCAGAGAGAAAAACTGTAAACTGTATTTGTGTGAGTAAGCGTATCCCTCAGCGGCTGCTATACTCACACAATTTATTTATTTTTTTAATTTTGGTAACCGGGTAGGCCCACTGAGACCAGTAATAGTCCCTTTTTCAGGGGCGACCCGGGATTAATTACACATACAACAACAGAATATATCATTTACGTTAACATACAATTATTTACATTTCATGAGAGGTGGCGAGCATTTTATGAACAAACTACATAGAGCAACTATTGTTAGTTCTCTTATAAACATTAGGTAAGGTTATCTATCTCATACAAAAATCATGAAAAACAACAGGATCATAGTTGAGATTCAACGATTACAAGTGCATTGGTTTAATTCCAGCGAGTGTGTTTTAGTCCCTTTTTAGGCCCCTAGTGATTCACTTTCTTGGAGTTTTGATGGAAGCATGTTCCAGATGGGAGGAATGAGGATGAGAAGGCCCTGGACCCTTGGGAGGACTGCGTCCGGGAAACCATGAGGAGCTGTCTGCTTGAGGAACAATGTCCTGCTATTCATTTTAGGTTGTAGTAACTCTGCCAGACTAGGCGGAACGGTAGATAGCCTGAGTTTGTAGGCTAGGCATAATAATGGATATTGTAGTCTACCTGCCAAGGTGGGCCAGTTTAGGGCTTGCAGGACATGACAGTAGTGTTCTCTTTGGTGTGCCCCCACAGCAAATCTGCCGACCCTATAGTACAGGGTTCTAAGTTTATTCATCTCAGTGTTTTTAACAGAGAGGAGCACGGGGGAGCCATAGAGTAGTTTGGGTAGCAGGGCACCAAGGGCAATCTTGGCACGTGACCCCAAGGTAAGATAGGGACTGAGTCGATACAGGAGACCAATCTTTTGGTCAGTGTTTTAGATAGCTGATCAATATGGGTCTTGAAGGTAAATTCTTGGTCTATGGTGAGACCTAGGTATGTTAGTGAGTCAGCTACCTCCACCCTTGCCCCAGACAATAGAGAGAGGTTTAGTATATTCGATCTGTTAGGCCCAAGGCTTTTAGGCTTGAACAACATCCCTTTGTTTTTTTGCTATTCAGGACAAGTTTATTTTTGACAGCCATTCCTCCAGAATCTGTAGGTCTTTGATAGCATTCTGTTTAGTTCATCGGATCCTCAGTTGACCTGTAGATCACTATATCATCTGTATAGAGGATGACCTTTGCATCATTGCAGAAGGTCGGCAGTTTGTTAATAAATAGGGAGAACAGCAGTGGTCCCAGGATAGATCCCTGAGGGACACCATCTCTTATTCCGATCTTGTCAGATATGGTACCCTGCCATGTAACTAGCTGGGACCTATCCAGGAGATAATCATTAAACCACTGCACTGCCAGACAGTCAAGACCGATCTGCTTCAGTCTGGCCAGGAGTAGTTGGTGAGCTACCAGATCAAATGCTTTAGTGAGATCAATAAAGATCGCACCGATGAGCAATCCCTTATCAAGGGCAGAAAATATTTCAGTGGTAAGGTAAGCAGGGCAGTGTCCATTTCGTGGTTCTTTCTGAAGCCATGTTGGGCCGTGGTGAAGATATTGTGTCTCTCCACATAATCCATGACCTGAGAGCACACCACCCTCTCCAGCACTTTACTTAATGTTAAGAGTAAAGATATTGGGCGGTAATTTTCCACTGGCTCTCTGGCTCCACCTTTATGGACTGGTGTACCATGGCCACTTTCCAAAGGGAGGGTACTCTCCCTTCAATAAGTGATTGGTTGATTAGCCACGAGATTGGGGTAGCAATAACTGAGGCATAATATTTATAAGCTTGGGTTCTATTTTGTCATAACCCGCTGTTCCATGGTTTTAATACCCTGCAGTAGTTTCTGGACTTGAACTGGAAACTGATTTGAAGTGGAAGTCTGGAATGCTGAACTACCTTTATTGGGAACTTGTGATATGGTCGGGCCAGGGCAGGAGTCTTGAAATTATCCAGTTCTGTGAAGAACTCGCTGAACGCTTGGCAGCCTCGACAGGAGTTGTGTATTGGGTACTTTCTGCTATAATATCCCCGCTTCTTGTTTGTTATTGCCCTTGATAAGGGCATTAATTTGAGCCCAGAATTTTTTGGGGTTTGATAGATTCTTATCTTGAATGTGTCTGAGGTGTTTCCTTTTGGCTTTTTTTAACTCTGCTTTACATCTATTCCTGAGTTCTCTATACTTCTGCCAGTCAGCGATTCGATCTGAGGATTGAAATGTTCCCCAAGCCCTATCTCTGTATCTCATGAGTTTCCTCAGGTCTCGTGTGAGCTACCTGGCTTCCTGTCCTTTGACTCTGATCTTTTTTCTTGGGCATGCTTGTGAAGGCAGACAAGAAGTTATTGATGAATAACTCAACAGCTGTGTCCAGGTTAGGCACTAGTTTTACTTTATGCCAATTGACCTCAGTAAGGGTTTGAGAAAGAACTTGGGTCAAAGTTAGAGTAGTCCCTAGTCTAGAAAATACGAGGTGGGGGGGTAGGGAAGACATTCTTCCATACCCCAAACGTGGGTGAGTGATCACTCAGAGAGTCTGCAAAGGTGCCGGCCATTTTGAATCTATCTGGGTTTGTGGCCAGGATCCAGTCCAGAGTGGTGTGTTTACCAGTTTTTGTATTTAGTCTGGTTGGTTCCTGAATTATTTGGGTGAGTTCAGCATCTTGTAATGAGCTTTTTATTTCATCCCTGGTATGGGTCCCCCAGTGTATATTGAAATCCCCCAGAATTACTTTTCCACCCCTGGGTAGGGCAGGGATAGTATTTGTTAGAGATTTCAGTGATTCAGTGGCCGTCTTGGGAGGGTTGTATACAGCTCCAACTATTAGTGGCTTGGTACCGCCTAGTAGTAATTTATAAATAGGGCTTCACAGTCTGATTGGGTAGAGTCTATTATTGAATAGGTGAGGCATTTAGGATGGATTTTACATAAATCAAGACCCCTCCTCCTTTCTTTTTTATTCTATCTTTTCTAAAGGACCGATACCCAATTATATCAACCTCACGGTCTGTTATATGGAATTTAAGCCATGTCTCAGTAATAGCAATGACATCTGGTGCATAAAGGCTCACCCAGGCCTTCAACTCATGTATTTTAGGCCTAATACTATTGATATTTATATGTGTCAGCTTTAGCCCTTTGTTGCTATCCCATGCGTGTGTATTAGAGGTGGTTACCCGGATATTGGCTACTGTTGGGCCAGGGTTTTCCTCAACGTCTCCTGCTAACAATAGTTTTAACAAATACAGTGTGCTTTTGTACTTAAATGAAGCGAGAGCGTGAGGAGGAAAACGCTGTAATAATCCGCTAAATGTTATTATGGAATTCAGTGGATTATTAACTATTTTATCAAGACTGGATATCCAGTCATTATAGTGGGTCACTAGTTATTATATAGAGAATAATGGATATTGAAGGGTGTATAGAATATTTTTCACACTGAGGTGTGTGATGACCCATAAACCTCGAGGTGGGCCCAGAGGTTTATAGTCATCACACACCAAGGGTGGTGAAAAAATATTCATACGCACACATTTCCATATCTTTATTTTTATATAATTACTGTGTATGGACTTTGTGTGTGGAAGTACTTAGCGGGGAGGAGAGAGAGAGAGAAACGGTGAGCGGGTGTTCGTTTAATATATCTCAAATTAAAGAAAGAAGTGTTTGTATAAAAATTTTATCTGTGGGGAAATTAGCACATTCTTATTCAGTTTTGAACAGAAGTCGCTGAGTGTAGATTGAGGAGAGAAGTGACTCGGCGGCCATAGAGAGTCAAGATGAATGAGCTGCCATATAGCAACGCTCATTCATGCTTGACTTCCTCTTCTGAAGTCAGCCGAGTTACCCTCCCTCAGTCTACATCTCGAGGCTTCTGTTTTTCAAAACTGAGATACAAAATTAGCTGAGCACCGCAGGTTACAATTTTTATACAAGCCACTTCTCTTTTGTGGATTTGGGGCATGTAATTGATCAAACGAACACCACTCGGCAACGCTGCTCTGTTGAAGAAAAGTGAAAGGATCATGGACAGTGTAAGTGAGTAGTGACTCAGAGCTACTCAAACGTTGTGAATAACCCGATTTCAGGTTATTACGGTGTTTGAAGGGTATCTGAAATCAGGTTGATAAAGGGGGTCACCAGTAATTATATTCCAATAATGGCTATAAATTCAGATAAGGAAGTATTGGAAAAGCGATTCGCTCACATTTTCACAAATATTTATTTTAAGATTGATGAAATGTATATCATGTGTGTAAGCCCGCCTACATTTCAAAGTGCCTTTTAACCCCTTCCTCAGGGTGAACAGGTTGTCTTCATTTAATCAAAGACATATTTTTTCATTGTTTCAATACTGCCCAAAAATATGCATATCTCACATCTTTGCATGCATAGACTAGTCCTGTGCTTTCACTGAATGGGATGGTTTAAGTAACTTACTGGCTCCGCCACTCTAATAGTGGATTGCAATATGGCAATGGTCTTGCACAGAGCTGGGGTGTGGGCCCAACCACTATGGACAGCCATTAAAACTAAGCTGGATCTGTTGCTGGGGTTGGGTGAGGCATTATATCCTGAGATTTACGTTTATGGGGAATATGGCCAAAAACGAGTGGGGGCACAGAAGTATCATATGGCACTAATCGCAGCTTGTACTAAAAAAGTTATTTTACGCCACTGGATGGATCAGAATATGCCTACTTACCAGGAATAGTATGGTGAATTAATGTTTGCCCTTCAAGCAGAGACATCGATTGCTAGCTTGAATAATGGACTCAAGGGATATCAGAGGCACTGGGAGCAGCTTCATGTACTCATGCAGCTGGAACCCCCAACAGAAGAAGGATGAATAATAATACTCTGTACACATAATTTAAAATATGCTGTAGGGTTTTCCTTCGGCTAAAAGCATCTCTGATGTTCGGTGTTTCTCTGATACTAGCACAAATTCTGTTATCATATGACTGCATATATATTACATTCTATTTATGTAATCACTGTGCACTGAAGTGGGGTTATACTGTCCACTGGAGGTGTGTTACTGCTCGCTTGAGTAAAATCAAAATCTTAATAATGTACATTAAATTAAAAAAATCCTATTACCTCCTCTCTGGGACAATTACCTTTTCAGAACAAGTACAAAAACACAGCTGATATCATTGTAAAGAATGAGGTGTGAGTGCAAAAATCAGCTACAGATGTGGTTGGACAAGTCCTAGAAGTTTTGATTTGAACAGCCTTGACACAGAGGAAGCAACAGGAGCCATATTGCAATCCATCACTGGGGCAGAGGAGCAAATGAAGTTCTTAAACCCACACATTCTGTAAAGGCACAAGACTAGTCTAAGCACGATTGATCCCTTTCATGTACTTAAAGATCTCTATCATGTCCCCCCATCCCTCCTCTCCTCCAGGGTGTACATGTCGAGCTCCTTGAGCCTCTCCTCATAGGTCCTGTCCCCCAGACCCCAGATCATTTTGGTTGCCCTCCTTTGGACTCTCTCTAGGAGTGTAATGTCCCTCTTTAAATGTGGTCTCTAAAACTGCACACAATACTCGAGGTGTGGCCTAACCAGGCAGTTGTATAGTGGAAGGATCACTTCCGCCTTTCTGGAGGTAATCCCCCTGGTGATGCATCCCAGCATCCTATTTGCCCTTGCCACTGCCCTCCTACAGGTCTCTGAGTTGTTCATTTTGACATCTACCACTACCCCCAGGTCCCTCTCACCCTCCGTGACTTGAATTGTGTCTCCTCCCAGGGTATACCCTTGGCATGGATTTCTGACTCCCAGGTGCAGAACCTTGCACTTCCCCACATTGAATTTTAGTTTCCATTTTCCCACCACCTTCCAGAGCCTCCAGGTCCTCTGCAAGGCCACCTCCCTCCTCCACCACTGCACCCAGCTTTGAGTCATCTGCAGAGATCCTCTCACTCATCATAACTGGGGAGTGTTTTCTCCATTGAGAAACTGGGTTATAATCACGTTATAACCCACAGGTTATAATGGTGAAGCAGCTGGATTTCACTCACAGCGCATGGGCACACTGCTTCCACTCGCTCACTATTTTCAGAAATGCTCCCTCGCAGTCTCTCATATGAGTGAGTACCGGAGAAACAAGAAATGCTAAAATTTTTCGCTCCTGCTCCTCCTTTAAGCTTACCAGTTGACCTGAGTCACCACGCCTTCCCGACTTGTACACATTCAACTTGAAGGAGCAGCGCTCGTCAATCCTGCAACTGCCGACACCGTCTCTCTGTCTCTCGCAGTGATCCCTGGTCTCATAACATCAGCTTGGGGCTAATCTCTCAACTACAGTGTGGGATGTTTTTTCAGAAAAAGAAATGTGCAAGAACAAGGGGGCACAATTTGAACATAGAGGGGGTACGGGTCAGGGGCAGCGTGAGGAAGCATTTTTTCATAGAGTGGGTGGTGAATGCATGGAACGGCTTTCGCAAGGAAGTTGTTGGGTCAAAAACAGTGGGGGAATTCAAGAATGCATGGGTCAGACTTAAGGTAATTCTAGTGGGGGGGTAGGAGGAAGTAGGCTGTTGGTTAACTAGGATCTGCAGCTTATCCAATAGGTAGGGAAATGGGCAGACTAGGTGGGCTAAGCGGTCCTTATCTGCCGTCAAAGTGTATATATATATATATATATATATATATATATGTAATTGTGAGATATGCATATTTTGGGTTAGTACTAAACCAAGGAAATTTTTTTTTTTTAACTTAACATTTTTATTGAAATGTTCAGTGGTACATATCAAATAACAATCATGTGACTCACATACATATTTCATAATCACATTGTCAGGCTCAGCTATAATAAATAGTCAAAAAGCTTAAATATGTCTGGCTGGGACCTGGCTAGGAGCGGTGGGGTTCATCAAGTTCAAGTTCAAGTTTACTGCAGGAAAACTCCATTGAGCAAGCTCATTCACAAGGAGGTCCTGTGACATAAACACTTAAAGTACAAACACAGATAGGTAATAACAGTATATACATGAAATGCACGTTACATGATACAGGCTGGATATACATACAAGGGTACCACATAGGGTGACCGTAGGTGGTAAACATTGATATGAGACAGGGAAGCGATTTCAGGTTGCATACTGATAAATGAAACATGATGACTGGTGTGTGCAATACATATACAGTATTTTGGCAGCTAGAACAAACAACAGTCTACAACTGATATGGGGGAGGAGTGATTTGATAGAGTAGCAGTGAGCGTAAGCAAAAGATAAAGCCAGGAGTAGAAGGGAAGGGAAAGCAGTTAATATGACAAATCAATTATACCTTACCAGTGGATAAATATGGCACACATGGGGAAGGAAGAGACTTAATGACAGTTACAGGTGTCTTTTATTTTGGCTGAACTTAGCGATTTGTAGAAGTTTATTGAAACTGTGCTAGTTAGTTTCAGTACAAGTTTGTAATTGGTTCCAAATAGAGGAAGGGCATATGCAATAGCACGCTTACCAAAGGAAGTCCGCGTCCTGGTATGTCAAGCATAATAAAGTCAGATTTTCTTAACAAGTATGCACTATGTGAGATACTAATAGGAAGAGATAGTTTGGCAATTTCTGCAGGAGCAGTTTAAGAGTCCATAGCCCAGCATGGAGCAGGCGTCTAGTAGTAAGGATGTCCACCAACAGCTGCATATAAGTCACAGTGGTGGGGAATGATGAGGGAGTTGGTAATGAACCGTAACATACGGTGATAAAGGATGTCCAGTTTACTTAGATTTGCAAGAGTGGTGGAGGAATAGATTACATCGCCATAGTCGAGTAAGGGGAGAAAAGTGGCCTGTACAAGCTTGTTTCGAGTTTCAAGGGGGAAAAGGGCCTATTTCTGTAGAAGAAACCTAACCTTGCTTTTAACCTTCTAGAGACATCTTGACGTGGTCACTGAAAGATAATTTATTGTCGATCCAGATACCTAGATATTTAAATTTGGTTACTTCCAGAGGCTCGTTAGCGTGGTGACAATGAAGTCTTGGGCAAGGGTATTGGGGGGCCTGTGACAGCACTGCAGAGAATATCATCGCTTTAGTCTTCTTAGCATTGAGCAGAAGCTTTGCCTTTATTAGATTATGCTCGTTGTGCGAAGTCCTGAAGCACTACCTTGACTTCAGATAACGATGAGCCAGAAGTATACAACACAGTATCATATGCAAAAAGTGCATATTGGACTTAGATATGTTAGCATCTAAGTCATTAATGTACAGAGAAAACAAGATAGGGCCTAAGATGGATCCTTGGGGACTCCTCTTGCAACTGGCAAGGCAGCAGAAAAAGCCTTCCGCCTTTACTTTTGGAACCTTCCAGTTAGGTAGCTAGAGAACCACTGGGTGGTATGGTATATGGCACCCAACTTTGCAAGGCAATTGACTAATAGTTTGTGATCAACAGTATCAAAAGCTTTGCTGAGGTCCAAAAGACTGCACCAGTTACCTTCTTAGCATCTATAGCAGAGATCCAATCATTGGTAACTTTTGCTAGTGCAGTGATTGTGCTATGATTAGACGGAAGCCAGATTGGGCTGGGTTAATGAGAGAAGGTTTCAAGTGAGATTTTAACTGAATATGGATCAGTTTTTGAGAACTTTAGAAAGGATAGGCAATATGGAGATAGGCCTATAGTTGTTTACATCGCATGGGTCACCAGATTTAAATAGAGGAGGATATGTGCTGATTTCCAGCAGGACGGCTACAGTAGCAGATGTAATGGAAAGATTGAAGATGTGGAGAATTGGGGCAGTAAGATGGGCGTAGCCTGACTTTAGGAAAAAGGGTTCAAGCCATCGTCCTCGCGCTTTTTGGTGTTCTACGTTAAGAAGAGAATCTTCTACTTTTATAAGTTATCTTGTGCAGTTGGAAGGGCTGGGTGCAGGACTAGATGTGGCGGGAGGGTATGCTGGCTCACCGCAGCACCAGCATAAGGTGACGAGTCAAAGCTAATCCAGCTGTGGCAAAGGGAGTTAAGTTCCTCCAGGATTAGGGACTTGTTTTCCACAATCTTGCCACTTGCAACTATCTTTGTTGGGACAGAGGGGCCATGGGCGTTCTTCTATAGCTTTGATAGTCTTCCATATTTTATGACGGTTACCTTTAGCTTGTTCGAGAGTAGAAATATAATAGTTAGCTTTAGCAGAGCAAAGTTTTTCACAGTTATTCCTGGCTGTTCTAAAGGCTTGCCAATCTGAAGATTCTTTTGGAATGTCTAGCTTTAGCCCAGAGCTTATCTCGAGCTATAGGGCTGCCTTGAGATCGAGGTGAACCAGGGGTTGGAATTGTTCATCCCTTACTTTGATGAAAGGGCATGCTTATTTATTATTGTAGATGAGTTTGTCATTAAGGATGTAAGCTGCCTTGTTGACATCTTTGGCTAGGTAAAGATCTTGCCATCTGATCATGCTCAGGTCAGATAGGAAGTTTACTGCACTGAATTTGCGAAAGGATCTTTTTTATTATAAAGATGGGTTGCGGCTGGGCCTTAATTTGAGATCTTATAAGCAACAATTCCATGATCGCTCATGTCATTGTGAAACACTGCCAAATGAGATATTTTGTGTGGATGGGTGGTTAGTACCACATCTAGAAAGGAACTGTTGGCAGTATTTAGAGTGTTGTTCCTAGTAGGTTCACTGACTAATTGCCTAAGACCTAGCTCGTCACAAAAGGATTTGAGGCCGTGATTTAGGGCGACAGCCAGTCCATATTAGATGATCTAGAAATATTGTTTCAGTTTTTGCATCTACGAACATGGATTTCAAAAGATTAAGGACTTCATCACCACCAGACGGGGGTCTACAGCCACCTAGGATAGTGATACATTCCGAGGAGGGGAGATGAAGGCTCAGCAAAACTAACTCAAATTCCTTGGCTAGAGATTTGCAACTAATATTGGTGACCAAGTACTTAGATTTGGCGTAGATAACCACACCCCCGCCTCTAGACTCTCTATCTGCTCTAAATAAATTGTAGCCCTGCAGTGATATTTGTTGATCAGTGTGCGTCTTTTTTAACCACGACTCAGTACTTATGATAAGGTCAACATAGGAATGGTAATTTATTTGCTACTAGGGGTGACTGGGTGTCTTAAGAGCCTAGTGGCCTATCAATAAATTTGACCTGACAGAAAAAATATGTTTTTGATAAAAGATATGACCTGTTAACCCTGAGGAAGGGGTCAAGAGGCACTCTGAAACACAGGTGGACTTAGAGACATGATGTCCATGTCAACAAAATTAAATATTTGTGAACATTTTAAATTCTGGTTGAGTGAGTCACTTTTCTAGTCGTTCCTTTTCTGAACCTATGGAACAATCTACAAATGGAGACAGTGGAAACAGAAACATAGAAGAGCGACAGAAAAAGACTGGACGCCCATCAAGTCTGTTCTGAAGTACTACAATGTACTGTTTTCCATTAACACCCCCCTTAAAGGTGTTCCATTGAGCTTTCAGCCCAGCAATAGTTCCAACACTGACCACACTGCTTGGTAGACTATTTCACCCATCCACCACCCACTCTGTGGAAAAAATACTAAATACCACCTAATGTCCTTTTAACCCCCAGCTTCAGATTGTGCCCCTGTGGATGAACTGATCCTTAACCTGAAAACTCTATGGTGTTCACTCTGTCGTACTCTGTATGTATCTGGATGCTTCTCTCACATCCCCTCCCTTCTGTCCTTCAAACAGTACCTATTCAGACTCTTTAAATTCTCCTCTAAGGACCTACGCTGCTACCCCTGGATCATTTTTGCTGCGCTTCTCTGTATGGTTTCCAATCTATCTCTGTTCTTCCTCAAATGTGGGCTCCAGAGCTGCACACAGTACTCCAGGTGTGGTCGAACCAGTGACCTGTGAAGTGACAATACTACCTCCTTGCAACTGGTGAAGCCCCTCCTTTTGCTTCCTAATGTCCTATTTGCCTTCCATATGCTTTACTGCATTGTGAAGAGGTTTGCACACTATTACTAATAATCACCCCAGGTCTCTCTCTTTCTCTGAGTGCTCCACCCTTGCTCCACTGGTGCAATATTCTGTATGCAGATTTTGCAATCAATGTGCATTACATTTCTTAGCACTGAATTTCCACTTGTAAACAGCACACCACCTCGCTAGCCTTTCTCATCCCTCCTCATGTTACTAATTCTCTCCTCAGCGTCAACTTTGCCACGGAGTTTTGTGTCATCTGCAAACAGATTCACTTTCCCCTGTAACCCCACCTTATATGCATGTTAAACAGTAGCAGACCCAGGACAGACCCTGAGACACACTAGTCATCTCCCTGACATCAGAGAATTTTGCATTTAGAATCACTTGCTGAGTCCAATCTGTCAGCCCATTTCCCATCCACTTAGTTGGCTGTTCCCCTAGTCCTAGATCCCCCACCAGCTCCCCTAGTCTATGTGGTACTGAATCAAACTTCTCTGTCATCATGTATCATCAGATCGAAAAAAATCAATCAAGTTTATTTGACACAACCTGCTCCTTGTGAACCCATGTTGAGTTTTATCCATAAGCCTGTTTCTGGGAATTCAACAACCGCTCCTTTATGACTGCCTCTAGTAGCTTGCCAACTAGAAATTTCAAGCTCACGGACCTGTGATTTCCCAGATTCTCCCAATCTCTAATCCTGTGCAGGGGGACCACTACCCTTCAGTCCTTTACTAGTAATTCGTTAAACAGGTTTGCCAAGGATGCCCCGAAGGCCTGCCTGGTCTTCCTCAGCATCACCTATGGTCCCAGGGACTTGCTTAACTTTAGGTCCCTCGGACACTTTGGTATTCTTTCTTCAGATATTCATCCCATCTCTATCTTGTGGCTAGCTGCATCCCCAAATTTTATCTTACTGTTCAGTTGCCCCATAGCTTTCACTGTAAACATACAACTAAAGTACTTATTCAATATGTTCACTTCCCTTATCCTCCACATCTTTCTTTATCTTTTCTTTGCGATCTCTTGTTTGTCTTTTTCCCATTATGTTAACTGAAGAAGTCTTATTTTCTTTGACCTGAAAACAGCACAGACTTCCAAGGTAAGTCTGGACCAATTTCTGCTTTCAAAGGGAGTTGCAGGGTACCCTGGGCAGTAGACATTTTTGCATAACATACTTATTCATATCCCATATGAAGCAGGGAGGGGCACGATGGACCTAGAATCCCTGCAATCGAATTACTATGTAATGTTAAAATAGGCACTTGGAGGCAGTCCCACGCTGAGTTGTGGGGCTTCCAGTAATGAGCATTCCCCCTCATCTGCTCCCAGTGGCCATTTTGGGTCGGATCTAGCAAAGGATGGTTCCGACGCCATATGGCGTATATGGGAACAAATGTGTTTTAAAGGAAAACACCACTTTCAGCCAAACCTCCCCTACCACATCCCAGGGCCCCCAATTAATGTTTAAAGGCCAATATTGAAGTTTTTTAAATACCTTTGCATTGTAGGTTTATTTTTAACTTTATGTTGCTCCTCTGCAGCTTCCAATTCCCAAGGGTGCCCAAGGCCATCTCACAGTGACACACGCATCCCACGCTTTCTTTACGCGAATATACCCTACTGACTCTGCCACTGGTCAGCAGGGTATACTAGCATAAAGAAAGCGAGGGATGCGTGTGGCAGCCAAGTGGTCTGTGGGCCCTCTTTGGAACTGGAAGCTGTGGAGGAGCAGTATAAAGTGAAAAGCTCTGGGGAAGTCAGGTGCACTTCTGACGAGACGCCAGCTAATGTGCAAGCATGTTTATACACGCTCCCTCTGTGTGGCTGTGGTTACATCCGGCCTGTAAGTCTTGTTGATTTCCTTGAGATGGACTGAACACGTTTATTAATTATTTACAATAAAGAGATGCTCTGAGGTTAAGAAGAAGGTACGTGGTTGCTCCTTTGTTTATTCTGTGAATGTAAGAGTATACTGGTGCGGTACACACTTCCTGGTCACACCCTAAAGAGACTGCTTCCAAGCACCAGCATGGATTGTGCTTTAAACTGTGCAACCTAGTAGGTGAGAGCACCAGCACACCCCCAAATTCTGTTCTATTATGCACAAAACTGTAAAACATTTGTGTGGCGGCCACCTCAAATGTATCACAATTAGGTGGCTTTCCCCACTACCTCCCACCCAATCAGACTGGATAGCTAAGTGTAAAGAAATCCAAACTATGGAATGAATCACAGCTTGGCTGCTATTACAAGCGGATCATTATAAGAAAGTATTAATTCCTTTAATATCATTTATAGAACGGGTAGGAGGTATCTCTATACTGGCTCAATCAGCTTGCCTAGATTCATAAAACCATTTGGGATCCTTAATTAAGCACTGTTTTGTTTCTGTGTTAGAGGAGTTGCAGTGGTGTATTTTGTTGTTGATGTTGTTGGATTCCACTCCTACTCTGCCCCTATATTTGGGCCAAAGAGCCCTCATAAATCTTTTCAAACATATATAATTTCATATTACTTATGTCTGCTGACTGGGGTACAGAGTCCTTCATATGGTATATTATATCCCCACTGTAGACACCTTTCCACCACTTAAAGCCCTTAACCACTCAACTCACAGTCAAAATTACATTTTTAATATGTATGTTAGTTTTCAGTTTAAGGGTTGCGGATGGACATTCAAATAGGAGAGTAAGCACGGCACAAATGTTTGTGCAGTGCCCGACCCAGCAGCTGCTATATACAGTTGGACAGAAGGCAGAGCTTACTGAATATCGGATCGTGTCAGCACAGTGCTGAGTGAAACTGCACTGCCCTGACATGGACCTGGGCTGTATATAGCCCATAGAGAACAGCAAAGCCCAAAACAGGAGAACGCCAAGACCCCTGTGGGCTGTATTTAGCCACACATTCAAATGAGC
Organism: Neoceratodus forsteri; assembly: GCA_016271365.2. Lineage (NCBI taxonomy): Eukaryota > Metazoa > Chordata > Ceratodontiformes > Ceratodontidae > Neoceratodus > Neoceratodus forsteri. The sequence continues at coordinate 445,528,223 of JADMNL010000023.1, forward strand.
CCACTGGACATGGGAGAAGCTAAGGGGCCATCTGCATGCCCATTATGGGCTCATCTGCAGGGGAAACAGCCCCTTAGTAGCCCTTGCAATATCTCCTGTTACAAAATACTTCATCTATCCCTGGTGGCAAGCGGCAACTCCCCATCTTCCATAGTACAAGAATTCAGATATCCCTGGTGTCCAATGGTCCCCCATCACCAGCTGAAGAATAATACCTCTGTCTCTGGTGTCCAGTGGTCTCCTCACCCCCCGATCTCCTGTTGTAGAATAATACATACATCCCTGGTGTCTAAGGGTAACCCCCATGACCCGTTCTACTGCAGAAAGTCATTCCCTGGTGGCACAGGGGTCCCCCCGAACAGCCCCCACTCAACCCGCCCGCTGCCATCCTACCTCCCCAAACACCCTCTCACCCCAGTGGTCATGGCTCCTGCCAGCTCGATATGGCGACCCACACAGCCTTCCTCTCACCTCTGTGGTTGGCCTCCGTATGACACTGTCAGTGAGTGCACATATAATATATGTGCATACACTCACTGACAGCTCGAACAGCAGCCAGCTACAGAGGTGAGAGAAGGACACTGCCAGTCACTGCAAGCGAATTGGCAGAAACCATGGCCATCTGAGTGGGGAATGCGGGGATGGAGGATGGTAGCAGGCAGGGCAGGTGGTGGGCTATGTTGGGGGGGGCCTGTTGGACCACCAGGGAATTACTTTATAGAGTACAACAAGTGATGGAGGGGGTACTGCTACACCAGGGATATTATCTCAATAGAAGATTGTGGGGTGGGGACCATTGGGAACCAGGGATATATGTATTATTCTACAATGGGCAATCAGGGTGGGGGGACCACTGGAAGCCAGGAATATGTTCACTATTGTATTAACGATGATTGGGGGGGAACCACTGGACACCAAGCATTTGATATTTTGGCTTGGGTGATCGGGGATGGGGGCGTGGGCTTAGTGCCTCGTTAAGAGGTGGCTTTTGGTGGTGGTAAACAATGCTGCTCTGGGGGGCCTTTTACCACCGCCAAGCTTTGAAGATACCACTGTGCCAGTATGCATAGGGGGACATCCTCATTTGCATTAGCGCAGCTACATTACAGTGCTTTGGCGCTGCTTTGGGGACTGTTACAACACTGCCACAACCCTTTGAAGATACTGCTGTGCTGGTATGCATAGGGGAACACCCTCATCTGCATAGGCGCAGCAGCATTACAATAATTTGGGGCTGTGGGTTTGCACTGGCACTTCTGGGGCTTCTGAATATGGCTGACCGGGAGTGCTACCGCAAATCCAGGTTTGCATACCCCTTAACCCTGTTAGCTGGTGTGCTAACCTTTCAGTATCAGGCCCTAGATGTTATGTTACAGGGTTTTCCTGTTTATGCACTGAGTATATGGCTCAAAGTATTTCAACTGTATGTTTACCATATAGTGTTCACTGCAATTTAATTTCCCACAGAGTGTAACTGCCTGTTTGAATGTATGCAATTCCCTGTGTGACCCTTTTGGGGGTTTAAAGGGATGGTCCCTCAGCCTTTTATTCTGTTTCCCATGTAATTTGTAGGCATGAACAATGACTGCCTCTACTGCATCCTTTTAATTACATCAGATTTACATTTAAATGAAGGTACTTAAGTCAGGTGTGAAAACCTACTTGACTCTATTGCAAAGGTCATGATCTGACTGGTAAGGCACTTAGAATTATATGTTTTAGTGTTAAAACCTGCAGAAGTTATACTGCATTAGTCAGTGCTGTTGCTGTCCTCTGCAGTCCCTGTGTTCTTGTCTTATGCTGGCCATGACATTTTTCAAGGCACAGAAAGTGCCCTGCTGTTTTCTGTAGTTTAAAGTGTATCTGAGTTAGAAAAAAATGCTTTTAGAGACTCACAAGAAATGCAACTGAAGTGAATAAGAGTATAACTTCTACTGGCTTGAGCAGATATGCACGGTCAACTCCCACGATGCCTTGCATGACTGGGGTCATGACCTTTGCAATAGAGACAAACAGGTTTTCATAGGAGGGCAAAACAGAGTGAAGCAACTTCATTTATATTTAAATTAGGATGTAATTAGGGGGATGCAAGAGAAGGAATCATTGTTCATGCCTACAGACTACATAGGTATACTGAAAATAGGTTGTGGAGACTTTCCCTTTACTAAATATGAAAACAAAAAGGCTCTATCAGTAAATTCTGTAGATTACAGATCACATAAATACCTTATTTCAAATACAAATAAAGAGCCCCATGCAGGAATGTGTAAGTTACGTGCAAATGTGTTGCATCCGCTACACAGCTATGTGCTCTTAAAGCACGCACCCATGCAGCAGTCACAAACACTGGAGCGCAGTGCACGCAAACCCAAGGAGTGGGATGTCAGGTTTCAAGTAGGATGACAAGGTGGGCCCTGAACACGCGTCCCCACCCCCTGACCCCAACATACAAGGGCATTCCCAATGCACCCATGTGCACCATGGAAGTGAATGCCGTGCAGGAACCTGCAACGCACACCATGGCGAAGACAGGAGCAAACACGGAGGGGCAGCCCCCGCACCAAAGTGAGGATGAACGGCCCAGGGATGTGGAGGTGGACAGCCACACCAGGGGCCAGACATGGGGCGGCGCAGGTCTATGGGCACCTAACTTCACCAGTGGCCAGGTAGCGGCCTTGGTGCATGACATCAGGCAGCACTGTAGCTGCCTCTATGGTGCCTGCTCACTGTCCACCCCACCGGAGGTAAAGGCCCGTATCTGGCTGGACATACAGGTCGCTGTGAACATGGCCAGACCGTAGGCCAGCATGCTGAGCGCCATAAAGCAAAAGTTGCATGACATGCAGGCCTCGGTCAAGAGGAAGGTGGCGATGGCCACGCAGGCCATCCAGTTAGAGGAGTCTGGTGGGGCTAGTGGGTGAACGACACTTATGCCCCTGGAGAGGATAGTGGCAGAGACATTGATGGATGCTGGTGTCTGGGGTGTGGAGAAGGGCATGGACACGATGGGAGGTAGGCCTGCCATGTGAGGTGCTGTTGCGGCAGGGGACACAGGTGGGTACACGTCTAACAGCCATGCCTATCACCAACAGATGCAGTGCCCTTGGAACATGCAGGGTCTCAGATACCACCTGTAGAGAGGGATATGCCACAGCCGTGGGAACAGGGTGATCAGACGGCGATGGAGGAGGATGAGACATACAAGTGCCACAGGCAACAGGGAACCAGGGTATGGTCAACCATGATGTGAACCCACAGAGGTGTAACCAATGTGCATCCCCCCACAGGCACGGACCACAGCGCCGAGAACCAGACAGACACGGAGATGGAGGCAGAGTCCATGATGGCACTGCTGAAGGACAGAATCCAGTGTATAGGTGAGCAAACGTCAGAATGATGCAGTGGAGGGCATCCCGGCCCGGATGCTGGGCCACCCAGGGCACAACCCCTAACAGCACAGAGCCCACCCCACCGCCACCTGCCAATGACCGCTGGTGCCCATCGAGGGGTGCATACCGGCACCGCCAGCGATGCCGCCGCACACACACACACACACACACACACACACACACACAGCCCAGAGGACAGGTGACAAGGGCCCTCCACACGATGGCCCCACACAAGCCCACACCATGGCCAGGCCTACATGGATGTCCACTATAGGAACTTCGGCAGCTGGAGCTGGACAGGCTGACTGCAAGAGGGCCACCGCGAGATGCAGTAAAGACACGGACTGCAGAGGTCAGGAGGCATTTGTCGAGGGCTAGACAGACTGTTTGACACACATGCTGACCGCTAGCACCTGCGGCATATGCCGCGGCAGCCCCATGCATGGTCCAGAGCCCCACCACCACAGACAGCCAGTGCATGCACCCAGATGTCACCACGAGCAATGGGTGATGCTGGACCTCACCGTGCACATCCCCAGATGGCGGTGGACAGGCATTGCCAGTCTGTGTGCAGCTGTCAGGTGCTGGAGCCAACACAACCACACTCTTGCATGGGGCCGTACAGTGGCAGGGCAGGGGTGCCATTTATGCCGACGGCGTAGGGTTCAGTGGTGCCCCACAAATGCCCCAGTAGCAGGTGCACCCCGCGGCGACGGGGCGCTGTGACAGTGGACCACCACAGCAGACCATGCCCGGCAGGCGGCTGGGTACGCGGCACTCATGGCGTCACAAAAGGATGGCCAGGGCAAATAGCAGGAACACCATGGCAGACAACGCGCAGCACTGGCCACACGCCCCTGACCAGGGTGCCCACACGCCCCCCAGAGACACACGCCACCTCCAAGCCAGACGTGTCTGGAAACAGATGGTGACATGTCCGGAGGGACATGTGGCGTACAGCTACAGGTGGGGACACATGGAACCTGCCACACACGCATAGTGCCTGCTATGACACACCATGCCCCCGGCCCATGTGTACACATGGCACCCGCCTACCTGTGGGCGTCCGATCGCCACATGTGCAGCTACCAGATAGGATTGCTGCACAGGTGGCAGGCTCCCCCCCAACCCCCCATGATGGGTGCACTCAGGCTGGTGATTATCATCGTGCACCCCGCCAGTGGTGGAGGTGTGGTGGGCCTACAGATGCAGGGCTACACAATGGCGACTGCACAGCATGCGGGTGGTACACGGGGGCAGGTGTGGAATGACCCTGGCACCAGGGCAGCAAGTGCGGCATGGCCACCCGCGGTCACGAACTCCCACCGTGGTGGTGGTAGGCCATAGTCGTCCTCATCTGGCGGTGGTGCCAGAGGTGGGTGGGGTGGCATTGGTACGTTCCCATGCACAGCCATGTTGTACAGCATGGCACAGATGGTGAAAACATGGCTCGCATGGCCAGGGGATAGCATGATGGTGCCACAGGTGTGGTTCAAACAGCGGAACCTCATCTTCATCATACCAACAGCACGCTCCACGACATTCCGCATCCTCTGGTGTGCTCGGCTGTAGGCCTCCTCGGTGGCGCTCTGTGGTGCGGGTATTGGGGTCTTGAGGTAGTGCCTCAGAGGATATCCACCGTCACCTGTGGTGGAAGGCAAGGACAGTGCGTTATTCACCCTGCAGTGCCATACGCATGCCACATGCGCGACACTAAAGGGCTGCATACTCACCCAGAATCCACCCATCAAGACCCCTGGCATGCAGGTGTGCCCTGAGGGTAGATGCATCCAGGGTGTAGGCATTGTGTGTGGATAACAGAAACTTGGTACAGACAGTAAATATCCCTGCTGCGTTACAGACCACCTGGCAGTTCATGCTGTGGGACCCCTTTTCTGGTACACCTCCTCTTCCACAGCAGGCGACAGCACCAAGATGTGCATTCCCTCGATGGCACCACACACGTTGGGCATGCCATGCATGGCGTGGAATGCCCGTTTCATAGCCCGTGGCGATAAAGCCATCCGTGGGGAATGTTATATGGTCCCGCCTGTGACCACTTCATTAATCAACACCTGCCACAGCAGCCCGGTGACACAGAGGACTGGCACACACCTACCACACTGCCCGTGACTCTCTGGAATGACCCCATGGCATAATATGATAGTGCACACAGCACCTATGTCTCCACAGACATGGCCCTGGACCTCCTTGTCCGTGGTGCCACGTCATTGGACACAGTGTCACACAGGTCTCTCACCATACTTCACATTACTCTGAACTGTTCGACGCAGTGGGTGTCATGCAGTGTGGCAGCATAAAGCTGGTTGCAGAATACCTGTGGTCGTGGGCCACGGCGCCGCTGCTGCATCTCCTCTGCATCCATGAGGTGTGTATATGCATAGCAATCCAGGACACATCCTGCATTCCTCCCTAGTGTTACGGGCAGTGCATGCCACCCTGCAGCTCCTCATATCCCCCACATCCCCACTGGAGGCGTGCGCCTTTAAGGGGTGGTTGTCCGTCATTTCACGCGGCCCTCACGTGCATGCCACATGTGCAGAGTGCTGGTCACCCATGACAGTGCCACTGTGCCACACATCACGCATACCTTGCATCCAGTACCGGTGACGATGGCATCTTGCTGTGTCCCGACCTACCCAAGGCACTTGCACTGTATGGCAGAGGACACCTTACATGGACCGCCGCAGAGATTCTACACTGTGGTTGATGGAGGGTTTGAGCGGGTGAGTGCCATGATCATTTGATTGTGTCCACTGTGTTGTGTGTGATATTGCTGTGCCATTACCTTACCGTGCTCTCCGTGTCTTCCTCCACAGGACTACAGGGCTATCCCTACAGGCTGGTGTTTGAATGGATGGAGCAGCCGATGGTGCCCCATGCACTGTGGTATCTGCCAGGCGGGGCTGGGGTCCAAGGCGCTGGAGTATGAAGGGGCTGGAGTACCTGTCCAGGAGGGTCGCTGCCAGCGTGGTCCACTTAGTTGCGGAACTCATCGAGGTCTGGAAGATGGCTGTGCCATCCCAGGTGGGTCTCTTTGTGCGTGTGCATCTGCACTGGTCTGTGGTAGTGTGTGCCCAGGCGGGCGTGCATGTGGCTGCTGTTCTGTGTGGGGCGGTGGCTGTGGGTGTGTGGGCTACGGGGCACAGGGCCACAGCCACCTTGTCTGGTCATGTCCTGTCTGTGGTGTCCACAGTGCAGCAACTCACATCTCCCATTTCTCTTGCAGAGATATTGGGGACCTGTGAGGCAGTATGTGCTCATCCCTGTTGATGCACTATATACGGAGGAGGAGGAGGACTTGCTGCTGTAGGTGGACGTGAAGGCAGGCTCCATTGGTGTTGGTGGTGGTGACCCTGGACGTGAGGCCCACTGAGCTCCAGTGCCATGTGACACCCGCATCCCGAAGGATCAGCTTACCATCACACCCAGTTTCCCCTTTGGTCCCCCATCTATGCCCCCTGTAGTCGGCTGCATGAGGCCCTGTGTGTATGATCCCCCCTTCCCCGTATGTCATGTTCCCCATTAGCTCCCCTGTATCCCCACATATATATATAAATAAACAAACAAACAAACAAATAAATAAATAAATATGCTGCATTGCTGCATATATGTGGTCTGCTGCTGTTACTGTTATGTGTAATAAATGTTTGCATTATATACATGCGCTGTTCATAGTCTCGGGGGAAGGCTATCATACAGCCACCTGCACCAGCAATCTGGGACATGGAGTACCTGACACATGGTCATTGGACCACTGTCATGATCATCACCGCAGTATTGGTGGATGTCCACAGGCGGTTCCAACCCGCATGTAGAGCTGGGCCATGCTGCATTTCCTATAACTGTTCAGGTCTGTGGGTGCCTTATCAGCCATTGCTTTGTGCTTCAATTTACCATATATTGGACACAGGGACACGGACTGTGGGTGGACAGTGTGACCTTTGTGGGCTACATCAGGGACATCCCTGGGATTCCAGGGCAGTTGTGCAGTGTGGGTGATGGCAGACTGCATGGTCCGCCATTGCTTGCCACTGGGGTGTTGCTCATGGCGTGGTTGGCGGCAGGGGTGTGCCTGAGTCACATGTACTGCTGGTATCCGTGTGAGATCGGGCTGCCTTGCTGTCTGCAAGGCAGCGTTGATGCCCCATGTGGCTACCACTGATGCTGTGCCATGTTGGCACTCTGCCGCTGCATGGGGGTACTTTGTGCACTGTGGGCACTCCGCATAGCCAGCCCGTGTGTGTGTAAGCCCTCTGAAGCGTTGCTGCTGGGGCCACCATGCGTGGTGTAGACCTCGCCTTGCCATCCTGATGATGCATTAGTGCACTATGCGGCAGCCCTCGCCTGCCATAGTTGTCCATGCCAGGGTGCCGTCTGCACGTCGTAACCTTCACGCACCTGCTGCACCCCTCTCCGCGGCCATGCCTCAGCGCATACCACGATGGCAATTGTGTAGCAGTCCGCGAGGAGTTATGTGAGTTGCTACGCTGGTTTGTGCATGTCGCCTGGCTGTGTGTCATGTTTGGTTTGTGCATATTGCTTCGTCCGTCTGGACTATGCGTGCCTGTGTGGTTGGTGTATTTTTTCGTGCATAGGGCCCACTGTAATTAGGACTTGGTCTGTGAAAAAGGTCACTATTTCTTGTATCTTGTATTATAGATTCACAATAGCACTTAATGCAAATCATTCCTAATACAGCTGTTTAAGAGAACATAAACATTTTTTTTACAGCTTTTAATGTACAGTAACTGGAAATTTGAGCATGTGTGAAGTCTGTTTACTATCCCCAGTTGTTTGTTTCATGTGCTTGTTGTGAAATAAATGTATTTACTTATTGGGAATCTCGGATTATAACACCTTTGAGCTTGAGCTCATTTACAGAAGTTCCACATCAAGAGAAATAACATAGGTATTAACACAACACAAGGAATGGACAATTTTACATGGAGTTACAAGAAACAAGCGAACAATCTGACAGGCATTGTAAATGTATTCCAGTAAGCACTTTAGGCATATAAGCTTGCACTGTAAGTATAAACAAGGTTAATCACCCAAGGAGGCCTTGTCAAACTATGGCTAAATTAGTGAGGAGGGGGTTAGGTAGGGATTGGGAATGTGAAGAAGAGCACTGGGGGAGAGGGGTACTACAGAGGAGTGGGAGAAAAGAGGCAGGAGTGGAACAAGAAGAGGGGAGTTCTAAGTGATAAGGAGGCGAGGAAATAGTCCTGTTTAGAGGCCAGCCCGTTGGTGCAATGACAGTGTTACTGCTCACGATGCTGGAGACACTGGTTTGAAAACTGGCTTGGGTAGCTGGGATCGGCCAGTGGGGGGGAAGAGGAGGATTGAGCATCCCAGCAAATACTCTCCTTCATGGAGGGAGGGCAGTGTACTCTCTTTGATACTGCCACCTGGCTGTCCCTGTTGATGAAGTTTCAGGGGATCAGGGAGAAAAGCAGAGGAAAATGCTCCGATTGGCACAGGATGAAGGCCAGCACCCCCCCAGCTCTGCATCACTGACTGTGCACCTCCTTCATTGTATCCAGATCTCCTGAAGGGTAATGGTAACTCCAAAGTCCCACCATGGTAGGCAAGCAAGCCATGGGAGATCCGAAGATAGGGTATATACCTGCAGAAGGTGGGTGATGAGGCTGGATTGGATGGCTAGAAGGGGCAGGATGGAGTGAGGAGCATAAATACCTCTATGGAAAAAATAATTAGGCCATAATTTTCCTCCATTTTCACTTCTTGTTAAAGCTGCCATTTTTCTATTTGATGTTCATTTTTGAAGTACAGAGCCAGGGACCACTCCCAGCCAATCAGAACAGTCCTTTCTCCTGTGCATGAAACACTCTTTTGCAAAGTGTGTCTCAGGTGCAGGTGCCCTGGAAACAGGCACACTGGGGGAGGTTTTTAAATTTTAACATATTACTGATTGACCTTATGCAATAATATATTAATACAGCTGTGAAGGCCACTCTTATGGTTGTAAAAGTGGTCCCAGATTCTTAGAGTGTCAGAACCACTCACCAGGTTCTCACACCCTACGAATGTGTGAAACCTCAATTAAAACTGTAAGGCGGTTGACATACTGCATCATACCTTTCAATAGAGTCTTCGATTAATCCCATGTGGACGGTTCATTAAGAAGATGCAGGACCTTGGGTAGGGGAAAAAAACGCTAGTTGGGTAGGAAACTGGATAAGTGACAGGACTCAGAGGGTGATAACTGGGGAGTTTTGAGGGGAGTCACAGGGATCTGTCTTGGGACCAGTCCTCTTAAACATCTTTATCTGTGACACAGGGTACGGATTCGGGGCAAAATATGCCTTTTTGCAGATTATGCTACGATCTGTGACTGGGTGGATAGTAATGAAGGTGTCAAAATTATGAATGAGGACCAGGGTAGATAGGAAAGGTGGTCAAAAGTATAGCAGTTACAATTTAATGCCAAAAAGTGTAAGACAATGCACATGGGGCAAAAAATCCTAACACTATGTACAGCTTGGCGGCAGTGGAAATGGAAAGCATTAAAGGAGACAGATTTGCTAGTAATAATTTCAGACAGTCTGAAGACATTGGCGTGCTGCAATAGGGATTGTGGTGGTGGGCAAATAGGATGTTGGCAGGTGCATACAGACAGGAGTTGCCAATAGGAGAAGGAGGTTACCACCACTGAGCTAGATCACTGGCTTGTCCTTACCTGGAGTACTGTGTAGCTCTGGAGTCCTCATTTAAACAAGGATGGGGATGGAGTGAAGGAAGTGCAGAGGACGGTAAGTAAGATGATAATTGGGACACCAGGAAAGCACACACAAAGAGGTTGGCAGATCTAAACATGTATGTGCTTGATGAGAAAAGGGAGAAAGGGGACATGATTGAAACCTACAAATACCTTCGCCAGGTGAATAAAGTGGACCAGAGGCAACTTCTGGATACCAGGATGTACTTGCAGTGAAGTCCTAAGTCACTAATACAGCTTTATAATTGATGAGTATTAGCATATTCCTTCACAGTCAACTAATTTGTTATTTTAAAAAAGCATATCACCACTCACGAAATTCCAGAGTTTATATGGGTGCAACTGTTGCCTATATATTGTGATTTAATAAACATTAGAAAAGCAGATTACACAGTTTGTCTTGTCTAACATTCTACCAGATGTCTTACTTTGTGATACATCCGGTTGTTTTCCCATTCTAATAACTTCTGAATGGATCTTCTTGTCTGGAAGGCAAAACACAATAATTAAAAGAAAAACCTGAAACTCCTTACTGTGCCAGTTTTACTGGTGCAGACCATATGCAGCAGCACCTGACAGCCAACAGGCCCTGCTGACCGGGTGCTGTGGCCAGTTTACACAGTTTCAGTTTATTCAGAAACTGGTGACCGGGAAAGGCATACTAAGTGGAACTTGTTTTTTAGTTGCAACCTGGGAAAGGGTACAAGGAGTCCAAGGGCACTAGTGCCAGTGTCTTTGGAGGCTGCACACTTGTATCTGAGGCCAGAAGATTGGAAAGCTGTAGGTTCCATCCCCACACCAGGAAAGTACAGTTACATAAGAACTTATCGTAACAGTAGATCTTCGAGAGAGCTCTTGCTGTAGGTAATTACATATAGGACTGATGCTGGCAGGCGTCAGGACCCCACAGAAAAATTTCTAGCTAGCAGTCTCTGGCGGACCGCCCCGATCAGGTGACCGGCGGTCATGCGATGTCAGTATAAAAGTGATTTACCACACTCCAGTTCTTTCTCGCCAAAAGGCGAGATGAGAGAAGCGGATATTTCCCTCCTGGAAAAATAGCGGAAAAAGCTTAGAGGATGGAGGCGGGAAGGTATTACCTACTGCAAGAGACTCTCTCGAAGATCTACTGTTACGGTAAGTTCTTACGTAATTGTACTATCTTACTGCGAGAGGGCTCTTGCAGTAGGTAATTACATATAGGACTGAATCACAAGCAGTCTGGAACAAGAAGAAGCAACGGGAGGAGGAAAACTACTTAGGAGTAGAACCTCTGGCTGTGAAGGTCTTAGGAAAGGAGACCTTACAGAACAGCCAACCCGAAGCCTGCTCTATGGCGAGAGGCAATGTCCAAACTGTAATGTTTCGTAAAGGTATGGACAGAAGTCCAAGTAGTGCTGCACAAATGTCATCCACTGACACATTCCTGAAATAAGACGCAGAGGCAGCAACCCCTCTGGTGGAGTGACCTCTGACTTGACCCAGCAGGGTCCTGTTGTACTTATCATAACAGAAAATGATACAATGAGCCAACTATTTACACAGGCATTGCTTGGAAACAGCATTGCCTTCTCTTATGAGCAAAAGAGACAAACAATTGATCAGTCTTTCTGAGATCCTTCGTCCTGGTGGTGTAGTATCTCAGAATCCAGTGAACATTCAGAGTATGCAAGAGGTACTCCCCCTTGATTGGAGTGTTGCGTAAAGAAAGTAGGTAACTCTATGGATTGATTCAGCGTAGAGTCCACTGCTACCTTGGGGAGAAACTTAGGGTTGGTATGCAGAGCCACATGTTCCTTGTGAAAAATCAGATAGGGGATTTTGCACATCAGGGCCTGGAGCTCGGAAATCCTTTGAGCAGAAGTAATGGCCACGAGGAAGAGAGTCTTACATGAGAGGAACTTCAGGTCTGCTGAGGCTGCCGGCTTGAAAGGAGGCAGAGTAAGCTTCTCAAGAATAAAATTCAGATCCCAAGGAGGGGCAGGAACCTGGATAGGGGGGTCTCAAGTGGAGGACCCCTCTAAGGAAGGTCTTACAGACCTCCAGCTGAGCAAACGTCCTGTCTGCAAAAGGGACATGGTAGGCCGAAATGGCCTCCATGTGAACATTCAAAGATGAATGACTGAGACCCAGATCAAAGAGGTGTCGCAAGTAATCCAGAAGCCGCTCAACAGAGCACGGGAAAGGCTCGAGATAATTAGAAGCGGCCCAGATAGTGAACCTTTTCCATTTCATGGCACAGGTAGATCTAGTGGAGGGTTTCCTGGCCTCCACTAGAATCTCGGCCACTCGGGGGGAGGGGGGACCCCGGAACTGGACTTGAGCTACGTCTGCAGGAGCCACATGTACAACTGAAGGGACTTGAGGCCTGGATGAACCAGGGTTGCCTGATACTGGGTCAGCAAAAGTTACGACAGAGGAAGAGAGGAGGTTCCTCTGAATACTGTTGCAGAAGAGAGAACCAAACTTGCCTGGTCCAGAAAGGAGCGATCAGAATCATTCAAGCTTCTTCTCTGCTGAGTTTCTGTAACACCCTTGGAATCAAGGGAATCGGGGGCGGGGGGGGGAGCATAGACGAATCTGCCCTTTCAGTCTAGAGACAGAGTCACTCTCCAAAAAATGCTGCGCCCTGGAACGAGCGAGCAGAAGACGGGAAGTTTTGCATTTTGAGGGGATGTGAACAGATCTACCTGTGGTGCTCCCCAACGTAGGAAGATATTGTCTGCTAACCCCTGATCCAGTTTCCACTTGTGAGTGTGAGCAGACAACCGACTGAGGTGGTCTGCCAACGTGTTCTCGACCCAAGAGACATGAATAGCTGTGAGGTGAAGGTTGTGCTGTACAGCCCAAACTCGCATCGCCTCCCTGCAAAGAGGGTAAGAACGAGTTCCTCCCTGTTTGTTGATGTACCAGACCACACACGTGTTGTCCGTCTGGACAGCCAGATGCCCGGGAAGCAGATGCAGAGCCTGAAGGCGTACAGCACAGCCGAAGCTCGAGCACATTTATGTGGAGAGATTTCTTGAGCTTGGACCAGGAGCCCTGGGTCCTATGTGCCCTGAGATGGGCTCCCCAACCCTTGCCCGAGGCGTCCATAGTCAGCGTCTGGGAGGGGGGAGAAAGACAGAAGGGAACTCCCCGGCCAAGGTTCTCCTGAATCATTCACCATTGCAAGTCCCGAGCCATGGGAGTGGAGACCAGAACAAGTTGAACTAGGTTGTCCACCAGCTGATCCCACTGAGACCGAAGTGTCCACTGAGAGATTCTCATGTGTAGCAGAGTACGAGGGACTGTCGGAATCCCAGCCGCCATGAGCCCGAGGAGGCGAAGGACCAACCTTGCACTGACCCACCTGCAGCTGGACAACAGGCTGACCTGAGCCTTTAGTGAGGCTGCCCTGTCCAGTGGCAGAAAAGCCATGCTGGAGGTCGTGTCCAGAATCGCCCCGATAAACTGGAGCCTCTGGGACAGGATCAAGTGGGACTTGGTCTGGTTGACGCTAATACCCAGGCAGGCAAAAACCTGCAGGGTAAGGAAAGGAAGCACAGGAGTTCCTCCCTGGATTGGGCCGCCAGGAGCCAATTGTCCGGGTACGGGAAAACCTGTACCCCCTGGGTACGCAGTAGGCCGCTACCACCGAAAGACATTTGGTGAATACTTGGGGTGCCGAGGAGAGACCAAATGGGAGGGCCCTGAACTGGTAGTGGTCCCCCTGGAACGCAAAACGTAGGTATTTGTGGTGGGAAGGGTGGATAGGGATATGCAGGTAAGCATCCTGCATATCCAGAGCACACAGCCACTGTCCCGGTCGAAGGAGGGGCAGGAGACACTGCAGAGACAGAGAGAGAGAGAGAGAGAGAGAGAGAATCCTGAACCTTTTGTACTCTATGAACAGGTTCAGGGAGCTGAGGTCGAGAATCGGCCGCACATCTCCTGACTTCTTCAGGACCAGGAAGAAATTGGAATATTACCCCGTCCCCCGAAGAGGTGGGGGAACGGGCTGTATCGCCTCCTTCAAGAAGAGGGAGGATATTTCTTCCTGAACCAGAAGAAAGTGTTCGTGGAAGTATGAAGACCTAGGGAAGGCTTTCGAAGAGGTTTCCCAAGAAACTCTATTGAGTGTCCATCTGCGATCAGCTGGAGCACCCAAGTGTCTGAAGTGATCCTCTTCCAACCCGGTAGATGGAGGGAGAACCTCTCTCCTACCGGTTCCTCTGGAAAGCCCAGAGGCTGAGGGAGAGGAAAGGAGTCACGTGGTGTGAGAGCAGCGGCGTTGGAAGTCCCCCGCCTTTTTTGGGTGGGGAGGCTTGGCAGCCAGAGGGGCCAGCGTTTATTGGACCCGCTTTCCCTGAGAGGTTTCTTTTTGCCAGTTATGTCTGCGAAAGGGACGATGCTGATCCTGGGGTTTGTACATGGAGTCCAGACTTCAGTGCAGTACTCTTCACCTGCAGATCGCGGTGATGATGTTCTTGACATCGCCACCGAACAGCACCGAACCCCTGAAGGGCGCGTCCTTGATAGCAGACTGTACCTCCGGGATCAATCCTGACACACGGAGCCAGGCATGACGCCACAAACCCACAGCGAAAGCCGAGCCCCTACCAGCCGTGTCCACTACATTGTACGTGGCACGAAGGATGTGCCGACTGGCCGAATGTGCAGAACGGACAAGACCAGCCACTTCCTGCTTCGTTTGAGAGTCAGGAAGGGAGTCCAACTTAGATTTCACCTCACTAAGATTCACCTTCTAGTAATCCCCCATATGACCGACATAATTTAGGGCCCTTATACTCAGAGTGGAAGAAGCATAGATCTTCTTTCCGTACTGGTCCAGAAGGCAAGATTCTTTGTCACGTGGCGACGAGCTCAAGTGCTTTGGATTAGCCGTCCGGCCGTGAGTGGTGCTAATCACGAAGAATCAGCTCAAGGGTGAGAATTTGGGGTTAACACCCTCTGAGCCTGATAAAGCCTATCGACTTCTGGGAAGAGGGCTGAAGCTGACGGTCACCTCCAAATCGTGGAGACAAGGTCGGGCATGAGGCTCAATCCAGGGTGGCACCAGGGTCGGAGCGGTCTTGGGCAGATCCAGGTGTGCAGCGAAGTTCTTACGCTGTGGATCCAGCTCCAAGGAATGCCACTGATGAACCTCCTGGATTTTAAGCAACTCCGTGAAAGAGGGATCTTCCAGAGGTGACTTCAGAGGAGTCCTCGGCCTGGGCTTGTCCGAAGAGCGTGGCTCATCATCCGGGTCGGAAGAGCCATTGGAATCGTCCGAGGAGGATGAAGAGGAAGAAGACTCCTCCTCCCGGTGCGGGGGAGGAATGAACCCTTTGGGAAGCACTCGGGGAAGCGTATACTGCCCTGCCCTGGAAGTGGAGGGCTCGCCTCTGATATCCAGAGGTGGGGTGGGAGTCTCTCATCTCAGACGTATGGGGACTGGAACCGGTACCGTCGTCAGGAGATGACTCTCTACCATCTCTGGTGAGCTGAGCCTTGGCCTCAGCCCACCAGGAAGCTAAAGTCTCCTTCAAATCCACTGGCAGCTGAGGGAGTGGTGGAGGAGGAGAAAGGGAAAGGGGGGGTACAAATACTGGGCATATCCATACTAAGGCGAATCCATACCCCAACGGAAAAATACAGGTTACTCACCTGTAACAGGAGTTCTAGGAATGGTATATGTTGTTCATCCACACTGCCTGGCAGTTCCTTGTCGCTTTAAATCTTGCCAGAATGTCTTCAAGCTGGCTCCTCCCTCCCACCCTTGGTGGTAAAACTCGTCTCCGCCCACATGACGCCAGATCTAGCCAGCTGGAAGCCAGGTTGTGCATCGAGCCGGGAGGTCGGTGGATTTAGGATGAACAACATATACCATTCCTAGAACTCCTGTTACAGGTGAGTAACCTGTATTTCTAGGGACATGGATATGTTGTTCAATCCACACTGTCTGGCAGACTCTAGCAGTTCTCCGGGAGGAGGGAGGCACAGCCCAACTTAGGGAATAAGGACTGAGAACCGAGGTCCCAAACCAGCATCCCGGCGTGACTCAAGGTCGATGTGGTAATGAGTAGTAAAGGTGTGGCTGCTACCCAGGTAGCAGCCTGCAGATTTCCTGGATAGGGACGTATCTGGAAGCAGCCACGAAAACAGCGGTATGGTGGGTAGAATGAGCCTGTATCCCTTTGGAGGCTCCATGCCCGCCAACCCATAGCAGAGATCTATGCAGGAGGTGACCCACCTGCCTACTGTCCGCTTGGCTGCAGGTCTGCCAGGTGCGGCTTCAGCGTGAGTGATAAACAGCTGGCGAACCTCTCCCCGAACTTCAGCCGTCCACTCCTTATAATAAGAGAGTGCTCTTCTAGAATCCAGAGTACGGAGCCTATATTCGGCCTCTGAGGTGTGATTGGGGTAGAACACCAGCAGAGTCAACACCTGGTTAAGGTGAAACTCCGACACCACCTTCGGAAGGAATTTCGGGTGGGGGCGCAGGACAACCTTGTCCCTGTGGAAGACCAGATAAGGAGGCTCGATGGAAAGAGCCTGGAGCTCTCCCATCCTTCTGGCTGACGTGGATAGCCACCAAGAAGGCGTTTTTCCACGACAGGTGAGAGATGTCACACCTGTGCATCGGGTTCAATGGCTTCCCATGAGCTAGCCAGTACCAGCAGTAGATCCCATGGAGGTGGAGGTTTCGGACCAGAGGGGATATGTGATCAAGGCCTTGAAAAGCACCCCACCACCTTCTCCTGCCAGCCATCGACTGCTTCCTGGCCCACGCCTGCAAGCAGAGATGGCTGCCAGGTGCACCTTAAGGTTGTTCGCCTAAGCCCTAGTTGAGAAAGAGACCACAGGTAGTCCAGAATGCTTGCCAAGGAACAGGAGGAAGGGTCCAGCCCCTTGTCCTGACACCAAATGGAGAATCTCTCCATTTAAAGGCACAGCATTTCCTGGTCGACTCTTTACAGGATGCCTCAACGATGTTGAGGACCTTGTCAGAGAGACCGACAGGCCTGGAACTCTAGCAGCTCCAGGAACCAGGCCGTCAGGTGCAGGCATAGAGGTCCGGATGGGAGCCCTTCCCTGGTTGGCTGAGATCAGGTCCCAGGTGGGCTGTAAGCGCCTCGGAGCCTGGAGCTGAGGCTGAGGAGATCTGGATACCAGAACTGGTGGGGCCAGTCTGGGGCTACCAGAATCACCTGCTCCTTGTCCCTCTCGCCATGAGGAAGCACCTTGTGGATCAAGGGAAATGGGGGAAGGTACAGAAGGGCCTGGGGTCCACGGCCTCGAGAGCATCCCTCAGCGAGCCCTGCTGGAGGGGGCGCGATGAAACAGCCT
This sequence comes from Neoceratodus forsteri, assembly GCA_016271365.2. Classification (NCBI taxonomy): domain Eukaryota; kingdom Metazoa; phylum Chordata; order Ceratodontiformes; family Ceratodontidae; genus Neoceratodus; species Neoceratodus forsteri. Next base: position 445,545,707 of record JADMNL010000023.1, read on the forward strand.
CAGCTTCACATTCTCCTGAGGCAAACAGATCCACCTGAGGTGTGCCCCAGTGGGAGAACAGATCTTGTACTACCCGCGGAGAGATGACTCGTGGGACGCCGCTCTATCCGGCTTAGGGCATCGGCCAGAATGTTGGAGGCTCCTGTCATGGATGGCAAGGAGATCTGCCTCCAGGCTGCGCAGTGACCAAGTGCGGAGAGCTTCCTGCACAGGCATGGAATGCGTCCCCACCCTGGCGGTTTAGGTAGTACATGGTCGTGGTATTGTCCGTCTGGACCTGGACTCACTTGACCTGCATAAACGGAGTGAAGGCAGTGAGGGCTAGACAAACCACTCAAGCTCCAGCAGGTTGATGTGGCATCGGGACTCCCGAGGGGACCAGAGGCCGTGAGCTCTGTGCTCCCCCAGATGGGCACCCCAACCCATCAGAGAGGCGTCGGTCAATAGAGAGACTGTCGACTCGGGGCAGACAAACAGGATGCCCTCCTGCAGATGAGCTGGAACGATCCACCACTGGAGAGCGTTCCACATGTCCTGGGTCACTGCCACTGGCTGGTCCAAAGGACAGGAGCGCTGTGACCATTGGCTGACCAGTCCCTACTGTATGGGACGCATGTGCCAACGGGCCCAACAGACCACGCTGGTGCAGGCCACCATGAGGCCCAGGAGGTGTAGTAAGTCCCGGCAGGCGCAGTTGCCCAACCTGAAATGACTGGGCAAAGAGAAAGAACCTTGGCCCTGTCCGCCGGGCCGTGGTTGTGGCTCGCAGCGAGTCGAGCTCTGCCCCGATGAATTGGGTCACCTGCTTTGGCACGAGATGACTTGGCCTCGTTGATGAGGAGGCCAACCTGAGCGCAAACCTAGAGGGCCAGATCCCTGGACTGCTACACCTCCAGTCTGGAGGAGGCCGCAATCAGCCAGTCGTCCAGGTAAGGGTACACCCGGACCCTTCGGCACTGCAGGAATGCTGTCACCACTGCCATGCATTTGTGAAGACCTGAAGCTAGAGAAAGGTCAAGGCGGCAGGCCGGAACTTGAAGGGACCCTCTGCCCTGAAGCGTAGGGAACCGCCGGTGGGACAGACGGATTGGGATGGAAAGAACTCCCTGGAGGTCCAGAGAACAGAACCACATGCCTGCTCCAAGGATGGAATGATATGAGCCAGAGTGACCATCCTGAAGGTTCGAGACCTTAGGAACCTGTTCAGGTTGTGCAGGTCTAGAATGGGGCGCCAGCTCCCCCGTCCGCTTCGGGACCAAGAAATACCTGGACACAAACCCTTGGGTCTGGTGGAGGATCCACCACCTTCCTGATCACCTCCTTCTGGAGGAGCAGGGCAATGTCGGCTCGATGGGCCGACAGAGAACTGGTGACTCCCGTGGCCCCTGTGGGGAGGCGGCTCGGAAGGGTGGGGCCTGCTCGAACTCCAGAGGCGGACCTTTCCTACCACTTCCATCACCCAGCGGTCCGTGGTGATGAAGTGACCAGGCGGAAAGAAAGTGGAGAGCCTGCCTTCAATGGGGAACTCCATGGGAGGAGTGGCTGGGGTGACACCCCTCAACCCGTCACTGGGCAGGCTTGGAGGAGGGACTGACCGAGGGACCTCCTGGGCCTTTTCCTCCCGACTTCCTGCTGGAGGAAGCTGCAGGCTTGGCTTTGGGGTGCCAAGTGTGAGCCTGCTGGCCCTGATGCTGGTGTTGCTGGGCCGGACGTCCCGCAAGGGCAGAAGGCCGAAAGGGCTTACGCTGCTGCTGGCGGCCTTTGTCCTTCTGGGCAGATGTGACAGAGTCCAAGGTGGCAATGGACTTCTCGATCCTCTGGAGATGGCCTTCCACCCTGGGCCTGAACAAGTCGGTACCCAGGAAGGGGACGTCTGCCAGCTTGTGCTGGGTATCCGCCGTGAAGGTGGAGATCCACAGCCAAGCTCTGCGGCGCATGGCCACTGCAGCCGCTACTGACCGGGGAGTCTCCAATATCAAGAGCAGTTTGGAGCTGCTGCTTCGCCACCGCCCTTCCCTGAACCCGCACCTGCTTGACCATAGTCTGGAGGTCAGCCGGGAGATAAGGGATCACCTCATCCAGGGAGCCCATAAGAGAGTGGGAGAAGTGCGCCATCAGTATGGCCGAACTGGCCTGACGGAGTGTCTAGGAGGACGCAGCGACACTTTACGCCCGGCGAGTCCAGCTTTTTGACCTTTGTCGGAGGCTTGTCCACATCCCTGGTGTTCCCGGAATGCCGGAAAACACTATCGTAACCAGCCCTCTGCAGAGGGATGCTCTGAAAACCAGACAGTGACCCAGTGGGACCGTGATATTTCCTGGCCATCCTGGTCGAAGGAGGACAAGAGGCCGTCCGCTGCATAACTCCAAGGCTGGACCGACAATGGCTTCAGCCACCGGAAAGGCCTGTGTGGGAGAATCCTCAGTCCAGTATCTCCGTGAGGGGATACTTTGCCCGCTTGATACGGGCTCGAGCTGCATCCCAGTAAACTCTGAGATGAGCCAAGCAGACCCATGAACGAGGATGGGCTCTCGTCCATCGACTGTCTCCCAGAGGACTCCAGGTCAAGGGGCCTGCAGAACAGGGAAGAGTCGTCATCAAACTCCGAGGAGTCTGCGAACAGCTGCCTAGGGCCTGAGCCACCCTCCACCTGCCGAGGACAGTCGGGAGTGAGGGTGACCGACAACCAGTGGGGCAGCCCCTGACCCGACCGAGAATCCTTGGTCGGAGCACCAGATTTAGGTTGCGGAGGCAGGGGTTCCACCATAAAAGGTGGCGCAGCTGGTTTTGGCTCCTCAACCACGAGGGCTGTTTCCACCTTTCAGGTGACAGCCACTTAATGGCCGGGAAGGTGACAGGGTCGGCTTGTTCCCGGTCAGAAGGAGCTGCTGCACATTAAGTCCTCGAAGGCCGACAAGACTATCGGGTAACCAGCCCCTCCGCAGAGGGATGCTCTGAAAACCAGACAGTGACCCGGTGGGGACCACAGATTTCCTGCCATCCTGGCCGAAGGAGCAGGACAAGAGGTCCCGCCACATAACTCCAAGGCTGGGCCGACAATGGCTTCAGCCACCGAAAGGCCTCTGTGGGAGAATCCCCTTGGTCCAGTATCTCCGTGAGGGATACTTTGCCCACTTGATACGCCGAGCTGCATCCCAGTAAACTCTGTGATGAGCCGAAGCAGACCCATGAACGAGGATGGGCTCTCGCCCATTGACTGTCTCCCAGAGGACTCCAGGTCAAGGGCCTGCAGAACAGGGAAGAGTCGCCATCAGACTCGAGGAGTCTGAACAGCCGCTTAGGGCCTGAGCCACCTCCACCTGCAGAGGACAGTCGGGAGTGAGGTGACCGACAACCAGTGGGGCAGCCTCTGACCCGACCGAGAATCCTTGGTCAGAGCCCCAGATTTAGGTTGAGGAGGCAGGGGTTCCACCACAATAGGTGGCGCAGCTGGTTTTGGCCGAACAACCGGCGCCGGTTTGGGCTCCTCGACAACCACGAGGGGCTGTTTCCGCCTTTCAGGTGACAGACACTTAATGGCCAGGGAAGGCGACGGGGTCGGCTTGTTCCCGGTCAGAAGGAGCTGCTGCCACATTAAGTCCTGGTAGCGTCGACGCAATTTGCGCCGAAGCCTTTCGTCCGAGGAGGAAGAAGACGAGGACGAACAGCGCCGCCGCTTTCCTCAGTGCCGAGACCGAGACTGCGCAGTCAGCGGATCGGCTGACCAAGAAGAGGTCCGAGACAGAGACCGTCGGTGTTTCCGAGGTTGGTCTGGGAGGGAGCAAGGGAAACCCATTCCTCCCTCGACTCGGGAGCCTTAACCGGGGACTCCAGCACAGGCAAGTCCTTGGTTTCCACCGGGGGAACCGGTGAAGAAGGGTTGTCGGCTTCTCCAGTCGACAGCTCATCCAACGGGTCGAGAAAAATCTCGACCGCGTCGACGGGTGTCTCGGCCGGCTGACCTGACAGACACCGGGAAGCCAGCGCCTTAGCCGCAACCTCGATCGGGAGAGTGTTGACTGTCCGGGAAGGGACCTCCTGCTCCCACGAACACCGATGGTGGAACTTACCCTTCGAGTCCTTCTTCTGGACCGAGAGGAGGTCCCAATGGACCCTCACCTTTCGTGGAGAGGGACTGACAAAGCTCCTTAAAAGAAGCCGTATAGGAGGAGCCCAAGGAGAGCGGGATAAATGCCATGACCGAGGAGGACAAATATGCGGCCTAGGCCGCCTCCTCCTCTAGGGCGATCATCTGTTCAAGTTGCTCAACCGAGCCCGCCGTTGCAGAAACCACCCAACGGGCTTCCTTTGACTTCACTGACAGAATACGTCTCTCGAGGTGCCCAAGTTGAAGCCTGGCAGCACAGTCTTCAAGGACATTGGCCGAGAAGGACTTGCACAAATCGCAGGCCTGCGGATCGTGGTCAAGCCCAAGGTAGTAGACGCACGTGGAGTGCGGATCGGTCCGAGACATCTTCTGCCCGCATGGGCACCGCTGAAAACCGGGAGTCGATTTATCCATCGCAGCCACGAAGGAAGAAATAGACCGAAGTCTTGTAAACTTTAAAATTAGTTTCGGGTTAACCCAAGAGTTTGGATCCAGTCTAAACGCAGAGCGCTAAGGAGGGAACCTGAGCTTCCAAGCAGTAAGGAAGATCTGGTGTCATGGGGCGGAGCTGAGAGTTTTACCACCCGGTGGGTGGGAGGAGCCAGCTTGAAGACCTTCCAGCAAGATTTAAAGTGGCAAGGAACTGCCAGACAGTGTGGATTGAACAACATATCCATGTCCCTAGAACCAGGCGTTGGGTAATGAGGCACCATGTACTGTGGCTTGGGTACTGGGGCGCCAGATACTACATGGACCCGGTATGACGGCGTTGGATACCAGGGACCGGGCGCCAGCTGGGGCAGACTGCACAGGAGGGCGCCAGCAGGCGGGCCTGGAACAGGAGGCCTGCGGCATCAGGCCCCGTGTGGGGACGGCATCCAGGAGAGGAACAGGGATGTCGCCCGGCACGGAAGGACTGGCGCCGGAGCCGGGCGCCCGCGAGTCTGACGCCAGGTCGTCCGCCCAGTGGGACGGAGACCTGTTGGGAGCGCATAGGGTCCCCGCATTGCCTGGAAAAGGAGGGAAAATCTCCAGGGTCAGGCTGAGGAGATGCTGGGACCTCAGAGGGCAGTGAAGGCTACGGGAGCCGAGGACGCGTGACACAGACTTAGGTCCGCATCGCTCAGACGCCTGCAAGCCGGAAGGTCCAACGCTTGACTTATCGGCAGAGTCCAGGCGGACGCCGGAGGAGCCATCATCCGACTTAGTGGAACCATCACCCGAGTCAGGCTGTGATGGGAGTGTGTCTGGACGGGCGGAACAGGAGCTGTGTGCTCTCCGAAGGGTCGAGTGACTTAGTGGCCTTCTCCGGCAGGCGTCAGAGGAGCTGGACGTCCGCTTACCGGAGCCACTCACACCAGTAGTCATGCGGGCGGCAGTCTTACTGGGGAGTGGAGCCCTCCTTAGCCCAGAGGGACCCGAAGCCAGAGCGAGCCAGACGGGTGATTGGACGCCGCCTTGAAGCCTCCAAGACGGTCATTGTCGTGTAGGTTTCCGGGGAACGCATTTTAATATGGAGACTCCAGTCAAGTCGGTGGTGGAGGAAGAGGAGTCCCGGTGCTTCTCCTTATCTTTCCTTTACAGTGGCCATTGGGGAAGTTGAGGCCTGATGAAGCTTTTCAGCTCCTTCCCATGAAGGTCATCTTCTTTAAGAATGTAGACCTCCAGGGACTGCTGCCTCCGTCTGCGGGTGGCGTGATGAATTTCAGGCAATGCTGGCACTTCTCCATGGGGTGATCCGGGCACAGACAGAAGAGGCACTGGGGTGACCGTCCTTATGCGGAGTTGGGCCGCTCAAGTCGCACTTATTCTTGCTCTCGGAGGGTGTAGGGGACGACTACACCACCGCGAAAAGTAAATTAATATTGAATAAATCGAGAAAAAAAACAATGGTATAACTACCGACGACAGACTAACGAAGCAGTGAACTTTACTGCGAGGCGCTTCCACGAGCTAACGATGTGAAAGAACTGGAAGGCGGGGACCGCCCCTTTATACTGACGTCAGATGATGTCGGTCATCTGACGTGGGGCGGTCCCCATCAGAGACCGCTAGCTAGAAATTTTTTCAGGGGTCCTGACGCCTGCGGCATCAGTCCTATATGTAATTACCTACTGCAAGAGCACTCTAAGTAAGATCTTGGGTTAAATGTTAATTCTGATATGGTAGTGCAGCATGGGGGTCTACATCCAAGGTGCTGTCTTTTGATGAGACATTAAACTGAAGTCCCATCTGCCTGTTCTGGTGGTTGTTCAAGTGGACGTTAAAATATCCCATGGCATTTTCAGAAACAGTTGGGGAAGTTTTATTAAAAGAAAAATGAAACAATTAAAACCAATAGTACATACATCAAGAATACACACACACAAAAAACTAATAATTCAGTGGCAGTGGCAGTCTAATCACACACACATACCAGAAAATGAAAGAAAGCTATGAACAAGAGTTCATGAAGGAAAAATGATAAAGAATGGGGCGGGGGGATACAGGAAACAAAACTAAGAAGAAAAAAATCAAGGCTTCACAGGCAGATAATATTCTTCCATCTATCACGTACAGTAGAAACAGCAAAAGTTGCACATTCACACAAATACAAGGATCTGAGATCACGTTCAATAAGAGTTAGTAAAGTTCCTTTTGCTGAAAAAGCAATTTGCATCGAGCATGCTAGATATGAAATTTGATGCATGCAAACATCACACGGACTCTCATGATACAGACAAGACAGTTGTTAAGAAAAGATACTGCACAACATGTTCATAAGTAACTTTCACCCACACAACAGTATTCCAACGAATAGCCAGGGTTTTCCAGAAGTCACTGATGTAATGGCATTCACAAAACAGATGCTCAGGGTTTCAAAATATGCATTACAACAGAGGCTGCCCAGAGAAGGGCACAAAATGATGTGGGTCTGCATCAGAAGACATATGAAGAAAGACTAAAGGAACTAAAGATGTATAGTCTCAAGGAAAGGAGGGAGAGGGGGGACATGATAGAAACTTTCAAATACCTCAAGGGAATCAACAAAGTCCAAGAGGGTAGCATCTTTCAGAAAAAGATTTGCAAAAACAAAGGGGCACAATTTGAAGATAGAGGGGGGACGGCTCAGAGGTAATGTGAGGAAGTATTTCTTCACAGAGAGGGTTGTGGATACATGGAACAGCCTTCCTCAGGAGGTCGAGAGTCAAAAACAGTGGGGTATCCTGAAATGATGATGAGCTGGGATACCACCAGACTCTACCTGGGCCTCAAAACAATGACTTTGCAATACCTGATACAATTTTAATCTAATTCTCAATAAGGGCATTTCTACAAGGAGGAAACAATGCTGATTTCTGTAATTTCTGTACCCTCTTTCCCAAACTCCACTAACAGGTTGTAGCCACACTCAAATCCAGTGTTCCCATACTCTAGGATTATTATAAAAACAAGAAGCAATATTAAAGAATAAAAATAAAATGCACTGAAAAGAAAGGAGAAATTCCTTCATTCTTACTATAATTTCTGTTCTTGTTAGCTCCAACTTTGTCAATGGAAGGTCAGAGTACATATTGGTAATGACCCCGCCACCCAAACACACACACACACACACGCCAAAGCTGTCAATCAGCATAGAACCTGGGCACATGAGCATGCCGAGATCACGGAGTCTCCAGTCACATTTGTCCATGCAGTACCTATATAAATTTATGTAATCAACAATCTCCATGTCACCAAGGTTAATGAACCTCTCCTTACACAAAAGACAATAGCTTATTACATGTCAATAATTATAACATTATAAAATGATAAATGGATAGCCTATGCCACTCTGGAGAGCTGGCTGATGGTGTCTCGCTGACCAGTTTGCTGTCCTGTCTCTTAAGTGCCCGTCCACTGCTCCTTTGACAGGTTGGTATGCTGCTGATAATATTTATAAAGAAGTTTTAACAGCCATAACACTGTACATAACAGGGTTTTAAATAGCCGGTATCGATCGCATTTTGCGATGCAAACTGGCTGGTCATACAATCAATATGGAATGGATCGCAGAAAAGTGTGATCCATTTTTTCCATGTTTTCTCATGCTTCCCTGCTGTTTATGGACGAGTACTGTTTTTTGCAAAATGGGCGTCATTATCCCTATTAGCTCTGCCCACCTCCGCAGTTATTGGCTGCCTGATCCGCAAGGCCTGGAGAGTGCTGCTACAGAAGAGAAACCGACATGACAGAAGCTCTGCGCAGCAGTGAGTAGAGCAAGGCGTGGAAGAGTTCTGCGGAGCTCAGCCAGAGACAGACAAGGTGAGTAAACTTGCTTTGCTATGAATGTGGGAAGCCAGTTGAGAGGCAACCAAGACGGTTTAGGGACGGGTGATCTTAACCGGTGGAAAATGAAGTCGAGGCCCGGCCAGCTAGGTTTAGGTTACCACCCCCCGTTGAAGACTGCAGAAGAGACCCCCCAAGAGAAGCTTCCAGGACCCACCTGATTGAATCTGTGGGCAAACGGTGTGCAGAGTTTGGCCCCCTAAGATGTGCTGGCTCCACCGGCATGACCTCTGAGCAGCAGAGCAGCAGTCGTCTGGACCTGAAGCTGTGTAGGAGGCCGGGGGACAAGCTTGTGGATGCTGGGCCTTGTCGGATGCCGATGGCCATGAGTCTAGTCAGCAACAATTCTTAGACTCATTGTTCCTATGCCTCGTTGTTCACCGTGGCCTTAAGTTCGAGTCAGTCGCTGCAGCCCCATCCACACGTTCTGCAGCCATTTGAGATGGTACGGCGTTCTCCGTATTGGTTGCAAAGCTTCCTCCCATCTCCGCACCACACGGCCGGTGTCCAATCCTGCTGAGAGCATCCGCTAGGACATTGTCCTTCCCTGGAAGATGAACTGCTATGAGGGAAGTGTTCAGGGAATAGGCCAGAGACCACAACACATTGCCTCGGGCACAAGGCCGAAGACCGAGTGCCCTCTGTTCATGTTGATGTACCACATTGTTGTGGTGTTGTCTGTTCTGACTGTAATCACCTTGTCGTGGACAGATGCAGAAACTGCTTGAAGAGCTAAAAAGACAGCTCTGAGTTCCAGCAAATTGATGTGGAGCAGAGATTCCTGGGGACCACACCCCTGAGTGGAAAGGTCGCCCATGTGGGCTCCCCAACCCAGAAGGGAAGCATCTGTAGTGAGAGTCAAGTCGTGAGTAGGGGGAATGAAGGGAACCCCCAATCTTAAATTGCTCTGATCCTGCCACCACTGGAGGGCTAGGATCAAGGTTCTAGTCACTGGGACCAACCTGGAAAGGGGGTCTCTTCTCTGAAACCAATAGGTTCTCAAGTGAAACTGAATGTCTCTCATCTGAAATCTTGCTCCCTGCACAACAGCTGTGGATGCAGCCATATGCCCCAGGAGCTGCAGAAAGTGTCTTGCTGGTCGAGACCTGCAGAGTGAAGGAGGAGGCCAGAGCCACTAAATTCCTTACCCTTTCTAAGGGAAGAAAGGCTCTGGCTAGCTTTGTGTCCAATTCTGCCCCTATAAAGGTGAGTACCTGGACTGGTTCCAGAACCGACTTTGGTAGATTTAGCAGAAAGCCCAGGGAGGTGAGAAGCTGCTGGGTGACCTGCAGGTGAGATTTACCTGTTCTGGGGACTGGCCTACAATGAGCCAGCCGTCTAGATAGGGAAAAAAAGCAATCCTTTGCCTCCTTAAGTGAGCCACTGCCACTGCTAGACACTTTGTGAATACCCTTGGGGCAGAGGTAAGGCTCAAGGGCATTGCTCTGAACTGGTAATGACCTGAGGCAGTTCGAATCTGAGGTACTTTCTGATGGAGCTTCTGATTAGGACATGGAAATAGGCATCCTTGAGGTCCAGGAGGCTAGCCAGTCCCCTGGCCTTAGGGAGGGTAAAATCATTGCCAGAGTTACCATTTTGAACTTTGGTTTCAAAAGATGCTTGTTCAGATATCTGAGATCTAATATGGGCCGCCATTCTCCTGTCTTTTTTGGGGTAAGGAAGTATCTGGAATACAGACCCCTGCCCTGGTGCAGGGGAGGAACCCTTTCTACTGCTCTGAGAGCTAACAGGGATGAGACCTCTGCTTCCAGAGCAAGGGTCTCTGAAGCACTTGTAGGAGAAAGTCTGCTTCTCAACTTGGGAAACTTTTTGAAGCTGAGAACCAGACCCTGCCTACTACTTCCAGAACCCACTTGTCTGAGGTTAAAGAAGCCCAATTCTGGCTGGTAAGCCAGCCTGCCCCTACCGGGTACAGGAGAATCGGCCCTGGCACTACATCGGGTATGCCTGCTTAGCAGCAGCTTTAGGCTGGGGTGGGAGCAGGTCTGCTCCACCCTCGTCTGCCTCTGCCTCTGAAGAAGCCCCTCTGAGCATAGGCAGAGGAGGCCTGAGGTGGTAAAGGCTGTGAAAAGGCCTACCCCTACCCCTGGGGTATGCCTTTGAGGAGTGGCTTGCCGCCCTCAGCCTGGGCACTCTTGTAAGTAGTCCTATATTCATCCATCTTTTCATGTACTTCTGTCTGCTCCCCAAACAGAGAATTCCCCACACAGGAAAATCCATGGCCTTAGTCTGGGTATCCTGTGACAGACTAGTACACCTGAGCCAGGCCAACCTACGAAAGCTACAGATGTGGCCATGACCCTAGAGGAAACATCATTAACATCCACAGCAGCATGAAACTGAACCTTAGATGCCTCAATGCCATCAGCAGCCACCTGTTCTAGTTCACTAGCCAGCTGGCCATGGGCTTGCTTGGCTAATTGCATCTGAGTATCCCATCTAGATTTCTGATACCTAGCTACACCAAGCCATATAATTTGCTTGCCTGAGTCCCAGAGAGGCTGCTTGCATGTACTGTTTTTTTTTTTTGCCATGGCATCAATCTTCCTGGAATCCTTGTCAGGAGGATGTGAAGCCAGGGGATTATTATTTTATCACAGGCAGCAGCCTGAACTACCCCAACATGACTGCATTGCTGAGAAAGGAATTCTGTATCAGGACCTGACAATGTGTACCTTCTGTCCATCTTTTTATCTACAGGAGGCACAGAATTAGGAGTTTTTAAAATTTTTATTGTTTGCTTCCTAAAACACTTATGTAAAGGAATAGACAATCTCCTAGACTCTGGAATATCCATCATTTCTACAAAATCAGGCTCCTCTTGCTCATCCACAGCTTCTTCTAAGGGAAGCTGGAGGTTTCAACAACTTTTTGTAAAACATGAAATGAGATGGGGACTCAGACAGCATAGGGGAGATTCTAAAGGTCTGTCTGAGGAGATGTCGGTTCAATGGGCACACCCAGACCTTCCCAGCCACATTCATACTGTTCATAATCATCCTCCCCTCCTCTGGTTCATAAAATTCCTCAATATCATATTCCTGAACCACTGGGACGAACGAACCGACCTTTTGCCAGATAGTGGCAGTTGGACGGACCTGAACAGTGTACTGGACAATTTGTATGGCTTTTGCTATCTCTGCAGCAGTTGGAGAAGGGTTTTGGACCAGACCTGCTGATTTTCTTGTTTTCTTTACTGGAATTGGTTCCTCAGAACCAGCTTTTCTTTGCCGGGAAGTCTCGCCCTGGTCAGAGGGCACTCCCTCCAGGTTGGCACCGAACCGGGCTGGCCATCGGTCAGCGGACATTTGGCCTCTCGTTCCCTGAGCCTGCCCAATCTTTTTCCAGGGTGGCTGCAGGGAAATTCTCATATCTAGCAGTCTGACTGGAGGTGGTCAAACCCCAGACAATAAACACATGTGGTGTGTGGGTCAGCCTTGGCAAAGACTCCCTACAAACATCACAGTGTTGAAACCAGTGGCCCGTTTTTCTTTTGGGTTTCTCAGATGTGTCCCAGCCTAACCAGAAACTTGCCCCTCTTGGCAGTGCAGCAAGACACCCTATCGGTTCCTAACTGTGTCACGGTATTGGAAAAACGAATAAATCCGTTTTTAGAACCGATAAGAAACTGACAACCTCTAAAATATTAAATTTTAGTTTAAATGAGTTTTAAACCCAACTGATCGGCTCAAACCGAACCGATAACTACAAGTTCCACACAGACAAAACCTTCAATTTACTTACGGTTACCACAGATAGAGCTTGAACCGAACGGTTTTCGGTTAAAATAAACTATTCTCGGTTGAATTCAAACCGAAAACACTTTTTAAACTGAGAAATGAACCGAGCAGCAGGAGAAATCTCCAGAGCGACTGTTCAATGAGGCGGAGTAAAGAATCTGACAGTTCAGGTTTGAAATAACACAGATAGAGCTGCTTCTTAGAGCTCGTGGCCAAAATTCTATTTTGGAATGGTTTTAACCATTTCACCTCCGGAGCAGTTCTAGAGCTGGATCAAACTGCTACTGTCATAATATAGTAAGACTTCATGTTGTTTGAAGGAGAGAGTACCAGCCTTGCCTGGGCCAATCCAGAACCACCAGAATCACTGATGCAGGCTGTTGTCTGAGCTTCAGCAATACCCTGAGTATCAGGGGAAAAGGAGGGAAGGCAAACGGGAACCTCCCTGACCGGGCCAGGATCAAGGCACCCAGGGTAAGTGTCCACGGAACTGGGGGCCTACATGGATACCGAGAAACCTGGAAGTTGAGGGAGAGGCAAAGGATCCACTTCTGTGTGTCGCCCCCACACACACACACCAAACACTGTGGCTAGTACTTGCTTGTTCAGTGTTCATTCGCTGTGGCTTGACTGATGTGACTTAGAGTGTCTGCCAGGATATTGTGTTTGCCTGGGAGGTAATTTAGCTAGAAGGCCGACTCCCAGGGAGAAGTCGAGAGGCCCGAATTTTGGAGCCTCCAAACAGAATAGTCCTGATCTGGTACCACTCTGCATGTTTATGTAAAACATTGCAGTGGTGTTTGTCTGTTCAAATTTATACAGTCTGTGCTTTTATGCCATGAGAAAATGCTTTGAGAACTAGAAGGATTGCTCCGAGTTCCAAAAGGTTGATGTGTAACTGTGACTCTTGGAGAGTCCAGGTGCCACTTACTGAGGCACTGTTCAGATGTGCTCCCTACACCAGGAGGGAGGCATCTATGGTTATCATCTCTGTGGGAAGTGGAGTCTGGAAGGGTATCCTTGCTGACAGACTTGTAGGGTTCTTCCACTAAAGCAGAGTCTGAAAGAAATACTTTTAATAAATCATGGGAGGATGGTGTGGTACCTGAGGACTGGAGGAGGGCGGATGTGATTCCGCTTCACAAAAGTGGGAGCAAGACAGAGGCAAGAAACTACAGACCTGTCAGTTTGACCTCAGTGGTAGGGAAAATGATAGAATCACTTCTGAAGGAAAGAACTGTTGAGTACCTAGAGTCCAGTGGGGCACATGACCCAAGGCAGCATGGATTCACAGCAGGAAGGTCATGTCAGACAAATCTAATTGATTTTTTAGACTGGGTGACCAAAATAGTAGACCAGGAAGGGGCTGTGGACATGGCCTACCTAGTCTTTAGCAAGGCATCTGACACAGTCACGCACAAAAGATTAATAAACAAATTAGCCAGCCTGGGAGTGGGTCCCAGGGTGGTAGCCTGGGTAAAACACTGGATGGACAACAGGACACAGAGGGTAATAGTAAATGGAGTCCACAGTGAAGAAAGGTGGGTTATTAGTGGGGTACCGCAGGGTTCAGTACTGGGGCCGGTCCTTTTTAATGTCTTTACAAGTGACATTGCAGAGGGACTGGAAGAGAAAGTATATCTCTTTGCAGATGACACAAAGATCTGCAACAGGGCTGATACACAAGGTGGGGTGGAAAGAATGAAAAGGGACTTGGCAAGGTTGGAGGAATGATCAAATGTATGGCAGCTTAGATTCAACACAAAGAAGTACAAAGTAATGCACCTGGAAACAAAAACCCAGGGAAGAGTACACAGTAGGGGAATACTGTAACAATAACAATGGAAAGGGACCTGAGTAGTCATATCAGACGACTCAAAGGTGGGCCAGCAATGCAGAAAGCAGTAAGGAGGGCTGGGGAGATACTGGGATGCATAGGGAGAAGCATCACCAGTAGAAAACAGGAAGTTGTTGGCCCTCTGTACAGGCAGTTGGTAAGACCACATCTGGAGTACTGTGCACAGTTCTGGAGACCCGATCTCTGCAAAGACATAGACAGGGTGGAGGCTGTTCAGAGGAGGGCAACCAAAATGGTGCAGGGTCTGCACCAGAAGACATATGAAGAAAGACTAAAGGAGCTTAAGATGCATAGGCTCAAGGAAAGGAGGGAGAGGGGGGACATGGCAGAAACTTTCAAATACCTCAAGGGAATCAACAAAGTCCAAGAGGGTAGCATCTTTCAGAAAAAGAGATGTGCAAGAACAAGGGGGCACAATTTGAAGATAGAGGGGGGACGGCTCAGAGGCAATGTGAGGAAGTATTTCTTCATAGATAGGGCTGCAGATGCATGGAACAGCCTTTCTGAGGAGGTCGTAGAGTCAAAAACAGTGGGGAAATTCAAGAATGAATGGGATAGACATAAGACAATTCTTGTGGTGGGTAGGAGGAAATAGGCTATTGGTCAACTAGGAACTGCAGCTTATCCATTAGGTAGGGAAATGGGCAGACTAGGTAGGCCAAGCGGTCCTTATCTGCTGTCAAATTCTATGTTTCTATGTAAATGCTCCATCCCAGGTATCAGCTTTGAACGATTGTTGCTTCTTTAAGATCAGCGAGCTCCGAGGTAGGCTTGCAGGTATCTTATCCTGTACCTAAATCCTGGGACCACTGCCAGCATTAAAGCCCTGTGTCCCAATAGTCTAAGGAATGTCTGACTGGTCTTGCTGTCCCTTGATGGAAGACTCTGCCAGTAAGGGAAAATTTTAAATCTCACCTGTGGAAGGAAGGCCTATCCTTTCTGGGTATCCAGCTGAGCTTATATGAAGGTGAGTAGCTGGGAGGGTTCCAGGTGAGACTTTATTTAGATTTACCAGGGGAACTCAGAGACTCCAGAGTGAGACCTGTAAGGGAAAAAAGACTCCTTGACCTGACAAGGAGACTTAGGCACTATGAGCCAATCAGCAAAAAGGGGGTAGATAGAAGGGCCGGCCTGGTGGTGCTGAGGGTTGAGGCACTGGACGCCACACCTCGTGCCACATGGGCGACCTGGGTTCAGGAACGAGCCTGGGTTGTCAGGGGTCGGCAGGGAAGGGAGAGTATCGAGCATCCGGAGGACAGCTCTCCTCTCCCGGGGGGGGGGGGTCCTGCTTGGTGCTTGGCTGGCCTCTGGCAGACGCCAGAGGCATAGCAAGCGCTGGAGCATAGAAAAGGGGGTCGGGAGTGGCAGACGTCGGATGCAACACCTTGACGTCAGGGTGCTAGCCACTCCCTAGAACAAGAGAAGAAGCCCTTCCAGCTCTGGTGGAGACAGATCACTGGAGCTTGCCCTCGATTTGCGGCTGCCCTCCTGGCACCTTCTCGACCGACAAGACTAGAAGGTTCGGGGTGTCGGGACCCACCCTGTCCCTGCCCAGGGGAGTAAAACCGCAGCTACATGGGTGAAGAAGGGTCAACCAGGTGAGGCAGACCGCACAGGGATGACTCCTAGGTGCTCCCGAGGAGACCAGAGCTGGGGGGGAGAGGAAGAGGGCAAAAATATCAAGTTAAAAAAAAAAAAAGGGTGTAGATAGAGGCGGCGCCCCACTTCCTGAGGTGTGCTACTACCTCTGCCAGCCATTTTGTAAAGACTCTTGCAGCTGAGGATAGGCCGAGGGGACACAGCGAGCCCGCAGGGAGTTTAAACCTGAAATACTGCCTCTGAGAGCTCCTTATGGGTATATGGAAAATAAAAGGAGCCCTTTAGGACCAGGGGAGCTAGCCAGTCTCTCTACTGTAAGGATTGTATGACTAGTAACAGAGTGACCATCTTGGATTTGGATTTTAACAGCAAGATAGGTCGCCACTCCCCAATTTTCTTTTGTGTCAGAAAATACTTGGAGTAGAGGCCCTTGATCCTTTTTGTGGGCTTGGTACCTTCTCTACCACTCACAGAGCTAGGAGGTTTTACCTCCAACTCCAAATAGTAACACTATGTTGGGGATAGAGGCTTGATATTATTTGGGTACACTTGAGGTCTGCCTACACTCATGTCAGGGCTTAGACTGCAAAGCTGCTGGCTGGGTAGAGGTGGCCACCTTTGGACCCTTCTGCCCCTCCCTCTGAAAGCACCTCTGTACCTAGAGAAGTTAGACTAGGGGTAGGGAATGTAGGGCCTGGGAAAAATAACCTATGCCCCTACTGCCCTCAAGAGCAATTTCCATGCGACAGGACGCCTTGTTGCAGTCAGTTGCTCTGGAATCGAACAATGTGATTTGTTCACAGGGAAAGTCCACAGCCTTAAACTGGGTGTCTGGGGTTATACTGGTAGTTCTAAGCCAGGTAAAGCACCTGAGAGAGATGGCATGGCCATGGCTCTGGAGGCAGCAACCTTGTTATCGTCTGCCCTGTGGAACTGGTACTACATAGCTTCCAGGGCAACTTTTGCCATATCCCCCAGCTCCTGTACCACTGTATCCAACCTATTCCAGGTAATGGCCAAGATAGAATTCCACAGTGCTTTCTGATATTTGGCCATGAAAGCCATGTAGGGAAAAATTTTGACAAGCAGCTGTGGTTTGCTATGAAATCTATTTTTCCTAGAGTCCTTGTCCTGGGGTAAGGAGGACAAGGAGACCCCAGCTTTCTCACAAGCTGCCTGCCACGCCATACTCTCTAGCTGGGATGTACAGACAGGCACTCAGCATTGTTTTAAACAACTGACATAGTTATTTACTCATTTATTAATTTTCCAGCCTGCTTGTCAACCTGCCACAGAAGTGTTTGAAGCAGTACCATGGTATTTTATTTATGTTATTTTTCATTACAGATTGGCATGACTAGTCTTCAGGAGGTGGAAGACCTTTCATTTCCCTATAATCTTTTATCCTCATCCTCACCCTGAATGGACTCCTGAGTAGGGAGGTCCAGGGTGTCCAACATGTTTTGGATAAGCGTAAGCATAGAAGGGGATCCTCCTGGTTAGCAGAGGAAGCTTGAAAAGAAAGGGTAGTGGACACAAGGTTCTAGGCCCTCCAAATTCATATTGTGGCATCATAAAATTTTTCATCATCATCTGTATCACCCTCACAGTCTGAGGAGAGAACACTGTGGAAGAGTGTATACTTAGCCCTAGTAAACATAGACCCCATCTTTTGTAATGAAGGACGTGCCATGCTTTTGCCAAATCTTGCACAGCAGGGACCTGCGCTGACAGTGCTATATATGCTTTTTGGTTTTTTTTTAGCCACTGGTTGTCTCACTACTGGCTTTCGCTGGAGGAACAGGAGTGATTTTTTTCTTGACAGGGTTTCTTTTTAGCCACTTCACCAGCAGCCTGATCATGCTTCCTTTTTTCATCAGTTTTATTATTTCTTAATTTGTGAGGAACTTCATCAGCTCCTTTGGAAGCTTTATTTTTTGGCTGGGATTTGGAGGCTTTATCAGCAGCCGTTTACATTTTTATTGTTATTACTTTTAGATGGCCCCTCAACGGTAGCCTTTGATTTTTCCTCAGCCATACTTTTAAATAGGACTCTTTGCTCTGTGCCAATTTTGCAAAGAGAACCCGAAATCTGGACCAAAATACAACTGAGCACAGGTTTCTGTAAATGCTGTGAAGCCAGTCCGGTGACATGTCTTTTACTCTTTATTATTATAATTTTTATTTTGTAGTACTGGTAATCTATACCAATGCCAATCTTATAGAGAACCCAGCAATACCAGTCAACAACTGAGCACAGGTTTCTGTTGATGCTGTGAAGCCAGTCCTGTGACAGTTGACACTTTTAGGTCCAGTTTTATGAAACTGTGGGAATCTCTGATCTTGCCAATCCTCAGAAAACCCAGCAGCAACTGTCAAAATTTGAAGTACAACTGGTTGCCTCGCCATAGATACCCACAAGGTAAAAAAACTAGGTAAAACAGAAAAATGTGACAGTTCCTTCACAAATTGCATTAAGAAAGTGAAGAACCATTGAAATTAAGCATCCATGGTAAAAAACAAATATAATTTAAGCAGATGCAGTAAAAATAATGCAGCTGCAGTAAAAACTAATGCAGATGCACAAAAAAAAACCTAACAAAAAAAAAAATTGTAAAAATTACATTCAGCACACTAAAAAATTAAATTTGTGAGGAAAACTTTATCAAGATAACTGAATAGGAGGCTGTCAACAAGAAAAGTTGAGAGGCACCTCAGGGGCAATGTTGCTCAGTCAGCGGAGAAAACATTCTGAAGCCCTTCAGGCTGCTCTCACTCAGGTCACTCCCCTCCTGTTTTTTATTATTTATTTATTTATTTAGACAGCAGTTTGGAAAACCTTTGAGCCATAGGCTCATTTACAAAGGTACCTTGTCACAGTAAGACAAATGAAAATACACAGTATAACAGTATAACACAGTATAACAGTAACTTAAGACATAGATACAAACAAGCTGGTACAGGTAGGATTGATGCAAACAATACCAGAGTTATGTTGTCCTTGGCAGCTTAGTAGTAAGCTTTGTCATAAGTATTGAGTACGGCTTTGATTAGTGGCAATTACAGCTTCGGGTGTTAACAAGGTTTCTGATTGGCTAATGCTCAAGCTCATTTAAATAAATTCTCTTAAGTGCATACCATCTGGGCAGTTGCACCTAGCCAGCTAACTGCTATAGTTACTGATGCTAAAGGACTCCTGGGGTAAGAATATCTCCTGAGGCAAACCACCGTAGCGGTGCCCCTGGCCGAGGAGTCCCACCAGATCATATGTCGCCTTTACTGAGTGGCAACAGGCAACCTTAGTAGACTTGACAGTGTCCACCAGAACGGTCTTGGACTCGAGTCTGGCATGGCGTCAATGGCAGGCTCCAGTTGATGAAACAGAGATTTATGGTAGATGATAATGTGCACCATGTAATTTAGAGCCCATGGCCAGTGTGGAGGAAGAATAGAATTTCCTCCCAAACTGGTCCAGCTGCCTCGACTCCTTGTCGGGTAGGGAGGTGCTCATGTGTCTCGGCTTGGAGGACCTGTCATGAGCCGCCATAATGACCAGTGAGTCTGCTTTTAGGTGGACACTGAAGTGACCCTTCCCCTCTGGTGTCCCGTATGTCCTATCAACCTTTTTTTGCCACCGCCGGGATGACTGAAGGCATCATCCAAATGGTAGAAGCCAGATCTTCATGAGGCTCTAACCACGGGGGCATAAGGACGGGTGCTGTCTCCTGTATACCTAGGTGCTCAGCTAGTCTCGGACACTTGGGATCCTATGCATCAGTCTTCCACTCATAGGTCTCAGCTATCTTTTTCAGGAGGTCAGCGAATGAAGGGTCCTCCGGAGGCAATTTAGGGGATTCCTTGGGCTCCTCTGGAGGGGGAGGCTCAAAACTCGAAACTGAGGAGGAGGAGGAGGACCTGGACTCAAATTCAGAATCTGAGGAATCCGAAGACCCGACGATGGGATGAGAAACCTCCTGAGACCTAGGAGAGATACTGTCTGTCACCAGTCCAGTTGAAGGATCTTTTGTCAGGCCCCACGTAGACTGGCACGGGTCCAGAGAAGGAGGACCTGAGAGTCTGATCTGGGTGAACCAGGGTAAAAGCACTCACTGGGTGCTAGCTGTCCAGCTCTGAAATGAGCTATGACTTGCTCTCTGACCACCAAGACTGGAGGATGGCCCGGAAATCCACCTGTGGCTGGGGAGGAGGCGAAGGCGGTGGAGGGGGATGATAGAAAGGCTGAAACCTCAAAGAGAACCCTGGCATCAGGTATCCTGACGTATGGTACCCGGGCATCAGGTAACCTGGCACGGAATAGGCAGGCGCATACCCTGGCGTCGTAAAGCCTGACATCAGGTAACCCAGTGTGTAATGAGGTGCCAGGTAACCGGACAGAGGGTAGCCTGAAGGAGGCCCCGATGGCAGTGCCGTGGGACCGGATGGGGACCCTGAGGGGCCTGAAATCATTCAGAAGCGACCCAGAAGAACAGGTCAGGCATGGGACCAATGGCAGGGGCCCCGGCAACTGCATGCTGGCCCCGCCGGAAGAACCTGTGGGAAGAGGTCCAGAAGGTCTAGAGTTGAACCAGCACTAATGTCACTAGACGGACAACCTCCACGTAGGGAGAGCAGGGGGTAACCTGGTGGGGAGACCCAACCAGTGAAGGCTGTGTCAATGTGTCAGGACCGGCAGCTGGCTTTCATCCGGCTGTACGTCGTCAGGTCCCGTGCTGGAACCCGACGTGAGCGTGTTGGTTGGGCGGTCATCGGAGGGTCCGATGACCGGCTTATTGACCTTGGCGTGCAGACACCGAGTCCTCGATGCCTGACTTATCAGTCCGGTCGGGCGTTATCGGGGGGTTCTATGGTGGCTTATCGGCCCTGCTAACTGCTAGACCCCTCCCAGCAGAGATGGGTCAAAGAGTGCGGAAGCCTCGGAGTCGGCTGAGGCTCCTGGGCCACCATGACCTGTCGCTGTGGGGAACCAAGAGCTGCTCCTGGGAAAGTGGGTAGAACTTGGAAGCAGCAGTGGTCTTCCCCATGGGCGGCCATGCGAGTGGGACCTATCCTGGTCCCGTGCTTCTCCTTGTCCTCTTCTTCTTGTGCTTGTCGGAGTCCATAGGTGAGGATGAAGCCTCCCAGCTTCTGCAGCTCTTTTTCCATCATGGACATCTTCTTTTGAAGCAGGTGAGCCTCGAGGGCTTGCTGGTGGCTCTTCCGTGTGGCCTAGTTGAAGCTCAGGCAGGCCTTACAATCCTCGGTCTTGTGCTCCGGGCCCAAGCAGAAGAGGCAAAGGGAGTAAGAATCCTTCTGCGGGAGCTATGTACCGCCAGAATCGCTTATTTTTATGTAACTCGATGGAGGACGGAGAAGACATGCACAAAATTGAGATTTGAGGAATAAAGAAAGAAAAAAAGGATACTCATCCGAAAAAAGGCAGTCGAACTGCAGTGACGATCTCTGCAAGGTCCGACGTGCACAGGTAGACACGGTAAAGAACTAGAAGGTGGGCGGGGACCACCCATTATACAGTGTCACGCTGACTCCAGTCATGTGATGTTGGGTAGGCACCGCACTAGATACTGCTAGCTAAAGTTTCTGTGTGGTCCTGACACCAGGGGCACAGTCCTCTGTGATTACCTACCTGCAAGAGCCCTTCAAGTAAGATCTACAGTGTTTGGGTAAGTGGAGTACTACAGGGGTCAGAGATGTACTGAGTGGAGTACCATAGGCGTCAGTGATATGCTGAGTGGAGTACCACCTGGGGTGGTAATGGACACAGTGAAGTACCACAGGAGTCAGTGATATACTGAGTGGGAGTGGTGTGGGGTCGGGGTCAATGATGTACTGTGTGGGAGTACCACAGGAGCCGGTGATTTACTGAATAAGGGGTACCACAGGGGTTGGTGATGTACTGAGTGGAAGTACCACAGGAGCCAGTGATTTACTGAATAAGGGGTACCACAGGGGTTGGTGATGTACTGAGTGGGAGTACTGAAAAGGTTACTAATGTATTGAGTGAGTTACTGCTGGGGTGGGTAATGTGCTGGGTGGAGACTACTGAGGTCAGTGATGTACTGAGATGGAGTAACACAGGGGTTAATGATGTAGTTAGCAGGAGTACAACAGGGATCAGTGATGTACTAAGTGGAGTGCCAAAGGGGTCAAAACTGAGTCGAGTGCTGCAGGGCTCAGTGATATACTAAGTGGGAGTACTACGGGGTCAGTGATGTACTGAGTTGGAGTTCCACAGGGGGTGATGACGTACTAACTGGAGTACAATAGAGGTCAGTAATGCAATGAATGGAGTACCACAGGGGTCAGTGATGTACTGAGTGGGGTACCAGACGGTTGGGTGATGCACTAAGTGGAGTACCACAGGGATCAGTGATGTAGTGAATGGGAGTACTACATGGATCAGTGATGTACTGAGTAAGAGTACCACAGGCATCAGCGATGTAATGAGTGGAATACAACATGGGTCAGTACTGAGTGGAAGTAGTGCACTGGTCAGCGATGTACTGAGCGAGAGTACTACAGGGGTCAGTAGGTACCGAGTGAGAGTATCACAGGGGTCAGTCAGTGATGTACTGCGTGGGAGTACTACAGGGGTCAGCGATGTACTGAGCAAGATGTACGGAGTGGGCGTTCCAGAGGAAGCGATGATACAGTGAGTGGAGTACCACAGGGGTGGTGATATACTGAATGGAGTACCCCACAGGAGTCAGTGATGTACTAAGTGGAGTGCTTCGGGGTTAGTATTGAGTGGGAGTACTCCAGAGATCAGTGATGTACCGAGTGGAGTAGCCCAGGGGTAAGTGATATACTGAGTGGGAGTACTACAGGGGTCAGTGATGCACTGAGTTGGGAGTTCCACAGGGGGTGATGATGTACTGAGTCGGCTACCACAAGGGTTGTTAATGTACTGCAGGAGTACCACATGAATCAGTGATATACTGAGTGGAGCACAACAGGGGTGGGTGATGCACTGAGTGGAGTACTACAGGATCAGTGATATAATGAGTGGCATCAGTGATGTACTGAGTGGAATACCACAGGTGTCAGTACTGCAGAGCTCAGTGATGTACTGAACGAGAGTACCACAGGGGTCAGTGATGTATGCAGTGGGAGTACTACAGGGTCATGGATATGCTGAGTGGATTTCACAGGAAATGATGATGTACTGAGTGGAGTATCAAAAGGTCGGCGATGTACTGAATGGAGTACCATAGGGGTCAGTAATGTACTGAGTGGAGTACCACAGAGTCAGTGGTATAGCGAGTGGAATACCACATGGGTCAGTGATGTACTCAGTGGAGTACTACAAGGGTCACTGATGTACTAAGTGGACAGTGAGTTACTGAGTTGAGTACCACAGATGTCAGCGATGTACTGGGCAGAGTACCACAGGGGTGAGTGACATACTGAGTGCGGTACCACATGGGAGGGTGCTGTACTGAGTGGCATACCACAAGGGTCAGTGATGTACTGGGTGGGAGTACCACAGGGATTAGTGATGTACTGAGTGGAAGTACCACAGGGGTCAGTTATGTACTGAGTGGAAGTACCACAGGGGTCAGTGATGTACTAGTGGAAGTGCCAGCGATTGTCAGTGATGTACTGATTGGGTACAAACGAGGGTAAGTGATGTACTGAGTGACAGTAGTACAAGGGTCAATGATGCACAGGGGGAGTACTGAAGGGTTCAGTGAGGTACTGAGTAGGAGAACCACAAGGGTCAGTGTTGCACCAGTAGGAAAATCACAGGGGTCAGTGGCGTACTGAGTGGGAGTACTACAGGGTCAGTGATGTTCTGTAGGGAGACTACTGCAGGAGTCAGGATGTACTGAGTGGAGTACCACAGGGGTCGATGATGTACTAAATGGAGTGCCACAGAGGTCAGTAATGTACTGAGCGGAAGTAGCTACAGACGTCAGAAATAACCCTCAGTAGTGGTACAAACATATGAACATACAAATAAGCCTGCAGACAAAGGCTGTGCAGTCCATCAAGTCTGCTCGAATGTGCAAATCCTGTAGTGTATAGCAAGGGATCTGCCCCTCCCTATTAACCCCCATCTTTGAAGCTATCCAGTGTCTTTGGGAAGACCCTCCTCCAGCAACTCGCCCACTTAGTCACCACCCTCTCTGTGAAAAAGTGCCTCCTTATCTCCCTCCTGAAACTTCCCCCACCAGCTTGAGGCAATGTCCCTTGGGGGTCTCGTTCTCACTAAGACTGAGTAAACCCTCAGTGCTCACCTTGTTCATGCCCTTAAAGTACTTGAAGGTTTTTGTTCATGTTCTCCTTCTCCTTTCTTCCTCCATGGAGTACACGCTGAGCTCTCCAAGTCTCTCCTCATATGTTCTACCTTGCTGTCTCTGTATCATTTCGGTTGCCCTTCTCTGTTGCCCTCTCCAGTAAGTTGATGTCCTTTAGATCAGGGCACCAATACTGAGGTGAGCCTTCCCTTCTGGTGTCCTGTATGTACTAATACTGCACACTGTACTCTACGTGTGTCCTCACTATTAATCTGTACAGTGGCAGAATGATCTCTGCCTTCCTGCTGGTTATCCCCCAGCTATGCAGCCTAGCATTCAATTTGCTTTGGCTGTTGCTCTCTTTCAGTATTCCAAGTGTTTTAGGCCACTCGTGAGGATTACCCCTTCAGCTATGACCTGGTTACCCGCACACCACCCAGTCAGTATTTGGTCTCTGGGTTCTTCACCCCAAGTGCATTACCTTACACTTTTTATTAGGCCCTGTCCACACTCAATAGTGTGTACCATTGTCACGGGTCTCAACCCTTACAGACCATGTAAAAAACGGTTTGCGTCTGCACTGGTAATGGTACCTGATGTGTTTTGGGCACCGATCTCGAGACCTGTTGGAAGGTAGTCTCGAGATCGGTAGCATAAATTGCTCGTACTGAAATCGCCCTTCAAAACAGAATACTCACCAGTGTGGATGGGAGAGCATTCCGTACTGTACCACTCACAGATTTTGTAATTCACAGCCACTTATCCAGGACCTAAGGAAATGTGCTCCCTTTCTTTCTTACTATCAAAATGTACAACCCAACTCAATTCCAGAATGTACCTCTAGCCCATGACCAGAATGAATAACTTTACTCTAGAAATCACATTTCTGAACAAGTTCAAGCGCACCGCATCCCCACTGAAATGTACACTTACTAAAATGCACACTTTTAATGCTGTTCCTGAAGACGTAACCACTACACTCCCATCATGGTGGACATCACTACTGCAATCTGGAGCACTACAGTGTGGACACGAGATGAACGCTCTCAAAACTAGTCACCACACAGTGTTGGATAGTGTGGACTAGCTGTAACGGTAAGCGTTAAACCGTTTTTGAAAGCGTTATGCTCCTGCGATCATGAGTGTGGACAGTTAGTGTTGAATCCCAGTTGCTAAATCCCAGACCATTTTTGTAGTTAAGCTAGGTCTTCCCTTAGGTCCTCTTTTTCCTCCTCCATATCCACTCTCCCACAGAGCTTTGTGTCATCCACAGATAAGCAGATTTTGCCCACTATATCGCTGATGAAAACATTAAACAGCACCGAGTCCTGTGGGACTCCACTGGTCACTCCGAGAACTCCTCCTCCCCCGACTACCACCCTCTGACCTCTGTCCTGCAACCAGTTGTTTTTTTTTGCTGCTGCTCTGCCCTGTTCACCCACTCCTTCAGGCTCTCCACAAGGCTCACTCCCATTGTCTGCTGGACCCTTCCCCAGGCTTCGGTACTCCCATTGTAGACAGATCTGGTTTATCTCTGTCAGGGGCCTATGAAAACCACAGGTGGAAGGGCCAGCCCACTTTGGCGGTTTGGTGGTGTGGGAGGGGCTTGCCAGGAAGGCCATCACCTAGGATGCCCAGTGCAACCCTTTTCCATTTACAGGGTCCCAACCACCACCTGCATCCACAGTAGCATACTGAGGGCGGGAACGCTTGGCAGTGTGTGTGGTCACCCACGTTGCCAAGAGTGCTGTCACAAAGTCACAACTAGGAGCTGCTACTGAATCACATGCATTCACTCACCCCCTGGGAAGGAAGTATTCAAAGGACACCCTGAATCCCTCCCTGCTGATCTCTATTCCCGACATCCCCAGCTCGTGGCTCAAACCCGGGTCACCAGCATGCCAGACAGCAACCAGTTTTTAAACCATCTAGCTAGTTTACCTCCCATCGTCTGGTCCTCCAGCTTCTTGATTAACCTCCTGTGGAGAACTGATTCCAAGGCCTTCATGAAATCCAGATACAGGATATCTACTGCTTGACCACTGTCTAACATCCTGGTTACCCAGTCAAAGAAATCAAGTCAGGTTAGTCTGTCAGGACTGCCTCAGCATAAACCCATGCTGTCTCTCATCCTGGAATCTATTTTCTTCTAGAAAGTCTACCAATCTTTCCTTCAGAATGGCTTCTGTCAGTTTCCCCACTATCGAGGTCAGAGTGACCAGTCTGTAGTTACTGGGGTCGCCCCTTGGCCTACTGAAGAGGCATTACATGTGCAGTCCACCAATCCCAGGGTAGTTCTCTTGACTCCAGAGAGGTGTTAAACAGGTATGCTAAGGGACCCACCTGCACCGATGCCAACTCCCTCACCACCTTTGGATGCACTCCATCTGGCCCCAGGGATCTGTCCACCTTCAGGGCCTTTAGGCCCTTACATACCCTGTTTACACAATAACACAGTATTTGACGGCAGATAAGGACTGCTAGGCCCACCTAGTCTGCCCGTATTCCCTGCCTGCATCAGTGGTATTCTGATCTCTCTGTCTGTATCCCCTCCCACCCCAGTGCCCGCCCCCCTCCTCCCTTGTGGCACTAGCCTGTCATTCTCCTTAGTGAACCCAGAACAGAAACACTTTTTAAGTACCTCTGTTTTGCCTTCTGTGGTGATGTCCTGAGTGGAAGTACAACAGGGATAAGTGATCTGTTGGTTGAATACCACAGGACGTGGTGATGTACTGAGTGGAGTACAGGGTATTAAATAGCTGGTACAGCACAGCAAAACACTAAGCAAAATAGGGGGTTAATGCTAACAATTTTCAGAAATGCTTAGCAGTAGACAGCTAATCTTTTTTTATAATTTATTTTTATTATATCTGATAGAGTGCATGATTGATAGGGCAGCAAATCATATTGCATCTCATTACATACATGTTTCCAAGAGATCTTGTATGCAGTTCTCATTAACATACTTCATCATTTATATTTGCTTTGTTTATGGTTAACCATTTCAAAACCAATTCATTTTCTCTCTTTTATTTTCCCAGACCTCTACCTGCTGAACCTTTCCCATGCCATTCAGTATATTTTTCCTTCTGTTTCACATCTCCATCTCTGCTTCACCATGCTCATGAAACAATCCCTTCATCATGTTGCATTATATAAGGATCTACTACTGAATCCCGATAGTCTCCTGAACTCCATAAGCCCAAGTTTAGGAGACCGACGTCTGGAAGACCAACAAGGTGTTGGTGCAAGCGGGGGCAAGCCCCACACCCCACAAACCAACTCTGAGGAGAGTGGACCTCAGAGTAGGTTAAAAGTTTAAGGGGCAAAACAGCGCCACATAAAAGAAAGTAGGGACCAGGAATAGAACCGGGTCAGAGCACACTGGTGGCCAAGCTGCTAGTGGCTTAGTCCTCCACGCCCGAGGCGGCCTGGCCAACCACCGGATTTTCCCCATCTTGTGGTGTACAGCTAGAGGCAGAGTAGCGGTTCGTCACATCCGCTACCTTATCCCTGCCGGCATCAGTGTCAGTCTGTTGGGCAGCTGAACTCAGGATCCTGACTTTCGGCTTTTCATCGTACTCCCTTACATAAAGGACCCATGTCTGCCATCTCTATTTGAACTGTTCTAGTCTGTCATTTAAATATACTGTAACTTTTTACGAGCACTAAATTTCACTTACAATGGTTTGCCATTCTTAACTGGTAGGAGGCTGGGTCTGCTTCCATTTCTTTGTGATAGCCTTCTTAGCTGCCAGTATAAGGACTGGGGCCACGGACCTGGACATCCACCTGAGATTTCCCTGGGGTATATTAAGGAGTATCTTGGTGGTTGTTAAGAATGCCAGTTCTACCCCTACCTGTGACAGCTGTATCTCTAAGTCACTTCAATAAGCTTCCAACTTAGGACAATAGTATAAAATGTGTGCCTGATCTACCTTAATGTCACCACACTCTCGCCAACAATATCCTCTGGTGTCAGGAAAGATTTTAGCTAGCTTTGCTGGAGTATAAAAATAACTCATGTGACACTTCCAGGCAAATTCTCGCCAAGTATTTGATGAAGTTATTCTGATTGAAGTGTCCATATGTTTGTCCCAGTCTTCCCTAGTAATTGTTATGGGTAAGTCTGCATTCTATCTATCCAGAACTGAATATGTGGTGTCAAGCGGATATTCCATTAGTACCAATAGGTTTCTCCATGTTTTCTCTTCTGTCGTCTACCATTAATTATAGTATGAAGCGATGCTGGTTCTGGTAGTTTAGTTCTGTCTTTTGACTTGTGTAACAAATATGTCTGGACCTGCAGGTATCTAAAATGTTCTCTGCCTACTAATCCATACCTGGACTACAGGGTTTCAAGAGGACCACTCCATTTTGTCTAGAAATTAGTGTATATAGACTAAGCCATTATGAAGCCAGCTAACAAATGTCATGTCTATGCGAGAAGGAAAAAGGCAGGGGTCGTGTACAGCACTTTTAAAAAGTAAAATGGAATAATAGTTTGCTGTTTTTAAAACAGACTTCCAGTGCTTCAAGCGTAGCTGCTGTAGAGTGTCAGAAGTCTTCCTGTGTTATTTTCCTATGTGATATATTAAGAATGAAGTATCCTGGATCATGTAAATCATATAAAACAAATTCTATATGTTTTCAGAGAGTAATGACTTTTGGATTTAACCACTGAAAAACCAGCTTCAACTGAGCTGCCCTAGTGTAATTAAGCAAGTTTGGGGAGTCCTGCCCCTCCCCTCTCTGCATGGGTAATTGTAATAGAGAGTATCTAATTGTAGGTTTATGTCCCACCCACACAAATCTAGATATAATCTTGTTCCAATATTTAAAATATTTCATATCCGAAATAAGTGGTATAGTCTGAAATAAGTATAGCCCCCTACAAATGGGGGTTCCCGAAGGTCTTCCTTGAGTGAGCCTAAATGCCCACTGCCAGGGTGGTGTTCTGTATCTTAGCAGGTTTAAAAGTGTTTGCATGTGAGTGCCCAGGCCTGTCTCTTTAAGAGCTGCACATTTTTGTGGTTTATAATTAATCTGGGTGGGGACTGAGTGATTCTAGGCTCGAGTCCCGCCTGGGTTGCAGTACAGCCGCTTCTTTCTGCCATCAACAAATGTGCAGAGGGAGCCCCATGGGACTCTGTGATTGTTTGCTGATCATCTGTACTAAATGGAAATTATATTGTGGTTTGTCTGATCTGCTTTTCTTTGCAGCATGGACATTTTTGTTATGTGCCACCATCTTGGTTCTGGACTGCCTATCTGCACCAATCAGCACCGTTGGCAGCGTAAAATGGAGCCTGCCCAGGGGCCCTGTGGGGAGTAAAATTCTGAGAATTGTAATTTTTATAGTTCGGCACCTAAATGGATCGAGAGGTCCAGACTGGTGGCGCTGGAGCCACACCTCGCTCCATGCTGGCGACAAGATGCAGGAACAAGCCTGGGTGGCAGGGAGGGACTAGGATGACAGCTCTCCTAGTCCTGGGGAAAGGAAGGAGGTAGTCCTGGGGACGCCCGGAGGTACTATAGATGCGCGGATGTTGAGAAGCGGGGGGAGCACGGCAGCTGTCTGCACGATTGTGTAGGGACGTCATTGCATGTCCATGCTCCCACTGGGGAAGGGAAAAGGGAAAAAGGCAGCACAGCCCGCGGCAGCTTGATGGCTGCATCTTCACCGGCTGGCAAATGCCTGGACTAAGGCATGTGCTGGTATTGGTTCCTGACCGGGCACGGGGGCATTGGGGGGAGCCCCTTTCGATGGAACAGATGCATATGCCAGCTGGGCACATCAGCTTTGGGGTTGGCGGTGGAGGAGCGGTGGCTGGAAATAGGCAGAGCTGTGATGTGGGGTTAAAATAGAGTCATGATAAAAAAAAAAAAAAAATTAAATGGATTGAGAGGGAGAGCTCTAGCTGTGACAGACAGGTGGATCAGCAAATCGAACCTTTTGGATCCGAGACAAAGTCCCGTGCTGCCAGCCGGAGAGAGAGAGAGAGAAGAGAGCTGGAGTTGAAAGAGTGAACTGCTCGAGAGATTCGGGCAGCTGATCCTGCGTAATGTGCAGGGGAAATCGGCGGGAAGGTTGTGTCTGGCCTATGCTACCATCTTCCCTAGTGAGGAACTTTAGCCTTCAATAGTTTGGACTGCTTGAAAAGTACTGCGACAAATTGCGAATTGTGACTACACTTCGCCTGAAGAGGACCGAAGACTTGTGTTTCTGTGATCGGCCTGTCAGGCGTCCAAAACAACCGCAGAGTGTACGGTTTAGCAGACACACTGTAAATTGCAACTGGACTGTCATCCGAATCTGTGGTAATTCCCTACCTTAACTATAAGTGTGCTGATTGTGGAGTGTGGGTCCTGATTTGGTTCCCCACCTTACCTAATGCATCATGCTTGCGGAAGCTGTATCCAGCACATAAGCGGATTGTGTCCGAATTGTTCACCGGTCTGGGCCTTGCTCACCTGGCCCAGACAATTGCTCACATTGCAGAGAAACAACCACCGAGAGACCTGCCAGGGCTTGGCTCCCTGCTCAACAACAACAGACAGGAGCGACACCACGGTGCTTTGTGGGCCCTGCTTCTCCTGGCCTTCCAGCTCTCATCTGGAGGTCTCCAATTCATCCATCCTGTATTCAGTATTGGGTAGTGTGAGTAAACACCAGGGTAGCTCCCAGCAGCAAAGCTCAAATCAAAGTGTGTCAACTGATTTACTAATTGTTGCTAATCTTTTGGACTGAGCCATCCGGCTCTGGATTACAAATTAAGGGTTAAAGTGCATGTTGTGTTTTCTTCCTTCCAAAGGGCCCCGACCAGCTGCAATGGGCCTACCCTAGGCAAACGCCTCAGGCCAGCCTGTAGTTCCAACTCGGTACTCAGAGTATGTGTGACTGTATCACAGGGACCTTTGATTGCATGCCTTATAACCTGAATCAATCAGATCTAGAATCAACCTCTAGATTACTGCCCATCCCTTGTTCACGTCCCCCTAATAAATCAGATCTAAATCTTTTTGCATCTAAACTGGTGGTGGTGTACCTCTGTACTGAAAGCTCTGTGATATTGTTATTTACTGTTACATGCCTTGTTTTACAGGTGGTCTCTAGGGCATTCCAGCCAATCTAGCCCTGGTGGTAAGTGGTTATCAGGGGAAATTCACTGTATATTGATGTGGGGTGGCTACAAGCATAGTCAGACCACTAGGGGAGTCAGAGGTGGGGTATCAGTGTCCTGGAGGGCTGTACCCAAGGAAGTCACATGGCCAATAACCCTGTCCTCTGGGTGGAGGCACCCGTTCAGAGAGCCCAGGCCCCTCAACCTGCAGGCCACAGTGCAGGCAGGGGTAGTATTCCTTGGGATAGTGCCACCTAGGGGTTACATAAGTACAAAAGACATGGAAGTATATTCAATCTAATAATATCAATCCTTGAGAACAGAGTAAGGGGGGAAACAGGGCCCACCTCTCCAGGTCCTTCACTATGGTTTGAGTTATTGGCTCATAGTTTAGTAACTTTAGATGATGTAACTCTTTTGGGATAGTAATCCCTAGATATTTAATCTTGGTACCTCTCCATTTAAAAGGAAACCTGTTTTTGACTTCTGTCAGTGGGTCATAGATATGTGTTAATACTTCTGTTTTGGTTAAATTTAATGTGAACCCTGATACTAAACTATATTCGTATATCTTACCCAACAATGCCGGTATAGATTCTGTTGGATTTAACAGGGTCAAGAGTATATCATCCGTAAACAAAGCTGTTTTAAATTCCTGACCACCGATCGGGGGGAGGGAGGGGGATATAGATGAATGCCAACTGACCTTGAACCAGATTAAGCTGTTGGTGGTATTTTTAGTGAATGAGGGAAATTTGGCCAGGGTACTGGAGAAATTCCCCATCTCTTTTCGAGAAGTGCCATGGGATCTTTAACATCCACCAGAACTAGCAGATGGGACCTCAGTTTAACTTCTCATCCGAGAGACGGCACCTCAGGAGTGCAGCACCCCCCTCATGCTGCACTACAGCGTCAGTGTTGGGATATTAACCCAAGTGCCAGGTGTGGGGATAGAACCCACAGCCTTCTGATCTCCCAGTCTCAGAGGCGAGTGTGCTACCTGCTGAGCCACTGACACTGACTGTTCGACTCCGCTGGGTACCCATCTGGACTGGGGCATTTCTGTGTTTTAAGTTCCATTATGGTTTTATAAATTTCCTCATATGTGATGGGCACTTCTGACTGCTAATCATTTTTTGAGTGCGTCCATGACACAGTACACAACAGTAATAAAACTATATAATTTTTTTTTAATTCTGCTAATCAATCAGTGCCAAGTGCTTTGCATTTTCACGCGTCAAACTCCTAATCAGTTTTTTCAGCTTATTTAAAACCCTGGAGTACTACAGGGGATGGAGAGTACCACAGAGAATGGTGATATACTGAGTGGAGTACCAGAGGGCCTGGCGATTTAATGAGGGGAGTACCACTAGGGGTGGTGATGTACTGAGTACAGTACTACTGTGGGTGGTGATGTACTGAGTTAAGTAAAATAGGGGGAGGGGATGTACTGAGTGTGAGTACTACAGGGGACAGTGGTGTACTGAGTAGGAGAACCACAGTGGCCAGTGATGTATTGAGTGAGAGCACCACAGTGGTCACTTATGTAATGAGTGGGAGTACCACAGTGGTCGGTGATGTAATTCGTGGAGTACCACAGGGGTCAGTGATAGAAACATAGAAAAATGATGGCAGAAAAAGACCAGGGTTCATCCACTCTGCCCAAGTTCCCTGTATTGCCCTGGGACCAAATGTTCCCCAGGGTCTTAACTCTCCACCTCCCCTTCATCCCCCATGCAGACACTCTGAGCAACCACTATACTCTTTATTCTGTCCCAGCTGTGCTTAAAATTGCTGTTTCTGAACCCACCACCTCAGCCAGCAATCTGTTCTATGGCTCCACGACCATTTCTGTAAAATGGTACTTCCTCATGTCCTTCCTGACTCCCCCCACCCCCGTTAGCAGCTCCACTCATGACCATGTGACCACAAGCTGGTATCCAAGTGAAATAGTTCCCTGCAGTTCACCCTGTTAATTCCTTCTAGGAATTTAAAAGTTTCTATCATATCTCCCCTCTCTTCTGGTCTCCAGCAGTACATGTTCAGTGCCTACGGCGCTCCTCACAGGACTTGCCCTGCTGGCCCTGAATCATTTTTGTTACCCCATGTTGCACCATCTCCAGTCTGTCCCTATCTTTCCTGCAGTGAGGACTCCAGAACTGGGTGCAGTATTCCAGGTGAGGCCTCACCAAGGATCTGTAGAGGGGAAGTATTACCTCCCTTTTTCTGCTGTCAATACCCCTCCTGATACATCCAAACATCCTATTTGCCTTGCTGTAAGCTTTGTTGCACTGACTCTATTGCTTTAGGGAGTCGCTGATAATAACCCTGAGGTCTCGTACCTCAGATGTGGTACTCAGTCTCACCCCTCCCATCCAGTACTCCATCCTGGGGTTCTTGTTTCCCCAGGTGCAAAACCCCTCACTTTGTGGCACAGAATTTCAGCTGCCAAACTTATGACCACCCCTCTAGCTTCTGCAAGTCTCTCTGCATTTCCTTGTCACTATCCACCCTCCCACAGCGCTCAGTGTCATCAGCAAAGAGAAGCACCCTGCCTTGGATGCCCTCACCAATATCACTGATGAACATGTTGAAGAGGACAGGAACCAGGACAGATCCCTGAGGTACCCCGTTCGTAACCTCCCTCCCTTCTGATGTAACCCCCGTTGACCACCATCCTCTGTTGGATCCCCATAAGCCAGTTACCAACCCAGTTTACCATAGCCTTAGCCACACCCAAATCTTCTACCTTCTTCAGGAAGCATCTGTGCTGCACCGAGTTGAAAGCCTTGCTGAAGTCAAAGTAAAGCAGCTCCACAGCGTGGCTCCTATCCAAGTGCCTCGTCAGCCAGTCAAAGAACATTATTTTATTTATTTCAGAGTGAGATTAATACCTTTGAGTCGGAGACTTGTTTACAAAGGTTCCAAGTCATACAAGTACATATGACAGAACAGACAATACATAAGGTTACAAAGATAACATGGTAAGCATTGTAGATTACAATTTGTCAATATTAAGACGTAGGTTGCAGCGGTTAGTGAATTCAACCTGATCTCCCATGCACAAAATAATTGGTTTGTGGATCTGGGCCAAATGGAGAGTGCTGTGTAGCAATACAGGAGTAGAATTAGAACTTGTGTCGAGACCAAGATAAGTGCAGGGGGACAACAACAGTGACATGCAGAAGACTTGCATGGTCACGTGGAGCAACCAGAGAAGGCTTTGTCAGTTAGGCGAGACATGGGGAGCAGTAGGGAGGAAAGCGTAGGCAATGCAGAAGGGTTAGTCTGAAATGAATGGAGTACCACAGGGGTCAGTGATGTACTGGGTGTAGTACCAAAGGAGGTGGTGATGTACTAAGAGGTGTACCACAGCGGGGTAGTGATGTACTATAATGAGCGGAGTACCACAGGGGTCAGTAGCGTACCCAGTGAAGTACCTCAGGGGTCAGTGACACACTGAGTGGAGTACCATAAGGGTAGTGGCGTGCTCAGGCGGTGTACCAAAGGGGGTGGTGATATACTGACTGGAGCTCCACAGGGGTCAGTGATGTACAGAGTGGAGTACTATGGGGTTGGATATGTATGGAGCGGCGTACCAGAGAGGTCGGTGATATACTGAGTGGGAGTATCACAGGGGGTCAGTGATGTACTGAGTGGAGTATCACAGGGGTCAGTGATGTACTGAGTGGGAGTACCACAGGGGTCAGTAATGTACTGAGTGGGAGTACTGAAAGGGACAGTGATGTACTGACTGGGAGTACCATGGGAGTCAATGATGTACAGAGTGAAGTACCACAGGGGTTGGTGATGTACTGAATGGAGGAGTCAGTGACATACCAAGTGGGAGTACCACAGGGGTTGGATATGTACAGAGTGAAGTACCACAGGCATTGATGATGTATGGGTGCAGTATACCACAGGTCAGTAATGTACTGAATGGAGTACCACAGGGATGGTGATATTCTGGTGGACTACCACAGGAGGGGGTGATGTACTGAGTGAAGTCTCACAAGAGGCGGTGATGTAATGGTGGGAGCAGCATGGGGTGGTGATGTGCTGAGTCTGAGTATCACAGGTAGTGGTGATGTACAGGTGGGAGTATCACAGGGGCAGTGATGTAATGGTGGCAGTAGCACAGGGGTGGTGATGTACTGGTGGCAGTATCATAGAAGGGTGATGTACTGAGTGGGAGTATCCCAGGTAGTGGTGATGTACTGAGTGGGAGTATCACAATGGGTGGTGATGTACCGAGTAGGAGTATCACAGGAAGATGGTGATGTATTGACTGGAGTACCACAGAGGGCTGTGATGTACTAAGTGGAGTACCACAGGGGCTGGTGATGTACTGAGTGTAGTACCATGGGGGTGGTGATGTACTGAGTGGGAGAATCATAGGGGTCGGTGATATTCTGAGTGGAGTACCACAGGGGGTGCTGATGTACTGAGTGTAGTACCATAGGGGTGGTGATGTACTGAGTGGGAGTATCACATGGGTCGGTGATGTACTGAACGTAGTACCACAAACTTTGGTGATGTACTGAGACAAGTACCACAGAGGGTGGTGATGTACTGAGTGAAGCACCACAGGTGTCAGTGATGTACTGAGGCAATCACCAAATGGGGTGGTGACGTACTGAGAAAATTACCACACAGGGTGGTGATGTATTGAGTTGAGTACCATAGAATATGGCCATGTACTGAGTGGCAGTATGACGGGGGTAGTGATGTACTGAGTGAAGTACCACAGGGGGTGGTGATGTATTGAATGGAGTACCACAGGGTGGGGGGTGATGTGCTGAATGGATTACCACAGGGGTGGTGATGTACTGAGTGGGAGTATAACAAGGGTCGGTGATGTACTAAGTGGAGCACCATAGGCACTGGTGATATACTGAGACAATTACCAAGGGGGTGGTGAAGTACTGAGTTGAGTACCATACAGTTTGGCCATGTACTGAGTGGATCTTCACAAAGGTTAGTGCTGGCTCTGCTGCAGGAGAGAAAAGGCATAGCTAGATTTAACTGCTAAAGCAGCAGGAGTAGAGATCTGATGGAGCTTCAGGCTTATTCTGTCCAGTGACATCACCCGTTTAAATCTTGGCTAATACTTCAGTTACTGAACTGGTGCCATCCTGCAGTGGTCAACAAAGAGCGTTTTAAATAAACTGGCATGAAGAAATGAAGTGGACTTACATATTCCATCATATTACTGGTTTCACATTTCCTTTGCTTAACTTCCAGTGCAGTCAAAGCTAAGACAAAACAAAACAAAGGACAGGTGTGAAGACACAGGCTTGGTCATCAAGTCAACACGTCATGTGCAAACAAGCATGCTCTCTGCATGATTCACAGGTATAGTACGCTGACATTTCTGGATTTAAAACAAGTACTGAAGGCATTGTTTTTATCATTAGTTGTGTCTAACCAGCCTACAACTAACAAACCCTTAATCCTTCGATTTGTTTCTGTTTCCTTTGGATTCTTCATTTTAGCCCCTTTACCACGACAGGTTCTGCACCACAACAAGCGGTGCAAAGCAACTGCAGCATTACCTCTTTTGTGGTGTAGAGGCTCCCGGTACCACATCCAACGAGAGCGTTTTTCTGAAACAGCGTTCCCTGTTTTTCTGGGTTTGCCGTTTCAGCATATCATTCTGCACCACATCCAGTGGCCGTGTAATCAGCCGGGAGCACTCACACTGGTACCTAGTGCTTTCCCAGGCTGCGCATGAGGATGCCCCTCCTGAGGCTCGTGCATGGCATGTCAAACCCGAGTTCAGTGAACTGCATCTTTTTTGTAGACTTTATTTATGCTCCTGCACTAGCCCCATAGACCTCTCTCCTGTGAGGTTTCGCGGTCCGTTGGTGTCCCGCTTGGCCTGAGGTCTCCCCAGTCTGGTCTCCATTCCCAGGATTGCTCCTCCACCTCCACCGACCATCCCACCCCCAGGCTGGAGCCCCCAGGCGGACCGCCAGAGAGTGGAGGAGACACAAAGACCAGCTGGGACGGATCCAGCTGAGGCCATCCTCTGGAACCATCTTCGTCTGTCCGGATGCCAGGGTCCATTTTTTGTTTTGTTTTCCATTGCTCCCAAAGGCACGGATGTGCAGTGATGTCCAGCATGTGACGGGCGTGCTCCCGCATCAGCCTGCCACCCAGTACAACACTGACCCCCTGTGATACTCTGCAGGAAGTCCACCACAGCCTCATTCCTTGAGCATGCTCCCGCAGGTTGCGATCCCCGTCTCCACTACGAGCCGCAAAGGTAGCAGAAAACACAACCCTGCCACCCCCAGGGGAGGACAGCAGTCCTCTGGATGCTCAATCCTCCACTACCCCTGCCAACCCTCAATGACTCGAGCTTGTTCCCAAACCAGGGTTGCCAACGTGGCACGATGTCCAGTGCCTTAACCCTCAGCGCCACTGGGCTGGCCTCAGCTAACTATATCTTAAGTTACTAGGAAGAATGCTGAACATGAGGGAACTAGTGCATTTTCAGTAACAAGGGCTAAAAGTACTAAAAGCGTACTGAACTGGAGCTACGAAACTGGCCATGCGGTTATGCATATTCATAGCCCACATGCATAAGCGCATGCCCAACTGGTGGTTCCACTTTCGAAAGGATTTTTAAGTACCGCTTTTAGCCCCTCGTAGTGAAAATGTACTAGTTTCCAGAGTTCACCATTCTTTCTAGTATCTTAACATACCGTTAGCTGAACTTGGGTGTAACAGGAAAATTTTGGAAATCTCGGGCTCTCTTGGCTAGCCGGAAACATAGCCAATACAAAGGAAAGACCAAGAGAGTGATGCAGGGGTCAGCATGTAAAGCTGGCAATAGCGCAGCATGGAGAGTGGCGTGAAACGCTAACTGATCACTGTGTTTCAGGTACGCACCATGTAAAAGTGGCTTTTGTCTGACAGTTTTGCACTGACATCTGCCAGACACACCATACTGAATTCTGAAGGAAAAGGTGAGGTACCATTCTGCCACTGGTTACTTGTTCTAATGTAACCAGCAGGCATTGACTCGATCTTTGTTTGCTGCGTATTTGCTGCAGCAAGCCATGCAAACAAAGTCTTAAGAAAGGAGATGGCATGGGCATTGCTGTATCTTCAGAGGATCCACACACCATCAGTTTTTTTTTTCACATCAAGAGACACAGTGATTAAACAACAGTAAAACGCCTCAGACATGAAACTGAAATCAGTACCTGGCAAAGCAAAAACCAGGGAAGTGATAAACACTTCCCAGTTCAATAGCACAGGACATGTGTGCTAACCTGAAGCTCGTTGTAATAATGTCCCTATGTTCAGAAATACTATTTATACTTAACAATCAGATATGTTTTATTAATTTGCAATTTTTGTACACGAAAATAAGTTGAATGTTACTAGTACTTAGCCTCAGAAGTACAGCAGGACTGCAGCAAATCGCAGCTACCTACCCTTCATTAATCTTTTTTTTTTTATTTATTCTTTTTCTCCCTGTTCAACCAGAAGAGTAGGGTTCTCCCCATGATCTTGCTCTTTTTCCTGCAGTGGTCAATTTTATTTTTAAACTGATTCTGGCATTAACAAATGTGTTTATGATCGTGAGGAAACATGCCAGACCTTTATGTGTTTTATAGCTTTTTGTGCAAGTGCTCTTATGTACATGGTATGCGCTGTGACTGTATACTGGTTTATCTGGAATCATTAATAAAGATGTATAAAAAATAAATAAAAAGTTCAATATTGCTTAATACACAATTTTAATCACTTGCAGCTGCAACCTGACATGGACAGCAGTGGCAGGGGTTATGGGACGCTATCCGAGTGGTGGTACTTATAAAATGTTGGAACTGAGATGGCAGAGCAACTAGATATAAATACCAAGTTTACAAGAACAGTGAGTGAAAATGTAAACAGGAAGCTCAAGGGGACATCTCTGGAAAGTGTTCTAAGCCCCTGGAAAAAGGTGCTATATAAAACTACTACTGCTACACAACCTCAGTTTTTCACTATACTTAAAGGAGAACAGCATGCAAAAGTAATGCAGCGATAACTGTACAGATCGGGGCTTCAGTACCCCAGTCCCACCTGCAGTCACACTATGCATTGCAATATTTACATACCTTAACACCCGTAACTTTTGATAGTCCTACTGGTGCAGGCGGCATTTTGTAACATGCGGGTACTCAGTGGCCGAGATTGCACTGCTAACACCATGATATAATGACACACCCTTCCCCTTCCTGCACGGTGCCTTATGTACAGATATTTAATAATCTTGTTATCTCTTATGCCATGCTGTTTTCACTAACTTTGCCTAAATGCCATGTGCAGGCATACATATGGCATTTAGGCAAAGTTTGTGAAACAGAGTAGGGCACAGGAGATAAGGAGAATATTAAATCTCTATACATATGGGCACCGAACAGGAAGGGCAGAGGCGCACATTATAAAGTACATGAAAGGAAGCAACACAATTTCAGCTGCTGAGCACCCGCATGTTACAAATGCCAGCAATACCAGGAGGATTATCAAAAGTTAAAGAGTGTTAAGGTATATTACAATACATAGTGTGACTGCAGGTGGGATTAGGGTACTGAAGCCCTGATTTGTGCAGCAACCGCTGCATTATTTTTGCCCGCTGTTCTGTTTTAAATGTATCAACATAACTGAACACACAGAGCTGTTTGATCTGGTATCATCCAGCAAGATGCGGGGACAGAAATGAAACCCAGGAGTGGTAAATTGAGGAGTAACATGAGGAGTAATTTTTTCCCCTGGAGTGTGGTGAACCTATGGAACAGAGCACCAATACCAGCTCAGTCTGCCTATCAGTTGAGAATCTTTTCAGGGAGTAGTAAATAGAGAATAATGCCTGTGCAGGTGTGCGTTATGAGGATTTTTCGCACACCCGAGGTGTGTGAAAAATCCTCATAATACAAACTTTGCACAGGCATTATTTTTTATAATAACTGGTGCAAGGTTTCAGAGAGAAAAACTGTAAACTGTATTTGTGTGAGTAAGCGTATCCCTCAGGCGCTGCATACTCACACAATTTATTTATTTTTTAATTTGGAACCGGGTAGGCCCACTGAGACCAGTAATAGTCCCTTTTCAGGGCTAATTCGGGATTAATTACACATACAACAACAGAATATATCATTTACGTTAACATACAATTATTTACATTTCATGAGAGGTGGCGAGCATTTTATGAACAAACTACATAGAGCAACTATTGTTAGTTCTCTTATAAACATTAGGTAAGGTTATCTATCTCATACAAAAATCATGAAAAACAACAGGATCATAGTTGAGATTCAACGATTACAAGTGCATTGGTTTAATTCCAGCGAGTGTGTTTTTAGTCCCTTTTTGAAGCCCCCTAGTGATTCACTTTCTTGGAGTTTTGATGGAAGCATGTTCCAGATGGGAGGAATGAGGGATGAGAAGGCCCTGGACCCTTGGGAGGACTGCGTCCGGGAAACCATGAGGAGCTGTCTGCTTGAGGAACTTAATGTCCTGCTATTCATTTTAGGTTGTAGTAACTCTGCCAGACTAGGCGGAACGGTAGATAGCCTGAGTTTGTAGGCTAGGCATAATAATGGATATTGTAGTCTACCTGCCAAGGTGGGCCAGTTTAGAGCTTGCAGGACATGACAGTAGTGTTCTCTTTGGTGTGCCCCCACAGCAAATCTGCCGACCCTATAGTACAGGGTTCTAAGTTTATTCATCTCAGTGTTTTTAACAGAGAGGAGCACGGGGGAGCCATAGAGTAGTTTGGGTAGCAGGGCACCAAGGGCAATCTTGGCACGTGACCCCAAGGTAAGATAGGGACTGAGTCGATACAGGAGACCAATCTTTTGGTTCAGTGTTTTAGATAGCTGATCAATATGGGTCTTGAAGGTAAATTCTTGGTCTATGGTGAGACCTAGGTATGTTAGTGAGTCAGCTACCTCCACCCTTGCCCCAGACAATAGAGAGAGGTTTAGTATATTCGATCTGTTAGGCCCAAGGCTTTTAGGCTTGAACAACATCCCTTTGTTTTTTTTTGCTATTCAGGACAAGTTTATTTTTGGACAGCCATTCCTCCAGAATCTGTAGGTCTTTTGATAGCATTCTGTTTAGTTCATCGGGATCCTCAGTTGACCTGTAGATCACTATATCATCTGTATAGAGGATGACCTTTGCATCATTGCAGAAGGTCGGCAGTTTGTTAATAAATAGGGAGAACAGCAGTGGTCCCAGGATAGATCCCTGAGGGACACCATCTCTTATTCCGATCTTGTCAGATATGGTACCCTGCCATGTAACTAGCTGGGACCTATCCAGGAGATAATCATTAAACCACTGCACTGCCAGACAGTCAAGACCGATCTGCTTCAGTCTGGCCAGGAGTAGTTGGTGAGCTACCAGATCAAATGCTTTAGTGAGATCAATAAAGATCGCACCGATGAGCAATCCCTTATCAAGG
Source organism: Neoceratodus forsteri (assembly GCA_016271365.2). Lineage (NCBI taxonomy): Eukaryota > Metazoa > Chordata > Ceratodontiformes > Ceratodontidae > Neoceratodus > Neoceratodus forsteri. The sequence continues at coordinate 445,587,192 of JADMNL010000023.1, forward strand.
GCAGAAAATATTTCAGTGGTAAGGTAAGCAGGGCAGTGTCCATTTCGTGGTTCTTTCTGAAGCCATGTTGGGCCGCGGGTGAAGATATTGTGTCTCTCCACATAATCCATGACCTGAGAGCACACCACCCTCTCCAGCACTTTACTTAATGTTAAGAGTAAAGATATTGGTCGGTAATTTTCCACTGGCTCTCTGGCTCCACCTTTATGGACTGGTGTACCATGGCCACTTTCCAAAGGGAGGGTACTTTCCCTTCAATAAGTGATTGGTTGATTAGCCACGAGATTGGGGTAGCAATAACTGAGGCCGCAATATTTATAAGCTTGGGTTCTATTTTGTCATAACCCGCTGTTCCATGGGTTTTAATACCCTGCAGTAGTTTCTGGACTTCGGAACTGGAAACTGATTTGAAGTGGAAGTCTGGAATGCTGGAACTACCTTTATTGGGAACTTGTGATATGGTCGGGCCAGGGCAGGGAGTCTTGAAATTATCCAGTTCTGTGAAGAACTCGCTGAACGCTTTGGCAGCCTCGACAGGAGTTGTGTATTGGGTACTTTCTGCTATAATATCCCCGCTTCTTGTTTGTTATTGCCCTTGATAAGGGCATTAATTTGAGCCCAGAATTTTTTGGGGTTTGATAGATTCTTATCTTGAATGTGTCTGAGGTGTTTCCTTTTGGCTTTTTTTAACTCTGCTTTACATCTATTCCTGAGTTCTCTATACTTCTGCCAGTCAGCGATTCGATCTGAGGATTGAAATGTTCCCCAAGCCCTATCTCTGTATCTCATGAGTTTCCTCAGGTCTCGTGTGAGCTACCTGGCTTCCTGTCCTTTGACTCTGATCTTTTTTCTTGGGGCATGCTTGTTAGCGGCAGACAAGAAGTTATTGGTGAATAACTCAACAGCTGTGTCCAGGTTAGGCACTAGTTTTACTTTATGCCAATTGACCTCAGTAAGGGTTTTGAGAAAAGAACTTGGGTCAAAGTTAGAGTAGTCCCTAGTCTAGAAAATACGAGGTGGGGGGGTAGGGAAGACATTCTTCCATACCCCAAACGTGGGTGAGTGATCACTCAGAGAGTCTGCAAAGGTGCCGGCCATTTTGAATCTATCTGGGTTTGTGGCCAGGATCCAGTCCAGAGTGGTGTGTTTACCAGTTTTTGTATTTAGTCTGGTTGGTTCCTGAATTATTTGGGTGAGTTCAGCATCTTGTAATGAGCTTTTTATTTCATCCCTGGTATGGGTCCCCCAGTGTATATTGAAATCCCCCAGAATTACTTTTCCACCCCTGGGTAGGGCAGGGATAGTATTTGTTAGAGATTTCAGTGATTCAGTGGCCGTTTTGGGAGGGTTGTATACAGCTCCAACTATTAGTGGCTTGGTACCGCCTAGTAGTAATTTTATAAATAGGGCTTCACAGTCTGATTGGGTAGAGTCTATTATTGGAATAGGTGAGGCATTTAGGATGGATTTTACATAAATCAAGACCCCTCCTCCTTTCTTTTTTATTCTATCTTTTCTAAAGGACCGATACCCAATTATATCAACCTCACGGTCTGTTATATGGAATTTAAGCCATGTCTCAGTAATAGCAATGACATCTGGTGCATAAAGGCTCACCCAGGCCTTCAACTCATGTATTTTAGGCCTAATACTATTGATATTTATATGTGTCAGCTTTAGCCCTTTGTTGCTATCCCATGCGTGTGTATTAGAGGTGGTTACCCGGATATTGGCTACTGTTGGGCCAGGGTTTTCCTCAACGTCTCCTGCTAACAATAGTTTTAACAAATACAGTGTGCTTTCTTTTGTACTTAAATGAAGCGAGAGCGTGAGGAGGAAAACGCTGTAATAATCCGCTAACAAGTTATTATGGAATTCAGTGGATTATTACACTATTTTATCAAGACTGGATATCCAGTCATTATAGTGGGTCACTAGTTATTATATAGAGAATAATGGATATTGAAGTGCGTGTTATGAATATTTTTCTCACACCTGAGGTGTGTGATGACCCATAAACCTCGAGGCGGGCTCGGAGGTTTATCAATCATGCAAGGTGAAAAAAATCTACATTCTTCCATATCTTTTATTTTTATATAATTACTGGTGTATGGACTTTTTGTGTGGAAGTACCAGAAGCGGAGAGAGAGAGAGAAGCGGCCGGTGTTCGTTTAGTAAATTACATGCCCCAAATCCACAAGAAAAGAAGTGCCTTGTATAAAAAAATTTTAACCTGTGGGTGCTCAGCTAATATTTTATCTCAGTTTTGAAAACAGAAGCGCTGAGTGTAGACTGAGGAGGCAAGTGACTCGGGGGCGGCTTCCAGAGGCGAGGTCAAGCATGAATGAGGCGTTATGGCGCTCATTTCATCTTGACTCTAAGCAACAGCCGCCGAGTCACTCGCCTCAGTCTGACCGGCGGCTCTGTTCCCTAAACGAACAAAATAGCTGAGCACCATGAACGTATTTTATACAAGCTCCACTTCTCTTTGTGGATTTGGGGATGTAATTGATCAAACAAACACCACTGCGGCAACGCTGCTCTGTCGAAGAAAAGTGAAAGTGATCGTCATGGACAGTGTAAGTGAGAAGTGACTCAGAGCTACTCAAACGCCGTAATAACCCGATTTCAGGTTATTACGGTGTTTGAAGGGTATCTGAAATCAGGTTGATAAAGGGGGTCACCAGTAATTATATTCCAATAATGGCTATAAATTCAGATAAGGAAGTATTGGAAAAGCGATTCGCTCACATTTTCACAAATATTTATTTTAAGATTGATGAAATGTATATCATGTGTGTAAGCCAGCCTACATTTCAAAGTGCCTTTTAACCCCTTCCTCAGGGTGAACAGGTTGTCTTCATTTAATCAAAGACATATTTTTTCATTGTTTCAATACTGCCCAAAAATATGCATATCTCACATCTTTGCATGCATAGACTAGTCCTGTGCTTTCACTGAATGGGATGGTTTAAGTAACTTACTGGCTCCGCCACTCTAATAGTGGATTGCAATATGGCAATGGTCTTGCACAGAGCTGGGGTGTGGGCCCAACCACTATGGACAGCCATTAAAACTAAGCTGGATCTGTTGCTGGGGTTGGGTGAGGCATTATATCCTGAGATTTACGTTTATGAGAATATGGCCAAAAGCAGTGGGGGCACAGAAGTATCATATGGCACTAATCGTAGCTTGTACTAAAAAGTTATTTTACCACTGGATGGATCAGAATATGCCTACTTACCAGGAATAGTATGGTGAATTAATGTTTGCCCTTCAAGCAGAGACATCGATTGCTAGCTTGAATAATGGACTCAAGGGATATCAGAGGCACTGGGAGCAGCTTCATGTATCATGCAGCTGGAACCCCAACAGAAGAAGGATGAATAATAATACTCTGTACACATAATTTAAAATATGCTGTAGGGTTTTCCTTCGGCTAAAAGCATCTCTGATGTTCGGTGTTTCTCTGATACTAGCACAAATTCTGTTATCATATGACTGCATATATATTACATTCTATTTATGTAATCACTGTGCACTGAAGTGGGGTTATACTGTCCACTGGAGGTGTGTTACTGCTCGTCTTGAGTAAAATCAAAAATCTTAATAATGTACATTAAATTAAAAAAAAATCCTATTACCTCCTCTCTGGGACAATTACCTTTTCAGAACAAGTACAAAAACACAGCTGATATCATTGTAAAGAATGAGGTGTGAGTGCAAAAATCAGCTACAGATGTGGTTGGACAAGTCCTAGAAGTTTTGATTTGAACAGCCTTGACACAGAGGAAGCAACAGAGCCATATTGCAATCCATCACTGGGGCAGAGGAGCAAATGAAGTTCTTAAACCCACACATTCTGTAAAGGCACAAGACTAGTCTAAGCCGATTGATCCCTTTCATGTACTTAAAGATCTCTATCATGTCCCCCCATCCCTCCTCTCCTCCAGGGTGTACATGTCGAGCTCCTTGAGCCTCTCCTCATAGGTCCTGTCCCCCAGACCCCAGATCATTTTGGTTGCCCTCCTTTGGACTCTCTCTAGGAGTGTAATGTCCCTCTTTAAATGTGGTCTCCAAAACTGCACACAATACTCGAGGTGTGGCCTAACCAGGCAGTTGTATAGTGGAAGGATCACTTCCGCCTTTCTGGAGGTAATCCCCCTGGTGATGCATCCCAGCATCCTATTTGCCCTTGCCACTGCCCTCCTACAGGTCTCTGAGTTGTTCATTTTGACATCTACCACTACCCCAGGTCCCTCTCACCCTCCGTGACTTGAATTGTGTCTCCTCCCAGGGTATACCCTTGGCATGGATTTCTGACTCCCAGGTGCAGAACCTTGCACTTCCCCACATTGAATTTTAGTTTCCATTTTCCCGACCACCTTTCCAGAGCCTCCAGGTCCTCCTGCAAGGCCACCTTCCCCTCCTCCACCACTGCACCCAGCTTTGAGTCATCTGCAGAGAGACTCCTCTCACTCATCATAACTGGGGAGTGTTTTCTCCCATTGAGAAACTGGGTTATAATTCGCCGTTATAACCCACAGGTTATAATGGTGAACACACGCTGGATTTCACTAGCTGTGTGCATGGGCACACTGCTTCCACTCGCTCACTATTTTCAGAAATGCTCCCTCGCAGTCTCTCATATGAGTGAGTACCGGAGAAACAAGAAATGCTAAAATTTTCGCTCCTGCTCCTCCTTTAAGCACCAGTTGACCTGAGTCACCACGCCTTCCCGACTTGTACACATTCAACTTGAAGAGCAGCGCCGTCAATCCTGCAACTGCCACACTGCCTCTCTGTCTCTCGTAGTGATCCCTGGTCTCATAACATCAGCTTGGGCTAACTCTCTCAACTACAGTGTGGGATGTTTTTTCAGAAAAAGAAATGTGCAAGAACAAAGGGGCTAAATTTGAACATAGAAGTACGGGTCAGAAACAGCGTGAGAAGCATTTTTTCATAGAGTGGGTGGTGAATGCATGGAGCGGCTTCATAAGGAAGTTGTTGGGTCAAAACAGTGGGGAATTCAAGAATGCATGGGTCAGACTTAAGGTAATTCTAGTGGGGGGTAGGAGGAAGTAGGCTGTTGGTTAACTAGGATCTGCAGCTTATCCAATAGGTAGGGAAATGGGCAGACTAGGTGGGCTAAGCGGTCCTTATCTGCCGTCAAGTGTATATATATATATATATATATATATATATGTAATTGTGAGATATGCATATTTTGGGTTAGTACTAAACCAAGAAATTTTTTATACTTAACATTTTTATTGAAATGTTCAGTGGTACATATCAAATAACAATCATGTGACTCACATACATATTTCATAATCACATTGTCAGGCTCAGCTATAATAAATAGTCAAAAAGCTTAAATATGTCTGGCTGGGACCTGGCTAGGAGCGGTGGGGTTCATCAAGTTCAAGTTCAAGTTTACTGCAGGAAAACTCCATTGAGCAAGCTCATTCACAAGGAGGTCCTGTGACATAAACACTTAAAGTACAAACACAGATAGGTAATAACAGTATATACATGAAATGCACGTTACATGATACAGGCTGGATATACATACAAGGGTACCACATAGGGTGACCGTAGGTGGTAAACATTGATATGAGACAGGGAAGCGACTTACAGGTTGCATACTGATAAATGAAACATGATGACTGGTGTGTGCAATACATATACAGTATTTTGGCAGCTAGAACAAACAACAGTCTACAACTGATATGGGGGGGAGGAGTGATTTGATAGAGTAGCAGTGGAGCGTAAGCAAAGATAAAGCCAGGAGTAGAAGGGGAAGGGAAAGCAGTTAATATGACAAATCAATTATACCTTACCAGTGGATAAATATGGCACACATGGGGAAGGAAGAGACTTAATGACAGTTACAGGTGTCTTTTATTTTGGCTGAACTTAGCGATTTGTAGAAGTTTATTGAAACTGTGCTAGTTAGTTTCAGTACAGTTTGTAATTGGTTCCAAATAGAGGGAAGGGCATATGCAATAGCACGTTTACCAAAGGAAGTCCGCGTCCTTGGTATGTCAAGCATAATAAAGTCAGATTTTCTTAACGAGTATGCACTATGTGAGATACTAATAAGGGAAGAGAGATAGCTTGGCAATTTCTGCAGGAGCAGTTTAAGAGTCCATAGCCCAGCATGGAGACAGGCGTCTAGTAGTAAGGATGTCCACCAACAGCTGCATATAAGTCACAGTGGTGGGGAAGAGTGAGGGAGTTGGTAATGAACCGTAACATGCGGTGATAAAGGATGTCCAGTTTACTTAGATTTGCAAGAGTGGTGGAGGAATGATTATCGCCATAGTCGAGTAAGGGGAGAAAAGTGGCCTGTACAAGCTTGTTTCGAGTTTCAAAGGGGAAAAGGGCTATTTCTGTAGAAGAAACCTAACTCCTTTAACCTTCTAGAGACATCTTGACGTGGTCACTGAAAGATAATTTATTGTCGATCCAGATACCTAGATATTTAAATTTGGTTACAACTTCCAGAGGCTCTTTTAGCGTGGTGACAATGAAGTCTTGGGCAAGGGTATTGGGGGGCCTGTGACAGCACTGCGGGAGAATATCATCGCTTAGTCTTCTTAGCATTGAGCAGAAGCTTTGCCTTTATTAGATTATGCTCGTTGTGCGAAGTCCTTGAAGCACTACCTTGACTTCAGATAACGATGAGCCAGAAGTATACAACACAGTATCATATGCAAAAAGTGCATATTGGACTGTAGATATGTTAGCATCTAAGTCATTAATGTACAGAGAAAACAAGATAGGGCCTAAGATGGATCCTTGGGGACTCCTCTTGCAACTGGCAAGGCAGCAGAAAAAAAGCCTTCCGCCTTTACTTTTTGGAACCTTCCAGTTAGGTAGCTAGAGAACCACTGGGTGGTATGGTATGTGGCACCCAACTTTGCAAGGCAATTGACTAATAGTTTGTGATCAACAGTATCAAAAGCTTTGCTGAGGTCCAAAAGACTGCACCAGTTACCTTCTTAGCATCTATAGCAGAGATCCAATCATTGGTAACTTTTGCTAGTGCAGTGATTGTGCTATGATTAGACGGAAGCCAGATTGGGCTGGGTTAATGAGAGAAGGTTTCAAGTGAGATTTTAACTGAATATGGATCAGTTTTGAGAACTTTAGAAAGGATAGGCAATATGGAGATAGGCCTATAGTTGTTTACATCGCATGGGTCACCAGATTTAAATAGAGGAGGATATGTGCTGATTTCCAGCAGGACGGCACAGTAGCAGATGTAATGGAAAGATTGAAGATGTGGAGAATTGGGGCAGTAAGATGGGCGTAGCCTGACTTTAGGAAAAAGGGTTCTGACCATCGTCCTCGCGCTTTTTGGTGTTCACGTTAAGAAGAGAATCTTCTACTTCTTATAAGTTATCTTGTGCAGTTGGAAGGGGCTGGGTGCAGGACTAGATGTGGCGGGAGGGTATGCTGGCTCACCGCAGCACCAGCATAAGGTGACGAGTCAAAGCTAATCCAGCTGTGGCAAAGGGAGTTAAGTTCCTCAGGATTAGGGACTTGTTTTCCACAATCTTGCCACTTGCAACTATCTTTGTTGGGACAGAGAGGGCCATGGGCGATCCTTCTATAGCTTTGATAGTCTTCCATATTTTATGACGGTTACCTTTAGCTTGTTCGAGAGTAGAAATATAATAGTTAGCTTTAGCAGAGCAAAGTTTTTTCACAGTTATTCCTGGCTGTTCTAAAGGCTTGCCAACTGAAGATTCTTTTGGAATGTCTAGCTTTAGCCCAGAGCTTATCTCGAGCTATAAGGGCTGCCTTGAGATCCGAGGTGAACCAGGGGTTGGAATTGTTCCGTACCCTTACTTTGATGAAAGGGGCATGCTTATTTATTATTGTAGTGAGTTTGTCATTAAGGATGCAAGCTGCCTTGTTGACATCTTTAGCTAGGTAAAGATCTTGCCATCTGATCATGCTCAGGTCAGATAGGAAGTTTACTGCACTGAATTTGCGAAAGGATCTTTTTGTTATAAAGATGGGTTGCGGCTGGGCCTTAATTTGAGATCTTATGCAAGCAACAATTCCATGATCGCTCATGTCATTGTGAAACACTGCCAAATGAGATATTTTGTGTGGATGGGTGGTTAGTACCACATCTAGAAAGGAACTGTTGGCAGTATTTAGAGTGTTGTTCCTAGTAGGTTCACTGACTAATTGCCTAAGACCCTGCTTCGTCACAAAGGGATTTGAGGCCGTAGTGATTTGGGCGACAGCCAGTCCATATTAGATGATCTAGAAATATTGTTTCAGTTTTTGCATCTACGAACATGGATTTCAAAAGATTAAGGACTTCATCACCACCAGACGGGGGTCTACAGCCACCTAGGATAGTGATACATTCCGAGGAGGGGAGATGAAGGCTCAGCAAAACTAACTCAAATTCCTTGGCTAGAGATTTGCAACTAATATTGGTGACCAAGTACTTAGATTTGGCGAGATAACCACACCCCCGCCTCTAGACTTCTCTATCTGCTCTAAATAAATTGTAGCCCTGCAGTGATATTTGTTGATCAGTGTGCGCCTTTTAACCACGACTCAGTACTTATGATAAGGTCAACATAGGAATGGTAATTTATTTGCTACTAGGGGTGACTGGGTGTCTTAAGAGCCTAGTGGCCTATCAATAAATTTGACCTGACAGAAAAAATATGTTTTTGATAAAAGATATGACCTGTTAACCCTGAGGAAGGGGTCAAGAGGCACTCTGAAACACAGGTGGACTTAGAGACATGATGTCCATGTCAACAAAATTAAATATTTGTGAACATTTTAAATTCTGGTTGAGTGAGTCACTTTTCTAGTCGTTCCTTTTCTGAACCTATGGAACAATCTACAAATGGAGACAGTGGAAACAGAAACATAGAAAAGCGACAGAAAAAGACTGGACGCCCATCAAGTCTGTTCTGAAGTACTACAATGTACTGTTTTCCATTAACACCCCCCTTAAAGGTGTTCCATTGAGCTTTCAGCCCAGCAATAGTTCCAACACTGACCACACTGCTTGGTAGACTATTTCACCCATCCACCACCCACTCTGTGGAAAAAATACTAAATACCACCTAATGTCCTTTTAACCCCCCCCCCCCCAGCTTCAGATTGTGCCCCCGGTGGATGAACTGATCCTTAACCTGAAAAACTCTATGGTGTTCACTCTGTCGCACTTCTGTATGTATCTGGATGCTTCTCTCACATCCCCTCCCTTCTGTCCTTCAAACAGTACCTATTCAGACTCTTTAAATTCTCCTCTAAGGACCTACGCTGCTACCCCTGGATCATTTTTGCTGCGCTTCTCTGTATGGTTTCCAATCTATCTCTGTTCTTCCTCAAATGTGGGCTCCAGAGCTGCACACAGTACTCCAGGTGTGGTCGAACCAGTGACCTGTGAAGTGACAATACTACCTCCTTGCAACTGGTGAAGCCCCTCCTTTTGCTTCCTAATGTCCTATTTGCCTTCCGATATGCTTTACTGCATTGTGAAGAGGTTTGCACACTATTACTAATAATCACCCCAGGTCTCTCTCTTTCTCTGAGTGCTCCACCCTTGCTCCACTGGTGCAATATTCTGTATGCAGATTTTTGCAATCAATGTGCATTACATTTCTTGGCACTGAATTTCAATTGGTAAACAGCACACCACCTCGCTAGCCTTTCTCCATCCCTCCTCATGTTACTAATTCTCTCCTCAGCGTCAACTTTGCCACGGAGTTTTGTGTCATCTGCAAACAGATTCACTTTCCCCTGTAACCCCACCTTATATGCATGTTAAACAGTAGCAGACCCAGGACAGACCCTGAGACACACTAGTCATCTCCTGACATCAGAGAATTTTGCATTTAGAATCACTTGCTGAGTCAATCTGTCAGCCCATTTCCCATCCACTTAGTTGGCTGTTCCCTAGTCCTAGATCCCCACCAGCTCCCCTAGTCTATGTGGTACTGAATCAAACTTCTCTGTCATCATGTATCATCAGATCGAAAAAATCAATCAAGTTTATTTGGATACAACCTGCTCCTTGTGAACCCATGTTGAGTTTTATCCATAAGCCTGTTTCTGGGAATTCAACAACCGCTCCTTTATGACTGCCTCTAGTAGCTTGCCAACTAGAAATTTCAAGCTCACGGACCTGTGATTTCCCAGATTCCCCAATCTCTAATCCTGTGCAGGGGACCACTACCCTTCAGTCCTTTACTAGTAATTCATAAACAGGTTTGCCAAGGATGCCCTGAAGGCCTGCCTGGTCTTCCTCAGCATCACCTATGGTCCCAGGGACTTGCTTAACTTTAGGTCCCTCGGACACTTTGGTATTCTTTCTTCAGATATTCATCCCATCTCTATCTTGTGGCTAGCTGCATCCCCAAATTTTATCTTACTGTTCAGTTGCCCCATAGCTTTCACTGTAAACATACAACTAAAGTACTTATTCAATATGTTCACTTCCCCCTTATCCTCCCACATCTTTCTTTATCTTTTCTTTGCGATCTCTTGTTTGTCTTTTTTCCCCATTATGTTAACTGAAGAAGTCTTATTTTCTTTGACCTGAAAACAGCACAGACTTCCAAGGTAAGTCTGGACCAATTTCTGCTTTCAAAGGGAGTTGCAGGGTACCCTGGGCAGTAGACATTTTTGCATAACATACTTATTCATATCCCATATGAAGCAGAGGAGCAGATGGACCTAAATCCTGCAATGAATTACTATGTAATGTTAAAATAGGCACTTGGAGGCAGTCCACAGCTGAGTTGTGGGGCTTCCAGTAATGAGCATTCCCCCTCATCTGCTCCCAGTGGCCATTTTGGGTCGGATCTAGCAAAGGATGGTTCCGACGCCATATGGCGTATATGGGAACAAATGTGTTTTAAAGGAAAACACCACTTTCAGCCAAACCTCCCCTACCACATCCCAGGGCCCCAATTAATGTTTAAAGGCCAATATTGAAGTTTTTAAATACCTTTGCATTGTAGGTTTATTTTTAACTTTATGTGCTCCTCTACAGCTTCAATTCCCAAAGGTGCCAAGGCCATCTCACAGTGACACACCGCATCCACGCTTTCTTTACGGCGAATATACCCTACTAGACTCTGCGTCAGCAGGGTATACAAGCATAAAGAAAGCGTAGGATGCGGTGGCAGCCAAGGGTCTGTGGGCCCTCTTTGGAACTGGAAGCTGTGGAGGAGCAGTATAAAGTGAAAAGCTCTGGGGAAGTCAGGTGCACTTCTGACGAGACGCCAGCTAATGTGCAAGCATGTTTATACACGCTCCCTCTGTGTGGCTGTGGTTACATCCGGCCTGTAAGTCTTGTTGATTTCCTTGAGATGGACTGAACACGTTTATTAATTATTTACAATAAAGAGATGCTCTGAGGTTAAGAAGAAGGTACGTGGTTGCTCCTTTGTTTATTCTGTGAATGTAAGAGTATACTGGTGCGGTACACACTTCCTGGTCACACCCTAAAGAGACTGCTTCCAAGCACCAGCATGGATTGTGCTTTAAACTGTGCAACCTAGTAGGTGAGAGCACCAGCACACCCCCAAATTCTGTTCTATTATGCACAAAACTGTAAAACATTTGTGTGGCGGCCACCTCAAATGTATCACAATTAGGTGGCTTTCCCCACTACCTCCCACCCAATCAGACTGGATAGCTAAGTGTAAAGAAATCCAAACTATGGAATGAATCACAGCTTGGCTGCTATTACAAGCGGATCATTATAAGAAAGTATTAATTCCTTTAATATCATTTATAGAGAATGGTAGGAGGTATCTCTATACTGGCTCAATCAGCTTGCCTAGATTCATAAAACCATTTGGGATCCTTAATTAAGCACTGTTTTGTTTCTGTGTTAGAGGAGTTGCAGTGGTGTATTTTGTTGTTGATGTTGTTGGATTCCACTTACTCTGCCCTATATTTGGGCCAAAGAGCCTCATAAATCTTTTCAAACATATATAATTTCATATTACTTATGTCTGCTGACTGGGGTACAGAGTCCTTCATATGGTATATTATATCCCCACTGTAGACACCTTTCCACCACTTAAACCCTTAACCACTCAACTCACAGTCAAAATTACATTTTTAATATGTATGTTAGTTTTCAGTTTAAGGGTTGCGGATGGACATTCAAATAGGAGAGTAAGCACGGCACAAATGTTTGTGCAGTGCCCGACCCAGCAGCTGCTATATACAGTTGGACAGAAGGCAGAGCTTACTGAATATCGGATCGTGTCAGCACAGTGCTGAGTGAAACTGCACTGCCCTGACATGGACCTGGGCTGTATATAGCCCATAGAGAACAGCAAAGCCCAAAACAGGAGAACGCCAAGACCCCTGTGGGCTGTATTTAGCCACACATTCAAATGAGCCCACTGGACATGGGAGAAGCTAAGGGGCCATCTGCATGCCCATTATGGGCTCATCTGCAGGGAAACAGCCCCTTAGTAGCCCTTGCAATATCTCCTGTTACAAAATACTTCATCTATCCCTGGTGGCAAGCGGCAACTCCCCATCTTCCATAGTACAAGAATTCAGATATCCCTGGTGTCCAATGGTCCCCCATCACCAGCTGAAGAATAATACCTCTGTCTCTGGTGTCCAGTGGTCTCCTCACCCCCCGATCTCCTGTTGTAGAATAATACATACATCCCTGGTGTCTAAGGGTAACCCCCATGACCCGTTCTACTGCAGAAAGTCATTCCCTGGTGGCACAGGGGTCCCCCCGAACAGCCCCCACTCAACCCGCCCGCTGCCATCCTACCTCCCCAAACACCCTCTCACCCCAGTGGTCCATGGCTCCCTGCCAGCTTTCGATATAGCGACCCACAGCCTTCCTCACACCTCTGTGGTTGGCCTCCGTATGACACTGTCAGTGAGTGCACATATAATATATGTGCATACACTCACTGACAGCTCGAACAGCAGCCAGCTACAGAGGTGAGAAGAGTTAATGCCAGTCACTGCAAGCGAATTGGCAGAAACCATGGCCATCTGAGTGGGGAATGCGGGGATGGAGGATGGTAGCAGGCGGGGCAGGTGGTGGGCTAAGTTGGGGGGGGCCTGTTGGACCACCAGGGAATTACTTTATAGAGTACAACAAGTGATGGGAGGGGGTACTGCTACACCAGGGATATATTATTCTACAATAGAAGATTGTGGGGTTGGGGGACCATTGGGAACCAGGGATATATGTATTATTCTACAATGGGCAATCAGGGTGGGGGGACCACTGGAAGCCAGGAATATGTTCACTATTGTATTAACGATGGATTGGGGAACCACTGGACACCAAGCATTTGATATTTTGGCTTGGGTGATCGGGGATGGGGGCGTGGGCTTAGTGCCTCGTTAAGAGGTGGCTTTTGGTGGTGGTAAACAATGCTGCTCTGGGGGCCTTTTTACCACCGCCGAAAACCTTTGAAGATACCACTGTGCCAGTATGCATAGGGGGACATCCTCATTTGCATTAGCGCAGCTACATTACAGTGCTTTGGCGCTGCTTTGGGGACTGTTACAACACTGCCACAACCCTTTGAAGATACTGCTGTGCTGGTATGCATAGGGGAACACCCTCATCTGCATAGGCGCAGCAGCATTACAATAATTTGGGGCTGTGGGTTTGCACTGGCACTTCTGGGGCTTCTGAATATGGCTGACGGAGTGCTACTAAATCCAGGTTTGCATACCCTTAACCCTGTTAGCTGGTGTGCTAACCTTTCAGTATCAGGCCCTAGATGTTATGTTACAGGGTTTTCCTGTTTATGCACTGAGTATATGGCTCAAAGTATTTCAACTGTATGTTTACCATATAGTGTTCACTGCAATTTAATTTCCCACAGAGTGTAACTGCCTGTTTGAATGTATGCAATTCCCTGTGTGACCCTTTTGGGGGTTTAAAGGGATGGTCCCCTCAGCCTTTTATTCTGTTTCCCCATGTAATTTGTAGGCATGAACAATGACTGCCTCTACTGCATCCTTTTAATTACATCAGGATTTACATTTAAATGAAGGTACTTAAGTCAGGTGTGAAAACCTACTTGACTCTATTGCAAAGGTCATGATCTGACTCGTAAGGCACTTAGAATTATATGTTTTAGTGTTAAAACCTGCAGAAGTTATACTGCATTAGTCAGTGCTGTTGCTGTCCTCTGCAGTCCCTGTGTTCTTGTCTTATGCTGGCCATGACATTTTTCAAGGCACAGAAAGTGCCCTGCTGTTTTCTGTAGTTTAAAGTGTATCTGAGTTAGAAAAAAATGCTTTTAGAGACTCACAAGAAATGCAACTGAAGTGAATAAGAGTATAACTTCTACTGGCTGAGCAGATATGCACGGTCAACTCCCACGATGCCTTGCATGACTGGGGTCATGACCTTTGCAATAGAGACAAACAGGTTTTCATAGGAGGGCAAAACAGAGTGAAGCAACTTCATTTATATTTAAATTAGGATGTAATTAGGGGGATGCAAGAGAAGGAATCATTGTTCATGCCTACAGACTACATAGGTATACTGAAAATAGGTTGTGGAGACTTTCCCTTTACTAAATATGAAAACAAAAAAAGGCTCTATCAGTAAATTCTGTAGATTACAGATCACATAAATACCTTATTTCAAATACAAATAAGGGCCCCATGCAGGAATGTGTGTAAGTTACGTGCAAATGTGTTGCATCCGCTACACACAGCTATGTGCTGCGCAAAGTACGCACCCTATGCAGCAGTCACAAACACTGGAGCGCAGTACGCAAACCCAAGGAGTGGGATGTCAGGTTTGCGCAGGATGACAAGGTGGGCCCTGAACACGTGTCCCCACCCCCTGACCCCAACATACAAGGGCATTCCCAATGCACCCATGTGCACCATGGAAGTGAATGCCGTGCAGGAACCTGCAACGCACACCATGGCGAAGACAGGAGCAAACACGGAGGGGCAGCCCCCCGCACCAAAGTGAGGATGAACGGCCCAGGGATGTGGAGGTGGACAGCCACACCAGGGGCCAGACATGGGGCGGCGCAGGTCTTGGGCACTAACTCACCAGTGGCCAGGTAGCGCCTTGGTGCATGACATCAGGCAGCACTGTAGCTGCCTCTATGGTGCCTGCTCACTGTCCACCCCACCGGAGGTAAAGGCCCGTATCTGGCTGGACATACAGGTCGCTGTGAACATGGCCAGACCGTAGGCCAGCATGCTGAGCGCCATAAAGCAAAAGTTGCATGACATGCAGGCCTCGGTCAAGAGGAAGGTGGCGATGGCCACGCAGGCCATCCAGTTAGAGGAGTCTGGTGGGGCTAGTGGGTGAACGACACTTATGCCCCTGGAGAGGATAGTGGCAGAGACATTGATGGATGCTGGTGTCTGGGGTGTGGAGAAGGGCATGGACACGATGGGAGGTAGGCCTGCCATGTGAGGTGCTGTTGCGGCAGGGGACACAGGTGGGTACACGTCAGCCATGCCTATCACCAACAGATGCAGTGCCCTTGGAACATGCAGGGTCTCAGATACCACCTGTAGAGAGGGATATGCCACAGCCGCGGGGAACAGGGTATCAGACGGCGATGGAGGAGGATGAGACATACAAGTGCCACAGGCAACAGGGACCAGGGTATGGTCAACCATGATGTGAACCCACAGAGGTGTAACCAATGTGCATCCCCCACAGGCACGGACCACAGCGCCGAGAACCAGACAGACACGGAGATGGAGGCAGAGTCCATGATGGCACTGCTGAAGGACAGAATCCAGTGTATAGGTGAGCAAACGTCAGAATGATGCAGTGGAGGGCATCCCGGCCCGGATGCTGGGCCACCCAGGGCACAACCCCTAACAGCACAGAGCCCACCCCACGGCCACCCACACGACTGCTGGTGCCCATGAGGGGTGCATACCGGGCACCGCCATGCGCGCGCGCGCACACACACACACACACACACACACACACACACACAGCCCAGAGGACAGCGGTGACAAGGGCCCCTCCACACGATGGCCCTCAAGCACAAGCCCACACCATGGCCAGGCCTACATGGATGTCCACTATAGGGAACTTCGGCAGCTGGAGCTGGACAGGCTGACTGCACAGAGGGCCACCGCAGATGCAGTAAAGACACGGACTGCAGAGGTCAGAGGCATTTGTCGAGGGCTAGACAGACTGTTTGACACACATGCTGACCTCGTCGAGCACCTGCGGGCATATGCCGTGCAGCCCCATGCATGGTCCAGAGCCCCACCACCACAGACAGCCAGTGCATGCACCCAGATGTCACCACGAGCAATGGGTGATGCTGGACCTCACCGTGCACATCCCCAGATGGCGGTGGACAGGCATTGCCAGTCTGTGTGCAGCTGTCAGGGTGCTGGGCCAACACAAAGCCACACTCTTGCACGCGGACGTACAGTGGCAGGGCAGGGGTGCCATTTATGCCGACGGCGTAGGGTTCAGTGGTGCCCCACAAATGCCCCAGTAGCAGGTGCACCCCGCGGCGACGGGGCGCTGTGACAGTGGACCACCACAGCAGACCATGCCCGGCAGGCGGCTGGGTACGCGGCACTCATGGCGTCACAAAAGGATGGCCAGGGCAAATAGCAGGAACACCATGGCAGACAACGCGCAGCACTGGCCACACGCCCCTGACCAGGGTGCCCACACGCCCCCCAGAGACACACGCCACCTCCAAGCCAGACGTGTCTGGAAACAGATGGTGACATGTCCGGAGGGACATGTGGCGTACAGCTACAGGTGGGGACACATGGAACCTGCCACACACGCATAGTGCCTGCTATGACACACCATGCCCCCGGCCCATGTGTACACATGGCACCCGCCTACCTGTGGGCCGTCCGATCGCCACATGTGCAGCTACCAGGAAGGTTGCTGCACAGGCAGGCTCCCCCACCCCCCATGATGGGTGCACTCAGGCTGGTGATTATCACCGCACCCCGCCAGTGGTGGAGGTGTGGTGGGCCTACAGATGCAGGGCTACACAATGGCGACTGCACAGCATGCCGGGTACGCGGGGCAGGTGTGGAATGACCCTGGCACCAGGGCAGCAAGTGCGGCATGGCCACCAGCTGTCACGAACTCCCACCGTGGTGGTAGGCCATAGTCGCCCTCATCTGGCGGTGGTGCCAGAGGTGGGTGGGTGGCATTGGCACGTTCCCATGCACAGCCATGTTGTACAGCATGGCACAGATGGTGAAAACATGGCTCGCATGGCCAGGGGATAGCATGATGGTGCCACAGGTGTGGTTCAAACAGCGGAACCTCATCTTCATCATACCAACAGCACGCTCCACGACATTCCGCATCCTCTGGTGTGCTCGGCTGTAGGCCTCCTCGGTGGCGCTCTGTGGTGCGGGTATTGGGGTCTTGAGGTAGTGCCTCAGAGGATATCCACCGTCACCTGTGGTGGAAGGCAAGGACAGGCTGTTATTCACCCCTGCAGTGCCATACGCATGCCACATGCCGACACTAAAGGGCTGCATACTCACCCAGAATCCACCCATCAAGACCCCTGGCATGCAGGTGTGCCCTGAGGGTAGATGCATCCAGGGTGTAGGCATTGTGTGTGGATAACAGAAACTTGGTACAGACAGTAAATATCCCTGCTGCTACACAGACCACCTGGCAGTTCATGCTGTGGGACCCTTTTCTGGTACACCTCCTCTTCCACAGCAAGCGACAGCACCAAGATGTGCATTCCCTCGATGGCACCACACGTTGAGGCATGCCATGCATGGCGTGGAATACCCGTTATAGCCCGTGCGATAAAGCCATCCGTGGGGAATGTTGAGCAGGTCCCGCCTGTGACCACTTCATTAATCAACACCTGCCACACAGCCCGGTGACACAGAGGACTGGCACACACCTACCACACTGCCCGTGACTCTCTGGAATGACCCCATGGCATAATATGATAGTGCACACAGCACCTATGTCTCCACAGACATGGCCCTGGACCTCCTTGTCCGTGGTGCCACGTCATTGGACACAGTGTCACACAGGTCTCTCACCATACTTCACATTACTCTGAACTGTTCGACGCAGTGGGTGTCATGCAGTGTGGCAGCATAAAGCTGGTTGCAGAATACCTGTGGTCGTGGGCCACGGCGCCGCTGCTGCATCTCCTCTGCATCCATGAGGTGTATATGCATAAGCAATCCAGGACACATCCTGCATTCCTCCCTAGTGTTACGGGCAGTGCATGCCACCCTGTGCAGCTCCTCATATCCCCCCCACATCCCCACTGGAGGGCGGTGCGCCTTTAAGGGGGTGTGGTTGTCGCCTATACGGCTGCGGCCCTCACACGTGCATGCCACATGTGCAGAGTGCTGGTCACCCATGACAGTGCCACTGTGCCACACATCACCGCATACCTTGCATCAGTACCGGTGACGATGGCATCTTGCTGTGTCACGACCTACCCAAGGCACTTGCACTGTATGGCAGAGGACACCTACATGGACCGCCGCAGAGATTCTACACTGTGGTTGATGGAGGGGTTTGAGCGGGTGAGTGCCATGATCATTTGATTGTGTCCACTGTGTTGTGTGTGATATTGCTGTGCCATTACCTTACCGTGCTCTCCGTGTCTTCCTCCACAGGACTACAGGGGCTATCCCTACAGGCTGGTGTTTGAATGGATGGAGCAGCCGCATGGTGCCCCATGCACTGTGGTATCTGCCAGGCGGGGCTGGGGTCCAAGGCGCTGGAGTATGAAGGGGCTGGAGTACCTGTCCAGGAGGGTCGCTGCCAGCGTGGTCCACTTAGTTGCGGAACTCATCGAGGTCTGGAAGATGGCTGTGCCATCCCAGGTGGGTCTCTTTGTGCGTGTGCATCTGCACTGGTCTGTGGTAGTGTGTGCCCAGGCGGGCGTGCATGTGGCTGCTGTTCTGTGTGGGGCGGTGGCTGTGGGTGTGTGGGCTACGGGGCACAGGGCCACAGCCACCTTGTCTGGTCATGTCCTGTCTGTGGTGTCCACAGTGCAGCAACTCACATCTCCCATTTCTCTTGCAGAGATATTGGGGACCTGTGAGGCAGTATGTGCTCATCCCTGTTGATGCACTATATACGGAGGAGGAGGAGGACTTGCTGCTGTAGGTGGACGTGAAGGCAGGCTCCATTGGTGTTGGTGGTGGTGACCCTGGACGTGAGGCCCACTGAGCTCCAGTGCCATGTGACACCCGCATCCCGAAGGATCAGCTTACCATCACACCCAGTTTCCCCCTTTGGTCCCCCATCTATGCCCCCTGTAGTCGGCTGCATGAGGCCCCTGTGTGTATGATCCCGCCCTTCCCCGTATGTCATGTTCCCCATTAGCTCCCCTGTATCCCCACATATATATATAAATAAACAAACAAACAAACAAATAAATAAATAAATATGCTGCATTGCTGCATATATGTGGTCTGCTGCTGTTACTGTTATGTGTAATAAATGTTTGCATTATATACATGCGCTGTTCATAGTCTCGGGGAAGGGCTATCATACAGCCACCTGCACCAGCAATCTGGGACATGGAGTACCTGACACATGGTCATTGGACCACTGTCATGATCATCACCGCAGTATTGGTGGATGTCCACCCAGGCGGTTCCAACCACGTGTGAGCTGGGCCATGCTGCATTTCCTATAACTGTTCAGGTCTGTGGGTGCCTTATCAGCCATTGCTTTGTGCTTCAATTTACCATATATTGGACACAGGGACACGGACTGTGGGTGGGACAGTGTGACCTTTGTGGGCTACATCAGGGACATCCCTGGGATTCCAGGGCAGTTGTGCAGTGTGGGTGATGGCAGACTGCATGGTCCGCCATTGCTTGCCACTGGGGTGTTGCTCATGGCGTGGTTGACGGCAGGGGTGTGCCTGAGTCACATGTACTGCTGGTATCCGTGTGTGAGACCGGGCTGCCTTGCTGTCTGCAAGGCCGCGTTGATGCCCCATGTGGCTACCACTGATGCTGTGCCATGTTGGCACTCTGCCGCTGCATGGGGGGTACTTTGTGCACTGTGGGCACTCCACACATGTAGCCAGCCCGTGTGTGTGTCGCCCTCTGAGGCGATTGCCTGCGGGCCACCATGCACGCGGTGTAGACCTCGCCCTTGCCATCCTGATGATGCATAGTGCACTGCGGCAGCCCTCGCCTGCCATAGTTGTCCATGCCAGGGTGCCGTCTGCACGTGTAACCTTCACGCACCTGCTGCACCCCTCTCCGGCGGCCATGCCTCAGCGCACACGACGCATGGCAATTGTGTAGCAGTCCGCGTAGGACATATGTGAGTTGCTACGCGTGGTTTGTGCATGTCGCCTGGCTGTGTGTCATGTTTGGTTTGTGCATATTGCCTTCCGCGTCTGGACTATGCGTGCCTGTGTGGCTGGTGTATTTTTTCGTGCATAGGGCCCACTGTAATTAGGACTTGGTCTGTGAAAAAAGGTCACTATTTCTTGTATCTTGTATTATAGATTCACAATAGCACTTAATGCAAATCATTCCCTAATACAGCTGTTTAAGAGAACATAAACATTTTTTTTACAGCTTTTAATGTACAGTAACTGGAAATTTGAGCATGTGTGAAGTCTGTTTACTATCCCCAGTTGTTTGTTTCATGTGCTTGTTGTGAAATAAATGTATTTACTTATTGGGAATCTCGGATTATAACACCTTTGAGCTTGAGCTCATTTACAGAAGTTCCACATCAAGAGAAATAACATAGGTATTAACACAACACAAGGAATGGACAATTTTACATGGAGTTACAAGAAACAAGCGAACAATCTGACAGGCATTGTAAATGTATTCCAGTAAGCACTTTAGGCATATAAGCTTGCACTGTAAGTATAAACAAGGTTAATCACCCAAGGAGGCCTTGTCAAACTATGGCTAAATTAGTGAGGAGGGGGTTAGGTAGGGATTGGGAATGTGAAGAAGAGCACTGGGGGAGAGGGGTACTACAGAGGTGGGAGAAAAGAGGCAGAGTGGAACAAGAAGGGGAGTTCTAAGTGATAAGGAGGCGAGGAAATAGTCCTGTTTAGAGGCCAGCCCGTTGGTGCAATGACAGTGTTACTGCTCACGATGCTGGAGACACTGGTTTGAAAACTGGCTTGGGTAGCTGGGATCGGCCAGTGGGGGGGAAGAGGAGGATTGAGCATCCCAGCAGATACTCTCCTTCATGGAGGGAGGGCAGTGTACTCTGTGATACTACTGCCACCTGGCTGTCCTCTGTTGATGAAGTTTCAGGGGATCAGGGAGAAAAGCAGAGGAAAATGCTCCGATTGGCACAGGATGAAGGCCAGCACCCCCCCCAGCTCTGCATCACTGACTGTGCACCCTCCTTCATTGTATCCAGATCTCCTGAAGGGTAATGGTAACTCCAAAAGTCCCACCATGGTAGGCAAGCAAGCCATGGGAGATCCGAAGATAGGGGTATATACCTGCAGAAGGTGGGTGATGAGGCTGGATTGGATGGCTAGAAGGGGCAGGATGGAGTGAGGAGCATAAATACCTCTATGGAAAAAATAATTAGGCCATAATTTTCCTCCATTTTCACTTCTTGTTAAAGCTGCCATTTTTCTATTTGATGTTCATTTTTGAAGTACAGAGCCAGGGACCACTCCCAGCCAATCAGAACAGTCCTTTCTCCTGTGCATGAAACACTCTTTGCAAAGTGTGTCTCAGGTGCAGGTGCCCTGAAACAGGCACACTGGGGGAGGTTTTAAATTTTAACATATTACTGATTGACCTTATGCAATAATATATTAATACAGCTGTGAAGGCCACTCTTATGGTTGTAAAAGTGGTCCCAGATTCTTAGAGTGTCAGAACCACTCACCAGGTTCTCACCCTACGAATGTGTGAAACCTCAATTAAAACTGTGAAACGGTTGACATACTGCATCATACCTTCAATAAGTCTTGATTAATCCCATGTGACGGTTCATTAAGAAGATGCAGGACCTTGGGTAGGAAAACGCTAGTTGGGTAGGAAACTGGATAAGTGACAGGACTCAGAGGGTGATAACTGGGGAGTTTTGAGGGAGTCACAGGGATCTGTCTTGGGACCAGTCCTCTTAAACATCTTTATCTGTGACACAGGGTGCAGTTCGGGGCAAAATATGCCTTTTGCAGATTATGCTACGATCTGTGACTAGGTGGATAGTAATGAAGGTGTCAAAATATGAATGAGGACCAGGGTAGATAGGAAAGGTGGTCAAAAGTATAGCAGTTACAATTTAATGCCAAAAAGTGTAAGACAATGCACATGGGGCAAAAAATCCTAACACTATGTACAGCTTGGCGGCAGTGGAAATGGAAAGCATTAAAGGAGACAGATTTGCTAGTAATAATTTCAGACAGTCTGAAGACATTGGCGTGCTGCAATAGGGTGGTGGGTAGGGCAAATAGGATGTTGGCAGGTGCATACAGACAGGAGTTGCCAATAGGAGAAGGAGGTGCTACCACCACTGACTAGATCACTGGCTTGTCCTTACCTGGAGTACTGTGTAAAGCTCTGGAGTCCTCATTTAAACAAGGATGGGGATGGAGTGAAGGAAGTGCAGAGGACGGTAAGTAAGATGATAATTGGGACACCAGGAAAGCACACACAAAGAGGTTGGCAGATCTAAACATGTATGTGCTTGATGAGAAAAGGGAGAAAGGGGACATGATTGAAACCTACAAATACCTTCGCCAGGTGAATAAAGTGGACCAGAGGCAACTTCTGGATACCAGGATGTACTTGCAGTGAAGTCCTAAGTCACTAATACAGCTTTATAATTGATGAGTATTGCATATTCCTTCACAGTCAACTAATTTGTTATTTTAAAAAGCATATACCACTCACGAAATTCCAGAGTTTATATGGGTGCAACTGTTGCCTATATATTGTGATTTAATAAACATTAGAAAAGCAGATTACACAGTTTGTCTTGTCTAACATTCTACCAGATGTCTTACTTTGTGATACATCCGGTTGTTTTCCCATTCTAATAACTTCTGAATGGATCTTCTTGTCTGGAAGGCAAAACACAATAATTAAAAGAAAACCTGAAACTCCTTACTGTGCCAGTTTTACTGGTGCAGACCATATGCAACAGCACCTGAGCCAACAGGCCCTGCTGACCGGGTGCTGTGGCCAGTTTACACAGTTTCAGTTTATTCAGAAACTGGTGACCGGGAAAGGCATACTAAGTGGAACTTGTTTTTTAGTTGCAACCTGGGAAAGGGTACAAGGAGTCCAAGGGCACTAGTGCCAGTGTCTTTGGAGGCTGCACACTTGTATCTGAGGCCAGAAGATTGGAAAGCTGTAGGTTCCATCCCCACACCAGGAAAGTACAGTTACATAAGAACTTATCGTAACAGTAGATCTCTCGAGAGAGCTCTTGCTGTAGGTAATTACATATAGGACTGATGCTGGCAGGCGCCAGGACCCCACAGAAAAATTCTAGCTAGCAGTCTCTGGCGGACCGCCCCGATCAGGTGACCGGCGGTCATGCGATGTCAGTATAAAAGTGATTTACCACATCCAATTCTTTCCGCCAAAAGGCGAGATGAGAGAAGCGGATATTTCCTCCTGGAAAAATAACAGAAAAAGCTTAGAGGATGGAGGCGGGAGAGGTATACTACTGCAAGAGACTCTCTCAAGATCTACTGTACGGTAAGTTCTTACGAATTGTACTATCTTATCTGCAGAGGGCCTTGCAGCAGGTAATTACATATAGGGACTGAATCACAAGCAGTCTGGAACAAGAAGAAGCAACGGAGGAGGAAAACTACTTAGGAGTAGAACCTCTGGCTGTGAAGGTCTTAGGAAAGGAGACCTTACAGAACAGCCAACCCGAAGCCTGCTCTATGGCGAGAGGCAATGTCCAAACTGTAATGTTTCGTAAAGGTATGGACAGAAGTCCAAGTAGCGGCTGCACAAATGTCATCCACTGACACATTCCTGAAATAAGACGCAGAGGCAGCAACCCCTCTGGTGGAGTGACCTCTGACTTGACCCAGCAGGGTCCTGTTGTACTTATCATAACAGAAAATGATACAATGAGCCAACTATTTACACAGGCATTGCTTGGAAACAGCATTGCCTTCTCTTATGAGCAAAAGAGACAAACAATTGATCAGTCTTTCTGAGATCCTTCGTCCTGGTGGTGTAGTATCTCAGAATCCAGTGAACATTCAGAGTATGCAAGAGGTACTCCCTTGGATTGGAGGCTGCGAAAGAAAGTAGGTAACTCTATGGATTGATTCAGCGTAGAGTCCACTGCTACCTTGGGAGAAACTTAGGGTTGGTATGCAGAGCCACATGTTCTCTTGAAAATCAGATGGGGATTTTGCACATCAGGGCCTGAGCCGGAAATCCTGAGCAGAAGTAATGGCCACGAGGAAGAGAGTCTTACATGAGAGGAACTTCAGGTCTGCTGAGGCTGCCGCCTTGAAAGGAGGCAGAGTAAGCTTCAAGAATAAAATTCAGATCCCAAGGAGGGGCAGGAACCTGGATAGGGGGTCTCAAGTGAGGACCCTCTAAGGAAGGTCTTACAGACCTCCAGCTGGAGCAAACGTCCTGTCTGGTAAAGGGACATGGTAGGCCGAAATGGCCTCCATGTGAACATTCAAAGATGAATGACTGAGACCCAGATCAAAGAGGTGTCAGGTAATCCAGAAGCCGCTCAACAGAGCACGGAAAAGGCTCGAGATAATTAGAAGGGCCCAGATAGTGAACCTTTTCCATTTCATGGCACAGGTAGATCTAGTGGAGGTTTCCTGGCCTCCACTAGAATCTCGCCACTCGGGGAGGGGACCCGAACTGGACTTGAGCTCGTCTGCAGGAGCCACATGTACAACTGAAGGGACTTGAGGCCTGGATGAACCAGGGTTGCCTGATACTGGGTCAGCAAAGTTACGACAGAGGAAGAGAGAGGTTCCTCTGAATACTGTTGCAGAAGAGAGAACCAAACTTGCCTGGTCCAGAAAGGAGCGATCAGAATCATTCAGCTTCTTCTCTGCTGAGTTTCTGTAACACCCTTGGAATCAAGGGAATCGAGGCGGGGGGCATAGGCGAATCTGCCCTTCTCAGTCTAGAGACAGAGTCACTCTCCAAAAATGCTGCGCCTGGAGCAGGCGAGCAGAAGACGGAAGTTTTGCATTTTGAGGGATGTGAACAGATCTACCTGTGGTGCTCCCCAACGAGGAGAGATATTGTCTGTAACCCCTGATCCAGTTTCCACTTGTGAGTGTGAGCAGACAACCGACTGAGGTGGTCTGCCAGCGTGTTCTCGACCCAAGAGACATGAATAGCTGGTGAAGGTTGCTTTCTGTACAGCCCAAACTCGAACGCTTCCCTGCAAAGAGGGTAAAACGAGTTCCTCCCTGTTTGTTGATGTACCAGACCACACACGTGTTGTCCGTCTGGACAGCCAGATGCCCGGGAAGCAGATGCAGAGCCTGAAGAGCGTACAGCACAGCCCGAAGCTCGAGCACATTTATGTGGAGAGATTTCTTGAGCTTGGACCAGGAGCCCTGGGTCCTGTGCGGCCTGAGATGGGCTCCCCAACCCTTGCCCGAGGCGTCCATAGTCAGCGTCTGGGAGGGGGGAGAAAGACAGAAGGGAACTCCCCGGCAAAGGTTCTCCTGAATCATTCACCATTGCAAGTCCCGAGCCATGGGAGTGGAGACCAGAACAAGTTGAACTAGGTTGTCCACCAGCTGATCCACTGGGGGCCAGGGTGTCCACTGGAGATTCTCATGTGGCAGTCAGAGGGACTGTCGGGATCCCAGCCGCCATGAGCCCGAGGGAGGCGAAGGACCAACTTGCACTGACCCACCTGCAGCTGGACAACAGGCTGACCTGAGCCTTTAGTGAGGCTGCCCTGTCCAGTGGCAGAAAGCCATGCTGGAGGTCGTGTCCAGAATCGCCTGATAAACTGGAGCCTCTGGGACAGGATCAAGTGGGACTTGGTCTGGTTGACGCTAATACCCAGGCAGGCAAAAACCTGCAGGTAAGAAAGGAAGCACAGGAGTTCCTCCTCGGATTGGGCAGCGGGAGCCAATTGTCCGAGTCTCGGAAAACCTGTACCCACCTGGTCACGCAGTGAGCCGCTACTACCGAAGACATTTGGTGAATACTTGGGGTGCCGAGAGAGACCAAATGGGAGGGCCTGAACTGGTAGTGGTCCCCTGGAGCATAAAGCGTAGGTATTTGTGGTGGGAAGGGTGGATAGGGATATGCAGGTAAGCATCCTGCATATCCAGACACAGCCACTGTCCCGGTCGAAGGAGGGCAGGAGACACTGCAGAGACAGAGAGAGAGAGAGAGAGAGAGAGCATCCTGAACCTTTGTACTCTATGAACAGGTTCAGGAGCTGAGGATCAGAATCGGCGCGCACATCTCCTGACTTCTTCAGGACCAGGAAGAAATGGAATATTACCCCGTCCCCGAAGAGGTGGGGCACGGCTGTATCCTCCTTCAAGAAGAGGAGGATATTTCTTCCTGAACCAGAAGAAAGTGTTAGGTGGAAGTATGAAGACCTAGGGAGGCTTTGAAGAGGTTCCGAAGAAACTCTATTGAGTGTCCATCTCGATCAGCTGGAGCACCCAAGTGTCTGAAGTGATCCTCTTCCAACCCGGTAGATGGAGGGAGAACCTCTCTCCTACGGTTCCTCTAAAGCCCAGAGGCTGAGGAGAGGAAGGAGTCACGTGGTGTGAGGCAGCGTCGCCGTTGAAGTCCCGCCCGCCCTTTTGGGTGGGGGCTTAGCAGCCAGAGGGGCCGGCGTTTATTGACCCGCTTTCCTGAGGTTTCGCTTTTTGCCAATTATGTCTGCGAAAGGGACGATGCTGATCCTGGGGGGGTTTGTACATGGAGTCGACGGACTTCAGTGCAGTACTCTTCACCTGCAGATCGGTGATGATGTCTTTGACATCGCCACCGAACAGCACCGAACCCCTGAAGGGCGCGTCCTTGATAGCAGACTGTACCTCCGGGATCAATCCTGACACACGGAGCCAGGCATGACGCCACAAACCCACAGCGAAAGCCGAGCCCCTACCAGCCGTGTCCACTACATTGTACGTGTCACGAAGGATGTGCCGACTGGCCGAATGTGCAGAACGGACAAGACCAGCCACTTCCTGCTTCGTTTGAGAGTCAGGAAGGGAGTCCAACTTAGATTTCACCTCACTAAGATTCACCTTCTAGTAATCCCCCATATGACCGACATAATTTAGGGCCCTTATACTCAGAGTGGAAGAAGCATAGATCTTCTTTCCGTACTGGTCCAGAAGGCAAGATTCTTTGTCACGTGGCGACGAGCTCAAGTGCTTTGGATTAGCCGTCCGGCCGTGAGTGGTGCTAATCACGAAGAATCAGCTCAAGGGTGAGAATTTAGGGAGTTAACACCCTCTAGAGCCTGATAAAGCCTATCCGACTTCCTGGGAAGAGGGGCTAGAGCTGACGGTCACCTCCAAATCGTGGAGACAAGGTCGGCATGAGGCTCAATCCAGGGTGGCACCAGGGTCGGAGCGGTCTTGGGCAGATCCAGGTGTGCAGCGAGTTTCTTACGCTGTGGATCCAGCTCCAAGGAATGCCACTGATGAACCTCCTGGATTTTAGGCAACTCCGTGAAAGAGGGATCTTCCAGAGGTGACTTCAGAGGAGTCCTCGGCCTGGGCTTGTCCGAAGAGCGTGGCTCATCATCCGGGTCGGGAAGAGCCATTGGAATGAGTCCGAGGAGGATGAAGAGGAAGAGACTCCTCCTCCGGTGCGGGGAGGAATGAACCCTTTGGAAGCACTCGGGGAAGCGTATACTGCCCTGCCCTGGAAGTGGAGGGCTCGCCTCTGATATCCAGAGGTGGGGTGGGAGTCTCTCATCTCAGACGTATGGGGACTGGAACCGGTACCGTCGTCAGGAGATGACTCTCTACCATCTCTGGTGAGCTGAGCCTTGGCCTCAGCCCACCAGGAAGCTAAAGTCTCCTTCAAATCCACTGGCAGCTGAGGGAGTGGTGGAGGAGGAGAAAGGGAAAGGGGGGGTACAAATACTGGGCATATCCATACTGCGCGAATCCATACCCCAACGGCGGGAAAATACAGGTTACTCACCTGTAACAGGAGTTCTAGGAATGGTATATGTTGTTCATCCACACTGCCTGGCAGTTCCTTGCCGCTTTAAATCTTGCCAGAATGTCTTCAAGCTGGCTCCTCCCACCCACCCCGGTGGTAAAACTCTCGTCTCCGCCCCATGACGCCAGATCTAGCCCGCTGGAAGCCAGGTTGTGCATCAAGCCGGGAGGCTGGGTGGATTGTGGATGAACAACATATACCATTCCTAGAACTCCTGTTACAGGTGAGTAACCTGTATTTCTAGGGACATGGATATGTTGTTCAATCCACACTGTCTGGCAGACTCCTAGCAGTTCTCCGGGAGGAGGGAGGCAATGTGCACACCCCCTCCTTAGGGAATAAGGACTGGAGAACCGAGGTCCCAAAACCAGCATCCCGGCGTGACTCAAGGTCGATGTGGTAATGAGTAGTAAAGGTGTGTGCTGACTTCCAGGTAGCAGCCCTGCAGATTTCCTGGATAAGGACGGTACCTGGAAGCAGCCACGAAAACAGCGGTATGGTGGGTAGAATGAGCTCGTATCCCTTTGGGAGGCTCCATGCCCGCCAACCTATAGCAGAGATCTATGCAGGAGGTGACCCACCTGCCTACTGTCCGCTTGGCTGCAGGTCTGCCAGGTGCGGCTTCAGCGTAGGTGATAAACAGCTGGCGAACCTCTCCCCGAACTTCAGCCGTCCACTCCTTATAATAAGAGAGTGCTCTTCTAGAATCCAGAGTACGGAGCCTATATTCGGCCTCTGAGGTGTGATTGGGGTAGAACACCAGCAGAGTCAACACCTGGTTAAGGTGAAACTCCCGACACCACCTTCGAAGGAATTTGGTGGGGCGCAGGACAACCTTCTCCTGTGGAAGACCAGATAGGAGGCTCGATGGAAAGAGCCTGGAGCTCTCCCATCCTTCTGGCTGACGTGATAGCCACCAAGAAGGCGTTCTTCCACGACAGGTGAGAGATGTCACACCTGTGCATCGGTTCGAATGGCTTACCCATGAGCTTAGCCAGTACCAGCAGTAGATCCCATGGAGGTGGAGGTTCTCGCACCAGAGGGGATATGTGATCAAGGCCTTTGAAAAAGCACCCGACCACCTTCTCCTGCGCTACCGACTGCTTCCTGGCCCACGCCCGGTAAGCAGAGATGGCTGCCAGGTGCACCTTAAGGGTTGTCGACCGAAGCCCTAGTTGAGAAAGAGACCACAGGTAGTCCAGAATGCTTGCCAAGGAACAGGAGGAAGGGTCCAGCCCCTTGTCCTGACACCAAATGGAGAATCTCTTCCATTTAAAGGCACAGCATTTCCTGGTCGACTCTTTACAGGATGCCTCAACGATGTTGAGGACCTTGTCGGAAAGACCCAAGGCCTGGAACTCTAGCCGCTCAGGAACCAGGCCGTCAGGTGCAGGCATAGAAGGTCCGGATGGAATACCTTCCCCTGGTTGACTGAGATCAGGTCCAGGTGGGCTGTAAGCCGCCTCGGGAGCCTGGAGCTGAGGCTGAGGAGATCTGGATACCAGAACTGGTGGGGCCAGTCTGGGGCTACCAGAATCACCTGCGCCTTGTCCCTCCTCGCCATGAGAAGCACCTTGTGGATCAAGGGAAATGGGGAAGGCACAGAAGGGCCTGGGGTCCACGGCCTCGAGCATCCCCTGCAGCGAGCCCTGCTGAGGCGGCATAGAAACAGCCTCAGCTTCACATTCTCCTGAGGCAAACAGATCCACCTGAGGTGTGCCCAGTGGGAGAACAGATCTTGTACTACCTCCGGCAGGAGAGATGACTCGTGGGACGCGGCTCCTATCCGGCTTAGGGCATCGGCCAGAATGTTGGAGGCTCCTGTCACATGGATGGCAAGGAGATCTGCCTCCAGGCTGCGCACAAGTGACCAAGTGCGGAGAGCTTCCCTGCACAGAGGCATGGAATGCGTCCCACCCTGGCGGTTTAGGTAGTACATGGTCGTGGTATTGTCCGTCTGGACCTGGACCACTTGACTCCGTACAAACGGAGTGAAGGCAGTGAGGGCTAGACAAACCACTCGAAGCTCCAGCAGGTTGATGTGGCATCGGGACTCCCGAGGGGACCAGAGGCCGTGAGCTCTGTGCTCCCCCAGATGGGCACCCCAACCCATCAGAGAGGCGTCGGTCAATAGAGAGACTGTCGACTCGGGGCAGACAAACAGGATGCCCTCCTGCAGATGAGCTGGAACGATCCACCACTGGAGAGCGTTCCACATGTCCTGGGTCACTGCCACTGGCTGGTCCAAAGGACAGGAGCGCTGTGACCATTGGCTGACCAGTCCCTACTGTATGGGACGCATGTGCCAACGGGCCCAACAGACCACGCTGGTGCAGGCCACCATGAGGCCCAGGAGGTGTAGTAAGTCCCGGGCAGGGCGCAGTTGCCCAACCTGAAATGACTGGGCAAAAGAGGAAAGAACCTTGGCCCTGTCCGCCGGGAGCCGTGCTGTGGCTCGCAGCGAGTCGAGCTCTGCCCCGATGAATTGGGTCACCTGCTTTGGCACGAGGTGACTTGGCCTCGTTGATGAGGAGGCCAACCTGAGCGCAAACCTAGAGGGCCAGATCCCTGGACTGCTACACCTCCAGTCTGGAGGAGGCCGCAATCAGCCAGTCGTCCAGGTAAGGGTACACCCGGACCCTTCGGCACTGCAGGAATGCTGTCACCACTGCCATGCATTTGGTGAAGACCTTGGAAGCTAGAGAAAGGTCGAGGGGTAGGGCCCGGAACTTATAAAGGGACCCCTCTGCCCTGAAGCGTAGGAATCGCCGGTGGGACAGACACGGATTGGGATGTGAAAGAACGCATTCTGAAGGTCCAGAGAACAGAACCACATGCCTGGCTCCAAGGATGGAATGATATGAGCCAGAGTGACCATCCTGAAGGTGTGAGACCTTAGGAACTTGTTCAGGTCGTGCAGGTCTAGAATGGGCGTCAGCCCTGTCCGCTTCGGGACCAAGAAATACCTGGACACAAACCCTGGGTCTGGTGGAGGATCCACCACCTTCCTGATCACCTCCTTCTGGAGGAGCAGGGCAATGTCGGCTCGATGGGCCGACAGAGAGACTGCGGACCCCGTGGCCCCCTGTGGGGCGACGGCTCGGAAGGGTGGGGCCTGCTCGAACTCCAGAGGCGGACCCTTTCCTACCACTTCCAACACCCAGCGGTCCGTGGTGATAGCGGACCAGGCGGAAAGAAAGTGGCAGAGCCGTCCCCCCACGGGGGGAACCTGGGGCGGGAAGTGACGTGGCTGGGGGTGACACCCCTCAACCCGTCACTGGGCAGGCTTGGAGGAGGGACTGACCGAGGGACCTCCTGGGCCTTTTCCTCCCGACTTCCTGCTGGAGGAAGCTGCAGGCTTGGCTTTGGGGTGCCAAGTGTGAGCCTGCTGGCCCTGATGCTGGTGTTGCTGGGCGGACGTCCGCAGGGCAGAAGGCCGAAGGGCTTACGCTGCTGCTGGCGGCCTTGTCCTTCTGGGCAGATGTGACAGAGTCCAAGGTGGCAATGGACTTCTCGATCCTCTGGAGATGGCCTTCCACCCTGGGCCTGAAACAAGTCGGTCCCAGGAAGGGGACGTCTGCCAGCTTGTGCTGGGTATCCGCCGTGAAGGTGGAGATCCACAGCCAAGCTCTGCAGTGCATAGCCACTGCAGCGCTACTGACAGGGAGTCTCCAATATCCAAGAGCAGTTTGGAGCTGCTGCTACACCGCCCTTCCCTGAACCGCACCTGCTTGACCATAGTCTGGAGGTCAGCCGGGAGATAAGGGATCACCTCATCCAGGGAGCCCATAAGAGAGTGGGAGAAGTGCGCCATCAGTATGGCCGAACTGGCCTGACGGAGGCCTAGGGAGGACGCAGCGTACACTTTACGCCCGGCGTAGTCCAGCTTTTTGGACTCTTTGTCGGGAGGCTTGTCCACATCCCTGGTGTTCCCGGAATGCCGGAAAACACTATCGGTAACCAGCCTCTCTGCAGAGGGATGCTCTGAAAAACCAGACAGTGACCCAGTGGGGACCGCATATTTCCTGGCCATCCTGGCCGAAGGAGCAGGACAAGAGGCCGTCCGCTGCCATAACTCCAAGGCTGGACCGACAATGGCTTCAGCCACCGGAAAGGCCTGTGTGGGAGAATCCCCTCAGTCCAGTATCTCCGTGAGGGGATACTTTGCCCGCTTGGATACGGGCTCGAGCTGCATCCCAGTAAACTCTGAGATGAGCCGAAGCAGACCCATGAACGAGGATGGGCTCTCGTCCATCGACTGTCTCCCAGAGGACTCCAGGTCAAGGGGCCTGCAGAACAGGGAAGAGTCGTCATCAAACTCCGAGGAGTCTGCGAACAGCTGCCTAGGGCCTGAGCCACCCTCCACCTGCCGAGGACAGTCGGGAGTGAGGGTGACCGACAACAGTGGGGCAGCCCTGACCCGACCGAGAATCCTTGGTCGGAGCACCAGATTTAGGTTGCGGAGGCAGGGGTTCCACCATAAAAGGTGGCGCAGCTGGTTTTGGCTCCTCGACAACCACGAGGGGCTGTTTCCACCTTTCAGGTGACAGCCACTTAATGGCCGGGGAAGGTGACAGGGTCGGCTTGTTCCCGGTCAGAAGGAGCTGCTGCCACATTAAGTCCTCGTAGCGTCGACGCACTATCGGTAACCAGCCCCTCCGCAGAGGGATGCTCTGAAAAACCAGACAGTGACCCGGTGGGGACCGCGTATTCCTGGCCATCCTGGCCGAAGGAGCAGGACAAGAGGCACCGCCACATAACTCAAGGCTGGGCCGACAATGGCTTCAGCCACCGGAAAGGCCTCTGTGGGAGAATCCCCTTGGTCCAGTATCTCCGTGAGGGGATACTTTGCCACTTGGATACGCGCTCGAGCTGCATCCCAGTAAACTCTGTGATGAGCCGAAGCAGACCCATGAACGAGGATGGGCTCTCGTCCATTGACTGTCTCCCAGAGGACTCCAGGTCAAGGGGCCTGCAGAACAGGGAAGAGTCGTCATCAGACTCCGAGGAGTCTGCGAACAGCCGCCTAGGGCCTGAGCCACCCTCCACCTGCAGAGGACAGTCGGGAGTGAGGGTGACCGACAACCAGTGGGGCAGCCCCTGACCCGACCGAGAATCCTTGGTCAGAGCCCCAGATTTAGGTTACGGAGGCAGGGGTTCCACCACAATAGGTGGCGCAGCTGGTTTTGGCCGAACAACCGGCGCCGGTTTGGGCTCCTCGACAACCACGAGGGGCTGTTTCCGCCTTTCAGGTGACAGACACTTAATGGCCAGGGAAGGCGACGGGGTCGGCTTGTTCCCGGTCAGAAGGAGCTGCTGCCACATTAAGTCCTGGTAGCGTCGACGCAATTTGCGCCGAAGCCTTTCGTCCGAGGAGGAAGAAGACGAGGACGAACAGCGCCGCCGCTTTCCTCAGTGCCGAGACCGAGACTGCCGGTGTCAGCGGGATCGGCTGGACCAAGAAGAGGTCCGAGACAGAGACCGTCGGTGTTTCCGAGGTTGGTCTGGGAGGGAGCAAGGGAAACCCATTCCTCCCTCGACTCGGGAGCCTTAACCGGGGACTCCAGCACAGGCAAGTCCTTGGTTTCCACCGGGGGAACCGGTGAAGAAGGGTTGTCGGCTTCTCCAGTCGACAGCTCATCCAACGGGTCGAGAAAAATCTCGACCGCGTCGACGGGTGTCTCGGCCGGCTGACCTGACAGACACCGTGAAGCCAGCGGCCTTAGCCGCAACCTCGATCGAAGTAGAGTGTTGACTGTCCGGGGAAGGGGACCTCTCCTGCTCCCACGAACACCGATGGTGGAACTTACCCTTGAGTCCTTCTTCTTGGACAGAGGAGGTGTCCCAATGGACCTCACCTTTCGTGGAGAGGGACTGACAAAGCTCCTTAAAAGAAGCTTATGAGGAGGAGCCCAAGGAGGAGCGGGATAAATGCCATGACCGAGGAGGACAAATATGCGGCCTAGGCCGCCTCCTCCTCTAGGGCGATCATCTGTTCAAGTTGCTCAACCGAGCCCGCCGCTGCAGAAACCACCCAACGGGCTTCCTTTGACTTCACTGACAGAATACGTCTCTCGAGGTGCCCAAGTTGAAGCCTGGCAGCACAGTCTTCAAGGACATTGGCCGAGAAGGACTTGCACAAATCGCAGGCCTGCGGATCGTGGTCAAGCCCAAGGTAGTAGACGCACGTGGAGTGCGGATCGGTCCGAGACATCTTCTGCCCGCATGGGCACCGCTGAAAACCGGGAGTCGATTTATCCATCGCAGCCACGAAGGAAGAAATAGACCGAAGTCTTGTAAACTTTAAAATTAGTTTCGGGTTAACCGAAGAGTTTGGATCCAGTCTAAACGCAGAGCGCTAAGGAGGGAACCTGAGCTTCCAAGCAGTAAGGAAGATCTGGTGTCATGGGGCGGAGCCGAGAGTTTTACCACCCGGGTGGGTGGGAGGAGCCAGCTTGAAGACCTTCCAGCAAGATTTAAAGTGGCAAGGAACTGCCAGACAGTGTGGATTGAACAACATATCCATGTCCCTAGAACCAGGCGTTGGGTAATGAGGCACCATGTACTGTGGCGTTGGGTACTGGGGCGCCGTATACTGCGGACCCGGGTATGACGGCGTTGGATACCCAGGGACCGGGGCGTCAGCTGGGGCAGACTGCACAGGAGGGCGCTCAGCAGGCGGGCCTGGAACAGGAGGCCTGGCGGGCATCAGGCCCCGTGTGGGGACGGCATCCAGGAGAGGAACAGGGATGTCGCCCGGCGACGGAAGGACTGGCGTCGGAGCCGGCGTCCAAGGAACTGACGTCAGGTCGTCCGGCCCAGTGGGACGGAGACCTGTTGGGAGCGTACTAGGGTCCCCGGCATTGCCTGGAAAAGGAGGGGAAAAATCTCCAGGGTCAGGCTGAGGAGATGCTGGGACCTCAGAGGGCAGTGAAGGCTACGGGGAGCCGAGGACGGCGGACACAGACTTAGGGTCCGGCATCGGCTCAGACGCCGTGCAAGCGTCGGAAGGTCCAACGTTTGACTTATCGGCAGAGTCCAGGCGGACGTCGGAGGAGCCATCATCCGACTTAGTGGAACCATCACCCGAGTCAGGCTGTGATGGGAGTGTGGTCTGGACAGGCGGAACAGGAGCTGTGTGCTCTCGAAGGGTCGAGTGACTTAGTGGCCTTCTCGGGCAGGCGTCAGAGGAGCTGACGTCGACATACAGAACCACTCACTCCAGTGAGCCATGCGGCGGCAGTCTTACTGGGGTGGAGCCCTCCCTTCAGCCCAGAGGGACCCGAAAAGCAGGCGCGAGAGCCAGGCGGGTCAGGCTGGCCGCCGTCTTGGAAGCCTCAGGAGCTGACACGTCGTGCAGCGGAACTCCCCAGGCGTGCATTTTAATATGGAGACTCCAGCGAAGTGGTGGTGGTGGAGGAAGAGGAGTCCCGGTGCTTCTCCTTATCTTTCCTTTTACAGTGGCCATTGGGGGAAGTTGAGGCCTGATGAAGCTTTTTCAGCTCCTTCCCCATGAAGGTCATCTTCTTTTTAAGAATGTAGACCTCCAGGGACTGCTGCCTCCGTCTGCGGGTGGCGGTGATGAATTTCAGGCAATGCTGGCACTTCTCCATGGGGTGATCCGGGCACAGACAGAAGAGGCACTGGGAGTGACCGTCCTTATGCGGGAGTTGGACGCCGCTCAAGTCGCACTTATTCTTGCTCTCGGAGGGTGTAGGGGACGACATACACCACCGAAAAGTAAATTAATATTCGAATAAATCGAGAAAAAAACAATGGTATAACTACCGACGACAGACTAACGAAGCAGTGAACTTTACTGCCGAGGCGCTTCCACGAGCTAACGATGTGAAAGAACTGGAAGGCGGGGACCGCCCCTTTATACTGACGTCAGATGATGTCGGTCATCTGACGTGGGGCGGTCCCCATCAGAGACTGCTAGCTAGAAATTTTTCTGTGGGGTCCTGACGCCTGCCGGCATCAGTCCTATATGTAATTACCTACTGCAAGAGCACTCTCGAAGTAAGATCTTGGGTTAAATGTTAATTCTGATATGGTAGTGCAGCATGGGGGTCTACACTCCCAAGGTGCTGTCTTTTGGATGAGACATTAAACTGAAGTCCCATCTGCCTGTTCTGGTGGTTGTTCAAGTGGACGTTAAAATATCCCATGGCATTTTCAGAAACAGTTGGGGAAGTTTTATTAAAAGAAAAATGAAACAATTAAAACCAATAGTACATACATCAAGAATACACACACACAAAAACTAATAATTCAGTGGCAGTGGCAGTCTAATCACACACATACCAGAAAATGAAAGAAAGCTATGAACAAGAGTTCATGAAGGAAAATGATAAAGAATGGGGCGGGGGGATACAGGAAACAAAACTAAGAAGAAAAAAAATCAAGGCTTCACAGGCAGATAATATTCTTCCATCTATCACGTACAGTAGAAACAGCAAAAGTTGCACATTCACACAAATACAAGGATCTGAGATCACGTTCAATAAGAGTTAGTAAAGTTCCTTTTGCTGAAAAAGCAATTTGCATCGAGCATGCTAGATATGAAATTTGATGCATGCAAACATCACACGGACTCTCATGATACAGACAAGACAGTTGTTAAGAAAAGATACTGCGACAACATGTTCATAAGTAACTTTCACCCACACAACAGTATTCCAACGAATAGCCAGGGTTTTCCAGAAGTCACTGATGTAATGGCATTCACAAAACAGATGCTCCAGGGTTTCAAAATATGCAATACAACAGAGGCTGCCCAGAGAAGGGCAACCAAAATGATGCAGGGTCTGCATCAGAAGACATATGAAGAAAGACTAAAGGAACTAAAGATGTATAGCCTCAAAGAAAGGAGGGAGAGGGGGGACATGATAGAAACTTTCAAATACCTCAAGGGAATCAACAAAGTCCAAGAGGGTAGCATCTTTCAGAAAAAGAGATTTGCAAAAACAAGGGGGCACAATTTGAAGATAAAGGGGGACGGCTCCAGAGGTAATGTAAGGAAGTGTTTCTTCCAGAGAGGGTTGTGGATACATGGAACAGCCTTCCTCAGGAGGTCGAGAGTCAAAAACAGTGGGGGTATCCTGAAATGATGATGAGCTGGGATACCACCAGACTCTACCTGGGCCTCAAAACAATGACTTTGCAATACCTGATACAATTTTAATCTAATTCTCTCAATAAGGGCATTTCTACAAGGAGGAAACAATGCTGATTTCTGTAATTTCTGTACCCCTCTTTCCCAAACTCCACTAACAGGTTGTAGCCACACTCAAATCCAGTGTTCCCATACTCTAGGATTATTATAAAAACAAGAAGCAATATTAAAGAATAAAAATAAAAATGCACTGAAAAAGAAAGGAGAAATTCCTTCATTCTTACTATAATTTCTGTTCTTGTTAGCTCCAACTTTGTCAATGGAAGGTCAGAGTACATATTGGTAATGACCCCGCCACCCAAACACACACACACACACCGCCCAAAGCTGTCAATCAGCATAGAACCTTGGGCACATGAGCATGCCGAGATCACGGAGTCTCCAGTCACATTTGTCCATGCAGTACCTATATAAATTTATGTAATCAACAATCTCCATGTCACCAAGGTTAATGAACTCTCTCCTTACCAAAAAGACAATAGCTTATTACATGTCAATAATTATAACATTATAAAATGATAAATGGATAGCCTATGCCACTCTGGAGAGCTGGCTGATGGTGTCTCGCTGACCAGTTTTGCTGTCCTGTCTCTTAAGTGCCCGTCCACTGCTCCTTTGACAAGGTTGGTATGCTGCTGATAATATTTATAAAGAAGTTTTAACAGCCATAACACTGTACATAACAGGGTTTTAAATAGCCGGTATCGCATCGCATTTTGCGATGCAAACTGGCTGGTCATACGAGTCAAAATATGGAATGGATCGCAGAAAAGTGTGATCCATTTTTTCCATGTTTTCTCACGTTTTCCCTGCTGTTTATGGACGCAGTACTGTTTTTTTGCAAAATGGGCGTCATTATCCCTATTAGCTCTGCCCACCTCCGCAGTTATTGGCTGCCTGATCCCGTGCGTCTGGAGAGTGCTGCTACAGAAGAGAAACCGACATGACAGAAGCCTCGCAGCAGTGAGTAGAGCAAGGCGTGGAAGAGTTTGCGGAGCTACAGCCAGAGACAGACAAGGTGAGTAAACTTGCTTTGCTATGAATGTGGGAAGCCAGTTGAGAGGCAACCAAGACGGGTTTAGGGACGGGTGATCTTAACCGGTGGAAAATGAAGTCGAGGCCGGCCAGCTAGGTTTAGGTTACCACCCCCGGTTGAAGACTGCAGAAGAGACCCCCAGAGAGAAGCTTCCAGGACCCACCTGATTGAATCTGTGGGCAAGCGTGTGCAGAGTTTGGCCCCTAAGATGTGCTGGCTCCACGGCATGACCTCTGAGCAGCAGAGCAGCAGTCGTCTGGACCTGAAGCTGTGTAGGAGGCCGGGGGACAAGCTTGTGGATGCTGGGCCTTGTCGGATGCCGATGGCCATGAGTCTAGTCAGCAACAATTCTTAGACTCATTGTTCCTATGCCTCGTTGTTCACCGTGGCCTTAAGTTCGAGTCAGTCGCTGCAGCCCCATCCACACGTTCTGCAGCCATTTGAGATGGTACCGGCCGTTCTCCGTATTGGTTGCAAGCTACTCCCATCTCCACGCACCACACGGCCGGTGTCCCAATCCAATTTAGACCAAGCCTGTGAAGTGGTGATTCAACTGGGGGCAGCAGGACCGTAAGCAGATGCGCTTGCTTGGGGGTTTTGACTGCGTTTACCTCTGCCTTACTCAGACAGCTCCCCCACCCTGACAAATCCGCTGCAGCGCTGTGTGCACCACCACACATCTCAACTGTCCCAGGGACATCCCTGATTTTGCCTCAAAAGTTTCCGCTGTCCCTTTTAAAATTTGTGTTTTTGTGACAGAACAGTGTACAAAATAATGTCAAACATTACTGCTGTTCTTCAGTGATACCCTTCCTGTCAACTTTCTGAGTGACTTGTATCAATTGGTAAGATGTGTCCCTGATTTTGTTCCTGATTATTTTAAGCCTTGTCCCTGATTTAAGAGGTTGAGAGGTATGTGCACCACCAGGGGATCATCCGTCTGCAACTCGGGGGATAATAGGATCTCCTGTTTTCAGGCAGAACAGTCCCGGGGTGCATAAAATTATGTGCTGCAACTTCGTGGGGGACAACTACAGTTCTGTTGGGTGCCCAATCTCCAGCTGTCCGCTATCTTTGGTCGCCTTGTTCTGACAGCCCCCCTCCCCATGAACCTGCTGCAACTGCTGTGTGCACATGACCGGAGGACCAGTCTGTCTGATGCTTTGAGTATGCTCTCGAGTCTGCAACTCGGGGGGGAGAGAAAGAGTCTCTTAGCTAGCACTGCAGTGAGTTTTTTTTTTTTCTTTTTTTTCGGGGGTAGGGGCAGTGCTGTTCCTGAATGGTTGAGTGGTCAGTGCAGTGATTCTGGGCAACAGTGGGGTGAGGTGCCTGACTGGGGTGGTGGTGCCTGAAGCTCAGTCACGGGCTTAATCCGGGGGCTGTTTTTCTCATTTGACTTGGCCCTGGACCACCACAGAGCACTTCTGCAGACTTCTTGAGACGGAGTAGGGTGCTGGGAGGGTTAAGTTTTCTCGAGGGCACTGGTGGCAGGAATTAATGGTGCTCTAATTTTTGCCGTGTGTGCATTCAGTGGTGCTTACCCTGGCTAGTCACTTGACTGTGGGTGGTGTGTGACTGAGCAGTGCTGTACACTCTGTGCCCTGCTAGTGGGACTGGACCAGTCAGAGAAACCCTTATCTGCAATGAGCCCTTGTCACACAAGTTACAACAACAGGTCCCTGGGAGTAACTACACTGACCTTGCCCTGTGGAATGTGTACGCAGCCTAAATTTGGGGGCAGTCACTGACATGGGCACTCATTCACTTATGCAAGCTGAGCATGTCTGGGCCTGACACTTTCTTGCGTGCCCCTACAGCCACCAAGACCACTGTGCCTTGTGTTACTGCTAGCCACTTGCAGTGACGTCTCGTCACCAGATAGTTGTCGGGGGGGTGTTGTGATTCAGACTTTTTTCTGGGGAATAAGTATGGGGGGAAGAATGGGCAAATCATGATCCAATTTTAAATAAATTCTGTTTTTTTTCAAGTTGTCGGTGAAGAGTCCTCCCAGTGGCACAAAATTAGTGAGTGACTATGACTGCACTGCCGGCAAGACGGCAGCCCAGCGGTAAGTTATGCCTCAACTCACTGTGAATGAAGTCATGCAGGAGCTGTTTTCACAGACAAACTAGTCAGTACTGTACTTAACTAACTAGCCACTGACCTGCCCCACCCCACCCCAAAAAATCATCACGTTTTGTCTAGCAAGTCTTGAGTAAATAGGTCCTGAGACTGTACTTACTTGTCCTGTTTTGTTTTGCAGGGGCACTGCTACAGTGGATTCATCACCAGCCAGCCTGGCTAGCCAGCTGAGCATCCCAGTTCGTCCAGAAAGGTAGGATAACTGAATTCTGGGAGGCAAGCTAGCGTTGGGGATAACTCTGGAAATTCATCAAAAATTACTGGTGAGTACAAACACTCACTTGACACATTCACTATCTTGTGTTTGTAGGTCAGAGAGGTCCAGCGCTACAGCTGCAGGACTAAAACTGCGTACTTAGCCAGACAAAAAAGGAGCTCTCAACTGGTAGACAGGTCTGGAGGAAAGAAAAAGCAGAGTGACACAGTCAGGAAGGAAAGTGCCAGGAAGGAGCTCAAGCTGATGAAGTGGATTATTTTGTCAAACTAAACCTGTCTCCAGACATGCCAAAAACAATCATTTATTAATATTTATCTAACTGGATGCCATGTTGTTTGGCGAGGGCTAGCAAGGTCTCCCTGAACAAGGAAGTGCATTTTTGGGGGTGGGGTGGGGCAGGTCAGTGGCTAAGTACTGACTAGTTTGTCTGTGAAAACAGCTCTTGCATGACTGGTTAAATACTCATCAGTACTCACTGTTGGAACTGTGTTGTTTTGAGGCTGCATCTGCTTGATATGTCATCTGGTCACAATAGCAGCACCGAGCACTTCTCTGGGCCAGACTGATGACTGGTGACTCTGCGCTTTTTAGAATTACTCCACCCCCCTTCCCCCACAACCCAGATTTGGTCGTCAGCCCTGCTGGGCAGAGCTGTGCAGACAACAGACCGACATACTAGTTAAGGTACTGACCTTTAAGTTAGAGGCCCAGACCCGTACTAGTAGGGAAGCCAGTGATTGACCCTCCTCATCGTTTCAGTTAGAGGTGCTGAGCTCAATCACCCCTTCCCCCCAAACAATTTGGTCTGCCCTGCACAGCCCTGCAGTCTTGTGTGCTGCAGACAACACACTTAGTACTGGGCTGTTCCATTTAAGTTAGAGGCTCAGACCCGTACTAGCAGTTGGGTGATTGACCTTCCTCACTGTTTCAGTTGGAGGTGCTGAGCTCAATCACCCCCCAATTTGGTCTGCCTTCACAGTCCTGCAGTGTTGTGTGCAGCAAACAACATACTTAGTACTGGGCTGTTCCATTTAAGTTAGAGGCTCAGACCCATGCTCGAAGTACTACTGGGTAATACTGTACTGATTGAGGTCCGTTTAAGTTAGAGGCTCAATCAAGTCACCCCGGATGGTCATCTGCCTGTACAGCTGTACTTAAGTGTTGAGTACAGCAGACATACGTAAACTGGGTGGTGACTATTGGATGCTGA
Organism: Neoceratodus forsteri; assembly: GCA_016271365.2. Classification (NCBI taxonomy): domain Eukaryota; kingdom Metazoa; phylum Chordata; order Ceratodontiformes; family Ceratodontidae; genus Neoceratodus; species Neoceratodus forsteri. The sequence continues at coordinate 445,629,127 of JADMNL010000023.1, forward strand.
GCACTCACCCCATACTAGGGTTGGTTAGAGTACTCTGGGTAACCAACTGAACATATACTAGAGGATCAGTCTTGGGTAACTGTTCTGATTGACCTTAAGTCTCTTTTCTGAAGAAGACACACTTTTCTTGTGAACTTGAAAACTCAAGCATATCAGGCCTAACATTGGCTGAAAGCACCATGCAGGAGATTTCAATTAGGGCAGGAGGGAACTAGCTCTTGGAGATGGGCTTTCCACTCTGCCCTCTGGTGAGCCAGGAATCAAGGTCTGATCACTACTACCAGAAAGAAGGATTACAGTAGATGAAATTTGCCTCATTTGAATAGTTACCGATTAACTCTCATTAAAAGAGTGCTGTGTCAGAAGTGGATTGAACCGCCTCCATTGGAGACCAGAATACCCACATTGTCAGGAAGAATTTTCTTCTGAGTCTGGCGCCATGAACCACTCGGCCATCCTGACACAGAAAGCCTATCTGGCGATGAAAGATTTCTTCAAGTAAGTATAATGACCGCCCTTACATATCAGCGCCACATAAAATCCTCTACGCATACTAGCACGATTTCTCTTGAACCAATGCTGCATTAAGAACTGCAAGTCAATAATGTGGTATATATCATCAGACAGTTTTTCAGTATTAGACAGGCATCCTGCTTTCCAAGTTCTGAAACAAATTTTAGTTGATTTAAAGGCTCCAAATATCTGAACGTGCTACTGCTCAAAACCATATATAGTTCCTGCACCTCTAAACAATACAAATACATACTATAAGGAAAGGACTGGTTTGTACAGAGTTCATAATATCAATTAGGAAGAATCAGTGGCAGGCGTTACTATGCTGCTCGAAGCCACATTTGCCAGACCTGTGAAGCCCAATTGTTGCCCAAATGGGCAACACATTATGGGCTGAGATGCTCACCATTAGGGGTGAAGCTGCCATCTGTAGTAGGTTGGCTGGCCCACCCTCTGGTGAACCGAAGCAAATCTCACCCCTCTAAAATAGAAAAATAGATTAGTTGAAATTGCAAGATTTAATTTAATGGGATCTACTTTTAAAATAAATGAAGGACAGTGTCAGACATTGGGTTTGAACCATGTATCCTTCATACATCACAATAAACTGAAGGTGAAAAAGGGCTCCCCCCTTAAAACAGATGCCTTACTCCACTAAGCCAACAAAGTACTCATGACCAAACATTTCCTGAATTACACTAGAATGTTCATCTGGATGTACTTCAGAAACACTTATTTTGTATGCTCATCGTGCTTCCCTGCACTAGACTCATAAGATAAAAAGTGCTGATGGGATTTCATGGCTCGCAAATAATACATGTATACATCATGCTGCTTTTCAAGCTCTGGAACAGAAAGGTATTATTATTTGATTTTGAGAGGCTCCTGGGGGATTAGTGAAATTTACAAAAATACTATTACTTTACAATCTAACGAACAGTTAAATGAAAGGCGGCGTTAGGTTTATTCCAGTTGTTCCATTAAGTACAGCAATTTTAGCTTAAATCAGGAAGTGAAGTTACAGTATAGTTTACTGGTGCAGATTACCCTGTACATGATTGGAAATAAATGCGAATAGGTTGACAGGCCTGCCTAGATATCTGAATTTTGCTACTGCTCCAGAAGGAGGCAAAGGTTCTCCAAAAAATAACACCTCTAGCAAGGACAGGTGTAAGACTTTATGACATCAGCTTAGGAGGAATTGTACGTGTGGCATTCCAACGTCATCTGAAGCCAGAAACATACTTGGCAGCATAAGACAGCTTAGCACCTAGCTCCCCAGTTAGCCATTGTGCATAAACTTCAGATCCCAGTTAACTTCGCTGACCTTCTTCTTCTTCTTCCATTCTTCTTCTTCTTCTTCTTCCTCCACCGCAGACCAGAACCACCTTCGTCTGTCCCATACATTCTTGAACTTCACCAATGTTTTGGCCCCAACCTCCTCAGGAAGACCGTTCCATGCATTCACCTCTGTGAAAAATACTTCTCACCTTGAACTTGACCATCTCCCTCTATCTTCAAATTGTGTCCCTTGTTCGTAACATCTTTTCAGAAGACACACTTTCTTGTGAACCTTGGAAACTACATTGTGGCCTAACATTGGCTGAAAGCACCATGCAGGAGATTCGAATTAGGAGCAGGAGGGAGTAGCTAGCCTTGAGATGAACTCACACTGCCCTGGTGAGCCAGGAATCAAGGTCTGATCACTAATAAAGAAAGAGAAGGATACAGTAGATGAAATTGCTCTCATTGAATAGCTTAATGGGATTAACTCTCATTAAAAGGTGCTGTCAGAAGTGGATTGAACCCACGCCCATTTGAGACAAGATACCCATTATCCGAGAAGAATTTTCTTCTTGGGTCTGGCGCCTTGAACCACTCGGCCATCCTGACACCACACGAAAGCCTATCTGGCGATGAAGAATTTCTTCAAGTAAAGTATAATGACACTTACATATCAGCCACATAAAACTTTCATTTAGCATGCTGCACAGATTTCTCTTGAACAATGCTGCATAAAGAACTTTGAAGTCGCTAATGTGGTATATATCAACGAGCAGTTTTCTGTATTAAACCAGCATCCTGCTACAGTTCTAGAATAACAAATTATTAATTAGTAACCAGAATATCTGAACGTTGCTATAACCAAAGCCATATATAAGATTCCTCTAAACAATAGGCCATACTAGCAGAAAGACAGTTTTGTACAAGTTCATAATATCAATTAGGGAAGAATCAGTGAGAAAAGCGTTATGCTGCCTTTATAGGTTACATTTTGCTTGTGACCTGTAAGCTCTAATTGTTGCTTCAAAGGGCTAGCAACAGGAGTGAGATGCTCACCGCCAGAGTGGGTAGAGTACCTGCCATCTGTAGTAGGTGACTGCATACCTCTGGTGAACCAGGAAGCAAAATCAAACCTTCTAAAATAGAAAAGAGATTAGTTAAATTAAATGTTTGAATAATTTAATAAGTTCACTTAAAATAATAAGTAAGCAGTGTCAGACATTGCCTAACCCATGTATCCCTTCATACATACAACAAACTGAAGGTGGAAAAAGACTCTTAAAAACAGATGCCTTACTCCACTAGCCATCAAACTCATGACAAACATTTCAATCACACTAGAATGTTCATCTGAGATGTACTTCGGCAAAGACTTCTTATTTTGTATCCTATCACAGTTTCACCTGCTAATACTCGTAAGACTGCAAGTGGCTGATGTGGTATTTCTCATGGCCTGTGGCATTTCCCATGCTGTGACATGCTGCTTTCCAACTCTAGGACGAAAAATTATTATTTGATTTTAAAGGTCTAGATTGAGTGAAATTTACAAAAACTATATTCTAACAATTCAGAACAATTAAATGAAGGCAGCGCTGTGAGTTTATTTCGGTTTTCCATTAGTACAGCAATTTTAGGCCGTGAAATCCAGGAAGTGAAGCTACAGCATAGTTTTACTGGTGCAGATTGGCCCTTACATGATTAAAAATAAAGTAAACAGGTTTGACAGGCCCGGCCTAACTATCTGAATTTTACACTGCTCGAAGGAGCAAAAGGTTTCTGCAAAAAATGACACACTCTAGCAAGGACAGGTGTAGGGGGAAGACTTATGATATCAGCAGAGGATCAGTACGTGGCATCCAACGCTTTCACCTGGAAATATAGAACATATACTTGACGAATGGGACAGCTTGGCTTAGCAGTCTCCCCCAGTTAAGCTACTTGTTGCATAAGCTTCAGATCCCAGTTAACTAACAGCCTTCTTCTTCTTCTTCTTCTTTTCTTCTTCTTCTTCCTCCACCGCCAGACCAAAGTGCCTTACGCCTGTCCCATGCATTCTTGAACTCCACCAATGTTTGGCCCCAACTCCTCAGAAGACGTTCAGCATTCACCACCTTCTGTGAAAATACTTCCTCACCTCGAACTTGAGCCATCTCCTCTATCTTCAACGTCCTCGTTCGCACCATCTCTTTTTCTGAGGAACACTTTTCTTGTGAACCCGGAAATCACATTGTGGCCTAACATTGGCTGAAAGCACGGTGGTATTCTAATAGGAGGAGGAAGAAGCTAGCTCTTGAGATGGGTCACCTGCCCTCTCGTGAGCCAGGAACCGGGATGATCACTACTAACCAGAAAGAAGGATTACAGTAGATGAAATTGTCTCATTTGAATAGCTTAATGGATTAACTCATTAAAAGAGTGCGTCAGAAGTAGGTTGAACCCATCGCCCATTTGGAGCACTGTGACCCACTGTCAAGGGAACAATTTTCTTCTTGAGTCTGCGCCGTAGATCCATCGCATCCTGACTAAAGCCTATCAGGCGATGAAAGATTTCTTCAAGTAAGTAAATGACCGCCCATATCAGCGCCACATAAAACTTTCCATTCGCATGCCAACTACAGATTTCTCTTGAACCAATGCTGCATTAAGAACCAAGTCGCTAATGGTATATATCACTGAACAGGTTTCTGTATAGACAGTAGCCTGCTCGCAGTTCTGAGAACAACAAATTATTAGTTGATTAAAAATCCAGAACATCTGAAGTGCTACTGTCAAAACCATAGAAGATTCCCTAAACAATAGGCCATACTATGGAAAGGACCAGTTTGTACAGAGTTCATAATATCAATTAGGGAGAATCAGTGCAGTGCTACTATGCTGCTCGAAGCTACATTTTGCTTGTGACCGTGGAAGCTCTAATTGTTGCTAGGAAATGGGCTTAGCACATTATAGACTGAGATGCTCGCCCAGGGGTAAGGAGTGAAGGTGCACCATCTCTGTAGTGGAGGTTGACTGCGCCCCCACCCTCTGGTGAACCAGGAAGCAAAATCTTGAACCTTAAAATAGAAAATAGATTAGTTGAAAGTACAACGATTTGAATAATTTAATGGGATTCACTTTAAAATAAATGAAGTGAAAGCAGGTCAGACATTGGTTTGAACCATGTATCCTCATACATCACAATAATAAACTGAAGGTGGAAAAAGACATAAAACAGATGCCTTATCCACTAAGCCATAAAGCACTCATGACAAACATTTCTGAATTACTAGAATGTTCATCTGAGATATACTTCTTGGCAGAAGACTTCTTTATTTTTATGCCTATCAGTTCACATGCAATACTCCTTAAAGAACTGCAAGTGGCTGATGTGGTATTTCATGGCTCACAAATTTTCCATGTACCAACAGTATGCTGTCTAGAACAGAAAATTATTATTTGATTTTAGGCTCCTGGGATTGGTGAAAATTAAAAAATACTAGTTTTACAAACCCAGAACAGTTAAATGAAAGGCAGCTGTGAGTTTATTCTCAGTTGTTCCATTGTACAGCAATTTTTAGGCCGCTAAATCCAGGAAGTGAAGTTACAGTATAGTTTACTGGCAGATTGGCCCTGCATGATTGGCAAAAATGCGTAATAGGTTTGACAGGCCTTCCGGCCTAGACTATCTGAATTTTGCTACCGCCCAGGAGGCAAAGGTTTCTGCAACAAAATGACACACTCTAGCAAGGACAGGTAGTACAGACTTTATGACATCAGCTTCAGAGGAATCAGTGGCCGTGCATTCCAACGCCACCTGGAACATAGAAACATATACTTTGACAGCAGATAGGACAGCTTGCTCACCAGTTCCCCAGTTCGCCACTTATTGCATAAACTCGTCCCAGTTAACTAACAGCCTTCTTCTTCTTCTTCTTCTTCTTCTTCTGCTTCCTACCCGCCAGACAGAATTGCCTTCACATGTCCCATCACCTTGAACTCCACCAATGTTTTGGCCCCAACCTCCTCAGAAGACGCTCCATGCATTCACCACCTCTCTGTGAAAAATACTTCCCCCCTTGACAGGCCATCCCCTCTATCTTCAAATTGTGTCCCCTTGTCGTGCACATCTCTCTTTCTGAAAGACACACTTTTCTTGTAAACCTTGAAACTCACTATGGCTAACATTGGTAAGCACCATGCAGGTAATTCTCTAATTAGGGCAGGAGGGATAGCTAGCTCTTGAGATGGGCTCCCACTCGCCCTCTGGTGAGCCAAGATCAAGGTCTGATCACCATACCAGAAAGAGAAGGATTACAGTAGATGAAATTGCTCTATTTGATAAGCAATAGGATTAACTCTCATTAAAAGTGCTGTGTCAGAAGTGGGATTACGCCTCCATTTAGGTCAGAATACCCATTATCAAGGGAAGAATTTTCTTGAGTCTGGCGCTTCAGGACCACCCGGCCATCCTGACACACTAAAAAGCTATCTGGCGAAGAATTTCTTCAAGTAAAGTATAATGACCATGCTTACATATCAGCGTCACATAAAACTTTCATTTCACATGCTCGCACAGATTTCTTTGACCAATGTGCATTAAAGACTGCAAGTCATAATGGGTATATCACTGGCAGTTTGCATTAGACAGTGGCATCCTGCTTACAGTTCTGGAATAACAAATTATTAGTTGATTTAAAGGCCCAGAATATTAGAACGTGCTACTGCTCCAAAACCATATAAAGATTCCAAACAACAGCCATAATAGGGAAAGGACTGGTTTTGTACAGAGTTCATAATATCAATTAGGGAAGAATCAGTGGCAGCGCCATCTATGCTGCTCAGGCTACATTTGCTTGTGACCTGTGAGCTCTAATTGTCGCTAAAAGGGCTTAGCATTATGGAGCTGAGATGCTCACCGCCAGGGTGGAGTGAAGGTGCCATCTGTAGTAGGTTACAACGCCCCACCCTCTGGTGAACCAGGCAAATCTTGACCCCTTCTAAAATAGAAAAATAGATTAGTTGAAATTGCAATGATTTAATAATTTAATGGGATTCACTTTTAAAATAAATGAAGGAAAGCAGTGTCAGATATTGGGTTTGAACCCATGTACCCTTCATACATCACAATAAACTGAAGGGAAAAGGGCTCCCCTTAAAACAGTTGCCTTACTCCACTAAGCCATCAAAGTACTCTATGACCAAACATTTCCTGAATTACACTAGAATGTTCATCTGAGATGTACTGGCAGAAGACTTCTTATTTTGTCATGCCTATCACAGTTTCACCACCACTAATACTCCTTAAAGAACTGCAAGTGGCTGATGTGGTATTTCTATGGCCTGGCAAATTTTCACATATACCAACAGTATGCTGCTTTCTGTGCTCTGGGACAGAAAAATTATTAGCTTGATTTAAGGCTCCTTGGGGATTGAGTGAAATTTACAAAAAATACTATTTTACAGCAATCTGTGAACAGTTAAATGAAAGGCAGCGCTAGAGTTTATTCTCAGTTGTTCCATTAAGTACAGCAATTCTTTGGGCCGTTAAATCCAGGAAGTGAAGTTACAGTATAGTTTTACTAGTGCAGATTGGCCCTGTACATGATTGGCAAATAAATCGTAAATAGGTTTGACAGGCCTTCCGGCTCTAGACTATCTGAATTTTTGCTACTGCTCAGAAGGAGGCAAAGGTTTCTGCAACAAAATCGACACACTCTAGCAAGGACAGGTGTAGTACAGACTTTATGACATCAGCTTGGGAGGAATCAGTGGCACGTGCATTCCAGCGTCACCTGGAACATAGAAACATATGCTTTGACAGATAAGGACAGCTTGGCTCGCCCAGTCTCCCAGTTCAAGCTACTTATTGCATAAGCAGATCCCAGTTAACTAACAGCCTTCTTCTTCTTCTTCTTCTTCTTCTTCTTCTTCCTCCTACCACGCCAGACAAGAATTGCTCTACGTCTGTCCCATGCATTCTTGAACTCCACCAATGTTTTGGCCCCACAACCTCCTCGGAAGACCGTTCCATGCATTCACCACCTTCTGTGACAAATACTTCCCTCACCTTGAACTTGAAGCCATCTCCCTCTATCTTCAAATTGTGTCCCTTGTTGTACATCTCTTTTCTGAAAAAGGACAACTTTTCTTGTGAACCTTGAAACTCACATTGTGCCCTAACATTGGCTGAAAGCACCATGCAGGTGAGATTCTCTAATTAGGGGCAGGAGGGAAGTAGCTAGCTCTTGGAGATGGGCTTTCCCACTCTGCCCACTCTGGTGAGCCAGGGAATGAAAGTCTGATCACTACTATACCAGAAAGAAGGGATTACAGTGAATGAAATTGCTCTCATTTGAATAGCTTAATGGGATTAACTCTCATTAAAAGAGTGCTGTGTCAGAGAGTGGATTCGAACCCACGCCTCATTTGGAGACCAGAATACTATTGTCAAGGGAAGAATTTTCTTCTTGAGTCTGACGCGCTTAGACCACTCGGCCATCCTGACACACAAAAAGCCTATCTGGCGATGAAAGATTTCTTCAAGTAAAGTATAATGACCTTGCCTTACATATCAGCGTCACATAAAACTTTCCATTTCACATACCTAGCATAGATTTCTCTTGAACCAATGCTGCATTAAAGAACTGCAAGTACGCTAATGTGGTATATATCACTGTGAACAGATTTTCTGTATTAGACAGTGGCATCCTGCTTTACAGTTCTGGAATAACAAATTATTAGTTGATTTAAAGGCTCAGAATATCTGAACGTATGCTATTGCTCCAAAACCATATATAGATTCCTCCCAAACAATAGGCACTACTATGGAAAAGGACTGGTTTTGTACAGAGTTCATAATATCAATTAGGGAAGAATCAGTGGCGATGCGTTACTATGCTGCTCGAAGCTACATTTTGCTTGTGACCTGTGGAAGCTCTAATTGTTGCCTAAAATGAGCTTAGCACATTATGGAGCTGAGATGCTCACCGCCAGGGAGTGGAGTGAAGGTGCCATCTGTAGTAGGTTGGCTTTCGCCCCACCTCACGGTGAACCAGGAAACAAATCTTGACCTTCTAAAATAGAAAAAAATAGATTAGTTGAAATTGCAATGATTTGAATAATTTAATGGGAATCTACTTTTTAAAATAAATGAAGTGAAAGCAGTGTCAGACATTGGGTTTGAAACCCATGTATCCCTTCATACATCACAATAAACTGAAGGTGGAAAAAGGCTCCCCTTAAAACAGATGCCTTACTCCACTAAGCCATCAAAGTACTCATGACCAAACATTTCCTGAATTACACTAGAATGTTCATCTGAGATGTACTTCTGGCAGAAGACTTCTTATTTTGTATGCCTATCACAGTTTCACCTGCACTAATACTCCTTAAAGAACTGCAAGTGGCTGATGTGGTATTTCTCATGGCCTGGCAAATTTTCCACATGTACCAACAGTATGCTGCTTTCCAGCTCTGGAACAGAAAATTATTATTTGATTTTAAGGCTCCTGGGGATTGAGTGGAAATTTACAAAAATACTATTCTTTACACAATCTGTGAACAGTTAAATGAAAGAGCAGCGTTGTGAGTTTATTCTCAGTTGTTCCATTAAGTACAGCAATTCTTTGAGCCGTTCGTCCAGGAAGTGAAGTTACAGTATATAGTTTACTGGTGCAGATTGGCCCTGTACATGATTGGCAAATAATGCGTAAATAGGTTTGACAGGCCTTCGACTTAGAATTATCTGAATTTTTTTGCTACTGGCTCCAGAAGGAGGCAAAAGGTTTCTGCAACAAAAAATGACATACACTCTAGCAAGGACAGGTGTAGTACAGACTTTATGACATCAGCTAGGAGGAATCAGTGGCCGTGCATTCCAACGCCACCTGGAACATAGAAACATATACTTTGACAGCAGATAAGGACAGCTTAGCTGCTAATCAGTCTCTGATTAAGCTACTTATTGCATAAGCTTCAGATCCCAGTTAACTAACAGCCTTCTTCTTCTTCTTCTTCTTCTTCTTCTTCTTCTTCCTCCTACCGCCAGACCAAGAATTAGCCTTACGCCAGTCCCATGCGATCTCTTGAACTCCACTCAATGTTTTTGGCCCCACAACCTCCCCAGAAGAAGACGGCTCCATGCATTCAAGCACCACCTCTCTCAGAAAAATACTTCCTCACCTTGAACTTGAGCCATCTCCCACTCTATCTTCAAATTGTGTCCTTATTGATGGTACATCTCTTTTTCTAAAAGAAGACACTTTCTTGTGAAACTTTGAAACTCACATCAGGCCTTAACATTGGCTGGAAAGCACCATGCAGGTGAGATTCTCTAATTAGGGGCAGGAGGGAAGAAACAAGGCTCTTGAGATGGCTTTCCACTCTGCCCTCTGGTGAGCCAGGAATCGAAGGTCTGATCACTACTATACCAGAAGAAGGATTACAGTAGATGGGTACTCTCATTTGAATAGCTTAATGGGATTAACTCTCATTAAAAGAGTGCTGTGTCAGAAGTGGGTTGAACCGCCTCCATTTGGAGACCAGAATACCCATTGTCAAGGGAAGAATTTTCTTCTTGAGTCTGGCGCCTTTAGACTCGGCCATCCTGACACCCACGAAAAAGCCTCATTCAGCGATGAAAGATTTCTTCAAGTAAAGTATAACGACCATATACACATGTATCAAAGCGTCACATAAAACTTTCATTTCGCATGCCTATTTACAATTCTCTTGAACCAATGCTGCATTAAAGAACTGCCCAAGTCGCTATTAGCGGTACATATATCACTGGCAGACAGTTTTTCTGTATTGAACAGTGGCATCCTGCTTGCAGTTCTAGAATAACAAATTATTAGTTGATTTAAAGGCTCCAGAATATCTGAACGTGTGCTACTGCTCCAAAACCATATATAGATTCCTCTAAACAATAGGCCATACTATGGAAAGGACTGGTTTTGTACAGAGTTCATAATATCAATTAGGAAGAATCAGTGGCAGTGCGTTACTATGCTGCCCTGAGAAGCTACATTTTGCTTGTGACCTGTGAGCTTCTAATTGTTGCCCAAAATGGGCTTAGTACATTATGGAGCTGAGATGCTCACCGCCAGGGGTGGAGTGAAGGTGCCATCTGTAGTAGGTTGGCTTTGCGCCCCACCCTCTGGTGAACCAGGAAGCAAATCTTCGACCCCTTCTAAAATAGAAAAATAGATTAGTTGAAATTGCAATGATTTGAATAATTTAATGGGATTCACTTTTAAAATAAATGAAGTGAAAGCAATGTCAGACATTGGGTTTGAACCCATGTATCCCTTCATACATCACAATAAACTGAAGGTGGAAAAAGGGCTCACATTAAAACAGATGACCCTTACTCACTAAGCCCATCAAAGTACTGACCAAAACATTTCCTGAATTACACTAGAATGTTCATCTGAGATGTACTTCTGGCAGAAGACTTCTTATTTTGTATGCCTATCACAGTTTCACCTGCACTAACACTCCTTAAAGAACTGCAAGTGGCTGATGTGGTATTTCTCATGGCCTGGCAAATTTTCCACATGTACCAACAGTATGCTGCTTTCCAGCTCTGGAACAGAAAATTATTATTTGATTTTAAGGCTCCTGGGGATTGAGTGGAAATTTACAAAAATACTATTCTTTACACAATCTGTGAACAGTTAAATGAAAAGCAGCGTTGTGAGTTTATTCTCAGTTGTTCCATTAAGTGCAATTCTTTAGGCGTTAAATCCAGGAAGTGAAGTTACAGTATAGTTTTACTGGTGCAGATTGGCCCTGTACACTGATTGGCAAATAAATGCGTAAATAGGTTTGACAGGCCTCCGACTCTAGACTATCTGAATTTTTTGCCACTGCCCAGAAGGAGGCAAAGGTTTCTGCAACAAAATGACACACTCTAGCAAGGACAGGTAGTACAGACTTAAGGACATCAGCTTGGGAGGAATCAGTGTCGTAACATTCCAACGCCACCTGGAACATAGAAACATATACTTTGGACAGCAGATAGGACAGCTTGGCTCGCCCAGTCTCCCAGTTCAGCTACTTGTTGCATAAGCCTCAGATCTCATTAACTAACAGCCTTCTTCTTCTTCTTCTTCTTCTTCTTCTTCTTCCTCCTACCCGTAGACAAAAAGAATTGCTTCACGTCTGTCCCATGCCATTCTTGAACTCCACCAATGTTTTTGGCCCCATAACCTCCTCAGGAAGACCGCTCCATGCATTCACCACCTTCTTCAGAAAAATACCTCACCTTGGAACTTGAGCTCTCATCTCTATCTTCAAATTGTGTCCCTTGTTCGTAACATCTCTTTTTCTGAAAGACACACTTTTCTTGTGAACTTGAAACTCACATTGTGGCTGTTAATATTGGCTGAAAGCACCATGCAGGTGAGATTCTCAAAGTAGGGCAGGAGAGTAAGCATAGCTCTGAGATGGCTCAATTTGCCCTCTGGTGAGCCAGAATCTAAGGTCTGATCACTACTATACCAGAAAGAGAAGGATTACAGTAGATGAAATTGCTCTCATTTGAATAGCCTTAATGGGATTAACTCTCATTAAAAGAGTGCTGTGTCAGAAGTGGATTGGAACCCGCCTCCATTTGGAGACCAGAATACCCATTGTCAAGGAAGAATTTTCTTCTTGAGTCTGGCGCCTTAGACCACCTGGCCATCCTGACACACCGAAAGCCTATCTAGGATGAAAGATTTCTTCAAGTAAGTATAATGACCGCCTTACATATCAAGCGTCACATAAAACTTTCCATTTAGCATTAGCACAGATTTCTCTTGAACCAATGCTGCATTAAAGAACTGCAAAGTCGCTTAATGTGGTATATATCACTGGCAGACAGTTTTCTGTATTAGACAGTGGCATCCTGCTTACAGTTCTGGAATAACAAATTATTAGTTGATTTAAAGGCTCCAGAATATCTGAACGTGTGCTACTGCTCCAAAACCTATATAAGATTCCTCTAAACAATAGGCCATACTATGGAAAGGACTGGTTTTGTACAGAGTTCATAATATCAATTAGGGAAGAATCAGTGGCAGTGCTGCCATTATGCTGCTCGAGAAGCTACATTTTGCTTGTGACTCTGTGGAAGCTCTAATTGTTGCCTCAAAGTCAGCTTAGCACATTATGGAGCTGAGATGCTCACCGCCAGGGGTGGAGTGAAGGTGCCATCTGTAGTAGGTTGGCTTTATGCCCACCTCTGGTGAACCAGGAACAAATCTTCAATTCTCTAAAAAATAGAAAAAATAGATTAGTTGAAATTGCAATGATTTGAATAATTTAATGGGATTCACTTTAAAAATAAATGAAGTGAAAGTAGTGTCGTGACATTGGGTTTGAACCATGTATCCTTCATACATCACAATAAACTGAAGGTGGAAAAAGGGCTCTCTTTAAAACAGATGCCTTACTCACTAAGCCATCAAAGTACTCATGACCAAACATTTCCTGAATTACACTAGAATGTTCATCACGAGATGTACTTCTACAGAAGACTTCATATTTTGTATGCCTATCACAGTTTCACCTGCACTAATAATACTCCTTAAAGAACCTGCAAGTGGCTGATGTGGTATTTCTCATGGTCGCTGGGCAAATTCTTCATATGTACCAACAGTATGCTGCTTTCCAGCTCTGGGACAGAAAATTATTATTTGATTTAAAGGCTCCTGGGGATTGAGGGGAAATTTACAAAAATACTATTCTTTACAATCTGTGAACAGTTAAATGAAAGCAGCGTTGTGAGTTTATTCTCAGTTGTTCCATTAAGTACAGCAATTCTTTAGGCCGTTAAATCCAGGAAGTGAAGTTACAGTATAGTTTTACTGGTGCAGATTGGCCTGTACATGATTGGCAAATAAATGCGTAAAATAGGTTTGACAGGCTTTCGACTCTAGACTATCTGAATTTTGCTACTGCTCCAGAAGGAGGCAAAGGTTTCTGCAACAAAATGACACACTCTAGCAGGACAGGTGTAGTACAGACTTTATGACATCAGCTTGGGAGGAATCAGTGGCCGTGCATTCAAGCACGTCACCTGGAACATAGAAACATATATACTGACAGCAGATAAGGACAGCTTGGCTAGCCCAGTCTCCCAGTTAAGCTACTTATTGCATAAGCTTCAGATCCCAGTTAACTAACAGCCTTCTTCTTCTTCTTCTTCTTCTTCTTCTTCTTCCTCCTACCCGCCAGACCAGAATTGCCTTACGTCTGTCCCATGCATTCTTGAACTCCACCAATGTTTTTGGCCCCACAACCTCCTCAGGAAGACCGTTCCATGCATTCACCACCTTCTCTGTGAAAAAATACTTCCTCACCTTGAACTTGAGCCATCTCCCCTCTATCTTCAAATTGTGTCCCCTTGTTCGTGCACATCTCTTTTTCTGAAAGAAGACACACTTTTCTTGTGAACCTTGGAAACTCACATTGTGGCCTAACATTGGCTGAAAGCACCATGCAGGTGAGATTCTCTAATTAGGGGCAGGAGGGAAGTAGCTAGCTCTTGGAGATGGGCTTTCACTCTGCCCTCTGGTGAGCCAGAATCGAAGGTCTGATCTACTACTATACAGAAAGAGAAGGATTACAGTAGATGAAATTGCTCTCATTTGAATAGCTTAATGGGATTAACTCTCATTAAAGAGTGCTGTGTCAGAGTAGGGATTTGAACCACGCCTCCATTTGGAGACCAGAATACCCATTGTCAAGGGAAGAATTTTCTTCTTGAGTCTGGCGCCTTAGACCACTCGGCCATCCTGACACACGAAAAGCCTATCTGGCGATGAAAGATTTCTTCAAGTAAAGTATAATGACCGCCCACATATCAGCCGCCACAAAACTTCTCCATTTCGCATGCCTATACAGATTTCTTGAACCAATGCTGCATTAAAGAACTGCAAGTCGCTAATGTGGTATATATCACTGGCAGACAGTTTTCTGTATTAGACAGTGGCATCCTGCTTGCAGTTCTGAATAACAAATTATTAGTTGATTTAAAGGTCCAGAATATCTGAACGTGTGCTACTGCTCCAAAACCATATATAAGATTCCTCTAAACAATAGGCCATACTATGGAAAGGACTGGTTTTGTACAGAGTTCATAATATCAATTAGGGAAGAATCAGTGGCAGTGCGTTAATATGCTGCTCGAAAGCTACATTTGCTTGTGACCTGTGGAGCTCTAATTGTTGCCTAAAATGGGCTTAGCACATTATGGAGCTGAGATGCTCACGCCAGGTGGATGAAGGTGCCATCTGTAGTAGGTTGGCTTTGCCCCACCCTCTGGTGAACCAGGAAGCAAAATCTTCTAATTCTAAAATAGAAAATAGATTAGTTGAAATTGCAATGATTTGAATAATTTAATGGGATTCACTTTTAAAAATAAATGAAGTGAAAGCAGTGTCAGACATTGGGTTTGAACCCATGTATCCCTTCATACATCACAATAAACTGAAGGTGGAAAAGGGCTCCCCTTAAAACAGATGCCTTACTCCACTAAGCCATCAAAGTACTCATGACCAAACATTTCCTGAATTACACTAGAATGTTCATCTGAGATGTACTTCTGGCAGAAGACTTCTTATTTTGTATGCCTATCACAGTTTCACCTGCACTAATACTCCTTAAAGAACTGCAAGTGGCTGATGTGGTATTTCTCATGGCCTGGCAAATTTTCCACATGTACCAACAGTATGCTGCTTTCCAGCTCTGGAACAGAAAATTATTATTTGATTTTAAGGCTCCTGGGGATTGAGTGGAAATTTACAAAAATACTATTCTTTACACAATCTGTGAACAGTTAAATGAAAGGCAGCGTTGTGAGTTTATTCTCAGTTGTTCCATTAAGTACAGCAATTCTTTAGGCCGTTAAATCCAGGAAGTGAAGTTACAGTATAGTTTTACTGGTGCAGATTGGCCCTGTACATGATTGGCAAATAAATGCGTAAATAGGTTTGACAGGCCTTCCGGCTCTAGACTATCTGAATTTTTGCTACTGCTCCAGAAGGAGGCAAAAGGTTTCTGCAACAAAAATGACACACTCTAGCAAGGACAGGTGTAGTACAGACTTTATGACATCAGCTTGGGAGGAATCAGTGGCCGTGCATTCCAACGTCACCTGGAACATAGAAACATATACTTTGACAGCAGATAAGGACAGCTTGGCTCGCCCAGTCTCCCCAGTTCGCTACTTATTGCATAAGCTTCAGATCCCAGTTAACTAACAGCCTTCTTCTTCTTCTTCTTCTTCTTCTTCTTCTTCCCTCCTACCCGCCAGACCAGAATTGCCTTACGTCTGTCCCATGCATTCTTGAACTCCACCAATGTTTTTGGCCCCACAACCTCCTCAGGAAGACCGTTCCATGCATTCACCACCTTCTCATGAAAAATACTCCTCACCTTGAACTTGTTCATCTCCCTCTATCTTCAAATTGTGTCCCCTTGTTAGGTGCATCTCTTTTTCTGAAAGAAGACACACTTTCTTGTGAACCTTGAAACTCACATTGTGGCTAACATTGGCTGAAAGCACCATGCAGGTGAGATTCTCTAATTAGGGGCAGGAGGGAAGTAGCTAGCTCTTGGAGATGGGCTTTCCACTCTGCCCTCTGGTGAGCCAGGAATCGAAGGTCTGATCACTACTATACCAGAAAGAGAAGGATTACAGTAGATCAGCAGTTCTCAAACCTTGTCATAGTGAGCCTCCCCTAAGCTATGGAAAAGATCTTGAGCCTCCCCCAAAATACTGAAATATTTTTGGGCCTCCCCATAGAAAAATAGCCTACTTTTCACAGTACATCAGGAATAAATTATTTGCATAGCTGGCTCTCATGTTATTAAGCTTATTGTAGCCCCCCCCCCAAACAGGACAACCTAGTTGCTCAATATTTTGACTCTCAAATCATTGTTACCTCTTACTGCCATATCTTCATGGGTCAGATGGCTTTTCTGTTTCCTCTAACTTGAATAACCTTCCTGTCGATCTCTGCCTCTCCCCTCTCACCCTTCTCTTAAACAACTTCTCAGGGATAATTTTGCTCCTCCTGCTCTTATTTCTAGTACCTGTATGGTTAACTCTTGTATTTGGACAGTTCTGCTGCCAGTCAATTGATCAGTTGTTCCTTGCATTGTTAGTTTATTGTTCTTAATTTGTGTGCACTTTTATTCATTTTGTATTGATTGTTTCGTAATTACATTTTGAATTGTATTCTCTCACTACCCTTCCCTGGGTACACCTGAAATAAGCCATGGCTCAGTGTACAGTGCCTTCCCTGGTCACAAACTTGTGAATAAATACATAAATTCACCTACTGTTATCCTCTTTCAGTTTGCCTTAACCCTTCACACAAAATCTATAAAGTTCAAAATTTAAATACAATACTTTTCAAGGATTGCTTGAGCCTCCCTGGAACAGGCTGGGGCCTCCCAGGAAGCTAGCCTCACCATTTGAGAAACCCTGCAGTAGATGAAATTGCTCTCATTTGAATAGCTTAATGGGATTAACTCTCATTAAAAGAGTGTAGTGTCAGAAGTGGATTTGAACCCACGCCTCCATTTGGAGACCAGAATACCCATTGTCAAGGGAAGAATTTTCTTCTTGAGTCTGGCCTTAGACCACTCGGCCATCCTGACACGAAAGCCTATCTGGCTGGTGAAAGATTTCTTCAAGTAAAGTATAATGACCGCCATATTACAGCAGCCACATAAAACTTTCCATTTGCATGCCTAGCACAGATTTCTCTTGAACCAATGCTGTATTAAAGAACTGCAAGTCGCTAATGTGGTATATATCACTGGCAGACAGTTTTTCTGTATTAGACAGTGGCATCCTGCTTGCAGTTCTAGAATAACAAATTATTAGTTGATTTAAAGGCTCCAGAATATCTGAACGTCTGCTACTGCTCAAAACCATATATAAGATTCCTCTAAACAATAGGCCATACTATGGAAAGGACTGGTTTTGTACAGAGTTCATAATATCAATTAGGGAAGAATCAGTGGCAGTGCGTTACTATGCTGCTCTAGAAGCTACATTTTGCTTGTGACCTGTGGAAGCTCTAATTGTTGCCTAAATGGGCTAGCATTATGGAGCTGGAGATGCTCACCGCCAGGGTGGAGTGAAGGTGCCATCTAGTAGGTTGGCTTTGCTACCCACCCTCTGGTGAACAGGAAGCAAATCTTCAACCCTTCTAAATAGAAAATATAGATTAGTTGAAATTGCAATGATTTGAATAATTTAATGGGATTCACTTTTAAAATAAATGAAGTGAAAGCAGTGTCAGACATTGGGTTTGAACCCATGTATCCCTTCATACATCACAATAAACTGAAGGTGGAAAAAGGGTCCCCTTAAAACAGATGCCTTACTCCACTAAGCCATCAAAGTACTCATGACCAAACATTTCCTGAATTACACTAGAATGTTCATCTGAGATGTACTTCTGGCAGAAGACTTCTTATTTTGTATGCCTATCACAGTTTCACCTGCACTAATACTCCTTAAAGAACTGCAAGTGGCTGATGTGGTATTTCTCATGGCCTGGCAAATTTTCCACATGTACCAACAGTATGCTGCTTTCCAGCTCTGGGACAGAAAATTATTATTTGATTTTAAGGCTCCTGGGGATTGAGTGGAAATTTACAAAAATACTATTCTTTACACAATCTGTGAACAGTTAAATGAAAGGCAGCGTTGTGAGTTTATTCTCAGTTGTTCCATTAAGTACAGCAATTCTTTAGGCCGTTAAATCCAGGAAGTGAAGTTACAGTATAGTTTTACTGGTGCAGATTGGCCCTGTACATGATTGGCAAATAAATGCGTAAATAGGTTTGACAGGCCTTCCGGCTCTAGACTATCTGAATTTTTGCTACTGCTCCAGAAGGAGGCAAAAGGTTTCTGCAACAAAAATGACACACTCTAGCAAGGACAGGTGTAGTACAGACTTTATGACATCAGCTTGGGAGGAATCAGTGGCCGTGCATTCCAACGTCACCTGGAACATAGAAACATATACTTTGACAGCAGATAAGGACAGCTTGGCTCGCCCAGTCTCCCCAGTTCGCTACTTATTGCATAAGCTTCAGATCCCAGTTAACTAACAGCCCTTCTTCTTCTTCTTCTTCTTCTTCTTCTTCTTCCTCCTACCCGCCAGACCAGAATTGCCTTACGTCTGTCCCATGCATTCTTGAACTCCACCAATGTTTTTGGCCCCACAACCTCCTCAGGAAGACCGTTCCATGCATTCACCACCTTCTCTGTGAAAAAATACTTCCTCACCTTGAACTTGAGCCATCTCCCCTCTATCTTCAAATTGTGTCCCCTTGTTCGTGCACATCTCTTTTTCTGAAAGAAGACACACTTTTCTTGTGAACCTTGGAAACTCACATTGTGGCCTAACATTGGCTGAAAGCACCATGCAGGTGAGATTCTCTAATTAGGGGCAGGAGGGAAGTAGCTAGCTCTTGGAGATGGGCTTTCCACTCTGCCCTCTGGTGAGCCAGGAATCGAAGGTCTGATCACTACTATACCAGAAAGAGAAGGATTACAGTAGATGAAATTGCTCTCATTTGAATAGCTTAATGGGATTAACTCTCATTAAAAGAGTGCTGTGTCAGAAGTGGGATTTGAACCCCACGCCTCCATTTGGAGACCAGAATACCCATTGTCAAGGGAAGAATTTTCTTCTTGAGTCTGGCGCCTTAGACCACTCGGCCATCCTGACACACGAAAGCCTATCTGGCGATGAAAGATTTCTTCAAGTAAAGTATAATGACCGCCTTACATATCAGCGTCACATAAAACTTTCCATTTCTCGCATGCCTAGCACAGATTTCTCTTGAACCAATGCTGCATTAAAGAACTGCAAGTCGCTAATGTGGTATATATCACTGGCAGACAGTTTTTCTGTATTAGACAGTGGCATCCTGCTTTGCAGTTCTGGAATAACAAATTATTAGTTGATTTAAAGGCTCCAGAATATCTGAACGTGTGCTACTGCTCCAAAACCATATATAAGATTCCTCTAAACAATAGGCCATACTATGGAAAGGACTGGTTTTGTACAGAGTTCATAATATCAATTAGGGAAGAATCAGTGGCAGTGCGTTACTATGCTGCTCGAGAAGCTACATTTTGCTTGTGACCTGTGGAAGCTCTAATTGTTGCCTAAAATGGGCTTAGCACATTATGGAGCTGAGATGCTCACCGCCAGGGGTGGAGTGAAGGTGCCATCTGTAGTAGGTTGGCTTTGCGCCCCACCCTCTGGTGAACCAGGAAGCAAATCTTCGACCCCTTCTAAAATAGAAAAATAGATTAGTTGAAATTGCAATGATTTGAATAATTTAATGGGATTCACTTTTAAAATAAATGAAGTGAAAGCAGTGTCAGACATTGGGTTTGAACCCATGTATCCCTTCATACATCACAATAAACTGAAGGTGGAAAAAGGCTCCCCTTAAAACAGATGCCTTACTCCACTAAGCCATCAAAGTACTCATGACCAAACATTTCCTGAATTACACTAGAATGTTCATCTGAGATGTACTTCTGGCAGAAGACTTCTTATTTTGTATGCCTATCACAGTTTCACCTGCACTAATACTCCTTAAAGAACTGCAAGTGGCTGATGTGGTATTTCATGCGGCCTTGGCAAATTTTCCACATGTACCAACAGTATGCTGCTTTCCAGCTCTGGAACAGAAAATTATTATTTGATTTTACAGTCTCTGGGGATTGAGTGGAAATTTACAAAATACTATTCTTTACACAATCTGTGAACAGTTAAATGAAAGGCAGCGTTGTGAGTTTATTCTCAGTTGTTCCATTAAGTACAGCAATTCTTTAGGCCGTTAAATCCAGGAAGTGAAGTTACAGTATAGTTTTACTGGTGCAGATTGGCCCTGTACATGATTGGCAAATAAATGCGTAAATAGGTTTGACAGGCCTTCCGGCTCTAGACTATCTGAATTTTTGCTACTGCTCCAGAAGGAGGCAAAAGGTTTCTGCAACAAAAATGACACACTCTAGCAAGGACAGGTGTAGTACAGACTTTATGACATCAGCTTGGGAGGAATCAGTGGCCGTGCATTCCAACGTCACCTGGAACATAGAAACATATACTTTGACAGCAGATAAGGACAGCTTGACTACAAGCAGTCTCTGATTCGCTACTTATTGCACTGCTTCAGATCCCCAGTTAACTAACAGCCTTCTTCTTCTTCTTCTTCTTCTTCTTCTTCTTCTTCCTCCTACCCGCCAGACCAGAATTGCCTTACGTCTGTCCCATGCATTCTTGAACTCCACCAATGTTTTTGGCCCCACAACCTCCTCAGGAAGACCGTTCCATGCATTCACCACCTTCTCTGTGAAAAAATACTTCCTCACCTTGAACTTGAGCCATCTCCCCTCTATCTTCAAATTGTGTCCCCTTGTTCGTGCACATCTCTTTTTCTGAAAGAAGACACACTTTTCTTGTGAACCTTGGAAACTCACATTGTGGCCTAACATTGGCTGAAAGCACCATGCAGGTGAGATTCTTAATTAGGGCAGGAGGGAAGTAGCTAGCTCTTGAGATGGGCTTTCCACTCTGCCCTCTGGTGAGCCAGGAATCGAAGGTCTGATCACTACTATACCAGAAGAGAGAGGATTACAGTAGATGAAATTGCTCTCATTTGAATAGCTTAATGGGATTAACTCTCATTAAAAGAGTGCTGTGTCAGAAGTGGGATTCGAACCCACACCTCCATTTGGAGACCAGAATACCCATTGTCAAGGGAAGAATTTTCTCTGAGTCTGGCCTTAGACCACTCGCCATCCTGGACACACTCAAAGCCTATCTGGCGATGGAAAGATTTCTTCAGGTAAAGTATAATGACTGCCTTTACATATCAGCCACATAAACTTTCTGATTTTGCATGCCTAGCACAGATTTCTTGTTCAATGTTGCATTAAAGAACTGCAAGTCGCTAATGTGGTATATATCAATGAGCAGACAGTTTTTTCAGTATTAGACAGTGGCATCCTGCTTTGCAGTTCTGAATAATAAATTATTAGTTGATTTAAAGGCTCCAGAATATCTGAACGTGTGCTACTGCTCCAAACCACATATAAGATTCCTCTAAACAATAGGCCATACTATGGAAAGGACTGGTTTGTACAAGGTTCATAATATCAATTAGGGAAGAATCAGTGCAGTGCGTTACTAAGTGCTTGAGAAGCTACATTTTGCTTGTGACCTGTGGAGGCTCTAATTGTTAGCTTCAAAATGGGCTTAGCACATTATGGAGCTGAGATGCTCACACGCCAGGGTGGAGGAAGTGCCATCTGTAGTAGGTTGGCTGTGTTTCACCAACTTCGGGTAGAACCAATAGTAAGCCAAATCTTCCACCCCTCTCAAAATAGAAAATAGATTAGTTGGAATTGCAATGATTTGAATAATTTAATGGGATTCACTTTAAAATAAATGAAGTGAAAGCAGTGTCAGACATTGGCTTGAACCCATGTATCCCTTGCTACATCACAATAAACTGAAGGTGAAAAAAAGGGCTCCCTTAAAACAGATGTCTTACTCACCTGACATCAAAGTACTTATGACCAAACATTTCTGAATTACACTAGAATGTTCATCTAGAGATGTACTTGACAGAAGACTTCTTATTTTGTATGCCTATCACAGTTTCACCTGCACTAATACTCCTTAAAGAACTGCAAGTGGCTGATGGTATTTCTCATGGCCTGGCAAATTTTCCACATGTACCAACAGTATGCTGCTTTTCCAGCTCTGGGACAGAAAATTATTATTTGATTTTAAGGCTCCTGGGGATTGGAGTGGAAATTTACAAAATACTATTCTTTCACACAATTGTGAACAGTTAAATGAAAGGCAGCGTTGTGAGTTTATTCTCAGTTGTTCCATTAAGACACAGCAATTCTTAGGCCGTTAAATCCAGGAAGTAGAGTTACAGTATAGTTTTACTGGTGCAGATTGGCTCTGTACATGATTGGCAACAAATGTGAATAGGTTTGACAGGCTTCCGCTCTAGACTATCTGAATTTTGCTACTGCTCCAGAAGGAGGCAAAGGTTTCTGCAACAAAATGACACACTCTAGCAAGGACAGGTGTAGTACAGACTTTAGGATATCAGCTTGGGGAGGAATCAGTGTTGGCATTCTAACGCCACTGGAACATAGAAACATATACTTTGGACAGCAGATAAGGGACAGCTTGGCTCTTTCAGTCTCCCAGGTTCGCTACTTATTGCATAAGCTTCAGATCCTCAGTTAACTAACAGCTTCTTCTTCTTCTTCTTCTTCTTCTTCTTCTTCTCCTACCCGCCAGACAAGAATTGCCTTACGTCTGTCTCCATGCATTCTTGAACTCCACCAATGTTTTTGGCCCACAAACTTCCCTCAGGAAGACGTTCCATGCATTCACCACCTTCTTTGAGAAAAATACTTCCCTCACCTTGAACTTGAGCTCATCTCCCTCTATCTTCAAATTGTGTCCCCTTGTTGCTGCACATCTCTTTTTCTGAAAGAAGAGGCACTTTTTCTTGTGAACTTGAAACTCACATTGTGGCCTAACATTGGCTGAAAGCACCATGCAGGTGAGATTCTTCAATTAGGGGCAGGAGGGAAGTAGTCAGCTCTTGGAGATGGGCTTTCACCTGCCCTGGTGAGCCAGGATCATCAAGGTCTGATCACCATTGTTTCAGAAAGAGAAGGATTACAGTAGATGAAATGTTCTATTTGAATAGCTTTAATGGGATTAACTCATTAAAAGAGGTGTGTCAGAAGTGGATTCTGAACCCACGCCCATTTGGAGACCAGAATACCCATTGTCAAGGGAAGAATTTTCTTCTTTGAGTCTGGCCTTAGACCACTTCCAGCCATCCCTGACAAACGAAAAGCCTATTCGATGATGAAAGATTTCTTCAAGTAAAGTATAATGACTACCTACATATCAGCTCACATAAAACTTTCCATCCGCATGCCTAGCACAGATTTCTCTTGAACCAATGCTTGCATTAAAGAACTGCAAGTCGCTAATGTGGTATATATCACTGGCAGAACAGTTTTTCTGTATAGACAGTGGCATCCTGCTTTGCAGTTCTGGAATAACAAATTATTAGTTGATTTAAAGGCCCAGAATATCTGGAACGTGCTTGTCTACCAAAACCATATATAAGATTCCTCCAAACAATAGGCCATACTATGGAAAGGACTGGTTTTGTACAGAGTTCATAATATCAATTAGGAAGAATCAGTGGCAGTGCGTTGCTATGCTGCTCGAGCTTACATTTTGCTTGTGACCTGTGAAGCTCTAATTGTTGTTGCCTAAAATGGGCTAACACATTATGGAGCTGAGATGCTCACCGCCAGGGGTAGGTGAAGGTGCCATCTGTAAGTTACTTTACTGCCCACCCTCTGGTGAACCAGGAAGCAAATCTTCACCCTTTCTAAAATAGAAAAATAGATTAGTTGAAATTGCAATGATTTGAATAATTTAATGGATTCACTTTTAAAAATAAATGAAGAAAGCAGTGTCAGACATTGGTTTGAAACCCATGTATCCCTTCATACATCACAATAAACTGAAGGTGAAAAAAGGCTCCCCTTAAAACAGATGCCTTACTCCACTAAGCCATCAAAGTACTCATGACCAAACATTTCCTGAATTACACTAGAATGTTCATCTGAGATGTACTTCTGGCAGAAGACTTCTTATTTTGTATGCCTATCACAGTTTCACCTGCACTAATACTCCTTAAAGAACTGCAAGTGGCTGATGTGGTATTTCTCATGGCCTGGCAAATTTTCCACATGTACCAACAGTATGCTGCTTTCCAGCTCTGGGACAGAAAATTATTATTTGATTTTAAGGCGTCTTCTGGGGATTGGAGTGGAAATTTATTAAAAATACTATTCTCTACACAATTCAGAACAGTTAAATGAAAGGCAGTTGCTAGAGCTTTATTCTCAGTTGTTTCCATTAAATTACAGCAATTCTTTAGGCCGTTAAATCCAGGAAGTGAGAGTTACAGTATAGTTTTACTGTGGTACAGATTGGCCCTGTAACATGATTGGCAAAAAATGCGTAAATAGGGTTTGACAGGCCTTCCGGCTCTAGACTATCTGAATTTTTTGCTACTGCTCCAGAAGGAGGCAAAGAAGTTTCCCTGCAACAAAATGACACACTCTAGTGCGACAGGTGTAGTACAGACTTTATGACATCAGCTTGGGAGGAATCAGTGACAGGCATTCCAACGTCACCTGGAACATAAAACATATGCTTTGACAGCAGATAAGGACAGCTTGGCTGCCCAATCTCCCCAGTTCGCTACTTATTGCATAAGCTTCAGATCCCAGTTAACACAGCCTTCTTCTTCTTCTTCTTCTTCTTCTTCTTCTTCTTCCTCCCACCACAGACCAAAGATTGCCTTCACGTCTGTCCCATGCATTCTTGAACTCCACCAATGTTTCTTGGCCCTAGCCTCCTCAGGAAGACCGTCTCCATGCATTCACCACCTTCTCTGTGAAAATACTTCCTCACCCTGAACTTGAGCCATCCTCTATCTTCAAATTGTGTCCCTTGTTCAGGGCACATCTCTTTTTCTCCAACCATTCTGACACAGGAAGCTACTGCTTCTGTTTTAAGTTTCTCATAATACATGCAGATTCTCTTGGTCAATTGCAGCCATTTTCCAAGAGCTCTTGTGAGTTTCTTTAGCTTAATATGTAATTTGGTTTAACACCCTGAGCAACCATTGGCTCTGAAATTTGATTGATCTTAAGATCCATTTCTCTCACCACTGTCGAAACAGTTTCCTGTAGTTGAGTACTTTCAGTGGGCTTAGACCTGTCAGTGCCAGCGGTATCCACGCTCACCAGAAATCTGATGCAGTTTTTTGCTGCTTTTGTAGGCCCTTTCTGACATACAAATTACGTAAGAGATTTTATATCTCCATATTCAAGAAATGTCCCCATAGTTTATCAGATGTGTAAACTTTCCAATGAGTGTTCCTATTGTTAAATAGCAGCTTTTAAAGGGAAACACTGGTTACCTACCAGTGCTCTTTGGCCACTGCCTATGCCCCAATTAGCAATTCTGTATGAAAAATAATGTTTCTGACTTCATTTAGGTAATGATTTTTAAAGAGCAGGTGTTGACTTTTAATAAATGGACAACTGACTATTTTATTTCTTGTATTTTGATGTGTTAGTAATTACTTTTTTTTACCTTTTATTATAAAATATTTGTCAGTGCAGTGAATCAGTTGGGTTTTTACTTTTGCTTTTCACGCTGGTAATAAAAAGAATTCAGTAAAATTCTGGTACTGTGATGTCAGAAACTGCAGCTACTTATGAGCCCAATGTATATCAGTGAGAAACTAAATACATTTTCTTTATTTTTCAAAAGAAATAGATGCTTCTTTCCATAGCAAACTTTACCTTTATATTTTGCACTGTTGTGGTACATCTGTATGATACTATTACAGCGTTAAAATAGTAAATGGCCTCTTTTCTTCTTCCCAAGGAAAATCTGGTTATCAAGGCAATGACACCTGCTAAATTATAATAAAAGACAACAGGTTATCAAAAATCACTTATTGCTATTAAACAAATAATATTTTGGTGGTAGAAAGTGTTATTTCTCTATTTAAATCTGAAAACAGGTTTACAGTTTCCATTGAAATACACTGCCAACCTTGTTAGTATAACTTTTCTCACATCATAATGCAAGAATTCCTTTGGATTATTTTTTTGCTAGTAGCTGGCAAAATACTAATAAAAAGGTAAAGCAACAAATAAAAGCAAACAAAATGATTAAGAGGCATCTAAAGGCCCCAAACCTTCATTCTTTAAGATGCACATCCTTGCTAAGCATGTGCTCTTTAAGTTTTAATCAGTGCTTGCAAACCTCCATTTACAAAAGCTGCCAGCAACCATCTCGGGGGAGCCGCTCGCTCTCTCCCCAGGATATACTAATGTGTCCCCTCCAACTCAGTGCACTGCCTGACAGGGCACATTAGCATATACCTGGTGAGAGAGAAAGAGAGCAGCCTAGCAAGATGGCTTCCGCAAATGGCTGCCACTAGCCTTAGTAAACAGAAGTTTGCAAGCACTGATTAAAACATAAAATGACTACCTAAGTGAAGTTGTCATCTCTAGTGAACTCAGAAAATAACTTCTAAACCTGTGGCAGAGGTCTTGGGCAGTCCCCTTGTGTAGATGAGACTCCAGTGTCAGCAGGTACTAGGACCAATTGGAGTCCAGGAACCCAGGCTGTACTACAGAGGGTACATGGGTCTTTCTCCCTGGTGTTCTCCCCTGTCCTCCCTCCTCTGTTGGCACTGGCTGAGCCTGCTGATGGCCTTGACTGTATGCTGCAATGTCTTGCAGTAAAAGCCATCCCCCTTGGCCCACCATAGGGGTCGCTGTGGCACCAGGTACCCAACAGCATCCTCCCCAGCGCAGTGCAGCAGCTTCTGGGGTCCTGTCTGCTGCTTGGCAGTGCGTTTGAGCTTTGAACTCAGGTCAGTTGCACAGCAGAACAATGCACTGCCACTGAGCATCAAGCAGCCTAGGGGTATATTTATGCTCACCTGGCACCTTTGCATTCAGTTTCTTGGGCTGATTTTGTTGTTACTGTGTAGGAGGGATTCAGGGCACCTTATGTCGCTGCTAGTAGATAAATCACACTGACTCCCAAATTGTATGCTCTAAATGCAGCCCAGAATCTGTCAGTGCATGAGATCACAACAAAGTCCAGTGGTTCCGCTTCACATTAAGAGATGTCTTGCAGGTCTCTAAAAGTCCAGATTTTACATTAGGGCATAGTGCAACCTTGCCATGCTGATGATGGAAGTTTAAAACAATTTCTCTCTCCTTTCTCCCTCAGGACTTGATACTGAAGGGACATCCTTTACTACAAAGGTCGATAGACATGGATCGGTATGAGGTTCAAGAGGTGGAAGATAGCAGGGATGAGGACTTCAACGTCAGCGTAAAGAATGCCTTCAAACTTCGTAACAAGGACACTGAGGAAGTGCACTTATTCTTTGCTAAGAAGCTGGAAGAGAAGCTGAGGTGGCTTAGAGCATTCCGGGAAGAAAGGAAAATGGTGCAAGAAGATGAAAAAATTGGTAAGGAATTATTGCCTTACAGCTAATCTCTAACTTGATCAGAAAAAAAGCAGAGCCATGTAGTAATCAGTATTTGCCTTCTCTGCTAGCTGTATCCTGGCCATGTTTTGCTACTTTCCCTTAATTATAGCCTTCTGTTATATGACACAACCTCTTTAGGTTAGAAGTCTATCCATGAATGCTTATAAATAAACAATCCTAATTTGCTAATAACTGTGTTATTCTTTAAATTATTAATTAAAGTTAAATTAGACACCTTGATTTCTTTTCAAATATTTGAAAAGTGGGTTGATATCCAAATGATATTTACTTTTGTTGTAGATTGTCCCAGCTCTTTATTGCTTTTGCAAAACCCCCTTCAGGAGGTGCGGATACCGCCTGCATCACTGCCATGGAAGCGAATGGACATGACCCAGGGAACTGCCATGTCTAGGGTCATTTTTATATGTTTATTTGTTCCCACAGAGCTTTCTTTTCTCCTGACCATGTTCGACAGGGATATGCTGTCCCCTGCCACCAGGGATATACCCTGTTCAGGCTAGTTGATCCCCATGCCTCCTTGGTTCCTGCAACCACCCCTACGTCTCCCATAGCTTCAGCATATGCTAAGGGAAGTGAGACCATTTCAAATAATGAGATACTCACATATGTATTTCCGTGCTGCTGCTTAAAGTTTATTCACAGAAGCAGATTTCACCAAACGTGAATAAAAACAAATTGGAAATCAGATCAACACCCCATCACTTAAGTCTCAATGCAGATCTTCTTCAGGAGCCCTCTTCCACAGCTTCCTTCCATGGCAGTGGCACTAAGGAGGGAGATGGCCCCCAACAAGGCAATCCATTGGTGTGGACTTGTATCCTGCATTGGAAGCACTAGGACCCAGGGGAGTCCAAGAATCCTGGCTGTCACCCACTGGAATGTGTTGAGCCTGCTAATGTCCTCAGCAGGAATCCCTGTAGCACTCCTTACACCATCCTGCCCAACCACAGAACTCTGCTGAGCAGTAGCTGCCGTTGTCGAGTCTGCCTCTTGACATGGCTTCACAAGCTCTCTTCCAAAACTTGGGTTGCCTGCATCGCAGCGCTGTGCCCTCCCACTGAGCCATCGGAGCAGCCTAGGAGTAACTTTACGCTCACCAGGAGCACTGTGTAGGTTCATCTGTACACAATGTCTTCTGGTCCAAAGACCCCAACTTATCAGTTTACCATCAGCTTTACAGTACTTAGGCTTCTCATAGGTTTTCACGGATACCCTCCAAACCACTTATGTTCAAGCTGTTAAGGCATGCAAATCATATACCACCTGACTACTGCAGTGAATGTTAACCCTATCTCGTTCCCAGCTGTTCTTTCACAATTAGACTGTGAATTCCTGACACACTGTGTCCCTTTTCTTTTCTTTTCTTTTTTTTTAAATTTATCTTTTTCCCCTGGCAGGACCCTGTCTTTTTCATCAGCCCTGGTCACAGCCCTCGGAGACCTCCACCACTGTCTATGGCTGCCAAGGTCCCTCAGTCACCCCCGGCTTACCCCCCAGAGGGCGGGGCTGCGGACTCCTCTTCAGTGACCACGGAACCAATGTCTAGTTGGGGACCCGCAGCAACGGTGGTGCGGTGAGGTCCTCCGGGGAGGGCTTCATGAGCACAGTGGTCCTTGCCTGCCTCGCTTTTTTCCTTCATTTTTCTTATGGAGGCGGGGACATGCAATGACGCCAGCGTCCGCCCTGCCTCCCAGAACTGCACTCGTCAGATGCCTGAGTTCCCTGCCTCCGCCAGGAGTCCCAGTGTGCCGATCGCTTCCTCCCCCGGGAAGGAGAGCTGTCCATTGGACGGCTCCCATCCTTCTCCCCTGGCTGGCCCTCCGATGATCTGGGTCTGTTCCCAGACCGCACTGTGTCAAGCGGAAATCCCACCGCCTGCGCCAGCAGCTGGTCGCCTGCTGGGCATGGCTCTGCCCAGAAATTCTCTAACCCCTCTACACTGAGTCCTGACTTAAATTAACTTTTTAACTATTTTGAACAAGGAGCTTCTTCACAATGGTACTATATTATGTTATTGTGCAGCATGCAGACAGGGTGTACTATATTAGTGTTAACTCCTTTATCAGAGCATACCATCAGGGATTGGAAGTCACATTGAGATGCTACCTTCCATCCTCCTACAACCTGACACCAGTGAAGGCCCACTGGATCATATCCCAGACACAGCCATGTGACTTAACAGGTGAACCTCTTTGTCTGCCCAGTTGTTTTCCTTTTCTGCCTGGCCAGACCGAAGTGCACTGCCTACATAGGGGTTTCCTCCTCCCTTGATTCATCTGCTACCTTACTGTCCTACCATGTGTTTAGTTGGTAACACCTTTCACTTGCTGCCTTCAGGTGCTCAGTGTCTCAGCATGCATCAGTCTCTACGGTGGTCCCCCCACCAGGATCTCCCTTGACAATCTTTAGGGAAACCTGCCACAGGCCCAAAATCCACTGAGAGGTTTCCCTGGAGGGAATACCCTCCCACTGGGGTTCCACACCCACTTGGTGTTCCTACTACTTAGTAGATGTTACAGAGCGATCCTCAGTGATGAAAATAGATGCAGGCCTCCTGGGTCTCTGCAGGCCTGAAAGGTTGCTCCTCAGCCTCCTCCCAACTGACTTGGCCTGGTGTACTAATGATGCAATTTTATTCCTGAACTCCTCCCAAACAGCTACACTCTGAGACCACACACCAGACTGTCAGAATTAGCCTGTACACAGAAATGAACAAAACTACATCCACACCATTAGGAATGGGTGCTACATCGAACAAATACCAGGCAAACTGGTGGACACAATAGCACTCCAACAGTTCTGGCAATACTGAGAATAAAAAAAATGTACTCACAAAAATGTATAGTATTCCACCAAGCATTTATTCCAACTCATTTGTTGAAAGTACAGGCACAAAGACCTGTCACTTCATGTTGTAAACTTAACGCTTCGTTAGTGCCTCCTTATGAAGCATCACGATTACTACATGAAGTGCTGAAACTTTGTGCCCGTACTTTCAGCTACGGAGTTGGAATAAATGTGTGGTGGAATATTATACATTTCTGTGAACAAATGTTTTTATTCTCCGCTTTGCCAGAACTGCTTGAGTGATATCACAGTCACCAGTAAGT
The DNA here is from genome assembly GCA_016271365.2 of Neoceratodus forsteri. Lineage (NCBI taxonomy): Eukaryota > Metazoa > Chordata > Ceratodontiformes > Ceratodontidae > Neoceratodus > Neoceratodus forsteri. Next base: position 445,660,221 of record JADMNL010000023.1, read on the forward strand.
CTTACATACACATGAAATAAAACAACCTCCTCCCTGTAGTGGTAGAAGGGTTAGTTACACATTCCTTTGAAGGCATTGAATAGCTGAGAGAGCAAAGTCTGTAGTATATTTTTGGTTTTGCATTCTCTGCCCTTTAGTTTGGAGTCAAATAAGAACTTGTAATTCTGTATTCCAGATGAAATAGACCTGTCTGAGTATCTATCCAGGGTTATGAGTTAAAGTGAACTAAACCAGAGTCCATGTGACCTTAATGATTTTGGATTACTCAGCATTTTAAGGAGACCATTTCACTTCTGCAGCTTAAAGAGCAATTAATTTGTGTAACCCCTAGGTGATGCTACCCTATGGGCTACTACCCCTACCTGCGTGACTACGCTGGGTTAAGGGGCCTGAGTTGATGACAGGTGCCTTCACCAGAGGAATGGTACTGGGGTAGCATAGCTGCTTTTGGTATAGCCCTCCAGGATGCTACAACTGCCCACCAACCCATCTACTGGCCCCACACTTGAAATTACAATAAATACCTTGTTGTGCGTTCAAGTCGCAATTAATGGAGAGTGCTAATAATATGCTCACAGTGACCACTTACCATCAGGATCGGGAGCTTGGCATGCACCCTGAGCACCTGTAAGAGAATGGCTGCCAGCAGTTAACGCAGTACCTTTCAGCAGTGTTGGGTAAGTTACTTTTTCTAGTACTTTCTACTACTTTTGAGAACTTGTTCCAGAAAGCTCTGTATAGTCACTAGCAAGAATGGAGAAGTACTGGAAGATGTAATACACCTTACAGTTACATTTACTTATGTCGTTTTATACAAAAGAAATATGTAACTGTAACTGATTACATTTATTGGAAAGTAACTAGTAACTAACCTATTACTTTCAAAAAATGTAATCTGTTATAGTTATTTATTATTTTTGTATTGTTTTTGTATTAAAATAAATAAGTAACTATAATTGTAAGGTGTATTACTTTTTCTAGTACTTATCCATCCTTAATAGTGACTGCACAGAGCTTCCTGGAAAAAGTTTCCAAATGTACTAGAAAGTAATAGAAAAAGTAACTTACCCAACACTGACTTTCAGTTATTTGCATTAAACCAGCACGCAGTAATAATATGCTCATAGACCAATTTAACATTCAAACAAGAAACCAATTTATATAGGGGTTTAAATAAGAAGTAGGGGATGCAGATTAAAATTACATCAATTTGCACTTTGGGTTTCAGTAGTAGTTCCACATTTACACAACATTTCAACCAATACAGTAACCCCTTTTTTGGAATGTCCAGTTAACCTCACTGGGTACCCAGGGTAAACTAAGTTGCAGGCCTGAAGTGGTGCCACGGGTTGGCCATTGTCACAGCTGGTTGGGGCCCTTAAATAAAGAAATGGTTAAGGCTTTAAATTGTAGTTAGCTATAGAAATCATAAACACCTTTTAAAACCAGAAATAATTTGTAATCCCCAGGCCCAATGGCCTGCAAAAGCAGTCTAAACCCAAGTGCAGACTTGAAAAACAGATCAGTTGGAACAAGCAAATTATTGGGTGTTGCAGGGTAAAACTCTGAGGTACTCATTGAACCTTGGACATCAGGATCTAGGCTGATTTCCAAGATGGCTCTCCTTGAGGCAGGGTGTGGCTGCAGGCTGAGAACTTCGTCCTTTCTGGCAAGGACTAGGATGCAGGGACCAGAGCTGCATGACTCACCCCTCATCAAGGTGTAACCCCAAGGGTGTTCGCAACCCATGATGAACTTCTTTGAGGGCTGATTCCTTCTCTGCTCGTCTAGCAGCTTAGCTCTTATAGGCAGCTACAGTCTATCAGGCAAATTACTTGGCATCACGGGTTCAGCTAGAATGTATTTCGGTAGTAGGCCACACAGCTTACTCACTAGCACATGGACAGTCCTTGAAATGTCAGCAGGCACACAGCAGTTCAGATCTCCCCCTGGCAAATTGACTGGAGACAATTTTGGTGATCAAAAGCAATAACTTTAGACGCAGTCCCTGAGGCAAAAGCAGCTTCTCTCACTGGATTGCAGATTTGTGATCTTTCAGCAGTTCTGACCCAAATTTCAATCTGGCAATCTATTTTTAAGAATTCTCCCTTTTTGGAGGATTGCAGGTTGTTCTGGAGACTTGGCAGTCCCAACACTTGCTCATTAGGTGTTTTGGTCAAGAAGAGGCAAAGCAGGCCTCTCCCCACGTTCCTCGAGCTGCAAGGAGCCTCCTTTCCCTTCAGGAGCTCCAGACAGACCCCTGGAACTGCTGCTTGAACTTCCTGTGCACTGACTTCAAACTAACAGTCCCTCTTTTTGTAAAGGGCCAAAATCCTATAATCCGATTGGCTGTCCAGGCTGATTATCACAATCCCAGTTCTTTAATTGGACAGCAATTTGGCACCTAGATTTTGTCCTGTTTATCCCCACAAGTCTCTGGCGCTCCAGAAGTCCCTTGTATTGATCCTGGCCACTGATTGGTTGAGAGGCACAAAGATGGTGGCTACATATACAGTTTTAGTGCAGTTTTAACCAATGTCCCCAAATTAAAGTTCTGGTGCAGCCAGCAGTTTAATGTTTACTAATTAAATTCCCCACTGTCTTGTAGCCCCAACAGTTCTCTCTTAAACAAGTCCACTTTTAAGTTAATTGAATGTTTCCTTGGGGAGTCACAGCTCCCATAACATACTGCCCCTAGAAACCTGCCTGGGCTTATGAATATTTATTAAAGGCTTCACTGCCCTGACCTTTGCACTTAGCTTTCTGGTGCCCCAGAGGCAGCACTTACGAAGTCTGCCAGTTTATTTATTTTTAAAATAATTTCTTGGCTTTTGTTGTGTCCCCGGTGCCTCTTTCACTTAATTTGGCACTGGGAACAAAGGAGACACCTTCGGGAACAACTCCAGACTGTTGACCGCAACGGCGGTCGGATGCAACAGTGCATCCTCCTCGGTAGTGCAAGCAGCAGCCCTAAAAACATGCTAACCACTCTCAAATGGACTTTCCAAGCCTCGCAGGGCTCACCAACACAGGGGAACACTCGGGGGGATAACCAGGAGGAAGGAGGTGCCACAAAGTATGAGCAGACGCCGGGAGGCAGCGGGAGCACACCCAGAGGTGCTTTTTAAGGTAAGCCCCATTTGGGGGGGTGTTACACTCTCCCTGCCTAGGAAAGCTTGACTATCCGTGCTAAGTCTATAATAGACTGGTAACCTATCAAACACATTACTAGATATACTCTATTATAAGCAGATATATCTGAATAACAGTTTGTCCTATAACAACCTAGCCAGGCATATAATAACTATTTACAAGGTAGCATGCTATAACGTAAATCTTATTTAGCATTTGGACATCCTATACTCAAAGCATTGTCATGGCATTTTAAATTCACTTGGTATATCTCAACAGTTTAGAATTCACATTTTCACATCAGATAGAATCACACATTTAGTACAGTTATATTTACATTTTTCATAGCATTTCACCATATTCCCTCTTTTACCTCTGTACCCACCTTATTCCTCTTTTACCTCTATACCCCGTGTCATACTGAAAGGACGCCGTAGCTTGGGTGGAGGCTTTGGTTTGGATGGAGGCAGTGAACACAATTTTTGGCAAGGAGTTGGGCATGACATAGATTCCTTTGTGCACAACATTCATGGGCAAGTTAACAGCCTCTCCTGGGGTGTCATATGTGAGCTTTAAGATTGGTTTCACAGATCTTTCTGAGCGACGTGGCAAAGTTGGCAGTGGCACTTGCACTTCGACTTCAGCATTCGGGGTGATCAGTCCCGGTTCACTGTCTGCCAATGAAACAGCTTCAGAAGAAATGGGTTCCACTGCTCTTTCTTGTTGTTCAGTACTAATTTCAGACTCTCTGGCTTGAGCACTGCTATCCCTTTCTGGCTCTTTAGGCTCACTTTCATTTGTCAGAGGTATTTCTGCAAATTTGGAATCAGCCAGGATACATTTTTGTGGTTCTTGAACAGGATTACTATCAGTAGAATGGAACAGTTCACTTAGACCACTTAGTTCATCAATACTTGCATGGTCATTTGTCGGTTCGCTACTGACTTCATTGTGTTCAGATTCACTGATTGCCGCTAATTCCATCATACAAAGGGATTCAGCCTCTTCAAGACCCACACTGTGAGCATCACTTTCTGGAGGTTCAGGTACAATTGATAAACTGGAATCTATTGACACAGTGGGGTTCAGAGCCATCACTGTAAGTTAACCAAGGGAAATCCCTGGCACACTCTCTCAAGTTCAAAGATGGGTAGAAGGCAGTACAAAATTCACTTTTGTCATCACTTTCAGACTCAGCATTTTCAGTTTCTGCAAGGTTTGCAGGATTGGAGACATTATTAGGAGCAACAGGCTGGGAAACAGGAGTTTGCTGATCTTGTCGCTTGGCCTTAGTAGCAGACCTAGTTACAGGGCACTGAGGAACTTCAGTCTCTTGAACGTTATTGATTACTATTTGGCCGATAGGTAACAGATGGTTTCTGTGAATGGTTTTGACAGCACGAGGGTCCCCTTCTGGATGCACTTTATACACGGGCATATCATTTAGCTTACTGACTACTATGTATGGGATGTGACTCCAGTGGTCAGCTATTTTGTGTTTACCTGGAAGTCCAACATTTCTCATTAGTACTCTGTCACATGGTTGGAGCTCTTGTGCCTTAACACGTTTGTAATGGTGAGTTTTGTTGGCCAGGTTTCTCTTTGCTGCCATGATATTTGCAAGCTGATAGGCATGATCTAATTGAGTTTAAATCTTTAACATACTGCAGGTAGTTTTCCTGACTGAACACCATCAGGAGACACTTCAAAGCACAGTGCACTGGGAGACGAGCTTCTCTGCCAAACATAAGGTGGTACAGTGAAAAACCAGTAGCATCGCTCATTGTGCAGTTATAGGCATGTACAAGTGCGTTTACCTGTTGGCTCCACTTTGGCTTATCTTTAGGTTGCAGGGTGCCCAGCATATCAAGCAAGGTTCGATTAAACCTTTCTGGTTGCGGGTCTCCTTGTGGATGATAGGGAGTTGTTCTGGATTTTCTTACACCCCATAGGGACAACAGTTCTTTGATAAGTCTGCTTTTGAAATCCCAGCCTTGATCTGAGTATATACGCTGGGGGGCGCCATAATGTACAAAAAACATTTCAACAAGAACTTTGGCAGGCCTTTTGGTCTTTGGTTGGGTAGGCCTGCGCATATCTCGTGAAGTGATCCGTGACTACCAGCACATTTGCAATGCCTTTTGAATCTGTCTCCAAACTAAGAAAATCGATACAGGTGAGTTCCATTCATGCACTTGTGATAATATTGACCAGAGGGGCTGTTCTTTGTCATGGAACCTTGAGCTGAAGACACCTACTGCAGGTTTTAACATGTTGCTCGATATCTAGGCCCATTTTAGGCCAGTAGAAGCATGAACAGGCCAGATCAAGGGTTCTTTCACTACCCAGATGTCCCATTTGGTCGTGCAAGGCTTTTAAGACAATATTCTTGAACTTAAATGGCAGTACTAGCTGTTTTCTTACACTTTCACCTTGGCTGTCAATAAGCTCTCTGTACAATAGCTGTTCTCGAAGCTTGAGTTTGGGCCCCTCCCAAAGAAGCAAAATAGTCTTGGGGTCACTGCACCGCATTTTGGAGATGTCTTCCCCATTTCTTAAAGCATCAACTACTGGTCTGATCATTGGATCATAGTACTGTTCTTTGCAGATGTCAGCTGGAGTTAGCTGTGGTAAGGAACTTAAGTCTAAGGCTGCAAAATTACAGTAGGCAACTGGTATACAAGTCTGTGGAGGTCCCAAGCAATCTGCCAGGCAGTTTACAGTTTCAGAGGACAAGGTTTCCTCCTGATTGAACTTATGACATAGCGCTGTTATAGATTGTTCAGCAATATGAACCCACTGTTTGTCAGAAGCAGGTCTTCATGAGAGAGCATCGGTGTCTACATGATGTATACCTAGTCTTGGTACTCCACCACATAATCATATGTTGCTAGAGAGAAATGCCATATATGTCCGGTAGCATCTAGTCTGGCTGTTGTTTGGGAATATGTTAATGGATTGTTATCGGTCCTGACCAAGATTTTAGCACCATACAAGTATCCATGAAATTGGTCAACTATTGTCCACTTGAAAGCGAGAAATTCTAATTTATGCACCAGATAGTTTTTCTCTGAAGATGTCAGACTTCTGCTAGCAAAGGCTACAGGGCGTAATCCTTCCAGGTATACTTGATAGAGTACAGCTCCAAGGCCACTCAAACTGGCATCTGTATGTAATACATAGGGCTTTGATGGATCAGCATAAGCTAGAAAGGAGCATGAGTTAATCTGTATATTATTTCTTCGAAGGCAGTGTCACAATTGAGAGTCCATCTCTTTCCAAACAGCTCATTGGGTCTGAAATATTTTTTTTCAGTGTCTCTGTCAGAGCCTTTATTAAACTTTTTGTGAGTGGGTAGATACCCTTGAGTTAAGTTTAGTAGGAGGCGGATCACCTTGGTATAGTCTTTGACAAATCAGTGGTAATAGCCGTAGAATCCAAGAAACCTTTGAAGTTCTTTTAAGTTGTTGGGCTTTGGCCAGCTGGTTAATGCTTCCACCTTACTGGAGTCTGTTTGTATGCCTTCTGATGATACAGTGTGGCCCACATATTTGACAGAGCAGATATCTTAACACCAAATTCCTCAAGCCTGTCCAACACTTTAAATAGGCGAGCCTCATGCTCCTCGAGAGTATTGGCAAAGACTATGACGTTGTCAAGGTAGACGAGACATTCTAAGAGATTCATATCTCCCACTGCAAGCTCCATTAATTGTTGAAATGTTGCTGGTGAACCTGATGTGCCTTGGGGCATGCAGAGGAACTCATAGAAACCCATGGGACAAATGAATGCACTTTTCTCCCTGTCCTCAGGAACCATTGGGATCTGATAGTATCCACTTTGGAGGTCAAGAACGGAGAACCATTTACTCCCATTCAGACAGTCCAGGGCATCCTGTTTGCATGGCACTGTATACTGATCAGGCATGGTTCTTTTGTTAAGAGTCCTCTAATCAACACGCATATGAACAGAGCCATTCTTTTTCCGCACCACAACAATTGGGGAGACGTATGGGCTGCGTGACTCTTGTATGATGCCAGCTGCTAACATCTCTTGTAGGTGACATCTGACATCATCGATGTTGGCAGTAGCTAGATGTCTAGACCTCTTTCTGAAGAGTCTTTTGTCGTGCAGATGAGTGTGGTGTTCAGCACCCATGACACATCCAACATCCCATTCCTTGAGGGAGAATACCTTGGTTCTCTGAGCCAACTTGTTACTGATCCTGGTTCTCCAGCTGTTTGGGATAGGTGAATCTCCAAAATCGAACATGTCAGGTGAGACCTCACATCCTTTTTCAGTTTTGCACTTGGATGGGAGCACAGCAGTGTCAGCACAATAGGCTTTTTGCCAGGGTGCATCCTCTGTGTACTGTGATGTCTCAGTCTGTAACATTTTGTATTCGACCACCACTTGCCGGGTGTAAACATGGGCCCTGGCCAGAAGTACACTGGGTTTAATTCAGCAGTCCTTCAGGTAATTTTCCATTGTCTGGGCATCCAGCATCAAAATTTTGTTAGTCACATCTTTTCGCAGCCGCACTTCACCACTGATACTTCATTCTGCATTTGGAGGTAGCGTGATAGTAGCAGGATCTTTTTCCAAACCATCCCAACAGGATCATCTTTGTCACTCTCCTTGGGGTGCATTTGTTTCTACAGGCCTTTTTGATCAGGGCGTGCACACACAGGGCTCTTTCTGTCTTTTTCTTCTGCCTGTCTTCACATAACTGGGCCAGGCACCCAAACATCTGTGCATTGGTGTCAGTCAATACAGGGATACCATCATAAAGTCCTGTAGAAGGGCCAACCAGGGCTAGTGTTCCACAGAATCTCCACACCAGCCACATAGGATGGAAAAGAAAGCCATATTTTTAGAGCCAAGATATGGGTACGATGTTTCACTTAACCCCCACACATGCAGTCCATCGAGAGGTTGGAGTGGGTGGTCAGATAAATACTGCTCATACCACTCTTGGAAGATTATTGTGAATTGAGACCCACTGTCTAAAACTGCTCGAGATGGAATTCCATCTATGTGTACAGTAGTGTCCATGGAAGGGCCCACCAATTTGGACCAGTCTGGAGGGATATCAGTAGGAACTTGAACAGACGATTTAGCCACAAAGAAATTGAATTTGAGATTGCCTGAACTTCCACCGCGATCATTTCCTGCACTCCTCTGTAATTGTTTTGCTTTTTGGAGCTCCCCTTGTAGTTTGTGTACCACCTTTGCTAGGTCCTTCTGAGACTGGCATTCTTTCTTTATATGCTCATCCTTTCCACAACTGTGACAAATTATATTTTCTTTGGTCTGTCTTGGCCAAAACATTGCATTAGAGCTGGTCTCCATTCACAAGTAGGGAGGTTGGGAGGGGTACACATTTGGTCGGAGCTGGAGCACTGACAACAGAAAGTCTTGGTTCACCCTCCATCTGCGGTGTTGAAGGTGGTGCAATATGTCTCAGTAATTCTTTCATTGTAGCAGTCAATTCACTTATCTCAGTTTTCGAGCTGCCATCAGCAGGGGGTGCCTGAGCGTGCACCCCCACCCCCATAGCAGATGCGTTCTGAGAGGGATCAGGGTCTTTATCTGTAGAAGGGGCCTTGGGATAGACAGTAGCTTTCACTTCTCTGAATTCTCTCAGCAACTCTGCCCATGGTGGGATATCCTTAGCAGTCTCTGAGTGCTCGCCTGTGCTATATTCCACCCTTGAACTTCACCCACATGATCACCCTCTGTCACCTGGGCAGCAGCAGCAGATACATGAGGAGGCCCCCAGAGCGGCATGCTATGTTCAACCCCCCTGGATTTCTTTCATTAATTTGTCATAGGAGGGAGGTGAATCTAGCCGGGCTGCAAGTCGTAACTTGAGCAGCAATAGTTCAGAAAATGGGGCAGACTTAAGTATTTGGTCCAGCCTGATTCGATCTAATTTATCTGGGGCCATGCTACCTTTCCTGAGGCATTCCTGGAGCATTTTTTCAAGTTGAGGTACATACACTGACAAGGGCTCCCCTTGGTATTGGTGAGTGGTTTTCACCCTCTACTACAGATCCTCATCTGAGTCTGGGCTCCCAATACATTTTTCAAAGCAGCCAAATAGTCCTGTGTAGCTGCCTTGAGGTGATTAGCCCACTTGGCATGGATAGTAGCCAGAGCTGGACCTCGAGACTTTCACTCAACCTTTTTCTGTTCTCCACCTTGGAACATTGCCATTTTGGCACTGGGGGGCAACATAGTCTATCCAGGTCTCCCAGTCATCCTCCCCATTAGGTGTGGGTAGTGTGCCAGAAAACACTCGCAGCCGGCGATAAAAGTCGTGACTAACTGTGGGTGCCGGCACTGGTGTGGGTGCAGGAGTGGGCGTAAGGGCAGGTACTGGAGCTGGCGTGGCTGTCGGTGAATGAACACCTCCAGGTGGCATGAATAACTTTTTGAAGTCCTCAATTGTTTTACCCTCCTCCAGTAATAATTTGGCAACTTTTCCTCAAAACTTTTGGTTAAAGGTGGGAGCTCGTTTTCCTAGGGGTCCTCACTATCTTTAATTACTACCTTCCAAATGGCCGGGGACCCATGAACGGTAATAGTTTTGGGCACCTGAGTGCAGTCTACTGGGTTACCACACTCCACTAAAGCCATCAGAACTTGGACAGTGAAGTCAGCTTGTCGGCTTACCACTATAGTTTTTCCAAAACACCCAGTTTTTGAAAGTGCCCCCTCTATAGTGTCTTTACTAGTGCCAGGGGTATAGCAAGTATAAGCAAGGCATTCTGGGGGTCAATTTCATGCTCCGTACACCAACTGACTAACTAGTGTACAGCAATTTTTTCAGCATTACCCATAAAAATTCTATACACACTCTTTTGGTTTCGGCCACTAGGGGGTGCTAATCCCATCGGTGCCTCCAAAGATGTAACTCCTAGGTGACGCTGCCCTATGGGCTACTACCCCTGCCTGCGTGACTACACACAGGTTGTGGGGCCTGAGTTCGGTGAATGGGTGCCTCCACTGGGGAGGAATGGTATTGAGGTAGCGTAGCTGCTTTCAGTATAGCCCTCTGGGATGCTATAACCACCCACCAACCCATCTAGTGGCCCCACACTTGAAATTACAATAAATACCATGTTTTGCATTCAATTCGCGATTAATGGAGAGTGCTAATAATATGCTCAGAGTGATCACATACCATCAGGGTCTGGAGCTTGGCATGCATCCTGAGCACCTGTAAGAGAATGGCTACCAGCAGTAGCGCAGTACCTTTCAGCTATTTACATTAAACCAGCACTCAGTAATAATATGCTCATAGACCAAATTTAACATTCAAACAAGAAACCGATTTATTTAGGGGTTTAAATAAGAGGTAGGGGATGCAGATTAAAATTAGATCAATTGGCACTTTGGGTTTCAGCAGTAGTTCCACATTTACACAACATTTAAACCAGTACAGTAACCCCTTTTGGAATGTCCAGTTAACCTCTCTGGGTACCCAGGGTAAACTAATTTGCAGGCCTGAAGTGGTGCTGCGGGTTGGCCATCATCGCAGCTGGTTTGGGCCCTTAAATATAGAAACGGTTAAGGCTTTAAATTGTGCTTGGCTGTAGAAATCATAAACACCTTTTTAAAACCGAGGCATTTGTAATTCTCAGGCCCTATGGCCTGCAAAAGCAGTCTAAACCTAAGTGCAGACTTGAAAACTGATCAGCTGAAACAAGCAAATTATTGGGTGTTGCAGAGTAAAACCCCGAGGTACTCACTGAACCTTGGGCATTGGGATCTGAGCTGATTTCCAGGATGGCTCTCCTCGAGGCAGGATGTGGTTACAGGACGTCATCCTTTCTGACAAGGACTAGGATACAGGGACTGGAGCTGCACAACTCACCCCTCATCAAGGCGTAACTCCCAAAGGTGGCCGCAACCCACGATGAACTTCTCTGCAGGAGCTGATTCCCTTCTGTGCTTGTCTAGCTGCTTGGCTTTTTATAGGCAGCAACAGTCTATCAGGCAAATTACTTGGCATCACTGGTTCAACTAGTTTATATTTCGGTAGTAGGCCACGCAGCTTACTCACTAGCACGTGGCAGTCCTGGAAATGCAAGCTGGCACACAGCAGTTCAGATCTCCCCCTGGCAAATTGACTGGAGACAGTTTCGGTGACCAAAAGCATTAACTTTTGATGCAGTCCCTGAGACAAAAGCAGCTTCTCTCACCAGATTGCAGATTTGTGATCTTTCAGCAGCTCTGATCCCAATTTCAATCTGGCAATCTACTCTGAAGAATTCTCCCTTTTTGGAGTATTGCAGGTTGTTCTGGAGACTAGGCAGCCCCAGCACTTGCTCAGCAGGCATTTTGGTTGAGAAGAGGCAAAACAGGCCTCTCCCATGTTCCCAAGCTGCAGGAGCCTCCTTTCCTTCTGGAGTTCCAGACAGACCCCTAGAACTGCTGCTCAAACTCCCTGCATTGCCTTCGAACTGACAGTCCCTCCTTTTATAAAAGGCAAGAATCCTATAATCCAATTGGCTGTCCAGGCTGATTATCACAATCCCAGTCCTTTTAATGGACAGCATTTTGCGCCTTGATTTTGTCCCTGTTATCCCCACAAGTCTCTGGCACTGCCCCAGAAGTCCATTGGCTTGATCCTGGCTGCTGATTGGTTGAGAGGCACAAAGATGGTGGCTGCATATACAGTTTTAGTGTAGTTTTAACCATGGTCCCCAAATTAAAATTCTGGTGCGACCATGCCGGCCCGTGGCGCTGAGGGTTGAGGCACTGGATGCCACACCTTGTACCACGCTGGCGACCCTGGTTCGGAAACACATCCAGGTTGTCAGTTGTCGGCAGCTAGGGATGGGATCGAGCATCCAAAGGACTGCTCTCCCATCCCTTAGGAGGGTTGAGGGATCCCACCCCTGGTGACGACTGGGGGCACAACCAGAGTGGGGCACATGGGGGTGGAGTGTGGCAGACGTCGGCACGTTGTGTCTTTGACATCATTGCACACCCACACTCCAAGAAGGGCCATTAATGCAGGAAAAAGACTGGCTTGATAGCCGTGCTCATACTACCAAGAGGTCTGTCGTAGAATCACGGTGAGGGGGTCTGGTTTTGGCCTGCATGGGAAGGCATAGGGGGACCTCCCAGTGGGTCAGGGAGTGGCTGTACCAGACTCCCCATCGTGCAGTGGATTTGCTGCCCTCCAGGCGGGGGGGGAGGTGGTGGCTGGATGCCCCTGCCTTATGTATTGCAGCAGCAGAGAAATAAGGATGTGATTAAAAAAAAAAGTTCTGGTGCAGCCAGCAGTTTAATGTTTACTAATTCAATTCCTCACTGTCTTGTAGCCCCAGCTGTTCTCTCTTAAACAAGTCCACTTTTAAGTCAATCGAAGGTGCCCTCAGGGAGTCACAGCTCCCATAACATACTGCCCCTAGAAACCTGCCTGGGCTTATGAATATTTATTAAGGGCTTCACTGCCCTGACCTTTGCCTTTAGCTTTCTGGTGCCCCAGAGGCAGCGCTTACGGCATCTGCCAGTTTATTTATTTTTCAAAATATTTTCTTGGTTTTTGTTGTGTCCCCAGTGCCTCTTTCACTTAACTTGGCACCAGGAACCAGGGAGACACCTTCGAGAACAACTCCAGACTGTTGACCACAATGGCGGTCAGATGCAACAGTGCATCCTCCTCGGTAGTGCGAGCAGCGGCTCTAAAAACGTGCCGACTGTTCACAAATAGATTTTTTGAGCCCCACAGGGCTTACCAGCACAGGGGAATACTCGGGGGATAACCAGGTGGCAGGAGGTGCCGCGAAGTATGGGCAGACGTTGGGAGGCAGCGGGAGCACACCCGGAGGTGCTTTTTATGGTAAGCCCCATTTGGGGAGGCGTTACACTTGTTCTTTTCCAAAACATCCCCCTCAGAAGCATGTGTAACCCTTACTGGGCTCAGAGTCCAATGGTGACAGAATTTATATTTTTATGTGCCCCATTTAGGAAGGGAAGGGATCATAATTTGGCTTCGTGGAGCGAGCCATGCTGATCCCTTCCACTTCCTGGTATCTCTTCTGGCAGTGATCTGCCCCTGGTGTGTGTCACATTTTGTGATGTCAGTATATGGATAGCGTGGGTGCACACCCCATAGACATGAATGGGGCTGTTTTTCAGGGTAACATTTTTGTAGTTTAGATGGCCATTCAGAAAAAATCATGGCCACCGCTTAACTAACAATGCCAACAGATGTCCAAAAGCAAAGCTCTACCTGGAAAAATATCCATTACCCTATAAACATGAAATCCTGTTCCTCTAAATAGGATTCCAATACCATCAGCTCTGTCTAGTCCGAAGAATCAAAAGGAGGGTCCCCCCACCACTCTCATTTCGTATTTTGCAATTCAGCTAAAGTTGTCATCCAAGTCGCTTCTAAAAAAATTATATCAAATCGTTCATGCAGTAACGGCATAAATTGCTTTCTGTTTATACTGGTTCTTCAAACTGCGTACATTTAGAGAGGCTATCTTTATTTGTTTCATAAGTTCAGAATAAGAAAGGAATATGCTATCGTCTTAAGTCGATTTACCCCTTTCCCTCCTCCCTTCCCTTCATTATTCCCTTGACTCCCTTTTCTTTTCTTGTTTTTTTCTGGTCAGGGGACCGTCCCTCTTTCTGGGAAATGGAATCAGATTATATTTCACAGTCCATATTATCCCGATCTGAGTCACCCCAGTTCATCAAGCTTTGTAGAACCTCATACAAGTTACTGAGTTGCAGTTCTGTTTCAGACTGAGCAAGTTTAGAGGCTCTGGTACTATGGCGTGTGGGTAGAGGCTTTGCTGTTTGCAGTGGAGACATGCTAGGCCCTTCGCCAGGTGACTGAGGTGCTTCTCCAGGACCTGAAACCATTGGGTTTTCATTATAAGGGAAGTCTGCTCCATGGGTTGCAATGCCATACTTGGTTGATCCAGTATTCTTGGGCAGGTATAATTGTCTGTGCAGTAAGGTGGTTATTATGCTGAGGTGAAAAACAAGTACTTCTTGAGGCTGGTTCTGGGCAACTTCTACCCTTACCTTGTGTGGAGGGGAAACTTCAGAAGTAGGTCTAATCACTGTTACTACATTTCTGAACAGAATGTACCAGATCTGATTGGTTAAAGGAGGTGACCTATTATTTGAAGCCCAGGGACAATCTCAAAAATATGGCCTTTGCTTCACACCGATTAACCAAGTGTTCAAGTCCTGACACACCAGGCTAGCTTCCCAAAGGCCCCACACAGGCTGCATCAGAAGTTTATCACAGGCACTGGACAAATGCATTTTCTCTCTCCACATTTATAGCAAGCCTTGGGTGCCCAACATAGACGTAAACCCCCATTCTCGGCCCACAAAGAAACTGTTAGGAATATGGCTGATTCCATGTGGCTGTCCAGTCACAGTCTCACTCTGAATTTCCAGCCCGCTGTCCAGAAACTGAGTCTATAATGGTTCTGAAGGATCTAAGATATAGAGAATAATGGATGGGGAAGGGTTTGATATGAAAATTTAATACACAGTTGTGGGATGCTACATAAACCCGAGGTGAAGCCCGAGGGGTTTATCAAAGCATCCCACAACAAGGGTGTGCATTAAATTCTCATATGAAACACCCTTCCCATCTTTTATTTTTTATAATAACAGACCAGCAATTTTTCTCCAGCAGTTTGTGAGACTGTCTGGCCCCACCCACATACAGAATGTTGGCCAATGAGGCAGCAGCATAGTTTGACTGGCATGGTTTCATGAATGTCATAACAACCAGCCGTTGTTATGGAAAATATCAACCTGGTCGACATTGAAAAAATTGCTGACCAGTTATTATATATATGTAACCCCTGCAAATTGGGGTTCCCAAAAGACTTCAGGAGCTTGTTTGAATGCTTCAAGCCTGAATGGTGTTTGGCATTTAAGCCATTTATCAGTGAGTGTTTTAGAACCTCTGGTACTGTCTCTTTAAGAGCTGTCTGCTTGCAGACATAATTAGTTTGTATGGGGACTGTGTGTTTCTTTGATTGAGTACCACTCAAGCTGCTGCCAATTCACTTCTATTTTGCAGTCACTAGGAGTGCAAAGGAACCTATCTGAAAGATGTAACTGTTTGCCAGAAATTATTTAGAGTAATAATGAAATTACGTTTGTCTAACCTGCTTTCTTTGCAGTCAGAACTGTGTCTGCTAGTTCCCCATTCTAGTTTTGAACTGCTGAACTGGACCAATCAGTGTGGGGTAAGCTAGCTCTAAAATGGTGCCTTGGACGAATCAGAACTTGGACTCATAATCTGAGCCAGCCACAAGAGGATTATATGGGCAGTGACTCTGGGAGATGTAGTTTAGACTTCAGTGCCTTTTTGGACCAACAGCAGCAGTCTATTGTGAGTGACAGCCAATCCAGTCAAGAACTGGGAGGAACTCAAAGGAAGTGCCGGTTTTGTCGGGTTGGAGTTTCAGTTGAGCTTTGGCAGTGAAGAAGGAAGGAGCCCTGTGCTTTTCAGTGTGCAGTTTTAGTCAAAAACGTGTGTAAGGCCCAGAGTTCCGGTCTGCAGCTTGTGTAACAGCTTGTTAGGACTGAATCCATCCTGTGAAAAGAATCAAAGGATCTCTGAAGAGTAGAAACCAGGCTCACCCTGTGAAGACTGGAGGAATTGCTAAAATTGCACTCGGTCTGTCAGGAACTGAATCTGCTGTGTGTTCTCGGGTATTGTGCAGTAATTGCGTCGGAGGATACAGATGCAGCCTGCCTGAGTATAGTGCTTTCTTTTATATGGATGTGTGAAGAGGTTAGTGTACCTCAAGTGAGCCCTGCTGACATTGAAGGACCCTATCTTATTTGGAGGTCGTGAGTACTAATTCAGGGTCGCTCCCTGTTGAATTGCCACATTAAATCCAAATGGAATTACTGTACTGCTGACTGTTTAATTCTCCTTTTCTCTGTGTGAAAGGGCCCCTACGAGC
Source organism: Neoceratodus forsteri (assembly GCA_016271365.2). Lineage (NCBI taxonomy): Eukaryota > Metazoa > Chordata > Ceratodontiformes > Ceratodontidae > Neoceratodus > Neoceratodus forsteri. Next base: position 445,676,327 of record JADMNL010000023.1, read on the forward strand.
TGCCACGGTTTGGACTAGCCACTAGGGCTTGGGTACCCAGGGACAGTAACTGATAGGGATAGGCCTGTGCACAGAGCCATAGGTAGATTATTAGAGTGATAAGCTAATTAACCTGATTTCCCCCTGTCCTTGTTATATCCCCCTAAATAAATCAGAGCTGCTTGTTTCAGCAAAGTTATACTGCCTGAGGTATTTGTCTATGTTAAAGTACTGTACTGTGATTGTTGCACTGTATCTCATTTCACAGGAGGTCCCAGTGCCGAACCAGACCTGGGGTAAGTGTATACTGTGAAGGTAATTCTGATATATTGTGTGGGGCCACTAGTGGAAGAAAGGGGTTGCAGTGTCCCAGAGGGCTGTGACCAAGTTAGTTTAACTATTGCAAACCCTGACCTCTGGGTGGAGGCACCCGCCATTGGATCCAGGCCCCTCAACCTGTTAGTGGCAAATCAGGCAGGGGTAGTAGCCCCTGGGATAGCGCCATCTAGGGGTTACATCTTGGAGGCACCGCTGGGATTGTGTGTCCTCTAGTGGCTATATTTATGAACCACTGTTAAGAAAAATGGGTACCTCAATAGAAGTGGCTGTGCACCGCTGGTGGAGTGGTGTACTGGGGAGGGAGATCGACCCCCAAAATGCTATGCTTATCCTGACATCCCCTGGTATCAATACGGACACTGTGCAGGAGTACTTTCCAAGGTGGAAGGTTTACAAAACCCTGTGGTGGTGGGTCGGCATGCTAATCTGCTCACCCACACTTTCCTGGCCCTAGTAGAGTTTAAGGATCCCATAGATAGCTCCAAAGTGCCACAGACCATTACCCCAGAGGGAGCCCTCACTGCTTGAGAGTGATAACTAAGGACAGTAAAGACCCTGGGGAATCAGCCCCACCACTATCTGAAACTTTTGAGGAGAAATTTGCTGAATGGTTGCTGGGAGAGGGGAAAACTGTGGAGGACTTGAAGAAACTATTCTTGCCACCTGGGGGTGTTCCTCCCCCAACACCCTCTCCTGCTCCAGTGCCCGTAATGGTGGCTGAACCAAAGCAGACTCCTATTTCTGCACCTGCCATTAGTCACGACTCTTACCGAAGGTTGAGGATCTTCTCTGGCACCCTCCCCACCCCCCAAGGGAGGGATGACTGGGAGACCTGGATAGACTATGTTGCCCCCAAGTGCTAGAATGGCAATGCTCGGAAGGCGAAAAGCGAAAGAGGGTTAGTGAGAGCCTCCGAGGTCCTGCCCTGGCTACCATCCGTGCTAAACGGGTCAGTAACCCTGAAGCGACTGCACAGGCCTATCTTGAGGCCTTGGAGAATGTGTATGGGAGCCCAGATTCTGATGACATTCACTTGCCGCTGAGTCTGAGTGGTGGTTTTGTCTCTGAGGAAAAGACAATGTGGCCAGTGGTCCAAAGTGAAGAGTTGTGGCGGGCACATGCGCAGAGTGAGGAAAACCATGCATGTGTGTGTGTGTGTGTGTGCTGTTATAAACACTCCTTTAAAACAACAAATTACACCATGGTTTCCCTATGGGAAAAAGGCAAAACCACTTATTATATCACATTTACGACTAAGCCAATAATGAATGTCACCCACATTCCCGTTTTCATTTCTAAACATTACAGTTACCATTTTTATTAAGGGTTTAGTCAAGGGGATTACCAAAAATGGGATTCATAATATGTTTCAATTTATCATAAAGGCCCCAGAATCTCTCCCAACCTGCTTGGGTAGTAAAACTGGTATTAAGATTCTCTTCTCCAGAGATGTTAATCAAGGCAAAGACCTCTGAGGGTATAAATTTCAGGGAATCCTTCAGCAGCATAGCACCTTCCCCACGTATACTCTGTTAGGTCTGTCTGCCATTCCACCTATATAATGTAGTCTGACTGAATTCCTCCTTGGCAAAGGTTCAGGTCTATTTTGAAAGAAATCTGCAAATTTCGGGATGAGGGGGCTGTCTCCTGGGTTCCTGTACACTGTATCACTGGAGGAATTCTCTGAATCCTGGGTGGGTAAAGCAATCGGCTGTGGTTTTTCGATTTTCTGAATTCCCAACATCCGAAGCAGAAACACTCCTGAATGTGTTTCCCTTCAGTATGGTATTTTGCCCTTCGGTATTCACAATTGTCTCCTATGAAGTTAGCTGGCAGTTTTCCGCAGGCCTCCCACTATGTGCCCCAGGCCCCCATTCTGAAAATACAGTACTTACTGGCACAGTAGGTCTCTTCAACTCCAGTGAAGAATCTCGGTGCATAGTAGCTGTATTTGTAGTTAGCGTCCCACCAGTTGCATCTTTTCCAGTATCGCCTGATGTAACCATTCTTGTGAAGGCAATCCCATTTCTTGTGACTGCTCTGAGTCCAGTATCCATGCTTCATCACAGTTTTAATCCAGCCTGCAACTGTTAACACAAAGTCAGGGGACCATGTCTCCCTTCTTGCTGGTTGTGAAGCTATTTGAAACGCTTCCTTAATTCTTCTGCTCGCTGTCGGCAGTGTCCTTGGATCCTCAGATAACATCTGGTCAATTTCAATCAGTTGTTGTGCCACAGTCTGCATGTTGCTGTGTTCTACCACCACTGGAGAGCCTTGAACCTGTGCCAGTGTTAGACTGTCTGTTTCCACCTTGCAGGTACAGTTCTTCACGGAATTCCCAAGCTCACCAGTACAGATTGTTGCTAAGGTAGCTGTGCTGGTTGGCACTTGTCCAATCTGAACCATCGGCAGTTGTCCCAGCACTGCACTAATTGCTAGACAAAGTCATTCTGTGCTGCACCTGGATTCAAGTTCACACTAGTAACTATTTGTCCGTCAGACAGTAACTGGCCCTCCTGGGTGACAGAAACATCAGCCAGGGAGAGAGCACCCCCATCATGCACCCTCCCATCCTCCTCCTCCTCCTCCATCGGGAGTCTGCCATCCCTGAGCTGGTTCCACAAGTACATGACTGGCCGCTCCCAGTAGGTCAAATGGAGAGGTGCAACCTCAACCTTCTACCTTAAATGAGGAGTACCTCAGGGATCCATCCTGGGCCCTCTCCTGTTCTCCCTGTTCATCAACGACCTCCGCCACCACTGCGGCAGCAGCTACGTGGTGCAGTACACTGACGATGCAGTACTCTACAGAACAGCGGTGCACCTGGATGATCTCGGACCCCTGCTCCAGTCTGACCTCTCCCAGGCAGAAGCTTGGCTGGTTGAGAATCGCCTGGTCCTCAACCCAAACAAGACAAAAGCACTCCTGTTTGGTCCAAAATCCATGGGCCCATCCCGGGCGCATCTCCTGCCATTGGCCACTGACTGGAACCACAATCGAGGTGGTACAATCCTTTAGATACCTGGATCTTACTCTAGACCAGGGACTCACTCTAAAGCAGCATGTGGATCAGGTGACAAAAACATCCACCAAAAACTCGGCTGCTCTTCCATCCAAGCACCAGCATGATACCCGAGACCGACTGGCAATCTGTCAGAGTGTCCTCCTACCTACTCTCACCTATGCAGCCCCAACCCTACTTGGCATTGCAAAACTCGAGCAGGGCAGACTGCAGACCCTGTACCACAAAATCACGTGATTTGTCACAAATGCCCATCCAAGGACCCATCACTCCGAAGCCCTCACCTCTCTCAATTGGCCCACCTTGAACCATAGGCTCCAGTACCCCCTGTTAAGCTGGACCTATAAGCTACTCTCTGATGACCCTCCTGCAGGGCTCTTCGGGCTACTTGCCCCAAAGCAGACCAGCAGGCCTCTCCACTCTTCAGGCAAAACACTACTAGAGGTGCCCAGGACCAGACATGCAGCAGGCAGTAAATGCTTCACCCAGACAGCCCTTACACTGTGGAACAAGCTCCCCTGTAAACTCCAGGAAGCCCCTCCCTAGCGACTTTTCAGACGGGATTACGCGCTCACCTCCTAAACCTCAGCTCCTGCTCCTGCTCCTGTCCTGAAGGATACCTAAACTGCCCCCTATAGTCGGGCTACAAAACAATCTACCTGCCCAGCCGACAGAAAGCTGCAACAGCTGAGTTTGTCTATGAAACCGGTCTCTACCAATGTAACTCCTCTCCCCAACGTCCTGTACCAAATTGCTTGTATACAATGCTGTACTACCTCCCTGCACCTCTACAACCTCTCATATGCTAACCTTACCATATGTTCTACACTGTACTGATTATGTCCTAAATGGTATCAGCTGCATAGTTAGTTGCACTGCTTGCTTATAATGCCTGTTTTGCCTATTGTACTATGTGTACTATATGTCTATACTTCTCAATATATTGGAATAAGCCTAGCAGGACTCACTGCTGTATACCCATGTCATCATCTTCTGTTATGAAATATGTATACTGTCAATGAACTTCCTGTATGCTGTGTCCTACCCTGCATTATCTGTTTCTATCTGCTCAACTCTATGTAATCTAACTCCAGGTTGCCACTGAAAAGGGACCTCTGGGGACCAGTGGGCCTACCAGTCACCAAAATTTAATAAATAAATAAATCTTGGTCTGGTAACCAACAGCACCCCCACACCAAGAGTAGGGTAATTTATTTTTGAAAATCACTCAAATCATAAACAACACAAACAATAGAACATAGCAAGCAATACATCAAGTATCATTCAATGTGTTTACACAACTTGGTATGTTCCTCTCTCATAGGAAGTCTTGCCCTCCTGCCCCCTGGGGAGTATGAACCACTCAGCTCGGTGCAGGAAGGCAGCTGCAAAGGCAAACAAGATGTTGGGGTGCATCTCAAGGGAAATCTCCTCCAGGCACAGAGAAGTGATCTTACCCCTGTACAGGTCACTGGTCAGGCTGCACCTGTACTGGGGGTCATTTCTGAAGAGGGACATCAGATTGCTGGAGGGAATACAGCATAGGGCAATGAAGATGATACAGGGACTTAAGGGGAAAATCCTCACGAGGAGAGGCTGGGAGAGCTGCAAATGTATTCCCTGGAAGAGGAGGGATAAGGGATATGATTGAAAACTTTAAGTACCTAAAGGGTATTAACAGGATAAATACAGAAGGATTCTTTAGATCAAAAGGTTGAGGGACACGAGAGGGCATCAGCTTGAGATTGAAGGAGGGAGATTCAGGAGGGAAATCAAGAGACACTTTTTACAGAAAGGGTAGTAGATAAGTGGAACACTCTGCCCATGGAGGTGATATCTTGTAGAACAGTGGGAGGATTTAAGAGGGTGGGACAGAGTGAGGGGTCATGCTTATGAGGGAGGGAGGGAGGAGGGCAGCTGCAAGTTGAGGTTAGCTTGCACAATCGAGCAGACTTGATAGACCATGAGGCCTGTTTCTGCTGGCATTTTGTATGTTCGTATGATGTATGCATATGTGACTGAGATACATTGTGGCTGTTCACCTCTCTATCTGTGGGATATACCACCCTGTAGGGGTATGTAGGGCAAGAAACTCTAGAGGAGGTTCCACCCCTATGGGTGCTGCAGGAATGATTCCCTTGGCTAAAGTAGCTTAGGAAGGAGCCCACGGAAAGAGAGATGAGCCACTGGAGGAGGAGGGGAGGATGGTGAGGCAATGAAAAGAATGATCCTGGAGCAGCCAGGAGGAGGAGCAGCTGTTTAAGGCCTGATTGGGGAGTGGTTTGTTGCTCTACCCATTGATCTACAGGTGAAGCCTTGCAATTCAGTGTGCTTACACAACTTGGTCTGATGTATGCTTATGCGACTGAGATCTGTTGTGGCTGCTCGCTTATCTATCCATGGGATATACCACCCTGTAGGGTATGATGGCAAGGAACCCTAGAGGGAGAGTTCAACCCCTGTAGGTGCCGTGGTAATGATTCCCTTAGCTAAAGATAGCTTAGGAAGGAGCCCAAAAGAGTACCCAAAGGATGTCGAGAATCGAAGATGAGAAGTCAGAATGATATCGAGGCAGGAATGGAGGTCGAAAGGTGTAGATGGGTAGGACAGGAGAGGAACAGGAGACAACGTGGAATATTTAGTGGATTGGAAGCTGACACGAGGCAGGAGGGCAAGACTTCCTAAGGAGAGAGGGCACAGCCAGGGCCACCATCCAACTCCATCCAACAGTGGAACCCAACCACGGAACCTGAAAGCACCAACTCTATCTAATATTATGATCATCGGCATGGAAAAGAGAAAAATAGCCTTTGAGGAGGAAACCTATGGGGATTCAAGGCCCAGGTCGCCTTCCTCTAAGCTGAAGGACGTTTTGGTTAGTGATGGCTCAGCTGCTGCAATTTAGAGTAGAGATCGAGGGAAGAGGAAAAGATTCCAATCTGAGGAAGCTCTCGCTCTGTTCTTCTAACAGGAATGCTTTTGAGGGCTGTAGGCAACTGCCCTGCAACTAGGTACCCAAAAACAAAGGAGGAGAGAAATGACCACTGAGGCACCTAGCTGGCCTACATGAGCCTATGAAACAGACCAGGTGAACCAAAGGTGGTCAGAGGGAGAATAGATAAAGGGTGCCACTGAACCCACTTGGGCAGCTAAAGGGCCCTGCTGAGGAGAATCCCACCCCGCAGCTTGAAGTCATAAATTCTGCATCCAGAGGTGTCACTGGAATGAGGGACGATTGAAGGTCTACCCAGAGTGAACACATTCTCACTATGGGCCAGGGAGAAGGACCCCGCTCTGAGTTTTGCATATTCTAGATGTGGACTTCGGGGGTGCAGAGCGAGACTGTTGGCTACAGGCTAGCCCTGAGCCATGGAGCAGTGGACATGGAAGGCATGTCTCCAAGTGGAGAGCAGGTCAGGCTGAGGTAGCATAAGACCCATATGAGGGTTATGCTTGGATAGTCTATGTGAATAAGTAGACCTACAGAGAGGTCAGATGGAGTGAAGGAGACCCCAATGTGGGTCTGGAGGATGCAGAAAGCAAGCAATAAACACAGGAGTGCATGCCAACCGGGTCCATTAGAATTAATTGAAGTGAGATAACGCCAGTGCTGTAGCTAGGCTGGCATGGCATAGAGGGGTCCTGAACATAGGACTAGGATGGCAACATATGCAAACAGGAAAAGGAAGGGCAGGGTAGTAGAACCCAAAAAGAAAGGGAAGCTGGGCTGACATGCTGGGAGGTAAATATCCAGTAGGGAAATGAGTAACATAAAATGAAGACATACCAGCAACTGGAGCAGGACTGAACACCAGCAGCGGTCAGTAGGAAACTCAGAGCTAGGAAAACAAATGGGAAGGCTGCAAGAAGGAAGCCTGAAATGTATTCTTGGTATCAAGGCAGACAATGATGGGAGCCGGAGGAAGATATGGAGCTAATACAAGGGACACAGGTCCAAGAACTGACGAGAGAACTCTCAACCAGTGAAGAAGAAACAGAGCGGAGGGACTGAGCCTGAAGGCAGGAGGAGCAGACATGCTGTCTCCAAGGCAGAGCAGCGGGAAATGAAGAGCTGCATTCGGTAAGCGGAACAGAATGATTGGGAGCTCCAAGGCAGAGAATGGATGAAGAGGGCCAAGCAGCAGAAGGCCTAGCCAATGTTGAGTCCTCCCCGGGAGGGAAGCCACACCCCAGAAGTGCTGGCAAGGGAGGGAGCAGATTGGAGGACGCTGTCCCACAGCAGAACAGAGGAGTGGTGACCAGGAGCGGAGGGAAGCAGCAGGGAGAGGTAGGGGTGGGGGGGAAAAGAAACAGAAGCACAAAAAAGAAGCAGGAGAGCGAGCCAGTGGTCGGAGGCAGCCGAGGAAACACGGGCAAAAGCCGAAACCAGGAGAAAGGGAGGGGAGCGAGGAAGGGCGGTGCCTTGGGGCGCAACAAAAAGGACGATCCTGGACCAGCCAGGAGTAGCGGCCTTTTAAGGCCTGACTGGGGGAGTGGTTTGTTGCTCCGCCCATTGAACTACAGGTGTAGCCTTGCAAAAAAACAGAGAAAAGGTAAAGAAATAAAGTAAACCTCCATATACCTATTTTGTTAACTGCACAAAATATAAAGGAGAGAAGAGAAACAAAAAGAAAGAAACATGAATAAATAATAAACGAAATGATTAATATAAGAAATCAGCTGAAACTCTTGAATACAGATAGCAGGTTATGTAATTAAACAACTCTAATATCCACTGAGTTTGTTAAACATTATCATTAAACATGCTTTAGTTTTTTTTTATCTCTGATCAAATAACAGGTACATTGGAATCAGTCATCCAAGGCATGTTTCGCCATGTTTTGTTAAAAAAACCCACTAAGGCTTCTGTTCGCTTCAGAGAAATATATGGCTCTCAATTCATATGTAATTTTCTGTAACAATTCAACATGGGTGATGTCTTTCTGCTGCAAAACATATAGACATCTTGAGTTCCAGATATACCATTTTATAGTGATAAAACTAAAAGAAAGTTGATTTATCCGCTTGTCCCAACGCTATCAAGGTCACCATATATTAAATTTTTATAAGTTATGCTAACAAAACACGGGCTTTCCATTGTATAGCCAGAAACTTCCAAAAGCCAACAATGTAACTACAGGAGAAAAATAAGTGTTCTATGGTTTCAAGTTGTTGTTGACAACAAGTCTAGAACATTGTCTTTCTGCAAGTTGCTTGTGTTTTGGTTAGCTTTGACATTGAGCTGTTCATGACAGCAAAGCCAATTTGTGCCTTTCATTTTCTCTGGGATCCATTGGTTATTTAGCAAATCTATCACGGAAGAAAGTGAAGTAACTGGACACTGTAGAAAAACTATGTCAACTTTGAAGCTAGAAGCTAAAATTTGTTTATAAAGTCATTTTCTGGCAACAGTAAGTACCATCTGACTGGTTACATACCGTGATTTTAGTTTTACAAAAACTTCTCTGAGGTATATAGGGGCCTGGTGTCATGTTCGTACTATCTGGACCATTGTGGTAACCAAGTAAGACAGGAGTTTCAAAAAATTGGGGTCCATGAGCAATCAGTAACTAGCAATAGAGGCCTATGGTTGGTAACTATATAGATGTTATAGTAAAACACCAGTAGGTTTATCATGTTGAGCCTGCCTTGTTTTGAGGGTAAATATAAAACATTCCTCTTGGGGTTCAGTCTGCTCCCCCAGGCAGCTTGAAAAAACGTACTGCATAAGGGAGTTTCTAAGGATTTAGGTGGTGGAAATAAGTAAATGACAAACAACAAAACTGGAATCAAAAAAGTTTTGATTAAATAAATCCTTTTTTCCTTGCTCATTTGCCACCTGTTCCATTGCCAAACAAACAGGCGTCCTTTGTCCACCTTATATCCTCAGTTAAGAATATCCAAAGGTCCTGAGCCAAATGTTATTCCCAGAATAGTGCGTGGGTTATCTGTGATCTGTATACCCTCTATGTCTGAAATAGCAGGGGCAAGAGTCCTTAGCTGACACCCCCTGCACTTTTATATATTTAAAAAGGCTCCAGTACAGGTACCGAATTCTGTACATATACTGTATGTAATGCACGTCTTGCAGAAGGTTCATCTCGTACTAAAATACAGAGGTCATCTGAATATGCCATTGCAATGTGAGGGATGGTAAAATCCTCAATCTGTATGTTTTGTAAAACTGGGGAAAAATTTAAAGCTCATAATAAGGGGTCAGTGCTAAACACATAAAGCAGGGGGATGAGAGAGCACCCCTGCCAAACCCCTCTTTGCACAGGCAACATGGGTCCGTTCCAGCCATTAACCTGGGGGAGGGGGTGGCAGTGGCCAGTTTGTACAGGCTCTGAAGCCAAGCTATAAATTATTTTGGAATACCGTAATATTGTAAAACCTCCACAGAAAATTATGATTGACTGAGTTGAAAGCTTGCTTTTGATCTAATGACAGTACACATCCCTCTAGGCCATGTTGGTTATCGTAATTTCCCTCAATAATATAAGTTGATCAGTCATTTTCCTTTCTGATATGGAACAGGATGGTGCAGGCATAATCAGGTATATGTCAGCCTGTAATAATCTTGTATTCAAAATTTTTGTCAAAATCTTAAAATATGCGTTCAGGAGACTTATCGGCCTCCATTTAAAAATGTCCCTCCTGTCTCCTTTCTTATACAAATAAAATAATGTACCCCTAGCCATCTGTAAAGAAACAGAACCCAACTGAAGCATTGTGGTAAAAGGTGCAGCTAATTCATTTGAAATTACCAGTCCAAGAACTTTATACAGTTCGAGGTAAGACCACCCATGCCTGGTGCAGTATTATTGATAAGGAATGTATTGCTATTTCTACCTCTTGGGAGAAATATCTTCTGTCAGGGATTTTGAAATTTGTTCTGGACAGGTTGGGGAGTAAAATAATTAAAAACTGAGAAGCAGTAGTAGCAATAGCTGGTTGTTTAGAGAACAATGCTGTGGTATGTTGAGTGATTATCCTTAGTAAATTATGTGTATCTGAATATTGTGTCATATCTATGTCAAACAAAGTATGCATTGCTTTGTGTTTTATTTTCCTTATAGCTGAGGAATGGACAAATAATGTTACGCATTCCTCTGGATACCAAGGACTGTTGTTTTTGCAGTCCATCATGTTTTCAAATGGTAACATAATATTTCTTGTTTTATTACCTGGATTTGTGGTGTAAAATTGTGTTTTGTAGTTCTGGCCAAAGATTGTAATTTCTGCAACCGTTGTCTGTTATGTAACTATTTTAAATATTCTTCATCTCTACAGGCTTTACTCTTTTGTTTCAATAGAATTTGTAAGTCCCATTTTGGGTCTGTCCACCAAAGTGCAGGGGTATCAAACATCTCAAAAACAGATTTATGGATAGTTAAAAAGTATTGTATATTCTGTATAACATGTGGGTTAGTTAACAAAGAGGAGTCAAATTTCCAGTTTCCTGGACCGTTTAAGTGTATAGGTATAGGGGCCTAAAATAAGCCCAAGTATCTTGTGGTCCGAGAACTCCACTTCCTGCACATACACCTTGGTAAGTGATAGTGATTTAGATACAAATAAAAGAATCAATTTTAGTATGAGAACCCATTTGGAAAGTAGGATCTGAACAGTTGTTAGCGATAGGTAAGCATCAATTAATGTAGCATCCTGTATGATTTGTTATAGTGTAGTCATGTGCAGAAGACTTTTGTGGTTTTGGCATTTTTGCCTCTATCTTGCAATGTCAGGCCACAGTTAAAGTCTCCACCAAGATAACTGGGTGCTATGAGAAAAGTATGATTGAACAGACTGAAATAGTGCTATTCTATCAGCTTTTTGTCTGTGGGGCATAAATAGTAATCAATCTATAATATATGTTATCAATTTTGTATCTAAAATTAAAGCTCTTCCAGGGACAAGGTCAATCAACTAATTATCTGGATGGCAGCAGTAGTTCTAAATAAAACCCACCCTTGAACTGGTATCCGTTCCTAGTGACCAAAGGAGGGCTGCATACCAGTCTTTAGTTGCCATAGTAATTTCTGAAACAACTTAGGGAAGATATGGGACATTAACTTTAACCCCTTATTTGATAACATCAAAACAATTCTGGACAGATGGAAGCTTCTTAATCTCTCTTTCATGGGGAAAATTTCAGCCATTAAGATGTCCATTTCCCCCAAGATTCTTTACCTCTTTGCCAATGTTCCTTTAGTCTTACCATCCTCCTTTTTTGCTAAAATTGATAAATTAATAGATAACTTTATCTGGGATGGGAAACCACCCAGATTTAACTGCAACAAACTTCGATTACATTGGAAAAAAGGGGGATTCGGACTCCCCTGGTTCAAAGGCTACCTCTGGGCTTTTCGAATGGCCCAAACCATTAAATGGTTTCAGAAACCCTCCCCTCACTCACCACTATGGGTTGCAATGGAATCCTCATTGTGCCCAGGAGGAGTTCCACTTCCTTCATTTTAATCCCACTTCCTCTAAATTAAAATCTCACCCGACTATATCATCCTCTGTTCTTTATTGGGAACTAACACACATTCCTGAAATCCAATCCAGTACCCTGGTTTTATGCCCTTATGGGGCAGTCCACTCTCACTCTAGAAAACCACCCAATTTTCTGTCGTACATTGAGGAACAAAGGCATGTTCTTTCTCTGAGATATCTTGGACAAGAATTCACTCACTCTTAGATCATTCTCAGACTTGCAGGTCACATGGAAACTTCTAAGCAGGACTTCTGGAAGTTTTTACAAATTCAGGCAGCTTATAACTCTCTCTCTAGTTTAGTGTATAGGCATACTCTTCTAAACCCATACATCTCGCACTGGACTAATTTATCAGTAAAATTAAATAGCTCCATTTACAAAGACATTATTGATAATCTACCTGATCAGTCTATACAGGCCAAAAATAAATGGAGTACTCTTCTCAACTACAATATTTCAGACACACAATGGAGTAATTGTTGGCATATTGCACATAATACCTTTAAAGATGCCCGTAGTTCTTTAATACAGACTAAAATCCTACATCTTTGGTATAGAACCCCCTCTGTGCTTCAACGAATGGGCCTATTAAATAATAATAATTGCTTGCACTGCAATTTGGCCAACAGGGATCTACTTCATATCTTGTGGTCTTGCGATCCCATTAATAAGCTCTGGCATAAAGTCTGTTTACTTGCCTCCAGAGTAACAGGACAAAAACTACCTTTTGACCCCAAGCTATTCCTTCTAGGCATCCTTATCCCCAATAGCTCTCTCCTCTCACATGCACATTTTAGATGGCTAAACATACTTTCTCTTCTGGTCAAACGTCTGATTCTTATGAAATGGAACTCAACTCTGGTGCCTTCTCTTTCAGGTGTTCTTCAAAGCCTCTCTTAGTATACTTCCCTAGACCGATTATCTCATGTTACTCATAACCGACTCACTGTATATGACAGATGTTGGCAGGATTACTTCAAGTAACGTCGAACCTAATTCTTCTAGACCCTAATTCTTAGGGATATTTAGCCCTCCATCTTATTTTGCTCTCAGATTAGGTTTTCTTTAAACTTTTGTGCACAGATTTCTCCTCTTTTTCCCTTCTTCCCTGTTTCTCCTCTCCTTCCCTTCTTCCTTGCTTTTTCTCTCTTCTTTCTTTCCTTGCACCTTTTCTCTTATCTTCACCTCCCCATTACTGAACATTGTTCATATTACCACATTTATCACTTTTTGCAATTTACTGAATGCCTTGCCATAGCCTGCCCTAGCATGTATTTCATACATGGTTGCTATTTCTGATCCTATAATACCCTATTGATTGTAACCCTTCTGCTTTCCACTTACATCCTGTCTAGGTTTGTGTTTTATAATCAATACATGTATATAAGGCTTCTCCAATATGTTTACCCTAAATATTGTGTTTTGTTAAGTGATATTTTATACCTTATATGAAGGATAGTCTTCTATTGTATTAGATAAAGACAAAGAACCTCTGTGGCAAGCATATGCAAATCACCACATAACACTATGCTGGTTCAACTTTAAGCAGAAATGCATGGTGCGGAAAGGCCTCTCACATAGCTTGCAAAGGGTGCCAACAGAAGATATAGACACGTGTTTCATCCTACCAGGACTCATCAGTATGCCTCGTCTGTTTTACACCCCAGTGGAATGAACCAGCTACCCTAAGATGGTGTATCTGGGTTATGTAGTGGTGAACCCAATTAAAACAAAAAACAATTTAAAAGACAAAGAACCTCTGAGGCAAGCACTGAGGCAATGGTTACCCCAAAGGGCATTTGGCCGGGAAGCTAAGTTTCAAAGAAATACAAAATCACACATGCCTGCACAATGCAAAGCATCATGGGCTGCATAAGCAAATCACCACATAATATTATGCTGGTTCAACTTTAAGCAGAAATGCATGGTGCCGAAAGGCCTCTCACACAGTTTGAAAAGGGTGCCAACAGAAGACAGATGTGTGCTTTCTTATATACTCGAATTTCAATAAAAAGATAAAGTGGGTAATTTCTGAAACTGTGTACAGCCCAGTGTCCTGTAAAAAAACAACATGTGCAGGAGCAGAAAGTAAGTATGAAAACACTGCCTGTCTTTTCCTGTTACTCTTAATGCTATTAGCATTGATGGAGTAAATGGAGAGAGAATTTTCCATTAGTATAGGGAAGGTGCTAGAGACCAATTATTCTTCTGTCTAGGGGGTTTGGATCTATGCCTGCATGACTTCCTAAGTTTTCTGTAGGTCCAGAAGGGTGGTGGGAGGATCCTGAGTGAAACAGAGGCCTAAGAATCAAGATCACTTACTTCCATATCCAGCATAAGATCTGGTTGGGAAGACCACAGAGTAGAGTCCTCTGAATCCATGTCTGAAATGTCAGAGGTACTCTGTAGGGCCTCAAATCGATTAGTAAGAGAAATATCTCTTGTTTCAGGAGCTTTAGGAGCAGGTTGTTTCTGGCAATGTGACCTTCTTGGGGTCCTGCTTCTTTTGCCTTTACTGTGGATGGGGAGGTGACATTACCATAGACACCTCTGAAGCAGAGTCAGGAAGAGGGACGGGGATCAGGATCTACCACATCCACTGTTTCATGAGGTAACTCTGTCAGGAGCTCTGTCTGAGGGCTGAACCACAGGTGCTGTAACTACAGGTGTCTGAGCTGGGACTGTTGAAGTGGTTCTAGGAACTGAAGGAAATGTAGCTCTCTGTGCTATAGGTATCATTAACCTCTATTCCTCCTCATCCATTGGGTCAGCTTAGATTTGTGCAGCCCACTTACATGTTTGGTAAGAGTGACCTTGACCACCACAAAGATTACATTTATGCTCATTAAAGGGTGACTGTCAGCTTTGCCCCTCGGTTTACTGTCAATTCACAAATGATGAGCTGTGGACACAAACGAGCACTAAGTATGCTCGGGAATGGCCCTGCATCAAAGTAAAAGTGATCCGTTTACTTGATTTCTAATATTTTGAATTTCTTTCTTCATATTCATCCCAACTGAAAGCCTCCATCCCGGAAGCAGATGCCGTGCAGAGAACACGCCGGGAATGCCGTCTACTGTGCACTCTGTGCCGGGTGCACCTTTTAGCAAACACATCGCAGCAGATATGTAATCCAGCAGAACTGATAAAAGTAAAGTGCTGCTGGTATGTATGACAATAAAGCAGTGCTGGATTAGCTGCAAAATCCTACTGGAGTCTGGCACTGAAATCCTGTGCAGGTGCACTTGTGGTCAGAGGAAAGATCTCACGCATGCATGAGAATGTGCCACTAGTGCCCATATGCGGTTTTGGTGCCAGACTCCAGTACAGAGTGCACAGTAGACATGCATTCCCGGCGCATTCTCTGCACAGCATCTGCTTCCAGGGGATGGGGGATCATTTGTGAATTGACAGTAAACCGAGGGGCAAAGCTGACAATACCCCTTTAACACAGTGCCCATTGGTATGCCCCAATTCTTGACAGAAATTACATTTAACCTGGTCACATATACTGCTTAAGTGTCCGGTGGACCCATATTTATAGTAGGCTTTGAGTTGACCCATGTAGAACAGAACCTCCCAGTCTCGGCCCCCAAGAAAGCAGTTAGGTAAATTTTCCAGTCCTGCATCAGTAGCTCTCAGCATCACTTTTATCTTCCATCCACCTATGTCCAAATATGTTCTGAGTCAAAAATTGTCTCAGGTTGACCTAGTACTGTACTCCTTTGCTGTAACCAATAGGGGAGGTCGGTGACACTGACCCCTTCATTTAGAAATAAAACTGTCATAGTTTTGTATGTTGATTTTGTCATGGGGATTGCCTCAAAAGAGACCTATAAAGGTGTATGTGTGAGTTCTTGAAATTCAGCCCAAAACTGTTGTAATCTGGAATTAACCTTGAAACTTATGTCAAATGTTGTTTCCACTGAAACATGAATCAGAGCGTAGATCTCATTTGCAAAGAATCACATAGAGTCTTTCAACAGAGTTTTGGCTACAAAGACACGGCCAGGGAGTGAGTCCATGATGCCTTCATACAGTAACATAGAAACATAGAATATGACGGCAGATAAGGACCAACCAGTCCACCTACTTTGCCCATTTCCCTACTTGGTTTGGCAATTCCTACCCTTATCTGGACTGCCGTTTCCCTGCTCTGCTGCACAGCAGGGTGCCTTTATGCTTATACCATGCACTTTTGAATCCCCATACTGTTTTCACTTCCACCACCTCCGCTGGTAGGCTGTTCCACGGATCCACCACCCTCACTGTGAAAAAAAATACTTCCTAGCATTCCCCCTAAGCCTCCCTTCCTCCAGCCTCATGTTATGTCCCCTTGTCTTTGTGCACTTTCTTCTCTGAAATATGTTCCCCTCCTGTACCCTGTTTATTCCTCTAAGGTATTTGAAAGTCTCTGTCATATCACCTCTCCTTCTCTCTTCCAGTGAATAGCTGTTTAGTTCCTTGAGTCTTTCCTCCTAAGGTTTGTGGTGCAGTCCATGTGTCATTCTTGTTGCTCTTCTCTGGACTGCTTACATTCTGTCTATGTCCTTCCTGAGATGGTTTCCAGAACTGGACATAATATTCCAGCTGAGGCCTCACCAGTGATCTATACAGTAGCATCACCCCACCTCCTCCTGCTGGTTTGCCCGTTCCTATACCCCAGCATTCTGTTTGCTTCCCCAACTGCTTTGTTGCATTGTTTGGATGACTTCAGGTCATCGGATATGATAACCCCAGGTCTCTCTCCTGACTTGTGGTGGCTAGAACCTGCCCCCCATCCTGTGTTCTTCTCTTGGGTTTCTGTGTTCCAGGTGCATAATCTTGCACTTCTTAGCATTGAAACCCAACTGTCAAACCCTTGACCATTCCTCAAGTAGTTGTAGGTCATTCTCATTTTTTTCTAGTGCCTCCTATGTGTCAACTCTGTTACAGATCTTGGTGTCATCTGCGAACAGGCATACTAACCCTCAGTCCTCTGCAATGTTGTTATAAAGACATTGAATAGGACTGGACCCAGCACCGATCCCTGTGGCACCCCGCTAGTCACCTCCCCCTCTTTGGCTTTTATGCCATTTACTACCACCCTCTGGGTCCTGCCTTTTAGCCAGTTTCCAATCCATTTTACCACTTTAGAGCCCACACCCAGATTCCCCAATTTGTTAAGCAACCATCTATGTGGAACGGTATCGAAGGCCTTGCTGAAATCCAGGTAGGCTACATTCGCCTCCCCTCCCTGATCCACCACCCTTGTCACCCAGTCAAAGAAATCGATAAGATTAGTCTGACAGGACCTTCCCCCAGTGAATCCATGCTGCCTTGAGTCTTTTGCACCACTTGACTCCAGGAACTTCATTACCCTCTTTTTGAACAGGGATTCCATCAGCTTCCCCACCACCGATGTCAGGTTTACAGGTCTGTAATCTGACGGCATTGAGGTGTTTGGCTGGAAAATCAGATTATTAAACAGAGAAGCAAAAGAGTGAGGGTTTACCCAGTTAGTATATTATAATGGTACAGCAGAAGTTGAAGGAGTGGAAGCAACTGCTGTATGTCCAGGTGGGAATAAGGGTCAAGCTGAGTGGAAGAAATGGATGTCTCTGATACCTCATCTTGTCATCTAACAGTCTCCTTGTTGGTGGGGGGGGGGGTGAAACCTGCACTGTCTCTCTAATAATCAGGACTGGGCTCTGAGTCAGTGGCAACTCCTTTGGCAGTGATAAAGGTGAGCTCGCTTGGTTAATTACATGAGAACCATTTGAATGAGAAAGTAAAATCTGTACATTTTTTGAATATGGAAGCAACCTTTCCTGTATGTTGGTTTGCAGGTTGATTTAAGCATCTCGGTGGTTCGATCTGTGTGGGTCCAGTTGTAGAGGCTAGTTCTGTAGTACAGGCATCTGGATAACTGACAGTCCTGAGACCCAAGCTCCGTTCCCTGGGTTACACTCCCATCTCGCTGCCCATAGCACTTTTTCTACTGACCAGTCCATTTGCTTAGTAGCTGCTGGCTGTGATCCCGAGTAGTGTCTTAGGCTGGGTGAAGAAACACCTGTATGTGCCATTCCCAACACATTCCCAGTGCTCTGTAAAGAATCAGTGTTGCAATCTCATGACTGTACAGTCTGTGGAGGTCTTTTACCAACTTGAGAAGAGCCTTCTGTTGCTGTCTCAAGATTTTGTCATTCCGTCTAGTCTTGTGTTGTGTTTAATACGATCACCACTCCACCTGAGCGCATCTCCTGGACAGGTGCCTCAAGTGTTGCCAGGTCCTGATTTGGGGTATCCTAAGTCTGTTTGCAGCCTGATGCAAGTAACTTTGGGACGGGTGACCAAGATATTTGTTTGGTAAGCAACTCCTTATTCAGCCTTGTTGTAATGTAGCAATGAGGATCAGATTGCTGTTTATTGTTTGTAGAGTTTCCTTCTTGAGAGCCCGTTATTGATTGTGCTGAGAAGGAGAAAACTGTGGCATTTGTTTGATCGGTAGTACTTGTTTGATAAATTGTAGAATTAGTTGCTAAGTCTGGAGAAGTGTTCACAGGTATCTGTGGTTCTGGCAAGTCTCTGGTTACTATGGGCTTACTAGAATGGGAGGCTTGGTCATCAAGACGATCCACTATGTTTTTTTCATTTTCCGAGGTTCTAATCTTATTCAGAGCGGCTGTGATTTCTAACTGATGTGCCCGAAGGCATTCTTCTTCTGCTTTCAGCAAAGCCTGTAGCTGCACTGTGTCTTTATCGGGTAAATCCTTCCTTATTATTGTTTGTATCGGTTGTTGCAAATTTTGTCATTTCTGTCAATATTGGATCTACTTACATTTCAGCCTCCATTCTGTTGTCTGTTGTTTCTTCTGCTTCATAGAATTCTTCAGTCTCTTGCAGTATAGGGGCCAGGGAGAAGACTGCTCCCAGCCTCGGATATCCATCCTCTCAAATCCTCACCAGCACTGGACATCTTTTAGGCGACCAGCGGTTCCCCTGCAGGAAGAGTAGGGAGTTTCCCTAGTATCTTGGTCAAATTTCCCCCATTCACTGACAACCTTTGATGGCTTAACCTGGCTCAGTAATCAATATCAGACAGTTTGTTATGGTATTCCCCAACCCCTTGGACAAAGCTGAAAACAAGAAGTGTTTTCTAGCCCTCCTTTCCCAATTAACAAAAACTAAAGAAACATTTAACTGTACCAGAATGAAAGTTAACACTGTAAGCTGTGTTTTGTATTGTTTTTTTGGGGAAAAGTTTTGTACAGTTCCAGTCATGGAACCAGGGATTTGGAGTTTTGGCTGTCACTGCGTGGACTCAGAATGCAGCTCTCAGTTTATTTATTGTTTACCTGAAAGGTGAACTGAAACTGTGTCTGGTTTTTAGCCATGTCCTGGGATCAACAGCAACAGGACAATAAACAACATACTACAGTAATGCCCACTTAAATACTACATACTCTTAAGCACATAGCCTGCTTTGCTGCATATGTTTCTAAAGTCCCAATGCCATTTGCATCTCCTCAATGTTAATTTGACCTGTTTAAATGCATTTAAGAACCTGTTTTACATGCACAGAGTGAGCTGCATAGGGGAAGTACTGTAACTGGTATTTCATGATCTAAGTTCTTCTTAACGTATGACCCGCTTAAATGCATACTCACATGAGCAAATAATTATTTATTGTTTTATTAATGAAATCTCAGATTACAACCTTTGAGCTGGAAGCTTGTGTACAAAGGTTCCATGTCATGACAAAACAGGGATATAGTAGTTAAACTATACAAGTCATAACAGTGTTAACAAAGAAAACAAACAGGCAATTCAGATACAGCCGTTTAACATGCAGGATTATAAAAGTACAGATATTATGGTACAGTATATGCAGCAACAAAATCACTTGTAACATAAGTGCACTAATAATGCAAGGCAGGAGAAGGTGAGAGGACCATGGAAGGGAAGGGACTGGTAGCAGGGGGTGAAGGGAGAAGATGGTTAGTGAAGAGAGGGGATGAGGGGAGGACTGGAACAGCCAAGTAGGCCTTGTCAAAATTTAGTGGATGAGAGGAATAAATAGAGGGGGAGTGAGGGGGATGGGGCGGGGGCATGTAGATCTGGGTAGGGGGAGATGGAGGGACATGGCTGGGGAAACTGATGAGAGAAATATGAAGGCGGGGGATGTAGGAGGGAGAAAATGGAGATGTTGATAGGGGCTTGAGCAGGTTAAAGGCAGCAGTCACAGCAGCTTAGGGTTGCAAGATAGTCACGAAGCCTAGCTTTGAATGGACCGAGTTTAGTACTGGATAGCATGTCCTTGCTGAGAGAGTTCAGCCACAGGGGAGCACGATATAAGAAGGAGTGCTGGCCCTGGGTAGTGCGGCAGAAAATCAGGATGTTGGACCCCTAGTGGTAAGGGTATTGTCGGTGGGAGAGAGAAGGCTTTAGGTGTGCATAGAGTGTGCCTTTAAGAGGTTTCGCTGTATTAACACAATGTTGCTTTCCACTTGAGCTACAGTAGCATGAAGGGCTGCCCAATCGCCAGCAACCTGGGTTCAGGAGCAGACTTTGCGATAAGGTGTGAACAGGGCTGGGGGGTGTTGCCTACAGCACCAGCCAGCCCAGGGATGGAGACTTTTGTCCACACCAGCACAGCAACCCCTCATAGTGGACTGGGGAGTTTGCTTCCTCATGCTGGTGCATGCATATGTTGCACTGCATCGAGTGACACTACCCTAGGCTGTAGCCAACATTGGGAAGGTTGGTGGAAAAACAAAATTGAGGTTAAAACCATTTTGTTCTGAAGCCAGCCCTGTACCATGACAGGTTGAGGCACTGGTTGCCACACCACCTACCACATTGGTGACTTGGGTTCAGGAACAGGTCAAGGTCTCGCAGGGGCCAGGTGGGGGGGAAGGAGGATTGAGAGTCCATAGATAGCTGTCTTCCTTCGGGAGAGAACAACATGAGCTGCAGCTTGGCTGCCACCCAACGGAGGCTGGGTGGTGCAGCATATGGCTTGCTCTCAGAGGGCAGGCGCAGCCTTTCAAGTATGTATAGCGCCTTTATACTCCACACCCATGCCAGTGCATGCCAGCTGACCTCCTGGAAGAGAGAAATCTGAGTAGTGGAACGACTCCCATCACTACCATGTTCCGCACTGGACTACCCAGATACCACCAGCAACTGGATCCATACCTCTGTGCCTCTGCAGAGGTAAGGACCTCCACCAACCCCACTGGGAGGGCAAGCCCTGGTGGAGCAAGGCTAGTGAGGTAAGCCCACCCCTGAGAGAAGTTGTGGCAATGGGGTTGAAGCTGCTGGCACAATGGGGTCAGCTGGGGGCGGAAGGAATACAAACAAATAATTATCACTGAGAGTGAACACTGAGGCTGAGAGCAGCTGATCGCTGCTGTGGAGGATTGTTTTTGTTTTTTCAGGCACAAAGCCAGACAGTATGAATTTTTAAGGGAATGAGGGGAGAAAGGAGTGTGCCTGGGTGCCTGTGGGTGTGTCATTGGGAAGGGGAATACAACTTGGATGGGATGTTGTGTAAGCAATAACTCACCACAGTACATTAGGTTATGGTGAGTTAATGCATGCCCCAGTGCGTTTAGAATGCAGGGCCTAAGCCAAATGTCTTCCAGCCACCTCATAAAATGGGTTAGATGTTAAAACCAAAAAAATGACAAGAAAATCATTTTTTTTAAGTGAAAAACATTAAGAAATGTATTCTGCATTGATCCAACAGGTAAAGTAGTTTGTTTTAACTAATGGTCAAAATGTGCTATGAACATGAAAACGTAGTGAGTATTTGTAAACTGTTGCATCAAAGCGTGTTGTGAACATGAAAGCATTGTAAAAGTTTATAAACTGTTACACAGCTCATAAATGTGTAGTTATGCTATTTTTGTTATGTAACTTTTAAACAAAGATGGAAAGGTGTTTTGTTGCCTAATGGCATAATAAATAGGAGACTTGATCAACACTTAGGTGATGCTGTTTGTCCAGTTATGTTTTTTACTATCCATTTTATAAATATAGTTATTTTTCCCCACTAAAGGTAAATACTGTTAATTGTTGAAAGAACACCTTAGGAGGGTGGAGGATCTGGGAGCTATGAAGGTCGGTGGGGTGGAATAAACTACTGTTATTCAGTTGGTGTGGGGGTGCTGGTAATACCGATATACAATATTCTGCAGCTGTGAGGGTTTTTTATATGAAAAACGGGGGGGGGGGGGTTGCCTATCTGCAAGGTATATATAAAAAGCTGCTGAAATGAGGGTGGAATTATACATGAGGTCAACTTATATGCAAGAATATTTGGTATGTGAAAGTGATGAAGAAGTGTTTAACAGCTGGCTCTGTGGTGCCGAGTGAAGGGGTTCGCTTGGCACACTGGTGCCCCAGGTTCATGCCTTGAGCCTGGGTGCCAGAAGTGGAGACTGGCAGGGAAGGAATTACAGAGTGTCCATTGGACACTTCCTCCCGGGGGTATGGGTGGGGTGGGGGTGGGCAGGTCCTCGGCACCTTGAGGTGGACTGGGTGACGTGGCTTGGGGCATGAAGCTTCAACATGCCCCCAGTATGTCCCCACCTCAGGTCACCACCACACTCTGCAAATTAGAGTGGAGGTGGGAGGGCAGAAACATGGAAATAATGCCCCAGTGATCAGATGATGGCCCTTGATTCCCCGACACCACAAAGTCCTGGAAAGTGTCTGGTCCGAGCCCGCCAGCACCTAGGATACAAAGTTGTGCCTAAGGGCACTCTCCCCACCCTTTCGAAGAGGACCCTCCCAACAAAGGGATCGTCGGGTTACCCAGGTGGCTGGGGGCGGTGTTTGGCAGAAAGGGGACGAGTGGTGCCGGGTGCACCTTGAGGTCCAAGGAGTGGCCAGTCGGGGTGCCTGGGGAGGAGCATACACAAATAACACAAATAAAAACATAAAGTGTAACAAATAGTGTGGTCCAGTCTCTTTCAGCATCAGTCACTGTTGCTGGCTGTGGAGACAGAGCTGGCATTTGTTTCAGAGAAATCAGTGCTTCTGAAATCAAATTAATACAAAGTGAAACAGAAAAGTTATAAATAAATGTCTGTATTTTTGTTTTGTTTGTTTTACCAATAATGTGTCAGCAGGAGATACTCAAGAAAAAGGAAGAGTGTCTTATGATTGCGTGACAAGATGCCACAAAGGCTAAGCCATGCAGCATTAATTGTTGCTTTGTCTTGGTATTTTGCAGGGTTTGAAATTTCTGAATATCAGAAGAGACAAGCTGCAATGACCGTAAGAAAAGCCAGTAAACAAAAAGGTAAGCCTGTTTTGAGAGTAAATCATATTGCCATATCCTACCACTACAAGCTGTACACAAGGCTAGTATGATTAATCCTCTGACAGTGTTGTAGTAACATAGTGCTTGTCTGCCCCTGTTTACACGGAAGTGACATTAACCTGTTTTGGTATAGACACACAAGTCGGCTTGCTACGCCAGCTCATGCTGTGTAAGCCTCAATGCTGTTCTGTCTCTCAGGAATTTGTGTAGTCCTTTGAAACCCTGACTAGAGCTACAGTAGCTTCCACTACATCGCCAGGTAAGCTTTTCCACATTTTAAAAAAAGAACTGTTTAATTGGTTATGTTTAACATGATACAGTAGGAACTATTTTGGCCTTCAAAGTGTGGGTTTAAAAATAGTTGGGAAACCTACACTGGGTGTAATTAGACAACCGGTAATTCACACTTGCAAATGTAGAAAAGAAGATCAGGTTCACTTACGGAGATAGTAAAGCCTATAGGTTAAAGCACTGGGCTGTAAACCTGAAGACCCAACAAGGACCTGGATTTAAAGCCTACAACTGTACTTGCTTACTGTGTGTCCCTGAGCAAGACACTTCACCTCCCTGTGCTCCCCAGTCACATCTGTTAATATGTTTCAGCTCAGTGTGCCTTTCCTGGTCAAAACTTCCATTAAAAAAAAATAAATTAAAGTACTAATGATACCGAGAGGCATCAAGCTGTCCCAAGAAGAAGCAGGACCTGCTGAAAATGAGATGTGGCCCTTGATTGGCATATGTTGTACAGTTTTGGTGCCCACACTTGAGAAGGGACAGAGACAGGTGGGAGGCAGTGCAGAGATGATACACCAAAATGATGCAGTGGCAACAGGGTAGGTCCCAGGAGAAGCACTTGGAGGATCTAAACATGTTCACACTAGAAGACAAGAAAAGAGGGGTGACATGAATGAGGCGTTCAAGTAGTTACACAAACTAAACAAGGTGGACAGCTGTGAGGTGTTCACAGTGCGTGGTAATATGGGTACCAGGGGTAAGTCCCTGAAACTGCCGGGGAGGTTTAGGAAGGCGGTCAGGAAGTATTTGTTTTTACTAAAAGAATGATAATGGACTAGAATATGCTTCTGGAGCAGGCCATCAGGGCTTTAACAGTGGGAGGTTCAAAAGGAATGGGACAAGCACAGGAATAGTGCATAAGGGAGGGCACACTTGGGGAGGGTAGGAGGAATGAAAAGGACACAGTTCAAAATGAGACAGGCTCGGACAGAATGGATGGGCACTAGGTCTTTATCCACAGTCATTTTCAATAGCTTGGCTGTCATATTTAAATAAAGTATGTGACTAGCTCTTAATACTGTATGTAACCCCCCAAAATGGAGGCTTACCTTATTGTCTGTTCTCCCATTTGCTCCTGTTCATGGAGTGCCTCTTGACTGCCTCCGTTGTGCTCTGATGTTGTCCCCAAGCACCCACCCACTGGCCCAGCTCCAGAAATGTACTGAGGTCCCCAAAGCCCTTTTCCTTTTGCCCTCTTTGGGCAGATGGAGCACACAGAGCCACTGGCCATTTTCCCTTACTCATCATGGCTGGCGGCGGCTCACACATGCCAAAGCATAGCTTCATATTCGGACCACAATCGCTGGTCAAAGGGATGGCTTATCCAGTAGTTCCAGTCCCCATAAGGTGCAGGGTGGGGCCGATAACATGGAAGCTGGACCAGAGGAAGCCAGCAAATATTGTAAATAAGAGCACTGTTAGGTACTCTGAATTAGCCCAGCTCTATAATATTATGAAGAGGCATTAATATTCATGAGCGGGTTGATCTCCTGGAACTGCATATTTCAGCAGCTGCAATAAGAGCAGTATGTAAATAAATAAGAAGGAAGGGCAGCAGCTGAAAGGACACTAAAGGAGCTACTAAATGGTGGGGCTATGCAAATAAAAATGTATTGTTCTGGCAGCTCCAGACCATTATGGTTGGGACCCATAAGTTGCCTGTCAGCTGCCTATGTGCATTGCATTTCAGCAGCAGCTACAGGCTAAGGACTGCAGAGAAATGGTAATGAATAGCAGCATTTAAGAGGGCACAGTTATGGCTACTGACCAGTGGGGCTATAATTAAAATTGATGGTTTCTCCTGGCTGCAGCAGAACATTATTATTGGAATTGTCATGAACTTCAGGGGGACTGTGTATACGAGCAGCCATTTTGAGCAGCCAGGCGCCAATCAGAAAGCTAGGATTTCAGCCAGGACTTTTGGGACTTTGCTGAAGGCTTGTGGGGAAAAAGCAGGGACCTAACTGAGGTGCCAAAACAGGGAGCCTATTAAGCATCGAAGGAGGCTTATGAATATTAATTGCCAGGACTGACAAGCAGATTCGCCAGTTGTTTGGGAGAAACAAGTAGATTCAGCCAATCAAAGGGCCTCAGCTCCATAAAACCAGGGACATTGCAGGCTGAGTTCAGTTCTTGGCGAGCCCCTCCACAGGGAGAGGCTCCTGCCCTCAGCTAAAGAAAATGGGCCTAGTGATTCTTCAGAGAGTCCCTCCACAGGGAGGGGCTCTTGTCTCCTGCTAGAAAAGTGTCTGCAGGTAACTGAAATCGCTAGCCTGGGGTTGCCAGAAATTGCCTCCAGGGCTAGCATCACTGCATTACCATATTGGAAAATGTGGGAAAAGCCAGCATCCACCTGCAGTTGTAAAAGCTGCAAGAGTGCTTCTGCCTCAGCAGTGAGAGTGCTGATGACATTTGCAACTTCCAGAATAGGGAAATTTCTGAATCCTTCTGAGAGAGTAAATGCGTCCTTGCAAATTTAAGCAGTTTGAAAATCTGTTTGGGGCAGAGAAGCCCAGAAAGCCCTGAAGTGCCTAACGTCTGTCTGCGCTCTGCGTCTGATTAGCACCAAGGAATGGGAGGACATCTGTGAAAGTAACCAGAGAAGGGTCCAGTGTTGAGAGTGACTATGTGATTGCATGAAAGTGTCTACAAGACTGGAAGGGGAGTACCCAGAGGATGTGGCTCTTCTTGACATTGCCTGTGAGAATAGTACATGTCCAACTGGAGCTGCAAAGGCCAGCATAGCGAAGAGGGACTTTTGATATTGTGTCTAGTGCCTTGAGAAGCACCTGAAGGAGTAAATTACCTACAAGTAAAGTGCTTTTCTGCCAAGGAGTCAGCCCTTGGGCTCCTGTTCTGTTTTTCAAGACAGTAAGAGATTTTGCCAAAAGAGACAGTGAGAACTTTTGGTCTGCCCTAACCGTAGGGGAAACCACCCATGTCCAGAGACTGTGTATCAAAAGCTAAAAGGACCATGCCTGCCACGCTGGTTACATGACTGAAGAGACTGTGACATGTGCTGAATGTAAATGTGCTGAATGATAAAGACTGTATCCAGATCGGCATGGGAGACAACCTGGTAGTGTGCCAGCTATGCACTGCCATCACGCTTCCCCTGAGGGCATAGCCTGAGACATGGGGATCTAAACTGTGTCAGCCCGGACCCATCCTGGTCTGTACCAGAAGGTGATTTCAGCCTATAAAGATGGGCACTCCAAAGAAGCTAGTGACACTTTACAGCTGCAGAAGTTGCAAGATCCTGCAGTCAGTAAGGATGTTCTTGGCTGTAAGCCTTTATCCAGCATCTCAGCCTCGAGAGTCAGAGCCCACCTGCTGTGACCACATGAATCTACCATGTACAGCCTGATTTCGACTTTGCCAAAGATGACTACAAAACCATGAGTAGGCAGACTCACCCTCTGCCAAATAATGGGAACAATAAATAGTTAAAGTTGTTGTCAAGCTCAGTATCTGGAGTCCAAGTTATCTAAATCAGAAAATGTTTAACGTCTGCAACAGTACAGTCAAGATGTATCTCAGGATTAAAGATAAGATTAACATGATTTTCTTCTAAAGGCCCCAACTCAGCTGCAACTACATCCGGCCTGCAACTTAATATTTAGTACTGGGTACTCAGAGTTAAGGATGGGATTGTGGGGTTCTTGTCCAGACTGGGAACTGGTATTTGTGTGGGCATTAAATATGTATTCTACCATCTATGCAACTAGCTACATAATTAGAAAAAGAAGGTGGGGGGCCAGACATCCTAAAAGGGTTTGAATTTGAAAATGAATAGTGATTGTTTGATTTAATGCCTTTAAATGCAAAATGATTATCTTGATTCTAATTGCTATGCCAGTCTAAATCAAAATGCCAATCAAATCAAACCTACTGTAAATATCTAACCTCTGTTTCCAAGTTCCCTATCCTAACCGTCACCTCTTTTAAATAAATTGTTTACTGTTTTTGCATAACTCTGTTGTCATGAGCATATTATTAGCGTGAGCCTTTAATTCGAGAAATTTTGAAATGTGGGTTTTAATTAATGGGTCATGTTTGGGGTGGCACTATGGTATTGTGGGTGGGTACAGCATCCCAAGGGGTTGCACCAGGTATTATTTAGCCCATGTAAGTATACTGTAGGTGGAGGCACACAGCATTTATGTTATCTTTGGAAAGAACCAGTTTTAAAGTAAAATGGGAACCCAGGCCCTTCAACATTGGTCAGGCCAGCTAAAGCAGGGGTAGTGTAGCCCTCAGATACTTGGCGCCAGGGTTACATGTAAATAAAAAATTGTACGCTTTTTTTTCACACTCCACACATTACCACTCACTTTTTCTTACTATATTCCGCAACAACCTCAGTTCAGACTTGCAGTGTTATTTCTGTCTCACCATTCCAACATGCACCATGGGTTCTGGGGACTGGCAGAGCTCAAACCACTTTGATGAACTGTATTATATTATCTATATCTATATTATAGATCATCAAAGTGGTTTGAGCATTGCCAGCCTCCAGAAGCCATGGTGACACAATGCAGTCATCTTTTTAACATATTACTCTGTTGTTCACCACATAGAAATGGGTAAGACACTCATTAGGGTCAGAAGTAACTTATCAGAGAAGCAGCATAATATAGAGTCCATTTCAAAGAAGAACAGTATTTAGCTTGCATAAACCATAAAAGGAGAGAGAAAATTTCCAGTTTTTTAGTTTTTGAAACTCTCGCCACAGTATATGCATAAATTCTAAGGCATCAACCCCTATGCAAAGTAACATGGGCATATAAATACTTAGATTTGTGGGGTGGGGGAAACGGTATAGGAAATTACAACTGGACTACATTCTGTAGGTCATGTCAGTACGGTACTTAGAGCTCACCACAGCTGACTTGCACACACTGAACATGTTTCAACAATAATCGTTAATAACAGTTTTCAAATTCTGCACAAAAGACTCCAGGCGATGCTGTAAGCTGTGATTGTCACCTAAAACACATTTTTTAGCTCAGTACCACCTGCAGTAACACAATGGTCTGCACTTTGTTTTCACATATGACTCTGGACAGGGCCCAGTGTAGAGGAATTATAATAACGCATACTCTACATTCAGCCAGCTGTGAACCCTCTTAAGGGAAGCAGAAAACAAGACAGTACCGATGGGCTACCTGTCCTAGGACTCTGGGAAAAACACGTTACAAAACTAGTTACTAGCACGTGACAGGGAGCACCAAAACTGGAGATTCATTAACCAGTGTTTACCACTGTAAGGCATAATTTTCTCAACAGTTTTAGAGGCATGAATGTAAGTACTGTGTATAACATGAATGTAGGAACATAACATCTAATGTGCCACTGTACCTTGTTGTATGGTCATTTTTTGTTGCAATTATGTCATTCATTTTTTTGGACCTGAACATGGGATGCTGATATACCATGTAATAGATGGTCTAACAGTTTGGACAGATATACCTTTTGAAAATAGAAGCAGGCAGAGCCTTTTGAAAATCAGAGAGGGTACATCCTTTAGAAAATAGGAACAGGTGGTTCCTTTTAAAAATAGAAACAGGT
The DNA here is from genome assembly GCA_016271365.2 of Neoceratodus forsteri. Taxonomy (NCBI): domain Eukaryota; kingdom Metazoa; phylum Chordata; order Ceratodontiformes; family Ceratodontidae; genus Neoceratodus; species Neoceratodus forsteri. The sequence goes on from JADMNL010000023.1 coordinate 445,705,346, forward strand.
GGATTCTTTTGAAAATGGAGTGGCTCTATCCTTGTGAAATAGGAGCGGGTGGATCCCTTTCAAAATAGAAGCAAGTAGATCACTTTCAAAATAGGGGTGGGCAGATCCTTTTGAAAATAGGAGTGATTGGAACCGTTTGAAAATAGGAGTGGGTGGATTACTTTCAAAACATGAGCAGGTGGATCCCTTTAAAAATAGGATTGGACAGATCTTTTTGAAAATAAGAGCAGTTGGATCATTTTGAAAATAGAAGCAGTTGGAACCTTTTGAAAATAGTAGTTGATGGAGCCCTTTCAAAGTAGCAGCAAGCAGATCCTTTTGTGTAAATAGGAGCAGGTGGATTTTTTTTAAAATAGGAGTGGATGGATCCTTTTGAAAATAGGAGCAGGTGGAACCTTTTGAAAATCGGAGTGGGCACATCTTTTAGAAAATAGGAGCGGGGTGGAACCTTTTGAAAATAGGAGTGGGTGGAACCTTTTGAAAATTGAACTGAGCAGATCCTTTAGAAAATAGGAGCGGGGTGGAACCTTTTGAAAATTGGAGTGGGCAGATCCTTTAGAAAATAGGAGGGAGTGGATCCTTTTGAAAATAGGAGCGGGTAAAACCTTTTGAAAATTTGACTGAGCAGATCCTTTAGAAAATAGGAGGGAGTGGATCCTTTTGAAAATAGGAGCGGGTGGAACCTTTTAAAAATCAGAGTGTGCAGATCCTTTAGAAAATAGGAGCAGGTTGAAACTTTTGAAAATTGGAGTGGGCAGATCCTTAAGAAAATTGGAGCAGGTGGATCCTTTTGAAAATCGGAGCAAGCAGATCTCAGACATATCTTTTCACAAAATCCTGACCCACATCTTTGTACGACTGACTATTTTTTCTAACTTTGCTTTTTTTGGTACACTGAACACATTTTTTTAATCAGATACTGAACTGCAGCAATATACACTACCCAGCAATAACTAAATTATGCTTTAACATTGATTGCTTAATTCAATGTGCAGTAGTTTCTTGTCAAGTCTGACAAAAAATGCACACTTATTCTAGTACACATTAATTGCTGTCACAGACACTAATTTGGTAGTAGTTTTGGTGTTTGTACTCCCAAACTAACAAATTCAGTAGCAAAACCACCTCCAAGAAAAGGATTAGTTCGTTCTGAAGTTTGGGAAGTCACTTCTTGATTTTCCTTTATTATGAAGGCGAGAGAGTCTAGCCTGAATGCCTGCTTGCTACTAGTGTTGCTCATATAGCATCAGATGGAATTAGATACCGTTGGATACCACCAAGTTTCTCAGATACCAGATGGCATGAGATATCCAGTCACTCGAACCCCCAATTTGCCAGCGATCGCTTCCTTCTTGGACACTAAATGGATACGGTGCTACTAGCTTTCACACCTCCAAAGTCACAACAAACAATCATGCGTGGCAGTGAATACAAATTGCAGTGCACTTGCAATAACAAGAAAACTCCACTGGAAGACATGTGTAATGGCTTCATCTACCGCATTTCTTGTAGGTCACTTTTATTCATATTCACATTGTTGAAATTTTTTTACACGATACTGCTTTCACCAATACTTGACTATCACTGAACAAAAAAACATTCCTTCATAGCAGGTATTCTTCACGGTCTGGATGGTAGGGAAAGGGGGAGGTCTCACATGTTATGATGTCATGTGCCTTGCACATAGTTATCATTTCAGACACGCCTTCATCAGAGCCCTGCAGTTTATGCCTGCTGCTGTGAAGTATTGGTTGTTGTGATTTTGGCATCAGATACTATTGGTATCCGACTACTGGATCCTATCACCAACAATCCAGTCAGATACCAGTTATGTGACGTGACCGTCTGGGATCTGAAGGATCTGAGGCTGATGTCTAACCTCGGATGTCACTTTCTGACTTCAGATCATACTGTTCAACCTAGGATCACAAATCTGAATCGGGTCAGATAGGATCTTGGATCCAGAGTTGGATAAATGGACAGTCTGTCAGATCTCATTAGGATATTCAAAAGGAAGATCCGAACATCAGTACATAACTACCATATTTAGCTCTAGTGTGAAAATGGTATTGGTTTTGTATCTCTGCCACTGCTGTCTAATCTTTATTGAATGACAGTCACCATGTTGATAAATGTACTGTTGATGCTGTGGGGGTACTCCATATGTTAACTGGAGCCAGCACTGCCCTACATTAGTAGCGAACCATGGTAACATAGTGAAGTTGGAAGGGACTCTAGGTCCATCATGTCCAACCCTGCTTTATCAGCAGGTATTAATAAGAATCCTATGAAAATATGGACTTATTAAAAGTTGTTCTCTACCTACTTTACTAGCCAGGGTAGTCAGTAGTCACTATTCAGTGGGCAGCTAAGTATGATATGCTTGTGTACTGTAGGCATGATGATAGATAGATAAGGTGAATACTCAGTAATGTAGGTCAATTTGATTTCTTGTAAAATACAGATATATTTGTTTACTCTCACTATTCCCATTATAAAGACTACCTTCCTTTCCAGGTACCATGAAGACACATGAACCCTCTAAAGGAGTGTTCCACCCCTAGAGGTGCCACAGGGATAAACTGCCCTTAGACTAAAGGTACCTTAGGGAAGACGCCTACTAGGAAAGGGAGGAACTACCAGAAGAGATGGAGAAGATGGTGGAGTAAAGAAAATGAGCGTCTGAAGGAGGCTTGGAGCACACACTCTTTGTAGTGCTCGGTAGGGGTGTGGCACAAGCCGCCAGCTGTTCCACCAAGCTCCAGGCATAGCCAGCTGATTTCCTTGGAAAGCAGAAATATGTCCGTTCTAATCATAAAGGCCTGTTATATCTTCATGTCTACTGTCTCTGCTGGTCGCTGGTTCATAGGCTCAGGACCATCTGGGAGAAGAGGTGCCTCTTGACATTACCCCTGAATTTACCACCTTTGAGCTTCAGGGTGTGCCCCCCACATCCTGCAGGACAACACAAGATCAAAAATCTCTGACGGTCCTGTGGATACCCTTGAGTACATGGAAGACTGTGATCATGTCTCCTCCCCTCTGATTCCTTTTCTCCAATGTGAACATGTTAGGGGTCACCAGCCATTCTTTATAACTTTTGCCTTCCTTAACCCTGACAATGTTGTTGACCTTGCGTTGCAGATTCCCCTCCTGTTACATGACTGTAGTAGTGCAGAAATAAAGCACTAAATAGCTGCACAGAGCCCCCAAAATATAACAGTACAGACAGCATTTATTGACAAGCTGCATTTGTTTGGTTGTTTTTTTAGCCCATGAGTACTATCATGATTGTAGCCGCTGGAATGCAGACCATTTTTTGCTGCCTCTCTAATGCAAATATCAAAGGAATGGGGATGGTAATGGGGTTAACTGAGAGTTTTTTGACTGTGCAATGCATTGTTAAGAAAATTTTAATCATCCTTTTGAGAAAGCCACGTAGACAGTTTTTTTTTTTTTCGCTGACGCAGGTGCTCCGAATCATATTTGAAGGACTCTGTAGGGAGGCAGATTGCTAGTGTGTTTCTGAGCATGAAACAAAAGTAATCCCTTTAAAGTAGAATGGTGAAGACTAATTGGAAGAACTGTACTACAAATTATCACTAAAAGTGGACAGGAGAGACTGTAATGGCATTATGGCAACTGCCTTTTGCCATTGCAGGGAAAAAAACAATAACTTTTGTAATATCGTCAAGTGCATTTGGCCATCATATGCTTTCAGCATCAACTGTGTACAGCAGAAAAGTGATAACCTTTCATTTCTTAAATTATTTTATAGTATGTACTTATATTTTTATTTAGGTATGCAGCAAGCTTTGCCTTTAAATGATATCGTAATATTAAGGATGTTACTTGCAGTTCCAGCTACAATTTCCTAAATACAGTAGTGTCTAACCAAGATATCCTTTGGGCCCCTGTTATGTGGAAGGAAAATGAAAAAGGGATTAACCCATGACAGGGTATGGGTTTACTGAGCATTAATCCACACCTGGGAGAGGTTTGTAGTCACGAGGCAAAGCCGAGTGACTTCAACCACTCAGGCATGGATTAATGCTCAGTAAATCCATACCCTGGAGTGGGTTAATTCTCTTATAACATGGGTAATGTCATGTTAGAGGTTTACCTAAAGAAATAGTAAAATAAAGTCTGTGAGCATGCAACTGTGGGTATAGCTAGGTCAGGTGACCTATTTGGTCGAATCAGAAGACAGTATTTTAGGAATCTATGTTATAATACCAAATAATTCATGCATAAAGAAAGATAATCTAAAATATTTCATATAAATATTTCTGAGAGGTAAAGTAGGAAATGTGTAGCACTGCACTTTAACAGTTGTTATAGTACACTGCAGAGTTATTAAAATGTAAATTGTGTTGCTGGCTCCTTGGCACTGAGCAATGAGGGATCACTCAGGCATGCTGGCAAGCTGGGGTTGCACCCTGAGCCTGGGATGTCAGGAGCAGGTGCTGGCAGAGAGGGATCAGAGTGTCTACTGGATACTTTCCTCTTGTGGGTGGGGAAGGGTGCTTGTTGCATCACTGTAACAACAGCTCCTGGTGGTGACGTGATGGAGGTGCCATAGAAATTGTGGGTAACATGCGCCCAAGCCAGCTGCTAGTATGCCCAAGTCAGTGGGGACGACAATCATAGCAAAAGCTTCAGAAATGTCACACAGGCACACTGGATGATGGCTTTTGTTACCCTCATGCATACAGCCTTCCAGTGCACCATTGGGACACCTCCAGCTGGAACCCAGGTTAACATGAGCATCCCCTTCTCTAGGCCAGGGGAGGCTCCCAGTGGGTGCAAGGTGTCTGTGTGGGTACAGGGCTAACTGGAGGTCTGGTAAGTGCCTGACATCACCCAGCAGTGGTGTGATTGGTGTGTGGTGGCAGTTGCAGAGTCTGAAGGAGTCAGTTGCTGGTAGGCATGTAAGGACCACACCCATGGCTCAAATGCAGTACCTTCCTCCAATAAGTAAAACATGTCTACATGGAATTAAGCCAGAAGAAACCCAGTACAACAAAATGTAATTGAAATTCTGAATAACAATCATTTGTAGACAGAAATAATTAAAGGGGAATAGTCAGCATTAAGAGCACCACCTCCAAGAGTGGGTCTGGTCCCGATTTGAACTCTGTGTGCAAAACTTGTTTTATTACTTACTGTTTACTGCAGTATAGTAGATTGTATCAGACTGATTCTGTTGACTTGCAAGCATTGTTGGGTTGCTATGAGAAGCTGATTCAATAGCATGCAGTGCATGTTAGAACTTTTATAAGCTCTTATCACAGGTTTGTCAGCCCTGCTGTTTTCCCGGGGCAAAGTACCTTCCTCTGTGATTGTACTTAGCCCCTGGAGGCCAGCAGACCAGCAAACAAAAGATCAGCACTTATAAATTCTGCAACATGCACTGCAGGCTATTGGATCTCTCACTGATGTAGCCTTCCTCTGATATCAGCTGGAGAGGATTCTAGGATTTGTAGTTACAGAAAATATCAGCTTACAAGTCAGCAGAACCAGTTTGATGCAATCTATACTGCATTAAACAGTAAGTAAACAAATATGTTTTTTCACACAAAGTGCAAATTGGGACCAGTCCTACTCCTAGGTGTGGCTCATAATACTGAGTGGAATTGCTGATCCAACAAACTCTCACTTCTAGGGCTACCCCTGATTAGTATATGAAGTGCTTGGTGGAATGTTTCACGTACAGTACACAGTGGTCTGTAACTTTTAAAATATATCTGTTTGATCCTGCTGTCTCTGCCCCCAACATTTTAAAAATCCCACTACTCCAGAGGCATCCTACAGTCTCCAGCGACTGATGTCACAAAAACCCAGTAGGTATAGAAACCGAAGGGCACAGTACAAAATGGTTGGAGTGTTACTCATGACAATCAAGCAGGAGAGAGACCTGGGGTAATCATATCGGATGACCTAGAGGTGGACAGGTAGTGCAACAAGGCAGTCAGGAGGGCTAGTGTGATGCTGGAGTGCATAGAGAGGGGGGTTTCACCAGCAGAAAGAGGGAGGTGGTGTTGCCGCTGTATAGATCACTGGTAAGACCCCACCTGGAATACTGTGTCCAGTTCTGGAGACTACATCTCTAGGAGGACGTAGAGTAGAGGCAGTCTAGAGGAGGGCAGGTAAAATGGTGCAGGGTCTGCATCAAATGCCCTATGAGGAGAGGCTAAAGGACCTAAATATGTACACCCTTGAAGAAGGGAGGGGTATGGTAGAGATCTTTAAATACCTCATGGGGGTAAATAAGGTACAGGAGGGAAGTATTTTTCAGAAAAAAACAGTGTTCAACAAATTTCTAGTAAAAGATCTCTGCCGAGCACCAAAATCACATACCTGGATAACAAATGGAGAGCCACACATAGGAAAAGTAGATGGATATCCAGGAACAGAGATCCTTTGAGCCAGTCATTCTGTGGTGCCATACAATATGTCCAACATGCTAGAAGTCCTTGTCTAGGAAGCAGGAAATCACTTGAACACTCAAGTTCCTCCCAGGGGGAGGAGGGCTGTAAATAATCACACCAGTGGAAATACTGTCTCCCATAGTTGAAAGGCTATGCCTGTGGTTCAGTGGGTGAGCAACCAGCCATGCCTCCTTTCTGAGCTATATAAGCAGTTCCTCTCAGCCTTCTTCTGAAACATTTTTTCTTTGCTAGCTGGAGGTTCTGTTGGTCTGTCTTCTCACTTTGGGCCTGCTGCAGTCTTCCCTGGGGTCTTTCCCCCAACCCCTGCCTCTCTAGTTTGTTTGTGCTCTGGACTCTGTTTGGTTTCTGCTGGATGTGTTTGTGTGTTTCTCCTACTTTGGTTCATATTTGTTTTGCTTCCGGCTGCTGTGTACTTCCTTGTGTGCTTATTTTTCTGCTTTCCTGTGTTTGTTTTTGGTTTGCATTTTCTTTTAGGGGCTTTCTGCTTTTCTTCAGCATATTGTTGCCCTATGTTTGCACTGTGTTTCAGGCTCCTACCAAATCTTAGTTTTCCTGCAATTGTTATTGCATGGTTCAGCTCCCATTGCTGTTGCTGCATCCTGTGCTTCACTTAATTGCTTGCACCCAGTTCTGGCTCTGCTGCTCAGCTAGCTGCTACTCCCTGTTTTAACCTAACCTACTACTTTTTGTGCAAGGCCTATTTTACCTCAGCAGCCTTGTGTTCCCTTAAAGTTTCTTTCCTACTTCCTTACCTCAGTATTTCATTATTTACTCTGCTTTTCCTTACACAAGTCCTCGGTTTTCATACAGCCCTTTGGGGGATTGAAATCTGCTCTAACATGTTTATTTGCACTCACTGGGAATACAACCTGAGAATCCTGCAGTTCTATATTACTTTCTCCATTGGATTCAAGCCTGCTTAAATGCAGTTCTACCAAGCAATTATTGTTGTTGTTTTTTTCTGCATTATTGCCTATGCCTACAATGGCTATGCTTGTTTAATTGTTCAGCTCAGCTACTTTTGGAAGCTATCACTAATTACTACTGGAAGCTGTTAACTACATTCTTCTTTCTGGTATTGAGAATACCCCAGTTTGGAATTCTTCTTTCTAGTATTGAGAATACGTCAGTTTGGAATTCTTCTTTCTGGTATTGAAAATACCCCAGTTTGGCATTCTTCTTTCTGGTATTGAGAGTACCCCAGTTTGGAATTCATTTTTCTGATATTGAGAATACCCCAGTTTGGAATTCTTCATTCTGGTATTGAGGCTACCCCAATTTGGAATTCTTCATTCAGGTATTGAGAATACCCCAGTTTATCATTCTTCTTTCTGGTATTGAGAGTACCCCAGTTTGGAATTATTGTTTCTGATATTGAGAATACCCTAGTTTGGAATTCTTCTTTCTGGTATTGAGAATACCCAAGTTTGGAATTATTTCTTCTGATATTGAGAATACCCCAGTTTGGAATTCCTTTTTCTGATATTGAGAATGCCCCAGTTTGGAATTCTTCATTCTGATATGGAAAATACCCAACTTTGGAATTTTTCATTCTGATATTGAGAATACCCCAGTCTGGAATTCTTCTTTCTGGTATTGAGAATATCTCAGTTTGGAATTCTTATTTTTGCTATTGAGAATACCCTAGTTTGGAATTCTTCTTTCTGGTATTGAAAATACCCCAGTTTGGAATTCTTCTTTCTGGGTTTGAGAATACTTCAGTTTGGAATTCTTCTTTCTGGTATTGAGAATACTCCAGTTTAGAATTCTTCTTTCTGGTATTGAGAATACTCCAGTTTGGAATTCTTCTTTCTGGTATTGAAAATACCCCAGTTTGGAATTCTTCTTTTTGGGTTTGAGAATGACCCAGTTTGGTATCCTTCTTTCTGGGTTTGAGAATACCTCAATTTGGAATTCTTCTTTCTGGGTTTGAGAATACCTCAGTTTGGAATTCTTCTTTCTGGTATAGAGAATACCCCAGTTTGAAATTCTTCTTCTTTCTGATATTGAGAATAACCCAGTCTGGAATTCTTCTTTCTGGTATTGAGAATATCACAGTTTGGAATTCTTCTTTTTGGTATTGAGAATACCCCAGTTTGGAATGTTTCTTTCTGGTATTGAAAATACCCCCGTTTGGAATTCTTCATTCTGGTATGGAAAATAACCCAGTTTGGAATTCTTCTTTCTGGGTTTGAGAATACTTCAGTTTGGAATTCTTGTTTCTGGTATTGCGAATACCTCAGTTTGGAATTCTTCTTTCTGGTATTGAGAATACCCCAGTTTGGAATTCTTCTTTCTGGTATTGAAAATACCCCAGTTTGGAATTCTTCTTCCTGGGTTTGAGAATGCCCCAGTTTGGTATCCTTCTTTCTGGGTTTGAGAATACCTCAGTTTGGAATTCTTTTTTCTGGGTTTGAGAATACCTCAGTTTGGAATTCTTCTTTCAGGGTTTGAGAATACCCCAGTTTGGAATTCTTCTTTCTGGTATTGAGAATACCCCAGTTTTTAATTCTTCTTTCTGGTATTGAAAATACCCCAGTTTGGAATTATTCTTTCTGGTATTGAGAATACCCCAGTTTGACATTCTTCTTTCTGGTATTGAGAGTACCCCAGTTTGGAATTCATTTTTCTGATATTGAGAATACCCCAGTTTGGAACTCTTCTTTCTGGTATTGAGAATACCCCAGTTTAGAATTATTTTTTCTGATATTGAGAATGCCCTAGTTTGAAATTCTTTATTCTGATGAGGAAAATACCCCAGTTTGGAATTCTTCATTCTTGTATTGAGAATACTCCAGTTTGGAATTCTTCTTTCTGGTATTGAGAATACCCCAGTTTGGAATTCTTTTTTATGATATTGAGAATACCCCAGTTTGGAATTCTTCTTTCTGGTATTGAGAATGCCCCAGTTTGAAATTCTTCATTCAGATATGGAAAATACCCCAGTCTGGGATTCTTCATTCTGGTACTGAAACTACCCCAATTTGGAATTCTTCATTCTGGTATTGAGAATACCCCATTTTATCATTCTTCTTTCCGGTATTGAGAGTACCCCAGTTTGGAATTCTTTTTTCTGATATTGAGAATACCTTAGTTTGGAATTCTTTTTTCTGGTATTGAGAATACCCCAGTTTGGAATTATCTCTTCTGATATTGAGAATACCCCAGTTTGGAATTCTTCTTTCTGATATTGAGAATACCCCAGTTTGAAATTATTTTTTCTGGTATTGAGAATGCCCCAGTTTGGAATTCTTCATTCTGATATGGAAACTACCCCACTTTGGAATTTTTCATTCTGATATTGAGAATACCCCAGTCTGGAATTCTTCTTTCTGGTATTGAGAATATCTCAGTTTGGAATTCTTCTTCCTGGATTTGAGAATGCCCCAGTTTGGTATCCTTCTTTCTGGGTTTGAGAATACCTCAGTTTGGAATTCTTCTTTCTGGGTTTGAGAATACCTCAGTTTGGAATTCTTCTTTCAGGGTTTGAGAATACCCCAGTTTGGAATTCTTCTTTCTGGTATTGAGAATACCCCAGTTTGCCATTCTTCTTTCTGGTATTGAGAGTACCCCAGTTTGGAATTCATTTTTCTGATATTGAGAATACCCCAGTTTGGAATTCTTTTTTCCTGGTATTGAGAATGCCGTAGTTTGGAATTCTTTATTCTGATGAGGAAAATACCCCGTTTGGAATTCTTCATTTTGGTATTGAGAATACTTCAGTTTGGAATTCTTCTTTCTGGTATTGAGAATACCCCAGTTTGGAATTCTTTTTTATGATATTGAGAATACCCCAGTTTGGAATTCTTCTTTCTGGTATTGAGAATACCCCAGTTTGGAATTCTTTTTTTCTGATATTGAGAATGCCCCAGATTGGAATTCTTCATTCAAATATGGAAAATACCCCAGTTTGGAATTCTTCATTCTGGTATTGAGGCTACCTCAATTTGGAATTCTTCATTCTGGTATTGAGAACACCCCAGTTCATCATTCTTCTTTCTGGTATTGAGAGTACCCCAGTTTGGAATTCTTTTTTCTGATATTGAGAATACCCTAGTCTGGAATTCTTCTTTCTGGTATTGAGAATACCCCAGTTTGGAATTATTTCTTCTGATATTGAGAATAGCCCAGTTTGGAATTCTTCTTTCTGATATTGAGAATATCCCAGTTTGGAATTCTTTTTTCTGAGATTGAGAATGCCCCAGTTTGGAATTCTTCATTCTGATATGGAAAATACCCCTCTTTGGAATTTTTCATTCTGATATTGAGAATACCCCAGTCTGGAATTCTTCTTTCTGGTATTGAGAATATCTCAGTTTGGAATTCTTCTTTTTGGTATTGAGAATACCCCAGTTTGGAATTCTTCTTTCTGGTATTGAAAATACCCCAGGTTGGAATTCTTCATTCTGGTATGGAAAATACCCCAGTTTGGAATTCTTCTTTCTGGGTTTGAGAATACCTCAGTTTGGAATTCTTCTTTCTGGTATTGAGAATACTCTAGTTTGGAATTATTCTTTCTGGTATTGAAAATACCCCAGTTTGGAATTCTTCTTTCTGGGTTTGAGAATGCCCCAGTTTGGACTTCTTCTTTCTGGGTTTGAGAATACCTCAGTTTGGAATTCTTCTTTCTGGGTTTGAGAATACCTCAGTTTGGAATTCTTCTTTCTGGGTTTGAGAATACCTCAGTGTGGAATTCTTCTTTCTGGTATTGAGAATACCCCAGTTTGGAATTCTTCTTTCTGGTATTGAGAATACCCTACTTTGGAATTCTTCTTTCTGGTATTGAAAATACCCCAGTTTGGAATTCTTCTTTCTGGGTTTGAGAATACCTCAGTTTGGAATTATTTTTTCTGGTATTGAGAATACCCCCAGTTTAGAATTCTTCTCTCTGGTATTGAGAATACCCCAGTTTGGAATTCTTCATTCTGGTAAGGAAAATACCCCAGTTTGGAATTCTTCTTTCTGGGTTTGAGAATACCCCAGTTTGGAATTTTTCTTTCTGGTATTGAAATACCCCAGTTTCATATTCTTCTTCTAGTCTGAGAATACCACAGTTTGGAATTCTTCTTTCTGGGTTTCAGAATACACCAGTTTAGAATTTTTCTTTCTGGTATGGAGACTACCCCAGTTTGGTATTCTTCTTCTTTCTGGGTTTGAGAATACCCCCATTTGGAATTCTTCTTTCTGGGTTTAAGAATACCTCAGTTTAGAATTATTCTTTCTGTTATTGAGAATACCACAGTTTGGAATTCTTCTTTCTGGGTTTCAGAATACACCAGTTCAGAATTTTTCTTTCTGGTATGGAGACTACCCCAGTTTGGTATTCTTCTTCTTTCTGGGTTTGAGAATACCCCCATTTGGAATTCTTCTTTCTGGGTTTAAGAATACCTCAGTTTAGAATTATTCTTTCTGTTATTGAGAATACCCCAGTTTGGAATTCTTCTTTCTGGTATTGAGAATACCCCAGTATGGAATTCTTCTTTCTGACATTAAAAAGACCCAGTTTGGAATTATTCTTTCTGGTATTGAAAATACCCCAGTTTGGAGTTCTTCTTTCTGGTACTGAGAATACCCCAATTTGGAATTCTTCTTTCTGGTACAGAAAATACCCCAGTTTGGCATTCCTCTGTCTGGTATAGAGAATAAATTGAATTCTGTGTTCCTCCCTGCATTCTGAATGCTGCTTAGTCACGTCTGATACTGCTGGTTAATGCTTCCATATACTGCCTCTATTTTGTTTTTATTTTTTGGGGGGTCCTACCCTATCAACATTACATTTGCTGTTTGGTGTCATGGTGCTCAGCTTGTGGCTTTCCTGTTATTCCCATGGCCAGGGGTTTTGTCTCAGTGGGGCATTGTGATTTCAAGCTGCAGGAGCATGCTTTTATGTAAATTATGATTTAGCCTGCTCCTTTGCCTCAACAGCTTTTCAGTCATCCAGGCTTACATACTTTAACCTCATAACCTACATTGCTTCAAGATATCCATTGCATTCCATTATTGCATTGCAAATGCTCCTTACTGGACTAACCTAACTCCACCTTAATGTTTTTTTGAGGTATTTACTGTAATCTTCTCAATTCACTCTTCAGGCTGACACCATACCAATCAACTGCTTCTGTGTAAACGATATGATTTTGCTCCTTCATCCTGTCAAGACCAGCAAGAAACATGTATTTCAATCCCTTGTACTACCCAGCTAATAAAGGACTACCTAATTTGCTGTGGTGGCATTCTGTAAGTTACAATATCTTCTCTTCCAGAGTAAGGAGGTGTTCCCTTTTCCTGCAGTGAGGAGGCATTCCAGTCTAAAACTGTCACTGAACAAAAATACCCCAAGCCTGGAGGGCAGGCAGTCTAGGTGTTGGATCCCCCAGAGATTTCCTTTTCAAAGGGTTTTTTTTGCTCCTCCATGCCAAAAGTCATAATACCTAATTAGGTTTAGTAGGATTCCCTAGTTTACTCAAGTATGTTCTGTCATTGGATGGAGGTGGATGGTGACCCTGCTGGCCATTCCCTCTCTCATTAGGAAGCCCCTGCTGTCATCAGTGTATTCCATTTATCCATGCTATTCTGCTAACTTGTACTTCTCATCAATGGTTTATCAAGCTGCCTCTTGCTTCACTCTATTTCTCTACCTTATAGTCAATGATCACTGCTAACATTCTTTTGGGGGTTCCTTCCTATGGTACCTCTTGGGATTGAACCCTCTTCAAGTGTTCCTTGCCTTTGGTACTCCTACAGGGTGGTAATTCCTCATGGAGTAGAGAGTATGAACAGCCACAACAGAGTGACACAGTTGCACAAGCATAACACTATTCTGGTTGAGTATACCATTGAATTGAAAGGCTATGCCTGTGGTTCAGTGGGTGTGCAACCAGCCACGCCCCCTTTCTGAGCTACATAAGCAGTTCCTCCAAGCCTCCTTCTGAAGCATTTTTTCTTTGCCCCACCATCCTCCCCTCCCCTCCAGCAGCTTGCCTCTCTTCTTGTGGGGGTTCCTTCCTAAGGTACATTTAGCCAAGGGAACCTTCCTGCAGAACCTCTTAGGGTCAAACCCTCTTTGAGGGTTCTTTGCCTTTGGTACCCCTACAGGATGATAATTCCTCATGGAATAGAGAGTACAAACAGCCACAACAGAGTAACACAGTTGCACAAGCATAACACTATTTTGGTTGTGTAGGTCATTGAACTGAGAAATCTGCAGTGGCTTAACCATTTATGTGCTGAATGTACCATTCAGAAAGCACAGTAGTAATCACCAAATTTAACACAGATCTTCTTCAGGGGTATCTCAGTCATTAGGTCACACCACAGGAACTTCACCATCAGTGAAACAGGATCCACACAGAAGATTTTCAGCAGTACAACTGGGGCCACCCATCCCAATGTCATGTGATGACGTCACCAACCCTATAGAGGCATGAGCATCCCCGTTCCCTCCTCAGTTCTTTTCCACCATCAGCGACCTGGGGGTAGGGGAACATGAGGACAGTTTACAGAGATTTGGTACACAACATAAATTTACAGTACATTGCATTCCTATAATTTGAGCAGACTGTATAGGAGTAATGGAACAGTAGGATGCTAACAGTTTTGAACTAGATAGATACTATGCCCACACTTTTGGACTAGATAGATACAACAACACAAAATAACACTTAGGCATACTCTAAATCACACATAACTGTGTAACTAGAAAATGGCTGAATAGAATTGTTGTAGTTTGGTCTAGGGAAGTTCTAGTGAGGAGTAAACACAGGCAGAACAGATTGGCTAAGGTATAACAGAAGTGCAAGTTAACTACAAGTGTATTAGAGATTAAGGGTCAGCCATAGCTAGGGCTACATAAGGGGGAGAAAGGAAGGTGAGAGAGAGGTATGTATGTTGGTAGGCAGAGAAGCGGAGTGGTGGTGGAAGGGGATGGAACAAGGAGGTGAAGGAAGAAATAGGAAGAGAAAGGTCTGCTGGGGCCTGACCTCTCCAATATGCTGAGGACCCTGTCTGCACAAGGTAGGGGTCAAGCATGACAGGAATGGAGCAGGATGTGGCAGCGAGAGGTAGAGTACAGTAGAAGGGAAGCAGGTTGTAGGCTGCATGGGGGAATAGGCTTCAGAAGGACAGAAGAGAGGATGAAGGTGAGAGAGAAGAGAGGCCAGGATACCAGCCCTTCAGGATGTGGAGAAGTGGAGGGAAGAGTTGGGTTAATGGTGTAAGGATAGGGTTGGACCTGGCCCTTGGTACAACTTTGGATGATAGAGAAATCACAGTAAGAGAACAATGGAAAGTCTGAAGGGAAGGAATGCTGTTTTTTAGGTGGGTGGGGGTGGAGCTGCAGCAGGGGCATTGCATGGGTACTGAGAGGGGTAGGGTTTGTCAGGCTTAGAGAGGGGAGCTAGGGAAGGTTGTAGCAATAACAGCTAGGTGCAAGGAAGTTGTTAAAGTTAGAGCTGATGGAGTAGTAGGAGGATAAGTGATGAAATTGGGGGAATTCCACCATTTTTGGGAGGCAGTGAGAGTAACCAGGTTGGCTGATGAAGGTGGCTCTGTAGGGGACCGCCACAGTATAGGAGTTGGATGATCTAAGGGAGAGAGGAGTGGGGGTGTTATAAATGAGGGGAGAGGTAGGAAGGGAGTTCACCCAGCCAGTGCTTGGAGGTGAATTTAGCGCAGTGGGAGAGTCATCTGTTTGTAAGAGAGGGGAACGATAGAGCATGATAGAGATCACAGTGGTGGGTGCGAGAGGGAGCATCAAGGGCAAAATGGCAGAAGGAATTGAAGAGGGTATCCAGTCTGGCCAAGGAGGACATGGGAGCAGCACCGTAGACTACATCACAGTAGTCAAAGATGGGCAGGATCATCTTCTGAACAATTTCATGCCTAACCGTAGAGGGGATACAACTATGGTTCCTGAACAGGGCACGCGGGCGCAATTTTTTTAGATGGAGTAAATATGTCTGGAGAAGTTTAGGTATTGATCCAGCCAAACTCCTAGGTACCTGAAGGAGGAGGATGTGTCCTCAAGTAAAGTCCCATCAAAGGTGTGGAAAGTGGGCAGAGAGGGAAACCTCCCAGTTACATCTGTGTTACAGGTGGTGTGGATTACCTTATTAGCAATATAGAGAATACAGGATGGGCAGCTATGCACAACCGGTGTGTTCTGCCACAGAGAGGTTCTGATTCCGTCTGACCTTGAGAGTGAAACTTGAGAAGTCCTCTGATATACACACTCCTTGGCGTGCGTTGTTCACACGAGGCCATATACCGAGTGCATCAACCACCTAAGGCGTGCATATATCAGAGCGTGACTGCATTCTTCAGAGTGGTTCATCTATCTTATAAAATGTCAAAATTGTTTTGGAGGGGGTAAAAGTGCAGGTGTGTGGTCGCGCTCTGATATACGCAGGGTCACCTGATGGTCTTTCACCAATTGATTAGCTTCTTTTTTCTAACTCATTTTATAAATATATATATATATATATATGCCTAATCGTGACACCCCCAAGTTCTTTACTAGTTTATGTACAGAGATAGGTACCTGTAGTCAGGAGAAGTAATTTTTTGGTGGGGGGGGATTTTAACTTAATTTGGTATGAAATCTTAGATAAAAGTAACCAGCTAATGAAGGTTGGTAACCCCCAAGAGCAGAAAGACAGTTAAGGATCTCTTAGCAGATACTGGCATAGTTGATGCATGGAGATTGGTGAACCCTACAAAAAGAAATCACACCTTTTATTCAGATCTTCATGCTTTCCTATAGCAGAATTGATTATCTCTTTCTCTGTCTAAACAATGTTGCAGTGAAATAATTTTGGCAGACATTGGCCAGTGCATAATTTCTGATCATGCCCCAGTAGCAATCACTCTATTTAACAGTCTCACTAGATATGGACCTCCCAGATTGAGGCTTAATGTATATTTGCTTAAATCACAGGAATTCACTCAGTGGCTAAATACAGAATAATAGATGGGTAAGTGTGGTTTGTGGAGATTTTATGCCACCCTCGGTGTGTGATGCCTTATAAACCCCGGGGGTGAAGCCCGAGGGTTTATGGGCATCACATAGGCTGTGCGACATCCCATTAAATCACACTTACCCATGTTTTTATTTTTATATTTACTGGGTCTGATTTAATTAAAGTTAAAAAAATTGCTTCATGAGGTACTGGGAGCCATCAAGAAGCTTGTGCCTTGCTCTGACTGTGTAAAAAAAAAAAGAGCACTACTGGATGTGTGGCACGAAGACAGCTTCTCTGGTGGCTTTCTAAGGTGCTGCTTTTGTTTTTGTGTGCCCGTGGTTTACGGAGCTCTGTAAACCATATATGTGGTTTTTGGAGCTGTTGGGTACTTGCTGGCAGTGGTTTATAACCACTAACACTAACCAGTAAATATTATGCTGTTAACTCTAACTAATCTTGTTCAATCTATTAACCAGGTAATGGAAATATTAAAAGAATTCCAACTGTTGTCTGGTCTAAGCATTTACTGGGGGAAGTCTGAATTAATGCCCAGTAATAATTTATTCTTTCATAAACATTTTTTAAATGCTAAATTTCAGATGAGGTAGAAGCCAAAGTTAATCACATATTTTGGAATTAAAGTTACTAGGAATATCAAACAAATGCAAAGGGGTAACTTTGAGCCATTCATAAAGAAAATAGAATTCGGAACTGGCTAACTGGGAGAAACTAAATCTTACTCTATGGGGTAAGATTAATGCCTTTAAACTGATTTTGTCACGTAAGATCTTGTTTCATTTGGAACATGTTCCTGTTAAGTTAAATAAGAGCATTAATGAAAAGATAGATAAACTCAAAAAAATATCTCTGGGGAAATAGGCCAGCAAGACTGGGTTTTTGAAAAGTGCAGGCAAGTTGGAGAAAAGGTGGTCTGGGCCTTCCAAATTTTAAGAAATATCGTATTTCCTATGGGCAAACAGCTGATGTGCTGGTTTCAAACATAGAGGATAATGGCTAACACATGGGTGATAACCACGGTGTAATCACCTCGAGTTGTTGCTAGGGAAACAGTAAACCTCGAGGCGTGGCTCGAGGTTTCCTTCCCAGCAACAACGAAGAGATTGTGCAGTGGTTGTCACCTATGTTAGCTATTATCTTTTATAGTGCATTTAGCCACAGTTTGTCACAGACAATGAGAAAAAAATGAATGGGGGGTGACCATCGGTGTGACCCGTGAGGTCAAGGTGGCATGCATGACAGGGGAACTGTGGGAGGTCGCGTTGCATTTCACCCAGACATCCGGATTAGCAAGAGGAGCTTCGCGGTGGAAATAGCAAGGTATCTAAGCGGGTAAAAGAAAAAAGCTGTGAGCCCGATATCGCGATCGCTAGTCTCAGTGACTATAAACTGTTATGACTGGAATGCAGTTTGAATAATTTGCTGAAACTAGTGATCGTGTTCTTTGCGGAATGCTGCTTATCGATGACATTCTTTTCTGTAAACCCACTGACTTGACGTCATGTCAGTGGGTTTACAGGTTTGTAATATTGCCGATTTCAAAGGTTAATCAACGTTCTAAATACATTATAAATCTTAATTTTCCTGCTTGGGTACATTATAAAGAAGAACTGATCAAACCTAGAGGATTCTATGATATTACAGGTAATCCATTAACTGAGACGATAAATACTCATCCAGTGCTAGCTGGGGTCAAGGCAGCATATAGGAATGAATCTTCTATTTTGAAGGAATAGAACATCCTGATGACCTACAGCCACTATGGCATAACACCAGAATTAGATATGAAAACAAGATATTACTAGATGAATGATGGTTTAAGAAAGGAATAAAAGTTGTTAAAGATCAGGTGACACCTTTGGGAAAACTCTGAAAAACATAATATTTAGACACAATGCATCTTACATTTCATATACCTTCTATAGGTTTCTTATCTCCATTATTTATTACTGAAGAAGTTCCCGAAAAAACAAGATATGCATCCCTTTGGGTTCATCTGCCTCTGTAGGTTACTCCCTACTGACCAGTTAGTCTTACCTCAGTATTGGGCAAGATTATGGAGGCACTCCTTAAGGAAAGGATAGTGCAACACCTGGAATCCATAGGAGCACAGGATCCAAGACAGCATGGGTTTACAAAAGGAAGATCCTGTCAAACTAATCTCATAGATTTCTTTGACTGGGTAACCGAGTGGTGGGCTAACGGAGGAGCAGTTGATGTCGCTTACCTTGACTTCAGGAAGGCTTTTGATACTGTTCCACATAGAAGATTGATTAATAAGCTAGGTAGGCTCAGGGTGGGTCAGAAGTTGGTCAACTTAGTGGCAAACCGGTTGACAGGCAGAAAACAAGAGAGTGGTGGTAAATGGTATACAGTCAGAAGAGATGCAAGTCACAAGTAGGGTACCTCAGGGATCAGTCATGGGGCCAGTCCTCTTCAATATCTTCATCAGTGACATTGCAGATGGACTGGAGGGTAAGGTTTGTCTGTTTGCAGATGACACCAAGATCTGCAACAGAGTAGATGATCCAGATGGGGTGGGCAGAATGAGAAGAGATCTGGATAAACTAGCAAAATGGTCGGAAGAGTGGCAACTGGGGTTTACTTGCAAAAATGCGAGATCATGCATAGGAAGAAAACCCTGAAGCCACCTATCGGCTGGGAGGGAGTTGCTGGCAGTCACAAGGCAAGAAAGAGACTTGGGCATCATCATCACTGATGACCTGGAATCATCCAAGCAGACCACTAAAGCAGTAGGTAAGGCTAGGGGGATGTTGGGTTGTATTAGTAGGAGTATCACAAGTTGGAAGAGGGAGATAATAATTCCGCTTTACAAGAAACTGGTTAGGCCCCATCTGGAGTACTGCATGCAGTACTGGAGGCCACCTTCACAAAGACATCAACATAATTGAGGCAATCCAGAGAAGGGCAACCAAAATGGTGCAGGGACTGCATCAGAAAACATATGAGTGCAGATTAATGGAGCTCAGTATGTATACCTTAGAACAAAGGAGGGAGAGAGGTGATATGATCGAAACATTCAAGCATCTTAAGGGCATTAACAAGGTAAAAGAGTCTAACGTGTTTCAATATAAGAAAAATAAGACAAGAGGACATAGCATGAGATTAGAGGGAGGCCGATTAAGGGGTAATGTGAGGAAGTTCTTTTTCACAGAAAGGGTGGTGGATGCATGGAATGGCCTACCTCAGGAAGTGGTGGATATGAATACAGTGCAGGGCTTCAAACAGGCATGGAATAGGCATAAGGGAGCAATACAGATGAGTATGAATAGATAGGCCATTGACAGAGCAAAGGCCGATGGCACATTCATAAGGTAGAAAAAGAAATGGGCAGACTGGATGGGCCTTGTGGTCCTTATCTGCCATCAACTTATATGTTTCTGTGTAGTAAGGGGAGACTTACCAAATGCACACGCAAGACATGCTTTAAATTGAATGTTCTAAATACCAACTGTATATAAACAGATGCTTGACTAACACCATTCTCTATTCTGTCTAGGAGTGAGCCACTCAAAGTCAGTACCTCCATCATACCCACCACCGCAAGATCCACTAAATCAGGGACAATACATGGTAACGGACGGAATATCCCAGTCGCAGGTGTTTGAGTTCGCTGAACCCAAACGCAGCCAGTCACCCTTCTGGCAGAACTTCAGCAAGTTGACGCCATTCAAAAAATAATATATAGAGATATATATATATAGAATAAAAATATATATTTATAGAAGGACATTTTTTTCTGGAGAAGCACTGCTGCAAGGAATATAAATAACAGAAGGACCAAAAAAATTGACTTTGGGGAGGATTCTGCTATCGATACTGAAAAAGCTCAAAGGACTTCTGAGTGTATGACCTGCTATAATTTTAGCCAAAATCCATCTTTCTCCCCCTCCCTTTCTCATTCAGGATTTCTTATATGTCACTATATCATCAAAGTAACACACAAACAGCATTGTTCCGAACTTCTTGGACTCTCAAAGACCAACAACAGCAACAAGGTGTCTGTACTTTTCAGTCGTGCCAATCTGGGGTGTGCTCTGTAGTGCACTGTGATACTACTGCTAGGTATTTTTTTATTGCTTTAACTGTTTTATCAGTGTTCACTGGGGGATGGGGGAACTGTCGATATTATCATGTGACAAGTTGATTCTGTTCGATTCAGTCTTTTTCTTGCTTTTTTTGAAATATTGATTACATTTCTTCCAAGTGCTGCATGGACTAGTACCTACAGTCACATTGTACTTTTCACTGATAAAGTAAGGCAACTAGCTCACATTCTCAGAGTTTCTTCTTATTCCTTCAGATTCCATTTTTTTGAGTGACGCCCCCTCCCACCCACACCTGTTTTGTTTTTTTAGACTACTGCAGCATTTGCTCACTATATTTTAGAGACTAACAGCAAATGCAGAAAATAAAATAATAATAATAATTGAAAAAAAACTCAGCTCATACAGGGGTAAATTGCTTTTTTAACTGCATTCAGTGTTAAAATTTTTACTGATTCATTTGTATAGACCTTAAGATGACACAACACTCGTAAAGTGGAAGATATTTCAAATTACCCCCTTTTAAAGGTAAAGTTCTAGTCTTTCTTAAAGATGTGAATTTAGACCTGTGGGCAAAATATGGTTCATGTATTCTTGTACAATCCAGATCTGTACAGTATCGAGATGCACACCTGTTGACTTTGCAAATTCACAGATGTTCCAAGTGCCAAGTCAGAATGCTTTGTAACCGAAGCACACTTCTCCTTGACGAGTTTTTTGCCATTTCTTGATTTAACATTTGTTGACTTTTCATCCTTTATATTGTGTGCTTCAAGGAATCCTTTGCAAAAACACAAGGGTGGAAGTCGCTGATAAGTGACGTTAAGAAAATGATGCCCCTCTTTTAGTACATACTGTACATACAGCTGGGGTGTCACTAGTCAGATTTATTTTCCTGCCAGCACATCACTCTAGATGAGATGGCAACAGCTTTGTCTGAACTATAGAGATTTTGTGCGCAATGCTGTAACTAGAAAGACTGGCACTTGGAACAGACATTATGCACCTCCCACAATCCGCAAATGCACTTTGCACAGGAGCTGCCTTGCCTGATAGGGGGTCCTGGTTTTACTGTCAGTTCATTTTGAATCATGAAGCCCAACTGCACGCACCTCCTGCAATCAAGGAATATGGTGACAGCTGGGCTGGAGCTGCCTAGATGGGGTGCTTGACCATCAATTTATTTTAACTTCGTGGTACTAAGAACTCCTGCAACCATTCTTGCACATCAGGCAGGATGGGTGCAATGCTATGTTTACTCTCTTTTTGTACAGGAAATTCCTTCAGTTGTGATACGTGTTGCTCCTTCTTCCTCGTGCTGCCCAGGACTGACAATCCTTTTTTTTAAAAGGAAAAAACAAA
Organism: Neoceratodus forsteri; assembly: GCA_016271365.2. Classification (NCBI taxonomy): domain Eukaryota; kingdom Metazoa; phylum Chordata; order Ceratodontiformes; family Ceratodontidae; genus Neoceratodus; species Neoceratodus forsteri. The sequence continues at coordinate 445,727,204 of JADMNL010000023.1, forward strand.
AACTAATCAGCTGAGCCAAAATGTGACCTGTTGAACGCAGCAGTGCATGTTGTAGTGGACATTTTGGACCTGTATACCTGTATTGTTTTACTCCATTTTAGATCGTCCACTTTCTCCTGCCCCACCCTCCTTCCACGTTTCGAGTCTGCTTTAGCATTGTTTGTTAGAGGTTGAAATAATTAAAGGAGCACCTCAGGTTTTTACTAGTAGTTTCAACTGTTTTTGAGCACCTTAACGTCACTTTACATTTTGTCTAGGATTGAACTAGCAAACAGCAACCACTGTCCCCTGATGATATGGTACACTGGGGACATCAGAGCTAATGTTAGGCTACAAAATTAAAACTCTTACATGGGGAGCATAAAATAAAATGTGATGCTGTGTAAATGGTTTTGGAAACAAAAATGGCAAGCTGGGATCACCATCTGAGGTAGGAATGGAGTGCGTAACAACACTGGGGGCCAGCTAGGTGGAGGAGGATTGGGTGTCCCAGAGGATGTTCACTTCCACTGGGAAGGGAGAGCAGCAGGCTCTGTTACTTTATTGCAGGCAGGAAAAATGTTCCACAAGCTGCTAGACTGTGTCCCAGAACAGAAGAACAAAGAAAACAACAAAATCTGGGCACCAGTCAAACTTCCAGTTATTTTATTGTTTAGGATACAAAATACTTACAAACACAGCTCAACAGTAAAAAGCAACATCAGCAACAGCAACAGGGAACAGGATCCTGTTCCCTCATTGCTACTGCTGCTGTTTCTTTTGGATTGACTCTGTGTGTGGTATTTGGTATTCTAAATAAAATGTCTCGAAACTTGACTGGTGCCCAGATTTTGCTGTTTCCATTCTCCACTACTTTATTCCCAGTTGGGTGGCCACAGGTGGCAGTACAGTCGGAGCAGCTCTTAGAGAGGGAAGACATCAGCTGACACCATGCACGGCCACACATATTCATGTCCACATGGTGCTCTTGCTGCTGGTGTCCAAGAAGGAAAGGAGTAATGCAAATGGAAAAGCCCCGATAAGAGCAGGATGATGCGCAGCATTCTCTGGCCCTCCTGACTGGCCTTTCCATTCCCCCCCACTAGAGAATCGAAAGGAAGCTGATAAACGAAAGACACCTTCCCCCATAGCAACCACTATAGACAGAAACTGCACAGTGGCATTGTGAGTTGGGGTAAGTGCCAGAGAAGGGAAGAGACAGGGTTATGCTGGGAGTCCGGCTAGAATGGGAGGCACTAGTAATGGGATAATAAGAAAGAAAAGAAAAAGAAAGAAAGGAAAGAAAGAAAGAAAGAAAGAAAGAAAGAAAGAAGCAGCACCTAATGAAGTATATTATTTTGTTGTTTGACATGAACTGCTGCTTTAATATCAGAAGGGCTGTGTGCCATGCCTGCTTTAGTTGACTTAGTCTAACTTTTCAGTTACAAAGAGAAAAAGTTAAGAAGGCAGACAAGTAGAGAAGAAATAGATGCAGGCAGGCTGGCAGAAAACACAATGCTGGAAAAGAACAAGCTGCCAAAGAGATTGTCTTATTGCTGGAATCCTTGGGATGGATTTTTGAAACCTTGCATCCGCCTTGCATCTGGACATCTTTACTTATGGACTGCGCTTTCCCCAATTTGCCTGTGTATGATTCTCCATAGGTGATCGCAGGAGGCTTTGTGCAAATTCTCAACGGGTACAACAGGGAACACCAGCACTACAATATATCAGTGATTGTAATTTTAATGTGCACAATCATCACAAATGACAAGACCATGAAAGAATTTATAAATTGAATGTAGAACTTAAACAAACCACTACCCGACCAGCCCCAGTGCTTCAAGGTACTAAACCTCTTCCTCAGGGGGCATGGCTACCATGTTGATTCCACAGACTTAATTACCATTCCTAACGTGCAGATATTTTCTAGATAATGATTAATCAGTGACTATAAGAATAGCTTCCATGGTCATATGGATTGGGAACCTTCTTTTGTAAATAATTAATTGGGAAGTTATGAAATGAAAGAAGAAAAATTAGCCCTTTAAAACATCTTTCACATTTTTAAATTTAAATTTATTATTGGATGTTTCCTATGAGTTGATGCTTTATGATAATTGGATTTTGACTAGAAGAATCATGTTGGACACTATTGTGTTTAATATAAGTGGTTTGTGTATGGTTCATAGGGAATATTTTAATCTGTGATCTATAAATGCATCTTTAGTTTGGATTCTGCAGTCATAGTACAACGAATTTTGTCTATTAGCTATTTGTACTCACAAAGTTGTAAGTTAAGAGTTGTTGTGAAAAATATTCCAAAACATTTACTTGTGAATAAATAGAAACAATAGTCTCTAATTAGGCATAAAGTGAGAACAGATGGTATATGATTGTTTTTAACAGTGTTCCACATTTCTGTTTTACACGTATCAGCACTTTAGCTGTGGCTCTACCTATCTGTTTAAGCTTCTCATGAATTATGTGGTGGCAAATGGATATTTATCTGAAAATTAATTAAAGGGACTGATTGGCAGATTAACAGCCTTGGCAACTATTCCTGTATTCACTGATTAATGTAGTCATTATCTAGAAAATATTTGTACATGTTGGGAATGGTACTTAGGTATGTGGAATCAGCATGGTAGCCATGCCCTGTGAGGAAGAAGTTTAGTACCTCGAAGCGCTGGGGCTGGTCGGGTTGCGATTTGTTTATGTTCTGCATTCAATTTATGAATTTTTTCATGGTCTTTTCTTTTTTGATGATTGTGCACATAAAAATTTAAATCATTGATATACTAGCGTGATGGTGTTTCTTGTTGTGCCAGTATATAGTTTTCCAGCACCCAGTCCTGGCTGTGAGCACAGTCTTGCTTGCAGTTTCCATAAAATCCCAATGGTTGCCTGGGATTAGGTCTGCTAGACCATTTTTTAATGTCCTAACTTGACTTAGTCCCCACATGGTGGCTGCATCTAGTGTTGAAGCATGCTGCCATAAACCACATTTGATTGTCGCAGTCAGATCTGATTTTGAAAATAGTGCCCACTGCATCTAGACAGGCCACAGATGCTGCACGTGCTGCCAGACACAGACACATCACATAGATGCCTTAGGATCCAGGCCTTCACAAATCCATCCCCTTGCTGTATTTTGTGTTGTTATTACAGGTTTTGGCAATGGACCCCTTTACATCTTGGTTGGTATATAAGTGAATTGGACACCAGCTGAAGCTCCTCTGGAAAATAAGGAGCTAAATGTTTGATATAGCTATATCTCTCTGTCTGTATGTCTGTCTGTCTGTCTGCCTGCCTGTCTCTCTCTTTTTCTGTAAATGCACCACCTTGTTTTTTTGTTCTTATGTAGGATATATATATACATACATATACACGTATACATTGAGGGGGCTAACCAGATAATAAAGCCGTGAGCCCAGACTCATTGCATTGTGCTGATTATTTACTGTATTGCACTGCATGTAGATTCCAAATGTAGACATATCATGTCTCAAATGAAGATAAATGATTCCAAAAGAAGATAAATCATTAAACTTCAATTTGGAGCACTTCCACACTCAAGATAACATTTTTGTCACACACTATAGAAACTCACCCCATCGTATACACACACACACATATATATATATACATATACACACACACACACATATATATATATCAGGGATTTATTTAACTCCAAAAATTGATTAGCGTTTTGCTCACAAAAGTGCTAAAACATTGTGAAAATGTATTCAACTTGCCTCACTGTGTTTAACAAACATAACACTTCTAGAAAACCTATATAAATACTTTCCATGCATTTAGCATTGTCCCAAGAAAAAACTGCTAATCAATTATTTAAAACCCTTATATATATATATATATATATATATATATATATATATATATATATATATATATATATATATACATATACACAGTAGGGGTTTACTGATATACTATTCTTTGTTTGACCATAAAATCATCACCATTAAACATCTAACAAAGTACATCAGCAGAGTGTGATAAAAAAATTAAATCACTGTGCTTACATCAGCACAAAATAAACCACTCTGCTGACGGCTCCCAATACAAACCCCAAAAAGTAATGCATTAAGCACCATATCCCCCCCTTCCTCGCATCACACCAATAAATACATACCTTCTCTGCAGAACAAGGTGTCCAAGTAAAGTGAAAGACAGCAAATATAAGTGCAGAACTAAGCAAAACCCCAAAATAAAAATAAACAACAAATAAATCACACACTGAAAACCCCTGAGAACTATGAACTACTGAATCGAAATGCACACGCCCCATACGCAAACCACCCAATCAGATAAAATGAAACACACCCCATATCAAAACCACCCAATCAAACACAACCACAAGAACATCAACAAATAAAAACTAACTAGGAACGATGCCACGAGAGACCCAACCCACCCTGATAAGGAACAACCTAACCTGATAACACAACGCCAAACAGAAATTAAGTAATACAACCACTGCATAAACCTACAAAACCTCAAAAATGGGCCCCTATTGTATAAACCACACGCCGCTATGCTCTGCCACTCGTGATATAACCCGAGGTTACTAAGCACTCATTCTGATATATCCCATATTCAACATTCGCACATTATGCACATTATATATCCCATATATATATATATAGAGAGAGAGAGAGAGAGAGAGAGAGAGAGATAATGTTATGCCTAACTGTGATTGTTTCAAAGACCATCACATGACTAAACATCTTTTATGCTGTTGCCCTGAAAAACCTTAGTAGCTGTCAGTAGTTCTTGGTACTGGGCAATAGTTCAAAAACTATTGCCCACCAACATCATTGTGCATCTGCATAGGACCATCACATCACATCAAAACTAAACAACTGGCAGCAATGCCATTACATTTTTTCTGAAAGAATACCACTGATAAAACAGTTTTGCTTGATAAATATTTATACAAGGTTCAGTTGGAATCTTAGAAGCGAGCAGTGTTATTACTTTACAGTATGCTATACAATGTACTACAAGTATGGTCATGTTATATTCAGAAGTATAGACAGATAGGGTATATAAGGTGGGGCACCTACAGAAAGTGTTTACTATACCAGATATTGAATGGATAAGTATCAAAATATAGTGGAAAACAGTTGCCCCCTCTGGATGATCTGTTGATCTCCAGTAGTCTTATTGCCCTGAAGCCGAAGAGCAGGTGGTCAATAGATCCTGCTGCAGAAGCAATAGTTTTCCACTATAAAGAGGACTGTGTATGAGCAGTCATACACAACATAGAGGATAATGGCTGGGGATCAGGTGATAACCACTCTGTAATCACCTCGCGTGGTTGCTAGGGCAACATGGTAAACCTCGAGAGCACAGCTTGAGAGGTTTACTGTAGCCCTAGCAACCATGAGAGATGATTTCAGCGTGGTTGTCACCCAATCCCCAGCCATTATCTTTTATAGTGTATGGTCAAAAAAACACTGTTTGCATGCTATGTGTGAGAATTATTGAACTCTGGTGCATTCTATTTTGTTATGCAACTGTTTGGAAGTTCCGAAGTGTGGTTAACAACGTTTAACATTCTAAGCAGTGCATAACACAGCTGTGTGACTGCTGATTATGGTGGTTAATAGGCACTTACCATACATTATAAGGCAGTTGTATGATCAAGAGGTTTCCGTGGTAACCAGAGATCTCAAGAGCACAGCTCGAGGGGTCTGTTACTATGGAAACCTTGAGACTGTACAACTGCCTTGTTTGTGTATGGTTGATCATACACAGTCTTTTACAGTGTATGGGTAACCATAAGCGGCACTCCTTGAACCCCAAAACAGTAAAAAGAAGTCTTACTTCAGTGCAGCTGTATCAGTTTGTTCCAGCACTGCTCACTTCCTCTCTGCTGCGGCTCGCTTTATCGCGCATGTGTGACCACGTTCGATGTTGTTGTGCTGAACTAGTGACATACTCAGTGCAGCATGACAACATTGTAACGCACTGAGTGCAGCACAGCAATGCTGTTCCAGGCATGGATTTCCATGCAGAATAGTTTTCTACCGTACACTATGCATATGTAGAGAGAGAGAGAGAAAGATACTCTTATACACATATGGAGAGAGAGAAAGAGATACTGTTACTGAACTGTTTATAGTGTGTGTTGGGGAGTGTCGGGTAGTTTTTCAGAAGTTGGCTAAAATCAATGGATGGTGGAAAGGTGTAGAGAGAGAGAGTGGGTGAGAGAGAGATAATCTTGTTGGACTGTTATAGTGTGTATTGGAAGGTGTAAAGCAGTTTTTCAGAAGTTCACTAAAAGCAGTGAACGGGGAAAGGCATAGCAAGAGAGGTTGCAAGACCTTGATATGTAGATGCTGGAGACCAGGAGGGAGAAGGGGGCATAATAGAAACCTACAAGTTCCTGCACAGGGTAAGTAGGATGGAGCTCAGTGGCATTTTTACTTGCAGCAAGAACACAGGAAGGAGAGGGGATTTATTAAAACAGGCAGGAAGTAGGGTCAAGAAAGATGTCCTCAAGCAGTTTTTCATGAAAGAGTGGTGGATATGTAGAACAGGCTGGCTGAGAAGGTGCTGCAGGCTAAAACAGAGGGGCATTCAAAGTAAGGTAGGACAGGCACGAGGTCATAGTAAGAGGTAGGTGGGCAAGGGTAAGCAGTCAGGATGGCCACTAGGACCAGTGTAGTGTAGTTAAGTGGGGTGGCCAGACTGAATGGGCCACCAGGCCTTTTACTGCCATCATTTCTACATTTTTATTATAGCAGTGGATGAATTGCTGAGCACTAAGTCTGAAGCACAACTGTAGAAAATCTTATACATGGCATACACATACTACACATTAATGATTCTTTCCATATACAGACATAAAGGCCATCGTTTGGTCAGATAATTTATATGATTCAGTTTAGTTATTAAAGTTTCTCACTGGAAATCAAGAAAATGTTAGGCATGATCAGAGAGACAGCACCCCGTCCCTGACTGGATGTGTTTTGTCCAGTCTTGTTTGAGTTTATATGCAAAGAAACCTTAAAGAGCACCTTTCTTTATGGTCCAAAAAGGTACAGCATTTAGTCATTATATGCAGTACTAGACCTGAAAGGATGTGTGCATTTGTTATTTTTGGCTAATGTTTACTCTGCCTTCCATAATTTGGATTTGTTTTGGAGTCCTGCTGCTCTTGCCTTTGCTGTTAAGCTGCTGGGCTGCTAGCTCCTGATGACATCACTATAGGGCAGATGAGTGACTCACACTGTCCAGTTGCAACACTGCTGCAAGGGAAAACTACCAGTGTACATACTGTGTTCCCCCATCCCCAAGACACCCTGTTAGCAATGCATTATGCCAAAATCCAAATGCCTTGCCAGTCTTGTTTTTCTTTTGTTAAATTCACTCTGCTCTATAGTGATGTCAGCAGTATAACCCTGGGCCCACAGCAACACCAGGCTTGCTGTAGAAGCTCTGATACACCCTGCAGTTTGTAGCAGTTTAGAATGCAAAAACTAACTGCAGCAGACAGTAATGAATTACAATTCCAGAATCAATGCAAGAAGGGGTAATTTATGCATGAAAGTCAAAAGGACCATGAAAGGTGCTCTTTAAATTATGTAGTACTAGAAAAAAATAAGGATTCAACATTCTAAGCTTTTCTCTTGGACATGTATTGTTGAGCTTTGGGATCAAGGTCAAAGTTATGCAGATGGTTCATATGGAACGAGGTGGAGGGGATGTTGAGGAATGCTTCAGTTTTTAGGAATACAGAAAGGGGCACTGCATCAGTTTGTGAGCTGCAGACAGAAAATAAGGGGGAAAACATTTATTGTTGACTAGAGATAGGAGAACTGATTCATATAATCTCAGAAGGTTCCAGAATCTGTGACATTTTCTGTAAAGGAACATTATCAGAACTTTTTGGGGGGTTCTGATAAGGTTCTGGGATTCTGATGATTTGGGAGCTTAATATACTCCCCAGCAGTTCTTAATCTAGAAAGGCCGGTGGTGGAGAATGGACCAAGTGAGCCAGATCTGTATTAAATGTTCATACTCACAGTGGTGTTACACAAGGGGTACTAACTAGCTGTGTGGCGCTAATTATATTTACTGTAATACCACTCCAGTTTGGTTTTGATTCCTTTCCCTTTACTGCCAGTATGGGTGGAAAACAACACTTAAAACAGTTTTTGTACCTTAAAGTAAAAGGTCCTGAAAGTTCTAATAACACTCGGATAACTATCAGAATTTGTCCTGGCTATCAGAACCTTGCATGGTTCTCACATCCCTAAATTTGGCTTCACACCTACTTGAAATAGAGAATGAAGTTATACTCAACATCTTTGACCATGGGCTTCCCTTCAGCAATTTCCTTTCTGCTGCTTATTTACTCCAGCCAGCCCAACTGAGATACTAATTTTGCTCTCAGTTGGGAGGGTTCCATTCCTACCTGGTTTCACAACTGGGAGGGATTGAAGCACAGGTAGGTCAGGGGACTTGCTCAGGGTCACATACAAAGGAGAAGCGGCTCTATTCCAGGTGGCCTGGTTCCAAAAACACATACTCTCACCACCTGATGATCTACAAGGAGACAAGTGCCACTAATCAAACTCACTTTCTGTGTTATGGATCATTCTTGAAGAAGTTCCTTGGTCGAAATGTCGATTCAGACTTTATTTTCTTTTTTCAGAGTTTATTTGGGAAGGGTATTTTTTTAAAACTGAAGTTGGTTTTAAGTGGACAAAACCACTCCAGATGAGCAGAACAGACCATGCTTAGCCCATTATTCATTCCAGTTCAGATAATCCCTGCAAATATCTGTTTTTCTCGAGTGACCAATGTGCTTATCTAATTTGCATATTAATACATTTGTTTCCTGTGTTATTTTATTTTCTTCTTGTGAGGGCATTTAGAATATGACATGTAAAATATATGATTGCTTTGTTGCAAAAAAACAATTCCTTCCTGCTCTCCTAGAAATGTTGCTTGTGTCAAAATGAGCACAAGTACGCAAGGACCAAACAAAATTGGCTCACATAGTTTTACGAAGTTCTCACATATTGTGAACATGTCACAATAATTTACATTTTCTATGCAAAAGTGCTGTTTTGAGGTTTTTAATCACACAAAACAGCAATTTCATATGAAAACCAGGAATCTGTGCAGATTTCATGTGATTTTGCCAAGGCATGAAAAAGACCAAATCCTACTTTCTTGTATTCACAAAAAGACCTACAGTATCACATGAAAATGGGGCAACAAATGTTCCCACTGTAGCAAGAGCATCTATTAAACCTGTTGCTCTTGTTCTGATTGTGTCAGCTGTAATGGTAGTAGGACAGTTGCTGACAAAACCGGGACAGACATGCTACAGTTTGGTGCCAATGAAAAAAGAACAGGAGCATGGACTCAAAGTGTGACTTTGGCACAAGTTGTCGGGATTATGACTCTTTAAGAATGACCCTAAATGCACAAGGAGGGAAGTATAATCCCTTCTACTTGCAACTTGGCTGATCTCTGCCAGGGCTCACTGTTCAGAATGGGAACATCCGCTGGTTTCACAGACTTTCCTTTGACCCAACCAGTTGGGCTAGTTAAATGAAAGTTTTACTGGCCCAATACAGACTCTACCATTATTTTGGCTGGTTCCCATTTTGGACTTTGTGAGGGGTTGGGGTTAATGTGCAGGGAATAATCTTACACACTGGCACAATCCTTTAATTATGTAGTTGTGCACCCCCCCAGCTCAAAAACAGCATAGGGAGAATATACAACAACATTCAAGAAATTGTAAAAATAATTACAAATCAGCTGATGAATGTATCAAGTGTTCTTTGTTTTCATTCTGCTTATGCTCCTTCACACATCCATTCCTTGGCCCTTCTAGGTTATGTGGCATTCCAGCCCTAGCACTGCACCATCTCCTGGGACTTACCTTCCCCATGTTATCCCTATGGCATTCCTATGGTGGGGTCCTCTGGCTGGGGCTAGGACCCTTGGATTAAATTATACAGTGGTACACAGGGTGCCCAGGTCTGCGGGTATGGCACAGTACTCATGCTGCATGGCTGGGGGGTCTTCTACCTTGTATTGCAAACCCCCTGAGAACATCTTCCATCAAGATGACATGTCCAACATGTGCATGCCTGATGACATTGGAAACATCCTACCCACCCTGCAGTCCCTGTTGCACTTCCCCCTGTGGTCACCAAGGGAGCATTGTAGTAGTGGAAAAGCTTGCACACTCCTGACCTGAGGAAAGAATCCACACGGATGCTCTACTTCCCCGCAACGGCCAGCCTTCAACCCAGGCTTGATCCTGAATCCGGGTCATCGGCGTCATGAGTGGCAGTACTACTGCTGCACTGATGGGTCGGCTCAAAGTGTTTTAATAGAAAGGATATGTTTCCTTGTTGTGCAGCTGCCTAACTCACATGTGGGATGCAGCCTGCCTCACACATGCCCTAAACACATACTGCAGAAGCTGCAGAAATACAGCATATCCCTCTTTCAGCAACTAGCAGATTATTTAGTGTGTTCTATTTCTGCCTCCAGGCTGAATTTATTCTGAGTTGCTAGGGTTTTTATTTAAGGATATATTTCACTAGTCACCCCCACCTCCACCAGCAATGTGAGAAGGCTTCAGACTGTGTCACGGTTTTCTCTTTTCTGACTGGCTGAGGCAGGTGGTATGAGAAGCTAAGTGTGGTGATGAATTATCAAAAGTAATAATATGGCAGTGAGCTGTCACTCTGCCACAGCACAAAGGATGGCTTGCTTAAAGAATAAACCCACCATACCTGCTGGCATAGCAGGCAGTGCAGTGAATTCCAACAGTCCCAATCTACGGCAATGAAAGATAGTGGACAACACACTTGTAAATGTAGTCAAAGGGAGGAATGTTATATTTTAAATGCCTCTGCATCTTTTTGGTTTCAGATGCTTGGCTCTGTCACTAACCGTAGTATATTGCTTTGCTGTACTTGGGATATGCCTGTTAACTCTTTTGTTATTGTTTTGCTTTGGTGGTGTTTTTTATTCCCAACAGTAGCTACATTTTTTTGGTGGATATGAATGGAATAAAAATTCTGCAGGTGGAATTGCTTCTTCACATGGTGGAATTTTCATGCAGGTTTTTCACAAGAGCTGTGTGAAATGTGACCATGCGGAATTTAACAGCACTGCAGGTGTAGTCCTGCATAGTGTGTCATTGCATCGGTGACTTTGGCAGAAAACTGACTGTCTTCCACATTCCACCAGACTCAATCTACACAGTTCTGCAGAAGCCTTATTCATATATTTCGCACGTACATCTCTAGTGCTTCCCTGTGGATTTCAATTCTGTACGTCCTTTCCTACATTCAAACTACAATGTGCAGGGAGTCACAAAAGGAAGGAAAACAAAAGCAGGGCCCATTTCTATCTACCCATTTTGGAGTTTACAGCAGTGTGAGAATACAACCAAATAAAGGGACTATTGTCATGTATCTAAAAAGGAAAAACACCATATGTTTGATATCATCTTGCTTTGCAGCTGGCATGTTGTTTTCCTAGCTTACGTGTGTCCAGTGTAAGAGTCCCCATGCACTGGCTTATACGGCCAATTCCACATTCCTGTTGGAGGCATTTTGCAACACAGTGCCATTACAGAACACTAGAAATGCAGCTGGATTTTCAAACATTTGCATCATGTTTCTAGTGCAATTGCACTACTTGGGACATGAGTGTTCAACACAACAAAGGGGCCTAACAGTTTATGCTCCAAGTGCTGAAAGTTGCACAAATAACATGATGCCTGCATCAAAACAAAGTATGCGTGCATCATCTCTTTCCCCATAAGATGTGAAAAGGGTTACAAATGTGTCATACATGTTTGAAAATAGCCTGCAAACCATTTGACCCATTTGTAGTGATGCAGGTTGTGCCCAAAATCGAATTATGCCTGCCTCACTTCTTTGAACATCCAGCCCACAGTCTTCAACAGGTAACTGCCAGTGAGTAAAGTAAAGATGGTAACTGTTTATTGTAATCCTCTCTTAAATCTTTTGTCTTTTGCCAATTTACTGATTCAGTGCTATGAAAAGTGTGTGTGGGGGAATATGTCATAAGGTGCGGTATATGAGTAACTATGCATATACAGTGGCGTGAAAAAGTATTTGCCCCCTTCCTGATTTTCTCTATTATTGCATATTTGTCACACTGGATGTTTTCAGGTCTTTAGACAAAATATAATATTAGATAAAGGGAACCTGAGTGAACAAATAACACTTTTTTTTTTTACTTATTTCATTTATTTAATGAAAAAGTTAACCAACACCAACAGGCACTGTGTGAAAAGTAATTGCCCCTAGTTAAATCAACCCAATTAAAGGGATAATTAGAGTCAGCTGATTGAACACAGCCAGGCTTGATTACAGCCAGCCCTGCTCAATATAAATCTCACTTATTTTGACCCTTACCATCAGAGTCACGTTGCCAGCGCAAAGATTCAACAAGCACATTATGCCATGATCAAAGGAAGTTCCTGAAAAGATCAGAAAAAAATTTGTTGCCCTTTATCAGTCTGGAAAGGGTTACAAAGCTATTTCTAAGGCTCTGGGACTCCATCGAACCACAGTGAGAGCCATAATCTCCAAATGGAGAACACTTGGAACAGTAGTGAATCTTCCCAGGAGTGGGCGGCCTGCCAAAATTACTCCAAGGGTGCAGCGTAAAATCATTCAGGAAGTCTCAAAGGATCCTAAAACAACATCCAAAGAACTGCAGGCTTCTCTTGCCTCAGCTAAGGTCAGTGTTCACGACTCCACAATCAGAAAGAGACTGGGCAAAAATGGGCTTCATGTGAGAGTAGCAAGGCAGAAACCACTGTTAACCAAGAAGAACATAAATGCTCGTCTCTCATTTGCCAAGAAGCACCTGGATGATCCACAAGCCTTTTGGGAAAATGTTCTATGGACAGATGAGTCCAAAGTGGAACTTTTTGGATGACATGGATCCCATAATGTCTCGCGTAAAGCAAACACAGCATTCCACAGTAAGAACACCATACCAACAGTCAAACATGGTGGTGGTAGTGTGATGGTGTGGGGATGCTTCTGCTAAGGACCTGGATGACTTGCCATAATTAAAGGAACCATGAATTCTGCTCTGTACCAGAAAATTCTTAAGGAGAATGTCCGGTCATCCTTCCGTCAGCTGAAGCTGAAGCGTAGTTGGGCCATGCAGCAAGACAATGATCCAAAACACAAAAGCAAGTCCACATCAGAATGGCTAAAAAAGTAAAATTAAAGTTTTGAGTGGCCTAGTCAAAGTCCAGACTTAAACCCAATAGAGATGCTGTGGCAGGACCTGAAACGAGCAGGTCATGCTCGAAAACCTACGAATGTTACTGAATTAAAGCAGTTCTGCGAGGAAAGTGGGTTAAAATTCCTCCACAGCGATGTGAAAGACTGATATTGAATTATAGGAAGTGTTTGGTTGCAGTCATTGCAGCTAAATGTGGCATAACCAGTTATTAAGTGTAAGGGGCAATTACTTTTCACACAGTGCCAGTTGGTGTTGGTTAACTTTTTTCATTAAATAAGTGAAATAAAAAAAAACAAGTGTTATTTGTTCACTCAGGTTCCCTTTATCTAATATTACATTTCTCTAAAGACCTGAAAACATCCAGTGTGACAAATATGCATAATAGAGAAAATCAGGAAGGGGCAAATACTTTTTCACGCCACTATATATATATATATATATATATATATATATATAAAACAAAATGGTTATATTAAATGCATGCTGAAAATAGAAAATAGAGTTAAAAATCTATGTTTCGACCTTAGGTCTTCAGGAAATATCTAAAAGAGAAAAAAAACAAGTTAGTATCCTTTTTTTTTCTCTTTTAGACATTTCCTGAAGAACCTAAGGTCGAAGCGTCGATTTTAACTCTTTTTCTATTTTCAGCATGCATTTACATTACCATTTGTTTTGCCTTGAGACACATGCTGACATAGCGCCTTGTTTTTTTTTTTTTTTATAAAATATATATATATATATGTGTATATATACATAGAAACATAGAAGTTGACAGCAGATAAGGACCAGAGGCCCATCCAGTCTGCCCATTTCTTTTTCTACCTTATAAATGTGCCATCGGCCTTTGCTTTGTCAGTGGCCTATATATTGATACTCATCTGAATTGAGCCCTTATGCCTATCCCATGCCTGTTTGAAGCCCTGCACTGTATTCATAGCCACCACTTCCTGAGGTAGGCCGTTCCATGCATCCATCACCCTTTCTGTGAAAAAGAATTTCCTCACATTCCCTCTTAATCAGGTTCCCTCTAATCTCATGCTGTGTCCTCTTGTCCTGCAATTCTTCTTATATTTAAACATGTTAGACTCTTTCACCTTGTTAAAGCCCTTAAGGTGTTTGAATGTCTCGATCATATCACCTCTCTCCCTCCTTTGCTCAAGGGTATACATATTGAGCTCCGTTAATCTGCCCTCATATGTCTTCTGATGCAGTCCCTTCACCATTTTGGTTGCCCTTCTCTGGACTGCTTCAATTTGGTTAATATCCTTGTGAAGGTGTGGCCTCCAGTACTGCACAGTACTCCAGATGGGGCCTAACCAGTGTCTTGTAAAGAGGGATTATTACCTCCCTCTTATGACTTGTGATACCCCTACTAATACACCCTAACATCCCCCTAGCCTTACCTACTGCTTTAGAGGTCTGCTTGGATGATTTTAGGTCATCGGTGATGATGTTGCCCAAGTCTCTTTCTTCCTTTGTGACTGCCAGCAACTCCCCTCCCAGCCTATAGGTGGCTTCAGGGTTTCTCTTTCCTATGTGCATGATCTTGCACTTCTTTGCATTAAATTCCAGTTGCCACTCTTCTGACCATTTTGCTAGTTTATCCAGATCTCTTCTCATTCTGCCCACCCCATCTGGATCATCTACTCTGTTGCAGATCTTGGTGTCATCTGCAAACAGACAAGCCTTACCCTCTAGTCCATCTGCAATGTCACTAATGAAGATATTGAAGAGGACTGGCCCCAGGACTGATCCCTGAGGTACCCCACTTGTGACTTGCATCTCTTCTGAATATATACCATTTACCACCACTCTCTGTTTTCTGCCCGTCAACCAGTTTGCCAACCAGTTGATCAACTTCTGACCCACCCCGAGCCTACCCAGCTTATTTATCAATCTTCTATGTGGAACAGTGTCAAAAGCTTTGCTGAAGTCAAGGTAGGCGACATCAACTGCTCCCCCTTGGTCCACCACTCTGGTTACCCAGTCAAAGAAATCCATGAGATTAGTTTGCCAGGACCTTCCTTTTGTAAACCCATGCTGTCTTGGATCCTGTGCCCTATGGATTCCAGATGTTGCACTATCCTTTCCTTAAGGAGTGCCTCCATAATCTTGCCCACTACTGAGGTAAGACTGACTGGTCTGTAGTTCCCTGCCTCCTCCCTGCTACCACTTTTGTGGAGTGGGATCACATGAACCCTTCTCCAGTCTTCTGGGACCTCTCCTGTGCTCAGAGACTCACTAAACAGTTCTGCTAATGGCTCTGCTAGTTCCACCCTTAGCTCCTTAAGTACCCTGGGATGTATGCCATCAGGTCCCATTGCCTTGTCCACCCTGAGCTTAGCGAGCTCTTGTAGGACCCTTTCTTTTGTGAAGGGAGTAGTGCTCACCTCCCTCCCCCTGTGTCCATGGTGCTGAGCTGTGGGCCCTGCCCTACCTTCTCTTCAGTAAATACTGAGCAAAAGTATCTATTTAGGATAGATGCTTTTACAGAGTCCTCCTCCTCACATGCCCCTTTCTCCTTTGAGCTTAGCATTATCCCCTCTGGACTTTCTCCTTTCACTAATGTATCTATAGAAAGTCTTGTCACCTTCTTTTACCGTTCTTGCTAGTGTTTCCTCAGTTTGGGACTTTGCCTGCCTTACTGCCTTCCCTGCTTCCCTTAGGGCAGTTTGGTATGCCTCTCTATCTTCATCCCGCTGTGTTCCCTTATATTTCCTGAAGGCCAGCCTTTTGGCTCTGACCTTTTCTGCTACTGTATTTGAGAACCAAAATGGTTTCCTTCTTCTTTTGCACTTCCTTTTCTGTCTCTGTCTGATCTCCTCTCCTACTGGCTTTAGCTTGGCGGTAGAATACTGGGTTGGGGGCTAGAGGATTGTGTGTTCAAATCTTGAGTCCCCGATTTGGAACTACAAGGCTGTAGTACTAGGGAGTGTGCAGCACAAGCTTAATAAAGGTGACATGCTATGTTCCTGTCTGGAACATGCTGACCTGAGAGGAACATTTCCTCTCTGAACAAATTATTCCTAACTAAGTTTGTTTTTAGTAATTTACTGTTCCAACTCCACACTGTGATGGATCACCACTCTAGTGAAATTCAACCATATAAACAGATATAAAAATGTATAAGTCCCTGTTACGAGCTGAACCGTGGTCTCTTACTGACAATATGAAAACGTGTTCCTACCTAGATTCAAACCTCTGGGGCAGGATTGAAAAAAAAAACAGCAGGGCAAACAGACAATGTTTCATCCAAAATAGGGCTTAATCTCTGGTCAGCGTGTTTGTTTGCTTATGTGGTATTCACAAACTACATCCAAAACTGTGGACATAAGAAACCAGGGGGTCACTGTTTTCAAAAGAGGCCCAAATTGATGCTGGAAGATTAGCACCAGCAATGCATGTTTTCCATGTTCTCCTAGCCAAAGTGGTTGTTTATTTACAAGTGTTCCTGTTCTAGTTTTCTACTGTAGTAGTCCAAGTACAAATTCTCATGCTAAAGTACAGAGAAGGTCAGCAGTGCACCCATAATTTATCATGCTGTGATGTGCTGCTAAGAAACCAGAACCAGTGGCACTCCAGAGGTGCAGTGCTGAATGAAAAAAAGCAAAAATTCCAAGATCTGTTTAACAAGTTTAATGTGCAGCATGCAAGGTGAACACATTCAACATTAAGCAAATGCACAACTGGGAACCATTACCCAGGTGCCTTGGCACATCACTCATCAGGAGGCCTTGGGATTTTTGCTTTTCTTCACTCAACACTGCACCTCTTGAGTGCCTCTGGTTCTGGATTTTTGGTTGTTTGGGCAAGCAAAGCCCACAGAGGCACCACACCTGCACCAGAGAAAGCACTGTGTTTCTGTCTGTTGATTTTATAATGTGCTACTTCCTTATTGAAGTTTTGCTGGCACTGTGTTCTCCACTCCCAACAAACCAATGAGTGTGGTAAGTGTAGGATAAGCAGATGTTTGGAGCATGTATCCTGATGCATTAAAACAATGGTGCCATATTATGCGTCGTAGCACATGCAGAGATCTGCTACCAGTGCCATATGCTACGGTAGGTTGTTCTCTGTCAGAAAAGTGTTACCCAGTCTGTTTAGACCATCTTTTTGTGGTCTACTAGCTATGTCCATTTCACACTTAGCCTATTACTCACATTTGTGACTTGAATCAGTGAGGATATTGCATTTGTGAATCTGGATGCAGCGCCATACTTAACCATATTCACAAACTTGCATCACTTTTAACTGCCTTTTGGGCTAAGTTTGGACGTAATTGACTTGCATTTTGGATGCAGTTACCTTTGTGAATAAGGCAACCTCTTTTATTTTGGAAATTCAGACATTCATTTTTTTTCTCCTATCATATTTTAAGTTGTTATGAGCATAAGAGGAACCCACTAAAGCTGGCTTGGGGGAGGAGGGAGATTCAGGGGGGATGTCTGCAAGTCCTTTTCCACAGAAAAAGTGGTGGATAAGCAGAATGGACTGCTGGAGGAGGTGGTCTGTGCCAAGACAGTAAATGGATTCAAGCATGCGTGGGCAGGTACAAGTGCCTGATACGGGCAGGAGGAGGTGGTGGAAAGAAGGAGGGGAAAAGGGAGGAAGTTGATCATTACGGTCATTGCAAGAGTATTAGACAGGGTTGGGCAGACTGGAGGGGCCAGTGGGCCGTTTTCATATTTTAAAGAGCAAATCTTTACTTAACATTTTAGAACTATTATATTTACAAAAATTATCTTAAACTTTAGAGCTTACTATCTTTTAAAAAATATTTTCTGTTATAGGTCTAGTAAATATTTCAGGTAATTCAGTACTCATTTAATTGCACCATTCAAAAAAAAATTTACTGTCCTCTAACTTCCTCACAAGTTTGTGACTTCACAGTCTGTTGTCAGGAAGATCACTATGATGTCATAAACAAATTCATTATGAGAGCAGTCAAATACTTTTTAGGTAGGCTGTCAAGATGTGGCATAAACCCTGAAAAGGAAAACTTGGAAGTAAAAAAACATAGAGCTGAGATGGCCCGGTGAGACTGAGGGCTGAGGTGCTGGTCACCTTACCTTGCGACATACTGGTGACCCAAGTTTGGAAATGAGCTCGGGTGCTGGAGGTCGGCAGGGGGAAGAAAGGATTGAGCGTCCGGAGGACTGTTCTCCTCTCTCTGGGATTAGATCCAGGGCCTGCCTGGCACAGTAGTGGCCCCCAGTGGAAGCTGGAGGCACTACATAGCTTAGGGCTGAAGTAGAGGGGAGGAGTGTGGCAGAAATCTGCGGGCAGCCGCACTGATGTCAGTGCACAGCCACACTCCAGGGGATAAACAAATGGAAAATCCCCCACTACAGCACCGCGGAGGTAAATGGGGCTCCAGGAACAGGCTCACATCCCACCGCCAGCCCATCGCTGCGAGGATTCCATGACCAGCCTGATGTCCAGGTAAGGCCTCTCTAGTCTCAGAAAGGTTGCCAAGGGAGGGTGGACTCACCCTGGGAAGTGATCTCGGGGACTAGGCCTGTCTGGGTGATCGGGGGAGTACTGCAGATGAGGGGTTTAGGCAGGGAGTAGAGGTCTAGTCGAGCGAGCACCCCGGAAGGATGCCTGGGCTGTGGAAGGAGCAAAAATAGAATATACAAAAAAAAAAAAAAAAATAGGGCTGGATTTTCAAAGGACACAGGGCTTGTGTCAGGCCTGCATCCAACCTGTTTTATGGCACAGCTGTGCCAAACACCTTTGCTGCAACTGCACCCAAGTTTAGTAGGTCGGGCACAGTTGTGATAGTTTACTCGCTTTACGGCAGCTTGCATCACATGTTTGCCGCAAGCCCTGTAAAAAGGATCCCTGGGATTGACGCAAGTTAGACCAGCAAAAAGCTAGTCTAACTCGTAGCAGTCGGTACACGGGATGACAAATCCTGATCACTGTCTGAGAGAATGCCACAAGCTACATGTGCCATATGTTCGGCACACCTGGGGTTTGCGATATTCGTAAGTGTTTGAAAATCTGTCCCATATTCTCTAGTGAACCTAAGAGCATAAACGTAATGTTTACGAAAGGGCATGCTGGAGTGCAGAGCTGCTCGTTAAGTTCTATGTTGGCCACAGCTTCACCACTTTGACCGTAACTTTTGCCCTGCTCATTCTGGAGATTTGTGACTCCTGCCTTTGGTACTGCAATTGCTACCTCAGGTCACCAGTGAGCCACCAAACTGCACTGAACTGAATGGCAGCTCCTGTAGTGTATGCAAAACAGGCGACTGAGTTCTAATCCTATCAGGGTTTCTTAAACTGAAATTTATATATATATATATATATATATATATATATGTATTTATGAATTTTCCAGACAGGTACATTTCATGTCACCTAAACTATATTATCATGCCCAGCAGGAAACGGTAGTGATGGATGCCTCATAATCCCACATATAGCCAAAGGGGCATAAAGTATAAGGGGGGTTGATAATTTAAAGACAACATAAACCAATATGCTACTGGTATACTAAATGCCAGCATGACCTCAGACCAGAAAACACTCTTGAAAGTAGTTGAGAAGGGTTAAAAATAGAGTAGTTTTCTTTAAGTGTGTAAGGCTCTTGCTGTTGCACATTTAAAACATCAGTGCACACGGTATCATAAATACAGAAACAGTCCTTTAATAACACTGTTATTTGATTATACGAAACCCTAAATCACAGCAGCACTTACATCTGAGTTTTTATGCTGTGGCATGCTTATTCCACAAGTGGCAATAAGTTCACTGGTTTATCTGGCAACTTAGGTATGTGAGGGAATAGTTGTGCAACACTGATTGAATGCTTATGCAACATAAACTTTGCCGGTTCCTAACTCTGTCCCAGGAGGGAACTACCACCCTTTGAGGTACAACTGATCTCGGTCATGTGGTAAAGGAACCCATCTTGAGGAGGGTTCCACCCATAGAGATGCAACAGGGACAGCGTACCCTTACATTAAAGTTACAGTCTTCCAAGAATCAATCTTCTCCATTCATTCTCACTTATGAGTCTAAGCCAGAGGTGCTAGAACACAGCAGGAGCAAAGTCTTTTTCAGCCTATGGGACCCATGTTGGTGTCGGCAGTGCCCACGAGGCAGACATGGTGATGTAACACTTGTGGGTTGGCCAGTAACTGACACCGGTCCCCTCTCTTCCTTAGTTCTGTTTTTCCTGCCATTGAGTGCACACCATGGGAGCAGCATTCGTCCAGCTGCATCACTCTTTCCTCAGTTCATCATTGCCTAGTCTGACAACATTTTTTGACAGCACCAGATTTCTTTGGTGCTGCCTTTTTTTATTTTAATGGCTTGTTTGGTGCCAAGCTCTTTTCTTTCCTTATTTTTTTTTCCATGATGCCATGTCCAATCCTGAGGAGCCAAAAACCAAGAAAGCCAAGAAGATGAAAAAACATGCCCCCCCACCACCATGCATCGGTGCTCCTGTAGGAGTCGTAGTGCTGCTCAGGACCAGCATGACAACTGCTAGGCCTGCCTTGATGCCAGCCACAACATGGACAGATGCAATGTCTGCTTCTCTATGGACTACCACCCCCTCAAGAAGTGTGCATAGAGATGGGGCCGTGATCCATCCATCTTTGGAGGCAGGCATTATACCAGGGATGCCAAGGTAATGTTTCTGGGCTCTTCCCCTAAATCCCTTCCTAGTATTACGTGTACTGAGGAAGAGCAGAGCACTCCCTGTGCTCACCTCGCTAAGATATCAGAGGTTTGGGGGGTCTGGTGAACAGTAGGCTTCTTCCAGTGGGCCAGATGAGCACCCTTCAAGCCCATTGGCCCTTTGGGGCAGCTGATGGTCCTGGTAGTGAGACAAAAGCTATACATTCGGTCTACACTGGTGGACACTTCGGCGTTGTGGCACGGTGCTACCTCTACTTCTGGTACTAAGGCCAGTACTGATGAGCAAGGCAGTGCCAACCATAAGACTGAGCCCGCTTTTGGCACCACTTGTGGTGCCAGAAAAGGGAAGAGTTCCAGAACTGACCTTGTCGTGGACCCAGAGGTTATTGGTTTCCATTTGCCTGAACAGTCGGATGACCAGGGAGAGGGTGATGGCACCAACCTTGGGTCTGCAGATGGGGCTTTCAAGGATGGAGGCTTTTGTGGGCATAGTTCCAAGCTTGCCTTTGTGCTGAGAGTGTCCTTGGGGTTGTCTCTCAGATGGCACTGGGGACATTGACAGGAACCCCTCTGGCACTGTTCACCATGGCAGTTCAGGTTCTGATGCTGTTCCTGGTGCTGGGTTTGATTCTGGTGCCGGGTCCTCCTTGCAGTGCCAAGTCCAGAGCTAACTCTAGAGAGGACTGTGGCCTACATTCTGGACTTGGCCCTGGGGGCAGGGTCAGACCTGGTGAGGTGTTGAGGTGGAGCAGGGGGTCTGTGGCTCACCACTTGTCCAGAGAAAGTGGTAACTCTGGCAGAGGTTGCAGCACTGGCCAGAACCCAGCCTCTCACTGGAAATATCTGGCCCTATCACTGGTGTAGACCGGGGCCACCCCATGGGATGTACACAGTTCCACTGTTTCTCCTGGGGGGGGTTTCCCCCAAGAGCACCCTCTGGACTGGTCCACTGATGTTGTTCGTTCTCAGGCAGGTAAGTTTGCCAGGCCCTCCTTCTGTGCGAGGTCACTGCAGCCCTAGCAGAGGACCTGGCTGGGTCACCCATGCTGCACCACCATTATCTGATTCCAGCTCCTCCTCTCTTGCTTCCTTCCTTCCTTGCTTCTCTGAGAAAAATATTTTCTTAGTCTATCTCTTCTCTGATACTGAGTACTCCTGGTACCAGCAATTCCTATCGGAGATGATGGAGGAGCTGAGTCTTCACCACATTGTAGGTCACAATACTGCTACTCTGGCACTGTCATTCCTTGGGGAATACAGCAGTGACACCCCTGTCATTCCTCTGTGGCCCCAGCCCTTAACAGAGGCTTCCAAGAGTGTCAGGCTCCATCCCTTTGCCTTCTGTCCAGCCCCAAGGGATATCCAGCACAGATATTGTGTTCCCACAGGACCTCCAGGTACTATCCCTCATCCCACCTTGGGGATTCTGGTGCTGTAGACCCCCTCTGGGCTTAGGTACTTAGTGCACCAATGCCCTTCCATCACAGACACTGCAGAGATCGATGCCAGGCTAGGAGAGTTTTTGTGGTGGCCAGCAACGTGATGTGCATCTCTGCACATCAGGCACACCAGCCAGCTTATGGCAAGTGCCAGTGGGTAACACTGAGTCAGCTTTTACCGTACATTCCAGACTGTGAGGCAACCAAGCAGGCCATTCGCCTTTCTGCCCAGGGCCTGAAGCTGGTGAGACAAGGGCATCCTAGGACTCTAATGTGGTAGCTTCCAGGCTAGTGTGAACAGCAGTCTGCATTTGGTGGGTGGCATGGCTTCACCTCTCCTGGTTAGCAACCCATGACTAGCATAGGGTTCTCAAATTCCATGGTATTCACTTTTTCTTTTTAGGGTCACGCATGAGTTCTTGGGGTGCCCTGCTGCTCCTAGGCCATGCAAACCTCCTCCTGCCCCTGATCAGTCTCGGGTCCAAAGGGCTGAAGGATAAATTATAAATAAATGGGCATGAATGGTGAAGATTGATTCTTGGAAGATATGAAAATTACGTATTCACTGTAATTGTTGATCTTCCAAAATATCTTCAACATTCATTCACACACCCGCCCACCATCCCCCAATGAGGTAACAGTCAGGGCCTCTGGGCAGCTCACCCTGTGTTTTTGGGCACATGGCATCTTCTTGTCACTAGCCCTGTCCTCCGTATGGGAACTGGGCTCTCTTGCCACTTCCCTCTCTGTTTCTTTGCTTGTGTGAAACAAAAAAAAAAGAATGAGGGTTTCTACTTCTTTCTTCCTCAAAAAAAAAAAAAGAGAAAGAAAGGAAAGCTTTCAAAATAAAATACTTTCATTTTTTTAGATATTTTTTTGACTCCCACACTCTTTCTCTCCAAGAAGGTTCCATGGTACCCTCTAAAGTTGCGATGACCTCAGTCTCCACACTGCAAATGCCTCCAGTCTCTGCCGACTGGCAGCAGAGCCTTGCTGCAAGATAAAGCCTTACTTCCGGTGCCAAGGAGAGGCTGATGCTATAGAGGTTTATTAATATTATAAATGTTTCTGTACACTCAGTCTGTTAAGCTGTATGCCATCCCACACATAGGTGCTGGGTTTCTTTTCTTTTCTTCTTACTCTTGAGTGGCAAGAAGATAGTAGCTGTGCTCTTGGTCTTCTGCAATCTCCCTACTATATTTTATGGATTTTTGTTTAATCCTTGTGAGCACAAGACCCCCCCCCCCCCAATTGGCTTCTGCAATCCTATCCATGGAGATTCCCCTGTGTCACTCCTAGGTCAGCCAGAGCTATATGCCAGGGCTACTGCCCTCCCTCCATTTTTCTGTCCCGAGGGCTAGTAGGCTCTGGCTCTTACACCTACTACCCCAGTGCCATTTAGGCCCACCCCTTAGTTTATCTAAGTTGGTAGTCAGGTTTTATTATTGTTATAATTGTATATCCCATATCATTTTTCTACCCCTTTGGGCTAGGAGTCTATAGCCCTCTCTCTGGTTTGCTCTTCCAATAGTGTCTCTCCTGGGAGGGGACCTGCATCAGTTACTGGCTAACCCACAAGTGCAGTGTAACCACATCTACCTTGTGGGCTGTGCCAGCACTGATGCCAGTCCCCTAGGCAGCAAAAGTCTTTGCTCCCGTTGGGTCCTAATGCTTCCGACTTAGATCCATAAGTGAGATTGAATGGTGAAGATATTCTGGAAGGTCAACAATTACAGCAAGTACATAATTTTTATTTAGGGAAGTATAGTTATAAATCTCTCACAAGGAGAGAGAGATGAAGCTGATGAAGGAGATAGGGAGGATGGTGGAGCAAGGAAAATGCATGTCTGAGGGAAGCTGGAGGATAATCAGTAGTACTTGGAGGGGCCCACTGAGCCACAGACATAGCCTTTTAATATACAACAGTGATGCTAGATGGCACTCTTACATGAAATGTGATTTTTGTTGTATGTTGTTTTTGGGATCCATGCAAGTGTAATGGAGGCCGTACTATCCTTTGGTCTCGGTTAACCTCACTGCACACACCTTGTGGCTGCTGGCAGCAGTTTGAGGCTTGTAATGTGAGTTGGAATACAGGGAGTGTGAAAGCTGCCATGCAAAAACAAATTTCTTTCCTGTTAACTGGACCTACATTATATCGGGGATCTCTGCACATGATGCAGATTCAAGTAGTAGGGCAGGACGGTGGGAGTTATTGGCGAATAACCACAGCCCTTGTAAAGTCAGGCACCTGGTGCAGCCAGGTGCCTTAAACACTTGAGAAGTGCTATTATCCCACAATCCTGCACACACAGGAATTGGAGTGCATTACTACAATTATAAAATGACACCTCTGATTATCACTTTTAAAACTGAGAAGGTTCAGAGACGTAAGTATTCCTGGCTGATGCTGTTGTGTTATAATTATGTACTGTCATGCATTTCTGGTTTTATCTTACCCATTTTATAGTTTTTCTTAACGTGGGACTTGGGGATTTAGCTTAGGACTCCAGCACTTGATCAGAGCCTCAGTGGGAGTCTGTTAATTTGTGTTCAGGATTCTTAGTCGTTTGGAGCATGCAGTGTGCCCTGCACAAAGCTGTGTTAGGTGCAGCAGCAGACGCTGAGGTGCAGTACTGTGTGCTGGTACTACGTGGCTGTCTACACTGTCTGCTTTATTTTATGTTTGATGACCAATGAACTGTTGGCCATATCTAGGGTTGCACATGAAGTTTGGTTTGGTGCCTGCATTCCCACCACAGGTCTCTGTAGTAGGGGTGGTCAGATATCTTGAAATTTGATGCGTTTTTCATTTTTTGGATTTTAGGAGTATGATAATCTGCTCTGATTACTGTAATGCATCGGTTTCAAATTTTGGAATCTGAGATAGAGCTGTATACTGCAGGGTGGGCCAAGGTTGGGCTAAAGCAGTTCTTTAGCTAGATTAGAGGAAAAGATAGTCAGGGGAGGAGGAATTGTTAAGCTAACAGAGGGAGGGAGGTAGGGTAGTTGAGGAGGATGGGCAGAAAGTAGTCGTTCTCATTGACTGTTTTTGCTCTGTATTCCCAAGGGAAGGCAGAGGGCCTCAGCCAGAGAGTGGCATTAAGGCAGCTGTAAGGGGGATCCCTGAGATGAGGCAGCAAGTATTTACTAGCAAAAGGGTCTGAAAAAGGCTAGCACCCTTTAAGATAGATAAGGCCTTGGGGCAAGATGGGATGCATCCGATGGTGCTTGAGGAATTGGCAACAGAACTAATGGAACCCCTGGTGGGGCTATTCAGTAGTTCAGTTCAGACAGGGGAAGTTCCAAAAGACTGGAGGGTAGCAGACATAGTCCTGCTCCATAAGGAGGGGGAGGGGGCAAGGAGCAACCGGGTAACTACAGACCTGTCAGTTTTAACTCTATTGTGGGTAAACTGATGAAGACACTAGTCAGAGAGGATCTTGTAAACTATCTGAAGAGCAGTGGACTCTAGGATAGTACATGGCATGGGTTCATGGCAGGAAGTCTTGTGAGACCAGCCTAATAGTATTCTTCAGTAATGAGGGTAGTGGATAAGGGCCATGCTGTGGCTATACTCTGTTTCGATTTCAGCAAGGCTTTCAACTTGATGCCTGACAGAAGGTTGCTGAAGAAGCTAGAGGGTCTGGGTACAGTGAAAAACACAGATGGGTATGATACTGGTTGGAAGGGAGACAACAGAGGGTTGTGGTTAATTGAGTCAACTCAACAGAGAGGGAGGTCTCCAGTGGGGTGCCACAAGTATCGGTCCTGGGTCCAGTCCTTTTCAATATGTTCATTAGTGACATGGGAAAAGGAAATCAGGGCAAGATGTGTCTCGTTACAGATGACACTAAGTTCTGTGGCAGGGTAGACAGTGAGGAGGGGGTTAAGGAGACACAGACAGACTTGCAAAAGCTAGAGAGATGGTCGAAGGTTTGGCAATTGAAATACAATGCCGAAAAGTGCAAGTTGATACACATAGGGAACAAGAACCCAAGGACAGAGTACTGGATGGGGGAGTAAAGCTGTGCATAACCTTCCTAAAATAATCAAACCAGTATAACAAGGTCTATAGTAAGGCAAACAGGATGCTAGGATGTATACCAAGGTGTACTGACACCAGAAGGAAGGAAGGAGGTATTACTACTGCTCTATACTGTAGATCAGTGTTGAGGCCCGAACTGGAGCACTGTGCCCAGTTCTGGAATGGAATCCTCACCTGAGAAAAGATAAGGACAGGCTGGAGACAGTGTAGCATAGGGTGACTAAAATGATTCAGGGCCAGCAGGGCAGATGTTATGAGGATCAGCTCAAAGCACTGAACTTGTACATGCTGCAGATCAGAGGAGAGAGGGCAGACATGATAGAGAACTCCCAAGTTCCTGAAAGGACTGAACAAGGTAAACTGCTAGGAACTATTTAGCATAAATAAGGAATCAAGAACGTGGGGGCAGGAGTGGAAACTGACAGGGGGGGGATTCAAGAGGGAAGTTTTTTGACAGAAAGCGTAATGGAGCTGTGGAACAGTCTGCCAGCTGATGTGGTGGATGCCAAAACTACCAATAGTCTCAAACATGGCTGGGACAGAGTAAAGGGCTTGGTTGTTACTCAGGGTGATAGCAGTGGGGTGGGGAGCATGGGGTGGATAGTGGGGGTTAAAACCATGTATAGACAATAGGTCCTGGGTTTGTTAGGATTTATGGACAGACTGGATGGACCACTGGTCTTTTTCTGCCATCATTGTCTATGTGTCAATGTTTGTTTCTATCAAGTCTGTCCAGAAGCCTAAAAATGTAATACTGTGTCATATCCCTGTTAAAGGTGTCCCATTATGCTTTGAAGCCAGTTGTAGTGCCAGCATAGAACAAACAATTTTTGTATCCAACAGATCATCAGTTTAGTGGTCACTTGTGCAGCATGTGGTTTCACTAGATACCTCTGACCAAGAATGGTCAAATAGGAACTTGTTGGGGTGGGTAAGTACCTTCCACCCACATGGCTAGCCAAGAATGTGACTCGCCTCTAACAGGATTCCAGTGGTTCTACCCATTAACACTTTTCTGCCCTTTTCCTTAATAGAATGGTAGGAAAGCAGAAGGTTATGTTTATCATTTAAGGCATTGCATGGTAGAGTCACAGTGAGGTTAGGTATGGGAAGAGGCTTTCTTCTCCTTCTGGACTTGATTGTAACATGGCTTGGTTGCTTGACCAGTTTTTACCATCCCTCCTTTGACCTGGCAACATTATGGCATGGAAAATGTGAATTCTCCATACAGTCACCTCAGAAAGGGACCAAGGCTTGAATCTGAACAGATCAGAATGACAGTCTGCATTGTCATACTTGGTAAGCCAAGTTTGTTTCTGACTTCAGGTTTCTGAGCTCTGGAGATCTGTTTTACCAATATTTTAAACTAAACATAAAGACATTTAAAACCCCAGAAAGCTTTACCAGTTTGGAAACCATAGGCAACATCTTCAAAACATTTGTGTTGGTAATTTGGTTGCTCTAGCAATTCTTAAAACACTTTTTGTTCGGGAGGGTAGGTATATGGGTGTCCAGGCCTCCAGGGACATAAGCAGAATTCACAATGCTTGTAAAACATGTTGGAAAACCAGTTTCATACATGGAAAATGCAGAGACTAGGGTTCAAACAGACAGAAGTGAGAAATAAGGAAGTGCCTTAGCTGAGATTTGAACCCAGGCTGCTCAGAAATTCTGCTGTGTGGCCAGCTGTGCCATCAGGACAGCTGCATACCTTGAACTCCCAGAGATACCTGTTCTTTCTTAGATGAACATCTTGTAGCTACACAGATTTTCATAGTTTCAGGTTGTGCATCTAAGAAAGAATTCTTAGGATAGGTGTCTCTGGGAGTACCAGAAAACAACTTTGTCCTTCAGACAGTAGAGTTACTGAGAAGAACTGTTCCATGCTTGTTGCCATTGGTGGTGATGATTGTAACATTATTGCAGCCAACTTACGGCAACAGTTGTTGGGAAGATGTTCATACACTTGACCCACTAGTGTATATAACTGCACATCATATACAGTAACATAAAAAATCACGTAAAACTGTAAAAGATAACACTCCAGACAGCGCAGATCATTCCATGATATACAGTATAGGCCTTGTATTAATTCAGTTTCTTTAACCAGGCCTCATCTAATGCAACATCTAGCATAACTCTTTAATAAAAGAAATGAAAGCATTACCCTAGCCACCCAGTAGCATACCAGGGGTAGAGATGTTGCGAAATTAAATTTCGCCAGTAAAATTTACATGAAACTGGCAATTTACATTTTGCGAAATTCCACCGTTCCATGATATTTTTCGCCTGGTGCAAAATTCATTGCGAAATGCAAAATGTCACTGAATTTCGCCAAATTTCACCTGAATTTCACCATTTTGTGGGCAAAATTGCACATTTCGCGGGAGAAATTTTGTGTTTATTGGTGACATTTTGCATTTTGCACTGGCAAAATATTTCACGAAATGTGCAAATTTTGCAAAATATTTTGCAGAACAAAATTTTTTAATTTTGCACATCTCTAACTAGGGGTGAAAATTCAGACTTTACCCATCATTATTCCAAGAAGTAAGCCACCTGCTGTTTTCAGAATGTAATCCCTTAGTGTATCTCCTTCACCAGTTCATGTCCTGATGTTCTCTCACCACATTAAATGATGCCACTTTCTCAGTCTTTTTGAAAGTAAATAGCATGGACCTATAAGCTGCTTCAGTGCCACTAGCTGTGTCTTCATTAAGATGCAATAGATTTCTTCGTAACTGATGTGTCAGAATTAAATTAATCCATGACTGCAACTACATAAACTTGGTACTGAGCTATAACCCGGTATACATGAAGTCTGTGGTGAACTGAGTCACTTGAATCTAAATAGATATGGTGTATCCCTACATGTGCTGACTAGAAAGGTCACGTCTGGGTATGGTCAAGGACTCTAGAGTCTCTCCATTTCTGTTTAGACACACAAAGTGATCTGACTCACAGGAATCAGTGCACCTTAAATTCCTTTGCCTAAATCTGACTGAAACTCCAATTCAACTCCAGTGCTGGAGCTTAATTCTTATTATGTTCTGCATGTAAACATACCAACTGACATCTCAAATGGTGGGGTTTTCTACCTGGGGAATAATCTTATGGCAGTGCAAAGCCTATGACAGTGGAACTTGGACACATCCCCAGTAAGAAAGTAGGTATTCAAGGGCCACTGTCATCTCCCAGCAGGTGAGGTCTGACCATTTAAACTAATGTGGGGTCTTGATTGTGACTTAAACACACACTAGTTTGTATTGCAAATGTCTAGCTGTGACTGGTATTGTAAGAAAATAAACTCCATTCTGGATGAACAGTGTAACATTTTCTCAGGCAAGCAGGGAGCCATTAGCAATATCTGTTAGGGATGGGAGGCTGTTAAAGGAAAGAAGGCCAGCAGCCCAAGAAATCACAGTAGGCACTACACTAATATAAACAGTACTCTTAAATGTGAACCTTTAGCCATTCTGTTCTTTATTACCAAACATCTCAGCCTATAAACTGGAGATTAGCCCCTTACAGGTCACTTATAGCTAACCTTATTTAGGAACTGAAGTCATAATGCTCAGCTTGTTACATACAGAATAATGAGTGGAAAAGGGTGTATTATGAGAATAATAAAAGGGAAGGAGTGTATTATGAGTTTTTTTACACAACTGAAGTGTGTGATGTCCATAAACATCAAGACCAAAGCTTGAGAGGTTTATGAAGACAACACACATGTAGTATTACTCATGTATAATCACTTGGTTCATAATACACACATGTGTATTACCACTCATGTATTATCACTTGCTCACAATACATATGTGTGTTATCACTCTTGGATTATGAGATTTCAAAGTATTCAAAATGGGGATTTATAAAATAGGTAGGGAAATCACTGCATCCTGATTGGTCAAGAGCCACCCCAAGCCATGTATTTATTGAGCAACAACCCTGTGGGTGGCACTTTTCTGGCAACCAGGATGCAGCATATACCACATATCCATGCCTGTCAGGAAGTAAAAGAAAATTCTGGCAAACATGTTAGTTAGGTAACACCCATTGCTTGACCTAACCACATGCAGTAAGTAACATTTCTACATCTGATATAAAATAAACATCCATACCCCACAAGTAGTAGACACATATGATGTTGAAAAAAAAAGGTTTTGAAAAAAAAAGCTAGCCTGCTAAAGCAGCAAACCTGGTTTTGCACCGAGTTGTTATTCACAGAAGCCCAGTTTGCACATTCAACCTGGGTTTGTGCTGGGACAAAGTGTGGAGGGGGCCGCAATACAAATGACGGGGAAGGGGACCTGCATATCAGCGTAGTGTAATACACAGAGCATTTTCTGTGCACAGGGGCCTTTTGAGGGGTTCCCTCGGGTGGAGCAAATACCACTGACTGGTACCTTGCTTTAATCTCTCACAACTCTAGTGGTTAGCAGAATACTGTGCTCCCCCCCACCAATTGCTGACCTGAGTGTAAAAATCTAAGTACTACCTGGTGGTTAGTGGTCCCCCTGATCGCTGGCCTGAGTTCAAATACAGAAGGCACCCTGGTGCCAGGCCCCCCAATTTCCAGCCTGAGTACACAAAAACATATACTCCCTGATGTCTAGTGTCCCCCCAATCACTGGCCCAAAGTCCACAAAAAATAGTTCCTGGTGTTAGTGGCCCCCCCATGATCGCCATCACAGTCATTATACTGGCTCAGTGAGTGCCAGTATAGTTAAGGCTGAGTAAGCACTTTAATAGTAAACTTCAAATTTTGCACCTTAATAACTTTGCCACCATATGATGGATTTGCCTGAAAGTTTGCATGCACAGTCTGGTACCATAGATCTCTGGATCTGGCAGGTTGCGTTACAGTTGGATGTACAGTTGCAGAGCTACAGAATGACAAAAAATGTACTTTTTGCATGTTTCTTTGCTCGCGCCCACAGCCCACACGATTTGTCCATTCGGTCCAAAATCTTCAGAGAAGATGCAGTCTGGGTCACTGATATGCATTTTGAAGATTTGGTTTAAAAATATTAAACTGTCCAAAAGTTATTCAAAACACGAATTTCCCATTATAGTCAATGGGGGAAAATATATGTGCATCACAAAATTTTTGCAAATGCACTTTCACTTTCGCAAATGGCCCTTTTACTTTCGTGCTTCGGCCATCTTGTTTTCAGTTAGTGAGAAAGAAAAATTCCTAGCATTTAAATGTAGGACCCTCTAGGTAAACACTGACTGTTGGGTTTACCTAGTAGGGTCCTGAGGATGCCAGCCCTATCTTTTTTGGGGGGTAAAACCCCCCAGAAATGCCATTTTAAACATCGGGGAAAAAATACTTTCACAGATCTTGAAAGAAACAGCTGAAATACTTTTGCAAATGTGTAAGTTTCATGCTACTTTTTTGCGAAACTTTCTTGATTTGTGAAAGTATTTAAAATAAATGCAAATATTTGCCATCCTCCTGCAACAAAATGGTTGGGTCTTTTGGGCTGAAATTCACAGGGTGGCAAGCCCTGGTCCCACAGATGTGCCTTCTGGTGGTTTGGTGCCAAAACATTCAAGGAGCAAAAAGTTACAGCATTCCGAAGTTGAGAAATTTCCCATAGGATAACATTGCAGCATCCATTATACCTTTTGGCACCCGTATCTCGAAAACGAAGCGAGATATAGAGTTTTTGCTACCAGCAGATTAGTGAACTAATCTACAGAAAAAAGTTTTGAAATCATAGATGACACCTGCAGTGGAATTTTTTTCCTACTTGCTATGGTTACAGACATATTGGCAAAACCATGTTTGAAGGGTTCCAAGGGTGCCTTTTCAGTGCATCTCAGTGCCCGTATCTCAGAAACGATGCAAGATACGGATTCAGTCAATTTATCTCACGTGACGTACTCGTTGTCATGATTACACCAGCAATGGAATTTGTTTCCTAGCTGCTACGGTTGCTGAGATATTAGCATGTTAGTGTTACAAGGGTTCCTTGCCCTGTAGGGCTGCTATATGGCTCCACAGTTATGTTACGTGGGAGCGCGAGGCCTGGGCACAGCTCCCACTAACACACCCACCACTTTACACTTTCTCAAAAGAAGGAGATTCATTGCAAAACACTCCATTAATGCATCAGTTAGGGTTAATAGTACAGTGACAAAAGTTTGGAAATGTGCTGTTAGGGTTCAAAACCCTAACTCCGTATTCCCCGCCCACACACATGCAAGACACATGCAAGATTGTAAGATACTATACCACTCTGTCACATCTGTAACGATAATAATCACAACACTGTACTTATTTCATATAACACTATGTAATGAAAAACCAAATATAGTATCATCGACTCTATACTGCCAGCACAGTATGGTGACACATTATTGCTGGCATATCTTCTTCATACAATGAGACTTAGTCTGTACACATTTTCAAAATACTGACTTTTATGTGTTACTATTCAACAATTGGGTAGCTGCAGGCTACCACATGGGTATGTAGTAGCAGGAAAGATAGAGATGACACCTACTACTTTTAAGATACTACTCAAGTGTGAAGCTAGAACCATCACATGTTGTTAGACTGCTGCATTACCTGGAAATACTCATTAGCAGCATGTTATTGTTAGCTTTGGATGTTACAACTGTTGCTTTCACATGTTACTCGTAAACTATACTACAAATAATGACTTTTATTATTACTACTGTTTGTTATTAGGACTGACTCACTCTCTCAGAAAAATAAATGCAAACATCCAAGGAATGTTGGTAGGCTTATATTAACTCTCATTTCCAAGAAACTATCTGTGGATAACATACTGTGTGTTACATCACTTCTTCACTATTGAAATAGGGGCATCTGCTTAAATCTTGTTAGTGCTGTTTGTAACACAAAAATGCTTACTGTGGGGCATCACCCATGGTTGTGCAGCCTGTGTGTCTACCGCCAAGGCACTATGATGGAAACAGAACTCATACAGTTGGTGACCCATGAGGATGGATGTGTCTTGCAGTACATTTAGAGAGTTGTATGTTACTTCTGTTACCTGATGCTGGTTGGCTCTGTTTGGTTGTGCTGCCTTGGCACTTCCTCTGCTTGCATGTGTGTGTATGTGTGTGTGTGGGGGGAGGGAGGGAATGCAGAGTTAGGGTTTTGAACCCTAACAGCACATTTCCAAACTTTTGTTGCTGTACTGTTAAACCCCAACTGATGCATTAACGGAGTTTTTTGCAATGCAAAAAACTCTGTTAATCATCAGTTAGGTTGATAGCACAGCAACAAAAGTATGGAAATGTACTGTTAGAGTTACACCCCTACCACCCCACCCCATCCCCACCCTACACTCACCAACAGGCATTGGAGTGTGCGTAGGGTTGTTGGCCTAGCTCTCACCCCATTCCATGTGTAAACAAGCTGGTGGCGCAGAATAGGAAAATGGGGTAAGTTAGGCCCGATGACTAGCACTAACACCTGTTGGTGTGGAGGGTGAAGTGAGGTCATAGGGTGTAATCCTAACATCACATTTCCATACTTTTGTCACTGTGCTATCAACCCTAACTGATGCATTAACAGAGTTTTTTGCAATGAATTTCCCTTCTCTTTGAGAAAGTGTAATGTAACTGGTATGTGTTAGCGGGAGCGCGGGCCCTGCGCACCCTTCACATTGTCCATTTTTTGTGTAATGGTATGCGTATATGGGAGCGCAGGCCCCCTGTGCTCCCAATTACACATAAGTATGGAGCCACACTGCAGTGCCATAGTACTCCAAAGGAATCCTTGTAACATGTTTTTGGCAATATATCCATAACCGTAGCAAGTAGGAAAAAAATTCCACTGCAGGTGTAATCTATGACTTCAAAATTTCCTCATTAGCTTAGTCCACCAAGCTGCGGGTAGGGAAAAATCCTTATCTGGCACCATTTCCAAGATATGGGCACCAAAATTTGCTGTGGGTGCAGCTATGTTAGCCTATGGGAAATTTCTCAACTTTGTAGCATTGTAACTATGGGCCCTTTGAATGTTTTGGGACCTAACCACCAAAAGGCACATCTGTGGGA
This sequence comes from Neoceratodus forsteri, assembly GCA_016271365.2. Taxonomy (NCBI): domain Eukaryota; kingdom Metazoa; phylum Chordata; order Ceratodontiformes; family Ceratodontidae; genus Neoceratodus; species Neoceratodus forsteri. The sequence continues at coordinate 445,761,679 of JADMNL010000023.1, forward strand.
CCAGGGCTTGCCACCCTGCAAATTTCAGCCCAAAGCCTCAACTGTTTTGCTGTAGTGGGTTGGCAAAGATTTGCTGTTTTGGGACAAAGTACTGTTGCAAATTGTGACAGTTTCTCAAAAATAGGCATGACACTTTCATGATTTGCAAAAGTGTTGTGGCTGTTTCTGTCACAATTGTGACACTACTGGGGCTCTGATTTTTAAAAAGGCATTTCTAGCGGGTTTTCCCCCCAAAAAAGATAGGGCTCTGATCCTCAGGACCCGACTAGGTAAACACAACAGTCAGTGTCTCCCTATGGGGTCCCAAATTTAAACAGCAGGCATTTTTCTCTCTTGCTAACTAAAAACAAGATGGCCACCACATGAAAGTAAAAGGGCCAATTGTGACAGTAAAATGCAGCGGTGGCAGCTTTTGGGAGACGCATATATTTTTTTCCCATTGACTATAATGGGAAATGTGTTTTTTAAATAACTTTTGAACGGTTTAATATTTCTTCCCCAAATCTTCGAAAGGCACATCAGTGATGCAGACTGCATCTTCCCTGAAGATTTCAGACCAAACAGACAAATTGTGTGGGCTGTAGCCATGAGCAAAGCAATGCACACAAATAAACATTTTTTTGTGTTTTTGGCTGCTCTGTAGTTCTGCAACTGCTTATCCAACCATAATGCAACTTGCCAGATCCAGAGATCTATGGTACGAGACCATGCATGCAAACTTTCAGGCAAATCCATCATACGGTGGCAAAGTTATTAAAGTGCAAAATTTGGGATTTAATATAGAAGTGGCTGTGCAACCTAACTATTCTATATATATATATATATATATATATATATATATATATATATATATATATATATTATATTCCCAGTGGTTAGAGGTCCCTCCCTCTACCAATTGCCAGCACAGAATGACAGATAGAGTTTCCCTGGTGCCTAGCAGTCCCTCCCCCAAACCGATCCCATGCCTGGTTATACAGAAACATTTCCCTGGTGGCTAGTGGTCCTGCCCCCCACCTGGTCCCCCGTATATAAAAATAACACCATTCCCGTTGTCTAGTGGTCCCCCTCCTTATCCCCGAACCCCAGTAAAAGAATAAGCATCCACTCCCTGGTAGGTAGTGCTACACCATCCTGCTGTCCCCCCATCCTGACCCTGAGCCATCAACTGGCACAACCCTCCTCTTACCACCATGGGCGGTGACCAACTGAGCTGTCAAGGAGCATGTACTGTATACAGTATGCACTCACAATCAATGAGCATGTACTCTATACAGTATGCACACACAATCAAGGAGCGCGTACTGTATACAGTATGCACTCACAATCAAGGAGCGTGTACTGTATACAGTATGCACACACAATCAAGGAGCACATACTGTATACAGTTCATGCTCCTTAACAGCTCAGTTGGTGGCTGGCCATGGTGCCGACAGGAGGACGGTGCTGGGGGTCAGGATGGGGGGGGAGAGAGCGGGGTGGTGGGGCACTACTGGCCAGGATGGGGGGTCCACTAAACCACCAAGGAATGGATGTTCATTCTTTTGCTGGGTTTCAGGGATAGGGAGGGGTCCACTATACCCCCAGGGAATGGTGTTATTTTCATATACAGGGGATCGGGTGGAGGATGGGACCACTAGCCACCAGGGATACATTTCCGTATAAGTGGGCATTGGATCAGGTGGGGGGAGGGAATACTAGCGACTAGGGAAACTGTATGTGTCATTCCAGGCCAGCAATTGGCAGGGGGGAAGGGACCACTAACAACCAGGGAAGTTTTGTGTGTGTGTATATAGCACCTAGCACCAGGAACTAAGTTATAGTGTTACTTTCTACTGGGGCCAGCAATTGTGGGGAGGGGGGACCACTAGCACCAGGGAATCTTTTTTTTTGTAGTCAGGCTGGTGATCGGTGATCATGGGGGTGGGGGCGGTAGCACCAGGGAGACTGGTAACCCTACTGACACTAGCTGTCTCAGAGGCAGGGAATGGGGGCACACTAAACTCACTGCAGCCTATGTAAATGGGCTCATAATTGACATACAAATGGCCATCTAGTGCCTTGAGTGCCCAATGGGCTAATTTGCATGGCTGACTTTGTGAACTGGGAATAGTGCACTTGTGCTGCTCATTGCAGGGCCATACTCCTGGCTGCATGTCAGGGCAGCATTAGTGGGGTAGCACTGGTGGTAACAGGGTTACTGCTGCCTTAACCTAGCTCTTTTCACAGTCAGATAGCGTAATGCACTATCTGTCTGTGAATAGCAGTTTTGGACACCTGGGCAAATGCAAAGTGCAACGCAAAATTTTACATTGCACTTCATGCTTTTTTGTGAATCTAGCCCCCTGTTCTTTTGTTTGCTGGTCCTTCTGTCTTTGCAGGGCTAAGTACAGTCACAGAGGACTGTACTTAGCCATAAGAGAACAGTGGGACTGGCAGAGACCTGAGCTTATAAAAGCTTTAACACGCACCGCAGGATGTTGAATCTTTCATGGCTGTTGTCCTTCTCGGATGTCAGCTGCAGAGGATTCTGGGATTTCTGGTTACAGCAAATGTCAGCTTGGAAGTCAACAGAATCAGCCAATCTGGTACAATCTACTATGCTTGGTATAATTGGGATAAGCCTCACACTTGGATTTGGGACTCTTAGTGCTTACGGGTCCCTTTTAATTGAAATAAAATGATGTTTTTTTAGCATGCACAGTTAACTTTTTCATGCAGTTTTCATAAGGTGTTTTTTTAGACAACGGTATTTTCCCTTTTCAAGGAAAAAATCTGTTTTTGTGAGATACTTCTGTTTTTGTCACGAAAGTGGATGAAGGAAGGGAAAACTTTGTGCATCAGAAACAAAAAACATTCTTTGAGCTGTAGTCACAAACACACACACACACACACACACACAAAATACTGTTAGGGTTACTTGGAATTTGTTGAATTCAGTTGGATTCATCAGATTTCTGCCTTTTTTTTAATTCAGAATTTTGTTTTTTCAAGGCCAAAAATATGAATTCCATAAATCCTATTTATCCCAAATATCGAATCCTGATCAGAATCTGATTCTACATTGAAATGTATGTTAAAGTTTTTTAAACCTCCCTCCACCCACTACAAACATGAACAAGCCCATAAGTGGGCCTCAGATAAAGCCCTTTCCCCACCCTTGTCTCCTGCCCTGTGCTCCCTTACCTTAATTTAGCCACAGTAAGTGCACAATTGTGCTCTGACAATCAGATGGTGGTGAGAGGTGGGCTGTTCCTGTCGCCATCGCTAATGCCATATACGGGCTGTGGGTGACTGGGGCGAGAGGGAGAGTGTGGGGAGCAGGATCATGAGTGGTGGGTCGGGAGGGGGTGGTAACACTTTTGGGGATGTAGGGACCACTAGGGCATATGTTTAACATTAAAGGACTAGCAATCGGGAGGTGGCGGGACCAATAAACTACCAGGATATGTGACTGCATGAAAGAACAGGTGATGGTCAGGGACCACTAGACCACCAGGACATATGATTACATTAAAGGTCGGGGGTTGGGGGGTCCACTAGACCATCAGGAATTGTCAGTGCAGTACTGGATGGACCCCTCTGCCCAGGGATAAGGGCAGGGTTTTGACAGCATTAAACAGCACTGCAGCGGAGGCTTATTAGCACTGCCGAAACCTCTAAATATTTGTGCACCCTGTTTACACGGGGGAATCCCTCCTTTGCGTGGGTGCACTGATATAATCTGCATGGTCACACTGTTGTCATAGTGCACTGGGGGCCTTTGAATATGGCCCCTGCCACTTTGGTTCATACTGTTCTCGGTTAACGTGGCACTAATATGGTTAGTGCTGCACTAACTGTTTGAATATGGGGGCATAGATTTGTGTCGCCACCTCCTGCTATTAGAGCTCAGAAAATCCCACTTCCTCAAATCTCACCAGGAACAGAGCAGTTAGTCTTAGGCATGGTTTGCCCCCAGCACATCTAATTTTTTTTCTCTAGAAAGCAATGAGCAGTATCTTCTTTTATAAGATGGAAAAGAGAAATCAGTGCACTGTGACTAGTAGAATCCAGTCACATAACCAAGCAGTTATCTAACACAACCTTACAGATCAGTTAGCAGTGTCTTTTGAGTTTTAAGGGTCATTTTCCCATTTCATAAGAACAATGATCCACTCCATGAATTATACCTTGAATTTCACTTGCACACCGGAAGTACAGGTTAATCAAATGTATAATGTATTTTAGCTCTCTTTGCACACTATGGAAGGAATAGCATGTTTGGGGGTGTGATGGGTTGCAATAATACCCTCTGCTTCTGCGGTGCCTTGTGCTTCACACCCCACCCAGAGCAGGCAAGTATTATAGGAATACCGGGCACTCTGCCATGTGTTGTCCCCTACATAATTACCAATGACCTCCTGTCATGCATGGTTTTCTGTGCGTAACGGTAAACCAGTATTACTGAATCCAGCTGTGCTTGATAAAAAAAAAAAAAAACAGGCATGCTGCTTTGCAATGTGCACTCACAGAGGATACTTCTTTGTCTACTGTACACTTTCAGCGCTCACTCCACAAACTCTAGACACCAGACACGAAGCAGTACAACAGTGTGGTCAGTAGAAACTTGGTGCCTGCCTGCATTATTTCTGCAAGCTGCACTTCGCTCCTCTTCCTGACATCCTGCCATAGCCTTGATGATGTAGCACTCCCCAGTGCATCCTGCTCAGTCAGTACTGGTATGGCAAGTGACATGTGGATGGCAACCTGAGAACCTTGGGGAGGGCGGGGATGTTGAGAAAGGAAGCTCCAGGGATTCAAGATGCCATAGCCTTCATTACATACAGTATGTGTCGGCACCAGCAATTATAAAAATAAATCATGGGGGTTGGTGCAAAACTTGATTTTCTTTACTCGCCCTCAGTGTGTGATGCTTATATACTCCTCAGGCTTCATACTCAGGGTCTGTTTAGTATTGCACACCTCAGGTGTATAACAAAATCTTGCCGTGCACCAGCCCATCTCTTCATGTTCTGTGTGAGCCACTTCTTTTACTAATTACCTCCCTATTATGTGCTATTTTCATCTGGTTTTCTTTTTATGACAGTGCAACAGATATTAGTAAGGGATGCATGCATAAGTAAAGGACTTTGACTAAGAAATATTAAAGCTTCCAAAAGAATCCTTTCTTTTTTTTACAAGGATTTACAAGTATGCAGTAGAATAGTGGACTGCTTCAAATGAGGATGGGACAGGACAAGGGGGAGGGTTAATGAAGGGGAAGGGTGGAAGGGAGGTGCAGCTGCAGAATAAGGGGTGCTAGCTGCACATTCGAGCAGACTTGATAGACCTCTAGGCCTTTATCTGCTGGCAAATTTCGTATGTTCGTAAGGATGTTTTACTTAGATTGTAAATAAATGGTTAGGTAACATTTTGAATGGTGCCTTTACAACAAGAGACCGGTATATTTTATACCTGCTGTCTGATTATTTTAAAAGTACCAAGGATTATATACATTTGTGTACATGGCACTGGCTGTGTAAGCATTGCATTAATTTTGGATGCATTGGATTGCAATTTGCATTAATTGGATATTTGACACTGATTGTGTATGAATTGTACTACTATGGATAATTGGCAATGATTGTGTATGGATTATACACATTTGTGTAATAAGCACTGATTGTGTATGGATTGTATACATTTGGATACATGGCTCTGATTTTGTGTGGATTGTTTTTATATGGGTATTTGGCACTGATTGTGTATGGATTGTATACATTTGGATACTTGGTACTGATTGTGTATGGATTGTACACATTTGGAAACTTGGCACTGATTGTGTATGGATTGCACACATTTGGATACTTGGCACTGATTGTGTATGGATTGCACACATTTGGATATTTGGAACTGATTGTGCATGGAATGTATACATTTGGATACTTGGCACTGATTGTGTATGGCTTGTATTAATCTGGATAAGTGACACTGATTGTGTATGTATTGTATTAATCTGGGTATTTGGACCTGATTCTGAATGGATTGGATACATTTGGATACTTGGCACAGATTGTGTATGGATTGTATTAATCTGGATATTTGGTACTTATTGTGTATGGATTGTACACATTTGGAGACTTGGCACTGATTGTGTATGGATTGTAGTAATCTGGAAATTTGGCACTGATTATATATGGATTGTATACTTTTGGATACATGGCACTGATTTTGTATGGATTGTATTTATCTGGATATTTGGACTGATTCTGTATGGATTGTATACATTTGGATACTTGGTACTGATTGTGTATGGATTGTACACATTTGGATACCTGCTACTGATTGTGTATGGGTTGTATTAATCTCGATATCTGGCACTGATTGTGTATGGATTGTATTAATCTGGATATTTGGCACTGATTGTCTATGGATTGTGTACATTTGTATACTTGGCACTGATTGTGTTTGGATTGCACACATTTGGATACTTGGCACTGATTGTGTATGGATTGAATACATTTGGATACTTGGCACTGATTGGGTGTGGATTGTATACATTTGGATACCTGGCACTGATTGTTTATGGATTGTATTAATCTGGATATTTGGCACTGATTATGTATGGATTGTATACATTTGGATACTTGGCACTGATTGTTTATGGCATGTATTAATCTGGATATTTGACATTGATTGTGTATGGTTTGTATTAATCTGGGTATTTGCACTGATTGTGTATGGATTGTATACATTTGGATACTTGGCACTGATTGTGTATGGATTGTACATAATTGTATACCTGGCACTGATTGTGTATGGATTGTATTATTCTAGATATTTGCCACTGATTCTGTATGGATTGTAAACATTTGGATACTTGGCACTGATTGTCTATCCGTTGTATTAATCTGGAAATTTGGCATTGATTGTGTACAGATTGTATACATTTGGATACATGGCCCTGATTTTGTATGCATTGTATTAATCTGAATATTTGGCACTGATTGTGGATGGATTGTACACATTTGGATACCTGGCACTGATTGTGTATGGATTGTATACATTTGGATATTTGGCTCTGATTGTGTATGGATTATACACATTTGTATACCTGGTACTGATTGTGTATGGATTGTATTAATCTGGGTATTTTGCACTGATTGTGATGGATTGTACACATTTGGATACCTGGCACTGATTGTGTATGGTTTGTATTAATCTGGATATTTGTCACTAATTGTGTATGGATTATATACATTTGGATACATGGCACTGATTGTGTATGGATTGTAATAATCTGGGTAATTGGTACTGATTATGTATGGATTGTATACATTTGGACACTTGGCACTGATTGTGTGTGGATTGTATTACTATGGATATTTGGCACTGACTGTGTATGGATTTTATACATTTGTGTACTTGGCTCTGATTGTGTATAGATTGTATTAATCTGGATATTTGGCACTTACTGTATATGAATTGTATACGTTTGGATACTTGGCACTGATTGTGTATGCACTGTATACACTTGGATACCCGGCACTGATTGTGTATGGATTGTATTAATCTGGAAATTTGGCACTGTTTGTGAATGGATTGTATACATTTGAATACCTGGCACTGATCTTGTAAGGATTGTATTTTTCTGGATATGTGGCACTGATTGTGTATGGAATGCATACATTTAGATACTTGGTACTGATTATGTATGGATTGTACACATTTGGATACCTGGCACTGATAGTGTATGGATTGCACACTTTTGGACACTTGGCACTGATTGTGCATGAATTTTATTAATCTGGATATTTGGCACTGATTGTGTATGGCTTGTATACATTTGGATACTTGGCACTGATTGTGAATGGATTGTACACATTTGTATACCTGGCACTGATTGTGTATGGATTGTATATATTTGGATACTTGGCACTGATTGTGTATGCTTTGTATTAATCTGGATATTTGACACTGATAGTGTATGGATTGTATTAATCTGGGTAAGTGGTACTGATTCTGTATGGATTGTATACATTTGGATACTTGGCACTGATTGTATATGCATTGTATTAATCTGGATATCTGACACTGATTGTGTACGGAATGTATACGTTTGGATACCTGGCACTGATTGTGTATGATTTATATCCATCTGGATACTTGGCACTGCTCATGTATGCATTGCATTAATCTGGATATTTGGCACTGAATGAGTATGGATTGCATTACTATGGATATTGGGCACTGATTGCGTATAGATTTTATACATTTGTGTACTTGGCACTGATTGGGTGTGGATTGTATTAATCTGGATATTTTGCACTGATTGTGTATGGATTATATACATTTGTGTACATGGCACTGACTGTGTATGCATTGCATTAATTTGGATATTTGGCACTGATTGTGTATGAATTGTATTACTATGGATATTTGGCAATGATTGTGTATGGGTTATACACATTTGTGTACTAGGCACTGATTGTGTTTGGATTGTATACATTTGGATACATGGCTCTGATTTTGTGTGGATTGTATTTATATGGGTATTTGGCACTGATTGTGTATGGATTGTATACATTTGGATACTTGGTACTGATTGTGTATGGATTGTACACATTTGGATACCTGGCACTGATTGTGAATGGGTTGTATTAATCTGGATATTTGGCACTGATAGTGTATGGGTTGTATTAATCTGGATATTTAGCACTGATTGTGTATGGGTTGTTTTAATCTGGAAACCTGGCACTGATTGTGTATGGACTGTATACATTTGGATACTTGCCACTGATTGTATATTAATTGTACACATTTGGAAACTTGGCACTGATTGTGTATGGATTGCACACATTTGAATACTTGGCACTAATTGTGTATGGATTGCACACATTTGGATATTTGGAACTGATTCTGAATGGATTGTATACATTTGGATACTTGGCACTGATTGTGTATGGATTGTATTAATCTGGATATTTGGCACTTATTGTGTATTGATTGTATACATTTGGAGACTTGGCACTGATTGTGTATGGATTGTAGTAATCTGGAAATTTGGCACTGATTATATATGGATTGTATACATTTGAATACACGGCACTGATTTGTATGGATTGTATTTATCTGGATATTTGGACTGATTCTGTATGGATTGTACACAGTTGGATACTTGGTACTGATTGTGTATGGATTGTACACATATGGATACCTGGCACTGATTATGTATGGGTTGTAATAATCTGGATATTTGGCACTGATTGTGTATGGATTGTATTAATCTGGATATTTGGCACTGATTGTGTATGGATTGTATACCTTTGGACACTTGGCACTGATTGTGTTTGGATTGCACACATTTGGATACTTTCCACTGATTGTGTATGGATTGTATACATTTGGATACTTGGCACTGATTTGGTATGGATTGTATACATTTGTATACCTGGCACTGATTGTGTATGGATTGTATTAATCTGGATGTTTGGCACTGATTGTACATGGATTGCATACATTTGGATACTTGGCACTGATTGTTTATGGCTTGTATTAATCTGGATATTTGACATTGATTGTGTATGGATTGTATTATTCTGGGTATTTGGCACTGATTCTGTATGGATTGTATACATTTGGATAGTTGGCACGGATTGTGTATGCATTGTTTTAATCTGGATATTCTCACTGATTGTGTATGGATTGTATACATTTGGATACTTGGCACTGATTGTGTATGGATTGTACTCATCTGGATATTTGGCACTGATTGTATATGGATTGTATACATTTGGATATTTGGCTATGATTGTGTGTGGATTATACACATTTGTATACCTGGCACTGATTGTGTATGAATTGTATTCATCTGGATACTTGGCACTGCTCATGTACGCATTGCATTAATCTGGATATTTGGCACTGAATGTGTATGGATTGCATTGCTATGGATATTGGGCACTGATTGCGTATAGATTTTATACATTTGTGTGCTTGGCACTGATTGGGTGTGGAATGTATTAATCTGGATATTTTGCACTGATTGTGTATGGATTATATACATTTGTGTACATGGCACTGACTGTGTATGCATTGCATTAATTTGGATATTTGGCACTGATTGTGTATGAATTGTATTACTATGAATATTTGGCAATGATTGTGTATGGATTATACACATTTGTGTACTAGGCACTGATTGTGTTTGGATTGTATACATTTGGATACATGGCTCTGATTTTGTGTGGATTGTATTTATATGGGTATTTGGCACTGATTGTGTATGGATTGTATACATTTGGATACTTGGTACTGATTGTGTATGGATTGTACACATTTGGATACCTGGCACTGATTGTGAATGGGTTGTATTAATCTGGATATTTGGCACTGATAGTGTATGGGTTGTAATAATCTGGATATTTAGCACTGATTGTGTATGGGTTGTATTAATCTGGAAACCTGGCACTGAATTGTGTATGGATTGTATAAATTTGGATACTTGCCACTGATTGTATATTAATTGTACACATTTGGAAACTTGGCACTGATTGCGTATGGATTGCAACCATTTGAATACTTGGCACTAATTGTGTATGGATTGCACACATTTGGATATTTGGAACTGATTCTGAATGGATTGTATACATTTGGATACTTGGCACTGATTGTGTATGGATTGTATTAATCTGGATATTTGGCACTTATTGTGTATTGATTGTATACATTTGGAGACTTGGCACTGATTGTGTATGGATTGTAGTAATCTGGAAATTTAGCACTGATGATATATGGATTGTATACATTTGGATACACGGCACTGATTTGTATGGATTGTATTTATCTGGATATTTGGACTGATTCTGTATGGATTGTACACAGTTGGATACTTGGTACTGATTGTGTATGGATTGTACACATACAGTGGCATGAAAAAGTATTTGCCCCCTTCCTGATTTTCTCTATTATTGCATATTTGTCACACTGGATGTTTTCAGGTGTTTAGAGAAAATGTAATATTAGATAAAGGGAACCTGAGTGAACAAATAACACTTGTTTTTTTTTTTAATTTCACTTATTTAATGAAAAAAGTTAACCAACACCAACTGGCACTGTGTGAAAAAGTAATTGCCCTTACACTTAATAACTGGTTACACCACATTTAGCTGCAATGACTGCAACCAAACACTTCCTATAATTCAATATCAGTCTTTCACATCGCTGTGGAGGAATTTTAACCCACTCTTCCTCATAGAACTGCTTTAATTCAGTAACATTTGGTAGGTTTTCGAGCATGAACTGCTCGTTTCAGGTCCTCCACAGCATCTCTATTGGGTTTAAGTCTGGACTTTGACTAGCCACTCAAAACTTTAATTTTACTTCTTTTAGCCATTCTGATGTGGACTTGCTTTTGTGTTTTGGATCATTGTCTTGCTGCATGACCAACACGCTTCAGCTTCAGCTGACGGAAGGATGACTGGACATTCTCCTTAAGAATTTTCTGGTACAGAGCAGAATTCATGGTTCCTTTAATTATGGCAAGTCATCCAGGTCCTTAGGCAGCAAAGCATCCCACACCATCACACTACCACCACCATGTTTGACTGTTGGTATGGTGTTCTTACTGTGGAATGCTGTGTTTTGCTTCTGCGAGACATTATGGGATCCATGTTGTCCAAAGTTCCACTTTGGACTCATCTGTCCATAGAACATTTTCCCAAAAGGCTTGTGGATCATCCAGGTGCTTCTTGGCAAATGAGAGATGAGCATTTATAGTTCTTCTTGGTTAGCATGGTTTCCATGCTTGCTACTCTCACATGAAGCCCATTTGTGCCCAGTCTCTTTCTGATTATGAGTCATGAACACTGACCTTAGCTGAGGCAGAAGCCTGCAGTTCTTTGGATGTTGTTTTATGATCCTTTGAGACTTCTTGGATGATTTTACACTGCGCCCTTGAGTAATTTGGCAGGCCGCCACTCCTGGGAAGATTCACTACTGTTCCAAGTGTTCTCCATTTGGAGATAATGGCTCTCACTGTGGTTCGATGGAGTCCCAGAGACTTAGAAATAGCTTTGTAACCCTTTCCAGACTGATAGGGGCAACAAATTTTTTCTGATCTTTCAGGAACTTCCTTTGATCATGGCACAATGTGCTTGTTGAATCTTTGTGCTGCAACGTGACTCTGATGGTAAGGGCCAAAATAAGTGAGAGTTTATATTGAGCAGGGCTGGCTGTAATCAAGCATGGCTGTGTTCAATCAGCTGACTCTAATTATCCCTTTAATTGGGTTGATTTAACAAGGGGCAATTACTTTTTCACACAGTGCCAGTTGGTGTTGGTTAACTTTTTTCATTAAATAAATGAAATAAGTAAAAAAAAAAAGTGTTATTTGTTCACTCAGGTTCCCTTTATCTATTATTATATTTTGTCTAAAGACCTGAAAACATCCAGTGTGACAAATATGCAATAATAGAGAAAATCAGGAAGGGGGCAAATACTTTTTCACGCCACTGTATGGATACCTGGCACTGATTATGTATGAGTTGTAATAATCTGGATATTTGGCACTGATTGTGTATGGATTGTATTAATCTGGATATTTGGCACTGATTGTGTATGGATTGTATACCTTTGGATACTTGGCACTGATTGTGTTTGGATTGCACACATTTGGATACTTGGCACTGATTGTGTATGGATTGTATACATTTGGATACTTGGCACTGATTGGGTATGGATTGTATACATTTGGATACCTGGCACTGATTGTGTATGGATTGTATTAATCTGGATATTTGGCACTGATTGTGCATGGATTGCATACATTTGGATACTTGGCACTGATTGTTTATGGCTTGTATTAATCTGGATATTTGACATTGATTGTGTATGGATTGTATTATTCTGGGTATTTGCACTGAATCTGTATGGGATTGTATACATTTGGATAGTTGGCACTGATTGTGTATGCATTGTTTTAATCTGGATATTCTCACTGATTGTGTATGGATTGTATACATTTGGATACTTGGCACTGATTGTGTATGGATTGTACTCATCTGGATATTTGGCACTGATTGTATATGGATTGTATACATTTGGATATTTGGCTATGATTGTGTGTGGATTATACACATTTGTATACCTGGCACTGATTGTGTATGAATTGTATTCATCTGGATACTTGGCACTGCTCATGTACGCATTGCATTAATCTGGATATTTGGCACTGAATGTGTATGGATTGCATTACTCTGGATATTGGGCACTGATTGCGTATAGAATTTTAACATTTGTGTACTTGGCACTGATTGGGTGTGGATTGTATTAATCTGAATATTTTGCACTGATTGTGTATGGATTATATATATTTGTGTACATGGCACTGACTGTGTATGCATTGCATTAATTTGGATATTTGGCACTGATTATGTATGAATTGTATTACTATGGATATTTGGCAATGATTGTGTATGGATTATACACATTTGTGTACTAGGCACTGATTGTGTTTGGATTGTATACATTTGGATACATGGCTCTGATTTTGTGTGGATTGTATTTATATGGGTATTTGGCACTGATTGTGTATGGACTGTATACATTTGGAGACTTGGTACTGATTGTGTATGGATTGTACACATTTGGATACCTGGCACTGATTGTGAATGGGTTGTATTAATCTGGATATTTGGCACTGATAGTGTATGGGTTGTATTAATCTGGATATTTAGCACTGATTGTGTATGGGTTGTATTAATCTGGAAACCTGGCACTGATTGTGTATGGATTGTATACATTTGGATACTTGCCACTGATTGTATATGGATTGTACACATTTGGAAACTTGGCACTGATTGTGTATGGATTGCACACATTTGAATACTTGGCACTAATTGTGTATGGATTGCACACATTTGGATATTTGGACCTGATTCTGAATGGATTGTATACATTTGGATACTTGGCACTGATTTTGTATGGATTGTATTAATCTGGATATTTGGCACTTATTGTGTATTGATTGTATACATTTGGAGACTTGGCACTGATTGTGAATGGATTGTAGTAATCTGGAAATTTGGCACTGATTATATATGGATTGTATACATTTGGATACACGGCACTGATTTGTATGGATTGTATTTATCTTGATATTTGGACTGATTCTGTATGGATTGTATACAGTTGGATACTTGGTACTGATTGTGTATGGATTGTACACATATGGATACCTGGCACTGATTATGTATGGGTTGTATTAATCTGGATATTTGGCACTGATTGTGTATGGATTATATTAATCTGGATATTTGGCACTGATTGTGTATGGATTGTATACCTTTGGATACTTGGCACTAGTGTGTTTGGATTGCACACATTTGGATACTTGCTTTTGATTGTATTTATTGTATACATTTGGATACTTGGCACTGATTGGGTATGGATTGCATACATTTGGATACCTGGCACTGATTGTGTATGGATTGTATTAATCTGGATATTTGGCACTGATTGTGTATGGATTGTATACATTTGGATACTTGGCACTGATTGTTTTAAAGCTTGTATTAATCTGGATATTTGACATTGATTGTGTATGGATTGTATTAATCTGGGTATTTGGCACTGATTCTGTATGGATTGTATACATTTGGATAGTTGGCACTGATTGTGTATGCATTGTTTTAATCTGGATATTCTCACTGATTGTGTATGGAATGTATACATTTGGATACTTGGCACTGATTGTGTATGGATTGTACTCATCTGGATATTTGGCACTGATTGTATAAGGATTGTATACATTTGGATATTTGGCTATGATTGTGTGTGGATTATACACATTTGTATACCTGGTACTGATTGTGTATGGATTGTATTAATCTGGGTATTTTGCACTGATTGTGTATGGATTGTGCACATTTGGATACTTGGCCCTGATTGTGTATGGATTGTATTAATCTGGGTAATTGGTACTGATTATGTATGGATTGTATATATTTGGACACTTGGCACTGATTGTGTGTGGATTGTATTACTATGGATATTTGGCACTGACTGTGTATGGATTGTATACATTTGTGTACTTGGCACTGATTGTGTATAGATTGTATTAATCTGGATATTTGGCACTTACTGTGTATGGATTGTATACGTTTGGATACTTGGCACTGATTGTGTATGCACTGTATACTCTTGGATACCCGGCATTAATTGTGTATGGATTGTATTAATCTGGAAATTTGGCACTGATTGTGAATGGATTGCATACGTTTGGATACCTGGCACTGATCTTGTAAGGATTGTATTTATCTGGATATATGGCACTGATTGTGTATGGAATACATACATTTAGATACCTGGTGCTGATTGTGTATGGATTGTAGTCATTTGGATTCCTGGCACTGATTGTGTATGGATTGTACACATTTGGACACTTGGCACTGATTGTGCATGGATTTTAATAATCTGGATATTTGGCACTGATTGTATATGGATTGTATACATTTGGATACTTGGCACTGATTGTGAATGGATTGTACACATTTGTATACCTGGCACTGATTGTGCATGGATTGTATTAATCTGGGTATTTTGCACTGATTGTGTATGGATTGTACACATTTGGATACTTGGCACTGATTGTGTATGGATTGTATGAATCTGGATATTTTGCACTGATTTTGTATGGATTATACACATTTGGATACATGGCACTGATTGTGTATGGATTGTATTAATCTGGGTAATTGGTACTGATTATGTATGGATTGTATACATTTGGACACTTGGCACTGATTGTGCGTGGATTGTATTACTATGGATATTTGGCACTGACTGTGTATGGATTGTATATATTTGTGTACTTGGCACTGATTGTGTATAGATTGTATTAATCTGGATATTTGGCACTTACTGTGTATGGATTGTATACGTTTGGAAACTTGGCTCTGATTGTGTATGCACTGTATACTCTTGGATACCCGGCATTAATTGTGTATGGATTGTATTAATCTGGAAATTTGGCACTGATTGTGAATGGATTGCATACATTTGGATACCTGGCACTGATCTTGTAAGGATTGTATTTATCTGGATATGTGGCACTGATTGTGTATGGAATGCATACATTTAGATACCTGGTGCTGATTGTGTATGGATTGTAGTCATTTGGATACCTGGCACTGATTGTGTATGGATTGTACACATTTGGACACTTGGCACTGATTGTGCATGGATTTCAATAATCTGGATATTTGGCACTGTTTGTGTATGGCTTCTATACATTTGGATACTTGGCACTGATTGTGAATTTATTGTACACATTTGTATACCTGGCAATGATTGTGCATGGATTGTATACATTTGGATACTTTGCACTGATTGTGTATGCTTTGTATTAATCTGGATATTTGACACTGATAGTGTATGGGTTGTATTAATCTGGGAATGTGGTACTGATTCTGTATGGATTGTATACATTTGGATACTTGGCACTGATTGTATATGCATTGTAATAATCTGGATATCTGACACTGATTGTGTATGGAATGTATACGTTTGGATACCTGGCACTGATTGTGTATGAATTGTATTCATCTGGATACTTGGCACTTCTCATGTATGCATTGCATTAATCTGGATATTTGACACTGAATGTGTATGGATTGGATTACTATGGATATTGGGCACTGATTGTGAATGGGTTATATACATTTGTGTACTTGGCACTGATTGGGTGTGGATTGTATTAATCTGGATATTTTGCACTGATTGTGTATGGATTATATACATTTGTGTACATGGCACTGACTATGTATGCATTGTATTAACATGGATATTTGGCACTGATTGTGTATGAATTGTATTACTATGGATATTTGGCAATGATTATGTATGGATTATGGACATTTGTGTACTAAGCACTGATTGTGTTTGGATTGTATACATTTGGATACATGGCTCTGATTTTGTGTGGATTGTATTTATATGGGTATTTGGCACTGATTGTGTATGGATTGTATACATTTGGATACTTGGTACTGATTGTGTATGGATTGCACATTTGGATACCTAGCACTGATTGTGAATGGTTGTATTAATCTGGATATTTGGCATTGATTGTGTATGGGTTGTATTAATCTGGATATTTAGCACTGATTGTGCATGGGTTGTTTTAATCTGAAAACCTGGCACTGATTGTGTATGGATTGTATACATTTGGATACTTGCCACTGATTGTGTATGGACTGTACACATTTGGAAACTTGGCATTGATAGTGTGTGGATTGCACACATTTGGATACTTGGCACTAGTTGTGCATGGATTGGACACACTTGGATATTTGGACCTGATTCTGAATGGATTGTATACATTTGGATACTTGGCACTGATTGTGTATGGATTGTATTAATCTTTATATTTGGCACTTATTGTGTATGGATTGTATAGATTTAGAGACTAGGCACTGATTGTGTATGGATTGTTGTAATCTGGAAATCTGGCACTGATTATATATGGATTGTATACATTTGGATACATGGCACTGATTTTGACTGGATTGTATTTATCTTTATATTTGGACTGATTCTGTATGGATTGTATACATTTGGATACTTGGTACTGATGGTGTATGGATTGTACACATTTGGATACCTGGCACTGATTATGTATGGGTTGTATTAATCTGGATATTTGGCACTGATTGTGTATGGATTGTATTAATCTGGATATTTGGCACTGATTGTGTATGGATTGTATACATTTGTATACTTAGCACTGATTGTGTTTGGATTGCACATTTGGATACTTGCACTGATTGTGTATGGATTCAATACCTTTGGATACTTGGCACTGATTGGGTGTGGATTGTATACATTTGGATACCTGTCACTGATTGTGTATGGGTTGTATTAATCTGGATATTTGGCACTGATTATGTATGGATTGTATACATTTGGATACTTGGCACTGATTGTTTATGGCTTGAACTAATCTGGATATTTGACATTGATTGTGTATGGATTGTATTTATCTGGGTATTTGCACTGATTGTGTATGGATTGTATACATTTGGATACTTGGCACTGATTGTGTATGAATTGTACATAATTGTATACCTGGCACTGATTGTGTATGGATTGTATTATTCTAGATATTTGCCACTGATTCTGTATGGATTGTAAACATATGGATACTTGGCACTGATTGTGTATCCGTTGTATTAATCTGGAAATTTGGCACTGATTGTGTACAGATTGTATACATTTGGATACTTGGTCCTGATTGTGTATGCATTGCATTAATCTGGATATTTGGCACTGATTGTGGATGGATTGTACACATTTGGATACCTGGCACTGATTGTGTATGGATTGTATACATTTGGATATTTGGCTCTGATTGTGTATGGATTATACACATTTGTATACCTGGTACTGATTGTGTATGGATTGTATTAATCTGGGTATTTTGCACTTATTGTGTATGGATTGTACACATTTGGATACTTGGCACTGATTGTGTATGGTTTGTATTAATCTGGATATTTGGCACTGATTGTGTATGGATTATACACATTTGTATATATGGCTCTGATTGTGTATGGATTGTATTAATCTGGGTAATTGGTACTGATTATGTATGGATTGTATACATTTGGACATTTGGCACTGATTGTGTGTGGATTGTTTTACTATGGATATTTGGCACTGACTGTGTATGGATTTTATACATTTGTGTACTTGGCTTTCATTGTGTATAGATTGTATTAATCTGGATATTTGCACTTACTGTGTATGGATTGTATGCATTTGGATACTTGGCACTGATTGTGTATGCACTGTATACACTTGGATACCCGGCACTGATTGTGTATGGATTGTATTAATCTGGAAATTTGGCACTGATTGTGAATGGATTGTATACATTTGAATACCTGGCACTGATCTTGTAAGGATTGTATTTTTCTGTATATGTGGCACTGATTGTGTATGGAATGCATACATTTAGATACTTGGTACTGATTGTGTATGGATTGTACACATTTGGATACCTGGCACTGATTTAGTATGGATTGCACACTTTTGGACACTTGGCACTGATTGTGCATGAATTTTATTAATCTGGATATTTGGCACTGATTGTGTATGGCTTGTATACATTTGGATGCTTGGCACTGATTGTGAATGGATTGTACACATTTGTATACCTGGCACTGATTGTGTATGGATTGTATATATTTGGATACTTGGCACTGATTGTGTATGCTTTGTATTAATCTGGATATGTGACACTGATAGTGTATGGATTGTATTAATCTGGGTAAGTGGTACTGATTCTGTATGGACTGTATACATTTGGATACTTGGCACTGATTGTATATGCATTGTATTAATCTGGATATCTGACACTGATTCTGTTTGGAATGTATTCATTTGGATACCTGGCACTGATTGTGTATGAATTGTATTCATCTGGATACTTGGCACTGCTCATGTACGCATTGCATTAATCTGGATATTTGGCACTGAATGTGTATGGATTGCATTACTATGGTGATTGGGCACTGATTGCGTATAGATTTTAAACATTTGTGTACTTGGCACTGATTGGGTGTGGATTGCATTAATCTGGATATTTTGCACTGATTGTGTATGGATTATATATATTTGTGTTCATGGCACTGACTGTGTATGCATTGCATTAATTTGGATATTTGGCACTGATTGTGTATGAATTGTATTACTATGGATATTTGGCAATGAATGTGTATGGATTATACACATTTGTGTACTAGACACTGATTGTGTTTGGATTGTATACATTTGGATACATGGCTCTGATTTTGTGTGGATTGTATTTATGTGGGTATTTGGCACTGATTGTGTATGGACTGTATACATTTGGAGACTTGGTACTGATTGTGTATGGATTGTACACATTTGGATACCTAGCACTGATTGTGAATGAGTTGTATTAATCTGGATATTTGCACTGATAGTGTATGGGTTGTATTAATCTGGATATTTAGCACTGATTGTGTATGGATTGTATTAATCTGGAAACCTGGCACTGATTGTGTATGGATTGTATACATTTGGATACTTGCCACTGATTGTATATGGATTGTACACATTTGGAAACTTGGCACTGATTGTGTATGGATTGCACACATTTGGATATTTGGACCTGATTCTGAATGAATTGTATACATTTGGATACTTGGCACTGATTGTGTATGGATTGTATTAATCTGGATATTTGGCACTTATTGTGTATTGATTGTATACATTTGTAGACTTGGCACTGATTGTGTATGGATTGTAGTAATCTGGAAATTTGGCACTGATTATCAATGGATTGTATACATTTGGATACACGGCACTGTTTTGTATGGATTGTATTTATCTGGATATTTGGACTGATTCTGTATGGATTGTACACAGTTGGATACTTGGTACTGATTGTATATGGATTGTACACATATGGATACCTGGGACTGATTATGTATGGGTTGTACACATTTGAACACTTGGCACTGATTGTGCATGGATTTTAATAATCTGGATATTTGGCACTGATTGTGTATGGGTTGTATTAATCTGGATATTTAGCACTGATTGTGCATGGGTTGTTTTAATCTGAAAACCTGGCACTGATTGTGTATGGATTGTATACATTTGGATACTTGCCACTGATTGTGTATGGACTGTACACATTTGGAAACATGGCATTGATAGTGTGTGGATTGCACACATTTGGATACTTGGCACTAGTTGTGCATGGATTGACACATTTGGATATTTGGACCTGATTCTGAATGGATTGTATACATTTGGATACTTGGCACTGATTGTGTATGGATTGTATTAATCTTTATATTTGGCACTTATTGTGTATGGATTGTATAGATTTAGAGACTAGGCACTGATTGTGTATGGATTGTTGTAATCTGGAAATCTGGCACTGATTATATATGGATTGTATACATTTGGATACATGGCACTGATTTTGACTGGATTGTATTTATCTTTATATTTGGACTGATTCTGTATGGATTGTATACATTTGGATACTTGGTACTGATGGTGTATGGATTGTACACATTTGGATACCTGGCACTGATTATGTATGGGTTGTATTAATCTGGATATTTGGCACTGATTGTGTATGGATTGTATTAATCTGGATATTTGGCACTGATTGTGTATGGATTGTATACATTTGTTTACTTGGCACTGATTGTGTTTGGATTGCACACATTTGGATACTTGGCACTGATTGTGTATGGATTCAATACCTTTGGATACTTGGCACTGATTGGGTGTGGATTGTATACATTTGGATACCTGTCACTGATTGTGTATGGGTTGTATTAATCTGGATATTTGGCACTGATTATGTATGGATTGTATACATTTGGATACTTGGCACTGATTGTTTATGGCTTGAACTAATCTGGATATTTGACATTGATTGTGTATGGATTGTATTAATCTGGGTATTTGCACTGATTGTGTAAGGATTGTATACATTTGGATACTTGCAATGATTGTGTATGAATTGTACATAATTGTATACCTGGCACTGATTGTGTATGGATTGTATTATTCTAGATATTTGCCACTGATTCTGTATGGATTGTAAACATATGGATACTTGGCACTGATTGTGTATCCGTTGTATTAATCTGGAAATTTGGCACTGATTGTGTACAGATTGTATACATTTGGATACTTGGTCCTGATTGTGTATGCATTGCATTAATCTGGATATTTGGCACTGATTGTGGATGGATTGTACACATTTGGATACCTGGCACTGATTGTGTATGGATTGTATACATTTGGATATTTGGCTCTGATTGTGTATGGATTATACACATTTGTATCCTGTACTGATTGTGTATGGATTGTATTAATCTGGGTATTTTGCACTTATTGTGTATGGATTGTACACATTTGGATACTTGGCACTGATTGTGTATGGTTTGTATTAATCTGGATATTTGGCACTGATTGTGTATGGATTATACACATTTGTATATATGGCTCTGATTGTGTATGGATTGTATTAATCTGGGTAATTGGTACTGATTATGTATGGATTGTATACATTTGGACATTTGGCACTGATTGTGTGTGGATTGTTTTACTATGGATATTTGGCACTGACTGTGTATGGATTTTATACATTTGTGTACTTGGCTTTCATTGTGTATAGATTGTATTAATCTGGATATTTGCACTTACTGTGTATGGATTGTATGCGTTTGGATACTTGGCACTGATTGTGTATGCACTGTATACACTTGGATACCCGGCACTGATTGTGTATGGATTGTATTAATCTGGAATTTGGCACTGATTGTGAATGGATTGTATACATTTAGAATACCTGGCACTGATCTTGTGAGGATTGTATTTTTCTGTATATGTGGCACTGATTGTATATGGAATACATACATTTAGATACTTAGTACTGATTGTGTATGGATTGTACACATTTGGATACCAGCGAGTGATTTAGTATGGATTGCACACTTTTTTGGACACTTAGCTGATTGTGCATGAATTTTATTAATCTGGATATTTGGCACTGATTGTGTATAAACATATACATTTGGATGCTTGCACTGATTGTGAATGGATTGTACACATTTATATACCTGGCTACTGATTGTGTATGGATTGTATATATTTGGATACTTGGCACTGATTGTGTATGCTTTGTATTAATCTGGATATATGACACTGATAGTGTATGGATTGTATTAATCTGGGTAAGTGGTACTGATTCTGTATGGACTGTATACATTTGGATACTTGGCACTGATTGTATATGCATTGTATTAATCTGGATATCTGACACTGATTCTGTTTGGAATGTATTCATTTGGATACCTGGCACTGTTTGTGTATGAATTGTATTCATCTGGATACTTGGCACTGCTCATGTACGCATTGCATTAATCTGGATATTTGGCACTGAATGTGTATGGATTGCATTACTATGGTGATTGGGCACTGATTGCGTATAGATTTTAAACATTTGTGTACTTGGCACTGATTGGGTGTGGATTGCATTAATCTGGATATTTTGCACTGATTGTGTATGGATTATATATATTTGTGTTCATGGCACTGACTGTGTATGCATTGCATTAATTTGGATATTTGGCACTGATTGTGTATGAATTGTATTACTATGGATATTTGGCAATGAATGTGTATGGATTATACACATTTGTGTACTAGACACTGATTGTGTTTGGATTGTATACATTTGGATACATGGCTCTGATTTTGTGTGGATTGTATTTATGTGGGTATTTGGCACTGATTGTGTATGGACTGTATACATTTGGAGACTTGGTACTGATTGTGTATGGATTGTACACATTTGGATACCTGGCACTGATTGTGAATGAGTTGTATTAATCTGGATATTTGGCACTGATAGTGTATGGGTTGTATTAATCTGGATATTTAGCACTGATTGTGTATGGATTGTATTAATCTGGAAACCTGGCACTGATTGTGTATGGATTGTATACATTTGGATACTTGCCACTGATTGTATATGGATTGTACACATTTGGAAACTTGGCACTGATTGTGTATGGATTGCACACATTTGGATATTTGGACCTGATTCTGAATGGATTGTATACATTTGGATACTTGGCACTGATTGTGTATGGATTGTATTAATCTGGATATTTGGCACTTATTGTGTATTGATTGTATACATTTGTAGACTTGGCACTGATTGTGTATGGATTGTAGTAATCTGGAAATTTGGCACTGATTATCAATGGATTGTATACATTTGGATACACGGCACTGTTTTGTATGGATTGTATTTACCTGGATATTTGGACTGATTCTGTATGGATTGTACACAGTTGGATACTTGGTACTGATTGTATATGGATTGTACACATATGGATACCTGGGACTGATTATGTATGGGTTGTACACATTTGAACACTTGGCACTGATTGTGCATGGATTTTAATAATCTGGATATTTGGCACTGATTGTGTATGGCTTGTATTCATTTGGATACTTGGCACTGATTGTGAATGGATTGTACACATTTGTATACCTGGCACTGATTGTGCATGGATTGTATACATTTGGATACTTTGCACTGATTGTGTATGCTTTGTATTAATCTGGATATTTGACACTGATAGTGTATGGGTTGTATTAATCTGGGTATGTGGTACTGATTCTGTATGGATTGTATACATTTGGATACTTGGCACTGATTGTATATGCATTGTAATAATCTGGATATCTGACACTGATTGTGTATGGAATGTATACATTTGGATACCTGGCACTGATTGTGTATGAATTGTATTCATCTGGATACTTGGCACTGCTCATGTATGCATTGCATTAATCTGGATATTTGGCACTGATTGTGTATGGATTGTATACCTTTGGATACTTGGCACTGATTGTGTTTGGATTGCACACATTTGGATACTTGGCACTGATTGTGTATGGATTGTATACATTTGGATACTTGGCACTGATTGGGTATGGATTGTATACATTTGGATACCTGGCACTGATTGTGTATGGATTGTATTAATCTGGATATTTGGCACTGATTGTGCATGGATTGCATACATTTGGATACTTGGCACTGATTGTTTATGACTTGTATTAATCTGGATATTTGACATTGATTGTGTATGGATTGTATTAATCTGGGTATTTGGCATTGATTCTGTATGGATTGTATACATTTGGATAGTTGGCAATGATTGTGTAAGCATTGTTTTAATCTGGATATTCTCAATGATTGTGTATGGATTGTATACATTTGGATACTTGGCACTGATTGTGTATGGATTGTACTCATCTGGATATTTGGCACTGATTGTATATGGATTGTATACATTTGGATATTTGGCTATGATTGTGTGTGGATTATACACATTTGTATACCTGGTACTGATTGTGTATGGATTGTATTAATCTGGGTATTTTGCACTGATTGTGTATGGATTGTACACATTTGGATACTTGGCATTGATTGTGTATGGATTGTATTAATCTGGATATTTTGCACTAATTTTGTTTGGATTATACATTTGGATACATGGCACTGATTGTGTATGGATTGTATTAATCTGGGTAATTGGTACTGATTATGTATGGATTGTATACATTTGGACATGGCACTGATTATTGTGTGGATTGTATTACTATGGATATTTGGCACTGACTTGTATGGATTGTATATATTTGTGTACTTAGCACTGATTGTGTATAGGTGTATTAATCTGATATTTGGCACTTACTGTGTATGGATAGTATACGTTTGGATACTTAGCACTGATTGTGTATGCACATGCCTCTTGGATACCGGCATTAATTGTGTATGGATTGTATTAATCTGGAAATTTGGCACTGATTGAGAATGGATTGCATACATTTGGATACCTGGCACTGATCTTGTAAGGATTGTATTTATCTGGATATGTGGCACTGATTGTGTATGGAATGCATACATTTAGATACCTAGTGCTGATTGTGTATGGATTGTAGTCATTTGGATACCTGGCACTGATTGTGTATGGATTGTACACATTTGAACACTTGGCACTGATTGTGCATGGATTTTAATAATCTGGATATTTGGCACTGATTGTGTATGGCTTGTATTCATTTGGATACTTGGCACTGATTGTGAATGGATTGTACACATTTGTATACCTGGCACTGATTGTGCATGGATTGTATACATTTGGATACTTTGCACTGATTGTGTATGCTTTGTATTAATCTGGATATTTGACACTGATAGTGTACGGGTTGTATTAATCTGGGTATGTGGTACTGATTCTGTATGGATTGTATACATTTGGATACTTGGCACTGATTGTATATCATTGTAATAATCGGATATCTGACACTGATTGTGTATGGAATGTATACGTTTGGATACCTGGCACTGATTGTGTATGAATTGTATTCATCTGGATACTTGGCACTGCTCATGTATGCATTGCATTAATCTGGATATTTGGCACTGATTGTGTATGGATTGTATACCTTTGGATACTTGGCACTGATTGTGTTTGGATTGCACACATTTGGATACTTGGCACTGATTGTGTATGGATTGTATACATTTGGATACTTGGCACTGATTGGGTATGGATTGTATACATTTGGATACCTGGCACTGATTGTGTATGGATTGTATTAATCTGGATATTTGGCACTGATTGTGCATGGATTGCATACATTTGGATACTGGCACTGATTGTTTATAGACTGTATTAATCTGGATATTTGACATTGATTGTGTATGGATTGTATTAATCTGGGTATTTGGCATTGATTCTGTATGGATTGTATACATTTGGATAGTTGGCAATGATTGTTATAAGCATTGTTTTAATCTGGATATTCTCAATGATTGTGTATGGATTGTATACATTTGGATACTTGGCACTGATTGTGTATGGATTGTACTCATCTGGATATTTGGCACTGATTGTATATGGATTGTATACATTTGGATATTGCTATGATTGTGTGTGGATTATACACATTTGTATACCTGTATCGATTGTGTATGGATTGTATTAATCTGGGTATTTTGCACTGATTGTATGGATTTGTACACATTTGGATACTTGGCACTGATTGTGTATGGATTGTATTAATCTGGATATTTTGCACTGATTTTGTTTGGATTATACACATTTGGATACATGGCACTGATTGTGTATGGATTGTAATAATCTGGGAATTGGTACTGATTATGTATGGATTGTATACATTTGGACACTTGGCACTGATTGTGTGTGGATTGTATTACTATGGATGTTGGCACTGACTGTGTATGGATTGTATATATTTGTGTACTTGGCACTGATTGTGTATAGATTGTATTAATCTGGATATTTAGCATTACTGTGTATGGATAGTATAACGTTTGGATACTTGTACTGATTGTGTATGCACTGTATACTCTTGGATACCCGCATTAATTGTGTATGGATTGTATTAATCTGAAATTTGGCACTGATTGAGAATGGATTGCATACATTTGGATACCTAGCACTGATCTTGTAAGGATTGTATTTATCTGGATATGTGGCACTGATTGTGTATGGAATGCATACATTTAGATACCTAGTGCTGATTGTGTATGGATTGTAGTCATTTGGATACCTGGCACTGATTGTGTATGGATTGTACACATTTGAACACTTGGCACTGATTGTGCATGGATTTTAATAATCTGGATATTTGGCACTGATTGTGTATGGCTTGTATTCATTTGGATACTTGGCACTGATTGTGAATGGATTGTACACATTTGTATACCTGGCACTGATTGTGCATGGATTGTATACATTTGCATACTTTGCACTGATTGTGTATGCTTTGTATTAATCTGGATATTTGACACTGATAGTGTATGGGTTATATTAATCTGGGTATGTGGTACTGATTCTGTATGGATTGTATACATTTGGATACTTGGCACTGATTGTATATGCATTGTAATAATCTGGATATCTGACACTGATTGTGTATGGA
Organism: Neoceratodus forsteri; assembly: GCA_016271365.2. Classification (NCBI taxonomy): domain Eukaryota; kingdom Metazoa; phylum Chordata; order Ceratodontiformes; family Ceratodontidae; genus Neoceratodus; species Neoceratodus forsteri. Next base: position 445,789,249 of record JADMNL010000023.1, read on the forward strand.
ATGTATACGTTTGAATACCTGGCACTGCTCATGTATGCATTGCATTAATCTGGATATTTGGCACTGAATGTGTATGGATTGGATTACTATGGATATTGGGCACTGATTGTGAATGGGTTATATACATTTGTGTACTTGGCACTGATTGGGTGTGGATTGTATTAATCTCGATATTTTGATCTGATTGTGTATGGATTATATACATTTGTGTACATGGCAATTGACTATGTATGCATTGTATTAACATGGATATTGGCACTGATTGTGTATGAATTGTATTACTATGGATATTTGGCAATGATTGTGTATGGATTATGGACATTTGTGTATTAGGCACTGATTGTGTTTGGATTGTATACATTTGGATACATGGCTCTGATTTTGTGGATTGTATTTATATGGGTATTTGCTACTGATTGTGTATGGATTGTATACATTTGATACTTGGTACTGATTGTGTATTGATTGTACACATTTGAACCTGGTAATTGATTGTGAATGGGTTGTATTAATCTGGATATTTGGCACTGATTCAGTATGGGTTGTATTAATCTGGATATTTAGCACTGATTGTGCATGGGTTGTTTTAATCTGGAAACCTGGCACTGATCATGTATGGATTGTATACATTTGGATACTTACCACTGATTTTGTATGGACTGTACACATTTGGAACTTAACACATAGTGTGGATTTCACACATTTGATACTTGGCACTAGTTGTATGGATTGATTGCACACTTGGATATTTGGACCTGATTCTGAATGGATTGTATACATTTGGATACTTGGCACTGATTGTGATGGATTGTATTAATCTGATATTTGGCACTTATTGTGTATGGAATGTATAGATTTGGAGACTATAATTGATTGTGTATGGATTGTAGTAATCTGAACTGGCAATTGATTATATATGGATTGTATACATTTGGATACATGGCACTGATTTTGACTGGATTGTATTTATCTTTATATTTGGACTGATTCTGTATGGATTGTATACATTTGGATACTTGGTACTGATGGTGTATGGATTGTACACATTTGGATACCTGGCACTGATTGTGAATGAGTTGTATTAATCTGGATATTTGGCACTGATAGTGTATGGGTTGTATTAATCTGGATATTTAGCACTGATTGTGTATGGATTGTATTAATCTGGAAACCTGGCACTGATTGTGTATGGATTGTATACATTTGGATACTTGCCACTGATTGTATATGGATTGTACACATTTGGAAACTTGGCACTGATTGTGTATGGATTGCACACATTTGAATACTTGGCACTAATTGTGTATTGATTGCACACATTTGGATATTTGGACCTGATTCTGAATGGATTGGATACATTTGGATACTTGGCACTGATTGTGTATGGATTGTATTAATCTGGATATTTGGCACTTATTGTGTATTGATTGTATACATTTGTAGACTTGGCACTGATTGTGTGTGGATTGTAGTAATCTGAAAATTTGGCACTGATTATATATGGATTGTATACATTTGGATACACAGCACTGTTTTGTATGGATTGTATTTATCTGGATATTTGGACTGATTCTGTATGGATTGTACACAGTTGGATACTTGGTACTGATTGTATATGGATTGTACACATATGGATACCTGGCACTGATTATGTATGGGTTGTATTAATCTTGATATTTGGCTCTGATTGTGTATGGATTGTATTAATCTGGATATTTGGCACTGATTGTGTATGGATTGTATACCTTTGGATACTTGGCACTGATTGTGTTTGGATTGCACACATTTGGATACTTGGCACTGATTGTGTATGGATTGTATATATTTGGATACTTGGCACTGATTGGGTATGGATTGTATACATTTGGATACCTGGCACTGATTGTGTATGGATTGTATTAATCTGGATATTTGGCACTGATTGTGCATGGATTGCATACATTTGGATACTTGGCACTGATTGTTTATGGCTTGTATTAATCTGGATATTTGACATTGATTGTGTATGGATTGTATTAATCTGGGTATTTGGCATTGATTCTGTATGGATTGTATACATTTGGATAGTTGCTAATGATTGTAGCATTGTTTTAATCTGGATATTCTCAATGATTGTGTATGGATTGTATACATTTCGATACTTGGCACTGATTGTGTATGGATTGTACTCATCTGGATATTTGGCACTGATTGTATATGGATTGTATACATTTGGATATTTGGCTATGATTGTGTGTGGATTATACACATTTGTATACCTGGTACTGATTGTGTATGGATTGTATTAATCTGGGTATTTTGCACTGATTGTGTATGGATTGTACACATTTGGATACTTGGCACTGATTGTGTATGGATTGTATTAATCTGGATATTTTGCCACTGATTTTGTTTGGATTATACACATTTGGATACATGGCACTGATTGTGTATGGATTGTATTAATCTGGGTAATTGGTACTGATTATGTATGGATTGTATACATTTGGACACTTGGCACTGATTGTGTGTGGATTGTATTACTATGGATATTTGGCACTGACTGTGTATGGATTGTATATATTTGTGTACTTGGCACTGATTGTGTATAGATTGTATTAATCTGGATATTTGGCACTTACTGTGTATGGATAGTATACGTTTGGATACTTGGCACTGATTGTGTATGCACTGTATACTCTTGGATACCCGGCATTAATTGTGTATGGATTGTATTAATCTGGAAATTTGGCACTGATTGAGAATGGATTGCATACATTTGGATACCTGGCACTGATCTTGTAAGGATTGTATTTATCTGGATATGTGGCACTGATTGTGTATGGAATGCATACATTTAGATACCTAGTGCTGATTGTGTATGGATTGTAGTCATTTGGATACCTGGCACTGATTGTGTATGGATTGTACACATTTGAACACTTGGCACTGATTGTGCATGGATTTTAATAATCTGGATATTTGGCACTGATTGCGTATGGCTTGTATTCATTTGGATACTTGGCACTGATTGTGAATGGATTGTACACATTTGTATACCTGGCACTGATTGTGCATGGATTGTATACATTTGGATACTTTGCACTGATTGTGTATGCTTTGTATTAATCTGGATATTTGACACTGATAGTGTATGGGTTGTATTAATCTGGGTATGTGGTACTGTTTCTGTATGGATTGTATACATTTGGACACTTGGCACTGATTGTATATGCATTGTAATAATCTGGATATCTGACACTGATTGTGTGTGGAATGTATACGTTTGGATACCTGGCACTGATTGTGTATGAATTGTATTCATCTGGATACTTGGCACTGCTCATGTATGCATTGCATTAATCTGGATATTTGGCACTGAATGTGTATGGATTGGATTACTATGGATATTGGGCACTGATTGTGAATGGGTTATATACATTTGTGTACTTGGCACTGATTGGGTGTGGATTGTATTAATCTGGATATTTTGCACTGATTGTGTATGGATTATATACATTTGTGTACATGGCACTGACTATGTATGCATTGTATTAACATGGATATTTGGCACTGATTGTGTATGAATTGTATTACTATGGATATTTGGCAATGATTGTGTATGGATTATGGACATTTGTGTACTAGGCACTGATTGTGTTTGGATTGTATACATTTGGATACATGGCTCTGATTTTGTGTGGATTGTATTTATATGGGTATTTGGCACTGATTGTGTATGGATTGTATACATTTGGATACTTGGTACTGATTGTGTATGGATTGTACACATTTGGATACCTGGCACTTATTGTGAATGGGTTGTATTAATCTGGATATTTGGCACTGATTCAGTATGGGTTGTATTAATCTGGATATTTAGCACTGATTGTGCATGGGTTGTTTTAATCTGGAAACCTGGCACTGATCATGTATGGATTGTATACATTTGGATACTTGCCACTGATTTTGTATGGACTGTACACATTTGGAAACTTGGCACTGATAGTGTGTGGATTTCACACATTTGGATACTTGGCACTAGTTGTGCATGGATTGGACACACTTGGATATTTGGACCTGATTCTGAATGGATTGTATACATTTGGATACTTGGCACTGATTGTGTATGGATTGTATTAATCTGGATATTTGGCACTTATTGTGTATGGATTGTATAGATTTGGAGACTTGGCACTGATTGTGTATGGATTGTAGTAATCTGGAAATATGGCACTGATTATATATGGATTGTATACATTTGGATACATGGCACTGATTTTGACTGGATTGTATTTATCTTTATATTTGGACTGATTCTGTATGGATTGTATACATTTGGATACTTGGTACTGATGGTGTATGGATTGTACACATTTGGATACCTGGCACTGATTATGTATGGGTTGTATTAATCTGGATATTTGGCACTGATTGTGTATGGATTGTATTAATCTGGATATTTGGCACTGATTGTGTATGGATTGTATACATTTGGATACTAGGCAGTGATTGTGTTTGGATTGCACATTTGGATACTTACTGATTGTATGGATTCAATACATTTGGATACTTGGCACTGATTGGGTGTGGATTGTATACATTTGGATACCTGGCACTGATTGTGTATGGATTGTATTAATCTGGATATTTGGCTTTGATTATGTATGGATTGTATACATTTGGATACTTGGCACTGATTGTTTATAGGCTTGTATTAATCTGGATATTTGACATTGATTGTGTATGGATTGTATTTATCTGGGTATTTGCACTGATTGTGTATGGATTGTTTACATTTGATACTTGGCGGTGATTGTGTATGAATTGTACATAATTGTATACCTGGCACTTGATTGTGTATGGATTGTATTATTCTAGATATTTTCCACTGATTCTGTATGGATTGTAAACATATGGATACTTGAGCACTTGATTGTGTATCCGTTGTATTAATCTGGAAATTCGGTAATTGATTGTGTACATATTGTATACATTTGGATACTTGGTCCTGATTGTGTATGCATTGTATTAATCCGATATTTGGCACTGATTGTGATGGATTGTACAATTTGGATACCTGGCACTGATTGTGTATGGATTTTATACATTTGGATATTTGGCCTGATTGTGTATGGATTATACACATTTGTATACCTAAGTACTGATTGTGTATGGATTGTATTAATCTGGGTATTTTGCACTTATTGTGTATGGATTGTACACATTTGGATACTTGGCACTGATTGTGTATGGTTTGGATTAATCTGGATATTTGGCACTGATTGTGTATGGATTATACACATTTGGATACATGGCACTGATTGTGTATGGATTGTATTAATCTGGGTAATTGGTACTGATTATGTATGGATTGTATACATTTGGACACTTGGCACTGATTGTGTGTGGATTGTATTACTATGGATATTTGGCACTGACTGTATGGATTTTATACATTTGTGTACTTGGCTCTCATTGTGTATAGATTGCATTAATCTGGATATTTGGCACTTACTGTGTATGGATTGTATACATTTGGATACTTGGCACTGATTGTGTATGCACTGTATACACTTGGATACCCGGCACTGATTGTGTATGGATTGTATTAATCTGGAAATTCGGCACTGATTGTGAATGGATTGTATACATTTGAATACCTGCCACTGATCTTGTAAGGATGTATTTTTCTGGATATGTGGCCCTGATTGTGTATGGAATGCATACATTTAGATATTTGGTACTGATTGTGTATGGATTGTACATATTTGGATACCTAGCACTGATTTAGTATGGATTGTACACTTTTGGACACTAGGCACTGATTGTAGCATGAATTTTATTAATCTGGATATTTGGCAATTGATTGTGTATGGTTGTATACATTTGATGCTTTAATTGATTATGAATGGTTGTATACATTTGTATACCTGGTAATTGATTGTGTATGGATTGTATATATTTGATACTTGGCACTGATTGTGTATGCTTTTGTATTAATCTGATATTTGACACTGATAGTGTATGGATTGTATTAATCTGGGTAAGTGGTACTGATTCTGTATGGATTGTATACATTTGCATACTTGGCACTGATTGTATATGCATTGTATTAATCTGATATCTGACACTGATTGTGTTTTGGTATATCGATTTGGATACTTAGCACTGATTGTGTATGGAATTGCATCCATCTGACATTTGGTACTGTCATGTACGCATTGCATTAATCTGGATATTTGGCACTGAATGTGTATGGATTGCATTACTATGGAGATTGGGCACTGATTGCATATAGATTTTATACATTTGTGTACTTGGCACTGATTGGGTGTGGATTGTATTAATCTGGATATTTTGCACTGATTGTGTATGGATTATATACATTTGTGTACATGGCACTGACTGTGTATGCATTGCATTAATTTGGATATTTGGCACTGATTGTGTAGGAATGGTATTACTATGGATATTTGGCAATGATTGTGTATGGAGTATACACATTTGTGTAACTAGGCACTGATTGTGTTTGGATTGTATACATTTGGATACATGGCTCTGATTTTGTGTGGATTGTATTTATATGGGTTTGGCACTGATTGTGTATGGATTGTATACATTTGGATACTTGGTACTGATTGTGTATGGATTGTACACATTTGGATACCTAGCACTGACTGTGAATGGGTTGTATTAATCTGTATATTTGGCACTGATAGTGTATGGGTTGTATTAATCTGGATATTTAGTTATTGATTGTGTATGGGTTGTATTAATCTGGAACCTCACTGATTATTGTGTGGATTAGTATACATTTGGATACTTGCCACTGATTGTATATGGATTGTACATATTTGGAAACTTAGCACTGATTGTGTATGGATTGCACACATTTGAATACTTGGCACTAATTGTGTATGGATTATATACATTTGGATATTTGGACCTGAATCTGAATGGATTGTATACATTTGGATACTTGCATTGATTTTGTATGGATTGTATTAATCCTGGATATTGGCATTATTGTGTATTGATTGTATACATTTGGAACTTGGCACTGATTGTGTATGGATTGTAGTAATCTGGAATGGCACTGGTTATATATGGATTGTATACATTTGGATACCGCGCACTGATTTGTATGGATTGTATTAATCTGGATATTTGACTGATTCTGTATGGAATGTACACAGTTGGATACTTGGTACTGATTGTGTATGGATTGTACACATATGGATACCTGGCACTGATTATGTATGGGTTGTATTAATCTGGATATTTGGCACTGATTGTGTATGGATTGTATTAATCTGGTTATTTGGCACTGTTTGTGTATGGATTGTATACCTTTGGATACTTGGCACTGATTGTGTTTGGATTGCACACATTTGGATACTTGGCACTGATTGTGTATGGATTGTAAACATTTGGATACCTGGCACTAATTATGTCTGGATTGTATTAATCTGGATATTTGGCACTGATTGTGCATGGATTGCATACATTTGGATACTTGGCACTGATTGTTTATGGCTTGTATTAATCTGGATATTTGACATTGATTGTGTATGGATTGTATTAATCTGGGTATTTGGCACTGATTCTGTATGGATTGTACACATTTGGATAGTCGGCACTGATTGTGTATGCATTGTTTTAATCTGGATAGTCTCACTGATTGTGTATGGATTGTATACATTTGGATACTTGGCACTGATTGTGTATGGATTGTACTCATCTGGATATTTGGCATTTAGTTGTATATGGATTGTATACATTTGGATATTTGCTATGATTGTGTGTGGATTATACACATTTGTATACCTGGTACTGATTGTGTATGGATTGTATTAATCTGGGTATTTTGCACTGATTGTGTATGGATTGTACACATTTGGATACTTGTCACTGATTGTGTATGGATTGTATTAATCTGGATATTTTGCACTGATTTTGTATGGATTATACACATTTGGATACATGGCACTGATTGTGTATGGATTGTATTAATCTGGGTAGTTGGTACTGATTATGTATGGATTGTATACATTTGGACACTTGGCACTGATTGTGTTTGGATTGTATTACTATGGATATTTGGCACTTACTTTGTATGGATTGTATACGTTTGGATACTTGGCACTGATTGTGTATGCACTGTATACTCTTGGATACCCAGCATTAATTGTGTATGGATTGTATTAATCTTGAAATTTGGCACTGATTGTGAATGGATTGCATACATTTGAATACCTGGCACTGATCTTGTAAGGATTGTATTTATCTGGATATGTGGCACTGATTGTGTATGGAATGCATACATTTAGGTACCTGGTGCTGATTGTGTATGGATTGTAGACATTTGGATACCTGGCACTGATTGTGTATGGATTGTACACATTTGGACACTTGGCACTGATTGTGTACGGATTTTAATATTCTGGATATTTGGCACTGATTTTGTATGGCTTGTATACGTTTGGATACTTAGCGCTGATTATGAATGGATTGTACACATTTGTATACCTGGCACTGATTGTGTATGGATTGTATACATTTGGATACTTAGCACTGATTGTGTATACTTTGTATTAATCTGGATATTTGACACTGATAGTGTATGGGTTGTATTAATCTGGCATGTGGTACTGATTCGTATGGATTGTATACATTTGGATACTTGGCACTGATTGTATATGCATTGTATTAATCTGGATATCTGACACTGATTGTGTTTGGAATGTATACGTTTGGATACCTGGCACTGATTGTGTATGAATTGTATTCATCTGGATACTTGGCACTGCTCATGTACGCATTGCATTAATCTGGATATTTGGCACTGAATTTGTATGGATTGCATTATTATGGATATTGGGCACTGATTGCGTATAGATTTTATACATTTGTGTACTTGGCACTGATTGGGTGTGGATTGTATTAATCTGGATATTTTGCACTGATTGTGTATGGATTATATATATTGGTGTACATGTCTCTGACTGTGTATGCATTGCATTAATTTGGATATTTGGCACTGATTATGAATGAATTGTATTACTATGGATATTTGGCAATGATTGTGTATGGATTATACACATTTGTGTACTAGGCACTGATTGTGTTTGGATTGTATACATTTGGATACATGGCTCTGATTTTGTGTGGATTGTATTTATATGGGTATTTGGCACTGATTGTGTATGGACTGTATATATTTGGAGACTTGGTACTGATTGTGTATGGATTGTACACATTTGGAAACTTGGCACTGATTGTGAATGGATTGCACACATTTGAATACTTGGCACTAATTGTGTATGGATTGCACACATTTTGATATTTGGACCTGATTCTGAATGGATTGTATACATTCGGATACTTGGCACTGATTGTGTATGGATTGTATTAATCTGGATATTTGGTATTATTGTGTATTGATTGTATACATTTGGAGTCTTGGCACTGATTGTGTATGGATTGTAGTAATCTGTAAATTTGGCACTGATTATATATGGATTGTATACATTTGGATACGCGGCACTGATTTGTATGTATTGTATTTATCTGGATATTTGGACTGATTCTGTATGGATTGTACACAGTTGGATACTTGGTACTGATTGTGTATGGATTGTACGCATATGGATACCTGGCACTGATTATGTATGGGTTGTATTAATCTGTATATTTGGCACTGATTGTGTATGGATTGTATTAATCTGGATATTTAGCACTGATTGGGCATGGGTTGTTTTAATCTGGAAACCTGGCACTGATTGTGTATGGATTGTATACATTTGGATACTTGCCACTGATTGTGTATGGACTGTACACATTTGGAAACTTGGCACTGATAGTGTATGGATTGCACACATTTGGATACTTGGCACTAATTGTGCATGGATTGGACACACTTGGATATTTGGACCTGATTCTGAATGGAATGTATACGTTTGGATACCTGGCACTGATTGTGTATGAATTGAATTCATCCGGATACTTAGCACTGTTCATGTTCGCATTGCATTAATCTGGATATTTGGCACTGAATGTGTATGGATTGCATTACTATGGATATTGGGCACTAATTGCGTATAGATTTTATACATTTGTGTACTTGGCACTGATTGGGTGTGGATTGTATTAATCTGGATATTTTGCTCAGATTGTGTATGGATTATATACATTTGTGTACATGGCACTGACTGTGTATGGATTGCATTAATTTGGATATTTGGCACTGATTGTGTATGAATTGTATTACTATGGATATTTGGCAATGATTGTGTATGGATTATACACATTTGTGTACTAGACACTGATTGTGTTTGGATTGTATACATTTGGATACATGGCTCTGATTTTGTTTGGATAGTATTTATATGGGTATTTGGCACTGATTGTGTATGGATTGTATACATTTGGATACTTGGTACTGATTGTGTATGGATTGTACACATTTGGATACCTGGCACAGATTGTGAATGGGTTGTATTAATCTGGATATTTGGCACTGATAGTGTATGGGTTGTATTAATCTGGATAGTTAGCACTGATTGTGTATGGGTTGTATTAATCTGGAAACCTGGCACTGATTGTGTATGGATTGTATCATTTATGATACTTCCCTCTGATTGTATATGGATTGTACACATTTGGAAACTTGGCACTGATTGTGTATGGATTGCACACATTTGAATACTTGGCACTAATTGTGTATGGATTGCACACATTTGGATATTTGGACCTGATTCTGAATGGATTGTATACATTTGGATACTTGGCACTGATTTTGTATGGATTGTTTTAATCTGGATATTTGGCACTTATTGTGTATTGATTGTATACATTTGGAGACTTGGCACTGATTGTGTATGGATTGTAGTAATCTGGAAATTTGGCACTGTTTATATATGGATTGTATACATTTGGATACACGTCACTGATTTGTATGGATTGTATTTATCTGGATATTTGGACTGATTCTGTATGGATTGTACACAGTTGGATACTTGGTTCTGATTGTGTATGGATTGTACACATATGGATACCTGGCACTGATTATGTATGGGTTGTATTAATCTGGATATTTGGCACTGATTGTGTATGGATTGTATTAATCTGGATATTTTGCACTGATTGTGTATGGATTGTATACCTTTGGATACTTGGCACTGATTGTGTTTGGATTGCACTCATTTGGATACTTGGCACTGATTGGGTATGGATTGTATACATTTGGATACCTGGCACTAATTGTGTATGGATTGTATTAATCTGGATATTTGGCACTGATTGTGCATGGATTGCATACATTTGGATACTTGGCACTGATTGTTTATGGCTTGTATTAATCTGGATATTTGACATTGATTGTGTATGGATTGTATTAATCTGGGTATTTGGCACTGATTCTGTATGGATTGTACACATTTGGATAGTTGGCACTGATTGTGTATGCATTGTTTTAATCTGGATATTCTCACTGATTGTGTATGGATTGTATACATTTGGATACTTGGCACTGATTGTGTATGGATTGTACTCATCTGGATATTTGGCACTGATTGTATATGGATTGTATACATTTGGATATTTGTCTATGATTGTGTGTGGATTATACACATTTGTATACCTGGTACTGATTGTGTATGGATTGTATTAATCTGGGTATTTTGCACTGATTGTGTATGGATTGTACACATTTGGATACTTGGCACTGATTGTGTATGGATTGTATTAATCTGGATATTTTGCACTGATTTTGTATGGATTATACACATTTGGATACATGGCACTGATTGTGTATGGATTGTATTAATCTGGGTAGTTGGTACTGATTATGTATGGATTGTATATATTTGGACACTTGGCACTGATTGTGTTTGGATTGTATTACTATGGATATTTGGCACTGACTGTGTATGGATTGTATACATTTGTGTACTTGGCACTGATTGTGTATAGATTGTATTAATCTGGATATTGGGCACTTTGTATGGATTGTATACGTTTGACATGCTAGTACTGATTGTGTATGCACTGTATACTCTTGGATACCCGGCATTAATTGTGTATGGATTGTATTAATCTAGAAATTTGGCACTGATTGTGAATGGATTGCATACATTTGGATACCTGGCACTAATCTTCTAAGGATTGTATTTATCTGGATATGTGGCACTGATTGTGTATGGAATGCATACATTTAGATACCTGGTGCTGATTGTGTATGGACTGTAGACATTTGGATACCTGGCACTGATTGTGTATGGATTGTACACATTTGGACACTTGGCACTGATTGTGCATGGATTTTAATAATCTGGATATTTGGCACTGATTGTGTATCCCTTGTATACATTTGGATACTTGGCACTGATTATGAATGGATTGTACACATTTGTATACCTGGCACTGATTGTGTATGGATTGTATACATTTGGATACTTGGCACTGATTGTGTATGCTTTGTATTAATCCGGATATTTGACACTGATAGTGTATGGGTTGTATTAATCTGGGTATGAGGTACTGATTCTGTATTGATTGCATTCATTTGGATACTTGGCACTGATTGTATATGCATTGTAATAATCTGGATATCTGACACTGATTGTGTATGGAATGTAGACGTTTGGATACCTGGCACTGATTGTGTATGAATTGTATTCATCTGGATACTTGGCACTGCTCGTAACATGCATTGCATTAATCTGAATATTTGGCACTGAATGTGTATGGATTGCATTACTATGGATATTGGGCACCAATTGAATGGGTTATATACATTTGTGTACTTGCACTGATTAGGTGTGGATTGTATTAATCTGGATATTTTGCACTGATTGTAGTATGGATTATATACATTTGTGTACATGGCACTGACTATGTATGCATTGTATTAACATGGATATTTGGCACTGATTGTGTATGAATGTATTACTATGGATATTGGTAATGATTTGTATGGATTATGGACATTTTGTGTACTAGGCACTGAGTGTGTTTGGATTGTATACATTTGGATACATGGCTCTGATTTTGTGTGGATTGTATTTATATGGGTATTTGGCACTGATTGTGTATGGATTGTATACATTTTGGATCTGGTACTGATTGTGTATGGATTGTACACATTTGGAGTACCTGGCGGTGATTGTGAATGGGTTGTGTTAATCTGGATATTTGGCACTGATGGTGTATGGGTTGCATTAATCGGGATATTTAGCACTGATTGTGAATGGGTTGTATTACTCAGGAAACCTGAAACTGATTGTGTATGGATTGTATACATTTGGATACTTGCCACTGATTGTGAATGGATTGTACACATTTGTATAGTTGGCACTGATTGAGTTTGGATTGCACACTTTAGGATTCTTCGCACTGATTGTGTATGGATTGTATACATTTGGATACTTGGCACTGATTGTGCATGGATTGTATACATTTGGATACCTGGCACTGACTGTGTATGGATTGTATTAATCTGGATATTTAGCACTGATTGTCTATGGATTGTATACATTTGAATACTTGGCACTGATTGTTTGTGGCTTGTATTATTCTTAATATTTGACATTGATAGTGTGTGGATTGCATTAATCTGGGTATGTGGTACTGATTCTGTATGGATTGTATACATTTCGATACTTGGCACTGATTGTATATGCATTGTATTAATCTGGATATCTGACACTGACTGTGTATGGAATGTATACGTTTGGATAACTGGCACTGATTGTGTATGGATTGTATTCATCTCGATACTTGGCACTGATTGTGTATGCATTGCATCATGCTGGATACTTGGCACTGATTGTGTATGGATTGCATTACTATGGATATTTGGCACTGATTGTGTATGGATTATATGCATTTGTGTACTTTGGCACTGATTGTGTATGGACTGTATTAATCTGGATATTTGGCACTGATTGTGTATGGACTGAATACATTTGTGTACTTGGAACTAATTGTGCAATGCTTGTATTAATCTGGATATTTGGCACTGATTGTGTGTGGATTGTATACATTTAGATACTTGGCACTGATTGTGTATGGATTGCACAAATTTGGACACCTGACACTGATTGTGTATGGATTGTATTAATCTAGATATTTGGCACTGATTCTGTACGGATTGTATACATTTGGATACGTGGCACTGATTGTGTATGCAGTGTATTAATCTTGATATTTGACACTGATTCTGTATGGATTGTATACATTTGGATATTTGGCACTGATTGTATATCCATTGTAGTAATCTGGATATCTGACACTGACTGTGTATGGAATGTATACATTTGGATAACTGGCACTGATTATGTACAGAATGCATTCATCTGGATAGTTGGCACTGATAGTGTATGCATTGCATTAATCTGGATATTTGGCACTGATTATGTAGGGATTGCATTGCTATGGATATTGGGCACTGATTGTATATGGATTATATGCATTTGTGTACTTTGCACTGTTTGGGTATGGATTGTAATCATCTGGATACTTGGCACTGATTGTGTATGCATTGCATTAATCGGGATATTTGGCACTGATTGTGTATGGATTGAATTACTATGAATATTTGGCACTGATTGTGAATGGATTATACACATTTTTGTACTAGGCACTGATGGTGTTTGGACTGTATATATTTGGATACTTGGCACAGATTTTGTATGGATTGTATTTATCTGGGTATTTGGCACTGATTGTGTATGGATCAAATACATTTGGATACTTGGAGCTGATTGTGTATGGATTGTACACATTTGGATACCTGGCACTGATTGTGTATGGATTGTACACATTTGGACACCTGTCACTGATTGTGCATGGATTGTATTAATCTGGGTATTTGGCACTGATTCTGTATGGATTGATTACATTTGGATAGTTGGCACTGATTGTGTATGCATTGTAATAATCTGGATATTTGGCACTGATTGTGTATGGATTGTATACTTTTGGATTCTGCAATTGATTGTGTATGGATTGTACATAAGTATGTACTGGCACTGATTGTGTATGGATTGTACTAATCGAGATGTTTGCCACTGATTCATGCATGGATAACATTTGGATACTTGACAATGATTGTGTATCCGCTGTATTAATCCGGATATTTGGCACCTAATTGTGAACGGATTGTATAGTATTTGATACTTGGCCCTGATTATGTATGCATTGTATTAGTCCGGATATTTGGCACTGATTGTGGATGGATTGTACATATTTGGATACCTGGCAACGATTGTGCATGGACTGTACCCATCTGGACATTGGCCCGATTGTGCAGGGATTGTAGACATTTGGATTTGACCTGATTGTATGCATTATACACATTTGCATACCTGGCACTGATTGTATGGATTAAATCTAGGTAATTAGTACTGAGGTGTATGGATTGTACATTTGACACTTATCACTGATTGTGTATGGATTAGTACTATGATATTGACAATAACTGGTATGGATTGTATAGTTTGTATACTTAAGCGTTGTGTATAGTGCATAAATCTGGATATTTGGCACTTATAATATGGTTGTATCGTTTGGATACCGACACTGATGTATATACACTGTATACACTTGATACCAACTGATTGTGTATGGATTGTATTAATCTGGAATGGCACTGATTGTGAATGATTGTATACATTGGGACACCTGGAAATGATTTTGTATGGATTGTATTTATCGGATGTATTGATGTGGATTGCATAAATTTGACATGGTAATGATTGTATGGATTGCATACATTGGATACTTGGCACTGATTGTGAATGGATTGTGCACATTTGTATACCTGGCACTGATTGTGTATGGATTGTATTAATCTAGATGACTGGCACTCGTTCTGTATGGATTTTTATACATTTGGATACCGCCACAATTGTGAATGCTAATTAATCCGGATATTTACTGATTTGCATGGATTGTATACATTTGGATAGCAATGGTTGTGTATGGATTACACATTTGGATGTTGACACTGATTGTCTGTGCATTGTATTAATCTGGATATCTGGCACTGTTTGTATGGATTGTACACATTTGACACCCAGAACTGATTGTCGTGTATCAATCTGGATATTTCCATAATTGTGTATGGATTGTATTACTATGGATATTTGGCAATGATTGTATTAATGATATAAGCTAGGTACTTGGCAATGATTATGTATGGATTGTATTAATCTGGATATTTGGCACTGATTGTGAATGGATTGTATACATTTGGATACTTGGCACTGATAGTATATGCATTGTATTAATCTGTATATCTGACACTGATTGTGTATGGAATGTATACATTTGGATACCTGGCACTGATTGTGTACGGATTGTATTCATCTGTATACTTGGCACTGATTGTGTATGCATTGCATTAATCTTGATATTTGGCTCTAATTTTGTAGGGATTGTATTACTATGCATATTGGGCACTGATTGTCTATGGATTATATACATTTGTGTACTTGGCACTGATTGGGTATGGATTGTATTAATCTGGATATTTGGCACTGATTGTGTATGGATAATATACTTTTGTGTACTTGGCACTGGTTGTGTAAGGATTGAATTCATCAAACACCCAGATTAATACAAAACATATACAATCAGTGTCACATATCCAGATTAATACAAGCCCTACACAATCAGTGCCAAGTATCCAAATGTATACAATCCATGCACAATCAGTTCCAAATATCCAAATGTGTGCAATACATACACAATCAGTGCCAAGTATCCAAATGTGTGCAATCCATACACAATCAGTGCCAAGTTTCCAAATGTGTACAATCTATACACAATCAGTGGCAAGTATCCAAATGTATACAATCCATACACAATCAGTGCCAGGTTTCCAGATTAATACAACCCATACAAAATCAGTGCTTAATATCCAGATTAATACAACCCTTACAAAATCAATGCCAAATATCCACATTAATACAACCCAATCACATTCAGTGCCAGGTATCCAAATGTGTACAATACATACAGAATCAGTACAAACTATCCAAATGTATACAATCCATACACAATCAGTACCAAGTATCTAAATGTATGAATTCCATACACAATCACTGCCACATATCCAGATAAATACAATCCTTACAACATCAGTGCCAGGTATCCAAATGTATACAATCCATTCACAAATCAGTGCCCAATTTCCAGATTAATACAATCCATACACAATTAGTGCCAGGTATCAAAGTGTATACAGTGCATACACAATCGGTGCCAAGTATCCAAACGTATACAATCCATACACAGTAAGTGCCAAATATCCAGATTAATACAATCTATACACAATCAGTGCCAAGTACACAAATGTATACAATCCATACACAGTCAGGGCCAAATATCCATTGTAATACAATCCACACACAATCAGTGCCAAGTGTACAAATGTATCCAATCCATACATAATCAGTACCAATTACCCAGATTAATACAATCCATACACAATCAGAGCCATGTATCCAGATGTGTATAATCCATACACAATCAGTGCCAAATATCCAGATTAATACAACAGATACACAATCAGTGCCAAGTATCCAAATGTTTACAATCCATACAGACACAGTGGCAAATATCTAGATTAAAACAATCCATACACAATCAGTGCCAGGTATACAATTATGTACAATTCATACACAATCAGTGCCAAGTATCCAAATGTATACAATCCATACACAATCAGTGCCAAATATCCAGATTAAAACAATGCATACACAATCAGTGCCAACTATCCAAATGTATACAATCCATACAGAATCAATGCCAAATACCCAGATTAAAACAATCCTTACACAATCAATGTCAAATATCCAGATTAATACAATCCACAAACAATCAGTGCCAAGTATCCAAATGTATACAATCCATACACAATCAATGCCAAATATCCAGATTAATACAATCCATACACAATCAGTGCCAGGTATCCAAATGTGTACAATCCATACCCAATCAGTGCCAAGTATCCAAATGTATACAATCCATACACAATCAGTGCCAAATATCCAGATTAATACAATCCATACACAATCAGTGCCAAATATCCAGATTAATACAACCCATACATAATCAGTGCCAGGTATCCATATGTGTACAATCCATACACAATCAGTACCAAGTATCCAACTATGTACAATCCATACAGAATCAGTCCAAATATCCATATAAATACAATCCATACAAATCAATGCCGTGTATCCAAATTATACAATCCATATATAATCAATGTAACAATTTCCAGATTACTACAATCCATACACATTCAGTGCCAAGTCTCCAAATGTATACAATCAATACACAATAAGTGCCAAATATCCAGATTAATACAATCCATACACAATCAGTGTCAAGTCTCCAAATCTATACAATCAATTCACAATAAGTGCCAAATATCCAGATTAATACAATCCATACACAATCAGTGCCACGTATCCAAATGTATACAATCCATTCAGAATCAGGTCCAAATATCCAAGTGTGTCCAATCCATGCACAACTAGTGCCAAGTATCCAAATGTGTGCAATCCATATACAATCAGTGCCAAGTCTCCAAATGTGTACTGTCCATACACAATCAGTGGAAAGTATCCAAATGTATACAATCCATACACAATCAGTGCCAGGTTTCCAGATTAATACAACCCATGCACAATCAGTGCTAAATATCCAGATTAATACAACCCATACACAATCAGTGCCAAATATCCAGATTAATACAACCCATTCACAATCAGTGCCAGGTATCCAAATGTGTACAATCCATACACAATCAGTGCCAAATACCCATATAAATACAAACCACACAAAATCAGAGACACGTATCCAAAGTATACAATCCAAACACAATCAGTGCTAAGTACACAAATGTAGGTAAACATATTAACTCATTGCCAAATATCCATAGTAATACAATTCATACACAATCAGTGCCAAATATCCAAATTAATGCAACGTATACACACAGTCAGTGCCATGTACACAAATATATATAATCCATACACAATCAATGCAAAATATCTAGATTAATACAATCCACACCCAATCAGTGCCAAGTACACAAATGTATAAAATCTATACGCAATCAGTGCCCAATATCCATAGTAATGCAATCCATACACATTCAGTGCCAAATATTCAGATTAATGCAATGCGTACATGAGCAGTGCCAAGTATCCAGATGAATACAACTCATACACAATCAGTGCCAGGTATCCAAACGTATACATTCCTAACACAATCAGTGTCAGATATCCAGATTAATACAATGCATATACAATCAGTGCCAAGTATCCAAATGTATACAATCCATACAGAATCAGTTCCACTTACCCAGATTAATACAATCCTTACACTATCAGTGTCAAATATCCAGATTAATACAAAGCATACACAATCAGTGCCAAGTATCCAAATACATACAATCCATACACAATCAGTGCCAGGTATACAAATGTGTACAATCCTTTCACAATCAGTGCCAAGTATCCAAATGTATACAGGCCATACACAATCAGTGCCAAATATCCAGATTAATAAAATTCATGCACAATCAGTGCCAAGTGTCCAAAAGTGTGCAATCCATACACAATCAGTGCCAGGTATCCAAATGTGTACAATCCATACACAATCAGTACCAAGTATCTAAATGTATGCATTCCATACACAATCAGTGCCACATATCCAGATAAATACAATCCTTACAAGATCAGTGCCAGGTATTCAAATGTATACAATCCGTTCACAATAAGTGCCAAATTTCCAGATTAATACAATCCATACACAATCAGTGCCGGGAATCCAAGTGTAAACAGTGCATACACAATCAGTGCCAATTATCCAAACGTATACAATCCATACACAGTAAGTGCCAAATATCCAGATTAATACAATCTATACACAATCAGTGCCAAGTACACAAATGTATAAAAGCCATACACAGTCAGTGCCAAATGTCTATAGTAATACAATCCACACACAATCAGTGCCAAGTGTCCAAATGTATACAATCCATACATAATCAGTACCAATTACCCAGATTAATACAATCCATACACAATCAGTGCCATGTATCCAAATGTGTATATTCCGTACACAATCAGTGCCAAATATCCAGATTAATACAATCCATACACAATCAGTGCAAAATACCCAGATTAATACCATCCATACACAATCAGTACCAGGTATAAAAATGTGTATAATTCATACACAATCAAAGCCAAAAATCCAAATGTATGCAATCCATACACAATCAGTGCCAAATATCCAGATGAGTACAATCTATATGCAATCAGTGCCAGGTATCCAAATGTGTACAATCCATCCACAATCAGTGCCAAATATCCAGATTAATACAAAGCATACACAATCAGTGCCAAGTATCCAAATGTTTACAATCCATACAGAATCAGTGGCAAATATCTAGATTAATGCAATCCAAACACAATCAGTGCCAGGTATACAATTATGTACAATCCATACACAATCAGTGCCAAGTATACAAATGTATACAATCCATACACAATCAGTGCAAATACCCAGATTAATACAATACTACACAATCAATGTCAAATATCCAGATTAATAGAGCTATAAACAATCAGTGCCAAGTATCCAAATGTATACAATCCATACACAATCAGTGCCAAATATCCAGATTAATACAATCCATACACAATCAGTGCCAGGTATCCAAATGTATACAATCCATACGCAATCAGTGCCAAGTATACAAATGTATTCAATCCATACACAATCAGTGCCAAGTATCCAAATGTGTGCAATCAAACACAATCAGTGCCAAGTATCCAAATGTATACAATCCATACACAATCAGTGCCAAATATCCAGATTAATACAATCCATACACAATCAGTGCCAAATATCGAGATTAATACAACCTTACACAGTTATTAGCAGGTATCCATATGTGTACAATCCATACACAATCAGTACCAAGTATCCAAATGTATACAATCCATACTGAATCGGTCCAAATATCCAGATAAATACAATCCATACAAAATCAGTGCAGTGTATCCAAAAGTATACAATCCATATATAATCAGTGCCAAATTTCCAGATTACTAATCCATACACAATCAGTGCCAAGTCTCAAATGTGTACAATCCATACAATGATTGCCAAATATCCAGAATAATACAATCCTTTCACAATCAGTGCCATGTTCCAAATGTATACAATCCATTCAGAATCAGGTCAAATACCCAGATTATTACAATACATACACAATCAGTGTCACATATCCAGATTAATACAACCATACACAATCAGTCCAAGTATCCAAATGTATACAATCCATGCACAATCAGTTCAAATATCCAAATGTATTACAATCCATATACAATCAATGCAAGTTTCCAAATGTGTACAATCCATACACAATCAGTGCCAAGTATCCAAATGTATACAATCCATGCACAATCAGTTCCAAATATCCAAATGTGTGCAATCCATACACAATCAGTGCCAAGTTTCCAAAAGTGTACAATCCATACACAATCAGTGGCAAGTATCCAAATGTATACAATCCATACACATTCAGTGCCAGGTTTCCAGATTAATACAAACCATACAAAAGCAGTGCTTAATATCCAGATTAATACAACCCATACAAAATCAGTGCCAAATATCCACATTAATACAACCCATTCACATTCAGTGCCAGGTATCCAAATGTGTACAATCCATACACAATCAGTACCAAGTATCCAAATGTATACAATCCATAAACAATCAGTGCCAAATACCCATATAAAAAATCCACGCAAAATCAGAGCCATGTATCCAAATGTATACAATCCATACACAATCCGTGCCTATTATACAAATGTGAAAATATCCATACACAATCATTGCCAATTATCCATAGTAATACAATTCATACACAATCAGTGCCAAATATCCAATTAATGCAAATTGCAATCCAATGAAATCCAAAATTAATGCAATGCATACACAGTGCCATGTACACAAATGTATATAATCCATACACAATCAGTGCCAAATATCCAGATTAATACAATCCACACCCAGTCAGTGCCAAGTACACAAATGTATATAATCCATACACAATCAGTGCCCAATATCCATAGTAATACAATCCATACACATTCACTGCAAAATATCCAGGTTAATGCAATGCATACATGAGCAGTGCCAAGTATCCAGATGAATACAATTCATAAACAATCAGTGCCAGGTATCCAAACGTATACATTCCATACACAATCAGTGTCCGATATCCACATTAACACAATGCATATACAATCAGTGCCAAGTATCCAAATGTATACAATCCATACAGAATCAGTACCACTTACTCAGATTAATACAATCCATATACTATCAGTGTCAAATATCCAGATTAATACAATGCATAAACAATCAGTGCCAAGTATCCAAATGTATACAATCCATTCAGAATCAGGTCCAAATATCCAAATGTGGGCAATCCATACACAATTACTGCCAAGTATCCAAATGTGTGCAATCCATACACAATCAGTGCCAAGATTCCAAATGTGTACAGTCCATACACAATCAGTGGCAAGTATCCAAATGTATACAATCCATACACAATCAGTGCGAGGTTTCCCAGATTAATACAACCCATGCACAATCAGTGCTAAATACCCAGATTAATACAATCCATACACAATCAATGTCAAATATCCAGATTAATACAAGCCATAAACAATTAGTGCCAAGTATCCAAATGTATACAATCCATACACAATCAGTGCCAAATAACCAGATTAATACAATCCATAAACAATCAGTGCCAGTTATCCAAATGTATACAATCCATACCCAATCAGTGTCAAGTATCCAAATGAATACAATCCATACACAATCAGTGCCAAGTATACAAATGTGTGCAATCCAAACACAATCACTGCCTAGTATCCAAATGTATACAATCCATACACAATCAGTGCCAAATATCCAGATTAATACAATCCATACACAATCAGTGCCAAATATCCAGATTAATACAACCCATACATAATCAGTGCCAGGTATCCAAATGTGTACAATCCATACACAATAAGTACCAAGTATCCAAATGTATACAATCCATACAGAATCAGTCCAAATATAAAGATAAATACAATCCATACAAAATCAGTGCTATGTATCCAAATGTATACAATCCATATATAATCAGTGCCAAATTTCCAGATTACTTCAATCCATACACAATCAGTGCCAAGTCACCAAATCTATACAATCCATACACAATAAGTGCCAAATATCCCAGATTAATACAATCCATACACAATCAGAGCCAAGTATCCAAATGTATACAATCCATTCAGAATCAGGTCCAGACATCCAAGTGTGTCCAATCCATGCACAACTAGTGCCAAGTATCCAAATGTGTGCAATCCATACACAATCAGTGCCAAGTTTCCAAATGTGCACAGTCCATACACAATCAGTGGCAAGTATCCAAATGTATACAAACCATACACAATCAGTGCCAGGTTTCCAGATTAATACAACCCATGCACAATCAGTGCTAAATATCCAGATTAATACAACCCATACACAATCAGTGCCAAATATCCCAGATTAATACAACCCATTCACAATCAGTGCCAGGTATCCAAATGTGTACAATCCATACACAATCAGTACCAAGTATCCAAATGTATACAATCCATACACAATCAGTGCCAAATACCCATATAAATACAATCCACACAAAATCAGAGCCATGTATCCAAATGTATACAATCCAAACACAATCAGTGCCTAGTACACAAATGTGTATAATCCATACACAATCATTGCCAAATATCCATAGTAATACAATCTCATAGACAATCAGTGCCAAATATCCAAGTTAATACAATCCATACACAGTCAGTGCCATGTACACAAATGTATATAATCCATACCCAATCAGTGCAAAATATCCAGATTAATACAATCCACACCCAATCAGTGCCAAGTACACAAATGTATATAACCCATACACAATCAGTGCCCAATATCCATAGTAATGCAATCCATACACATTCAGAGCCAAATATCCAGAATAATGCAATGCATACATGAGCAGTGCCAAGTATCCAGATGAATACAATTCATACACAATCAGTGTCAGGTATCCAAATGTATACATTCCGTACACAATCAGTGTCAGATATCCAGATTAAAACAATGCATATACAATCAGTGCCAAGTATCCAAATGTATGCAATCCATACAGAATCAGTATCTCTTTCCCAGATTAATACAATCCATACACTATCAGTGTCAAATATCCAGATTAATACAAAGCATACATAATCAGTGCCATGTATCCAAATATATACAATCCATACACAATCAGTGCCAGGTATACAAATGTGTACAATCCATTCACAATCAGTGCCAAGTATCCAAATGTATACAAGCCATACACAATCAGTGCCAAATATCCAGATTAATAAAATTCATGCACAATCAGTGCCAAGTGTCCAAAAGGTGTGCAATCCATACACAATCAGTGCCAGGTATCCAAATGTGTTCAATCCATACACAATCAGTACCAAATATCTAAATGTATGCATTCCATACACAATCAGTGCGACATACCCAGATAAATATAATCCTTACAAGATCAGTGCCAGGAATTCAAATGTATACAATCCATTCACAGTCAGTGCCAAATTTCCAGATTAATACAATCCATACACAATCAGTGCCGGGTATCCAAGTGTATACAGTGCATACACAATCAGTGCCAAGTATCCAAACGTATACAATCCATAAACAGTAAGTGCCAAATATCCAGATTAAAACAATCTATACACAATCAGAGCCAAGTACACAAATGTATAAAATCCATACAAAGTCAGTGCCAAATATCCATAGTAATACAATCCACACACAATCAGTGCCAAGTGTCCAAATGTATACAATCCATACATAATCAGTACCAATTAACCAGATTAATACAATCCATACACAATCAGTGCCATGTATCCAAATGTGTATAATCCATACACAATCAGTGCCAAATATCCAGATTAATACAATCCATACACAATCAGTGCCAAGTATCCAAATGTTTACAATCCATACACAATCAGTGCAAAATACCCAGATTAATACAATCCATACACAATCAGTACCAGGTATACAAATGTGTATAATCCATTCACAATCAGAGCCAAATATCCAAATGTATACAATCCATACACAATCAGTGCCAGGTATCCAAATGTGTACAATCCATCCACAATCAGTGCCAAATATCCAGATTAATACAATGCATACACAATCAGGGCCAAGTATCCAAATGTATACAATCTGTACACAATCAGTGCCAAATATCCAGATTAATACAATGGATACACAATCAGTGCCAAGTATCCAAATGTTTACAATCCATACAGAATCAGTGGCAAATATCTAGAATAATACAATCCATACACAATCAGTGCCAGGTATACAATTATGTACAATCCATACACAATCAGTGCCAAGTATCCAAATGTATACAATCCATACACAATAAGTGCAAATACCCAGATTAATGCAATCCATATACAATCAATGTCAAATATCCAGATTAATGCAAGCCATAAACAATCAGTGCCAAGTATCCAAATGTATACAATCCATACACAATCAGTGCCAAATATCCAGATTAATACAATCCATACACAATCAGTGAGAGGTATCCAAATGTATTCAATCCACACCCAATCAGTGCTAAGTATCCAAATGTTTTCAATCCATACACAATCAGTGCCAAGTATCCAAATGTGTGCAATCCAAACACAATCAATGCCAAGTATCCAAATGTATACAATCCATACACAATCAGTGCCAAATATCCAGATTAATTCAATCCATACACAATCAGTGCCAAATATCGAGATTAATACAACCCATACACAATTAGTAGCAGGTATCCATATGTGTACAATCCATACACAATCAGTACCAAGTATACAAATGTATACAATCCATACAGAATCAGTCCAAATATCCAGATAAATACAATCCATACAAAATCAGTGCCGTGTATCCAGAAGTATACAATCCATATATAATCAGTGCCAAATTTCCAGATTACTACAATCCATTCACAATCAGTGCCAAGTCTCCAAATGTGTACAATCCATACACAATAAGTGCCAAATATCCAGATTAATACAATCCATACACAATCAGTGCCAAGTATCCAAATGTATACAATCCATTCAGAATCAGGTCCAAATACCCAGATTAATACAATACATACACATTCAGTGTCACATATCCAGATTAATACAAGCCACACACAATCAGTGCCAAGTATCCAAATGTATACAATCTATGCAGAATGAGTTCCAAATATCCAAATGTGTGCAATCCATACACAATCAGTGCCAAGTATCCAAATGTGTGCAATCCATACACAATCAGTGCCAAGTTTCCAAATGTGTACAATCCATACACAATCAGTGGCAAGTATCCAAATGTATACAATCCATACACATTCAGAGCCAGGTTTCCAGATTATTACAAACCATACAAAAGCAGTGCTTAATATCCAGATTAATACAACCCATACAAAATCAGTGCCAATACCCACATTAATACAACCCATTCACATTCAGTGCCAGGTATCCAAATGTGTACAATCCATACACAATCAGTACCAAGTATCCAAATGTATACAATCCATACACAATCAGTGCCAAATACCCATATAAAAAAATCCACGCAAAATCAGAGCCATGTATCCAAATGTATACAATCCATACACAATCAGTGCCTATTACACAAATGTGTATAATCCATACACAATCATTGCCAATTATCCATAGTAATACAATTCATACACAATCAGTGCCAAATATCCAATTAATGCAAATTGCAATCCAAAGCAATCCAAAATTAATGCAATGCATACACAGTCAGTGCCATGTACACAAATGTATATAATCCATACACAATCAGTGCCAAATATCCAGATTAATACAATCCACACCCAGTCAGTGTCAAGTACACAAATGTATATAATCCATACGCAATCAGTGCCCAATATCCATAGTAATACAATCCATACACATTCAGTGCAAAATATCCAGATTAATGCAATGATACATGAGCAGTGTCAAGTATCCAGATGAATACAATTCATACACAATCAGTGCCAGGTATCCAAACGTATACATTCCATACACAATCAGTGTCAGATATCCACATTAACACAATGCATATACAATCAGTGAAGTATCCAAATGTATACAATCCATACAGAATCAGTACCACTTACCCAGATTAACACAATCCACACACTATCAGTGTCAAATATCAGATTAATACAATGCATACACAATCATTGCCAAGTATCCAAATGTATACAATCCATTCAGAATCAGATCCAAATATCCAAATGTGTGCAATCTATACACAATTAGTGCAAAGTATCCAAATGTGTGCAGTCCATACACAATCAGTGCCAAGTTTCCAAATGTATACAATCCATACTGAATCAGTCCAAATATCTAGATAAATACAATCCATACAAAATCAGTGCCGTGTATCCAAAAGTATACAATCCATATATAATTAGTGCCAAATTTCCAGATTACTACAATCCATACACAATCAGTGCCAAGTCTCCAAATGTGTACAATCCATACACAATAAGTGCCAAATATCCAGATTAATACAATCCATACACAATCAGTGCCATGTATCCAAATGTATACAATCCATTCAGAATCAGGTCCAAATACCCAGATTAATACAATACATACACAATCAGTGTCACATATCCAGATTAATACAAGCCATACACAATCAGTGCCAAGTATCCAAATGTATACAATCCATGCACAATCAGCTCCAAATATCCAAATGTGTGCAATCCATACACAATCAGTGCTAAGTTTCCAAATGTGTACAATCCATACACAATCAGTGGCAAGTATCCAAATGTATACAATCCATACACATTCAGTGCCAGGTTTCCAGATTAATACAAACCATACAAAAGCAGTGCTTAATATCCAGATTAATACAACCCATACAAAATCAGTGCCAAATATCGACATTAAAACAACCCATTCACATTCAGTGCCAGGTATCCAAATGTGTACAATCCATACACAATCAGTACCAAGTATCCAAATGTATACAATCCATAAACAATCAATGCCAAATACCCATATAAAAAAATCCACACAAAATCAGAGCCATGTATCCAAATGTATACAATCCATACACAATCAGTGCCTATTACACAAATGTGAAAAAATCCATACACAATCATTGCCAATTATCGATAGTAATACAATTCATACACAATCAGTGCCAAATATCCAATTAATGCAAATTGCAATCCAATGCAATCCAAAATTAATGCAATGCATACACAGTGCCATGTACACAAATGTATATAATCCATACACAATCAATGCCAAATATCCATATTAATACAATCCACACCCAGTCAGTGCCAAGTACACAAATGTATATAATCCATACACAATCAGTGCCCAATATCCATAGTAATACAATCCATACACATTCACTGCAAAATATCCTGGTTAATGCAATGCATACATGAGCAGTGCTAAGTATCCAGATGAATACATTCATAAACAATCATGCCAGTATCCAAACGATACATTCCATACACAACTAGTGTCCGATATCCACATTAACACAATGCATATACAATCAGTGCCAAGTATCCAAATGTATACAATCCATACAGAATCAGTACCACTTACCCAGATTAATACAATCCATACACTATCAGTGTCAAATATCCAGATTAATACAATGCATAAACAATCAGTGCCAAGTATCCAAATGTGTGCAATCCATACACAATCAGTGCCAAGATTCCAAATGTGTACAGTCCATACACAATCAGTGGCAAGTATCCAAATGTATACAATCCATACACAATCAGTGCGAGGTTTCCAGATTAATACAACCCATGCACAATCAGTGCTAAATACCCAGATTAATACAATCCATACACAATGAATGACAAATATCCAGATTAATACAAGCCATAAACAATCAGTGCCAAGTATCCAAATGTATACAATCCATACACAATCAGTGCCAAATAACCAGATTAATACAATCCATAAACAATCAGTGCCAGGTATCCAAATGTATACAATCCATACCCAATCAGTGCCAAGTATCCAAATGAATACAATCCATACACAATCAGTGCCAAGTATACAAATGTGTGCAATCCAAACACAATCACTGCCTAGTATCCAAATGTATACAATCCATACACAATCAGTGCCAAATATCCAGATTAATACAATCCATACACAATCAGTGCCAACTATCCAGATTAATACAACCCATACTTAATCAGTGCCAGGTATCCAAATGTGTACAATCCATACACAATAAGTACCAAGTATCCAAATGTATACAATCCATACAGAATCAGTCCAAATATAAAGATAAATACAATCCATACAAAATCAGTGCTATGTATCCAAATGTATACAATCCATATATAATCAGTGCCAAATTTCCAGATTACTTCAATCCATACACAATCAGTGCCAAGTCACCAAATCTATACAATCCATACACAATAAGTGCCAAATATCCAGATTAATACAATCCATACACAATCAGAGCCAGGTATCCAAATGTATACAATCCATTCAGAATCAGGTCCAGACATCCAAGTGTGTCCAATCCATGCACAACTAGTGCCAAGTATCCAAATGTGTGCAATCCATACACAATCAGTGCCAAGTTTCCAAATGTGCATAGTCCATACACAATCAGTGGCAAGTATCCAAATGTATACAAACCATACACAATCAGTGCCAGGTTTCCAGATTAATACAACCCATGCACAATCAGTGCTAAATATCCAGATTAATACAACCCATACACAATCAGTGCCAAATATCCAGATTAATACAACCCATTCACAATCAGTGCCAGGTATCCAAATGTGTACAATCCATACACAATTAGTACCAAGAATCCAAATGTATACAATCCATACACAATCAGTGCCAAATACCCATATAAATACAATCCACACAAAATCAGAGCCATGTATTCAAATGTATACAATCCAAACACAATCAGTGCCTAGTACACAAATGTGTATAATCCATACATAATCATTGCCAAATATCCATAGTAATACAATTCATAGACAATCAGTGCCAAATATCCAAGTTAATGCAATGCATACACAATCAGTGCCATGTACACAAATGTATATAATCCATACACAATCAGTGCAAAATATCCAGATTAATACAATCCACACCCAATCAGTGCCAAGTACACAAATGTATATAACCCATACACAATCAGTGCCCAATATCCATAGTAATGCAATCCATACACATTCAGAGCCAAATATCCAGAATAATGCAATGCATACATGAGCAGTGCCAAGTATCCAGATGAATACAATTCATACACAATCAGTGCCAGGTATCCAAATGTATACATTCCGTACACAATCAGTGTCAGATATCCAGATTAAAACAATGCATATACAATCAGTGCCAAGTATCCAAATGTATGCAATCCATACAGAATCAGTACCACTTTCCCAGATTAATACAATCCATACACTATCAGTGTCAAATATCCAGATTAATACAATCCATACACAATCAGTGCCAGGTATCCAAATGTATACAATCCATACACAATCAGTGCCAAGTATACAAATGTATTCAATCCATACGCAATCAGTGCCAAGTATCCAAATGTGTGCAATCCAAACATAATCAGTGCCAAGTATCCAAATGTATACAATCCATACACAATCAGTGCTAAATATCCAGATTAATACAATCCATACACAATCAAGTGCAAATATCAGATTATTACAACTCCATACACAATCAGTAGTAGATATCCAAATGTGTACAACATATACACAATCAGTACCAAATATCAAATGTATACAATCCATACTGAATCAGTCCAAATATCTAGATAAATACAATCCATACAAAATCAGTGCCGTGTATCCAAAAGTATACAATCCATATATAATTAGTGCCAAATTTCCAGATTACTACAATCCATACACAATCAGTGCCAAGTCTCCAAATGTGTACAATCCATACACAATAAGTGCCAAATATCCAGATTAATACAATCCATACACAATCAGTGCCATGTATCCAAATGTATACAATCCATTCAGAATCAGGTCCAAATACCCAGATTAATACAATACATACACAATCAGTGTCACATATCCAGATTAATACAAGCCATACACAATCAGTGCCAAGTATCCAAATGTATACAATCCATGCACAATCAGTTCCAAATATCCAAATGTGTGCAATCCATACCAATCAGTGCCAAGTATCCAAATGTGTGCAATCCATACACAATCAGTGCCAAGATTCCAAATGTGTACAGTCCATACACAATCAGTGGCAAGTATCCAAATGTATACAATCCATACACAATCAGTGCGAGGTTTCCAGATTAATACAACCCATGCACAATCAGTGCTAAATACCCAGATTAATACAATCCATACACAATGAATGACAAATATCCAGATTAATACAATATAAACAATCAGTGCTAAGTATCCAAATGTATACAATCCATACACAATCAGTGCCAAATAACCAGATTAATACAATCCATAAACAATCAGTGCCAGGTATCCAAATGTATACAATCCATACCCAATCAGTGCCAAGTATCCAAATGGGCTAATCCATACACAATCAGTTACGAGTAATACAAATGTGTGCAATCCAAACACAATCACTGCCTAGTATCCAAATGTATACAATCCATACACAATCAGTGCCAAAATATCCAGATTAATACAATCCATACACAATCAGCCAAATATCCAGGATTAATATCACAACCCATACTTAATCAGTGCCAGGGTATCCAAATGTGTACAATCCATACACATAAGTACCAAGTATCCAAATGTATACAATCCATACAGAATCAGTCCAAATATAAAGATAAATACAATCCATACAAAATCAGTGCTATGTGTCAAATGTATACAATCCATATATAATCAGTGCCAAATTTCCAGATTACTTCAATCCATACACAATCAGTTACAAGTCACCAAATCTATACAATCCATACACAATAAGTACCAAATATCCAGATTAATACAATCCATACACAATGAGTCAAGTATCCAAATGTATGCAATCCATTCAGAATCAGGTCCAGACATCCAAGTGTGTCCAATCCATGCACAACTAGTGCAAAGTATCCAAATGTGTGCAATCCATCACAATCAGTGCCAGAGTTCCAAATGTGCATAGTCCCATACACAATCAGTGGCAAGTATCCAAATGTATACAAACCATACACAATCAGTGCCAGAGTTTCCAGATTAATACAACCCATGCACAATCAATGCTTAAATATCGAATTAATACAACCCATACACAATCGGTGCCAAAATATCCAGATTAATACAACCCATTCACAATCAGTGCCAGGTATCCAAATGTACAATCCATACACAATTAGTACCAAGAATCCAAATGTATACAATCCATACACAATCAGTGCAAATACCCATATAAATACAATCACCAAAATCAGAGCCATGTATTCAAATGTATCAATCCAAACACAATCAGTGCCTAGTACAAATGATATAATCCATACATAATCATTGCCTAAATATCCATAGTAATACAATTCATAGACAATCAGTTACAAATATCCAAGTTATGCAATGCATACACAATCAGTGCCATGTACACAAATGTATATAATCCACTACACAATCAATGTTAGCAAAATATCCAGATTAATACAATCCACACCCAATCAGTGCCAAAGTACACAAATGTATATAACCCATACACAATCAGTACCTCAATATCCATAGTAATGCAATCCATACACATTCAGAGCCAAATATCCAGAATAATGCAATGCATACATAGAGCAGTGTAAGTATCCAGATGAATACAATTCATACACAATCAGTGCCAGGTATCAAATGTATACATTCCGGTACACAATCAGTGTCAGATATCCAGATTAAAACAATGCATATACAATCAGTGTGCTAAGTATCCAAATGTATGCAATCCATACAGAATCGGTACCACTTTCCCAGATTAATACAATCCATACACTATCGGTGTCAAATGTCAAGATTAATACAAACATACACAATCAATTGCCATATGTCCAAATATATACAATCCATACACAATCAGTGCCAGGTATACAAATGTGTACAATCCATTCACAATCAGTGCCAAATATCCAGATTAATAAAATTCATGCACAATCAGTGCCAAGTGTCCAAAAGTGTGCAATCCATACACAGTCAGTGCCAGGTATCCAAATGTGTTCAATCCATACACAATCAGTACCAAGTATCTAAATGTATGCATTCCATACACAATCAGTGCGACATATCCAGATAAATACAATCCTTACAAGATCAGTGCCAGGAATTCAAACGTATACAATCCATTCACAATCAGTGCCAAATTTCCAGATTAATACAATCCATACACAATCAGTGCCCGGTATCCAAGTGTATACAGTGCATACACAATCAGTGCCAAGTATCCAGCGTATACAATCCATAAACAGTAAGTGCAAATATCAGATTAAAACAATCTATACACAATCAGAGCCAAGTACACAAATGTATAAAATCCATACAAAGTCAGTGCCAAATATCCATAGTAATACAATCCACACAATCAGTGTAAAGAGTGTCCAAATGTATACAATCCATACATAATCAGTACCAATTAACCAGATTAATACAATCCATACACAATCAGTAGCCATGTATCCAAATGTGTATAATCCATATACAATCAGTTACAAATATCCAGATTAATACAATCCATACACAATCAGTGCCAAAGTATCAAATGTTTACAATCCATACACAATCAGTGAAAAATACCCAGATTAATACAATCCATACACAATCAGTACCAGGTATACAAATGTATTATAATCCATTCACAATCAGAGCTAAATATCCAATGTATACAATCCATACACAATCAATGCCAGGTATCAAATGTATACAATCCATCCACAATCAGTGCCAAATATCCAGATTAATACAAATTACATACACAATCAGAGCCATAGTAACCAAATGTATACAATCTGTACACAATCAACCAAATATCAGATTAATACAATGGATACACAATCAGTGCCAAGTATCCAAATATTTTAATCCATACAGAATCAGTGGCAAATATCTAGAATAATACAATCCATCCACAATCAGTGCTAGGTATACAATTATGTACAATCCATACACAATCAGTGTTAAGTATCAAATGTATACAATCATACACAATAAA
Source organism: Neoceratodus forsteri (assembly GCA_016271365.2). Classification (NCBI taxonomy): domain Eukaryota; kingdom Metazoa; phylum Chordata; order Ceratodontiformes; family Ceratodontidae; genus Neoceratodus; species Neoceratodus forsteri. Next base: position 445,823,628 of record JADMNL010000023.1, read on the forward strand.
ACAAATGACAGATTAATGCAATCCATATACAATCAATGTCAAATATCCAGATTAATGCAATACAAACAATCAGTCTTAAATATCCAAATGTATACAATCCATACACAATCAGTGCCAAATATCCAGATTAATACAATCCATACACAATCAGTTACCGGTATCCAAATGTATTCAATCCACACCAATCATTGCCAAGTATCAAATGTTTTCAATCCATACACAATCAATTACCAAGTATCCAAATGTGTGCAATCAAACACAATCAATTACCAAATGTCAAATGTATACAATCCATTCTACAATCAGTACCAACATCCAGATTAATTCAACTACAACAATCAGTGCCAAATATCGAGATTAATACAACCCATATCAATAATTAGTAGCAGGTATCCATATGTGTACAATCCATACACAATCAGTACCAAGTATACAAATGTATACAATCCATACAAAATCAGTCCAATATCAGATAAATACAATCCATACAAAATCAATTACGTGTATCCAGAAGAATACATTCCATATATAATCAGTGCCAATTCAGATTACTAAGTCCATTCACAATCAATTGCCAAGTCTCCAAATGTGTACAATCCATACACAATAAGTGCCATATATCCAGATTAATACAATCCATACACAATCAGTGCCAAGTATCCAAATGTATACAAGTAATTCAGAATCAGGTCCAAATACCCAGATTAATACAATACATACACATTCAGTGTCACATATCCAGATTAATACAAGCCACACACAATCAGTGCAGGATGTCAAATGTATACAATCTATGCAGAATGAGTTCCAAATATCCAAATGTGTCAATCCATACACAATCAGTGCCAAGTATCCAAATGTGCAATCCATACACAATCAATTGCCAAGTTTTAAATGTGTACAATCATACACAATCAGTGGCAAGTATCAAATGTGTAATCCATACATTCAGTTGCCATGTTCCAGATTATTACAAACCATACAAAAGCAGTGCTTAATATCAGATTAATACAACCCATTACAAAATCAGTGCCTTAAATACCACATTAATACAACCCATTCACTTCAGTGCCAGGTATCAACTGTGTACAATCCATACATAACCAGTACCAAAATCAAATGTATACAATCCATAAACAATCAGTGCCAAATACCCATATAAAAAATCAGCACATAAAATCAGAGCCATGTGTCAAATGTACTAATCCATACACAATCAGTGCCTATTACACAAATGTGTATAATCCATACAAATCATTGCCAATTATCCATAGTAATACAATTCATACACAATCAAGTACCAAATATCCAATTAATGCAAATTGCAATCCAAAGCAATCCAAATTAATGCAATGCATACAGATCAATGCCATGCACAAATATATATAATCCATACACAATCGGTGCCAAATATCCAGATTAATACAATCCACCCAGTCAGTGTCAAGTACACAAATGTATATAATCCATACACTTAATCGTTTAATATCCATAGTAATACAATCCATACACATTCAGTGCAAAATATCAGATTAATGCAATGATACATGAGCAGTGCCAAGTATCCAGATGAATACAATTCATACACAATCAGTGCCAGGTATCCAAACGTATACATTCCACACACAATCAGTGTCAGATATCCACATTAACACAATGCATACAAAATCAGTGCCAAGTATCCAAATGTATACAATCTGTACACAATCAGTGCCAAATATCCAGATTATTACAATGGATACACAATCAGTGCCAAGTATCCAAATGTTTACAATCCATACAGAATCAGTGGCAAATATCTAGATTAATGCAATCCAAACACAATCAGTGCCAGGTATACAATTATGTACAATCCATACACAATCAGTGCCAAGTATACAAATGTATACAATCCATACACAATCAGTGCAAATACCCAGATTAATACAATCCATACACAATCAATGTCAAATATCCAGATTAATACAAGCCATAAACAATCAGTGCCAAGTATACAAATGTGTACAATCCATACACAATCAGTGCCAAATATCCAGATTAATACAATCCATACACAATCAGTGCCAGGTATCCAAATGTATACAATCCATACGCAATCAGTGCCAAGTATACAAATGTATTCAATCCATACGCAATCAGTGCCAAGAATCCAAATGTGTGCAATCCAAACACAATCAGTGCCAAGTATCCAAATGTATACAATCCATACACAATCAGTGCCAAATATCGAGATTAATACAACCCATACACAGTTATTAGCAGGTATCCATATGTGTACAATCCATACACAATCAGTACCAAGTATCCAAATGTATACAATCCATACTGAATCAGTCCAAATATCCGGATAAATACAATCCATACAAAATCAGTGCCGTGTATCCAAAAGTATACAATCCATATATAATCAGTGCCAAATTTCCAGATTACTACAATCCATACACAATCAGTGCCAAGTCTCCAAATGTGTACAATCCATACCCAATAAGTGCCAAATATTCAGATTAGTACAATCCATACACAATCAGTGCCATTTATCCAAATGTATACAATCCATTCAGAATCAGGTCCAAATACCCAGATTAATACAATACATACACAATCAGTGTCACATATCCAGATTAATACAAACCATACACAATCAGTGCCAAGTATCCAAATGTATACAATCCATGCACAATCAGTTCCAAATATCAAATGTGTACAATACATACACAATCGGTGCCAGTTTCCAAATGTAATACAATCATATACAATCAGTGGCGACTATCCAAATGTATACAATCCATACACATTCAGTGCCTGGTTTCAGATTAATACAAACCATACAAAAGCAGTGCTTAATATCCAGATTAATACAACCCATACAAAATCAGTGCCAAATATCCACATTAATACAACCCATTCACATTCAGTGCCAGGTATCCAAATGTGTACAATCCATACACAATCAGTACCAAGTATCCAAATGTATACAATCCATAAACAATCAATGCCAAATACCCATATAAAAAAATCCACACAAAATCAGAGCCATGTATCCAAATGTATACAATCCATACACAATCAGTGCCAAATATCCAATTAATGCAAATTGCAATCCAATGCAATCCAAAATTAATGCAATGCATACACAGTGCCATGTACACAAATGTATATAATCCATACACAATCAGTGCCTAATATACATATTAATACAATCCACACCCAGTCAGTGCCAAGTACACAAATGTATATAATCCATACACAATCAGTGCCCAATATCCATAGTAATACAATCCATACACATTCACTGCAAAATATCCTGGTTAATGCAATGCATACATGAGCAGTGCCAAGTATCCAGATGAATACAATTCATAAACAATCAGTGCCAGGTATCAAACGTATACATTCCATACACAATCAGTGTCCGATATCCACATTAACACAATGCATATACAATCAGTGCAAAGTATCCAAATGTATACAATCCATACAGAATCAGTACCACTTACCCAGATTAATACAATCCATACACTATCAGGTGTCAAATATCAGATTAATACAATGCATAAACAATCAGTGCAAGTATCCAAATGTATACAATCCATTCGAATCGAGATCCAAATATCCAAATGTGTGCAATCCATACATACTGCCAGTATCCAAATGTGTGCAATCCATACACAATCAGTTGCAAGATTCCAAATGTGTACAGTCCATACACAATCAGTGGCAAGTATCAAATGTATACAATCCATACACAATCAGTGCGAGGTTTCAGATTAATACAACCTATGCACAATCAGTGCTAAATACCCAGATTAATTCAATCCATACACAATCGGTGACAAATGATCCAGATTAATACAAGCCATAAAACAATCCAGTGCCAAGTATCCAAATGTATACAATCCATACACAATCAGTGCCAAATAACCAGATTAATACAATCATAAATCAATCAGTACAGGTATCCAAATGTATACAGTCCATACCAATCAATAGCCAAGTATCCAAATGAATACAATCCATACACAATCAGTGCCAAGTATACAAATGTGTGCAATCCAAACACAATCACCGCCTAGTATCCAAATGTATACAATCCATACACAATCAGTGCCAAATATCCAGATTAATACAATCCATACACAATCGTGCCAAATATCCAGATTAATACAACCCATATATAATTGTGTGCCAGGTATCCAAATGTGTACAATCCATAACACAATATACCAAGTATCCAAATGTATACAATCCATACAGAATCAGTCCAAATATAAGATAAATACAATCCATACAAAATCAGTGCTATGTATCCAAATGTATACAATCCATATATAATCAGTGCCAAATTTCCAGATTACTTCAATCCATACAATCAGTACATAAGTCACCAAATCTATACAATCCATACACAATAAGTGCCAAATATCCAGATTAATACAATCCATACACAATCAGAACCAAGTATCCAAATGTATACAATCCATTCAGAATCAGGTCCAGACATCCAATGTGTCCAATCCATGCACAACTAGTGCCAAGTATCAAAATGTGCAATCCATACACAATCAATTATAAGTTTCCAAATGTCACAGTCCATACACAATCAGTGGCAAGTATCCAAATGTATACAAACCATACACAATCAGTGCCAGGTTTCCAGATTAATACAACCCATGCACAATCAGTGCTAAATATCCAGATTAATACAACCCTACACAATCAGTGCCAAATATCCAGATTAATACAACCCATTCACAATCAGTGCCAGGTATCCAAATGTGTACAATCCATACACAATCAGTACCAAGTATCCAAATGTATACAATCCATACACAATCAGTGCCAAATACACATATAAATACAATCCACACAAAATCAGAGTCATGTATTCAAATGTATACAATCCAAACACAATCAGTGTCTAGTACACAAATGTGTATAATCCATACATAATCATTGCCAAATATCCATAGTAATACAATTCATAGACAATCAGTGCCAAATATCCAAGTTAATGCAATGCATACACAATCAGTGCCATGTACACAAATGTATATAATCCATACACAATCAGTGCAAAATATTCAGATTAATACAATGCACACCCAATCAGTGCCTAAGTACACAAATGTATATAACCCATACACAATCAGTGCCCACTATCCATAGTATGCAAATCTACACATTCAGAGCCAAATATCCAGAATAATGCAATGCATACATGAGCAGTGCCAAGTATCCAGATGAATACAATTCATACACAATCAGTGCCAGGTATCCAAATGTATACATTCCGTACACAATCAGTGTCAGATATCCAGATTAAAACAATGCATATACAATCAGTGCCAAGTATCCAAATGTATGCAATCCATACAGAATCAGTACCACTTTCCCAGATTAATACAATCCATACACTATCAGTGTCAAATATCCAGATTAATACAAAGCATACACAATCAGTGCCATGTATCCAAATATATACAATCCATACACAATCAGTGCCAGGTATACAAATGTGTACAATCCATTCACAATCAGTGCCAAGCATCCAAATGTATACAGGCCATACACAATCAGTGCCAGATATCCAGATTAATAAAATTCATGCACAATCAGTGCCAAGTGTCCAAAAGTGTGCAATCCATACACAATCAGTGCCAGGTATCCAAATGTGTTCAATCCATACACAATCAGTACCAAGTATGTAAATGTATGCATTCCATACACAATCAGTGCGACATATCCAGATAAATACAATCCTTACAAGATCAGTGCCAGGAATTCAAATGTATACAATCCATTCACAATCAGTGCCAAATTTCCAGATTAATACAATCCATACACAATCAGTGCACAGTATCCAAGTGTATACAGTGCATACACAATCAGTGCCAAGTATCCAAACGTATACAATCCATAAACAGTAAGTGCCAAATATCCAGATTAAAACAATCTATACACAATCAGAGCCAAGTACACAAATGTATAAAATCCATACAAAGTCAGTGCCAAATATCCATAGTAATACAATCCAAACACAATCAGTGCCAAGTGTCCAAATGTATACAATCCATACATAATCAGTACCAATTAACCAGATTAATACAATCCATACACAATCAGTGCCATGTATTCAAATGTGTATAATCCATACACAATCAGTGCCAAATATCCAGATTAATACAATCCATACACAATCAGTGCCAAGTATCCAAATGTTTACAATCCATACATAATCAGTGAAAAATACCCAGATTAATACAATCCATACACAATCAGAACCAGGTATACAAATGTGTATAATCCATTCACAATCAGAGCCAAATTTCCAAATGTATACAATCCATACACAATCAGTGCCAGGTATCCAAATGTGTACAATCCATCCACAATCAGTGCCAAATATCCAGATTAATACAATGCATACACAATCAGGGCCAAGTATCCAAATGTATACAATCTGAACACAATCAGTGCCAAATATCCAGATTAATACAATGGATACACAGTCAGTGCCAAGTATCCAAATGTTTACAATCCATACAGAATCAGTGGCAAATATCTAGAATAATACAATCCATCCACAATCAGTGCCAGGTATACAATTATGTACAATCCATACACAATCAGTGCCAAGTATCCAAATGTATACAATCCATACACAATAAGTGCAAATACCCAGATTAATGCAATCTTTATACAATCAATGTCAAATATCCAGATTAATGCAAGCCATAAACAATCAGTGCCAAGTATCCAAATGTATACAATCCATACACAATCAGTGCCAAATATCCAGATTAATACAATCCATTCACAATCAGTGCCAAGTATCCAAATGTTTACAATCCATACACAATCAGTGCAAAATACCCAGATTAATACAATCCATACACAATCAGTACCAGGTATACAAATGTGTATAATCCATTCACAATCAGAGCCAAATATCCAAATGTATACAATCCATACACAATCAGTGCCAGGTATCCAAATGTGTACAATCCATCCACAATCAGTGCCAAATATCCAGATTAATACAATGCATACACAATCAGGGCCAAGTATCCAAATGTATACAATCTGTACACAATCAGCCAAATATCCAGATTAATACAATGGATACACAATCAGTGCCAAGTATCCAAATGTTTACAATCCATACAGAATCAGTGGCAAATATCTAGAATAATACAATCCATCCACAATCAGTGCCAGGTATACAATTATGTACAATCCATACACAATCAGTGTTAAGTATCCAAATGTATACAATCCATACACAATAAGTGCACATACCCAGATTAATGCAATCCATATACAATCAATGTCAAATATCCAGATTAATGCAAGCCATAAACAATCAGTGCCAATTATCCAAATGTATACAATCCATACACAATCAGTGCCAAATATCCAGATTAATACAATCCATACACAATCAGTGCCAGGTATCCAAATGTATTCAATCCACACCCAATCAGTGCCAAGTATCCAAATGTTTTCAATCCATACACAATCAGTGCCAAGTATCCAAATGTGTGCAATCCAAACACAATCAATGCATATCCAAATGTATACAATCCATTCACAATCAGTGCCAAATATCCAGATTAATTCAATCCATACACAATCAGTGCCAAATATCGAGATTAATACAACCCATACACAATTAGTAGCAGGTATCCATATGTGTACAATCCATACACAATCAGTACCAAGTATACAAATGTATACAATCCATACAGAATCAGTCCAAATATCCAGATAAATACAATCCATACAAAATCAGTGCCGTGTATCCAGAAGTATACAATCCATATATAATCAGTGCCAAATTTCCAGATTTCTACAATCCATTTACAATCAGTGCCAAGTCTCCAAATGTGTACAATCCATACACAATAAATTCTAAATATCTAGATTAATACAATCCATACACAATCATTACCAAGTATCAAATGTATACAATCCATTCAGAATCAGGTCCAAATACCCAGATTAATACAATACATACATTCAGTGTCACATATCCAGATTAATACAAGCCACACACAATCAATTTAAGTATCCAAATGTATACAATCTATGCAGAATGAGTTCAAATATCCAAATGTGTGCAATCCATACACAATCAGTACCAAGTATCCAAATGTAGTGCAATCCATACACAATCAGTGCCAAGTTTCCAAATGTGTACAATCCATACACAATCAGTGGCAAGTATCAAATGTATACAATCCATCACATTCAGTGCGGTTTCCAGATTATTACAAACCATACAAAAGCAGTGCTTAATATCCAGATTAATACAACCCATACAAAATCAGTGCCAAATACCCACATTAATACAACCCATTCACATTCAGTGCCAGGTATCCAACTGTGTACAATCCATACACAATCAGTACCAAGTATCCAAATGTATACAATCCATACACAATCAGTGCCAAATACCCATATAAAAAAATCCACGCAAAATCAGAGCCATGTGTCCAAATGTATACAATCCATACACAATCAGTGCCTATTACACAAATGTGTAAAATCCATACACAATCATTGCCAATTATCCATAGTAATACAATTCATACACAATCAGTGCCAAATATCCAATTAATGCAAATTGCAATCCAAAGCAATCCAAAATTAATGCAATGCATACACAGTCAGTGCCATGTACACAAATGTATATAATCCATACACAATCAGTGCCAAATATCCCAGATTAATACAATCCACACCCAGTCAGTGCCAAGTACACAAATGTATATAATCCATACGCAATCAGTGCCCAATATCCATAGTAATACAATCCATACACATTCAGTGCAAAATATCCAGATTAATGCAATGATACATGAGCAGTGCCAAGTATCCAGATGAATACAATTCATACACAATCAGTGCCAGGTATCCAAACGTATACATTCCATACACAATCAGAGTCAGATATCCACATTAACACAATGCATATACAATCAGTGCCAAAGTATCCAAATGTATACAATCCATACAGAATCAGTACCACTTACCCAGATTAACACAATCCACACACTATCAGTGTCAAATATCCAGATTAATACAATGCATACACAATCAGTGCCAAGTATCCAAATGTATACAATCCATTCAGAATCAGGTCCAAATATCCAAATGTGTGCAATCCATACACAATTAGTGCCAAGTATCCAAATGTGTGCAGTCCATACACAATCAGTGCCAAGTTTCCAAATGTGTACAGTCCATACACAATCAGTGGCAAGTATCCAAATGTATACAATCCATACACAATCAGTGCCAGGTTTCCAGATTAATACAACACTTGCATAAGCAGTGCTAAATACCCAGATTAATACAATCCATACACAATCAATGTCAAATATCCAGATTAATACAAGCCATAAACAATCAGTGCCAAGTATCCAAATGTATACAATCCATACACAATCAGTGCCAAATAACCAGATTAATACAATCCATAAACAATCAGTGCCAGGTATCCAAATGTATACAATCCATACCCAATCAGTGCCAAGTATCCAAATGAATACAATCCATACACAATCAGTGCCAAGTATCCAAATGTGTGCAATCCAAACACAATCAGTGCCTAGTATCCAAATGTATACAATCCATACACAATCAGTGACAAATATCCAGATTAATACAACCCATACATAATCAGTGCCAGGTATCCAAATGTGTACAATCCATACACAATCAGTACCAAGTATCCAAATGTATACAATCCATACAGAACCAGTCCAAATATAAAGATAAATACAATCCATACAAAATCAGTGCCATGTATCCAAATGTATACAATCCATATATAATCAGTGCCAAATTTCCAGATTACTTCAATCCATACACAATCAGTGCCAAGTCTCCAAATCTATACAATCCATACACAATCAGTGGCAGGTATCCAAATGTGTACAATCCATACACAATCAGTACCAAGTATCCAAATGTATACATTCCATACACAATCAGTGCCAAATACCCATATAAATACAATCCACACAAAATCAGAGCCATGTATTCAAATGTATACAATCCAAGCACAATCAGTGCCTAGTACACAAATGTGTATAATCCATACATAATCATTGCCAAATATCCATAGTAATACAATTCATAGACAATCAGTGCCAAATATCCAAGTTAATGCAATGCATACACAGTCAGTGCCATGTACACAAACATATATAATCCATACACAATCAGTGCAAAATATCCAGATTAATACAATCCACACCCAATCAGTGCCAAGTACACAAATGTATATAACCATACACAATCAGTAACCTAATATCCATAGTAATGCAATCCATACACATTCAGAGCCAAATATCCAGAATAATGCAATGCATACATGAGCAGTGCTAAGTATCCAGATGAATACAATTCATACACAAGCATTACCAGGTATCCAAATGTATACATTCCTGCAACAATCAGTGTCAGATATCCAGATTAATACAATGCATATACAATCAATTATAGTATCCAAATGTATACAATCCATACAGAATCAGTACCACTTTCCCAGATTAATACAATCCATACACTATCTGTGTCAAAATATCCAGATTAATACAAAGCATACACAATCAGTGCCATGTATCAAATATATACAATCCATACACAATCAGTGCCAGGTATACAAATGTGTACAATCCATTCACAATCAGTGCCAAGTATCCAAATGTATACAAGCCATACACAATCAGTGCCAAATATCCAGATTAATAAAATTCATGCACAATCAGTGCCAAGTGTCCAAAGTGTACAATCCATACACAATCAGTGCAGGTATCCAAATGTTTCAATCCATACACAATCAGTACCAAATATCTAAATAGTAGATTCCATACACAATCAGTCGACATACCCAGATAAATATAATCTTTACAAGATCAGTGCCAGAATTCAAATGTATACAATCCATTCACAATCAAGTGCAAATTTCCAGATTAATACAATCCATACACAATCAGTGCGGGTATCCAAGTGTATACAGTGCATACACAATCAGTGCCAAGTATCAAACGTATACAATCCATAAACAGTAAGTGCCAAATATCCAGATTAATACAATCTATACACAATCAGAGCCAAGTACACAAATGTATAAAATCCATACACAGTCAGTGCCAAATATTCATAGTAATACAATCCACACACAATCAGTGCCAAGTGTCCAAATGTATACAATCCATACATAATCAGTACCAATTAACCAGATTAATACAATCCATACACAATCAGTGCCATGTATCCAAATGTGTATAATCCATACACAATCAGTGCCAAATATCCAGATTAATACAATCCATACACAATCAGTGCCAAGTATCCAAATGTTTACAATCCATACACAATCAGTGCAAAATACCCAGATTAATACAATCCATACACAATCAGTACCAGGTATACAAATGTGTATAATCCATTCACAATCAGAGCCAAATATCCAAATGTATACAATCCATACACAATCAGTGCCAGGTATCCAAATGTGTACAATCCATCCACAATCAGTGTCAAATACCCAGATTAATACAATGCATACACAATCAGGGCCAAGTATCCAAATGTATACAATCTGTACACAATCAGTGCCAAATATCAAGATTAATACAATGGATACACAATCAGTGCCAAGTATCCAAATGTTTACAATCCATACAGAATCAGTGGCAAATATCTAGAATAATACAATCCATACACAATCAGTGCCAGGTATACAATTATGTACAATCCATACACAATCAGTGCCAAGTATCCAAATGTATACAATCCATACACAATAAGTGCAAATACCCAGATTAATGCAATCCATATAAAATCAATGTCAAATATCCAGATTAATGTAAGCCATAAACAATCAGTGCCAAGTATCCAAATGTATACAATCCATACACAATCAGTGCCAAATATCCAGATTAATACAATCCATACACAATCAGTGCCAGGTATCCAAATGTATTCAATCCAAACCCAATCAGTGCCAAGTATCCAAATCTATTCAATCCATAAACAATCAGTGCCAAGTATCCAAATGTGTGCAATCCAAACACAATCAGTGCCAAGTATCCAAATGTATACAATCCATACACAATCAGTGCCAAATATCGAGATTAATACAACCCATACACAATTAGTAGCAGGTATCCATATGTGTACAATCCATACACAATCAGTAACAAGTATACAAATGTATACAATCCATACAGAATCAGTCCAAATATCCAGATAAATACAATCCATACAAAATCAGTGCCGTGTATCCAGAAGTATACAATCCATATATAATCAGTGCCAAATTTCCAGATTTCTACAATCCATTTACAATCAGTGCCAAGTCTCCAAATGTGTACAATCCATACACAATAAGTGCCAAATATCCAGATTAATACAATCCATACACAATCAGTGCCAAGTATCCAAATGTATACAATCCATTCAGAATCAGGTGCAAATACCCAGATTAATACAATACATACACATTCAGTGTCACATATCCAGATTAATACAAGCCACACACAATCAGTGCCAAGTATCCAAATGTATACAATCTATGCAGAATGAGTTCAAATATCCAAATGTGTGCAATCCATACACAATCAGTACCAAGTATCCAATTATGTGCAATCCATACACAATCAGTGCCAAGTTTCCAAATGTGTACAATCCATACACAATCAGTGGCAAAGTATCCAAATGTATACAATCCATACATCATTCAGTGCCAGGTTTCCAGATTAATACAAACCATACAAAAGCAGTGCTTAATATCCAGATTAATACAACCCATACAAAATCAGTGCCAAATATCCACATTAATACAACCAATTCACATTCAGTGCCAGGTATCCAAATGTGTACAATCCATACACAATCAGTACCAAGTATCCAAATGTATACAATCCATACACAATCAGTGCCAAATACCCATATAAAAAAATCCACGCAAAATCAGAGCCATGTATCCAAATGTATACAATCCATACACAATCAGTGCCTATTACACAAATGTGTATAATCCATACACAATCATTGCCAATTATCCATAGTAATACAATTCACTACAATCAATGCCAAATATCCAATTAATGCAAATTGCAATCCAAAGCAATCCAAAATTAATGCAATGCATACACAGTCAGTGCCATGTACACAAATGTATATAATCCATACACAATCAGTGCCAAATATCCAGATTAATACAATCCACACCCAGTCAGTGCCAAGTACACAAATGTATATAATCCATATGCAATCAGTGCCCAATATCCATAGTAATACAATCCATACACATTCAGTGCAAAATATCCAGATTAATGCAATGATACATGAGCAGGGCCAAGTATCCAGATGAATACAATTCATACACAATCAGTGCCAGGTATCCAAACGTATACATTCCATACACAATCAGAGTCAGATATCCACATTAACACAATGCATATACAATCAGTGCAAGTATCAAATGTATACAATCCATACAGAATCAGTACCACTTACCCAGATTAATACAATCCACACACTATCAGTGTCAAATATCAGATTAATACAATGCATACACAATCAGTGCCAAGTATCCAAATGTATACAATCCATTCAGAATCAGGTCCAAATATCCAAATGTGTGCAATCCATACACAATTAGTGCCAAGTATCTAAATGTGTGCAGTCCATACACAATCAATTACCAAGGTTACAAATGTGTACAGGCCATACACAATCAGTGGCAAGTATCCAAATGTATACAATCCATACACAATCAGTGCCAGGTTTCCAAATTAATACAACACTTACCTAAGCAGTGCTAAATACCCAGATTAATACAATCCATACACAATCAATGTCAAATATCCAGATTAATACAAGCCATAAACAATCAGTGCCAGGTATCCAAATGTATACAATCCATACCCAATCAGTGCCCAGTATCCAAATGAATACAATACCCATACACAATCAGTGCCAAGTATCCAAATGTGTGCAATCCAAACACAATCAGTGCCTAGTATCCAAATGTATACAATCCATACACAATCAGTGCTTAATATCCAGATTAATACAACCCATACAAAATCAGTGCCAAATATCCAGATTAATACAACCCATTCACAATCAGTGCCAGGTATCCAAATGTGTACAATCCATACACAATCAGTACCAAGTATCCAAATGTATACAATCCATATGCAATCAGTGCCCAATACCCATATAATTACAATCCACACAAAATCAGAGCCATGTATTCAAATGTATACAATCCAAACACTATCAGTGCCTTGTACACAAATGTGTATAATCCAAGCACAATCATTGCCAAATATCCATTGTAATACACTTCATACACAATCAGTGCCAAATATCCAAGTTAATGCAATGCATACACAGTCAGTGCAATGTACACAAATGTATATAATCCATACACAATCATGAGCAAAATATCCAGATTAATACAATCCACACCCAATCAGTGCCAAGTACACAAATGAATATAACCCATACACAATGAGTGCCCAATATCCATAGTAATGCAATCCATACACATTCAGTGCCAAATATCCAGATTAATGCAATGCATACATGAGCAGTGCCAAGTATCCAGATGAATACAATTCATACACAATCAGTGCCAGGTATCCAAACGTATACATTCCAAACAAAATCAGTGTCAGATATCAGATTAATACAATGCATATACAATCAATTGCCAAGTATCAAATGTATACAATCATACAGAATCAATTACCGCTTTGATTAATACAACCCATACACTATCAGTGTCAAATATCAGATTAATACAAAGCATACACAATCAGTGCCAAGTATCCAAGTGTATACAATCCATACACAATCAGTGCCAGGTATACAAATGTGTACAATCCGTACACAATCAGTACCAAGTATCTAAATGTATGCATTCCATACACAATCAGTGCCACATATCCAGATAAATACAATCCTTACAAGATCAGTGCCTGGTATCAAAATGTATATAATCCATACACAATCAGTGACAAATACCCATATAAAAACAATCCACACAAAATCAGAGCCATGTATCCAAATGTATACAATCCATACACAATCAGTGCCAAGTATCCAAATGTGTGCAATCCATACACAATCAGTGCCAAGTTTCCAAATGTGTACAATCCATACACAATCAGTGGCAAGTATCCAAATGTATGCAATCCATACACGATCAGTGCCAGGTTTCCAGATTAATACAACCCATACGAAATCAGTGCTTAATATCCAGATTAATACAACCCATACAAAATCAGTGCCAAATATCCACATTAATACAACCCATTCATTCAGTGCCAGGTCTATACAATCAGTATGCAAGTATCCAAATGACTGCAAACCATACACAATCAGTGCCAAATATCCAGATTAATACAACCCATTCACAATCTGTGCCAAATATCCAGATTAATACAACCCATACTCAATCAGTGCCAGGTATCCAAAATGTGTATAATCCATACATAATCAGTACCAAGTATCCAAATGTATAGAATCCATACACATTCAGTGCCGACCCTGAATCCAAATGTATACAAACCATACATTATCAGTGCCAAATTTTCCAGATTAATACAATCCACACACAATAAGTGCCATGTATCCGAGTGAATACAATGCATACACAATTAGTGACAACTAGAAAGATTAATGCAATACATACACAATCAATGTCAAAAATCCAGATTAATACAAGCCATTCACAATCAGAGCCAAGTATCCAAATGCATACAATCCATATACAATCAGTGCCAAATATCCAGATTAATACAATCCATACACAGTCAGTGCCATGTATCCAAATGTATACAATACATACACAATCAGTGCCAAGTATCCAAATGTGTGCAATCCAAGCACAATCAGTGCCAAGAATCCAAATGTATACAATCCATACACAATCAATGCCAAATATCCAGATTAATACAATCCATACACAATCAGTGCAAATATCCAGATTAATGCAATCCATACACAATCAGTGCCAAGTATCCAAATGTGTACAATCCATACACAATCAGTGCTAAATAACAAGATTAATACAATCCATACACAATCAGTACCAGGTATAGAAATGTGTATTATACATACACAATCCGTGCCTAATATCCAAATGTATACAATCCATACACAAATAGGTGACAAGTATCCAGATGAATACAATCCATACACAATCAGTGCCAGGTATCCAAATGTGTACAATTCATCCACAATCAGTGCCAAATATCCAGATTAATGCAATGCATTCACAATCAGTGCTAAGTATCCAAATGTATACAATCCATAAAGAATCATTGCAAATATCTAGATTAATACAATCCATACACAATCAGTGCCAGGTATACAAATGTGTACAATCCATATACAATCAGTAGAGTATCCAAATGACTGCAAACCATACACAATCAGTGCCAACTATCCAGATTAATACAACCCATTCACAATCAGTGCCAAATATCCAGATTAATACAACCCATACTCAATCAGTGCCTGGTCTCCAAAATGTGTATAATCCATACATAATCAGTACCAAGTATCCAAATGTATAGAATCCATACACATTCAGTGCCCTGAATCCTAATGTATACAAACCATACATTATCAGTGCCAAATTTTCCAGATTAATACAATCCACACACAATCAGTGCCATGTATCCAAGTGGACACAATGCATACACAATTAGTGCCAACTACCCAGATTAATGCAATCCATACACAATGTCAAATATCCAGATTAATACAAGCCATTCACAATCAGTGCCAAGTATCCAAATGCATACAATCCATATACAATCAGTGCCAAATATCCAGATTAATACAATCCATACACAATCAGAGCCATGTATCCAAATGTATACAATACATACACAATCAGTGCCAAGTATCCAAATGTATACAATCTATACACAATCTGTGTGAAGTATCCAAATGTGTGTAATCGAAACAATGTCAGTGCCAAGTATCCAAATGTATACAATCCATACACAATCAGTGCCAAATATCCAGATTAATACAATCTATGCACAATCAGTGCCAAATATCCAGATTAATACAATCCACACACAATCAGTGCCAAATATCCAAATGTGTACAATCTATACACAATCAGGGCAAAATACCCAGATTGATACAATCCATACACATCGGTGCTAAGTATCCAAATGTATACAGTCCATACACAATCACTGCCAAATATCCAGATTAATACAATTCATACACAATCAGTGCCAAGTATCCAAATGCATACAATTCATAAAGAATCAGTGCCAAATACCCAGATTAATTTAATCCATACACAATCAATGTCAATTATCCTCATTAATACAAGCCATACACAATCAGTGCCAGGTATCCAAATGTGAACAATCCATCCACAATAAGAGCCAAATATCCAGATTGATACAATGCATTCGCAATCAGTGCCAAGTATCCAAATGTATACAATCCATACAGAATCATTTCCAAATATCTAGATTAATACAATCCATACACAATCAGTGCCATGTATACAAATGTGTACAATCCATACACAGTCAGTACCAAGTATCCATATGCATACAAACCATACATAATCAGTGCCAAATATCCATACTAATACAATCCATACACAATCAGTGCCAAGTATCCAAATGTATACAATCCATACACAATCAGCACCAAATACCCAGATTAATACAATCCTTACACAATCAGTGCCATGTATCCAAATGTGTAAAATCCATACACAATCAGTGCCAAACATCCAGATTAATACAATCCAAACACCATGAGTGCCCGGTGTCCAAATGTATACAATCCATACACAATCTGTGCCAAGTATCCAAATGTATACAATCCATACAAACTCAGTGCCAAGTATACAAATGTGTGCAAGCCAAACACAATCAGTGCCAGGTATTCAAACGTGTACAATCCATACACAATCAGGGCAAAATACCCAGATTAATACAATCCATACACAATCATTGCTAAGTATCCAAATATATACAATCCATACACAATCAGTACCAAATATCCAGATTAATACAATGCATACACAATCAGTGCCAAGTATGCAAATGTATACAATACATTCAGAATAAGTGCCAATTACCCAGATTAATACAATCCATACACAATCAATATCAAATATCAAAATTAATACAAGCCATACACAATCAGTGCCAAGTATCCAAATGTATACAATCCATTGACAATCCGTACAAATATCAAGATTTATACAATCCATACACAATCAATGCTAGGTATCCAAATGTACACAATCCATACACAATCAGTGCTAAATATCAAATTAATACAATCCATTCACAATCAGTGCCAAGTATCCAAATGTGTGCAATCCAAGCACAATCAGTGCCAAGAATCCAAATGTGTACAATCCATACACAATCAATGCCAAATATCCAGATTAATACAATCCATACACAATCAGTGCAAATATCCAGATTAATGCAATCCATAC
Source organism: Neoceratodus forsteri (assembly GCA_016271365.2). Classification (NCBI taxonomy): domain Eukaryota; kingdom Metazoa; phylum Chordata; order Ceratodontiformes; family Ceratodontidae; genus Neoceratodus; species Neoceratodus forsteri. The sequence goes on from JADMNL010000023.1 coordinate 445,842,151, forward strand.
ACAATCAATGCCAAGTATCCAAATGTGTACAATCCATACACATTCAGTGCGAAATAACAAGATTAATACAATCCATACACAATCAGTGCCAGGTATCCAAATGTGTACAATTCATCCACAATCAGTGCCAAATATCCAGATTAATACAATGCATTCACAATCAGTGCCAAGTATCCAAATGTATACAATCCATAAAGAATCATTGCCAAATATCTAGATTAATACAATCCATACACAATCAGTCCAGGTATACAAATGTGTACAATCCATATACAATCAGTAGCAAGTATCCAAATGACTGCAAACCATACACAATCAGTGCCAAATATCCAGATTAATACAACCCATTCACAATCAGTGCCAAATATCCAGATTAATACAACCCATACTCAATCAGTGCCAGGTATCCAAAATGTTTATAATCCATACATAATCAGTACCAAGTATCCAAATGTATACAATCCATACACAATCAGCACCAAATACCCAGATTAATACAATCCATACACAATCAGTGCCATGTATCCAAATGTGTAAAATCCATACACAATCAGTGCCAAACATCCAGATTAATACAATCGAAACACCATGAGTGCCTGGTGTCCAAATGTATACAATCCATACACAATCTGTGCCAAGTATCCAAATGTATACAATCCATACAAAATCAGTGCCAAGTATACAAATGTGTGCAAGCCAAACACAATCAGTGCCAGTTATCCAAATGTGTACAATCCATACACAATCAGAGCAAAATACCCAGATTAATACAATCCACACACAATCAGTGCTAAGTATCCAAATATATACAATCCATACACAATCAGTACCAAATATCCAGATTAATACAATGCATACACAATCAGTGCCAAGTATCCAAATGTATACAATCCATACAGAATAAGTGCCAATTACCCAGATTAATACAATCCATACACAATCAATGTCAAATATCAAAATTAATACAAGCCATACACAATCAGTGCCAAGTATCCAAATCGATACAATCCATTGACAATTCGTGCCAAATATCCAGATTAATGCAATCCATAAACAATCAGTGCCAGGTATCCAAATGTACCCAATCCATACACAATCAGCGCCAAGTATCCAAATGTATACAATTCATACACAATCAGTGCCAAGTACCCAAATATGTGCAATCCAAGCACAATCAGTCTCAAGAATCCAAATGTATACAATCCATACACAATCAATGCCAAGTATCCAGATTAATACAATCCATACACAATCAGTGCAAATATCCAGATTAATGCAATCCATACACAATCAGTGCCAAGTATCCAAATGTGTACAATCCATACAAAATCAGTGCTAAATAACAAGATTAATACAATCCAGACACATTCAGTACCAGGTATAGAAATGTGTATAATACATACACAATCAGTGCCTAATATCCAAATGAATACAATCCATACACAAATAGGTGCCAAATATCCAGATGAATACAATCCATACACAATCAGTGCCAGGTATCCAAATGTGTACAATTCATCCACAATCAGTGCCAAATATCCAGATTAATACAATGCATTCACAATCAGTGCTAAGTATCCAAATGTATGCAATCCATAAAGAATCATTGCCAAATATCTGGATTAATACAATCCATACACAATCAGTGCCAGTTACACAAATGTGTACAATCCATATACAATCAGTAGCAAGTATCCAAATGACTGCAAACCATACACAATCAGTGCCAAATATCCAGATTAATACAACCCATTCACAATCAGTGTCAAATATCCAGATTAATACAACCCATTCTCAATCAGTGCCTGGTATCCAAAATGTGTATAATCCATAAATAATCAGTACCAAGTATCCAAATGTATAGAATACATACACATTCAGTGCCCTGAATCCAAATGTATACAAACCATACATTATCAGTGCCACATTTTCCAGATTAATACAATCCACACACAATCCGAGCCATGTATCCAAGTGGATACAATGCATACACAATTAGAGCCAACTACCCAGATTAATGCAATCCATACACAATCAATGTCAAATATCCAGATTAATACAATGCATACACAATCAAATGCTAAGTATCAAATGCATACAATTCATAAAGAATCAATGCCAAATACCCAGATTAATTTAATCCATACACAATCAATGTCAATTTTCCTGATTAATACAAGCCATACACAATCAGTGCCAGCTATCCAAATGTGAACAATCCATCCACAATCAGTGCCAAATATCCAGATTAATACAACGCATTCACAATCAGTGCCAAGTATCCAAATGTATACAATACATACAGAATCATTGCCAAATATCTAGATTAATACAATCCATACACAATCAGTGCCACGTATACAAATGTGTACAATCCATACACAGTCAGTACCAAGTATCCATATGCATACAAACCATACATAATCAGTGCCAAATATCCATAGTAATACAATCCATACACAATCACTGCCAAGTATCCAAAAGTATACAATCCATACACAATCAGCACCAAATACCCAGATTAATACAATCCATACACAATCAGTGCCATGTATCCAAATGTGTAAAATACATACACAATCAGTGCCAAACATCCAGATTAATACAATCCAAACACAAGCAGTGCCAAGTATCCAAATGTGTATAATCCATACACAATCTGTGCAAGTATCCAAATGTATACAATCCATACAAAATCAGTGCCAAGTATCCAAATGTGTGCAAGCCAAACACAATCAGTGCTGGGTATCCAAATGTGTACAATCCATACACAATCAGGGCAAAATACCCAGATTAATACAATCCATACACAATCAGTGCTAAGTATCCAAATATATACAATCCATACACAATCAGTGCCAAATATCCAGATTAATTCAATGCATACATAATCAGTGCCAAGTATACCAATGTATACAGTACAAACAGAATAAGTGCCAATTACCCAGATTAATACAATCCATACACAATCAATGTCAAATATCAAAATTAATACAAGCTCATACACAATCAGTGCCAAGTATCCAAATGTATACAATCCATTGACAATCCGAAAGCAATATCCGATTAATACAATCCATAAACAATCAGTGCCAGGTATCCAAATGTACACAATGCATACACATTCAGTGCCAAGTATCCAAATGAATACAATCCATACACAATCAGTGCTAAGTACCAAATGTGTGCAATCCAAGCACAATCAGTGCCAAGAATCCAAATGTATACAATCCATACACTATCAATGCCAAATATCCAGATTAATACAATCCATACACAATCAGTGCAAATATCCAGATTAATGCAATCCATACACAATCAATGCCAAGTATCCAAATGTGTACAATCCATACACAATCAGTGCAAAATAACAAGATTAAAACAATCCAGACATAATCAGTACCAGGTATAGAAATGTGTATAATATATACACAATCAGTGCCTAATATCCAAATGTATACAATCCATACACAATCAGTGCCAGGTATCCAAATGTGTACAATTCATCCACAATCAGTGCCACTATCCAGATTAATACAATGCATTCACAATCAGTGCCAAGTATCCAAATGTATACAATCCATAAAGAATCATTGCCAAATATCTAGATTAATACAATCCATACACAATCAGTGCAAGGTATACAAATGTGTACAATCCATATACAATCAGTAGCAAGTATCCAAATGACTGCAAACCATACACAATCAAAGCCAAATATCCAGATTAATACAACCCAATCACAATCAGTGCCAAATATCCAGATTAATACAACCATACTCAATCAGTGCCAGGTATCCAAAATGTGTATAATCCATTCATAATCAGTACCAAGTATCCAAATGTATAGAATCCATACACATTCAGTGCCCTCCCTGAATCCAAATATATACAAACCATACATTATCAGAGCCAAATTTTCCAGATTAATACAATCCACACACAATCAGTGCCATGTATCCAAGTGAATACAATGCGTACACAATTAGTGCCAACTACCCAGATTAATGCAATCCATACACAATCAATGTCAAATATCCAGATTAATACAAGCCATTCACAATCAGTGCCAAGTATCCAAATGCATACAATCCATATACAATCAGTGCCAAATATCCAGATTAATACAATCCATACACAATCAGTGCCATGTATCCAAATGTATACAATACATACAGAATCAGTGCCAACTATCCAAATGTATATAATCCATACACAATCTGTGCCAAGTATCCAAATGTGTGCAATCGAAACACTGTCAGTGCCAAGTATCCAAATGTATACAATCCATACACAATCAGTGCCAAATATCCAGATTAATACAATGCATACACAATCAGTGCCAAGAATCCAAAAGTATACAATCAATACACAATCAGTGCCAAATATCCATAGTAATACAATCCTTACACAATCAGTGCCAAGTATCCAGAAGAATACAATCCATACAATCAGTGCCAGGTATCCAAATGTTTACAATCCATACACAATCAATGCCAGGTACCAGATTAATACAATGCATATACAATCACTGCTAAGTATCCAAATGTAGCAATACATGCAGAATCAGTACCAAATACCTATATAATACAATCCATGCACAATCAGTGCCAGCTATTCAGATTAATACAATGTATTGACAATCAGGGACAAGTATCCAAATGTGTACAATCCATACACAATCAGTACCAAGTATCCAAATGTATACAATCCATACACAATCAGAGCCAAATATCCAGATATATACAATCCATACAAAATCAGTGCCAGGTATCCAAATGTATACAATCCAAACACAATCAGTGCCAAATTTCCAGATTAATACAATCCATGCACAATCAGTGTCAAGTATCCAAATGTGTACAATCCATACACAATCAGTCATAATACCAGATTAATACAATCCATACACAATCAGTGCCAAGTATCCAAATGTATACAATCCATACACAATCAGAGTCAAATATCCAGATTAATACAATGCATACACAATCAGTGTCAAGTATCCAATGTAAACAATCCATACAGAATCAATGCAAATATCCCAATTAATACAATCCATACACAATCAATGTCAAATATCCAGATCAATATAAATATACAATCAGTTCCAAATATCCAAATGTATGAAATCCACACACAATCAGTACTAATCACCCAGATTAATACAATCCACAATCAATATCAAATATCAAGATTGATAATACAAGCCATTCACAACAGTTGCCAAGTATCCAAATATTGTTTAAATCCAAGCACAATCAGTGCCAAGAATCCAAATGTGTACAATCCATACACAATCAATGCCAAATATCCAGATTAATACAATCCATACACAATCAGTGCAAATATCCAGATTAATGCAATCCATACACAATCAATGCCAAGTATCCAAATGTGTACAATCCATACACATTCAGTGCGAAATAACAAGATTAATACAATCCATACACAATCAGTGCCAGGTATCCAAATGTGTACAATTCATCCACAATCAGTGCCAAATATCCAGATTAATACAATGCATTCACAATCAGTGCCAAGTATCCAAATGTATACAATCCATAAAGAATCATTGCCAAATATCTAGATTAATACAATCCATACACAATCAGTCCCAGGTATACAAATGTGTACAATCCATATACAATCAGTAGCAAGTATCCAAATGACTGCAAACCATACACAATCAGTGCCAAATATCCAGATTAATACAACCCATTCACAATCAGTGCCAAATATCCAGATTAATACAACCCATACTCAATCAGTGCCAGGTATCCAAAATGTTTATAATCCATACATAATCAGTACCAAGTATCCAAATGTATACAATCCATACACAATCAGCACCAAATACCCAGATTAATACAATCCATAACAATCAGTGCCATGTATCCAAATGTGTAAATCCACACAATCAGTACCAAACATCCAGATTAATACAATCCAAACACCATGAGTGCCTGGTGTCCAAATGTATACAATCCATACACAATCTGTGCCAAGTATCCAAATGTATACAATCATACAAAATCAGTGCATAGTATACAAATGTGCAAGCCAAACACAATCAGTGTCAGTTATCCAAAATGTGTACAATCCATACACAATGAGGACAAAATACCCAGATTAATACAATCCATACACAATCAGTACTAAGTATCCAAATATATACAATCCATACACAATCAGTTCCAAATATCCAGATTAATACAATGCATACACAATCAGTGCCAAGTACCCAAATGTATACAATCCATACAGAATAAGTGCCAATTACCCAGATTAATACAATCCACACACAATCAATGTCAAATATCCAAATTAATACAAGCCATACACAATCAGTGCCAAAGTATCCAAATCGATACAATCCATTGACAATTCGTGCCAAATAACTCAGATTAATGCAATCCATAAACAATCAGTACCAGGTATCCAAATGTACCCAATCCATATACAATCAGCGCTAAGTATCCAAATGTATACAATTCATACACAATCAGTACCTAAGACCCAAATATGTAACAATCCAAGCACAATCAGTCTCAAGAATCCAAATGTATACAATCATACACAATCAATGCCAAATATCCAGATTAATACAATCCATACACAATCAGTGCAAATATCCAGATTAATGCAATCCATACACAATCAGTGCCAAGTATCCAAATGTGTACAATCCATACACAATCAGTGCAAAATACCAAGATTAATACAATCCAGACACAATCAGTACCAGGTATAGAAATGTGTATAATACATACACAATCAGTGCCTAATATCCAAATGAATACAATCCATACACAAATAGGTGCCAAATATCCAGATGAATACAATCCATACACAATCAATGCCAGGTATCCAAATGTGTACAACTCATCCACAATCAAAAGCAAATATCCAGATTAATACAATGCATTACAATCAGTGCTAAGTATCCAAATGTATGCAATCCATAAAGAATCATTGCCAAATATCTGATTAATACAATCCATACACAATCAGTGCCAGTTACACAAATGTTACAATCCATATACAATCAGTACAAGTATCCAAATGACTGCAAACCATACCAATCAGTGCCAAATATCCAGATTAATACAACCCATTCACAATCAGTGTCAAATATCCAGATTAATACAACCCATTCTCAATCAGTGCCTGGTATCCAAAATGTGTATAATCCATAAATAATCAGTACCAAGTATCCAAATGTATAGAATACATACACATTCAGTGCCCTGAATCCAAATGTATACAAACCATACATTATCAATTCACATTTTCCAGTTAATACAATCACACACAATCCGAGCCATGATCCAAGTGGATACAATGCATACAATTAGAGCCAACTACCCAAGATTAATGCAATCCATACACAATCAATGTCAAATATCCAGATTAATACAATGCATACACAATCAATTATAAGTATCCAAATGCATACAATTCATAAAGAATCAATGCCAAATACCCAGATTAATTTAATCCATACACAATCAATGTCAATTTTCCTGATTAATACAACCATACACAATCAATTGCCAACTATCCAAATGTGAACAATCCATCCACAATCATGCCAAATATCCAGATTAATACAACGCATTCAATATCAGTGCCAAGTATCCAAATGTATACAATACATACAGAATCATTACCAAATATCTAGATTAATACAATCCATACACAATCAATTACGTATACAAATGTGTACAATCCATACACAGTCAGTACCAAGTATCCATATGCATACAAACCATACATAATCAGTGCAAATATCCATAGTAATACAATCCATACACAATCACTGCCAAGTATCAAAAAGTATACAATCCATACACAATCAGCACCAAATACCCAGATTAATACAATCCATACACAATCAGTGCCATGTATCAAATGTGTAAAATACATACACAATCAGGTACCAAACATCCAGATTAATACAATCCAAACACCAAGTGTGCCTGGTGTCCAAATGTATACAATCCATCACAATCTGTGCCAAGTATCCAAATGTATACAATCCATACAAAATCAGTGCCAAGTATACAAATGTGTGCAAAGCCAAACACAATCAGTGCCAGTTATCCAAATGTAACAATCCATACACAATCAGGGCAAAATACCCAGATTAATACAATCCATACACAATCAGTGCTAAGTATCCAAATATATACAATCCATACAAATCAGTACCAAATATCCAGATTAATTCAAGTAGCATACACAATCAGTGCCAAGTATACCAATGTATACAGTACAAACAGATAGAAGTGCCAATTACCCAGATTAATACAATCCATACACAATCAATGTCAAATATCAAAATTAATACAAGCCATACACAATCAGTGCCAAGTATCCAAATGTATACAATCCATTGACAATCCGTGCCAAATATCCAGATTAATACAATCCAAACACAATCAGTGCCAGGTATCCAAATGTACACAATGCATACACATTCAGTGCCAAGTATCCAAATGAATACAATCCATACACAATCAGTGCCAAGTACCCAAATGTGTGCAATCCAAGCACAATCAGTGCCAAGAATCCAAATGTATACAATCCATACACTATCAATGCCAAATATCCAGATTAATACAATCCATACACAATCAGTGCAAATATCCAGATTAATGCAATCCATACACAATCAATGCCAAGTATCCAAATGTGTACAATCCATACACAATCAGTGCAAAATAACAAAGATTAAAACAATCCAGACATAATCAGTACCAGGTATAGAAATGTGTATAATATACACAATCAGTGCCTAATATCAAATGTATACAATCCATATACAATCAGTGCCAGGTATCCAAATGTACAATTCATCACAATCAGTGCCAATATCCAGATTAATACAATGTATCTCAATCAGTGCCAAGTATCCAAATGTATACAATCCATAAAGAATCATTGCCAAATATCTAGATTAATACAATCCATACACAATCAAGTGCAAGGTATACAAATGTGTACAATCCATATACAATCAGTAGCAAGTATCCAAATGACTGCAAACCATACACAATCAGTGCCAAATATCAGATTAATACAACCTAATCACAATCAGTGCCAAATATCAGATTAATACAACCCTAACTCAATCAGTGCCAGGTATCCAAAATGTGTATAATCCATTCATAATCAGTACCAAGTATCCAAATGTATAGAATCCATACACATTCAGTGCCTCCTGAATCAAATATATACAAACCATACATTATCAGGCCAAATTTTCCAGATTAATACAATCCACACACAATCAGTGCCATATATCCAAGTGAATGATAAATGCCACAATTAGTGTAACTACCCAGATTAATGCAATCCATACACATCAATGTCAAATATCCAGATTAATACAAGCCATTCACAATCAGTGCAAGTATCAAATGCATACAATCCATATAACAATCAGTGCCAAATATCCAGATTAATACAATCCATACACAATCAAGTGCCATGTATCCAAATGTATACAATACATACAGAATCAGTGCCAACTATCCAAATGTATATAATCCATACACAATCATGCCCATTGCCAAATGTGTACAATCAGCGAAACACTGTCAGTGCCGAAGTATCCAAATATATACAATCCATACAATCAGTGCCAAATATCAGATTAATACAATGCATACACAATCAGTGCCAAGAATCAAAAGTATACAATCAATACACAATCAGTGCCAAATATCCATAGTAATACAATCCTTACACAATCAGTGCCAAGTATCCAGAAGAATACAATCCATACACAATCAGTGCCAGGTATCCAAATGTTTACAATCCATACACAATCAATGCCAGGTATCCAGATTAATACAATGCATATACAATCACTGCCAAGTATCCAAATGTATACAATACATGCAGAATCAGTACCAAATACCTATATTAATACAATCCATGCACAATCAGTGCCAGCTATTCAGATTAATACAATGTATTGACAATCAGGGACAAGTATCCAAATGTGTACAATCCATACACAATCAGTACCAAGTATCCATATGTATACAATCCATACACAATCAGAGCCAAATATCCAGATATATACAATCCATACAAAATCAGTGCCAGGTATCCAAATGTATACAATCCAAACACAATCAGTGCCAAATTTCCAGATTAATACAATCCATGCACAATCAGTATACAGTATCCAAATGTATACAATCTCATACACAATCAGTGCATAATACCCAGATTAATACAATCCATACACAATCAGTGCCAAGTATCCAAATGTATACAATCCATACACAATCAGAGTCAAATATCCAGATTAATACAATGCATACACAATCAGTGTCAAGTATCCAAATGTAAACAATCATACAGAATCAATGCCAAATATCCCAATTAATACAATCCATACACAATCAATGTCAAATATCCAGATCAATATAAGCCATACACAATCAGTTCCAAATATCCAAATGTATGAAATCCACACACAATCAGTGCTAAATACCCAGATTAATACAATCCACACACAATCAATGTCAAATATCAAGATTAATACAAGCCATTCACAATCAGTGCCAAGTATCCAAATGTGTGCAATCCAAGCACAATCAGTGCCAAGAATCCAAATGTGTACAATCCATACACAATCAATGCCAAATATCCAGATTAATACAATCCATACACAATCAGTGCAAATATCCAGATTAATGCAATCCATACACAATCAATGCCAAGTATCCAAATATGTACAATCCATACACATTCAGTGCGAAATAACAAGATTAATACAATCCATACACAATCAGTGCCAGGTATCCAAATGTATAATTCATCCACAATCAGTGCCAAATATCCAGATTAATACAATGTATCTACAATCAGTGCCAAGTATCCAAATGTATACAATCCATAAAGAATCATTGCCAAATATCTAGATTAATACAATCCATACACAATCAGTCCCAGGTATACAAATGTACAATCCATATACAATCAGTAGAAGTATCCAAATGACTGCAAAACCATACACAATCAGTGCCAAATATCCAGATTAATACAACCCATTTGCACAATCAGTGCAAATATCCAGATTAATACAACCCATACTCAATCAGTGCCAGGTATCCAAAATGTTTATAATCCATACATAATCAGTACCAAGTATCCAAATGTATACAATCCATACACAATCAGCACCAAATACCCAGATTAATACAATCCATACACAATCAGTGCATGTATCCAAATGTAAAATCCATACACAATCAGTACCAAACATCCAGATTAATACAATCCAAACACCATGAGTGCCTGGTGTCCAAATGTATACAATCCATACACAATCTGTGCCAAGTATCCAAATGTATACAATCCATACAAAATCAGTACCAAGTATCCAAATGTGTGGAAGCCAAACACAATCAGTGCCAGGTATCCAAATGTGTACAATCCATACACAATCAGGGCAAAATACCCAGATTAATACAATCCATACACAATCAGTGCTAAGTATCCAAATATATACAATCCATACACAATCAGTGCCAAATATCCAGATTAATACAATGCATACACAATCAGTGCCAAGTATACAAATGTATACAATCCATACAGAATAAGTGCCAATTACCCAGATTAATACAATCCATACACAATCAATGTCAAATATCCAAATTAATACAAGCCATACACAATCAGTGCAAGTATCCAAATCGATACAATCCATTGACAATTCGTGCCAAATATCCAGATTAATGCAATCCATAAACAATCAGTCCAGTTATCCAAATGTACCCAATCCATACACAATCAGCTTAGGCATCCAAATGTATACAATTCATACACAATCAGTGCCAAGTACCCAAATATGTGCAATCCAAGCACAATCAGTCTCAAGAATCCAAATGTATACAATCCATACACAATCAATGCCAAATATCCAGATTAATACAATCCATACACAATCAGTGCAAATATCCAGATTAATGCAATCCATACACAATCAGTGCCAAGTATCCAAATGTGTACAATCCATACACAATCAGTGCTAAATAACAAGATTAATACAATCCAGACACAATCAGTACCAGGTATAGAAATGTGTATAATACATACACAATCAGTGCCTAATATCCAAATGTATACAATCCATACACAAATAGGTGCCAAATATCCAGATGAATACAATCCATACACAATCAGTGCCAGGTATCCAAATGTGTACAATCCATCCACAATCAGTGCCAAATATCCAGATTAATACAATGCATTCACAATCAGTGCCAAGTATCCAAATGTATACAATCCATACAGAATCATTGCCAAATATCTAGATTAATACAATCCATACACAATCAGTGCCAGGTACACAAATGTGTACAATCCATATACAATCAGTAGCAAGTATCCAAATGACTGCCAAACCATACACAATCAGTGCCAAATATCCAGATTAATACAACCCATTCACAATCAGTGTCAAATATCCAGATTAATACAACCCATTCTCAATCAGTGCCTGGTATCCAAAATGTGTATAATCCATAAATAATCAGTACAAGCATCCAAATGTATAGAATACATACACATTCAGTGCCCTGAATCCAAATGTATACAAACCATACATTATCAGTGCCACATTTACAGATTAATACAATCACACACAATCCGAGCCATGTATCCAAGTGGATACAATGCATACAAATTAGAGCCAACTACAGATTAATGCAATCCATACACAATCAATGTCAAATATCCAGATTAATACAATGCATACACAATCAAATAAAGTATCCAAATGCATACAATTCATAAAGAATCAATGCCAAATACCCAGATTAATTTAATCCATACACAATCAATGTCAATTTTCCTGATTAATACAAGCCATACACAATCAGTGCCAGCTATCCAAATGTGAACAATCCATCCACAATCAATAGCCAAATATCCAGATTAATACAACGATTCAATAATCAGTGCCAAGTATCCAAATGTATACAATACATACAGAATCATTGCAAATATCTAGATTAATACAATCCATACACAATCAAGCTTACGTATACAAATGTGTACAATCCATACACAGTCAGTACCAAGTATCCATATGCATACAAACCATACATAATCAGTGCCAAATATCCATAGTAATACAATCCATACACAATCACTGCCAAGTATCCAAATGTATACAATCCATACACAATCAGCACCAAATACCCAGATTAATACAATCCATACACAATCAGTGCCATGTATCCAAATGTGTAAAATACATACACAATCAGTGCCAAACATCCAGATTAATACAATCCAAACACCATGTGTGCCTGGTGTCCAAATGTATACAATCCATACACAATCTGTGCCAAGTATCCAAATGTATACAATCCATACAAAATCAGTGCCAAGTATACAAATGTGTGCAAGCCAAACACAATCAGTGCCAGGTATCCAAATGTGTACAATCCATACACAATCAGGGCAAAATACCCAGATTAATACAATCCATACACAATCAGTGCTAAGTATCCAAATATATACAATCCATACACAATCAGTGCCAAATATCCAGATTAATACAATGCATACACAATCAGTGCCAAGTATACCAATGTATACAGTACAAACAGAATAAGTGCCAATTACCCAGATTAATACAATCCATACACAATCAATGTCAAATATCAAAATTAATACAAGCCATACACAATCAGTGCCAAGTATCCAAATGTATACAATCCATTGACAATCCGTGCCAAATATCCAGATTAATACAATCCATACACAATCAGTGCCAGGTATCCAAATGTACACAATGCATACACATTCAGTGCCAAGTATCCAAATGAATACAATCCATACACAATCAGTGCCAAGTACCCAAATGTGTGCAATCCAAGCACAATCAGTGCCAAGAATCCAAATGTATACAATCCATACACTATCAATGCCAAATATCCAGATTAATACAATCCATACACAATCAGTGCAAATATCCAGATTAATGCAATCCATACACAATCAATGCCAAGTATCCAAATGTGTACAATCCATACACAATCAGTGCAAAATAACAAGATTAAAACAATCCAGACATAATCAGTACCAGGTATAGAAATGTGTATAATATATACACAATCAGTGCCTAATATCCAAATGTATACAATCCATATACAATCAGTGCCAGGTATCCAAATGTGTACAATTCATCCACAATCAGTGCCAAATATCCAGATTAATACAATGCATTCACAATCAGTGCCAAGTATCCAAATGTATACAATCCATAAAGAATCATTGCCAAATATCTAGATTAATACAATCCATACACAATCAGTGCAAGGTATACAAATGTGTACAATCCATATACAATCAGTAGCAAGTATCCAAATGACTGCAAACCATACACAATCAGTGCCAAATATCCAGATTAATACAACCCAATCACAATCAGTGCCAAATATCCAGATTAATACAACCCATACTCAATCAGTGCCAGGTATCCAAAATGTGTATAATCCATTCATAATCAGTACCAAGTATCCAAATGTATAGAATCCATACACATTCAGTGCCCTCCCTGAATCCAAATATATACAAACCATACATTATCAGAGCCAAATTTTCCAGATTAATACAATCCACACACAATCAGTGCCATGTATCCAAGTGAATACAATGCGTACACAATTAGTGCCAACTACCCAGATTAATGCAATCCATACACAATCAATGTCAAATATCCAGATTAATACAAGCCTTCACAATCAGTGCCAAGTATCAAATGCATACAATCCATATACAATCAGTGCAAATATCCAGATTAATACAATCCATACACAATCAGTGCCATGTATCCAAATGTATACAATACATACAGAATCAGTGCCAACTATCCAAATGTATATAATCCATACACAATCTGTGCAAGTATCCAAATGTGTAATCGAAACACTGTCAGTGCCAAGTATCCAAATGTATACAATCCATACACAATCAGTGCCAAATATCCAGATTAATACAATGCATACACAATCAGTGCCAAGAATCCAAAAGTATACAATCAATACACAATCAGTGCCAAATATCCATAGTAATACAATCCTTACACAATCAGTGCCAAGTATCCAGAAGAATACAATCCATACACAATCAGTGCCAGGTATCCAAATGTTTACAATCCATACACAATCAATGCCAGGTATCCAGATTAATACAATGCATATACAATCACTGCCAAGTATCCAAATGTATACAATACATGCAGAATCAGTACCAAATACCTATATTAATACAATCCATGCACAATCAGTGCCAGCTATTCAGATTAATACAATGTATGACAATCAGGGACAAGTATCCAAATGTGTACAATCCATACACAATCAGTACTAAGTATCCATATGTATACAATCCATACACAATCAGAGCCAAATATCCAGATATATACAATCCATACAAATCAGTGCCAGGTATCCAAATGTATACAATCCAAACACAATCAGTGCCAAATTTCCAGATTAATACAATCCATGCACAATCAGTGTCAAGTATCCAAATGTGTACAATCCATACAAATCAGTGCATAATACCAGATTAATACAATCCATACACATCAGTGCTAAGTATCCAAATGTATACAATCCATACACAATCAGAGTCAAATATCCAGATTAATACAATGCATACACAATCAGTGTCAAGTATCCAAATGTAAACAATCCATACAGAATCAATGCAAATATCCCAATTAATACAATCCATACACAATCAATGTCAAATATCCAGATCAATATAAATATTACACAATCAGTTCCAAATATCAAATGTAAGAATCCACACACAATCAGTGCTAAATACCCAGATTAATACAATCCACACACAATCAATGTCAAATATCAAGATTAATACAAGCCATTCACAATCAGTGCCAAGTATCCAAATATGTACAATCCAAGCACAATCAGTGCAAGAATCCAAATGTGTACAATCCATACACAATCAATGCCAAATATCCAGATTAATACAATCCATACACATTCAGTGCAAATATCAGATTAATGCAATCCATACACAATCAATGCTAGTATCCAAATGTGTACAATCCATACATATTCAGTGCAGGTATCCAATTAATACAATCCATACACAATCAGTGCCAGGTATCCAAATTGTACAATTCATCCACAATCCAGTGCCAAATATCCAGATTAATACAATGCATTCACAATCAGTGCTAAGTATCCAAATGTATACAATCCATAAAGAATCATTGCCAAATATCTAGATTAATACAATCCATACACAATCAGTCCCAGGTATACAATGTGTAAATCCATATACAATCAGTAGCAAGTATCCAAATGACTGCAAACCATACACAATCAGTGCCAAATATCCAGATTAATACAACCCATTCACAATCAGTGCCAAATATCCAGATTAATACAACCCATACTCAATCAGTGCCAGGTATCCAAAATGTTTATAATCCATACATAATCAGTACCAAGTATCCAAATGTATACAATCCATACACAATCAGCACCAAATACCCAGATTAATACAATCCATACACAATCAGTGCCATGTATTCAAATGTAAAATCCATACAATCAGTACCAAACATCAGATTAATATAATCCAAACACCATGAGTGCCTGGTGTCCAAATGTATACAATCCATACACAATCCTAGCCAAGTATCCAAATGTATACAATCCATACAAAATCAGTGCTATATACAAATGTGCAAGCCAAACACAATCAGTGCCAGTTATCCAAATGTGTACAATCCATACACAATCAGAGCAAAATACCCAGATTAATGCAATCCACACACAATCAGTGCTAAGTATCCAAATATATACAATCCATACACAATCAGTACCAAATATCCAGATTAATACAATGCATACACAATCAGTGCCAAGTATACAAATGTATACAATACATACAGAATAAGTGCCAATTACCCAGATTAATACAATCCATACACAATCAATGTCAAATATCAAAATTAATACAAGCCATACACAATCAGTGCCAAGTATCCAAATCGATACAATCCATTGACAATTCGTGCCAAATATCCAGATTAATGCAATCCATAAACAATCAGTGCCAGTATCCAAATGTACCCAATCCATACACAATCAGCGCCAAGTATCCAAATGTATACAATTCATACACAATCAGTGCCAAGTACCCAAATATGTGCAATCCAAGCACAATCAGTCTCAAGAATCCAAATGTATACAATCCATACACAATCAATGCCAAATATCCAGATTAATACAATCCATACACAATCAGTGCAAATATCCAGATTAATGCAATCCATACACAATCAGTGCCAAGTATCCAAATGTGTACAATCCATACAAAATCAGTGCTAAATAACAAGATTAATACAATCCAGACACATTCAGTACCAGGTATAGAAATGTGTATAATACATACACAATCAGTGCCTAATATCCAAATGTATACAATCCATACACAAATAGGTGCCAAATATCCAGATGAATACAATCCATACACAATCAGTGCCAGGTATCCAAATGTGTACAATTCATCCACAATCAGTGCCAAATATCCAGATTAATACAATGCATTCACAATCAGTGCTAAGTATCCAAATGTATGCAATCCATAAAGAATCATTGCCAAATATCTGGATTAATACAATCCATACACAATCAGTGCCAGTTACACAAATGTGTACAATCCATATACAATCAGTAGCAAGTATCCAAATGACTGCAAACCATACACAATCAGTGCCAAATATCCAGATTAATACAACCCATTCACAATCAGTGTCAAATATCCAGATTAATACAACCCATTCTCAATCAGTGCCTGGTATCCAAAATGTGTATAATCCATAAATAATCAGTACCAAGTATCCAAATGTATAGAATACATACACATTCAGTGCCCTGAATCCAAATGTATACAAACCATACATTATCAGTGCCACATTTTCCAGATTAATACAATCCACACACAATCCGAGCCATGTATCCAAGTGGATACAATGCATACACAATTAGAGCCAACTACCCAGATTAATGCAATCCATACACAATCAATGTCAAATATCCAGATTAATACAATGCATACACAATCAGTGCCAAGTATCCAAATGCATACAATTCATAAAGAATCAATGCCAAATACCCAGATTAATTTAATCCATACACAATCAATGTCAATTTTCCTGATTAATACAAGCCATACACAATCAGTGCCAGCTATCCAAATGTGAACAATCCATCCACAATCAGTGCCAAATATCCAGATTAATACAACGCATTCACAATCAGTGCCAAGTATCCAAATGTATACAATACATACAGAATCATTACCAAATATCTAGATTAATACAATCCATACACAATCAGTGCCACGTATACAAATGTGTACAATCCATACACAGTCAGTACCAAGTATCCATATGCATACAAACCATACATAATCAGTGCCAAATATCCATAGTAATACAATCCATACACAATCACTGCCAAGTATCCAAAAGTATACAATCCATACACAATCAGCACCAAATACCCAGATTAATACAATCCATACACAATCAGTGCCATGTATCCAAATGTGTAAAATACATACACAATCAGTGCCAAACATCCAGATTAATACAATCCAAACACCAAGTGTGCCTGGTGTCCAAATGTATACAATCCATACACAATCTGTGCCAAGTATCCAAATGTATACAATCCATTCAAAATCAGTGCCAAGTATCCAAATGTGTGCAAGCCCAACACAATCAGTGCCAGGTATCCAAATGTGTACAATCCATACACAATCAGGGCAAAATACCCAGATTAATACAATCCATACACAATCAGTGCTAAGTATCCAAATATATACAATCCATACACAATCAGTACCAAATATCCAGATTAATTCAATGCATACACAATCAGTGCCAAGTATACCAATGTATACAGTACAAACAGAATAAGTGCCAATTACCCAGATTAATACAATCCATACACAATCAATGTCAAATATCAAAATTAATACAAGCCATACACAATCAGTGCCAAGTATCCAAATGTATACAATCCATTGACAATCCGTGCCAAATATCCAGATTAATACAATCCATACACAATCAGTGCCAGGTATCCAAATGTACACAATGCATACACATTCAGTGCCAAGTATCCAAATGAATACAATCCATACACAATCAGTGCCAAGTACCCAAATGTGTGCAATCCAAGCACAATCAGTGCCAAGAATCCAAATGTATACAATCCATACACTATCAATGCCAAATATCCAGATTAATACAATCCATACACAATCAGTGCAAATATCCAGATTAATGCAATCCATACACAATCAATGCCAAGTATCCAAATGTGTACAATCCATACACAATCAGTGCAAAATAACAAGATTAAAACAATCCAGACATAATCAGTACCAGGTATAGAAATGTGTATAATATATACACAATCAGTGCCTAATATCCAAATGTATACAATCCATATACAATCAGTGCCAGGTATCCAAATGTGTACAATTCATTTACAATCAGTGCCAAATATCCAGATTAATACAATGCATTCACAATCAGTGCCAAGTATCCAAATGTATACAATCCATAAAGAATCATTGCCAAATATCTAGATTAATACAATCCATACACAATCAGTGCAAGGTATACAAATGTGTACAATCCATATACAATCAGTAGCAAGTATCCAAATGACTGCAAACCATACACAATCAGTGCCAAATATCCAGATTAATACAACCCAATCACAATCAGTGCCAAATATCCAGATTAATACAACCCATACTCAATCAGTGCCAGGTATCCAAAATGTGTATAATCCATTCATAATCAGTACCAAGTATCCAAATGTATAGAATCCATACACATTCAGTGCCTCCTGAATCCAAATATATACAAACCATACATTATCAGAGCCAAATTTTCCAGATTAATACAATCCACACAATCAGTGCCATGTATCCAAGTGAATACAATGCGATACACAATTAGTGCCAACTACCCAGATTAATGCAATCCATACACAATCAATGTCAAATATCCAGATTAATACAAGCCATTCACAATCAGTGCCAAGTATCAAATGCATACAATCCATATACAATCAGTGCCAAATATCCAGATTAATACAATCCATACACAATCAGTGCCATGTATCCAAATGTATACAATACATACAGAATCAGTGCCAACTATCCAAATGTATATAATCCATACACAATCTGTGCCAAGTATCCAAATGTGTGCAATCGAAACACTGTCAGTGCCAAGTATCCAAATGTATACAATCCATACACAATCAGTGCCAAATATCCAGATTAATACAATGCATACACAATCAGTGCCAAGAATCCAAAAGTATACAATCAATACACAATCAGTGCCAAATATCCATAGTAATACAATCCTTACACAATCAGTGCCAAGTATCCAGAAGAATACAATCCATACACAATCAGTGCCAGGTATCCAAATGTTTACAATCCATACACAATCAAAGCCAGGTATCCAGATTAATACAATGCATATACAATCACTGCCAAGTATCCAAATGTATACAATACATGCAGAATCAGTACCAAATACCTATATTAATACAATCCATGCACAATCAGTGCCAGCTATTCAGATTAATACAATGTATTGACAATCAGGGACAAGTATCCAAATGTGTACAATCCATACACAATCAGTACCAAGTATCCATATGTATACAATCCATACACAATCAAGCCAAATATCCAGATATATACAATCCATACAAAATCAGTGCCAGGTATCCAAATGTATACAATCCAAACACAATCAGTGCCAAATTTCCAGATTAATACAATCCATGCACAATCAGTGTCAAGTATCCAAATGTGTACAATCCATACACAATCAGTGCATAATACCCAGATTAATACAATCCATACACAATCAGTGCCAAGTATCCAAATGTATACAATCCATACACAATCAGAGTCAAATATCCAGATTAATACAATGCATACACAATCAGTGTCAAGTATCCAAATGTAAACAATCCATACAGAATCAGTGCCAAATACCCCAATTAATACAATCCATACACAATCAATGTCAAATATCCAGATCAATATAAGCCATACACAATCAGTTCCAAATATCCAAATGTATGAAATCCACACACAATCAGTGCTAAATACCCAGATTAATACAATCCACACACAATCAATGTCAAATATCAAGATTAATACAAGCCATTCACAATCAGTGCCAAGTATCCAAATGCATACAATCCATATACAATCAGTGCCAAATATCCAGATTAATACAATCCATACACAATCAGTGCCATGTATCCATATGTATACAATACATACAGAATCAGTGCCAAGTATCCAAATGTATATAATCCATGCACAACCTGTGCCAAGTAGCCAAATGTGTGCAATCGGAACACTGTCAGTGCCAAGTATCCAAATGTATACAATCCATACACAATCAGTGCCAAATATCCAGATTAATACAATCCATACACAATCAGTGACAAATATCGAGATTAATACAATCCACACAAAATCAGTGCCAAGTATCCAAATGTGTACAATCTATACACAATCAGGGCCAAATACCCAGATTAATACAATCCATACACATCGGTGCTAAGTATCCAAATGTATACAGTCCATACACAATCAGTGCCAAATATCCAGATTAATACAATGCATACACAATCAGTGCCAAGTATTCAAATGCATACAATTCATAAAGAATCAGTGCCAAATACCCAGATTAATTCAATCCATTACTTATCAATATCAATTATCCTGATTAATACAAGCCATACACATTAGTGCAAGTATCCAAATGTATACAATCCATTGCCAATCACTGCCAAATATCCAGATTAATACAATCCATACACAATCACTGCCAGGTATCCAAATGTACACAATCCATACACAATCAGTGCCAAGTATCCAAATGTATACAATCCATACGCAATCAGTGCCAAGTATCCAAATGTGTGCAATCCAAACACAATCAGTGCCAGGTATCCAAATGTATACAATCCATACACAATAAGTGCCAAATATCCAGATTAATACAATCGATAAACAATCAGAGCCAAATATCCAGATTAATACAATCCATACATAATCAGTGCCAAGTATCCAAATGTGTACAATCCATACACAATCAGTGCAAACTACACAGATTAATACAATCCGTACACAATCAGTACCAGGTATACAAATGTGTATAATCCTTACACAATCAGTGCCAAATAACCAAATGTATACAATACATGCACAAACAGTGCCAAATATCCAGATAAATACAATCCATACACAATCACTGCCAGTTATATAAATGTGTACAATCCATCCACAATCAGTGCCAAATATACAGATTAATACAATGGATACACAATCAGTGAAAGGCATCAAAATGTATACAATACATACACAATCAGTGCCAAATATCCAGATTGATACAATGCATACACAATCAGTGCCAAGTATCCAAATGTATACAATCCATACAGAATCAGTGCAAAATATCTAGATTAATACAATCCATACACAATCAGTGCCAGGTTTACAAACGTGTACAATCCATACACAATCAGTGCCAAGTATCCAAATGTATACAATCCATACCCAATCAGTGCCAAATATCCAGATTAATACAATCCATGCACAATCAGTGCCAAGTATCAAAATGTGTACAATCCGTACACAAACAGTGCCATGTATCCAAATGCGTACAATCCATACACAATCAGTACCAAATATCCTGCTAAATGCAATCCATACAAAATCAGTGACAGGTATCCAAATGTATATAATCCATTCACAATCAGTGCCAAATTTCCCAGATTAATACAATTCATACACAATCAGTGCCAGGTATCCAAGTGTATACAGTGCATACACAATCAGTGCCTAGTTTCCAAACGTATACAATTAATACACAGTAAGTGCCAAATATCCAGATTAATACAATCCAAACACAATCAGTGCCAAGTACACAAATCTATATAATTCATACACTGTCAGAGCCAAATATCCATATTAATACAATCCATACACAATCAGTGCCAAGTATCCATATGTATACAATCCATAGACAATCAGTACGAAATAACCAGATCAATACAATCCACACACAATCAGTGCCAGATATTCAAATGTGTACAATCCATACACAGTCATTCAATTCCAAATGTATGCAATCCTTACACAATCAGTGCCAAATATCCAGATTAATACAACCCATACTACCAATCAGTGCCAGGTATCTAAAATGTGTACAATCCATACACAATCAGTACCAAGTATCCAAATGTATACAATCCATACACAATCAGTGCCAAATATCCAGATAAATACAATCCATACAACATTAGTGCCATGTATCCAAATGTATACTATCTATACATAATCAGTGCCAAGTATCCAAATGTATACAGTCCATACAGAATAAGTGCCCATTACCCAGATTAATACAATCCATACACAATCAATGTCAAATATCAAAATTAATATAAGCCATACACAATCTGTGCCAAGTATCCAAATGTATACAATCCATTGACAATCCGTGCCAAATATCCAGATTAATAAAATCCAAACACAATCAGTACCAGGTATCCAAAAGTACACAATCCATTCACAATCAGTGCCAAGTATCCAAATGTATACAATCCATTCACAATCTGTGCCAAGTATCCAAATGTGTGCAATCCAATCACAATCAGTGCCAAGTATCCAGATTAATACAATCCAAACACAATCAGTGCAAATATCCAGATTAATGCAATTCATACACAATCAGTGCCAAGTGTCCTAATGTGTACAATCCATACACAATCAGTGCACAATACCAAGATTAATACCCTAGTTCTTCCGAGAGCCAGGACCTCACAAGGTCAGAGGGCATTCCCCTACCGTGCGCCCCACTGGTATAACTCCCTCCCTGCCAGTGTCTCAAACTCTCTAACCTTAGCTTGCTTTAAGCCCAGGCTCAGAAACTTCCTGCTTAGCTCTTGCAAATGCAACTGCCGCTAGCCTAGTGTAAAAAAAAAAAATATATATATATACTCTGTTTGACAATGCTCACTGAGCGGCTCCCCCCTCCTTTCCCTACTTATTCCTCCTCCCCTATCTCCCTCCCTTCTACCCCCACCAGCTCTCCCCCGACCATGAGTTTTGCACCTTTTGTTATCTTTTGCTCGTTGGAGATTGTACTCTATTATAACAAAACGGTAATTGTACTGTAACTTTTTTTGTTTGTAAGTACTGTGTCCCTTGTACTACTGTTCTGATGTCCTCTTTGTGATGAGGTACCTTTGTAAATGAGCCTCTGGCTCAAAGGTTTCTAAACTGATGTTTAACTAAATAAATAAATAAATAAATAATACAATCCAGACACAATCAGTACCAGGAATAGAAATCTGTTTGATACATACACAATCAGTGCCTAATATAAAATGTATGCAATCCATACACAAATAGGTGCAAATATCCAGATGAATACAGTCCATACACAGTAAGTGCCAGGTATCCAAATGTGTACAATCCATCCACAATCAGTGCCAAATATCCAGATTAATACAATGCATTCACAATCAGTGCCAAGTATCCAAATGTATACAATCAATACAAAATCATTGCCAAATATCTAGATTAATACAGTCCATACACAATCAGTGCCACGTATACAAATGTGTACAATCCATACACAGTCAGTACCAAGTATCCATATGTATACAAACCATACATAATCAGTGCCAAATATCCATAGTAATACAATCCATTCACAATCAGTGCCAAGTATCCAAATGTATACAATCCATAAAGAATCATTGCCAAATATCTAGATTAATACAATCCATACACAATCAGTGCAAGGTATACAAATGTGTACAATCCATATACAATCAGTAGCAAGTATCCAAATGACTGCAAACCATACACAATCAGTGCCAAATATCCAGATTAATACAACCCAATCACAATCAGTGCCAAATATCCAGATTAATACAACCCATACTCAATCAGTGCCAGGTATCCAAAATGTATAATCCATTCATAATCAGTACCAAGTATCCAAATGTATAGAATCCATACACATTCAGTGCCTCCTGAATCCAAATATATACAAACCATACATTATCAGAGCCAAATTTTCCAGATTAATACAATCCACACACAATCAGTGCCATGTATCCAAGTGAATACAATGCGTACACAATTAGTGCCAACTACCCAGATTAATGCAATCCATACACAATCAATGTCAAATATCCAGATTAATACAAGCCTTCACATCAATTGTGCCAAGTATCCAAATGCATACAATCCATATACAATCAGTGCCAAATATCCAGATTAATACAATCCATACACAATCAGTGCCATGTATCCAAATGTATACAATACATACAGAATCAGTGCCAACTATCCAAATGTATATAATCCATACACAATCTGTGCCAAGTATCCAAATGTGTGCAATCGAAACACTGTCAGTGCCAAGTATCCAAATGTATACAATCCATACACAATCAGTGCCAAATATCCAGATTAATACAATGCATACACAATCAGTGCCAAGAATCCAAAAGTATACAATCAATACACAATCAAGTGCCAAATATCCATAGTAATACAATCCTTACACAGTGCCAAGTATCCAGAAGAATACAATCCATACACAATCAGTGCCAGGTATCCAAATGTTTACAATCCATACACAATCAAAGCCAGGTATCCAGATTAATACAATGCATATACAATCACTGCTAAGTATCCAAATGTATACAATACATGCAGAATCAGTACCAAATACCTATATTAATACAATCCATGCACAATCAGTGCCAGCTATTCAGATTAATACAATGTATTGACAATCAGGGACAAGTATCCAAATGTGTACAATCCATACACAATCAGTACCAAGTATCCATATGTATACAATCCATACACAATCAGAGCCAAATATCCAGATATATACAATCCATACAAAATCAGTGCCAGGTATCCAAATGTATACAATCCAAACACAATCAATGCCAAATTTCCAGATTAATACAATCCATGCACAATCAGTGTCAAGTATCCAAATGTGTACAATCCATACACAATCAGTGCATAATACCAGATTAATACAATCCATACACAATCAGTGCCAAGTATCCAAATGTATACAATCCATACACAATCAGAGCCAAATATCCAGATTAATACAATGCATACACAATCAGTGTCAAGTATCCAAATGTAAACAATCCATACAGAATCAGTGCCAAATACCCAATTAATACAATCCATACACAATCAATGTCAAATATCCAGATCAATATAAGCCATACACAATCAGTTCCAAATATCCAAATGTATGAAATCCACACACAATCAGTGCTAAATACCCAGATTAATACAATCCACACACAATCAATGTCAAATATCAAGATTAATACAAGCCATTCACAATCAGTGCCAAGTATCCAAATGCATACAATCCATATACAATCAGTGCCAAATATCCAGATTAATACAATCCATACACAATCAGTGCCATGTATCCATATGTATACAATACATACAGAATCAGTGCCAAGTATCCAAATGTATATAATCCATGCACAACCTGTGCCAAGTAGCCAAATGTGTGCAATCGAAACACTGTCAGTGCCAAGTATCCAAATGTATACAATCCATACACAATCAGTGCCAAATATCCAGATTAATACAATCCATACACAATCAGTGCCAAATATCGAGATTAATACAATCCACACAAAATCAGTGCCAAGTATCCAAATGTGTACAATCTATACACAATCAGGGCAAAATACCCAGATTAATACAATCCATACACATCGGTGCTAAGTATCCAAATGTATACAGTCCATACACAATCAGTGCCAAATATCCAGATTAATACAATGCATACACAATCAGTGCCAAGTATTCAAATGCATACAATTCATAAAGAATCAGTGCCAAATACCCAGATTAATTCAATCCATTCACAATCAATGTCAATTATCCTGATTAATACAAGCCATACACAATTAGTGCCAAGTATCCAAATGTATACAATCCATTGACAATCACTGCCAAATATCCAGATTAATACAATCCATACACAATCACTGCCAGGTATCCAAATGTACACAATCCATACACAATCAGTGCCAAGTATCCAAATGTATACAATCCATACACAATCATGGCAAGTATCCAAATGTGTGCAATCCAAACACAATCAGTGCCAGGTATCCAAATGTATACAATCCATACACAATAAGTGCCAAATATCCAGATTAATACAATCGATAAACAATCAGAGCCAAATATCCAGATTAATACAATCCATACATAATCAGTGCCAAGTATCCAAATGTGTACAATCCATACACAATCAGTGCAAACTACACAGATTAATACAATCCGTTCACAATCAGTACCAGGTATACAAATGTGTATAATCCTTACACAATCAGTGCCAAATAACCAAATGTATACAATACATGCACAAACAGTGCCAAATATCCAGATAAATACAATCCATACACAATCACTGCCAGTTATATAAATGTGTACAATCCATCCACAATCAGTGCCAAATATACAGATTAATACAATGGATACACAATCAGTGAAAGGCATCAAAATGTATACAATACATACACAATCAGTGCAAATATCCAGATTGATACAATGCATACACAATCAGTGCCAAGTATCCAAATGTATACAATCCATACAGAATCAGTGCAAAATATCTAGATTAATACAATCCATACACAATCAGTGCCAGGTTTACAAACGTGTACAATCCATACACAATCAGTGCCAAGTATCCAAATGTATACAATCCATACCCAATCAGTGCCAAATATCCAGATTAATACAATCCATGCACAATCAGTGCCAAGTATCAAAATGTGTACAATCCGTACACAAACAGTGCCATGTATCCAAATGCGTACAATCCATACACAATCAGTACCAAATATCCTGCTAAATGCAATCCATACAAAATCAGTGACAGGTATCCAAATGTATATAATCCATTCACAATCAGTGCCAAATTTCCAGATTAATACAATTCATACACAATCAGTGCCAGGTATCCAAGTGTATACAGTGCATACACAATCAGTGCCTAGTTTCCAAACGTATACAATTAATACACAGTAAAGTGCCAAATATCCAGATTAATACAATCCATACACAATCAGTGCCAAGTACACAAATCTATATAATTCATACACTGTCAGAGCCAAATATCCATATTAATACAATCCATACACAATCAGTGCCAAGTATCCATATGTATACAATCCATAGACAATCAGTACGAAATAACCAGATCAATACAATCCACACACAATCAGTGCCAGATATACAAATGTGTACAATCCATACACAATCATTGCCAAGTATCCAAATGTATGCAATCCATACACAATCAGTGCCAAATATCCAGATTAATACAACCCATACACAATCAGTGCCAGGTATCTAAAATGTGTACAATCCATACACAATCAGTACCAAGTATCCAAATGTATACAATCCATACACAATCAGTGCCAAATATCCAGATAAATACAATCCATACAACATTAGTGCCATGTATCCAAATGTATACTATCTATACATAATCAGTGCCAAGTATCCAAATGTATACAGTCCATACAGAATAAGTGCCCATTACCCAGATTAATACAATCCATACACAATCAATGTCAAATATCAAAATTAATATAAGCCATACACAATCTGTGCCAAGTATCCAAATGTATACAATCCATTGACAATCCGTGCCAAATATCCAGATTAATAAAATCCAAACACAATCAGTACCAGGTATCCAAAAGTACACAATCCATTCACAATCAGTGCCAAGTATCCAAATGTATACAATCCATTCACAATCTGTGCCAGCATCCAAATGTGCAATCCAATCACAATCAGTGCCAAGTATCCAGATTAATACAATCCAAAAACAATCAGTGCAAATATCCAGATTAATGCAATTCATACACAATCAGTGCCAAGTGTCCTAATGTGTACAATCCATACACAATCAGTGCACAATACCAAGATTAATACCCTAGTTCTTCCGAGAGCCAGGACCTCACAAGGTCAGAGGGCATTCCCCTACCGTGCGCCCCACTGGTATAACTCCCTCCCTGCCAGTGTCTCAAACTCTCTTAACTGCTTTTAAGCCCAGGCTCAGAAACTTCCTGCTTAGCTCTTGCAAATGCAACTGCCGCTAGCCTAGTGTAAAAAAAAAAAAATATATATATATACTCTGTTTGACAATGCTCACTGAGCGGCTCCCCCCTCCTTTCCCTACTTATTCCTCCTCCCCTATCTCCCTCCCTTCTACCCCCACCAGCTCTCCCCCGACCATGAGTTTTGCACCTTTTGTTATCTTTTGCTCGTTGGAGATTGTACTCTATTATAACAAAACGGTAATTGTACTGTAACTTTTTTTGTTTGTAAGTACTGTGTCCCTTGTACTACTGTTCTGATGTCCTCTTTGTGATGAGGTACCTTTGTAAATGAGCCTCTGGCTCAAAGGTTTCTAAACTGATGTTTAACTAAATAAATAAATAAATAATAATACAATCCAGACACAATCAGTACCAGGAATAGAAATCTGTTTGATACATACACAATCAGTGCCTAATATAAAAATGTATGCAATCCATACACAAATAGGTGCCAAATATCCAGATGAATACAGTCCATACACAGTAAGTGCCAGGTATCCAAATGTGTACAATCCATCCACAATCAGTGCGAAATATCCAGATTAATACAATGCATTCACAATCAGTGCCAAGTATCCAAATGTATACAATCAATACAAAATCATTGCCAAATATCTAGATTAATACAGTCCATACACAATCAGTGCCACGTATACAAATGTGTACAATCCATACACAGTCAGTACCAAGTATCCATATGTATACAAACCATACATAATCAGTGCCAAATATCCATAGTAATACAATCCATTCACAATCAGTGCCAAGTATCCAAATGTATACAATCCATACACAATCAGCACCAAATACCCAGATTAATACAATCCATACACAATCAGTGCCATGTATCCAAATGTGTAAAATACATACACAATCAGTGCCAAACATCCAGATTAATACAATCCAAACACCATGAGTGCCTGGAATCCAAATGTATACAATCCATACACAATCTGTGCCAAGTATCCAAATGTATACAATCCATACAAAATCAGTGCCAAGTATACAAATGTGTGCAAGCCAAACACAATCAGTGCCAGGTATCCAAATGTGTACAATCCATACACAATCAGGGCAAAATACCCAGATTATTACAATCCATACACAATCAGTGCTAAGTAACCAAATATATACAATCCATACACAATCAGTACCAAATATCCAGATTAATACAATGCATACACAATCAGTGCCAAGTATACAAATGTATGCAATCCATAAAGAATCATTGCCAAATATCTGGATTAATACAATCCATACACAATCAGTGCCAGTTACACAAATGTGTACAATCCATATACAATCAGTAGCAAGTATCCAAATGACTGCAAACCATACACAATCAGTGCCAAATATCCAGATTAATACAACCCATTCACAATCAGTGTCAAATATCCAGATTAATACAACCCATTCTCAATCAGTGCCTGGTATCCAAAATGTATAATCCATAAATAATCAGTACCAAGTATCCAAATGTATAGAATACATACACATTCAGTGCCCTGAATCCAAATGTATACAAACCATACATTATCAGTGCCACATTTTCCAGATTAATACAATCCACACACTAATCCGAGCCATGTATCCAAGTGGATACAATGCATACACATTAGAGCAACTACCCAGATTAATGCAATCCATACACAATCAATGTCAAATATCCAGATTAATACAATGCATACACAATCAGTGCCAAGTATCCAAATGCATACAATTCATAAAGAATCAGTGCCAAATACCCAGATTAATTTAATCCATACACAATCAATGTCAATTTTCCTGATTAATACAAGCCATACACAATCAGTGCCAGCTATCCAAATGTGAACAATCCATCCACAATCAGTGCCAAATATCCAGATTAATACAACGCATTCACAATCAGTGCCAAGTATCCAAATGTATACAATACATACAGAATCATTGCCAAATATCTAGATTAATACAATCCATACACAATCAGTGCCACGTATACAAATGTGTACAATCCATACACAGTCAGTACCAAGTATCCATATGCATACAAACCATACATAATCAGTGCCAAATATCCATAGTAATACAATCCATACACAATCACTGCCAAGTATCCAAAAGTATACAATCCATACACAATCAGCACCAAATACCCAGATTAATACAATCCATACACAATCAGTGCCATGTATCCAAATGTGTAAAATACATACACAATCAGTGCCAAACATCCAGATTAATACAATCCAAACACCATGAGTGCCTGGTGTCCAAATGTATACAATCCATACACAATCTGTGCCAAGTATCCAAATGTATACAATCCATACAAAATCAGTGCCAAGTATACAAATGTGTGCAAGCCAAACACAATCAGTGCCAGTTATCCAAATGTGTACAATCCATACACAATCAGGGCAAAATACCCAGATTAATACAATCCATACACAATCAGTGCTAAGTATCCAAATATATACAATCCATACACAATCAGTACCAAATATCCAGATTAATTCAATGTATACACAATCAGTGCCAAGTATACCAATGTATACAGTACAAACAGAATAAGTGCCAATTACCCAGATTAATACAATCCATACACAATCAATGTCAAATATCAAAATTAATACAAGCCATACACAATCAGTGCCAAGTATCCAAATGTATACAATCCATTGACAATCCGTGCCAAATATCCAGATTAATACAATCCAAACACAATCTGTGCCAGGTATCCAAATGTACACAATCCATACACAATCAGTGCCAAGTATCCAAATGTATACAATCCATACACAATCAGTGCCAAGTATCCAAATGTGTGCAATCCAAGCACAATCAGTGCTAAGAATCCAAATGTATACAATCCATACACTATCAATGCCAAATATCCAGATTAATACAATCCATACACAATCAGTGCAAATATCCAGATTAATGCAATCCATACACAATCAATGCCAAGTATCCAAATGTGTACAATCCATACACAATCAGTGCAAAATAACAAGATTAAAACAATCCAGACATAATCAGTACCAGGTATAGAAATGTGTATAATATATACACAATCAGTGCCTAATATCCAAATGTATACAATCCATACACAATCAGTGCCAGGTATCCAAATGTGTACAATTCATCCACAATCAGTGCCAAATATCCAGATTAATACAATGCATCACAATCAGTGCCAAGTATCCAAATGTATACAAACCATAAAGAATCATTGCCAAATATCTAGATTAATACAATCCATACACAATCAGTGTAAGGTATACAAATGTACAATCCATATACAATCAGTAGCAAGTATCCAAATGACTGCAAACCATACACAATCAGTGCCAAATATCCAGATTAATACAACCCAATCACAATCAGTGCCAAATATCCAGATTAATACAACCCATACTCAATCAGTGCCAGGTATCCAAAATGTATAATCCATTCATAATCAGTACCAAGTATCCAAATGTATAGAATCCATACACATTCAGTGCCCTCCCTGAATCCAAATATATACAAACCATACATTATCAGAGCCAAATTTTCCAGATTAATACAATCCACACACAATCAGTGCCATGTATCCAAGTGAATACAATGCGAACACAATTAGTGCCAACTACCCAGATTAATACAATCCATACACAATCAATGTCAAATATCCAGATTAATACAGGCATTCACAATCAGTGCCAAGTATCCAAATGCATACAATCCATATACAATCAGTGCCATGATCCAAATGTATACAATACATACAGAATCAGTGCCAACTATCCAAATGTATATAATCCATACACAATCTGTGCCAAGTATCCAAATGTGTGCAATCAGAAACACTGTCAGTTGCCAAGTATCCAAATGTATACAATCCATACACAATCAGTGCCAAATATCCAGATTAATACAATGCATACACAATCAGTGCCAAGAATCAAAGTATACAATCAATACACAATCAGTGCCAAATATCCATAGTAATACAATCCTTACACAATCAGTGCCAAGTATCCAGAAGAATACAATCCATACACAATCAGTGCAGGTATCCAAATGTTTACAATCCATACACAATCAAATCCAGGTATCCAGATTAATACAATGCATATACAATCACTGCCAAGTATCCAAATGTATACAATCCATGCAGAATCAGTACCAAATACCTATATTAATACAATCCATGCACAATCAGTGCCAGCTATTCAGATTAATACAATGTATTGACAATCAGGGACAAGTATCCAAATGTGTACAATCCATACACAATCAGTACCAAGTATCCATATGTATACAATCCATACACAATCAGAGCCAAATATCCAGATATATACAATCCATACAAAATCAGTGCCAGGTATCCAAATGTATACAATCCAAACACAATCAAGTGCCAAATTTCCAGATTAATACAATCCATGCACAATCAGTGTCAAGTATCCAAATGTATAATCCATACACAATCAGTGCATAATACCCAGATTAATACAATCCATACAATCAGTGCCAAGTATCCAAATGTATACAATCCATACACAATCAGAGTCAAATATCCAGATTAATACAATGCATACACAATCAGTGTCAAGTATCCAAATGTAAACAATCCATACAGAATCAGTGCCAAATACCCCAATTAATACAATCCATACACAATCAATGTCAAATATCAGATCAATATAAGCCATACACAATCAGTTCCAAATATCCAAATGTAAAATCCACACACAATCAGTGCTAAATACCCAGATTAATACAATCCACACACAATCAATGTCAAATATCAAGATTAATACAAGCCATTCACAATCAGTGCCAAGTATCCAAATGCATACAATCCATATACAATCAGTGCCAAATATCCAGATTAATACAATCCATACACAATCAGTGCCATGTATCCATATGTATACAATACATACAGAATCAGTGCCAAATATCAAATATATATAATCCATGCACAACCTGTACCAAGTAGCCAAATGTGTGCAATGAAACACTATCAGTGCCAAGTATCCAAATGTATACAATCCATACACAATCAGTGCCAAATATCCAGATTAATACAATCCATACACAATCAATTACCAAATATCGAGATTAATACAATCCACACAAAATCAGTGCCAAGTATCCAAATGTGTACAATCTATACACAATCAGGGCAAAATACCCAGATTAATACAATCCATACACATCGGTGCTAAGTATCCAAATGTATACAGTCCATACACAATCAGTGCCAAATATCCAGATTAATACAATGCATACACAATCAGTGCCAAGTATTCAAATGCATACAATTCATAAAGAATCAGTGCCAAATACCCAGATTAATTCAATCCATTCACAATCAATGTCAATTATCCTGATTAATACAAGCCATACACATTAATTGCAAGTATCCAAATGTATACAATCCATTGCCAATCACTGCCAAATATCCAGATTAATACAATCCATACACAATCACGCAGGTATCCAAATGTACACAATCCATACACAATCAGTGCCAAGTATCCAAATGTATACAATCCATACGCAATCAGTGCCAAGTATCCAAATGTGTGCAATCCAAACACAATCAGTGCCAGGTATCCAAATGTATACAATCCATACACAATAAGTGCCAAATATCCAGATTAATACAATCGATAAACAATCAGAGCCAAATATCCAGATTAATACAATCCATACATAATCAGTGCCAAGTATCCAAATGTGTACAATCCATACACAATCAGTGCAAACTACACAGATTAATACAATCCGTTCACAATCAGTACCAGGTATACAAATGTGTATAATCCTTACACAATCAGTGCCAAATAACCAAATGTATACAATACATGCACAAACAGTGCCAAATATCCAGATAAATACAATCCATACACAATCACTGCCAGTTATATAAATGTGTGTACAATCCATCCACAATCAGTGCCAAATATACAGATTAATACAATGGATACACAATCAGTGAAAGGCATCAAAATGTATACAATACATACACAATCAGTGCCAAATATCCAGATTGATACAATGCATACACAATCAGTGCCAAGTATCCAAATGTATACAATCCATACAGAATCAGTGCAAAATATCTAGATTAATACAATCCATACACAATCAGTGCCAGGTTTACAAACGTGTACAATCCATACACAATCAGTGCCAAGTATCCCAAATGTATACAATCCATACCCAATCAGTGCCAAATATCCAGATTAATACAATCCATGCACAATCAGTGCCAAGTATCAAAATGTGTACAATCCGTACACAAACAGTGCCATGTATCCAAATGCGTACAATCCATACACAATCAGTACCAAATATCCTGCTAAATGCAATCCATACAAAATCAGTGACAGGTATCCAAATGTATATAATCCATTCACAATCAGTGCCAAATTTCCAGATTAATACAATTCAGACACAATCAGTGCCAGGTATCCAAGTGTATACAGTGCATACACAATCAGTGCCTAGTTTTCAAGCGTATACAATTAATACACAGTAAGTGCCAAATATCAGATTAATACAATCCAAACACAATCAATTACCAAGTACACAAATCTATATAATTCATACACTGTCAGAGCCAAATATCCATATTAATACAATCCATACACAATCAGTGCCAAGTATCCATATGTATACAATCCATAGACAATCAATCAGAAATAACCAGATCAATACAATCCACACACAATCAGTGCCAGATATTCAAATGTGTACAATCCATACACAGTCATTTGCCAAGTATCAAATGTATGCAATCCTTACACAATCAGTGCCAAATATCCAGATTAATACAACCCATACACAATCAGTGCCAGGTATCTAAAATGTGTACAATCCATACACAATCAGTACCAAGTATCCAAATGTATACAATCCATACACAATCAGTGCCAAATATCCAGATAAATACAATCCATACAACATTAGTGCCATGTATCCAAATGTATACTATCTATACATAATCAGTGCCAAGTATCAAATGTATACAGTCCATACAGAATAAGTGCCCATTACCCAGATTAATACAATCCATACACAATCAATGTCAAATATCAAAATTAATATAAAGCCATACACAATCTGTGCAAGTATCCAAATGTATACAATCCATTGACAATCCGTACCAAATATCCAGATTAATAAAATCCAAACACAATCAGTACCAGGTATCAAAAGTACACAATCCATTCACAATCAAGTGCCAAGTATCCAAATGTATACAATCCATTCACAATCTGTGCCAAGTATCCAAATGTGTGCAATCCAATCACAATCAGTGCCAAGTATCCAGATTAATACAATCAAAAACAATCAGTGCAAATATCAGATTAATGCAATTCATACACAATCAGTGCCAAGTGTCCTAATGTACAATCCATACACAATCAGTGCACAATACCAAGATTAATACCCTAGATTCTTCCGAGCCAGGACCTCACAAGGTCAGAGGCATTCCCTACCGTCGCCCCACTGGTATAACTCCCTCCTGCCAGTGTCTCAAACTCTCTAACCTTAGCTTGCTAAGCCCAGGCTCAGAAACTTCCTGCTTAGCTCTTGCAAATGCAACTGCCGCTAGCCTAGTGTAAAAAAAAATATATATACTCTGTTTGACAATGCTCACTGGCTGGCTCCCCCTCCTTTCCCTACTTATTCCTCCTCCCTATCTCCCTCCCTTCTACCCCACCAGCTCTCCCCGACCATGAGTTTTGCACCTTTTGTTATCTTTTGCTCGTTGGAGATTGTACTCTATTATAACAAAACGGTAATTGTACTGTAACTTTTTTTGTTTGTAAGTACTGTGTCCCTTGTACTACTGTTCTGATGTCCTCTTTGTGATGAGGTACCTTTGTAAATGAGCCTCTGGCTCAAAGGTTTCTAAACTGATGTTTAACTAAATAAATAAATAAATAAATAATACAATCCAGACACAATCAGTACCAGGAATAGAAATCTGTTTGATACATACACAATCAGTGCCTAATATAAAAATGTATGCAATCCATACACAAATAGGTGCCAAATATCCAGATGAATACAGTCCATACACAGTAAGTGCCAGGTATCCAAATGTGTACAATCCATCCACAATCAGTGCGAAATATCCAGATTAATACAATGCATTCACAATCAGTGCCAAGTATCCAAATGTATACAATCAATACAAAATCATTGCCAAATATCTAGATTAATACAATCCATACACAATCAGTGCCAGGTATACAAATGTGTACAATCCATACACAGTCAGTACCAAGTATCCATATGTATACAAACCATACATAATCAGTGCCAAATATCCATAGTAATACAATCCATTCACAATCAGTGCCAAGTATCCAAATGTATACAATCCATACACAATCAGCACCAAATACCCAGATTAATACAATCCATACACAATCAGTGCCATGTATCCAAATGTGTAAAATACATACACAATCGTGCCAAACATCCAGATTAATACAATCCAAACACCATGAGTGCCTGGAATCCAAATGTATACAATCCATACACAATCTGTGCCAAGTATCCAAATGTATACAATCCATACAAAATCAGTGCCAAGTATACAAATGTGTGCAAGCCAAACACAATCAGTGCCAGGTATCCAAATGTGTACAATCCATACACAATCAGGGCAAAATACCCAGATTATTACAATCCATACACAATCAGTGCTAAGTAACCAAATATATACAATCCATACACAATCAGTACCAAATATCCAGATTAATACAATGCATACACAATCAGTGCCAAGTATACAAATGTATACAATACATACAGAATAAGTGCCAATTACCCAGATTAATACAAGCCATACACAATCTGTGTCAAATATCAAAATTAATACAAGCCATACACAATCAGTGCCAAGTATCCAAATGATACAATCCATTCACAATCCGTGCCAAAATCCAGATTAATACAACTCCATTCACAATCAGTGTCAAATATCCAGATTAATACAACCCATTCACAATCAGTGCCAAGTATCCAAATGAATACAATCCATACACAATCAGTGCCAAGTATCCAAATGTGTGCAATCCAAGCACAATCAGTGCCAAGAATCCAAATGTATACAATCCATACACGATCAATGCCAAATATCCAGATTAATACAATCCATACACAATCAGTGCAAATATCCAGGTTAATGCAATCCATACACAATCAATGCCAAGTATCTAAATGTGTACAATCCATACACAATCACTGCAAAATAACAAGATTAATACAATCCAGACACAATCAGTACCAGGTATAGAAATGTGTATAATACATACACAATCAGTGCCTAATATCTAAATGTATACAATCCCTACACAATCAGTGCCAGGTATCCAAATGTGTACAATTCATCCACAATCAGTGCCAAATATCCATATTAATACAAAGCATTCACAATCAGTGCCAGGTATCCAAATGTATACAATCCATAAAGAATCATTGCCAAATATCTAGATTAATACAATCCATACACAATCAGAGCCAGGTATACAAATGTGTACAATCCATATACAATCAGTAGCAAGTATCCAAATAACTGCAAACCATACACAATCAGTGCCAAATATCCAGATTAATACAACCCATTCACAATCAGTGCCAAATATCCAAATTAATACAACCCATACACAATCAGTGCCAGGTATCCAAAATGTGTATAATCCATACATAATCAGTACCAAGTATCCAAATGTATAGAATCCATACACATTCAGTGCCGACCCTGAATCCAAATGTATACAAACCATACATTATCAGTGCCAAATTTTCCAGATTAATACAATCCACACACAATAAGTGCCATGTATCCAAGTGAATACAATGCATACACAATTAGTGACAACTACCCAGATTAATGCAATACATACACAATCAATGTCAAAAATCCAGATTAATACAAGCCCTTCACAATCAGAGCCAAGTATCCAAATGCATACAATCCATATACAATCAGTGCCAAATATCCAGATTAATACAATCCATACACAGTCAGTGCCATGTATCCAAATGTATACAATACATACACAATCAGTGCCAAGTATCCAAATGTATACAATCCATACACAATCTGTGCCAAGTATCAAAATGTGTGCAATCGAAACACTGTCAGTGCCAAGTATCCAAATGTATACAATCCATACACAATCAGTGCCAAACATCCAGATTAATACAATCCAAACACCATGAGTGCCTGGAATCCAAATGTATACAATCCATACACAATCTGTGCCAAGTATCCAAATGTATACAATCCATACAAAATCAGTGCCAAGTATACAAATGTGTGCAAGCCAAACACAATCAGTGCCAGGTATCCAAATGTGTACAATCCATACACAATCTGTAACAGGTATACAAATGTGTATAATATGTACACAATCACTGCCAAATATCCAAATGTATACATTCCATACATAATCAGTGCTAAAACTCCTGATGAATACAATCCACACATAATCAGCGCCGGGTATCCAAATGTGTACAATCCACCCACAATCAGTGCCAAATATCCAGATTAATACAATGCATACACAATCAGTGCCAAGAATCCAAAAGTATACAATCAATACACAATCAGTGCCAAATATCCATAGTAATACAATCCTTACACAATCAGTGCCAAGTATCCAAATGAATACAATCCATACACAATCAGTGCCAGGTATCCAAATATATACAATCCATACATAATCAGTACCAAATATCCAGATTAATACAATGCATACACAATCAGTGCCAAGTATACAAATGTATACAATACATACAGAATAAGTGCCAATTACCCAGATTAATACAAGCCATACACAATCTATGTCAAATATCAAAATTAATACAAGCCATACACAATCAGTGCCAAGTATCCAAATGTATACAATCCATTGACAATCCGCGTCAAATATCAAGATTAATACAATCCATACACAATCAGTGCCAGGTATCCAAATGTACACAATCCATACACAATCAGTGCCAAGTATCCAAATGAATACAATCCATACACAATCAGTGCCAAGTATCCAAATGTGTGCAATCCAAGCACAATCAGTGCCAAGAATCCAAATGTATACAATCCATACACGATCAATCCCAAATATCCAGATTAATACAATCCATACACAATCAGTGCAAAAATCCAGATTAATGCAATCCATACACAATCAATGCCAAGTATCCAAATGTGTACAATTTTTACACAATCACTGCAAAATAACAAGATTAATACAATCCAGACACAATCAGTACCAGGTATAGAAATGTGTATAATACATACACAATCAGTGCCTAATATCTAAATGTATACAATCCATACACAATCAGTGCCAGGTATCCAAATGTGTACAATTCATCCACAATCAGTGCCAAATATCCATATTAATACAAAGCATTCACAATCAGTGCCAGGTATCCA
This sequence comes from Neoceratodus forsteri, assembly GCA_016271365.2. NCBI lineage: Eukaryota > Metazoa > Chordata > Ceratodontiformes > Ceratodontidae > Neoceratodus > Neoceratodus forsteri. Next base: position 445,882,939 of record JADMNL010000023.1, read on the forward strand.
AATGTATACAATCCATAAAGAATCATTGCCAAATATCTAGATTAATACAATCCATACAATCAATCATGCAGGTATACAAATATGTTACAATCCATATACAATCAGTGTAAGTATCCAAATGACTGCAAACCATACACAATCAGTGCCAAATATCCAGATTAATACAACCCATTCACAATCAGTGCCAAATATCCAGATTAATACAACCCATACTCAATCAGTGCCAGGTATCCAAAATGTGTATAATCCACACATAATCAGTACCAAGTATCCAAATGTATAGAATCCATACACATTCAGTGCCCTCCCTGAATCCAAATGTATACAAACCATACATTATCAGTGCCAAATTTTCCAGATTAATACAATCCACACACAATAAGTGCCATGTATCCAAGTGAATACAATGCATACACAATTAGTGACAACTACCCAGATTAATGCAATACATACACAATCAATGTCAAAAATCCAGATTAATACAAGCCATTCACAATCAGTGCCAAGTATCCAAATGAATATAATCCATATACAATCAGTGCCAAATATCCAGATTAATACAATCCATACACAGTCAGTGCCATGTATCCAAATGTATACAATACATACACAATCAGTGCCAAGTATCCAAATGTATACAATCCATACACAATCTGTGCCAAGTATCAAAATGTGTGCAATCGAAACACTGTCAGTGCCAAGTAGCCAAATGTATACAATCCATACACAATCAGTGCCAAACATCCAGATTAATACAATCCATACACAATCAGTGCCAAATATCCAGGTTAATACAATCCACACACAATCAGTGCCAAGTATCCAAATGAGTACAATCTATACACAATCAGGGCCAAATACCCAGATTAATACAATCCATACACATCGGTGCTAAGTATCCAAATATATACAGTCCATACACAATCAGTGCCAAATATCCAGAATAATACAATGCATACACAATCAGTACCAAGTATCCAAATGCATACAATTCATAAAGAATCAGTGCCAAATACCCAGATTAATTCAATCCATACACAATCAATGTCAATTATCCTGATTAATACAAGCCATACACAATCAGTGCCAAGTATCCAAATGTATACAATCCATTGACAATCACTGACAAATATCCAGATTAATACAATCCATACACAATCAGTGCCAGATATCCAAATGTACACAATCCATACACAATCAGTGCCAAGTATCCAAATGTATACAATCCATACACAATCAGTGCCAAATATCCAGATTAATACAATCCATAAACAATCAGAGCCAAATACTAACATACTATTTGCCAGCAGATTAGGCCTTAAGGTCTATCAAGTCTGCTCGAACCTAGATCCTTTGTTGGGTGCCGAGACCCTCCCATCTCTTGTGCTCCAGAAACCCCTATCATCCATCCCCACCCCCCCGGGACAGGCCATCATCTGAGATTAATACAATCCATACACAATCAGTGCCAAGTATCCAAATGTGTACAATCCATACACAATCAGTGCAAAATACACAGATTACTACAATCCGTTCACAATCAGTACCAGGTATACAAGTGTGTATAATCCTTACACAATCAGTGCCATATAACCAAATGTATACAATACATACACATCAGTGCCAAATATCCAGATAAATACAATCCATACACAATCACTGCCAATTATATAAATGCGTACAATCCATCCACAATCAGTGCCAAATATCCAGATTAATACAAGGGATACACAATCAGTGAAAGGTATCCAAATGTATACAATACATACACAATCAGTGCCAAATATCGAGATTGATACAATGCATACACAATCAGTGCCAAGTATCCAAATCTATACAATCCATACAGAATCAGTGCCAAATATCTAGATTAATACAATCCATAGACAATCAGTGCCAGGTTTACAAACGTGTACAATCCATACACAATCAGTGCCAAGTATCCAAATGTATACAATCCATACACAATCAGTGCCAAATATCCAGATTAATACAATCCATGCACAATCAGTGCCAAGTATCAAAATGCGTACAATCCTCACACAATCAGTACCAAGTACCTAAGTGTATACAATCCATACACAATCAGTGCCAAATATCCAGATTAATACAACCCATACACAATCAGTGCTAGGTATCTAAAATGTGTACAATCCAAACACAATCAGTACCAAGTATCCGAATGTATACAATCCATACACAATCAGTGTCAAATATCCAGATGAATACAATCCATACAACAGTAGTGCCAAGTATCCAAATGTATGCAGTCCATTCACAATCAATGTCAAATATCCAGATCAATATAAGCCATACACAATCAGTTCCAAATATCCAAATGTATGCAATCCACACACAATCAGTGCCAAATACCCAGATTAATACAATCCACACACAATCAATGTCAAATATCAAGATTAATACAAGCCATTCACAATCAGTGCCAAGTATCCAAATGCATACAATCCATATACAATCATTGCCAAATATCCAGATTTATACAATCCATACACAATCAGTGCCATGTATCCAAATGTATACAATTCATACAGAATCAGTGCCAAGTATCCAAATGTATATAATCCATACACAATCTGTGCCAAGTATCCAAATGTCTGCAATCAAGAACACTGTCAGTGCCAAGTATCCAAATGTATACAATCCATACACAATCAGTGCCAAATATCCAGATTAATACAATCCATACACAATCAGTGCCAAATATCCAGATTAATACAACCCATACACAATCAGTGCCAGGTATCTAAAATGTGTACAATCCAAACACAATCAGTACCAAGTGTCCAAATGTATACAATCCATACACAATCAGTGCCAAATATCCAGATGAATACAATCCATACAACAGTAGTGCCATGTATCCAAATGTATACGATCCATACATAATCAGTGCCAAATTTCCAGATTAATACAATCCATACACAATAAGAGCCATGTATCCAAGTATATACAATGCATACACAATAAGTGCCAAATATCCAGATTAATACAATCCATACACAATCAGTGCCAAGTATCCAGATGAATACATTCCATACATAATCAGTGCCAGCTTTCCAAATGTGTACAATAAATACACAATCAATGCCAGGTATCCAGATTAATACAATGCATATACAATCAGTGCCAAGTATCCAAATGTATACAATCCATGCAGAATCAGTACCAAATACCCAGATTAATGCAATCCATACACAATCAGTGCAAGCTATTCAGATTAATACAATGCATAGACAATCAGTGCCAACTATCCAAATGTATACAATCCATAGACAATCCGTGCCAAATATCCAGATTAATACAATCCATTTCACAATCAGTGCCAAGTATCCAAATGTGTACAATCCATACACATTCAGTGCAAAATACATACATTAATACAATCCATACACAATCAGTGCCAAGTATCTAAATGTATACAATCCATACACAATCAGTGCCAAATATCCAGATTAATACAATGCATGCGCAATCAGTGCCAAGTATCCAAATGTGTAAAATCCATACAGAATCAGTGCCAAATACCCAGATTAATACAATCCATACACAATCAATGTCAAATATCCAGATTAATACAAGCCATACACAATCAGTGGAAGTATCCAAATGTATACAATCCATAGACATTCAGTGCCAAATATCCAGATTAATACAATCCATTCACCATCATTGCCTGGTATCCAAATGTATACAATCCATACAGAATCAGTGCCAAGTATCCAAATGTATACAATCCATGCAGAGTCAGTGCCAGATATCCAGATTAATGCAATCCATATGCAATCAGTGCCAAATATCCAGATAAATACAATCAATACTCAGTCAGTGCCAAGTATACAAATGTGTACAATCCATACAAAATCAGTGTAAAATACCCTGTTTAATACAATCCATACACAATCTGTAACAGGTATACAAATATGTATAATATATACAATCACTGCCAAATATCCAAATGTATACATTCCATACATAATCAGTGCTAAAACTCCTGATGAATACAATCCACACATAATCAGCGCCGGGTATCCAAATGTGTACAATCCACCCACAATCAGTGCCAAATATCCAGATAAATACAATGCATACACAATCAGTGCCAAGAATCCAAAAGTATACAATCAATACACAATCAGTGCCAAATATCCATAGTAATACAATCCTTACACAATCAGTGCCAAGTATCCAAATGAATACAATCCATACACAATCAGTGCCAGGTATCCAAATGTGTACAATCCATACACAATCAATGCCAGGTATCCAGATTAATACAATGCATATACAATCACTGCCAAGTATCCAAATGTATACAATCCATGCAGAATCAGTACCAAATACCTATATTAATACAATCCATGCACAATCAAGTGCCAGCTATTCAGATTAATACAATGTATTGACAATCAGGGACAGATCCAAATGTAGCTAATCCATACACAATCAGTACCAAGTATCCAAATGTATACAATCCATACAATCAGAGCCAAATATCCAGATATATACAATCCATACAAAATCAATTATAGGTATCCAAATCGTATACAATCCAAACACAATCAGTGCCAAATTTCCAGATTAATACAATCCATGCACAATCAGTGTCAAGTATCCAATATGTAGTACAATCCATACACAATCAAGTGCATAATACCCAGATTAATACAATCCATACAAGCGAGTGCAATATCGAAATATATACAATCCATACACAATCAGAGCCAAATATCCAGATTAATACAATGTATACACAATCAGTGTCAAGTATCAAATGTAAACAATCCATACAGAATCAGTGCCAAATACCCCGATTAATACAATCCATACACAATCAATGTCAAATATTCAGATCAATATAAGACATACACAATCAGTTCCAAATATCCAAATGTATGCAATCCACAAATAATCAGTGCCAAATACCCAGATTAATACAATTCAAACACAATCAATGTCAAATATCAAGATTAATACAAGCCATTCACAATCAGTGCCAAGTATCCAAATGTATACAATTCATACAGAATCAGTGCCAAAGTATCCAAATGTATATAATCCATACACAATCTGTGCCAAGTATCCAAATGTGTGCAATCGAAACACTGTCAGTGCCAAGTATCCAAATGTATACAATCCATACACAATCAGTGCCAAATATCCAGATTAATGCAATCCATACACAATCAGTGCCAAATATCGAGATTAATACAATCCACACACAATCAGTGCCAAGTTTCCAAATGTGTACAATCAATACACAATCAGGGCAAAATACCCAGATTAATACAATCCATACACATTGGTGCTAAGTATCCAAATGTATACAGTCCATACACAATCAGTGCCAAAAATCCAGATTAATACAATGCATACACAATCAGTGCCAAGTATTCAAATGCATACAATTCATAAAGAATCAGTGCCAAATACCCAGATTAATTCAATCCATACACAATCAATGTCAATTATCCTGATTAATACAAGCCATACACAATTAGTGCCAAGTATCCAAATGTATACAATCCATTGACAATCACTGCCAAATATCCAGAGTAATACAATCCATACACAATCACTGCCAGTTATCCAAATGTACACAATCGATACACAATCAGTGCCAAGTATCCAAATGTATACAATCCATACGCAATCAGTGCCAAGTATCCAAATGTGTGCAATCCAAACACAATCAGTGCCAGGCATCCAAATGTATACAATCCATGCACAATAAGTGCCAAATATCCAGATTAATACAATCGATAAACAATCAGAACCAAATATCCAGATTAATACAATCCATACATAATCAGTGCCAAGTATCCAAAAGTGTACAATCCATACACAATCAGTGTAAAATACACAGATTAATACAATCCATTCACAATCAGTACCAGGTATACAAATGTGTATAATCCTTACACAATCAGTGCTAACTAACCAAATGTATACAATACATACACAAACAGTGCCAAATATCCAGATAAATACAATCCATACACAATCACTGCCAGTTATATAAATGTGTACAATCCATCCACAATCAGTGCCAAATATACAAATTAAAACAATGGATACACAATCAGTGAAAGGCATCGAAATGTATACAATACATACACAATCAGTGCCAAATATCCAGATTAATACAATCCATGCACAATCAGTGCCAAGTATCAAAATGTGTACAATCCGTACACAAACAGTGCCAGGTATCCAAATGCGTACAATCCATACACAATCAGTACCAAGTACCTAAATGTATACAATCCACACACAATCAGTACCAAATATCCTGCTAAATGCAATCCATACAAAATCAGTGAAAGGTATCCAAATGTATATAATCCATTCACAATCAGTGCCAAATTTCCAGATTAATACAATTCATACACAATCAGTGCCAGGTATCCAAGTGTATACAGTGCATACACAATCAGTGCCTAGTTTGCAAACGTATACAATTAATACACAGTAAGTGCCAAATATCCAGATTAATACAATCCATATACAATCAGTGCCAAGTACACAAATCTATATAATTCATACACTGTCAGAGCCAAATATCCATAGTAATACAATCCATACACAATCAGTGTCAAGTATCCATATGTATACTATCCATAGACAATCAGTTCGAAATAACCAGATCAATACATTCCACACACAATCAGTGCCAGATATACAAATGTGTACAATCCATACACAATCACTGCCAAGTATCCAAATGTATGCAATCCATACACAATCAGTGCCAAATATCCAGATTAATGCAGCCCATACACTATCAGTGCCAGGTATCTAAAATGTGTACAATCCATACACAATCAGTACCAAGTATCCAAATGTGTACAATCCATACACAATCAGTGCAAAATACACAGATTAATACAATCCGTTCACAATCAGTACCAGGTATACAAATGTGTATAATCCTTACACAATCAGTGCCATATAACCAAATGTATACAATACATACACAAACAGTGCCAAATATCCAGATTAATACAATGGATACACAATCAGTGAAAGGTATCCAAATGTATACAGTACATACACAATCAGTGCCAAATATCCAGATTGATACAATGCATACACAATCAGTGCCAAGTATCCAAATGTATACAATCCATACAGAATCAGTGCCAAATATCTAGATTAATACAATCCATAGACAATCAGTGCCAGGTTTACAAACGTGTACAATCCATACACAATCAGTGCCAAGTATCCAGATGAATACATTCCATACATAATCAGTGCCAGCTTTCCAAATGTGTACAATAAATACAAAATCAATGCCAGGTATCCAGATTAATACAATGCATATACAATCAGTGCTAAGTATCCAAATGTATACAATCCATGCAAAATCAGTACCAAATACCCAGATTAATGCAATCCATACACAATCAGTGCAAGCTATTCAGATTAATACAATGCATAGACAATCAGTGCTAAGTATCCAAATGTATACAATCCATAGACAATCCGTGCCAAATATCCAGATTAATACAATCCATTCACAATCAGTGCCAAGTATCCAAATGTGTACAATCCATACACATTCAGTGCAAAATTCATACATTAATACAATCCATTCACAATCAGTGCCAAGTATCCAAATGTGTACAATCCATACACATTCAGTACAAAATACATACATTAATACAATCCATACACAATCAGTGCCAAATATCCAGAGTAATACAATCCATACACAATCACTGCCAGTTATCCAAATGTACACAATCGATACACAATCAGTGCCAAGTATCCAAATGTATACAATCCATACGCAATCAGTGCCAAGTATCCAAATGTGTGCAATCCAAACACAATCAGTGCCAGGCATCCAAATGTATACAATCCATGCACAATAAGTGCCAAATATCCAGATTAATACAATCGATAAACAATCAGAACCAAATATCCAGATTAATACAATCCATACATAATCAGTACCAAGTATCAAAAGTGTACAATCCATACACAATCAGTGTAAAATACAGATTAATACAATCCATTCACAATCAGTACCAGGTATACAAATGTGTATAATCCTTACAATCAGTGCAACTAACCAAATGTATACAATACATACACAACAGTGCAAATATCCAGATAAATACAATCCATACAATCACTGCCAGTTATATAAATGTACAATCCATCCACAATCAGTGCCAAATATACAAATTAAAACAATGGATACACAATCAGTGAAAGGCATCAAATGTATACAATACATACACAATCAGTGCCAAATATCCAGATTAATACAATCCATTCACAATCAGTGCCAAGTATCAAAATGTGTACAATCCATTACACAAACAGTGCCAGGTATCAAATTGCGTACAATCCATACACAATCAGTACCAAGTACCTAAATGTATACAATCCACACACAATCAGTACCAAATATCCTGATAAATGCAATCCATACAAAATCAGTGAAGGTATCCAAATGTATATAATCCATTCTTCAATTGCCAAATTTCAGATTAATACAATTCATACACAATCAGTGCTAGGTATCCAAGTGTATACAGTGCATACACAATCAGTGCCTAGTTTGCAAACGTATACAATTAATACACAGTAAGTGCCAAATATCCAGATTAATACAATCCATATACAATCAGTGCAAGTACACAAATCTATATAATTCATACACTGTCAGAGCCAAATATCCATAGTAATACAATCCATACACAATCAGTGTCAAGTATCCATATGTATACTATCCATAGACAATCAGTTAAATAACTGAATCAATACATTTCACACAATCAGTGTGAGATATACAATAATGTACAATCCATACACAATCACTGCCAAGTATCCAAATGTATGCAATCCATACACAATCAGTGCCAAATATCCAGATTAATGCAGCCCATACACTATCAGTGCCAGGTATCTAAAATGTGTACAATCCATACACAATCAGTACCAAGTATCCAAATGTGTACAATCCATACACAATCAGTGCAAAATACACAGATTAATACAATCCGTTCACAATCAGTACCAGGTATACAAATGTGTATAATCCTTACACAATCAGTGCCATATAACCAAATGTATACAATACATACACAAACAGTGCCAAATATCCAGATTAATACAATGGATACACAATCAGTGAAAGGTATCCAAATGTATACAGTACATACACAATCAGTGCCAAATATCCAGATTGATACAATGCATACACAATCAGTGCCAAGTATCCAAATGTATACAATCCATACAGAATCAGTGCCAAATATCTAGATTAATACAATCCATAGACAATCAGTGCCAGGTTTATAAACGTGTACAATCCATACACAATCAGTGCCAAGTATCCAGATGAATACATTCCATACATAATCAGTGCCAGCTTTCCAAATGTGTACAATAAATACAAAATCAATGCCAGGTATCCAGATTAATACAATGCATATACAATCAGTGCTAAGTATCCAAATGTATACAATCCATGCAAAATCAGTACCAAATACCCAGATTAATGCAATCCATACACAATCAGTGCAAGCTATTCAGATTAATACAATGCATAGACAATCAATGCAAGTATCAAATGTATACAATCCATAGACAATCATTACAAATATCCAGATTAATACAATCCATTCCATCAATAGTTACAATATCAAATGTATACAATCCATACATATCATGCAAATACATACATTAATACAATCCATTCACAATCAGTGCCAAGTATCCAAATGTGTACAATCCATACACATTCAGTACAAAATACATACATTAATACAATCCATACACAATCAGTGCCAAATATCCAGATTAATAAAATGCATGCCCAATCAGTGCCAAGTATCCAAATGTGTAAAATCCATACAGAATCAGTGCCAAATACCCAGATTAATACAATCCATACACAATCAATGTCAAATATCCAGATTAATACAAGCCATACACAATCAGTGGAAGTATCCAAATGAATACAATCCATAGACATTCAGTGCCAAATATCCAGATTAATACAATCCATTCACCATCACTGCCTGGTATCCAAATGTATACAATCCATACACAATCAGTGCCAAGTATCCAAATGTATACAATCCATGCAGAGTCAGTGCCAAGTATCAAAATGTGTGCAATCCAAACACAATAAGTGCCAAGTATCCAAATGTATACAATTCATACACAATCAGTGCCGGATATCCAGATTAATGCAATCAATACTCAGTCAGTGCCAAGTATACAAATGTGTACAATCCATACAAAATCAGTGCAAAATACCCTGTTTAATACAATCCATACACAATCAGTAACAGGTATACAAATGTGTATAATATGTACACAATCACTGCCAAATATCCAAATGTATACAATCCATACATAATCAGTGCTAAAACTCCTGATGAATACAATCCACACATAATCAGCCATAGTATCCAAATGTGTACAATCCATCCACAATCAGTGCAAATATCCAGATTAATACAATGCATACACAATCAGTGCCAAGAATCCAAAAGTATACAATCAATACACAATCAGTGCCAAATATCCATAGTAATACAATCCTTACACAATCAGTGCCAAGTATCCAAATGTGAGCAATCGAAACACTGTCAGTGCCAAGTATCCAAATGTATACAATCCATACACAATCAGTGCCAAATATCCAGATTAATACAATCCATACACAATCAGTGCCAAATATCCAGATTGATACAATGCGTACACAATCAGTGCCAAGTATCCAAATGTATACAATCCATACAAAATCAGTGCCAAATATCTAGATTAATACAATCCATAGACAATCAGTGGAAGGTTTACAAACGTGTACAATCCATACACAATCAGTGCCAAGTATCCAAATGTATAGAATCCATACACATTCAGTGCCCTCCCTGAATCCAAATGTATACAAACCATACATTATCAGTGCCAAATTTTCCAGATTAATACAATCCACACACAATCAGTGCCATGTATCCAAGTGAATACAATGCGTACACAATTATTGCCAACTACCCAGATTAATGCAATCCATACACAATCAATGTCAAAAATCCAGATTAATACAAGCCATTCACAATCAGTGCAAGTATCCAAATGCATACAATCCATATACAATCAATTACAAAATATCCAGATTAATACAATCCATACAATAATGCCATGTATCCAAATGTATACAATACATACAATCAGTACCAAGTATCAAATGTATACAATCCATACACAATCTGTGCCAAGTATAAAATGTATTGCAATCGAAACACTGTCAGTACCAAATATCCAAATGTATACAATCCATACAATCAGTGTCAAATATCCAGATTAATACAATCACACAATCAGTGCCAAATATCAGATTAATATAATCCACACACAATCAATTCTAAGTATCAAATGTGTACAATCTATACACAATCAGAGACAAAATACCCAGATTAATACAATCCATACACATCGGTTACTAAGTGTCAAATATATACCGTCCATACACAATCAGTGCCAAATATCCAGATTAATACAATGCATACACAATCAGTGCCAAGTATCCAAATGCATACAATTCATAAAGAATCAGTGCCAAATACCAGATTAATTCAATCCATCACAATCAATGTCAATTATCCTGATTAATACAAAGCATACACAATCAGTGCAAGTATCCAAATATATACAATCCATTGACAATCACTGACAAATATCCAGATTAATACAATCCATACACAATCAGTGCAGGTATCCAAATGTACACAATCCATACACAATCAGTGCCATGCTATCCAAATGTATACAATCCATACACAATCAGTGCCAAATATCCAGATTAATACAATCCATAAACAATCAGAGCCAAATATCCAGATTAACACAATCCATACACAATCAGTGCCAAGTATCCAAATGTGTACAATCCATACACAATCAGTGCAAAATACACAGATTAATAAAATCCGTTCTCAATCAGTACCAGGTATACAAATGTGTATAATCCTTACACAATCAGTGCCATATAACCAAATGTATACAATTCATACACAAACAGTGCCAAATATCCAGATAAATACAATCCATACACAATCACTGCCAGTTATATAAATGTGTACAATCCATCCACAATCAGTGCCAAATATCCAGATTCATACAATGGATACACAATCAGTGAAAGGTATCCAAATGTATACAGTACATGCACAATCAGTGCCAAATATCCAGATTGATACAATGCATACACAATCAGTGTCAAATATCCAAATGTATACAATCCATACAGAATCAGTGCCAAATATCTAGATTAATACAATCCATAGACAATCAGTGCCAGGTTTACAAACGTGTACAATCCATACACAATCAGTGCCAAGTATCCAAATGTATACAATCCATACACAATCATTGCCAAATATCCAGATTAATACAATCCATGCACAATCAGTGCCAAGTATCAAAATGTGTACAATCCGAACACAAACAGTGCCAGGTATCCAAATGCGTACAATCCATACACAATCAGTACCAAGTACCTAAGTGTATACAATCCATACACAATCAGTACCAAATATCCAGCTAAATGCAATCCATACAAAATCAGTGACAGGTACCCAAATGTATATAATCCATTCACAATCAGTGCCAAATTTCCAGATTAATACAATTCATACACAATCAGTGTCAGGTATCCAAGTGTATACAGTGCATACACAATCAGTGCCTAGTTTCCAAACGTGTACAATTAATACTCAGTAAGTGCCAAATATCCAGATTAATACTATCCATACACAATCAGTGCCAAGTACACAAATTTATATAATTCATACACTGTCAGTGCCAAATATCCATAGTAATACAATCCATACACAATCAGTGTCAAGTATCCATATGTATACAATCCATAGACAATCAGTACGAAATACCCAGATTAATACAATCCACACACAATCAGTGCCAGATATACAAATGTGTACAATCCATACACAATCATTGCCAAGTATCCAAATGTATGCAATCCATACACAATCAGTGCCAAATATCCAGATTAATACAACCCATACACAATCAGTGCCAGGTATCTAAAATGTGTACAATCCAAACACAATCAGTACCAAGTATCCAAATGTATACAATCCATACACAATCAGTGCCAAATATCCAGATGAATACAATCCATACAAAGTCAGTGCCATGTATCCAAATGTATACGATCCATACATAATCAGTGCCAAATTTCCAAATTAATACAATCCATACACAATCAGAGCCATGTATCCAAGTATATACAATGCATACACAATAAGTGCCAAATATCCAGATTAATACAATCCATACACAATCAGTGGAAGTACACAAATATATATAATCTATACACAATCAGTGCCAAATACCCATAGGAATACAATCCATACACAATCAGTGTCAAGTATCCAGATGAATACATTCCATACATAATCAGTGCCAGCTTTCCAAATGTGTACAATAAATACACAATCAATGCCAGGTATCCAGATTAATACAATGCATATACAATCAGTGCCAAGTGTCAAATGTATACAATCCATGCAGAATCAGTACCAAATACCCAGATTAATGCAATCCATACACAATCAGTGCAAGCTATTCAGATTAATACAATGCATAACAATCAGTGCTAAATGTCAAATGTATACAATCCATACAATCCGTGCCAAATATCCAGATTAATACAATACTCTAATCAGTACCAAGTATCCAAATCTGTACAATCCATACACATTCAGTGCAAAATACATACAGTAATACAATCCATACACAATCAGTGTAAGTATCTAAATACTAAATCCATACACAATCAGTGCCAAATATCCAGATTAATACAATGCATGTAATCAGTGCCAAGTATCAAATGTGTAAATCCATACAGAATCAGTGCCAAATACCCAGATTAATACAATCCATACACAATCAATGTCAAATATCCAGATTAATACAAGCCATACACAATCAGTGGAAGTATCCAAATGTATACAATCCATAGACATTCAGTGCCAAATATCCAGATTAATACAATCCATTCACCATCATTGCCTGGTTTCCAAATGTATACAATCCATACACAATCAGTGCCAAGTATCCAAATGTATACAATCCATGCAGAGTCAGTGCCAAGTATCAAAATGTGTGCAATCCAAACACAATAAGTGCCAAGTATCCAAATGTATACAATTCATACACAATCAGTGCCAGATATCCAGATTAATGCAATCCATATGCAATCAGTGCCAAATATCCAGATTAGTACAATCAATACTCAGTCAGTGCCAAGTATACAAATGTGTACAATTCATACAAAATCAGTGCAAAATACCCTGTTTAATACAACCCATACACAATCAGTACCAGGTATACAAATGTGTATAATATGTACATAATCACTGCCAAATATCCAAATGTATACAATCCATACATAATCAGTGCTAAAACTTCTGATGAATACAATCCATACATAATCAGCGCCAGGTATCCAAATGTATATAATCCATCCACAATCAGTGCCAAATATCCAGATTAATACAATGCATACACAATCAGTGCCAAGAATCAAAAGTATACAATCAATACACAATCAGTGCCAAATATCCATAGTAATACAATCCTTACACAATCAGTGCCAAGTATCCAAATGAATACAATCCATACACAATCAGTGCCAGGTATCCAAATGTGTACAATCCATACACAATCAATGCCAAGTATCCAGATTAATACAATGCATATACAATCCTGCAAGTATCAAATGTATACAATCCATGCAGAATCAGTACCAAATACCTATATTAATACAATCCATGCACAATCAATTGCAGCTATTCAGATTAATACAATGTATTGACAATCAGGGACAAGTATCCAAATGTGTACAATCCATACACAATCAGTACAAGTATCCAAATGTATACAATCCATACACAATCAGAGCCAAATATCCAGATATATACAATCCATACAAAATCAGTGCCAGGTATCAAATGTATACAATCCAAACACAATCAGTGCCAAATTTCCAGATTAATACAATCAATGCACAATCAGTGTCAAGTATCCAATATGTACAATCCATACACAATCAGTGCATAATACCCAGATTAATACAATCCATCACAATCAGTGCAAGTATCCAAATGTATACAATCCATACACAATCAGAGCCAAATATCCAGATTAATACAATGCATACACATCAGTGTCAAGTATGCAAATGTAAACAATCCATACAGAATCAATGCCAAATACCGATTAATACAATCCATACACAATCAATGTCAAATATCAGATCAATATAACATACACAATCAGTTCCAAATATCCAAATGTATGCAATCCACACACAATCAGTGCCAAATACCCAGATTAATACAATCCACACACAATCAATGTCAAATATCAAGATTAATAAAGCCATTTCACAATCAGTGCCAAGTATCCAAATGCATACAATCCATATACAATCATTATAAAATATCCAGATTAATACAATCCATACACAATCAATGTGCCATATATCAAATAATATACAATTCATACAGAATCAATTACCAGTATCCAATATATATAATCCATACACAATCTGTACCAAGTATCCAAATGTCTGCAATCGAAACACTGTCAGTGCCAAGTATCCAAATGTACACAATCCATACACAATCAGTCCCAAATATCCAGATTAATACAATCCATACACAATCAGTGCCAAATATCCAGATTGATACAATGCGTACACAATCAGTGCCAAGTATCCAAATG
The DNA here is from genome assembly GCA_016271365.2 of Neoceratodus forsteri. NCBI lineage: Eukaryota > Metazoa > Chordata > Ceratodontiformes > Ceratodontidae > Neoceratodus > Neoceratodus forsteri. Next base: position 445,898,740 of record JADMNL010000023.1, read on the forward strand.
TATACAATCCATACAGAATCAGTGCCAAATATCTAGATTAATACAATCCATAGACAATCAGTGGAAGGTTTACAAACGTGTACAATCCATACACAATCAGTCCAAGTATCAAATGTATAGAATCCATACACATTCAGTGCCCTCCTGAATCCAAATGTATACAAACCATACATTATCAATGCAAATTTTCCAGATTAATACAATCACACACACAATCAGTGCCATGTATCCAAGTGAATACAATGCGTACCATTATTACCAACTACCCAGATTAATGCAATCCATACACAATCAATATAAAATCCAGATTAATACAACCATTCACAATCAGTGCAAGTATCCAAATGCATACAATCCATATACAATCAGTGCCAAATATCCAGATTAATACAATCCATACAATCAATTGTGTATCCAAATGTATACAATACATACAATCAATTGCCAAGTATCCAAATGTATACAATCCATACACAATCTGTGCCAAGTATAAAATGTATTGCAATCGAAACACTGTCAGTGCCAAGTATCCAAATGTATACAATCCATACAATCAGTGTCAAATATCAGATTAATACAATCCATCACAATCAGTGCCAAATATCAGATTAATACAATCCACACACATCAGTTGCAAGTATCAAATGTGTACAATCTATACACACAATCAGAACAAAATACCCAGATTAATACAATCCATACACATCGATTGCTAAAGTGTCAAATATATACCGTCCATACACAATCAGTACTAAAATATCAGATTAATACAATGCATACACAATCAGTGCCAAGTATCCAAATGCATACAATTCATAAAGAATCAGTGCAAATACCCAGATTAATTCAATCCATACACAATCAATGTCAATTATCCTGATTAATACAAGCCATACACAATCAGTGCCAAGTATCCAAATATATACAATCCATTGACAATCACTGACAAATATCCAGATTAATACAATCCATACACAATCAGTGCAGGTATCCAAATGTACACAATCCATACACAATCAGTGCCATGTATCCAAATGTATACAATCCATACACAATCAGTGCCAAATATCCAGATTAATACAATCCATAAACAATCAGAGCCAAATATCCAGATTAACACAATCCATACACAATCAGTGCCAAGTATCCAAATGTGTACAATCCATACACAATCAGTGCAAAATACACAGATTAATAAAATCCGTTCACAATCAGTACCAGGTATACAAATGTATATAATCCTTACACAATCAGTGCCATATAACCAAATGTATACAATTCATACACAAACAGTACCAAATATCAGATAAATACAATCCATACACAATCACTGCCAGTTATATAAATATGTACAATCCATCCACAATCAGTGCCAAATATCCAGATTCATACAATGGATACAAATCAATCGTAAAGGTGTCAAATGTATACAGTACATGCACAATCAGTGCCAAATATCCAGATTGATACAATCCCAAGCTGACTCCTTCACTGATCAGTTGGGTTACTGCATTGTGGGAGCTCCACCAATTGCCAGACCAGAGCCCACTCCAATTCGGTGCCTCTTGAGGGACTGTTGTGCACCAATCAGGTGCTTTGGTGGTGGAGTATGGCCAAAATTTAAGGGCCACCCAGCCTTTAATCCTCCATGCCACAGCTGCTGGAAGCCAATCGCATTGGGACACTGCCAGCAGCTAGGATCACAGAACCTGTCAGCTCCCACACAGTGTCTGGAGCTTCATCAACCAACCTGCCACCCAACCTCTGCTCCAAGATGCCCCAGCTCGAAGTCCCTACAACCATCCTGACTCAAACTGCTGCCAATCAGCTAGTACCACGTAGTCGCCAGTGCTTCTCTCTGCATCAGGAGCTGTACTGATCATTTCACCAACAGGAGCTGCTGCATAAACCTCCAAAATCACACTAAACAACATTTCCTCCCAGGCATAACTTGGTGCCCTGAGCTGACTTCTTCACTGGCCACTTGGGTTGGTGCATTGCGGGAGCTCCACCAGTCGCCAGCCAGGAGCCTGCTCCAATATGGTACCTCCTCCAGGGACTGTTGTGCACCTATCGAGTGCTTCGGAGGTGGAGTCTGGCCAGGATTACAGGGTCGCCCTCACCATGTGGGTTTCAGCATGCGTGGGTGCAGTGTGAGTTGAGCAGCAGGAGTGGGGAATCCATGAGGGAGTCACCAGAGGGAGGCACCAGGACACCAGAAGACTCTGCCCAGCCCCCACCCTGCAGGAGTGTGAGCTGGACTGTAACTGCTATATCGTGAACCTTAACTGCTGTAGTTTTGATGTACTGCTAACTGAAGGCCTTGCCTATACTACTCTGTTAAATCTTTGAGGTCTTGTCAGGCTTATGCTATATTCCACCCAGCACAGAGTTTGTTTACTGTTTCGTTGATGTAAAATGGAGGTGTATTTTTGCAAATGGTATTTCTGCTTCCTGCCTCTATTTGTTTATTTAGATGTAGCCTACATCCCCCTAGTTGTGCACATTAAGCTTCTTCCTTTCTGGGTGCAGTCTGCCTTCCCAATTGTTTATTGTATCAGTAGACACGCGTCCTCCGAACCTGTGCCCCACCTATATCAGTGGCTGATGAATCTCCCTATCTGGGTGCTACTTACATTGTCAGTAGATGGCGCTCCCTACCTGTGTGTTGCCAAACCAGTGACTGTTGGACCTCCCTATTTCTGGAGGCTACCATTTGCAGTTTTCAGCTTGCCTTCCTGCCCTAAGTGTAGATATCTTTCCTCCTTGGATAGTGCATCAGATTATTTCGGTGTCCAGTAAACTGAAATAGGACAGCCCAACTTTTCTACCTAGCTTATGCTCACTGCCATGCATTCCCATCGAAATTAACAATGTATGTATTTTTGAGTGTTGCTTATGTCAGGTTGTATGCACCCCCCCCCCTTCTCTCCCAGTGATCCCCTCTCCACCCTTTAACTACTTATCCTATCAGGAATTCTTTTTCTCCAATTACATGTATACCCAACCACGTCATACCAACAATTTGGCTGCTCAGTCATAAAATATTTTTACTGATGGTTCACAGTACAAATTCAGGCACTCACTAGCCCAATACATATGGACTCCAACCGCTTTTATGCAGTGTATTCAAATCATTTTATTTAAGACATGTGTAAAAGACCAGACCACACTTGGCTACTGTGGTATTCCAGTGTAACTGAGATTCGGGGGCCTACAGGTGTTTTTCACATCACCAAGGAGTTCTCATGCACCTCCACTAATGTAGTGTACTGTATTCTTTGCAGGAGGTGTTCAGCTATTTACATCGGAGAAACTGGTAGGCGTCTTGCTGACCGTTTCAGGGAACATTACAGAGCGGTCAGGAATGGTGAAACTGCTAAACCCATTGTATCCACTTTATCTCCAGGGACCACAATGTCAATGACCTTTCTGTTTGTGTCCTTCAGCAGGGCTTCTGGGATCCTAACCATAGAAAAACATGGAAGCCAAGCTGATCATCCGCCTTGGCTCCAAGCAGCCCTCTGGTTTAAATGATAGACTTATTTTCCACTAACATCTCTCAGCCTCCCTTTTTCCTAAAGTCAATTTGTTTTGTACTGATTTATTTTTCATTTTCACCATATGTCTCCTTTTCTGTCTCCTTCTCACATTTGTCACCTTTCAGCCTTCTTACAAGACCCTGTTAATCAGTCTCTACCTGGGAACTTCCCAGCTCTTTCTCTCCATTATGCTTTATCTTTCCCATCATCACCTTTTGTTTCACAGATTCTCTCTTAACCTTACCATTTATCACTTCTTCTCCCTTAGCCTCCCCTTCTTCTTTCTCCATATATATCTCTCTCCATTTTACCTCTCCTCTACACTAACTTGTTTTTTCTCTTTTAGATATTTCCTGAAGAAGACCTAAGGTCGAAACGTAGATTTTTAACTCTATTTTCTATTTTCAGCGTGCATTTAATATAACCATTTTGTTTTGCTTTTAGACCACATGCTGACGCAGCGCCTTGTCTTTGGTTTTTTACTGTGGTATTTTTACTGATGGCCAGCTTCCTTGAAGGTAAATCCTTCTATCTACCTGGGACTAAGCTGTGGGTCTCCTATGTAGTGCCATTATCACTTGCAAAGCTTCACCTCTCTTGCTGGTGATATTACTCCAAACCCAGGCCCTCAGATCACACCCCTGTAGCTCCCCCCAAGTTGGACAGGCTCTAAAAAGCTCAAAATTGGCCATCTGAATATCTGTAGCCTGCTTGCAAACAAAACTGAGCTTGCAGCCTTGATAAACTTCTACCACCCTGATATCCTAGACCTAACTGAAATATGGCTAAAACCCAATAGTAATGACTGTTCTGTCCATGTTTTCTAAGTATTATATCCTTCAATTGGACCTCCCAGGTGGCAAGTAGGTGAGGTGGTATCATTATTTACTACAAGGCTTACCTTTACTAATGATAGCCCATGCTTCCCCTCTATGTATGGTGAATTCTGAATATTTGCATGCTATACTCCTCCTATAGAACACCAAAACGCCATCTCCTGTGTGTCTACCCCCCCCATTGCCAAAATGGTCTCACCCACCTTCTGAATTATGTCAAGAGTGTGACAGACTCCAGCAAGTCACTAATCCTGTGGGATTTTATCTAAACTGGTTATGAATGAAAGTCAAGGACTACAAGAATACCTTGTCTGGCCTCAACTTCTCACAGACAATCTCTGTCCTTACCAGGCTCTCAGTGTGAGATGGCTCCCATTCCCTTTTAGAATGCTTATTAACAAGCAGACCAGATGAAATACTTAAATCCTGAGTACTCCCTAATGCTACAATGGACCACTCTCTCATTTACGTCTATGAAAAATGACCTTGTCAAAAATCCCACCCAAAATTATCACCCTCAGAGATTACTGTAAATTTGCCCCACAACTCTATTTCTGATTTTGCCTGCACTGACTGGTCTTGAGTCCTTACTGCCACCTATGTCTCTGACACCCTCTTAGCATTCACCCAGACCTTCATGTCACTGCGAGATGCCCACTACAGGGGTTGAAATTAGCACTGGCCCACTAGCCAAATGCTGGTAGAGTTAGTATCATGCTAGTAAGTTTTTCCTTCAGCTAGCTCTACAGGCTTGTACTAAAGAAGGTAACATTTCATTAAGTACACCATCTGGGCCAGTGAAAAAGTCTGTGGGGATAATGGATTTTCTCTGTCACTAGCCATGCTGGCTAGAGGCTGCAAAATATAATTTCAACTTCTGCATGACCCCCACATGCAGAGGAGAGACAAGAACGCTGTTACAAAACGGCTACACAGTGACCTCCTCAAACATATTAAAAAGGGAGACAGGTAGTGCTATAAATACCAAGCCTCCGATGCCCCACCTGATTTTGCTGAATATAGGAGACTACATAATATATATATATTTATTTATTTAAATCTCAGATTACAAATACCTTTGAGCTTGAGGCAGCTCATTTACAAAGGTTCCACAACAAAGGAAAGGGTTACAATAAGGTAAGGAGGTATAGACAACATTTATGGTATCATCGGAGCACAGCAAGTCAATTGGTAAATAAGTGGGAACAGTGCTACACACTCAAGATTACAAGCAAGCATAGAAAACCATAAGGTACATTTGTAGCAACATTGCTAATCAGAGGTGGGGGGGAGGGGAAGAGTAAGGAAGGGGTAGGGGAGATGAGAGGACAGAGTCCAGATAGAGAAGGAAAAGAAAATATGGCAGCCAGGGACCTTGTCGTAGGGTGAGAGGGATGGGAGGCTAAGGTGGGAGAAGGGGTAAAAGAGGAAAAGGAGGGCGGATTAAGGGAAAGAAGAAAAGGGAGAGTGGGGACCAGAGGGCCTGGACAGGCCCAGGAAGAGGGAGTCAGTGAGATAAGAGCAAAGAGGGGGTGAGGTGAGGGAGGAGGTAGCAGGGGGAAAGGGGAAAATGTTCTGTCAGGAGAGGTGAAATGAAACAGGAAGCCAAGTAAGAGCCTCAGAGTGTGAAAAAAGTGATATAAGGGTGTCTGCAGAAGTGGGAAACTAGGTGTAACAATCACAAGTGCTTTTGGTTAGGAGATGCTGATGAAGCATAAGTTTAAATTGGGACAGACTAGAAAGACTGCTTAGTTGGTTACTAAGATTATTAAACCACAGGGGGGCTCTGTATTGAAAGGATCGCTGGTATTGAGCAGTCCGACAGTGGGGTACTAGAAGGAGGTCAGAAACTGAGGTACGTGTGTGTTGGGTCTTAGGGAATTTGTTTAGCAGGCAACCAATGCTCAGGGGTAGTAATCCAAGTAGAGCTTTTTTGGACAGGAGGCAGGTTTGATATTTGATTCTGTTACTTCGTTGGAGCCAGCCAGATTGAGCATATAACTCACAAGCATGAGTGAGGCGCGCAGCACCCGTAACTAACCTAAAGGCTTTGTTCAAGGCCACCGTGAGTCGTTTAAGAGATGTGGAAGTTGCAGCACAGTATATAACTAGACCATAATCAATGATGGAGAGGACCGAGCTGTGAACTGTAACCTTCAGGGCTTCTTGGGTAAGACTTCATCTGTGTCCGAAGAGGAGCCCAATTCTGGTATTAACATCTTTGGCAACATTTTCAATGTGAGGCACAAGGGTAAGGTGACTATCTAGGGTAAGGCCTACATATACAACAGAGAATCCGTAAAGTTCACAGTGAGTATTGCCAAAATGTCTTACTTGCCTTTGCCAAAGACACCTGGTCCTTCTGGAGGAAAATAAAAGGTCTGGTGCATGGTAAATCTAAATGTAACCCCCCTACAAACACGGGTTCCCAAAAAGTCTTCATTGAGCTTGCCTAAATTCTCACTGCCAGGCTGGTGTCCTGTGTTTTAGCTGTTTAAATGTATTGCCAGAGAGTGCCTGTATAGCCTCTGTGTACTGTCTCTTTAAGAGCTGCCAGACTTGCAGTTATAATTAATCTGGGAGGGGGTTGAGTGTTTCTATGCTCGAGCCCTGTCCGGGCTGCCAGATAATTGCTCCGTTCTGCCATTGCTATTTGCGCAGAGGGAGCTCTGTTATGAGATGTGCTTATATGCTGAATATCTATTAGAGTGGTAATAATATTGCAGTTTGTTCTAACCTGTTTTCTTTGCAGCAAGGACTGTTCTGTTTATATCCACCAACTTGGCCCGGGACTGTCAGAATGGGCTAATCAGTACTGTTGGGACTCTAAAATGGAGCCTGCCTGCAGGGGCTTGGTGGGGTCAAAACTTGTAGGAATTGTAGTTTTTGCATTTTGGCACCTAAACGAACCTGAAGCAGGAGCCCTTGTTGTGACTGACAGACAGATTAGCCAACCGAACCTTTTGGATCTTGGGGAAATTCCCAGACTGCCTGCAGTTTTCAGTTAGTTCTGATTTGGGAAGTGAAATGAGTAACAGCTCAAGTGATTTGAGCAGCAGTTCTGTGTAGTTTTGCATGGAAAAAGTGTGAAAGAGCTGAGTTTTGGCCTGCCTGTCTGCCTGCTGTCCCTGAGAGGTAGTACAGAGTTTATTCAGACTGAATCCGAGTTGTGAGGACTATTTTAGCCACTAGACTGTGACCAGGCTTTAACCTGAAGAAGACCGAAGATTTGCTGAATGCAATCGGCCTGTCTGGACTTCCAGCCACCTCTGAACTCCCGAATTGTGCAGAGACTCTGTAATTTTGACCAGAGAGCCTTTTGCCTGGTACAGTGGAATTTCCTTACATGTAATGTGTTCTATGCTTATAGTGGGTTGTGATTTGGTTCCCCTCTGTGGTTTGAATTGTAGTCTGCTTGCTGGAAGCTGCATTACAAGTTCCTTACATGTAAATGCGCTGTGCTGCTTGTGGGTCGCGATTTGGTTCCCCACTGTGGTTTGAACTGTATTCTGCTTGCTGGAGACTGCATCCAGCCCCACGGACTGAATCCAAAATCATCTCCATTGGGCCTGGGCCTTGCCACACTGGCCCAGCCTGACTACCCACTGCACAGAGAAAGCCATTGATGAGAGACCTGCCTGGGGATCAGCCCACTGCTCAATACTTGAACAGGAATGATGCCTCGGTGATTCGTGTGGGTCCCGCTTTTCTTGGCACTCCAGCTCAACACCCTGCAGTCTCGATTTCATCCTGCCTGTGTCCAGTATTGGGTATCATGAGTAAACACCAGGGTAGCTCCTTGCAACAACAGCTAAATCTAAAGTGTTGTCATCTGATTGTCTTGTTGCTTTTTCTTTCATGAACTGAGCCCTCCGGCTCTGGATTACAAGTAGTGGGTGTTGTGCATGTTGCTTTCTTCCATCACAGGGCCCCAACCAGCTGCAACATTCCTGGCTAGCCCACCATTTTCCTACCGTGTACCCAGAGTGTGTGACTGTGGGGACATAAAGTGCATGCATAACTGTTTGATTAATATAACCTTTAAGCCAATCAACCTGATCACGCCCCTTCCTTGTTTAAGTCCCCTGAATAAATCAGATCTGACTTTTTCTGCATTTAACCTGACTGTGGTTCCAGTTTGTGCCAAGAGTACCGTACTGTTGCTATTTACTGTGCAAAATCTTGTTTTACAGGGGGTCCCCAGGGTCGAGTGACAGAAACCAGCCCTAGTGGTAAGTGCAAACAGTGCGGGTACTAGTGTGGTGTAAAAGGGGTACTGTGAAAGTGATTATCGTATATTGCTCAGGCCACTAGAAGGGAAAGAGGGGGGTTACAGTGTCCCGGAGGGCTGTGCCTTGGTTAGTTTGACCACTACCAACCCTGACCTCCAGGGGAGGCACCTGTTTCAGAACTCAGGCCCCTTAACCTACTACTAGTCGCGCAGGCAGGGGTAGTAGCCCTTGGGATAGTGCCACCTAGGGGTTACATAAACAAGGCCATGATAACCTAAATATTGCAGGTACAATCTATAGTAACCCTTTACCATTGCCAATGCTTTTAACAGACACTTTACAGACTTAACTGCATACACCTCAAAGATTAGGCCTTCCTGTAATATTGTACCTTCCATGCCCTCCTTATCCCCCCCCCACCAAGCCATCCTCCCTGCTACCAAAAACAATGTCCTCAAATGCCACCTGAAAGCTCCTGGCCATCCTGTCTCCCTGTACTAGTGCTGGTTATGACAGGCTTGACCCCAAACTCCTTAACGTGGAGCCTCTATTAAAGCCCCTATGGTCAGACATATTTTCAACCTGTCCTTTGTCTCTGGCACTGTCCACGAAGCATGGAAGTTAGCTAGAATAGTCCCTATCCCCAAACCAGGAGGTAGGAAATGTATACACAACTATCCATTTGCTATATTGCGTTCACTCAGTAAAGTGCTCAAACATGTTGTCACAAACCAACTTACAGACTACCTTTATTGGCATAATATATGCACCCCGGAACAGTACAGCTTTCATAAGGACCACAGCACATCCACACCGCTAACAACGATGGTAAATGAAATTAAAACATCCATGGACCAGGGTCTCTTTGCTGACTTGTCTAAAGCACTCAGCCTGATCAACCATACCCATCTTAATTGTCACAAACTGCATACCCTTAGTCTATCTGTGCATGCAGCTACACGGATTGAACATTATCTTTCTGACTGGCAGTAAGTTGTCAGACTTGATAGATCTATCTTGGACCCTGCCCCTGTTAAGTCTTGTGTCCCCCAATGCTCCATACTTGGACCAGTCCTTTTCTGTATTTTTATAAATAACACCCCTAGTTCCATAACTTAATGTAACGCCACCCTTTATGCTGACAACCTGGCATTCCTCTCAAGTGCAAAAGTATAAACTGCATAATCTAGAAACTCACTCTTGACTTCCATAAACTGCAAACCTGGCTATCCAAGAATAAGCTTCTCCTATACACTCAGAAAATGCAAACCATTCTCTTTGGATAACCTGCATAAATTACAGCCTGTCTAGATCCACTAACCGTTAGTTGTCTGTATGGGCCCACCTTAAGTGTTATGCCCTCATTTAAATATGTTGGAGTCACCTTGGACCCCCACCTTGATTTCTCCACTCACATCCTAGGTACTTGCCAAGAAGTAAATGCCAAACTGATCATGTCATATTGAGCCAAACACTGCCTAACACCAGCTGCCTGCCTACCCTTGCCTGTGGCATCCTTCTCCCTACCCTTCACTATGGGGTAATTGTTTTCTCTCTGGCCCCCAAATACCAATTATCAAAATGGGACGTTGCTTACAACAATCTCTGCAGATCTGCCCTCTCCCTAAACCAATTGACATACCACTGCGACCTACAGCATATAGCTACCTTGGATGGCTAGCCCTATCAAAGGGTGACCTGTTTCTAGTGGGGGTGTTTTACTGATAAGATAATCAAAACTGGTTCCCCAGGTCTCTTGTGGCCCTCCTAAACTTCTTGCACCACACACATATCCCCTTAGATCAAATGATAAGTCTCTGTTGACTGTCCTTAAAACTTCTACTAGCATGGGGAACCCAGCCTTCTCTGTTACCGCTCCAAGGCTGTGGAATTCTCTTCATCCTCTGTCCGAGCACCCTCCTCACATCTGCAATTCAAAAGATCCCTCCGGAACTACCTAAAAGTTTGCGTGAACTGCACCTGCACTTTGCCCTAAATCATATACTTGTTTTGCTCTCATGTCACTTGTTCTGCTCGGAAGTTACTTGTGTATTTCTGCTCAGATGTCATGTTTTGTAATGACAATTTTTGCCCGATGACGATCTCGAAGCAGCCTCTGTATCATTACTCTGATGCTGCATTTCTTTTATCCTGTGTACTTATGGTACAACCTACCAGGTCGCACCTGAAAATAGACATGAGGGTGTCTAGTGTACTTACCTGGTCAACAAAAGCTACTAAACCAGTGAATAAAACATTTGAGTGTGGCAGCACACTGATGTGCAGCGCACTGCCATAAATTAATAGATCCTTTAGAAAGGTGCCAGTTAGCGCACATATGCAGACAACTTTGTGCTGCGCTAACTGTACCTTCGAATATGGCACTTTATGCATTTTCAAGGACTGGGACACATAAATTACTTTTTAAATGTCCCAGAACCTGTTAAGAGTCATGCAAAATGTTCAAATATCTGGCCTGTGCTGTGTTCAATTCTGTTGTATGCATATTCCTGCAGTATGTATTTTTGCACTGAATTTGTATAAGACCTTAATAAAAACACAGTTAAATCAAAGGGCCGATAGTACTGAGAGGTGTCAAGACACCATAAGCACATCAGAAGAAGAAGCAGGACCCCAGTAGAAATGAGATGTGGCATCTCACTCAGCTAGGCTCTCCTCCTGTGTAAAAACATTGCTTGTAAAGCACTTTGGGATGCAGGACATGAGCAGTACTATATCAATATAAATTCAATGCTATTCCTCAGAACAGGCCACGGCAGTAGTGAATCAAAGTACCAATGGTACTGAGACTCAGATATGCCAAAGCTCAGGGCAAGAAATGAACAATATGTAAAACAACAGTAAACTACACCCAACAAAGACTTAACTTTCATTGCAGCAGTCTCTTTTGTAAGCAGTAATACCCAACAGTGTAGGTGGTATTGGACCAAAGCGGACCACCCAGGGGTATAATGAGGCCCGATGCTGCAGGTAGATGGCCTTATAGCCCCTGGAAGATCTGTACAGCCCATAATGCCCACCTCAGAGGGTATTATTGAGCTTAGAAAATGGTAATTTGTTGCACTGTCATTAAATATGTAAAAAAACTGGTAAAATGAAGAAAATAAAAAGAGGGGAAAAGCATTTTATGATAAAGTAGACCCTCTACTGGTACACTTGCCAGTAGAGGGCGCTGTCATTTTTTTCATGGTCTTTTTTTTTTTAAATTTTATTTTAATCTCATTTATTTGCTTAAGGCTCCTCCAATCCCTGATCCCTGCCCTCCTGCTGTTAAAAGAGTGAGCACAGAGATGGAGAACTGCTTGCTTTTTCTCATATTTTTTGCCTGCTTTTTTTTCTGAAGTACTTGTCCTGCTTTTCTTTCCAGAGTTGGTGTCCCTTCTGAGCTGCTGTGGTCCCAATCGCAATTAGGACCGGAAGTACCTAAAGTGAAGCTGAGAATGTCAGTTGGTGAAGAACAAGGGAATAGTACATCAAAATAGAAAAGGGGCTTTAAAGGGACGTAGGAATGAAAGAAGGACAAAAGTGCTTCTCGAATTAAACTAGCACGACTGGAGTGTGACTCTTCAGGTAAGTTTGCGCCCCAAGTGCTATCAGCATCTTTATCGCAGTTTCATAAGAAAACAGGTAAAAAAAAAGAGAGAGAGAAAGAAATCATTAGTTTACGTGGCAGTAGGCACAGGATCTTAGCTAGTAAATGTAATTGTGTTTAGTGGGCACATGTGTTGTGGTGGGGAGGGGGGTGGATCGCTTGCTAAGCGAGCATAAAATGTCCATCACTTAGGTTTTCAAAATTGCAGGTGGGGCACAGTAATCCCGGTTGTACCATGGCTCTTGGTATGGCACTTGTTGTTACCCAGGCACTGTTAAGAAATAAATGTATGCCCTCAGATATGTATGACTCAACCATAAGATAGTGTTTTTCAAGCCCATTTTCTAATTAAGCAATAATGCACTCCATGGTGTGTGTTGTGCTGGGATAACGTCACGCCTGGGGTGGTTGAGCATGAGGTCGCAGGCCGACTGCATCCAATGCCGCAGGTGTCACATTATCCCAGCACAACACACACCCTGGAGTGTGTTGTTGCTATTATACAATGGCTTGTTTGTAGAACAAAGAAAAAAAAAGTTGGAAAACTACATTTAAAGTTAATTTTTTTGTCAGTTTATGGAATAGGTAAGGTTACATTATAAAAAAAAAATAGTGCTGATTTATTATTTCAGCCAGCAGGTGGAGCTGATGTCTTTTTTCCTGTGGCTCTGCAATCTCCATAGTAACATCATGGCTGTCAGTCTTTGTTAGTATGCCCTATTGCCCCAGTTTTTATGTTCTGTTTTTTCATGCTTCTCAGTTTGTTTTTTCCTCTATGTTTTTGGTACTTGATGTTCTTGCTGTGTGGCTGCTTGTGAAGTGGACATTGCTGCCGCCCCCGCTCTTCTGATCAGTCACTCGCACTCGGTGCCCCTGCTGTGAGAGGAAAGGAGGTGTGAAGGATGCTTTGCCAATGGTTTTATTGCTGCAGTTAAAAAGAAAAACAGAAAAGGATAGTGATTTGAAGACCGAGCGAGCGTTATAGGCGCAAGGTAACTTGCGCTTGCTTGCTTGTTCATTCCGTTCAGTCTGTCAATTGCATTAATGGGTTCTATTTTTCTTTTTATCTCTTTTCTTTTGCAGTGTGAATAACCACCGGTGTATGGGAGAACAGGAGAGAACTGCTACTTGGCAGTGTCTGGTGGGTGAGGGAAGCGGTCACTTACTGTGAGAGTGGGAAAGCGGGAGACGGAATTGGTCACAGTGAAACGGTGCTGTAGGAGTGAACAGTCAGGGTGCTGTAGTTCCAGCATTTTAATAAAAGCTGTTTTTCTTTCATGTTTTTTTCACAGCCCTTTACTGGGCACTGCCATAAGGTAGTTGGCAGTTATGAGAAGCCGGTTTTTGTGGTGGTTTGTTCTGTGGCTTGCGAGTGGGAAGGAGTGAAGCTATGTGTTTGAGCGGAGATGACTAAACAGGGCTTTGCGGACTGATTCCTATAACTATTGATGTGGTCAACTCTGTGCTGGGACCAGACCTGTGATGTTGTACTGGGATAACATCATGGGTCCAGTCCCAGACTGACCAATCAGAGGCCAGCATTCTTTGTTGCCATTGTATAATTATAATTGTGTTGTATGTGTTTGCACAAAGAATCTATTTGTTGTTGATAACTGTGAGGTTAAAGAGACTCATTAAGTTATTTTAAATGGGATTTGCACCACATGTTGTGGTGCCTTACCTCTGCCACACGTGAACTGGATATATATGACAACAATTATTTGCTTTATCTAGAAGTGGAAGGGATCATAAATTTGTCCTGCCATCCATCTACTTCCGGTCCTGGGAGCTACCTAAGACCCATCCTGCGCTCAGGCACGATGATGGTGCCCAGGAGGGCTAGGATGCGCTCCATCAGTCTAGGGGGCACTTTAAAATATTTTATAGATCGTAATGGTCATTGTGTGATTAACCAAGGGCACCGGGTGAATAACAAGGCCCTTGTTAGTTGCCCGGTGCCCTTGGTTAATTACAAATGACCATTATGAACACAAAAATGGTTTAAATCTACCCCCATAGACTTTAATGGAGCGCGTTCCCTGCTCTCTCCCAAGCACATGTCATCGCCCTGGAGCGAGGGGCGGTCTAGGCAGCTCTCAGGACCAGGAAGTGGAAGGATTGTGGATAGATTTACAATCCCTTCCACTTCTAAATAAAGCAAAGAATTTTGTCATATGTATCCAGTTCGCGTGTTGCAGAGGTAAGGCACCATGACATGTGGTGCAGAACCTTAACTTAGTGAATCTCTTTAATGTTTGCCCTGGGAACCTGCCTGATCTTTGCCTGGATCTATTCTTTTTTATCCTACTAAGACCCACAGAAATAATATGTAACAGTATGCTATAGTGATGTGGTCTGATCTCCACAGGGAGGTTGAGAAATGAGCTGCTGCATTTGACACTAGCTGCAGGTCAAGCTGCTGCATTTTGCACTAGCTGCAAGGATCAAGCTGCTGCATTTTACACAAGCTGCTATGGTCAATCTGCTGCATTCTGCACTAGCTGCAAGGGTCGCACTGCTGCATTTTACACTAGCTGCTAGGGTTGAGCTGCTGCATTCTGCACTAGCTGCTAGGTTCAAGCTGCTGCATTCTGCACTAGATGCAATGGTCGAGCTGCTGCATTCTGCACTAGCTGCGAGGGTCGAGCTGCTGCATTTTGCACTAGCTGCTAGTGTCAAGCTGCTGCATTTTGCACTAGCTGCTAGGGTCAAGCTGCTGCATTTTGCACTAGCTGTAAGGGTCGAGCTACGGCATTTTGCACTAGCTGCAAACGTCACACTGCTGCATTTTACACTAGCTACTAGGGTTGAGCTGCTGCATTCTGCACTAGTTGCAAGAGTCAAGCTGCTGCATTTTGCACTAGCTGCAAGGGTTGAGCTGCTGCATTTTGCACTAGCTGCTAGGGTCGAGGTGCTGCATTTTGCACTAACTGCAAGGGTTGAGCTGTTGCATTTTGCACTAGTTGCTAGGGTTGAGCTGCTGCATTTTGCACTAGCTGCTAGGGTCAAGCTGCTGCATTTTGCACTAGCTGCAAGGGTTGGGCTGCTGCATTTTGCACTAGCTGTAAGGGTTGAGCTGCTGCATTTTATACCACCTGCAAGGATCAAGCTGCTGTATTTTGCACTAGCTTTTGCACTAACTGCAAGGGTCACATCTGGCCACATGGCAGTCCCATGTGGAGCTTATTAAAGTACTTCAGGCACTAAGCAACACAAACCTGCACCAGTGTTACTTTTACAAATGGTGTACGACCAACTATTATAAACAACAACCCCTAACAAGAGCCTATACCTGGGATGCAAAAGTGCAATTTTCACTAAGAGATACAGTACTGCAGGCATAAACCCTTTCCAACAAATGCTGGACCTGTACCAAATCAGTAAGTTTTATTGCTTTAACTCACTGGGACCACAGAACCCAACACAACACATATATTTTGTTAGTAGTGAGCAGAAACTGGTAAACTTACTGAAGTAAGTAGAAAGAACAATGTGTAGGCTGCATAAATGGTACAAGAAGACAGATACTTTCCCATCCAAGTGATTTCAGTAAATGCATGCAATTTAAAGCCTCAAATCCAACCCAAGGCATCATGGGTATGCAAACCTATGGGGCAGGGGGTAAAGCCAAGTAGAAAATGGCTCAACTGGTACTACAGTCTGCTGACCATGTCACTGTGAAGACCACACCATAGCCATGCCTTACACAATAAAAGGTAACATTAATCCTCCTGAAATTAACAATTTTTTTCTCTACAAAAATCCAGAAGAATAAGTTGCAGAATGCCAGAGTGAGGAGACAAGTTGCAGCATTCTGCACCAGCTGCTGGTCTCTGATCTTGCAGCGTGCACAACACAACCTGAGGTAACATATGGCTACACCACTGTTTCCAGATCTTCAGCTATAAGAAAGGGGTGAAATGTGGCCTGAGGAAACACACAGCAACACCACTGTTGAAGGAGTTCAATGTGACCTGAGCTAACAAAGTGAAATCCGACAATGGTAAAAGCAGACTCTATATTATATTCGACAAGATGCCAGGATCAGACATTTACACTAAAACTTGTTTCTAAATTACTGACAACTCTATTATGCCACAAGCTGAGTCCCCTACATGAGGGGCCACTGCTACTGCTGTTTTATGTCACTGAGAGCATAGAATCAGATACATTTGAACCCTTTGCATTATCATAGTGAGTGGAAAGAAGGGCAGTAAGTTTAAGTGGTGATCGGAAAGAAGAGCAATATGTTGGATACATAAATTATACAGTAAGGCAGATACTTCCAAATGTGTGTGGTTTCTGTAAATACACACAATCAAAAGCCTCAACGCCAACACAATGCATCATGGGTATGCAAATCCATGTGTGTGTGTGTGTGTGTGTGTGTGTGTGTGTGGTGGGGCAAGCTGACTAGGAAATGTCTCAACTGGCACTACATTTTGTTTGCCATGTTACTACTCATGTCTCAAGATGAGTCACCCATATGAACTTAAACAATCTTTAAAATCTGCAAATAACATATTCATGACAACAAGAAGGTGCTAAATGTTAGCGCTTGCCACCTAAGAAAGTAAAAACTAAATTTTTGTTCCTTTTCCAGTTTCTTTTTAATATCTTATTAAGATATCACCTAGTATGCTAAGCTGTTTTCAGTTTGTGACTACCAATGATGGAAAGAAACCGAGAAGGACAGAGGTCAATGGTGTGCACATGCATACAAAATGCAGCTCCATAATCATTTATTGAAGCTGCATGGCTCAGTTCCCAGAATGCCCCAAACATAGGTTTGCTTTCTCCTTCTGGTTCCCCAAACTTTGGGGTTCTCTCCCTCTGCCATCTGCTCTTCCCCTTCCCAGCACTTACCTGTCTCCTCCGTGACTTCACTACTCACTCCTGCAGCTGCCCCTGAAACTGGACCCAGGGCTGCTGCCCTCCTTCCCTGCTCCCTCATCGCTCCCCCTTACCCCCTGCATCTATACTAGTGCAGTCCTCTTTTCCCTTTCCTACAACTGGCCCACTCCCTAAACTCAGTGTTGCCTTCTGCACATTGCAAATGTTGTTATCCTCTAGCACTTTACTGTATCGTGGTGTATTTCACTTGCACAGAATCTGTGCCCTTGCACAATTGTGATTTATAATGCTTACTTACCTGTTTGCATTAATTGCATTTAACTGTATGAATTGTATTTGTATTTCTTGTTCCTCCCTTCCCCCTTCCTCCAGGATACATCTGGAAACAAGCTGTTACCAGCTCGGTATGCCTTTCCTGGTAAAACGTTCTGAAATAAATAAACTACGGTTGTTAGAAACCTGAATATCAAACAACGCACTTTTACTGCTGCAGCAAATTGAAATTTCATCCTTGATTAACTCCTTTCGGGTTCAGTAAGTCTAGAAACAGGCAATTTTATAACAAACATATGGATACAGTTGTTTTAATTAAATTAAAAAGTCAGTATTCCTTTTTTTTCCCTAAACTGAAGTTATGGTTTGAAACTCGGATAAAACCATGAAAACTCACTGCAGATTTGAACTCATTAAGAAACAGCAGAGACTGAATCAACTACTGCTGCATTTTTTGTTTACGACCATCTGTAATTTTTACTGTTTACTGCCTGCATGTTATTACTGCACTTCTTTAAAAGGACAGTGGGCTTTGCTGGTGTATAATATTGTTTTATAGCACATGGTTGTCTTTGACTGTAGACAGATTTCACTGACTTTCAAAAAGCTGCTGTAGTACAGTTCAAAAGTCGTGACAAGTCATTGTAGTATCATTCTGACATCAGAGCAATACAACAACTTGCCCTGCCTTTGAACATGCGCATCCGCTATATATATCCAGAAATGCGCCAGTGAGTTGCTCTCATCAGTGATTCTAGTGGCACCGATTAGGTAAGCTTTTTACTAAAATTAACGAGTCTGAACAGAACACTGCCTCATGATTCACACCAAATATAAAAAAAACTTTGAGTTTTTTTGTTTTGTTTTGTTTTTCTAGGAGCAACCATATACTATATAAAACAGAATATGGGTAGCTATACACAGCAAGGCTGTGTTTCCATCTTCGCTCTTGATGTCCTTATGATGTCATCTGAAACCCAAGCTAGAAACATAGCTTTGCTGTGTATGGTTAACCATACACTCTTCTATATGTGACTGTACCCTATCTCCCACTTTGTACTCCCCACCGGGGTCACACATGGAAATGAGCCTGACTCTTTATGTCTCTCCCTGTTACCAATTCCTAAATAAATAATAAAATGAAAACTGAACTGGGTGTGGATGTAAAGGAGCATAGCTCACACCAGAACTAGTATCCCTAGGAGGAAGAAGTGAATCACTTGGCCTCAGGTTCCAAGATGTGTATCTGTCACTGCTGGTTTTCCTCTCCGTAGTCAGATAGGGTTGTTTGGAATCCATCCCGATCAGATTTTCAGAATCAGGGTTTTCAGAATTTTTATATAGGAATTTATGATTTTAATTCCAACTCTGATTCAGATTTAGAAGTACTTTCAAGATCTGAATCAGAATCGCATTAGGAGTTTAAAATTCCTAAACATTCCAATCAGATAGGAATCAATCAATTCCAAGCATCCCTAATGTCAATGTTCATATAATGTACTGGTACTACCTCCCATTTAATGACGGCTACATATAGAATACTGACATCATAAAATGGGCCATGAAAATTTTATAATCTGATTGGTCAAAACATGTCACATGACTGAATATTTTCTGACAACTGCACACGATACGTTTCTCATGGGGAAAAATGGTTAATACATCCCACTCTGTGTGGGGATGGCAGTCTCGATGGGCCTAGTGTCCCCTTCTGCCATAAAAACACAGAGTAATATTGAATAATACCCATAAGGAAAGAGAAGCCACCGGAAAAGGAGGCGAAAATGGTGGAACAAAGAAAACTAGTGTCCAGAAGACACTTGGGGCAAGCGATTTTATAGTGTTGGTGGGAAGTGTGGCAAAGGTAGCCCACTGCCCTCATGAACACCATGCAAACTCTTGTAATTTACTGGTCAAGACTGCACAAAGTATGATATACTTGTGAACATAGGTAGGATGATTGATAGCTAGGATGCTCAGTAAGTTTGGTCGGTTTGAGTGCTTGTGCACAGCAGATGTGGCTGTTCACTCTCTCTTTCCCCATTACTGGAAATACCACCATTTTGGAGTGGCATGATGGCCCAGTAACCCTCTTGAGGAGGGTTCTACCCCTAGAGGTGCTATAGGAATGAGGTCCTGCTAGACTGATGATACCTTAGGGAAGATGCCCAAAAGGTCAAAGCCAAAGGTGTTGAGTAGTACTGTATAAGTCAGAATAAACAGGGTACTCACCTGTAATCATAGTTCTAGAAGTGTTATGTGGTTTACAGCCACACTCTGGCAGTTCCACCGGAATAGTCTGATTGGCTGAATGTCATAAAGCTAAGCTCCTCCCACAACTTGGGTGGCAAATCCCCCACATTGCACTGTGATGTCAGATCTTGTACACTGGAAACAGGAATCCATGTGTCACTTGCCAGGGGAGGCTGGGTAGGTTGTGTGGATGTGAGCCATATGTCATTCCTAGAACTACAGTTACAGGTGAGTAACCTATTTTTCTAGGGGCATGGATATGGTTCACTATCTGCACTCTATAAGACTCCTAACAGTTCTCCGGGAGGAGGGGGCATTACAGAAATATAGGTGTGCTGTGTACATGTAGAATGCATGCCACATGCTTAATTGTGCAATGTTTGCATGCAGTTCACATACACTAAGTGAACATATGCAAACCAGGTCTAAAAGGCAAATCAGGTTTACATGTTGCAAGCTTGACATGTGCACAGCACTTATGCTACAGTGAACATATTCTAATAATTATATCAGGTTCGCGTGTTGCACGCTTGATACGAGTGCAGCAGTTAAGCTGGTGTGAATATTTAAACATCACATCAGGTTCACATGCTGCACACTTGCCACATATGCAGCAGCTAAGCTGGTGCAAATTTCATCTAAAAAACACATCAGTTTGTATTTCTTATACTACTGCTAGCAATTAGAGACATTAAAATACATTTTTATTTGAATTCCCATAAAAGTTAGGTAAACTAGGCACATTTATTTAGCCTGGCCTTCTCTAGTCCTTAAATCGCCTATGCAATTTATATAGTTTGAATTGCTGGATTTTTAATTATGGTGCTGCTGTGTTTTATGATGTTTTTATGTTGCTTATTTTATGTACAAGTGCCTCGGCTGCAGAAAGGTGCTTTTTATAAATACATTTTGATTGATTGATTGAACTTATTATTTCTGATCCTTTTGCAAGTTGTTTAATGGCTTTTGATTTTTGTCATTAAATCGCCATTAATCTGTAAAGTATTGTTTGCTTATTGCATTAAATGCCTAGGATATAGCCAGTCAACATCCCCTATTCCAGACGCACAAAGAGGGGCCTCTGTGTTGTGAAGCCTATCCTTTTTGTTTTGGACCACTCAACTCCCTCATGCATATTTAGTGCTACAAATGTGTTTCTCCATGACTGTTTCCTCTCACTTACTTTCCCTTTGTCATTCTGTACTGAGCATATACACTCTGGCCATGCTCAGCACTCTTTGTGCTGAGTAGGGTTTTGGAAGCCTGCACCATACCTCACATTTTGTCACAGAAATGAAGGACATGGACACTCAAAATGCAGGTCAATGAGGGGCACTAACCCACATGATGATCAGGACACATCATGAAACATGGAGATACAGTACCTCAGAATACAGTGGAAACCATTGTATTAGCACCTGAGAATGAATTTCTACCATTAAGCAGGGATGCCATTTAGGTTGGGCAGAGGTGCAGTTGCCCCCATGTTGTGCCTAGGTTGTTCTTATGGTGGTAGTAATGGCTTTAAATTTGGATTTACTCTTTTGCACAATAAGTGCCCACCTGGCTCACGCTGCAGGTACTCTCCAGACTCGACTGTGTCTGTACTGTGTTGTCCACTCTCTCCACCTATTAGCAGTAGCACAATCACATGTAAAGTGGAAGAGCTCCAGCCAAGAAAGAGCACATGAACCTTGCAAGTGCGGCACTGTCTTTCCAACCACAGAGTAGACAGGCTGAACACTACAGCTTGGAGGAGTCGGTGAGCAATGAACTTTCAATAGCAGTGATGTGGCAGCATATTTTTGTTGTTCTACTCTTAGTGAGTCTCCATCTCCCCTGGTGGCTGAAGGGGTAGAGGGTGAGCTAGAAGTTAACTCAAGACTAGGCTGCCTACTTACTCTACTAGGCTTGCCTTACAAAAAAAAAAAAACAGCACAGACCCCTACAGCGGCAAGCTAGGCTTAGCAGCAGTGGTGACAGCGGTGTCAATAGCCTTCATAGACCTTGATCAGTACAGTATGGCAGCAGCCACCACAGCAACCAAGCAAGAAGGAAGAAACCCAGGTTGGATGGATTCATATGGTGAGGTGACTTGGTCACAGACCACGTTAGGGACCTGTGATGGTCAGTTCTAGCAACCAGCTTCTGGTGAAGGAGAGACGGGGAGCAGATTAAAAACTGGGCTGGTGGCACACTATGCCAGGCTGCAGGTTCTAGCTATATGGCCAGGTAGGTAAAAGTAAATAATTTTTTTGCAGGAGGACTGGGGAAGGAGAAAGGACTGAAATATTGATGTGTTTTGTGATGCTTGGCCAGCTGGTTATGATTGTTGTAGGATATCTGTAATATAAAAATATAGTAGGTGATTTTCTCACATAAGACAGCCTGTGCTCATGAGTGACCCCGCCCCTCTGGTTTCAATGAAGCAGGAACTATTTAATTAACTGACTTACTTTAGAATGGCATTTTAGTGGTATTTTAATACCTTTTTATGATATGACTAGGCTCTTTGAAGTGGAAACGAAATGGGACTTTATGAGTCTGCCAGGGGATGAGTCTAATAAACTTTTATGACGTCTTCAGAGGAAGAACATATTATACCACCATGGTGCTAAAAGTTATAAAACTCTTTGATATGCCTTGTGAATAGGAACTGCTCAAGATCAAAGAGAAAATGTTTAATTAAGGAGTCATATTTAGGAAGTGAATTTTTTGCTAATATCACCTTATTTAATATACCTCCTGATAGGACATCCTGTTTGTAATTTTTTTATACTCTAAAAGGAGGAGCTGGATGACTCACAGAAGGGGTGTATAGAGACACAGTTTAAACTAATACTTGTGTCTGATCTGTTTGACATACCATCTTGGGACTCTAGACAGACACAGCTGTCTGATATAACTATAAGCACTATAGAGATAATATAGAAACAGTCTAAATGTATTGTGGTAGGAGTTTTTGTTTTGTACTTTTCCTTATTTTCTTTTAAGTGATTGTATTCTCTTTTATATATTGTTCTGTGTTTACATTTTTTATATTTTTATCATCTTTAGTAAAATCTTTATTTTGAAAGACTGCCTGGGTCTGCCAGTTCTTTTTTGCATATGACGTATAGAGGGTTAAGACTGACAAAACTGTTCAAAAGCTTGATGGTGTTACTAAACTGGGAAAAGGTAAGAATATACCTACGGTCTTTTATAGTGTTTTAAGCGTTCATTTTGGAAGCCTGGCTTGGTGCCCCTGGAGAAAGATTGTACCACAATACCCAAAGAGGGTACATATCTGAGCCTGTACATTGGGTACGCTAGCATAAGGTTCACAGTTTGAATCCTCCCAGAACTTGAGACTAAAGGTGATTCGGATCCAAAAGCAGACAGGATGGGTTATCCTGTCTGTTACCTGTTCACATTACTGCGCTTGGAGGTTGGCACTGTGGGAGCAGAGGGCCTGACCTGCTGAGCGCTTTTGTGACATTTTTCATGTTTCTTCACCTTTGGGTGGCTTCATGACCCAGAGGGGATGGATACTGAATGGAATGGAGTCAGGGAGAAAAATCAGGACAAAGTTCTTTTTTTTTTGGTGGGGGGGGAGAACTTCAGCCAGGAAAACAATTGGTTAGAAACTTGATGGGTTTAAGCCGAAATCTGATGCACTGCTCTGAGGTATATGCAGATGAATCTTATACATTTGAATTTTTCCTGATTTGCATATCACATTTCAGTCAAACTAAATAAGTTGTACCTTTTAAGGATGTTACAGACATTCTAGAACTGTCCCTTGCATTCACGGACAGCTAAGCGGTATGGTATGCACAGACTACTGCAGCCCCACTATAGTCAGGCTTATGTCCCCTGCCCCCCATGAAGCTGACCTCCACATCCTCATGCTCAGGCACATTATAACAAAGGGCAAAGGAGACCGCAGGGGTCTGCACCATTGAAATGAATGGGGGTATTTTTTAATTACTATTTTATACAGCATTGATGGAGAGTTGGAGAGTAATCAAGGCCACCATTGGATTAACAAGGGCCTTGTTAGTAGAACAGTGGGCTTCATTATTCTCCAGCTCACCGTCATAACATATAAAACAGTAACAGAAAATAACTCCATCCATTTCAAGGTGGTATGCCGCAGCACTCTGACCCATGGACATCATCTCTTAAAGACTCCTGTCTCTGGCTCCCTAGCACTCAAGTAAAAGACTTTTTACTTATAAATATACTTGGTGGGTTGTCTGTAGCAGCATGGCCATTCCCACTACACTGTGTGTGCATGGGGAGACAGGGACTTGCCATGTGGGTGGGTGTGTCATGTTATTGCTACGTTTGTGTTTGCACCTTAAAGTCTGTTGTGTGGAAGCATTCAAAACTATGGAGCATAAATAGTGGAGTACAGGCCAGACACAAGTAATTAAGTGGTTTTGTGGTAAGTTTGTATATTGGGGTGGGAAAAACATGTGTTTCCATCGGTGTGTGTGCTACAGTTCAACTGTAAAAATGACATGAGGAAGAGAAGAAAACTGAAAAGCATACACTGGCTACAAGCATGCCGTATGCATGCTGATGTATTCAGATACAGTATGTACTGAAGTACAAGTGAGCCATATGTGTGCAAACAGTGTATGGCTTAGTGGCTAAAGGCACTGAACTGCAAACCAGGAGACTTGTAGGCATTAAGACCTGGGTTTGAATCTCATCAACTCCCACTTGTGTTTGGTGTGATCCTGAGCAAGTCACTTAACTTTTACGTGTGCAGTTATCAGTGACCACTTGCTTATTTGCATGCATGTCGCATGCATGCAGTCTTTCCCAATTTAACATAAAAATCATGGTTTCCACACTTGCTTGGTGCACGCATGCCATATGCATGCAGTCGGTTATAATTTACCATTTAAATCATACTTGCAGCACGCATATCACTTGGCAGTTTTATGTGTGCGGCGTGAAAACTTTTCATACAATTATTTCTGTAAGGGTAAACACCACTACTTGGCAAATAGAGACTGGAGAACTAAGGTCCCAAAATCAGCATCCCAGCATGACTCAAGGTCCATGTGGGAAATGAAGGTGTGTGCTGACTTCCAGGTAGCAGCCTTGCAGATTTCCTGGATAGGGATGTCCCAGCAAGCAGCCACTTTGGCAGCATTATATATTGTGGAATGACCCGTAAGCCCTACAGGAGGCTCCCTACCTGCCAACCTATAGCAAAGGTTGATATAGGATGTAATCCACCTGGCAATCATCCACTTTGTTGCTGGTCTGTCAGGCACGGCTTCAGCGTAAATGGCAAGCAGCTGGCAAGCATGTCCATGAACTCCAGCCATGTGCTCTACATAATATGAGAGCACCCTTCACAGGTCCATGATATAGAGCCTGCAGTCAGCCTCTGAAGATGGCCAGGTGAAATACACCAGTAAATTAATCTCCTGGTTAAGATGAAGCTTCAATACCACCTTTAGGAGGAACTTCAGGTTAGGGCGAAGGATGATTCTGTCCCTGTGGAAGACCAAGTATGGAGACTCCACTGAGAGCA
The DNA here is from genome assembly GCA_016271365.2 of Neoceratodus forsteri. Classification (NCBI taxonomy): domain Eukaryota; kingdom Metazoa; phylum Chordata; order Ceratodontiformes; family Ceratodontidae; genus Neoceratodus; species Neoceratodus forsteri. The sequence goes on from JADMNL010000023.1 coordinate 445,923,879, forward strand.
CCTGGCGCTCCCCAGTCCTTCTGGCTGAGGAACTGGCCACCAGTAAAACCATCTTCCATGACAGGTGTGACATCTCACATCTGTAATTGGCTCGAAAGGTTTGCCAATGAGCACTGCCAATAATAGTGTAAGTCTCACAGTGGAGGTGGTTTACTAGTCAGAGGGGACAGGTGGTCCAGGCCCTTGAAAAAGCACACAATCACATTTTCCTGTACCACTGTCTGCATACCAGCCCACACCCAGTAAGCAGAGATGGCTAGCAGCTGCACCTTAAGGCTGTCATCAGAAGTCCTGACTGGGAAGCAGACCAGTGGTAGTGTAGGATGCTAGCTACAGAGCAAACAAGGGGATCAAGCACCATGCCCTGACACCAAATGGAAGACCTCTTACATTTGAAGGCATAGCATCTGCGAGTTGACTCTTTCCTGGAGGCATCCACAATGTGGAGTACATTCTGTGAGAGGAAACCCAAGGCCTGGAACTCTAGCCACTCAGGAACTAGTCTATGAGGTGCAAGAACTGAAGGTCAGGGTGCAGGACCATCTCCTGATGTATGATCAGCAGGTCTGACTGGAGAGGCAGTCTCCATGGAGGCCTGAGGAGATCTGGGTACCAGAACTGCCTTGGCCAGTTTGGAGCCATCAGGATCATCTGTGCCTTGACCTTCCGGGACTTGACCACCACCTTGTGGATCAAGGGGAAAAGAGGGAATAAAAAGATGGCCATCACATTTGCTTAGAAATAGCACTGTAGACCTGGCAAGGGATAGGCTTGAGAAAATAAAACAAAACTCACAGTGAGCAGCAAAGGAGGTACCCAGAAAAGCAGATTTGACCTGGGTTTCAAACCCACAACTATCCGTTGAACACTTTGATCACTGGGTAGGACACACATATGGTACTGTGGACAGTACTGGTTACCAACCCAAATGGATTAAATAACTAGGTTAGACAGGGTCCAGAGAAGGGTGACCAAATTGGAGTGTGTCCTCTCAGCCTCGGAAAAGTGCAAGGAGTTTGGATGTTTTTTCAGACATGGTGTCCACCATTAGATTGGGAATGTTTTGAGAATCCTGGAATGGGCCGGTAGTAGTTGTTTTTGGTAATATAGATCTGCCTGTCTGAGATGAGTTTCAACCTATTTCTGAGGCTGAGGTGCTCTGGGTAGTCTCCAGTTTGCAGCCCACCAACTGTATGCTGGACCAGGGACCAACATGGCTGATTCTTGGCTGTGGCAAGTTCCTGGGTCTAGTGTTCGCAGAGATCATTAATGGGTCCTTGAGGGAGGGTGTTTTTCCATTGGCATTGAAAAAGGATGAGGTCAGACCCCTCCTAAAAAAGCCCTCCTTGGACCCTGACGTTCTTGCAAACTATAGGCCTGTCTCTAACCTTCCTTTTTTTTTATTGAGATGGTGGTGGCAGAGCAGCTGACAGACTGTCTGGAGTCTTTTTCTATCTACGAACCTCTCCAGTAGGGTTTTCGGCCCCATCACAGCACAGAGACTGCTCTCATCAGGGTAACCCATGATCTTCTCCTAGCGAGACTGAGGGCAATGTTTCATCTTGGTGTTCTTAGATCTCTCATCAGCATTTGATACAGCTGAGCATGGGGTGCTCCTGGATCATCTGAGGAACTATGTGGATCTCACAGCACAGCTTTGTGCTGGTTTGAGTCCTATATTACCAGGAAAATGCAGCAGGTAGCCCAGGGTAACTTTACTGCTGAGGCTTCTGCGTTGTCCTGTGGAGTTCCTCAAGGCAAGATTCTCACCCCCATTTTCTTTTCTGTGTATATGCTGTTCTTGGAGGAGATCATTAGATGGTACAGTGTTGGGTTTCACTGTTATGCAGGTGACACTCAGATGTACCTGTCGTGTTCTCCTGGCATTGATCTTGCATGTTCTGTACAGAGTCAGTGTTCGGCTGAAATAAATGACTAGATGACCTCAAACTGGTTAAGTCTCAACCCAGGTAAGACAGAGGTCATGGTGATTGAACCAGGACACTGGGGCCTGGCTGCTGTGGAAGACATGGCTGTCCCTTCAGTGGGTGGTCAATCTCCATGGCAGCTGATACAGTATAGAATATGGAGGTCATTTTGGACTGCAGACTGACGCTGGAACGGGTAATAGCTGTGGTCTGATCTGGCTTTTACCACCTTTGAATGATCACCAGGATCAAGTCTTCTCTAGCTCAGGAGGACCTGGTGACAATCATCCATGCTTTTGTCACCTCTAGGTTGCATTATTGCAATGCTCTTTACCTAAGGCTGTGTGGCGGTTTGACACAATGCCTGCAGCTGGTCCAGAATGCTGCAGCCAGGATGATAGTGGGCTCTTCACGCAGTAACCATATCACATCAGTCCTGCGTGCGCTGCACTGACTGCCGTTGTAGTGGTGCATCACTTTCAAGATCTGATTGTTAACTTACAAAGCCCTATGTGGTTTGCAACAGGACTACTTGAATGAGCTCCTGGTTCCCTATCACCCAGATCACCCTCTCCACTCCACCAATTCGGGCCTGCTTGTCATCCCCCCTTCAAGGCTAAGACTATCGGGCTACAGAGCTTATGGAGTAGCTGCTCCAGTTTTATGGAATTTACTACCTCCTTATACACATTCGGCCAACACAGTGGAGGCCTTCAAAGCCTCTCTGAAGACGTTTTTATTCCAACAGGCATTTCCTGATTAGTTAATGTTCTTGCACCTTGCTTTACTGGATCTTAATTCAATTGCACTGTATTTTTAAAGTTTAATTATCTTATTTTATGTCTGAACTCTTTACAGCACTCAGAGCCTTTTTTGGATTGGATGCTTTATAAATAAATGTTGTCTTGTCTTTAAGGCATAGACTAAGAGACTTCTAAATTTAGGCCTCTTCACACTGGAGAAAACGATGAGGGGGTGACATGATACTGAATGCCCCTATAAACAGGCCTTTTGCCCAATGAGCCTTACCTGGTTGTGAAAGAACAGAAAACAATTTATATATATATATATATATATATATATATATATATGGGCACAGTCACACTCCTATAGTTAGGGTTAAATCTTCACTTTTATGTTAAACTCAAAATGTTGTACTTTAATAACTTTGCAACCGTTCAAGTTATTCGCATGACATTGAGCATGTGCCATCAAGGACTAAAGATCTCTTGATGTGGCAAGTTTTAGTTGGACACATGGGTGTGGAGATACAGAAAGTCGAAAAACATGGAAATTAACATTTTTTGTCAAATTATTTGTCATGCCACTAAGCAAAAATGGTTTGGAATTTTGGTCTGAAATTTTTATATACGTTTTGAGTCACAGAGGTGCCTTTTGAAGATTTGATGAAAAAATATTCATCAGTTCAAAAGTTATAAAATTTTGAAATTTCCCATTATTTTCAATGGGAAAAGTTAGATATTCACCTCACAAAAGGATTATTTGTCACAAATGGGAATCTTTTTTTTTTGCTTTTTGCACTTTAATAACTTTGCCGTCGTTCAACTGATTTGCATTCAATTTTGCTTGTACCATCAGGGTCCAAAGATCTCTTGTTGTGCCAAGTTTTGTTTTGGTCAGATGTGTGGGTGTGGAGATACTGAGTGTTAAAGGTTGCATCCCTATAGTTAGGGTTCAACCTTCACTTCTATGTTAAACTCAAAATTTGCATTTCAATATCTTCACAACCATTCATCCAATTTGAATCACATTTTGCACGCACCATCAGGGACAGAAGAGCCCTGGATGTGCCATGCTTCATTCTGGTCAGATGTGTGGGTGCAGAAATATGAAGTGTCACAAAATGTGAAAATTACCATTTTTTTGCAAAATTCTGTCACACCGCTGTGCAAATATGACTTTGGATTTTGGTCTGCAATTTTTAGGGTAGAAAGGTTTTTCATGACAGATGTGCCTATTAAAGGTTTGGTGAAAAAATATTAATCTGTTCAAAAGTTATTACATTTTAAAATGTCCCAATATTTTCAATGGAAAAAATTAGATGAGAGCCTCGAAACAGAATTCTGTTTCGCAAATGGGAAATCCTGGAGCACAAATAAGTAATCCTTTGTTGCAAATGAGGAACCTTTTTTGTGCTGCCGCCAACTTGGTTTTTCTTAGCAAGGCATACAAAGTCAAAAAAATATATATATATGTTTTTTGAAGTAACCAACACATGTGTTCTGCTAATCAGGACCTGTTCTATCAGATTCTGGCATTATTATTTTCATAAATCACCTGGAAATGTGTTTTTTTTAACATGCTGAAATCCTTGTTCACAAATTTGCAAAAAAAGAATCACAAAACAGGATCCTGTTCTGCAATTTGCGAAAAGAGTTTTTTCTTCATAAATTATGAAAAAAAACTCAACCTGGATTCTGTTTCATAATTTGTGAAAAAAGGGTTTTTCTTTTTCGCAAATTATGAAAAAGAAAGCTCGAAACAAGATCCTGTTTTGCAATTTGCGAAAAAATAATTTTTATACAGTTGTTTTTTTTTGTCACTTCACAGTAAAGAAATGGTTTGGAATTTTGGTCTAAAATGTTCAGGGTACAAAGGGCTTGCTCCACAGATTTGCCTTGTGCTGGTTTGGTGAAAGCAGATTACTTTGTCCTGGAGTTCTGGGGGGTTAAATTTTCCTTCATTTCCCATAGGATCACATTGTAATGTGAAGTATATGCAGTCATTTTTTTCTCACTCCGCTGTGAAGAGACGGCTTCCAATTTTTGTATGAAATTTTCAGGGTACAAAGGGCTTGCCCTACAGCTGTGCCTTTTGCTGGATTGGTGAAAATATATTAATTTGGTGTGAAGTTATACAGGTTTCAAATTTCCCTGTGATTCCCACAGGAAACACTGCAATGTGAGGTATTTGGTACTGCGCAGCATGGGATGGGAGACAACTACAGTATCTTTAAAATTATAGATAGATGGTAGCACAGTATCCTTTTTCGTGATTCCTCTTCTGTCATCGCGAAAAAAGAAATCAGCTGGCAAAAAAGGATTTAAAAAATCTATATCCCTGGTGTCTAATGGGGAATTATGAGATAAGGGCGAGTCCCTTATTGCGTTGCACACAAACAGTGATGGAAATATCACCTGAAGCAAAAGGGAGACCACAACAAACAGAGACAACCACAAACAGTGACGGGCCTCACCCACTCCAGAAAAACAAATGGAATTTCTTCTTTTTTAGTGGGGGACTATGCCCACCCGCACCCCCTGAAAATAAAATAATGAACTCCCGGGGGCTGACTCAAAAAAAGAATGTGTAGTCTCTTACCATGGGACCCAAACCAGGGTCCACTGGCTCTCTAGGCGTGGCTCTAGCCACTACACCAAATGGCCAGCTCAGCAGAGTTTAGCCACACACCTTCTTATAGCCTGTCATAGCAAGTGTAGTTCACTGCTACACCTGTTATACAGGATCTTTCATTCTTTTTCACTGGTCACTCTAAACATGGTGGTATTATTGAGTTGCTCATATTGGGCAGCTCAATAATACTCGCTCATAATACATGATACCGACTAGTGGTACCCCCACACACACACACCCTCAATCACCGTCCGGTAATTTTATTTTACTTCGGTGTCTAGTGTCACCCCTCCCCACCCTTTGATCACCGCTCCCATTATTTTTATTTTACTTACTGTGTTTTTATTTATTTTATATAATCCAACAACAGGATGCCCTCCCCACAGAGCCCATTTCTCCTGAGATGGTTTACTAATGTTTCTTTGTACCTGCTATAGAAAACTGCCTCTTTTTGTTAACCTGAAAAGAAAACAATACTTCATATGCCCACGACACCCTCCCCATCCCAACCCACCCACTGAGTACTCACCTCCTCACACCCCTTACCCTATACTTAACAGCCAATGTCAAATTCTGTCATCTTCTGTGGACCAAGACATGTCTGCACTCTTCAAAGCTGAACCATGAACTGAGGAATAAAGGTAAGTGCCATATAATGTATTTCAGTGGCGTTTTGAACTTATGTTCATAACTTTGCCATTTTTAGGAATTTTTTTTCATCAGATTTTCAACATGTCTCAGCTGGCCTGGTGGCTCTGAGGGTAGAGGCGCTGGATGCCACACCTTGCGCCATGCCGGCGACCCGGGTTTGGGAATGAGCCAAGGCCATCAGGGGTCAGCAGGGGAGAGAGAGAGGATTGAGCGCCCAGAGAACTGCTCTCCTGTATTGGGGGGGGTCCAGGGGCTGTCCGGCACCACAGTGGCCTCTGGTGGAGGCATGCAGAAAGGGACGCAGAGCCATGACGGACGTCCCCTGGTGTCATTGTATGCTCGTGGCTCTGCCTGGGGGGTGGGGTGAGGGCAATCCTAAGCAGAAAATCCCTGCCCCCGGGGATAGGCGATGGCACCACCTACCTCTCGCCACACTCCACTGGCCAGACTCCCTCCTCTCCTGGGCTGAGCCCAGCCCAGCCCAAATTGTAGATAGAGCACCCTGGGAGGATAGGGTGGCCCCACCTCAGGGGCTCAGAGCCGGGGGATAGCTGTGCTTGTGAGAGGAGTAAGGAGGAGGAGTTTCAGGCCCGGAGGTAGAGCTGGAGGAGAAGGAGGTTGCCCGAGAGACTTCCCTAGGGTGTCGGAGCCAGAAAAAGAGTTGGGGAAAAACATTTTTTAACATTTTTTTTTGGGACCCCACCTCATGAACACTGGCACTGTAATTTTGTTAATCAGGCATGGAAGGTGATTTCACGGTCACTGTGTGAAATCACCTTTCAGGACTGAATAATGAAATTTCACCACCAGTGTTCATGAGGTGGGGTCCCAATAAGGCCGTGTTAAAAATATGGTGAAAAATGTCCTAAAAATGGCCAAGTTATGAGCATTCATTTAAATATTTCTATGCTCGCACATAACTTCAACAATTTTCAATATTTTGACTCCATATTTTCAACATAGCAATTTTTTCACACTACCTCATGAACAGTACAGCCGTCTTTGTTCACATCCTGTCCGAAACATGTTTTTGCACCTGTGGTGTGGAATGGTGTTTTGGCACAGATTTGAAAATGTTCACCTTCAAGGTTTATGAAGTTCATAAGAAGACTATGTTAAACATTTGGGGTCAAAATATGAAAAAATGCCAAAGTTATGACCATTCATTGCAATTTCGCTATGAACCCTCGTAACTTTGTAAGTTTTAAATACTTTGACCCCAGGTTTTACATATAGCCTTCTTATTACCCCCACCTCATGTATGTTACAGCTGTCATTTTTCATATCCTGCCCAAAATTTGTTTTCACACCTGTGGAGCACAATAGCACTGCAGTTGTGCGAAATTACATTTTGGTGGGGATTCAAAAATGTTCTGTACCAGGTACATAAGGTGGAGTAATAAGATGGCTATGCTGACAATCTAGTCACTGCTATCCTATAAATGGAAGTGCAGGGACCGGACGGCCCTGTGCTTCCACAGTTTTATATATATATGTATATATGTATACGAATCTACAGAGGGATGGGAGCGGAGCCTGCATGCTCACAGTAAAATAAGGACACTATTATACTACCTCAAAAAGTAAGGAAATAAGTTGCAAAAAACTCTGTTAATGCTCCAGTTGGGATGAAAGTGACAAAAGTTGGGAAATGAGGCATTAGGGTTTCCAACCCTCACACCCCACCCTCCCAAAGCAGGCAGGAGAGCAGGTATGGGGTGTGTCTTGGGCTTCTCAAGCCTAACGCTCACCCCATTCTCATAAAGTCTACACATCTGACCTTATTTACAGATGGAATGGGGTGAGTGTTAGGCTTGAGAAGCCCAAGGCACGCCCCACACCTGCTCTCCTGCCTGGTTTGGAAGGGTGGGGTGTTAGGATTGGAAACCCTAATGCCTCATTTCCCAACTTTTGTTGCTTTGACCCTAACTGGAGCATTAACAAAGTTTTTTAAAACACATATATATATATATATATATTCCTATTTATTAGAAAAAAAGATGAATCCTGACTTGAATACCACAATTTAAATTCACTGATGCATCAGGGGACTTATGAGGAAAACCTGAGCAACAAAGAGGGCTTGGCTGGTAGGATGAATAACTGATGTTAGAGCAAGAGTACATATTTACTGGGTAGAAGAAAATGCATTATGGATGTTGTGTTTGTGTAACGTAAGTGTGGCATATAGTCTCTTTATTCCTGCTACATGGACTACTAGTCTTTCGGGACTTCATGCAGACACAGGAACCTTCCTGAGGAGGGTTCCACCAGTAGAGGTACAGTACCACAGGGACAAGGTCCCCCTAAATGAGAGGTACCATAAGGAAGAAAGCAAATCCCAACAAGAGAGGAGCCACTTGCAGAAAAGGGGAGGATGGTGGAAGCAACTGTGGAGTCTGCGCAGTTTAAGTACCTCTTGATGGGGGCCTGGCGTACATGTTCCACTGTACCACCAAACCTCAGCAAACTAGCAAGATGAAATCAGGCTGCCATAGAACAAGAGGTCACATATTACAGTTAAGGGGAGAACAATTTAAAACAGAGTTCAGAAAGAGCTATTTCATACAGAGGATTGTAGACTTTTAGAACAGTTTATCAGAACCTGTGGTTTATAGTCCAATGATCAATTCCTTTAAACTACATTTAGACAGCTACATGAGGTTAGGAATTATTAAATGCTATAACCACTACATAGTGGGGGATGGTCACATTAGTGTAATGGGCTTCTTCTGTCTTCTGTGCTATGATGTGATGTAACGCTCTCATTAAGCACTTGGGCTAATAATGTCCAACACCGACACTATAGTGCTACACTACAGGGTGCTGCACTCTTGGAGGTACCGTCCTTTTTCCTTTCTACCCATCTCTGGCTGCTATGCAAGTGAAAATTAAATATCCCATGCACTGGCATAGTCTGATGGGGTTCCTGGGTGCCAAGAGACCACCCTTCCATTTCAGTGAGGCTAAACAATGGGATTTTAACTTATTTATTCCTGATACCAGGCTGAAATGCAGCATTTTGTTTTCAGTCACATCCCGTTCTACTTATTTGTACAGCTGGCTTGACTTGAAGCACTAAGCAGTTAAGTGACTTTCTTAGGGTCAGGCAGCTAGTAAGTGACTGTGGTGGGATTTCAACCTGGGTCTCTGGGGTCCCAAGCCTGTGCTTTAGTTAGAAGACCTCGATGTGTCACTTTCTTGGCAAACCCCCTCCATTCTCAACTCCAAGTTATACCCCTGATTTGGTACTAATGAAATAAGGCTGTCTATGGCATTAGCATTTGTAATGCCCGCTACAGCACATGTATCCTGGTACTGCCACTATAAGGAATTGATTGTAAAGCACTGTATGGTACAGTTTTGTATCCAAGACACTGTATAAAATCCAAAATCTAGTCTGCTCAAAAGGTCTACTGGTATGTTCCCATTTGTCTCTGTCAAACTATCTAGGAAGAAGCTGATAAGTGTCACTGTGGTACAGTGGCTGGAGCACAGGCTTCAAAAGCTAGACACCCAGGGCTGGATTCTTGAAGGGCTATGAATGCTGCACACCCCGGGGGCACTGAACATATGGTGCACAGGGCCTGCAGCATTCTCCTGGCTTGTGATCAGGATTCTCGAGCCCATGCACCAATTGCCGCAAGTTAGACCAGCTTTTTTCAGTCTAGCTTGTGGCGATCCCGGGTAATCCTTTCTACTGGGCTTGCGCCAAATATTTGGCAAAAGATGCCACAAAATGAGAAAAGTGTTGTAAATGTGTCCAAGCTCCCTGAGTCGGGCACAGTGTGCAGCCATGTGATTGGGGCAGCTGCGACATCAGATGTGTTTGGGGGCAGGGCTTGACACAAGCCTGCATCACTCTTTGTGAATTCAGCCTCCAGATTCAACCCTCAGCAGAGCCACTTGCATGCTGCATGACCCTGAGCAAGTCATTTATCTCCTGATGCTTCAGCTGACTCAGCTATAAAAAATGGGGAAAGCAAGACTCCACTGAAAACGAGATACTGCTGTAAATCTCAGCTGGGCTATTCTGGATAAATAATCTGTGAAAAAAAAAGGACTGAAGCCATCCATGAAATCTGTTGTTATAAAAGAACATACTGGATGTGACTACTGAGAGACACTTTGAGTCTTTTAGAATTCTAATTTCCAGAAACACTTTACAGTCCATTTCCATATCATTTTCAATAGGAAAAATGGGTGCATAAATGGAACGCAAAGTGTTGCTGGATAAGGCTCTTAGTGTTTCAACAGAGTATCTGTTATTCGATCTAGCAGAACACGAACCCCTGAATTTACAACAGTATCCTGAAAGAGAAAAGGAACCATAAAGTGAAGCACACTTACGGTGACAGTGGTTCAGAAGGTAGTGAACGTTCCTCTAGGCCAGAAAGGTAAGATGGTCATGTGCTCAATAGTCTGGGGAGGTAGAGGATGGGGGAAGATGAGTGTGCTGCATTTTTACTTCATATAAGCCAGGCTGCCTGATCTGTAAATATTTCCAATTTAGCAGTTTTAGGAAGGACGGGATAGTACATATTTGAGCTTCAGGCTTTGTGGATCTGGCCGTACAACCTCTTCCACTTCTGGATTCATTGCCCTGCCAGCTCACTGCAACATTTTGTGACAAAATGGTACGGAGAGTGTCAGAGCACTCTTTATTGAAGAGAATGGGGCCATTTTAAAATATGCCTTGTTTAGACTTTAGCATGACACTTCTTTATGAATCAAAGCCACTGCTTAATTGGCAAGGGCAAGCAGTGGCTTTGATTTGAAAGCAATAGAACTCTGAAATATTAAAAAAAAAAAAAAAAAGCATATTTGAAAACGACCCCATTCATTTCAATGGACGTCATTTGATCATAAACTGTGAATCAGGAAGTGGAGGTGACTGGGCTGCCTTCCAAGGAGCCCACATACAATCCTCTCCCACTTGAATCTGCTATATTGAACAAACTGCACAGACGAGGCAAGCGGGCTCACATAAAGATTAGGCTGCTTGATCCTTTTTTATTCGTTTGTCTTTGTTAAGCGGTTTCGTGCACTAGCATAAAGATGCCTATTTTCAGGTATTTTCATGCACAAGGGTGCGGCGTGCACATATATGGAACTCAAGCAGAAAAGAGTGCCTTAGGTAGGATTTGAACCCATTCTACACTGAATATTGTTCCAGTTGCGCTACCAGCTACACCACCAAGGCAACTGGAAACCAAGGACTCCCAGAAGCACATTACTCTTTCTATAATGCACAACCTGGTGCTACACAGATAATTACATTTCCATACACAAAGTTGTGGTGTGCACATCTATGAAAGCAAACAAACAAGAGAAAAAGAAATTCGTTCCTCTGCTGGAATTTGAACCCAGGGCACCCAGTATACTGTTCCAGTTGTGCTACTAGATGCACCACTGAGGCAACTGGAAATATATGGCTTCATATATGTGCACACCACACCCTCATACAGTATATGGAAATGTAATCATCTGCGCAGCACAAGGCTATGCATTGGAGAAAGAGTAAGGTGCTTCTGGGAATACCAGCTTTCCAGTTGCCTTGGTGATACAGCTGGTAGTGCCACCAGACACAGCTGGTGGTGTAGCCGGAACTGTATTCTAGATGGCCCGGGTTCAAATCCCAGCTAAGGCACTTATTTCTCTCTCTCTTCTGTCTGTTTTCAGGTATGAATTTCAAAGAAAGGAATGAACTCGAACTAAACCGAAGGCTCCAAAAATAATTCTCTATCCATTCTCATGATCTATGGTGCTGTACAAATAAGGCATTACAAGAGGACAAACATGATCTGGAGCCTCCAGAAAAAATACTCTTAACATGCCCTGGCACCTCGCTAACCTGAGCTTTGACTGGGGTGGCTAGCAGAGCAGTTACCGACCCTTTGTATGGCTCATACTGATGACATCATTAGTAGAATCCTATATAAAGTGACATAGTGCAAACAAATATGCAAAAAATGCTCATTGCTCAGTCACATACTATAGAAACTATGTTACAAACATTCAATAACTTTTTTAACTTTTTTTTTGGAAATTGTGACACTTCTGCCTATTACATAAATTGCAACAAAAATTAGAGCAGTAATTCCAGCAGCACTCAAGGACAGTATCACAAATCATTTAAAGATACATCATTAGCATTTCATGCTGCAGGCAAATATTCAAGGATAGTGCAAGCTTCACAAAAGCCCAAGTTAAATGAGCACACATATGAATTCAAACATTGTACATTTAGCACATTTAGCCAACCCATGGTGATACAAATTTAACCCAGGATATTAAAGATGAATGTAAAGTACTACATATGTCATTTGTAAAATAAGGGGAGTGGTCACCCATAAATTTCATTTAAAGCCATTATAACCAACCTGTGAGGATCCTAGCTCGATTTAGAAATATAGAGAAGAGTTACTGGAACAGTCACTTTTTTCAGGCATTACCTATTAGACTACAGTACAATAAAAACCGTGGCAACAAGCCAGTCTGCCTGTGGAGTGGTAGAGCTACTGATGGGGACATTGGTGACTCAGGTTCAGTAATAAGCCAAGGTCACTGAGGGCGGTGGGGGGGGGATTGAGCAGGGGATGCTCTCACGTCTCCGTGGAGGAAGGGTTGGAATCCCTGCTACCATACTGCCCTCTGTGTGACCATGGGTAGTAGTACAGTTGGGGAGGGGACGGGGAGGGACAGGGTAGGGAGGAGGGAGGATATTGCGCACTAGGTGTGCATGCGTGCATAGGAACCTCATCAGCAGCATCTCTAAGGGAAAGGACAGGATCAAGAGAAACTGCTTCAGGTGCAGCATGATGCCAGCGCTCTTGGGTCCCTCTCCTGCCGAGCACTCTTGTGCCCCACTGTTCCTGACTGTCCACTGGGCTTCATACCCACTGGTCTGCCCGGTCAGCCCCAATCTTCTCAGCACCACAGCACTGTCACTTTGACATCCACTGGGACTTACCACTGCTGTCTTCCCCCAGGGCTGGTGAGGTTCCCCAACCCCCATTGTGTAACGGATCCAGTTCTGGCTGCATGCCCAGCTGGTCAGGTGTAGGGCCTGTGGGCACTTGGCACTATGTTGCCACCAGCTTTCCTCTGTATTATCCCCTGGAAGGCGTGGCAAGCGATGGTGTCATGACACACGCATCACGCTCCTGCGTAACATGTGTTGATGCCTGCAACAACCCCCCACATGTTGGCCTGGGCTGTCTTTCCCCTGGTTTCCACTAGGGACCAGGCAAGCACTGTGCTCTACCCAACCCCCCCCCCGGGCGGAGAAGAGTAGTCCTTTGGTCGCTTGATCCTCCTCCCACCCACCGGCCCTCCAATGTCCCAAGTTTGCTTCCAAACCCAGGTCATTGTCAGGTATTCTCAATGTACTTTGCTGAGTACAGTAAAATCTGGAAAATCCAGGGGCAACATCAACCTCAGCCAGGGCAACAAACACAAACAGAGCCAGAGTAAAATAATAACGCTGCCTTTTCCATTCTTGTGCCTGGGGGATTACGCAGCAGCCAGCAAGTACTCAAGTGAACTTGTGAGTGATCACAGTGAGTTGAGGTGGGGTTGGATGACATGCTGTGAGTCGGAACCCATGTGGTTTGTTCCTTTGGACATCTGTAAGGCTGCATACCTTGATGTTGCACAGGGGCTTATCACAATGTATCCTAAACAGTGTAACTAAAAATCCAACCATCTTCTGTCTGATTGGTAGTGTGTGTGTTACATAAAATAAAATGTGACTCTATTAAGATCATTGGCTTACTCCACATTGTTGACTGAAATGAGAGTGGGCAACATTTGTGTGGCAGGCGGTACATCTTTTAGCCTTTGTTTACCTGGGGGGGGACACTTCCATCAACTCTTGAGATCAAGTTTAAAATTCCATGCTACACCCCTGGTGGTAGTGCTACCCTGCACTAGTGGGCCAGCAGGGAAATGTCCTCCTTGAGAAAAAATGTTCCTAATGGACCCCTGGGACCAAGTTAGAGACAGAGATGGGCAATGAGATGGAGTGGTGCTCCGGCAGAGATGAGCAGCCCCTGTGACTAGGCAAAAAAAGATATAGTATAATGAACAAAAAAGGCCATTGATCACATAATAATACAAAACAACAGTACTACAACAAAACAAGACAGGGTTACGTGATCACAGCTGGTAAAATTGGCAATTACAGCAGACAGCAGAGAACAATAAAAACAGCAGCAACTTTAGCATCACGAAGGCCCCCCTATATACAATAGATACTGTAGTAAATAAGGTGATAACCTCAGTCACAAGTGGTAGGGGATAGCATCTGTACATAAAACGCATGGTGGGATACAAGTTCACCCCACAAACTCATGTATTTGAAATTACTCCAGCTGGGGAAAATCGCATATGATTCAGCATCTCGCTTACATGGTGGTCCCAGGAAGGACAACTGCTGTCAACAGGTTAACATAGTCCAGCAGGAATGGTTACATACTGGCTAAAATATACACATGGAGAAAACAAACTGTAAAGGTAAGTACATGCAAACAGTAATCACTGCAAACTAACAGTGTGTGGGTGCTGGAGATAAAGAGCAGGAGCAGTTCCTCTTTAAACCGATCTCCTTTCTGACGATTTTCTGGTGGCTGGCCAGCTGCATCTTAAACCTCATGTGGCACTTTTCCATAGAGTAGGAAAGTTATTTCTGGTGTCCTGACCAACATTCCCATTCTCAGTGACATGGGTTCTAATGCAACATTGCTGTATGTGAGTACTGTATAAAGCACACATGACTGTTACAGACTTACAACACATGGTCCCTGCACTACCAGTTCCTCTCTCATTGCTTTGTAACATGCTTTGGGATGCACTGGTATGAAAGGCTTCCCAAAGCACTTTACAAGGCAGTGAGATGATTATTCCAAATCTGGTGCTGTTGGTGGCGAGGCTGCAGGGCCGGACTACTGTGCTGTGTCATCATTCTCAGGGCCGGGCCTAGTCCTGCTTTTCCTCCTAAGCACCCCTGAGGATGGGGGTGGCAGAGGCTCCATGCGCATGTTCCAAGTTACTGTGTGGCCCCATGTGAATCCAGCAGACATCCTCCCTCCTCAGCTGCTCCATCCTGCACTGCCACCTGTGCTCACCCTTGGAGAGCATCCTCTTCAATCTTCCTCCCCCCGCAGACCCAGGCCTGTTTTCCTGAACTAAGGTCAGCTGCATCATGAGTGCTAGGCCTGCCACTGTGAAGAATGGCCAATGCTCCACACAGACATGCTAGATGCCACTCTTGGGCATTGACTCTGTCATCAGTGTCCAAAGTGGAACCCTATCACTTGGCAACATAACGCCAGCTCATCTATACGCTATTAACCATGAAACCCAAGAATCAAAAGTTTAAAAATGTAGTTGTAAAATGTTTTTTTAAAAAACATGTTTTGATATAGCAAAATATGAAAGATGTAACTACATGATATATTGCTATGAGATCACGTGATGGATCTGGCTTGCTAGCTGCTGTTTCCTGGGCTCCCGCTTTCCCTTCCTGAATATCTAATATAATCAATCATCTTTTGGACCAGGCTCATGTGCATCACCTTAATACTACTGTTTCTACCTATTTGAGGAAGTCATTTGGCTGGTTCTTGGTGTCTCTGGTGGACAAATAAGCCGCGATGGAGGCCGAAATGAAGGCGGCCTTGCCCAGACACATGCCCCCGGTCTCGCCTGATAAGCAGGCCAAAAAAGTAAAACCTCTTCAGCATCCCTCAGCTAAGCAATTGAGCACTATTTCAGCTCCTGCACCGTTGTCGGAGGAACGTTTCCTACAAGAGCTGCAACCATTTAAGGAAACTTTACAAGACATCGCTGCAGATCTTAAAAATATTCGCAGCGAGATGGCTGATTTCAAGATCCAAGCAGCGGACAACGAGGCATGTACCCACTCCTTAGAAACCTGGTGTGACAAGGCAGACCCTGAGATCACAAAGCTCAGGCAACAAATTACAAAGCTACAACTTAAAACAGAAGATTTAGAGGGACACAGCAGGAGGAACAATGTTTTAATTTTTGGGCTACCAGAAGGGGCTGAGGGTTCCTCTGCAATTTTATTTATCCAGAGGCTCTTCACCAAGATAGTGGGCCCTTCTCCACACAATCCCACCTATCTAATTGAAAGGGCACACAGGTTCCTACGCCCGAAACCGGAGGAGTCTGCTTCCCCTTGCTCAATGATCATTTGTCTGCTTAACTATCTGGAAAAGCAACACATCCTCTCAAAAGTCAGAGAGCTGCATGCTATTCACTGGGAGGACAAGCGACTGCTGATTACCCAGGACCTGCCTTTAGAAACCCGCCAGAAGAGAGCCACTTTTCATCCCATTGTTAGTAAACTGATTGCTGCTAGTATCAAATTTCAAATGGCCTATCCTGCTCGCTTGCAGGTTTTGGTGGAAGGAGTATGGCTCTCTTTTGACTCTGCTGACCAAGCTCAGGTCGAATTGAGAAAGAAGCTACCCTCACTGTTCAAATCTTAATGTTGCGGGCCATAATATGAGCTGCCATGAAGCTTCAGTTGGTTAAATTCTTTTCAGTTTGCTTACCTTGGAGGCGATTGGTCCAGATGGAGCT
This sequence comes from Neoceratodus forsteri, assembly GCA_016271365.2. Lineage (NCBI taxonomy): Eukaryota > Metazoa > Chordata > Ceratodontiformes > Ceratodontidae > Neoceratodus > Neoceratodus forsteri. The sequence goes on from JADMNL010000023.1 coordinate 445,940,444, forward strand.
TACGAGAGAAGAGGTAACCCTACTAAGAAGATGACGGTGGTGGACTGAGATGGAGACGAACAGCGGCCTGAAGCTCTGGAGGAACCCACGTACCATCGAGGTGCTTTATTCCTACGGAGACCCTTTTTGTTCAGTTGGCTGCTTCCCTGGGGCTTGTTTTTGGTGGGCGCAAGCCCGCTGTCAATTCGGTTCCCTGAGGAAACAGCCACATCACGATAGGCTACCTGGCACACTAAATCCTGCTTGATTTATCTTTATTTTGTTTAAAATAATCAAGGAAGAAATTATTATTTTTATTTCCTCTCTATTTGCTTCTAACTCTCTATCCACTTTATAATCCCCTTTCATATAATCTTCTTGGTTTTGCCATACTGGTGAGTGGAGAAGCTAAGACCCTGCACACTCAGTCTGCTGTTTCCTGATCTTTCACTTCATGACCTCTGTCTCTTCCCTTTATTTTTAGTCTTTTCTGCCTCCTTCTGCATCAGTGCTTCACACCTTCAATTAGGTTATTTCTGCAGTCATCTCTTTCCACTCTTTTCTTTTTCTCTGCTTTTCACCCAGAGCTTTTGCACAAGGCTTCTCCTGGACAATAGGCTGGTAATAATATGACTACCTATGAATGGTTTCCTTTCTCTTAATCCTGTGGTGTTCTCCTTTAGGATTAGGACAATGTTTGTTTACTTATTGGTTGGGTTCTTGGGGGGGAGGGGGGATGGCATCAGCTTAGGAATAGCCAGCCACATGTACTGGTGTATGGCGGGGGAATACCCTAGTTGCCCTCAGATATATTATAATAGTTTATGCCACTATAGAGAGTACTTTGTGGTCTTTAGGATGGCTTATATCTGTGGCTATTCTGGGATCAGCGCCTCACATTACGTACAAACCAGATATCTCTCGTTATGTATGTTTAGATATGAACATAGAGAGTAACTACGATAGGGTACATATGGGATCTCTACCCTTCAAGGGTAATAAGGTATACCAGTGGGTTTTAAGGGCGGGTAGAGTGTTAACTGTAAATAGTTGTAAAGGGTATTGACCATGGTGGGGGCATTTGATAACCATGGCGTTCTGCATTTCCTTATTTTTAATGATTGCGGTATCCAACATATTGCAACTGTTTTACTGGTTGGAGTTAATGTTGTGTTTTTTTCCTGGATCTGGGAGAATGCCAATGTTATAGCTTCGAGGGAATACTTGTTGGGGGGGTCTCCCTGGTGTACTTTCTCATTACAAGGGACTGGTTTTGTAAGGTGCTTCATAAAATTAAATCACCAGTGGCCTGAAAAAATTTATAACCTGGAATGTTAGAGGGGTTTAAGAACTAAACAAAAGAATCCAGATTCTTAAACATTTATCAGTATTGCATGCCGACATCTCTTTCATTCAAGAAACCCATCTCCTCCATGGGAAAGCTGCTGGCTTGCGTAGGCAGGAGGTTGGGCAAGTCTACGCATCTGGTATGTCGAAAGCCAGTGGTGGGACCGCTATCCTGATTCACTGGTCTGTAGCCTTTCAGCCAAAAATGACCATCATAGATCCACTAGGGAGATATGTGCTGGCTCATGGCCTACTAGAGTGCACTGAAGTAGTTCTTGGGAGTGTGTATGGGCCAGTGGGGGTGGGGGGAATACTGACTTCTTCCTAGACCTGCTGAATAAGCTGCGAATATTTTCCACTCTTCCAGTAATACTTGGAGGGGACTGGAATCTGCCACCCACCCAGGATTTAGATCGTTCCAACTCCCTGCTCAAGCCCCTCTCCATTGCCCAGAAGGCATTTGCTGAATTTCTTGATTCTGCTGGGCTGTGTGACCCATAAGCGATTACAAAATCCTATGGTCCATTCCTTTCTTTCACTCAATGGTGCCCCACTTGGTCCCAGCTGGTCTATATCTTACTCAGCCACTCGCTTATACATGGTTTAAATGATTCCGCCATAGAACCGATAGTTATATCAGACCACGCTGTGGCCTGGGTCACTGTCCTGCTAGACCATAATTTCCAAAGGGATCCAGTATGGCGTCTAAATATGCAGCTATTAAAGGAAGACTACGTTATTACCAGAATCTCAGATTTGATTCAAGTATTCGTTGCTAATAACCAAGGTTCTGTCGCAAGAACGGACCATGAATGGTGTTGAAGTGAGGAGTGAAGTGACCTGAAGTGTTTTTTGAGAGGAGAGTTTATTAGGCTTTCCTCTACCCGTAAATGGAAGAGAGAGGCTACCATCACCTCACTTTTGGCTCAAATCCGTTCACTCGAACAATCCCTCCCTTCCTCTCCCTCTTCTGATCTCTTGAAAACATTATTGAATTTAAGGAATCAATAATCTCGTCTAGTACAAGAAAAAGCGGAATTTGTCATACTAAGAACTCAAGCAAAATACATAGAGCAAGGGGAGAAAGGAAGTCACCTACTAGCCCTGCGTCTGAGGAAATTATAGGCATCAAGGTTCATCTCCTCCATTAATGACCCAGACGGGATCACTAAAACACATCCTAGAGACATAGCTTTCTATTTTAAACAGTTTTACTCTTCTCTTTACAATCAGCATCCTTCACCCCCGTCACAAAGGGAGCTACTAGAATATTTGACTGCCTCATCTCTCCCCACTCTCTCTCTTACACAGCAATCCTGTTTATCTGCTCCCATTTCCCTTTAAGAAGTGCTATCGGCTATTCATAATCTAGCTTTGGATAAGGCCCCCGGCCCAGATGGCCTACCGCCAAACTTTTACAAAGCTTTCGCCAAAGCCCTTACGCCTAGCCTGCTGCGTTTGTATCAATATATAGTCTCCGGGCAATCCTAGGATCCATCCCTGCTAGAAGCCTCAAGTATCCTTCTTCTTAAACCAGACAAACCACCCCAGTCTCCAGCAAGTTACCGTCCAATTTCCCTATTAAATTGTGATATTAAAATTCTCGCCAAGATACTCGCTAGTAGAATTGAACAAGTCTGGACCCATCTTCTCAGTTCAGAACAAACAGGATTTGTGTCAGGCAGAACCCCTGCAGACCACCTCCGTAAATTGTCGTATCTGGTTCAGTTGGCAAAAACTTCCCCTACCCCTATGGCATTAATCTCTTTAGACGCAGAAAAAGCATTCGACAAGATGGACTGGAATTTCTTGTGGGCAATGCTACAGACAATGGGCTTCCTTAATGACTTTGTCAAATGGATTCAAGCTTTATATTCCTCTCCTCGGGCTAGAATACACTGCAATGGAGTATTCTCTGATGTTTTCCCTCTCTTCTCAGGTACGCGGCAGGGATGTCCGCTCTCTCCTTTCCTCTTCAACATATACCTCGAACCCCTTATCAGGCGATTGAAATCCTCTCCCTTAATCACTGGCATACCAGTAGGTGATAGAGCCCCTCTGCTTTGGTCTATGCAGATGATATATTGCTTCATCTGTCAGATCCGGTCTCTTCTCTAACAGAGGCACTGAATATCATTGATATTTTTGGAAAATTCTTGAATTACAAACTCAATATCAGTAAAACCAAAATCTTTCCCCTTAATCACTTAACATATAGTTCAGATTTTTAGCAAGTTTGGGATGAAATGGACCCCTCGGTCCATTAAATACTTAGGTATTTACATTACCTCGGACTTATCCTTACTGCATAAGTTTAATCTGGAGGACTTGTGATACAATATTCAACAGGATTTAGTAAAATGGAAAAAGCTCCCTCTCTCATTATGGGGCAGAATTAATACCGTTAAGAAGAATGTCCTACCCAGATTGTTTTACCCATTAAATATGCTGGATGTATGGTTACCCTTGTCGTTTTTTCAACGTATTCATTCAGATGTTAATTCCTTTATTTGACGGGATAAAGCAATCAGAAGATCCTATCTTAAGCAGTCCTTACCCAAGGAACTAGGCGGCCTGTGTCTCCCTAATTTCTTATTCTATTACTGGGCTTGTCATCTGTACAAATGTGGGAAATGGCTCTCTTTATCTGAACTCCTCACTCACCACGACTACGTCCCAATCTGGTTATACATCGAATCGGACATGTTGGCTGCTTATAAGCTAGCCCCATCCTCACTTTTTTACACGTCTATAAAGCATATACCAAAAGCCTTGCAGTCTCTCCCGATTAGCATTTCATTAAGAGTTCTTTCTCAACTGTTCAGTTACTGTAAGATATCCCCAAACTCTGATTTTTCTCAGCCAATCTACACCAACTTGAATCTCAAAATAGGTGGTGCTCCTATATCTCGAAGTTGGTTACCACTCTCTTCTGAACATATCGTTGCCGTTTTCTACTCACAGAACTCTATTTTGACCACAGAAGAGATTCTTGCCAAATCTGGTTTAACGTCTCGGGCAGCCTTTAAAATTCTTCAGCTTAAACACATACTAATCAAAGTGTTCGGGAAAGAACCCAAACCCTCTTATATTGATGCCTTTCTTCAGCAAATTAAGATCCCAGCTAGCAAACCGCATGGCACGTCTACTTTGTATAAACTGGTTCTCACATACCCACAACCTCCCTCGGTTGCCAGGTCAAAGATCTGGCAAGCCTTCTTCACTGATGTAGATATTAATTGGCAACGTATATGGAAAGATTTATATATATACCACACTCAAGATCATTATAGGGTAGTGCAATACTGTATTTTAAATAACTGTATTATACTCCTATTAAACTGGCTCAAATGAAGCACCTTCCTCTAGCACGTGCTCTAGATGTAATAAGGAGGAAGATTCGCTCCTCCATATATTGTGGTCATGTGAAAAAATATCTCCCTTGTGGAAACAAATTGAATCAACTTTAGACCCACTGCTGGAGCTACAGGGCCTTTTCTCCCCATCATATGTATTCTGGGAGATTACTCCAGTATTCCAGTGAAGGAGAGAAGATTCCACATGGCCTTAATCTCAAAGGCGGTAAAAAAAATGGTGCTTAGACACTGGATGGATCAGGCTACTATTTCTTACACTGAATGGCTGCATGAAATATCATTTGCACTCTGTGTTGAATACTTAATTGCGAGCGTACGCCACCATCAATCATCTTTTAATAACAAATGGGGGAAGCTAAATGCCCTCTGTTTGTCTTGACAAGTTGAGGTAGATGGTGCTTGAGCCTCTCGTCCTTCTTTTTTCTCCCTTTTCCTCTGACTTCTATCTGTTTTGTATGGGATCCTCTAATGTTTTTGTTATGGCCACTTATTGTTTTTTCTGTTAATTTACATATTTGTTAATCACTTTGGTCCTCATTTAGTACTGTTATATTAGGCTAAGGGAAAGTGCACCAAGGGGAGGGGGGTAGGGGGTTTATTTTGTTTAAGGTAGTGTTAGTTATTATTTTCTCCGAATGTCTTACCTTTTTTCCTGTTAATTATTCCCATTTCAATATGTACTACTTGTAGTGGTCAGTGCATGCCATGTCTTGTTACTTTGTATTTTTGTCATAATTAATAAAGGATGTTAAATAGGAAAAAAATGATATAGTGCTATCATTTCTGGTGACCCCCTTTATCACCCTGTTTACAGCTACCTCTCAAATGCTGTAATAACCTGAAAAACGGTTATTATGACACTTTGCTTTAAGTTTCATGTCACTTCCACAGCATTTTGTGTCAATCAATTGTAGAGAACCACCTCATTGGCTCTTAGTTAGTGTATGGGCGGGCCTTACATCTCAAGCAATATCTTGGCTCAGTTCCTACGCTGCCAAGCACCCAGCTCGATCTCTTCCTTCTAGCTGAAAGGTCAGGAATTTTTTTTTAACATTTCTCAGTATCTATCTAGTTGATCCTGCCCTTACAAACTTAAAAATATATCTGACTGATCCAGCAATTTGTACCATTTGGCCAAGTCTGTTTCGACGCTTCAGAACACAGCAGGCGAACCATGAATGGACTGTCCCTAAAAGAGAAACAACTTTTTTTTGTGGCAGTGAAATTAAAAAAAAAAAAAAAGTAAAGAAAAAAGACTGTATTGAAACGAAGACACAGGCAGCAGCTGTGTATGTGACACAACTTTCATGTTTCAAGGGACAGAACTCTCTGCACCAGTAATTATACAAAATAATGTCTATGCAACTGTTTTGTTAAGAATTTTTTTTTACACATCCTCAGTGTGTGATGACCTCATAAACCTCGAGAGCTTTGCTCTAGAGATGTATGGGTCATCACACACCTTGAGTGTGTAAAAAAAGTCCATAACATACAGTTGCATAGCTATTATTCTCTATATATTAATACATCAAACTACAAGTTTCGCTGGCAGTTCTTCATGTACAAGGCTAATACATAAAACTGTCAGCAAAAATACTAGAAGAACATTTAGACAGCCCCCTCCTTGACCATAGTAATATGAACAATACCTAGAATGCCTGCAACCCGTTTCCTATTGCATGTCATCTTGAAGGTCATTTATGGGGCGGGGCTGCAGTATACCGAGGCTGCTTGGCTCATACACAGAAGTTACAAGCTAAGCATATTAAGGTACATATTTCATTTTCTACTGGACAAAAAAATAACAAAATTAGCTGCTCAATCAATCAACTCTTTGCTATGAGTTGCCTGATTGGAGAGTGTCAGCTGTTCTTTAAGAGCATTATTAGCTACCAAAGACATAATACCAGTCAACTGTAAATCTTTTAAATACATTCCAACCTGCTTACTGGTCTAATAAACTGACTTAGAGCAGTAGTATTTGTTAGCTGGCAAAATTTGTCATCGTATAGTTTTTTTAGTCATAATGTATTCCTGGGAAAAATGCATCAATGTATCCACTTTCTTTTCATTACATTTAACTCCTGAAATGAGATATGGGGCCAGATATGCAAAAACTCAGCCTAGGATCTAGGGGTGTTTGCCTCGCTAACTGGGTTTTGCCCCAATTTTTGGGCAGGGCCTAAATTCAGATACCCCACAGCATGGGCAAACTACGTAGCACCCAGGTGCTAAGTTCTCGCTCTGCCCATGCAAATGAGGGGTTGCTGCCTGCATGTGGCGCAGCAGAATATTGAGAGGTTGTACAGGCAGTAATTGCCACCTGACCAGGTGCAAGTTACTGCCTTTACAAACCCAATTAATGGGGCACAAGGCCCTGGTGGCAGGCAAAGACAGTGCAGCCATGAGCCCTGGCCAAATAAGCAACAATGTCCCTTGGGTCTAGTGGCACCCCCCCCACCCTCCGATCCCTGTCCCTTCAATGCAGTATGTATTCCCTGGTGTCTAGTGGCACCCCCCCAGCCTTTTGATCCCCATCCCTGTAAATGTTTATGTATTTCCTGTGTCTAGTGGCACCCCCCGTCCAATCCCAGTCCCTGTACAAGCATTCCCAAGTGTCTAGTGGCACCCCCTCCTCTGATCCCCATCAATGTACATGTTTAAGCATTCCCGGGTATCTACGTAGTGGCACCCCTCCGCCCCCCTGATCCTCATCCCTATACATGTGCAAGCATTCCCTGGTGTCTAATGGCACGCCCCACTCTCTTATCCCATCCTCATATATGTTTAAGTATTCACTGGTATCTAGTGGCACCCTGCACCCTCTGACCACCAATTCTATACATGTACACGTATTATCTGATGCATAGTGGCACCCCCTCGCCTCTGATCCCTGTCCTCATACTCTGCCCATAGTCCCTGCTGACTAGTGGCATCCCCACCCTCCAATCTCTCTGTTGTCACGCCAGGCCAGCTGTCCCTAGTGCCTAGCAGCCCCCTACACTGCCAGCACAGAGCAAACCACCCTGTCACCCCCCTTACCACTGTCACCAGTGCCACGTGAACTGATATGGTGACCAACAAAGCCCTCCCCTCGCCACCTCGGCTGGCCACTGAAGGGATTGACAGGGAGTGCACTGCTTGGTCCCTTTACAGTACACAGGACACACGTTACCTAACAGTCCATAAAGTGGCCAGTCGAGGTGGTGAGAAGAGGACTGTGCCAGTCATCATATCGGATCTGCATGGCACCAGTGACAGTGGTAAAGTAAAGTAAATAAAATAAAGTAAAACTTTATTTATAAAGCGCCTTTCTAAAACCAAGGTGCTGTAAAATCAATAAAATTAGAACACGAACAATTTGAAATGAATAGTAACATCCACAGGCACCTAGAAATGTTAAATACCATCAGGAAAAGCCAGATGAAACAAGTAGGTTTTGAACTCTGATTTAAAACTTGAAACTGTCAGGCATTTCCTTAACCAATGAGGTAGAGAATTCTACAAGGTAGGGGCGCAAAAGGAAAAGCATGTGCGCCCAATGTTTTTAACTGAATCCTGGGAATCTTTAGCAAGCCCTCGTCAGCAGATCGGAGTGGGCGGGAGGGGCAGTACAGGGTCAGGAGATCTTGCAGGTACCGGGATCCCTGTTTGTATAGGGCTTTGTAGGTCAGTAAACTGACCTTAAAGGTGATCCACCACTGTACAGGCAGCCAGTGCAGTTCGCGCAGCACAGGCATGATATAACTAGTCCTAGATGTACCAGTAAAAGCCTGGCCACCGCGATTCTGCACTAGTTGCATTCGATGAATATCAACCCCTGGAAGCCCTAGGTAGAGGGCATAATCAAGGTGGGTGGTCACGAAGGCATGGACCAATGAAGAAAGGTCAGCCAGTGGAACCAGGTGTTTCACCCGGGTGATATTCCGCAGATTATAAAAAGAGGATTTGACAACGGCAGACACCTGAGATTTCAGGGTCAGACAACTGTCAAAAATAACGCCCAGGTTACACATCCGGTCTGAGATCATGAGCTGGACACCATCGAGCCATAAGCCCAAAGCCTGCCCAGCCCCCAGACCCACCTCTGGATGACCCGGGTCCATAACCAACACCTCGGTCTTATCTGGATTCAAGCCAGCCAGCTTGTGCTCATCCTGTTCTTGATCTCGGCTACACAGTTGTTAAGCATGGAGACTGCATCATCCTGTCCAGGCACAAAGGACATATACAGTTGGGTATTATCTACGTAGCAGTGAAAACCCAAACTATTGCCTAATGATGTCTCCTAATGGCAGCATATACACTGCAAACAACATGGGCACCAATATGGAGCCCTGCGGCACCCCACAGGACAGGGGAGCCCATCAGAGGAATACATTCCAGTGACAACCCTCTGAGACCTGTTAAGACCTGGTAAAGTGGGTGTGACATAGACAGCCAATCTGAGTACTGTATCATTTTTTTTTAATATAAAATGTATCACTGACTGTGCTGAAAAATCTGATGCTCTTAGAATGACCTCATTCACCCACCCACCCACCCAGATTTTAGCTAAAAGATGAAAGCCATAAGAAAAATGCTGACAGCATGTGAGTTCACACACATTCAGTTTTTAGCGACCATGTGTTACATGTAAGGCCTTAATTAAGGATCCTGTCTGTCTGAGTTAATTACAACCATTGTTGCTAGAACATATCCATTTTATGACATTGGAAGGAAAACCCTGGTTATTATATTAAAGTGCGAAAATCATAAAGATACTGTCATGTCCTAGAAGGAGGAAGCTTATTATGAGATCAAAAGAAGTGTCATTTGAAGGACATGAATTATGCTGAAATTGCAGAATGTAATACTTTTGCATAAGATATATATTTTTATACATAATCTGATAGAGGAGGAGGAGCTAGCTGACCTCACACAAAAATGAGCTGTCCCATACAGTTGTTTAAGGAATACTCTTGTTTTACTTACTCACTTTTACCTAAACTCTGACTGAGGAAAGATCTTTGGAGCACTTGTAAACAAGTATTTAGAAAGGTTTCAAATCTAAGTACTGTAAATAGGAATTTGCACTGTTTAAACCTTGTTTCTTTTAAAAGATCTGTATGTCTGGTGATATAAGAGTTCTGTATTTTGCATTTTACATATTTTTAACTATTTTAGTAAAATTCTTTTTAGAACTTACTTGGTCTGTCTTTGAATTTCTTTTAGTTGTAAGAAAAGTATTTATGGTTATAGCAGACAGTAGGCATAAGCTTGAATGGTGGTACCAAACTGGAAAGAGAAGCATTTTAAATCTGAGGTCTTTATTAAAGTTTTTAAGAGTTCAACTCTGTATACCTGGTTAGGTGCCCATAGGCAAAGATATCTGGCCCCCTGAAGACAGAAATATCTGAGCCTGTGCATTGGGTACACTAGCAAGAGGTTCACAGTTTGAATCCCTCCAAGACTTGAGACCAAAGGTTGATCCAAACTCACAAAAACAGACAAGAGGGTTACCTTGTCTGTTACACTGTTCACAAGACTGTGCTCAGAGGTTGGCACTTTGGGAGTAGAGGGCCTGACCTGCTGAGTGGGTTTGTGACAGATTGGTTGGCAGTGGTGGCATAATTTTGGTATCACAGGCTTTATTGTTCTGTGTCAGCTGAGATCGTAAGCTGTCTTACAAAGAAAGAAAAAGGCAGTTTTATTTTAAAAAGAAAACAGAACTATATATCACTTGGCATACAGTCGAGTTCCTACCCGTTTTATTTTTTTTCTAAAGTACTTGTAAGTCAGAGTAACCGTAGTCAGGGGGGAAGAAGAAGATGGCTTCCGACCACAGCAGGCACACTGTAGATTATTTGAAGCAGTTGAGCGGAAACAGGGGAGTCCCATTCGAAGTGACAGCCAAAAAGCAGAACCTCATAGAGGCCCTGATGGTAGCAGATACCCAGAGCAACGAGTCACTGACCGTGACTGAAAAGGACAGCAGGGTCACTGTCAGTGAAGGGCCACAGCAGCAGGGATGGTCACCAGTATCCTGAATCCAGAGGTACTCAAACTGCATATTGAGTTGCTGAAGACGGAACTGGAGGCAGAGCAAGAACAAAGCGAGGCAGATCGTGAAGAGCATGAGCTCCAGCGAGCTGCAGAAGAGAAGGCAGAGCGAGAACGCAGACAGCCAGACCGAGAGGCAGAGTGAGAATGCAGAGCTGCAGAGGAGAAGAGAGAGGAGAGCCAGTGGCAACATGAACTGGAGAAGCTATGACTCCATCTACTGACACCAGAACAGGTAAGAAGCTTGGGTTTGACTGGGACTGCAGAACTGGGTTACAAATTGAACTCCAAATTAATAGCTGAGTTTAAAGAAGCGGAGGACATGGATGCATTTTAAATTCTTTTGAAAAAGTTTGTATTCAGGCTAAAATTCCTAGAGAGTCCTGGAGCTTCCAGCTATCCCCGCTACTTACCGGGAAAGCTTGAGATGCATTGGGTCAAATGGACAATGAGGACAGCAATGATTACAGCAAGCTAAAAGCTGCACTGTTAAAAAAGTTTGAATTAACTGCAGAATCATACAGAGCTAAATTCTGTAAGCTCAGGAGAAGCCCTGATATGAGCTATGAGGAGCTAGCCACGAAACAACGTCAGTTTTTAAAACGTTGGTGGGAAGGAATTGAGGCAAACTCTGTTGATAAAATTGAAAATGTGATTTTATTAGAACAGTTTTACTGGGCATGTCCAGCAGAGCTAAAAACCTGGCTAGAAGACCTAGATCCAAAAACAGTGCAAGAGGCTGCTGAACTCTCAGACCACTAGGCCAAGAGCAGACCTGCTCTGAGAGTGAATGGGGCAGGCATGGCAGCGCAGAAAGGGAAAAGCGCGCCTTCAGGACAGCTAAAACCCTCACTGCCTCCACCGAAACCAGTTAGCCCAGGTTTCAAAGAAGAGATTCTCTGAAGTAAGAAATGCATATTGGTTGTGTAAAGAGACTGGGCATATTGCCAGACAGTGTCCCAAAAAAGCGAGCAATAATACACAACAGGGTGCTAGAAAAGGAGTGGGTTGTTTGTGTGTCCCTGGGAGCATGCCAGTGAACATGAGGGAACACATGCACCCAGTCATGGTAAATGGTGTGCAGATGCAAGGGTTAAGGGACACAGGGGCATCCCTGACGTTAGTAAAGGGGGATCTGGTACAGCCTGGTCAGCTTATAGCAAATAAATACGTCACTGTACAAGGGTTTACTGGTGAAGAGAAAACATTGCCACTGGCTAGTGTTCTCCTAGACTGGGGTGAAACAGGGGGAACTGTGCAACAGGTGGCTATAGCCAAAACATTAGCAGTGGATGTGATCCTGGGTAACAATCTCCAGCAGGGGATGGTATGTGCAGTTACCCGTAGCCAAGCAGCAAGGAAAAACTGTAGTTCCCTGAACCCCACAGAAACCAGTAGAAACCACTGGAGGCTAGTTCCCAGCCTGTGTCTCCAGATGGGGAGACTGATAAAACGGGTAGAAATTTCCCCGTAGCAAGTGACCACACAGCTAAAGGTTACTCCAAAGAGGGAGGGGTAACCCATTGACTGAGGGTTGGGATTGACAGTAATCCTGAGTGTCCTGACGCTAGTGCTAGGGACCCTAGTTTAGCGACTGAAGGGGACCTGTCGAATGCTTTGGGACTGTGTGAAGAGTTTGCAGCTGCTCAGAGGGGTGACCCTAGTTTAGAGAAGCTGAGGGCTTGGGCAGACTCGGACGGCACACAGGGAGGTGACAGCAAACATAAGATTTATTGGGAAAATTGACTTATGTATACTCAGACAGTGCAGACAGAGGGGGGGATGCTAGGCAGGCAGCTTGTCATTCCCCAGGGGTATTGTGAGCAGTTGCTCAAGACTGCACATGATATTCCCTTGTCTGGTCATCTGGGAATTGCGTGCACGATGCAGCGGTTGACCCAGAATTTCTACTGGCCTAACTTCTCCCAACAGGTGAAGGAGTATTGCAGGTCCTGTCACCGGTGCCAAGAAATAGGGAAAGCGGGCAAGAAAACCCAAGCCGTCCTGATTCCATTGCCCATAGTGGAGAAGCCATTCCAGAGGGTGGGAATGGATATTGTGGGGCCTTTAAATACCCCCAGCTCCTCAGGGAAGAGATTCATCCTGACTGTGGTGGATTATGCCACCCGGTACCCACAGGCAGTCATCCTATCCTCACTGAGGATGGACAAAGTGCCAGATGCCTTACTTGGGATTTTCTCCTGTGTTGGGTTTCCGAAGGAGGTAATTACTGATCGAGGGGGTTCCTTCATGTCGGACCTGATGAAATGTTTATGGGAGAAGAGTGGGGAGGTGCAGAGATGCATGACACCGTATCACCCACAAGCCAATGGACTTGTAGAACGATTCAATGGTACCCTAAAGGCAATGCTCCAGGCGTTTGCTGAACAGCATGGGAGGGACTGGGAGAAATACCTTCCCCACCTGTTGTTTGCATACAGGGAGGTGCCCTAAGAGTCGACAGGATTTTCCCCCTTCGAACTCTTATATGGACGCCGGGTACGTGGGCCCCTAGACTTGATCCGGGAGGACTGAGAAGGCAAGCACGCCACCCAGGGAACTCCCATTGTGGATTATGTCCATAGGTTTAGGGAAAGGCTGAAGGAGCTTACGGGGACAGTCCAGAGCAACTTGACAGCTGCCCAACAGAAACAAAAGGTGTGGTATGACCGCAGAGCCAGAGCTCACTCATACATGGTGGGTTAGGAAGTCATGGTCCTTATTCCGGTCCAGGAAGACAAGCTGCAAGCTGAGAGGGCAGGACTGTAAAAAGTGGTTAGGAAGGTACATGACGTGAACTACATTGTGGAGTTACCTGACAGAAGATAGACTGAAAGGATGCGTCATGTCAACGTGATGAAGCCATATGCAAATAGGGCTGACATGGTGTTTGCAGTGTGTAGTCATGGGAGGGACGGATGAAGGAGACCCCTTCTGGATTTGCTGGAAGAAAGTAAGCAGGAGTCCTCTGTGGCGGCAGTAAAACTGTCTCCCCAGCTGGACCTGGATCAGGTCTAGAAAGTAAGGGAGGTTTTGCAGACTTTGCCCCTTGTTTAGCGCCAAGCCTCGACTAACCCTTAGTGACACACGATGTGGAGACAGAGACACAGACACCCATATGGCGAACAGCATATTGGGTGTCAGAGGCTGTCCAAAAGGACATTAGGAGGGAAGTGGAGGAGATACTGGATTTAGGGGTAATCCAGAGATCCCACAGCCCCTGGGCCTCACCCATAGTCCTTGTGCTCAAGCCAGATGGCTCAACTCGTTTCTGTGTGGACTATCATGGACTGAATGCAGTCACAAGGCCCGACACCCACCCGATGCCCCGGATGGACAAACTCCTGGACAAGTTGGGAGGGGCAACCTACCTTACGACTATTGACTTGACCAAGGGGTACTGGCAGATAGAATTTACACACAGTGCTAGGAAGAGGTCGGCCTTCATCACTCCGATAGGCTTATTTGAGTTTAAAGTGGTGCCTTTCGGAATGAAGAACGCCCCGGCAACTTTCCAAAGCTTGTTGAACCAGGTGTTAAATGGTGCTGAGGAGTACGCCATGGTGTACCTGGATGACACTGCCATGTTTAGTACCAGCTGGGAGGAACACCTATCTCACCTTAGGGAAGTGCTGGGCAGGATACAGAGGGCCGGGCTCACTGTCAAAGCCGAGAAGTGGCATACCTCAGGCATGTGGTAGGCCGGGGACAGCTCCATCCTAACCAAATAAAGATATAGGTGATCCAGGCGTGGTCCAGACCAGAAGCCCAGAAGCAGGTCAGGAGCTTTCTAGGGACAGCAGGGCACTACAGGTAATTTGTACCCAATTACAGTGCCCTGGCTGCTCCCCTATCTGACCTGACAAAGAAAAAGATGCCATAGAAAATTACCTGGGGCCCAGCCTGTGAGGAAGCCTTTACCAGACTGAAGGAGGCACTGTGCAGTGCTCCTGTTTTGACAAGTCCTGACTATAGCAAAACCTTTATAGTTCAGACGGACGCCTCAGACGTGGGTATTGGGGCAGTACTGAGCCAGACGTCCAGCCAAGGGACAGATCACCCAGTAGTGTACCTGAGCAGAAAGCTGCTTCCCAGGGAGCAAGCGTACTCCATGGTGGAAAAGGAGTGTCTTGCCATAGTGTGGACCCTAAAGAAATTAGAGCCATACTTGTATGGGCAGCATTTTGTGGTGCAGACTGTCCACAACCCCCTGGTTTAGCTGACGCAGATGGGAAGAACAATGGCAGATTACTAAGATGGAGTCTTGCTTTACAAGGGTATGATCTAAAAAATCATATATAGGGCTGGAGTGAAGAACCAGAACTCAGATGGGCTGTCTAGGGTCTATGAGGAGTGAACTGATTTGGGAAGCTTATCCCATGTAGGGGATAGATCCCCCAAATTCAGTCTAGGTGGGGAGGAGTGTGACGTAGACAGCCAGCTCTGAGTGCTGTATCATTTTTTTTTATCTAAAATGTATTACTGACTATCTGTGCTGAAAAATCTGATGCTCTTCGAATGACCTCACTCGTGCCCCCTCCCAGATTTTGGCTAAAAGATGAAAGCCATAAGAAAAATGCTGACAGCATGTGAGTTCACATATACTCAGTTTTTAGAGACCATGTGTTACATGTAAGGCCTTAATTAAGGATCCTGTCTGTCTGAGTTAATTACAACCATAGTTGCTAGAAGATATCCATTTTATGACATTGGAAGGAAAATCCAGGTTATTACACAGAAGTGCGAAAATCATAAAGATGCTGTCATGCCCTGGAAGGAGGAAGCTTATTATGAAATCAAAAGAAGTGTCATTTGAAGGACATGAATTATGCTGAAGTTGCAGAATGTAATACTTTGGTATAAGATATATATTTTTTTATACATAATCTGACAAAGGAGGTGCTAGCTGACCTCACATAAAAATGGGTTGTCCCATACAGTTGTTTAAGGAACACTCTGTTTTACTTACACACTTTTACATAGACTCTGACTGAGGAAAGATCTTTGTAGCACTTGTAGACAAGTATTTAGAAAGATTTCAAATCTAAGTACTCTAAGTAGGAATTTGCACTGTTTAAACCTTGTTTCTTTTAAAAGATTTGTATGTCTGGTGATATAAAGAGTTCTGTATTTTGTGTTTTACACATTTTTAACTATTTTAGTAAAATTCTTTTTAGAACTTACTTGGTCTGTCTTTGAATTTCTTTTAGTTGTAAGAAAATTATTTATGGTTATAGCAGACAGCAGGCATAAGCTTGAATGGTGGTACAAAACTGGAAAGAGAAGCATTTTAAATCTGAGGTCTTTATTAAAGTTTTTAAGGGTTCATCTCTGTATACCTGGTTAGGTGCCCGTAGGCAAAGATATCTGGCCCCTTGAAGACAGAAATATCTGAGCCTGTGCATTGGGTACGCCATAAAGAGGTTCACAGTTTGAATCCCTCCAAGACTTGAGACTAAAGGTTGATCCAAACTCACAAAAACAGACAAGAGGTTTACCTTGTCTGTTAGACTGTTCACAAGACTGCGCTCAGAGGTTGGCACTTTGGGAGTAGAGGGCCTGACCTGCTGAGTGGGTTTGTGACAGGGGGTAGCAGGGTGGTTTGCCTGATGCCAGCAGTGTGGGAGACTGCTAGATACCAGAGACAGTTTGCCTGACACAGCGGAGGGTGATCATAGAGTGTGGGTTACCACAAGACACCAGGGACTACAGAACAGAGTACAGGGACGGTGACTGAAGGGCAGGGGTGATACCAGTAGGCACCAGGGAATACTTGTACATGTATGGGGGGCAGGGAATGCAGGGCAGGGTGCCACTAAACACAAGGACATACATGTACCTGTACTGGGACAGGGATTGGAGGGCAGAGGTGCCACTAGACACCAGGGAATACTTGTGCATGTATGGGGATGGGGATCAGAGGGCAGGGGTTGCCACTAGACACCAGGGAATACTTTATCATGTATGGGGACTGGGATCAGAGAATGGCAGATGCCACTTGACACCAGGGAATACATGTACATGTATGAGGACGAGGATCAGAGGGTGGGGGGGTGCCACTAGACACCAGGAAATACTTTTACATGTACGGGGACAAGGATCAGAGGGCAGGGGATGTCGCTAGACACCAGAGAATACTTAACATGTACAGGGATGGGGCTCAGAGGGCGGGGGTGCCACTAGACACCAAGGAATACTTAAATACGTACAGAGACAGGGAATCGGAGGGGCAGGGGTGCCACAAAACACCATGGAAAAGCTACTCATTTACAGGGGCAGGCAATTGGGGTGGGGAGCCTGTCACCACCATGTCTGATGTGGCAGTTGACCACAGATGGGGTGCAAACTTGCCATCACTTCCCATGCAAATTAGCCCATAATGGGCATGCATATGGCCCCTTAGAACTTTGCATGCCCAATGGGCTCATTTGCATGGTGCTGGCTGAATATCACACCAAGGGCTCCTGTTGGTAACAGGTCTGGTCGCGCAGTTCTGTGCAACTGGTATGGGCTGCAAACTGCCCAGATCCATGTTGAGGCAAGACGACTTGACTTTGTGCTATCCTGACAAGGCCCTATATTCAGTCAGATAGTGCCAGTGCACTATCTGAGACTCCGAAGTCATCACACGTGGTGGCACTTTTTTTCTCTTGCTTCCTCTGCCCTCATGTTGTAGTACATCCACCTCAGCCTTCCTCGCAGCTCCTTTCTCTCTTCCCCCTCCACAAACTATGCCTTCCTTCCCTACTATCCCCTGCCTTCCTCGCCTCCTTTTTTCCCTCACCCCATTGCTCCAGCTCCCTCCATCCTGCTTTCCATCCCCCCGCATAGCTATAAGCATAATCTCTGCTATAGGCACACTTGCACCATGCTCCTGACAGCTTTCTCACCCCTAGGGCTCATCATACCACATTGTACCCACACCTTCATACCAGGGTGCAGTGTGCCCCTTCCTACAGCTCACTACGCCTCCTGTTTTGCATGCACAAACTTCTGCAAACAAACCCTCCTCAATCAAGTACAGCAAGTTCTCCCACAGGGAACTGCACCTGGCCACCCTGAAACTCCTTCTCCTACTCCTGCTATTATCTGGAAACATTCACCCCAACCCTGGCTCTCAGGCTGCCATGAACTCTACCCAAACCAAGCGCCTTGGCGCTCTCCATTATCTGCCTGAACATCTGCAGCTTATTGTCTAAATTTGATCAACTACAAGCCTTTCGAAATGCCCACCAGCCCGATATCCTGGTGGTAGTAGAAACCTAGGCTCACCCCTTGGTTCCTGATCATACAATCTCCATCCCTGGCTACACTATCTTTAGGCTTGACCGAAATCAAAATGAGGAGGGCTGCACCTTTACCTAAAGACAACCTGATGGGGCACACTGCCCACACTGACCTACCAATACCAAATGCCCAGCTACTGCATATCAAAATCCTGCTTGGAGCTCAGCACAAAGCCCTCTTGGTCATCATCATTTATATCCCCCAAAGAACAGGGACCGGGCCTCCATGCAGTACTGGAGTACATCAAATCACTCCCACCCGACTCCGAAGTCATCACACTTGGTGACTTCAACACAAACTGGTTGGGACCTGATGCTGGTGACACCAGGGACATGGTCACATCAGCAAACCTCACACAGATATTGGACTCCACAACTAGAATGAACTACAAAACCGGCACCAGCACTTTACTAGACTGGATCCTGACTACTCACCCCTCCCGGATCACTAGCTTCGCCGTACTGCCAGACTCTCTCAGTGACCATTCCCCCGTCAGCTGCACCTGGTCAAACAAATTCTGGAAATCTCCACCAAAGGTCATCCTCAGCAGAGTCCTACCCCGTGGGAAGCTAACCCAACTAAAATCACACCTACTAAATCAAAACTGGTCCCCCCCATCAACTGGCCCCATGCAAAATACAGCCCTTGATCAATTCATACGCATCTTCAATGAAGCTTGTAACATCTTTGCCCGCCAAAAGCAAATAATTAAACCCCTCTGCAATCCTTGGCTCACGGGTTCCCTCTTAAAAAAGCTGAAACACAGGGACCACCTCTGGGAACTAGACAGAGAAACAGGAAAACAGGCGGACATCCAAAATTTCAAAACAGCTAGAAATGATTGCACCAAATCCATACGCCAACAGAAATCTGAATACTACAAGACTGGACTCGCTGACACATGGGGAAATGCAAGAGCATTCTGGAAAAACATTAAATATGTTACTGGGAAGGAGTCCAAATCACCCCCTACTGCTATCACAATAAACGGGAATACTATCCTGGACCTAAAGTTAGAGCCAACGCTGATGCTTCTGACCTCGGCATCCTCCCCTTGACTTTTCAACGGCAGCGACCCCCTTCTTCCCCATCAGTCATCACCTAAATATTGTCCCCTTTCTACTTCAGAGCAGTAAACAAAAATACTGTCAGGAATACATTTCCAAAGCCATCAAAACACTAGAGCAAGTGCTGACACACTGGACCTCAAACTTCTGTCCCTCACTCTAGACGAGGTTCTGGGGCCCTCTCACCAGGATCTTTAATCTCCTCTCTCTCAGCCAATTCCTGACAAATGGAAGGCAACAACTGTCACACCTCTCCATAAAGGTGGTGACCGGACCTCCCATGTGAACTACCGACCTGTCTCTATCCTGCCACCCCTCTCAAGGCCCTGGAGCGGATAGTAGCAGACCAGCTCACTGATCATCTAGACAAGTACAACATCCTTTGCTGGCAGCAACACGGATTTAGAAAAGGACACAGCACTGCCACGGCACTTCTTGAGTTTACGGGAGTCATACATAACTCCCTTGATCAGGGTCGCCTAACCGGAGCTACATTCATCGATCTGTCAAAGACTTTTGACACTGTCCACCACCGCCTCCTGCTTCACCAGCTACTGAACATTGGCCTCTCTGTGGAATCAGTGAAATGGTTCAATAGCTATCTTGACAATAGGTCCCAATGTGTAAAAATATCAGGCATGGTCTCTGACACTAAACAGGTTCGCTCCAGTGTCCCCCAAAGCTCCATCCTGGGCCCATTGCTGTTCAGCCTGTTCCTCAACTCCCTCCCCGACTCCACCTCTCAGCAAGTCATACTCTATGCAGATGACGCGGTGATTCTTGCCTCTCATCATGACCCAAGCCACCTGCAACAAACCCTTCAACACAGCTTCACCTCTGTTGAAAGCTGGTTCAAAGAACATAAGTTAATCCTTAACCAGAAAAAAATGAAGACCATGATTTTCACCAGCCACCGAAACAAGCACAAACACCACCAACTCTCTTTAAACACCTGCCTTGGGGACTCCCTGGAGCAGGTAGACTCCTTCAGATACCTAGGAATCACCTTAGGCCCACACCTGTCCTTTGGAACCAATATAACCAATGTCGCTAAAACTGTGAACACTAGACTGGGTCTACTCTACTGGCTTCATCGGCACCTGACTGAAGAGGCCCTCTTTGCCGCAGTTCAAAGCTCCATCATCTCCCAGACTGACTATGGTATTGTCATCTATGGCACTGCCACTACCACTGCACTCAGAAGGATTACTACCACCCTAAACAAGGCCTGTTGACTCATCACTGGGGCTGAACGGCTCACACACACCTGTGACCTCTACTCACAAGCTAACTGGCTTCAACTTGATAATAGAATTCAGTACCAAACCTGCGTGGGTGCTAAGAAAATACAGTTGGGAACTGCCCCTCAGGGTCTGTTCCTCCTTTAAACGAAAACCAGCTCCAGAATTACTAGGGAATCAAAGCCACAACTTTTCCGTATCCCTCGCTGCACCCGCTGACCATTGGCCAGCGTTCATTCACCTACAAGAACTTACTTGGTTTAATGGTCTTGCCAATGATACTATCAATACCACTGGGCTAGGGGCCTTCAAATCCAGGCTCCAAAACTCCCTGGTCGCTTCCAGCATCTGTGACTGTCACGGATAATGTCTATGCAACACCGCTCCACTACTGCTCTCATATCTAGCTCCTTACATAATGCATTTGCCCTAGTTTGGCCTCTGCCCCATCCTCTCTCCAGCACCTGACAATACTACCTTCCTGGCTGCTTCACCCCACCCAACCCCTCTCCATATCCTTACCTACCCCCCCACCTCTCCTCTCTTCTCATTTTCTTATCTCCCGCCTTTGCCCTCCATTTCTTTCTACCACCCTCCCCTCTTGCCCTCTTCCTTTCCACTTCACCTCTCCTTGTCTGTTCGAAATTAATTTGATATCCTTTACCCTTATTTGTGTAACAATTTTGTCTGTTGTTATGTGATACCAATTGTCTTGACGTGGAACCTTTGTAAAAGAGCCCTGGGCTCAAAGGTAGTGTAATCCTAGAATTGAAATAAATAAATAAACATAGCATCCTTGGGGCAATAGACAAGGGAAAGCAGAGTGGAAAACTTTGTAGTCTGCTTTTGCCCATCTACTCAAAATCTGGCCCATAGTGTTCTAAAGTTTCTAAATTTCTAGCTCTCTGTCCACACCCACTATGAACAAATTAAACATTTTGGTGTGGTGCTGTTCTGTTTACCATCAGGAATGCATGCTAGCACCCTCCTGATACAGCCTCAATTTCGTGCCAGTATGTCAAGTCAAAAGTTACCTTGAGAGGAGGGATGTTTACAAATTGCTAGTGATGGCCACTTTGATTTAGTCATTTATTATAAAATTAGTAATAAAAGCTGTTTAAAAACAACTTAAAGAAATAAAATACACTGGTGATGAATTTAATTACGTCAGAAATATATTAATGCTGAAAAGCTATATGAAGATATTTTTGCTGATGAAATATTGTTGCTTTATGTTGCAGCACTAAAGAGACTAGCATATAAAAATAGACACCCATGTCCAGCCAGCATGATGACATATGGAAACCTTTCTTAAATATAAATAACAAATTATTACCCTGTGTCCCAATTATCTATGCATATAGACTATGATGCATAGATACTGATAATATAATGTACTGGAATTTCATTTTTCTTAATTCAAACATCCAATCTGTATTAAATTGTTTTGCCTTAAGACATTTATTCCATTGTTTCAAAATTAGGCAACTTCTGATTTATCACAAGTATTCTGTAAGTTGTGTTGAATTCACCAAATACAGTTTTGCAACTGAAGAGAAAAATAGTTACTGTCTGTTACGACAAGTATAACAGTTAGCAGACTAAGGGTTATTAAAAAAAATGCCTGAACAGAGTGTCAGGGTACTGTATGAATCAATCAACTGTGAATACAAGGCCTGCCTGCCATCCACCTAAAGGGGTTAACAGCTTCTTAAAGACAGAAACAAAAGAGATCAACGCTTTTTTTTTTGATCATTTTTTGAGCACTCGGCCGCTATTTTTATCCAAGTGACGTAAATGTTCATGGCCAAATCTGGCCATCAGAGTAACAAAAATGAAAGGAACTCCATTCAGTTATCAGTGCTTAGCAGGGACCATAAAATATCACAGGCGCAGGTCAAAATATGAGCCAGGAAACATTGTAAAATAAGTGCTTTCTTCTGGCAGGTGGAAGGGGTCAATGGAAGCTTCTGTCATCATGCCTGACTTATTGCGTGTGCCCCATGCTGGGCAAGCTGCATCAGGGGCAGGAGATGACATGGTAAAGGCTGCCATGAGATTCACTGTAAGAAAAGAATTAAGTCTAGAATTAGCTTGTTAAAGTAAGGTGTTCTTCCTAAATATTAATGAAATATCTTCATTTCGCCATTCTTATCCAAGAGTGTACAACCTCTGGGATTGTTGGAAGGCAGCTCAGAAAGCAGCTGAGAGGTGAAGTTTAATGGAACTTGAAGTATAGTAACTTACCTCTGGAGAGATTCAAGACTTGAATTTAAAATGATGGATGGGGCAGTGAAACACTATATGCACTGGTCTCTCGGCTGATTATGAAGGATGAATTTAATACATTTTCTAACCTGGAAGGCAGCATTACAGACCTAGAGAAGGAAAGGAGAGTGCCAGAAAAGGAATCACACTTCAGCAATAATTATTCTTGAAGTCATCTTCTTCTCCATATTGTGAAAAGCAGGACAGTGGGTTAAGGGATACATGACATTTTGCTAATTGGCAACAGTTTTATTTATTTATTTATTTTATTTAGTTCTCGTTGACCAGGAAAGGAGGACTAGACAATTCTGCCTATTTTGAGCCTCGCCCCGGAGGAGGGGGGATACAGATGGATGCCAACTGACGCTGAACCAGATTAAGCTGTTGGTGGTATTTTTAGTGAATGTTTAGTAATGTTTAGTGACAGATATGAAAGCTGTACCTCCAAATGAGCCATATTTAACCATGCCTCAATAAACACTGATGTGGAAAACTGTTTCCAATTGTTTTCTTTTGATGAACAGCATTCTAGACAGTTTGTTTCATAGAATTAGTAGTTTTGGAGTTTTTACTATGTCACCGTTTGAGTACAGAATGCTAAGGACGTGATACTGGCCTATCAGAACCATGCTTAGAGCTCATGCACATACGTGACATAGTTACAACTCCAGATCACTGGTTCGTGTAAAGCCAACTGTAACAGAATACTGCCCATAAAAGAAAACAATGCACAATACCGTTTTTTAACTTGATTTTTATTTAGGTAAAGTTACATATGGATAATTTAGGCTTACAGATATATCATTTCTGCAAATTACAACATAAACAGCTGCTAATCAGAAATAATTTCCTGTCCTCTTTAAAAGGGAGCCTAAAACTAATTTTGTGAAATTCAGCATGTGTGTCATCTTTTTAATCTCCCTAGTGTACCATTTCTGGAGTTTATTTTGAAACGGTCTTTAACTTTCCTTTTTAGGGTCTCTTGCTGATGTTGCTTTTATTCTGCCCAGTATTTATTGTTTAACTACCAGTGGATTCAGGAATGCAGCTAGTGAAGCAGAAGCCTGACCTGTAAGATTTATGAAGTGTTCCTTTAGTCAGAAAAACAATTTCACCATGCACTTTTTAGCGACCGTGTATGTTATAAATATCTTTAGATTCGTTATCGATGTCTTTTTTTTATTTCTGTCAATAAATACAGATAGTAGCAAAGGAATTTAAGGTTACAGCTCTTGGTCCGTCAGCCCTCTCCATGCCATAAGCCAGGATTAATAAGCATGCTATGCAAACATACTACTTTATAGGGACACTTTTGTGACCACATTTGGTCATCATCAGCTGTTTTTTTAAGTCTTTTCCCCTGAAGTCACTTTTTGACATTTGATGCATACTGTGGATGTATCAGGATGGTGAAAGCACATGTTTCTGATAGTAAACAACATAACACAGCACCAATAAGTGGGCATTCAGTCAGTTACCAGTAATTCTGGTTGTGAGCTGTCTCCATTTATGGGCATGAAGAAGATCATGGGTATTGTCCCATTAAGCTGAGACCGAGTAAGTAGCCTAAGGACTCTTCAGTGGTACAGCCCACTCCCATGCTTCCTCAGTCAACACATCATCAGAGACTGTAGAATATAATCCATCACAGGAGACCAGTTATGAGACTAAAACTTAAAATCTCACAATGTGTTCCCCAATTAACAAGCTTAGCCAAAGGTAACTAAGTACAGTTTACCCTAAGTCTTTAGTAACAGCGTGAAGAATAAATAGCACTGATTGTCCAGGAGGGGCCCCCTTTCCAATGGATGGAGCCTACACACAACCTAAATTATTAGTAAGGAACTAAATTACCCTCTGGGTCAGTTCCTATGGGCAGGAAGAAGGAGATGAGCCCTAATAAGTAGTATTCCATAGGGTGGGAGTCAGCACTAGACAACCAAACTCAACACCCACAGGTCAAAAGAAGCATCAGTAAAACTGAATACCTCTAAACGATAGTGTTTGGTAAATGTGTGGCATGAGGACCAGGTAGCCACTCTACAAGCATCATCTTTAGGTGCAGAAGCCCATTTTGCATATGAAGAGGCCATGTCCTTAGTAGGATGAACTTTGTCTATCAGGGGGACTGGCATCCCTTGGGACTATACACCCTTTTAAGGCAGCGCAGAGCCGATTAGCTAAGGTTTGCTTAGCAGGTACCATCTCCTTCTTGCCCAGACTCAGCTGAATGAAGAGGCCATCAATCTTGTGGAAATCCTTTGTTTGCCAAAGATAAATCCAGAGAGCCCTGTGGACATCTAAGGACTGCAAGCTATTTTTGCCTCACTGGGACATGTACAGTTATGGCAGAAAAATGGCCTGCCATCTCTGAAAATCAGAAGTCCCCTTGGGAATACAAGAGGGAACTGTTGGAAGCACCACCTTATTCTGGTGGAAAACTAGATGAGGCTCCTGAAGAGATAAGGCTTGAATCTCCCCAGTGCTAGGTGCTGAGCAAATGGCAACCAAGAACAGCACTGTCAGGGAAGGAATCCATAGGAAAGCCAAAGACAACAGCTCAAATGGAAGGCCCAGTACCACACTGAGGCACCAGGGAGGGACTTTAGAGATCACTCGGGGGGGCTTAACCTGTCACAGGCCCAGTGGAACCAGATCACATCCGGGTGCTGGCTGATGGGGAAAAATAAAACAAAACAATCTTTCCCTCACTGCTGAGAGTGCTGCCAACTGTACTCTAAGGGGCTTACTGAGAAGACCTTATCTAGACCCTGTTAAAGGAAATACAGAATATGTGAGAGTGGATGTATGGGGCCTCATTCCTGTGGGCGGCACAAATCTTGAAAGGTCCTAGACCTGTGGTAGACCTTCATAGTGGAAATGCCCTGACTTGCAAAGAGCATCTCCACTACTCAATCAAGTAGCCTGCCTTTAGGAATCTGTGATGCTCATCAACCAAGCTACCAGCTGAAATCTCCATCTGTCTGGATGCAGGACTGGACCTTGATGTAAAATGTTTGGCCTGTCTGTGAGGTGAATGGGCCCTGCCAGGGCTAGCTCCACAATGTCTGTATATCATGACCTTCTTGGCTATTTCAGGAGTGAATCAGAGTTGATGGCTCCCTTCTGCACTATGCAGAACCTTGAGAATCATTGGCCATGGGAGGAGAGAGACAATCAATGTACAAGAAGCCTGTGTCCCTGATCCTTCTAGATAACCTCTGCTTACTGATGTTGGATTGAGAGTCGGACAGGTTGAGGACTGAAAGGGGCTTCACTGGGGGGCATAATATCACGGATGACTTTTAGTGCAGTTCCAATTCTTCTGGATACAGTCTCTGCCTGTTTAATCAGTCTTGTTCCAATTCTGTGCCCATGACTGGTCTCCAGCCAGAGATACTTGCATCTGTTGTGATGGTGACTGGTTCAAGTGTCTCAAGGAGAACCTGATTTATACCAGAGGGAAAGCCCACCGTGCTAGTGGGAGAGACTCTGGTCCTTCAGAAAAGGGTACACTGGTAATCAAAGTTAAGTCTGTGGGTCCCAACATTTAAGAAGATGCAGCTGAAGAGGCCTGGACCTAAGCCTTAGCTGCTGCACAAGGTCAATGCATGCCATCAGGAGACCTAACTTGTGCAAGATGGTCTGTACCAGTGCAGACTGTTTGTCCCTAAAAAAAGGCAAATGCTTTTGTCACAGCCTGGATCTAGGCAGCCATCAAGTCTTCTGTGTGGTCTTTAATGTGTCGAGCCTTGTTCCTTGGAAACTGAGAGACAACGATGGGGTAAGGCAACTCTTTGTAGTTGACAATCCACCTGTAGGACTCTAGGCTATTTAGAACCTCCTGAGCAGCTGCCATGGCTCCTGCCAGAGTTCATGCCCTGATAAGTCAAGTGATCATAAAAGCCTTGTGACCTTAGATGCACTGCAAGGAGGGACAACCCTTTGTGAATACTTGATGGGCAGATGTGGTATTCAAAATGTTTGCCTTCTACACAGAACCTGAGGTACTGGTGATGACCTTGGTGGACTGAGATGTGCAGACAGACACAGGGTTTTAAATACTTGATTAGCAGTTTTTTTTCTTGGGACAATACTAACTGTACAGAAAGCATTTATATAGGTTTTCTAGAGTGTTATGTCTGTTAAACACAGTGAGGCAAGTGCTATGTATTTTCACAACGTTTTAGAACTTTTATGAGCAAAACAATAATCAATTTTTCGAGTTAAATAAAACCCTGAGGCATCTTGCAAATCTATCGAAGCCTTGTAGTCTCTGGGATGGACTATTCCAGAGTGGACCTGAGAGTTTCCATTTTGAAGTGGTCCACGTGGACCACCCTGTTCAGCCTTTTCAGGCCCAGCACCATTTTGAAACCCTTGTCCTCTTGGAGAAAATGAATAAGGATTGAGTACAGCCCTGACTTGTGCTGGGAAGGAGGCATTGGGGATATGACCCTCTGCTGTAGGACACTGTCGATTGCTCCTCTTACTGTTTCTTATTTTCTCGGGTCATACAAGAAAGAAAAGCGGAGGTCAAAGTCTGATGGGAGAATGGACCAAACCTTGCTGAAGTAGCCCTTGATTCAGTTTCTAAAATCCATTTGTCCGTGGCTACCTCATACTGCTTTTTTCATAGCTGGTTCGACCCTCTTATCCAGAGGATCTGATGGCTGTTGCACCCTGGAATGCAGGCATTGTTGTCTTGATTTCTGTGGTAATGAACGCATCCACTTTTGGCACCAAGACCTAGTATGAGGAGAAATTTGTTTTCAGAAGGTATAACCGTGAGTGTCAAAATGCCAAGGACTGACAGTCTGAAGTATTCTACTCTCCTCTGGCAAGTTTTTTAGCCGACTCACAAACTGAAAAAGCTCTCAGTGTTTCCTTATGGTTTCTCAATCCTCTTGACAGGTCTGTTTTTTTTTACCATGTCCTTGGAGGACTCATCCTCCATTTGCAGAGAAATTCAAGTCTGTTCCACGAGGGCATTGTCGTCAACATTAGACATGCTACCTGCTCTCTCTCTGGGAAAAATACTAACCGTCCTCCACACTAGATGCATTGTTTGAGCTATGTTCTGGTGATGAGACCAGTGACCTCCTGTGGAATGAAGATGTCCTGGATGACACTGACAGCTCTGCTAACTGCCTATGCCCCAACCCTGTTGGTGGTGAGCAAGCTAAGTCTCTCCCTCTGCAGACACCTGTCCTTTGTCCATCTAGGCAAGGCAAGGCAAATTTTATTAATACAGCACCCTATCCAGGGGCTCAGAGCTAACAAAATAACAGCACAATGCAATTACACCACCCCAAAATAAGTTATTCAAAGAGGATTAAAAGCCTTATCAAATAAATAAGTGTTAAAAGAGGTTTTAGCATCTGGGATCAGGAGGCAAGAAGAGCAAAACATTTGCAGGACAACAAGAAAAAAGTAGGCAAGTCTACTGTGGGAGCTTGATGGACCTTTTTACGATGAGAAAGGAAGTCACCCAAGGATGGCAGCTTGTGAGGGGTGAGTGAACTGTCTGAATCCCTTCACTTCCTGTTTGATGCTTGCTGCAATGCTAGTAAGAGTGTCCAATGCCAAGATGATCTTTCTGAGAACTGGACCCTGTGCCACTTCCAGGTGTAACCCCCCTACAAATGGGGGTTCCCAAAAAATCTTCCTTGAGCTTGCCTAAATGCTCACTGCCAGGTTGGTGTCCTGCATTTTAGCAGTTTAAATGTGATGACCAGAGCTTGTATAGCCTCTGTGTACTGTCTCTTTAAGAGCTTCCTAATTGCAGCTTAAGTAATCTGAGAGGGACTCTGTTGAAAGATGTAACAATTTACTGAAAATCATTTAGAGTGATAATGATAATGTAGTTTGTCTAACCTGCTTTCTTTGTAGCAAGGACTGTTTTGTTTGTCTCCGCTATCTTGGTCCTGGACTGCAAATTGGACCAAACAGTACTGGTGGGACCTAAAATGTAGCCGGACTACAGGAGCTGTCTGAATTCAAAATCTGTAGGAGCTTTAGTTTGGAGCTTTTTTGCGCCTTTTTGGTAACTGAAGGGGGAGCTCTTGCTTTGAGTGACAGACAAATAAGCCAACCAAATCTTTTGGATCTTGGGGAAGTCCTGGGCTGCTTGCAGTTTTCAGTTGGAACTAAGCTGGAAGCTGAGCAAGAAGGAGCTGAAATGTTTCTGAGCAGCAATCCTTAGTGGATTCGCATGGGAGAACTCTGAAAAGGCTAAGTTTTTCGCCTGCATGCCGGTGTGCTGCTCCTGAGAGGGAGAGAAGAGAATTATTTTGGACTAAATCCAAGTTTGTGTGACTAAAGTAAGCTACTGAAGTTGGCCAGGCTCAACCTGAAGAAGACCGAATATTTTTGCTGGATGCGATCGGCCTGTTAGGAGTTCCAGCTACCCCTAAGCTCCCGGTGTGTGCAGAGACTTTGCGATTGTGCCTGGGGAGCACTTTGCCTGGTACAGTAGAATTCTCGTACATGTAAATGTGCTATGAGCTGCTAGTGGGTTGTGAGTCGGTTCCCCATTGTGTGAACTGTGTTCTGCTTGCTGGAAGCTGTATCCAGCCCAAAACGAACTGCTTCCGAACCTGTCTCCATGTAGTCTGGGCTTTGCCAAACTGGCCTAGCCAGACTACCCACTGCACAGAGAAGCCATCGATGAGAGACCTGCCTGGGGATCAGCCCCCTGCTCCACACTTGAACAAGAAGCAGCGCCTCTGCGATTTGTGTGGGCCTGCTTCTCCTGGCATTCCAGATCAACTACCTGCAGTCTCGATTTTCGTCCAGCCTGTGTCCAGTCTTGGGTATCGTGAGTAAATACCAGGGTAGCTCCCTACAACAACAGCTTAATCTGAGTGTGTCATCTGATTGTCTTGTTGTTTCATTTCCTTTACGAACTGAGCCCTCTGGCTCCGGATTACAAATATTGTGTACTGTGCATGTTGTGTTTTCCATCACAGGGCCCCAGCCAGCTGGAACCCCAGGCAACTGTACTGGCTAGCCCATCTCTTCTCTACCTGGGTACCCAGAGGTGGACTGTGTGTGGGGGGGGGACTCAAAGCACATGCATAACTGCTTGATTGATATAACCTTTAAGCTAATTAACCTGATTTTGCCCCTCCCTTGTTCAAGTCCCCTGAATAAATTAGATCTAACTTTTTCTGTATGTAATCTGACTGTGGTTCCAGTTTGTGCTGAAAGTACTGTACTGTTGCTATTTGCTGTGCTTAACCTTGTTTTACAGGGGGTCCCCAGGGTCAAGCCAGAGGAACCAGCCCTGGTGGTAAGTGCAAACAGTGTGGGTACTTGTGTGGTGTACCAGGGGTATTGTGAAAGTGATTATTGTACAGTGTTCAGGCCACTAGAGGGGAAAGAGGGGGGTTACAGTGTCCCGGAGGACTGTGCCCAGGTTAGCTTGACCACTACCAACCCTGACCTCCAGGTGGAGGCACCCGTTTCAGAACTCAGGCCCCTTAACCTGCTACTAGCCAATCAGGCAGGGGTAGTAGCCCATAGGATAGCACCACCTAGGAGTTACACAGGCTTTCCTGCAGCACTGGAGATGAGTTTCTGGATGAATCTGTGGGGTGTTCACGGAGATAAGGAGATAGTCGGAGGTTTCAATGATACCTATCCCTTTTGGGGGTGTTGAAGCTATGATTGGGGCTGGTGTGCTGCTTGGAGTCTTGTTTCCCCAAATGCCTTTCCTTTGAGGTAGAGCTTTTAGTGAACGAAGAGTAATACAGGCCTTGAGATCCATGAAATCAGATTCAGCAGCTGTTGCAGTTTAACACAGGAAGAGGTCACCCTTCCACATCCTTATCAGCCATGTTTTGCAGAAGGACTCTGAGAACCAGCCATAAGCCTTAAGCAGAGCAGGTAGTATAGGACGAGCACTGCATCTACGATGCCTTTTTACTGTTTCTCACATAAATAAGTGGCCTGATCCTATCTTTAGACTGAAGCAGATGGCTCAACATGGTTCAGTTTCTCTCTCGCTCTTTTTTTTGTGTGTGTGTCTTTTATTTAGGCTCAGCAGTCACACCAAAGGTGCAGCTTGACTGTGCAGTACTAAAGTCATGAGTGGACGCAAACAATAAACCCCAATTCTACCTGTGGTAGTGGTGTCCGGGGTCAGGAGGCAGGAAAGAGCAAAACTTTGCAGGAAAACAAGAAAAAAATTACAAAGAGAAGCTCCTCCAGGAATGTGTCTCAGCTGAAAACAGGATAAACAGACTAAGGGATAATGTGAATGTGCAGTACCAACAGATATACCACTAAAGATTCCTGAGTTTGCTACTCTGTCTCACCTTAAAGGAGCAGTACCCATCACATTCTCCCTGCCCATAGCAGTGACACACAAGCTTAGTTTTAATGTGATGGGTATGGCAAGAGAGTAGCAGCTTTTCAAAAATCCATATCTCACTTCAGGAATTATATAAAAAGGAAAGACTGTGTTAACTGATGGCTACTGTATATTACAAATAAACATGTTATTATGAACATATCGAAGTACAAACATACAAATGTAAGACAGAAGAAGGCACTGGCTCATCGAGACCAACCCCTCCCCACTCAGTCAATGGTAATATCCAACTGCATATCGTCACCTACTTCACAAGTCCGTTTAGATCAGTTTTGAACTTGACTAAGTTGCTGGCATTGATTACAAGACTGAGAAGAGCATTCTATACCACACAATTCACTGAGATTTGAAGAACTTTCTCCAAACTTCCAACGATGTCATTGCACATGCAGCCGCAGCCTGGCTAAGCTCTGGGTGGTTACCCTGCTCCGTCCATCTTAATCCTCGCACTATTACTGAACTGAACCTGTAAGCAGTTCTTGTTGGTGGGCAATAATGTCAGGACGCGTGAGAGGAGGGGAACTGGTGATTGAAGCGCACTTACTGAAACAGATGCAATGATCGAGATCCAGCAGTATGACCTCCACGTTAGCAGGCGTCCCTCTGAATGACCCACAAAGCCAGACACAGAAAAGGAACTGTTCACACATATCCCATATATTGGTGACAGAATTACAGAACATTAGCGCAAAAATTACTAGACTGGAGGAAACCCTCACCTCCTTGCAGAGACATACAGCACCTCCAGAAAAAAATCTTCAGAACTCAAACAGGGCCTTAGCACTATGGCTGCTCAAGTCAACACACACAGTTTGTCCCTATTACACTTCTACCACCGCGATAAAGACATTTTCGACAAGCTGGAAGATTTAGAATCCCATTCCCGCCGCAATAACCTGATAATATATTGGCTCTCTGAGGACACATAATCTGGTACCATGGAAGCCTTTCTATTCTCTTTTTTTTTAAAGAACTGCTGAGGCTTACTGATGATTTAGATTTGGGGATCGAGTGAGCACACCGCGCACTTGCTCCTAAACCAAAGGGTACGAACAGCAGACCTTGCTCAGCAGTGCTTCAGTGCACTAACTGGAGCAGCAAGATACTGATTTTACAGAAAGCCTAGGATAAAAAGGAAATACTGTTTGGGAACACCCATTTATATTTTGATCATGACTTTACACCAGGGGTGATTGGAAAATGGCAGAAAATTCTCTCAGTGCTGAAAAGCCTTTGGGAAAGAAAATGTAATAGTACACCTCATTGCCCCTGCATAACTTCACTTTTTCTCTGATGCAGGACCAACATTGTTTAAAAGTTCGGATGAGGCCAGAAACACCCTGAGGACACTTGGAGCGACCTCCCCTACATGGAAGTACCCAGAGCTGGCGGATGTCATAGCCAGCCTCGAACAACAGGAATGGACACACCAGCACCACCAACACATGGAGGAAAGCACAAGTCAGAAGGGGCCCTGAATGAAACCTGGTGCCGAACTTTTCAAATGAAGAGGCAAACAACAGCTCAGCAACTCACATGCTTCCCAGATGGGCTGAACATTCAGCTTTTGGTGTGAACTGGTCAGGTGACAGGTAACAATGTCATTGCAGCATCTGACTTTGTTTTGGTTGGCTCTTTAGCCCCTTTTAAATTGGTGTTTTGGATTGTTGCATGTTTCAGCTTTTGTTAAACTTTTTTCTCTATGCACCTCATACAGATACAGGAACTCCAGACTGGGGCTTGCTTGACTGTTAATGTCAGCAATAGCTGCACAGTGGTCAATTACGACAGGAACTGGTTTGGATTTTTCTATCATTGTGGACCTATATATGTTCAAATTATATGCTGTGCAGTGGTTTAAAACTGGGTGTTTGGTATGGCGGAGGATCTAATGCGGTGAGCCCTGCACACCGTGCTACATAATGGATGCATGATCCTAGAGTACCTACAAAGATGCTGATTGGTGGGAAGAAAATCTGCGAGTTTCAGGGGCAGGGGTGGGTCATGGAGGCATAGAAACATAGATTTTGACAGCAGATAAGGACCGCTTGGCCCACCCTTCTGCCCATTTCCCTACCTAATGGATAAGCTGCAGATCCTAGTTAACCAGCAGCCTACTTCTTCCTACCCCCACCCCTAGAATTGCCTTATGACTGTCCCATGCATGCTTGAATTCCACCACTGTTTTGACTCCACAACCTCCTCCGAAGGCCGCTCCATGCATCCACAACCTCTCTGTGAAAAATACTTCCTTAAATTACCTCTGAGCCGCCTCTTCTATCTTCAAATTGGCCCTTGTTCTTGCACACCTTTTGAAGCTAGTGGCACACTAGGTTCATTTTCTGCTGAGCAGTCTAAGCTGTACAGAGATTTGATACAGCTGCCTAGAAGTGGCTAGGGAATGTGAGCGTGGAAAAGCACATCCTCTGAGGGTTTGGTCAGCAGGCCATTGGAATGGGTTATATCTGTGACAAACCAACTGGCCTTATACAGGGTCATGTACTTGGAACCAAATTTCCCACCCTATACACCTCTTGCAGATGGGACTCAATCTGTAACCCTCCCCCCACTACAAAATCACTAGTTGGCAGTACATAATGCAGCATGTATTGTAAAAGGACGTCCTGCTTCTCTGCTCTGCCATGATTGCAGAACATATTGTAATAACTGGGACTCTCTATACACAAAACTACCTGGCTATTTGGATCGGGGGGCTCAAGAGAGTGGATGCCTCGGACCATCCAGGCACCCTTTTTTAATTTAATATGTCATAATGATGGATTGGGGGGCTGCTGATGCAGCCATGATGACGATACATTGGAACTGGCTACAGGAAGGCAAGATGAGAAGCCAAGTTCTACTGTTGCCCGATATGGGCATGGCCAGAATATTACCCCAAGGTGGGTGGGTGGTCTGTTTCACTCAGGTCAACTGTGTACTCCTTACCTATGCACCTTGAAGCTATTCAGCTACTATTGTTGCTCTAGTTGTTATTACCAGCATATGACAGGGTTGAATGCCCTGTCCCATTTGTTATGCAGAAGGAGTTAAACACAAGGATCTGTTCTATCCTCTCCTTTTCTGTCTCTTGTCTGTCTGGTTGTGCAACCAAATGTTCTCATGAGACAGAGGAACTGATCACTCTCACGATCTCACGATTCACCGCCTCTCACTACAGTGTCTCTCTGCCTTCACTTGCTGTTTCTGTATTTTTTTCCTCCTTACATATCTGCGGTTATAAAAATATATGTGAATCTTTATGTGAAACTGGGATCCCTTCGTTTGAAAATGTATATAGTTATATTGTTGAAATGATTGCAAAAAGCTGTCTAGAATTTAGGGGGTTAACCTGAGATGCAGTTTGAGCTCCTCTCAGGCTTGTTTGCAAACTCTTTTGCAGAGGTGTCAGCAGGAGGCCAGCTTGGGACACTGTTTTATTTGCAAACCTGCTCTGCAAAGAAACTGACAAGAACTCTGATATTTTGTGAGAAACATGATGTCTCTTTAATGAGCTCAGGATGAAGATGTTTAATTGTCAAGCGAGGACTTGTTATAAAAAGAGCAGCAATATTTTTGCCAAAGAGACTTCTTGGAAACTGGAAAGAAACCCTCAGATGAAGGACTTTTTGTTTTCTCTGTTTGTACTGCCTTTGTATATCACTATCCTGAACATTTTTTTTATTCTGTTGTCATTGATAATAATAAAACGCTACTTGTGAATTTTATAACTGCTCCTAGTTTTCCTATGCTTCCTGATCTATGCTTCAATGACACAGCAGAGTAATACAACAGAAGTACAGTGTTTGCTAATCCTGCCTGAGGGGTATTGCAGAGGGTACCTTTTCACACAATGATAGAGCACAGCAAACTAAACATTGTTACTTACAATGCTAAGGGGCTCTCTTGCCCAATTAAGTGCAGCAGGGTCCTGCAAGAATTATAGAGGCAGTGGGCCTCTATAGCCATGCTGCAGGAAATGAACCTCACATAAGAGGAGCACGGGAAGGTGAGGCAGTCCTGGGTGGGGGAAAGCTACTCCTCATCCTTTCAGCAACATTTCCGCCACAGACAAGTAGCAGTTCAATCTGTAAGGGGCTCCCCAGTCAAACAAATAAGCTAGAGAAAGATACTCAAGGTCAGTTCATCTACCCAGAGGGATCTTATAGAACAATGCCCTTTGCCTTACTGAAAATCTATGTTTCTGCTTGGATCAGGAGAGAGTGGCTGTTTATAAAGATGTCCTGTTGAAATTTCCCAATGCTGGGGAATTATATATTCGGGAGTTCAACACATTGATTAATAACCAGATGGACAAAAAGACAAGGGGGCAGGGTCCTGGGTCAGGACTAGAGATCAGTACTGCTCAAAAAACTTCTCAAGGAGCTGGGGTTGGAGGACACACAGAGGTTTCTCCATCCCTGGGATAAGGACTTCACTTTCTTCTCTGCCCCTCAGGGTTCCTACTCCAGGAATGACATGATCATCCTCCTCCCGGCAGAGTGGCTGCATACCCTAGATGAAGCTGTCAGTGACAGTATTACTCTGTCTGACTATGCCCCCAACCTGGTGGGACTTAGCATAGGCCCAGCCTGTAAAAATCCAATATGATGACTTAACTCCCAGCCTAATGTTTCCCACTTTGTCATACTTCTAAAACCCATCTGAGGAATTCTTGCAAAACAATGCAGAGGAGGATGCATTTCTAGGAGCTAGGTGGGACGCCTAAAAGTCTTCCTCACTGGAGACATCATACAGTATGCCTCGAGGGAAAAAAGATATCAATAAATGTCAATTGGAACAGGAGCTCGTTGAAGTCAAGGCTGTACATAAAATTACTTTAGACATCACCCTACTCCCTAAAATCCAAGCATGTAAAAGGAAATTACTTAGAACAGAAAATAGGGGGGCAGCTACGTTTTGCCAGATAATGTTTCTATGAGGCAAGGAATAGGGCGGGAAATTGTTGGCATGGATGGTACTAACAATTCAGGAGAAGAGATGACAACAGGAAATAAGTCTCGCACCTTGGGAAGATAGCAGCAGCATTTGAAGACTATTATCAGGCTCAATACACCAGGGAGTGGCAACCCAATCACAACAACTTAATACAGGCACATTTGGATAAACTGACTCTACCTAAGTTGTCATAACAGGAAATGGGGGACTGGAGGCACCATTCTGCCTAATAGGTGGTGAAGTGATCAAAACCTCAAAATGGCAATCCCAGGAATGGATGGATACACAGTAGAGTTTACAAATCCACAGGAATGGATGGATATACAGCAGAGTTTTACAAAGCCCTAAGAGCGGAACTTACACCAGAATTGGTGAAACTGTTCACAGAGATGATGGTGGGGACGGGGCACCCACAACCTGGAAGATAGCCCAGATTTTGGTTTTAATGAAAATTTCCCTGCTCCCAATGGCTCTAAAATTGTTTACAGCTATTTTAGCCCACAGGTTACAAAGAGTGGGTGGGGGGCCTGGTTCATCCAGGTCAAACGGTATTCATTATGGGGTGGAACCTTCACGACAGTATCTGGTACCTCCTTAATATCTTCTCCTCTCAGCAAGGTAGCTCACAATTACAAACTGCCATCTCCATGAATGTGGAGAAGGTATTTGAACAGGTGGACTGGGCTTTCTCCATCATTCACACAGGGCTACGAGGTTCGG
The DNA here is from genome assembly GCA_016271365.2 of Neoceratodus forsteri. Lineage (NCBI taxonomy): Eukaryota > Metazoa > Chordata > Ceratodontiformes > Ceratodontidae > Neoceratodus > Neoceratodus forsteri. The sequence continues at coordinate 445,977,105 of JADMNL010000023.1, forward strand.
GCCACAATTCACACAGTGTATTGACACTCTGTACGACTCCCCAGAAGCAGCAGTCAAATGCATGGTTCATTCCTCCTGCTTCCTGCTGCAGCAACGCAAGGCAGGGTGCCCGCCTCCCCCTTAATATCTGCATTATGCATAGAACCACTGGCCACAGCAGTGAGACAGCACCCAGGAATCCAGGGCATCAGGGTAAGGACTGAACAAAGGTGGGTCTTTATGCAGATGACTCAGTTTTCTTCCTAAGGGGCCCACTGACTTCCACCCCAGCACTCAACAGAAAATTGAGGAATTTGGGATTGTATCAGGATACAAATAAAATTATAAGTCTGAGGCCTTACTAGTCTCGGGGTATCACTATGCTCACTTCACTGACTCCTTCCCCTTTAAATAGGCCATGCATAACACTATCTTGTACCTTGGAATTCAGACCACAGCCCAACTTTCCAAACTTTTTAAAACTAACCACCTTCACATTTTACAAGAAATTGTGGAATATCTTAATACCTGGACCCTGCTCACACTGTTGTTGGGTGGGAGAGTTGCAACTCTCAGAATGAATGCCCTTCTGCAATTACCTTTTTAATGCCAAGCACTCCCCACAGCATCCCCTGGGTCATTCTGAAGAAGCTACAGGGACTCACACTTATGTTTTTGTGGCAGGGACATTTCAGAAGAGTAGGTCTTAGCATTCTGTAATTATCCTGGGAACAAGAGGGGATAGGGCTACCTAATGTTGAAGGTAGTATCTACAGCTCAGTCTGCACAGCTTTTTTTTTTTAATTCAACTTCTTTATTTTTATCATAGACCTTGGGTATATCACAGCAATATCAGGCCATATACAGCGATTTACACAAAATAATATCTAATCACCCCTCACCCACCCCCCACCCAGTCCACCTGGAGTTACCCTAGAGTGGGATATTCGAACTGCACCGGGCTGTGGCATAAGCCTGGGTGCAGTGCAACTGGGATGTGCCAGGGTGCTGACAAAGTGATATTCAATGGTGCTGCGCAATGGCTCAGTACCGTTGAATATCGCGCTGTGGCCACCCACAATGTGCATGGTGCAGTGGCACTGCACCAGTGCAAGTGGCCTGAGAGGGGCAGGGGGATGCGCTAGCACAACTGCCGTTGCACTAGGTGCATCACCCGCGATATTCAAAAGTGCACATGCAAATGGGGCCATAATGCATGCAAGGTGCAAATGGGGCCATTTGCATGTCATTATGGCCCCATTTGCATGCAGGTGCGCCCATCCCCAGCAACATGCACCTGGCACCCTGCCAGGCTGCAGCCGTCGGGGACCAACACCTTCCTGTACAAGCAGCTAAGATGCCCCACTGCCCAATGCGTGGGAATGTGAAATTCTCCTTTGGGGTCCGTTGCGCTCACAGCCTGGCCTGGGCAGAGATGGTATTACTGGGTCTGTGATCGCCGCAGCCTATCGCTGGCGTCAGCACAGGCGACAAACCAATCCATCCCTGGTGGTCCAGCGGTACACCCATCCCCACCTGCCACTGAGCCCCAGCACCCGCTCCCCAGTCAGCAGGTCCCCACCGCCAGCCGCCCTGCCGCCTGCCGACTAACTCAGATGGTGGCTGCCCACTGGTCAACAGCGGGGCCAATGGGCATGCAGCCCGCATCATACTACGTGAGTCCAGATATGTGAATGGATCCATTCATATCTGGTCTGGTGTATTATAGTGGTATGGAAGCTAAGCCCATTGGCCCACTCTGTGACCAATGGGCGCATAGCCCTAACTGTAGTGAGTCAGACAGCGGGCGGCGGGCGGCTGGCAGGTGAGCTGCCGCCTCACGCTGACTGGGGAGCGAGTGCTGGGGCTCAGCTGGCGGTGGGGATGGGTACCGCTGACCACCAGGATTGGATTGGTTTGTCATATTTTATTACTGACGTCGTGATCGAAGCCGAAGCATTCCACTGGACCACCAGGGATATAGTGGGATATTACCTATACTTCTTCCCGACGACAAGTAGCCAACCACTGACCACCAGGGATAGGACGCTTTCATATTGGTACATATGCCTCGCGATCGGCTGCGAAAGCAGTCCACTGGACCACCAGGGATATTGGACTTTTCATACTATTACATATGCCCGCGATCGGGCATGGGGAGTCGCTACCACGAAGGTGCCGCCGGAGCTCAGGTGGTCACCCACAACTGGCAGCTGCCGTGTTGCACCCTGCAATATGGCAGCTCACCTGTGGGTGGCCAGCTGTTGCTCCTTTTTTTTTTTTGAATCAACTGTGTGCAGCGCAAGTAGGGGTTGCGCCTGCATGGGCTCAGCACATCCCGGGCTGAATATTGGGATGTGTGTATGCATGGGCACGCCCCCACCTGTGTTGCACATTACTGATGAGCTCCGCGATCGGGATTTGTGCCAGGCACATTCCCTTTGAATATCGCATCGGGCACAGATATGGTTGGCGATGGCCAATTAACCCTTCTGAATATCCCACCCTGATAAATAGACAAAAGACACAACATACATGTTAGAATATTAGGCACATGGAGAGTTCAGAAACCCAATCCAATTAATGCAGATATAGAGCATATAGTTTGCCTCACTTTTTGTCGAACAGCTGGAGTCTGTTGCGGGAGCTAGCAATCAGGTGTTCAGTCCTGAAATACAATGAGAGTTCATTCAGCCATTCACTGTAAGGTATGGAGAGCTGGTCCATCCAATGTTTGAGTACCAGTTTCTTGACAAGCCCAGTCTGCACAGCTGATGAAGCAGAATATTGACATGGGTTGCTACATTCTGGAAAATAGAAACACCCTACTCGGCCCATTATAAATACTGCCATTCATGCACTGGACCAGACACAGCACATTCTGAATTCCTGCACCAGGGCCTCTTTGACCATGCTACAAAAGCTCCGGGAACTGCCAAAAATGCCAGCAGGCACAGGCCCACCGACAGTAATTACTGGGAACCCAGATTTCCCAGTGGGTAAAGAAGACCGGGATTCCACCCTGGAACCAGCAGCACCTAACCACTTTCTCTCAACTTATCTCTTGGGGTGTTTGGCTCTCCTTTGCAGAGCTGAAAGCCAAATTTAATCTCCACAATAGTGATCATTATACATTTTTACAGGTTCAGCATTATATTCTATCAGGGGAATGCTAATGAGAGATCTCTGACAGTTAGAAGACTGTTTCCACTGGGCGATTCGCCTAAGAGAGAGGGCGAGAACAATCTCCGGCATGTATGAGGGTTTTACTATAGCACTTCAACAGCGCTAGCACCGATATCCCCCACAGCGACAGCTACCATGCCGACTGTCGGCACTGTAGCTTCCGGGATGTCGGTGCTTTCTGTCAGGAGGCTGCGCCCCCGAACCCCCCTGGTCTCTAGGATTCTAACTCCAAGTTGGTGTTGGACCGGGGTGGAGGGTGCTACACTGGGAAATGCACCACCAGTGCCTTCTGCACACCAGCACAGAGACTCACCACACACAGGTGATTTCTGTCGCTGTGCTGGTGCTTGCTGTGGAGGTGTCGACTCAGTCGGCACACCGATGAGCTGCTCTAAAAGTGAGTGGTCCACACTGGAGTCAGTTAGGCAACTTTAAATAAATAAATAATTCTGGACAGAGGATGGAAAGTCACTTCCTCCGCTGGGTGGTGGGACTATAGATGGAAGGTTCTGGTTAGATTTTCCACACCTCACAATCACAGCTCATTTTATTGCAAATAACAGAAATACCCGTTGTAGAGGATATCAAGATACAGGACACACCACCCCATATTTTGGAGTTGCCTCCACTACAGGGGTACTGGTGAAATGTGCACACAGAGTTAGAACACATTTGAGGCCTCACCATCCACTTCCAATATGACACATTGATATTGGGGCTAGCCCTATCATGAATGAAGTGACAAAAATATAGGAAGGTATTCAGTGCCCAATGCCCTGAGGCAGTCAAAACCATCATGTGTCACTGGTATTCTACCGAATCTTCAGGAATGGAAGACTGCAGTCCAGCAAGTGTCGAACATGGAATGGATCACAGCGTATCTTTGCAGTAGTGCTAATACTGCACTCAGTCGGCTGCTGGCCGTGGATGTGAGAGGTTGGTTGTGCCAGTCGCCAGCTGGGGACAGGTGGGGGGGTGCTGGGTGGGCTGGCACAGCTGGGTGGTGGGCCACTAGACTACCAGGGAAATGGAGATTCTTACATTCTGTATATACAGTTCATAGGGTGGGGGGCCACTAGCCTACCAGGGAAACGGGGAATCATTGCTTTATTTATGTACAGTTGGGGAGGGCACTAGACTACCAGGGCAACGGGGATTCTTGTTCATATGTATGCACAGTTCGGGGGGGGGTGCTAGACTACCAGGGAAATGGGAATCGTTGCTTTATTTATGTACAGTTGGGGGGGCACTAGACTACCAGGGATACAGGACTGTACGGTTGTTATTGAACAGTTCAGGGGTGCCGCTAGACTACCAGGGCTAGCTATCCGCCACATTTGTGGCTGGCGACCAAGGGGTCGGGCATGGGTGGGAGGTTGACTGTGCTGCCCTGCCAGCTGAAGTTGGACATGCTCGCCAGTCGCCCGCAGTTGGTGCACTGGCCACATGTCAAGTCGCAGAGATTTATGTGATGACCCTGCCCCTATTAGAAAAGTGTGCAGGGTCAATGTCGCAGGTGCAGGTGGCGCAAGTTGCATTCGACGGCAACTTGCGCCACCTTTCTAGAATCAGGCCCATAATGCTTAACTTGGATTGTAATGAATGATCAATGAACAAATGGTATTAGAACATTTTACCATGAAGATAGTGTTATGAGAGAGACATGGAGAGGAGGAAGAAGAAGAAAGGGGGTCAAACTCAGAAACACGCATAAAGGACAGTTAGTTACAGAAGCAGGACAAAGGATATGGGAAAGATGCACTTGGAAAGACTCAATACCTGTGCATAGTAGAATAAAAGGAGTCTAAGAGAGAAACCTGCCTGGGTGAACCCTAAGGATAGCCATAGTAACCAATGGCTAATTTAAAAGCTACACAGTGAAATCTTTTGGTTTTCTAGGAATCCTTTCTTTCAGGCAAAATAATAATCATACTGTAGAACCCAATATCCAGTTATTAAATCAGACACTCATGGACCTTACTTTTTGACCCTGCCTTCAGCATTATAAAGATTAATGTTATTACTGAAAACTTCAGACACAAGGACATCTTGTTAAAACATTTTATGACATTCTAGAATTTTAAAAACCCCACCTGTTGTTACAGTGACCAAGGTCTGTTCTCCTTGAGCTGCTGAATCTGTTATTCACAGGGCTGAATTTCCCCTGAAGTACTAAACCTTAAAGTCTACCAGGCAGAGATGAACAACATTATTTATCCTGTATGTGTAACTTTAAATAAATTATTAAAGCCGTTCCAAATTTCACCATTAGACAAAAAATATCGTGCAAAAGTGACTTTTCTCCACTTGTTCAGTCCAGTCATGGTTTTACATTTTCTTCTCAGTACTGAATGATGAATTATTTATTTTGAAATGTATAACCCTTATTTGATCATCCCACAGTTGTGGATCAACAATGAATTACAATCTCTCTTAACATTACTGTGCAAGGCTTTTCCTACATATTACCACTGAACCATTGCACATTATACATTCATACTCTCTGAGTGAATATATTCTCAACTGTTTGCTATGTGATGGACACGCTACCTCATTCACGTTCCCTATTTTAAGACTTAATGTATCCATTTTGTAAACCACTGAATGTTATTAACAAAATGTGGGTTCACCTGATTTCACTGTATGTAACTATTGTCCCTTTTCCCCAGTAATCAGGGTAATCATAGCATTATATCACCCAGTCCGGACTGGCTCAGCTGAGGCTGCAGGAGGGGGGGGCTAGGTGTAGTCTCCTCATTCATACTAAGTTAACTACTGTTGTATATAGTGTGTGCATTTAAGCTTTCATTCTGCAAACAGCTAAAACTTACACAGTACTGAAGTTTAAACTTTTACTTTTCTTGCCTTTTAGATTCTAATAGACCTGAGTGGCGTAGCAAGGCAGGGGCAGTGGTTCAAATCTAGATTAGGGTAACAGGGACAAGTGGAAGTCAGAAACCAGAGAGGTACCAGATGTGGTGAGAGAAGATTATGGCTGGTGTCCAGGGATAAAGAAGCTTGTTGAAGAACAGCAGTCATTGAGTTAGCTTAGCTTCTGCTTACCACTAGCGATCAGAGAGTTGCTGGTATCCAAGCCTGGATGGGTCCAAAATTAAATTACAGGGTAGGGGTAGTTTCTTGATACAATCTGGACTGGCTTAGCTGAGGCTGTTCAGGTGCTCAATGTAAGTCAAAGTGGTGAACAGTGATGGTGGTGGTGGGGGGCGGGGAGGGGGGAGACACCAGCACCGGACTCCCGACCCACAGAGATAAAAATTAGGGATGGGGGAGTGTAGTCTTGTCATGCTAAGTCAGTTAAAATAACTACAGTCTACATCACTTATAGCAGGCACGTTTGTGTTCTACCATTCTGACCACCATACAGAGTGGTTGGCCTAGAGATACTGAATGCATTGCGGGGGGGGAAGGGGGACATCAGCAACCAACCAACAAACAGTTCATCAACAACAGTTTATAAATGCAGTTCAATGCTTTATTGTGACAAATGATAAAAACATCAAAACTCAGCACACAAGTACAGTGCAGCACTCAAAAAAAGTTGTTATGCTGTACATACATAAACAGAAAACAATCGGCAGAAAACTATCGGCAATCAGCAACCTGGTAGGGAAAAAAAGGAAATGGTAGTCAGTACATTACAGTGTATTGTATTCCCACTGGAAGAAGTCTGTGAATTTCTTCTGCATGGTATCTGCCCAGCATGGACACCAGATTCACTCAATAGCGGCTAGAAGTTCCCTCTTCTCACTGCCATCTATGTTACAGCAGGCTAGCAGGGAGATGTGCTCTTCACCTTCTTTTGTCCCAGGACACTCTCACTTTTGAACACCAGTGTGCCACATCCCACACACCAAACAACACACCAGTCTCATATGCATTGAAAATGTTTTGGGGTCATAACCTTCAACAGTCCTGGCAGGACCTCTGTGACCCACTGATCCACGCTGGCTGCATTGGCACTTAGTTTTCTCGCCATTTGTCCTGCAAAAGCAAATGTTGTGATCCGGCTTTCCAGCACCCAAATCAGCACTTGTAGTGAGTGAAATCAGTCCTCCCTAAAGCTAATGCCAACTGCTCTGCTTTTTTAGATAGGAGTGAGCCAGTTACATAGATACATATGTAACCCCCCTGCAAATGGGGGTTCCCAAAAGACTTCCAGGAGCTTGCTTGAATGCTCCAAGCCTGAATGGTGTTTGGCGTTTAAGCCATTTATCAGTGAGTGTTTTTAGAACCTCTGGTACTGTCTCTTTAAGAGCTGTCTGCTTGCAGACATAATTAGTTTGTATGGGGGACTGTGTGTTTCTTTGATTGAGTACCACTCAAGCTGCTGCCAATTCACCCCATTTTGCAGTCACTAGGAGTGCAAAGGAACCTGTCTGAAAGATGTAACTGATTGCCAGAAATCATTTACAGTAATAATAAAATTACAGTTTGTCTAACCTGCTTTCTTTGCAGTCAGAACTGTCTGCCTAGTTCCCCATTCTGGTTTTGAACTGCTGAACTGGACCAATCAGTGTGGTAAACTAGCTCTAAAATGATGCCTTGGACGAATCAGAACTTGGGACTCATAATCTGAGCCAGCCACAAGAGGATTGTATGGGCAGTGACTCTGGGAGATGTAGTTTAGACTTGGTGCCTTTTGGACCAACAGCAGCAGTCTATTGTGAGTGACAGCCAATCCAGTCAAGAACTGGGAGGAACTCAAAGGAAGTGCCCGGTTTTTGTCTGTTGGGAGTTTCAGTTTGAGATCTGAAAGTGAAGGGAAAGAAACCCTGTGCTCCTTCAGTGCACAGTTTCAGTCAAAAACGTGTGCAAGGCCCAGAGTTCCGTCTACAACTTGTGTAACTGCTTGTTAGGACTGAATCCGTCCTGTGAAAAGAATCAAAGGATCTCTGAAGAGTAGAAACCAGGCTCACCCTGTAGAAGACTGAAGAAATTGTTGAATTACACTCGGTCTGTCAGGAACTGAATCTGCTGTGTGTTCTCCTGGTTATTGTGCAGTAATTGCGATTGGGATACAGATGCAGCCTGCCTGGTATAGTGCTTTCTTTTTTTACCATATAAATGTGTGAGGAGTCTCTTGGAGATCAAAAGTAGCCCTGCTGACATTGAAGGACCATATCTTCTTTGGAGGTCGTGAGTACTAATTGGGGTCGCTCCTGTTGAATTGCCACATTAAATCCAAATGGAATTACTGTACTGCTGACTGTTTAATTTTCCTTTTCTCTGTGTGAAAGGGCCCCTACCAGCTGCCACGGTTTGGACTAGCCACTAGGGCCTGGGTACCCAGGGACAGTAACTGGTAAGGGATAGGCCTGTGCACAGAGCCATAGGTAGATAGTAAAGTGATAAGCTAATTAACCTGATTTCCCTGTCCTTGTTATATCCCTCAAATAAATCAGAGCTGTTTGTTTCAACAAAGTTATACTGCCTGAGGTATTTGTCTATGTTAAAGTACTGTACTGTGATTGTTGCACTGTATCTTATTTTACAGGATGTCCGGTGCCTGAACCAGCCTTGGGGGAAGTGTATACTGTGAAGGTAATTCTGCTATATTGTGTGGGCCACTAGTGGGAAGAAAGGGGTTGCAGTGTCCCAGAGGCTGTGACCAAGTAAGTTTAACTATTGCAACCCTGACCTCTGGGTGGAGGCACCCGCCATTGGATCCAGGCCCCTCAACCTGTTAGTGGCAAATCAGGCAGGGTAGTAGCCCTGGGATAGCGCCATCTAGGGGTTACATTTTGAGGCTCACCGCTGGGATTGTGTGTCCTCTAGTGGCCATATTTACAAACCACTGTTAAGGAAAATAAATAAATAAATAAATAAATGGGTACCCCGACAGAAGTGGCTGTGCACCGGCTGGTGGAGTGGTGTACTGGGGAGGAGATCGACCCCCAAAATGCTATGCTTATCCTGGACATCCCCCTGGGTATCAATACGGACACTGTGCAGGGAGTACTTTCCAAGGTGGAAGGTTACAAAATCCTGTGGTGGTGGGTCGGCACGCTAATCTGCTCACCCACACTTTCCTGGCCCTAGTAGAGTTTAAGGATCCCATAGATAGCTCCAAAGTACCACAGACCATTACCCCAGAGGGAGCCCTCACTGCTTGGAGAGTGATAACTAAGGACAGTAAAGACCCGGGGGGGAATGAGCCCCCACCACTATCTGAAACTTTTGAGGAGAAATTTGCTAAATGGTTGCTGGGAGAAGGGAAAACTGTGGAGGACTTGAAGAAACTATTCTTGCCACCTGGGGGTGTTCCTCCCCCAACACCCTCTCCTGCTCCAGTACCCGTAATGGTGGCTGAACCAATGCAGACTCCTATTTCTGCACCTGCCATTAGTCACGACTCTTGCAAGGTTGAGGATCTTCTCTGGCACCTCCCACCCCCAAGGGAGGATGACTGGGAGACCTGGATAGACTATGTTGCCCCCAAGTGCTAGAGATGGCAATGCTGGAAGCCGGCGAAGAGGGTTAGTGAGAGCCTCGGTCCTGCCCTGGCTACCATCCGTTGCTAAGCGGGCCAGTAACCCTGAAGCGACTGCACAAGCCTATCTTGAGGCCTTGGAGAATGTGTATGGGAGCCCAGATTCTGATGAGGACCTATGGTGGAGAGTAAGAAATGCACAACAGTACCAAGGGGAGTTGTTGTCTGTGTATGTCTTCGCTGGAAAAATTGTTGCAAGAATGCCTCAGAAAGGGTAGTTTGCCAGCGATTGAACTGGACGAACCAGACTGGACAGAATCCTTAAGTCTGCCCCCTTCTCAGAACTGCTGTTGCTTCAGTTACGCCTGGCAAATCGACTGGAATCCCCACCCTCCTATGATGAGTTAATGAGAGAAATTCGAGGAGTTGAGAAAAGGCGACCTCGGGAGGGACCTGCACCAATAGCTGTGGCTATGACCCGAGTGACTGAGGGTGGCCCATCAAGTGAAGTTCAGGGGCAGAGGTTGGCAGTCAATGAGTGCTCTGATAAGGAAAAAGATATGCCACAATGGGGTGAACTGTTGAGAGAGATCCGAATTCAAAACAGTCCTTTATGAAGCCACGCCTGCAAGTACGGGCCCCGACTTATATCCGACTGCATCTGCTATGGGGTGGGATACCCACCCATGTATCTCCTGCTGATAACAGCTCGAACTCGATTCCTTGACCATGGAAGTGGAGAAACTGACGAGATGTCTCCAAATGCTTATCATGCCAGAACAGAGATGGCACCAAGGTTTCAGTTAGTAATACCCCGCCTGGCTCCCAGTGTGGCACCTCGGCCAGCTCAAACTCCAAAAGTATGTTTGCTATAATTGTGGGAAGGATGGGCACATGAAAGGAATGCCAATCCCCAAAAGACACTGACAAAGTTGCATATAGGCTACAAGGAGAGCTTGGAGAACAAATCAGTGGTTAAGAGGTGCCAAATGATCCCAGTGAGGGCACCAAAAATGCTAATTCACGTCCTTTTGTGGCAAGGTCAGTTGCCCAGGCCCCACTACACCGCCTCTCAGACTGGTCCAGAATAGTGGGTCCCTCCATGGAGACCACTGTAAAGGTAAATGGAGTGTCTACAAGAGCTGTATTAGACAGTGGCTCCAAGTGACAATTATGTTTCAAGATTGGTATCAAAGCATTTGTCAGACGTACCTTTACAACCATTAGAAGGACTGCATGTATGGGGTTAAGTGAGAAGGCCTACCCTATTCTGGGTATATCCGAATTTGGCTGTCTTTCCCACCTCCGTGGCTGGAGTGGCCGAACAAGTAGAGACCCTAGCCTTAGTGTGTCCCCCACTGGACTGTATGATGGTGTCCTTTGTTGATTGGAACAAATGCTCATATGTTCGGAAGGCTGGCACATTTGTGTTATGAAAACAGGGGTCAAAGACTAGTAGAGCTTTAAGAGTTCCGGCTTTAATTAAGAAGGCCTATGAGGCACAGAGAGATGCTGAAAATATAGAACCAGAGGAACCGGTTGGAATTGTATGGAAGAAGGATCCTGAGTCTCTGATCCTGGCACCAAATGCCCAGTGTACCTTACAGGAGAGGTCCGTATCAGAAAGGATGTTAAGAATAAAATATTAATGTTGGATGCACCAGGCGATGGAAAATTGCCAGAGGGACTGCTGGTCAAGCCTAGTATTTTGCCCGCTAGAGCCATGCTTATGCCAGAAGGGTAATGGTCCAAGTTCATAATGTGTCTAGAAAGAGACATTCGAGTAAATAGAGGTTGCATCCTGGCTAATGTGCATTGTGCAGACACTGCAGTGCTACCCAGCAGCAAGAGTTCAAGGAAGAATGACAGAGTAACGCCTGACTTGTTTGATTTCGCAACTCCCGCTGCCAGCTGAATGGAAAGTGAGGATCAGTGAGAAGTTTGCCCAGAGAGCCAGGTGTTTTCTTTAGGAATGGACGTGATGCGTAAGGAGTTGAGCACAATATCCGCTGCATGACGTAAAGACCATTTCGTGAAGAGGTCTCGACGCCTGGCACCTGCTGATATAGATGATGTGAGACGGCATCTGCAAGAAGATGTTAGCGGCTGGTGTAATACAAGAATCCAGAAGCCCTTATGCTTCCCCATTGTGGTAGTGAGGAAAAAGAATGGGACAGTAAGGATGTGCGTGGTTATCGCACCTTAAACGGCGGACTATCCCTGATCAGTACACAATGCCCCGCATTCAGGATGCTTTGACTGCCTAAACGGGAGCAAGTGGTTCTCTGTGCTGGATCTCCGCAGTGGGTACTACCAGATCCCGATGGCCCCAGAGGACCGTGAGAAGACAGCCTTATCTGTCCGCTTGGCTATGAATTCATGAGGATGCCTCAAGGGTTTCAGGTGCCCCAGCCACTTTTCAACGATTGATGGAGCGTGCAGTGGGGACATGAACTTACTAGAGTGCCTGGTATACCTAGATGATGTTATTGTGTTTGGCAGCTCACTGGAGGAACATGAGAGCAGATTATTTAAGGTATTGGATCGACTGGAGGACTTTGGCCTTAAACTGTCCATTGATAAGTGTCAATTCTTTCAAACATCAGTAAAGTATGTGGGACACATAGTATCCACCGAGGAATAGAGACCGACCCAAGTAAAGTTGAGGCCTTGACCACCTGGCCACAGCCCAAAAATCTAAAAGAACTGCAAGATTCCTGGGATTCTGTGGTTATTATCGGCGTTCATCAAGGACTATTCAAGTGATCCGCCTTTACTTAACCTTACTCAGGGTATCCCCCAACCCACAAAAATACCAAAAGTCAGCGTCCCTCAAGACTGAAAAGAGTGTATTTTCATCCGAGTGAAGTATTTGGGGCCCGCTGGACTCCTGATTGTGAGACTGCTTTTCATGAGATCATATATCAACTTACCCATGCTCCAGTGCTGGCCTATGCGATCCAAGAAAACCTTACGTCCTGCACACTGATGCTAGCTTGCAAGGGTTGGGGCTGTGTTGTACCAAGAGCACGAGAATGGCCTGAGACCAGTGGCCTTTGCCAGTAGAAGCCTGACCCCATCCGAAAAGAACTATCCTGTACATAAGTTAGAGTTCCTAGCTTTGAAGTGGGCTATTGTTGACCAATTCCATGAGTACTTGTATGGGGCTAAAATACTAGTAAAACTGACAATAATCCTTTGACCTATGTGCAGACCTCAGCTAAGTTGGATGCCACTGGCCACAGGTGGCTTTCTGCATTATCTACATATGACTATGCTCTCAATACCGAGCAGGTCTGAACCACATAGATGCTGATGCTCTCTCCCAGAGGCCTGTTCCCAGAATGATTGGGTCCGATTGGCAGAACCTGACATTCGGGCACTCTGCCGGAAGTTTGACAGGAGGAACAAATGTCCACGGACGCAGTGGACTGCATGGTGGATTGCTTGGGACCCTCTGAGAATTGCATACCTGCTGCTTATTGCCACTTTTCTGCAATAGACATTGGTGCACTGCCTCAGCTGGACAATGACAGTATTCGGCGGGCTCAATCCACGATCCTATGATCAAATCAGCTTTAGAAGCCCTCTATGCAGGAAAAGATGTGTCCAAATTACGCCCACTGATTTGAGAACTGCACTGTTATACAAAGAAGGTCCTAAGTTGAAACTGATCAATAAACTGTTATATAGAGAAACAGTAGACAGAGGGGACAAGTAGACAAACAACAACTGGTGCTGCCCACTGCCTTTCGAGACTCAGTATTGAGGTCCTTGCACAACCACATGGGGCACCTTGGTATAGACAGAACACTTGACTTGGTGAGATCCAGATTCTATTGGCCTAAGATGGGGGCTGATGTGGAGCAACACATACGAACTTGTAGTCGCTGCTTACAGAGGAAAGCTTTGCCCCAGAGGGCTGCCCCCCTTGTTAACATAACCACCAGTGCACCCATGGAGCTGGTCTGTATTGATTTTCTGAGTTTGGAGTCAGATCAAAGAAATATCAGTAATGTGCTGGTGGTCACTGACCATTTCACGAGATATGCCCAAGCTTTCCCCACCAAAGACCAGAAAGCATCCACTGTAGCCAAAGTACTGTAGAAAACTTTTTGTTCACTATGGGCTCCACAAAGAATCCATTCTGATCAAGGGAGACTTTGAGAGTCGTCTGATCAAAGAGATGCTTTCTCTGTGGGAGTGCGAAAGTCCAGAACCACTCCTTACCACCCCAGGGGACCCACAGCCTGAGCGTTTCAACCGCACTTTGCTAGATATGCTAGGCACCCTGCACCAAGGACAAGCCTAGATGGAGCCAACAAATTAGCACCCTGGTACATGCTTATAACTGCACCAAAAGTGATGCCACTGGATTCTCCCCTACCGCCTGATGTTTGGAAGAGAAGCTCGACTACCAGTAGATGTGTGTTTTGGGTCTCTCCTGATGGGGTTCAAGCTGACAACTATTTACAGTATGTGCAAAGTTAAAGGCCCAGCTAACTCATGCGTACTAACTGGCTCAAACCATGGCTGCCAAAAGAAATCTGGCCAACAAAGAAAGGTATGATAAAAAGGTGAAAGCACAGGAACTCCAGGAGGGAGATCGGGTATTGCTAAGAAATCTGGGACTGCATGGCAAACACAAGATTGCTGACAGATGGCACCATCTCCCTCACATTGTAGTGGGCAAACTAGATGATCTGCCAGTGTACAAAGTAAGGCCTGAGAACAATTCAAAAGATGTAAAAACAATGCATAGAAATCATTTACTACCCATTGGACAAATCCTGATTGAGTCTGAGCCCCCAGAAGATGCCCCCTCTGGACCAGTGACTAGAGCTGCTGCTAAGAAAAGATCAAGGAAGTCTGCACCTACAGAAGCAGAGTTAAAGTGTTCCCCTGCACAAGTCCCAGTTGAGCATGACTGTCAGTCCATATCAGAAGAAAGTGAGAGTGACTTTGAATACTATCCTTCTTACGAACTGAGTCAATTGTTTCGGGGCAATCCCCTAGTCAATACTGGAGACAAAGCTGGGCCTTCTGGACTGTCTATGCCCCAGCTTCATCCCTGGAGCCAATGCTCCAGAAAGTGAAGTGCAAAGCATCAGATCAGATGAAATGGAATCATTGTGCATGGTTGAACTGTTTGAGCTTTCAGGGAGGAAAATGATAGATTGGGGCAGACTGGTGATACACCGAACAAGAAGAGTATTTTGAGTGCCCTGACAGTCCACTGCCAGTGTCTGAAAGCTCTCCATGCGAGCCAAATGTTGTGGACTCAGAAACTGTAACTCCTGGAGCTGAAAGTGCCCCAAGTTCTAGCCTCTCTACCCCCATGGAGACTCCCCTGACAAGTGAGAACAATGCTGAAAATGAGGCTCAGAGTGCAGAGACTGTAACAGCTCCCCTAGAAAGACTGGTCAGAGCTGTAAAGCCTGTGGTGCACCTCAGTTATGATTCCCTGGGCGGCCAGTGGACCTGCCTCTCAATGTTGTCCATAAAGGGTGTATGTGTCCCGAGCTCATTGCCCAAACTGAGCGTTAGTGCTAACTCCAAGTTACTTGTGTTGCCTCTCAGTATGGTGCCCTTGCCCCGTCCAGCCCAAGGTAACTGATAGGAAGGGTCCTCTCTTCAGGTTTCATGTACAAGAGGTAATAACTTGAGTTATGGTACAATGTGTGTGTTATACTGTGTAAAGAGGACGTACTGCAATGTTTCAGAAATGGTTCTTGGTAAAATGATGTATTGACTGATGATTACATGTGTGAGCCTAATGCAAATGTATATGGTTGCAGTTGAAACTTATGGGTACTTGCTTGAGCGGACGTCAAGCTTTTCCCAGACCAGGAAGGTGTAACCCCTGCAAATGGGGGGTTCCCAAAGACTTCCAGGAGCTTGCTTGAATGCTCCAAGCCTGAATGGTGTTTGGCATTGCAGCTATTTATCAGTGAGTGTTTTAGAACCTCTGGTACTGTCTCTTTAAGAGCTGTCTGCTTGCAGACATAATTAGTTGTATGGGGGACTGTGTGTTTCTTTGATTGAGTACCACTCAAGCTGCTGCCAATTCACCCCATTTTGCAGTCACTAGGAGTGCAAAGGAACCTGTCTGAAAGATGTAACTGATTGCCAGAAATCATTTACAGTAATAATAAAATTACAGTTTGTCTAACCTGCTTTCTTTGCAGTCAGAACTGTCTGCCTAGTTCCCATTCTGGTTTTGAACTGCTGAACTGGACCAATCAGTGTGGGTAAACTAGCTCTAAAATGATGCCTTGGACGAATCAGAACTTGGGACTCATAATCTGAGCCAGCCACAAGAGGATTGTATGGGCAGTGACTCTGGGAGATGTAGTTTAGACTTCGTGCCTTTTGGACCAACAGCAGCAGTCTATTGTGAGTGACAGCCAATCCAGTCAAGAACTGGGAGGAACTCAAAGGAAGTGCCCGGTTTTTGTCTGTTGGGAGTTTCAGTTTGAGATCTGAAAGTGAAGGGAAAGAAACCCTGTGCTCCTTCAGTGCACAGTTTCAGTCAAAAACGTGTGCAAGGCCCAGAGTTCGGTCTACAACTTGTGTAACTGCTTGTTAGGACTGAATCCGTCCTGTGAAAAGAATCAAAGGATCTCTGAAGAGTAGAAACCAGGCTCACCCTGTAGAAGACTGAAGAAATTGTTGAATTACACTCGGTCTGTCAGGAACTGAATCTGCTGTGTGTTCTCCTGGTTATTGTGCAGTAATTGCGATTGGGATACAGATGCAGCCTGCCTGGTATAGTGTTCTTTTTTTACCATATAAATGTGTGGAGTCTCTTGGAGATCAAAAGTAGCCCTGCTGACATTGAAGGACCATATCTTCTTTGGAGGTCGAGTACTAATTGGGTCGTCCTGTTGAATTGCCACATTAAATCCAAATGGAATTACTGTACTGCTGACTGTTTAATTTTCCTTTTCTCTGTGTGAAAGGGCCCCTACCAGCTGCCACGGTTTGACTAGCCACTAGGGCCTGGGTACCCAGGGACAGTAACTGGTAGGGATAGGCCTGTGCACAGAGCCATAGGTAGATAGTAAAGTGATAAGCTAATTAACCTGATTTCCCTGTCCTTGTTATATCCCCTAAATAAATCAGAGCTGTTTGTTTCAACAAAGTTATACTGCCTGAGGTATTTGTCTCATGTTAGTACTGTACTGTGATTGTTGCACTGTATCTTATTTTACAGGATGTCCCGTGCCTGAACCAGCCTTGGGGGTAAGTGTATACTGTGAAGGTAATTCTGCTATATTGTGTGGGCCACTAGTGGGAAGAAAGGGGGTTGCAGTGTCCCAGAGGGCTGTGACAAGTAAGTTTAACTATTGCAAACCCTGACCTCTGGGTGGAGGCACCCGCCATTGGATCCAGGCCCCTCAACCTGTTAGTGGCAAATCAGGCAGGGGTAGTAGCCCCTGGGATAGCGCCATCTAGGGTTACATAGACAGTGTCAACAGATAAAACCTACAGCCCACCCAGTCTGCCCATTTGAGCTTGTAAGTTCGCTTTATGTTTTCCTAGAAGTCTGTTGCCCCTCACCCCTGACCTCCAGAATTCCTTTATGTCTGTCTCATGCATTCTTAAATTCTGTGATTGTTTCAGCCCCCACCACTTCCTCTGGCAGGGTGTTCCACTGGTCCACTACCCGTTCTGTGGAGAGATTCTTCCTCACGTTTCCTCTGAATCATCCTCCCTCCAACCTCATCCCATGCCCTCTAGTCCTGGAACATCTTTTTCACTTAAAAATAGTGTATTCCTGCACCCTGTTCCTCCCTGTAAGATACTTGAATGTCTCTATCATATCCCCTCTCTCCCTCCTCTCCTCCAGGGAGTACATATTCAGGTCCTTCAACCTGACCTCATAGGACTTGTGATGCAATCCATGTACCATCTCTGTTGCCCTCCTCTGGATCTTCTACCCTGTCTATGTCCTTACGTAGGTAAGATCTCCAGAACTGTACACTGTACTCCAGGTAGGGCCTCACTAGTGTCTTGTATAGTGAAATTATGACCTCCTTTTACTTTTCTTAAAATTCTGGTTTGGCACATTCTCTCTTACCTCTCTACCACCTTCTTCCTGCCCCCATCACTCTTTCAGATCGAATGATTCTCGCAATATGGCTGCCCTTGCTGCACCACAACTGTGGGACAGTCATGGTCGTCATATCATTCCCTAAACTCTGGAACTCATTACCACCTCAAATTCGTCCTCTTCACCCCCGTCCTTATCTTCGCCCTACTAAACTTCTTCTCCCTAACTACACCTGCTCCTAAACAATCTTCCTTAAACTCGCACTCTACTGTCTATGTCTACTCGCCTCCTTGCTCACTATTCTCTACCACAAGCACTTATTAGCACTTAGGTCTTTTATTCTATTTGTGCAGTTTGTTATGTCCCCTGCATTCGTAATAGAGGATGATGTATGGGTCACTATCGGTAACCAGCTCATTAACCGTTGAGAGGTTGCCATGGCGACCTTGTAACCCTCGAGAGTGAAGCTCGAGAGGTTTACGTAGCCATGGCAACCTCAAGATGGTTAAACCAGCTGGTTGCCAATAGCGAACTATACATTATATTTTATAGTGTATGGTTCACATACCTAATTAAAAAAATACAGCAGGACCCTTACAACTGCTGTTAGATCCGTCACCGCTGCTAATTTCAGGTCATGCTCACCTCCGAGGCCATTTCAGGAAGGTTGTAGATTTCTGTAGCGGGCATGCACAGATTGTTCCCAGTTGTTAATGATATGATGTATCATCGATGGTTAACAACATGGTAACGTCACATCGATGGTAAAATGTTGTTATAAAAAGGTAGATTTCTACCTATAACAACATTCTAGCATGCATTATAACTGTGTATTGTTCCATTCATTTTGTATAAATAATGTATTGTATAAATTATGTTTTGTATTTTACGTAGCCAGGATTGGCAAACATATATGTAACCCCTGCAAATGGGGGTTCCCAAAAGACTTCCAGGAGCTTGCTTGAATGCTCCAAGCCTGAATGGTGTTTGGCATTTAAGCCATTTATCAGTGAGTGTTTTAGAGCCTCTGGTACTGTCTCTTTAAGAGCTGTCTGCTTGCAGACATAATTAGTTGCATGGGGGACTGTGTGCTTCTCTGAGTACCACTCGAGCTGCTGCCAATTCACTTCATTTTGCAGTCACTAGGAGTGCAAAGGAACCTATCTGAAAGATGTAACTGTTTGCCAGAAATTATTTAGAGTAATAATAAAATTACAGTTTGTCTAACCTGCTTTCTTTGCAGTCAGAACTGTGTCTGCTAGTTCCCATTCTAGTTTTGAACTGCTGAACTGGACCAATCAGTGTGGGTAAGCTAGCTCTAAAATGGTGCCTTGGACGAATCAGAACTTGGACTCATAATCTGAGCCAGCCACAAGAGGATTGTATGGGCAGTGACTCTGGGAGATGTAGTTTAGACTTCAGTGCCTTTTTGACCAACAGCAGCAGTCTATTGTGAGTGACAGCCAATCCAGTCAAGAACTGGGAGGAACTCAAAGGAAGAGCCGGTTTTGTCGGTTGGAGTTTCAGTTGAGCTTTGGCAGTGAAGAAGGAAGGAGCCCTGTGCTTTTTCAGTGTGCAGTTTTAGTCAAAAACGTGTAAGGCCCAGAGTTCCGGTCTGCAGCTTGTTAGGACTGAATCTCCTGTGAAAAGAATCAAAGGATCTCTGAAGAGTAGAAACCAGGCTCACCCTGTAGAAGACTGGAAGAATTGCTGAAAATTGCACTCGGTCTGTCAGGAACTGAATCTGCTGTGTGTTCTCCCGGGTATTGTGCAGTAATTGCGATCGGGATACAGATGCAGCCTGCCTGGTATAGTGCTTTCTTTTATATAAATGTGTGAAGAGGTTTGTGTACCTCAAGTGAGCCCTGCTGACATTGAAGGACCCTATCTTATTTGGAGGTCGTGAGTACTAATTCAGGGTCGCTCCCTGTTGAATTGCCACATTAAATCCAAATGGAATTACTGTACTGCTGACTGTTTAATTCTCCTTTTCTCTGTGTGAAAGGGCCCCTACCAGCTGCCACGGTTTGGACTAGCCACTAGGGCTTGGGTACCCAGGGACAGTAACTGATAGGGATAGGCCTGTGCACAGAGCCATAGGTAGATTATTAGAGTGATAAGCTAATTAACCTGATTTCCCCTGTCCTTGTTATATCCCCTAAATAAATCAGAGCTGCTTGTTTCAGCAAAGTTATACTGCCTGAGGTATTTGTCTATGTTAAAGTACTGTACTGTGATTGTTGCACTGTATCTCATTTCACAGGAGGTCCCAGTGCGGAACCAGACCTGGGGGTAAGTGTATACTGTAGAAGGTAATTCTGATATATTGTGTGGGCCACTAGTGGGAAGAAAGGGGGGTTGCAGTGTCCCAGAGGGCTGTGACCAAGTTAGTTTAACTATTGCAAACCCTGACCTCTGGGTGGAGGCACCCGCCATTGGATCCAGGCCCCTCAACCTGTTAGTGGCAAATCAGGCAGGGGTAGTAGCCCCTGGGATAGCGCCATCTAGGGGTTACATCTTGGAGGCTCACCGCTGGGATTGTGTGTCCTCTAGTGGCCATATTTACGAACCACTGTTAAGAAAAAAATGGGTACCCCGACAGAAGTGGCTGTGCACCGGCTGGTGGAGTGGTGTACTGGGGAGGAGATCGACCCCCAAAATGCTATGCTTATCCTGGACATCCCCCTGGGTATCAATACGGACACTGTGCAGGGAGTACTTTCCAAGGTGGAAGGTTTACAAAACCCTGTGGTGGTGGGTCGGCATGCTAATCTGCTCACCCACACTTTCCTGGCCCTAGTAGAGTTTAAGGATCCCATAGATAGCTCCAAAGTGCCACAGACCATTACCCCAGAGGGAGCCCTCACTGCTTGGAGAGTGATAACTAAGGACAGTAAAGACCCGGAGGGGAATCAGCCCCACCACTATCTGAAACTTTGAGGAGAAATTTGCTGAATGGTTGCTGGAGAGGGAAAACTGTGGAGGACTTGAAGAAACTATTCTTGCCACCTGGGGGTGTTCCTCCCCCAACACCCTCTCCTGCTCCAGTGCCCGTAATGGTGGCTGAACCAATGCAGACTCCTATTTCTGCACCTGCCATTAGTCACGACTCTTACCGAAGGTTGAGGATCTTCTCTGGCACCCTCCCACCCCCAAGGGAGGATGACTGGGAGACCTGGATAAGACTATGTTGCCCCCAAGTGCTAGAATGGCAATGCTCGGAAGCGGAGGCGAAAGAGGGTTAGTGAGAGCCTCCGAGGTCCTGCCCTGGCTACCATCCGTGCGGCGAACGGCCAGTAACCCTGAAGCGACTGCACAGGCCTATCTTGAGGCCTTGGAGAATGTGTGTATGGGAGCCCAGATTCTGATGAGGACCTATGGTGGAGAGTAAGAAATGCACAACAGTACCAAGGGAGTTGTTGTCTGTGTATGTCTCTGGCTGGAAAAATTGTTGCAAGAATGCCTCAGAAAGGGTAGTTTGCCAGCGATTGAACTAGACCGAACCAGACTGGACAGAATCCTTAAGTCTGCCCCTTCTCAGAACTGCTGTTGCTTCAGTTACGCCTGGCAAATCGACTGGAATCCCACCCTCCTATGATGAGTTAATGAGAGAAATTAGGAGTTGAGAAAAGCGACCTCGGGAGGTACCTGCACCAACAGCTGTGGCTACGACCGAGTGACTGAGGGTGACCCATCAAGTGAAGTTCAGGGCAGAGGTTGACAGTCGATGAGTGCTCTGACAAGGAAAAAGATATGCCACAAGGAAGGCGAACTGTTGAGAGAGATCCAGAATTCAAAACAGTCCTTTGAAGGCCACGCCTGCAAGTACGGGCCTGACCTATATCCGACTGCATCTGCTAATGGGGGTGGGGTACCCACCATGTATCTCCTGCTGATAACAGCTCCAAACTCAATTCCTTGACCATGGAAGTGCAGAAACTGACGAGATGTCTCCAAATGCTTATCACGCAGACAGAGATGGCACCCAGGTTTCCAGTTAGTAATACCCCCGCCCTAGCTCCCAGTGTGGCGCCGCCAGCTCAAACTCCAGAAAGTATGTTTTCTATAATTGTGGGAAAGATGGGCACATGAAAAGGGAATGCCAGTCCCCAAAAGACACTGACAAAGTTGCATATAGGCTACAAGGAGAGCTTCGGAGAAGAAATCAGTGGTTAAGAGGTGCGACATGATCCCAGTGAGGGCACCAAAATGCTAATTCACGTCCTTTGTGGCAAGGTCAGTTGCCCAGGCCCCCACTACGCCTCTCCAGACTGGTCCAGAATAGTGGTCCCTCCATGGAGACCACTGTAAAGGTGAATGGAGTGTCTACAAGAGCTGTATTAGACAGTGGCTCCCAAGTGACAATTATGTTCCAGGATTGGTATCAGAAGCATTTGTCAGAAGTACCCTTACAACCATTAGAAGGACTGCATGTATGGGGGTTAAGTGAGAAGGCCTACCCCTATTCCGGTATATCCGAATTGTTGTCTTTCCCCACCTCCGTGGCTGGAGGGCCAACAAGTAGAGACCCTAGCCTTAGTGTGTCCCCCACTGGACTGTATGATGGTGTCCTTTGTTGATTGGAACAAATGCTCATATGTTCGGAAGGCTGGCACAGTTGTGTTATGAAAACAGGGTCAAAGACTAGTAGAGCTTTAAGAGTTCGGCTTTAATTAAGAAGGCCTATGAGGCACAGAGAGATGCTGAAAAACAGAACCAGAGGAACCGGTCGAATTGTATGGAAGAAGGATCCTGAGTCTCTGATCCTGGCGCCAAATGCCCAGTGTACCTTACAGGGAGAGGTCCGTATCAGAAAGGATGTTAAGAATAAAATATTAATGTTGGATGCACCAGGCGATGGAAAATTGCCAGAGGGACTGCTGGTCAAGCCTAGTATTTTGCCCTCTAGAGCCCATGCTTATGCCAGAAGGGTAATGGTCCAAGTTCATAATGTGTCTGAAAGAGACATTCGAGTAAACAGAGGTTGCATCCTGGCTAATGTGCATTGTGCAGACACTGCAGTGCTACCCAGCAGCAAGAGTTCAAGGAAAATGACAGAGTAACGCCTGACTTGTTTGATTTCGGCGACCCCGCTGCCAGCTGAATGGAAAGTGAGGATCAGTGAGAAGCTTGCCCAGAGAGACCAGGTGTTTCTTTAAAGGAATGGGATGTAGGATGCGTGCAAGGAGCTGAGCACAATATCCGGCTGCATGACGAAAGACCATTTCGTGAGAGGTCTCGACGCCTGGCACCTGCTGACATAGATGATGTGAGACGGCATCTGCAAGAGATGTTAGCTGCTGGTGTAATACAAGAATCCAGAAGCCCTTATGCTTCCCCATTGTGGTAGTGAGGAAAAGAATGGAACAGTAAGGATGTGTGTGATTATCGCACCTTAAACCGCGGACTATCCCTGATCAGTACACAATGCCCCGCATTCAGGATGCTTTGACCGCCTAAACGGGAGCAAGTGGTTCTCTGTGCTGGATCTCCAGTGGGTACTACCAGATCCCGATGGCCCCAGAGGACCGTGAGAAGACGGCCTTTATCTGTCCGGCTATTCTATGAATTCATGAGGATGCCTCAAGGGGATTTCAGGGTGCCCCAGCCACTTTTCAACGATTGATGGAGCGTGCAGTGGGGACATGAACTTACTAGAGTGCCTGGTATACCTAGATGATGTTATTGTGTTTGGCAGCTCACTGAGGAAACATGAGAGCAGATTATTTAAGGTATTGGACCGACTGGAGGACTTTGGCCTTAAACTGTCCATTGATAAGTGTCAATTCTTTCAAACATCAGTAAAGTATGTGGGACACAGTATCCACCGAGGGAATAGAGACCGACCCAAGTAAGTTGAGGCCTTGACCACCTGGCCACAGCCCAAAAATCTAAAAGAACTGCAAAGATTCCTGGATTCTGTGGTTATTATCGGCGCTCATCAAGGACTATTCAAGAGTGATCCGCCTTTACTTAACCTTACTCAAGGGTATCCCCAACCCACAAAAATACCAAAAGTCAGCCCCTCAAGACTGAAAGAGTGTATTTTCATCCAAGTGAAGTATTTGGGCCCGCTGGACTCCTGATTGTGAGACTGCTTTTCATGAGATCATATATCAACTTACCCATGCTCCAGTGCTGGCCTATGTCGATCCAAGAAAACCTTACGCCCTGCACACTGATGCTAGCTTGCAAGGGTTGGGGGCTGTAGTTGTACCAAGAGCACGAGAATGGCCTGAGACCAGTGGCCTTTGCCAGTAGAAGCCTGACCCCATCCGAAAAGAACTATCCTGTACATAAGTTAGAGTTCCTAGCTTTGAAGTGGGCTATTGTTGACCAATTCCATGAGTACTTGTATGGGGCCAAAATACTAGTAAAACTGACAATAATCCTTTGACCTATGTGCAGACCTCAGCTAAGTTGATGCCACTGGTCATAGGTGGCTTTGCATTATCTCATATGACTATGCTCGAATACCGAGCAGGTCTGAACCACATAGATGCTGATGCTCTCTCCCGAGGCCTGTTCCCCAGAATGATTGGGTCCGATTGGCAGAACCTGACATTCGGGCACTCTGCCGAAGTTTGACAGGGAGGAACAATGTCCACGTACGCAGTGGACTGCATGGTGGATTGCTTGGGACCTCTGAGAATTGCATACCTGCTGCTTATTGCCACTTTTCTGCAATAGACATTGTGCACTGCCTCAGCTGGACAATGACAGTATTCGTGGGCTCAATCTCATGATCCCATGATCAAAGCAGCTTTAGAAGCCCTCTATGCAGGAAAAGATGTGTCCAAATTACGCCCACTGATTTGAGAACTGCACTGTATACAAAGAAGGTCCTAAGTTGAAACTGATCAATAAACTGTTATACAGAGAAACAGTAGACAGAGGGGACAAGTAGACAAACAACAACTAGTGCTGCCCACTGCCTTCGAGACTCAGTACTGAGGTCCTTGCACAACCACATGGGGCACCTTGGTATAGACAGAACACTTGACTTGGTGAGATCCAGATTCTATTGGCCTAAGATGGGGCTGATGTGAGCAACACATTCGAACTTGTAGTCGCTGCTTATAGAGGAAAGCTTTCTCCAGAGGGCTGCCCCCTTGTTAACATCACCACCAGTGCACCCATGGAGCTGGTCTGTATTGATTTTCTGAGTTTGGAGTCAGATCAAAGAAATATCAGTAATGTGCTGGTGGTCACTGACCATTTCACGAGATATGCCCAAGCTTTCCCACCAAAGACCAGAAAGCATCCACTGTAGCCAAAGTACTGAGAAAACTTTTTGTTCACTATGGGGCTCCACAAAGAATCCATTCTGATCAAGGAGAGACTTTGAGAGTCGTCTGATCAAAGAGATGCTTTCTCTGTGGGGAGTGAGAAAGTCCAGAACCACTCCTTACCACCCCAGGGGACCCACAGCCTGAACGTTTCAACCGACTTTGCTAGATATGCTAGGCACCCTGCACCCAAAGGACAAGCCTAGATGGAGCCAACAAATTAGCACCCTGGTACATGCTTATAACTGCACCAAAAGTGATGCCACTGGGTTCTCCCCTACCGCCTGATGTTTGGAAGAGAAGCTCGACTACCGTAGATGGTGTTTTGGGGTCTCTCTGATGGGGTTCAAGCTGACAACTATTTACAGTATGTGCAAAAGTTAAAGGCCCAGCTAACTCATGCGTACTAACTGGCTCAAACCATGGCTGCCAAAAGAAATCTGGCCAACAAAGAAAGGTATGATAAAAGGTGAAAGCACAGGAACCCCAGGAGGAGATCGGGTATTGCTAAGAAATCTGGGACTGCATGGCAAACACAAGATTGCTGACAGATGGCACCATCTCCCTCACATTGTAGTGGGCAAACTAGATGATCTGCCAGTACAAAGTAAGGCCTGAGAACAATTCAAAAGATGTAAAAACAATGCATAGAAATCATTTACTACCCATTGGACAAATCCTGATTGAGTCTGAGCCCCCAGAAGATGCCCCTCTGACCAGTGACTAGAGCTGCTGCAAGAAAAGATCAAGGAAGTCTGCACCTACAGAAGCAGAGTTAAAGTGTTCCCTGCACAAGTCCCAGTTGAGCATGACTGTCAGTCCATATCAGAAGAAAGTGAGAGTGACTTTGAATACTATCCTTCTTCAACTGAGTCAATTGTTTCGGGGCAATCCCTAGTCAATACTGGAGACAAAGCTGGGCCTTCTGGACTGTCTATGCCCCAGCTTCATCCCTGGAGCCAATGCTCCCAGAAAGTGAAGTGCAAAGCATCAGATCAGATGAAATGGAATCATTGTGCATGGTTGAACTGTTTGAGCTTAGGGAGGAAAATGATAGATTGGGGCAGACTGGTGATACACCCGAACAAGAAGAGTATTTTGAGTGCCCTGACAGTCCACTGCCAGTGTCCGAAAGCTTCCATGCGAGCCAAATGTTGTGGACTCAGAAACTGTAACTCCTGGAGCTGAAAGTGCCCCAAGTTCTAGCCTCTCTACCCCATAGAGACTCCCCTGACAAGTGAGGACAATGCTGAAAATGAGGCTCAGAGTGCAGAGACTATAACAGTTCCCCCTAGAAAGACTGGTCGAGCTGTAAAGCCTGTGGTGCACCTCAGTTATGATTCACTTGGGAGACCTGTGGACTTGCCTCTCAATGTTGTCCATAAAGGAGTGTATGTGTCCCCGAGCTCATTGCCCAAACTGAGCATCAGTGCTAACTCCAAGTTACTTGTGTTGTCTCTTATATGGTGCCCTTGCCCCATCCAGCCCCAAGGTAACTGATAGGAAGGGCCCTCTCTTCAGGTTTCATGTACAAGAGGTAATAACTTGAGTTATGGTACAATGTGTATGTAATACTGTGTAAAGAGTGACGTACTGCAATGTTTCAGAAATGTGTTCTTGGTAAAATGATATATTGACTGATGATTACATGTGCGAGCCTAATACAAATGTATATGGTTGCAGTTGAAACTTATGGGGGTACTTGCTTGACGCGGACGTCAAGCTTTCCCAGGCCAGGAAGGGTGTAACCCCCCTGCAAATGGGGGTTCCCAAAAGACTTCCAGGAGCTTGCTTGAATGCTCCAAGCCTGAATGGTGTTTGGCATTTAAGCCATTTATCAGTGAGTGTTTTAGAGCCTCTGGTACTGTCTTTAAGAGCTGTCTGCTTGCAGACATAATTAGTTTGCATGGGGACTGTGTGCTTCTCTGAGTACCACTGAGCTGCTGCCAATTCACTTCATTTTGCAGTCACTAGAGTGCAAAGGGAACCTATCTGAAAGATGTAACTGTTTGCCAGAAATTATTTAGAGTAATAATAAAATTACAGTTTGTCTAACCTGCTTTCTTTGCAGTCAGAACTGTGTCTGCTAGTTCCCATTCTAGTTTTGAACTGCTGAACTGGACCAATCAGTGTGGGGTAAGCTAGCTCTAAAATGGTGCCTTGACGAATCAGAACTTGACTCATAATCTGAGCCAGCCACAAGAGGATTGTATGGGCAGTGACTCTGGGAGATGTAGTTTAGACTTCAGTGCCTTTTGGACCAACAGCAGCAGTCTATTGTGAGTGACAGCCAATCCAGTCAAGAACTGGGAGGAACTCAAAGGAAGAGCCCGGTTTTGTCGGTTGGAGTTTCAGTTGAGCTTGGCAGTGAAGAAGGAAGGAGCCCTGTGCTTTTTCAGTGTGCAGTTTTAGTCAAAAACGTGTAAGGCCCAGAGTTCCGGTCTGCAGCTTGTTAGGACTGAACTGGCCCTGTGAAAAGAATCAAAGGATCTCTGAAGAGTAGAAACCAGGCTCACCCTGTAGAAGACTGGAAGAATTGCTGAAAATTGCACTCGGTCTGTCAGGAACTGAATCTGCTGTGTGTTCTCCCGGTATTGTGCAGTAATTGCGATCGGATACAGATGCAGCCTGCCTGGTATAGTGCTTTCTTTTATATAAATGTGTGAAGAGGTTTGTGTACCTCAAGTGAGCCCTGCTGACATTGAAGGACCCTTATCTTATTTGGAGGTCGTGAGTACTAATTCAGGGTCGCTCCCTGTTGAATTGCCACATTAAACCAAATGGAATTACTGTACTGCTGACTGTTTAATTCTCCTTTTCTGTGTGAAAGGGCCCCTACCAGCTGCCACGGTTTGGACTCAGCCACTAGGGCTTGGGTACCCAGGGACAGTAACTGATAGGGATAGGCCTGTGCACAGAGCCATAGGTAGATTATTAGAGTGATAAGCTAATTAACCTGATTTCCCCCTGTCCTTGTTATATCCCCCTAAATAAATCAGAGCTGCTTGTTTCAGCAAAGTTATACTGCCTGAGGTATTTGTCTATGTTAAAGTACTGTACTGTGATTGTTGCACTGTATCTCATTTCACAGGAGGTCCCAGTGCCGGAACCAGACCTGGGGGTAAGTGTATACTGTGAAGGTAATTTGATATATGTGTGGGCCACTAGTGGAAGAAAGGGGTTGCAGTGTCCCAGAGGGCTGTGACCAAGTTAGTTTAACTATTGCAAACCCTGACCTCTGGGTGGAGGCACCCGCCATTGGATCCAGGCCCCTCAACCTGTTAGTGGCAAATCAGGCAGGGGTAGTAGCCCCTGGGATAGCGCCATCTAGGGGTTACACATATACTTTCCTTCTGTACCACCTCCCCCAGGATGCACCAGGGTATGAGCAATCCCGATTTTTCAGTGTGCTTTCCTAGTGACATTTTTCAATAAATAAATAAATAGCCCTCACTATGCAGCCGTAAAAAGAGACAGAACTGTTCCTGCATAAGGACTATTTTATATATGAAACTTGTTCTTTACATTTAAAAAGTTGTTTTTTTCATTTTGTTACTTCAAAACTCAATTTTCTAAGTGCATTAAGACCCTTCAGGGTGTGGAGTGTTGGGGGATACCTGCATCTTCAAGGACTGTAAGGCTCTCCTCCTCCTGAGGGTATCCCCCCAACACCCCACATCCTGTCGGGCCTTATCACTTACAAACCTCTAGGAGAAACACATGTACTCCCCCCCCCCCCCCCCGAGTAGGGGCTTATCTGATGCCCTTGGAGCACATTTTGTTGCTTGTTTCCCGCATGCTCAAACTGCCACATCCAGGCCCACGGTGTTGTTTTAATCCTTAAGGGGCTGGAGGAGCAAGTCATGAGACCGCTTCAGGCTGCTAGCACTTTAAAATGCACCTGTAAACGGCGCGCTGGTGCTCCTCCGCCTTCCTCACCGCCATTATGGCTTAACAGTCACCTTCTTCAGTGGTCCTGACCTCCTGAATGGCTTAGCCAGGGTCAGAAACCTGGAGGAGGCATGAAAGAAGTGGACAGAATGTTTTGTTTAAGAGTGCCTATAAGCGCTCAGAACGGGGGGGGGGGGGTTACATATTAATGAGCCTCCATACATATGAATGAGCTGACTAGCTGCCTGGTGGGACTGATTGAAATGGAGGCAGCAACAGATGAACTGGAGTGTCTAAATATACACTTTGGCAGCTGACTGATAGTGGGACAAGGCAGCTACTGCACCATGGAGCCATATTGTTTATAAACTGTATTGTTGGGCTGCATGAAGTCTTGAAAGTGGAAACTGTCATATAAACTGTATGAAACTGTATAGTGGGCAGCCATGTTTGATACTATGACTCCCATGGACAGCCAATCATTAACTTAGGTGCCCAAAAGACAGTGAAATGACTTCTGGGAGAGGTATGAACTTGATTCCAGGTGCCAAAATCCATTTACCAATCAATAACTGAACTGTATTAATGACTATTAATATTAGTGATTGTCAGCAGGATCTAACCAGTCAGAAGCGAGGATTTTTGTGTGAAACTCCAGGAATTTGGGCAGTTGGAAAGAGTCTGGTCTGGGCTCTGGCTGAGTCAAGAGGTGCTCAGACTGTGTGTTGGGAAAGGTAGGAGGCCTTTCCCAGGACTTCATTGGCCAAACAGTCAATTATCTGAGAATTGGAAAAAGGGATTCATCTTGCCTGAAGGAACTGTGGCATTGTGGTTGAATGCCCAAGGTGAAACGCTCCTGGTTGCTTGGAAATCCAGTGTTTACTGTGAGCCTGCATCATTGTGGTAAACCCTGAGCCTGTAAGAGGGGTCATTTGGAATGGTGTGTGTGCCAGAGCCCAAAGTTGTCACTCGATCTGAAGCGGAGGACAGTGATGAAAAAAGGTTTGCAGGTATCCAGAACTCAGGATCCTGTTGGTCTTGCTGAAATCCAGCTGTGGAAAGGTGGAGGTCCACTCCAGAGACTGTATCAATATTAGTCAAAAGTCACTTGCAAGGTTGAAGATGGAGAACGTGTTGCTGCACACCATAGCGGATTATTGTTACTCAGACAACAGGCAAAAACTGAAATGCTTACAGGTGCAACTTGGAGCCAGGTAGGGAATCTACAAAACCCTATCGCGTAAGGCAGACTGGAATGCAGGGGACCATGGGCATACGCCTGAGTGCTAGGGCACGCTGGACCCATTAGGGGAGCTGGACCATGGGGTCACTCCTGGGACTGGGTTCCCTGTGGCCTAGTAGGCCTTGCGGTTGTGCTCTGTAATGTGGCACGCCTGGTGGTCTGAAGGTGACAAACTGCTAGAATCTTTAAGCAAGCCCAAGGTCGACCAGCTGCCAGTCATTGCTTCATTTTCCAGACGAATAGATGCTGCCTGTTTCCTTATTACCCCTCGGAGCAGATGTTTTGGGTTTGCTTGAATCCACTGTGCCAGCACCCATCTTGTCAAGTCTGCAGAACCGTGTGTAACCAAGGGATTGCCCTGTCTGAGGGGAGTGATTTAAAGCAGCTAGCAATTTTGGTAAAAAAACACTCCAAGGGCCCCAACCCCAGCCAATCTGCTGCAACTAGCAAGCTTGTATTCAATCTGGGTACCCAGTCAGGCCAGACAGGACAGAGGGGGGTTGCACTGGTGCCAGCAGTGGTGGGCATTGTTAATGTTTGGCCTGCATGCTCCTCTAATCCAAACAAACAAACTTCTCATTCACTACAGCAATCCTGTGTCCTGGTACTCCTTCCTAGCTCTACCCCTAAAATAAAGCTGTGTTTTGTTCTTTGCAAACTCTGTGTTGTGAGCATATTCTTAGAGATAGTAATGGCATTCAGTATGTGGGGTGATTGGAGGGGGAGGTGGGTAGGTACAGCATCCCAGCGGGGTTGTATTATTCAAACACCTGGCCCACTGTTATCTTACTCTGGGTGCAGGCACTGTGCTATTTTATTTCTGTTCTGGGAAAGAATCCTCAATCACCATCGAAACAGAACAGAGGCCCTTTAAGCTATGTGATGGCCAACAGGCAGGGTAGTAGCCCAATGGCATACTGCGCCTGAGCTACATATAGTTACAGGTGAGTAACCTTACTTCTAATGAGGATTCATCCATAACCACACACTGCATTGACTACTAGCAGTACAACTAATAGAGGGGAAGTACTGGAGCTATTTGGACAGCAAGCACTTCAGTACAGCAGGACCAAAGTCTGCATCTGTTCGGGACTGTAGGTCCACACTGCAGTGGGAAGAAACCGTGAGTGGGCACCCAGAAGTCACTATGCAGATTTCAGCAAAGAGGACAAACCTAGAGGCTACCACTGAAGAGGCTACACTCATGGTACAGTGGGCATGCAGTGCATGAGGCAAGAAGTAATAGTTGCCAATACAAGAGGCTATCCAGCAAAATGGCCTTTTAAACCATAGAGAGACCGGAGAACTCCTCCATAGGTGACAAACAGTTGATTAACTGAACCTCTGAAGTGTTATGTCCTACTGAGTTAGAAGCGGAAAGGAAACATAAACCATATTATTTATACTTTTTTTTTTTTTTTGCAATTTACCTGTGTATTTATGTCCTCCTGTCACCAACACTGACTCCCTGGGACCGCTGGCACCCTCCTACCAGCCCCACCTACCTCATTTGCCATTCTCAACTTAGCCTACCCCAGGCAGGGTTCTGGTTGAAGGGATGTACCCTGAATGTGCATAATGTGAGAAGGCACAGCGAGGAAGCATGGGCTGGCATCGATATATCATATCAAGGAAGCACCAGGGCCTCTTTTTTCTGTTTTTCCTCCTTGATCCCCTGGAGAATGTTGTCGCACCACAGGGACCAATGTGCATGCGTAAGCAGTGGATGTGCAGCATAGGCTCCTGGCCAGTAGCCACCTACTTCTTCTCGATACCTTGCTAAACTGCCACCTGCGGTCACCAAAGTGACAGTATTGCAGCAAAGATGGCGTCCCTCTCTTACTCCCTCCCCAGAGGAGGAGAGGACCCAGTGGGCAGCTCCGTCCTCCTCTCCCATGCTGGCCTCCAATTCCCCAGGCTTTATCCTGAACCCAGGTTGTCGGCGGTGTAAGCAGTAGCCTTACCACTGCAATGACATGTCTGCTAGTAGTTTACATTTTTAATATAATTAGAAATTTACATTTAGGCAAGTCTGATGTTTGTTAATTACCCCCAGTGTACTATTTTATGTGCTTATTCTGAAATAGTCATATTTTTCCCTATTTAGGATTCCCTGATAATGTTGCCTTTTCTGCCCAATAGGCATTTTCTATGGTGGCCTGGCATAGCCAGAAAGGACAGACTTTTTGGAAATACTTTAGTGAGCTTACTAGAACTGGAAGAGGCATTTTACTCATGTTACTACTGCGGTTACTGTGTGACGACTACTTTCATGCCTCATCATATTAACAGCATGTAGCCCACCCCTCCGTGATGTCTATTGGTATGATGAAAGGCGGCCACAGCAGAAACTGTACCAGATAACCTACATTTTCCAGGTCCTTCAAGGGGTGAGGTGCGGCTGGCCTTCAGGTGCTGGGCTAGAAGAAAACTGTTGGTCAGTGGTAGGAACAGTCATTGCAAATAACTCAAATGACACTGCAGGTGCAAGGAAAACAGTGGGATCCCATTTAATAACATGTAAAAGTCAACTCCATGGAGCAGTAGGTTAATCACAGTTCAGGGGAAACATATCACACTGACTGACATGGTCACATAAGGGCAAGAGTCCATGCTGTCCTAGTCGCACACTGTCCACTCCATGGGGCATGATCCAGACAACCCCAAGAAATTAGGCATTTCAGTTTACCCAAAAACAGCAATAATGATCCAGCGGTGCTACATCTTCTCACAGTCCCACAAGACCCACACTCTCTCTTGTAGCTCAGAACAGCCTAGCTTCTCATCTCGGGGACACTATTCCCTTATCCCGATAGCTAGCATGACCTTCAGAGTTAGGAATGTGTCAGCCTCTCACCACGGAGCTGCTATTCTGTCCTCCCAATGGCTCCAGATTCATGGACTCCCTTCTGCACGACTGTCTGCATGAATATCCAGGTGGAACATTCCCCATGGATGTCCCTGCCAAGGCAGTCACTCTCAAACACTACTCCCATATCTTTGGCATCCCCTTCGCCTGCCTCAAGCCTTGGCTTGTCACGCTCTCCATGGGTGATGGTCTCTCTACTCCCCATAGCTGGGAGAGCTTTTCCAATGGCTCTACCATGTCCAGAGCAGGGATAATTTTTATTTTTCCTCTGCTCCCGAGAAAACTACCAAATGGTGCCTTGAGTGGGCAATTGGTCCCACTCACCCCGTGCTAACCTCTCTTCCTCTCTTCACATACTCCCTTAAAAGCCAGACCCACCCCAGGGCACTCCCATGCTGCCAGCAGTCCCCCTTGGGTGGCAGAAATATTAACCCCTTAGGGCCTGGGTCAAAACAATTGTCCCAAAATATGCACATCCTAATGCACTATAAATGATGCCCCAATCTGGAGGGGGGGGGTTTACAAGCAGTAATAGTAAAGTGCATGCCATCTGGTCAAGGTAACTAGTAAAACTCCTACTCCCTCATTCTGAGTACTTTCTACTCTCCGTTTCTGCCAGTACCCAGACCTGCTCCCTCCCAATGTGTGGTAGTGTCCTCCCATCCACCCTCCAGTACTGCTGGTGCCCGGTACCCTGCCTCTAAGAAAAGAAAACCTCTTGCTCCCTCCCTCTGCATGCTTTTCACCGTCCTCCATCCAGTCCCTCTAGTACCATAGCTTTAAAAAATAAAGCCTCCCCCCCACATGATTTCCACCTTCCTCCCTCTGGTACTCTGTGTATAAAAAAAAAACTGAAAGTTCCTTCCATCCTCTCCCTTAATGAGCTTTTCACCCTCTTTTCCCTCCTTTTCCCTCCAATACCTTGTGATTAAAATATATAAGCTCCTTCCACCACCTCCTCCTTCTCCTCCATCTGTGTGCTTTCCACCCTCCGGTCCTGCCAGTACCTTATCATTAAAATAAAAAGCTTCTACTGCTCCCTCCTGCTGTGCCACATTCCCCCAAATGGTATCCAGTTCAATTTAAATTAACTATACAGTAGTAGATGGTGACTTGCCAGCCCTCCTCTCCCCACCTCAGCCGCCACTGTCTGAATAATTAGATGGCCACATCAATAGTAATCAGGTGTTCACTGTTACTATTGATGGCCACATTCATTCATTTAGACTGTGACCAATCGAGGCGATGAGAGGAGGGCTGCAATTGGTTGAAGTGTCCTATCACATGCTTTATTTAAACTTAACTGGGTGGAATCTATGGGGAACATATACAGTGGGAAGAAGCAGGAGTTTTTTTTAAACTGCCTAAAGCAGTCAGGACAAACTTGCTCTAAATGCAAGAGATACAGAACAAGAGCAGAGGTCTGAGTTGGGAGAGTATGGTTAGATTGGTAGGGTGTGTGACACACTTTAAAAAAAAACACGTCCATGCTTCTATCTTAGCCAGTCCTATTTGAACAACATCTGGAAATAGAAAATGAAATCATGCCAACTGCTTATGTAGCAGTTGTCAAGGCAATGTTTGCATGATTCAAAAAGCTTGCTAAGGTTGAAGGTTTATGCGATTCGAAAAGGTTGCTAAGATCATATACTTGTGTGATTCAAAAAGGTTGCTAAGGTCATATGCTTGTGTGATTCAAAAGGTTGTTACTGGTCATACGCTTGTGTGATTTGAAAGGTTATGGTCGATGCTTGTGTGATTCGAAAGGTTATGTCATACGCTTCTGTGATTGGAAAAGTTTGCTAAGGTTGTATGCCAGTGTGATTCAAAAAGGTTGCTAAGGTCGTTTACTTGTGTGAATTGAAAAGGTTGCAACGGTTGTATGCTTGTGTGATTCAAAAAGGTTGTTAAGGTCATACGCTCGTGTGATTCGGAAAGGTTGCTAAGGTCATATGCTTGTGTGATTGGAAAAGGTGGTTAAGGTTGCATGCCTGTGTGATTCAAAATAGTTGCTAAGGTCATTTACTTGTGTGATTCAAAAATGTTGCTAAGGTTGTAGGCTTGTGTGATTCGAAAAGGTTGCTAAAGTCGTACGCTTGCGTGATTCGAAAAAGTTGCTAAGGTTGAATGCCTGTGTGATTTGAAAAGGTTGCTAACAGTGTACCTTGTGTTTACTTATTTATTGAAAATAGGTAACTGTGAAAGGCACACTGAGAAAAAAACCATTGCTAGGTGCAACCTGAAGGAGAGGAAATGAGAGGGTACAAGGTAAATAATGAACAAGTAACATGGTACAATAATTCCAAAAATAAGATAACCATGAACTGCAGGAACAAAAATGAATGCATGCAATGTACAAGATACTATACAGTAGTGCAACCCAAAAACACATTATTATATACAGAGATAGGTTAAACACTGAGAACAGTTCATAAGGTCCAAATGGTATCCAGTTCAATTTAAATGAACTATACAGTAGTAGATGGAGACTGCCACAGCCCTCCTCTCACCACCTCAGCCATTAAAACCATTAAAGTTATATCAAAAGTACTGAATACATAAAATTTACTTTGTGTATTTGCCTTGCTAGTTGAACCCTGGCTCCCATTTTAGCAGACAGCCACTTAAATGTTTGAAAACCTTAGCACGAGGGCAGATCACAAATCCAGTCAAATGTCCAATTAGGGCCTCAAATGCACAGAAAAGGGCAGGCAGATAGGGGAGAGACTAGGGGCAGGGGCAGGAAATACATTTAGCAGTGAGGATGTAAGAGATAGATAGGCGGGGAAAGGCGAAGGGAGACAGAAGGTGTGTTCTAAAACAGCAGAGAGCCTAAAAAGACAGCAGACTGACGAAAGGAAGGCCAGCAGGCAAGAGCAGAAAGGATATGAAAGTCAGAGGAACAGATGGAGTAGCTGGATGGAGGTAAACAGGACAGGAGACTGCTAAGGTAGGGAGGCGGAGAGGAGAACGAGAATTTGGAAGGAAAGGATGCACATGATGAAGCAGGTGCTGGGAGGCTAAAGATGGCAGGGAAAGAGACTAGTAGAGAAGAAAGTGACAAGTGACTGTGGTGTGTGTGTTAGCAATCTTTTCAAATCACACAATGTGTTGCTTTGACATGTTTAAAAAAATAATTACAAACAACAGCATCATAAAAGAATCTTAAACACTTGAACAGAAACTGTTCTATGAACTACCAACTGGAGGAAATCTTCATATCAGATCTACATATGCACTTATACCACACACTCCAATCTCTGCCTTTGAGGACTTTCTTTTATTTTCAGCTCATCTCATCCTGTCGGTGCTCTGGACTTCAATCACCAGTTGATCACAACTGCCAGTGCAATGACTTCCACAGACGTAACAATTCAAAATGAAGATGCAGCTCCGATGTATTTTCCAGTCCCCTACAGAGAGGAGGACATCCAAACTGGAGCTGTGACCACTGGGAAATCTGCTGTTTCCTTTACAAGAAGGGAACATCTAAAACAGACCCCTGGCCAAGTGGCAGTCTCTGTTCCCCCTCTAAAGAGGGAGAAATCCAAAACAGAACCATGATCAAAGGGCAATCTTCAGTCCCCCTCGAGTGAGGAGACATCAAAAATGGAGCTGCAATGAAGCAACAGTCCCCCTCTAGAGAGGAGGTCATACAACACAGAGCTGTGGTCAAGCAGCAGTCTCTGGTTCAACTATACGGAAGGAGGCTTCCAAAATGAAGCCACGGCCATCAAGCAGCAATCTCTGATCCCTCTCAACAGGGGGACATCCAAAACAGAACCGTGGTCAAGCAGCAATCTCTGGTCCCCTCAAGAGAGGGTAAAAATCTAAAATGTCATAGTCCACCAGTAATCTCTGATACTTCCTAGACAGAGACATCCAAAATGGAGCCGTGGCTAAGTGACAATCTCTGATACCCCTCAGGATGACAATGAGACAAACTGCAAAACAAAAAGGACAGTCTTTATACCACCCCTCCACAAAAAAAAACACTAACAAATCTCTGGCATCTGGAGTACATACCTGTAAGAACATATGTGTGCATGCGCACTTTGGGTTCTGCGCTGACCCACAGTGATACTACACAAGGGGCATTAACTAGCAATATGACACTAATTTATATTTACTGTTGTACCACTCCAAGTTGCATTTAAATTTATTTGCCTACATTGACAATATCTTATGGGTGCAAAATTAAGCAATAAGGCATGACAGGGTGTGTGTTATGGTGGGATAACAGCCCACCTCAGGGTGGGTTGAAACACGAGGCGTAGCCGAGGGCTTCCACCTCCCGAGAAGGGCCATTAGCCCACCATAACACCCCCTTGACTGCCTTATTGTGATTATGAAATGGACCATTTCACGTAAATTTCATGCATTTTTAAACACAATACTTTCAGCTGGGCCATTGTGCTGGGATAAACAGCCCAGCTGAAAGCAACTCTCAGCCAATCAGAATTCAGCATTCTTTCTACCTATTTCATAATGATTGTTAAAACAGTTTTTGTACTTGACAGTTCTAATAAGGCTCTGACTATTTATTTATTTAGTCATTCAGAATACACCTTTGAGCACAAGTGCTCATATACAAAGTTTCCACATCTGAGACAAGAGAGGTTACACATAACTGTATCACAGCTTTTCATGTATGCTATCAGAATCTATCAAAACCTCAGAACCTTTTGTGGTTCTGTCATCTCTAAATAAGACTCTACTCATCTAATACATGTGTTATTCTGAAAATGGGTTTATTACCATAGCCTCACTAATTGTATGAGCCCTAACATTTTGTGACAGAAGTCATTTCCTCTTAGCAGGCTGTGGCTTTTACTGTATATTGTAACACAGGGCTTTAGATTAAGAACTACTCCTTTATCAAAGAATGCCATATAATGTATGGTAGAATGTTGTTATTGCCTACAGGGTTGTTGTATCACCGATGTGATGTAATAATGTTGTTATACCATTGTGAGTACGGCCACATCAATGGTATAACAATATGGAATGCGCTCACGCACTAACGAATAACATGACTTTCCAATCTTCCTGAACTGGTGGCAGTGAGAGTTGGACCTGGCAGAAAGTGGCGGTAATTACAAAAAACTAACAGTAAGGATCCTGCCTCTCTATCTTTGCTGTTTTTGTGGACCTTATATTATACAAGACAATGTATTTATTTTTTATTTATTTATTAAACTCTCAGATTACAAGTACCTTTGAGCAGGAGCTGCTCATTTACAAAGGTTCCAATCAAAGGAATGGGGAAACATACATACAAAGGTTGGCAATGGTATACAAGTATAACACAGACATGGTTGACATTGTTTTGTGGTTGTAAAACACTTTAGAAATAAAAGACATTACTTGAGAGCAACTTAAATCGGCAGTTAGATGATGTAACAGAGTAATGGAGTTAACAAGCAAATGGATTGTAAGCTTGAGATTGAGTATGGGGGCAAAAAGAAGTAGGCAGGCTGAGGGGCCGTGGTCGAGGGAGGGAGAGGGAGGGGCCATACACGGGATGTGGTAATGAGGTTTGAAGAGTGGTGGAGGGGTGGGGGAGGGGAGGAGGGGAGGAGAAGGAAATGGGTCACATAGAAAACAGGAGCCAGAGAGAGTAATGCAGAGGTCGGAGGCGGGCACAGGTCTTGATCAACTAAGTGGTGGCTGGAGCAGTCCTTTAGGAGAAGCAGTCACACTGAGTGGTAAAGGTGAGGTATAGTCGAAGATTCCGTTTAAAGGGTCCAAGTGTTGCAGAGGAAAGTGCTTCTTTGTTAAGGGTACTGAACCAATGTAGAGTCCTGTAGGTGAAGGACCACTGACCTATGGAGTTATGACATCTAGGACCCTGGAAGGTTTGAGATTGGGCATTACATGTATGCTGATTATCACTGAAGGCAGTGAGGAGCTTACCAACACCTGGAGGCATGAGACCGAGGAGAACCTTTTTAGGTTAGCAGGCAGGTCTGGTATAGTTCTGTTGAGGAGTGGTAGCCAGCAAGCCTGTGTATAGAGGTCACAGGTGTGTGTATACCGGGCAGCACCCATTAAAAGCCTGCAGGCTTTGTTGAGTGAGACTGAGATTCTGCAGAGGGCAGTAGTAGAAGCGGAGCCATAAATGGCCAGACCGTAGTCAATGATAGAGGTGACAGAGCTGTGGATGGCCAGTTTAAGGACGTTTACAGTCATACAGTGCTTGTGCTTGTGCAACAGACCAATCCATATGTTGGCGGCCTTGGCAACAGTGTCAATATGCCGTGTGTAGGAGAGGGTACTATCCAGTGTGATACCAAGGTATTTGAACTCCAGGACATACTCAAGTGAGTACCCGGCGATGTTCTTGATGCTGAGGGACAGCGATTTGTACCTGCTCCGTGGATTACAGAAGGTCATAACTTCGGTCTTGCTATAGTTCAGGACGAGTTTATGTGTGCTGAACCAATCTTCAACACGATTGAAGTCAAGCTGAAGCTGTGTTTCAAGGATTTTAGTGTCATGGTGGCTAGAGAATAGGACTGCATCATCTGCATAGAGTAGCATTCTTTGCTGGAAGACACTGGGCAGTCTATTGAGGAAGAGGGAGAAGAATAATGGGCCCAGAATGGACTGCTGGGGGACCCTGGAGAGAACTGGCTTAACATCAGATGTAACACTTGATACCCTGACACGTTGGACCCGATTCCCAAGGTAGCTAGCAAACCATGGAAGGCATCAATGGAAAGTCTGATGGTGACAGCTGCCTAAGTAGTAGAGAGTGATTAATGGTGTCAAGGCCTTTGTCATGTCTAGAAAACTGCCCCCCCAGTTTCCTTTAATTGCGGTCGTGAATAAAACTTGTAAATACCATAAGAGCCATGATGGTGCTGTGCCCTTTTCTGAAGCCATGTTGTTCTGGGTGTAACCCCTAGGTGGCACTATCCCAAGGGCTACTACCCCTGCCTGTTGGACTACGGACAGGTTGAAGGGCCTAGGTCCTATGGCGGGTGCCTCCACCCAGAGGTCAGGGTTTGTAGTGGTTAGACTAGCTTGGTCACAGCCCTCAGGGACACTGAGACTGCCTTTTATTCCCTCTAGTGGCTCACACAATACAATGGAGTTACATCCCCAATACCCCACATATACACACTGTTCACTCATATAGATACCACTTACCCTCGAGACTGATTCTGCAGCACGTCTCTGAGGACCCCCTGTAAAGTAAGGTTAAACAACATACACAGCAAAACACAATACTGTTTCCATAAGTACCAACACCACAGACAGTATATAGTATAACAACAACAAATCCAATTTATTTAGGGACAGTAATGGAGGGAAAATCAGGTTAATTAGTGGCATTAAATCACAGTACTGTGCACACAT
Source organism: Neoceratodus forsteri (assembly GCA_016271365.2). Classification (NCBI taxonomy): domain Eukaryota; kingdom Metazoa; phylum Chordata; order Ceratodontiformes; family Ceratodontidae; genus Neoceratodus; species Neoceratodus forsteri. The sequence continues at coordinate 446,017,434 of JADMNL010000023.1, forward strand.
ACATGGTCTGAAAAGTCACACCTGGGTACCCAGGCTGGGGGTTGGGGGGGGCTAGCCAGGTCCATTGCCTGGGGTTGGCCAGCAGGTGCAGATGGATAGGGCCCTGTAGAAGAAAATAGATGCACAACACCCAATTGTAATCTGGAGCCGGATGGTTCAGTCCATGAAGCAGTGAAACAACAAGAATTAGATGACACAATTGTGATTGAAAACAGGCTGCAAGGAAATACCCTGATTTGTACTCACAGTACCCAAGCTGAGGACTGGATGGTGGATGTCCTTCTGGATTGCCAGAAAAACAGGGCATGGAGATAAGTTCCTTGTGACTGGACCTCACTGCATTTGATAGCAAATGGATTTAGTCAGAGACAAACTGGGGGTTTGCTTCCAGCTTCAACACACAGCACACAGCACAGGGGATTGGAAATAGCGATTCCCCACAAGCACTACGCACATTCATATGTAAAAGGAAAGTACTATACCAGGCAGGCTGCTCCTCGATCCCGATCGCAATTACTGCAAAATACCCGGTAGCACACAGCAGCTTCAGTTCCTGATCAGACGAGTGGATTCAGCAATTTCTCCAGTCTTCTACAGGGTGAGCCTGGTTTCCACTCTTCAGACTTCCTTCTTTCTCCCTCACAATCGGATTCAGGCTGAACTGGCACTTACAATGGCTGCAGGCCGAACCTCAGGGCCTCACACGCGCTTCCCGCATGAAACCATACACAGCAGAAGCACAGAGCTCCTTCTCTCTTCACTGTCACAACTGATCTGACTTTCCAGTAACAGAGCAGGGCATTTCCTTTGAGTTCCTCCCAGTTCGGTTGACTGATTCGGCTGTCACTCACAATAGACTCCCTCTGTTGGTAGAAAAAGGCACCAAGGTCAAAACTACATTTCCCAGAGTCACTGCTCATACAATCTCCTTGTGGCTGGCTCAAAATTAAGAGTCCAAGTTCTGATTCATCCACAGGCTCCATTTTAGGGAACCCCTCCCCATTGATTGGTCCATTTCAGCAGTTCAGGACCAAAGTGAAAGAGCTACACTGAAACAGTTCATGCTGGAATGAAGACAGGTTAGACAAACTACATTTTCTCAGTCACTCCAAATGATTTCTGGCAAATAGTTATATCTTTCAACAAGGCTCCTCTCTGCACATGTAACCTTGGCAGAAATGGGTGAATTTACAGTAGCTCGGTAAGGATTCGAGCATTAAATACACAGCCCCCCATACAAACTAATTAAGTCTGCAAGCAGACAGCTCTTAAAGAGATAGTACGTGGAGGCTCAAATAGTACTCACTTGGAACCACATTTAAACAGTTTAAACGCTGAACACCGCCCAGACTTGGAGCATTCAGGCAAGCTCCTGGAAGACTTTTGGGAACCCCCATTTGCAAGGGGGTTACACTGGCATTGGACTTCATACTTATCCAGGAATTCTACCAACTGGTCCGACACTAAACGTTCCAATGCCATAGATAACGGGGGGAGGAGTGAGATAGGTCTGTAGTTAATGTGAAGAGACCTGTATCCACTTTTGTGCATCAGTGTGACAGTTGCCTGTTTCCAGAGTGAAGGAAATTGGCCCAGTCTTAATGAGAGGTTAAAGATCTTTGTCAAGGGTTCAAGAATTTCATCCAGAACTTGCGCCAGCAGTTTTAGGTCAAGGGAGTTTCCACTGTACCCGGACTTGCAGATATAGTTACAGGCCACTTGTGGTGGAACCTCTTTGAAGAAGAACTGTGGAGCTGTGTGATCATGGTGGGGGGTCTCTTGGGGGGTATTGGAGGAAGAGTTGTCGAAGAAATTAGGAGGAAGCACTCTGTCCAGGTTTGAGAATGCATTATTAAAGGTATAGGTAATGGTGCCAAGGTCGAGCGTTGGAGTGCCAAGTATGTTGAGCATAGTGGGGGGTGCCTTAGGATCCTTGCCAGTGAGTTCTTCAGGTTGTTCCAGAGTTTTTCCCATCATCCCAGGAGTTGGTCAGTGACTCCTTGTAATATTTGTTTTTAGCATTCGAATCTTCGAGTGCAGTCATTTCTGGCTGCTTTGTATTTTTGTGTTTCCTTGTGTCGGAGTAGCACGAGCACAGTGCCAGAGGTGGTCCCTGTGTTTAAGTCATGTTACAAGCTCAGTAGTAATCCAAGGGTTGGACCACTATTGGCAACAAAGCATGTGTTGCTATCTTGAGGTTGCCGAGGTGACCAAAACCTCTCGTGCTTCGCTCTCAAAGTTTAAATGGTCGCCATGGCAATCTCTCAATGGCTTACAAGTTTGTTACTGATACCAGATCATACACTATCTTCTATATCAGAAGAATTCCAGCTATTATTAGGCAATGGAATGCGTACCAAGATTGCACAGAACATGTGAAGCAGTGTTTCAACACCAAGCTGCCAGATTACCAAAAAATGAACCAGAGGCCAGCCCACCGGTGCAGCGGTAGACTTACTGCTTGAGATGCTGTCAACCCTAGTTTGGGAACAAGCCTGTGTCATCAGAGGGCTGACCGGGGGAGGTGAAGTGAATGGAACATCCAAGGAGACACTCTCAACCTTGGGTAGGGAGGGTAAATTGGTGTTGGTGCACTATCACCACCACCTCAGTGATCACGGGTGGCAGTGCCATCAGATCAGGGTGTGAGGATGCTGGAGTCCCTCCAGTGCATGTGCATGTCTCCATGTGCCCAATGTCTTGGGGGGGAAGAAAATCAAGGAAAAGTCCGACTGCAGCAAGAGGAGATACGCCCCCTCTTCAGGGGCCCCACACCGCTGACTGTGGTACTTGCTCCCTAATGCACCGAAGGAATCTCCACTGGGGGAAGGGGTGTTTCAAGCAGCCCTGACCTGAAGGACAAGTCAGAGTGCCCAGGGAGCTGAGGTAAGTCCCAGAAAGAAGATGACGGGGCTGGGTGTAGGGGATCCGGACTGATGGGGACTGGTTGGCCATCAGAAAAAAAATACACTAATTATTTAAAAAATTAACAAATAAAACAGAGGAATTATAGACATTTACTCAAAAGCACTGTGTTATGCTGTACAGCAAAGTGACACAGGACCACACCACTAAGGAAGTGACTTCGGTCATGAAAACACTGGGCATTATGAGAATAAAGGAAGCTGATTGGCTGAGAGGTCTTTGAAGCCATGATGATATCTAACTACATACTCACGGCTTCAAAAACCTCCAGCCACCAGCCTCCTCACCATCAAAAAAAATCTCAATCTGACGGCAACGGGCAGCCACCCTGAAGTTGTGATCGGCAGCAGCAGCTCCTCATGCACGCCCACTTGCAGTTTGGAAAGTAGCAGTGCATGAGTGGCAACAATGGGCAAGCCATTTCTTTTATCAGAAATTCACAATGTGAGTCAGTCTGCCTCTTTTTTCCCCATAGTTCTGAGGCACATGCTCATCCACCCGTTTTATATACTGTACATTTCTTTCACCCAAATGTTTTCCGTGATCAGCTGCTCCTCTTCATCTCCAACAGTGCGCCTTGCATCGCCATGAATTTACTGTTTTTCATGGCTATAATCTGGACGCAAAAATACATTTTTGTATTCACACTGATGTCAAAAAAATAGTTTATTGCTTGAAATAAGATTTTTTTAGCTGGAAACTGCCTTTCAAAAGCTAAAGACGTGACTCCAAGCATGCATATCAGAATCTGCGGCAGACGCTGATGCGCATGCTCAGAAACATGGCTATAGTTTTCAAAAGTGGTTTCCAACTAAAATAACACTCATTTCAAGTAATAAACACGTTTTTGGAGTTCAGGGTGAACTTAAAAATTGATTTTTATGTTCGGAAAATAGAAGTAAAAAAAAAGTAATTTTGCGCTATGGGTTGCTGGTACCATTCCTGCTCAGTAATGTAAAACCTTCTCACCTGCCGAACAAGCAACTACAAATAAAAAAAAAAAGTCCTTCAATTCATAACCTGGTTCCTCCTTATACCAACAAAGCATTACAATAAGGCCACCTCCTGCCCACAGCAAAAACTAAACAGACTATATTGTATCAGTGTATCCCTATATATAAAAAATGTATTATTGAAACATTTTAGAAACTTTTTAAAATATTTTATTGATACATATATGGCATCCAGTTCATAATAGCAATAATGTGCTTAGGCTGTGGTATATCATGGGATTTCATCACTATCGGGTGTTGGAAGCACTCGCATGTGGCCTTGTGCCCAACCACCCGAGGAGTGACGATATCCCATGATATACCACACCCTGTCATGCATTATTTCTTACTTATACACTTAGCAGTCTTATAAATAAAGCATTTCAGATACAAAATATGTACTGGGAAGGGCTGCCAGCTGGTACAGAAGCAGGATGTTGCAATGCCCTCCCGGAACCCAGGTTTGAAAGCAGACTCAAGGCACATAGAGTAGGTGACTTATAGAACTGTCAATAGCAGATCTTCTGTGGCTGGGGAGGGTATGGCGCTGCACTAAAGCACACAGACCCATGTGGCAAGTCAGGAATGTATACCCCCGTTTGTGCTGCAACTACAGAAGTCACCATTAGTTGGCAGCGCCACCTAGTGGGTAGATGGTAAAGCTGGGGAAAACAGAAAAAGGTGAAAAAACACTGGTGCCATCTGAATGGAGAGCAGGCTATGGCTCCCGCTGCCCACCAGATCCTGTTCCCTGGGGGAGAGCCATGGAGGAAGTAGGCAGCAGATTGGTGGTAGATGGGTGGTTCAGATTAGTGGTAGATGGGTGGTTGCCCCTGCAGACAGGATGATGTGCACCTAGCCGACCCCATGGTGCTGAGGGTTGAGGCATCATGCGTTACCTTGCGTCACACTAGCTACCTGGGTTCAGGAATGAACTTGGGTCGTCACAGAGCCGGCATGGTGGGGGGCAGGACTGAGCAGCCATCCAGCAGCTCTCCCCTACTGGGGAGGTTGTCACCCCCCATAGTTCTGCTGCCACCGGGTGGAGGTCCAATGGCAGGATAGGCAGGAGAGGGTGGCACATAGGGAGGGTGTCTCGAAGCATGGTATGTGCCTGCCTCCACATGCGTGAGCAAGCACAAACAATGGGGCGGGTGTAAAATCTGGGTGGAAGCTACCATAAAATTAAAAAAAAAAAAGGATGATGTGCACCAATAAATGGGAAGAAAAACAAAGAGAGAAAAAATCTACTGGGTGAGCAGAATCTTACTATCCCTTTACAGTTCACAGTCTGAATAGGAACCAGCTCCCTTACCAAAGAAATACAGGTTACTCACCTGTAACAGGAGTTCTAGGAATGGTATATGTTGTTCATCCACACTTATTGGCAGGTTCCTTGCCACTTTAAATCTTGCCGGAAGGTCTTCAAGCTGGCTTCTCCCACCCACCCGGGTGGTAAAACTCTCGGCTCCGCCCCATGACGCCAGATCTGGCCCGCTGGAAGCTCAATGGCTGTGGAGGCGGAGGTTCCACCCTAATTGGTGGAGCAGCTGGTTTCGGCTGATCAACAGGCCTGGAAACAGGCGCCTCAGCTAAAGCGAGGGGTTGCTTCGGCCGCTCCGGTGACAGCCACTTAATGGCCGGGGAAGGCGACGCCGCTGGCTTGTTCCCGCCAGCAGAAGCTGTTGCCACATGAGGTCCTCGGATCGTTTCCGTTGAACTTGCGCTGCTCTCGATCTGAGGAAGAGGACGAAGACGGCGCGGTGCCGGGCTTGCCGCAGTGCCGAGACCCAGACCGCCTGGTGGCGGGATTGGCTGACCTCGAAGAAGTCTGAGACCGAGACTGAACACTCGGCTTTTCCGAGGGGGTGCAGGGAAGGAGCGGGAAACCCACCCTCCTTCGGCTCGGAAGGAACACCCAAGGGCTCCGGAACCAGAGGCACTGGCAAGCCTACAGGATCCTCAACCACCACCGGGGGAACTGGGGAGACAGGATTTTCGGCTTCACTGGTCGACAACCCGTCCAACGGATGGAGAAAGATCTCAACTGCATCGACGGGAGTCTCGGTCAACTGACCTGACGGGGACACCGTGGAGCCAGTGGCCGAAGTCGAAGGATCGACCGAAGTCAATGGTCGACCGCTCTGGGAGGGGGACCTCTCCTGCTCCCAAGAGCGTCGACGGACGGACTTACCCTTGTCCTTCTTCTTTTTGGACCGAGAGGAAGGTCCCGAAGATGAAGGTCCCTCTCCCTTGGTGGAGAGAGACAGACAAAGCTCCTTAAAGGAAGCAGAATATGAGGATCCCAGGGAGAACGGTATAAATGCCGCGGCCGAGGAAGATGTGGTCCGCGACGCCTCCTCTTTGAGGGCGATCATCTGCTCTAGCTGATCCGCCGAGCCCGCCGCTGCAGAAACCGCCAACCAGGCCTCTTTCGACTTTACCGGAGGGTAACGCTTTTCGGGTCACCCAAGTTGCAGACGGGCGGCACGGTCTTCCAGGACGTAGGCCGAGAAAGAAGAGCACAGGTTGCAAGCCTGCGAGTCGTGCTCAAGGCCCAAGCAATAGACACACGTGGAGTGCGGATCCGTCCGAGACATCTTCTGCCCGCATGGGCATCTCCGAAAACTGGGAGTCGATTTGTCCATCGCAGCTGTGAGGGATATAGTTGACCAAAGTCTAGAAAACCTTAAAGATTAATTTCGGAAAACCGAAGAGTTAGGAACCAGTCTTATACGCAGAGCGTAAAGGAGGGAACCTGAGCTTCCAAGCGGTAAGGAAGATCTGACGTCATGGGGCGGAGCCGAGAGTTTTACCACCCGGGTGGGTGGAGGAGCCAGCTTGAAGACCATCCGGCAAGATTTAAAGCGGCAAGGAACCTGCCAATAAGTGTGGATGAACAACATATCCATGTCCCTAGAAATCTGAGTTTTCTTGGCTACGATACTAATCTTGAGCAATTGACTTGGCATGTTAAAACCCCTCAAACACAATACAAAGAGCCACCCTAATGACCTTGTGGCAGCACGCTACACTGCTGTACATATACCCAGAGTTGGGAAGCAGATTCCAGTCACTGCATCACGAGGTAAGCCAGGCTGCAGGTAGCTGCAGAAGGGCAGTATGCTTCAGCTGGTGATGGATGGAGGCGGGTTCTGGCATACAGCAACCCCCGTGGTTGGGTTAGGGAGCTTGCTCCTTGTGCAGGGGCACGTTGTATATCCAAGGCTGAAGGGCATGGCTCACACTGGTATACCGACAAAATATCGACATTTCGATAGTGAAACCCATTATAGCTATAATCTTGACAGGTTTCAAGATTGTCACTGTGATGAACTGCTGGCGAAATTCACCACTCCGCCAGTGATTTCCCCCATTCTGAACAGACTCTGACTGGGAGTTTGCTATACAGAAATGAAGGGGAGTGCGAGGCGGTGCAGCCCGATATCAAAAACACAATGTCTGACAGGCAAGAATTCCTGTCGACATTGGGGATGTCGCCAAGCCACATGTCGACAACTTCTGTGTCGATGCGGTGGCGGAAACCGCCACACCAGGGGAGACAACATGGGCAAAAACTCAGGAGGAAAAATCACTTCGCCCAAATGGTGCCAAAATCGCTAAACAGGATATATTTCTGGGAGACAGAAGGGATAGTGATAAACTTATATGGGGAAAAAACACCAGACCTCGTGAGTTTAATGACACTGAGGCATTGTGCATTGTGCATCCATGAATGAGGACTAGGTCTGTACCTAAAGGGCAGCTTGTAGTCCCTGAGCTAGAAGAATCTGGGCATTTTGTTTCAGACTCCATGTGGATGGTTTCATCCACCCTGCAGCGCTAGGGGCCTCCTCGGAGGATGGAGGAGTGGCCATTGTGTCACTGGTAACCACAGGTTGACCCTCCCACAGTCTGGTTGCACAAAGTGTAGTCCATTATGTGAGAGGATCATGGAGAGAAGCAACACAATGCGCAGCTCATGAAGGATACTGACTGACAGGTGCTCACATCAACAAATCCGATCCTACTTCACCACCCTAGTGACAATGCTGGTGGGTATACAACATGGGTCAAATTTGACTGCAATAAAATGTGGGTCAAATGCAAAACAACTGGGTCAAATATCAATTAAAAGTAAACATTTCCACAGCACATTAGCTACAATTGTCAGAAGAAAATGCTACTGTTCACTTTTCCTTCTTTTAAATATTGTTCCAGACCGGTGCATTGCTCTAGGCCAAGTGGCAAGTGGAGGAGTCATTTCTGAACTGACTAGAACTTTGCCCCTGCTGGTGCATGCAAACGCTTGTCCTTCCCCACCTCCCACTACACAAACATTTGTGTTCTAGCTTCTCCTTGGGCAGACACCACCATGGTGGGAAGGATAGTTGTAGGATGTGGGATGTGGGACCGAGGGCAGAGATCAGCTAGGAACTCGGGAGGGGCAGATAGGTACCTTACCAGGAAGCTAACTGCAACCAATTTATGAAAGGTAGGAGCAAGGAGGGCTACCAGCAGTGCAGGGCTTAAACAATAAAATAAAAACCAAAATGACAGAAGCCCTACTTGATCAGTTCAGATCAAGTTGTAAGCAGCCTCAATAAGCGGAAGGGGAACTTGTTTAACCAGGAAAGGCACACTAATAATAATAATAATATACATTACTTGCTGTGCGCCTTTCTAGTTTCAAGGCACAGTACAATAAGATGAAAATACAAAAATCAGCATCATAAAACCAAACAGAATTAAATCAGAAAACAATACAACCATAGGCTTTTTCCCAAAGGAAAGATCTCAAAGCCTGTTTAAAACTCCCCACAGTCGTGCACTCCCTAAACCGACGAGGTAGAGAATGCCAAAGGGAAGGGGCCTAAACATAAAAGCACGGGCCCCAGCAGATTTTAATATCCCCTTGGAATCTCTAGCAACACCTCACCGGGTTGAGCGGAGGATCTCACAGGGTGGTAAGAATCAGGAGTTCTTTCAGGTAATCAGGGCCCAGCTCATGCAGGGCTTTAAAAGTCAGTAATCCGACTTTGAAGGTGATCCGCCACTGAACTGAAAGCCTGCAGATCCCGCAGCACTGGTTTAATGTGAGAAGATCTAGAAGTACCCACCAACACCCATGCTGGAATTCTGCACCAGCTGCAAGCAGCAGATATCAACCCCAAGTACAAAGTAAAACGAGTTGCAATAGTCTAGGTAGCGGTCGCAAAGGCATGGATTAGGTTGGCAGATCACCGGACGGAACAAGGTGCTTGATCCCGGTGATGTTTCTTAGATAGTAGAAAGATGACTTAACCACCGCTGACACCTGGGACCGAAGAGTCAGCCCCGCACCTAATATCACCCCCAGGTCTCGTACCCATTCAGAGACCTGTAGGTCGACATCCCCAAAAAACAGTCCAGATGGGGAGCCGGCCGCAGGTCCCCCTATCCGGCGATCCGAATCCAAAACCAACACCTCCGTCTTCCCAGAGTTCAACTTCAGCCAACTGGACCTCATCCAATCCTGGATTTCATTGAGGCAGCTGTTAAATACCGAGATAGCTCCTTCCTGGTCGGGTGCAAAGGACAGATATAGCTGGGTATCATCAGCATAACAATGAAACCTCAGCCCATACCGTCTCACAATGTCTCCGAGGGGAAGCATGTACACCGCAAACAACATGGGGACAATATAGAGCCCTGGGGAGCCCCACAAGACAGAGAGAGATGGGATCAGAGGAAAAAAAACCTGAAACCACCCTCTGAGTTCTTCCGGTGAGGTATGAAGTGAACCATCCGAGAACAGTCCCAGAAAGCCCACAAATACATCTCGGGCGCTCAAGTAGAACCCCATGGTCAATGGTGTCAAACGCTGATGACAGATCTAATAGTACCAAAATGGACCGTTTTTTCTGGTCTCTCGCTATCAGGAGATCATTGAGTACCCAAACCAGCGCAGTCTCGGTACTATGCCTCTTTCGAAAACCTGATTGGAGAGGTTCGTAGATGCTAGGGATGGTCAAGTGGTTCTCCAGCTGGGCCGCCGCTACTTTCTCGATCACCTTCCCCACAAAGGGGAGGTTTGAGATAGGCCTGTAGTTGGCAAGACAGTCTGGATCCAAAGAAGCTTTCTTCAACAAGGGTGTCACCACTGCCTCTTTCAAGGAACAGAGATATTCAACCGAGTCAAGGGAGCACCCGACTATCTGTGCTAGAACCAGGAGATCAGACTCCCCACACCCCAAAATTAGGGAGGTAGGACCTGAATCTAAACTACAGCAGGTAGGGTGCAACCCTTGGACAATCTGCATAACATCTACGATTTCTAGGCAGTCGAAGGTACTCCAGGAAAAAAAAAGGGGTGGTGACCAACTCCTGACCAATAGCAACCCGCATACAATGTGTCGAATGGATCTCTGACCTAATGTCAGCCACCTTATCAGCAAAGAACCAAGCAAGCTCATCACACTGTAATTGTGAAAATGCTCTACGGAGCTGTAGACAGGTTGGGTTGCACAATCTGTCCACAGTTCTGAACAGCCGAGCTGGTTGGTTCTGAGCAGCAGAAATTTCCCCGGACAGGAACTCTGCCTTCTTAAGAGAAATTTCTGACTGATAGAATTGATAATGTTCTAACAGTCTAAGATGGTCGGCATACAGGCCAGATTTCTGCCAACAATGTTCTAACCTACGTCCAAGTCGCCACAACTCCCTCAAGGCCCCATCAAACCATGGAGCCCAAGATCGAAGGTAGAGAGGACGCACACGAACTGGAGCAATAGAATCCAGGGCAGAGGTGATGGCATTATTAGAGGCCACAACCAATGCCTCTGGATCACTGCAATCACAGGGAATTTTGATAGGTCAAGGACTGCAGCACGGCCATTGAAGAAATATTCCGCAAGGGCGGTGCCTTGACCATCTCCACAGGGTCGGCCTAAAAGGTGGGGTGCCAAAATTGAATCTCACAGTGTAGTGATCGGACCAACCGACTGGTTCCACCCCACATCAGAAACCCTCGATCCCCAGGAGGAAGACCAAATCAAGAGAGGCTACCTTTATGTGTGGCAGTGGTAACCACCTGTGTTAGGCCCAGTGAATCCATTAACTGGAGGAAGTGTTGTCCAATTATGAGTTCGTCGTCGATCCAGGCATTAAAATCACCCAGGACCATCAGCCTGGGAGACTCAAAAGCCATGTCGACGACGAAGTCGGCTACTTCCTTAAGGAATTGCTTCCCATCTCCGGGTGGACGGTAGATGAGAGCAATTCGATAGCCTACACCTGCCACAACAGCACATTCAGAAGAGATGGTCTCCTCAACTGGAACACTAGTGAGTGCCAATTGGTCTTGAAACAGACCCAAGCCCTAACCCCCACGGTCCAACTGGCACGTGATTACCAGATACCGGCTGGAATTATGGCCTCAAGTATTGGTCCCGCATTATCATCCAGACAGGTCTCAGTGATGCAAGCCAGATCTGTCGAACCAACAAGATCTGAAATCAGAGCAGTCTTGTTCCGGACAGATCTAGCATTGCACAACAGCACCCAGGTTGGATAAAACTCCTGGGCTGCCCTGGCTACCTGCCCATCACCAACTACGGTGCCCTTGGGTATGGGGACCAAACAAGATGGTCCACGCTCCAGGCTCCACTTCACTCTAGGGCATCTCCTGGGCTTAACCACCCTAATGAGAGCGCTCCACTCCTCCAATCTCCACTGTTCACTCCCCCCACCCCTTCCCCCCTCCTACGAGCAATACCCAAAGCCCGACACTGTTGATAGATAGAGAAACCAAGGAGGGGTATGGAAAAGGGTGGAGAGAGGAAGCAGAGGCTGAGAAGCGATCGACGGGGTAACAGGCGGACACACCTCATAAGTCCACAACCTAGTCCAGCACTCAAATCTAAACAATCTAAAAACAGTATTCCTAAAAATTAGCCACTTGTGAGATTCAATTCCTGTCACCCAACTAGATACCTAAAACTACCAAATTACTAACTTAACATAACCCAAATTAAACACAAAAATAATTAAACCAAAAGGTCACCCTCCAGAGAAGTCTCTCACAAATCTCACTGGAGGACAATCAATATAAAGTCATTAACAAAAGAAAAATAATAAACAGAAATAAACCAAACAAATCAAAGGAAAAAAAGGAAAATAATTTGATAATCCAACCCCAGATTAGTCTCTCACACTCATCTAAAAGAGGGTGAAAAAACAGATTGTTACTGAGCCCTCTCACTGCCTGAACTAATTTCCAAAAATTTAATATAAAATAAAAACTTATGTAACCCCTAGATGGTGCTATCCCAGTGGCTACTACCCCTGCCTGATTTGCCACTAACAGGTTGAGGGGCCTGGATCCAATGGCGGGTGCCTCCACCCAGAGGTCAGGGTTTGCAATAGTTAAACTTACTTGGTCACAGCCCTCTGGGACACTGCAACCACCCTTTCTTCCCACTAGTGGCCCACACAATATATCAGAATTACCTTCACAGTATACACTTACCCCCAGGGCTGGTTAAGGCACTGGGACCTCCTGTAAAATAAGATACAGTGCAACAATCACAGTACAATACTTTAACATAGACAAATACCTCAGGCAGTATAACTTTGCTGAAACAAGCAGCTCTGATTTATTTAGGGGGAATATAACAAGGACAGGGGGAAATCAGGTTAATTAGCTTATACTTTACTCATCTACCTATGGCTCTGTGCACAGGCCTATCCCTACCAGTTACTGTCCCTGGGTACCCAAGCCCTAGTGGCTAGTCCAAACCGTGGCAGCTGGTAGGGGCCCTTTCACACAGAGAAAAGAAAAATTAGTTAAACAGTCAGCAGTACAGTAATTCTATTTGGATTCAATGTGGCAATTCAACAGGGCGACCCTGAATTGGTACTCCACGATCTCACACACAAGATAGGGTCCTTCAATGTCAGCAGGGCTACTCTTGAGCTCCACGAGACTCCTCACACATTATATGGCAAAAGAAAGTACTATACCAGGCAGGCTGCTTCTCTATCCCGATCGTAATTACTGCACAATACCGGAGAACACACAGCAGATTCAGTTCCTGACAGACCGAGTGCAATTCAGCAATTTCTCCAGTCTTCTACAGGGTGAGCCTGGTTTCTACTCTTCAGATATCCTTTGATTCTCTTCACAGGACGGATTCAGTCCTAATAAGCAGTTACACAAGCTGCAGACTGAACTCGGACTCTTACATGTTTCCGATAAAACTGTGCACTGAAGGAGCACAGGGTTCCTTTTCCCCTTCACTGCCAGAGCTAAAACTGAAACTCCAACAGACAAAACCGGGCACTTCCTTGAGTTCCTCCCAGTTCTTGACTGGATTGGCTGTCACACAATAGACTGCTCCTGTTGGTCCAAAAGGCGCAAGTCTAAACTACTTCTCCCAGAGTCACTGCCCATACAATCCTCTTGTGGCTGGCTCAGATTATGAGTCCAAGTTCTGATTCGTCCAAGGCACCATTTTAGAGCTAGCTTACCCCACACTGATTGGTCCAGTTCAGCAGTTCAAAACCAGAATGGGGAACTAGGCAGACACAGTTCTGACTGCAAAGAAAGCAGGTTAGACAAACTGTAATTTCATTATTACTCTAAATGATTTCTGGCAAACAGTTACATCTTTCAGACAGGTTCCCTTTACACTCTATGAGACTGCAAAATGGAGTGAATTGGCAGCTCGAGTGGTACTCAAACAGAGAAGCACACAGTCCCCCATACAACTAATATGTCTGCAGGCAGACAGCTCTTAAGAGACAGTACCAGAGGCTCTAAAACACTCACTGATAAATGGCTTAAATGCCAAACACCATTCAGGCTTGGAGCATTCAAGCAAGCTCCTGGAAGTCTTTTGGGAACCCCCATTTGCAGGGGGGTTACACCCTTCCTGGCCTGGGAAAGCTTCATGTCCGCGTCAAGCAAGTACCCCCATAAGTTTCAACTGCAACCATATACATTTGCATTAGGCTCGCACATGTAATCATCAGTCAATATATCATTTTACCAAGAACACATTTCTGAAACATTGCAGTAAATCACTCTTATACAGTATTACATACACATTGTACCATAACTCAAGTTATTACCTCTTGTACATGAAACCTGAAGAGGGGCCCTTCCTATCAGTTACCTTGGGGCTGGACGGGCAAGGCACCATACTTAGAGGGCAACACAAGTAACTTGAGTTAGCACTGACGCTCAGTTTGGGCAATGAGCTCGGGGACACACACTCCTTTATGGACAACATTGAGAGGCAGATCCACTGGCCGGCCCAGGAATCATAACTGAGGTGCACCACAGGCTTTACAGCTCGGCCAGTCTTTCTAGGGGAACTGTTACAGTCTCTGCACTCTGAGCCTCATTTTCAGCATTGTCCTCACTTGTCAGGAGTCTCCATGGGGTAGAGGCTAGAACTTGGGGCACTTTCAGCTCCAGGAGTTACAGTTTCTGAGTCCACAACATTTGGCTCGCATGGAGAGCTTTCGGACACTGGCAGTGGACTGTCAGGGCACTCAAAATACTCTTCTTGTTCTGGTGTATCACCAGTCTGACCCAATCCATCATTTTCTCCCTGAAAGCTCAAACAGTTCAACCATGCACAATGATTCCATTTCATCTGATCTGATGCTTGCACTTCACTTTCTGGGAGCATTGGCTCCAGGGATGAAGTTGGGGCTTAGACAGTCCAGAAGGCCCAGCTTCATCTCCAGTATTGACTAGGGATTGCCCTGAAACAATTGACTCAGTTCAGTAGAAGGATAGTATTCAAAGTCACTCTCACTTTCTTCCGATATGGACTGACAGTCATGCTCAACTGGGACCTGTGGAGGGAACACTTTAACTTTGCTTCTGTAGGTGCAGACTTTCTTGATCTTTTCTTAGCAGCAGCTCTAGTCACTGGTCCAGAGGGGCATCTTCTGGGGCTCAGACTCAATCAAGATTTGTCCAATGGGCAGTAAATGATTTCTATGCATTGTTTTTACATCTTTTGAATTATTCTCAGGCCTTACTTTGTACACTGGCAGATCATCTAGTTTGCCCACTATAATGTGAGGGAGATGGTGCCATCTGTCAGC
Organism: Neoceratodus forsteri; assembly: GCA_016271365.2. Classification (NCBI taxonomy): domain Eukaryota; kingdom Metazoa; phylum Chordata; order Ceratodontiformes; family Ceratodontidae; genus Neoceratodus; species Neoceratodus forsteri. The sequence continues at coordinate 446,032,454 of JADMNL010000023.1, forward strand.
AATCTTGTGTTTGCCATGCAGTCCCAGATTTCTTAGCAATACCCGATCTCCCTCCTGGAGTTCCTGTGCTTTCACCTTTTTATCATACCTTTCTTTGTTGGCCAGATTTCTTTTGGCAGCCATGGTTTGAGCCAGTTGGTACGCATGAGTTAGCTGGGCCTTTAACTTTTGCACATACTGTAAATAGTTGTCAGCTTGGAACCCCATCAGAGAGACCCCAAAACACACATCTACCGGTAGTCGAGCTTCTCTTCCAAACATCAGGCTGTAGGGGAGAACCCAGTGGCATCACTTTTGGTGCAGTTATAAGCATGTACCAGGGTGCTAATTTGTTGGCTCCATCTAGGCTTGTCCTTTGGGTGCAGGGTGCCCTAGCATATCTAGCAAAGTCGGTTGACCTTCAGGCTGAGGGTCCCCTGGGGTGGTAAGGAGTGGTTCGGGACTTTCGTACTCCCCACAGAGAAAGCATCTCTTTGATCAGGCGACTCTCAAAGTCTCTCCCTTGATCAGAATGGATTCTTTGTGGAGCCCCATAGTGAACAAAAAGTTTTCTACAAGTACTTTGGCCACAGTGGATGCTTTCTGGTCTTGGTGGGGAAGCTTGGGCATATCTCGAGAAATGGTCAGTGACCACCAGCACATTACTGATATTTCTTTGATCTGACTCCAAACTCAGAAAATCAACAGACCAGCTCCATGGGTGCACTGGTGGTGATGTTAACAAGGGGGGCAGCCCTCTGGGGCAAAGCTTTCCTCTGTAAGCAGCGACTACAAGTTCGAATGTGTTGCTCCACATCAGCCCCCATCTTAGGCCAATAGAATCTGGATCTCACCAAGTCAAGTGTTCTGTCTATACCAAGGTGCCCCATGTGGTTGTGCAAGGACATCAGTACTGAGTCTCGAAAGGCAGTGGGCAGGACTAGTTGTTGTTTGTCTACTTGTCCCCTCTGTCTACTGTTTCTCTGTATAACAGTTTATTGATCAGTTTCAACTTAGGACCTTCTTTGTATAATAGTGCAGTTCTCAAATCCGTGGAACGTAATTTGGACACATCTTTTCCTGCATAGAGGGCTTCTAAAGCTGCTTTGATCATGGGATCGCGGATTGAGCCGCCGAATACTGTCATTGTCCAGCTGAGGCAGTGCACCAATGTCTATTGCAGAAAAGTGGCAATCAGCAGCAGGTATGCAATTCTCAGAGGGTCCCAAGCAATCCACCATGCAGTCCATCATAACTGCGGACATTTGTTCCTCCCTGTCAAACTTTCGGCAGAGTGCCGAATGTCAGGTTCTGCCAATTGGACCCAATCATTCTGGGGAACAGGCCTCCGGAGAGAGCATCACATCTATGTGGTTCAGACCTGCTCGGTATTTGAGAGCATAGTCATATGTAGATAATGCAGAAAGCCACCTGTGGCCAGTGGCATCCAACTTAGCTGAGGTCTGCACATAGGTCAAAGGATTATTGTCAGTTTTACTAGTATTTTAGCCCCATACAAGTACTCATGGAATTGGTCAACAATAGCCCACTTCAAAGCTAGGAACTCTTACTTATGTACAGGATAGTTCTTTTGGATGGGGTCAGGCGTCTACTGGCAAAGGCCACTGGTCTCAGGCCATTCTCGTGCTCTTGGTACAACACAGCCCCAACCCTTGCAAGCTAGCATCAGTGTGCAGGACGTAAGGTTTTCTTGGATCGCATAGGCCAGCACTGGAGCATGGGTAGTTGATATATGATCTCATGAAAAGCAGTCTCACAATCAGGAGTCCAGCGGCCCCAAATACTTCACTCGGATGAAAATACACTCTTTCAGTCTTGAGGGACGCTGACTTTTGGTATTTTTGTGGGTTGGGGGATACCCTTGAGTAAGGTTAAGTAAAGGCGGATCACTCTTGAATAGTCCTTGATGAGCGCCGATAATAACCACAGAATCCCAGGAATCTTTGCAGTTCTTTTAGATTTTGGGCTGTGGCCAGGTGGTCAAGGCCTCAACTTTACTTGGGTCGGTCTCTATTCCTCGGTGGATACTATGTGTCCACATACTTTACTGATGTTTGAAAGAATTGACACTTATCAATGGACAGTTTAAGGCCAAAGTCCTCCAGTCGGTCCAATACCTTAAATAATCTGCTCTCATGTTCCTCCAGTGAGCTGCCAAACACAATAACATTATCTAGGTATACCAGGCACTCTAGTAAGTTCATGTCCCCCACTGCACGCTCCATCAATCGTTGAAAAGTGGCTGGGGCACCTGAAATCCCTTGAGGCATCCTCATGAATTCATAGAAGCCAAGCGGACAGATAAAGACTGTCTTCTCACGGTCCTCTGGGGCCATCGGGATCTGGTAGTACCCACTGCGGAGATCCAGCACAGAGAACCACTTGCTCCCGTTTAGGCAGTCCAAAGCATCCTGAATGCGGGACATTGTGTACTGATCAGGGATAGTCAGCCGGTTTAATGTGCGATAATCCACACACATCCTTACTGTTCCATTCTTTTTCCTCACTACCACAATGGGGGAAGCATAAGGGCTTCTGGATTCTTGTATTACACCAGCAGCTAACATCTCTTGCAGATGCCGTCTCACATCATCTATGTCAGCAGGTGCCAGGCGTCGAGACCTCTCACGAAATGGTCTTCGTCATGCAGCGGATATTGTGCTCAGCTCCTTGCACGCATCCTACATCCCATTCCTTTAAAGAAAACACCTGGTCTCTCTGGGCAAGCTTCTCACTGATCCTCACTTTCCATTCAGCTGGCAGCGAAGTCGCCGAAATCAAACAAGTCAGGCGTTACTCTGTCATTCTTCCTTGAACTCTTGCTGCTGGGTAGCACTGCAGTGTCTGACAATGCACATTATCCAGGATGCAACCTCTATTTACTCGAATGTCTCTTTCAGACACATTATGAACTTGGACCATTACCCTTCTGGCATAAGCATGGGCTCTAGCGGGCAAAATACTAGGCTTGACCAGCAGTCCCTCTGGCAATTTTCCATCGCCTGGTGCATCCAACATTAATATTTTATTCTTAACATCCTTTCTGATACGGACCTCTCCTGTAAGGTACACTGGCATTTGGCGCAGGATCAGAGACTCGGATCCTTCTTCCATACAATTCCGACCGGTTCCTCTGGTTCTATTTTTCAGCATCTTTCTGTGCCTCATAGGCCTTCTTAATTAAAGCCGGAACTCTTAAAGCTCTACTAGTCTTTGACCCCTGTTTTCATAACACAACTGTGCCAGCCTTCCGAACATATGAGCATTTGTTCCAATCAACAAAGGACACCATCATGCAGTCCAGTGGGGGGACACACTAAGGCTAGGGTCTCTACTTGTTCGCCACTCCAGCCACGGAGGTGGGGAAAACAGCCAAATTCAGATATACCGGAATAGGGTAGGCCTTCTCCTTAACCCCCATACATGCAGTCCTTCTAATGGTTGTAAGAGTGCGTCTGACAAATGCTTCTGATACCAATCCTGGAACATAATTGTCACTTGGGAGCCACTATCTAATACAGCTCTTGTAGACACTCCATTCACCTTTACAGTGGTCTCCATGGAGGGACCCACTATTCTGGACCAGTCTGGAGAGGCAGTAGTGGGGGCCTGGGCAACTTACCTTGCCACAAAGGATGTGAGTTAGCATTTTGGTGCCCTCACTGGGATCATTTGCATCTCTTAACCACTGATTTGTTCTCCAAGCTCTCCTTGTAGCCTATATGCAACTTTGTCAGTGTCTTTTTGGGACCGCATTCCCTTTTCATGTGCCCATCTTTCCCACAATTATAGCAAAACATACTTTCTGGAGTTTGAGCTGGCCGGGCGCCACAATGGGAGCCAGGGCGGGGTATTACTAACTGAAACCTTGGTGCCATCTCTGTCTGCAGGCGTGATAAGCATTTGGAGACATCTCGTCAGTTTCTCCACTTCCATGGTCAAGGAATCGAGTTCGGGCTGTTATCAGCAGGAGATACATGGGTGGGTACCCCCCACCCTAGCAGATGCAGTCGGATATAGGTCAGGGCCCATACTTACAGGCGTGGCCTTCATAAAGGGACTGTTTTTGAATTCCGGATCTCTCTCAACAGTTCACCCCATTGTGACATATCTTTTTCCTTGTCAGAGCACTTATTGACTGTCAACCTCTGCCCCTGAACTTCACTTGATGGGTCACCCTCAGTCACTCGGGTCATAGCCACAGCTGTTGGTGCAGGTTCCTCCCGAGGTCGCCTTTTCTCAACTCCTCGAATTTCTCTCATTAACTCATCATAGGAGGGTGGGGATTCCAGTCGATTTGCCAGGCGTAACTGAAGCAACAGCAGTTCTGAGAAGGGGCAGACTTAAGGATTCTGTCCAGTCTGGTTCGGTCCAGTTCAATCGCTGGCAAACTACCCTTTCTGAGGCATTCTTGCAACAATTTTTCCAGCCGAGATACATACACAGACAACAACTCCCTTGGTACTGTTGTGCATTTCTTACTCTCCACCATAGGTCCTCATCAGAATCTGGGCTCCCATACACATTCTCCAAGGCCTCAAGATAGGCCTGTGCAGTTGCTTCAGGGTTACTGGCCTGTTTAGCATGGATGGTAGCCAGGGCAGGACCTCGGAGGCTCTCACTAACCCTCTTTCGCTATTCGGCTTCCGAGCATTGCCATTCTAGCACTTGGGGGGCAACATAGTCTATCCAGGTCTCCCAGTCATCCTCCCCTTGGGGGGTGGGGAGGGTGCCAGAGAAGATCCTCAACCTTCGGTAAGAGTCGTGACTAATGGCAGGTGCAGAAATTGGAGTCTGCATTGGTTCAGCCACCATTACGGGCACTGGAGCGGGAGAGGGTGTTGGGGGAGGAACATCCCCAGGTGGCAAGAATAGTTTCTTCAAGTCCTCCACAGTTTTCCCTTCTCCCAGCAACCATTTAGCAAATTTCTCCTCTAAAGTTTCAGATAGTGGTGGGGGCTCATTCCCCCCCGGGTCTTTACTGTCCTTAGTTATCACTCTCCAAGCAGTGAGGGCTCCCTCTGGGGTAATGGTCTGTGGCACTTTGGAGCTATCTATGGGATCCTTAAACTCTACTAGGGCCAGGAAAGTGTGGGTGAGCAGATTAGCATGCCGACCCACCACCACAGGGTTTTGTAAACCTTCCACCTTGGAAAGTACTCCTGCACAATGTCCGTATTGATACCCAAGGGGATGTCCAGTATAAGCATAGCATTTTGGGGGTCGATCTCCTCCCCAGTACACCACTCCACCAGCCGGTGCACAGCCACTTCTGTCGGGGTACCCATTTTTTCTTAACAGTGGTTCGTAAATATGGCCACTAGAGGACACACAATCCCAGCGGTGAGCCTCCAAGATGTAACCCCTAGATGGCGCTATCCCAGGGGCTACTACCCCGCCTGATTTGCCACTAACAGGTTGAGGGGCCTGGATCCAATGGCGGTGCTCCACCCAGAGGTCAGGGTTTGCAATAGTTAAACTTACTTGGTCACAGCCCTCTGGGACACTGCAACCACCCTTTCTTCCCACTAGTGGCCCACACAATATATCAGAATTACCTTCACAGTATACACTTACCCCAGGGCTGGTTCAGGCACTGGGACCTCCTGTAAAATAAGATACAGTGCAACAATCACAGTACAATACTTTAACATAGACAAATACCTCAGGCAGTATAACTTTGCTGAAACAAGCAGCTCTGATTTATTTAGGGGGAATATAACAAGGACAGGGGGAAATCAGGTTAATTAGCTTATACTTTACTCATCTATCTATGGCTCTGTGCACAGGCCTATCCCTACCAGTTACTGTCCCTGGGTACCCAAGCCCTAGTGGCTAGTCCAAACCGTGGCAGCTGGTAGGGGCCCTTTCACACAGAGAAAAGAAAAATTAGTTAAACAGTCAGCAGTACAGTAATTCTATTTGGATTCAATGTGGCAATTCAACAGGGAGCGACTCTGAATTAGTACTCACGACCTCCAAACAAGATAGGGTCCTTCAATGTCAGCAGGGCTACTCTTGAGCTCCACAAGACTCCTCACACATTTATATGGCAAAAGAAAGTACTATACCAGGCAGGCTGCTTCTCTATCCCGATCGCAATTACTGCACAATACCCGGGAGAACACACAGCAGATTCAGTTCCTGACAGACCGAGTGCAATTCAGCAATTTCTCCAGTCTTCTACAGGGTGAGCCTGGTTTCTACTCTTCAGATATCCTTTGATTCTCTTCACAGGACGGATTCAGTCCTAACAAGCAGTTACACAAGCTGCAGACCGGAACTCCGGACCTTACACATGTTTCCGGATTAAAACTGTGCACTGATGGAGCAGTTGGTTCCTTTCCCCTTCACTGCCAGAGCTAAAACTGAAACTCCAACAGACAAAACCGGCACTTCCTTTGAGTTCCTCCCAGTTCTTGACTGGATTGGCTGTCACTCACAATAGACTGCTCCTGTTGGTCCAAAAGGCGCAAGTCTAAACTACATCTCCCAGAGTCACTGCCCATACAATCCTCTTGTGGCTGGCTCAGATTATGAGTCCGAGTTCTGATTCGTCAAGGCACCATTTTAGAGCTAGCTTACCCCACACTGATTGGTCCAGTTCAGCAGTTCAAAACCAGAATGGGGAACTAGGCAGACACAGTTCTGACTGCAAAGAAAGCAGGTTAGACAAACTGTAATTTCATTATTACTCTAAATGATTTCTGGCAAACAGTTACATCTTTCAGATAGGTTCCTTTGCACTCCTAGTGACTGCAAAATTGAGTGAATTGGCAGCAGCTCGAGTGGTACTCAAACAGAGAAGACACAGTCCCCATACAACTAATTATGTCTGCAAGCAGACAGCTCTTAAAGAGACAGTACCAGAGGCTCTAAAACACTCACTGATAAATGGCTTAAATGCCAAACACCATTCAGGCTTGGAGCATTCAAGCAAGCTCCTGAAGTCTTTTGGAACCCCCATTTGCAGGGGGTTACACTTAACAACAAGAAAGAAAATACTTGCAGTCCAAGAAACACAGAAATTCAAAACTGAAGACATTAATTCCAGTCAGTCGTTTCCAGGAATTCGAGATGCCAGAACAAATATCCGATTCAAGTCAAAAATCAAGTCCCAGGTGATCAGATTCAAAATTTGAACCAAAGTTCTCTCAGGGCACACACATTTCTTCAAGCTATAGAATAAGGGAAATATCTCGGGATTAATGGCACACCACCACAATCCTGAGCAAGGCCACCCTCCGACTGACCACCCTGCAAATCTAGGGAGGAGAACAGGACACCAGTCCTCCAGCTGGCCCTTTTTCTCCCAACCCTGTGGGAGCCAGAAACCCCTGAAATCCCAGTATAGCCGACAAATTGGATAAAAGGCAAAGTCAGAGCCCTGAAACAGGTAGTAAAATACTTCAAAGACAACACCGGATCAGTAGAAATTAAAAAGAATATGGAGCGGTCCTCACGGAACAGCTTCTTTACCAAGGCATCTCAGTTTAATCCTCAGGAGATACCGGCCCGACTGACCGCATCTTCTCTAGTCCACAGTAGCCACCTGCTCAAACAGTTCCCAGTATCCAGAAAGGGTGACTTCAGGGGTATCTCAACAAATTCACAGTATTCACAGTTTTCCTCAGTCTCCAGAATCTCACTGAGAATCGAACAAGCGTTCCAGTTTGAGGGGGCACAACAATCACCCCTATAGCACCGAGACCACAACTCTCTCACACCGGCCACAGTCTCGTAACAGTCCTAATCTCGGCTGCTACAGCAGCTGACTTTCTTCATCAGTATTGGAGAATTAGGCAGATAAAGCCACCTCGGTGCCTGCATACAGTTCTCAAAGTCCACAGAACGCTACGACTGCACCAATTACTAATGCCAATACAGCAAAATCCTGGGAAATCATTAAAGATCCCAACTAAAAGATAGCGGGCTAAAGCATTAATCGACCGGCGTTTAACGACCAGCCGAAAGATAAAATCAACGATAAAATCAACGATACGCAAATCCTGCACTATCGGTGCAAGACATACGGCCCTGATATTCAAGCGTAATAAGTGTCGCGAAAAGTAATAACAAATAAATAAAGTAAATTAAAAAATAACAGTAAAACAAAACACTGCAGAGCTAAGTCGATGCCTGGCCCAGCGTGGCCGCCATCTTTTCAGCCAATTCTGTAATAAAGCAAGTGAATACTAAGCTGGATCTTGTTTCCAGGTGCAACCTGGGAGCACAAGGAAGTTAAGTGACTTGCTCAGGGTCACACAGTATGCAAGTGGGGGCTGATGGGATTCAAACTCAGATCTCCACATTTGCAGCTCAGTGCCCTTAACCACTATGCTATACTGCCTCCTTAGCAATAGCTGGCAATTGTTATAGAAGTATGTATCTAAAATCAGGATTGTAGCTAGGATTTGGGAATAGGGGGAGGTTCCACCAAATAAAAACAATTGTTTACTCTCATTGTACAAAACTTTTTTTATGACAACATAATGGAAGCAAGACGAGAGGGATTTTCTGGGCACCCAGAACCCTGCCCCACACCTGACTAATCCGATAAAATATTTTGTATAACAGCAGCACAACAAACAGTTAGATGTAGCTGCAAAAAAATCCCAAATGATCTAGTAACAATATAAAATGTCGATTATGAGGCAGCTGGGTTGAAATACAACATTTTGTTATCTCTGGGCATTCTGCTTCCACCTGAGTGTTGTGGCTGTGGAGGCTGAAGCACAGAGAAGTTAAGTGGTTTGCCAATGGGTGCACAGCCATCCATCCGCTGAACTGGGATTGGAACCCATGATCTACTGAACAGTTCCTTGCTCTAACGATTAGACCACATTGCCTCCAGATAAAATTAGCATTTGCAGACAATACAAGTGGAATTTAAAGCTGATTACTCAAGGCCCTTTGAAAGCATTCAATGACTCATCATTTCTTAATTCTGCAGAAATCTGTTTCCATGACAGTGATGCACAGTAAAAAAAAATGCATGCACACCAAAACAAAATGGACTTACTCGGTCATAACTTGCCACTGGCAAAAGATTTTAATGAACATCCAGTGTTGTCTGATAAATTAGAAGCAGATCTATCCTTTTGAATTTCTTGATTTTTTTTTTATGTTTCAAATTTATTTTTTTGGTGTCAAGCTCTCCACTTCAACACTCAGCCCTGTCAACCTTCTCTGCCCCAAGGAGCTTACTCCTTATAGTTTACACCCCCATGGCCAGGTCACCGGGGCACCACAAGCTCCTTCAGTGTCCAAATCCAGGGCTCCATTTTCAGGCAGGCAATGGTGCAGAGCTCAAGAGTACTGCAAGAATTATCTGTGGGTCTGGGCATTTTCCGATTTTACTTCACCTCCTCTGGAAGGGCAGCAGCAAGAGCTGCAGACCACGTGTGCAAAAGCATGTTTGCATAGAGTCTGCCAAAGTATCCCCTCCTCAGCCATTCTGACTGGGGTCACTCAGGTGGTGCTTGCATGGTGGAACCAGATATACTCCCTTCTTGGAGGAGTTGAGGATCCTGTGGGATGCTTGTGGCTCTGATCCCACCCCACTCCATCCAGCTGGTCCACCTGCTTCCCAGGCTTGGTTGTGAACCCAGGTTTCCAGCATGGCAAGTGGTACCGCTGCTGCAGTGCTGATATGTCAACCCCTAGAGTTTCTTCATTTATCTTCTGGTACTCCAGGCTGATGAGGAATGCCACACTAGTTGTTACCGTAAGCCACTGTATATGGGTGCAAGCAAAACAAAAACAGCAAGTCCGTATTGTTTTTTTTCCATTCTGTTTTTGCCCCTGGCCCATCTGACCAGGACATCCTTTGGCCTCTGCCAGTAATAATAATTTATTTTAATTTTTATTTATTTATTTATAAAGCACCTTTCAAGATGTCAAGGTGCTGAACAGTTTCAAACAATCCAAAACTCCAAATAAAAATCATAAAACATCCATAAAAATCAGCATATCATCCAAATATCATATTATAAAATCCAGAGAATAATACAATAACTTAGTTATCTAAAAGGCCATATTCCATAAATATGTTTTTAAGTCTTTCTTAAATAACTCCACGGAGTACCACCTCCTATCCATCAAGGCCCCACTCCTGGATATCCTGAACTCATCAGACCATCTGTGATTCACCGCTCAGATTGAGGTCCCGAGGTGCAGCCTGCCTTTCAGCACCTGTGGCAGCTTCACCTTATATTCAACTGCCCATGGCAGAGGTGAAGTCTTGGCCGGACTAGGAGCCAGGATAGATGCCCACAATGGATCTGGGGTAAGCAGAGCGTCATCTGCCCAGTCACTGGCCATTTACCATATATCCACCTGCTGTCTCCTTGAATGTGGCCAAGGAAAATGCGCAAGACATGCTCTTGCACATGTGTGGTCCATGCTGGTGCCTGCCACAGCCGAACCCAGCCTTCATCGCGAGCTTCCCTCCACTGGTGGAGAGTAGTCAATAGTGTGCTACATCCTCTTTCTCCCAGCTGACTCTTGACAACAGTTCAATTATTCCAGCACTCATAGAGATCTCTCTGATACCATGTTATTTAAGCAGAGAGCACTATCACCTGCGCTGCCCCAGTGCACACTTTTCAGCTTTGTTAGGGGGCATGGTGTGCTTGGCATCAGGCACCAGCGGTTTAAGAGGGGCTGGCAATTCAAATCAGGACTGTGAGGGACAAAGCACAGCTATACTGTACTATTATAAGTGCTTTATGTCCCTCACAGGTGTGATTTAATGTTGTATTTTGCACACAGGAGGTTTAGTACAGTGGAGCCATACCCAGGATGCAATGCAGTGTCACAGATTCCTCCATGACAAAAGGGGTTAACTGCCATTGCAGTTGTGCTGCTTCCTGCAGTAACTCTGCAGAATTTTGCAGTATTCTGCACTGCATCCTGGCAGGCTCCGCTGTATACATTTGGTATATTCTAAGCATTTTGTAACTGACTGTCTCATGAACTATTAAAATGATTTGATGCAATCTGTTTTCTATGAAATACTTTCTCTTTTGTAAACATTAAATGACAAGGCAAACAGGGGCTCCAACGTTAGACCTAAAATTAGGTCATATTTCTTAAGTGTTTTAAATTGCCAGCCCTTCTTAAACTGGTGATTTCTGATACCTAACATGCTACGCCCCCTGACAAAGCCAAATGGCAAAGTGCTGGGGCAGTGCATGTATGTGTAAGTGATGCAGGCATACACAACACAGTGCAAGAGAGATCTCTTTGAGTGCTAGAATAATGTTTTCTACAATAACATATTTTGGTATAGTCACCTCGATTCTAGAACCCATAGAACTTTAAACTCCCTCCCAAGGCACTCCTACTCTTCCCACAACTTTATCCCACCCCCTCTTGAAGCCATTACAGTTTTCTTGCTTACCACCTCTTCTGATAGCCTGTTCCACCACTCCACAACTCTCTCCAAGAAGAAATGCTTCCTGGCCTGGAACCTACCTCCAGCCAGTGCGTCACTGTGTCCCTCGTGTTTTTATTGGTCCTGAAAATCCTCTGGGGTCTACTTGTGAATACCTGTAAGGCACGTAAGGTCTCTATCATGTCCCCTTGCTCCCTTCTGCCCACCAGCAAGTACATATTTAGGTTCTCCTGCCTCTGCTCGTATGAGAGTCGCTTCTGCCCCTGAATCTTTTTTGCCCAAAAACAAATACTACTTCTAAATGTACAAAATGAGTAGAAGAAGATAGTATTGTCATAGCAATCAACATACAGTGGTAGTCACACAAAGTATACCGTAACGGAAAAATCAAGGTGGTTATTGTAATGGTAGTCGTGATACATGTTATTCAATGGAATGAGTTTAGCATGCACCTCAGTATACTGTGCTACTGGGTACACTTTTGCATGATTACCACTGTAGAAAAGGCTCTTGATCACCTCAAGTAGAACTTTCAATGGGCAGCTCTTCAAAATTCAGCTTTAGTCTGAAATTCAACAAAATTCAACAAAGGTGTGCAAGCCCTATGCATCGCCCCCACAGACCAGAAGCAAGACAAATGATTTCTACTCTGAAAGCTTCCCAATATCTAGAGGGACCAGGAAAGGAAGCACCTTGTCCCCTGTTTTATTTGCCTCATGCACATGGGACCTCTGGCTGAAGTAATTCAGGCAGATGATAAGCTCTCTCGCATTGTGGAACTTGGGTACAACGTTAAAGTAGCTATGTACACGGATGACACCACAGTTTTTCTCAATAACCCAAAATAATTACCAATGTCTAAAATAACTCCTCCACGCATATGGACTAATTTCAGGTTTCAAAATCAATCAGTTACAAGAAAACAGAAGCCATATTTCTTGTGACAATAGCAAAGGTGAACTAGAGGCGGATGGCTATAGCTCATAAATAGACTATATAAAGCTTCAGGTACCTCAGAATCTATTCAGTATATCAACTAACTTGGATGCATTATACACACTTTGTAGAAAACTGCTCAAGGAAATACATGAAGACTTCAACAGTCGGAAGCCCTCCCTTTCTCCATTTACGGCAGAATCAACACAATATGTATGAACTAATTCCATGCTCTTGTTCTTATTTAGAGAAAAGCCAATAGCCATTCCCAGGGTTACCTGGAAAATGCCCCAATGAGCACTACCCATATTTATCTGGGATGGCAAAATGGTACGAGACCTAGGCACAGATGGACCACAATATCATGACCTAAGGAGAAAGAATGTATCAGGAGTCCAAAACTTGGGCTCAAATAAATCTCAAGACCTGGTTCCAGGTAACCAAAGAACACAGACTTACCAATACACTTTTATAACTTACTCTTACATACAGGCTTTACAATAGTCTTAGTGTTTGAAACTCAGGGACATTATGAGCTCTACTAGGATAACTATTGGCAAGCCATTGGAAACTAGCTTTGGCTCAATGGTTTTTGAGACTTCCCTATAATAAAACTTAATGAACTCCCAACAGTGTAAGCCGCTTCAATCTCTCAAGCAAAAGTTTTGTCTTGACAATAAAGACTTCTTCAGATATTACTACTTAAGCACTGCCAGTACCAAGACACTAGAACTGGGGGCGGACAATTTCCTTGTCAGGATCCTGTTGGATGGGCTGCTTAACCATGCTATCAGGTGATAAATCACCTTGCTGTGCACAAAGTTAGTGCAATCACAACATTTAGAAGAGAACCACATTCAAACAAAATGGAGTCAGGAAGCTAATCCTCAAAGGCCACACCACTGGACCAACAGCAGTGTGTTGGATTCGGGAGAGGACTTAGGGAGCCAAGTCAGGAAGCGGATATGGGCTGAAGAAGCTGCTACATAGTAGTGTGCTCCACCTGGGGAGAGCTGGCCACGGGTTCTGTACCACAGTGGTACCTGCGGGAGGGTCAGGGAGCTTGCCCCCTTGCACAGTGTGCTGTGGCTGCATGGTGTGAAAATGGCTAAAATTCTAATTGGTAAACAAGCAAATTTCACCTTGATGTAAAATAGTAGGAGGAACCAGTATGATCCATGTGCACAATATCACAGGCTCCACATACTGGAGGAATTTAAATGGAAGCTAGTATTTAGCTTCTTCCAGCGAAAACTAGCAAATACTTAACTAACTCCACATATTAAGGCTGGAGAAACTCTTGCACCAAAGGATTACACACCCAAATCTGAGCATGCCTGATAGTACAGCCCTTCTAAAGAGAAATTTCTAAGTGCATGACGGAACGCTGAGAACCACGATAGACACATCATCAACAACTTTAATATTAGGATTGTCATCTCCTAGAGCCAGGGACCAGAGAAGGAAACACTTATTCCCTATTCTAACAACTGCTGCAGAAAAGGTAATCACAAGACCTTGACTCACAATTAATCACACACACACACACACTTTACAATTACAGAATCGCTTAAAAATAATACAAATGGAGCTTACTCTGCCATCAAAGGGAGAGCCGTTATTACTATTATCTAAACTGATATGACTTCATTGCTTGTTACAACTGTAAGTGTCCAGGTAAATCTTTTCTACTTTTTTTGTAAATAAAAGTTAAAGCACGTTGAAATGAACCAACTATTTACATTTTAAGCAACAACTTGAGCCATGCCTCTTTAAGTAATAGAGGGCTAGATCAGTTTATTGTTTTGTAATTGTTTTACATCCCTAGTTTTCAGCAGTTGTTCCCTGATGGTCTCATTTGCACAGTTGGTCCAGCAATTCCACCCCATCTCGAAGTATAATGCCTTGCATTTAGCTACACTGAATCGGAGATGCCAGAAGTCCGACTAATCAGCTACCTTGTTCAGGTTCTCCCACAGTCTGTTCCCAAACATAAAGAAGTCCATAACCCTAGCCAGCTTAGTCACATCAGTGAATGTAAGCAGCCTGCTAGAGACCCCAGCTTCCATATCATTGATAAAATGTGGAACTGCAGTGTCCCAAGCACTGATCCCTGAGACATCGCTACCGAGTACCCCTATCCTCTGTAGTGCCCTTCCACCACAAAGCTCTGCTTGCCTCCAAGTCAGTTAGCAATCCATTTTGTGAATATCACACTGGTGTTCTGTACCAAAGACCTCTCATGCGCCCAGTGTTAAAGGCCCTGCTGAGGTCCAAACAGATGTCTGCAGCCCTGCCCCTGTCCTTCTCCCTGGTCACTCTCTAAAAGGTGATCAGGGTGGTCTAACATAACTGACCCCTCCTGAAGCCATGCTGAGAAGGGGTCAAGAACCTCGGCCTCGACTAAGTGAACCATAATGGCTTCCAGGATCTTGTCCGACATTCAAGTCAAGCTCTCCAAACTGTAGTTGCAATGGTCAGACCTGCCCTTCTTGAAGACTAGGATAATACTGGCCACTTTTCAGTCCTGAAACACCACACCTACCTGGACAAACTCCTGGCAGATTACTGCAAGTGCTCCCTCCAATTAATGCCCACGAGCTAAGCACTGATGGTTACTGGCATTGTTTTACAGTATTCAACTCCAGTTCTCACGTAACATCTTACACAGGCAATGAACTTTAAAACTGCAGTAAATAACATTTTTGCCTCTTTTTTTTCGTAAATAATTAATGCTGAGTTAACTTGGGAAACCCAGAAGTCTGGACGGCACTGTGTGGCCCCAATAAAGTGACCAAAAGGGATGGGTAATATAACATATATAACATAGATCCTGCCATTCTTGAGAATGAAACAGCAGTGGCCTGACATTACTATACTGACTTCATTACTTCCACTGTGGGGATGGGGGAGTGGAGTGATGTTTACAATAATGCAACAATGTTAGGTCTAAATGTTGCATTAAGAATATTTTTAAACATCGCTCCTCCCCTCCCCCCCCAAGGAAGCAATGAAATCAGTATAGTAACAGGTACTGCTCTTCCATTCGGAGCAGTTGCGAAAGCTATGCCACAAACTTTGCTATATGGCGCATGAAGCCTTGTGACTGCTAGTCTAGATCAGCATTGTTCAGGCTTCCAGGTTCACTAAATTAACTCAACATGAATTATTAAACAAATACGAAGGCAACAAATACTTCTTAATATGGCGTTGAAGTCTGGTACCTGTGTGAGAGGCACTATATGTGAGAACTGGAGCAGGCTGCTGGGAAGCATTTTGCCAGTCACTTTAAAGACATGACCAGGGGTTGGGTTAGTGTTAGCTAATTTAACCCTAGGAGGGAAATGAGACAGAAACCAAAGCCATGTGCCTCATGCACATAGGGTGAGGTTAATGAAGGTAGCTCAACCCCTGGGTGCTTTCATACTATAATTAAACTCAAAATTGTTATTTTTTTTTTATAACTTATGCATTTTCTTTTCGCACTACTCTTGCTCTTCTGCTATCTTTATTCAGGCTGCAACATCGATTTCTCTCCCACGGGTGTACTAGAACCACTCGACTGCTGTCCAGTCCAGCTGACCTCCAACCAAGCTCCTTGGCTTTCCCGACATGGTAGAGCACTGCACAGTTAATGCATGCCAGCTGACTGCTGGGTGAGAAATCAAAAGATTTTGGAGGGACTAGAAGAGTCGTCGGGCTTTTGCAGCTTCTGATGAGGGTGGGTTGGAGAGCCATCATGCACATTGGGATGGGGCTGGTTTAACCTTTGTTAGCACACTTCCACCTCCCTAGCCCCTGTCTATGGGCAGCTAGGGCACTGTCCTATAGGTGGGTGGTGGCCGATGCCATGTAGTCAGCCACAAGTAAATGCAAGACCACTCCCTGAAATAGAAGTTACTCATGCAGTACACCGGACTACACCCGCCACCTGGGGCAAGTGTATAATGCACTCCCACGCTATGTCCCTCTGGACCAGGGAATGGGAGCTGAGAACAGAATACAAACACACACCTCCCACATGACGATGCACTGCACCATGAGTCAGTGATACCAGGCCAGGCAAACTAAAATCTTTTTATTTAGTCTTTAAATTAATGTTTTAGCTTAAGTTCTAATTGTTTTAGTTTATATGAGGGGTTACCAGCTGTTCACATAACCCTTCTGGAATGCAGTCAAGCAATCAGAGCACTCCATTTCCAGCAATTGCTTTACAAATGCAATTATTGCCAACGGATGTCACAGAATGTACTGTTCCTCCTGTTTCTTTTTATATCACAGTGCTGGAAATAGCTAAGGGGACAATTGGACATGCCTTAATCAGGTATAATTTAAGTTAACTTACATTTTGAATGCAGTGCATTTCTTCCAGCAGGTGATTCGCAAGCACGGTGGGGGGAAAAAAACTTCCAGAAACTGTAACTACTATAAACTAACGGGCTCAATTTGGCCGATTCCAGTTTCGCTGAGAATAAAATTGGACCATTACTGCTTTAAAAGGAACCATTCAGCTCCCCTTTACTGTTAAATGAAATTGAAGGGCTGTGTTCCACACTGCTGTATGATAGAACACTGTACTTCTGTGACTTTGAAGGATACTTTAAAGAAATGCATGGGGAAAAATTGACTTCTCATGAAGCATACAGACTATTTCAAAACAGAACTGCATTTAACATCCACAGCTACGATTTTGATTACATGTGTACGGTGTGTTTAGACAGACAATGAGAAACATCCATCTGAGAGCCAGGTGACAAAGTGTGCTTGCTATTCTCACTCACTCAGTGTTGGCCATTTTGAATTAAGATTAAGCTTGTAGGGATGCACGAAGGCATCCACATGAGTGAAGAGGCGGCTCCATACACACCCACACAGGAGTGCATAGGGTTTTCAGGATCTGAACCTTAGTCCATAAAGAATATTATAGATGGAAAACCATATGTAATTAGGCTGTTTTTCCATTGAGGGATGGGTTCACAGTGCCAAGCAGAAGAGCAGGGGGGTAGTAACCACTGACCGTGCAGCATGCATGTGCCCATAATCCCTGAAATGTAATTACTGATACATGAAAATAACTTATGAGAAATAGCTAAAAACATTATTATGTGTGTGTTGCCTGCATTTGTTTAAATCTTTATAACCCAGGTCGCTCCGTGAGACGAGTATCTTTTTACTCAGTGTGACTTTCCTGGTGAAACATTTCAGTAACTAAATAAATAAAAACCTTTCAAAGTAATTTCATTACCACAATTACAAGAGCATCTCCTTTGTTACAGGATCTAATGAACCTGAAAGTTTTAGGTTTCAAATCTTTTTTTGTTTTCCTGTTTTTGTTGAGCAAAAATCATTTTAAAATTACTAATTTTACCATTTCGCCATCCACCCATCTTCATGATTAGCTGATCACATTTTCAGGGTTTGGTGGTCATGCCACAAACAGTCTACATGTCAAATTCCCAGTATTCTAAGTAGAAAGAAGGCCATGCCATAGGTTTGCAAACAACATCATTTACCATTTAACTGCTTAAACAACCCTAATTAAAATGGTACTGCAACCCTACAAAAAGCTGGCATAAGTCTTGAACAATGTTTTAGCAACGTTTCCTCTTGAGATGTCAAGGGATCACAATATAAAAACATATCACACACAGTATTGTTTGTTAACCTGCATTGTGGGATCCATGAGGATCTTCAAATTAGGAGACCTCCAATCCATTTGATCCTACCTACTTCCCCTTCACACAGTCTTGCAGCCTTGTACGCCACTCACTGCTGACACAGAGCAACTGAGAATTTAAAATATGGGATCCAGACAGTACGGTCTCATTGTGTGCAGCACCCCAGTCCACCTTTAAAATAGGGATCTATACCTTCACATACTGCTAAATGTATGGTACTGA
Organism: Neoceratodus forsteri; assembly: GCA_016271365.2. NCBI lineage: Eukaryota > Metazoa > Chordata > Ceratodontiformes > Ceratodontidae > Neoceratodus > Neoceratodus forsteri. The sequence goes on from JADMNL010000023.1 coordinate 446,050,688, forward strand.
ATATGCTTGGTAAATCTCCCCACCCCGCCTCTCAAAACAATCTCTTACCAAGAAGAAAGAATAGTATTGCTTTAAAAGCTGGAGTTATTTTTTTTTGTGGGTGGCATTTCCTGTAGTAATGTTTACATCTGTTTTTTTTTTTCAGGATGATTCATTTTATTCGCAAATAGTATTATTTCATGCATTTGTTTTAGTGTGAAGTATCACGTTTCACAGAAGTCACTTACCCTCACAAAGCTGGCTGGAAACCATCCTTCCTCATCATCTATTTGACCCCACCACCAATCTTTATTGGAAGCATCCAGGACCTTGATGACGTCACCCGCTTTAAATGCCAACTCCCGGTCGGCCATGGTGACGTGATCCCATACTGCCTCAGCACTTACAATAGAACCTCCACTGATCAGCTGAAATAAAACACAGAAACAGAAAAGGAATCAGCACCAAAATCAATGTTTTGAACATCTTAATAAAAAAGTATTTTTTTAATGTGCTCCCAAAGACATGAAATAGTAGCAACAATGTCACATTCCAAAGTTTCAGACTGTATGCTCTGTTATTTATAAGCAATGTACTGTCAAATCATACATTTTATGTATATAAATTGGGTATTATAATATTCTCAAAGGTTCCGACTCCTAAATTGGGATGGCTCAGTATCATAATACAATACACTATTGGAAGGTATGGTATTGATGCTATAAGTGATTTCCCATACTGAGGTAATGGTGTTTCAGTTTACTATGCTTTTCAGGTTTGCTGCCCCAATTCCCCTCAAATGTCCATCCTGCTAAAACTGAAGGCATCTGCAACCATAAGCATATATAGTGCCCGGAGATACTAGGGCAAGGACTGAAACTGCAGAGTGTCACATTCCTTTCCTGTGAGTTAAGATTAAGCAGACAAAGCAGACCCTTCCCAGCTCACTGCATCAGCAGATAGAAACTGAGTTTCTTTGAGTGCTTGTGCATAACATGAATTATCGTCCTCCCTCACAACAAAACCCACTTATAAACTAATGCAAGTCATGGATCCCAAGTTGCTTCAATCTGCACCTAACTGCTATAAATTGTCTGCACCTCGTGCGTGTAGTTCACAGCAGTCCCGGTGTATACTCACACACACTTACCTCTGTGCTGGTGTTTACCCATGGCTGAAAGAAATGAAAAACATTGGATATGGATACTAAAATCAATGCTCTAGACCATTTAAAAACAATGATTCTGTTGCAAAGATCTCACTCAAGTTTGCACTGCAAATATCCAGTGTGTGCACGATCTGCAAGCAAGAGGATCGCTTTTGCACCTTTGCATTAAAAAATTCCAAGAAACAACAGCGCCAACAAGAATGCTACCAAACTGCGGTTCAAAAATCAGCAAGTTGCAGGGGGTTCCTGTCTTGAGTGCCATTTTACAGAACAAGGCAGGAGCCTTTCTTAAGCAAATCTATCGCTCAGAATCCATATTTAATTTATCCCAAGCTGGCTCTGGTGGTGCAGTGCTGCAATGGGATACACCAGTTAAAGATTACTGGTGAGCAATGATCAGATAATGGAGTAGCTAGTTGTCAGTGCTTTCATGCCAGATTTTGCAGAGATTCTTGAGTCAAACGCAGACAATGCTGGATTATTTGGGAAATATCTCTCTGATCTAATCCTTGTGCCAGGTCAAAGGTGGATGACTAAAAGGGTTATGAAATGTGCATTGGCAAATTTGTGAACCAGTGCTGTTTCTACCAGGTGAGCTGAGAAGCATGTCCACTGTTTTACACTAATAATGGCAATGCCTGGATGATCCTGGACATTTTCAGTGATTGGCTTTGCCAAACTTTTAAGCCTGCAGCATAAAGATTTGTAAGGGCCACAGAAAAACAGCTGAAAGCACTACTGCTGTTAGACCACTGCCAAGCCCATCTGAGTGCTGACGAGCTATGGACCAGAGATAGTAACATTTTGGTTCTATACCTGCCAACCAACACGGCATGCACGCAGCCATGAACAAAGGTCTGACTGCCAATCTAAAAATACTGTAAAGGAAACAGCTAAGAAACACAGAATTTGTTGGCAGATAAGGACAGCTTTTTTTTTTTTTTTTGTTTTCAGCCTCTGGTAACCGGGTAAGTCCCACTAGGCACAAGTGCCTGTTTTCAGGGGCAACCTGGGAGCACTGGGCAGTTAAGTGACTTGCTCAGAGTCTCACAGTATGCAAGAGGTGGTTGTGAGATTCAAACTCAGGTCTGGTCTGCTGGCTGTATCAAGCTCATTCACACCTTGTTCCTCTAACCTCTAGGCTATACTGCTAGCCCAAGCTTTTTTTACAGGAGTGACCTGGGAGCACAGGGAAGTTAAGTGACTTGCTCAGGGTCACACAGTATGCAAGTGGAAGCTGTGGGGTTCAAACCCAGGCCTGGTCTGCTGGATGTCACCGGATTTGCAGCTCAGAGCCTTAAACCACTGTGCTATACTGCCTCCCATATGCCCACCCAGTCTGAACCTTTTTTCCCTGCTTATACTTTTACCGAAGACCCTACATGATCTCCGGCTACCTCCCCCTTCCCGTTTCCCCAGCTAAGATTCCCTTATGTCAATCCCATGCATACTTGAAATCCATCACTTGTTTCACTCCACTACCTCCACTGAAGGATCGTTCCAGGCATCCACCACTCTATCTGTGAAGAGGTACTGCCTTACATCCCTCCTAACGTTTCCCCTTTCCAGCTTCACTGCATGTCCCCTTGTTCTCATACACTTTTTCCTCTGAAAAATACTCCCTTGTTGTACCTTGTTCAACCCAGTGAAGTGTTTATACGTCTCTATCATATCCCCCTCTCCCTTCTCTCTTCCAGAGTGCACATATTAAGATTCCCTTACTCTCTCTCTTCATAAGACTTCTGATGCAGCCCCTGCACCATTTAAGTTGTCCTCCTCTGGACAGTCTCCACCCTGTCTATGTTCTTCTTAAGATGTGGTCTCCAGAACTGGACACAGTACTCCAGGAGGGGTCTCACCAATGATCTATACAATGGCAACATCACCTCCATCCTTCTGCTGGTGATACTCCTCCCAATGGACCCCAGCATCCCATTGGCCCTACCTACTGCCTTCTCCACTTCCTTGCCACCTTGAGGTCACCAAATATGATCACTCCCAGGTCTCTTTCCTGTTGGTGACCATCAATACCTCTCCCACTATGTTATACTCTCCCTTTGCATTTCTGTGCCCTAGGTGCATGGTTTATTTTTGCATTGAAACCCAGTTGCTATATCCTTGATCATGCCTCTAGTTTTCCAATTTCTCTGCAGATTCTCTCTAACCCCTCTGGGGCATCCACCACATTGCAGATTCTGGTGTCATCTACAAAGAGGCATACCTTCCTTTCCAGCTGTTTTGCAATGTGACTTATAAAGACATTTAAGAGGATTGGACCCAGTACTGAACCCTGAAGTACCATGCTGGTCACTCTCCCCTCCCTCTAGTGAATTCTGTTTACCACCACCCTCTGTGGCCTATCCATCAGCCAGTTTCTTACCCAAGTTACCACCTTAGGGAGCACCTCCAAACTGACCAGTTTCCTAGTGAGCCTTCTATGTGGTACAGGGTAGAAGTCCTGCTGAAGTCTAAATAGGCCACGTCCACTGCCGACCCTGATCTATTTCTCTGGTCACCCAGTCAAGAAATCTATTGGGTTGTTCTGACATGACCCCCACCCACCCCCGAACTCCATGAATGCTGCCGGTCTTGTAAACCCATTGATTCAAGATACTCACAATCTTTTCTTTCAAACGTGACTCCATTAGCTTCCCCACCACTGATGTCAGACTGACTGGCCTGTAGTTGCCAGCCTCCTTCCTGCTACTACTTTCAGGAAGCAGAATTATACCTGCCCTCCTCCAGTCCTCTGGAACCACTCCTGTTTCCAGTTAGTTGTTGAATAGGGCTATCAGAGGTACAGCCAGTACCTCCCTGAGTTCTCTCAACACCGTTAGGTTACCCTGTCTGGCCCCATAGCTTTGTCCAGTTTCAGATATGTAAGTGCTTTCAGTACTCTCTCCTCTGCCTCCTTCCCCCCAGTGGTCCTGCTGCCTTTATGTGGTCCATCCCCTTCCCCTTTCCACTGAAGACTGCATAGAAATATCTGTTCAGGATATCTGCTTTTTCCTGATTTTCTCAGCACAGTCTCCCCCCATGCCCTTTTTAATCACACAATCCCTCCTCTTGTTTTCCTCTTCTCACTTACATACCTAATAAAGGTCTTACCCCTTCAGTTATCCCTTTGTCTATCCTTTCTTTAGTTTGCACCTTTGTGCTCCTCACTGATTTCCCTGCTTCCCTCTGCTTTTCCTGCTACACTTCCATATCCTCTTCCCTCTGCATCTCTTTGTACCTTCTGAATGCTACCCTTTCAGCCTTAACCTTTTTAGCCCCTTTCCTCGAGAACCACAGCAGCTTATTCTTTTGTTTTTGCTCACTTCTTTTGTACAGCAGTTTTCTGCCTTCACTATACCATCCCTTAACTTGATCCACTGCCCCTACATTCCACCCTGATTATTCCTGCTTGCTAGGTTGTCTCTGAGGCATTCATCCATTTTTTTTTTATCTGCTCTCCTGAAGTCCAGGACCCTCTGCCTTATGTCATTTGCTTCCGCTGCCATCCTCATGCTGAACCACACTTTATGGTGGTCACTGGTCCCCATGTGGCTTCCCACCTTGACGTCTGCAATACTGTCCCGGTTAGTAAGCACCAGGTCCAGTATTGCCCCATCACGAGTGGGCTCCATGACTAGTTGTCTGAGAAACACCCTCCTTGCAGGGAGTCTAGGATGTCCCTACTTCTACTGGAGGCTAAGGCTGGGAGACTCCAATCTACATCAAGCTGATTGAAGTCTCCCACCAGCAGCACCTCCCCCTTTTCTGTCATTGTGCTTATGGCTTTTCCCAGTGTCTTATCCGGGTCTTCCACCTGTGTTGGAGGTCTGCGGATAATCCTAGTATAAATGGTGGCTCTGGCTCCTGTTTTTAGGGTGACCGACAGTACATCCAACGCCTCCTCTCCCTCCGCCTCAGGTTTTCCTGCATTTACATCACTTTGATGCTCTCCCTTACATACAACACCACTCCTCCTCCCTTCCTCTCACCCTGTCCTTCCAGAACTGAGTATAACTTAGTGTGGCCATGTCCCAGTCGTGGTCACCTGTGCACCATGACTCAGTAATGGCCACAATATCCAGGTCAGCCTCTGCCATCATGGCCTCTAGGTCTGGAATCTTATTTCCCAGACTCCTTGCATTTGCACACATGGCTTCCACACCTTTTTAACATTTTGCCTACAGCCCCCCTTCTTTAACTTCAGCCCTGCAAAAAAGAGAGAGATTATAAGCAGAGAAACCAGTTCAGAGTTTGTCACATTTTGAAAGAATTTACAAAGACATGTTTTATGTCACAGCTGAGGCTTTGAATCAAATAACTGTTGAAAAAATACACAACTGAGACACATTTGGACCCATTTTTGACAGCGATCTGCCTCCTGAGGAGAGAGAACATGACAGTGAACTAGACATTGAGCAAGCTGAAGAGATGGAACTCCTTGCAATATGCAGGAGATGTGGGTCTTCTGAATGACAGTCAACGTCACGCTGAGGGCCTCCTATCCAGTTGGATGTGGTACTCATCAATGATGAATTTGTGGATGAGGTTATGAGCAAAAAGCATATCTAAAATAAAATAGCCCAAGAAGTGTATACTGAAGATGGAAAGGGGAAACTGTTTAACCAGGAAAGCCACACGAAGCCGAATCTTGTTTCAAGGTGCGACCTGGGAGCAGAAGGAAGTTAAGTGACTTGCTCAGGGTCACACAGTACGCAAGTGGGGGCTGTGGGATTCAAACCCATGTCTGCAGGTTGGCAACTCTGAGCCCTAACCACTGCACTATACTGCCTTCTTAAGATCATACAACCATAGTGGCCATCAGTGAAGGAATTACTGTGCTACAAACCAGCCTGACTTTCCTTGAAAGACCCCCATACATCTCATCTCATCTGTACAGCTGCTTCAGTTGAAGCTAATTATTTCCCTCGCTAAAGTGAAGCACCTGAAAAATAAAGCAGTGCAAACTAGTGGAGTAACTAGCCTTTAAAAGAAGTGTACACACAAGGTTCAACAATCCTAAACCTCAGGTCTAGGGTTGCTGTGGCACCCAAAATCTTGGAGTTTTGGTGCATTCTGGGGCCATTTCTAACAGGATTTACTACCCTGCTACTCCCACCCCCTCCCCAGCTTAGCAACTTGCACTTAGCCTCTCCTAGACCCAAAGTTACCACAGTCCAGCATGCTGCCTCTGCCCCCCTTCCCATAGCCCAGACACAGCCGGGCTGCTCATGAGAAAGCCTGAGAAAACCTATGTGACAGTGGCCCACACTTGAGACTAGTATCCCACAAACATTTTTCCACATTTCACTAACAGGATGAGGCTGCAGGATGTGATGTCTCCAGTACTGTAGGGATAAATTGTCACTGCAGGACTGGAGACATCATGTATCTCTCAGTCTTTCATCAGTTAAATAGTTGTTAAATAGTTGCTATGCCATTCTGCCACCTGCCAAGCAGCCTGCCTGTGGCATCACATCTCCCCCAGAAACACAAGAACAATTCTAATTGTGATTATCACAAACTGTAGTGGATTAGTATTAGATTTTATTTATAGGGCACCCTTTCCTGGTGGCTCAGGGCACCTTACAAGACAAGTAGCATGAAACAGGTTAGGAACCACTGGGCTAATATATAAACATTAACTTAAGTATGCCATATTCAAAAAAACAATGCAGAATTTCAATAAATAAGTATAGCAGCACTGTCAGATAGACAAACTATCCAAAAGCTATCGCTGGCCTCTGAAGGCCTGACTGATAGGTAGTTTTTTAACCCTCCATTTAAAGGCTTCCACCAAGGGGGCCCTCCCTCAGTACCCTTGGAAGCATATTCCACAACATAGGGATGCTAACTTCAAAACGCTCAACCAGATGACTTCAGCCTGGCTCTGTGGACTGAAATGAGGCCCACCTTGGTGCAGCACAAGGATCGGTGGGGATTCAGTAGCTCCATCAGGTAGCTAGGGCCCAACCCATGTAGGGCCTTATAGGTTAGCAGATCAACCTTGAGGGTATCATGCCATTTCACCAGCTGCCAGTGTAGTTCATGCAGGAACAGGGTCATGTGGCAAGACCTGGGCAGAGCTGGGCACTTGACTTAGCAAAGCCAGCAAGTGGAAGGCACTGATTTTGATAGGTGGACGTTTTTCACAAAGAGGATGTTGGTGGTTTGCTTGTGCCCTCTCTAGCTGGATGGTCATCGGTGTGGGGCCCATTACTGCACTGCAGTTAAAAGAGGAAACAAAAATAATAGGCAAGCCTTCTCCATTTTGAAAGGGATAGGGAGTGGGGTTGGGAGTGCTGTCATTCGGATAAGCTGTAGATTCAGGGTGGTTTGGTGGATGGACCAGATGGTCACAGACAAGACAAACAAATAGGAAAGACTAAATAAAATTATTTAAAACAGCATCAGGAGCTCTTTTATTTCTACTGTTTTTTTCACATTTGCTGAAACAACAACCTTGATGCAGGCAGTCCTATTACACAAAGACCTCACAACAAGTGAGCAGCGCATTCTGTTGCAGCCTAGCACTGCAAGTGTTAGTACTACTGTATATTTAGTCCCAGGCCCTCCTGTGTCGAATGACTCCATTAACTGAAAACATAGAAACATCATTTTTGGTTTTGTAAAGACAAAAGAGCACTACTGTTCAGCATGAAAAAACACTTTTATGGAAAAATAGTTATTTATCAAGGCTCATACAGATGGTCACTAAACTATTAAATTATTATTTTTTTAATTCTGTTTGTGCACCGTCTTCGTGGAACTCTCTTGGGCATCCTCCAGTGCCCGCAACTCTACCTCCGTGCCTGAGAGGCCTCCTACTTCCCGGCACCAGCCTGGCTATCCCCCAGTTCTAAGCCCCCCGAGGTAAGGCCGCCCTATCCACCCAGGGCGCTGTATCTTGAATTTGGGTCGGGCTGGGTTCGGCCCAGGAGAGGAGTGCAACCGGCAGTGGAGTGTGGTTGGGAGGATGGCGGAGCCGTCGCCTATCCACGAGCCGGGGATTTTTCGGTGTAGATTTTCCCCTCTGGAGTACAGCGTGCAGTGACGTCCACGTAAGGCTGCCTGCTGATGTCTGCCATACTCCCGCCCTAATGTTCTGTTTGGTGCTCCTGCTGTACCTCCGATCTCCGTCGGGGGTTGCGAGGGCACCGAGCAGCCCCAGGGACAGGAGAGCTGTCCTCCGGATGCTCGATCCTCTCCCTTCCCCACCGACCCCCAGCTCCCTGAGTCCGTCTCTGAACTCGGGTCGCCGGCATGGCGCAAGGTGTGGCGTCCAGCGCCTCAACCCTCAGCACCACCGGGCTGGCCCACTATTAAATTTTAACTAGTAATTTGACTGTATGCTCCTTCAACAGATTTTAACCTGGTTCACCTGCTCAGCAATTTCTGCCCCACCCCACTCCTACCATCTTCTGAGCTTAGCCTGGTTGCTACTTAGTCTGATGATGTGGGAGTGGCCGTACTTTCCCTTCATGATCCATCCATCCCATTCCAGTCACCAGCGCTGCCCAACATTTCTCCTCTCCTCTGTCTATGATGCTGCGGACCCCCTCACAACTGTGCAACGAGTTAATAATTCAGCCATTGACCATCCAGATCCATCACCTATGCATCAGAACTCAGCTGTGGCCCAGAGTTCCTCAATGTTGGTTCACACCAAATCAAGACTGGAAGCAGTACAGAAACATAGAATTCTGACAGCAAAAAGGAACTGCTTGGCTTACCCTCACCCCAACAGCCTGGCCAGAAGGCCACTCAGTTCACTTCTTTCTCCTCCCTTTTGGTGTAATTCAGGGAAAGAGAGCAAATTCAGAGAGGGTAGCAATAGGTGGAAGAAGAGAACTCAAATCTGTGGAGCTTAGTACTCACTGGCTGAGCACTTAAGCTACTGGTGCCACACTGCGCTGATACTTCTAATTCACGACTGACAACAATACATAAACACAGCCCACTCTCCACTCCAGCTCAAGTTCAACCACAGCCACACAAAAAGAACACATACTCAGACGCCAGCATTTAGAATGTTTTATTAAAAATAAACACTTTTTTAAAATTTGGAAGAGATGTTTCACTACACAAGTGCATGCAGGAAGTATGCATAATTACACCACTGATACAAACAATACTGGATAGCTTCCCAGCAAAATGAATGCAAAATGAACAAGTTTGTCAAAGTTATTAATGACATTAAATTAAATCTACTGTAGTCTGGGTCTGTAGTACAGTGGTTTTTAATTTAATTTTTAAATAAAAAACATCAATTCACTAAAGAGCAGCATTTTTTTATCCTGAAATGACTAAGGTCCCCGTCTTCAACATTCTCACTCACTCATGCATCAGTCATCGTAGTGAGTCCTATTAAAGTCTCATTTTAATGAATGCTTGTAATAATGATCACATTCAACGGGCCCAAATGCATCCATCATAATGGGGGGGGGGGGGCTGTACTTGGCCATAGTCTCTGCAAATCTTGTAACCCAGACTTTTCTGTCCTCCTGGAGAGGCACCAGAGGGACTCAGCCCATCTGGATAAAGGAAATTAGAAGGGATGCAGTGGGTAGTCACCTGCTACACCCCAACCACCACCACGGAGTGAGCGGCTGGAGGAGGAGATGCAATGAAGTGTGAGTGGTGCCCCTCAATTGTAGATTACATTTTTACTGTTTGGGGGGGGGTATGGGCAAGTGGACAGCAGTTTGTTCACTGCCTTACCCCCTTAAACCCAAGGCTGGTAGTTTTTTTTGATTCTGCCCCAAGTGGTCATTTAAAGGGAAACAGTCAGCACTACGAGTCCCAAACCCAAGTGTGGGGCTGGGCCCACCCTGCACTTTGTGTGCAAAAAACATTTTTTTCACTTACTGTTTGCTGCACGTAGTAGACTGTATCATTAACATTAAAAAAGAGTAAAAACCAGCACCACTGCCTCATGCCAGGGCTATGCCATACAAAACAATTTGCCACTGAAGTATTCAAGTATTCAGACTCACCAGGCATAAGGATGAAGCAGATCCATGAGGCTGAATGCAAATCCAAATCTTTTATTTGATTAAAAAATGCCTGTATAAAAGTCCAGAACGCTACCAAGCTCCAACAACCAACTTCCTTGTAACGTGACAAAGCACGTACCACATCACTTGACGCGTTTCGCATGCTGAATGCTTGAATACTTCAGTGCCAAATTGTTTTGTATGGCGTAGTCCTGGCGTGAGGCAGTGGTGCTGGTTTTTACTCTTTTTTACGTTCATTACTGACCTAGCACGGCCGTTCCTAGGTGTGGTCACACTGAACTCTTTAGTTCATTTCTTCATATCATTAACATTAACCTGCTGGAGAAATTCCAGAGGAGGGCTACAAAGACGATAGCGGGTCAGCAGGGTAAGGCATATGAGGAGAGGCTGAGGGCACTGAATATGTACTAGCTAGAGGAAAGGAGAGAGAGGGGGCACGACTGGGACCTTCAAGTACTTGAAAGGGATAAATAAGTTGGATAAGGAGGGTCTCTATGGTGAGTGGCAACTGTAACACAAGGGGACACAGTCTTAAGCTGGAGAGAGAGAGGTTTAGGAGGGAGGTCAGGAAGCACTTCTTCACAGAAAGGGTGGTGGACACTTAGAATGCACTACCAGAAGAGGTGGTCTCAAGGAAGACATTGGCAGCTTCAAGAGTGGCTAGGATAGGCATATGGGGAAGGTAAGGTTCATGGGTAGGAAGGATGGGAGGAGTGGGTAGGAGGGGGGCAAGGACAGTAACTCAAGTTGTGGACCCTGCTATACAAACAGACTAGATAGACCAAATGACCTTCTTCTGCTGGCTTCTTTGTATGTCCGTATGTCCTATGTATCAGTTTTATTTTGCTAATTTCTAGGCTGACATTTTCTGTAACTACAAATCCCAGAATCTTCTACAGCTGACATCAGAGCTGGGCTGCAGCAGTGGGAGAGTCAATAACCCACAGTGCAAGTTAAAGGTTTTATAAGCTCTGATCTGTTGTTTGCTGGTCCAGATGTTCTCCATGGGCTAAATACAATCACAGAGGACTATACATAGCAGCAAGAGAACAGTGGAACTGACAAACATTTGATCAGGGCTTATAAAAACTAGGTCTGAGAGTAAAAAATAAAAACAAGTAAACTACAGTCCATTTTTGGCACTCAAGCCCATGAGGGTCCTTAGTAGAGTACTACGGCTGTAAAATGATGGTAGCACCTACCATATAATTGTGCACATTATACAGTATTAGAGACATTTATAACAGGCAATCTCTGGAAGAACCACACTAATAGCTCTGAATTATTACATAAAAAAAGAACCGAAGTCCTATAAAGCCTCAGAAACACATACTGTGGATGCCTCCAATTAATGCAAGAAACTAGGCGATGGGCACCTAAATACTGCTAATGCCACTAATGCTGTGTGCCATCATTCTCCATGGTAACGCATGCCTTGACCCAGCAAACAAATGAAAATTACATGCTTACCGTACCTGTTGATCTTCCAGAATATCTTCACCATTGATTCATACTTATGGATCTAGGACCAGAGGCACTAGGACACAGCGGGGAGATTTTTCTACAAGGAGGAAGCCAACATCGGCCACTGGCACCACCCTTGCACCTCAAGCAGCACACACAGTGTCAGGTGTGTTAGGCAATAACTGTGAGCTCCCTCATGTGCCTCAGTTCTTTTTCCAGGACAGAAACAATGCAGAGAGAAATAAAAGAAAGCCCTAGACATTCTCTAGTTCCAAAGGGTAGTAAAAGGATATGGAAAATAAAATAGACCAATTAGAAATGACTACCAACTTAGGGACTAAGGCCTGAGCCTTCCAGGTGACACAAGGGTAGAGGGTCTAATAGAGTGTGGAGTGGGGGCTGAGCTCCTGTGACAGGGGTAGGGGGTTCCAGGCCCCCCCCCAAAAAAGCAAGGGCCTCTCACCACTAGTCAGATAGAGTGTGGAAAGTGGTTAAGTAAAGCTACGGCAGCAGCCATGAGCAAATGGGAGCTAACAGTTTTGGCAGAAGTAGCAAAAGTGGAAGTCCAATTTGGGACCCCCTTGCAAAAGAGATGGCAAAAATGCCCCAAAATGGAAAAATGACATCTGGACTCCTAAAAAGCCATAACTCCATGCCATCAGATAGAATCTGAGTGAACTCGAGAGTAAACTCATAACCCTCTTTTCTAGATGAGAGAAAAGAAAGGATGAGAGCATAGGAGTTGCAGGACTAGCAGTCCTAGGGAGGCAAGATGTGGTTATCCCCTCTGGCATGTTCCAGGCAGAGTGGTCGAACTTTGATGCACAGAGAGAAGTGACAAGGGATGCGAACCAAAAAATTCCAACATGAAGAAGAACATGCGCTGCCTCTCCATGCAATCACAGGATGTACCCTTTGTGAAGCTAGTACACTGACCCAAAACGAGGTGCATCACACCTCTCCAGAGGGAGAGTGTCTGGTCAGTGAAGCAGATTGGACAGTGCCCAGGGCAGTTGCATATAGCAACTAACAGGGAAAAAGAAGGGAAGAAAAAATGGAAAGAAGGGGGCCACCTACCTACTCCACAGAAAAAAATTAAAGTTTTTTTGTTGTTTTGGTTGGTACCCTCACTACTTTTTTTTTATCTTTTAAACAAGCAGAACCGCCACCACAGGACCATGGCAGAGGAGACAAGCAGAGTAATCTACTGCTAGTGCATACAGGGTGAGCCACCAGAGGCCCTGGATCTCAGCTGAGCAGGGGGATGGTGGGCAGGCGTCTGAATCAATGGGGAAGATATTCTGGAAGATCAACATGTAATTTTCCTATCTTCCAAGAATCAGTCTTCACCACTGATTCATAATTATGGGTCCAAGTACCAAGCTTCTCAAAACAGAGAGGAGCTGGCTCACCCTGAGGACAACAAACATCCTCAGCCCTCCGTGTGGGGGAGAACACCAGAGGGCAGGGGCTCCATACAGGTCTGGCGAGACCAGAGACTGGACTGAGTCAGACAGATGAACAGAAGGGACCCCCACCAAGCTTCCTCCTGACCCAATGGGAGAAGAAGTGATTCCCTTGTAACTAGGAGTTAAACACCTTTTGCCAGGTCACAGGGATCGTTCGTGGGAGGCAAAGTCACATCATCCATTGAATGCAGACTTCGGTTTCCTCCAGCCTGTAGGCCACCTCACTGGCATCGTACAGTGCCCTTCTCTGGTGCCTTACCAACTCCCAGTTCTTAGCAGAAGGCAAGAGGTTTGCCTGACTAACTCTGAGCGAAGCATGGCAGCTAGCCTAGGAGCTGACCTACAGGTAACTGTGCTCACAGGCACCTGTTGTAAGCGGCCTGATGTGCAGCAATGCACACCATGGTGTAAGCCAAGGTAAACACCCTCCTGCTGAAACATCTGCCTGAGCAAAGTCAGCTTCGGAAGGTTGGTCATGCACCGAATGACAAGGCCTTATTGGGGTCTGCATTGCCTCAATCCCCAAGGTGGGATGAGGCATTGTACCTGTAGAGCCTGCGAGTGCGCAGTACTGTTGTTGGACGTCTCCTTGGGGATGGATGGAGTGATAAGGCATATCTCCAAATGTCTTGAACATTCCTCAAAGGCTCTGGTTCAGGGAGGGATGACAGGTGGCATCACTGAAAGCCTCAAGGTGTCCCAGCTGCAAGAAAATAGTATTGCAGGTGGCAAAAGTGCCAGTGTCCAGCTCCTGAAACATGCCTGCCAGGAATCTCTGGTACAGAGTGTACTCAGAGGCTGAGGACATGTGAAGGAGGATTCCATGCACTCAGAAGAGGACGCTGATGAAATGAAGGCACTGGACATGAAAGTGGACAGTGCCAAGAAGCCAGGTTGGAACTGGACCCAGTCAGCATGTCTATGGCACTGGTACGAGGCACCAGCCACACTTCTATGCTGACTCCAGGTGACTGGCCCCTGAGGGCCTATGATCCCTGGAAATTCAGGCAGAGGAGGTGTAAGCCCAAAAGGGTAGCAGAAGCTATAAACTCCAGAACTTACACCTGGACAGTGGAGATGCTCAGAAGACCTTGTCCAAGGGGAAGGCATGGCAAGACTATCCATACAAGATAGACTACGAAGAGGAATGACCCAGTCTGTACCCATAGGGGGATTCACCCAGGTGAGAAGAGTGGAGCTGTATAATTCCCTTGCAGCAGCTCTAGTCCTCACCAATGATGGGCTGGCATTAGGTCTGAAGCCAGGCCAGACGCCAGGTCTGACACTGGTCCAAAGTCAGAACTGATGACAGGTGTGACACCAGGTCCGACATCAGGTCTAACACCAGGTCCAATGGCAACCACTGATCCATCCCCATCCCCAGTGCCATGAGGCATCAGAAACCAGCCTGGTGTCACAAATGGCAATGGAACCAGGGATGGCTCCAGGGGTGATAATATCACAGGTTTTGCACCTGGTGTTGGGTCCCAGACTGACACCATGGTTGATGTGGCACCCACAGAAGGGGGGCAGTGGCAGTGTCCTTCCCCATGGCGTCATGAGGACTACCAGGGGAAAGGACCACCACCATCCCAGCCAGCTGATGCCGCACGGCCCCAGTGTTGGTCCATCTCCTGATACTGTGAACAGTGTCAGGAGAGGACCTGACATCACAGCCAGTGCCACTCCACTCACTGACACTGCAACCTATGCCAGGAGCTGGGATGGCACCAGACTACAACATCAAAGTGTCCACTGGGGAAGACTGAGCATACAGCATTGGTCCCACCACTGTGGATGGGGACCCAACGTCATAGCTGGCACTACCCTCCTCACCAGACTGAGAACGGTACTAGGAGTCAGGTCAGTACCAGGCTATGACACCATTGTGTCCACTAGGGAAGACCTGAGCGTATAGCATTGGCCCCACTACCAGAGACGAGGACCTGACATCACAGCTGATGCCACCCTGCTCACTGGCACCATTATGGCACCAGGAGCTGGGGGAGCACCAGCCCAAGACACCAAGGTGTCTGCTGGGAAAGACCGAGCATATACCTTTGGCCTCATCACTGGGGATGTCTGTTGTGTAGGGCAGACAGACAAGGGGGTTGCAGTTGGCTACCCAAAAGGAGCCGGCTGTTCACCATACCCACCCCCACTGGGCCTCCGATGCCTCGACAGGGGAAGGTTGAGGAGGACCCTGTGCTTCCTTGACACCAGAGGTGCTGGGAAGGGACTAAGGGGAAAGGCCCAGAGACCGTACCTTGGCCTGAGCCAAGGCGGTTCCAGCAGAGTTGATACCACACCATGGCATGATGGGAGGCTGACAGACTTTCTTCATCTTTTTAAACCCCTTATCTTTTTTTGGATTTTGGCATCACTGAGGTGAAAAGAAAAAATTACTCACCATAGTAATGTTGTTTCTTCTAATGGAGTCTTACTGTATTCAGACATAATGCAGTTAGCCCCAGCACTTGAACTACCCTGGAGAGGAAAGAGTTAACTCTATGTAGAAGCATAGAACGTTGAGCTTGAGCTCGGTTTTCAAACCTCTGTCTGTGGTACTTCCCAGTGCAACCGTCAGATTCTTACGAGCACACTAACTAACATACTATAGTATGGAAATTGTACAACATATAGCCAAAGGGCAAAAGATTCTTTTTGGGCCCAAAAGGCTCAAGTCGAGAACCCAAGAAGGAAAGGTAGTGACAATATTTAAGTATAAAACACCAGAAAAAATAACAACAACATCCACCCCACCCAAGAGGGAGGGTACAAGGTACACCCCTGAGGTGCAACACTGTACCTGCCAGCCCACTTCCCAAAAAACAGGTTCTGAGAGGGGAGGGAGGAGAGGTCTGAATACAGCAAGACTCCATTAGAAGAAACAACATTACTATGGTGAGTAATTTTTTCTTCAAACAACATGAAGTCTTGCTGTATTCAGACATAATGCAGACTACCAAGCAGTTCCCTATGGAGGAGAGAATGCAGAACCTACTTTGGGAAGAGGCTCTGCAGTACTGCTGTGCCAAACCTAGCATCACTCCTAGCCTGGATGTCCAGGGAGTAATGCTTGGTAAAAGTATGTACTGTTTTCCAGGTGGCTGCTTTACATATCTCTAACAAAGGTATATCTCTGGCCGCAGCTAGAGAAGGAGCTATACCCCTAGTCGAATGAGCCCTCAGGCCTGAAGGGGGCGTTCTACCCAACTTGTCATAACAGAATTGTATACAAGAAACAATCCACCTGGCAATAGTTCTTTTAGTGGCAGACTTACCTTTCCCCACTTCACCATAAGTGAGAAACAATTGAAGACAGTCATTTCTATGTGCCTTAGTATGCTCAATGTAGTAGCTAAGGGCCCTCTTAACATCCAGACTGTGTAACCTTCTTTCACCTGAAGAAGAATGATCAGTGAAAAACACAGGGAGAGATATAGACTGGTTCAGATGAAAATCCGATACCACTTTGGGAAAGAACCTCCTATTGGTTCTTAGGACCACTTTGTCCCTATGGAAGGAGATGAAGTCAGGTTCAACTGACAGAGCCTGTAACTCACTAATCCGCCTGGCAGAAGTAATAGCTACCAGGAACACAGTTTTCCAGTTCAAGTACTTCAATTCGGCCGAAGCCAGAGGTTCAAAGGGTGGCTGCATAAGCTAAGCTATGCAGACATTAAGATCCCAAGGCAGAGTGGGCTCCTAGCTACCAGGAACACAGTTTTCCAGGTCAAGTACTTCAATTCGGCCGAAGCCAGAGGTTCAAAGGGTGGCTGCATAAGCTAAGCTATGCAGACATTAAGATCCCAAGGCAGAGTGGGCTCCCTAAAGGGAGGGTTAATGTGAACCAGGCCCTTGAAAAACTTTCTGAAAACAGGATGAGATGCCAGGGAAGAGCCCTTCCCTGCTGAGAGGAATGCAGAGACAGCTGCTAGATGAACCTTCAGAGTGGCAGGCCTAAGGCCTAGACCATTCAGATGAACTAGATAGTCTAAGGTTGTGGAAATGCCTGCAGAATCAGGCAGGATGCCTTTCTGAGAGCACCAAATACTGAACCTTTTCCATTTTGAGTTGTAAGTTTTCTAGTGAAGGTTTCCTGAGACCTTCAGAATATCCAGAACTCCTGAGAGAGATGAGTGCTGCATATTCTAACTCTTCAAGAGCCAGGCCTTGAGATTGAGAGACTGGAGATTGGGGTACCAGCTCCGCCCCTGGGAGAAGGACAGGAGATTGTATGTCCTGGGCAGAGACAGGGGACGTGACACTGACAAGGACAGCAGTAGAGGATACCAAGGCTGTCTGGCCCAATCTGGAGCCACCAGTATCACTGTGCAGAGTTGAGTCCTGATCTTGATCAGAACTCTGAACAGCAGAGGGAAGGGAGGGAAGACATAGAGAAACATGCCCCTCCAGTCCAAAATGAGAGCATCCTGGGGAACCGTGCCCAGGACTGGAGGTCTGCAACAAAACAGAGGAAGTTGATGATTGTCTGGTGCTGCAAAGAGATCTATCTCTGGAGTGCCCCACCTGGAGAAGATGACCTTCAGGATGTGAGGATCCAGGGACCATTCGTGATGTCCCTGTGAAATTCTGCTCAGAGCAACAGCTAGTATGTTGTCCTTCTCTGGAAGGTGAACTGCTACCAGAGAAGTCTGAAGAGAATAGGCCAGAGACCACAGCTTCATGGTCTCTGTGCACAAGGCTGAGGACCGAGTGCCTTCCTGTTTGTTGATGTACCACATTGTGGTGGTGTTGTCTGTCCTGACTTGGACCACCTTGCCCTTGACTGAATCCGAGAAGCTCTGCAGGGCTAGGAAAACTGCCCTGAGTTCCGGAGATTGATATGAAGGAGAGACTCTGTGGAGACCAGACCCCCTGAGCTGTCAGGGCTCCCAGGTGGGCTCCCACCCTAGGAGAGAAGCATCTGCAATTAGAATTACTGATGGGACTTGAGGGAGAAATGGAACCCTTTGTCTGAGGTTGTCCTGGTCCAGCCACCGCTGGAGAGCTTGGACCAGAGTCTGAGTCACTGGAATCAGTTTGGTAAGCGAATCCTTCTTTTGAGACCAAGAAGACCTTAGATGAAACTGAATATCCCTCATCTGGAACCATGCTCCCTGCACCACTGTTGTGGAAGCTGCCATGTGGCCCAGGAGCTGGAGGAACTGTCTTGCTGGGAGGGAGACCTGAGGACGAAAGGAGGAAGCGAGATCCACCAGGGCCTTCACCCTTGCCAGGGGAAGGAAGGCTTTTGCTTGTACAGTGTCCAACTCTATGCCTATAAAGGTGAGAAGTTGAACTGGTTGGAGGACAGACTTTGGAAGATTGAGAAGAAACCCCAGGGCGCTGAGTAGAACCTGGGTAGTTTGAAGACCTGACTTGACCTGTAAAGGTGACTGACCCACTAAGAGCCAGTCATCCAGATACGGGAAGATGGTGATGCCCTGTCTTCTGAGGTAAGCCACCACTACTAGACAGTTTGTGAACACCTTGGTGCTGAGTTAAGCCTAATGGCATAGCTCTGAATTGGTAATGGCCTGAAGGCAACTCGAACCTGAGGTATTTTTTGTGGGAGCACCTGATAGGAATATGGAAGTAGGCATCCTTGAGGTCCAGAGATGCTAGCCAATCCCCTGGCCTTAGAGAGGGAAGGATTATTCCCAGAGTTACCATTTTGAATTTGGGCTTTGAAATGTGTTTGTTCAAATACCTTAGGTTTAGGATGGGTTGCCACT
Organism: Neoceratodus forsteri; assembly: GCA_016271365.2. Classification (NCBI taxonomy): domain Eukaryota; kingdom Metazoa; phylum Chordata; order Ceratodontiformes; family Ceratodontidae; genus Neoceratodus; species Neoceratodus forsteri. The sequence continues at coordinate 446,069,520 of JADMNL010000023.1, forward strand.
CCCCTGTTTTCTTTAGGGTAAGGAAGTACCTGGAGTACAGTCATTCTCCCTTGTGCTGAGTAGGAACCTTCTGACAGCTAGAAGAGAGGAAACCTCTGCCTCTAGGGCAATGGTTTCTGAGAGTGATGCAGGCTGAAAAGACTTGGCCCTCTTTTTTGGAAATTTTTTGAAGCTGAGGGCCAGTCCCTGACTTACCACTTCCAGGACTCACTTGTCTGAGATCACAGACTTCCAGGTCTGGAAGTAGTAAGCCAGCCTGTCTCCTACTGGAATTGGGGAGTCGACCCAGGCTGACACATCAGGGTGTCTGCTTGGCAGGAGCCTTAGACTGAGAGGAGGAGGGAGCAGCTCTGCTCATGTCCCTCCTGCCCCTCCCTCTGAAGAACCCCCTCTGTGGGAAGGGAGAGGAGGCCTGGGCTTGGTAAAAAGGCCTTTGAAAGGGCCTGCCCCTGCCCCTAGACTGCTGCTTGTGCGGAGTGGCTTGCCTTTCTTTGGCCTGTGCACTCCTGTACGTGGTCCTGTATTCATCCATTTTCTTCATGTAAGCCTCTGTCTGCTCCCCAAACAGAGAGTTACCTACTACAGGAAAATCCATAGCCTTAGTCTGGGTATCCTGTGAAAGGCTAGTACATCTGAGCCAAGCATGTCTTCTGAGAGACACAGATGTAGCCATGACTCTAGATGCCACATCACTGGAGTCCACAGCAGCATGAAACTGCATTTTGGATGCCTCAGTTCCATCAGCAGCAACCTCCTCCAGCTCCTTGGCTAGCTGGGGAGAGGCCTGTTTAGCCAGTTCCAGAATTGTATCCCATCTGCATTTCTGGTACCTGGCTGTGTAGACCATATAAGAAGCCTGCCTGAGTCCCAAAGAGGATGCCAAATACTGTTTTTTGGCCATGGCATCCACTTTCCTGGAGTCGTTATCCGGGTGGTGTGAAGCCAAAGGAATGTTAGCCCTGTCACAGGCTGCAGCCTGCACTACCCCAATATGGCTGCAATGACTATATAGGAACTCCGCAGCTGAGCCTAATAACAAATACCTCCTGTCCATTCTCTTATCCACAGGAGGTATTGAATTAGGGGTTTGTAAAATTTTGTGTGTCTGTTTCCCCAAGGATTTATGAAGAGGGATAGGCAGCCTTTTGGACTCTGGGATGTCCATCATTTCCACAAAATCAGGCTCTTCATCCTCCTCCTCCTCTGCAGCTTCAACCAAGGGAAGCTGCAGGGTTTCTGCCACCTTTTTGTAGAACAAAAAATGTGAAGGGGACTCAGAGAGCCTGGGAGGAGAGACACCTGAGGGCCTGTCTGGGAGATGGCCGGTTCAGTGGGCACATCCAGACCCCCCTGGTCATCGTCATCATCATCATCATCACCGGGATAGTCTTCGTCTCCCTCCCACTCCTCATAATAAGTGTCTGGAACATAATCCGGAGGAGACGGATCCGACCGAACCGACTGCCTAACCGGCGGTACCGGTTCAGACGGAACCAGTCTAAGCAATTGAACAATGCTAATCACTTTGCCTATTTCGTCCGCGGTTGGAGAATGCGATACCGGATCCGAACTGGCAGACTTACGCTTCTTTTTTGATGGAACCGACCCCTCAGGGTCGGCTCTCCTTTTGCCCGAGGAGGTATCGCCTAGGTCAGTAGGCACCTCCTCAGGTTTGGCCACAACCAAACCGGGCTGGCCATCCAGATCTACGGACTTCTCGGCCTCCCTTTCCTTCAGCCTACTCAGTCTTTTGTCTAGAGTGGATTTAGGAAAGTTTTTACAGATTTGGCAGTCTGACTTGAGGTGGTCAAACCCCAGACAATAAACACAGATGAGGTGGGGGTCAGCCTTAGCAAAGGCCTCCCCACACTCAGTACAGTGTTTGAAACCAGTGGGACCGGTTTTCTTCTTTGGCTTTCAGACATGGCCAACCTAACAAATTACCCGTAGCCTAAACCAGGTAATATAATAACCGATCGGTTACAAACTGTGTCACGGGCTTTTTAAAGAATCGCAAAAGGTCCAGTTCTTTGAAACCGACGTGCACCGGAACACCACTCTAATCCCAGAAACAAAATTAAACAGAATGTAACAGGGTCGGTTCCAAACCGGACCGACCGGAAAGAAACCGAAGAAAAGAACAATTTCCAACCTTTTCACAGAAATAAAACATAGTCACTACCTATCTACACACTACCTGTACTGTAGACAGAGGCTGGAAATCCGAAAATAACAAAAAATATATACGGTTTAAACCGAACGCTTTTACTTGTACCGAACCGAGCAGAGGAAATCTCCGGAGTGACTTCACTGTTAGGCGGAGTAAAGAATCTGACGGTTACGCTGGTAAGTACCACAGACAGACGTCTGAAAACCGAGCTTGAGCTCAACGTTCTATGCTTCTGTATAGAGCTAACTCTTTCCTCTCCGGGGCTGTTCAAGTGCTGGAGCTAACTGCATTATGTCTGAATATAGCAAGACTTCATGTTGTTTGAAATAAAGGGAGAATGCACCGAAATAAAAACTTAGCGGTGACATAGTTTAAATAAGGTGACTGCCAATGAACTGAGGCACTGTTGCTCCTATGGCGTGCGTTCAATGGCAGGAAGAACAGATCTGAGGTGCATGAGGGAGCTGACGACGGCTATTGCCTAGCATGTACAACACCATGAGGACCTCAAGCGCATGTCACTGTCATGGCACTTAAAGCTTCTAAGGTACTCCCCTCTTCTCCAACTCCCATCTCCTAGCTTAACCTTCCTACTACCTGCCTTATACAGACTGCTTGCCAGAGGCCATGTGTAACCCTTAAATAAACTATATGCAAAGTACTACCAATTGCTTACATGTCATGATGATAACCAAGCCTGTACCCATGCCTGCATCCACTGCTTTTCTTTTACCGTGCCTGTAAGCCATGCCTGCATCCACTGCTTTTTTTTACTGTAACCACCTCATGCTGTAACTCACAATGCCTCAAATGTTCCTTATGTCCTTGTTCATTCTTATAACTTGTATTGTTATCCCGGGTCGCCCCTGAAAAAGGGACCTTCGCGGCTCAGTGGGCCTACCCGGTCACCAAAATTTAATAAATAAATAAATGTGAGCTGGTTGAGATGCGCAGGTGCGCCAGTGGCAGTCGACTCCCTCCCTGTAGAAAAAAGCTCCCGCGGGGTCCTGTTGCCTCCTACCCTAGACCCATAAGCATGAATCAATGGTGAAGATTGACTTTTGGAAGATCTGCCATTTTAGCACTCCTAGAATCAAAGGCTAAGCAATGCAGTACAGTAATAATGAAAAAGGAAGTCTTCCTGAATATACAGTATATTGCTTCAACTAAGTATTCGAGCAGTACAGACCAGCTGTAATAGCAACTTAGGAACTCTAAACTTACAGCAACAAACTACAGTTTAAATGTATGCAGAATTACATCGGGTGACTGATTTTGGGTTTGTCTTTAGACAGAAAATTTAAAAAACGAAATAGGGACAAGCCAACACCTGCTTAAGCCGATAACATTTGAACAATGTTTATGTCCAGGTTTGTATCTGAGCAGGCACAGACTACTTAGTCTGATTCCGGTGGTGTAGTCACCTTTACAGTTCCTCAGACCTAATTGTGCTCAACTTAAAAACAAAACAAATCACGTAATCTGAAAGCAGGAGCCTCAGCTACCACTAAATCAGCAGGCAAAAAAATTCCAGACTTTTTGTATCAGCTAGGGAAGGAATTGTGTCTGTTCTCCATGGAGATGGCATCCTGACCCCTTCCTCTTTCCAGTATGATGGCCGCCTCAACTGCGCTCAGACATCTTAACATGGAAAGCACAGGCACTCTCTTCATTGAAGTAAATAGGGTGTTTTTTTACTTAGCACTTTTTAATATTATACAGGGCCATTTGTTTCACATCAAAGCTACCACGTAACTCATGAAGCTCTTGAAATGGGGTTATTGTGGTCTGGGAAATTACTCATGGAAACAGTATCTTGCCTTTGAAGATCACTATGACACTAAGACATCCCCATGTCAAACATGTTGAAAGAAGCCACCTCGAATATGATGACTCTTTAAACAGTGTGCCCTAATGTGCTGTAGATTCATGTGCCCGGCACCGTGTTTCTCTGGGGAAAACTGTTTATAATAGTAAGCAGCATCCAGGTTTGTTCTGTCACGATAGAAGGCCCTACTCCTCGAAGAAGAACAACTATGACAAAGGACTAGTAACTAGGCAGTATAGCACAGTGGTTTAAGGCTCTGAGCTGCAAATCTGGAGACCTGGGTTTGAATCCCACAGCCCCCACTTGCATACTGTGTGACACTGAGCAAGTCACTTAACTTCCCTGTGCTCCCAGGTTGCACCTGTAAACAAGCTTTCAGCTTAGTGTGTCTCACCTGGTTAAACAATTGGGGGGAAAAAAAAAAGCACAGCACAGTGAACTAGGGGACCCAAATCTGAATCCCACCACCAGTTTCCTCACTGAGAGTTGAAGCAATTCACTTAACCTCTCTGTGCTTTGGTTTCTGCTGCTGTTTATGGCTTGTAAAGTGCTTTGGGATATTGAGTATTTGAACAAACAAAACCAAATTCCTGTCCTTTTTTTCTTTTATTCTGAGTTTATCTCCCTTGTCTTTCACCTGCCCCAATCTGACCCCCTCCTCAAGCCCCGTCACCCAAGTTCTCTAACTACTTACCACAGCCTCCTGTTCATGGACTGCCCCTCCAACTGGGCTCGGATCCATTGTGGAGGTGGGTAGCTAGTTGGTGGTGCAGAGCTTGCCAGGGGCTGGTGTCATCCTGCTGCTTGGGGTTTTCCCCATCATGTTCACTGCTGGGTCAGCAACTGTGCAATAATGCACATTTGTGCGCGGTGAATGCCAGACATATCAGCATCCAGTGGCCACACCTACCACTGTGTAACTCCACTGCATAGCCGCCCAGTGTCTGCCAGGTGGCACACAAACAGCGGGGGAGGAAATGGCGCCTCCCCAAAGGAGGAGAGCTGTCTGATGGGAAGCTCATCCTACCTTCCCCAGTTGGCTTCCAGCAACTGGAATCCATTCTTAAATCAGGGTCACTGGAGTAGTCAGCGGAAGCACTCACCGCCATGATATCTCTCCTCAGTAATTCTTTCCATCTGAACTAGTTTTCTAATAATAATTCCTTAGTATCACCATGAGCATGGTGTTTGCAATCTGAGAAAACACTAGTGTGCAATACTGGCACTAGGCAGTGCCATTAGAGAACAGCATAGTCTCTCAGTGAACCTTGTGTCCAGTTTTGGGCACAGAGATAGAGAGAGAAAAAGAGAGAGGCAGAGAGAAAGAAAGTTGTTTATACTGGGTGCTTATACTGGGAGTAGAACAGAGGAAGGCCTTTCAGCCCTTTGTTACCGTTCCCCACATTAGTGGGTAGATTTTGACCTATTTTCCAACAACCACACATCCGCTCCTTTTCTGAAGCATGTAAGAGCTCAGCTAGTATATCTTTTGAAGTGCATTCCAAATTCTGCCTATTTATAAAAGAAAAATGTCTGCCATCATTCCTAGCTGTGTCTAAATTTCATTGCTTCTTATGCCCCTTAAGTACAGTGGTTTATCCTGTACTATGATCCCAATTTCTTCTATTAATTCCAGTGCCATCATTCCTGGACGACCTGCTTTCGATTTTTGCTAGATCCTTTCTCATTTCAATTTGCAGTACTGTGGTTTCTACTGGCCCACCAATTTAATATCATCAGCAAATGTAATTACCATGTTACTCATACTGTGGTGTGATCACTTATGTACAGTGCAAATAACTCAGGCCCCAGCACAGAACCCTGAGGCACTCTGCTCATTACTCCATAGGGTCAGAGTATTCCCTTAAGACTCTTACTCTTTGTTTTCTGCCATCTACCCAGTTCTTGTTTACAGTATATGTTTATTGGAGTTAGGAACAGACCAGAGCTTTTTACAGTGGTATCCTAGGAACAAGACAGTCAGCTCAGTTTCGCAAAAGCAGTAAGACATATCGGAAATCATGTGATAGACAAATACTGTATGCAGTAAATGGCATAGGCCAGTTTGATATAAGAGTATATACAGTAAGCCGGCTCAGTGGCGCTAAGGGTTGAGGCACTGAAAGCCATACCTCACTCTACCCTGCCAACCCTTGTTTGGAAACATGCACAGGTCTCTAGGGGTTGGCTGGAGAAGACTGAGTGTCAGAGGGACTGCTCTCCTTTCCTCTCCCGGGGGGGGGAGACTGCTGACTCCACTGTATGACTGCCATCATGTGGAGGCAAGTAGTAGTGCAGGTCAGGAGCAGCACAAGTGGGTGGTGCTGTGGGATCCAGCTGCATGCGTATGCCTCCACGTGCACATGCTGATGTTTGTGCCCCAGCAAGGGGGACTGAGAGAAAAATGGTGGAAAATAGCAGTGGAGCAGGCATTCATGACACCTGACCACCGACCCCCCACCACCCACCTCACCACCAGGACAAGTCATGGGGAAGTGATGGATGGTGGGGTTCGGTGAAGTGGGCTTGAAGGGAGCCCAGGCCTGCTTAACCCAGAGGAACATAAACTACATATATATGAAAAAAAAGAGTATGTACAGTAATTGAAAGGCTCATGCCTGTAGTTCTATGGGGGAATAGCTCCACCCCCATCTCCTACTTAATCAGGCTACCACTGCTCTGCTTAGAGCGAGTCGCACTCACTGCATTTGCTCAGTGCTGGACGCTGTTGCTGGATTTCTCTCTCTCTGCCTCCCGTTTTCCCTGCGTCTCCTCTGTTTGGCTCCGGGCCCCCCCCTGCTCTGTGCACCCCGTTTTCCCGTTCTTCCTTGTTTTCCTCAATCCTGCCTGCCCCCTGCATTTACCTTCTGTTTCTCCTGGGGTTCTTCAGGTCCCGCGTCGCGGCATCATTCAGTTCATTTGGCTGGCTCTGTCGATCGTTCAGCTGGATTTCTCTTGCACTGTTACAGCTCTTCCATCTTCTTCACAGCTTCTAGACCAGAACATCCAGACTGAGTCCCAAAGAGGATGCCAAATACTGTTTTTTGGCCATGGCATCCACTTTTCTGGAGTCCTTATCCAGAGGTTGTGAAGCCAAAGGAATGTCAGCCCTGTCATAGGCTGCAGCCTGCACTACCCCAATATGGCTGCAATGACTATAAAGGAACTCCGCAGCTGAGCCTGATAACTACCCCAATATGGTAGCTTGCGGCCTGCATGCTGCCACCCTGCTCTTCAACCTCACCCTCGCTGCAGTTTGCAGGGGCCAGCCCACTAGAAACCCTCGCTCACAAGTGCCTTTCTCCGCAAGAGTCTACTGACTGCGGCTGTCGCCGCTTGCTGCATCTGCCTTTTGGACTGTTTGGACAATCAGAGCTGGCATGTTGGTCTTGGATACTTTATGTTTGGGACATTCCTATTCAGAATACTAGGAGGGGCACAATTCTCACAATTCCTCCCGAATTTACGTTCTTAAATAGCAGTTATTCTCCTGGCACTAGGAAGAACTCCAGGCATGTGTACCGCTTGAGACATTCGAAAAGGTGTCTAATCATTAGCAGTCTCATTCCAGAGACTCCAGGCATCCACCAGACATATTTCCTGCATGTCGAGTTTCAGACAGACACTTGCTCCACTGGAGGAATGGTTCGCAAACAAAAACTTGATTTTTCTTTGCACATGCAGCTCACTGTTCAATTTACTGCCAGGATACACAACATGATTTCTGTCAGTTGCTACGTTCCACACCAGTTTTCAAGAATGTTAGACATTAACCTCTGATATTGCAAGGAGTTTTGCTAGTCAAACCAGTCTCAAAGTGGACTGCTCTGTGCTTTCCTTTCCAGCACCACGTACGTGGATCACTGTGGAGCTTTACTGGACATCTGATCCCTACATGTTTTATCCTGTGCCTCTGTGCCTGTCTGACCATGGCTGCCGCTGCTGCCTTTCTCCTCTCTTGCTTTATTGCTTCTGTATTTTGCTGCCTAAGTGCAAGTCCGACTACTGTTCTATGCAATCTTTGCTTCATACCTCCTCCGTCCCCTCAGCTTCAGCCTCTGGGATGTCTGCTGTGCCAGAAAGCCCCCGTGGCGGTGCCCCCAGTCATGCTAGCCTACATGGGGTCTAGCTTGACTCGCTTTCTGCCCTTCCCGCCTGGCCTATGTGGGGTCAGGCCATACCGCCCAGCCCACGCAGGGGCCCCTCGCCTGATGAGCCACTGCTCCTTTGCTGCCTTGCATGAGGGTTGTGGTCTGCTGGCCTTCATGGGGCCCTAGCTGCCGCTCTTTACTCCTTCCTCCAGCTGACCCTACCATTGGTCAGCCACTCATCCACCCACATGGGTTTCTAGCTAGTTGCTTTGCCTCCATCCTCGGACGCCTGGTTGCACTTAATCTGTGTGCTCTGTCCTGGTGTGCAGCACCCTGTTCTGGATCCTGTCCTCCTGGCCTTCATTTAGGTTTCCTTGCTGCATCATTCGTTCCTGCTTTCCAGTATCCTCAAGCATTGGTCTGCCTGGACATTCCTGTGATTCTCCACTCCTGGCTCTGAATGTTTGTTTCTCCAGCCTTGTGCTTCCTCTGGTCACTGGATTTTGGCTCCGTGCAAGCTTCCCTCTCCTGCAGTTTTCTTCAATCTGGTTCAGCTTCTTGGATGTCCTTCTGCAGGCCATTTGCTTTAGTCCTGTCTCCCTGCCGTTCACCTGCTCTCTGGATATGGACTGTATCTGGACCTTCATTCATCTGCCTGCCTTGTCCAAGTTCCCTGCAATGTCTCCTTCTCCCTGGCCTGGACCGGTCTGCTCCTGCTGCTTCCTTGCCTGCCTATTTCAGATTGTTTTCCTCCCTTGGGCATTTCATCAGATCACTGTCTGCCAGAAGCCTTCATTCCATGTCACATACTCATCTCCAACTTTTCCATCAGGATTGAACGCAGTACCACTGATTCTCGCCTTCAGTCACACTACTCAAGTTCTGGATGCTGCAGCCTTCACCTGCCTGCTCGCACCTACTTCCACTCTTCAGTGATATCCTTCTTTATTCCACTGTGGACTTACGTCTGGACTACATCTCAGGATATTCGCAATCAATTCCCTTGGACACTTCTTGCCATGTTGCTTCAGTTCGTATGGATTTACTACTGCTCCTGTTTCCTGCCAGGACTCGCAGCCAAGCTCTATCCCTTAATGCCATTTCTGTCTCATGACTTGGGCCTCGACATTAACCTACTCCAGTGCTATAAGACTTATTGAATCTGGTCAAGTTGCTAACTCATCTGATTTGGTCCTCTTCACTGCATTCTTCTGCCATCCTTTGACCATCAGGAGCACATTTGTTCGGACTTGTCAGACCCGATCTCATGAGTTCACCTTTCCAGCTTGCCGCCTACTGGCTCCCGCCCAAATGTACGTATATACCACTATATATAGGGATATTTTGCTCAGCAAACAGGAGGCTCTTCTATTTACCTGCTTATTAACATGCTCTCAATGGTTTTCACCGTGTACTATACACAATCTATTCAGTACTGCTCCTTTGCTACTACATCTGCATTCCATGCAGGTCTGATAATTATTACTACTACTACTGACCTACGTGCAGGTCCACTCTTGCCCATGCAATACTTGCTCATACCTACCTGCTTCGCCCTTTCAGAGCCTGGAGGTTCATCGAAATTATCTTGCCTACTTATAATGACCTGCCCGCCTCCAGGCCCTAGAGATCCATCAAGCTCTCTCTTCACTGCCTACTCATACCTCGAATACTATTGCCAATGTACTCTTACCTGCTTCGCCCGCTAGGACCTGGAGGTTCTACTGCTCAGCCCTCTTCCAGCCTCATAGCCCATCCAGCTTCCTTGCTTCATCACCAAAGGCCTTATCCTTTGCATAGCTTGCCAATCGAACATGGACCACCATTCTTCCTATGCTGGGTAATGGAGACATCGTTATTTGGTCACAGGTCCTCCTCAGAAAAGAATTCCTCGCCTTCTGGATTGCTTCAACCGTTCAACACTTGACCCTTTGAGATTGTTTATGCCCTCAACTGTGGATTCGAATTTACTGTGTCAGATTCTTGCCCTGGACATAGATGTCTATTGGACTGGGAATTCACTTGAAGGATGTGCTGCCATCTTCGCTGGATACTCAACATCAGTGCTTCGATTCCAGTTTTTCTGCTTTTATCAGATTCAGGATCTACATCTACTAGACTTCAGATTAGCCGACAACCTAATATTGTTAATTCAGGATACTCTCCTTTAGTATGCCCAGAAGAACGGGCGGGTCAGTAGCCATGGGTCCTCAGAGGTTTCCCCAAGGGAGTATTTCCTCTCCTGCGTGCTACTGGCCACACTTTCTGGAGCTGGAGGAGATAATCGTACCTGTAATCATATTTTTTCTTTTGGGGCGTCTCAATCCTACTCAACTAAGCATCCTTCCTAAGGTGGGATACAGAGAAAGGCCAAAACACCAAGTCTTAACAAGTTGTTATTCATCGGTTCAAGCACCTAAGCATTATGCATATCCAATCCAGTTCATATGTACTACAATCACTGATTTGTTCATATCTATGCTGAAGTATCTAAGCACTAATCATTCATGTAACTGGCAGGCATTGTCCTACTTACTGGTCTGGCCTACATATCCAAGCACAACCTACATCATTCAGCTATACTGTACGTAGCATAAGCACTGAGCTATGAACCACATAGAATGATAACAAAGGCTTTCACAGGGGGTGGGGACCAGTTGTGGGTCTATTCCAGGTTTCTGGGCCAGCATATAGGAACCCACATCAAAGATGGGTTGGGATTGCTTTTGTGTTATTGAGTTAATTTATTTTTGGGTTGAGTCTTGATTTTTGGCTTACTTGGTTTTCTTTATTTGTGTTTTATTGTAATGCGTTGGGGAGGTTTAGCGACGGTCAGGCACTATTCTCCCACCATGCTCAGGGAATTACGTCCCTTTAATTGTCCCCCATTTTCATTTGACACCTATTTCAGGCATCGTGCTTTGGGTATACTTAAGAGTCATAAAAGAAGGGGGAGAACTGGGCCTGGTGGGGGACAGGAAAGGGGAGGGCGGATTGGAATTGAGGGGTCCAGGAGACATCCTGGGGCGAAATGGAGTCAGGATAGAGGTTTTCCTTGTCTTGTCCCCATACCCAAGGTCTCCAACGTTAGCGGGCAGATGCCGAGGTCTTCCCTAACAGCTCATCCTACCTTGGTGGTGTTATGCAATGCCAGATCTATTAAAAACAAGACAGTTATTACAGCTGATCTCGTTGGAATAACTGATCTGGCTTGCATCACCGAGACCTGGCTGGATGAAAATGCAGGTCCTATATTGACTTCAGCAACTCTAGACAGGTTCTCGGTGATACACCATCCAAGGTTGGATCGTAGGGGCGGGGGTGTGGCTATTATGTTTAAGACTGAGCTGGGCCTTGTGGATATGCCATTGAGAAGTACCAGATCCTTTGAATATATCCTGGGAGAGGGTGTAGGTTGCGGGATTCTCCTCATCTACTGTCCACCAGGAGATGGGGGTGAATTCCTGCAGGAGATAGCAGACTTCATCGTCGACATGGTGTTGAGGTTCCCCAAATGGATAGTTCTGGGGGACTTCAATGCCTGGGTCGATGATGAACTCCTGCATTTTGGTCAAAATCTCCTCCAGCTGATGACAATGCTGGGCCTTACACAGGTAGTTACCTCCTCGACCCATGTAGAGGGTCATTCGTTGGATCTGATCTTCCTGTCGGGTATGGAAATAGCTGATCTGGGGGTGGAACCAGTCAGCTGGTCTGACCATCACACCATAAGGTTCAGTTTCAGGGCCCACCCAATAGGTCTGCCCCTACGGAGATGGTTCAGTACCGCCCTTTAAGTGGGGTTAACCCTAGTGACCTATCGACAGTGCTGGACCTATCGGGCTTGTCAGGTGAATGCATGAGTCCAGATGATCTCGTATTAGCCTATAACAAGGCTGTGGGAGATGCTCTGGTCAAGATTGCTCCTGTTCGTGTTCAGCCTCTCATCCTTCACCCAAGGAGTCCTTGGTTTGATGGCTCCTTGAAGGAGTTGAGGCGAGTTGGCTGAAGGATGGAGAGAGCCTGGTGGAAGTCCAGCCATGATGCTGACAGTCTAAGGTTGATGGCACACTATGACAGCTATCAATCAGAAATCCCCTGTAAGAAGGCAGAATTCCTGTCCAGGGAGATTTCTGCTGCATGAAATTGACTGACTCAGCTTTTCCGGACTGTTGACAGATTGTGCAATCCAATCTGTCTCCAGCCCAGAGAAGCTTTTTCTCAGCTAAGATGCGAGGAGTTTTCTCGATTTTTCGCAGATAAGGTTGCCAGCATCAGGTCTGGCATCGGTCCAGCCTCTCTTATGAGGGACTGCAGTGATCGACAGGAGGTGGCCTGCACCCGGTCTGCTTGGTCAGATTTCTATCTGCCGAATTCACTGACATTGTAAAGACCATCCAAATATTGCGCCCAACCAGTTGTAGTTTGGATCCTGGCCCTACAGCCCTCTTAGTGAGATGGGTAGATGTGAGGCTAGATCTTATACCTCGGCAGGAAGATGCTCGTGGAGCCGCGGCTCCTATCGGCTTAGGGCACCGGCAGAATGTTGGGCTCCTGTCACATGGATAGGGAGATCTGCCTCCAAGCTACTGAAGTGACCAAGTGCGGAGCTTCCTACACAGAGGCGCAAATCGTCCCACCCTGGGCGGTTGTTGGTACATGGTGGGTTGATATCCGTCTGGACTGGACATGACTCGTACAAGCAGTGAAGGCAGTGAGGCCTAGACAAACCACTGAAGCTCCAGCAGGTTGATAACACATCGGGACTCCCGGGGACCAGAGGCCGTGAGCTCTGTGCTCCCAGATGGGCACCCCAACCCATCAAGGAAGGCGTCGGTCAATAGAGACGCCATTTCGGGGCAAGACAAACAGGATGCCCCACCAGATGAGCTGGGCGATCACACCTGGAGGCGTTCCATGTCCTAGGTCACTGCTGGCGGTCAAAGGACAGGACGCTGTGACCATTGGCTGACCAATCCTACTGTATGGGGCGCATGTGCGGGCCCAACAAAACCAGCTGGTGCAGCCACCATGAGCCCAGGAGGTGTAATAAGTCGGGCAGGCGCAGTTGCCCAACCTGAAATGACTGGCCAAAGAGAAGAACCGGCCCTGTCAACGGGGACGTGCTGTGGCTGCAGCGGCTACAGCCCACGATGGTGGGTCACCTGCTTCACGAAGGTTGACTTGGCCTCGTTGATGAGGCCAACCTGGCACAAACCTAGAGGCCAGAACCTGGACTGCTACACCTCAGTCTGGAGCGCAATCAACCAGCGTCAGGTGAATGCACCCGGACCCTTGCTGGAGATACTGTCCACTGCACTGCATTTGGTGAAGACCCTGGAGCTAGAGAAGGTCGAAGGGTATGTTGGAACATAAAGGACCCCTCTGCCCTGAGCGTAGGAATCGCCAGTGGGACAGACTAGTTAGGATGTGAAAGAACGCGTCCTGGAGGTCAAGAGAACAAAACCACATGCACCGTTCCAAGGATGGAATGATATGAGCCAAGTGACCATCCTGAAGGTTGGACCTTGGAGCCTGTTCAGGTTGTGCAGGTCTAGAATGAGCGTCAACCCTGTCCGTTCGGGACCAAAATGCCTAGACACAGAGCCTGGGTCTGGTGGAGGATCACCACCTTCCTGATCACCTCCTTCTGGAGGAGCAGGGCAATGTCATTTCGATGGGCCGACCAAACTCTGGGACCGACCAGCCCCCCCGCAGCAAGCCCATCGGAAGGTGGGCCTGCTCGAACTCAGGCGGACCCTTTCCACTTCCAACATAGCGGTCAGTGGTGATAAGCGGACCAAGGCGGAAGAAAGTGGCAGACCGTCCCCGCAGGGGAACCTGGGGACGAGGTGGCGTGGCTGGGGTGACACCCCTCACCCGTCACTGGGCGAGGCTGGAGGAAGGGACTGAGGACCGCCACTGGGCCCTTTCCTCCCGACTTCCTGCTGGAGGAAGCTGCAAGGCTTGGCTTTGGGGTGCAGAGTGTGAGCCTGCTAGCCCTGTGCTGGTGTTGCTGGGCGGACGTGCCGCAGGGCAGAGAAGGCCGAAGACTCACGCTGCGGCGGCCTTTGTCCTTCTGGGCAGATGTGACAGAGTCCAAGGTGGCAATGGACTTCTCGATCCTCTAGAATGGCACCTCCACCCTGGGCCTAATTTCGTCGGTACCCAGAAGGGGCGTCTGCCAGCTTGTACTGGTATCCGCCGTGAAGGTGGAGATCCCTGCAGCCAAGCTCCTGCGGCATAGCCACTACGCCGCTACTGACAAGAGTCTCAATATCAAGAGCAGTTTGGAGCTGCTAGCCATCCCGCCCTTCCTGAACCCGCACCTGCTTGACCATAGTCTGGAGGTCAGCGGGAGATAAGGGATCACCTCATCCAGGAGCCCATAAGAGAGTGGGAGAAGTGTATCCAATGCTCTTGAACTGGCCTGACGGAGAGAAGACCCTAGGGAGGGGCATGGCACTTTCACGCCAGCGTAGTCCAGCTTTTTGGACTCTTTGTCGAGAGGCTTGTCCACATCCCCTGGTGTTCCAGAATGCCGAGCTAACACTGTCAGTAACCAGCCTCTCTGCAGAGGGATGCTCTGAAAAACCAGACAGTGACCCAGTGAGGACACATATTTCCTAGCCATCCTGGCCGAAGGAGCAGGACAAGAGGCCGTCCGCTGCCATAACTCCAAGGCTGGACCGACAATGGCTTCAGCCACCGGAAGAGCCTGTGTGGGAGAATCCTCAGTCCAGTATCTCCGTGAGGGGATACTTTGCCCGCTTGGATACGGGCTCGAGCTGCATCCCAGTAAACTCTGAGATGAGCCGAAGCAGACCCATGAACGAGGATGGGCTCTCGTCCATCGACTGTCTCCCAGAGGACTCCAGGTCAAGGGGCCTGCAGAACAGGGAAGAGTCGTCATCAAACTCCGAGGAGTCTGCGAACAGCTGCCTAGGGCCTGAGCCACCCTCCACCTGCCGAGGACAGTCGGGAGTGAGGGTGACCGACAACAGTGGGGCAGCCCCTGACCCGACCGAGAATCATGGTCGAGCACCAGATTTAGGTTGCGAGGCAGGGGTTCCACCATAAAGGTGGCGAGCTGGTTTTGGCTCCTCGACAACCACGAGGGCTGTTTCCACCTTTCAGGTGACAGCCATTAATGGCGGGGAAGGTGACAGGGTCGGCTTGTTCCGGTCAGAAGGAGCTGCTGCCACATTAAGTCCTCGTGGCGTCGACGCACTATCGGTAACCAGCCCCCCGCAGAGGATGCTCTGAAAAACAGACAGTGACCCGGTGGGGACCACAGATTTCCTGGCCATCCTGGCCGAAGGAGCAGGGACAAGAGGCGCCGCTGCCATAACTCCAAGGCTGGGCCGACAATGGCTTCAGCCACCGGAAAGGCCTCTGTGGGAGAATCCCTTGGTCCAGTATCTCCGTGAGGGATACTTTGCCCACTGGATCGCGCTCGAGCTGCATCCCAGTAAACTCTGTGATGAGCCGAAGCAGACCCATGAACGAGGATGGGCTCTCGTCATTGACTGTCTCCCAGAGGACTCCAGGTCAAGGGCCTGCAGAACAGGGAAGAGTCGCCATCAGACTCCGAGGAGTCTGCGAACAGCCGCCTAGGGCCTGAGCCACCTCCACCTGCAGAGGACAGTCGGGAGTGAGGTGACCGACAACAGTGGGGCAGCCCCTGACCCGACCGAGAATCCTTGGTCAGAGCCCCAGATTTAGGTTATGGGCAGGGGTTCCACCACAATAGGTGGCGCAGCTGGTTTTGGCCGAACAACCGGCGCGGTTTGGGCTCTCGACAACCACGAGGGGCTGTTTCCGCCTTTCAGGTGACAGACACTTAATGGCCAGGGAAGGCGGCGGGGTAAACTTGTTCCCGGTCAGAAGGAGCTGCTGCCACATTAAGTCCTAGTGGCGTCGGCGCGAATTTCGCCCGAGCCTTTCGTCCAGGGAGGAAGAGGCGAGACGAACAGCGCCGCCGGCTTCCTCAGTGCCGAGACCGAGACTGCGGTGTCAGCGGGATCGGCTGGACCAAGAAGAGGTCGAGACAGAGACCGTCGGTGTTTCGAGGTTGGTCTGGGAGGGGCAAGGAAACCCATTCCTCCCTCGACTGGGAGCCTTAACCGGGGACTCCAGCACAGGCAAGTCCTTGGTTTCCACCGGGGAACCGGTGAAGAAGGGTTGTCGGCTTCTCCAGTCGACAGCTCATCCAACGGGTCGAGAAAATCTCGACCGGCGCCGGACGGGTGTCTCGGCCGCTGACCTGACAGACACTCGTGGAAGCCAGCGCCCTAGCCGCAACCTCGATCGAGTAGAGTGTTGACTGTCCGGGAAGGGACCTCCTGCTCCCACGAACACCGATGGTGGAACTTACCCTTCGAGTCCTTCTTCTTGGACCGAGAGGAGTGTCCAATGGACCCTCACCTTTCGTGGAGAGGGACTGACAAAGCTCCTTAAAAGAAGCTATGGGAGGGAGCCCAAGGAGAGCGGGATAAATGCCATGACCGAGGAGACAAATATCGGCCTAGGCCGCCTCCTCCTCTAGGGCGATCATCTGTTCAAGTTGCTCAACCGAGCCCGCCTCGCAGAAACCACCCAACGGGCTTCCTTTGACTTCACTGACAGAATCGTCTCTCGAGGTGCCCAAGTTGAACCTGGCAGCACAGTCTTCAAGGACATTGGCCGAGAAGGACTTGCACAAATCATGAGCCTGCGGATCGTGGTCAAGCCCAAGTAGTAGACGCACGTGGAGTGCGGATCGGTCCGAGACATCTTCTGCCGCATGGGCACCGCTGAAAACCGGAGTCGATTTATCCATCGCAGCCACGAAGGAAGAAATAGACCAAGTCTTGTAAACTTTAAAATTAGTTTCGGGTTAACCGAAGAGTTTGGATCAGTCTAAACGCAGAGCGCTAAGGAGGAACCTGAGCTTCCAAGCAGTAAGGAAGATCTGGTGTCATGGGGCGGAGCTGAGAGTTTTACCACCGGGTGGGTGGGAGGAGCCAGCGAAGACCTTCCAGCAAGATTTAAAGTGGCAAGGAACTGCCAGACAGTGTGGATTGAACAACATATCCATGTCCCTAGAACCAGGCGTTGGGTAATGAGGCACCATGTACTGTGGCGTTGGGTACTGGGCGCCGTATACTCCGGACCCGGGTATGACGTTGGATACCCAGGGACGGGGCGTCAGCTGGGGCAGACTGCACAGGAGGGCGCTCAGCAGGCGGGCCTGGAACAGGAGGCCTGGCGGGCATCAGGCCCGTGTGGGGCGGCATCCAGGAGAGGAACAGGGATGTCGCCGGCGGACGGAAGGACTGGCGTCGGAGCCGGCGTCCAAGGAACTGACGCCAGGTCGTCCGGCCAGTGGGACGGAGACCTGTAGAGGCGTGCATAGGGTCCCCGCATTGCCTGGAAAAGGAGGGAAAATCTCCAGGGTCAGGCTGAGGAGATGCTGGGACCTCAGAGGGCAGTGAGGCTACGGGAGCCGAGGACGCGGACACAGACTTAGGTCCGCATCGCTCAGACGCCGTGCAAGCGCGGAAGGTCCAACGCTTGACTTATCGGCAGAGTCCAGGCGGACGCCGGAGGAGCCATCATCCGACTTAGTGGAACCATCACCCGAGTCAGGCTGTGATGGGAGTGTGGTCTGGACGGGCGGAACAGGAGCTGTGTGCTCTCCGAAGGGTCGAGTGACTTAGTGGCCTTCTCCGGGCAGGCGTCAGAGGAGCTGGACGTCCGGCTTACCGGAGCCACTCACACCAGTAGCCATGCGGCGGCAGTCTTACTGGGGTGGAGCCCTCCTTTAGCCCAGAGGGACCCGAAAAAGCCAGAAGCGCGAGCCAGACGGGTGAGCTGGCGCCGTCTTGGAAGCCTCCAAGGACGGCGTCGTTCTGGCAGCCGTCCCCGAGGCGTACCTTTAATATGGAGACTCCAGCCAAGTCGTGGTGGTGGAGGAAGAGGAGTCGGTGCTTCTCCTTATCTTTCCTTTACAGTGGCCATTGGGGAAGTTGAGGCCTGATGAAGCTTTTCAGCTCCTTCCCATGAAGGTCATCTTCTTTTAAAAATGTAGACCTCCAGGGACTGCTGCCTCCGTCTGCGGGTGGGGTGATGAATTTCAGGCAATGCTGGCACTTCTCCATGGGGTGATCCGGGCACAGACAGAAGAGGCACTGGGGTGACCGTCCTTATCCGGGAGTTGGGCGCCGCTCAAGTCGCACTTATTCTTGCTCTCGGAGGGTGTAGGGCGACGATACACCACCGAAAAGTAAATTAATATTGAATAAATCGAGAAAAAACAATGGTATAACTACCGACGACAGACTAACGAGCAGTGAACTTTACTGCCGAGGCGCTTCCACGAGCTAACGATGTGAAAGAACTGGAAGGCGGTGTGGGACCGCCCCTTTATACTGACGTCGACATGATGTCGGTCATCTGACGTGGGGCGGTCCCCCATCAGAGACCGCTAGCTAGAAATTTTTTCAGGGTCCTGACGCCTGCGGCATCAGTCCTATATGTAATTACCTACTGCAAGAGCACTCAAGTAAGATCTTGGGTTAAATGTTAATTCTGATATGGTAGTGCAGCATGGGGGTCTACACTCCCAAGGTGCTGTCTTTTGGATGAGACATTAAACTGAAGTCCCATCTGCCTGTTCTGGTGGTTGTTCAAGTGGACGTTAAAATATCCCATGGCATTTTTCAGAAACAGTTGGGGAAGTTTTATTAAAAGAAAATGAAACAATTAAAACCAATAGTACATACATCAAGAATACACACACACAAAAACTAATAATTCAGTGGCAGTGGCAGTCTAATCACACACACATACCAGAAAATGAAAGAAAGCTATGAACAAGAGTTCATGAAGGAAAATGATAAAGAATGGGGGCGGGGGATACAGGAAACAAAACTAAGAAGAAAAAAAATCAAGGCTTCACAGGCAGATAATATTCTTCCATCTATCACGTACAGTAGAAACAGCAAAAGTTGCACATTCACACAAATACAAGGATCTGAGATCACGTTCAATAAGAGTTAGTAAAGTTCCTTTTGCTGAAAAAGCAATTTGCATCGAGCATGCTAGATATGAAATTTGATGCATGCAAACATCACACGGACTCTCATGATACAGACAAGACAGTTGTTAAGAAAAGATACTGCGACAACATGTTCATAAGTAACTTTCACCCACACAACAGTATTCCAACGAATAGCCAGGGTTTTCCAGAAGTCACTGATGTAATGGCATTCACAAAACAGATGCTCAGGGTTTCAAAATATGCAATACAACAGAGGCTGCCCAGAGAAGGCAACCAAATGATGGGGTCTGCATCAGAAGACATATGAAGAAAGACTAAAGGAACTAAAGATGTATAGCCTCAAAGAAAGGAGGGAGAGGGGGACATGATAGAAACTTTCAAATACCTCAAGGGAATCAACAAAGTCCAAGAGGGTAGCATCTTTCAGAAAAAGATTTGCAAAAACAAGGGGCACAATTTGAAGATAAAGGGGGACGGCTCAGAGGTAATGTAAGGAAGTGTTTCTTCACAGAGAGGGTTGTGGATACATGGAACAGCCTTCCTCAGGAGGTCGAGAGTCAAAAACAGTGGGGTATCCTGAAATGATGATGAGCTGGGATACCACCAGACTCTACCTGGGCCTCAAAACAATGACTTTGCAATACCTGATACAATTTTAATCTAATTCTCAATAAGGGCATTTCTACAAGGAGGAAACAATGCTGATTTCTGTAATTTCTCTACCCCTCTTTCCCAAACTCCACTAACAGGTTGTAGCCACACTCAAATCCAGTGTTCCCATACTCTAGGATTATTATAAAAACAAGAAGCAATATTAAAGAATAAAAATAAAATGCACTGAAAAGAAAGGAGAAATTCCTTCATTCTTACTATAATTTCTGTTCTTGTTAGCTCCAACTTTGTCAATGGAAGGTCAGAGTACATATTGGTAATGACCCCGCCACCCAAACACACACACACACACCGCCCAAAGCTGTCAATCAGCATAGAACCTGGGCACATGAGCATGCCGAGATCACGGAGTCTCCAGTCACATTTGTCCATGCAGTACCTATATAAATTTATGTAATCAACAATCTCCATGTCACCAAGGTTAATGAACTCTCTCCTTACCAAAAAGACAATAGCTTATTACATGTCAATAATTATAACATTATAAAATGATAAATGGATAGCCTATGCCACTCTGGAGAGCTGGCTGATGGTGTCTCGCTGACCAGTTTGCTGTCCTGTCTCTTAAGTGCCCGTCCACTGCTCCTTTGACAAGGTTGGTATGCTGCTGATATATTTATAAAGAAGTTTTAACAGCCATAACACTGTACATAACAGGGTTTTAAATAGCGGTATCGCGCATTTTGCGATGCAAACTAGCTGGTCACTCTGATCAAAATATGGAATGGATCATGAAAAGTGTGATCCATTTTTTCCATGTTTTCTCACGTTTTCCTGCTGTTTATGGACGCAGTACTGTTTTTGCAAAATGGGCGTCATTATCCTATTAGCTCTGCCCACCTCCGCAGTTATTGGCTGCCTGATCCCGTCAGTCTGGAGAGTGCTGCTACAGAAGAGAAACCGACATGACAGAAGCCTGCGCAGCAGTGAGTAAAGCAAGGCGTGGAAGAGTTCTCTGCGGAGCTACAGCCAGAGACAGACAAGGTGAGTAAACTTGCTTTGCTATGAATGTGGGAAGCCAGTTGAGAGCAACCAAGACGGGTTTAGGGACGGGTGATCTTAACGGTGGAAAATGAAGTCGAGGCCGGGCCAGCTAGGTTTAGGTTACCACCCCCGTTGAAGACTGCAGAAGAGACCCCCCAAGAGAAGCTTCCAGGACCCACCTGATTGAATCTGTGGGCAAACGGTGTGCAGAGTTTGGCCCCTAAGATGTGCTGGCTCCACCGGCATGACCTCTGAGCAGCAGAGCAGCAGTCGTCTGGACCTGAAGCTGTGTAGGAGCCGGGGACAAGCTTGTGGATGCTGGGCCTTGTCGGATGCCGATGGCCATGAGTCTAGTCAGCAACAATTCTTAGACTCATTGTTCCTATGCCTCGTTGTTCACCGTGGCCTTAAGTTGAGTCGGTCGCTGCAGCCCCATCCACACGTTCTGCAGCCATTTGAGATGGTACGGCGTTCTCCGTATTGGTTGCAAAGCTTCCTCCCATCTCCGCACCACACGGCCGGTGTCCCAATCCAATTTAGACCAAGCCTGTGAAGTGGTGATTCAACTGGGGGCAGCAGGACCGGTAAGCAGATCGCTTGCTTGGGGGTTTGACTTCGTTTACCTCTGCCTTACTCAGACAGCTCCCCACCCTGACAAATCCGCTGCAGCGCTGTGTGCACCACCACACATCTCAACTGTCCCAGGGACATCCCTGATTTTGCCTCAAAGTTTCCGCTGTCCTTTTAAAATTTGTGTTTTGTGACAGAACAGTGTACAAAATAATGTCAAACATTACTGCTGTTCTTCAGTGATACCCTTCCTGTCAACTTTCTGAGTGACTTGTATCAATTGGTAAGATGTGTCCCTGATTTTGTTCCTGATTATTTTAAGCCTTGTCCCTGATTTAAGAGGTTGAGAGGTATGTGCACCACCAGAGGGATCATCCGTCTGCAACTCGGGGGATAATTAGGATCTCCTGTTTTCAGGCAGAACAGTCTCGGGTGCATAAAATTATGTGCTGCAACTAGTGGGGGACAACTACAGTTCTGTTGGTGCCCAATCTCCAGCTGTCCGCTATCTTTGGTCGCCTTGTTCTGACAGCCCCTCCCCATGAACCTGCTGCAACTGCTGTGTGCACATGACCGGAGGACCAGTCTGTCTGATGCTTTGAGTATGCTCTCAGTCTGCAACTCGGGGAGAAGAGTCTCTTAGCTAGCACTGCAGTGAGTTTTTTTTTTTTTTTTTGGAGGTGGGGCAGTGCTGTTCCTGAATGGTTGAGTGGTCAGTGCAGTGATTCTGGGCAACAGTGGGGTGAGGTGCCTGACTGGGGTGGTGGTGCCTGAAGCTCAGTCCACGGGCTTAATCCAGGGGCTGTTTTTTCTCATTTGACTTGGCCTGGACCACCACAGAGGCACTTCTTGAGCGGAGTAGGGTGCTGGGAGGGTTAAGTTTTCTGAGGGCACTGGTGGCAGGGAATTAATGGTGCTCTAATTTTTGCCGTGTGTGCATTCAGTGGTGCTTACCCTGGCTAGTCACTTGACTGTGGGTGGTGTGTGACTGAGCAGTGCTGTACACTCTGTGCCCTGCTAGTGGGACTGGACCAGTCAGAGAAACCCTTATCTGCAATGAGCCCTTGTCACACAAGTTACAACAAACAGGTCCCTGGGAGTAACTACACTGACCTTGCCCTGTGGAATGCACGCAGCCTAAATTTGGGGCAGTCACTGACATGGGCACTCATTCACTTATGCAAGCTGAGCATGTCTGGGCCTGACACTTTCTTGCGTGCCCCTACAGCCACCAAGACCACTGTGCCTTGTGTTACTGCTAGCCACTTGCAGTGACGTCTCCACCAGATAGTTGTCGGGGTGTTGTGATTCAGACTTTTTTCTGGGGAATAAGTATGGGGAAGAATGGGCAAATCATGATCCAATTTAAATAAATTCTGTTTTTTTTTCAAGTTGTCGGTGAAGAGTCCTCCCAGTGGCACAAAATTAGTGAGTGACTATGACTGCACTGCCGGCAAGCGGCAGCCCAGCGGTAAGTTATGCCTCAACTCACTGTGAATGAAGTCATGCAGGAGCTGTTTTCTGAGACAAACTAGTCAATACTGTACTTAATAACTAGCCACTGACCTGCCCCACCCCACCCCAAAAATCATCACGTTTTGTCTAGCAAGTCTTGAGTAAATAGGTCCTAAGACTACTTACTTGTCCTGTTTTGTTTTGCAGGGGGTGCTGCTACGGTGGATTCATCACCGCCAGCCAGCTGAGCATCCCAGTTAGTCCAGAAAGGTAGGATAACTGAATTCTGGGAGGCAAGCTAGCGTTGGGGATAACTCTGAAATTCATCAAAATTACTGGTGAGTACAAACACTCACTTGACACATTCACTATCTTGTGTTTGTAGGTCAGAGAGGTCCAGCGCTACAGCTAGGACTAAAACTGCGTTAGCCAGACAAAAAGGAGCTCTCAACTGGTAGACAGGTCTGGAGGAAAGAAAAAGCAAGTGACACAGTCAGGAAGGAAAGTGCCAGGAAGGAGCTCAAGCTGATGAAGTGGATTATTTTGTCAAACTAAACCTGTCTCCAGACATGCCAAAAACAATCATTTATTAATATTTATCTAACTGGATGCCATGTTGTTTGGCGAGGGCTAGCAAAGTCTCCTGAACAAGGAAGTGCATTTTTGGGGTGGGGTGGGGCAGGTCAGTGGCTAGTACTGACTAGTTTGTCTGTGAAAACAGCTCTTGCATGACTGGTTAAATACTCATCAGTACTCACTGTTGGAACTGTGTTGTT
Source organism: Neoceratodus forsteri (assembly GCA_016271365.2). NCBI lineage: Eukaryota > Metazoa > Chordata > Ceratodontiformes > Ceratodontidae > Neoceratodus > Neoceratodus forsteri. The sequence goes on from JADMNL010000023.1 coordinate 446,093,110, forward strand.
TTGAGGCTGCATCTGCTTGATATGTCATCTGGTCACAATAGCAGCACGAGCACTTCTCTGGGCCAGACTGATGACTGGTGACTCTATGCTTTTAGAATTACTCCACCCCCTTCCCCACAACCCAGATTTGGTAGCCAGCCCTGCTGGGCAGAGCTGTGCAGACAACAGACCACATACTAGTTAAGGTACTGACCTTTAAGTTAGAGGCCCAGACCTGACTAGTAGGGAAGCCAGTGATTGACCCTCCTCATCGTTTCAGTTAGAGGTGCTGAGCTCAATCACCCCTCCCCCAAACAATTTGGTCTGCCTCGCACAGCCTGCGAGTCTTGTGTGCTGCAGACAACACACTTAGTACTGGGCTGTTCCATTTAAGTTAGAGGCTCAGACCGTACTAGCAGTTGGGTGATTGACCTTCCTCACTGTTTCAGTTGGAGGTGCTGAGCTCAATCACCCCCCCAATTTGGTCTGCCCTTCACAGTCCTGCAGTGTTGTGTGCAGCAAACAACATACTTAGTACTGGGCTGTTCCATTTAAGTTAGAGGCTCAGACCCGTACTAGAAGTACTACTGGGTAATACTGTACTGATTGAGGTCCGTTTAAGTTAGAGGCTCAATCAAGTCACCCCGGATGGTCATCTGCCTGTACAGCTGTACTTAAGTGTTGAGTACAGCAGACATACGTAAACTGGGTGGTGACTATTGGATGCTGAGCACTCACCCCATACTAGCGGTTGGTTAGAGTACTCTGGGTAACCAACTGAACATACTAGAGGATCAGTCTTGGGTAACTGTTCTGATTGACCTTAAGTTCTAGCACAAGTTTCACACACACACACACACACACACACACCACACAACTGTTCAGCTACCTGATTGGTGGTGTCTCTGCAGTAGTTTGACAAATTTTACACAAAAGAACCACACAATTTGTTGTTCAATGCTTTTATTGTACATTAAGAGTGTCATGTTAGTGCAAAGCTACAAGACTCATTGGAAAAGAAGCAACATCACTGACACAAATTGTCCAAATGCTCAAAATGTAGTTGTAAGTGTCCCTGACAAATCACAACTAAGTGAACCCAAAAGAATAGACGGCAACCGGCATGGCAACCACCACCACAAAAGTCAGGAGGCACACTGTTGAAAAATGGAAAAGGAGATTGATCAATGAATGGTTAGTGTTTGAAACAGACAATGGTGGTGGTGGAGTTTGTAAACCGGTAAAATGTTCCCTTGTGAAAAATGGGCAGACCAGTTAAAGTACTGCAGAAATTTTAGTGAAAGTTTCATTGTTGGTATCCGAGGTACAGCTTTGAAAAGGACAATATTGCAAAACACGGTCAATGTGATGCTCATAAACGAGCTGTTACACTCAACCGAAAACCAAAATCAACTGCCTCCATATACAAAGCTACACCAATAGGACGTGCACTATTAGGAGCAGAAGTAAAAGATAGAGCTGTAGTTTGCTGTTTGATTGAAAACGTTATCTACTCGCTAAAGAAGAACTTTTGTTTACTAAATTTGAATCATCTGTTAAACTTGAAAAAGACATGATGTTGATCTCGGAAGTGCATATGCAAATATTAACGGTTGTCATATGTTCACGTCAGTTTTGGTGAATTTTACGGGACAATCTACTCACGGCCCTTCAGAAGAGTCTGTATTTTGCGGTTCTTGTAGATGGGGTGACAGATGAAAGTTGTATTGAAAATAATTACTGTATATCATGCATTTTAACGAAGTTCTTGTTTAACGGAGATGACCGCTTTCAGATTAAAAGAGCGTTTCTGCATGCCACTGCAGAAGGTTTGTTACAAACTCTTCAAGAAGCCTTCTTAGAGTTTGGCATTTTAGACTTGAACAGTTGCATGGTTGCAATGTGTACAGGATGGTGCTGCAGTAAACCTGGGGAAAGGAAAAGAAAAGGGCTATCAGCTGTGCTAAAAGTGGAAATGCCATTGTTGCTGTCTATTCATTGTCTTAACCATAGACTTGAATTGGCAATTAGAGATGCACTGAAAGGAACATTTTTTGATCAAGTGAACAATAATCTCATGACATTGTACTACCTTTACGAAAAAAGTCACAGAAACTCATAAGCTCAGAGAATTAGCTAAAATAGTGGGCGTTGAAGTCAGCAAACCAGAAAGAGCATTTAGAACAAGGTGGTAGATCACAAACTTACGTGCTGCTCAGACACTGGTAAAATCTTACACAGTTACAATTCATCATCTTGAAAATCTCGCAGAAACTGACACTACACCACCAACACAGAAAAGCAGAGTTAAGGGCATTTGACCAAACTAAAACTGCCAAATTAGTCACTCATTTACTCTTCTATATTGACCTTCTAAGGCCACTGTCACGACTCTCCCTCAGTTTACAGGGCTCTTCTGCTGACTTGATCTTAGCTTTGGCTAGTGTTGACGCAACCTTACGGCAACTACAGTATCTCACAGATAATCTTCTTGGAACATGCAACTCTGAACTTAAGACACTCTTACAGCAACATGATCATGGCGTAACTGACAATGATGAGTCTGACAATTCTGAACTGGTCGTGTTTAAAGAGGTTACAGTCTTGAATGCTAACAACAGCATCAGGCACCTTATAACACAGGTACTAATTACGTTAGTAGCGTACAACAGTGCATTGCTGATAGATTTTCAGATATCACTGACTGTGACTCTCAGGATCAACACCCAATTTTAGGACTTTAAAACTGTTAGATGTTACACAGTGGCCTAGGAGTGCTGATGAGCTGGAAATGTTTGGGAATGTAGACTTGGACGGATTTGTTAATTACTATGGACAGATACTCACAAAAATAATGTTGACCTTGCTGCTTTACCAGGAGAATGGTCTGAACCTAAAACTTTATACAATAAGTTTTTAAGTCACTTGAACAGGAAGACTTTTGGAACTGTATTCTGAAGTCCTACGAGAACAGTTCTCAAACTTCTACCACGTTGTCGTTATTTGTAGCTCATTCCAGTGTCCAATGCAAAGCTGGAAAGGTCATTTCAATAATGCAGCATGTAAACACTAACTGGAGAAACAGACTGAGTGAAGTAATGTTGGAACACCTGGTTAGAATTTCAGTTGAGGGTGACAGTCCAGAGACATTTGATCCTGTTCCAGTTGTAGATAGATTCTTCAGCACCCCAAGAAGAGTTTGTGCAAAAACAAAGGCAGTCAGAAGCAAAAGGTCAGATTCATCTACGCAACACAAATAGTACTAGTTCAGAAGATGCAGCAAATAAGTCTTACATTACTTCCGAGTCAGACAGTGACAACGATGACATGATCATTGATCAGTAACGAGCCCTGTAAACTGAGGAAAGTACACTTTTGGCTGATAAGTTGAGCCTAAGTGGCAGTGAGTAAGTGCCGTGGGGAAAACTTCAGGTACTCAGTGTCGGTAGTTGGTCACTGGAGGAAGTGGGTGTGAAAATCCATGCCAGTCAGCAGAGCACCTCTCTCACGCCTGCCTACCAGCACCAATTCCTGTGCTTAGACGTCCAGATCTCCAAGCAGGGGGAGTGCACTGGCAATGGGGGTGCCCTGCACTCTCCCTGCTTAGCAATCTAAATCGCCTGATTACGGGGCTGGCATAGGCAGGCAGATGTGGAAGTGGACACTGAATCCTAGCTGGCCAGGAGAACTCAGCTGTTTCAGAACTCGTTACCAATCTGCACAGAGGACTTTACTCACTTCAGCAAATGGGCTCCTGCACCTGTCTTGAGTTCAGCAGGCACCTGTACATGCTGGGCACCAACCATGCCATGATGAGATCAGACATGATTGTTTAAAATTACATTTTTTCTTGTGCTCAGCTGACTTCATAACAAGTTTACTAATTCTACTGAGCTCTCAGAAGCGGCCTGTGTGGTATTTGGGATCACTAAGTCTCACTATAAGTTTAGCACTGACTAAAGTGCTGCTTATGAAACAAGTAGTTATTTAAGGAATTAGTTTTCCAAGTTAAACATTTATAGGGCAATTAAGTCCTCAGGTTCGTTCATTGGCTTGTGGAGACTACGACGTATTTTTCAGTGGCTCAAGTTGAAGTCCACAGTTGTTAAATTTCTTCATTGTTTGGTGAGAATGATGTTAGTGGCTACAAATATTTGAATAACTTGCACTGTGACTAATTAATCAAAAGTCCCTCTTGCTCGACTGTCGGGTTCAGGGGTGGGGAGACTGTATGAGCAGGCTGGCTTCTCAGGTGGGTCAAAAGCCATCATCATCTTTTGTGCTGACTGGTCCTGGAAATAGGTCAAAGAAGTTAAATGCAACAGTGAGTCTGACACAGTGCTTGCAGCCTTAAACTGGTGCTTTCTGTTCTAAATTGTAAAATCTGCACTTACAGAAAAAATAGTGGGATCAGATCTGGCTGCGGAACCAGGTCTACAGGCCTGAGTAGACAACTACTGACTGTTCGAACCACATCCATTGACCGTTTAAGTTAGAGGCTCAATCCAAATCTAGACGGTGGTTGGGAACTGCAGTAGTCCAAGAATAATTAAATAGCAGCTCATGTTTGTAAATCAGTTTGGCTGCTGCAGCTGCTTATTCACAGTTACTGGCGTAACCCTACAGATTGCTTCCAGCCACCCATAATTAAATTTCCATGCCAGTACAAGTCCTTGTTCCTTTTAGGCTTTAGGCTTAAGGTCAGGTTCGGTACCGAACATAACTAAATTTTGTTTGAGACACTAGACATCACGACATTGTTCCAACCACCCATCCATTTAAAATTGACCGTTTGAGTTAGAGGCTCAGTGCAAAATGGATGGGGGTTGGGAACACTAGTCAGTTGTACTTGTGTCTGTTGTTAAATTACTTTTAGGGTGCAGCTGCAGCTGTTTATTCTACTACTACTTTTAAGTAGTAGTTGTCGCTATAGGAAGGTTGGCAAGTGGAAACTACATTTAACAAGGTTGGTCAGAAAATGTTCAGTCGTACTGAACTCTTTACATTGTTTCAGACACTAGATTCCCGACAACTGAGTACTGTTCCCCAACCGTCTCATCCATTTAAAACTGGCCTTTTAAGTTTAAGTTAAAGGCTCAGTGCAAATGGATGGGAGGTTAGAATACTAGTCAGTTGTAACTTGTGTCTGTTTTATTACTTTATGGTGCAGCGGCTGCAGCTGCTTATTCTGAAATTTATGGCTGTTCCTATGTAGTCAGGCTTGGGAAGGTTGGCAAGAACAAACTACATTATTTAAAGAATCAAATCTGTTTTTAATACTAGTAACTCATGTCAGAGTTTATTATGAACTTGAAAATTCTGTTTGAATTTCACTCAGAGAGACACTGATGGAAAAAATTATAAACTGACTCAGTGACTGCACACACTCCTGTACCAGAGTCTTTTTTTCCTCTTGCTCCACACATTAAAGGAAATCAAAAAGTGTTTATCAGGTGAGACATAACACCAATCATATTGTGTCTAGTAAACATGACAGTTTTTTATTTTGCTAATCAATTCGATCCAACTGCTACACATTTGCAACACTGAGTAGCACTTTTCCCATGAAGTGCTAATCAATTTAAAATCATATTTAAAACCCTGCATAACTGAAGACAACAAGTTAAACACTGACCTGTAACAGTGAAGCACTGCACAATGATCAAAAATCACAACATGCATGCCTATAGCCAATAAAATGCAAATATGTCTATTGTTGGCAGACAATTCTGGATAACCAGTCATAATCATATACAGAACATCTTTGCTGAAATGCTAGCGTCCTTGGATATATCGGACAATATTGTCCACTAGGAGCCCAAGGGCTCTGGGAGAATCCCCATTAACAACGTTGGGGCTAACAGAAGTTATAGTAAGAATGAAGGAATTTCTTCTTTCTGTATCGCTCCACGCTGTCAATGGGCAGTCAGTACATGTGGGTTCTAAAGTAGCACCCATCCCAAACTAGGCAGGGAGAATACAGTCCCATATATAACTCATACAGGTGATGTATAATAAATAGTTGTTAACCACTGCCTGTAAGAACTTGTAACGAAGGCCACATCAGGGTGCTTTTAACATTCAATCTGTAGTGCTTAGCAAATGTACGAATGGTGGACCACACTGCCGCTCTGCATAACTCCAACACAGATGCCTCCTCTCTCTGCCCAAGAAGCAGCAAGTGCCTGATGGAGTAAGCCTTGATAATGGCTGGAACTTTCTTTTCTCAGCCACATATGCCTTGGCGATGCCGCCTGCCCACCCAGCCACAGTGGCCTTGGAAGATTTATGACCCTTTTTCTTGCTCCAAACAGAAAAGACAGATTCTCAGACTTTCTGAACTCTCTTGTCCTTTTTAGTAAGTCCTGACTGTCCTGTGCAAATCCAGCTTGTGCAGCTCCTTCTCTTTTGGGTTTGCTGGCCTGGAACAGAAGGACAGAGACAGACTTCCTGATTTACACCAGTTAGCTGTAGGACTGTAGGTACCAATGGGGTACTGTCCTCAATACCACCTTTTCCTTATAAATGATAAGTAAGGCTCCTTATGTGACAATGCCTAAAGTTCACTGATTCTCCTTGCTGAGCAAAGTGCAATTAGGAAACAACCCTTGTAGGGCAGGATGTCCACAGGCACTAACGAAAGAGGTTTGAAAGGTACCTTACATAGATAATTAAATAGATTCAACGATGATCAGCTTCTACCGCCTGCTCTAAGAAAATGGACAACATCCAATTTGGTTTCTAGGAAGACTCCATGGAAGTTCCACAGCTGCCCAAGAGCAGAGACCTGGCCTTGCAGGGTGCTCAAAGCTAGGACTTTCTGTACTCTGCTTGCAAGAAATCCAATATCTGCAGGACTGTAACTTTAGAAAGTCTGATACCTCCTCTCTGGCCCAAGCAAAGAAGGTATACACACGTGTTTGTAAGATGCAGAACTAGACACCTTCCGAGAGGCCATGAAGTTATTCACCACTTTCTTGGAGAATCCCCTGCCTCAATAATCTACTCCTCTCAGGAGCCAGGCCATGAGCTGCATCGCCTCTGGGTTTGGATGCAGAATGGAACCCTGGACAAGAAGGTCCCCTGAAACAGGAGCTGAAATGGGGCCTGCTGAGCTAGAATCACAAGGTCTGAGAAAAACCTTCCTGGTCACTCTGGGGCTATCAGGAGGAAGCTTCTTTTACCACTTTATCTTGACACTCACCTTGGGATGCAGCTGTGGCAGCAGAAATGAGTAAAGCGCTGAAAAAATCCCATGTCTTGGACAAAGCATCCACCACCTCTGCCTGAGGATGCAGGTACTGGCGGAAGAACCTCGGTACCTGAGCATTTTCCTCTGACGTGAAGAGTTCAATCTGAAGATGACAAACCTGCTGCAAAGAAGCCTGAATAACTCCGGGTTCAACATCCACTCCTTGGATGGACTGTCTCTTGACTCATCCAATTAGCCTGAATATTAAGTTCCCCTGCTAGATGAACTGCTCGTGTCCACAGGCTGTTCTCTTCCCACAGTATCACCTTAGTTGTTTCTTTAGTGTTCCTTTGCATCTTGTGCCTCCTTGATTGTTCATGTGACCACGATGACGCACTGATTGACCTTATCTTCACGGCCTTGGACTGTACTAGATTATGAAAATGGAGAAGGAAGAAATACTGTCATCATCTCCAACATGTTTATCTGCAGCTGGTGCTCTTGGGGTCAGACCCCTGGACTGGGAGCTGATCCAGGACTGTGCCCCAGCCAACAGACCTCCGTTGGTCATCAAAAATCAGATCTGTTGGGATTTTCAAGAGAGACACCTTGCTGACATTCTCAATATTCTCCTACCAGGCTAGTGACTGCAGAACCAACTGTGGTAGTGATATCAGGGATTGGTAGTCCTCTGGGGGTGGGATCCAAGTCTCCAGCAACCTGTTTTGTAGTGGCTGCATATGTAATCAAGCTCACAGTACTAGCTCTATTGCTGCAGTCATCAGTCCAAAAATCTGGAGGTTTGTGAGCATAGATCGATGTCAGGCTTCTCTGCCACTGAACCTCTCACCTCAGTGTCTCCTTTCTGGATGAGAGAAGACATTTTCCCTTACCCGTGCAGAACACCACTTCAAGTATTCCAACCTTTAGGAAAGGAATCAGGAGCTCTTATCCTGACTGATGACCCAGCTCCATGTCTCCTGCACCTCCAAGGTCTTTGACACCAACCTTTCCGCCATCTGAGCAGTAAGTCTTTGGATGAGTAACTCATCAAGGCAGGGATAAATGTGATGTCCCTCCTGTCTCAGATCGTCACTAAGCATGATCAGGATCTTGAAAATACCCCAGGCACTGTCATCAGGCCAACAGGAAGTGCCCAGTACTTGTACTGCTGTCCCTGAATCGCAAACCTCAGAAACTTCTGGTGGAACTGGTGAATGGGAGATAGGCAACCTTCAGATGTATGGATGCTAGAGAATCCCTGGTTGGACAGCCCATATGATCGAGCCTAGGGACTTCATCTTGAAGGTTGTGTGTGAGAGAAACTTAGAGTTTGGGTCAGAACTGGATGAAATCCCCGGACTTCTTGGGGACCACAAAATACACTGAGTAGAATCCCAGACCCGTCTTGGTGGTGGTGGGGAACTGGAACAATTTCCTTGATTTGCATCAAGTGCGCTAAGGTTTGAGTCACCGCTTGCCTTTTCCCTGGGTTTTGAGGTACAGGGATTGCAGAAAATGACCTCTCGTGGGTACTGTTGCGAACTCTATGTCATAGCCCATAGCCAGGATTTCCAGTACCCACATGCCTGAGCTGGCCCACTGCTGGTACAAATTCTGCAGTCTGCCACCAATAGAAGGGGGGCACAGATGGGCCCATGTACCTTCACTGTGAGTTACCTTCTCTTTGTCCTGCACTTCCATTACATCTGCAGGTGAAGGATCCTCGGTTGCCATTGCCCTTAACACTGGAATAGGTTCCATTATTCCTCTTGTTTCCAAAATTCGAAAGGACAAAACTACCTCTGTGCTGCCACTGCCATACACCTCCTCACCCGCTTGGCATGGAGTTTGCCTTCTGTTGCTGTTTGGATACTGGCAGCTGTCCCTCCTTGTACTAGACATCTTTCAGGATGTTGCCCAAGTCAGTGCCAAACAATAAACCATCTTCAAATGCCAGGATAAAGAGCTTCAGCTTTGATGCCTCTAAGTGGAGTATGCTAACATCCGTAAACTGTCCATTGTGGCATTCCCTAGAAAAGTGGATGCCATGGACACAGCGACAAAATGTTCACCCCTTTGTCTGGAGGATGTAACAACCCAGGGCCATGACCATAAATTCAATGCCCTGGATACAATAAAGGAATGCTTATGATGTGTAAATTTACTCCATTCACGGCAAAAAGCCCTTCTGCACAAGCGCCCACCTGCTAATGGAGTGTCGGTTACAGCCGTAAACTGTCACAAGGATGGTAGTGTGCATAACAGAATTATGCATGGCCTTTTCTGCTTAAGGGGAACCTCGTACTTGGAAGCTCTCCTCTAATAATGAACAACATCTCACTCTCGGCCTAGGGAGCTGTGCGCACTCATCCATGCTGATACATTCTTGTTCAATAATCTGGTTGCAGTGCACAAAGTCTGGAAAACATTTCGAGCAGAGGAAGAAGCAGACAGAATGGGATTCACATCCTGAGACACCATGACTTGCACCTCCTTCAGCTGCAATGTCTGACAACTTCCGTTATAAGATAGGACAGAGACTTTGTATCAAACAGGGAGGATCAGAATCTTTTTCTTGGCTCTGTTCATTCCCTCTTCTATGGAAGAATCTTCTTCCTCATCTGATAGTGCTGAAGGGTCAGGATTTTCTCTGTGTCATCCTGTATCCCTATCTTGACCTTCCATGTTGTCAAGATCAGGGTGGCCTGCAAATCTGGATGAACAAAGTCAATCTGCTCTGGCGCACCTGGTCGTGCATGTAATGTCCCCGATCTGAGGGCCGACCTTGCATTTAGTTGTGTTGGTGAGGATGTCCTGCTGCACCTCAGAACTCAGCAGGTCATTTAAGAGCAGCAAAAGATTTGGCGCAACTCAGATTTACCACTGCCAGTCGGCACTCTCAAGTGCACCCCCAGTAGGGGTCTGTCAACCAATGGCATACATTTATATACTGTGCTCCTATACAGTTCAATGGTGGCTGGCCAATCAATCAAAATCTTTATTTATTTATTTATTCAGGCGGACATCATTGAGCAAGGCTCATTTACAAGATGGACCTGATAGGTCGAGGAATAACATGAAGGTACAAAAGCAGACATATACAAAACACTTCTAAATAAACAGATTGCAATAATATAAACATATATACAAGCAGGGTAGCCGGAGAATACAGGCTCCAGGGCAAGCTAAACCAGACAGTTATGATTGGTGATTAATAAAGTGTTGAAAGCAGCTTCTGAAAAATGACAGGGGGCTGGTGGGAGTTTTGGATAGGGACTAAATCAACTAGTAGTGAGTGAATGGGGTAGAAGTAAGTGCCAGGGGTAGCAGAGGAGGTCTTGGCAGGGGTAGCAAAGCTGCATAGAAGGGGGAGAGAATGTGATTGGACTAGGCCTTGTGAAAGCAATTGCATTTCTCTGGGAAGAGGTTTGTGTAGAGCTTTTAAAGGATATTAGAGGTATAAAGGTGGTCAACTTTAGGGTCTTCTGCAGAGAATTCCAAACCATTGCTAGAGAGTAACTGATTGCAGATCTCCCATGCTGGGTGCAGGCTTTGGGTAGCTTCAAAGTGATGAAGTTGTTGTCTTTAGGGCATATGACCTAGCTGTGGCCAGTGTAAAGCAATCTAAAATATAGGATGGAAGTTTGTTAGACAGAGCTTTGTAAATCCATAATGCAGCATTTTTGTTCCTTCTGAGGTGTAAGGATGTCCAACCAACTGCAGCATAGAGAGAGCAATGATGAGTGTTGAATGGAAGATCTGTGATGAACCTTAGAGCTCTATGGTACAAGGTATCCAATTTACAAATAGGAAATAGTACAGTGGCCATAGAGGAAATCTGCATAGTCGATAAGTGATAGAAATGAGGCCTGGATTAGTCTCTGTCTTGAATCTCTGGTTAAATAATGCTTGATTCTGAAGGAAAGGCGGAGCCTCTGGCGAAGTTTTTCAGAAGTTCTTCACTATGCTGAATATAATAAAGCCTGTTGTCAATCCATACCCTAAATATTTGAATTTGTCAACATAGTCAAGGCTTTCTCCAAGGATGGTGGATAGTTGGGGAAGAATTCTTGGTGAGAAGGCGTTAGTATAGTAATTGGTGGAGAAGAGCATAGCTTTTGTCTTCTTTGCATTTAGGAGGAGTTTTTTCAAGTAGTTGGTATTGCAAAAGGAGAACTCTGATTGTAGTATTTCACAGGCCTTTGTAGGTGATGGGTTACTGACATATAAGACAGTGTCATCTGCAAAGAGGTGAACATTAGCTTGGTGAGATTAAGTCAATGTTGTTAATGTAAATGGCTAAAAGGATAGGGCCCAGGATAGATCCTTGAGGTACTCCTCTTAGGAGTGGTTTGATGAGGATAGGTCGCCTTCATTTTTACCTGCTGCGTTCTATCAGTGAGGTAACATCTGACACTTAAGAGAGGATGGATCTAGGCCTATGGAGTGCAGTGAAGAGAGTAGCAGCTCATGATCCACTGTGTCGAAGGCTTTGCTTAGATCAAGAAATACAGCACAGACGCTGTTCTTTTGTCTAGCTCAGTTTGCCAGTCATTTGTGACTTTTGCTAGTGCAGAAGTGGTGCTATGCCTGTTCCTAAACCCAGATTGAGCAGGGTTTAGGAGATTATCTTTATCAAGGTAATCTCTTAATTGGATGCTCACTAATTTTTCTAGCATTTTGGAAAGCACTGGCAGGATGGATATGGGTCTGTAATTGTTGAGTTCCATGGGGTCCCTGATTTTGGAGGAAACACTTGTGCTGTCTTCACAGCGAAGGAATAGAACCAGAGACTAAAGATAGATTAAAAAGATGTGTTAGGGAACTGCAAGCACATGTATTGCAATTTTAGAAAATAGGAGTCAAGAGAGTCTGCACCTGCACTTTTTAGTGTCCAAATGCAACAATAGATCCTCTACTTGCTTCAGTAAATTGGTTTTAATGAGAATGAAGAATTAGCCCTCTGAGCCTCAGTAGACTGGGATTTAAGTTGTGCCCGCAGTAGATTAGCTGGAGAGAAATCAAAAGCAAGGCCAGCCGTTGTGAAATGATTGTTGAATGCATCTAGTACATCCTGCTTTGTCGGAGATAGCAACCTTATTAAGTGCACTTGAGATGGCAGAGAAGTGCTAGAGTCCTGCCCTAAGATCTCCTTGATGGTGCCCCAGAATCTAGCAGGGTTGAGGTAGGAGGCATCAAGTTCAGCTGTACAGAAAGCAGCCTTAGCATCCCTTACTTTTTGGTGCAGATATTTCTGGCTTTTCTGAACAGCAACCAGTCATTTGGTTCCTTAGTCTTTCTTGCCATTTTCCATAGCTTATCTCTCTCAAGCAGTGCTGCAGATTTAAGTCGGCTGAAACCAGCGGCAAGATTTGCTTTTGTTCTAACACTAGTGATTGGTGCATGAGTATTGAGGGCACCTATGATTATGCTGTTTAACACCTGAAGTGCTATTTCCACAGAGTATGAGGTAGAACTCTTGCCAGCGTGCAGAGTGGCATAGATCATGGAGATATCCCTCGATATTAAGGTTTTTAGATCTTCTCGGGAGAAATTTTGCTGGGTTAGCGGGTTTGTCTGATGATCTTATTCCTGCTATAAGACAGTGATCACTTATGTCACTGAATAGTACTCAGCGTGTGTGAGAACAGGTGGGGTTTGTTTACCAGCATAATGTCAAGTAGGGTGCTGCTACTTCTGTTCTTTAAATTGATTCTTGTCGGTTCATTTATTAGTAAAGTAAACCAAATGTATCACAAAAAGATACTAGGGTGCAGCTGTCTTGGAAGCCAGTTTAAATTCAGATCACCTAAGATAATGGTATCTTCAGGGCCCAGTTTGATTATGTTCCCCAGGTGGGTTAGGAGCTTATGATCGGCAGAGGGGCCTATAGCATCCAACTAGTTGAAAAGCTGCCATGTTGGGGAGAGCTATTTTAAAGGATAAACATTCAATTCTTTTGGGCAATGATGTTGCACCAAGGTAAGATGCAGATATATTCGATTTTACATAAATATTACTTCCACCGCCTTCTTGACAGGCGGTCTGATCTGAATATTTGGTAGTTGGGTAGATTTACCTCCCTATCAGTTGTTGCAGGTTTGAGCCATGTCTCGGATATTACCAGAAAGTCTGGCATGGTGTGGGCAACCCAGGCTTGTATTAATGAAAGTTTTTCAGGAGGCTGCATGCATTGATGTGAAGGAAGCTTAGTCCTTTAATGGAGGCTAGATCTGCTGGGAGGTGATACCTCTGGAGGGTCCTGCATTGATTTCAACATTACCAATACAGATCAGCAGAAAGAATAAGAGTTTTGTGAGGGCTTGAAGGACAGGAGGAAGAGACAGTCAATGGGCCTTTCTTCTTGCTCGGTGGCCAGTGCCTAGAGATGATCCACTCTGGATTGCGGCTTAGTAACCTGTCACAGAGTGCTAATTTGGTGGACAGGTATAAGGGGCACTGTAGATCAATAGTGAGCATGGGCGTAAAAGTACATGACAGGTTGTGACCCTTTTGGGGTTACCCACTGATTGCGGTGAAACAGCGGTGAGGGCATATGTGATGGTGTGAGGTGGGCTGTGCCAGTCGCGGCTCCAGTCGGGCTGGGGGAAGCAGGGTGGTGGGTCACTGGCTAATGAGGTGGTGGGGCCACTTGACCACAGGAAAAGAGGATTGGGTGTTTTTTTATGGTCACTGTGTTTGGGGCTGGGGTGGGGACACTAGACCACCAGTGAAGGGGACTGGGTGTTTTATTTATGAGCACAGTGTTTGGGGCTGGGAGGAAGACACTGGACTACCAGGGAAAGGGATCTGGCACAACTGTATTTTATTATGGATCAGGGCTGAGGAGGATAGGACACTAGATTGCCAGGGCAATCGGAGAGATTTCTTTATTGCTTTGGAGATCGAGGTGGGGGCAAGCCTGGCGCATTCCACCAGGTGCAGCCATGCAAATGAGCCCATAATGGGCAAGCAAATGGACCCTTTGTGTCATGCATGCCCAATGGACTCATTGCATGTTTAGATTGAATAGTGCCCAGCCAGGCTGTGGCACATACAGGTAGGCGCCACATATTCCTCTTGTGGGTCCTCAAGTCCCTTACCCTGGATGCACTGTGTGACACTTGGCGGCCCCTGCTGTGCTCAGCGCATTCAGGCTACAATATTCAAACAGACTGGGCGATCTGTTCAGATTGTGCAATCTGTTTGAATATGCGCCAAGTTAGCTGTCCCTATTTGTTTTGTGCAGGCGCATTGTTTAGCGTGTGCATCCGGCTGGCTCTGAATATGGGGCCGTTTGTGTTTAATTTTGAAACAGCCCGCCCCAAAGTACCTCATCCATAGAAATTGTTTCAATCAGTTCCTGCTTTGCTATGTTAGACAAACTATGTTGTCCACTCTTTGTAAAAAGCTGAGGTATCTCCCAAAACTGGAGCTGAAATACCAAACATGCTGTCAAGAAGGTTAGCTGCTTTCAGCATTCCACCAGAGGAAACAAGGTTTCAATTAATCAATCAAGTTTATTTTATACTGGAAGCGTATGTGAGCAAAATGCCGCTTTTCACAAACGTAGCAGTTGTGCATACTAACATACGAAATCTGCCAGCAGATAAAGGCCTAGAGGTCTATCAAGTCTTGCTCTAATGTGCAGCTAGCACCCTTATTCTGCAGCTGCCCTCCCTTCCACAGGTAGGAGGCAGGTAGATACAAAGATATAAGATAAACAAAATACAGAATACATAGCACAAGATACACAGAACACATAATACATAGTATATACAAGTAGCAATAGCATTATACAGTGGGATAGCAAGCAATCCTGAGCTTATTACATATACACACATACAGACATGGTACATACAAACTTGGTAATACCAAGTAAACAGAGAGTTAAATAAGGGACTTGGCACAAGGGTAAAGGCTTAAAAGTATGGCAGGTAGTCCGGAAACAGTATAGGAATCTTTAGCAGTAGTCAAGTAAGCATATACTGTGAAGATGTGGGGTGAGATGTAAACAGGCAAACAGTGTTGGGAGAAAGAGGGGTGGGAGAGAGCGTTGGAATGACAATATTTGGGAAAAGTAAAGTTACAACGGGGTGGGTGGTTATCAGAGTTCACTTACCACAGGTGCTAGGGGAACAAGTGCAAGTATGCTAATAAGGAGGAACTTTGAAATGTGAGGGTAGTGCTGTAGGGAGCTGGTTATACAGCTTAGTGCCATTATAGGCGAGGGAAGTTTGAGCAAGGGAGGTGTGAAAAAAGGGATGTTGACTACATCACTAGAGGCACTTCTGGTCAGGAGGGTAGGGGCAGACTTGGGGAAGAGAGAAGTCACACTGGGAGGAAGCTTGTTCAGATGGATTTTGTGAGGAAGTACAGACTGTTTAGGGTGAAGCGCCTCCAGTGGGAGCCAGTTTAGTGTCTTGTAGAGCATGCTGTGGTGCTGCTTCTTGAGGAGACCAGTGACAAAGCGGATTATATCACTGTAACACGGTTTGAGTCTGCTAAAGAGTTGTGAATTTATTGGGGGAGGCGCAAAATAATGAACCCATAAACCAACAGCGAAGGAGAAAGGAGCTAGCAAGTCAAAACCTCGAGTCGGGAATTAGGAACTTCCGAATCCTGTAAGAAGCCTCAGTCTCATGTAGCTCTTGCAGATCACATTAGAGACACGGAGGCCGAAAGACATGGGGATTGAGTGTGATGCCTAGGTATTTAAATTCTGATACCAGTTCTATAACATTCCCAAGGTTGTCTGAGAGGGTAGGGAGGGGTAGTGCGTTTTCTAGGCCCAAGAAGACCATGCATTTGTTTTGTTTTTCGAGTTAAGGACCATGCCTTTCTTGGAGAACCAAGAGTTGAACCTTCTGAAGTCTGATTGTGAGCAAGTTATCATCACTTCCGGGTCTTTGTTGCTAAGTAAAGTGCTGCATCGTTGTAGTGTGAGGGACCATTTTAGGTTAGAGCAGACTTCAGGCAGCTTATTGATGAAAGAGTGTGAAAAGGGGGCCCATAATGGAGTCCTGGGAACACCACATTTAATGGTGGGAGCAGTCCGAGGAGAGGTGTCCATCGATGTTGGTCATCTGTGATCTATTGGTCAGATAGTTCCGACCCATTTGATAGCCTGAATCTTGTGGCCGCTCTTAAAGATTCCTTGTGCTGGGGAGGGAAGGTAATATCCTTGGGAAGATAATACATGTGTTATCTAGGCAACTGTTAGAGCTACTAGAGGTTAGAAGCAGGGGTAGACTGGGGTGTAGTGAGCTCTGAGGTGCTGTTTGAGAGAGAGGGGATGAGGAGTGGCAGATGGCATAAGAACATGCTTTCCTGAGGGAGGTCAATCACACGAAAGGCAGACTGGCCACCAGAGGTGTTACAGCAAGGAATGCTACAGGAGTGCAAGACTGAAGGGAGGAGTGAGCAGGAAGAGGCGGTATGGAGAGATTATACCATGGACCTTTTAAAAAAGCAAAATCCTGTATTGTGATGCCTAGCTGGCACCATTGTGCCGTGGTAAATCCTAAAATATACCCATGCAAAAGGTGCCATAACAGCATCTCACACAGTTCTGTACTGCTGCACCCACCTCACTTGTTGCTCTCTCTTCATTCAACTCCCACTTGCTCTCTGGCTCTCTCCGTCTCCGTCAGAGTCACATGTTGCCCCACTCACTCACCTCACTCTTTCTCTCACTCGTAGTCCATAAATCAGAAATTTAAAAAAACGGCACTTGTAAACAAATTTCCTGAACACCATCGTGACTGCATTTTCAAGCAAAGTTATACCCGAAGACCGCAACTATGAACCCGAAACAAACTGAGACGAGGTCTCCAGTCGTGCTCAGTACACTAACTGTCGGCTACTTGTGATTAGCAAGCTCCACAAAACAGTCTCTCAAGGAAAAAAAAAAACAAAACAGCATCTATCTCTGTGTGAGAGATTTCGCTCCCTGTCCCTGATATTCAAGGTGCTCACCGAGCACACCCAGCTCGCTGAACTCCACAAACTCGATCATCCACTTACTGTGATAACGACAGACTATGGCTGTCTCTCTCCCTCCCAGCCACACTAGCGGCAAGCGCATCAGTCAAGAACAGATCCAGAATCCCTATGCAGTTTTTTAATGGCCCTCAGCCCTCTTATAAAGTAAAATTACAATACACGTATGATTCTATCACTGTGAGGGGAGGGAGCATATTCTCAATATTCAACCTACTGTACCAGCAGGAAACTATTTTTGGAGGCACAACAATAAATTCAATAAAATATAATTTTAACTAACATAAAACATTATTTTCTTTAAAATTGTGTTACACAAAACTGAAAATAGGCGACATATAATCGCAATAACCCACTCGAGTGTGTGAGTTATGGGGGATTTACCATAGCTGACCTGGATTTGACCACTTGGCTGCACCTCGTGGCCAAACCATGCCAGCCGTGGTAAATCACCTATAACTCACTCTCTCACAGTCTATTGCTTAAGTAGATCAGGGAGGTAAAAGGGAGTAAGGCAAGCTAGTAGTTTGAAAGAAAGGCAGCACAGCGAAAGAAGCACTGATAACTGAGAGGGGCTAGAGAGGTTCTGCTAGAGGAAGCAGTGGTGAGTGCATGGAAGGAATAAGTAGCAAAAGACAAATACATGGAGGAGTAAGTAGCAAGAGAAAATTGATATGGAGGAGGGTCCAGCCTGGCCAGGGTGGATTTAAAGCAGACGACATCCACATAATCAAGCTCTGCAATAAATGTATTTATTTGAAACTGGTGATCAGGAAAGGCACACTGAACTGTGCACTGCACTGCAGGCTATTGAGTCTTCTGGGACTGAACTTAGCCTAGGGAGGAGAGCGGACCAGCAAACAAAAGATTAGACTCTATAAGAACTCCAACATGTTAAATCTCCCACTGCTGCAGGCCTGCTCTGTTGTCAGGTGCAGGATTCTAGGATTTGTAGTTGCAGAAAATGTCAGCTTGCAAGTCAGCAGAATCAGTCTATTCTACAAACAACTATACACCCAGGCAGTTAAAGCACACAGTAATATTCCTCAACAAGAAATAGAGTTGCAAAGTTGTTTACCTTCAAAGTTGTTTACTTAAAGTGCCGTTTAGTTTATTGTGCAAATTACAGCAGTGCAAAAAATAAAAATTACGTACCTACACGTAATTATGATTTTCTGCGTATCTTCACCATTCATCACAGATGGGGTACTGGCTGATGATCAGGACCGGGAGAGCCTTTTTTTTTAAAGGATGGCGGAGCCGACGCAGCATCGGCGCCGCCCTCGAGGGCGGCATGCACGTGGCGCGAGGATTAGCCGTTAGGGCAGCGCCGACTCCGCCTGCCTACCAGTTCTGAGTCGCGAGAGGTAAGAGGAAGGGATGGAGGGTGGGACAAGAGTCCAAGGACAGAAAAGGAAGAGAAAACTGAACTAAAAGGAGAAATAACGACTGAGAGGACAGCATAGAAGAAGAAGACTAAGGGATTGGGTAGGGCCCCAATCTCTGGAAACGGAAGAAGGGAGGGAAGGAGAAAATTTAAGAGAGAGAGAGGTAACAAGGATCCAAGACCCTTGTCCGTCACCAGACTGTATAGGAACTGCAAGGAGTAGCAAAGCTTTCTTGCCAGAATTCAAGGCACAGAATAACTGGCAATACCCCAAAGGCAGAGTCAGCTATTCTGGAGAAGGACAGGATACAGGGACTTAGTACTCTCTCTAAAGATATTTGGTGAAAAAGGGAAATTTTTTTTTTTAAACAGTTAGATGGATAACAGAAGGGGGCAACCACCAGCTCCCACCCCGTAGGAGTGGAGATATGTAGTAGAGAAGGAGTGCCACTCGAGCTGCAACCTTTAGGGAAGAAACTACCCCCTGTGTGTCCCAACTTCACCCCGCTCAAGAAGAGGGTAGGCACAGAGGAGGAGGACCCAGAGACTGAGGCCCCAGGGGATGGCGGTGGGATTGTGATGAATGGCGAAGATACACAGAAAGATCATAATTACGGTGGTCGTAATTTTTATATCTTATCTGTGTCAATCTTCCCCATTCATCACGATGGGTGAGTACCAAGCCCCGAAGGGGATTGATTCATTGCACCCTAACGGACAGAGTCCCTTAGCCCTCAGTGGGTGACACACTAAGAGGGAACCTTCTGGGCCTGATGAGGCCTTGAGAGTGGGGGAGGCGAGATGGGGTCCCCGGAGGGAAGGAAGTTGCCGACAAGCGCTGCCCGCCCTACGGAAAAGAGATAGGTTCCCTGGTGAGCGGAGCAAATCACCCCACGCCGGGCCAAGGGTGACAACCGAAAAGGGTACCACGCCGATCTCCTGGTGCAGATCGCTGTCCCTACGACCCTGGTAGCTACCTCATTGGTGTCGTGAAGATGCCCTTGCTTGGTGCCTTGCTAGCTCCAGGCCGCATGCAGAGAGCGTGGTGGCTTGCCTGGTTTGCTCCGAGTCAGGCAAAGCAGCAAGGATCTGACAAGCGGACCACAAGAACCTGTTGTAGGCTGCATAGTGGGCCTGATGAGCAGAGATGGAAGAAGCAACCGTGCGAGTAGAAGGTCCTCCTCCCCAGAAGTCAAAATCAAGGAGTCTTGATCTGGGGGCTGGTCACGGTGGGCGCAAGCCCATCAGGGGTGTCCAGGTCGTCAATCCGGGCTGCGAATGAGGCATAGAACCTGGAGACTCGAGGGCGCAATACCTCTGGCTGAGGGTCCCTAGGGGCAGGAACTCGGAGAAGGGCCTCTGCCAGAAAACGCGGGCCTCCCGAAGGGAGCAGGCCAGGGTGGTACCACAAGGTGGCCACTCCGAAATCGCCTAGAAAGGCGTGCCGCATGCTCAGGATTGCTCACAGATAAGGAAGAAAGGTGAAGGTCCTCCATCATCCTCACGAGGAAACGCTGATACTCTGAGAGATCAGCGGCAGGAAATATGGACAGATGGTTCTTCTCCCCAGAAGAGGGGGATGAGGGCTGGAGGTCACCATGTGTTCTGAGGGTGGCTGCATGGAGGGAGGTTGAAAACCCAGCTGTCCATGGCCCAACATAGGCAGGGAACCGAGCAGCCACCGCTCTGAACTGCTCCCAGGTGAGAGGGCCGCTAGGGACCAAAAATGCCTGGGAGCGCTGGAGAATGTGGCAGAGGGATGGGGCAGAGCCGAGAAAAGATGTCGGCTGATCTCTGCCAGGGCTAGCAGCAGACCATGGACACCCGAGGAGGGTGTCCGGAAGACTCCACAGCCGACAGCTGTACAACCACGTTGGTACTGCCAAGGCTGCGCCAGAAGAATCCCCCAGTGAGGCGACCGGCCGTATAGGTCCAGAAGGACGGTCCCCTGCCTCCAAAGAATGGGACCTCCTCAAGGAACTGGAAGGGAAGGGCGGAAGTCCGCGACTGTGGCTTCGCCCAGGGCCCAGGTGGACCCCAGAGAAAGGCCGACCCCACACCGACCCTCCGAGTCCGAGAGGGTCCTGGTCTCGAGAGGGCCAGCCTAGGTAGCTAGCAGCTCTGGGCTGCCCCGAAGGGGAGACCCAGGGAGCAGCACCTCCCTTCCTGCAGGCTTCTCGATGGGCCCCAAAGTTGGGCGATCGAGACACACTACCTGAGGGGGTACCACCGCCAGGGGTCGAGGAACCCCAAGGTCAGGTTGCATGGCAATGGTGGCACGCACCATAGCCTGCTGGTCAGTACCACTGACCCTAACCTCGAACTACCTGATGCTCCTCAGAAGGGGCTGGCTATGACTCGTCGTGGAGACCACTGGCTGCTCCTCCGCAGACAACCCGAGAGGGTGTGACTGCCTGTCGCCCTCGAGCTTGACTCCAGCGGTGGGAGTCTGAGGCCCTAAGCCAAGAGGTAGGAGGCGGGAAGGCAACACCAAGGGGCCGGCAGTCAGAGCAGTGGCGAGGTGGCACCCGTGCCCTCCACAGCCCATAGCGAGGCTGGCAGAAAAAGTGCCAGGGCCGTTCGGGCCAAGGTCCAGAGCCAGGGCCAGCGCGGGCGCCATCAAGTCCACTGGCACCGGGCGGTACAGGGACAGAGGCAGGCGCCGGCGGCAGCCCCAGCTCGACCTCGGCGCGGCGGCACCGCCAGGCCCAGGCGCACGGGCGGCACTGAGGACAAGCGGCGCCCGGCGGCTCCGGCGGACTCGGTGCTGAACCACGACACCGCTAGGCCCCTCCGGCGCAGTGGCACCAAGAGCACCAGCAGCACTGAGGCGACACGACTGGCGGCGCTGAAGGCCCGACGCCCGTGCTCAACCTCGGCGCCCGTCCGAGACAAAACGAAAGCGGCGGCGAATCCAGGATCACGGCCTCTGAGCAGCATCGGTGCGCGAATGGTGCCAACAGGGCCCAAGCGCCGAGAGCGAGTTGGCGCTCGCAGAGCCCATGGCACATGACGGCGCTGAAGGCCCCAGCGGCACCGACCGATGGCGTCGAGGCGGCGTCCTTTCGGGCCTTCGGACCTTGGGAAGCGACTGCAGAGGCCTTCACCCCAAAGGCGTTGCCGTGGCGGCGCTACTGCCCGCTCCGGGGGAAGCAGGACAGGCCTCCTGCGCGGGGAGGAGCCTCGACCAAGGCCAGGCTACTAGTAGCCGAGGCTCCCTCCTCCTCGGCCCGTATAGAACCAGGAGGGACCGGAGGAAAGGCCAAGAGAGCACAGCTTGGCCCGAGTGCGAACCCTTCCCGAAAGTTAGGCGTGGCTCGCCCACTAAGCGTCGGCTGTTCGAGGGCCGGCGGTCCATGGAGAAGCAGGCATCGCACGAATCCATGTCGTCGTGAAGCGGGCCAAGACATGCGAGACACCGGCCACGCTGGTCGGTAACGGAATACTTGCGGCCGCACGGGCACCGATGCATAGGGGCCGACCCGCCTTTGGAAAACTTCTTGCCCTCCGACTGAGACATGACCTACGGAAAAACGCAAAAACAGACTCGACGTTGCAAACTTTAAATAAAAGGAAGATCTTACGGCGACGTCGGTGGAGGCAAGAACCCAGAACTAGCAGGTAACCGACGGACTGTCGGGCGAACGAAGCGAAGGCCTAAAATTTTCTTCAAAGTTTTTTCAGTTGTGGCTTCCCAAAAGGCGACCTCGACAGCGGGAGATGAAGAACTGGTAGGCAGGCGGTCGGCGCAGCCTAACAGCTAATCCTCGGCGCCACGTGAGTACATCGACCTCGAGGCGGCGCCAATGCTGCGTCGGCTCGCCTATTCTTAAAAAAAAAAAAGGCTCCCTGGGTCCTGATCTCCGCCAGTACCCCATCCGTGATGAATGGCAAAGATTGACACAGATAAGATCTCAATCACCTTATTCAGCTGCAGGACATCATAGTCAGTGTCACCAGTCATGGGTTTAGGATAACACAATTTCAGGCACACCACAAGTCAGGTGCACAAAAAGCATGATTACGTTTATCATTTTATTTTTATCAAGTACAATATACAGAAAGCAAAATGGTAAATTAGACAACTGCTTAGCTTCAACATTTTCTAAGGCTTTTCTTCAGCCTAGCATGAATCAAACCAGTGAAAGCATACACTACCAGGAGGTCTTTCACCTTTCTCAGTCAGTATTCAACTGACCACCCTATCTATCCTTTCTCTCAGCACTGAGGTAGGGCTTTTATAAACTCACTAGGAGTTGAAAAACAATTTCCCTGCCTTTTGATTAACAGCAGATATAACATAAAACTAGCCACTAGGGGCCACTGTTGTACCACAGAGAAGAACAGGTTACTCACCTGTAACAGTAGTTCTAGGAGTGGTATATGTTGTTTATCCACACTTCTTGGCATGTCCCTTTCCCTTTAAATCTTGCGGAAGTATTCAAGCTGGCTCCTCCACCCACCGGAGGTATAAACCTCAGCTCCGCCCCATGGCGCCAGATCTTAGCCGCTGGAAGTCAGGTTGTCGCCTAAAGCTGGGGAGGTCAGTGTGTGTGTGTGTGTGGATGAACAACATATATCACTCCAAGAACTACTGTTACAGGTGAGTAACCTGTTCTTCAGAAGCGTGGATATGTTGTTCATCCACACTTCTTGCGAGACTCAAGCAGTTCTCAAGGGAGGGAGGCAAGGCGCACCCATACTTGGGAAATAAAGACTGGATAACTGAGGCCCCAAAACCAGCATCCTGGCATGACTCAAGGTCAATGTGGTAGTGGTAATGAAGGTGTTTGCTGACTTCCAGGTAGCAGCCCGACAGATTTCCTGGATAGGGATGTCCCTGGAGGTGGCCACCGATGCAGCAGTATGGCGGGTAGAATGAGCTCTTATCCCTCTGGGAGGCTCCTTGCCCGCCAACTCATATAACAGACCTATGCATGAAGTAATCCACCTTGCAATGGTCCATTTGGCTGCAGGTCTGCCAGAAGTGGCTTCAGCGTGGGTGACAAACAGCTGGCAAACCTCTCCATGAATTTCCGCCGTTCTGTCCTTATAATAGGAGAGAACACGTCTCAGGTCCAATGTATGGATCCTGTACTGTGTCCGAGGTGTAGTTAGGGTAGTATACTGGCACAGTCAACACCTGGTTAAGGTGAAACTCTGATACCATCTTGGAAGGAATTTCAGGTGGGGGCGCAGAAAACTCTGTCCCTGTGAAAGACCACATAAGGAGTCCACCGACAGTGCCTGGAGCTCCCCTGTCCTTCTGGCTGACATGATAGCCACCAGGAAAGCCGTCTTACATGACAAGTGTGAGAGTGCACACTTGTGCATGGTTCTAATGGCTTGCCCATGAGCTTTTAAAACCAGCAACAGATCCCACAGTGAGGCTCACACACGGAGGGATATGTGATCCAGGCCTTTGAGGAAGCGCCCGACCACTGTCTCCTGCGCCAATGTCGGCTGGACCGCCTGTGCCCGTAAGCAGAAATGGCTGCCAGGTGCACCCTAAGGGTCGATGACCACAGACCCCTTTGGAGAGAGACCAAATGTAGTCGAGAATGTTAGCCACAGCGTAGGATAAGGGTCCAGACTCTAACCCTGACACCAAATGGAAAATCTCTTCCATCTGAAGGCGTAACATTTCCTGGTCGATTCCTTATGAGATGCCTCCATCACGGTGTAGACATCCTCAGAAAGACCCAGAGCCTGGAACTCTAGCCGCTCAGGTACCAGGCTGTGAAGTGCAGGGATTGAAGGTCCGGATGGAATACATTCCCCAGTTCAGAGATATCAGGTCCGGGCGTGTACAAAGCCACTCTGGGGGCCTGCAACTGAGACTGAGAAATCTGGATACCACAACTGGCGTGGCCAATCTGGGGCTACCAGGATCACCTCGACTTGTCCCTCCTTCATCTTGAGTAACACCCTGTGGCTCAAGGGGAAATGGAGAGAAGGTGTGAGGATGCCTGGGGTCCACGGCCTCAAGAAGGCATTCCCTACAGCGAGCCCTGCTGAAGGGGTGGGCATGGTACAGTCTCAGCTTGTTGTTTCCCTGAGGCAAACAGGTCCACCAATGGTTTGCCTCAGCGGAGAACAGACTGTAAGCTACCTCTGGATGGACAGACCACTTGTGGGATGTCTGGCCTATGCGGCTGAGAGCACCCGCCAGCTGGTTCGAGACTCCTGCCACATGAATGGCTAGGGAGATCCGCCTCCAGCCAACTTACGAGGGTCCAGATGCAGAGCGCCTCCTTGCACAGCAGATGGAGTGCGTGCCGCCCTGTTTGTTGAGGTAGTACATCGTCATGGTATTGTTCATCTGGACTTGAACCACTTGACCACGGAGCTGAGGAGTGAAAGCTGACAGTGCCAGTCTGAATGCTCTGATCTCCAACAGGTTGATGTGGCATCTGGACTCCTCGGGGTCCAGAACCCATGGGCCCTGCTATCCCCATGTAGGCTCCCCAGCCCATGAGAGAGGCACCGTCGTGAAGACGACTGTCGGCTCGGCGGACAAAGCGGGATCCTTTCCTGCAACCGTTCTGGGGCGGTCCACCATTGAAGAGTGTCCCACATCTTCTGGGTTACAGTGATCAGCTGGTCGAAATGCCCGTGGCGCTGGGTCCACTGGCGGCCAGCTCCCACTGGAGGGCGCATATGCCACCTGGCCCAACGGACCACTGAGGTGCACGCCGCCATGTAACCCAGAAGGTGCAGAAAGTCCCGGCAGGGTGCAAGTGCCCAACCAGAAATGATTGGACAAAGGAAGACAGAACCTCTGCCCTGTCCACGGGAGCTGAGCTCTGGCTTGACAAGAGTCAAGTTCTGCCCCGATGAAGCCCATCATCTGAGCAGGCACGAGTTCTGACTTGGCCTCGTTGATCAGGAGGCCGAGTTGGGAGCAGGTGTGGAGAGCCAGATCCTGGACCTCTCCACCTCCTGAAGGAGGATTCTGCCAAGAGCCAGTCATCGAGATAAGGTAGATTCGTACTCCTCAGCCCGAAGATGGGCTGCCACCACTGCAAGCACTTGGTGAAAACCAGCGGGGCCGATGACAGACCGAACGGCATGGCTCGGAACTCATACAGGAACTCACACAGGGTCCTTCGACCCTGAAGCGGAGGAACCACTGATGGGAAGGACGGACTGAGACATGAAAAAATGCGGCCTGTAGATCCAGTGAACAGAACCACATGTTTCGCTCCAGGGATGGTATGATCTGGTTCAGAGTTACCATCCGATCAGAGACCTGAGATATTGATTCAGGTCGTGGAGATCTAATATGGGGCACCAACCCCATCCCCTGGGCACCAGGAAGTACCTGGACACGAAGTCTGGGTCTGCAGGAGGATCCGGCACTGGAGCTACCACCTCCTTGTGGAGGAGCTGAGCTATGTCGTCTCGAAGAGCCGGCTGGGTGCAAGCTGAGATACTTTCCTCCCGAGAGGCACGGGCTCAGCTGGGGTGCTACTGCTCGAACTCTAGAGGCAGTCCCTGACTGACCACTTGAGAACCCACCTGTCGGGTGATATTGGACCAGGTGGAATGAAAGTGGTGGAGTCTGGCCCCCACAGGAGGACCAGGGCTGGCGTGCGGGTGTAGGGGTGGCAACCCCCAACCGGCCATTGAGCAGGCTTAGAGGAGCAGGGAGGCTCCTGGACCTGCGCCTCGGCCTCCTTTACGGGGCTGTTGAGGACCTCTGCTTGGCTGCTGGCGCTAAGCTTCAGCCTGCTGCTGCTGCTGCTGTTGCTGCTGGCCTCCTTGATAGGAGGGCTGTCTGACCACAGGGAAGAATGCCGAAATGGCTTTTTCTTTCTTTTCTGCTGGTTCTTGCCTGAAGAACCTTTTGCAGATGTAGCATCCAAGGTGGCACTGGATTGCTCAATACGCTGAAGGTGATCGGCCACTCCTGGACTGAACAGGTCGATGCCAAGGAAAGGAGCGTCAGTTAAGTTATGCTGGGTATCTGCTGGGAAGGAGGACAGCCTCAGCCAGGCCCTGCGGCGAGTGGCCACTGCGGCTGCTAAAGAGCAGGCACAGGAATCCCGATGTCTAGGCCATCTGGAGCTGCTGTTTTGCAAATGGCGCGGCCCTGATCACGGACTTGCTTGACTGTGGTCTGCATGTCTGCCGAGAGATGAGGAGGACTTCATCTAATGACCCGAGGAGGGCATGAGAGAAGTGTGCTATAATGATAGCCGAATTGGCCTGACAAAGGCCTAAGGAAGAGCCGCATAGACCTTGAGGGTAGAGTGGTCCATATTTTGGACTCATTGTCCGGAGGATCCGTCTGTGTTGGCGAGCTACCAGTACGTCTAAAACACAGAAGCGGTCATTAGGCTCTCGGCCGAAGGGTGTTCTGTGAATCCCAGCAGGAACCCCATGGGCACTGCATACTTGCGGGCCATGCGGGCAGACTGTGCTGGGCAGGAAGCTGGGTGCTGTCAGAGCTCAAGGGCCGGGCTAGAGATGGCTTCAGCCACTGGAAAGGCCTCCATCGGGGTATACCCCTTTTAGGATGTCTGTAAGGGGTACTCCTGTTTATCTGGATAAACTCCAGGGCATTCCAGTGAAGTCAGAGATCAGGTGGAGAATGCCTTGAAAGGAGGACCCTCCTCTTAACCTGCCATGGAGGACTCACCATCCCCAGGATGGCAGTGCAGTTCTGTGGCGTCAGAGTCCAGTCGTGGTACAATGGTCTCCGCCAGGTCCCCTTGATCCGCCTGGAGTAGTCAGGGGTAACTGTAATGGACAGGCGTCAGGAAGCCCAGTGTCTGTACAGTCCTCTTCGAGGCCCTCCCTGAGGCTGCTTAGGCGGTGGTTCCACCAGAATCGGTGGAGAGACGAGATGGGCCTAGCCGGAATACTGTCGCCCCCGCGGGAGGGGAAATGAAGGCTTTGGTTCCGGAGGGTCGGCGTGGCCCAGGAGGCGGTAGCAAGTGATGGCTGGGTAGACAGCAGAGCTGGCTTCTGCCCAGTCAAGATTAGCTGTTGCCACATAAGATCCTCATAGCATCGATGGAGTTTCCATCAAAGCCTCTCCTCGTCCAAGGAGGATGAGGATCTGCAGCGATACCTCTTTTAGAGTGCTTGAGCTCTTTTTTAGGCTTTTTGGCCGAAGGGGTTCTGGACCTCAGTCGAGAGAAATCGACCCAATGGATCGGGAGACACGGGGTCAGTGAAAACTGAGGGTCCGTAACTGTTTCCTCGATGGGGACACCGGCGGGCTGGGTCTCCTCATCAGGAAAGACAAGGACCAGAGTCCTTTCAAAGAATCGCTGGCGAAGTCGGCAAAATAGGATCGATTAGGTGCGGGAAAGTCTCAACCTTGTCGGCCACTTCCTCGGTCTCTTGGCCAGATGGAAGATCCGTGAAGCTGGCGGCCAAGAATGTGATCTGACCGAGTCGAGACCACGTGTTCCTGGGACTCGGACCTTTCTCGGTCCCAAGAATGTCTTCACTTAGGCGAAGACTTGGTCCTTGTCTCTCTCATCCGAGGCGGGAGGTGCGAGCCAGGCGCCTCACTCCTGGTGGGAGAAGACTGGCACAACTCCTTGAAGGAGCCAAAAGGGGAACCGAGTTCAGAGGAACAAAAGCTCCAATTAGCAGAGCTCGAGCCGCTTCCTCCTCGAAAACCTTCATCTGCTCCAACTGATCGGTGGATCCCACAGCTGCGGGAGACCGCCCACCTCGCCTCCTTCGATTTCACCAGCAGGTTCCTTTTCTCCGTCTCCCAATTTTAGGCATGCCAGTGGTTGTCCAGGACGTTGGGATGCAAAGCCAGGCAGAGTGCAGGTGGAGGTGTTATGTCCGACACCTAGGCAATAGACGACATTAGTGGGGATCGCGCGCAACATCTTCTGGCCGCAGGAGCACCGGCGAAATCCGGAGCTGATTTATCCTCCATGTCCGATGCGCTACTATTAGAATCGTTAACTGGAAAGAGTTTTAAGAGTAAGTTGCGGTAAAACCCGGCGCTTTGAATCCAGGGCCTCTGAAACTGCTGTGAAGCACAAAGGAACCTGCATCTTCCAGCGAAAGGAAGATTTGGCGTCATGGGCGGAGCTGAGGTTTATACCACCCGGTGGGTTGGAGGAGCCAGCTGGCAAGATTTAAAAGGGAAAGGGACATGCCAAGAAGTGTGGATGAACAACATATACACGCTCCTAGAACAGTTATTTGGCACCTGGCGCATTACATAACTTGTTTACAACATTGTTAAGGTCAGACCTGAGGTCAGAACATTCTGTGCTCTCCTAAACTCTCCTGCAGAGTCATATTACCTCATGCTGTGTGCTGTAAATACATCTTAGAAGAGGGTTGTTGCTAACATCTAGAAAAAGCAGACACAAACTTTTGTTATTCTTACATTAAAACTGCCCTCCTAGTTTGTTTTGGTTAATAGGCACAGAAAACTTTAATAAGTACTTCAGCACTTAATTTATAACCAGCCAACCAGCCATGTTTGACAATATACAAAACATATAAACTGCTTGGGAAGGGATTTCAGTTTATCAAGAAGTGTCCACTGTGTCACACATCCCCGCATAAGAGGGCAACCGTCCCTCGCTTGTCCAGATCTCAGCAACACCTTGAGGGTGTCCACTATGACAGGGGTCACCCGTCACAGTCGGATAAAAGTTACTTAACTGGCGTTTGTATCAAGCGCTAGCCAACAAGACAGTCATCCATGACTGTTCATGGCCTAATGCATTTCACACATAAGTACTTCCTCAAAGGTCTCAGAGTGTTGTCATGGTGATTGGGTGGTTTGCACTGCTGTGTTTGCACCATAAACTAAACAGCACTTTGAAGGTAAACAACTTTGCAACTCTCTTCTTTGCTGTGAAATATTACTGTGTGCTTTAACTGTCTGAGTTAAAGTCGTCTGGACACCACTACATTTACCAGTATTTATTTCACTTGACCGAGGACATGGCTATATCCATGATGAGGATCTAAACTGTTTGACACTTTACCATACAGGAGTAAAACATAAACAAGCAAAAAATATTTTGCCAATGACACTAGTAGGGGTCCAAGGGTTCAGATGGACTCGCCAGTGCCAAAAATGTGGGTCAGAACTCAACTTTTGGGGTCCAATAAGTAAGACTCCAAAACAGCACCAAAATTCAGCATTTGGAGCACTTTCAATCTGCCAGGCCATCATGCCCTCACAGCCTGTGCAACACACACACACACACACACACTCTACATGGATAGTCACAGAAACTCAAAATGTGGGCTTCTTTTTAAACTGGCCAAGACAAATGCTTACCACCTCATAGAACAAGCAAAGTACCTTGTGACAACATTACATCCCCAATGATTCACTCACTGACTGCCACTGTGTCATGACCTGAAACACAACTACAAACTTCTGCACCCAAGCTACAGCTGCTCTTGTCTTCTTCTCATGGCACAGCAGGGAAGAAGTTGACAACCAGTTTGGTGTAGGAGTTCCACACCAAATCAGTTGCTCAACTGGACCCAACATCTCTGCAGTGCCAGTGCACAGCACACAGCAGCCCCAACTCCACATCCAATCCATAGAACCATCACTGAAAGACAACAGGGCCCAAAGGCATGCACAGCCAAGTGGAGAACAAGTTCAACAGAAAGTGCACACTTTAGTTATGGTGACAGAAAATTAATAGCTGCCAATGCCAATGGGGAAAAAAATAAAACAAAGGTAGACCCTGAAAATGTAATTGCTTGCAAAATAAATCTTAATTCAAGGTCTACACAGCAACACAGATAGGAACAACAGACATTAGCTAGGTACTCCAAGTGTCTGATGCTCCTGTGTATGTTGCCTGTGAGCTGAATAAAGACTGATTTTGCAAACAATTTCCAGAGTCCATCTTTTCTGCTATTTGCAGCTCTTAATTTTCTGTTACCACTAGAGTCTGCCCACTCATTTCAAGTCCTTCGCCTCTCTGTCCCTCTCTTAATCCAGTCTGCACCACTGGTTGGGGCAGACATGGTGAACAAAGTAAACATGAGAAAATGTCACAGGAAAGGCAGGCAGCGGACTATTTTGACACCAACCACACCAGTCTCAGCACCCACCAACTCCAAACATGAACCTGCTCTGCACAAGGGACAGCATCACTGCTTCCTGCCATTCTCATGGAGCCTAACATCATCTGTTGCGCCTTTGGTGCTGTATGCAGTGAAGATGGAGCTGGCTGGCCACATCCAAACCACCACTGCATGAGGGAGGATAAACTCTGCTGAAGAGGAAGGCTGAGGTCAGCATTCAGGGACAGAGACTGGCTGTTCCAGGCAAGGTGCAATGAAAGCACCAATCATCCGTCTGCCTCAACTCACTCCTCCCCTCCCAGACCACACAGGTGGCCATTCTGCTCGAACTGAAGGGAGACTAAAAACAAAACAGACATGCAGTCACATCAGGTGCGTGCAAGGCGAAGGAACACAGCCCGCATGCAGCTGACACTGCACAGCACACAGGCAGGCCACTTAGAATCGCATCTGGTGGGTTGCACCTGTTCATCCAGAGTACGCTCACTAGAAATCAGTGCATTTCCCTCCTGGCACATGTTAGTGCGCATTAGGTTTAGCACACGAAGTACAAAATGGGACCAGCCCCTACTTGGGTGTGGGGCTCTGGCGCTGACTGTCCCCTTTAAAAGAAAACTGGTCATCGGACAGGTTTTCTGCACTCTATTGTAATATTTTCTTTATCTGGTGCCCCAGGCCTGACAGGTGAACATCCTTCAATCTCCTCAGTATGCCTTTTCCACCATGGAACCCTGAGAACTGACACTCCATTCCTGCATTTGCTCAACCTAACTCTGGCCCCTGGGCAGGTAACCTGCAGCCTGTCCCCTACATACAGTAGTCCCTCGTTATAACGAACACCTCAGGGTCCAACCAATTTGTGTGTTATATAGTGGATTAGGTTATAAGGAGGGACTGGCTTTTTTTCTGCTACTACTGTCTGTAAGCAATGCGAGAGGGCAGATACTGTATTACTAACACATTAAAACAGGGCAAAGAAACAGCATCTTAAGGCAATAATCTCTCCTAGTTCTCGCATTTAATTATAGCCTTGTGTGCAAGTCTCAGGTCCCAGGTCTCTTCTCTCTGTCTCTCCTGTCAGGTTACTCCATACATGTGGTCTGATTGTTTCTGTAGAGGAGGCGAGGAACAGAAAATAAGTTGCTCCACTCCACTCAGACCACTGACTTCTTTCTTTAGGATCCTGCTGTAGTGAAGTTGGCTGAGTTACAGTAATTGAATGTGAAACTGTGAGAAAGCCATATGGGTAGAGAGGCGAGAGATTCATTCTGCATTCACAGTCGGCATAAGGCATTGTGAGCATGATGTGAGGCAGTCCAATTTTTATTTTCCTAAACAGAACCGTGAGGAAGCACGAGAGAGAGTGTCACTGTATCCACAATCAGCATAAGCGGCAGCAAGACATGAGGCTGTTCACCTTTTTTATTTAAACAGTGGCTCACTCATTTAAACAGACAAAGGGCAAAATGGCTTTATGAGACAGGGGTTTAAAAGGGAAGAGTGACTGTGGCAGATAGGACAGGAAAAGCTGATGAATCACTGTTTTCACCCATTAACACCAACTAAAGATTACGCTGAAAACAATGGGAACCATTCATAGCTGTTCGCTGTATCCAGGATTCATTATAACGAGGAGCACTGTACTTCACTCGACAAGCCGGGATGCCAGAGGAGGAGCCAGCGAAGAGGAGGCAGTCAGGCAGCTCAGTTAGGCATGGTGGAATGGACTAAACCTGTCCCACGTTCACCGCTATTTTTAGCTTATAGTCCCACACCTTACATGAAACCGGGAATTTGACAGCAGATAAGAACGCTTGGCCCACCAGTCTACCCATTTCCTACCTACTGGATAAGCTGCAGATCCTAGTTAACCAGCAGCCTACTTCTTCCTACCCCCACCCCCAGAATTGCCTTATGACTGTCCCATGCATGCTTGAATTCCACCACTGTTTTGACTCCACAACCTCCTCCAGAAGGCCGTTCCATGCATCCACAACCCTCTCTGTAAAAAATACTTCTTAAATTACCTCTGAGCCGCCCCCATCTTCAAATTGTGTCCCCTTGTTCTTGCACACCTCTTTTTGAAAGATGCTACCGCCTTGGACTTTGTTGATTCCTTGAGGTACTTGAAAGTTTCTATCATGTCCTCCTCTCCCTCCTTTCCTCGAGGCTATACATATATAGCGCTTTAAGTCTGTCTTCATATGTCTTCCGGTGCAGACCCTGCACCATTTTAGTTGCCCTCCTCTGGACAGCTTCCATCCTGTCTATGTCTTTACGTGAGATTGGGTCTCCAGAACTACACAGTACTCCAGATGGGGTCTCACCAGCTGTCTGTACAGAGGATAACAACTTCCTGTTTTCTACTGGTGATGCCTCTCCTATGCATCCTAGTATCCCCCAGCCTCCTTGCTGCCCTCTCCACATTGCTTGCCCACCTTAGGTCATCTGGTATGACTACCCCAGGTCCTTTCCATTTCTGTTGTTGTTAGTATCTCACCCCCATTGTGTACTCTTCCCTGGGTTTTGTTTCCCAGGTGCATTACCTTGCACTTCTAGCATTGAATCTAAGCTGCCATACATTTGCCATTCCTCTAACCTTACAAGTCCTTCTCATCCTTTTCCACCCCACCTTGTGCATCAACTCTGTTTCAGATCTTTGTGTTATCTGCAAAGAGACATACTTTCCTTCCAGTCCCTCTGCAATGTCGCTTATAAAGACATTGAAGAGACAGTCTAATACTGAACCTCATGTTACCCCACTAGTAACCCCCTTTCTTCAGAGTGGACTCCATTTACTATTACTCTCCCACCATACTTATCCCACTGCAGAGCATGCTCCTGTAGAACAACCTAGCCTTGCCCATATCAGGCTGTCATAAGATGGATGAGCCCCTATCCTCTTTTGGAACTCCCCTATTGGCCCTGCTCTGGGACTGTAATGCCTCTGTGTCACATGCCAAGCAATGGCTGCATGCCAATGTAAGGCCGATCCATAAGGAAGCATCATTCCTTCCTGCATGATGCCCCTCTTCCTGGGCCATCAAGGAGTAGTCCTGCAATAGAAGGAGATGATCTTCCCTCTCCGAGGCAGGAGGTGTACAAGGTGGATGCCAGAACCTTGCCTCACTGGTCGGTGCCAGATATCCCAGGCTTGGGGATCCTAGATCTCTTTTAGTATTAATTCTAATGTACAAAACAAAGCAGACAGCACCAGGGTTCAAGAAAGATAGAATCGTCCTCACTTGGAGAGCATGTCCTCAGTGAGGTGAACCACCAAATCAACTGGTGTTGACGCAGTTGGGTGGTCCAATGAAAACTCCATGGGCAGACAGGCTCTACAGCCTTCCTCGAGGACAACCGAATTACATGAATCTGCTAGTTGGGGAAAGTGTGAACGGTCCCTCAATTGATAACAATTCTACAACTGCTGTCAACTTCTGAATTGAATTTTTTAAATGTTATTTATATTTTAACGGGATAAGGTCACTAGGCAAGACCTGTTTTCAGGACCTCATTGTACAGCATGCAACAGTTGCAAAACGTTTAATACAGATAAGGAAAATGAATACAAACACAATTTCTATTCAAGTGCAGTCACATTTAATATAACACATTTAAAACAGCTACGCTGAAACTATGACGTGGACTGGTTATGCAAATGAGATGGAGGCGATTCCAAGATGAAGTGGCCATATAGTGAAAAGACATTTGCCCATGACGTATTCCAGCTCTTGGCATTTTTAAGTCCTAACAGGTACTTCCTGCAATGAGTACTTGGTACTTTATTAAGTTGTCAAGTTGATAACTGGGGCCAAACCTTTCATACATTTAAATGGAAAGCAGGTATCAGGACCTTTCAGTTCTAATTTCTAGGGCTGTCCAGTTCAGCTGAAGGAGCAGAGATCAATGGTGCACCACATTAGGAGGATCTCTACAAATCCTAAAACAAACCTTGCCCCATTGTAATATATTCTGTCTAGCTTCAGTAATTCCGATTTGTTATCTGGCAATAGATTAGACTGCCATAGTCAAATTGGGAAGAATGATGATAGAACCGTTTTAAATCTTGTTTCCCTAGTCAATGTTTTGTTTTCTCAGGTGCCTAGTTTTTATGATACCTTGAGACAACATAGACTAACATGGTCATTTTAAATTCAAACTTTTCTTGTGTTTTCATTCATAAGAGAAAACACACCTTCAACGGAAGAGTCAACAAATTGAGTGAGAGATTCTCCGCCATCATAGAAACACAGAATTTGTCATCAGAAAAGGACCACTTGGCCCACCCAGATTTTCCCTGCAAAGTCTGTCCCACACATCCTAACTGGTCTCTGGAGACCCCCTTATTACCAGTATTCCCCTATGCCTATCCCATGCATGTTTGGAACCCCCACTGTTTGTGCCTGTGCTACCTCTGATGGTAGGCTGTTCCAGGCGTTCACCACTCTTTCAGTGAAGTAGTAGTTCCTCATATCCCTCCTAAACATAGAAGCATAGAAAGTGACAGCAGATAAGGACTGCTGAGCCCAACCAGTCTGCCCATTTTTCCGCCTTCTAGCTTTGTTATGTGCCCTCTTGTTCTGCTGCACTTCCTCATTTGTAACAGGCTTCCCACCTGTATCCTTGTTCACCCCGTGATGTACTTCTAGGTCTCTATCATGTCCCTCTCTCCCTCCTCTCCTCTAGGGTGTACATCTTGGCATTCCCCAGTCTCACCTCATATGGTTTCTTATGTAACCCTGCACAATTTAGTTGCCTCCTCTGGACTGCTTCTA
Source organism: Neoceratodus forsteri (assembly GCA_016271365.2). NCBI lineage: Eukaryota > Metazoa > Chordata > Ceratodontiformes > Ceratodontidae > Neoceratodus > Neoceratodus forsteri. The sequence goes on from JADMNL010000023.1 coordinate 446,128,499, forward strand.
CCCTGTCAATGTCTTTTCTGAAATGCGCCTCAAGAACTGGATACAATATTCCAGGCAGGGTCTCACCAATGATCTATACAGTGGCAATACTACCTTCCTCCTCCTGTTGGTGATACCTCTCCTTATGCACCTCAGCATCCCACTGGCCCTGCCACTACCTTGGTACACTGCCCTACTTTGAGGTCATCAGATATTATAACTATAAACCAGCTATGGTCCATGACCAGAACATCTTTACCGGCCTCCTCAGTCTCTTGGGCTTGTAACTGTGCCAGACCTACTACCACAAAGGGTACATGCAATTTTAAAGGTTTGGTACTAGCACTCTTCAAACGCTGGCAAGTACATAGCTTGACACTAGGAACAATAATGCCAAGTTGTGGCTCAGTCCCAAGGCGCAGTATTATACCCATTGATCGAGGCACGGGTACACGCCTGCTATACACCCTCTTGAGATTCCGAATTCACTAACAGAACTGTGAAGGAGATGACCAGTTCTTTCCAGCAGAAGAAACAACTTCAGTGCAAAGGGAGTGGAGCTGGGAGGACCACATCGCTGGGTGGTAGGAGGAGTAGAGCTTGAAGACTGTTCTGGTGACTGAGCACACTCAAAGGAAGACTGCCTAAATGTGGAATATGAACTGAATCTAGGTAGTTAAAAGACACAATTCATACAATAGGGTAAACATGGAATGTAAATTATGCATCATTCAGATGCCGGTGTGGACAACTGGTTGAGAAAAAGACACACTAGTTTCAATAGAGCAGAAGCAGGATTGTTTGTCTAGTGGAGAGTGGAGATGAGCATTTGAACATCCGTGAAGTCAGCGTGATTGCCCTATAAGCAATACAATATAGCAATATTGAATGTGGATTTATAATGCCATGCTTCTCTAGGCACTGGCAGTGCCTAGACAAACATGGCATTATAAATCCATATCTTACAGAATTATAAGCAGGACAGACAAAAGTGAAAACTGCATAACAGGTCATTAGGGTACAGTTAGCACATCACATCTTAGACAGTGAAGGATCCACAGGCATCTAAATTTGGAAAGCAAGCATAAATATCTGAGGAGCCAATATAGTGTGAGGTTCCATTTAAAGGAGATTTCAGCTGCCGAGTCGTGACATGGAGTGAGAAGCTCTTTTCATGCACAACAAGCTGAACTGTATCTGAATATGTTATTATTTTTGTTTCTGTTAATAGTTTTCCTGTGGGGTCCTGGAATCCACTCTATTAGAATATATACTCCAGTACTGTTGGAAAAGCTTCTTTTAGGTGTCTTTCATTTTGGGGAGGGGGTTCAGGAAGCCCTTGCAGATTTTCAGGGACTCCACCAAAACTGCAAGCGTTCACGATGGGAAAACACATTTTGTAAAACAAAAACAAACAGAGGAACACAGACAGGTTGAAGAAAACCATGATCCATCTTCAGCCACCTGCTTTCCTGACAAATAGTCTCAAGTAGTACTGGGGTCCCTGTGCCCTTCCTCTGTGGTTAACCAGATCGAGGGGTAATTAAGGACTGTAAACTGATGCCAGACAGGCAGTGTTCTGCTGCAGTCAAAAAAACAAATGCAATTCCTGGGATATATTTGGGGGGCTGATGCATGTAGGTGAAGGGAGCTGACCCTTCCGGTGTGCAAGGCCTTGGTCTGACGAACACCTGGAGTACTGTGTCCTGTTGTTCTGGTCACTGCTGTACAGACTGTCCAGTGAAGAGATCGACAGTGCTTAGCACAGGGCAACCAAGCTGATCAGTGACTTAGAGCTACGACGAGAGATTGAATATATGCAAATTATCAGTGTCAGTGGCTACGGAGGCTGCACACTCACCTCTGAGGCTGAAGGATCCGGAAGGCTGTGGTTCAAACCCCACAGCAGGAACTTGAGGTGAAATCATAATAATGACACTGTAGTGCAGCATGAGGGGATGCCGCACTCCTGAGATGCCGTCTTTTGGATGAGACATTAAACCGAGGTTCTGGCTACCTGTTCTAGTGGATGTTCAGATGGACACTGGCACTTTTGTAAAAGGTAGCTCCTTTATTGGTCAACAAAAACAAAATAAACAACTTATTTAGCACAGTAAAGCAGCACCTGAGAGGTGACAAGATCACGGTTTTCCAAATACTAAAGGGATAGGCAGGATAGAGTATACACAGATGTCTAAGCTGGTGTTTGACATGGATGTATATTTATACTTAAACTGGCTACTGTCACTGCCGTGTGACAGGAGAGGCGGACAAGATGGACCAGCAGTCCCTGCCATCATCACAATATTATGTTACTATGTAAACTATGCTGCAAACCTGAATGGAATGAGGTTTTAACTTAGAGGACTTAATTCCCAAGTAAAGGGTGGTCAACACTAGTACTGGGTAAGTTTCTATAATGCACCGTTGCATTGGACACTGCCATAAAAGTAATCAAGTCATTTTGTTGGTGGGATGAAATGTTACATACTTATCCTTTTGTTAACACAAATAACAGGCCACAAACTGCAGTATAGTCTACAGGTTAGAGTAACAAGCTGTGAATCAGCTTGGTACATCCTGCAGACCTGGGTTTGTTTCCTACAACCTCCATTTGCATACTGAGCAAGTCACTTAACCTCCTCAGTGCTCCTGGGTCCCCCTGAAAACAGGCACTTGTGCCTACTGGGCCTTTGTCCCATTACCAAAAGAACATAAAAAAATACAGCAGACCTACAAGGCACGCCTCAAAGGGTGTGTGTGTGTAGGTGGGGGGCAGAATAAGGGGAAACTTTAGAAAGCATTTCCTCACACTGAGGGTGATTAACATGGTATGGCTTGCATGGTGAGGTTGGGGAAACTAGTACTGTTCAGGCTTTTAAAGCAGGACAGTAATGATTCCTGAGGAGAATGGAACTGAGGGTTACGCAACATGAGTAAGGTAACATTCCAGCTGTTATGCTTGGATGTGTATTTACCCTCAAATTAGTATAGTCACTACCGTGCAGCAGAAGGGGCAGACAAGATGGACCATAAGTGGTGGTCTACACTAGTATTGGGTAAGTTTATATAATGCATCGTTGTATTGGACACTGCTATAAAAAGTAATCAAAAGTCAAGTTAGTAAGATGAAATGTTAGTATTACCCTTTTGTTAAGGCAAATAACGGGCCACAAACTGCAGCCCAGTGTGCAACAACAACACAAACAGCCACACAGCAGCCACTTCACGCTCACTGGGAGATTCTTCTTTAAACACGCATTTACCCGGCCAATACTGGTCTTAAACTCTTCTGAGACAACCTGGAACATTAAAACACATATCTGAGTGAATGAGTCCTGAACCATTTCTTACTGTAGAAGGGGATCCAGCTACCAGCAAAAAAAAATACAATTTACAGTTGGAGGTCAGCAAAACTCAATAACAAAATATGCACAATACTTGAATCAAACACTGAAACACTGTTCTTTTTTTTTTTTAACTAGTTCTGACCAATATCAGGAACAAGGGCCTGGCAGTACATTCTCCCTAATAATTTAATCTTGTTACAAAATGGCAAGGAAAAATCCTGAAACTTAATTGGCTGAAAGATATCCTCTGACATGCAGTGAAAAACTAGCAATGCACGGTCAGGTGCCAGATCTCAATAGCAAGCAACAAAGTTTCATTAATCATAAAACCAGGGATTATTTCATGGATATAATTTGCCATTTAAAATGCATTTAAACAACTGATTTTATGTAAACAAATAATATTAGAAAAAATTTACATGTAATGCTCAAAAGCAGAGAACCATTTAGTAAGCACAATAAGTCACTCCAGGGTGTTATTAAAGGATTTAAATGTACTTCCCAGGGGCGTAAGGGCACTCTGCCTACAGCTTCGTCTTCACTTCCTACGGGGGCCCATTAAAATCTTTAACGTGACACCCTGTCGTGACTTATACCTTATATAACCTTTACAGATAATCTTTACAGAACAAAAAACAATGGTGAATTGAATATTCAAACTTCCATAGAATCATTTTACGGTTATATAACTTAAAATGTTTAAAACATATACTCCATCTCTCAGACTTAATATGGACAGATCCTTTGTTTTGGCTAGAATTTATATTCCAGTTCCTGTGACACCCAAGTCTCACTAGACCCGTGTGAAGTTAGTTGTCATCCAGGATATAAATGACAGGTCCCAGACCCAGATCAGTGACATTTTCAATCAGACTTCATGCCATTCCATCCTTTACTACCAAGGGCATTTCGTGAAAATGGGATCTTTGCCCTTCCACTGCATCTGCCAGTTCCTAGCTGAAGTCATAATCCTCAATTTGTGACATCATGGCTGGTTGCTGTGGAATATGATTGTGATGTCACAGACTGAGGGTTATGACTTCAACTAAGGAATCAACATCAGAGCAGAGGAACTTCAGAAGGATACAAGATCATGGTTTTATACAAACGAACTTAATAATGGAAAATAATGACTTGAAAAGAAAATATTTTTGGAATGCAGTGTAATGGGATCTTCTGATACCAACTGCAAAATTATTTTGGTGGTGGCTGGACCGCCTTGTTAAATTAGAAGGTGCCAGATGCTTCCATTAGCATAGCTCTTCTTTAGTGTTCAAAACTGAATCACTGCAGGAACTAAACCAGAAAGAAAAAAATCACTTACTATAGTAATCTTGTTTCTTCCCAGTGATACTCAGGTATTCATAACTTTATGCAGTAAGCCTTCTAAGTAGAACTGCCAAGAGAGATGGAACGTCTGCAAATGATGGAATCTTTGCATGAGCCACTTTTCAAATGCTGCATTCTACTAACTGTCTTAGCTATAAACCCTTCAGATTTCCTAGAAGACTGGAAAGACAGGCCCACAAGAACTAAATGTAACAATAATAATAACAATATTGAACATTAATAATAATCATGGTGATAATAATAATAATTAAAGTAGGAACTCTTTTAACACCCAGAAAGGCCTCCTACAGGAGGGCATAACATATGAAAGACCACCCTGAATGTCAGAATCACCTGACAAGAGGGAACAACAACAGTGAACACAATCACAACATATATGTCAGAAATGGCATTTATACCCAAGAGCACAGTATGCAGGAGTGCAGAGGCTAAAAAGTTCTGGAAGGGAGGCAGGGTGGGAGTTATGAATACCTGAGTATCACTGGGAAGAAACAAGATTATTATGGCAAGTAATTTTTCTTCTAACCCCAGTAATACGCGGAGTCATAACTTTATGCAGACTACAAAGCAGCACCACTGGAGGTGAGCACAGAACTTTATTTTGAAACGGACTTTGCAGGACTGCTGTGCCAAACCTAGCATCACCCTTGGTTGAATATCCAGGTTATAGTGCTTCGTGAAGGTGTGTACTGTTCTTCAGGTAGTTGCTTTACAGATGTTCACCATGGGAACATCCTCACAGCTGCTATGATAGCAGATGTGCCCCCCACAGAATGGGACCTCAACCCTGTTGAAGGCTCCTTTCCAGCCTCAGAGTAATAAAAATGGATACTAACCAGCATGAAAAGGACTTTTGATGCTGGGTTACCCATTCCACATTTTATAGGTCAAGAACAGCTGTTTTCTCCTGCCCAGGATTGTAGTAGCTGTCAAGTAGTAGCTAAGAGCTCTCTGACGTACAAACTATGAAGACTCATTTCACTTGAACCAAAGTGTTCAGTGAAAAGACAAGTAAGGTAATGAGCTGGTTCAAATAGACTCAGAAATCCTTTTAGGAAGAACTTCCTGTGTTTTCAAGACCATTTTGTCTTCGTGGAATGAAATGTAGTTATGTTCAATGCAGAGAGACAGGAGCTCACTGATTCCTCTAGCAGAGTCATTACCATAAGGAAAACAATTTTCCATATGACATATTCTCAAAAAAAAACCAGCCTGAAAACATAGGCTGGGGGGCCATGAGCCTAACTATACACACTTTAGGTGCCATGCTGGCACCGGTTCCCTGTGAGGTGTGCATAAATGGACTAGATCTTTAGGGAACCTTTTAAAGACAGAGTCTGAGGACAGAGAAACCGAGAACATTGTGTCCACTGAAAAATAAGTATATGCTTTTAAGGTACTGGACTGCAAGCCCAGTAAATGCAAAATGGGAAGACAGTCCAGCACAGCAAGGACACCAGCCTGTACTGTTATGGGCCAAACCCTTAAAGAGCTTTTTGGAGCTAGGATCCGAACTATTTGAAACATTTTGTCCAGCTGATATGCAAGCAGATGCTAGAGCTAGGTGGACTTAAGAATGCTGGACTGCAAGTCCAATGAATATAAATAGGAAAGATAATCAAGCCCAGCTGGGACCCCAGCATGTGCTGGTACCAGTTCCTAGCTGAATACCAAACAGAACAATCTTTTCCATTTGAAGCATGGATTTTCTTAATAGAGGGCTCCCTGTAACCACTTAAAATGTCCAAAACACTTTCATAAAAACACAGAACCCACATATTATAGGCCCCAGGGACCATGCTTAGAGCCTGAATGACCTGAGGCTTGGGTACAGGAGTCTCCTTTAGTTGGAGGTTAGCACATCAGATTGTGCCTCCGAGGAAGGTGTACTGGATCAGAACCAGACATGGAGAGTAGGATAGAGTACCATGGCTGCCTGGCCCAGTCTGGTGCTATCAAGATCATTGATTATTCTTGACCAGGTAAGTGCACTAGACAGATTCTTGCCTATTTTCAGGCACGATCTGGAGGAGAGGGATACAGATGAATGCCAAACTGACCTTGAACCATATTAAGCTGTTGGTGGTATTTTTAGTGAATGGGGGGATTTGGCCAGGCACCGGGGAAAATTCCCATTCCTTTCGAGAAGTGCCATGGGATCTTTAACATCCACCTGAACTACCACCAGAACAGGCAGATGGGACCTCGGTTTAGCGTCTCATCTGAAAGACGCACCTCAGTGCAGCACCCAACTCATGCTGCACTACAGTGTCAGTATTGGGATATTAACCCAAGTTCCTGGTGTGGGGATAGAACCCACAGCCTTCTGATCTCCCGGCCTCAGAGGCGTGTGCTACCTGCTGAGCCACTGACACTGTTATGACTGATGTTGACTGGGACCTGAGCTTAAGAAATTCTGTACACAAAGGGAAGGAGGAAAAGCATGTAGGTGCTTCCTGACTAATCCAGAGCCAGAGTATCCAGGGGACTGTTCCTATATCTGGTGGTCTGCCAAAGTACTATAGTAAGTAGTGGTTCTGGTGGGACACTAACAAGTTTATCTCTGGGGTGTCCCACCACCTAAAAGATTACTTGCACCACCTAACTGTCAAAGGCCCATTCGTGATGGGATTAGTTGATTTGAGTCAGGGTATCTGCCAAGGTAGTGTCCTTGCCTGGCAGAAGAATAGCCTGGGAACCCTCATGAAGCATCCTAGACTGACTCCCATATTAGCATGAGTCCTGTGCAGGGAGGGCTTGACCTTATCCACCCTCGTATTTGTGTAGTACATTGTGGTGGTAATGTCTGTTCTGACCTGTACCACCTTTCCTTGATCTAGTTGTGTGAAAGCCTTTAGTGCCAGTAACACTAATCTTGGCTCCAGCAGGTTTTGCAGGAGGGACTCTGCACTTGGATAGTGTGAACCTCTAGGTGGGAACCCCACTCTAGTAGAGATGCATCTGTTGGCAGAAACAACTGATGGGGACTCTTGCTGAATAAAATGGGTCCCCTTGCCTCATGTTGGTTTCTTCTTTCCACCCTTGGAGGGCCTGTAGCAATGTTTTTTGTTGCCAGAATTAGTTTTGAAAGAGGGTCCTTTCCCCAGTGAACCCTGAGGTGAAACTGAATGTCCCTCATCTATAACCTGGATTCAAGGACTATACCAGTGGCAGGTGCCATGTGGCCAGTAGCTGGAAGCAACTGCCATTCAGCTTTGGTTTGTTCAGGCTGAATGAGCCCGCTGTCAGTGGAGTACCGCTTGCCTTGCCAAGAGGTAGGTATGCCCTGCCTTGCAGGGGTATCCAGCTCTGCTCCTATGAACTGTAGTGCCTAAACAGACTGAAGGACAGAACTTCTTTAGATTTATCAGGAACCCTAGAGACTCTACGAGCCCCTGGGCGAGGCTGCAGATGCTCCCACTTGCTGGGCTGATTTTACAACTGCCAGCCAGTCATCTAGGTATGGGAAAACTGTGACACTCTGTCTTTGAAGGTGTGCCACAACCCTGTCAAGCTGTACACTCTTGGGGAGTGACCTGATTGAGTATGCACCTAAGGCACTTTCTGTGAGACTCCCTGTGGGGATGTGGAAATAATCACCCTTGAGTCCAGTGATGCCAACCATTCCCTTGTTTGAGTATGGCATAATCAGTGACAAAGTTATCATTTTGAACTTTGGCCTTGTTAAGCCCTGTTTAGTACCCTGAAGTCTAAGACAGGCCGGCACTCCCATTTTCTTTGTGGTACCTTTGCTGTACTAGGACAGGCTCCACTGTTTGACAGTAACAGGTTTAGAACCTCCTTTCCAGGAGTTTCTCTTTATATCTGTAGATGGTTTTAACTTTTTTTTTTTTTTTTACTGCTGGAAGGTTTGAACTCAAGACAATACCTGACTCACTATGGTGCCTGAAGTACCCCTGCTGTGGGTACTGCTGATACTGAGCACAACCCTGGCCAGATAAAGAAAGGCTGTGTGTGAAATGATCTGCCTCTGCCTCCCTTCCATATGTTTTATTGGACAGGAAACATTCTTTGCAGAACTGCTACTATAGGTGGTTTTGTATACATCCACCTTTTTCATGTAAGCCTTGATCTTTGCTCCAAGAGGAATTACCCCGACTGGAAAAATACATAGCCTTGGTTTGGGTATCCTGAGTGAAGTTTGTAGCTCTTAGCCAGGCAAACCTCCTTTGAACCACTGTATTTGCCATCCATCTGGCAGCAGTGTCATAAAGTCAGCAGCCATTTGACTGGTATTTGGCTGCTCCCAAACCAAACTTAACCGTTTAGCTAGATTATCTGACAGAGTCTGAGCCTTGACTGCCATAGCAAGGCCAGACTACCATAGTGACCTTGGTACTGAGCATCAGAGGCTTGAGAGCCGTGCTGTCAATTTTCTGGAATCCTTGTTAGGAGGATGGATGCCAGAGGTATTTTTGCCTTGTTACAGGCCGTCCTTGTACTACTCCTTGGTGGACAGGGTGGGAGAACAAAATTCAGCTCCTCCCTGTCAGCTGATATTTATTATCAACCTCTTTTCAAGAGGAAACAGCTGGAATTTGTAGAATCTTTAAAGTATCTTTTTCTGAAGTGCGTATTCACAGGAAGGAGAAGCTTTTAGTGGGTGTCAGCCCAATCATTTCTCACAAATATGAAAACTGAGGAATAACCCTCAAATGCTCCATGGAAAAGCCCAACTCCTGTTCAGGAAAACCTCAGATTCAATAGGTCCCCTTCCTCTGTTTTATCATAATCACATATTCTTCCTCTTTAAATAATAGGAAGAGTTGAGCAGAGGAGACTGACTGTTTTGCAGGCGTCTGCTGCTGAAGAACTGACAGCCCTGTAAGCCTAAAGTTTTTCTTTAGCCATTCAGGCATTTTTCCACACTTTCTCCTTGAAAAGTTTATCATTTCACTGTGTAATTTCTGCAGGAGTTGTCAGGCTTATAGCAAAGGCACAGAAGTCCCCAAATGCTGTCCAGCAGGAGGTTCTGTGTTTGATTTCTTTGAGGAACTGGGGAGTCAGCCGGTTCAACAAGCTTCATAGGCCCTGTCCACATTGCACCGCTCAGACCCGTAACGGATAGAAACTGTTACAACCGGAGCAGTGCAGTGTGTCCACACTACCGTGGTGTCGTTCACGGGACGGTACCGCCGGTCCATACTTTGAACAGGCGACCATTACGTGGCACCCAATCCCACAATGACGAGCCGTTACCGTGGCACCAATCCCACAATGCAGCTTCGGCTGTGCTGGGGACGGTGCGCAGCGTCCACACAGCTTCAGTAATGCTACGGCGTAACGGTTTCATAACCGTTGATGAAACCACCTCATATGTGGTTTCAACAATGGTTATAAACACTGTATAGCGTTACAGGTGTAAGCGCAAACCGTTGTGGTAGCGGTTTGGGCACTCTCTAACTTTACAGAGGTAGTGGACAGGGCCTTGGGAACTGCTTGTATACCCATCTCAGGGTAGCAGTTACAGTAATTGTTGTGGTTTCGCCCACAGTAATTCAGGGTGTCAGCTGGTCAGAGCTAGAGGACCCTTAGGAGGCTACATAGTTTTCTCTTTAGCCTTATCCAGGCATTTTTAAATAGTTTTCTCAGGACATGTACTGCAGATTTCACTCTGCTTTTAAATGTTCATGTCAGGTAAGCAAAACAAAAAGAATGTTTGTTTGCAACATTTCCTACACTCAAACATGGTTTGAAACTGCTGATCACCAGTTTTCTTCTCGGTTTCTCTGACATTAACAATTTAAAACCGATAAAATTGCAACCGTAAAAAAAAAAAAAAAATGTTTTAATTTAAAGTTTATTTAACAGTTGCGGTGATTCTGGAACCGAGATGAGGAACCAATCTGGAACCGGAACAGAGGTAAAATGTACTGAGGCTATCGGATCAGGAACCAGGCTAGCGGTTCTTAAAACAAGCTAAATTAAATAAAATTAAATATGACTAATGGAGTTTTTAGTCAGACAACTCTGATGAATAAAGAATAAACCTTGGTTTTACCCCTGGTTATACGAACGGGAGATACCAAGAAAACTTAGAATTTAAACACTAAAACTGTGGGTTTACTTAAAATTACAAAAGTAAAAGGCAATAAATGAAATGTAAAGAATACTTATATATATTTATCCGTTTTCTCCGTCAAAACAAGATGATGAGAGAGAGGATCTCCAGCGTTTAGTCTTGACAGGCGGAGAGAGAAATCTGAAGGGTTCACAGCTAAGGCAGTTAGTAGAATGCAGCATTTGAAAAGTGGCTCATGCAAAAGACTCCATCATTTGCATACATTTCATCTCTCTGGGCAGTTCTAATTAGAAAGCTTACTGTCATAAAGTTATATGAATGACCTGGTATTACTGGGGTTAGAAACTGCCACCTGTTTTCATAGAGGTCATTTCCATTCCAAAGCAGTTTGGATCAGAAACTACACAGAAACACAGATAAGGATGTCAGAAAACACCAACGGCCGTCTCGGTCTGCCTGAGTTCCCTATTCTAACCCTGGGACCTATTGTCCATCCCAAGTTCAAGCCCACCACAGCCAAATACTGTACTGTGTGATGGAGCACGCACATTTAACTTCTCAGTGCTCCAGTCCACTCTAACTATGAAAATGGACAGAACTATGGCCACTGAAAACAAGAGCATCTCAACTGGGCTATCTTGGTAAATTAGTTATGAAATAAAAGTTAGAAATGCAAATAGGATTTTTGGCAATTATCAGAAAATATGATCTGCAAGTACTAACTTACACGTTGTAGCAATGGTACCAAACTGGATAATGTCACAAGTATGCTGAGGGCCTTTTCAATCAGAGCCTAACCATTAGCAACCATATTTCTAAATTTGTCACCACAATGAACAGCAAATGGGCAGACTAGATGGACCTAGTGGTCTCCTTCTGGTGTCAACTTCTATGATTCTAACACTGTATAGCGTCAAAAGCAGTTTGCCCAATGATAAAAGGAAAGCTGTAGCTCTCATTCTTTCTTATTTGTTTTGTGCCCCCCCTGCTCCTTCAGGCCTTGGAAGCCCCATCTGCTGGCCAGACTCTCCCTTCACTGCTACTTGTCACCTCCCAGTTCCACCAGTTCTCTACAACTCCTTGAGTTCCAGCATGTCTCTGCTGGGGGGCCTCCTGTGGGGGCTGCAGTGGGAGGGGAACAGATGTTGGCTCTGAGCAGCGGCTGGGGAGGGGGTTGACAGTGGTGTGCTTAAAGATCAACTGCAGATATATCATAAACATTTAGAACATGGGTTGACAGAAACATGCAACCTAACTGGTGGAGTCGCTCTGCATGCCCATGGATTAAAATACTCTATTTAATCCCACAGTTTCAGGGAGCGACTCCTGAAAGTGCCATCAGGACTCATTGTGTGCGGCAGACAGGGAAACTGGCAGCCATTTAAATTTGGTGAAGTGGCAGACAAAAAGTGTATATTTAGCAAGGGAGGAGTGGAGTGCAACACAGTAATTTTGTCCCCTGTGTTGCTAGATCACGGAGAGAGAGAGAGAGAGGACATGCACATGCACCGATTAGTACTGCAACAATGAGGTGTGCTGCTCTCTCTCTCTCAACAGATGTTCCTGGCAAGTGTTGCAGCAGCACGTCAACCAGGTAGCAGAGAAGCGAATTTAGAAACTGAAAAAAACAAAAACAATACATTCCCTGGTCTCCATGCTGTCACTTAGTCTGTCCATGAACCAGCCCCAGAGGAATGCATTACATCTAGATCCACGCCATGTGTGGAGAGAGACAGCAACAGTGAGCAGCTGACAGTATGGTGTGGAGAGAGCGATACAGAGCTAGCAGTTCAGCGCAGTGATGATCATGCACTACACTCGTGTTCCCAATGCTCCAATTGTTGTGGAGCAGCAGCAGTTGCTATAAATTACAAGAAATGTTACTGTGTATGACAGCAAGCTCAAAGCATCCCTCAATTCTCCCTGACACTTTGGTGATGTTCTCGGAAGAGCGTGTGTGTCTGTCTGTGGGGGTTGAGGTGGGGGCTGAAAAGAAAGTATATTTTACGTGTCTCTGTATATGGTATGGACAACAAATATCAGAAATCATGAGAATAGTGTATTTTTGTATTTGCATTCATAACATAAGTGACATATATGCATTACTTGCTGGGGACTACTTTTCAAGGCGCCAGGATACAGTAACAATTCTTGTATTTGAACTGGAATAACGCCTTTCATTTTTTCTTGTATAACTAATTACCTATGTTATAAGCTCAATACTCATGACAGGGGTATAGAGGTTATGGTGATTAAATCCACGCCTCTCGGTTGCTGTGAGGGCACCTGGCCTGTGGCCTCGTGCCTCAAGGTGTGTGGATTAAATCCTATATAACTACATAACTTGCTGCGGGTTATTGCTTACATTAACTTTTACTCTTTTTCACTAACATACAGACAACCAGGCCTTATTTATTAGATAAATATAGAAATTGCCATTTGTCATGTACAAATACTATTTTAATGCTCTTCTGATTGATGGTTTCACAGAAAGTTTCTCGAGAGATTTTTAGACCAGCTAGCAAAATTTGGGGTGAGTGCTGATGTCATTCTGGCAAGGACATCATTTTCCTCAAGGTCCTGGCAGCTCAGTACACACAAACTGTACATTAGATTGTAAAATGGCAACAACTCATGTTTACATTCAATTGTCCTTTGCTTATTGAATTTTATCAATACAGCATTACAGAAAAAATATTAACTTAGTTTTACAGGTTAATCAGTAATTTGTGAGGTAAAATACTTTGTTTGAAATAAGGAGGAAGATATGGGAGCTTCATTTCAAGACTGGAGGAAAACAAAGCAAACAAAAATGGCGCCTACCAGGTTGTTTTGAAAGAGAGAGGTGTGATACTGAGCACAATACATAGAAACACAGAAACATAGAAGCTGACAGCAGAAAAGGACCGCAAGGCCCATCCAGTCTGCCCAACATTTCTTTTCTACCGGAGCTGAAATCCCATGCATGCGCAAAGCAGCATGCTCCTGATGTCGGGATCTTTGCCCTGTCTCTTTGGCGCATGCATGGATTTCTCGCACGGTCTGGAAATGTAAATTTCTATACTTGTAGTGCCTCGGTTTTGATTCATAAGCACCAGAGCAGTTCTGTTTTGCTGAATTCACAGAGGCAACATCTTTACAGGGACGATGGTATAAATCCTACTGAATGCGCCGTGCTCGGCGCGCTTCCCAACCACGTATATGCTTCCGGTGGCGGTCATTTAACCGCGACCGATGTAACAAGGAATTTCAACAAATATTTCAAACCAGGTACAACTGCCTATTTTCTGGATCTATGGATGCATTCTAGGGTATAAATGTCATAGGTGAGTGCAGCAGGCACTTCTTGGAAGTGATAAAAAGCGTGGTGGAAAAGCTGAGTGCCCTTTAATGTCTGCATTGCTCAGCTTATGCAGCCACCCTTTGAACCTCTGGCTTGGTCCGAATTGAAGTACTTGACCTGGAAAACTGTGTTCCTGGTAGCTAGTACTTCTGCCAGGCGGATTAGTGGGTTATAGGCTCTGTCAGTTGAACCTGACTTCATCTTCTTCCATAGGGACAAAGTGTCCTAAGAACCAATAGGAGGTTCTTGCCCAAAGTGGTATCGGATTTTCATCTGAACCAGTCTATATCTCTCCTGTGTTTTCACTGATCATTCTTCTTAGGTGAAAGAAGGTTACAGTCTGATGTTAAGAAGGCCCTTAGCTACTACACTGAGCATACCAAGGCACATAGAAATGACTGTTCTCAATTGTTCCTACTCTATGGTGAAGTTGGGAGTAAGCCTGCTACTAAAAGAACTATTGCCAGGTGGATTGTTTCTTGTATAAAATTCTGTTATGACAAGTTGGTAGAACGCCTTCAGGCCTGAGGGCTCATTCGAATTGGGTACAGCTGCTTGCTGCATAGAAACATAGAGTTATTGACAGATAAGGACCCAAGGCCCATCCAGTCTGCCCATTTCTTTTCTACCTTATAAATGTGCCATCGGCTTTGCTCTACCAGTGACCTATCTATTCATAGTCATTTGTATTGCCCTTATGCCTATCCCATGCCTGTTTGAGCCCTGCACTGTATTCATAGCCACCACTTCTTGTGGTAAGCCATTCCATGCATCTACCACCCTTTCTGTGAAAAAGAATTTCTCACATTCCCCTTAATCGGCCTCCCCTAATCTCAATGCGTGTCCTCTTGTCCTGCTATTTTTCTTATATTTAAACATGTTAGACTCTTTCACCTTGTTTATGCCCTTAAGGTGTTTAAATGTCTCGATCATATCACCTCTCTCCCTCCTT
The DNA here is from genome assembly GCA_016271365.2 of Neoceratodus forsteri. Lineage (NCBI taxonomy): Eukaryota > Metazoa > Chordata > Ceratodontiformes > Ceratodontidae > Neoceratodus > Neoceratodus forsteri. The sequence continues at coordinate 446,143,516 of JADMNL010000023.1, forward strand.
TGCTCAAGGGTATACATATTGAGCTCCGTTAATCTGTCCTCATATGTCTTCTGATGCAGTCCTGCACCATTTTGGTTGCCCTTCTCTGACTGTTTCCTCAATTTGGTTAATGTCCTTGTGAAGGTGTGGCCTCCAATACTGCACGCAGTACTCCAGATGGGGCCTAACCAATGTCTTGTACAGAGGGATTACACCTCCTCTCACGACTTGTGACTCCTACTAATACAATTCCCAACAATCTCAGCCTTGCTCTACTGCTTTAGAGGTCTGCTTGGATGATTTAGGTCATCAGTGATGATGATGCCCAAGTCTCTTTCTTCCTTGTGACTGCTAGCAACTCCCTCCCAGCCTATAAGTGGCTTCAGGGTTTCTCTTCCTATGTGCATGATTCTGCACTTCTTTGCATTAAATCCCAGTTGCCACTCTTCTGACCATTCTGCTAGTTTATCCAGATCTCTTCTCATTCTGTCCACCCCATCTGGATCATCTACTCTGTTGCAGATCTGGTGTCATCTGCAAACAGACAAGTCTTACCTCTAGTCCATCTCAGGTCACTAATGAAGATGTTGAATAGGACTGGCCCCAGGACTGATCCCTGAGGTACCCCACTTGTGACTTGCATCTCTTCTGACTGTATACCATTTACCACCACACTCTGTTTTCTGCCAGTCAACCAGTTTGCCACCCAGTTGACCAACTCTGACCCACCCCGAGCCTACCTAGCTTATTTATCAATCTTCTATGTGGAACAGTGTCAAAAGCTTTGCTGAAGTCAAGGTAGGCGACATCAACTGCTCCCCCTTGTCCACCACTCTGGTTACCCAGTCAAAGAAATCTATGAGATTAGTTTGACAGGACCTTCCTTTGTAAACCCATACTGTCTTGGATCCTGTGCCCTATGGATTTCAGGTGTTGCACTATCCTTTCCTTAAGGAGCCTCCATAATCTTGCCCACTACTGAGTGTAAGACTGACCGTCTGTAGTTCCCGCCCTCCTCCCTGCTCACTCTTGTGGAGTGGGATCACATGAGCCCTTCTCCAGTCTTCTGGGACCTCTCCTGTGCTCAGAGACTCACTAAACAATTCTGCTAATGGCTCTGCTAGTTCCTCCTTTAGCTCCTTAAGTACCCTGGGATGTATGCCATCAGGTCCCATTGCCTTATCCACCCTGAGCTTATGCAGCTCTTGTAGGACCCTTTCTTTGTGAAGGAGTGCTCACCTCCTCCCCCTGTGTCCATGATGCTTGAGCTGTGGGCCGCCCTACCCTTCTCTCAGTAAATACTGAGCAAAAGTATCTGTTGGGATAGATGCCTTTACAGGGTCCTCCTCCTCACATGCTCCCTTTTCTCCATTAAAAGCTTAGTACCCCTCTCGGACTTTCTCCTTTCACTAATGTATCTATAGAAAGTCTTGTCACCTTCTTTACTGTTCGTGCTAGTGTTTCCTCAGTTTGGGACTTTGCCTGCCTTACTGCCTTACCTGCTTCCCTTAGGGGCAGTTTGGTATGCCTCCTATCTTCATCCGCTGTGTTCCTTTATATTTTCTGAAGGCCAGCCTTTTGGCTCTGACCTTTTCTGCTACTGTATTTGAGAACCAAAGTGGTTTCCTTCTTCTTTTGCACTTCCTTTTCTGTCTAACACAATGGGATGTTGCTTCAAGTATTGTATCATAATGCTTGCCCACTTTGCCTGTACCTCCTCACCTGTGTTTCTTTTTGCCAGGGCTAGCTTAACTCTGTTGGCCATCTTATCAAAGTCAGCTCCTCTGAAGTCCCATATTTTGCCTTGGAATGGGATGATTTAGATGTAGTAGCCAAATTGAACCATACCATGTGATGGTCACTGGCCCCAGGTGACCTTCTCCGGAGATCTGTGATCCCTTCTTTGTTGTTAGTCAGTACTAGCTCTAGGATAGCCCTGTCTCTTGTGGGTTGCTGTACCGTTGTTTGAGGCCCCCCTGCAGGGAATCCACTATAGTCTAGTTCTGGCAGATGTTCCTACTGGTATTGACCAATCTGTATCTGGCATGTTGAAGTCTCCCATTATCAGAACCTCCCTTTAGCTGTCATGTTTTGTATATCTTCTAACAGTAATGTGTCTATGTCCTCCTCTGGTCTGGGGGCCTGTAGACAACCCCAGTTCTTATAGGCTGTCCCATTTCCTGTTCCAGGGTGACCCACAGTTCTTCTGGCTCCTTATGTATATCTGAATTTCTGTAGCTTTGATATTTTCATTAACATACAGGGCCCCTCCCCCCTTTTGCACCTCGGTCTCTTCTGAACAATACATTAGCCAGGTACAAGTCTCCCAAGTGTGGTTACTGGTAAACCCACGTCTCACTAATTGCTACTATGTCCAGTTTAGCCTCTGACATTATTGCCTGCAGGTCTGGGATCTTATTTCCCAGGCTGTGAGCATTTGTGTACATGATTTTCCATTGGCCAGATTTGGTGTGTTAGTTGTTGGTGAAGTTTGGCATTACCCTGTGCATCGTATGGGAGACAAACCTTTTTCTTACCTGGTGATGAAAATGAACGGCAAAACACGCTGAATTCCTATTTGACCACTAGCTGAGGGGAGGGTGTTCTTCCCATTCGACGTATGGGGTGCTGCACCCTCTCCCCATTTGCTAGTTTAAATATTCTGCAAAGACGTCAAACTTCTGCCCCAATGCACTGACTCCTCTTTAGTCAGATGCAGTCCATCAAATTTAAAGAACTTTCGCTCCCAGAACTGTTGCCAGTTCCTACAAATCTGTGTCCTTTTCCTGGCACCAGTCCTTGAGCCACGTGTTTAGCTCCCCTATCTCCCTTCTCTGACCTTCCGTCCATCTGCTCCCTTCTCCCAGACTGGCAGGATCTCAAGAAGGAGATGCCGGACAGAAATAGATGATAGTTGTCACCCAGCCTAGTCAGGTGTTCCTTGGTCTCCACAACTGACCGGCTGGTGAGATCATTAGTCCCTATGTGTACTAGGACATCAATGTTTTCTCCTGCTTTGTGAACAATTTTAGCAATGCGGTCAGTGTCTCTCCATGCTGATGTACCTGGGAGACATCTGACCATCACCCTGGCTGGAGATGGGTATCAACTCCCTAATCATAGAGTCTCCTATGATCAGAAGTTTTTTGATTTCCTTTGTGCTTGTTTAGTTTTGGTTCCTGATTTGGGTGAGTATTGTTGTGCTAGCTCCTGTGCTGCAGTGTCCTGCCTCTTTATTTGATTTCAGAGATAGAGGCAGATACCTGTTTGTAGTGTTTATATGTTTTTGGAGGTAATGTGTTGGAGAGCAGAGGTGATGGGGCACCTGATTTGCTCCTCCTAACCACCTGACAACCTCCTGGACCAACTCACCCTCTGCGGTCGAGGTTTTTCTGTTGGATGCTGAGGAATGGCGGGTGGTTCTTATAATGTATTTCCTCTTCAATATGAAATTTGAGGTGTGCAATCTCTGCCCATGCTGCCCGGAGCTGAGACCTAAGATCTCCAAAGGCCCAGCATGTAGGACAGTGTCCTAAATCCTGTAAGACTGTCCTTCTGAAAATTGTTCACAGTACCTGCAGTTAATGAAATCCATTCCAAATAAGTTGCTGGGTTTGTAACCTAGTCAGAGTAATTAGAAGAAAAAAAATGCAAGTAATGGTTTAATTGTGCTTTGTTTAACTTGTTATAACAAGTTAAATTACTAGTGCCCTGTAAATGAGATCACCTTGTGGAGGCCCACTGATCCGCCCCTTCCTGCTCTGCCACAGGAAATGTCACAACTGTGGTACCCTATAAAAGGAGTGTAGCGTGGGGTGGTTGGGGATGGGGTGGGGTGGGTGGCTGGGCCTTCCCTGCCTAAAAAGAAGAACCACGGACGAAAGAACAAGGAGGTAAGAGCAGAAACAATCAGTCAACAACAAATGCAGTAACCTGAAAGCTTATCCTAATGTTAGATAAAACTGTAAAACCTGTAAACACCACCTGTAATAATTTCAGAAGAAGATATACCCTGTAAGAAACATTTGCTCCAGAAAAATAAAGCAGTAACAGAAGATATACCTTGCAAAGACAATTTGAATCAGAAGATTACAGCAGTAATCTGTTAGCACACCTGTAGGCACACCTTGTAATAATGCAGAAGAAGGTATACCAGCAACAACAATTTGAATCAGAGAAAAAATAAAGCAATGAAATGTTAGCAACAAACAGTAGCAATCCCTGTGAGTAAAAAATAAAAACACCACCACACAGTAAATCTGCTTAGCCAAACTAAGTCTTAATCCTTCTCCCTTGCTCTGGTAAGTTTCTCTACTCTGCCTTTCAAGCAGTCAGAGATATACCTTTGTTAGAGATTTGTAAAGCAGCCACCTGGAAAACAGTACATACTTTTACCAAACATTACTCCCTGGACATCCAGGCTAGGGTGATCTAGGTTTAGCACAGCAGTCCTGCAGAGCTTCTTCCCAAAGTAGGTTCTACATTCCCTCCTCCATAAGGAACTGCTTGGTAGTCTGCATTATGGCTGAATACAGCAAGACTTCATGTTGTTTGAAGAAAAATTACTCACCATAGTAATGTTGTTTCTTCTAATGACTTGCTGTATTCAATCTCCCCCGCCTGCCCTCTCAGAACCTGTTTTTTTGGGAAGTGGGCTGTGAGTACAGTGTTGCACCTCAGGGGTGTACCTTGTACCCTCCCTCTTGGGTGGGGTGGATGTTGTAATTTTTTCTGGTGTTTTATACTTAAATATTGTCACTACCTTTCCTTCTTGGGTTCTCGACTTGAACCTTTTGGGCCCAAAGAAAAAATTACTCACCTTAGTAATTATGTTTCTTCTATTGGAGTCTTGCTGTATTCTGACTAATGCAGTTAGCCCCAGCCTTTGAACTGCCCCAGAGAACAAAGGGTTAAACTTTCTATGCAAAGCACAGAATGCTGAGCACGAGCTTGGTTGATGTCTCTGTCTGTTTCCTTTGAAATCTAACCATCAGATTCTTACGAGCAAAAACTCACTATTTCTCCTATGTGGAAATTGTAAAATTTTTACTAGCCAACTAACCAAGAAAGTTTTGGATTCCCAAAGGAAGACTCGAGTCACAAACCCAAAACACAAACCCAATTCAAATAAAAATAACAAAAATAAACACCCAAACAAAAAAGCAGAGGTGTAAAGGAGCACATCTGAGGTGCAACACTCGCCTGCCCACCACTTCCCAAAACCAGGTTCTGGAGAGAGAAGGGGGAGGTCAGAATACAGCAAGACTCCAATAGAAGAAACATAATTACTAGGCGAGGTAATTTTTTCTTCAAACAACATCAAGTCTTGCTGTATTCTGACTAATGAAGACTACAAGCAGTACCTCCATGGAGGAGGGACAGAACCTACTTTGGGAATAGGCTCTGAAGTACTGCTGTGTACCAAACCGAGCATCACTCCTAGCCTGGATATCCAGAGAGTAATGCTTGGTAAAGGTATGGACTGTTTTCCAGGTGGCTGCTTGACAAATTTCTAAGAGATGAATATCCCTGGTAGCAGCCAGGAAGCAGCTGCACACCACTTACAGAGTGAGCCCTCAGGCCTGAGGTGGAATCTTTCCAGTTTCTCATTGCAGAATTGTATACAAGACACAATCCAACTGGCAATAGTTCTTTTGGTGGCAGGTTTGCCCTTTCCCACTTCTCCATAAGTGAGGAACAACTGGAGGGACTCAAACCTGTGACCCTTAGTACGCTCTATGTAGTAGCTAAGGGCTCTTTTAACATCTAAACTGTGTAGCCTCCTCTCTCCTGAGGAAGAATGATCAGTGAAGAAAACAGGAAGAGACAGACTGATTCAAGTGAAATCTGAAACCACTTTGGGCAAGAACCTTCTATTGGTTCTAAGGACCACTTTATCCTGTGAAAGGAGATAAAATCAGGTTCCACTGACAGGGCTTGCAATTCACTGATACGTCTGACAGAGGTAATGGTTACCAAAAACACAGTTTTCCAAGTCAAGTACTTAAGCTCTGCTGAGGACACAAGCTCAAAAGGAGGTTGCATAAGTTGAGCAATGCAAACATTTAAATCCGGCAGGGGCAGGGTCTCTAAAGGGAGGATTGGTATGAAGCAATCCTTTAAAAATTCACGAATACAGGATGAGATGATAGTGAGGAAGACTTCCCCACTGGCAGAAAAGCAGAAACAGCTGACAAAGCGTACCTTGAGAGTAGCTGGTCTGAGGCCTAGGCCATTGAGATGGACCATATAATCAGGAACTGTAGGCAATTCAGCAGTATCTGGAGAAATATGCTTCTTGGAACACAAATGGTGAATCTCTTCCATTGGAGTTATAAGTCTTTCTGGTGGAAGGCTTTCTAGAAGCTTTGAGAATATCCAGAATCCCATGAGATAGATGCAAATCTGCAAACTCTAACTCTTCAAGTGCCATGCCTTGAGATTGAGAGACTGAATTGGGGTACCAAATCCTCCCCTGAGAGGAGGTTAACAGGTTGTAATTCCTGGGAAGAGACAGGGGAAAATGGACTGCTAGGGACAGCAACAAGAGGGTACCAAGGGCTGTCTGGCCCAGTATGGAGCAATGAGAATCACTTTGCAAGGTTGTGACCTTATCTTGACTAAAACTTTGAACACAGGAGGAAGGCATGCAAAATGTCCCTTCCCAGTTCAGAATCAGAGCATCCAGGGGACTGAGCCTAAGACTGGGGGTCTGCAACAAAAGAGAGAGGAAGTTGGTGATTGTCTGGGGCTGCAAAAGATCCATCTCTGGAGTGCCCACCTTGAAAAAAATAACCACCTTGATACCAGAGGGTCCAGGGACCATTCGTGATGGCCCTGTGAGATCCTGCACAGTGCATCTGCTAGCACATTGTCCTTCCTGGTAGGTGAACTGCTATCAGAGAGGTTTGCAGGGAATAAGCCAGGGACCACAACTTCATGGCTTCTGTGCACAAGCCGTAGACGAGTGCCTCCTGCTTGTTGATGTACCACATGGTGGTTGTGTTGTCTGTTCTGACCTGAACCACCTTGTTCTGTGCAGTGAGCAAAACTTGCAGGGCCAGAAAACTGCCCTGAGTTCTAGGAGATTGATATGGAGAAGAGTTCTGAGGGGACCACAATCCTTGGGCAGTGAGGCCCCAGATGGGCCCCCAGCCCAGAAGGAAGCATCCATGGTAAGGACCACTGAATGAGACTGAGTGGCAAATGGGACCCCTTGCCTTAAATTGTCCTGATCCTGCCACCATTGAAGGGCTTGGATCAGGTCAGAGTCACTGGGATCAGTTTGGTAAGGAAATCCTTCCTCCGAGACCAAAAAGCCCTCAGATGGAACTGGATGTCCCTCATCTGGAATCTTGCCTGCTGGACCACTGCTGAAGAAGCTGCCATGTGGCCCAAGAGCTGGAGGAAATGCCTTGCTGGTCGAGATACCTGAAGGCTGAAGGAAGAGGCTAGTTCTATAAGAACCCTTTGCCCTTTCCAGGGAAGAAAGGCTCTTGCTTTGACCATATCCACCTCTGCCCTATAAAGGTAGAAGCTGGACTGGCTCGAGAACTGACTTGGAAAGGTTGAGAAGAAATCCTGAGAAGTGAGCACTTGCTGGGTCACTTGAAGGTCTGACTTGACTTGGTCTGGTCTGGAGACTGGCCCACTATTAGCCAGTCGTTCCGGATGGAAAATGGAAATCTTTTGCCTCCTTAGAAGGCAACTACTACTGCCAGGCATTTTGTGAAGACCCTGGGGCTGAAGTTAGGCCAAGGGCATTGCTCTGAACTGACAGTGGCCTGAGGGCAACTTCGAACCTGAGGTACTTTCTGTGGGAGCACCTGATGGGAATGTGAAATAGGCACCTTGAGGTCCTGGGAGGCTAGCCAGTCCCCTGGCCTTAGAGAGGGAAGGATTATTCACCAGAGTTACCATCATGAACTTTGGTTTTAAAAGATGTTTGTTTAGGTATCTTAGGTCTAGGATAGGTTGTCACTCCCTGTCTTTTTGGGGTAAGGAAGTAACTGGAGTATAGACCTTTGCCCCAGTGTGAGGGTGAGGTACTCTCTCTATGGCCCTTAAAGCCAGCAGAGATGAAACCTCTGCCTCTAGGGCAAGGGGTTTCTGAGAGACCTGCAAGTGGAAAAGATCTGGCTCTCATCTTCGAGAATTTTTGAGTTGAGAACAGTCCCTGACTTACTACTTCCAGGGCCCACTTGTCTGAAGTAACAGACATCCAGTCCTGGACAAGTAAGTCAGCCTGCCCCTACTGGAATAGGAGAGTCGACCAGGCAGGCCCATCAGGGTGTCTGCTTGGCAGGGGCCTTAGGCTGAGGGAGTTGGATGCAGAGTGCCCATCCCCTTCTGCCTCTCTCTCTCTGAAGAACCCGTCTGTGAAAGGGAGAAGAGGCCTGTGCATGGTAAAAGGCCTATGAAAGGCCTGCCCCTGCCCTAGACTGCTGCATTTGAGGAGCTGCCTGCCTCTCTTGGCCTGAGCACTCCTGTAAGTGGTCCTGTACTCATCCATTTCTTCATGTAATTCTCTGTCTGCTCCCCAAACAGAAATTACCCACTAGGAAAATCCATGGCCTTAGGCTGGCTATCCTGCAAGAGGCTAGTACATCTGAGCCAAGCCATTCTCCAAGAGCCACAGATGTAGCCATGACTCTTGATTACATCACTGGAGTCCACAGCAGCATGAAACTGAACTTTTGATGCCTCAATCCCATCTGCAGCCACCTCCTCCAGCTCCTTGGCAAGCTGGGGGAAGCCTGTTTAGCCAGTGCCAGTACAGTGTCCCACCTGGACTTCCTGGTACCTGCTGTATAGGCCATATAATTTGCCTGCCTGAGTCCCAAGGAAGATGCCATGTACTGTTTTTTTGCCATGGCATCAATCTTCCTGAGTCTTTGTCTGGGTGTGTGAAGCCAAGGGTATGTTTGCCTTGTCACAGGCAGCAGCCTGCACAACCCCAACATGGCTGCATTGCTGATATAAAAACTCCGTATCTGAGCCCGAGTGTATACCTCTTGTCCATTCTTCCATCAACAGGAGGTGTAGAATTGGGAGACTTCAGGATTTTCTGTGTCTGCTTCCCAAAAGATTTGTGAAGGGAATAGACAGTCTCCTGGACTCTGGGATGTCCATCATTTCCACAAAATCAGGCTCCTCTTGATCCTCCATTGCCTCCTCCATAGGAAGCTGGAGGGTCTCAGCCACCTTCTGTAGAACATAAAGTGGAAGGGGACTCAGAAAGCCTAGGAGGTATACACCTGAAGGTCTGTCTGGGGAGATGTCCGTTCAACAGGTACATCCAGACTTCACCATCACCATCATCATATTCAAACTCCCCTCCTCCTCAAACTCCGGTTCATAAAATTCTTCAGGGTATAATCATGAACTGGGAACCGACCGAACTGAGCCCCTGCCAAAGGTGCTGTATCGGTCAGAACCGAAGCGAACAATTCAACAATCGAATCGCTCTGGTTATTTCCTCGGCAGTGGAACACGGACTTCTGGATTCGAACGGAGACTTCTCTTTCGTTTTCTTTTCTCGGAACGAACCCTGGGATCGGCTCTCCTCTGCCGAAAGTATCGCCCTGGTCAGGGCACTCCTCCTGGTCCGGTCGTGAACCGAACCAGGCTGGCCATCCGGTCAGCGGACTTCTCAGCCTCCTTTCCCTCAGTCTACCTAATCTCTTTTCAAGGGTAGATTTGGGAAAGTTTTACAAATTGGCAGTCTGAATCAAGTGTTCAAACCCCAGACAATAAACATAGGTGGTGTGGGGATCGGCCTTAGCAAAGACCTCCCCACACTCACTGCAGTGTTGAAACCCAGTGGGCCGTTTTTTCTTGGGTTCCTCAGACATGGCCAACCTAACCAACTTACCCTTTTTGGCAACCGTCAGCAAGACTCCTTATCAGTTCCTAACCGTGTCACGGGTCTTGGGAAAAAAGGACCAAACATTTTTTTTTTTTTTAGAACCGATAGGACCAGTAACCACACACTAAAGTAAGATACAGAATCAACAAATGATCGGTTCAGCCAAAACCAATCCACACTTTTTACAAGTTCCATACAGAAAAACATTACAAAACCTATCTAGTACTCATGGTACCACAGACAGAGACTGAAACCGACTATCACTGGGAAACAAATTTTGGTTAAAACCAACAGTAAACCAACACTTCAACCGACTTTCGAACCGAGCTGCAGGAGGAATCTCCGGAGCGACTGTTCAGTGGGAGAGTAAAGAATCTGTGATTTAGATTTCAAAGGAAACAGACAGAGACATCAACTGAGCTCGTGCTCAGCATTCTATGCTCTGCATAGAAAGTTTAACCCTTTGTTCTCCGGGGCAGTTTAAAGGCTGGGGCTAACTGCATTAGTCAGAATACAGCAAGACTTCATGTTGTTTGAAATAATCTTTGCCTTTGGCTATATGTTGAACAATTTCCATACTACAGTATGTTAGGGTGCTCGAAGAATCTGACGATTACACTGGGAAGTACCACAGACAGAGGTTTGAAAACCGAGCTCGAGCTCAATGTTCTATGCTTCTGCATAGAGTTAATTCTTTCACTCCAGGGCAGTTCAAGTGCTGGGGCTAACTGCATTATGTCTGAATATAGCAAGACAACATTAGAAGAAACAACATTACTATGGTCATTTTTCTTTCTGCCGCTCAACCAGTTTGCCACCCAGTTGACCAACGTCTGACCCACCCTGAGCCTACCCAGCTAGTAATCAATCTTCTATGTGGAACAGTATCGAAAGCTTTGCGAAGTCAAGGTAGGCAACATCAACTGCTCCCGTTGGAACACCATTCTGGTTACCCTGTTAAGAAATCTATGAGATCAGTTTGACAGGACCTTCCTTTTGTAAACCCATGCTGTCTTGGATCTTGTGCTCCCATGGATTCCAGGTGTTGCACTATCCTTTCCTTACAAGTGTCTCCATAATCTTGCCCACTACTGAGGTAAGACTGACTAGTCTGTAGTTCCCTGCCTCCCTTACTGCTACCACTCTTGTGGAGTGGGATCACATGAGCCCTTCTCCATTCTTCTGGGACCTCTCCTGTGCTCAGAGACTCACTAAACAGTTCCGATAATGGCTCTGCTAATTCCACCCATAGCTCCTTTAGTACCCTGGGATGTATGCCATGAGGTCTCATTGCCTTGTCCACCCTGAGTTTATCAAGCTCTTGCAGGACCCTTTCTTTTGAAGGGACTAGTGCACACCTCCCTCCCCGTGTCCACGGTGCAGGCTGTGGGCCCTGCCTACCTTCTCTTCAGTAAATACTGAGCAGAAGTATCTATTTAGGATAGATGCTTTACATGATCCTCCTCCCCGCCCCTTATCCCCTTTGATCTTAGCAATACCCCTCTGGATTTTTCTCCTTTCACTAATATATCTATAGAAAGTCTTGTCACCTTCTTTTACTGTTATGCAAGTGTTTCTTTGGTTTGGGCCTTTGCCTGTCTTACTGCCTTCCCTGCTTCCCTTAGGGAAGTTTGGTATGCTCTCTATCTTCATCCTGCTCGTTCCTTATATTTCCTGAGGCCAGCCTTTTGGTTCTGACCTTTTCTGCTACTGTGTTTGAGAACCAAAGTGGTTTCCTTCTTCTTTGCACTTCCTTTTCTCACTAACACAATGGGATATTGCTTCAAGTACTGCATTTTAATGCGTGCCCACTTTGCCTGTACCCCTCACCTGTATTTCTTTTGCCAGGGCTAGCTTAACTCTGTTGGCCATCTTATCAAAGTCAGCTCCTCTGAAGTCCCATATTTTTGCCTTGGAATGGGATGATTTTGTTCTAGTGGCCAAACTGAACCATACCATGTGATGGTCACTGGCCCCAGGTGACCTTCTACCTGGAGATCTATGATCCTTTCCCTGTTAGTCAGTACTAGATTTAGGATAGCCCTGCCTCTTATGGGTTGTTGTACCAGCTGTTTGGCCTCCCCTGAAGGGAATCCACCATGTGTCTAGTTCTGGCAGATGTCCCTGCTAGTATTGACCAATCTGTATCTGGCATGTTGAAGTCTCCCATTATCAGAACCTCCCTTTAGCTGTCATGTTTTGTATATCTTCTAACAGTAGCGTGTCTATGTCCTCCCCTGGTCTGGAGGCCTGTACACAACCCCAGTTATATGGCTTTCCCATTTCCTGTTTCCAGGGTGACCCACAGTTTTCTGGCTCCTTATGTGTATTCTGAATTTCTGTAGCTTTGATATTTTCATTAAGGGCCACTCCACCCCCCCACCTCGGTCTCTCCTGAACAGTACATATCCAGGTACTAAGTCTCCCAAGTGTGGTTACTGGTAAACCATGTCTCGCTAATGGCTACTATGTCCAGTTTAGCCTCTGTCATTATTGTCTGCAGGTCTGGGATCTTGTTTCCCAGACTCGACGCATTATTACATGATTTTCCATTGGTCAGATTTGGTCAGTTAGTTGTTGGGCGAGGTCTGGCATTTCCTGTGCATCGTATGGGGAGCCAGACCTTTTCTCTACTTGGTGATGCAAATGAACTACAAACATGCTGAACTCCTGTTTGACCACTAGCTGGGGAAGGGTGTTCTTCCCATTCGACGTTTCAGGTGCCGCACCTCTCCCCATTTGCTAGTTTAAATATTCTGTAACATCATCAAACTTCTGCCCAATGCACTGACTCCTCCTTAGTCAGATGCAGTCCATCAAATTTAAGAACTTTCACACCCAAAACTGTTGCCAGTTCCCTACAAATGTGTGTCCTTTTTCCTGGCACCAGCCCTTGAGCCACATGTTTAGCTCCCCTATCTCCCTTTCTGACCTTCCATCCATCTGTCTCCTCCTCCCAGACTGGCAGGATCTCAGAGAAGGAGATGCCAGCATAAATGGATGATAGTTTGTCCCCCAGCCTGGTTAGGTGTTCCTTGGTCTCCACAACTGACCAGCTAGCGAGATTATTAGTCCCTATGTGTACCAGGACATCAATGTTTTCTCCTGCTTCCTGAACAATTTTAGCAATGTGGTCAGTGTCTCTCCATGCTGATGTACCTAGGAGACATCTGAGCGATTACCCCTGCTGGAGATACTTATCAACTCCCGAATCATGGAGTCTCCTATGATTAGAAGTTTTTAGTTTCCTTTTGCTTTTGTTTTGGTTCCTGTTTGAGCGTGTTTTGTTGTACTAAATCCTGTGCTGCAGTGTCCTGCTCTGCAGTGTCCTCTGCCCTTTGTTTGATTTTGGAGATAGAGGCAGATACCTGTTTGTAGTTTTTATATGGTTTGTGGAAGTGATATGTTGGAGAGCACTGAGTGATGGGGCACCCAATTTGCCCCTCTAACCTGCCAACCTCCTGGACTAACTACCCTCTGGGGTCGAGGTGCTTCTGTTGGATGTTGGGAAATGGCTGGCAGTTCTTACAATACATTTCCTCTTGAATATGTTATTTGAGGCGCAATCTCTGCCCATGCTGCCTGGAGCTGAGCCCTTAGATCTCCAATGGCCCAGCATGTACGACAGTGTCCCAAGTCCTGTAAAGTACAGTTACGTAAGAACTTACCGTAACAGTAGATCTTCAGAGAGGCTCTTGCAGTAGGTAATTACATATAGGGACTGAAGCCGGCAGGCGTCAGGATCCCAAGGAAAAATTTCTAGCTAGCAGTCTCTGGCGAGAGACCGCCCCGTCAGGTGACCGGCGTCAGGAGACGTTGGTATAAAGGGGCGGTGCCTCACGCCCGCCTTCCAGTTCTATCCCGCCACGGGCCAAAGAGGCGGATGAGAGAGAAGCGAATATTTCCTCACTGGAAAGGAGCTGAAAAAGCTTAGGGGATGGAGGGCAGGAAGGTATTACCTACTACAGAGCCTCTCTCGAAGATCTACTGTTACGTTAAGTTCTTATGTAACTGTACTATCTTACTTCAAGAGGGCTCTTGCAGTAGGTAATTACATATAGGACTGAGTCCCAAGCAGTCTGGAACAAGAAGAAGCACACAGGAAGGAAAGCTACTCAAAGCAGATCCTCTAGCTGTGAAGGCCTTAAGAAAGGAGGCCTTGCAGAACAGTGAGCCCGAAGCCTGCCTCTGGCGAGAGGCAATATCCAAACTGTAATCTTTTGTAAATGTGGACAGGCGTCCAAGTGGCGGCAGCACAGATGTCTGCCGCTGACACGTTCTTGAAACATGCTGTCGAGGCAGCGACCCCTCTATTGGAGTGTCCTCTTACTTGACCAGGAAGGTCTTGTACTTGTCATAACAGAAGGTGATGCAATGAGCTAACCATTTAGACAGGCATTGCTTGGAAACAGATTGCCTTCTCTTTTGGGGCAAAAGAGACAAACAGTTGATCAGTCTTTCTGAGATCCTTTGTTCTGTTAGTGTAGTATCTCAAGATCCGTGAACGTCCATAGTGTGAAGTAGATACTCCCCTGATTGGAGTACTGCATAAGAAAGCGGGTAACTCTATGGGCTGGTTCAATGTAGATTCCGCTACCACCTTGGGGAGAAACTTAGGATTGGTGCGCAGAGCCACACGTTCTTTGTGAAAAATCAAGCATGGATTTTACACATCAGGGCCTGGAGCTTGGAAATCCTCCGAGCAGAGTAATGGCCACTAGGAAGAGCGTATTCCATGAAAGGAACTTCATCTGCTGAGGCCGCCAGTTCAAAAGGAAGCAAAGTAAGTTTCTCAAGAACGAAGTTCAAATCCCAAGGAGGGCAGGAACCGGATAGGGGGTCTCAAGTGAAGAACCTCTGAGGAAAGTCTTAGAGACTTCCAGTTGAGCAAACATCCTATCTCGAAGGGAACACGTGACCGAAATGGCCACCATGTGTACCTTCAAGACGAGTGACTAAGACCCAGGTCAAAGAGATGGCGCAGGTACTCCAGCAGTCGCCCAACTGAGCAGGACAAAGGTTCAAAGTCTTTTGAAGCAGCCCAGATTGTGAACCATTTCCACTTCATGGCATAAGTAGACTAGTGGAAGGTTTCCTAGCCTCCACCAAGATCTCAGCCACCTGGGAGAAACCCCAAAGCAGGCTAGCTATGCCTGCAGGAGCCACGCATGTAGTTGAAGGGACTTGAGACCTGGATGGACCATGTTCCCTGATCCTGGGTCAGTAAAATTCGTGACAGAGGAAGAGGAAGAGGTTCCTCTGAGTATTGTTGCAGAGAGAGAACCAAACTTGCCTGGGCCAGAAAGGAACGATCAGAATCATTCGTGCTCCTTCTGAACTGAGTTTCTGCAAGACCGCGGGATCAGAGGAATCGGAAAGCATAAACAAATCTGTCCTTCCAATCTAGAGACAGAGGCGTCTCTCCAGAAAATGCCTCGCTCTTCAACGAGCGAGCAGAATCGAACAGCTTTGCATTTAGAGGTGAAGCGAACAGGTCCACCTGAGGTGTTCCCCAACGCAGGAAGATATCGTCTAGGACTCCCTGATCCAGTTCCCTCATGAGCTTGAGCAGACAAGCAACTTAGTTTGCCTGCTAAGGAGTTCTCGACCCCGGAACATGAAATGCCATGAGGTGAAGGTCGTGTTGTGCTGCCCAATTCAAACTCTCATGCTTCCCTGCAAAGAGGTGGGACCGAGTCCCGCCCTGTTTGGTGATGTACCATACCAAAACATACTGTCCGTCTGGATGGCTAGGTGGCCTGGAAAAAGATGCAGGTGGAGAGCCTGAGAGCACAGAGCACCGCCCGAAGCTCGAGCACATTGATGTGCAGGGACTGTTCGAGCTTGGACCAAGAGCCCTGGGTCCGATGTGGACGGAGATGGGCTCCCAACCTTCACTCGAGGCGTCTATGGTCAGAGTCTGGGAGGGGAAGGAAGGAAGGAAGAATGGAACTCCCAAAGAAGGTTCTCTTGAACCATCCACTACTGCAAGTCTCGAACTATGGGAGAGGAGACTAGAACCAACTAGTTCAAGTCGTCTACCAACTGATCCCACTGAGGCGAGCGTCCACTGAGAGACCCTCATGTGGAGCCGAGTGCAAGGGACTGTTGGCATAGCAGCCGCCATAAGCCTGAGGAGGCGAAGAATCGAAATGGCACTGACCCACCTGCGGCTGGAGGCAACAGGCGATCCAGAGTCTGGAGGTGGCCGCCTGTCCGGGTGGCAGGAAGGCCCTGCCAGGGTCGTGTCCAGTATCGCCCCAATAAACTGGAGCCTCTGGGATGGGATCAAGTGAGACTTGAAAAGTTTGATGGTAATACCCAGACAGGCAAAGACCTGCTGGGTAAGGAGAAGGAGCGCAAGAGTTCCCTCCTGGGACGAGGCCGCCAGGAGCCAATCGTCCAGGTGCAGGAAAACCTGTACTCCCTGGGTGCACGGGGAAGGCCGCCACCACCATAAGGCATTTGGTAAATACTCGGGAGCCGAGGAAAGGCCAAATGGAGTGCCTTGAACTGGTAGTGGTCCCATGAAAGGCAAACGGAGATATTTGCAGTGAGAAGGGTGGATAGATATGTGCAGGTAAGCATCCTGCATATCCAGAGCGCACAGCCACTAACCCGAGCGAAGGAGGAGCAGAAGGCTCTGCAGTGAGAGAATCCTGAACTTCTTGTATTCCACGAATAAGGTCAGGAACTGAGATCTAGATTAGGTCTGACCTCTCCTGTCTTCTTTGGGACCAGGAAGAAGTGGGAATAGTAACCCATTCCCTGCAGAGGGAGGGGACAGGTTCTACTGCCCTTTTCAGCAAAAGTGATGAAATCTCTTCCTGGACCAAAGAAGATGTTCACGAGAATACAACGACCTTGGGGAGGTGACAAGGTAGTTTCTGTATTGACTCTATTGAGTGTCCTTCTGCGATTAGCTGGAGCACCAAGAATCTGATGTTATCCTCTCCCAGCCTGGAAGGTGGAGGAAAACCTCCTCCTACTGGTTCCTCGGGAAGCCCGGAGGCTGTGGGAGAGGGAAGGAGTCAGGTGTGTGGGCAGTGCCGCAGCTGAAGCTCCCGCTGCTTTTGGGTGGAGGGGCTTGGCAGCTGGGGGTGGGGGCCCGACGCTTAGTGGCCCACTTTCCTGGGGTCTCACTTTGGGCTGATTCCGTCTCTGCGAAAGGGACAGTGCTGCGTTTGATGGGGATGATACATAGAGTCAACAGACTTTAATGCTGTCCCTTCTCCTAGAAGTCGGTGATTATGTCCTTGACATCACCCCGAACAGCACCAAACCCCAGAAGGGCGCCTCCTGAATGGCGGACTGCACTTCTGGGACCAACCCTGACACTCGGAGCCAAGCATGACGCCATAAGCCTATGGCGAAAGCTGAGCTCCTACCGCAGTGTCCACTGCATTGTAGGTACGCAAGCATGTGCCGACTGGCTGAGCGTGCAGGCGGACAAGGTCAGCCACTTCCTGCTTGACTTGAGAGTCGAAAGGGAGTCCAATTTATATTCCGACTCACTGAGAATCGCCTTCTGGTAATCCCCCATGTGACCTACATAATTAAGGGCCCTAATACCCAGAGTGGAAGAAGCAAAAATCTTCTTGCCATACAGGTCCAGAAGGCGATTCCTTGTCAGGTGGAGACGAGATAAGATGTTTGGGGTGAGCTGACCGGCCATGAGTGGCGCTAATCGCAACCAAGTCAGCTCCAGGGTGAGAATCTAAATAGTCAACACCCTCAGGAGCCTGGTAGAGCCTGTTTGACTTCCCAGAAAGTGGGGCTAAGGCCGATGGCTGTTTCCATGTAGTGGTGATAAGGTCGGCATGAGGCTCGAGCCAGAGTGGCACCAAGGTGGGAGCTGTCCCGGGCAGATCCAGATGCTCAGCGAGCTTTTACGCTGGGGTCTGGCTCCAAGGAGTGCCACTTTGTACCTCCTGGATCTTCGTAGCAACTCAGTGAAGGAAGGATCCTCTGGAGGAGACTTCAGAGGAGTCCTTGGCCTGGGCTTGGACGGAGGCGTGGCTCGTTGTCTTGCTCGGAACAACCGTCGGAGGTGTTGGAGGTGTCCGAGGAAGAAGAAGAAGATGAAAGACTCCTCTCCTGGTGAGGGGAGAAGCGGACCTTAGGAAGCCCACAGGGAGCGTGTCCCTGCTCCTCTCTGGACCCAGAGGGTTTAGCCCTGGTGTCCGGAGGTGGGGAGGAGTTTTGCGTCGTGGAAGTACGGGAACTGGGACCGGCACCATCGTTGGAAGGAAGACTCTCCACTCTCTGGTGAGCTGAGCCTTGGCCTCAGCCCACCAGGAGGCCAGAGTCTCCTGTAAGTCCACTGGCGGCTGGGTGGGGCGGTGGAGGTGGAGGAGGAGGGGGATACTGGTATGGATTATACCCATAAGGCGTATCCGTAACCAGACGGCAGGAAGCCGGTGTTGGGTATTGAGGCAACCGGTACCGCGACGCTAGATAGGTCAGCGCTGGTACTGAGGTGCCGGATACCGCGGCCCCGGTAAGACAGCATCAGATACGACGGAGTTGGATACCGGGAACCGGGGCGGCTGCTGGAGCAGGCGACCTGGCCGGAGGCCTCACGGGCGGATCTGGAGCAGAAGACCAGGGGCGGAGGGCCCGGCGTTGGAGCGGCATCTGGAAGTGGATGTCGCCTGGAGTTGTCAATACTGGCGTTGGGCGGCATCCGGGAACCGACGCAGATCAGTCGAACCAGCAGGTGGGCGGTCTGACAGAGGTGGAACATGAACCTTAGCGCCGCCGGGTGGAGGAGAGAAATCTCGGATCGGGCTGAGGAGACCCAGGGTCCCTAGAGGGCAGCGAAGGCTGTGGGAGCCAGGAACGACGGATGTGGGAGGGTCCAGCGCGGCTGTTCTGCTGTGCGGACATCAGGCGCAACCAACGGCGGCTTATCAGCGAGATCTGGTGGGCGCTGAGGACGCGCCTGACTTAACGGACCCATCGCCGGAGGCAGGCTGCGGCGGAGGGGCAGCCTGGTCGGGCAGAACAGGGTGCGCGCTGCCCGAAGGGTCAGGTGACTTACTGACTTTTTCTGTGCGGGCGCCGGAGGAGCCGGACGTCCAGCTTATCAGAGCTGCTCACACCAGTAGGCGCGAAATCACAGCTTACCGGGAGCAGAGGACTCTAAAAGCCCAGAGAGATGCCCGAAGGGCCCGAGCGCGAGCCAGACGGGTGGGCCGCCGTGCCTTAGAAGCCTCTAAGGCGTCGTCATGAGCGTCCCCCAGAGGGGACGCTACTCAGGCATGGTACCCTGAGGAAGTCGCTGTGGATGAGGAGCCCTTATCCCGTGCTTTTCTTTATCTTTTTCAAGATGGCCTTCAGGGAGGTGGATGCCTGCGGAGCTTTTCAATTCCTTCTCCATGGAGCTCATTTTCTTTTTCAAAATATGGGCCTCCAGGGACTGCTGCCACCGTCTTTGGGTGGCAGCGTTAAAGCTGAGGCAGTGCTGGCACTTCTCCACTGGATGGTCGGGGCCTGAGGCAAAAGGCATAGGAATGGGCATCCTTGTGCTGGAGTTCAGCGCCACACGCAGTCGCACTTGTTTTTGTGCTCGGAGGGTTTGGGGATGCTATACACTGATGAATACCTGATGAATAAAGGAAAAATCGAAAAATACTCAGTGAAAATAACAACGTTAGAATCTGATGAGCAAGGAACTTTCCGCGGTGCTGGCATGAGCCAGCGGTGGGAAAGAACTGGAAGGCGGGCGTGAGGGACCGCCCCTTTATACTGATGTCTCCTGGCGCGGTCACCTGATGTGGGCGGTCCCTCACCAGAGACTGCTAACTAGAAATTTTTCCGTGGGGTCCTGATGCCTGCCGGCTTCAGTCCTATATGTAATTACCTACTGCAAGAGCCTCTCAAGTAAGATCAAGGTTTAGCTGCATTCAGGTTGGAAAAGCCATTCCGAGCTCTGGCGCCACCGTGGGAGAGCTTGACCCACACCCTTCCCAGCCGGAATCTTCCTTGAATCGCAGGAACTTGGATGGGTGCATCTACAGTACTCCCATGGCCATACTATCTGAATGCTGATCCACAGCATTTCAGCAAGCATAGCCACAGCGATCTACACAGTGGCAATGCCGTGAACGAGCCTATAGACAATGAAGGCAGGAAAAGACCAACGGTCCATCCAGTCTGCTCGCAGCACCCTGTCAAACCTCAGGATCTCATACAGGGTTCCAGTCCACACTATCCACCCCCATGCTCACCACTCTATTGCTACTGCCCCAAGCAACCACTAAACCCTTCAATTGGTCCCTGCCATGTTTGAAATCATTAATGGTTTTGGTGCTACCACATCCTCCGCAGACTGTTCCATGGATCAATAAATCTTTCAGTAAAATAAAATATTCTTATGTCCCATCCCTCTTGAAACCCCTTGACAATTTCTACTCATGCCACCTGTTTTGATCCACTACTCATACTAGTTACTTGCAGTTTACTTTGTTTATTCTTTTAAGGGACTTGAAGGTCTCTATTATATTCCCCTCTTTCATCTGGCCTTCAGCGAGTACATGTTCAGTGCCTTGAGCGATCCACGTAGGATCTGTCCTGCTGGTCATCTTATCATTTTGGTCAACCTACATTGCACCATCTCTAGCCTGTCCTTATCTTTCCTCAGGTGAGGACTCCACAACTGGGCACAGTACTCTGGGTGTGGCATCACCAGAGATCTGCAGAGAGGTAGTAATCTCTTTTCTTCTGCTGTCAATACCCTTCCTATACACTCCAGCATCCTATTGCCTTACTGTAGGCCCCATTATATTGGTTCTGAATGTTTCAGAGAGTCACTAATGATGACTCCTAGGTCTTTCTTCCTCAGAAGTGTTGCCCAGCTTTACCCACCCAGACAGTACTCTGTCCTATGGTTCTGTTCCCTATGTGCATCACCTTGCAATTTTTGGCGCTGAATTTCAACTGCTAAACTTTGGACCACCTCTAGACTCTGTTGTGCCCTCTGCATCTCCCCAATCCCCTCCTCACTATCTACCCTACCACAGAGCTTAGTGTCATCTGTGAAGAGCGCATGTTGCCCTGGATTCCTTCTCCTATGTTGCTAATGAATTCACAGAAAGGACAGGACCTAGAACAGATCTCTGTGGCACACCACTGCTGATCTCCCTCTAATGATCTGACTCCATTAACACAACCCTCTGCTGTCTCCCTTCCAATCAATTTCCACCCATCCGAGTATTTTGCACCCGATCCTCAGCTTCTTCAGCAACCTTCTGTAAAAGGCAATGGTGGAAAGCTTTGCTGAAATCAAAGTGGAGTAAATCCACAGCATGGCCCTTATCTACTACCCTTGTTACCCAGTCAAAGAATACTATCATGTTGGTCTGACAAGACTTCCTGCCACAGATCCATGCTGTTTATTATCCTGGCGTTTGTTGCTCTCCAAGTAGTCCACAAGGTCCTCTCTGACTAGTGTCTCCATCAGTTTACCCATAAGAGATGCAAACGGACAGATCTCTGCCTCTTCCATCACCATTCCCTGTGCCTTCCTTTCCCTCTCTTCCTCCACCCAGTTCTCCTTCTTTCCTCCTACCCTCTCTCCCCTCCACTCTTTTCTCCAGCTGCCCCTCCTCCCTATGGTCTGCACCTGTCTGTTGATTATCTCTCATCCTGTCCTGTTCCTGACATTACAGCCGAGGTGTGCTGGTACATCACGACCTCCATGTTATCAACCTGTTTGGCTATTAATAACTGCTTATTTTTTTTAATATTTTGTACATTATGTCTTATTGTACCATTGTACTTATTACTTGTATTTATACTTATCTTTTGTATTATGTAAGTATCCTTCCCCTCCCTCCTCAGGACACTTCTGAAATGAGGCTTAATGTCTCAGTATGTCTTTCCTGGTAAATCTCTTTTAAATACATAAATAAAGCTGTAGTTACCCAGTTGTTCCATGTCCCATGCCCCTTATGAAGCGGGATTATGTCCGCTACCCTAAAGTCTTTTGGAACTATCCCTATCCAAACTGAGTTACTGAACAGCCCTACCAAAGTTTCAGTTAGTTCTGATGACAATTTCTTGAGCACCCTTGGATGTATCCCACCTAGCCCCAGGGCCTTATTTATCTTTGAGACTGCTAGTCTTTTCCGGACCATTCCACTGGTAAATACTTGCTGTCTCATCTCTGGATCCCTTACAGCTACCTTAATTCCACTCTCTTGCAAAGGTCCGCTGTCTTTCCTTGAGAAGAAAGGGTAGAAGTAATCGTTCAGGACAGCCGCTTTATACTCGTCCTTCTCCATAACCCTACCTCCCGCTGATAGCCTAACAATCTCTTTTCCTTCTTTCTTTTACCCTCAATATATCTGAAGAACTGTTTCTCTCCACCCTTGAACCTCTCTGCAATGTGCAGCTGTTTGCTTTGTTTTCCTGACCGCGTCTTGGTTTCCCTTGCTCTCACTTGGTACTCACCTCATTCTTCCTCCCCTGCTTTTCCTTTACCTGATGAAGGAATTTTTTAGCCTTCACTGCTTCCCTGACCTTCTCAGAGAAGCATACTGGTCTCTTGTACTGGTTTATTTTGGTTACATTTCTTATGTATGACTTTATTGTCTCAAGAATTACCCCTTCAGCACAGTGGTGCTTAGGGCTGAGGCGCTGCTGCGCCTTACGTCACGCTAGCGACCTGAGTTTGGGAGCGGCGAGCTTAGGGAGCTGGAGGCAGGAAGGACAGGACTGAGTGTCTGGAGGACTGCTCTCCTCTCTGGGGAGGAGGAGGGATGCAGATCCCTGGCTTGGATAACTCCCAGTGGAGACTGAGGGTACAACAACCTTGTGGGATCACGAACAGGGATTGGTTGTGGCAGCATTCCTGTGTGCGGAGCAGCGCACACACAAGCTGGAGTCGTATCACGTCCGTGCCAGGAGAGGGACAAAAAGGAAAATGGCCCTGACTTCCTTTTAGGCGAGGTGGGTCCAGTGGACAGCCTCACCCAATGCCAGGTCTCCCCTACCTAAATCTGGTTCTCCTCCATGCCCTGGTTGCTCTTCTAGATTATAGACAAAGCATCAGGAGGTAGGCAGTCCGATCTCAGGGGCTCAGAGCGGGGGTCTGGCGATCAGAGGTGCGGAGGGAGATGGGCCCACACCACAAGGTAAGGCTGGGAGACTTCAGGCAGGCAGGAATCGGCTGAGCCATTAGACTACACTGGAGAGAGTCCAGGTGGCCAGAGAAGTAGTAGCATAAAGAAAATGTAAAAAAAAAAGAAATGGCCCCTTAATTGCACCCATCTTTCCTCCACAGCCAGATGCTATCAACTCCGACTGACGACACTGGACCAACTCCCTTATCAGGCTGAATTCTGCTCTTCTACAGCTTCAGCCACTGATGAGGGCTTACTGGTCCCAGCGCCAG
This sequence comes from Neoceratodus forsteri, assembly GCA_016271365.2. NCBI lineage: Eukaryota > Metazoa > Chordata > Ceratodontiformes > Ceratodontidae > Neoceratodus > Neoceratodus forsteri. The sequence goes on from JADMNL010000023.1 coordinate 446,166,762, forward strand.
CTCAAACCCTAGTGGCTCCCGTACTCACATTCCTCCTTCCACTTCAAATTGGTGAGCACAAGATTGAGAATGGCAGCATGCCCTGTGGGTTCCTTAACTGGCTATACCAGCAGGCAATCCTGCAACGTATCAAGCAGGGCTTACCTTCTGGTGCTTCTAGCTGGTGGAATGCCCCAATCAATACCTGACAGGTTTAGATTTCCCACCACCAACACATCCCCTTTGCTGGCACCCCCTCCACCTTCTGTTTCTGCCCTTAACTCTCCAGCTCTCTCTTCCACCTGTCCTGGTTGTCTACAGGTCATCCCTAACCGTAGTTCCTTGTCTGCAGCTGCTGTGAGCTGAACCCACAACAATTCTGTTTCCCATTATCTTCCTTGCTGTATCCATTCTTCACAGCCTCGGTGCCTTCCATATAGCACTCAGCCTCCTCCTTTACCTTTCCTCTGTCTCGTCTAAACATGATGTAGCCTGGGACTGTCGGTTCCAGTTTTTCTGTGGCTCAAAATTCTATAATGGCTACAAGGTCCATCTCAGTGTTTGCCACCACTGCCTGGAGTTCACAGATTTTATTTCCCAGACCCCTGGCATTAAGGCAGACCCATTTTCATCTTGCTCCTGATCCCATCTTGCCTTTTTCTAGTCCTTCTCCCTTATTCTTCGCTAGCCTCCACAAATTTTTTTTGTTCCACAGGTATTTTGTAAATTTTTTGGTATTGTTCCCAACCCCATGTGCTCGGCGTTGCGATGCGTTGTGGAGAATCTGAGCATGCGACACACTGTGGGATGCACCACCCTACCAGTTGCACTGTTACCACCTGTGCCTGCCACCAGACCTCCATCTGGTGACAGTGGGACTATGGAGGCGACCCCCCATCCCAGGAGAGGAGAGCCAGTGCTCGATCCTGCTCTAATCCTCCCCCTACCATGCCAACACCCTGACAACCCAAGGTCATTCCCGAACCTGGGTCACCGTAGTCAGCAGGTAAGGCATCCAGCGCCTCAGTCTTCAGTGCCACCAGCCAGCAAGCCTCTATAATTTATTTTCTGGTTGATTGTAGGCTTTGTGAGACCTCCCTCCTTAGCCTCTTTCCCTAAACTAATCTAGACTTCAGCCTTACTGTTACCCACATCTCTGCTTCTAGGTTCCTATCCTCTCACCCTTTTCAGTGGTTCCACTAGTCATTAGTCCTGTTTACATGGGCACATTTGCACTGAGTAACATGATCGCTCAGGTTGCTCCAGTGCAACAAGCAATGTGTGGACACTTACCCAGTCGTGGGCCGCTCCATTGCCGGTCCCACATTCCCTGTCAAACTGGGGATGCTGATTGAAGCAGCGACTTGCAGTGGATTAAACCACTGTGTGGACTGTCTGCACTGTCGCAACTCATCCTCTCTGTACTTACGGTTATAGCGTCGCTCTGGCCCCTGACACCGGCCCTTCACCAGTTCAGACTGTAGCGGTGCAGAGGGGCAGTGGCTTGCAGGTGGTTGGGAGCAGTGGTGCTGCAGTTGGAATCTGTAGCACTGCTGCCATGTAAACACGGGTTTCAGTCTCCCCACTGTCGGTTTAAAGGACACCGTCAGCTGTGCCCTTCAGTTTCCGGCTTACTGTTGACTAGTCTGCCTCTAGGCACAGACTTTGCAAACTACGTCCCTAGAATACACCAATATATATATATATATATATATATATATTAAGAAAAAACGAATTACCTGTTTCATTGCTTTTAAATTATTTTCAGACTGAGCAGTCCGCTACTTCCGCCACCCACTGGAAGCATATCCCCTCACGAACCTTTCGTCTGGCAAGAACTCAGTCCCAAAATTAAACTTTTGCCATCCCTATTTTATGAAGCATGTAATTCAGTAGAGTATCATATAATTCATCACAGTTTGTATCTCTCTAGATAAAATGAGCACTGACTAGTGCTGCTAAATACATCTAGAAGCAGGCCAAGATACTGGCGTGCATGGGCACGCCCACCATTACGCATGCAAGGGATCTTGGCTTGCTTTCAAATGTATTTAGCAACACTATCAGTGCTCGCTTTTATCTAGAGAGACACAAACCGTGATGAAGTATGAGATACTCCACTGGATTAAGTGCTCCATAAAATAAGCATGGCAAAAGTTTAGCTTTGAAACAGAGATGTGCCAGCAGCGTGTTCACGGCAGGGATATGTTTCTGACAGGGTGGTTGAATTAGCACAGACCACCTGGTCCAAAAATAATTACAAAGTAACGAAACGGTAATAAAGATGAATACTTTTTATATATATTGTGGTATTCTAGAGACATAGTTTGCCAAGCCTGCGATTAAAGGCAGACTAGTCAACAATGGCCAGAAACTAAAGGCACAGCTGACAGCGCCCTTTAGCTGTCTAATGTGGACATCAAACTTCTGCTTGACACTATGAACAACACTGCTTTTTATGTTTGCTTGCACGCATGTGCAAGAAACATAGTGCCACCATATGAATTTTCGAGAGGTGCCACCTCACTCTCCAATGCCCTGCTCCTCTTGCAAGCACGCACTGCACCAATAATGTCCGAGCTGTCTACGACAGCAGTTCGAGATGCAGTGGCATACAGTTCAAAGCAAAAGTCCGCTACAATCAGCAGTGGTAACGTGATAGGCAATTTATTACTGTTGTCGGCAGGCAATTTACATACTGCCATCGGCAGTATGCAAAGTGCCTACACGCCAGTACTGCATCTGAACAGCTGTCATAGACATCTCCATTTTTCTTGGCACCCCCACCCCAGTAAAGACCCAAGTAGCATGGTGGGAGCACACCCCAGCGTGCACATGCCCCCCCCACATTGTATGGCCGACAGGAGTGCCCAACCCCTGTTGGCTCCACTGCCCCTCAAACAGACTTCCAGGTGCCATGCTGGGAGCCCACCCAGCGTAGCAAAAGTCCATGGCTGATGGGGTGCCCAATCTCCCATCGGCTCCACTACCTCCCCAAACAAACTTCCAGCTGCAACGCTGAGACCCGCCCCAGCATGACAAACGCCCACGTCATCTTCGTAAAAAGAAAACAAAAGGAAAAACAGTCCCTTGTTGACTGTCTTGCCCCCAACCGCACCCACCCTCTAGCATCCACTCCCCACACACCCCCGACCCCATACTTACCTCTGGAGCCCAACCGATGATCTTCAGTGGACCGGGAACACGTCTGCACTCTTCAAAGCCAACCGCGAACTGAAGAAATGCCAGTAAGCTGTACAATGGCATAATTTTTTTTTCCAACTTTGGTGCATATCGTGGCCATTTTCAGGATTTTTCACCACATTTTCAACATGGGGTTCTTGGGACCCCACCTCATGAACACAGTCACTGTTATTTTGTTATTCAGTCCCAAAAGGTGATTTTATGTCATCATGCAGAACCACCTTCGGGACTGATTAAATGACAGTCACAGTTCATGAGGTAGGCCTCAAAACCCTATGTTGGAAAATTTGGTGCAAAAATTCCCAAAATGACTGTTTTATGAGCGTGCATTGCGCAGCTCCTCGCATGGTTGTAACTGAGAATTTTTATATTTTCACTCCAGATTTTCAACATTGCCATTTTATCATACCTCCTTATGAACAGTACAGCTGTCATTTTCATATCTCTCCCAAAATGTTTTTCTGCACATGTAGCACATTGGCACAGTCGGTGTGCAAAATCAATGTTTGGGACACATTAAGAAAAGCACAGTGACACTGTTCATGAGCAGAGGTGTTACAATGGCTATGTTGAAAATTTGTGACAAAAGATCCATAAAATGACTCAGTTCTGAGTGTGCATTACGACATTCACGCACCCTTGTAAGTACACAAATTTGTAATATTTTCAGTCCAGATTTTCAACATTGACATTTTTCCACGCCTCCTTATGAACGGCACAGCTGTCATTTATCACACCCTGGCGAAATGCGTTTCACACTTCTGGTGCAGAATAGCGCGTCGCTGGGGAAATTAGTGTTCGGGACAGATTAAGAAAATCACAGTGACACTGTTCATAAGCAGAGGTCCTAAAATGCCTAAGTTGAAAATCTGCTGTAAGAAATCCACAAACTAATTACATTACGGGTGTACATTGTGCAGTTTCTATGCATCTCGTGACTTGACCAGTTTTGTATATTTTCACTCCAGATTTTCAACAGTCCATTTTACACCTCCTCATGAACTGTACACCTGTCACTTTTCAGGTCCTGTTGAAATGTGTTTTCGCACCTGTGGTGCCAAATGGTGTAATCGCTGTGCAAAATCACCTTTAAGCCTAATGAACTGATAGTGTCACTGTTCATGCGGTGGGGTCTAAAAAGCCCATGTGGAAAACTTGGAGCAAAATACCAAGAAATGCCCAGGGCGTTAGGGTTTTAGACCATAGCGCCCCTACCCTGTAAGGACAGACAGGTGTCAGGGGTGTGGCTTAGGATTTTAAAAATGTCTTATGCCATTCCACCACCACTCCACCCTGCAGCCAGTGACAGGCATCGAGGTGTACCTTGGACCCTTGCCCCAGAGTTCACCCATTCTCTACACTGCGCCCATTTCAGCATATTTCCGTATGGAATGAGGTGAATGTAAAGCCCAAACACCTAAGGCACACCTCGACACTTGTCAGTGTCTGAAGGGTATGGCGAGGTGAAATGTAAGTGACCGTCTGGGCGATGACTCAAAGGCACACCCCAATGCCTGTCCATCTCCACAGGATGAGGGTGGAGTTGGTGTCAGTTCAATACTTCAATGCCATTCCTATACTGCATCTGTCTAACGCCTGCACTTCCACTGCTAATGCTAGTAAGCAAAATTCTGCATTGACACATGCTTGTTCTGAAATTGGAATCCTCTGGTGTTACTGGTAACCCTCTACTCTGGTTCAGATCATATCTATCTAGTCACTCGACTGCAAAGACTAATTATGCAATCTCCTCTTCACTTCCTATTGTTAGGAAGTTCCATAAGGGTCAGTACTAGTACTCCTTTTCTCTGTTTTGTGAATGATCTTCCTTCTGTGTCAGCAATTGTAGCATACATATGTATGCTGATGATACTGTCATGTAGACCTCTGCACCAAGTTCACCTGTGATTTAGCAGAATTTGCAATAGGAGTTTACTAATATCCTTAAGGTGCATCTAAACCAGCTTGCTCTAAACCGAAAGAAAATGGTTGTGATGCTTTTGGCTCTAAACACTGGCTCAGGAATCTACATCACTGTATATTAAAACCAGTGATAACAAGCCACCCGATGGACCAGCGGATAGCGTGTTAGACAAGTGACTGTGACCTGTGTTCAAGTTGGCTCCTGGAGCTGGATTGGAAGGGGCGGGGGTTGGGGTGGTGCTGGGTTCTGCTGTGCAGTGACACTTGTGGTGGGACGGGAAGTTTTTTTAATGCTCCCCTCTCCTCAGGTCTCCCCCCTCTTCGGGAGACACCTATGAGCCTTTTAAGCCTCGCTCACCTACCAGGTGACTGGAGCAGTCCGTCCCCCATGGAGCTGCATGTACCCCCAGGCGGGTACGGGGTGGGGGCCTACGCCCGAAACATCTGCATTCATCGGGACGCTGTCTCTGGGCCTGGTAGGGGCACTGAGGTCAGGGCCTGGTGCTCCGTCTACTGGGAGGCCCGAGGCATTGTCCCTGACATGCCATGTTCCCCGGCGTCAAAGGCGCTGAGGCCCGGCGTTTGGCACGTCACCCTCCGTTCTGCATCGGACTTGCTGTACCTCAGGTCTCTACCGGGACCAGGCAAGAGCGGCTCTGGCACCCTCCCCGGAGGTACAAGCGGGCCCTAGGATGCTCAGTCCTCTCCCGGCCCGGCCCTCCAGCTCCCGGGCTGGTTCCGAACCGCGCGGTGCTGAAATCCAACAGTGCGCCGCGGCCAGGCTGCTGGGACAGGAAGTTTGCCTGCTTCACAGACGCCACACTGTGTGTAAGGCCTGACGGGCACCAACCAGCATTAGGGAGGTGGATGGGATTAGAGTCAGAACTAAAACAGAAAATTCCTTGTATTCCAGACTACCTGTATGACAGCCATCAGTACTCTTGGGCTTTGTACTGCAAGGATCCCCTCTACCCTGATGGTGGGGAGCAGCCGATGTGTTGTGCAGACGGACCTGAAGTCAGCAGAGATGGCAGTCCAGGAGCAAAAAGCTACGTGTGCAAAACCAAAAACAAACAAAGAACTAGGATAATGACTATTTAGACAATGTCCATTAATTTAAGTACTTGGGCCTGCTACTTGACAGCAAAGAGTGACTTTCCTCATACTGACTCAATTGTTGCAAATTGCTTTTCCAAACTAAGTGCTCAGTGGGGTCTTGGGACGATTTTCCAAAATGAGCACAACTACTGCTTTTAAAGGGACACTGTCAGGTTTTTGAAGATTTCCAGTGTATCTGCAGTATCGTCACCTCTGCTCTAGTTGCAAACTATTCAGCTCACAAAATATATAAATGCTAATAGATCTGCCTTAAACTACCTGGTCAGTATCCTTTATTTATGGCAAAATACATTTATATCGTCCCTACCTGAATGCCTGGTGTTTATGATCCTGCACGTCAAAAGCGATATGGCACAAAGCCATGGGGTACACTTGTTCACAAATGAGTTTGGATTTTTGAGGCACATAAATAAAACATGCTATTTCAAGCTTGACAATGCTCAGAAAAAGTTACACTCATTTCAAAACAAGTGCTCTAACCATTATAAATCAGTGCCTGAAAATTCAAGCCGGGACTCTGCTCGGTCCCAGCTTGAATATTTAAGTGCTGATTTATAATGGTTACAGCACTTGTTTTGAAACTAGCATAACATTTCTACACTAGAAAGCAATCTGAAACAGACTGTATGTTTTATCTATAAGCCTAAAAAATGTCAAACTTACTTGTGAACAAGTGTACTCCATGGCTCTGGCGCCATATCATCGCAGTGGACATGCAGGAGCATCGGTGCCAGGCAATCGGTCGGACCGACACAAATGTAATTTTGCCATAAATAAAGGATACTTGCTAATTTAATGCAGATCTATTAGCATTTTTACATTTTTGCGAAAGCATGGCAGTTCATAACAAACAAGAGCAGAGGTGACATACTGTGGATACACTGGGAATCATTAAAAAAAGCTGACAGCGTCCCTTTAAACTTGGCTAGGACAGATATAAGGCAATATTGGGACTCACGGGCAGAAGTGGAGATAAGATACTTGAGGAAGCGGTGACAATCAGTCACTAGGGCCATCACATCTTTAAATCCAGCCTGGCATTAGGCCATGCATAGAGCTATGTGGGGAATGGGCAGAATGGACGAACCACTGAGTCTTTTTCTGCTGACTTAGTCTTATTATGTTTCTAAACACGGATACTTCTTATTTCTCACAAATTAACTGGCTTTTCTTTTCCCTCTTTTTTCATTATAGGAAAATGTACTTACGCAGCTTGCTAAGGCAGATTTCCTCTCTCCTCTGTGGATACAGCGAAAGGTGAATTGGGTGCAAATTTACAAATACTATCAAGTTTTCCAGAGCAACCTTTGAATCAGATAATGCCTGGCAAAGTCTCTTCGAGTTTTTGTCCTTCCATTCCCAAAGAAATGATAAGGACAGCTTCAGTCTGCACAATCCTGCAGCATAAATGGGACAGGGAGGTTTCCTTTTGAGATTTGCAGAAGTCGTAAAAAGTAAGTAGGGCCATAATATTTTATGACAGGATGCGAAGGACCCTTAGCAAACAGAAGGAACTGCTGAGTAAAGCCCAGCAGGCCCAATCTGCCTCCTTCAATCATCATAATCATGACCCTATCCATCAGCTGTCACGTTAGGTCACAAAGCTAGGGCTACACTTTATGGCTCACACTTCATCCAGAGCACACTAATCTCCCTACAGGACCCCTTATTGTTTCAAGCTTGGAGCAGGAAGCACTACTTTCTTCCTTAGGGTTCACTGACTCTGTCATTATCTTGTCACCTGGAGCTGGGCAGCACCATGCATCACATAATGTTTCTCTGCACTGTTCTGTAATGTTTTGATGCTACCCAAGCTCTTCACTTCAATAAAACAGCAACACTGACAGACTAGCCAAGTAACCTAGGCTTTTGAGATAAATTTAGAAATTCTATACATGGGGTAACCTTCTTTAGGTGTATCACTTAATTTACAAGAGGGATAGAACAGTATCAGAGTGGTTTACATAACAAAAACAAACTGTGTTAGAATGTGTAAAGGCCATCTAAAAGAAGCTTGTACGGATGTAGTATTCCTGGGTTCAGTGTTGGGGCTCATATTTCTTCATTTATTAATGATTTGCCTGATGCCAATCAAGGACGTGGTATGCACACATATGCTCAGGAAACTGTGCTTTACTGTAAGGGTTTAATTTACTTTGAATCTGTGTACACCAAGACCACCTTGTTTTACTATGGCTCAGATTCGGAAAATTTACAACAGGTCTTACAGTTTGGATGCAAGAATCATCTACAGAAACAAACAACTGACTTACAGTGTTTGGACGAGAGTTCCTTGGAAAATGGAACACACTACAAATAGTTGGGTATTTTCACTCTATGCAGGGATTACTATTCATGAATGCATAGTAATTTAAAGTTGGAAGGACTATAGGTCTAACAAGTTCACTCCTGCATCATTAGCATGAATCAACAAGTATGCTATGCAAAACACACTCATTTGTACAAAATTACCACCTACCTACTACCCAGGGTACACTGTGTTCCTTTTGTACAGTAAGCAGAAATGTGGCCAGCCTTAACTTGAAGGCCTGTACTGTCTGTATCCAAAGTAATTAACTGTAAATTGGGGCCCTATATAGTCTTAAAATCTGTCAGGTATTTGAAGCAAGGAACAACTATTGCCCTATAGGTACCACTGCCAATTCTTGAAATAATACTGTTACCCCTCATGGAATAAAGGAAATGATTGGTTAAGATGCCCAAAGAACACACACCATTGTGATATGTATTCTCAACTCAGTCTAGACACCCCCTCCAAAAGGCTAGATACTCAAATAGTTGGCTCCTCTTTTAGATTTAATACAATTTAAAGAGGTACTGCAAAGATTTTGCAAATTTTTTAAACCTAGTCTTGCACATATTCTGTTTTCACAAACTGCACTAATTCTTCACGTTGATCACTAATTCAAGATTTGGTGACAGAGAATTTTTCACTGTGTGCCTTTACTATAAACGAACTTTCAGCATCTCTATGAAACTTAAGGCAAGTTTATTTGTTAGGCGCCCAATGTAAAATGCTCTGGCGCCGTACAATGAAACAACAAAATCAGGAAACAAAATGTCATGGATCACAAATTCGCCACAGCCGTCTGCACTGTGCAAACACAGCGGTGCACAAAATATTGCACAAAGGTCATCAGGAAGCATGAGTCATACAGGCAGAGTGCTCTGTCTGGCACATAGCTGCCTGCATGAGTATCAGGCTATGTTACTACAGCGTGAGGTGCATGTCGTGCAACAAACACAGCCCCCTGCTGGCAACAGACACCCAGGAGCAAAGGGATAGCATGTCCCAAAATAGATAGCGTATTTGCTCCTGGGTGACATTTTCAGAGGCTAGTATGCTAATGATCACATATGGCATGCAAGGCACTCAGCAGCCATTTGCATGTCATTATGACCATTATAACATGTGTAAAAACCAAGCATCCTGATTGGCTAAAAGAAGTACAAGAGTGTAATTATCTGGCCTAATTACACTCCTACAGTTCTTTAGTCCGTGTACCTGATCAGGCACAATATCACCATCGTCTCACGCTGCAACTGCCGGCTCCGACACTGCTGTTCCTCAAGGGACTTTTTCTTCTCCATATGAAAACACTCTGAAACAGTGCTTTCCAGCTTAAAACCATAAACTATTTTTTTTTTTTTTTTTTACATTTTCGGTTGGATGAATGTTATAAGTGCGATAAGACACTTTAGAGATTTGTAATTATTGTGAATAACTACACTTTGCTTGCAGGTGTTTAAAAGCACTCGGTGCAAGTGCTTTGTGTCTAAAAGCCCCTCAAGCCGTGCAATTATTACCCCATAATACACACCCTGGAGTATCTTATTACATACTTATCAGCTCTGCACAATGCCTCCAGTTACACAAATGCGGAGGCACTGCTAGAAACCACATCTCCCACTCTCACTCAATCCATGATTAAGCGACTTCTGTGGTAGTCTAACAGTACCTCTCTCCCACAAAATCCCAGATGTAATACAGTTCCCTGACAGTCCCACTGTACCCCTCCCTCCAATTTCCTTCCCAAAGTTATCTGGAAGTCTAGTGAAACTCCTTCCTGTCGAACCCCAATTTAATACAGGTCCCCTGACATATTAGTGGTAGCCACCTGGTTGTCACTGGCACAAGTGCTGACGGAGGAATTAGAGCAGGATTTTGGAAGCATTAAACAGAGTTCCTTCAGCAGCCTTTAAGCACTTCTAAACTCCTCTGAATATTACACTATGTCCTATATACAAGAGTGTACCCTCATCTGCATAGATGCAGTGGTGTATTTAGCAGTCGCGCTATTCACTATGCATGGCACTCGCAGGCCCTTTTGAATATGGCCCATGCTCTGTCCAGATGCGCTAAGTCCTGTTAGCACTGCACTAACCTTCTGAATATGGGTTCCCATGATTTTTAAAATGGAGTTATGGAATTTTCCTTACAGCTGATTTTAATTGTATTTGTTCTAATTAGTAAATGGTTATTGATACTGTTTCGTACTGCTTGCCACCTTCAACCTCTTGCCCACAGGGAAGGGCTAGCTATTGGACTATTAGCCTCAATCTCAATCCATTTTTCAGTCCCACAGGCTCTCACATTTTATTTTATTTCTTTAAAACAATTATCCAGGAAAGCCCTGTGAGCATGGGTAGCGTTAAGAGTATGTGCCATGCTCTGAGCACAGCCAGTGATCACAGGATCCCTTTTAGGGAAAATATTCAGTTATCTGTTCTCCTCTTGTCTTTCTGGAGCACAGTTAGGGGTGGGAGTTCCTGGCAGTGGGATGGTGGTGGGGAGTCTGGAAAGGCTAAGAGATATGAATCAGGATTTTTTTTTTTATTGAGTGGAGTTCATAGTTAGATCGGCAAACCGCTGGACAAGTGGGCAACTGCTGTGTTAACAGGTGGGCCAACAGGGATCAATTGTGTGGGCAGCCAGAAAGTTAGTGTGCACTCTGACATGCTGGCAAGGAACAAGTGTACTGGTAGCCAGCACATGTTAGTGAGTTAGTGCATGAGCGGGAAAGATCATGACAGAAATGCAATGTACATACGGGCAGGAGGTAGGGATTGAGCACGTGTGGGTTAGAGCAAGATTACAGGCGGGTGGCAAACAAAGTGTGGAAGAATGACAGGAAGGAATGAGTGCTATCGACCACAGGTGAACTGAAAGTAGGTGAACGAGCAAAGAAGGAAAGATAACATAAAGTCCGTAGACAAAAGAAAAAAAATAGTTGAAAGAGGAACAGGAACAGTGACCAGAGGAAGAGGAAAGAATGAGAGCAAAGACGAGGGAGAAAGCCCTTAGTAAGCAGCAAAACAGGAAGGAAAGATCACAGAGGGATAAAAATGAAAACTGAAGATAAATCTTAGAGATAAGTAAGTCAGAAGAAACAGCAAGACGAATAATCATGGTGTCCTGCAAGTTATCGAGGAAGCCTGGTGGGTAATTGCATTTTTTTTTTAAAGAAAGTTGCCTGTTTTCAACAGGATGTCTTTGGAATATAAAAAATAAAACTACTTTATTTTGTTTTATACTTTGAACTGTAGGCCACTGAAAGTCTATCAATCTGTAATTGATGTTGTAAGCTTTCGTTGGAAATTAAGTGGTGAAACTGAAAGACTTGACTGGCATCACATAAGCTGAATTGCCTTTTTATTTCTGTGTACATAAAAGAAGTCTATGGACACAATTTTACCGTAGGCTACTGCTCAGTTTACCTTAAAAATGCAAGAATACTTGTAGACCTGGAAGCCTTGCCGGAGTCACTACTGAATGCAGCTTGTTAGCACATGGATGAAGTGGTGCAGTGCTCCAAGATCTAAATGGATCTCTGTAATTTACAGGCAAATGTACAGTTGCAGTCTAAAGGAATTGTTCTAGATCTAGACTTGTACTGGTTACATGGGAATACAAAGCAATTCAGGAAAATCATCCAACAGTTATAGGGAGGAAAATGTTAAATTGATATGGGTGGCCAGGTGATGTGGTCTGGACAGGTGGTTGTGTACAGTGAGCCAGAGGTGGGTGAAGAAATCAGTGGAGTGTATGTGTGTCTATCTGTTTGTAGGTGTTTACAGTACTTGGGGATTCAATGTGTAGTAGTGATTAGGTGGGTGCATTTCCAACATTTGATGACATCAGTAACATACACTAAAGTGTCGAGTGTCATGTGCTCGGATCTCAACAACACCTAGGAAACAGAGACAAGGGAGATTTGGAAGGCAGTATTATAGCGCAGTGGTTTAAGGCTCTGAGCTGCAAATCTGAAACCTGGGTTTGAATCCCACAGCCCCACTTGCATACTGTGTGACCCTGAGCAAGTCACTTAACTTCCCTGTGCTCCCAGGCTGCACCTGTAAACAAGCTTTCAGCAGTGTGCTACTCCTGGTTAAACAATTGAGAAGAAAAAAAAAAACAGGCAACAAAATTATTATTACTACGTAAATTGCTTGGAACCTTTATTACAAGCAAGAAATTAACAAACTAGTAAATTAAAACAAGCGTGGAGCACGTGCAAGGGTCCAAAAGGAGCACATATTTCAGGGTACAGTTCAGAGTTTCTGCGCACCTCTATTTTGGAGGTGCACACCATGGGCAACTTAACACTGCCCCTGCCTGTAAGACGTGATTAGCAGTGGTCAATTCCCACAGATGTCCTGAGATGGCAGCAGCAAGTATATGATCATTTTTTGTATGTACTCAAACTGCTTCACCAGGTAAACATACAGAGATAGACCGCGATCTTGTGTGACAGATGGGACCAGGAGGCAGGGAGTGAGGTACAGCAAGACAATAAATCTAAAATCAAACAAAATAAAACTGGCAATGCAGTGCGAAAAAAAAAGACAATACAATGCAATGCAAAGAAGCTGAAACAAATTGATAACCAAAATTAACAGGCATAAATAACAGTGAAATTGAAGGTGAAATACAGTACGAAACAATTTGATGGTTGCTTTAATCCTAACATTAAAAGTAAACGTTAAAGGCATCTCAAAAATTCTGTGCGATTTGCCAAACAAAAAACTCAGAATAAGAAGAGATGTAAGAAAACCAAGTAAAAGCTGTTTTGAATCTCAGTGACCATAAATCTTAAAGGGTTTTTCCTTGTGCGGCACACATCCCTCAGGAAGCAATTCAGGAATTCCAATAGTTGTGTGAGGGCAGGGCCGGATTAACAATTTTTGGGGCAATGTGTAACAGTGGGGCCCTCTGTGACTTCAGTAATAGGCAGGGGTTGAAGGGTCATAAGCCCCAGCTGCAAGGTTTTAAAGGTCTAAAAAATGGAGGGTTCCCAGCTACTATGAACGTGCTTTCTTGCGGTGGGAATTAACATTATGTGAAGCCCAGCACTCACAGGCTGGGAGCCCTGAGCTTCACATGGCATTAATTCCAGGAATGGACAATGGAGTACGATATGACTATATGACATATATTGTATTGTTTCGGTGGAAGGAAAAACTAATTGTCCAAATGAGTCAAATAAAATCTTTAAAAAGATTACGAGAAGCTCAACAGTCTTGGCACAACAGTTATTTATTTTTCCTTCAAACCTGCACGGAGTATAACAGTCATCTCAAGTAAATGAAGTGTACCCCTGTTTCTGTGCTTTAATCCAAACAAATTACACGCTCTTACATTTTATTTCATTTGCTTTTTAAACCTTATTTGCTACGAGTATGAGTGCCCACATGAGGGAAGGAATCCGCTTGGGCCGGAGTCAGAGTTCCACAGCCATGTGCATAAAGCACACATGCACACTGTAGAGTGTTGTGCAAAACTGTCTCCAGACTCGTTTATCTGCAGTCCAACTATGTATGCTCTGCTGACTGGCTTGGCACTAGCAGGTTACAGGGAATCTCATTTCGGTCAGAGCTGTCATTCTGCATCCATGTGGGCACACATGCTGATCTCGTATGGTGTAGCTGCTGGTCTGCCAAGGGATCACTGGTAAGTTTACAAGGGCAACCATGCCTTCAGTGCCCCCGCCTTGCAGATCAGCTTTTTGTTTTTCTGGCTTGGTGCTAGAGGCAGGGGGATCAGTTAGCATTGCTTGGCGTGGGCTGTTTGGCCAGGAGGAGAACCTCTAGTTTAGCATGTGCACTAAGGGTTTGGAAGTAAGCAAGATCCTTGACACAGTATAATAAAAATATATAAACTAACTCTCAGCTCTCAGCTACTACAAGTGGACAGTGAGTGGAAGTGGGAGCGGTCTGCAGTGGTGCATACTGCATTTTAGCACCAGCTGGTTTGAATTTTGGTATTCCATCATTGTTTTAATACTTCTATATAAACAATGACAGACACCATCATTTATCTGAGTCCTACTTATCTGACAGGGTGCAGATGATGGCACTTGGCTCTTCCATCTCGAGCAGTGATGCACTCTTTGTGGTGCGCCTCAGGGGTTGATTCTGTTTCTCTTGCTAGCTGCCATATATATATATGCTGCCATTATCAAGATCATCAGATGCTATGGTTTGGGTTTTCACTGCCATGCTAACGATATCCTGCTATATGTGTCTTGTATGCTTTACAATAACAAGGCTGTCCTGGAACTGAGGGAGTGCCAGAGAAATTCTGGACTGGATGGCAGCCAGCTGGCTCAGACTTAACCCACTGAGAAATGAGGTGTTACTAGAAAAGCCGGGTTGGTTTGGTTTGGCTATGATGACTAGTGGCCACCCATTCCTTCTCTGTATGGCATAATGCTGGGAGTCATACATGAGGTGAGGTGCCCAGAGCCCTGAAATGGGCACCCTATAAATAAAGCTATCCTGCCTTGCCTTAAAAGATTTCCAGCCCTTTCCTCTTACCTGCCGAGCTCCTGCCTAAGGGTGAGCAGACAGACAGACGCTACTGAGCAGCTCTATGCAGATCTGGCTCTGGACTGTGCCCAGTAAACCAGGCCTGGACAGAAGCTGACACCAAACTCAGGAGCACTGCTCTAGCCTCTGCTGAACTTCCCTCCTCTTCCTCAGTGATCATAATAATGAATGAGACTGAGGACTCTGGGCTGTCAGATGAACAAGAGCGAGTCAGGCACTCTGTGACCCAGCTAGAAAGTACGCCAGTCAAATGTGAAGTATTAAAGTGGGGTAAAAACACAAGACACTTGGTTCCAATAAATGCTCAGAGGACTCGACATACCACTCACGGCACTGTATCCGAATGAAGACTGGGAATAAAAGTGAATCGCTCAAGCAGCACGCATACCAGTGTGACCTTTTCGCTTACTCTTGGTGGCTCCGGCTCGACTTCTGTAACTTCCCTGGCAAAACAAAAAGACACGCGGACTGGCAAGAACAGCAGACCAGCTGCTAACGAATTAAACTGTCTCTGCTCGGGTGTCTATCCTTTGATGCGACGCCTAGAGCATTTAAAGCCAGGCAACTATTACTTAATTTCAGGACCCCATGACAGGCAAAATTACCCATCATGATGCTGACATACAAAAGATGCTTCAAAGCTGTTATTCTGCTTTATATATCCCAGAGGGCCCTGCATCTTCTGCATCACATATACAGGCGTTCATAGGCAAGCTAAGCCCACAGAACTGACTGCAGAGCAAGCTGCAAGGTTAACTGCTGCCCCTATTAGGCTGAAGGAAATAGTTTGGGGCATCTCCTTTGCTAAAACTGGGAAGTGCCCTGGGCTAGATGGTTTTCCTTCTGAATTTTATAAATTGCCCCCAGTTCAAAAATGTTTAACTCCATCGTTATCATTACTTTTTAGTCTTTACAGGCCAAGGCACCTCCGCCTCCTTCATGGCGTTATACTACTATTTTGGCTCCTCCTATGCCCATGTGTCTTGTCCATGAGCTTTGCCACAACCAGCAACAAATCCCACAGTGGTGGTGGTTCACGCACCAGAAGGAAATGCGGTCAAGGCCTTTGAAAAGTGCCAGACCACCTTCTCCTGTGCCACCAACTGTTGACTGGCCCATGTCCGGTAAGCAGAGATGGCTGCCAAGTGCACCTTAAGGGTCGTCGCCTGAAGGCCCAACTGGGAGAGGGACCAAAGGTAGTGGGAATACTAACCACTGGACAGGACAAATGATCCAACCCTTGCCCTGACACCAACTGGAGAATCTCTTCTATTTGAAGGCATAGCACTTCCTAGTCGACTTCTTCCGAGATGCCTCCACAACAGTGAAGACAGCTTTGGAGACCCAAGGCCTGAAACTCTATCCGCTCAGGAACCAGGCTGTCAGGGTGCAGGGATTGAAGGTCCAGGTGGAGTACCTTCCCTGACTGATGGAAAGCAGGTCTGGGCATAGGGAAGACGCCCGGGAGTCTGTTGCTGAGGCCGATGAGAATGGGTACCAGAACTGGCGTGGCCAGTACGGAGGACACCAGGATCACTAGTGCATTGTCCCTCCTGGCCTTGAGGAGCACCTTGTGGATCAAGGGAATTGGAGGGAAGGCACAGAAGAGGCCTGGGGTCCAGGGAGCTCAGAAGACTACCCCTGCAACGTCCCTGCTTGGGGCGCAAAACAGCCTCAGCTTTGCATTCTCCGTGGAAGCCAAGAGGTCCACCTGAGGGGTGCCCCACTAGGAGAACAGACTGAACTTCCTCTGGGTGGAGAGATCACTCATGAGATGCCTCGCCACCTGGCTGAGGGCGTCCAGCAGTTGACTGGAGGCTCCTGCCACATGTATGGCTAGGAAATCCACCTCCAGGCTGCGATGAGGGTCCAAACACAGAGAGCTTCCCTGCACAAGGGCAGAGAGTGCATCCCGTCCTGCTTGTTGAGGTAGTACATGGTTGTGGTGTTGTCCATCTGGACTTGGACCACCTGACCCCGAATGTGCGGAGTGAATGCAGTCAGTGCCAGCCGCACTGCTCGGAGCTCCAGCAGGTTGATGGGGCATCAGGGCTCCTCTGGGGTCCAGAGCCAGTGGACTCTTGTGTTCTCCCAGGTGGGCACCCCAGCCCATGAGAGAGGCATCGGTCATCAGGATGACTGTCGGTTCTGGGCGGACAAGCGGGTTCCCTTCCTGCAGGTGTGCTGGGACCAACCACCACCGGATAGCGTCCCACATCCGCTGGTCACAGTGACCAGTTTGTCAAGTGATCCTTGCACTGAGACCACTGGCTGGCCAGCTCCCACAGCAGGAAGTGCATTCTCCAGCGGGCCCAATGGACCACAGTGGTGCAAGCCACCATGTAGCCAACAAGCGCAGGAGAGTCCTGGGCAGGCGCAGCTGCCTACCTGAAATGAGCGGGCACTGGAGGAGGAGCCTCTGCCCTGTCCACCAGGAGCCAGGCTCTGGCTCTGCAGAGTTGAGCTCCACCTAATGAAGTTGATCACCCTCACGAGACCACGAGTTCCGACTTGCCTCATTGACCAGGAGGCCAAGGGAGATGCAGGTCGGAGGACCAGGTCCCTGGACTGCTCCACCTCCTGCCTGGAGGGATCTGCGATCAGCCAGTCATCCAGGTAGGGTAAACAAGGACCCTTGGTGCCTCAGGTAGGCTGCCACCATTGCAATGCACTTGGTGAAGACCCTGGAGGCCAAGGAGAGGTTGAAAGGCATGGCCTGAACTCGTAAAGGGCCTCTACTCGAAACTGGAGGAAACTGAGTGAGATGGATGGAGCAGGACGTGAAAGAATGCATCCTGAAGATCCAGGGAGCAAACCACATGTTTTGCTCTCTAGAGATGGTATGATCTTGTCAGAGTTACCATCCTGAAAGTGTGTGACCTGAAGAACTTGTTCAGGTCATGCAGATCTAGAATGGGGCGCCAGCCCCCCATCCGCTTGGCACCAGGAAGTACCTAGAGACAAACCCTGGGTGTTCTGGAGGATCTGCAACAGGAACCATGACCTCCTTGCTGAGGAGCTGGGCTATATTGTCTCTGACAGCTGACAGCATGTCTGCAGAAACCAAGTCCTCCCATGGGTGCGGGCTCGGCAAGGAGGATACTGCTCGAATTCCAGAGGCAGACCCTGACCCACCACTTCCAGAACCTACCTGTCCATGGTGAGGAAGCACCTCATCTAAAGTGCCCAGCACAGGGCATGGGAGAAGTGGGCCATAATAAGGGCCAAGCTCGCCTGGCGGAGACCAAGCGAGGAGGCAGCACAGACTTTCTTAGCCGCATGGTCCAACTTTGTACTCCTTGTTGGAGTTTGTCATGTCCCCAGAGTTGCCAAGCGCCTAAACACAGAGTCAGTCATCCAAGCCCTTGGCCAAGGGTGCTCTGTGAATCTCAAAAGGAACCGTGGGCACAGTGTATTTACGGGTCATCCGGCAGAAGGCACTAGGAAGCATGCAGCGTGCTGCCAAAGCTCCTGGGCAGGGTCACAGATGGCTTCTGCCACTAGGAAGGCCTCCGTCGGAAAGTCTCCCAGGTTGAGGATCTCAGTCAACAGGTAATGAGCCTGCTTTGGCATGGGCTCCATCATCATACCCGTGGACTCAAGATCAGATGGAGAAAGCGACCCTCATCCGTCGGGAGAGTCCCCACCAACTCAACCGGACGGGAGTGCAGTGAGGAACCATCAGACTCCGGAGTCATCAAAAAGAGGTCAAACGCCTGAGTCCCTGCTGACCCTCTGTGGATGGTATGTGGTAACGGTGACAGACAGCTGAAGTGGAAGCCCCTTGGCGGTCGAGACTCCTTAGATGGAGCATTTGGGCAGTGGTTCCACCACAATCAGTGAACATGCCAGAGGTGGCCAAGCCAGGACCCGATTTAGTCAGCTCTGAAGGAGAAGCTTGGCCTTCGGGTGACAGCCAGGTGATGACCAGCAAAGAAACGGGGTTGGTTTGGCGCCAGTCAACACCAACTGTTGTCACATCAATTCCTCGAGTGTAAACGCAACTTGGCGCTGAAGCCTCTCCTCACCCAAAGAGGACGAGGACAAAGAATAGCAGTGGCGCCACTTTCCATGGTGCCGAGAGCAGGAGTGCCAATGTGGGCGGATTTGGCCGAAGGTCGGCAGAGACTGCCACAATTCCTTGAAGGGCCTGTAAAAGTCGAGGCCAGCTGAAGCAGCACAAAGGCAGAAGCCGAGGAGGACTGGAGCCATGGCCTGGGCTGCCTCTGTCAGTTGCTCGGCGGACCCTAGAGCATGGAGACTACCTAACGGGCATCCTTGGATTTGACCAGCAGTTTCCATTCGCGCGGCGGACGGTATCAGGTCAACTAGCGCCAAGCATTACCATGCATGAAATATAGTGCAAACGGATACCGCTAATGGTACAACACGTCAAATAACCTTTTCAGCGCAAAATGCAATCTGAATGCAGAAACCAGCACTGGACTCAGAAACAATTTCACGTTTCTCTAAAAGGTTATTCTACACCTACAAATTCCATTTGCCTACCTGACTTTCTGTTTAGCGGCACCAGGTTTCTCCCACTAAATGAACAGCACCACTGGACTGGTCACTGATCTTAAAAAATTAGGCAGGCGACTGACCATGAGATGGGAGGAATACTGTCATCTGACTGGCGATTCCGTTGTCAGCCAATACCAGGAATGGATTATAAGGAAGTAATAAAAAAAATTTATATATAAATGAAGTATGGGTTCTGTTTCTTTTGGTTTCAAAACTTTTTTATCCACATTCTTCCCGTTGAACTGACACGGAGCTTGCAGAGGCTGCATTTCACGGGAATCTTACCGTAGGGCCTAGTTGGAGCATGCTGATTTTTGAGCTCTGAACACTGCATTTATGAATATAAGAGAAGGTTATAATGGTCTGTAATAGTGGACCAGCCTCCGGTGTGGACTAGAGACACAGCTTTTTCCCGAGAGGGGCAGATGGCACCAGGGCTGGGGGAATTATACAGGATGGAAGAAATTAAACTGGCCAAGAAAGATCGCCAGCAGACCAGGCAAGGGATTTCATGGTGAAAACAGCTAGAGACCTGCGTGTTGAAGAGGGTGCTATGCAGAACTGGGTTGCAAGGACCTAACAACTTATAGAGGGTACCTTGATAAGAGAGAGAGTTCTGGGGAAATGGAGAAGGAGGAAGGACTCACATGAAAAGGGGATGCAAAAATGTAATGGGAAAAGAAATAAGAGGAAGGATGGGTAATTATAGGATGGAAGTAAGCAAGGAAATAAAGAGAGTAATGATCGAAAGGGTAAGGGTAAGGTATATAGTTAATATATGGCAAGTATAATCTTGTAGAAATTAAGAAGCAGAAAAAGGAAATTGAAAGATTAGAAGCACGCAATAGAAAATGGAAACATAAGAGTGGAGCTGAAGTAGGGCACAGAGGGGTTGGATATACTTAAAATAATGGTATGTTCTAAAGGGGAAACAGTTGGGGTTGGCTGGCATGGGAAGGAGGGGATTGTTTGTTTCACTCGCAGAGACAGCTGGGGAGAGGGGTTAGAGTTAGGAATATATGTTCAGTGTATATTTTGTTATTTGTAATGTTAGTTTTAAAGTGTTCTGTATATTACAAGTGTAGAGAGTATCCAAACTGACACCTGGGTATTAAAGGAATATGATACATGGGAGAATGGCTAGTGTAAATCAGAGGCTTACCTATGGGACCAATATAGTCTCATGGAACGAAAAGGACTTTATGTCCCCTGCCAAGAGAGTGAAAATACTGGTGGCTCTCAAACGAAAGAAAGTATCAGTAGCTTTGCTTCAAGAAACTCACTTATCTAAATGTGAACATAAAAAAATGGTGAGAGGGTGGGTTGGGGCCTGCCACACAGCGGCACACAATAAGCATAAAAGAGGGTGGCAATTCTAATAAATAAGGAGCTCCCTTCACGGTTCAACGAGTTGTGAGAGACCCTATGGAGGGAAGATATATTTTGTGGTGGGGAATTGACGGTAAGCAACTTACATTTGGGAATGTACACGCATCACGGAGCATGATATGGCCTTTACCAGAAGCTACTTGATGTGTTAATTAAGGAACAATTTCCTAACCTTATTCTTGGAGGAGACTAACTGCATGGCAGACCCCAAAATGGACCATTTGGGAAATGGGGATAGAGCAGACAAGCAATACAACAGTGGCTAACTGGGCTAGCAGAACTGGGACTAACTGATGGGTGGCAAACCACAACCTAGGCTTAAAGAATATACATTTTATTCCAGCCCACATGGTTCCTGGTCACGGCTGGATTACATTTATATTCAAAGGAATTTATATCCATATACTAAGGCAATGGAACATAGCCCAATATTTCTCTCAGATCATGCTATGGTTGAGATGGAGACAGAATTAACCCAGGCTCGTGACCAGAGGGTAGATGGAGGTTCCTACCCATATGCTGCTCAGAGAAGAGTTCAGATAGTATGTAAAAGAACAATGGAAATTCTATGAGGAGCAAAATAAGGAACAGTAGAAGCAAGGAATTATAATAGGATTCACAGCTAAGGAAAAAAAAGAACAGAGACAGAAACAGAGGGAACTAGAGATTAGAATAGAGATTTAGAAAAGAGATACTTAAAGGAGGAGGAAGGAAAAAAAAAGAGAGAATTGAGGCTGGCAAGAGAAATGCTTAATGCAAATCTAGATAAGGAGGTTAACACCAGAATCCTCTTTGCAAAACAGAGGATATATGAATGGGGAATAGGCTGGGCCCCTACTACTTAAGTTAATGGAAGGAGGAAAAGTAGCCATAGAATAATTCAAATTAAAGACAAGATGGGAAACTATTAAAAGAAGAAGAGGAAATCAGAAATAGAGTTAGGGAATATTAGAAAATCTATATCGTATGGAATGTGGGGGCAAAGATGGGAAAGAGAGGATTTCTCAGAGACCTTAAAATTCAAGCTGAATGAAGAACAAATGGAGAAATCAGGGGCAAAAATTACTATAGCGGAGGTTAAGAAAGCGATAGGGCAGTTAAGGAATGGTAAGGCCGTTGGTCCCGACGGGTTTGGGGTGGAACATTATAAGCTATTGAAGGAGGAAATTGCGGTACCTATGCAACATCATGGAGGAAACTAGAGAGAGTCAAGGAATACCCAGAACATGCTGCCAAGCTCTTATCACTGTCATCCCTAAGCCGGGCAAGGTTTTAAAGGAGTGTGGGTCATTTAGACTGATCTCTTTTGAACCGGATTGTAAAATAATGACAAAATGCTAGCTGGGAGGCTGGAGGAAATGCTCCCCTGCTGGTTAGTCCAGATAAAACAGGATTTGTGCAAGGGCATAATCGCACCACAACCTAAGAAGGTTATTAAATGTGATCTGGTGGGGTACTAGACATCTGGGAAAGGCATATATTTTGTCAATGGACGCTGAAAAGCATTTGACAGAATTGAATGGAATATCTCTTGCATGTTTTGCAGAGATATGGACTGAGGGAGGGATTTATAAAAATGATAAGTGCTTTCTATAAAACCCCGAGGGCACAGGTTCTGATCAATGGAGTACCCACCACAAAATTTAAACTGCAGAGGAACACGACAGGGTGCCATTGTCACCCCTCTTGTTTGCTTTAAAATAGAGCCACTGGCCATTAAAATTAGAAACGACTGTCACATTCAGGGAGTTAAGGGAAGCGGGGGCGGACATGTTATAATGCTATACGCAGATGATATTCTGCTGTTCCTCACCGAACCGGAGACATTGACTCCAAAAATCCTATTAGTCATAGAACAATTCCTGAGTTCTCGGCTATAAAGTTAACCTTCAGAAATCGGAGATCATGTTTCTGGTGGGGGGAGAAGAAGGAAGCATGGGGTTTAAAAGTAGTGCAAAGAACCTTTACATATCTGGGCATAAAATAGGGAAAACACCGGGGATCTATATGACGTAAAATGATAAGCCATTAATTAAAGAAATTATACAGAACCTAAGTAGGTGGAAGGAGTTGCCAATATCCTGGATGGGAAGAATCAATCTATTAAAATGAATGTACTCCCTAGAGTGCTATGTATTATGCAGATGCTCCTTTCTGCCCAACAAAGCAAGACATAAAAGTTAGAGAAAGCCTTTACAGTCTTTATTTGAGGGCAAACACCCAAGGATTAGTTTGAGCAGATTAAAAGCGCCTGTAGCTCAAGGGGACTTAACTTTCCGGATGTCATGGGATACTTCCTGGCAACACAGTATAGATATATCCAAAATTGGGTAAATAGGGAAAAAGTAGCTAGTTGTCTGGCTTTAGAGGAAGAAGGGATACCGGAGGGTGTCGGGTACCTGGGAGGAGAGGGCTTCAAAAATATGGCAGCATGAAAACACTTAATCCTATGGTTGTGGTGAGTTTAAAAGCGTGGATAAAATTAGGAATAGACAAAATATAGAAAAAATTGGTACACTGCTGGTACCACTTGTAGGAATCCGGAATTCCTTCCGGGATTAGAGGATGAAGGATTTAAGCTATGGCAAACTAATGGGGTAAGATGCATTGCAACTTTAACTACGGGAATGGTATGTATACCTTTCAGGAACTGAATTGAGTGGTTGATTCAACCATGCATGGACAGTCATAAGGCAATTCTAGGGGTGGGGTAGAAAGAAGTAGGCTGCTGGGTTAACTAGGATCTGCAGCTTATCCATTAGGTTGGGAAACGGGCAGACTGGGTGGGCCAAGCGGTCCTCATCTGCCACAAATTCTATGTAAAGAGAAATTGAATCTCCCAGCCTCACACCTATACAGATACTTTCAGGCAAGGGATTACTATAAGCAACTAGCTGGCTCTCAGAGTCATTCGGATCAGCTGTCTGAAACAGAAAGAGAAATACTAGGAGCCTTTAAAATGAAAAGGGACTTATAGGGAGAGCAGTGAAAATAGAAAGTTTTCTAAACACCTGTACAAGTGTCTAGAAACTGGTGGAAAAGAGATATAGGAGAAAACATTAGTGAAACTAATTGGCAACAAATGCTAGAGTCTCCTAAAGGGATGCTAGTCTGCAATAAATACAAGGAAGCACAATTTAAGTTTATACAAAGATTATATTATCAGCCTGCCATGGTCTATAGATTTTGTCCGGGATATCTCCGATGTGCAACAAATGCAAAATAGCACAGGGTGCATTTAAACATTACTACTGGATTGCACCTGACTGTGTCTTACTGGAAGGAAATCGTAAGGAAATGATAGCTATGAGAGGGCAACCTATGGAATTCTCGTATAAATCATTACTATTGGGTGTAGAAGGGGAAGAAGAAGATGGGGAATGGGTCATGTACCCCAGATGGATTAGAATCCTTCTGGTAGCTGCTAGTCAGGCAATACAAAATGTTTGGACCTCAACGTGGGCCCCCACATTAGAGCACTGGAAAGAGCTCACGCTAAAAATTCTTACAGTAGACAAACTGACATACTGTTTGAAAGGAGAAGAAAATAGATTTGAAAGGCCTGGACTGAATATCTAGGCACATTTGAGTGTAGGGATAGATTATTATTTAGAAGGTAGTGGCACATTGTATTAAAAGAGTTTCGTGGGCAAGAAAAGGGACAGGAAGAATATTCTCTACAGAGAAGCTAAACTGAAATAAGGAGATACACTTATATAAATTACACTGAAATAAAGTAGACACAGACCAGAATAAATTTTATTGCTGAAATTTATCAGGTTGTTGACTTTTATTTTATTGTTCGCTTTAGTTCATAGTTTTGATCCTGTTATACAGTTACTGTCTGTAGGAATTGGTAGACCTGAAAACAAAAAAACTGGCAGTAAGAGATGGAAAGTAGTATACAATGGAATATAAGAGTAAGATGGAGTTGATCTTTCATGTTGCTAGTATTGATTTACTAGTCAAGTATAATGACTTGTGATCATTGTTAAACAGTGTCATATGAAACTGTCACTCAATAAATATATTAAACAAAAAAAAAAAAGAATTTGGCAGGAATCATGCTCGGCTCCACAGCTTTTGGTGCTGTGCAGGGATGAGGGTAAAGACATCCTCCTTGGGTTGGACTGTGATCGAGGAAGGCACCTACTAAAATGAACAGCGCCAGGGTGAGAGACCTTAACTTGTTCCCAGCTATAATACAGGTAAAAGATCACCATTTCATAATGAAGAGAGGCTTTTAATAATGTTTAATCATATTCTGAGGTCTTTACAAAAACATATTAACTTGTTTCCTGAGAGACAGAGGTATATTTAATTTGACCTCTTGCTGACATAACCAGGAAGGCACCACTAAATGAACAGTGACAGGGTGATAATTTACTTCTTATATATGACTGCAGGCAGGCTGAGCCAGCACAGCTTCTGTTCATTAAGTGCTTTTTTTGTTTTGTTTGCTGGTGATCCTGGCTGAATCGAGCTTGTTAGTACAGATCGCATTTTGCGCTGCACAGACTAGCACTCAATTGCATCCACACTGTATTGCCTTTGTGTTGAAATGACCACGCTTAAATTTACTGCTTTTTGTGTGGTATTGACATGGAATCGGGCTGCCCAGTTTCAGGGCAGGTGAGACAGTCCTCCAGGACGGTTGGGTGAAATGAGCGCAAAAAGTCACAGGCCTGGGGATCGTGGTCATGCCCCAGGCAGTAGACGACGTGGTGTGCAGGTCGATCCTGACATCTTCTGTTCACAAGGGCACCGCGGAACCCGGAGCAGACATATTGGCCATCGTGGTTGGCGATCGAAGATTGAGTGAAGACAAAAACCTGTGAGAGTTGAAGTTTTGGAAATAATTCCGAAGAATTTAAGCGCTAGGGCCTACTCAGCACAGGAGTGGTAAAGAGGTAACCGTTTCTTCCAGTGGAAAGAAAGATCTGGGATCACGGGTGGAGCCGAGAGTTACCACCTGGGTGGCTGGGAGGAGCCAGCTTGAAGACTTTCCAGCATCATCTTAAAGGGAAAGGACACTGCCAGAAGTGTGGATAACATCATATCCCTGTTCCTAGAAAGATGTTTCCCGTTTCATTTCTAAACTCTCAATGGCTCCTTACCTATGGGATGCTGCCTGGAAATGTCACGTCGCGTTATTTAAAACCTCTGCTGACTAAACGAAATATCAAGGTGAGGGTGTGGGAAGTGCTGGCGCTGAGGTGCTGGGAGTCTTAAGCAGATCAGGCTCATATTTTCTGGGCATGTCCATATCCGGCGATTACTGGGGTAGGATTTCACGAGCACTGGATTCAATGTTTGATATTCCCCAGCTTGTGTCTCCCTTTGGTCCTCCTGAATATTCTCCCTAGTGCTATCTCTGTCAGAAGTCAGCAATATAGTCCGTCATCCTGACAGATGTTTGTATATTATTTCAATATTTCGTTGTTTTGATATTTGCTGCTGTACTTCCTGTCATTTTGCTCAGTATGCCTTTCCTGGTGAAACTTTTAAATAAATAAATAAATAAAGTTACTCTTTATATTAATAACAAGAGCTAAAAAGTCATTACCAAATATTGGCTTAAACCACAGCCTCCTTAAGTTCAGAGCGTCAATGGTGGCTCTTATAGATTCTATCAATTAGAAAACAGGACTTATTACTTAAATATTATGCTAGTATTTGATGAAATTTGGAGGTGTTGGGTGCTATTTGAATTAGTTTCGGACCCTGGTTTTCAACCATAGGCCACAAATGGTGGTGGTGATATTCGAGTTCTGACAGATTTTATTTATCCTAGTAGCTGTCTACAAACGCTTGGAGTGCTGTTGTAACTGAGTTGGCCAAAGCATTTATATTTTTAGAAACCCTTGTTTTGTTTGGCAGATTAAATTGCAGCTTATTACAGTTCATTTTAATTGTTATAGCTATGGTGGTGTAGTCTTTCATTGTCCATTTGTACCCACTTTAAATATATCCCAGTTATGCATTAATCATTGATGTGTTTATTATTTGTATATATTAGTGACCGTTTTATTATTCAATAAAGGTTCATTTAAAAAAAAAAAAAAAAACTGCCTCTTGGGGCCCTTGTCATACTCAGGCCCTGAGCAACTAACTGTCCATTCTGCCTAATGGTTGTCCTGGTCCTGGAAGGGGGATATATATTTAAAATTATTTCAATGTCTCCAACAACTCTGGCAGAGGCAGAAGGGAAGTTTCACCACCTCGAGTGATCCCACCATTCTGCCACCACCCCTCAGTTAATGTCACTACAACAACAGCTTAAGGAGATTCTGCTTGAAGACGCCAGATGGAGCAGGTGGCTCAAAAATGTTTCAAATTTTGTGTGTGTTTTTTTTTTAAAGAAATTGTTTGGTGACTTCCACACAAAAGCAAGGTTGGTTTTATATACACTAGTGACCACTTCTTGTAGGAATTTCTTGTTTTTAGGAAGTACTGTTCGTAGGCTGCAACTACTGTACCAATGACCTGCTTCATTTGTTTTGTTGTATTCTGTACATTTTTTGTCTGCTCTGGATACTATGACTGTCTTTCATACCTGTGCAGTATTTCAGATGTACTGAATCTGAGACTAGTAAAATGCAAGGATTACTTCCCTGCTCTGCTGGTCACCTCTTTTTAATGCACCACAGAGTACTGCACGTAGTTCTAGCCTCCAAAATACAAAAAGGACAGAGAGGTTGAGGCAACTGAGAGGGTGCAATGGAGGACCACCAAAATTTTCAGGGTTATGGAGATAAAACTATGAGGAGAGCTGAGGGGTCCTTAACATGTTCACAGAGAAAAGAGACAGAGAGAACAAGCTCTCTGTCTTCCCGATACCGAGGGTATCGACAAGATCTGACATACAGAGCTGTTAGCTGGTGTCCTCCAGAACGACAAACAAATACATGCTGAAGTTCAGAGATGATGTTATTTATTTACTGTATTTATTGAAATGTTTCACCAGGAAGGCACACTGAGCGACAAGTCGCTTTCGCCTCCGCTACCTGGAAGGAAGGGGTACATTAGGAATGAGACATTAAACATTCAAGTTATAAGTTCAACATTAACATACAGTTGTAAGGCAGATGTTACAAACAGTGTTACAACAGTGTTGCAAATGATAGGTAGAAAGAGTGGACTATAATAAGTGATGGGTTAATAAGTAAACAAGTGCTTACGTGAACAAAAAGGGAGAAGAGAGGCAGTGAGGTGGGTGGGGAGGGAAGAGTCGTGTCCCTAGGGAGACCACTTCAGGATGCAAGGAACCTTGCAAGGGGCTAGGGACCAGAGAGAAGGGGATAAGAAAGTGTCCCAGACAGACCCCTTCAGGATGGTAGGGGAAGGGAATAGATGAGAGATACATGCCTTTGGGAGGAGGAGAGGGACCCATGGAGACCATTCGGGTTCCCTTACATTCTGTGAGCGAGCAAGGGAGGCCAATAAGGGGAGCAATTTGGGGAGGAGAGCTAGAAATTTGGGTGAATGTGCACAGGGTAAAATGAAGGCGACAGTAGAGGGTGAGGGTTTGTCCAGGGCTTAGAAAGCAGTTAGGGAGGTACATGGCAGGAGCAGCTAGGAGCAAGGTAATTATTGAGGGCAGAGCTGATGGAGAGGCAGAATGAGTGCTGGGATTTGATGGGGCAGAGAATTCCAAATTTTGGTGGGCGGTGAGAGTAACTGGATTGGCGATTTGGGTAGATCTCAGGGGACTACCAGGGTGCGAGCGGCCAGCTGATCTAAGGGAAAGAGAGGTGGGAGGGTGTTATAAAGGAGGAGGTGAGGTAGAAGGAGCTCACCCAACCAGTGCTTGGAGGTGAATTTAACACAGTGGGAGAGCACCTATTTGAAAGAGAGGGAAGGATAGGGGCAATGAGTAAAGATTGCAGTGGTGGGCAGCGAGGGGGCATCCAAGGCAAAGGCAGAAGAAACTGAAGAGGGTATCCAGTCTGGCCAGGAGGACTTAGAAGCAGCATCATAGACTACATCACAGTAGTAAAATGGGCAGTATCATCTTCTGAACAAGTTCATGCCTACCGTGAGGACGGATGCAGCATGGTTCCTGACAGGACACCAAGCTTGGGCGCATTTTTCTGGATGGTGTCAATATGTCTAGAGAAGTTTAGGTGTTGGTCCAACCAAACACCTAAGTACCTGAAGGAGAATGTGTCCTCAAGTAAAGTCCCATCTATGGTGTGGAAAATGGGTAGGGAGGAAGCCTTGAGATGTCAGGGGACACTTCTCCCAGAGAGTGCAGAACCTATAAAGGACCACGTCTGCTTAGCATACTTAATCATTCCTACTTATGAAGTGCTGGGGTGGGGTTATGGTGGTCATGGAGTCCCTTCTAACCTTAAATTACTATGTTGCTAACTCATACAGCAACACAGAATAAAACTTCACACATAGCAAACAGCCTGGAGGAGGAGGAACAAAATCCAGTTTTAACAGCCCCTATTCAGTTAGGCTTTGAATAAACCACAGTAAGCGATTGGGAGTCTCTTGGGTAGGTTGTCACAACGTTGTAGGGTAAACCAAGTTGGTATCCAGAAAGAGGAGGGCTATGCCTGACAAGCTGAGAACTGACCACTGGCAGAGAAGTGAGGGATGACAAGGAAAGGAATGGATTGTCACTGCCAAGCTCTAGAATCCCTCAGTGCCATCCATGGCTGGTCTCTCATAAAACAGCCCAGAGTCCCAACCACGTGATCTGTCAAATTTAAACTTCAGATAAATCACTTCAGCAGAGGTCCTCAAAACACTGAAAATCCTTAGCCTCCAAGAGGGCTGGTGCTAACCTTTGACTCAAAGTTTATCCACCTTGTTGTGCATCAGACCTATGCCCCAGTTACCTCACTGTTAAACTTAGTTCTCCTTCACATCTAGTGAGATGCCTTCTCTCTGGATATGTGCCAGAGTAAAAGGGAGGCAAACAGGACCTGAACTGATATACACTCATTTCTGTACTGCTTTCCCTCTCTAGGGTTTTCAAAAAGTGCATTCATTCACCGCTGACCAAGCACCTCAGTTTGCACTATCTGCTCTTTCCCATGCAGTCCATCTTCAGAAAGAGGCACTCTACCATTTCTGTCTTGCTTAATGTCACCAGTGATCTCCAACTAGCCATGGATACTGGTCTTCTCAATGGGTTTGCCTTTGTGGACCTATCCAAGGCCTTCGACTTAATTGAACCACACAATACTCTTGCATAAGCTCCACAAACCTGGTTTCCAGCCAGTAGACCATCAAATGGTTTGAAAACCTGAGTAGTCGAGCCCAGATAGTGTCCATACAATGCACAAACTCAGATCCTATAGTCTTAAATCTTAGGATACCTCAATACTCCTACCTGGCCTCTGCTGTTCTCCATTTTGTTAACAACCTCCTGAATCACAGTGAGAGGGGTCATCTGCATGCGAAACACCAATCATAGAGTGTGCCGACAGATAAGGACAGCTTGGCCCACCTAGTCTGCCCTGCTTTTCCTGCCTATAGTATCACCGCAGATCTTACTTGATCTTTGACCCATTTTCCCACCCCCTTCCCTGTCCCAAAGATTCCCTTATGACTATTCCATGTATTCTTGAATCCCACCACTGTTTTGCCCCCACAACCACCACTGGAAGGCTGTTCCAGTAATCCACCACTCTTTCAGTGAAGAGTACTTTTCACATCTCTCCTGAAACTACCCCCAGCTTTTTATCATGCTCCCTTGTCCTTGAGCATCTCTTTCTGAAAATACATTCTGCCTGTACCTTATTTACCCATAAGGTATTGATAGGTCGCTATCATATCCCCCACCTCCCCATCTCTCTCCAGGGTGTAAATGTTTAGGTCCTTAAGTCTCTACTCATAGGGCTTCTGATGCAGACCCGCACCATTTAGTTGCCCTCCTCTTGACCACCTCCTCTGACTCTGTCCTTCTGGAGATGTGGTCTCCAGAACCAGAGACACAGTACTCTAGATGGGGTCTTATTAGCGATATAGAGGAAATACCTCCCTCTTTCTGCTCGTGATACCCTCCCTATGCATCCGAGTATCCCACTAGCTCCCAACTGCCTTGTCGCACCGCCTGGCCAACCTTAGGTCATCCGATATGATTACATGCAAACATATGAAGACAGACAGAAGAAGGCCATCTGGTCAATCTAGTCTGCTCGTATTGCAGTGTCCACAGCTAGAGCTACTGTCCCTCCCCCCCTCCCCACTCCTCCCATCCTCCCTACCCATGATCCTTACCTTCCCCATGCCTATCCCAACCTCTTAAAGCTGCCCACTGTCTTAACGAGATCATCTCTTCTGGCAGCGCATTCCAAGTGTCCACCATCCTCTCTGTGAAGAACTGCTTCCTGACCTCCTCCTAAACCTCCCACCCTCCAGCTTAAGACTGTGCCCCTCATGTTATGGTTGCCACTCAACTCAAAGAGACTCTCTTTATCCACATTATTTATCCCATTCAAGTATTTGAAGGTCCCAATCTTGTCCCTCTCTCTCCTGTTCTCCAGGAGTACATGCTCAGTGCCCTCAACCTCTCCTCATATGCCTTACCCTGCTGACCCCCTATCATCTTTGTAGCCATCCTCTGTACCTTCTCTAGCAGGTTAATGTCCTTTTGAGGTGTGGGCACCAGTACTGAACTACATACTCTAGATGTGGCCTAACCAGAGACCTGTATAAGGCAGTATAACCTCCTTTCCCCTACTACTGATCCCCTAGCTATGCACTCCAGCATTGTTTGCCTTTTGCTGCTTTCTTGCACTGCATGGACTGCTTGGTCGCTAGTAATTATCACTCCAGGTCCTTCTCCTCCTCTGATGCAGACACCTGGACTCCACCAAGGTAGTAGTCTGTCCTGGGATTCTTGGCTCTAATATGCATAACTTTGCATTTCTTGGCATTGAAGCCCCGAGGTCTCTCCTGCTTGGTGGTCATCAGCACCATTCCTCCTATTTTGTACTGTACCGTGGGTTTCTGTGCCCAAAGTGCATTACACTTCCTTTTTTTTTTTGTGTGTGTGTGTAATCTATTTTCTCCCGCCGTGCTCTGGACCCGCCATCCTTCAGGCATCCAAGGTCAGTGGCATCCCCACGAACCTCCCCAAGCCTCCTAACCTCATATTGCAGGCGACCCCAAGATAGCTCAGTATTACCCTTTGCTGAGTGGGTCCCTCTCCTCAGAGGGAAGGCACTGGTGGAGCTGCCCAGCACACTCTTTTTCCTCGGCCTCGGGCGCTGCTGTGGTGGACTAGCTCACAGGAAGTCTCCGGGTGCCAGTGGACCAGATGCGTCATCCAGCCAATCCAGGCGGTGTTTTTCGTTTCTGGTATTTCCCACGTTGTGACGCTTCTGCACTGCTCCTGGTCTCCA
Organism: Neoceratodus forsteri; assembly: GCA_016271365.2. Lineage (NCBI taxonomy): Eukaryota > Metazoa > Chordata > Ceratodontiformes > Ceratodontidae > Neoceratodus > Neoceratodus forsteri. Next base: position 446,199,116 of record JADMNL010000023.1, read on the forward strand.
CCAGGAGCTGCTTCAGAGAGAAGCGGCCTGTTACCCCACCCCAGGAGAGAGCAGTCCTAGGGATGCTCAATCCTCCCCTGCCGACACCCGGCACCCTGCTCGTTTCCTTAGTCATCGGCGTGGTAAGTGTAGGTAAGGCGCAGCTACCAACCCTCTGCGCCACTGGGCTGGCCTACTGCACTTTTTGCACTGAAACCCAGCTGTCATACCCTTGACCACTCCTCCAGTTATCTCAGGTCTCTGTTCATCCTTTCCACTCCCCGAGTGTCCACCCTACTGCAGATTTTGGTGTCATCTGCAAGAGGCGGACCTTCCCTTCAACTCCCTGTGCAATGTCACTATAAAGCACTTAAAGAGGACCAGTCCCAGCTTGATCCCTGAGGCACTCTGCTGGTCACCCTCCCTTCCCTCGTGTAAACTTCATTTACCACCACCTCTGCCGCCTGTCCCTAACCAATTTCTTACCTAGTTTACTACCTTTGGACCCACTCTAAGCTACCCAGTTGCTTAGTGACCTCCTATGTGGAACGATGTCAAAAGCCTTACTGAAATCTAGGCAGGCTACGACACCGCTCCACCCTGATCTAATTCCCTGGTCACCCACTCAGACAAATCTACTGGATTAGTTTCACATGACCAACCCTACCCCACCCTCATGAATCCATTCTGCCTCTGGTTTTGTAACCCATTGGTTTAAGGTATTCCACTATCCATTCTTTCAGCAGTGACTCTATTAACTTTCCCAACATTGATGTCAGGCTGACTGACCTGTAATTGCCAGCCTCTTCCCCTACACCATTTCTGTGAAGTGGGACTACATATGCCCTCCTCCAGTCCTCCTGAACCACTCCTGTTTCTAATGAGCTGTTAAACAGGACTATCAGAGGTGCAGCCAGTACCTCCCTGAGCTCCCTCAATACCCTTGGATGCACTTCATCTGGCCCATTGTTTTGTCCTTTTCCAGATTAGCAAGTTCCTTCAGGACACTACTCAGAAAACTAGCGTCCACCTCTCTCCAATGCTACTTTTACTTTTTGTGGCCTCTTCTTCTGTGAACACTGAACAAAAGTATTTGTTTAGGATGTCTGCCTTTCTTGGTCCCCCCTCTGTACAGTTCCCACTTTCCTTTTTTAATTTTATGATCCCACCCTGGTCTTCCTCCTTTCACTTGAATTCCTAAAAAATGTCTTATCCCCTTAGTCACTCCTCAGCTATTTTCTCTTCACTTTGCACTTTCATGCTACTTACTGCTCTCCTGCTTACCTCCGTTTCCTGATACACCTCCTATCCTGATCCTCCTCCACTACGTCTCCTTATACCTTCTGAATCATACCCTTTTAATCATTACCTTTTCCACCACCTCCTTTCGAGAACCATAGTGGTCTCTTATTCCTCTTGTTTTACTCACTTGCTTGATGCAGAGGTTTGCTGCCTTCCCTATGGCATTTTCTTGCTTAATGAACAGGGATACCACTATGATCTACTATAGTGCAACAACACTGCATGAGGTTGACGCAGTACTCCTATCCAATTTCAACACAATTTCCTCTTGCTTCATCCACAGCCACTGATCCTCAATGCAACTAAAAATGAAAATTATGTACCTACGTAATTCTTGATCTTCTCTTGTATCTTCACCATTCATTACTGTTGGGTGTAAGCCAGGGGTGCACACCGTCACGGAAGCTTTTTTGGGGGAAGTGGTGCCAAGCGGCACCGCCCACATGGCTGATGCTCCAGCGCACAGCATGCGAGTTGGTCGTTAGGGCACCGCTGACTCCTCCTCCCTCCATCCCAGTTCTGCAGAGCGGAGGGCAGGAAACAGGTTTCAGAAAGAGAAGAGAGGCAAGACAGCCAAATGACAGGTAAAAGAAAGGATATAAACTGAAAAGTTATAAGCGGATAGAAGACAGGAGAAAGAACCCTACCCTAAGTGGCATACAGCCCCAATCCTTGGGTGGTCTCAAGAAGAGCAGAAGACAAGGACAGAAAGGAAAGACAGGAAAGAAGGAGAGAGGGGGAAAGGGTGGGAGGAGATGGTTAACTGCCACCACAGACTGGAAGACCACTGGCTTGGACAGTTTCAAAGTCCCAAAGGGCTTGAAGACAAGGGAGCAAGGATCCCACCAGTTAAGGGCTACTGACCCAAGGTCTGAAAGGGAAAAAGGTATTTGGAGGCTTGGTGAGGTAGACTTCTCTTCCCCCTCCTTTATTTGGTAATTTAAAGAACCTAGAGCCTAGGACTTCCAACTGTCCCCTGAAGGGAAATCAATCTAAACCAGAAGAGGGGTGAGTCCTGACTTGGGGTAGGAAGAAAGAAATCTTTGGAAAGGGTTTTTCCCATGGAAGGACCGACATAGTTCTCGCTTTAGGAGAAGAGAACCATGGTCCATCTGTGTCAAGGAAGAAGAGGGAGAGGGATGTCCACAGTCTCTCTCTCTTAGGGCTGAAAGAGAGACAACCAAGGACTCGCTAGAGGGTATTCAGACCACAGGGGAGACACTCTTAAGAACTGAGAAGAGAATCTGAGGGAATTCTCAGGTATTTTAGGCGAAAACCCTACCCGCCCTCCTCCAAGGCTTAACTCTCTGTGACTTCTGAAGAAGGAAACAGAGCGCCCGAGGTACCAGGGGACTCGACCCCCAATTGGCCTCAAGTGGGGAGGGAGCCAGGTGGAGGTGACACTCCAGGAATTGAGGCCCATGAGGGGATGAAGGGTGGAGCCAGTAATGAATAGTGAAGATACAAGAGAAGATCAAAAATTATGGTAGGTACAGTAATTTTCACATAATTAATGGATTCCTCTTTTTCCCATAGGGAAACCGTAGTGTAATTTGCCGTTATAAAGAGCCGCTTATAACGGCAAACACGGCACAGTTTCCACTTGCGCATGCGCCCCCTCGCACTCTCAATGCTCGACGCCATCTCCTTAACCGTATGTGTGTGGATTCAACAGGCAGTTTATCATTTAAGGTAAATCAGTTCCCAAGTAGTTTATGTTTTAGATTCATCCTGTGAAAACATTGTATTGAACGTCTAAAACACACAGCGTTACTATGAACAGTATTAAACTGAAGTGGTAGACTTCTATGTTAAAATGCGAAAAAAAGCGCGAGTGCACAATAGCGATACTCATAATAGCGACTTAAAGTATATTAACGTCAGAATACCTCAATAGCAAGTATAGCGAACTGTTTTCTATTGCTATATCCTCTCAAACTTTTTTACTATTGCTGTATTCTCTCGATTTATCTGCGGGGACCTTTCACTTTAATCGTTTCCTGTTTCCATAGCAATTGTTGCCAGGTAACCAGATCATAGTCCTCTCCAGTGTATAAGTTCCATTGCATAAATGGGCCCCTTACCTTGCGTAGCTGTTTCTTGTGCTGGTTTCAACCTGCATTACATGAATTACATCAATTCAAGCGTTGAGAAGTCTGTGCAATTTCTAACGAGTCAAAAGGGTAAGCCTCTTGTTCTTCAAGATGGCTACTTATATCACTGGATAAAGAAACAGCAAATAAGGTGTACTGGAGGTGTGTGGAAGCTCTTGTAATATCTAATGAGTTTGCAGTGCTTGATCTGGTGAAAGATTTCTGCTTTATGATCGCGGGTTAGAAACTGACAGAATTCTTGTATTTGGCACTGAGGGTAACATTAGATTGCTGAAGGACAGTCCAGTTTGGATGCTGGACGGTACCTTTAAGTCATGCCCATCTTTATTTTCAGTTATACAGTATCCATGCAATGCATTCTGGACAGGTTATATCTGCAGTTTTCATCCTTATGTGCTCCTGCACAGCAATTTCATATGAGCGTGCCTTTAGGCAAATTAAGGCAATGTGTGATGATAACAGCCCATCTACAGCAATTATGGCCTATGAAAGAGCTGCATGGAAGGGTTTCACTAATGTTTCACAAGCACATCTGTCCAAGGTTGTTTTTTCACTTTGCCCAAGTCGTGTGGTGTAAAATACAACAGTGCCACAAAGTCGAAAAAGATACTGTAGCTCAACTTGCGCTACATCTACGAATGCTGCTGTCTCTGGCTTTTGTCTACCCACATGATGATGTAAGTGCATTCAAGGAGCTCAGACAGAATGAATTCTTCACTTCAAATGAGAAGCTATTGCAACCAGTCCTCGATTACTTAGGAACACTTGGCTGGAAGGCCAAAGGGCGTTCCAAGAAGGCGTGCAATGTTCCCAGTTGAGAACTGGAACTGTAATGCAGCTACTATACTCGGACTTTCACGCACTAACAATGCTGTCGAGGGTGGCATAGAGGTTTTAACTCCGCACTCGGATCATGCCACCCCAGTTTATGGAAGCTCATAGAGTGTTTAATAGAGGAACAACGGCTTACTGAAATCAAGCTGGAGCAGTTACTTGCTGGTAGAACACAGGAAGGAACAAAGAGAAAATACAGAGACAAAATGAACGCATTGAGAAGACTGTGCAATGTCTGAGAGATCTACCTATGACTACTTAAAGGTCTTGCATACAACTTCAATATAAGATTTAACATAACTGACAATCAGAAGAAAGCAGGCAACGTGTAGTCAATAAAGGCTCTCTGGCAATTACCAGTTTTTTAAACCTTTTTTCGCTATTTTGGATCGTCTCATATTGGTCTCTGTATTTGCAATCTTTAGAGTTTCCCGATGCACTCAAAGCAGAGAGCTACAATACCTTCCGATTATCTGCTGATTTTGCCATGGGAAATTAGACTGAATTTAACAAATGCAAGTTCCTTAATTACAGTGAGCTATCAGCTACGGTAGTGAGATTTGAGTTTAACAAATGCAAGTTCCTTAATTACAGTGAGCTCTCAGCTACGGTAGTAGGATTCAGTTTACCAAATGCAAGTTCCTTAATTGCAGTGAGCTCTTAGCTACGGTAGTGGGATTAGAGTTTGCAAGGTCGTGGTATTCAAGTTGATACACAATCTGCTTTCTGCTTCTCATATGCTAAACTGTATTGTTTCCTTAATTAAAGAGAGTTTCTCGATCATGATTTTGGCTGATGCAAAAAGTCGCTTTTAATGGGGTTCGCTATTGAATTACACTACTATTATTTCTATGCGCGCCATTCTTTCCTCGCTATTATTTATTCGCGATTCTTTAATGCTATTATCACAGGATCCCTCGCGGGTGATGAAGAGATACCGTGTTTTGCTGTGCTAAGTTAAAAACAATCGGGTCCACACATTCAGTGCAGACTGGTGTACCTTTCACTGAAAGACCAATTTTGCCATCAACCTTTTAACTAGAATATATGATTTATATTAAGTGAAACTGAATCTTGCACAATAGTTTAAAAATAAAAGTGAAAGCTGACTGCAGCCATGGCGTGATCGGGACTGCGTGGCACAGCAGCCTTTTTATTTTATATAACTGCTGAGGGAAAGAGAGAAACCCAACAATTGTATAAAATAAATATGGTCTGGGTGTGTGAAAACTCGAACTATTCATCATTCCTTGGGGTTTGATGCTATGCATAAACCCCTGTGCCGGCCTCGGGTTTATGTAGCATCAAACCGGATGTGTAAATTCCTTACACACCCAGACCCGACTTTATTCTCTATATCTTCCCTTGACAATCTTCACCATTCATTACTGTTGGGTGAGTACCAGCCTCTCGGAGGGACCTGGCAAAGCTCTGAGGAACAAATCCCTCAACCTCTGGCGGGTGAGACACAGGAGGAGAGACCCTAGCCGTACTAGACTAAAAGGTCTAAGGCTGCTCAGGACGAGGAGGTGTCCCCTGTGGCCGGGGAATGGAAGGTGACCCTGAAGAACTCTCCTCGCCTGTGGGAGAAAGGCGAGTTCCCCAAAAGGCAGGCGAAATCACCCTATGCCAGGCAATGGGTGACAACTTGGATAGATGGAGCCATGCCATCCATCTAATGCAGATCGCTGTCCCTGCTAGTCTGGATGCCCCCCACTGGCGTCGGAAGATGCCCTTGCCTGGTGCCTTGCAAGCTCCAGACCTTGAGCAGAGAGGGCAGTGGCCTGTCTAGACTGCTCCATATCAGTCAAAGATGCTAGTACCTGAGCTAACACTGATCACAGGTGCCTGTTATAGGCAGCGTGGTGTGCCTGATGAGAACCTATGCACATCAACACATGGGCTGAAGAGAAACTCTTCCGTCCCCACCGGTCGAACACCGCGAATCCGGATCCGGGGTCAGTCATGCACTAGGCGCTGAGGCCCAGAGGAGTGTCTAGGGATGTCAGGCCTGAAGGAGGGTGAGGTAGGGAACTTAGAAACCCTAGGGGGCACAATACCATCTCCTGCAGTCTACTGGGGCTGAAGAAGGGGTGGCTGGAGACTGCCAGGTGGGACAGATGCTTCCTGGAAAGGAGTGGGCCAGGAGGGTACCACCAGATGGTGGCGCTGAACTCGCTGAGAAATGAGCACGCCTCCGCTTGGTACTGCTCCTCAAAACATGGGAGATGCAAAGCTCCTGTACCAGCCTCAAAGGAACTGCTGATATTCAGTGAAATCAGCATTGGAGGACAGGTGGACAGAGTGTTCCTCTCCCTCAGAGAGGAAACAAGGAGGAAGAGGAGCTTGAGTGTCAGAGGACTCCTGTGATAGGGAAGACAGGCGAAAGACCCGTTTGTCCATGGCCCTAACGTAAGTGGAAAGGCCACCGCAGCAGCTCTGAGCGTCTACCAGGTTAAGGGCCCCGTGGGACCCACATGGCCCAGGAGAGGAGGAGGTGTCTGCAGAGGTATGGGAGATGGGCACCAAACTGAGTGCCCAACCTCTACCAGGGCACTGAGACCCAGAGACTGGTCCTGCCAAACTGGGTGGAGGGGGTCCTGAGGCCATACTGGTTGTGAAGGTTGAACTTAGGATGGCAAACTCCGAAACAGTTCTGATGAAAGTCTCCCTGTGATGCACCTGGGGTTGCATGTGTCCAAAAGATGGCAGCTCCATGCTGCAAAGGGTGCCTCAGAGACTGTAAGGAAAGGCGGGGTTCAGGCTGCGACTCCTTCCCACCCCCGCAGGGTAGTGGAAAAGATCAGCCACACCTCACCCCAGCCCCTCGGAATCAGAAGTAGCCCTCTCCGACCCCAGCCAGTGGGGGTCCCCAATCCCCGCATTCCTTCCGGAGGCTGCAGAATAGGACTCTATCCCCCTGAAGGGCCACAGCAGCACAGGGAACAGTAGCTGCCTAAGCCTCCCAGTGGAGGACACCCCACCCTTGAGCCCCCATCCTCAATGGGTCCACATGGCCACCCCCAGCCGTAGGATCTCAGGGCAGCAGGCCGCGGAACTCGGGGATAGAGACGCTGGGCCACCTGGGTGCCAAGTCCCAAGGGCTCCTGACTCTGAAGAGTCTGGTCACCAGTCTGAATCCACCTCAGAGTCATCCCCTCCGGAGAGGAAGCGACGAGGCAGACCTCCAGGCTAGCGACCTTGGGGAGCCCTGGTAGCGGCACTGCTGGACACGGCGCCACCATGGCACTGTCCCGATCACTGGGATCCTGGATGGCATCGGAAGGCAGTGCTGAGGGTCCGCCAGTGCCGGGCCCAGCAGCCATGAGCCACAACACTGAGGAGCCTGCATCTCTGTGGCGGTGACTGCCAGGCGTGCCAACAACGTGGCTCCACAGGGAACCACGCTGCTCCTCCAGTGTCATAAAGAGGCTTCCTCCTCGGCAAGGCTAGAACTGGAGGCCTCCTCCTCGCCAGGCTGTATAGACCATGAGGGACTCAGAGGAATGGTTAAGAGTCCTGGCTTGCAGCGGCACGCTGCCCTCCAAAAGTCAGTGGGCCGTGCTGACTTTGAACACGCAGATTTCCAGTACACGAAGTCCATGGAGAAGCAGGTAACGCGAGTGGTCCATATCGTGGTTGGGTCCCAGGCACGCAGACAAACATCATGCTGGTCTGAAATGGAAAGTACCAGCCACAGGGGCACTGACGCGTAGGGGGCACAGCCTGCTTTAGATTTACGTTTCGCCCCAGAACCTGACATGATACAAATAAAACACAACTTAAGCAAAGATCCGGTGCCGCTGACAAAGAGAGGAACAGTCTTACGGATTCAACAGCAATGGGATGAGAACTGGGATGAAGGAAAGTTTTACATGGGTGTTAACCAAAGGCGAGGCCTAATGGCGTGGTTGCGAGCTCTGACTCACACAGCGGTGCAACCTCGGCGGCAGGAGAACCAGAACTGGGATGGTGGAGGTCAGCGGTGCCCACTAAGAGCCAACCCACGTGCTCTGCGCTGGTCGTCCAGCCCGCGTTAGGAGCGGCTGACTCCCCCAAAAAAAGCTCCGTGGCGGATGCACACTCGGCTCACACCCACAGTAATGAATGGTGAAGACTGGCAAGGGAAGATCTAGGTCTATGATGTCTGGGTCCCAGAACTTGTTAACTCGACCGGGTGACCACCTGTGATCAAAACATCAGATGACAACCGTATTGAACGTTGACTTATTCAGATATCTGGGAATCTGGCTACATGAATTACTTTATTTATTATTTAGTTCATTTTACGTTTTGATAACTAGTAAGCACACTAGGCCAAGGGCCTATTTTCAGGTGTTATCTGGGGTTCTGCCATCACAAAACTCAGTAAAATCACAAAACATAACTTCATTAAACAGAAAACATTATACAAAATGTACATAAAACACTGAAAATAAAATAAACTTAAAATAATAAAATGTACATTATGAAACTAATGAATGCATATTTATCAAAAGCCACTGTTATGACTAACAAATCTGCATATGTTTGGGTAATGAAGTATTCTTTTAAATTTTTTAAACTGGTATTTTGTTTTACAACATCTTACATTTAAAGGGACACTGTCAACCCCTTAGGTCTCAAAGTGTCCCTAGTTTAAAAACACATTTTATGATTTTATTTATTTATAGCATCTTGATAACCAGGTAAACCCACTGAGACCAGAGGTCCCTTTTCAGGGGCCAACATTCTGTAAAGATTGCTGATGTAGCTGATAGTTTGATTCAGTCTCTTGTTGTCTTTAAAAGTGAAAACCAGACTGCCCACCATACTGGTGTTACCACACAAACACAGGTTTGTTTACATTCCTTGATCAGCTCCAACTGCATCTTTCCTGGACCTGGGAACACCTACAACACAGTCCAGCCTCTCATGATGCAGTGGGAGTTTAGAAGGCTACTGCCTCATGGTGACTGCACTGTTTGAGTGTGTTTCTAATGCTCAGGAAGTATGCAAGTAAGAACAGATCCAGGATTGTAAACAAAACTAGGTTGTTTATAAACATATATTAGCATGCATTTCAGTTCTACTAAACAAGGAGAAAGACAAAACAAACAGCAGCATCAATGAATTTTAGAGAAGGTAAGCAATTATTAAATATAGTTTTTAGCTAGGAATAATATGAAGAAAAACAGGTTGACAGTGTCCCTTTAACGGAAGAGAGTTCCAAGTTGAACAACATACAGAAAAGCTTTTTGACCTGAGTTTGTTCTAATGAAAGGAACTATCATTAGCTCAGTAGTACTAGATCTTAGGGATATAGATCTTTCAGACACTGACAGTGACAGTGACAAAAGCTGCCTAAGGGACTGTGGTTGATTATACAGCAAGGTCATATAATCTTCTATTTCTAGGGATAACCACTTGAGACCATCACATATGTACATTACTTACAAACAGTACCACTTGGGTTACATCGTAACACTGGCAAAAGCTCAACTTTCTTTACATGTCTAAATGTTGCCTCAGTACTCATGGGTAGGAAGCAGGTGGTAAGGAGATGTCATATAACCACTCAGCGAAAAAAAAAAAAAAAAGCTCTGTTGCCCTGATAGTTTGTATAACAAGTTGTGTAACTTTATCCTCTCCTATGGATAGTTCACCCTTCAGTCTGCTCTTTGAGAAGCTTAACTGGCCAAGTCCTTCAAGCAGGAGTGACTACCACTGCTTTGAAAGCCCCTGATTATCTATTAGCCCACCTCACACAGTTGAGCAGTGCCTATTTATGCCATACTGCAGCACCACCTTCTAAACTCCCAGAATGATGCATGACTTTGGAGTTTGCATTTTCTACACTGGACTCATGGAATATACTCCTTCCCCAGCTGAGGAATACCTTCCCACCAAGTTAGAACCCAGTATACTTGTTTTGGTTCTATACATCCCCCATGATAATGCTGCAGAACAATGCTTTCATTTTTCCATTTGCTGCAACCACACACTGTTCATTTGCTTCAAATACTACTTGCACTGTGCTCACCTTTACAGTTTGTTTAAATTGTTTTGTATGTATCTATTCCTGCTGGGCTATGTTATCCTGTTGACTGCTACCCTCCTGGGATTCTCATGAAAAACAGATGCTGCATTTGATGGTGTTATCCTGGTTGAAGTAATTTCAATTAGATATTCACATCAACAGACTACTATTCCATGTCAATGCCTTCTAGACATCAGTCCCTACTATAAGTAACAGTACAAGCAGAAGGAAATGTTTAAAGATTTGCAGCACCACAAGACCAATTGTAGAGTTCCTTTGGGGACAGGTCTTTGTCTAAGTGCTTCCTCCAGCTGTAGAAATACACTCACACGGTCAAGTAATCAATAAGTCAGTCAATTAATAAATTAGCTACTTTAACCATTTCAAAAATGCACTCAAGCATTTCAACTAACCATGACGCAGCTTTCCAGTAAATACTACGAATGCATCTTAACTCATCTTGTTTACGTGTGACAATGTAGAACTGCACTGAATCTGCAAGTTATTTATTCCTGTAGAAGCAGTTTGAAATACTGGCTGCCATTTTGTTATTGTTCCAGCTTTACTCTCCTAGCCTTTTAGTAAATTCAGTGGGTCCTTCTGGCTTATACACTGGTGATAAGAATCAGACTGGAACTGTATACTGTAGTTTGTTTCCTTGTCAGGAGATCTTAAATGTGATACAGGGAGGATTCATGACCCTTGGTGTTACTGATCCCACCAGGAGGGGCAATCCTTGACCTGGTGCTCACCAATGGTGACCACGTGCAGGAGTTAGAAGTCAGGAACCTCTGGGTGGTAGCAACCACAGTACAGTGTGGATCAGTTTGTACATGGACAGGGATAACATCCCCACCAAGACCACAATGATGGATTTCAGGAGGCAAATTTTAAGAGGATGGGAGAGGTGCTACGGGCATACCTAGTGAGCACTGGAGAGGACATGGGTGACCAAACGTGGGCCATAATAAGAGAGGGTGATTCTAGCAGCCACATCAGACTGCATCAAGCTTAGAAGGCAACCTACAGAAGATTCAGGAGAACTGCAAGGGAAGAAAATGAGGAATACCTGAGGCTGGCTAGAGTGGCAAGAAGGGAGGTTCAGCAAGCGAAGGTGCAGAAAGAGCTCTAAATAGCTGAAGGGATAACAAGGGGGAGGAGAAAGCCTTCTTTCACTACATAAGCGAAAGAGGAACAAAAAGGTCTGAATAGTTAGGCTAAGGAAGGGGATGGATGGATGGGTAGATGAAGAAGTAAGCAAAGCAGAAGTGTTATAATGAATACTTCTGCTCTGTCTTCTAAGGAAAGGGACAGACCAGTACCATATTGGGGAAGAAGGAGGAGGGACGGGGCTGAAACGATAATAGAGGCTGAAAGAGTGAGGGGTCTGCTGGCACTGTAGGCGGACAAATCCCCGGGACCAGATGGCATACACCCCAGGGTGCTGAAAGAGCTAGCAGAGGAGTTGGTGGGGCCGCTTGCTGTTCCTTCAATAGATCCCTGAGTCGGGTGTGGTGCCGCTGGACTGGAGACACCAAACTCTGTGGGAGGGTGGACACAAAGGAAGGGATACAAGACTCATGGGAAGACCTCAGTAAACTTGAGAGGTAGTTGGGAATCTTGCAACTTGGCTTCAATGCTAAAAATGCACATTGGGGCCAGGAGTCCTAGGACAGAGTATTACCTGGGGGGTGGGGTGGCTGACGGGTTCAGGGTAGCTGCCTCAGAGGAAGAAAAGTTCTAGGGGTGGTGATTACAAGAGACCTAAAACACACCACACAAAGCAAGAAGGCAGTGGCAAAAGTCTAACACGATGCTGGGGTGTATAGTCAGGGATTCAGTAGTAGGCGGAGCGAGGTCATTTTGTCATTGTACAGGTCAATGGTAAGACCACATTTGAATATGGGGTAAGGTACAAGCATCCATACCATAAGAAAGAGATCAGCATGCCGGAGGCGGTCCAAAGGAGAGCAACCAAGATGATCAATGGTCAACAGAATAGGTCTTAGAAAAAGACTGGGCACACTAAGGATGTATTCCCTGGAGAGAGAGAGGGTGACATGATAGAGACCTCAAATACTTGAAGGGGATTAACAGAGTGGAGAGAAGGTCTCTTTAAAATGAGTGACAACAGAACCATGAAGGGCATAGTTTAAAGTTGATGGGAGGAAGTTGGAGGGATGTTAAGGAGCAGTTTGTTTCGGAGGATGGTGGCCGCATGGAATCTGCAGCCAGTAGAGGTGGTCGTAGTAAAGATGCTGAGGAGCCTTTAAAAGGGCCTGGGACAAACACAGAGGAACCCTGGAACCGAGGAGTGGCAGAAGGGGGCATGGGGGCAGGGTCACTGGTGTACGCCATGAGCCCTGCATCAGTTAACGAAAGCAGATATGACAGACCAACAGGCCTTCTTCTGCTGGCTTTTTCGTATGTTTGTATGTTCGTATGTTACAGACCACCAATTGTGCTGATTTCAATAAATTTTCTAAAGCCTCTTACTGGTAGGGCACCCAAACAGGAGGTGAAACTACCATTTTTTATAATTTTCCATTCCTATTTGTTGATGGGGAAGGATCATAAATCCTCTTTCAGAGGTGCTGGCCATCTAACCCTTTCCCATCCTGGTAAGTTCCACCTGGGTCACCCCACGCTCTGACGTTTTGTGACACAGGAGTTTGTATGCATGCCCCTGCCCCCACTGATATCAATGGGAGCGTGGTTTAAATAACATATCTGTATATTTTTGAGCGTCACTGGAGTCAAATCAAAGCCATAGCTCAACTAACAATAGTTTGCAACTGGGACTGGAGGTTGCATTCTGTGCAGGTTAGAATGTTTAGCCATGCCTAAGCTGCTGCTACCATGGAGGAGATATGGTCTGCCCGGCTGGGCTCTCGACGATGAAATTCACTCGTCTCTTTTCTCTGCAGCCCTGGATAAAGATTATCCCCAATGCAGAGATGGGCTGTCTTTAGAAAAGTAATTTAACCACTCGGGTTTGGCGTTAGTCCTCTCCTTTGTTTTTCTTTTTATCTCCGGAAGCGTGGTCTGAAAAGAGAAGTGGCGTGCATGTTCTGTTCAGGAAACATAAAAATCTGGTGAGTGGTGCAAAGGCATTTAATACTCATAAAACAATATGAGAGGTGGGTAAAAGCGGCGGCGTTTTGGTGTTTTAATGGGCAGCGACTCCGACCTCACGGTAAAACGGAGATGGCTGAACCTGGGGCATGTCAGGTCTCTATCAGCGAGTCTGCAATATCATCCAGACGTCAGCAGATCAAAACAGAGAAGTACCTAAGGTGAGCAGACCACAAAAACAGAAGAGGAGAACGCCAAGAGAAAAAAGCAGCCAACCCTGAAAGCAAATCAGCTAGCTCTCCACCAGAAGGAAATCTGAACCAGCCCTCTACAGGTAACCCTTCATCTGGGAGAACCAGGTGGAGTTTTTTTTGTCTTTGGTCAATCTGATAAAAGTCAGGACATAGCAAATGGTGTGCAAAACTTAGTTGAAAATGAGGACATTGGGATATCCCAAAACGAAAAATTAAAACAAAAGAAAGCCCCTAGTCTTTCAGGGGGATATTTTGGAGGGATAATTATCAGAAAAGGAAAGAATTCAAAGTGTTAAAAAGAGGTAAAAGGTGAAAGAAAAGGATTAATACTGAACAAACAGATTAATTTGTTACACCTGTAAAAGGATATGTTGCTTCACCAGTTTGCACCTATGTTATATTTTCTATGAAAGTGAAAACTTTAGAGAAGGCCATGAGTCCACATAAAACCAGGAAAGAGAAGAAATTGCTTCAAAAAGAAAGATAGTAAAACTGTGCTGACAATGTCTGAGAGGCTCAAGAAGAAGGTGAAATACGAGGAAAAGCTTGGCAGAAGAAGTATTAAGGAAGGGAAGACCGTGGAGAAAAATACACAGGAAAGTTGCTAAATGAAATGTGACAAGGGCTTGGGGCCTTGAATTTGGCGTGTTTCATCACTTGCCAACAAACTAACAGAAGTAAGTGGAGAAACTGGCCTCTTTAGCGGTTAGGTCTACAGAGTGTGAAAATAGGGTCAGTAGTATAGAGGATACCCTGCCTGAGATGAATTCAGTAATTGAAGAGAGAAAAAGAGCTAGAAGAACTGAAAATAAAAATCAAGATCTTGAATCTAGGTCCAGGAGAGTAAACCTGAAGGTTGGAAATCTACCCGAGGGGATAGAAGGAAATGACCCACAAACATACTATAGTGGAGTGTTGTTCTGTATAGAATTCCATCCCTTTCAAAATGTTGTTCTACCACAGTTCCAAAGGTCATGGAATGTGATTATACCCTACTGTGGTAGAACAGCATTCTAGAACCTCTAGAGACTGCATGAGTTAGTTTCATTTTGAAAGCAAAATAAGTCACAAAATGCATTTTCACACAGTTATACTGTGAAGGAATGCTTACTAAGGTTCTAGGTCTCCCTATCCAGAGAAGAAAACAGAAGTGGACAGAGAACATGGAGCTTTTGGGAAAAGGGATTTGCAGGAAGACCATGTTTTACGTACATAAAAACATTACGATACCAGAATAAAGAAAGAATTTTAACAAAAGCCAGAACAGAAAAAGGTTTATACTACAATGGAATGAAACTACAGGCCTATCAAGATATTCCACCGCTATTTTGACAAAAAGAAAATGTCTCATGAAGTTAGAGATAATCTTAGAAAAGAAGGCATCCAATTTGCAATTTATCCAGCTAAACTAACAGTATATATGGATGGCAAGACTTTTATTTTTAATTTACTGGCTGAAGTGGAAATGGCCTTGAAGAAAGCGTCAAAAAATCCCGGGTCATGTTCCAGATTAAGGTGGGGACTTGGAAGTATAAAAAAAAAAAAGAAAGCTTAACGCCTGGCATTCGAGTACTTGGGGGCATATGTAAGCAGTAAAGAAATAATAAGGTCATTATGACAGAGCTGAGAGTATATAGACACCCTCTCTTGGAATTTTTCTCTTTCTTTCTTCCCCTTCATTTGCTTTTCTCTACTAAAGGGATGTTAAACAGTTGGATGAAAGGGCTGCGGGGGGAGGTGGGGTAATGAAAATTGGAGGGCACTGTCATTCTCACTTCTATTCAGTAGTCAATTCTGCGTTTAGCAGAGGCTAGGTAGTTGTTTTGGGGGGATCCAGTACTAACTGGATACTTTGGAATAGGGTATATCTATTTTATTTAGTCCAACTTACTCTTGGTAAAATAGGTTAATTAGCTTAGGGAATGGGGGAGGGAGGAGGGAAAATAAGACAGAGATAGGTAGAAAGAAATGACAAAAGAAAAAAGGGATAAAGCAATATATAAAAAAGACTCCATAAGCGTGGGTGCCTGGGTTGCAAGACCTGGAAGATTAATAAATTTATGTATGACTGTTACATCTTTGACAGACTGTGTTTAGAAGGAATACAGTGTTTTTTCTTTATATTATGAAAAGTTAAGAATAATGACTTGGAATCTAAATGGGTGCAAGGACAGAACTAAAATAAGGAAGGTTGTTAAAACTGCTAAAGAAGAAATCAACTGCCTTTTCCTACAGGAAACACATTTTAATGAGAATGATGTAAGGTACTTTGCAAATTTAATGGAGCCAAGGGTTTGCGTCCAATTTCATAGATATAGCAAGAGGGCACAGCTATTTTTCTAAGTAGTCAACTTGGAGATACAGTAGGAAATAAATATAACTTAGATAATAAGTGGAGATTTGTGATATTAGAATATGTTTACAATATGGGAAATTTACTATGGCTTCAGTTTATGGCCCAAACCAAGATGATCCCACTTTTACTCAGATTTCTACCTGGAACCATCTCAATTTGATTCAACTAGAATAATAGGAGGGATTTTAATCTGTTTTCTGGGTTGAATAGAAACCCTCCTGCTATGCAGTGAAAAAGATAGGTATTAGAAGTGGTGAAACAAATGCATAAAGACCTGAATCTGATAGATCCATTTAGGAATTCTATCAAACTTGAAAAATATTCATACTATTCAAAAACACATAAAACCTTCTCAAGGCTAGACTACTTCTTTGTTAGTATAGAACTGGGTAAAGAAATAAAAGAAGCATCTTATGAGACAAGTAAGCATTAAGCCACGTGAAGTAACATCTAATGTTAGATTGATGCATGGTTGGGGGTTAGGCCTAAGGTCGAGCGTCCAACAGCCGCCCCAGAAACATGCATCAATCGCATTAGATGCCACTGACGGAGTGGCTTAACGCGCTTTGTAACATGGGCCGCTGGGTCGGTGGCGCATCAGGAGACTGCTCTACTGTGCAAGAACCGAAAAGAAACACGGAGCGCTGCCATGATTTACAACTTTACTGCACTTTCACACAACGGGTGCACAACATTATTTACATACTGATGCGTCACTTGCTGTTCTACCTGCAACCGCATAGCTGACTGCAGTCGACATCAGTGTCCCAGTCATCTCAAGTTCTGTGCGGTATTGCCGCCATACCCGCCTACTGGAGGTCTCCGCATAGTTCTCAATGGCCGCGAGATCGGCGCTCGTGATTTGTATATCAGGGACGCCACGTCCGCTGACTGGTCCAACTGTCTCTGCCTGGCGATCTGCTACCTCCTCGCCACTGTCCGCGCAGGTTCTGGTCCCCCTCCCCATTTCCCAGCTCGGGTGGCTGGTCAGGCTCCCGTTCCGCCTCACCTCTTGCCACTGCTGCTTTCGCTGCCACCAGTACCCAATGCTGCTAACCTGGGGTCTCGCTGGTTTCAGTACTACCTCGGCCAGACGCAGCATAACCCTGGATTAATACCGGCTCAGATTAGTGTCCCGTGATGCCGTTCTGCCTATCGCTGTTGCCCATTTCGAATGTTTGATTGATGCCATGTTACAATAAGAGTTTCAGACCATGCCCATGAAGTATGGTAACAGAGATGGAAAACAAGAGAAATAAGATCGGGGGGTCAAGTTTGAGAATGGATAATTCAATTTGGCTGTCCCTGGATTTAAGGAACAACTCATAAAATGAAATCCAGTTGTAATGGAAACAGAATTCTGGACAAGGTATAGACATAAATATTTTGTGGGATGCTAAAAGCATACTTAAGGGGATGGGAGACTTTCCAAACAATTACAAGAAAAAGCACAGGAAAATAATATATTAGAACTGGAAAGAGAGCTGGCGGTTAGGAAAATGAATAAGCATATCAAAGGACAGATCAAATGGAACTTAAATATATACTGGCTAGAGATAAAGTAGAACAGAATACAGGAGAAAGCAGAGAAAGAACTGAATAGAGCCAGAACAAAATATTATTATTATGGGGAGTTACCAAGTAAAGTACTGGCATACCAAATTCAAGCTGAAAGAAACAGAAACATAATTCAAAGTATTTCTAAAGAAGATGGGACATCAACTGGGGAAATAATAGAGATACTAGATGTCTCTTATGAATATTATAAAACACCTTACACCCCAGAAGTATCACCACAGGGGACAAAAATTCAGGACTACATAAAAGCTCTAACGCCCATTAGATTTCAGAACAAGACTTAGAGGAACTGAATAGAGTTTATAGTCACAGAAATAACAGATGTATTCAAAAATCTACCAAATAATAAAAGACCAGGGCTGGATGGCCTTACATTTGAGCTATATGTAACCCCTAGATGGCGCTATCCCAGGGCTACTGCCTGATTTGCCACTAACAGGTTGAGGGGCCTGGATCCAATGGCGGGTGCCTCCACCCAGAGGTCAGGGTTTGCAATAGTTAAACTAACTTGGTCACAGCCTCTGGGACACTGCAACCCCCTTTCTTCCCACTAGTGGCCCACACAATATATCAGAATTACCTTCACAGTATACATTTACCCCAGGACTGGTTCCGGCACTGGGACCTCCTGTGAAATAAGATACAGTGCAACAATCACAGTACAGTACTTTAACATAGACAAATACCTCCAGGCAGTATAACTTTGCTGAAACAAGCAGCTCTGATTTATTTAGGGGATATAACAAGGACAGGGGAAATCAGGTTAATTAGCTTATCACTCTACTCATCTACCTTGGCTCTGTGCACAGGCCTATCCCTATCAGTTACTGTCCCTGGGTACCCAAGCCCTAGTGGCTAGTCCAAACCGTGGCAGCTGGTAGGGGCCCTTTCACACAGAGAAAGAAAATTAGTTTAAACAGTCAGCAGTACAGTGATTCCATTTGGATTTAATGCGGCAATTCAACAGGGAGCGACCCTGAATTAGTACTCACGACCTCCAAACAAGATAGGGTCCTTCAACGTCAGCAGGGCTACTCTTGAGCTCCACGAGACTCCTCACACATTCATATGGTAAACAGTCACAGGCAAAAGTCCTTTAATGGCAGCAGGATTCACTTGAGCTGCACAAGCCTCCTCACACATTTATATGGAAACAAAGAAAGTACTATACCAGGCAGGCTGCTTCTCTATCCCGATCGTAATTACTGCACAATACCGGGAGAACACACAGCAGATTCAGTTCCTGACAGACCGAATGCAATTCAGAAATTTCTCCAGTCTTCTACAGGGTGAGCCTGGTTTCTACTCTTCAGATATCCTTTGATTCTCTTCACAGGACGGATTCAGTCCTAACAAGCAGTTACACAAGCTGCAGACCGGAACTCTGGACCTTACACATGCTTTTTGACTAAAACTGTGCACTGAAGGAGCACAGGGTTCCTTTCCCTTCACTGCCAGAGCTAAACTGAAACTCCAACAGACAAACCGGCACTTCCTTTGAGTTCCTCCCAGTTCTTGACTGGACCGGCTGTCACCACAATAGACTGCTGCTGTTGGTCCAAAAAGGCGCAAGTCTAAACTACATCTCCCAGAGTCACTGCCCATACAATCCTCTTGTGGCTGGCTCAGATTATGAGTCCAAGTTCTGATTCGTCAAGGCACCATTTTAGAGCTAGCTTACCCACACTGATTGGTCCAGTTCAGCAGTTCAAAACCAGAATGGGGAACTAGGCAGACACAGTTCTGACTGCAAAGAAAGCAGGTTAGACAAACTGTAATTTCATTATTACTGTAAATGATTTCTGGCAAACAGTTACATCTTTCAGATAGGTTCCCTTTGCACTCTAGTGACTGTAAAAATGGAGTGAATTGGCAGCAGCTCGAGTGGTACTCAAACAGAGAAGCACACAGTCCCCATACAATAAATTATGTCTGCAAGCAGACAGCTCTTAAAGAGACAGTACCAGAGGCTCTAAAACACTCACTGATAAATGGCTTAAACGCCAAACACCATTCAGGCTTGGAGCATTCAAGCAAGCTCCTGGAAGTCTTTTGGGAACCCCCATTTGCAGGGGTTACATATATAAAACCAACCAGAAATTTGGGTACCGAATTAGTTAAAGTATATAACAGCTTTACAACATCAGGAGCTTTACCAGACTTTTCAATGAAGCAGAAATAGTATTGATTCTAAAAAGAAAAAGCAGAGAACTTATGTGGGTCCTATAGACCTATTTCTCTCCTTAATAGTGATTACAAGATCTTCACTAAACTCCTGGTGGGAAAACTGTCTAGGATAGTTCTGGCACTGCTCCATTAGGATCAGGTCGGCTTTGTCCTGGGAAGAAGACTCACGCATAACTCAAGGAAGGCGTTTAATGTTAGAGGCCTTCAAGGGAGCGGACACTGCGCCGCTCTCTTGATGCTGAAAAACTTTGACAGAGTGCAATGGTTCTTCCTGTATTAAGGGTTATGGGATCAAGGGGAACTATGAAGCTTGGATTAAAATGATCTATATAAAAACTAAGGGCTAGGTGAAGGTGAATGGATCTTTACGCCCTACTTTCAGCTGGCTAGAGGGTTGAGGCAAGGACACCCACTCTCTCCTCTCTGCTTGTTTTTGGAACCCCTGGCCATTAGTCTGAGACCACATGCCCAGGAATTAGGAGCAGAAACATTTATGGACCCAATCCTAATGATGTTATATGCAGACAATATATTATTAACATTAAAAATCAATACATTACATATCCGAAAGTTTGTGAGATATTAAAACAGTTCGAGCTATCACAGGTTACAAAGTAAACGGAGGGGAAGCGAGATGCTCTATTTGGGGCACATGATGTTATCAGAAACCATAGTTTAAGGAACTATGGAAAGATAAAATATCTAGGCGTTATGTTGACAAAAGATCCCAAAAGGGTAATACAGTTAAAATATGACTCAGTTATAAGTAAAATAAAAACAGATTTAGTAAAATGGCAATACCTACCTTAGTTTTGATAGGTAGAATAAACATCTTGAAGATTAATATTTTACCTAGACTACTTTTTCTGTTCCAGACAATCCCCTTGAGTCGCCCCAAAAATTCTTCAGGATTTAGATGGATTAGTAAGAAAATTTCTCTGGCAAGTCCCCACCCCACCCCCAACCAAGGATAGCATTGAACAAACTATGCCAAAATAAAACAGAAAGAGGTTTGGCATGTCCAGACTTTATGTTATACTATTAGCTGCTCAGCTAGAGTAGTGTACTATTGGTTCCACGACCCTCTGAACTGTTCCCAGGCAGGGATGGAAATGGAAGAAGAAAAGGGAATGGACCTGATAAACATGGCAACTATGAAGATAGATATGTTAGCCACAACTAAAACAACTGGGGCACGGGAGGCGCAACTAAGATCCTGAATAAAGAAAAGGTATCTCCAGGTTGACACCTATCTATAACAATAGCTTTAAACCAGCTAAGACAGATAACACCTTCAAATGGTGGTACTTTCAAAAAATATTAAGGATATAGGGATTTTATATAGGAAGGAATTTATGTCCTTTGCACAGTTCCAGGACAAATACGATATACCAGATAATCAACTTTGGCAATGGTCTGCACCAGAAGACATATGAGGAGAGACTAAAGGCTATATGTATACCCTTGAGGAAGGAGGGAGAGGAGAGACATGATAGAGACTTTCAAGTATCTCAAGGAATTAAAGTACAAGAAGGTAGCATCTTTCAGAAGAGAGATGTGCAAGAACAAGAAGGCAATTTGAAGATAGAGGGGACAGCTCAGAGGTAATGTTAGAAAGTATTTTTCACAGAGAGGGTTGTGGATGCATGGAACAGCCTTCCTGAGGCGGTTGTGGAGTCAGGAACAGTGGGAGAATTCAAGAATGCATGGGACAGGCATAGGCAATTCTAGTGTGGGGTAGGAGGAAGTAAGCCGTTGATTAACTAGAATCAGCAGCTTATCCATCAGGTAGGGAAATGGAAAGACTAGGTGGGCCAAGCAGTCCTTATCTGCCATCAAATTCTATGTTTCTATGTTTAACCAAGTGAAGAACTTTATGTTTAAAGGAATCTTCATTCTTGCTCCCTTTGGGATAACTCTTTACAAACTGTGTTTGTGGATTTCAAAAAATATCAAAGTCTTTACAAGAGACTTCTAACCAGATGGATACAACAAGGAAGGCATGGGAGAGGGATCTCAAAGTGGGAATTCCAGAGATGGACTGGGCAGAATATAGAAATATGGAAGACACTCGGATTCAAAATAACAGGCTCCTTCAGATTCATTTTAATATAGTACATAAAACATACCTTTCACCCACTAGACTACATGAGATAGATAATTCCATTTCAGAGTTCTGTAAAAGACGCCAGAAGGAGAGGGTACATTATCCCATATGTTGATCAAATGTGAAAAGCTTAAGCCATTCTGGACCTATATATGGTCTGTACTAGGGAGACCGTTGGGATTGACATTCCCTTTGATCCTGGAATTGCAATATTCGGATATAAAATTGATTGTAAGGATCCAGGGAACACAGAAGATCCTTTGGAATACAGGCACCTTAACTGCCAGCAAGATAATACTCCAGCACTGGAAGGCGGCAGAAGCCCACCAAAGGAACAGTGGTGAGAGAAAATGCTGAAGTATGCCAGACTGGACAGAGCAGTGTGCATCTCTGAAAATGCATTAAAAGCACACAATTTAATATGGTCTCCCTTTAGACAAAACTTAATACAATTTGACAAGAAATTAAATTTGGCAAAACAAAATGGTACGGCTGTGATGAGCGTGAAGTCTTAGCCATGTGCTACCAGTTCCTCCCATACTGGCAAGGTGGAAACATACCTGCAAGCAGATTTATGGTTTGAAAACAGTTTTTTTTCTGTATTGTGGTTATACTCACAGCAATTTATTTATTTATTTCATTTTGTTGACTGTGTAGGCCCATTGGGCCCAGATGGTCCCTTTTCAGGGCGACCCGATTTAGTTACATAGAGACCTGTAGGATACAGGACATGTCACAATGGCAATTATCGAGGCTACAAGCAATTTTGGAAAAATCACAGTAGTTCCAGACATTCACAGAAATACCAGAAGACTTGCACCTTGGAGGAACATACACAGGCATTTTGTTAGCACATCCGCTTAGACAGTGGGAGGCTATCAACATTTACAAAGCATTACAAATTACAATGGTTACAGGTAAAAGACATTGGCTTACTGTAGTTAAAAGGTAAAAGCCATCAGGCTGGAACAGACCTTTTCACATTATTCAGCTTAAAGTAGTGCATTTTCTGCTAGGGCTTCTCCTCACAGGCAGGATAGGTTACTTAGGGTTTGAGTTGCAGAGGTCATCTCCGCATGTGCATAGATTAATTTTCCAGCAGATGCACTCTGAGCCTTTTTCTAGAGGAGACCAGTGTGCCGGCATTATACAGTTGGTCAAGGAGATTGTTCCAGACGTTGCGGGGGATGCATGGGAGAAGGACTTGTTTCTTACAGTCATGGTGATTGAGGACCAGCAGCAGCAAAGCCTGGTCGGTGGGGCCATATACTAGCTTGTAGGCGGTACACAGGAGAGTGGTATTGAAGCTGTTGGAATAGGGAGGACAGTTTAAGAAGTCAAGTACCTCACAGTGGTGGCGCCTTGGGTGGGATCTGGTTGCAAAGCTAGCAATCTTCTAGTAAAGTATTTGCATCTGACCCAGTTTGTTTCTGATAAGGGACATATATGACTGGAGCAACATAGGTAGGTTTGGGTAGGAGGATGCTATCCTGGTTTCGGAATGAACTGGGAGTTCAGCCTCTAGAGTAGACCTAGCTTTTGCTGTACTGCTCTGTTGACATGGTCCACATGGCATTTAAAAATGAAGCCTTGGTCAAGGACAAGGCCCAGGTACCTGAAGGAGCTCACAACTTCTATGGGCGTTCCTGATGAGGATACTAGGGGAGCAACTGGGTCCTGTCTGAACCTAGGGTTCTGGGCCTGCACACCATGGCTTTTGTTTTCTTGTAATTTAACAGCAGCCTGTTAGCCAGCAGCCACTTTTCTAGGGTAGCAAAGTCCTCCTGTAGCTAAGGTCCTAGGGTCAATCACGTGTCCGGTGTTCTATACAGCACATCATCGTCAGCATATTGTATTACTGAGCTATCACCACAGTTATTGCTGGCGCCATTTATGAAGAAGATAAACAGGAGGGGCCCCAAGATAGAACGTGGGTATTCCCTCCATAATGGTTAGTCGATCAGATGTGGATCCCTTCCACTTGACCCGTCGGGTCGGTGGGACAGGCAACTCTCAAACCAGGTCATGGAGTGGCGGCCAAGGCCGTAGTTTCATCTTGTCTACCAGAAGGTCATGGTCGGCCAAATCAAAGGTCTTGGTTAGGTCAATGAATATGGCGCCAGTGGTGATGCTGTTGCTGAGGGGCCTTGAGGGTACTGGTAGTGAATATGATGTCGCCGTGTCGGTTTAGTAATTCCGTCTGAACACATGACGACCGAGTACCAGCAGTTGGTTTGTTTCAGGTAGTCACAGAGTTGGTTATACGAACATACGAATGTGCCAGAAGAAAGAGACCATCCAGTCTATCCAAGTCTGCTTGAGTGTGCAGCTAGCACCCTAGTTATCACCTGCCCACCCCTCCCTTTGTCATCCCACTGCCACCCCCACCTTCCCCACCTCACTCTCCCTGTCCCATGACCTTTTGAAACTATTCACAGACTACACAGATTTACATACCACCACCCATTCTGGTACTGCATTCCATTTTGCTACCACCTCTCTGTGAAATAGTGTCTCCTCATGTCCTCCTAAATCTTCCCCACTCATTATTAGCCCATGTCCCTGGTGTTCCTCCACCTCCTTATCTTAAAGATCCCATCAGCCTCATCCTTACTGATTTCCTCAGATACTTGAATGTCTCTATCATGTGCCCCTGTCTCTTCTACCCTCCAGAGTGTACATATTCAGGTCTCCAAGTCTGCTCTCATAGTCTCTCCCTCCATTCCACATATCATCTTTATTGCCTCCTCTACACCCCTCCAGTAGCCTGATATCACACTTTAGGGATGGCCTCCAAAACTGCACACAATACTCTAAGTGTGGCTTACCAGTAACCTGTAGAGAGCAAGATCCTCTCTTTGCCTAGGCGAAAAAACCCTCGCTATGCACCCCAGCATTTTGTTCGCTTTGCAGCTGCTCTACTGCACTGGGAAGTGTTGTTCATGGTCCCTGTTTATACCCTAGGTCTTTCTTCTCCTCCGTGATCCCCAGCTTAACCCCCACCCCCAGCCAGTATTCTCTCCTTGTTCACTGGCCCAAAGTGCATAACCTTACACTTTTGGCATTGGACCCCAGCTACCACCTCTCTGACCACTCCTCTAGCTTGCTTAGGTCCCCATGCAGCTGCTTCCATCCCTCCTCTCCATCCAACGCTGTTCTAATTTGGTGTCATCAGCGAACAGACTTACCTTGCTCACCACCTCATGGGCAATGTCTGATATGAAGAGCCAAATAATACTGGCCCCAGCACAGAGCCCTGTGGGCACCCACTCATCACCGGCCTTGGAGACGAGAACTCCTCACCACCACCCGCTGTAGCCTCCCACTCAGCCAACTGGCAATTCAAGTTCATCATTTTGCCCCTACCTCACACCAGTTAGCTTCCCCCTGCCACCCAATAAGGGAACCGAATCGAAGGCCTTGCTGAAGTCCAATTAAAGAACATCCACCGCATGACCCTTGGTCCCGCTCACCTGTTACCCAGTCATAATATTGTATCAAGTTGGTTTGACAAGACTTCCCGAAACAAACCCATGTTGTCTCACATCCTGAGGCCAATGTCCTCCAGGTATGACCTCAGTCTTTCCTTTAATACCATTTCCATGAGTTTGCATACTATGGAGGTGAGACTTACTGTACCGTTAGACAAGCCGCTCCTGTATCTTGGACAGGATACAGAGTAATGATACACAGCCTACAGTTTCGATGGGTTCCCTGGACCTCCTTTGTTACTGGGACTACATGGGCCTCTTTCCATTTGGCAGAACGACTCCTTCTAAGAACGATCTGTTGATTAGCCAGGTGATTGGGGTGGCTATGGCAGGGCGCATCTTCTAGTAGTCTAGGGATCAGCCCATTAGGTCCTGCAGAACCTCTGACCTTTATTTTCTTTAACAGGGGAGGACATCTGTTCTCTTAACCATTTTTAGATGGAATTCAGGATGTTGTGGTTCTGGTTTGGTGAGGCGGGGAGTGGTCAGAGACTTTGGGAGGGAAGTTAGCTTTGTACTCATCTAGGTCAACGTAAAAGTGCAAAAAGAATGACCTTCAAGTACAGTGGGCATAAGCAAACAGTTCTCTGGGTAAAGTTCTTTTTGATACAGATAGTACTCTGCAATAGGGACCGTAGCCATGCAGTGTTTGTTTTGTTATTATGGCGCTCCTACTTTCCAAGTGTTCCATACTCCTCTAATTTGGAGTGGGCTCTGAAGAGTTGTGAGGCCAGCTCCTCTAGTCCATCTATTTGCCTGTCCATCTCCAAGATTCAAAGCTCATCTACTTCCAAAGCTCAGCTACCATCACTCTTTTTCAAACATCCCTATGCCTAATGCCAGTGTCTACAATGACACTTTTCCCTCCATCTGTAAAAGTTTTAGCTCTTTTATTATATAGCCAAGTTTCTTGCCCTTCTTGAGTGCTTTGCCTCTCTGACACGTGGCTTCCTCATGGACCATAACTGAGCTCAAAGCCACAGAGATCTGACTGACCTTTCTGTCACTGCCTAATCTTAGTCTAGTTCCACCTCTTGACATCCATTTTCAGCTTGTTGCTCTACCCCATCACTATAGCTATCTCTCTGCCAGCCCATCTGTGCAGTGGCAGCGCTACTGCTCATGACACCTGCAACATGGGTTCGAAGAGAGCTCTAGTCATGGGGGCCAAAGGAAGAGGAAAATGAGATTCTCTAAGGATGCTCTCCTCCTCTGAGGGAGGGAAGCCAGCTCCTGTGAATGACTGCCACCTGGGTGACCACAGGTGGCAGTGCACCTCAGAGTGGCTGGAAAGGACTTTGGACCGCTGCTGGATAATGAGGAAGCTGTAAGGAACCTAGAAGTGGGAACCACTTGCTGGGAGTGACCACTACTTGGTGTGGTTCACGCTAAACATGGGGAGGGACACGGGGCACGGGTACAAGGGTGGTTGAGTTTGGGGGCAGACTTTAGGATGATGGGGGAAATTCTGAGCAAGCACCTGGCAGACATCCAACAACATATGGATGCAGATCAGAAATGGAATATAATAAGGGAAGGGCTGGCAGAGACAACAGAGACCTGTACTAAAAAAAAAAAACGAAGGGCCAGGCAAAGAAACCCAGCTGGCTGTCACCGGAGGTCAGGAAGGGGTGAGAGCCAAGAGGGTGGTATTTCGGAAGTGTAGGAAAATGGGAGGGAGAAGATAAAGATGTATAGAGGAAAAGTCTAGGGAGGTCACCAGACTGGTCAGGGGACCAAAGGCCTAGAGAACAGAGACTGCAGAGGGGATCAAAAGAGGAGAAAAGACTTCTTCTGTTACATAGGCGAGAAAAGGAGAAGCAACGACCAGCCTGTGAGGATCAAGAAAGATGGGGTTGGGTGGAGAAGGGGCACAGCAGGCAGAGGCACTGAGCAGTACTTCTGCTCTGTGTTCACACAGGAGGGGAGGGCAAGTACCTCAGGCAAGTGGGGGTGGGTGAGGGGAGAGGCGACAGATGTAGGGATTACAGAGGGCAGGATGCTGGAGGGGTTAGTGCATTAGAGTGGACAAAGCACCTGGGCTGGATGGCATTCAATCTAGATTACAGAGGAGCTGGTAGAGGTCCTGCGGGGCCGCTGGCAGACCTCTTCAATACCTCCCTGGACACAGGATGTGTACCACAGGACTAGAGGATGGCCCATGCAATGCCCATCCATAAAACTGGGCCAAAGGATGAACCAGGGAACTACAGGCAAGTGAGCCTCAGCTCGCTGTGGGCAAACTCATGGGACCATCCTAAAGGTGAGGCTCATGAGCTTCTTGGGAGGCAAATGGTATCCAGGACGACTAGCAACATGGGTTTGTCACGGGAAAATCATGCCAGACAAACCTACTAGAGTTCTATAACTGGGTGACACGGAACTGGACAAGGGCATGCTGTGGACGTCCTGTACTTGGACCCAGTAAGGCCTTTGATTCAGTGCCGCTTGGAGATGGGGGGCTGGAGTATGTGGGGCAGGACCCAAGATGGTGACCTGGATCAGGAACTGGCTGAAGGGAAGACAGCAAAGGGTGGTGGTGGTGGGAACTCTCATCACCGAGAACGCTACCATAGGGATCTGTGCTGGGACCAGTATTGTTCAGGATTTTCATTGCAGATATCTCAAATGGGATCCAGAGCAAAATCAGTCTGTTTGTAGATGATACCAAGGTGGGAGCTGTGGTAGATGACACGGGGAGGGGTTGCAGGGGACCTGAATAAGCTGCAGGAGTGGGAAGATAAATGGCAGATGGGGTTCAACACCAAGAAGTGCAAGGTTCTGCTCTTTAGAGCCCAGAACCAGGAGGGATTATCATTTAAATGGGGTTCAGTTGGGCTGTTCCACAAAGAGAAGGACCTCGGAGTGGCCACAACAGGGAGCATGAACAACTCTGTTCAATGCAGAAGGGTGGCGGCAAAAGCCAACAAAAATGCTGGGGTGTATAGCTAGAGGATCTCCTCCAGAGGTAGGGCAGTTATCCTGTCCCTGTATGGAGTCGCTGGTCAGGTCCCACCTGGAGTACTGCGTGCAATACTGGTGCCCGTTCCTGACGAAGGACATCAAATTGTTGGAGGGGGTACAGTGTAGAGCTACAAAGATGATCCAGGGATTGGAGGGCAAGCCATATGAGGAAAGGCTGGGGGTTGAATATGTACTCTGGAAGAGAAGAGGACAAGGGAGATATGATTGAGACCTTTAAGTACCTGAAGGAATAAACAAGACTAATACAGAGAGGATTTTCCAGAGGAGAAAGGGGAGTGATACGAGAGGACACCAACTGAGATTGGAGGGTAGATTCAGGAGAGAGATGAGAAGACATTTTTTCACAGAAAGAATGGTGGACAATGGTGGACAAGTGGAACTCCTTGCCGGGTGAGGTAGTGGCCTGCAAGGCGGTAGACAGCTTCAAGGGGCTGGGATAGAGGAAGGGATAATAAGATGGGGAAGGGGGGCAGCAGCATTATAAGGTGCTAGCTGAGCACTCGAGCAGACTTGATGAGACCATGAGGCCAGTTTCTGCTGGCATTTACGTATGTTACGTAGAGAAGTCAGCGACTGATGCTCATCACACTTGCATGCATGCTTGCACCACTACCCAGGCTTGCATCTCAGGGGCAAGGGAAAAAGGGTGGAAAGCTGTGGGGCCAGGGGCAAAGTGATGGATGGACCCTCGCAGGCCCGCACTGGTGATATGGCAGCTTCCCTTGAACTGGATCTTGTGCTGTGGCAGTTAGGGTTCTGCCACACCCCACCATGGGGACAAGCTGTGGGGCAGACAGGTGAATGCGGTAAGTCCACCAGAAGCTGGGAGATGAGGCTGGTGGAGTCAGTCAAGATGGGGGCACAGGCCTACCAGGAGCAGGTAAAAAAAAGTTGTAGCCATCTCTTATGTATCTTTTGCAAGAGATTTAAAAGTTAATTTGAGCACACAAGAGGCTTCAGAAATATTTGTCTCCTGAATCTCCTCTTCTAGCATGTTCTGAGGGGCATGTCACCAGTAGCCCATAATTCAGCATATATTTAATATACAGTGTCTTCCTTTCTATTTCTTTTATTACAGTAGCACTACAGGTTGGGTAGGCACTTCTCAATTTTTAGCTGTTTACAACTTTTGCCATTAACTGACCTAGGAAATGAAATGGGCATGCACAGTCTTTGTTGCATGATCGCAAGACCCTCCACCCTCAAGTTTCATTAAATTCTGTTCTGTGGCGTTTAAGGAATAAAGTGTCAAAATCCCTGCAAAATATGGTTTGTAAGATACCTTTTTGGCTATCCTATAACTAACCTTGAGGAATATGTGGGACTCACTAAGACAGTTTTGAAATGGTTTGAGTCCTTCCTATCAGGAGATCAGAGAGGGTTGTGATCAGCTCTTTCACACTACAGCCAGCAGCAGTGCCATCTGCACTAACTACCAATTAGGTGGTGCACCACCTTCAAGATTGCTTTGTTAAGGCTGTCCCAGTGGTGTGGGGGCTGATACAGCAACTCTTACCTCTGCCACGCCATGACCCCTGTTTGCGTGCAAGTGGGTCATCGAGGGTCGGCCAAGAGAAGGAGAATATCGAGCATCTGGAGGACAGCTCTCCTCTCCCAGGAGGCGGGGAATAGAGACTGGCACCTGCCTGACACCTAGTGGAGGCTAGGTGTTGGCATGCCCTTGTGCGGATGCACGCAGCACTGCCATTGCTGGCATCGCACGCCCTCCACAAAGAAAAGCGAAACAGTCCCAGTGCGGGTGACATGAATGGCCGCCCACCGCAGGTGCCACCCCCAAGAAGGCAGCTCCTCAATGCTGGATCTGGACTTGGTGGGTTGAGCTGGGGCTCCCGCCACACCCTGCCATGAAGGTAAGCCAGTGGGGGAACACGGGAGGGGTCTGAAGTTCGGGGATGGGGTTGGGAGGACAGCAATGATGATTACGCCAACTGGGACAGGAAAGAAAAAGGAAAAAGATTGCTTTGTTAACATACTGTACAAAGCCCTGCATGGGTACTGCCCTGGCTACCTTCATGACCACATGTCCTGGTACAATCCCAGCAGCTCACTCTGCTCCACCGAGGAGCTTGCATTGGCTATCCCAAAGATGCACTTGAAGTTGTTGGAGAAAGGGCATCCTCAGTGGCAGCCCTGCATATCTGAAACTCCTTCCACGTCCACCTCAGAAGCTCCCCTTTGGTGGAGGCATTAAAAGGGCCTTAAATGTTACTTGTTTACATCAGCTTTTGCAATTAATATCTATACATTTCTTATTTCCTGTTTTATGTATTTATATGTTTTAATGTTGTTTATTTATGTGTTTATAGTTGTTATGTAATCAGGTTTTGTAAAGCAGTCTGAGCCCTAGAGCTAGGGTGCTATATAAATAGTGCCTTGCCTCAAAATATCTGTGATTTGAAACAGGACACTTTCAGGTTTGTTAGATCCTGGCCCAATGGTGCAGCTTTTGGTGTTTTCCAAACATTCTAAAGAGGGGCACGTGTCCCCATCAGTGCCTTTTTCCCAAAAGGGAGGGGTCTGGGAAGATTTGCTCCCCGGAAGAAATTTTGAAGAATTTGGTGGCAACTGGTGCATTTTAGAAGCATATTCTATGAAATTTCTATCAAGACAAGCATAGGAATTTACTATCTGAAACCATGAAATACTGCTGTTTTCCAGAGTGGAGAAATAACCCCATGGGCAATAAAGTACTACAAACTAACTGTGCCAGCAAACACTGTGGTTATTCATTTTCTTCCGGAGAAGGTGTTTGACACAGCCCAGTTTCACTTTCTCTGCTGTCTCTCTCCTCTTTTTATGCTTTCTTTTAATCAACTTACACATTTATTTATATATTTTCCTTCCAGAAAGTTCCTTCCTCGCTTGCTCAGTCCTTACTGACAGACAGCAGGTTGCTGCCTGCTGCTTCTAGGCTGCAGCTGCTCAGAGGACTGCTGTGTGTGTGTTGTCTCTCTCCTCCTTGCTCCCTCCCTCCCACATATATATTTTATTTTTAATATAGATTTTTTTCATAACTTGTTGAATTTGTTCCAGACAGTTCTCCTTGGGCCTTGGCTTCTGCCTCAGTCTGTTGAGTTTTCCATCTCTGTCTCTCCTGGCCCCTCCTACTACTTTATTTATTAATTTTTTTTAACCCTTTTCCAGTTTCCACTTTCCACAATCAGGACAGTCTGGGACTAAAATTGTCTGCTGCTACTGTTCCAGTGAGTCCTGGCTCCCACCGCCTCCCTACTCTCATTCTCGTCTGGTCTCTCTCTCCCACCCCACCCCCGCTATTTGGTCTCAATAGTCTCTTCTTCCCTGACAATTTTATACATATTTTTGGGGCTTCTGTTGAGTCAAGTGCTGGCACAGTGGAGAGATTTTGACCCCAATATATAGCTTCTGGTGATCTGGGTAGACGGTTTTAATGTATTTGGTGCTCTAGCTGCTGCTCAGCTCACTGCTGCCACTGGTGTTTGTGGGGCTGACAAATGCAAGGTAATACCACGTTGGCAGTCCCCTTCCTCCCGACCCTTGAACTCATCAGTGTCTGCTGCCTAAGCTCTCCTGGCAGCACTCAGCATCGACAGGACTAGGAGGTCAGTTGGGAGTCCCAACCATCCTCCTAGTCCTGCCAAGTACCATCAACTGTCACAGAGGTCAAGCGGTTTTGTCACTGGCAGACACTGGTGATTTCAGGGGTCAGGAGGGACGGTCGGGAGCTGCACAGGTCACAGACTGACACTGCAGAGTTGCGTGAGGTGGGAGGACTGCAAGGCAGGACTGAGAGATGGGGAGGTGGACCACTGCCGGGAAGCTGACAGCCTGTTGCTGGTGGGATTTAAAGCCCTATATTTGAAAGGAAGGGTGAGGGAAAAGACTGGGAGGGGCCACCAGCCAAAACGGTCTGTGGACACGTATGTCGCAAAACTGAGATGACATCATCGAGACCTTCTTGTATGCTGCACATCATATGGGCAAAGCCCAACAGCAATCCGAGATTCACTTTGACAAACACGCACAAGAGGTGGACTGACAAGTCGGAGACCAGGTAATGGTACTCAGATTTGCACATCCTATTCATCCTTCTCCAATAAGTGGAAGGACCCTATCCCATCTTTAACAAACTCAGTCCCACAGTCTACCAAGTTAGACTTACCAACCAGAAGAAACCTACTGATAAATAGCTACATGCTAATCAGCTCAAATTGTACAAAGGAGAATAATTACTTTTCCTAACCCCACTGGTGGAATAGTACCTACTGATCTTTTCTTTCTTCCTTACAGGTACCTACATAATATGGCTATCTTGCATTTGATCCTCCTTCTAAGACTCCCTTTGTCCATGGCAAGGATATGAAAACTATATCTGACTACAACCAACATTTAAGGTGATTCTTTCCACTTCTTGACCATCCAGAGGGAAGATACAACACCCTACAAAACAAACCCACCACCATCCCTGAAGGAGTCAGCATAACATAGAAACATAGACTTTGACAGCAGATGAGGACCACTTGGCCCACCCAGTCTGCCCATTTCCTACCTACTGGATAGCTGCAGATTCTAGTTAACCAACAGCCTACTTCCTGCCACCCCACTACAATTTGCCTTATGTCTGTCTCGTGCATGTTTGAATTCCCCACTGTTTTAGACCCAACAATCTCCCCAGGAAGGCGGTTCCATGCATCCACCACTCTCTCCGTGAAGAAAATGTCCTCACATTACCCCTGAGCCGTCCCCCTCTCTCTTTAAATTGTGCCCTTGTTCTACACATCTCTTTTCTGAAAAATGCTACCCTCCTGGACTTTGTTGATTCCTTCAGGTACTTGACGTTTCTATCATGTCCCCCGTCCCTCCTTTCATCAAGGGTATACATATTAAGCTCTCTCAGTCCCTCTTCATATGGTTTCTGATGCAGACCCTGCACCATTTTAGTTGCCCTCCTCTGGACTGCTTCCATCCTGTCTATGTCCTTGCGTAGATGAGGTCTCCAAAACTGCACACAGTACTCCAGATGGGGTCTCACCAACTGTATACGGAGGGATAGCCACTTCCCTTTTCTACTTGTGATGCCTTCCTATGCATTCCAGTATCCCCTGGCTCTCCTTACTGACTTCTCCCATTGCTTACCAAGATTTAAATAATCTGATATGACTACCCCAGGTCCCTTTCCATTTTTGTTGTTTTAGTACCTCCTGCTATTGTGTACTCTTCTCCTGGGTTTTGTTTCCCAGGTGCATTTCTTGTGAGTTCTTTGCATTGAATCTAAGTTGCCATATGTCTGACCATTCCTCCAAACTTGCCAAGACCTTCTCATCCTTTCACCCCCCTTGTGTATCAACTCTGTTATGAATCGTGTCATCTGCAAAGAGGCATACCTTTCCCTCCAGACCCTCTGCAATGTCACCTATAAAGATGTTAAAGAGGACTGGACCCAGTACTGAGCCAGGTGTTCCCAGCAAATTAATCACGGTTCAGGAAGGCAAGGATGCCTATCTGACTGCCATGGTTGTGGCACCTGACAAGTCATCCTCCAAATTGAATGGCAAACTGGAAATCATGGACAGACACTTCCTGCTGCCTGCTCTACAAAGGCACCTTCCAAGGATGGCCCAGTACCAGAACCTGCCCCAAATAGCACCCTATATACCAAGCCAATTACAGACATTCTGGTTTATACAATCTTACTGCTTTGACTGATCTCACCTTTGTGATAAACACATAGAACACTTTGCAAGAGACTTTTGTGTTCGTAGTTATATGGCTACAGCAGCTGTGTTCCTGTCTGTAGTGCCCCTACTGAAGCAGAGACTTACTGACTGTCCTACCCAGGAACCTGGACCGCCAAGTGGTCTCACTGCCACCTCATTTCCAGGCGCACTTGTGAGCAATGTGCAGTTTATGTACATGTCTGTCATTCTTAATCTCACAGACTGGAATATGGCGGAATTTGGTATGTGTTCTAAAATACAGGTTACTCACCTGTAACAGGAGTTCTAGGAATGGTATATGTTGTTCATCCACACTCATTGGCAGTATCCTTGCCGCTTTAAATCTTGCGGAAGGTCTTCAAGCTTGCTCCTCCCACCCACCGGGTGGTATAACTCGGCTCCGCCCCATGGCGCCAGATCTGGCCGCTGGAAGCTCAGGTTGTCTGCGTCGAGCCGGAGGTCGAGTGAGTCGTGTGGATGAACAACATATACCATTCCTAGAACTCCTGTTACAGGTGAGTAACCTGTATTTCTAGGGACATGGATATGTTGTTCATCCATACTCATTGGCAGACTCCTAGCAGTTCTCCGGGAGGAGGGAGGCAAGACGCACACCCCATATACTTACTTGGGAAAGAGACTGGAGAACCGAGGCCCCAAAACCAGCATCCCGGCGTGACTCAAGGTCGATGTGGTAGTGGGTAATGAAGGTGTTTGCTGACTTCAGGTAGCAGCCCTGCAGATTTCCTGGATAGGACGTCCCTGGAAGCAGCCACCGTTGCAACAGTATGGCGGAGTAGAATGAGCTCTTATCCTCTGGGAGGCTCCATGCCCGCTAACTTATAAGAGATCTATGCAGGAGGTTACCCACCTGCTTATCGTCCGCTTGGCTGCAGGTCTGCCAGATGCGGCTTCAGCGTAGGTGACAAACAGCTGGCGAACCTCTCCCAATTTCAGCCGTCGCTCCTTATATAATAAGCGCGCCTTCTAGGATCCAGAGTATGAGACTATATCTCGCCTCCGAGGTGTGATTGGGGTAGAACACCGCAGAGTCAACACCTGGTTAAGGTGAAACTCCGACACCACCTCGGAAGGAATTTCGGTGGGGCGCAGGACAACCTTGTCCCTGTGGAAGACCAGGTAAGGAGACTCGATGGAAAGCGCCTGGAGCTCTCCCATCCTTCTGGCTGACGTGATAGCCACCAAGAAGGCGGTCTTCCACGACAGGTGAGAGAGCACACCTGTGCATAGGTTGAATGGCTTGCCCATGAGCTTTGCCAGTACCAGCAGTAGATCCCACGGAGGTGGGGTTCCCGACTGGAGGAAATGTGATCAAGGCCTTTGAAAAGCGCCAGACCACCTTCTCCTGCGCCACCACTGCTTCCTCGCCCGCGCCTCGTAAGCAGAGATGGCTGCGAGGTGCACCCTTAGGGTCGCCGACCTAAGCCCTTGACTCAGAAAGGGACCATAAATAGTCCAAGATGCTTGCCAAGGAACAGGAGGAAGGGTCCAAGCCTTGCCCTGACACCAAATGGAAAACCTTTTCCATTTGAAGGCATAGCATTTTCTGGTCGACTCCTACGGGACGCCTCAACTACATTGAGGACCTCGTCGGAAAGACCCAAAGCCTGGAACTCTAGCCGCTCAGGAACCAGGCCGTCAGGTGCAGGGATTGAAGGTCCGGATGGAACACCTTCCCTGATTGACTGAGACAGGTCAGGCGAGCTGGAAGCTACGCGGAGTCCTGGAGCTGAGACTGAGGAGATCTGGGTACCAGAACTGGCGAGGCCAGTCTGGGGCTATCAGAATCACCTGCGCCTTGTCCTCCTCGCCTTGAGAAGCACCTTGTGGATCAGGGAAATGGGAAAGGCGTAAAGGCCGGGGTCCATTGCCTCGAGAAGGCATCCCCTGCAGCGAGCCCTGCTGAGGGGCGGGCATGGAACAGACTCAACCCGCGTTCTCCGTGGAGGCAAACAGGTCCACCTGAGGTGTGCCCCAAAGGAGAACAGATGCTACTACCTCGGCAGGAGAGACCACTGTGGGATGCAGCCCCTATCCGGCTCAGGGCATCGGCCAGGGTGTTGGAGGCTCCTGCCCGTGAATGGCTAGAGATCCGCCCAGGCTGCGACGAGTGACCAAATGCGGAGAGCTCCGCATAGAAGCATGGAGCTGGCCCCGCCCTGGCGGTTTAGATAGTACATGGTCGTGGTATTGTCCGTCTGGACTCGGACCACTTGACCCCGGAGGAACGGAGCAAAGGCGGTGAGAGCTAGGCGGACCGCTCGGAGCTCCAACAGGTTGATGTGGCATCGGGACTCCCGCGGGACCAGAGGCCATGAGCAGTGTTCCCCAGATGGGCACCCCAACCCATCAGAGAGGCATCGGTCGACAGAGAGACCGTCGGCTCGGGCGGACGAGCAGGATGCCCTCCTGCAAATGATCTGGAGCGGTCCACCACTGGAAGCATTCCACATCCCTGTGTCACCGACACAAGCTGGTCAAGGGATCGCGGCGTTGTGACCACTGGCTGGCCAGTCCCCACTGAAGGGACGCATGTTCCAGCAGGCCCAGCGGACCACGCTGGTACAGGCCGCCATGAGACCCAGGGGCGCAGGAAGTCCCGGGCAGGGCGCGGTGCCCAACCAGAAATGATCGGGCAAAGGAGGAAAGAACCTCGGCCCTGTCCGCCGGGGCAGCTCTGGCTCGAAGAGTCGAGCTGCGCCCGATGAATAAAATCACCTGCTTGACTCGAGTTCCGACTTGGCCTCGTTGAAAGGAGGCCCAGTTGAGAGCAGACCTGGAGGCCAGATCTCTGGACCACTCCGCCTCCTTCCTGGAGGGAGCTGCTATCAGCCAGTCGTCCAGGTAGTACACCGGACCCTCGCGCCAGGAATGCTGTCACCACTGCCATGCATTTGGTGAAGACCCTGGGAGCTGGAGACAAGCCGAAGGGCATGGCTTGGAACTCGAAGAGAGATCCTTCCGCTCGGGAGCGAAGGAATCTCTGGTGAGGACAGACGGATAGGGACGTGAAAAGCGTCCTGCAAGTCCAGAGAGCAGAACCACACGCCCGCGTTCAAGGATGGTATTATCTGAGCCAGAGTGACCATCCTGAAGGTTCGAGACCTTAGGAACTTGTTTAGGTCGTGTAGGTCGAGAATGGGCCCAGCCCGTCCGTTCGAACCAGGAAGTACCTGGACACAAACCCTGGGTCTGAAGGAGGGTCCACCACCTCTTACCACCTCCTTCTGGAGGAGGAGAGATGTCGGCTCGACGAGCCGCCAGTGAGCTGGGGATCCCGAAGCCCCGAGGCGGCGGCTCTGAAGGGTGGTGCCTGCTCGAATTCAGAGGCAGGCCTCTTCCACCACCTCCAAGACCCACCTGTCCGTGGTAACAGCGGACCAGGCGAGCGAGTGCGAGGCCGTCCCCAGGGGGACCCAGGAATAGGTGGCGGGGATGGGGCGACACCCTCAGCCCGTCACTGGGCAGGCTTGGAGGAGGACCGGCCGAGGGACCTCCTGGGCCCTCCTCCCTGCCTCCTGTTAGAGGAAGGCGGCTTGGGTTTGGGATGCCAAGGCCGAGCCTGCTGGCCCTGGCGTTGCTGGGCAGGCGGCGCCGGGGCACAGAGGACGAAAGGGCTTAGGCTGTGGTTGCGGCCTTTGTCCTTCTGGCGGAAGAGACCGAGTCAAGGTGGCATTGGACTTCGATCCTCTGCAGGTGACCTTCCACCCCAGGGCCGAAGAGGTCAGTCCCAAAGGAACATCCGCCAACTTGTGCTGGGTATCCAGTAAAGGTGGATATCCTCAGCCAAGCCATGACAGCATAGCCACTGCGGCCGCCACGATCTGGCACATGGGTCCCTACATCCAAAGCAGTCTGGAGCTGCTGTTTGGCCACTGCCCTGCCCTGGTCCCGCACCTGCTTAACCGTAGTCTGCAGATCGGCGGGAAGATGAGGATGACCTCATCCAGGGAGCCCAACAGGGCATGAGAAAAATGTGCCATGAGGGCCCGAACTGGCCTGGCGAAGCCGAGAGGGAGCGCTAGCGTAGACTTTCCGCCCGACATAGTCCAATTTCTTGGACTCCTTGTCAGGAGGTTTGTCCACATCCTGGCGTTGCCGGTGGCAGCAGCTGTCGGTAACAACCCCTCAGCAGAGGGTGTTCAGACCGGACAAGGAACGGTAGGGACCGCATACTTCCTGGCCATCCTGGCCGGCGCAGGGCAGGAAGCAGGCGCTGCCAAAGTTCCAGTGCGGACCCACTATGGCCTCGGCCACGGAAAGGCCTCCGTCGGAGAATCCCTCGGTCCAGAATCTCCGTGAGGGGATACCTGGCCCGTTTGGAAGCGGGTTCGAGCTCCATCCGGTAGACTCCGAGATGAGGCGAAGCAGTCCTAGGAAGGACTGACGGGCTATCGTCCATTGGCTGACCTCCTGAAGACTCCAAGTCCAGTCGCTTGGAAGAAGGAGGAATCATCTTCGGACTCGGAAGAGTCCTCCAGACTGCCTCTGGCCTGAGCCACCCTTCACCTGCCGAGGTCGGTCGGGAGTGAGGGTAACTGACAGCCGATGGGGTAAACCCTTAGCCGACCGAGAATCCTTGGTCGGAGCCCCAGTGGTGGCTGTGGAGGCGGAGGTTCCACGAATCGGTGGAGCAGCTGGTTTTGGCCGAACAACCGGCCTGGTATGAGCTCCTCGGGCAAGTCGGGGGTTGTGTCGGCCGTTCGGTGACAGCCCTTAATGGCGGGGAAGGCGCGGGTCGGCTTATTCCGGCCAGGAGGAGCTGTTGCAACATAAGGTCCTCGTACCGTCGGCGTAATTCGCGAAGCCTCCCTCATCGAGGAGGCGAGGGGCGGCGGCGACGCCCGCTTACAGCGATGCGGGGCCGAGACCGCCTATGGCGGTGGGAGCGGCTGGACGCGAAGAGGTCGAGACCGAGACCGAGAGTCCCGGAATTTCCGGGGTCGGTGCAGGAGGTGTCGGCGAACCGACACTCCCTTGACTCGGAAGGTCCATCCGAGGCCGGAACGGAGGCACAGGCGAGCCACGGGATCCTCAACTCCTCCCGGGGAACGGGAGAGGAATCTCGGCTGCTAAAGGCGACAGCCCGTCCAATGGGTCGAGAAAATCTCGACTTCATCAGTGGGAGTCTCGGTCAACTGACCTGGCCGGGGACACCGTGAGGCCAGTGGCGAAGCCGCCGAGTCGACCGAAGCCGGCGGTCGGCGCCGAGAGGGACCTTTCCGCTCCCAAGGCGTCGACGGAGGACTTACCCCTGTCCCTCTTTTTGGACCGAGAAAAAGGTCCAGCAGGCGTGAGCCCTTCTCCTTTAGTGGAGGGACAGACAAAGCTCCTTAAAGAACCGTGTAGGAAGAACCCAGAAGGCGGGATAAATGCACGCGCGAGAAGATCTGACCCGCGCGCCTCCTCTTGAGGCGACCATCCGCTCGAGCTGATCCGCCCGAGCCCGCCGCCCGCGGACACCGCAACGGGCCTCCTTGGACTTCACGGAGAGAAGCGCTTCTCGGGGCGGCCCAGTTGCAATCAGGCAGCCACGGTCTTGAGGGGCGTGGGCCGAGAAAGATGAGCACAGTGCATGAAGCCTGCGGGTGCGTGCTCAAGGCCTAACAGTAGACACCGTGGAGTGTGGATCCGTCCGAGACATCTTCTGCCCGCATGGGCATCTCCGAAATCCGGAGTCGGTTTATCCATCGCGGCCGCGGGGATGAAGACTGAAGTCTTTTGCAAAATATTATTTTTAAATCCATAAGCGGAGAAATAAGAACCAGTCACAAGCGGAGGCGTTGAGGAGGGAACCTGAGCTTCCAGCGGTAAGGAAGATCTGGCGTCATGGGGCGGGCCGAGGTTATACCACCGGGTGGGTGGGAGGAGCAAGCTTGAAGACCTTCCGGCAAGATTTAAAGCGGCAAGGATACTGCCAATGAGTGTGGATGAACAACATATCCATGTCCCTAGAACGAACATTTCTAGGTTATTCAGCATAATGTTATTAGATAATCTTGCAGCATATCAGACACATACACAGGACCCTGTGGCTGGTCCACATACTACTGAACACTTAGGGTACTCAGGCCTGAGACCTAACCTCAACAATAAGAAAATGTCCTCATCACGCAGGGAGGTGCCACTGTTGATATCACTGGTGCAACTGGCACCATATCCGGACTCTT
This sequence comes from Neoceratodus forsteri, assembly GCA_016271365.2. Taxonomy (NCBI): domain Eukaryota; kingdom Metazoa; phylum Chordata; order Ceratodontiformes; family Ceratodontidae; genus Neoceratodus; species Neoceratodus forsteri. The sequence goes on from JADMNL010000023.1 coordinate 446,239,305, forward strand.
CAGATCTGGCATGTCCATCTGGAACCGGTCAGACATTGCTGCCATTAAAAGTCAAACAGTTAAATTCCAGACTGGCATGAAGAATGATGTTTTACCACCTTTATTGCATGGTGTAGATATGCTCAGTCAGGAAGACTGGTACACTGTGTACAACATGCAAGACATTGCAAAATGTTTAATGACACCAAGAATAAAATCAATGAACTTATTTTACATAATAACAAGGAGGCAGACAAGCAATATATTGCCTAGGAACTTTTATGTTCTGCCTATGGCTCTTATGTTATAAACACCATCAATAATCTCTTCCAGGATTTGGAATCTGGAAATATTCCACATATTATCCATGACAGAAGACTTGCTAAATGGTACTGTCCACATTGTAGATCCACTGCTTGTATTACTATATGTATGTCTAGATCTGCTGCTATACCAATGACTACTGCTAAACACCTAGGTTATGTCATACGCCATCCCAACAGGGTTCCATATTACACTGCCAAGCGTGCACCATCCATGACACCAAGTTCGTGACATTCACTATCCCTTGCCACACTTTGATCCAGAGACTGCCATTTCGACAGACTGTCCACCATCCAGTCCCTTGGTAATCTTAATGAGGACATCTACTGAGAGAGGACTGACCTTCCACACTCTCCAGTCTTCCACCTCACAAGTGGAAGCTTGGGTGGTGCCTCATACAGACAACTGTGCCAAAGGGATATCACTACTTATAGTGCTGTGGCGTGTTTGGCGTCATCAAGCTGGTTTGTGAATTCTCGCGGACAGCACTGACTAGACTTTCACTTTGGACATTTCTTCAAATGAAACTGGTACCCTAGGGCAACAGCATCTTCAGCTTCAACTACATCATCACCAGTGGGCAATACTGGGCGTCGCTACCAGAACTACGATAAACAGGTTCATCGCTTCACTACAATATTCAAGAACCAATCTTTCAACTGCCCAATTCACCTGCAGAAATGGAGGATCTTTACAGCTAGAGTGTCATATAATTCCAATGGTCAGTATTGTGTGGTTACTAATCATAAATCTTTCTCCTGTGGGTCTAAAACTTGTGCCATACTATTTCTAACTCTGTTTTTTCTTCTTCAAACTACTGTGATTAATCATACAGTGATTACTCCTGTTCCCATCCTGGAACCTGGCGTTATTGATACTGACCCTGAATATTTGCTTGCTCTGTCTCAGTATTTACCTATTTTCAATGTCCATATTGATCCCTTGACTCTGTTACTTAAGGCATTTTCAGACAGAAAGGATACCCATCTCATCTAGATCAGCAATAATATATCCAAAGCTGGAGAAGCTCTTAACATCCTTATCCATGATAGTGATTTAAGCACACACTTTCAAATACATGGTTAAGAGTTAGCTTTTAAAGGTTTTGTTATTGTACAACTGTTTTGATTATCTTTTGAAACTAACTCTTTGCTGTCTACAGTGCACTCTAAAACAACACCACAAACAACTCAAATTCCTTTACAAAGCTTGTGTGCCTGGTCTGTAAGCGATGGATACTGCACCCACTACTGTCGTTGCCTTTTCAGTAAGGCAACAAAGGGAATATTACACTTGGTCCCCACACCTCACTGGCAACCCACTGCACCGTGACAATATCCATTATGTTACTTATAATCAATACTAACATTTAGGCGTTGGTACTTACCTTATAAGAGTAAGTTACCAAAGATACAATTATGATTATTGTCATTATTATTAGTATGCTTATTATGGAAACGCACAAGTAATGTGCCGAGAATACATTTCTGTGTTCTTTGTATATTCTTCTGAGAAGTCATTATATAGCCTACACTACCATCATGCGGATTTATTAACACGCACTAATTTTCTGTCTTTGTATGAGTTCTTTGTTCTCATTTTTAGCTGAATTTACACTTTTTGTATAACTCTAGATACACTGTGGAGCCACCTAACTTTTGGCCAACAGGGCCTGTTTTATGTATCTAATTCCTGCACGAAGTAATAGTTGCTATGGTAATTATCATAGTATATAACCTGCTGTATTACGTTTTCTCACTGATACTGTCTTCATACCCTGGGGTATTGGGAAACTATGGCTCACAGTGTCTGTTTGGTAAGACCGGTTTCTAGGGCATAAGTATGCATTTGTGTAATAAACAAGTTTATTACCACATATGCCACTTGTCCGTTGTTTCTTCTGCTGGTTTATTACGCCTAGAACCTGAGAAGGGCTAAGACACCTGACAATAGAGGGGTAGTAATATCTCCTTGCTTCCACTGTCTGTGCACCTTCCTATACACCCAAGCATCCCATTTGCCTTACTGTAGGCCTTGTTACACTGGTTTGATTGTTTTAGGAAGTCACTGATGATGATTCCTAGGTCTCTTTCCACAGAAGTTGTGTACAGCTTTACCCCCAAGAGGTTATGTGCAGCTTTACCTGCCCCTCAATCCAGAACTGCCCTGCTGTCCTGAATCATTTTCGTCACCCTAAGTTGCACTGTCTACTCAGGTGAGGACTCCAGAATTGGGCACAGTACTCCAGGTGCGGCATCACCAGAGATCTACAGAGAGGTAGTAGTATTCCTTTATTCTGCTGTCAATACCCTTCCTATACATCCCAGCATCTATCTGCCTTACTGTAGGCCTCTACATTGGCTTGAGTGTTTCAGGAGTCACTAATGAAGACTCCTAGGTCTCTTTCCTCAAAGTGTTGCCCAGCTTTACCCACCCATACAGTACTCTGTCCACGGTGTCTTTCCCTATGTGCATCACCTTTCATTTGCTGGCACTGAATTTCAACTGCCAAACCTCTAACAATTTCTCTAGCTTTTATAAGTCTCTGCATCTCCCTAACCCCTACCTCGCTGTCTAACCTGCCACAGAGCTTAGTGTCATCTGCAAAGAACACATCCTGCCCTGGATTCCTTCTCCAATGTCGCTAATGAATATATTGAAAAGAACTGGACTCAGGACCAAGCCTTGTGGCAAACCAATGGGGACCTTCCTCTCTCTGATTGGCTCCATTATTAACCACAACCCTCTGTGTCTCCTTCAAACCATTTCCTCACCCATCTAAATGAGGTTTTTGCTGTACCCAGATCCTCATGCTTCTTCAGCAACCTTCTGCAAGGCACCGAATCGAGAGGATTGCTGAAATCGAAGACAGAAAATCCATAGCATAGCCCTTATCCACCACCCTCATTACCCAGTCAAAGAATACTATCAGGTTGGTCTGACAAGAACTTCCTACCACAAACCCATGCTATTTATTATCCTGGAGCCGCTCTCTAAGTAATTTATGAGGTCCTCTTTGACTAACGTCTCCATCAGTCTACCCATAAGGATGTAAGATTGACAGGTCCGTGAATTACCCAGTTGCTCCGTGTAATCCCCTTATTGACGGGACTACAGCTGCTACCTCCAGTCTTTTGGAACTACACCTGCCAGAACTGAGCTATTGAACAGCCCCACCAGAGGTTCAGTTAGTTCAGCTGCTAATTCCTTGAGCAGTCTCGATGATCTCATCTGGCCCAGGGCCTTATCTATCTTAAGGACTGCTAGCCCTTTCCAAAGCCTTTCACTGGTAAATACTGCTGCCTCATCTCAGGATCCCCTTACAGTGCCTTAATGCCCCTCTCTAGCAGAGGCACTATGTCTTCCCTTGTGAATACAGAGCAAAAGTAGTTATTAAGAATGGCTGCTTTCTGCCCATCCCCTCAATTACCCTACCTTCCACGTGTTAGCCTTACAATTCCTCCTCCCCTTCTTTATTTTTTCCTAACATAGCTAAAGAACTGCTTTCCCAACCTTAGACCCCTCTGCAATACACAGTTCTATGTCTGCATTTGCTTCTATGGCTGCCATTTTGGTATCCTTTGTTTTCATTTCATACCCTCCTAGTCTTCCTTCCCTTGTTTTTCTTTGTACCTCATGAAGGCCTTCTTTTTGGCTCTCACTGCTTCCCTGACATTTCCAGAGAACCATACTGGTTTCTTGTACAATTTTTGCTGATTACCATTCTCATGCAGTACACTGTTGCTTTGAGAATGGCCCTCCGATTGCCTCTGACTTTCCTCTACATCCCTCATGCTGTCCAGTCTCAATAACTTGTCCCGGACCAGCTCCTCATCCAGCTAAAGTCTGCCCTTCTGAAATCTAGGACTTCAGCCATTGATGAAAGCACTTGTCCCAAGGAACAGGTCGAACATCATAGAGTTATGTTCTCTGGACTAGTGGCACCCCTACCCTCACTACTCCTACCACTTCTGGAGTTGGTGAGTACCACATTGGGAACGGCAGCCTGCCTAGTGAGTTCCTTAACCAGCTGCATTAGCAGGCAGTCCTGCAATATATCCATCAGGACCTGACTTCTGGGGCTACTGGCCACTGGAATGACCCAATCAATATTTGACAGGTTTAGATCTCCCACCACCTCCCGTGCCATCCCCTTTCTAGTTCTACCCCTAGTTCTTATCTCTCTCTTCCTTCTGTCCCGGAGGTCTATAAATCACCCCCATTTGTAGTTTCTTGCCTGAGGATGTCATGAGCTGAACCCACTCGCGATACGGTTTCCCAATTACGCCCTGATGTTTCCATCCTCCACCTGCCTTATGCCCTCTCTGATACTTAGAGCTACACCTCCTCCTTTACCTTTCCTCTACCCCATCTAAACATGCTGTAGCCTGAGACTGTCAGGTCGGAACTGTTATTCTCTGTGACCCACAATTTCTGGGATGGATACCAGATCCATCTCAGTGCCTGCCACCAGTGCTCGAAGCTCACTAATTTTATTTCCCAGACTCTTTGCATTAAGTCAGACCCCTTTCCACCTTTCTCCTGATCTCATCTTGCTTCTTCCTACTCCTTGTTATTTATTCTTCTCTAGTCTCCTTAATTTTATTTTTCATGTTGAATGCCAGTTTTGAGCCCTCCCTCACTGGCCTCTCCCCTAACCTAATATGAATGTCAGCCTCTCTGTTTCCACCTTGCTGCTACTAGTCCCTATTCAGGGAACCTAGCTAGGTTCCCCACCTGCTCTCCTTCTCAGTGGTTCCCTAGTCTCCGCCTCTCCCAGAGTCAGTTTAACAGTCCAATGTAAATGTCAAACTTCTGCCCCAGCGCACTGGCCTCCTCTTTCATCAGGTGAGGCCATCACCCTTAAATAATCTTTTGTTCCAAGAAGCCCTCAGTTCCCCACAAAGTGGTATCCCTACTCCTGATGCCATCCCTTCAACCACCCATTAAACTCCTCAATCTCTACCTTCCTTGCTGTACGTACCCATTCCTCTTATCCCACACAGGCAGGACCTAGAAAAAGGCAAGGGAGTCGAGTGCACCTTCAATCTGTCCTCTAGTCTCTTAAAGTTCCACTTCACTGTCTCCACTGGCTGGTTCGCCAGATCGCTGCTAGCCAAGTATACTAGCACCCACAGCTCCTCCACCTTCTCACCATCCTCCCATTCTATCTATATGCTTGATGGCTGATGCACCAGAAAGGCATCTGACCATTTGAAAGCCCTTCCTTCCCTGCCCACCACCCTTTCTACTCTCTCAATCACCAAATCCCCACAATCACTAAGTCTCTCCTTGCTGACTTCCTCATGCTTACACCCTCATTGGAAACATAGAATTTGATGGCAGATAAGAACTGCAAGGCCCATACAGTCTGCCGTCCAGGTACCACCAAGTCATCCTACCCATTTCCTCAAAAAATTAGAATCCCCCTCAGGTCAGGTACCTGAGCCTCCTCCAGTGATGCAAAGCGATTTGATGTCTGAATGGTGTGAGACTGGTCAAAACCCATTGTGGCTGTCCCTGTCACCCTTTCCCACCACTCTCCAGCACCTTGAGCCAGTGGGCCTTTGAGGAAGTGGGGTGTGGGCTACAGTTGAGCAGGTGCGCAGCTGCGATATCTCACCTATTGCTCAAACCAGCTGAGCAATGGAGCTCCACAAAGATCCTGCAGATGGAGCAGTGCCCCTCCTCCAGAGCGTAACTCTGGAGAAGAATGCCCACAGTCCCCACAACTGACCACCTCCCATACATCATCTCATAATGATCAATACAAAAGGTCTATCTTATATATGGAGTTCTGTTATATTCGAGTACTTTCTACGCCTCCTTTACTTAATCCCTTAACGTTGGTTAGATACAATTATATAGTTGTACTTGTATACTACATGATCAAGCCCAACTCTGCAGAATTCTGCAGTACAGTCACTGCAGGAACAATGCAATTTCAATAGGAGTTAATCCCTTTTGTCATGCAGGAAACTGTGACACTCGCTTCATCCTAATGGGCTTCACTATATATATATATGTTGTGTGTGTATATATATATATATATATATATATATATATACACACACACACCACACACACTTTTATCATCCAAATGTGACAGGAAATCTCAATATTCTAGAACTTAGTGGGCAGCTATTTCAGATGTTCTATCAGAGCTAGTTTCTAACATTTTTTCTGCTTCAGTTGCTTTGCATTCTGACTCTCTGGCATTTAAAGTGTCTGTTTCCAGGTTTCCTGGGTATTCTATGGTGTCAGTTTACACAGTTCCACAGTGCTAACTAACCTGTGTGGTACAGCGTGGGAACAGACAGCAGAGAGTATCCAGGAAAGACTGGAACATCGAATCCTTGTGCAAAAAAAAAAGAAAGAAAAAAGTTTAAAATAAGGGTTATTTTATGTAATTTTCATAATTTACAACACTGAAACTACTAAGCGATTGTTGTGAAAACTGGGATGCACTTAGCCTCTAGGAATGAGGGGTGCAAATAAATTTTCAAAACCCTACTTCGAGCTGGCAAATTTCAAATTGGTCAGAATTAGGAGTTTTGACACAAACACAAAGTCAACCCTAACATACTGGCACTTACACACCACTATCATCAGAGATGTATAGATAGATACTTACAGATAATATATTATTTTTTATTTCAAAAGTTTTACCAGGAAAGACACAGAGAGCTGATAACAGATCTTTTTACAGTTACGTCCGGGGAGTTAGACAGGAACAATCTGTAGAAACAATGAGGTGCAACAGTTCAAATATTACAAATAATAGGTAACTGAACATCAAACATTAACAATTGTGCAAAGACACAGATTCTGTGAAGTAAGTACACAACAATTCATAAAGTGCTGAGAGAACAAGTAACAGTGTGCAAGGGCAATACAGTATATTGAATAGATAAGTGCACAGTGAGGTGCATCTGAAATAATACCATCAAAGGGGAATAAGAGCTCAAAACCTATAATCCCAAACAACGAGTGGGTTTATAAGCTCCTGAGCCCCTCAAGATGGCATTATTTCCACAGTCACCCACTCGCCACAGTTTATTTAATATACTACATAGTGATGGTACTTTTAAAGGGACACTGTCACCTTTTACTCAGTATTACTCAGTTTCCAGAGGTGGAAGAAGGCATGAGCCCATCAGACTACCTTTCCCCACACCTGAGGGGCATATTTTAATTCCTGGTGCTGGACAGATAGTCATCTAAAGCATGTTTGAAAGACTCGAATGACTTTATGCAACCACATAAGAATGAATTCCATAATCTGCTCGTTCTGACAGTAAAAAATTTCCTCTTTGATTAGTTTTGAACTTAAGAACTCTTAAGTTGTCTGTTGTGGCACCTTAAGCCCTCTGGTTTGTCATCCATCCTATACCACACTCTTTAACAAGGTAAGGATCGTTTAGAATATTAAAGAGCATTAATATATATCTTCCCTTATTCTCTGAGGGCTTTATGTCACTAGAGGTTAAGGTTGTCTAGCCTATCGGGGATAAGCCAAGGTGTTTATGGGTGATATTAGTTTAGTGGCCCTTCTTTGGACTGACTCTATGATTTGTATATCTTTGCTCAAATAAAGTGACCACAATGATGCAGCATAGTCCACATGCATGTGGGCTAACATACGATAAAGTAAAGTGGTAAAATGCAAGCTCAGCTTCTATTAACAAATGTTTTCTAACGGATATAAGGATACTGTTTGCTCTGTGGGAGACTCGTCTACAAAGATCTGCATGGGTAAATTTTTATTAATAATAGTGCCTAGATCGCTCAGATTCTACAACTTTAATTGGGCACATAATAATACTATAAGTGTTTTTGGTTTATTTTTTTCCAAAATGGATAACTGTGCACTTTTCAGTATTGTACTCTATTTTATTGTTCTTCCCACTTGTCTAACTTCATCAGATCCTGTTTAAAGTCATTAATTCTAAGTAGTGTATCAACCTCTGAGCAAATCTTAGTATCGTCAGCAAATTTTACCTTCTTGCATTTCAGACCATCATTGATATCCCTGATAAAGATCCCAAATAAAGCAGGGGCCCAGTACTGAGCCTGGGGACTCCATTAGTAACCTTAATTGTGTCAGATAATTTACCGGCCACTCGGACTTGTTGAGTTCTATTAGACAACCAAGTGGATATCCATTTAATAATAAAGGGGTTTAAACCAAGTGTTGTCATTTTCTTTAAGAGCTGCTGATGTGGGACCTTATCAAAAGCCTTTTTAAAGTCAAGTAGTACCATGTCCACGGGACTCCCTTATCTAAGTATTACTGATGTTCTCATAGAAGGAAATCAGGTTGGTGGCATAAGATCTACCCCTACAAAACCATGTTGTGTTTGGTCTTCCAGATTTCTCTCGTAATTTCCTTGTGTAATCTTTGCTTTAGAAGTTTTCCAAGCACTTATATACGACTTGAAGTAAGGCTAATTGGCCTGTAATTACTAGCTATATTCCTTCTCCCTTTTTGTATATAGGCACTACCGCAGTACTCCTCCACTCCACTGGTATCTCCTGATCTGTATGATTTATTAAAAAGTATAAGTATAGTGAGGGGTAGTAATATTTCATTTGAAATCTCTTTCCAGGAATTTACTATTAATACCATCTGGTCCCAGTGAAGATTTATGTTTTAATTATTTTATAACTGTGATGATTTCTTCTTTAGTAAGACTATCAAACCTTATGTCATTGGGTACTGTATCAACATTGTGGTCCTCTGCTTTAGAAAATACTGAACCAAAGAAATTGTTAAATGCATTGGCAATATCCCTTGGAGAAACCAGTTCATTTTGTTTTCTATTAGTGGTCCTATTTTATTATTATGTCGGAATTATTTCTAATGTAGGCATAGAAAGATTTTGGGTCTTTGTTTATGCTTAATTTAAATTCAAGTTTATTTCTTTATGCCTAATCACTTGTTTTGATTTTTTAATTCCATTTTATATATGTATTTGTTTAGTTCACTTCAATTTTTTTTTTATAATTAGTGAATGCTTTTTCTTTTGCTCTTATTTGTTTTTCACTTTTGCGTCAGCCATAATGGAATTTTACCCTTGGAATTTGAAACTTTTCTTCCAGGAATAAAAGATTCTTCCATAGTGTGTACTGTATTTTTGATAATCTCCCAGCATTCCTCAGTTGAACTACCTTCCAAGACATACTGCCAATCTATGGGTTTTATAAAATTCCATATATTCCTATACTTCCCTTTGTTATACTGATATTGATATTGGGAATAATTGTGGGCTTGGTGTTGTTGGTTAATACAGAGAGTTATGCTATTATGATCACTATTCAATAGCGAAGTAATATTTACATTTGATATTTCCATTGGGGTATTGGTCAGAATGATAACCAAAATATTGTTTCTCTTGTAGGTTCAGCAACTAGTTGTTCGAGCCTCACTTCAACTGTGGCATCTAGTATAATTGTTTCATTTAATGTTGAACTTTTAAGGGAATCCCATGCTCTTTCTGATAGGTTGAAATCACCTAAAATAACCAGGTTGTCATTTACTGCCAGCTCTGAAATAGTGGTGCACAATTCTTGATCATATATGAAGCTGTGAACTCTTTATTAATGCCTAATTTAGACTATGGGGATCTCCCTTACGGAGGAGCGTCTGGTTCTTTATTGGATAGTGTACATATGATGCTTCATAGAATGGCTCGATTTGTCTTGGAGGTCCTTTATAGGACCCATAGATATTTTGTTTACCAATTTGGGTTGGTGCGGTCCCTTGGTAGGCAGGAACCTTCATCTCCTTAAATTCATGTTTCAAATTTGGAAAAAAGTTCCAATTTATATCTCTCAATTGTTTCCTCCCAGAATTGTGAAGGATAATCTTAGGTCTGCCCAGGGTTGCATTATTTAGTCCCAAAATGTAATATGAATATTGGTAAAACAGTGGTCCCCTTTAAAGGATGACTCTCTGGAATAAATCAGAAAAATTTATCTGACCTGTATAAATGGTATCTGAGTTGGGCTAGTAGTCAATTTAATTGTAGACAATGTGATACTTATTAACCATCCAAATATTTTATATAATGTTCCCTGCTGCATAAATTATATATGTTTATACTGTAGTGTGATTATGCTGATTGTTATGTCTTTGAAACTGATGTTTGATGTTTATCTTTTGATACTTGGGACTTCATTGTAATGAGACATGCTCAATTGAATGTTTCCTTATTCTTCATAAATAAAAAGATTTACTACTACTACTACTGAAGGTGATCTATAAAAGCTACCTATAATTATGTTTTACCATCTATAGATTTAATCTGGACACGCACTCTTTCCACTATATCTGATTTTCAAGCAAGTTCAACTTACTCCAGTGTGTTTTAATATACATACACACTCCACCTCCTTTCTGTTGATCCTATTTCTTTTGGAAAGAATGAAACTTAAAACAGCACTACACCAATTTGAGTTATTGTCCACTAGGTTTCACATATAGCTATTGTATCTAAATCCTGTTGATGGATGATAGTTTGGAAATTGCTGCTTTTGCTAAATTTAGGCTTCTTGCATTTGTTGTATATATCTTTAGACCTTTCTTAGTATTCTTGAGGGGTGGCTCAGATATACGATTCCCCATATCCCCCCATCTTGTTAGTTTAAATGTTTATTTATAAATCTGTTAATACATTTGCCCAATACAACATTACCCCTTTTACTAAGGTGAAGTCCATCCCAGCAATATAAAGTGTGATTGTCAGAAAACTGTTCCCAGTGGGTTAAACAGCCCATAGATTCCTTTAAGGTCTATTTTGCTGACTATTTTTGTGACCTGGTGCCCGTGCCATCTAGATGCACAGTGATGGCCTATTTGCACTAGAGTTACATAAAAACAGTACAGTTGGGAGCACGCAGGAGCAGCAGTCCACTTGAATTAAGGCTGGAATGGCAACATTATGATTTTATAAAATATTATACAAAACTGTGATTTTGTTAACTCTGGTGCCAGATATGCCATCACTAGTACTTACAGATGGCATGGGACACTAGGTTACAGTACTTGCAAAACAGTCAGCAAAATATGACAGTGTTCCTTTAAGTTAAGATCGCTTCGAAATAATTTCCAGGGTTTTGCATTTTCTGTTCTTGCATTTTCTGCCTCAAAGTGGTTTTCTGCTGTGTGTAGTGGGCGTGCGTGTTTGTAGCAGCACATGCGGGTCAGGCATGAAAGAAGTCGTAGTAGTGTGAGTCTGCCCTTTAATGAGACCTAGCCTGCAGTCAGGATGGTGGAGCAGAGACTACATTTGAGAGCAGACTAGAGTTCATAGTCGGCTGTGGCATGGATCTGGTGCACAGCAGCATGGAATTTGTGGTCAGGAGTGGTATGGTGTCATGGAGTGAATGACTGAGTCGGTGGCAGCACACGCTGGTCTTGCCCATGAATGAGAGAGCTGAAGCACTGAGGGACATGGCAGTTTGTGAGTGAGGTATGAGGTTGGAGAGGGGTCTGGTTAGTGATATGATTTTTAAGCTATGTCAGTTTGTGAAGGTAGGATTTTTGTATTTGAGCTGCTTTTAGCGGCTGCACTATGAAAGGTTATGAAGGGTTTACAGTGCTTGCTATGTGTGTTAATAAGGTGTGTTAAGATTCTAATAAGGTGTTTTTCAGTGTGTTCCTCAATTATTGTTTTATTACAATGTTTATGGGTTGTTAATTAAGTGGTAGTAGTTAATTGGATAGGTATATGGCACTTTAATTGGATAAGTACATGGGGAAACATATGATAATTTTCTTCTATGGGGAAGAGGGCCCCACCCATATATTATGTATATTTATAAAATGTGTAAGAAAAATCCTACTCTACAACTGGTGAAAATGCATTATGTGTGCATTACTCCCCAATGACTGCACACCTGCACCTTTTAATGTCTGTTTTCATTTGTACCCATTTTCTAGGTGCGATAATGCACTTCAGGGTGTGTGGTCGCTGTCTGATACATGGATCTTAGTTGGGTTGCAGCCACTCAGCTTTGCTTCATGCCCTACACTACACCCAAGGAATGCATCTATCAGAGCAAAACCACACATCCTATTGGGTTTTATCACACACACACACACACACACACACACACACACACACACACACAGACTGGAACATGCAAGTATACACAAACTAACTGGAACACACAAGAGTACAATTCGCAGTAATGGAGAAAGCCTGGAGTCAAATCTGCCAAGCTGCCCACAATAAGCTGTGCAACATGAAGGGAGACTGTGCAGAAACATCTGGTCCATTTCTTCATTACACCGGTGAAGCAAGGCAAAGTACTTTAACACTATAACTAGTGCCTGTTGGAGACACTACGGGGACAGATGGTCCATCACACACACACACACACACACACACACACACTGTCTCTCTCTCTCTCTCTATGGAGTTGTCCACTTTTGGCTACCTTTTGGAAGGAATGCCTTATGGAGACCTGAGACATCTTGGGAATGACCTGCCCAGTGGACCCGAGACACATAATTTTTGAATGACCCATGCAAGCTCTCAAGGGAAGGAGCAGGAGTGCTCTTCTTTAAATAATGCTTGCAGCAGTTAAGAAAATAAAACAAAAACTAATTAATGGTGTGTACCACTGCAGAAGACGACTGGAAAGACTAGCTCAAGCAGCTCTATCGGATGGAGAAAACAATCTCCCAGAGGCAACAGAGAAAGTAACATCTTATACTTGAATGACCTGGGTTCTGCACATCATGAATATAACCCTGTACTCTGTGCTTTGATCTCCTGATCAATTTAGGGGTTAATCTACCTACTTCCCACATCCTAATGGCTGCCCCTTTATAGTCTCTGTGTAGGGGCCCTGTGGTAAGAGTTATACAATTTTAGCTCAACAGACTCCTCTGGTTCAGATTTTCCTACCTTACGCTTTAGCTGTAATCATGTTCAGTTATTTAAATACATGGATCATGCTAGCAGGGAGTGCACTCTGCTAATAAGTTGGTGATAAGCCACCAGCTGTCTGGAAGTGGACAATCTAAATGGGCTGGGTTTATTCTTGTACTGGGGATTATGTTCTCCCTGGGACTTCCAGGGTGAGTGAGGAAATCAGTGATGTATGCATGAAAGTGGATGTTAACACAGAGTCTGAACCACTGTGATATATTTCACAAAACATAATAACAATTCAGTATGCAAAAAAAAAAATAAAAAAGAGAATGGAAGATGTTAAGAAATTTAAAATAGATTCTTATCTCCTTTAAGGTCCTGCTTCCACTCTGAAATGATGCAAAATGGGAAAAACAGGTTTCCACATCTGCCACTTGGGTGAGAAATACTACTATAAATGTAGTCTGTTGCTTTTAACAGCTTATTTTAGTAACCACCACAATTTTTTTGTAAATTATTGTTTCACTGATTTGGCACCTAAAAAGGAAATGGAAAGATAACCATATTTTTTCAGTACTAAGAGAGTGAACTCCACTGCATTCTTCAGGAAAACTTGTTTCTTAACCTTCAGTGGGATAAGCTTTAAAAATTGTAAATTCCTAACTCTCAATACCTTTAGCCCACAACCAAAGAATAGGCTCTACTATCACAACAATATGGTTTGTTTCAGGGTGACAAGAAAGGGCCTCCACTGACTGATGCACTTGTTTACTACAGCAATAAAACACCATTAACAAGATCCAGTAGCAAATTTGTAAGACAGGCTTTCATTTACCAGACTTAATTAAAACTTATTTATTTATTTATTTTAGATTGGGATTAATACCTTTGAGTCAAAGACTAATTTTCAAAGGTTCCAAGTCAAGGACAAAACAGAGCAAAATACAAGTGCAATATAATACAGATAAGAATAAAATTAAGTAACAGTGAAAGAAAGGAAAACATTGTAGGCAGCATGAGAATCAATTTACAATGGCACATACGATACAGAACTTGCTAGTTTCAGATACAACCTAAAAATATAAATGAATTCCATTATATTATTGTAGGGCAGGGATACACAGGGAAAAGTGAGAATGTCAATAAATAGGTCCACGTTAAGCTGTGGGTGGGAAGGAAGGGGGAAGGTAGCCAGGTTGGCACTGTCTAAGTAGCTGGAGATGGAGTGGGACAGGAGTAAAGGGAAAGGTGGTGTAGGAGGGTTGTAAGTCAAAAAGGAGGAGGGAAGGGTGATAAACTTAGCAGAGCCACAGAACACAGCCTCTGAAAAACTGCAGCAAACCCATAGGCCTCAGAAGTAAGAGTGTGTGTGTGTCTGTGTCAAAACACCATTTTGAAATTCCAAAAGAACGACTGCAAATGCCTTGGGTGGTGTGGTGCAAGCCTGGGGCTGGCTCGCCCAATAACTCCAACAGACTTGCACTCAGCAAAACACACAAACTGTGTTGACAGACATATTGATGTCCACTCCTAGCCCGCGCTTCAGGTAATGAGGGGTGAAGAGTTTCATTAACCAAAGAGCCAGGGCTAAGCGTGACATCCATATGCCTGTCAACACAGTTTGTGTATACTTGAATAAAGCACAGAAGGTGATGTGAAGAACTTGTGTGTTTCATTTCTGCTGAGTACAAGTCTATTGGAGGCTACTGCCATTTTCATAATCCACCTCCTCAGTCAACTCTACTGGCAAAGCACATTTTAAAAAGCATGTAATACTGAGGCATTTACTGTACCTTTCCTGTGAGAATGGACGGGAATTCTGGGTCAAATTTGTTGCTCAGGCCAAACCTTTAAAAAGCATAGAACAAACATGTTTGCAAAAATGTTTCCAGTGTTCAACTTTATAGGTGGTTCCCACTCTTACTTCAACAGATGAAATAAATAATTATGAAAAATTTAACACGCCATGACAAAAAAAAAAAAAGCTGATCCTCAGGTTTTGTCTCTTCTTGTTTAAAGAGGAAAGGAAATGATTTCTAATTGGCAGCTGTTTATAATGTTCACATTAA
Source organism: Neoceratodus forsteri (assembly GCA_016271365.2). Lineage (NCBI taxonomy): Eukaryota > Metazoa > Chordata > Ceratodontiformes > Ceratodontidae > Neoceratodus > Neoceratodus forsteri. Next base: position 446,254,561 of record JADMNL010000023.1, read on the forward strand.
CAGAAATGATACCGTAAGCTTAAATATTCCGTAAGTAACGTACCTGAATAAAAGTGATGTGAAAAACTGTCTTTTGCATCGTTTTGTTTTATGTGCAGCCTTCTGTTACAGTTCTCTTCACCGGAACCAGTGATTTGGTATTTAACTATGTCATGGTTTGTGTACAGAACTCTAAGCATGGTTCCGATAGGCCAGTATGACAAGCTTAGCATTCTGCACACAAACCATGGCATAGTGAAACTCCAAATTACTGCTTCCATGAAGAGAACTGAACAGAATCTGGGCTCCCAGATCTACAGGGATTGTTGTATTTTACAGGTATTTGGAGACATCTACAAGGAAATTCTTTGCATAGATTTGCATTGGTTATACAGGAAAACAGAGCAATTCTGCTTCCATAGGAAATAATGCAGAATACAGGAAAACACAGGAAAAATCACCTTGGAGTTACAGGGAAAATGCCAAATCAATCTGGGAGCACTAAGAATGTTGTCCATAAAAAGAAAACAATTGAAAACACAGTTTTTCACATCAGTGTTTATTCAGGTACAGTTAATAGACTTACTTGGAGGCAAGTCTTTCATTTATCTTACTAGGAACATTACTAACTGCTGTCAGTTAGCACAAATATCCTGCCCCTTTAAAAATTTTTTACTTTGACTGTTTTACATGAATATTTAACCAGATTTTCATGTCACAGGAGATAAATACTGTATGGAGTTTTTCACCCCAATATTACACCTGGATAAAAGATAAGTTTTTTTATTAATTATAATAAATTTAAGCCTATGAAATGAAACAAAATGTCAATCACCACAACAGTAAAATGCATGAAAAAAAAAAAATAAGAGGATCAACATATTCATTTTGTTCAGCCTTACGATAATTCAACAGGTTCAAGAGAGATAGGCCTGTAGTTTCCCAAGATGGAGGTGTTGCCACCTTTATGAAGAAGGAGGGCCTACGTCCAAGATCCGTATCCTACCAGAGGACAAGGAAAGGTTAAGAAGACATGACAGGTACAGCAATGACAGGTGCTTACGGGCAGAGCTGTCTGGTATCCAATCCATCAGGGCTAGTGCGTTTGGAAGGATGAAGTAAGAAGAGAGAAGACAGCCTGTCAGTAGGGGCAGTAGGAGAGAAAGATCAGGCATGAGGTGGTGATGGCAATAGGGCAGACTAACAGAGTGAAGGAGAAGGTTGATGGTTATAAAGGGTGAGAGCACAAGTAGAGAAGAAGTTACTGAATGCAGCTGCAACCTCTGGGGCCCGAAATAATAGAGCTGTCACATTTGAAGAATGGAGGCCTAGACTTGAAAAAGGGGAGGGGGGACTAAAATGGAGTTGACAACTTTTTAAAATTTAAATGGGTAATTTAAGTTGATCAGAAAGAAGAACTCAAACTGCCTTAACCTGCGTGATGGCCTTGATGCAGATTTATGGAGTTGCGGTAACAGGATGGGTCTTCCTGGGAACGGAGGACTTGGCAGGTGCCAACCAGTAGCTCTAGCCTTGAAGCTGCTAATCAGTTTTGCTGAGACCCTGGAAGGTGGGAGCCTTTACCATAGCCCTCCTAAGGGGGCATGTTTATTCAAGACAGCCATGAATTTGGAATGGAAGTAGGCCAGTGCATCAGCATCCATGGATGCTGAGATAGGAACCAGTCTGTGGATTGAAGGTCAGTCAGTAAGGTGGGCAGATGCACCAACTAGGACTAATGATTTTCCATTTTCAGTGGAAAACATTGGTAAAAAACAGAATTTATCATTTTAATACGAGCACCAGGGAGTCAACTTTTCATGAAAAAACAAACATTCTGTACCAGTTTTTGGGCAAACCCCTCCATTTTAAGCCAAATGTTTGTACAAAACATGCTGATTTTCTGTCAATTTAGGGAAAAAAATTTGAAAACATGTTTTAACATTTTGCCAAATGGAACTTGCCATTTTCTGAACGAGAAAATCATTGGCTTTAACCAACCTATATGAACAAAGCTGTATGAACTTAGGGGACCTTAGGATGGTGCATTTTATGTACACAGATCATATAATAGTCACTGAGTGCTTCCGACAGTATACCTGCTTCCCAAATATGACAAGGGTAGGATGACAGAACCCAGTCAATTAAAGGGTGGTTGGAGGTGGAGTGGTTGAGTCTGGTTAGCTCTGTCATATGTTACTTGATGGGCAGGGTCTGGATTTCTTGGGTAAGTTTATTGGAGGAAGGGCACAACCACTCAGAATCACTCAGAAGTCAGAACTACCACAGGAAGCTACAGAGTGTAGAGAGGAAATCAAGAATGGTAATATGCTTGGCGAATACGGCAGTATCGCTAGTCAATGAAAGTAGGAGTGAGCAACAGAAAGAAAGGTACTCACTTGGAACTTGTGTAAGGAGGGCACAGAGGAGTAATGTACCATCTCAAACTGGAGGCCAATGGCAGTGAACATCACCACCCCTCCTCCTCTCTTGCCATGGCCCTACCTGTGGAATGCATAACCAGAAATAGAAATGTCAGCATCACTAATCCTGGAGGAGAGCCAGGATCCAGAGACCACAGACACATCTAGCCTTCAGCATTCACAGCCTAGTTGGTCAATTTTGGCAGGGCTGTGACCTGGGGGTGCAAGAGATGCAGCTGTAATAGGGCCCTCACTGTCAGGGGACCGACTGCGTCAGATGGCAGAATTAGGAAAACCTTTTATTGTCACAGATAAACTTGCAACTTTCTTTTGTACACTGCTTATCCATTTGAAATTGGGGTTGGCAACAGCAGGGTCGATGCTACAGGTTCACGTTCAGTTCCATGACAGAATTCAAGTCCAGTTCCATGAACGAGAATTCAGAAAAAAAGCAATAGGGCCCATTACTCAAAACATTTGCTATTAGTACTTGTCCTCCCAGGAGGTGTAGGAAGAAATTACATTGTTCTGTTCCTTGATCATGGTGCCAGCAAGGTGGCAGGGGATAGCATGGACACAACATGGATGCTCAGAGCAGGACTGATACAAAAGAACATATGTTATAATTTATATTTTATATGCACTAATGGTTCTTTTACACTTACTGGCGGGGAGGTAGGGCCCCAAAAATATTTTGTGGGGGCCTTACAGTAGCTGGCACAGCCCTGAATTATTTTGGGCAGCAGACTCAAGACATTTAGGTGGTAAACATTCAACCCCGCCTTAGGAAGGGAGAGGATGAGGATATGAGCAGAGGGCCAGGATTTTGCTCCACATTACCCACCAGCAGCAACAGCAGGAGATGGTAGCGTGATAGAAAACCACAGCAAGGGCAGGGAGACGGCATAGCAGATGGAAGTGGTGAGGGTCAGAGTAGCAACAATTCAAAATTAAATTAAATAAGAAGGAACCCCCACATCTCATAGGTTGTAAGGGAGTAAGGTAGGAGGAACCGCAACACCAACTAATTCAATTAATTCCCTGTACCACTTGGGTCTTAAGGGCAGAGGGTGGGAGTAACAACAGTCAAACTAATATTCAACCAACCCCACATCCCTTTGGGTCATAAGGGGAGGAGAGAGCAATAGCAATATCAACAAAATTCAACAAGCCCTTGCACCCTTCAGTCACAAGGAGGACGGAGCGGACAACAGCAGCTCATATATAATTAAAACCAGCCCCTGTACTCTTTGTGTTGTAAGGAGTAATGTGGAAGTGACAACTATCAAAATAAAATTCAACCAGCCTCACACCTGTCGGGTCAAAGTACCAAAATTAAACCTGTCCCTGCACTCTCCTCAGTTCATAAGGCAGAAGGTGAAAGTAACAGTAGTCAAAACTAAATTCAACCATACCCATATCATAAGTAGGGAGGAGCAGTAACAATATTCACTAATATTCAACCAGCCATAATACTCCTCAGGTCATAAGGGGAAGGGTGGAACAGCAACAGACCAAAATATTATTAAATCCTCCCCACACTCCTCAGGCATGGGGTGGGAAGGTGAACCTAACAACAGTCAAAATAAAATCCAACCAATCTAACCTTCCCCACCCCTCAGGTCCTAAGGGGTAGGGAGGAATAACTATACAAACCAAAATTCAACCAGCCCAATGCCCCTCAGGTCATAAGGGAGGGTAGAACAACAATACACTAATAAACCCTCCTCCACACCCTCAGGCATGGAGGGGAGGTGGAAGTAACAACAGGAAAAATTCAACCAGTCCCCACACCCATCAAGTCACTGGGGAAAGGTGGGAATAAAAACAGACCAAATATAATCAACCTGCCCCAACACCATCTGGGCATAAGGGACAAGGTGGAAGTAAAAGCGGTCTAGGTATTTTTTTTGGGGGAGGGAGGAAAAGAACAGTTTAACTTTTGGACTAGGATCGGGTGATGTCATAGGGATGTGAGTCTGGTGTGCCTGGTATTGACCGGTCTGCGTGCCTCCCTCCAGAGGTGCCCTCGCATCTTGGTAACACATAGAGGAATTGAGGAAGAACTCTGCTGTTTATCAGATTTGAATACACTATCATGTCCCCCACCCGAGCTGTACCATAAGGGGGCTGAAGGACTAACTGTTGAAATAAGTCTACACCCTGAACCATTACTATTGTGCTACTGTTCAACTGAAGCTACTGATGTTTAGGTATTACTACCATAATGTAAGAACGATTGCTGTGGACCTGAGAAAGTTTCATTAATAAAAATTATATTTACAAAAACAAACACAACAACAACGGTCCAAATAAAATTTAACCAACCCCTTACCCCTTGGGTCATAAGTGGGAGGAGCAATAACAATACCAACTAAAATTCAAATAGTTGCCACACCCCTCGGGTCATGGGGAGAGGGTGGAAGCAACAGTGATTCAAATAAAAATTCAATCAACCTCTCGCCTTGGGCTGTGGGGGTGAAGAAAAAATTACTCACCTTAGTAATGTTGTTTCTTCTAATGGAGTCTTGCTATATTATAGACCTTAGCAGTTTGTTCCAGCTCTAGAACTGCCCCAGAGTGAAATGGTTAAAACCATTCCAAAACAGAATTTTAGCACGACAGCAGCTCTATCTGTGTCATTTCAAACTTGAACTGTCAGATCTTTACGAGCCAAACTCACTAAGGTCTGTGTGGAAGCTGTAACCTACACTAGCCAAATGGCTACCTAAATAATAACAACCATTGATGGTCCCAACACCCAAGACTCAAGTCAGGGGACCAGAAATACTAACACCATTCTAATAATATGAAAATGGAACATAAGTATAATAAAACACACACAGCATACATACACACCCCAAAGTTCCAAAGGGGACAAATGTAACAGGACATAAGTAGTGCCCACACTAAGTTGCCCGCACCACCAAGTAGAGGTTCTGAGAGGGGCAGGTTGGGGGGTCTATAATATAGCAAGACTCCATTAGAAGAAACAACATTACTAAGGTGAGTAATTTTTCTTCAAACAACATAAGTCTTGCTATATTATAACATAACAGAATACACAGCAGTACCTCCATGGAGGAGGGCAGAACCTACTTAGGGAATAGGCTCGAAGAACAGCTGTGCCAAGCGAGCATCTCTCCTGGCCTGGACATCCAGGGAGTAATGCTTGGTAAAGTGTTACCGTTTTCCAAGTAGCAGCCTGGCAAATCTCTAATAAAGGGATATCTCTGGCAGCAGCTAGAGGCAGCTGTACCCCTGGTAGAATGAGCCCTCAAACCGGTGTGGGGCTCTGCCCACTTCTGATAACAAATTGGATACAGAGACAATCCACCTGGCTATTGATCTCTTAGTGGTAGGTTTGCCTTTCCCAACTTCACCATAGGTAAGGAAAAGTTGGAGGATTCAGACCTGTGACCTTTGGTACACTCTATATAATAACTAAGAGCTCTCTTAACATCCAGGCTGTGCAACCTTCTCTCACCGAAGAGGAGTAATCAGTGAAAAATACTGGAAGGAGATAGATTGATTAAGATGGAAATCTGAAACCACCTTAGGCAAAAACTTCCTATTAGTCCTAAGGACTACCTTATCCTGTGGAAAGAAATAAAGTCAGTCTCCACTGACAAGGCTTGCAATTCACTTATCGTCTGGCAGAAGTGATAGCCACTAGAAAAACAGTTTTCCAAGTTAGGTACTTAAGCTCTGCAGAAGACAGAGGTTAAAAGGGGTTGCATTAACTGGGCAATGCAAACATTAAGGTCCCAAGCAGGGCCGGTTCCGAAAGGGAGGATTAGTATGGAGTAATCCCTTAAAAACTTGGAAAACACAGGATGAGAGGAAAGAGGGGATGATTTCCTGCTGACACAAAAGCAGACACAGCTGCCAAATGAACTCTCAGGGTAGCTGGTCTGAGACCCAAGGAATTAAGATGTACCATGTAATCTAACAAAATGGGCAATTCAGCAGATTCTGGGAAATATTTTTCCCAGCACACCAAATGGAAAACCTTTTCCATTTAGAACTATAAGTAGCCCTAGTGGAAGGCTTTCTGGAAGCCTTTAGGATCTCAAGAACACCCTGAGAGAGGTGTAAATCAGCAAACTCTAACTCCTCAAAAGCCAGGCCTTGAGGTTGAGGGATTTGAGGTCGGATACCAAACTCTTCCCTGGGCACAAGTCAACAGATTGTGATTCCTGGGGAGGCACAGGGAAGATGGACTGTCAGAGACAGAAGGAGTGGGTACCAGGGCTGTCTGGCCCAATCCGGGCAATCAGAATCACCCTGCAAGGCTGAGATCTGATTTTGACTAGTACTTTGAATAGGAGAGGAAAGGAGAGCATAGAGGAACTTCCTCCCAATCCAGAAGAAGGGCATCCAGGGAACTGAGCCCAGCACTGGAGGCCTGCAACAGAACAGAGGAAGTTTGTGATTGTCTGGGGCTGCAAAAGATCTATCTGAGGGATGCCCCACCTGGCAAAAACTATCCCCAGCACTTGAGGATCCAGGGACCATTCGTGATGGCCCTGGGAAATCCTACTGAGGGCATCCGCTAGGACATTGTCCTTCCTGGAAGATGAACTGCTATGAGGGAAGTGTTCAGGGAATAGGCCAGAGACCACAACTTCATTGCCTCGGTGCACAAGGCCGAAGACCGAGTGCCCCGTTTGTTGATGTACCACATTGTTGTGGTGTTGTCTGTTCTGACTTGTATCACCTTGTGGTGGACAGATGCAGAAAAAGCTGAAGAGCTAAAAGACAGCTCTGAGTTCCAGCAAATTGATGTGGAGCAGAGATTCCTGGGGGACCAAACTCCCTGGGTGGAATGGTGGCCCATGGGGCTCCCAACCCAGAAGGAAGCATCTGTAGTGAGAGTCAAGTCGTGAGAAGGGAAATGAAGGGACCCCGGCTCTTAATTGCTCTGATCCTGCCACCACTGGAGAGCTAGGATCAAGGTTGAGTCACTGGGACCAACCTGGAAGGGGTCTCTTCTCTGAGACCAAAAGGTTCTCAAGTGAAACTGAATGTCTCTCATCTGAAATCTGGCTCCTGCACAACAGCTGTGGATGCAGCCATGTGCCCCAGGAGCTGCAGAGAATGTCTTGCTGGTCAGAGACCTGCAGAGTGAAGGAAGAGGCCAGAGCCACTAAATTCCTTACCCTTTCTGGGGAAGAAAGGCTCTGCTAGCTTTGTGTCCAATTCTGCCCCTTAAAGGTGAGTACCTGGACTGGTTCCAGAACCGACTTTGGTAGGTTTAGCAGAAACCCAGGAGGTGAGAAGCTGCTGGGTGACCTGCAGGTGAGATTTTACCTGTTCTGGGGACTGGCCTACAATGAGCCAGTCGTCTAGATAGGAAAAACAGCAATCCTCTGCTTCCTTAAGTGGGCCACTGCCACTGCTAGACACTTTGTGAATACCCTTGGAGCAGAGGTAAGGCGAAGGCATTGCTCTGAACTGGTAATGACCTGAGAGCAGTTCGAATCTGAGGTACTTTCGATGGGATCTTCTGACTAGGACATGGAAATAGGCATCCTTGAGGTCCAGGAGGCTAGCCAGTCCCTGGCCTTGGGAAAGGTAAAATCATTGCCAGAGTTACCATTTTGAACTTTGGTTTCAAAAGATGCTTGTTCAGATATCTGAGATCTAAAATGGGCCACCATTGTCCTGTCTTTTGGGGTAAGGAAGTATCTGGAATACAGACCCTGCCCTGATGCAGGGAGGAACCCTTCTACTGCTCTGAGAGCTAACAGGGATGAGACCTCTGTTTCCAGAGCGAGGGTCTCTGAAGCACTTGCAGGTAGAAAAGTCTGCTTCTCAACTTGGGAAACTTTTGAAGCTGAGAACCAGACCCTGGCTTACTACTTCCAGAACCCACTTGTCTGAGGTTAAAGAAGCCCAATTCTGACTGAAGTAAGCCAGCCTGCCCCACTGGTACAGAAGAATCGGCCCTGGGCACCCCATCAGGGTGCCTGTTTCATAGGAGCTTTGGGCTGGGGGTGGGAGCAGGTCTGCCCACCCCTCGTCTGCCCTGCCTCTGAAGAAGCCCCTCTGAGCATAGGCAGGAGAGGCCTGAGTCTGGTAGAAGGCCTGTGAAGGCCTACCCCTACCCTGGGGCATGCCTTTGAGGTGGCTTGCGCTCCTTAGCCTGGGCACTCTTGTAAGTAGTCCTATTTCATCCATCTTCTTCATGTAATTCTCTGTCTGCTCTCCAAACAGAGAATTTCCCACCACAGGAAAATCCATAGCCTTAGTCTGGGTATCCTGTGACAAACTAGTACACCTGAGCCAGGCCAACCTACGAAAAGCTACAGATGTGGCCATGACCTAGAGGAAACATCATTAACATCCACAGCAGCATGAACCAGACCTTAGAGGCCTCAATGCCATCAGCAGCCACCTGTTCTAGTTCACTAGCCAGCTGGCCATGGGCCTGCTTGGCCAATGCATAACAGTATCCCATCTAGATTTCTGATACCTAGCTACATCAGCCATATAATTTGTTTGCCTGAGTCCCAGAGAGGCTGCCATATACTGTTTTTTTGCCATGGCATCAATCTTCCTGGAATCCTTGTCAGGAGGATGTGAAGCCAAGGGAATATTAGCTTTATCACAGGCAGCAGCCTGAACTACTAACATGACTGCATTGCTGAGAAAGGAATTCTGTATCAGGGCCTGACAATGTATACCTTCTGTCCATCTTTTTATCTACAGGAGGCACAGAATTAGGAGCTTTTAAAATTTTAATTGTTTGTTTCTAAAAGACTTATGTAAAGGAATAGACAATCTCCTAGACTCTGGAATATCCATCATTTCTACAAAATCAGGCTCCTCTTGCTCATCCACAGCCTCTTCTAAAGGAAGCTGGAGGGTTTCAGCAACTTTTTATAAAACATAAAATGAGATGGGGACTCAGACAGCATAGGGGAGATTCTAAAGGTCTGTCTGGGGAGATGTCGGTTCAATGGGCACACCCAGACCTTCCCAGCCACATTCATACTGTTCATAATCTTCCTCCCCTCCTCTGGTTCATAAAATTCCTCAATATCATAATCCTGAACCACTGGGACCGGACGAACCAACCTTTTACCAGATAGTGGTGGTTCAGGACGGACCCTGAGACAGTGACTGGACAATTTGTATGGCTTTTGCTATCTCTGCAGCAGTTGGAAGGAATTTTGGACTCCAGACCTGCTGATTTTCTTGTTTTCTTTACTGGAATTGGTTCCTCAGAACCAGCTTTTCTTTGCTTAGGAAGTCTGGCCCTGGTCAGAGGCACTCCCTCTGGTTCGGTTGGCACCGAACCGGGCTGGCCATCCGGGTCAGGGACTTTTTGCCTCTCGTTCCTGAGCCTGCCCAATCTTTTTCAGGGTGGCTGCAGGGAAATTCTACATACCTGGCAGTCTGACTGGAGGTGGTCAAACCTCAGACAATAAACACATGTGGTATGTAGGTCAGCCTTGGCAAAGACTTCCCCACAAACATCACAGTGTTGAAACCCAGAGGCCCGGTTTTTCTTTTGGGTTTCTCAGACATAATGCCAGCCTAACCAAAAACTTGCCTTTTAATGGCAGTGCCAGGCAAGACACACTTATCGGTTCTTAACCGTGTCACGGGTATTGGAAAAACGTAATAAATCCGCTTTTTTAGAACCGATAAGAACCGGAACCGCACTCTAAAATAGTAACTTTTAGTTTTAAATGAGTTTTAAACCCACTGTTCGGTTCAAAACCGAACCGATAACTACAAGTTCCACACAGACAAAACCTTCATTTACTTACGGTTACCACAGATAGAGCTTGAACCGAACGGTTTTACGGTTAAAATAAAACCATTCTCGTTAAATCCAACCGAGAAAACACTTTTAAACCAGAAATGAACCGAGCAGAAGGAGAAATCTCCGGAGCGACTGTTCACTGAGGCGGAGTAAAGAATCTGACAGTTCAAGTTTGAAATGACACAGATAGAGCTGCTCTCGTGCAAAATTCTATTTTGGAATGGTTTTAACCATTTCACTCCGGGCAGTTCTAGAGCTGGAACAAACTGCTAAGGTTTATAATATAGCAAGACTTCATGTTGTTTGAAAGAAACAATTCAAAACTCGGAAAAAATCATAACTGGGGAAAGTGGAAGTAGAAACAGTCAAAATTAAATTAAACCAATCCTCACAGCCCTCAGTTCGTAAGAGGGCAGGGTGGAAGCAACAGCTCAACTAGCATTAAATCAGCCCCCACAACTCTCAGGTAGGAAAGGGGAAGTTGGAAGTAACAATAATCAAGATAAAATGAAACCAGACCCCACACTCCTCAGGTTATATGGGGGGACCAACAGTACAAACTAAATTAAAACCAGCCCCACAGCCATCAGGTCACAAGGGAGAAGGGTGGAGAAGTACACCACAGTTACAAGGACTAAATCTCTTAATTATTATCCCTCCCATTTGGTTCTGAAGGCTGGTGATTACCTGACCACCTGCAGTTGTCAAACTAAAGTTCTGCAGCTATTACCCATCAGAGTTAAGGTTAGAAAAATCCACTGGCCCCTACAGGTAGTCTGCAGAATAATTTTATTTTGGGTGGGGGTAGGGTCCATGTGTTAATCTCACATTTTCTTTTGATAGCAGAATGACAGCAACTTTAAGCTTCAGATCACTACAAATTAAACAAAGTCCAACATAATGACCACAATGCTGAAGAAAAGTATAAGAAAACATCACCAGTGTTCACTTGTTGGCATTTTGACAACTAGTGTCTAATAATCCTTTCTATGAAAGTCACGCTTTTAATTTCATGCGTCTTTACTTGATGCTGTGCAACAGTATAGCAGATATGGAGGAAAAGCCACGACCTGCATAAGAAGATCCACAGATAGGAAATCTGACCTATTTGTACAAAACAAGACAGCAGGTTTATGCAATCCTGTCAAACGAGACACATTTGGTTTCATATTTCTGCTTTGTTTCATGACATGTAAAAATACAGCAGTCTCCTTACAGTACACAAGCATCTTCAGTTCTCCGAGTGCTACAGTGAACATTTTCAAGTAAGCAATTAGACACGACAGGGTGTGTGTTAGACATGTTAACACATGGCTAGGAGGCATAGTGAGGCACGAGGCCACCATCCGAGTGCGCCCACCCTCCTAGGCCGCGGTGTTAAAGTGTCTAAAACACAGACCCTGGAGTGGCTTATTGCACTTATGAAATGGCTATCAAAAATACAGATGTATGTGATAGCTAAAATGTATAGTATTTAAAAGTGAAAAAGTTTAATGTTTGTCTTCACTTTTAATAAAATAGTTCCTCCGCCTACTGGTTTTTGACTTAAGGAATTTTGTCCTACAAAAGCTTCTGCATTTTACATCTGGTTGTCATGGCAGTATTCCCCGTCACACACACAAAACAGATTCTGTAATTAATACAGTAAATACATTATTTTTACATAAATCGGAAATTAGACGCTATGCGGTGGAAGTTGTGACCCACTGCAAGTTAGCAACTGATCAGAACAGCCACTGAGCAGACGGGCCAGGACAGAGATTGTAGCAGTACTTAGTTTAAATGTTTCATCGGCTGTAATCGCAATCGGCTTCTTGATTAAGATGAAGAGAGCGAGCGGCTGAGAGAAAGAGATCGCCGATTCGGATGGAGAGCGAGCGAGCAGGCTGGGAGACAGATTGCACTTTTTTTTTTTTTTCGCCTTTCTACATGGATTTATAACAGAAACCCTCAAAGACCGAGGTCAAGTGAACAAGCGGTCAGATGTATTTATTTTATTTTTTACAGTTAGGCTGGCACCACTTCTGCCAGAAACAAGATGGCTGTGTTTTCATTTCTCAAGGTTCTGAGTGGGCAGCATCACCCATATCAAATGCCCGCCTGCCATTGGCACAACCTGATCTTTTCGATGGTGTTAGACACATTAGCTTACTCGTAACAGCCAATCAAACGCTGCTTTTCTACCACCCATTCCATAATTAGCAATATCTCTATCAATGTCTTTCACTGGCTTCTAAAATCAGAAGCTAAACTGTCTGCCTGAGTGCTTATTTCATTGGTGAAGAGAACAGACTACAGATATTTTGAGAACAGACTATGAATATTTTGAGTTACAGCCACCCAGTCTAAAACTTTCTTCTCAATGTGGTAACTGGTGTTGCTGAGTTTAATGGAATCAGTGTGATCCACAGGCTGTTGAAGCTCAATAACAATCATCATCCCCTTTCTTTCCCATTCCCATGTCTGAAGTTTATAGCTATGCTACTATCATGTTTAAAATCTACTTGCCAATACTTTCCATCACAAAAACATGCACAAACCTTAGTCCTAGCCCAAATACAAGAAAAGTACAGTTACGTAAGAACTTACCGTAACAGTAGATCTTCGAGAACAGCTCTTGCAGCAGGAAACACCATTAGGACTGAAGCCGGCAGGCGTCAGGACCCACAAATTCTTCTAGCTAGCTATCTTCAATGAGACATGACGTCAGTCCGCCTCCGGCGTCAAGCGTAGTACATAAGGGTGGTCCCACAGATTCCCCAGTTCTCCCCGGAGACTTCCGCTGCAGGATGACATCAGAATGGGAGACCAAGGATTCACTATCAGAAGACAAAGAGGTATAAGTCCCGTTAAAGGCTCAGAAGCCATGCCTCCTCCAAGGGAAGGTGGGCGGAAGGCACCTGCTGCAAGAGCTGTTCTCGAAGATCTACTGTTACGGTAAGTTCTTACGTAACTGTACTATCTTACTTGAGATACAGCTCTTGCAGCAGGTAACACCATTAGGACTGATTTCCAAGCAGTAGCACTTGCAAACACTCTGGGAGGAGGAAACTAGAAGGCTCATTCCAAGTCCTGGTTCTAGGACAGGAGACCCTGTAGCAGCCAGGCGAAGCCGGCTCTTCGCCGTGAAGCAATGTCTAGGCTATAATGCCTGATAAAGGTATGGACAGAGCTCCAAGTGGCTGCAGCACAAATGGCTGAGGTGGAGGCGTTGCGAAGTGCTGCAAAGGAGGTGGCCACCCCTCTAGTGGAATGGCCCCGAACTGACCCCGGGAGGGGTTTCTTTTTGATATCATAGCAGTATGATATGCACTGGACAAACCAGCGAGAAAGGGACTGTTTCGATACTGGCTGGCCCATCATCCTTTCAGTAAAGGAAACAAAAGCTGCTCCGACTTACGGCTGCTTGGTCCTGCTAGGTAGTACCTTAAGCTGCAGTGAACATCCAGGCTGTGGAGCAGCGCCTCTCCTCTATTAGAATAATTAGGAAGTAGACCAGCAGGTCAATGTCCTGATTGAGGTGAGTCGGAGACCACCTTAGGCAGGAACTTAGGGTTAGTCCTCAGGAAACTCTGTCCTGGTGAAAAACCAAATAAGGTTCCTTACACATGAGAGCCTGAAGCTGGAAACTCTTCGCTGACGTAACAGCAACTAAAAATAACGTTTTTCCACGACAAGCAGCTCGCAATCCACGGCAGTTCAAAGGGGAAGCGTGAGCTGTTCCAGGCGAAGAGTATATCCCATGGAGGCACAGGGTCCTTAATGGGAGGCCTAAGATGCAACACCCCTTTCAGGAATTCCCGACAGGCATCTAATTGCGCCACAGTCGCTGTCCACGGAGGTGATAAGTGGAGATAGTACAGAGGTGCACCTTAATAGAGGTGAGGCGAGACCCGAGCGGAAAAGTGAGAGCAGGTACTCTAGCACCGCCTTCACCGGACAACCTAGAGGAAAGGCCGCGTGCTTGCGACCATAAACAAAATGGCGCCATTTCATGGCGTATATTGCATCGTTGCCGGCTTTCTGGCTGCAGGAAAGGACTTCCGCCACCTCTTGCGAGACCCTGTGTGCTAAAATGGCTATCTCTAGGAGCCATGCATGCAGGTTCAGAGAGCATAAGTCCGGGTGGACCAGTGAACCCTCCTCCTGAGACAAGAGATGGGAGCTGAACGGCAACGGGAGGCGGAGGTTCCCGGATAGCTGCATTAGCAAAGGGAACCAGATCTGTCTGGGCCAAAAGGGGCCACCAGGATCATTGTTGCATGCTCCTCGCAGATTGAGAAGAACTCTCTGGATCACCGGGAAGGAGGGAAAGCGTGAGGAATCTGTCCGCCCAGGAGAGGGACAACGCGCCCCGCCAGAAAACACTAGGCCCTGGATCTAGCGAGCAAAAATTGGGCAGTTTTATGTTGGATGGGAAGCGAACAAGTCCAATTCTGGAGTTCCCCATCAAAGAAACAGATCCTCTGCTACCTCCTGAAGAAGTTCCCACTCGTGGACTCTGGCCTGGGAATGACTCAGGCCATCTGCGACTGTGTTGTCCACCCCGGAACATGTACTGTGATCAGGTTCGCGCCTGTGTCGGATTACCCAATCCCACACCCTCATGGCCTCCCTGCAAAGTGGGTAAGAGATGCGCCTCCTTGTTTGTTGAGGTAATACATCACCGCCGTGTTGTCGGTCTGAAGCAGGAGAATACTCGGCGGGATCTGACTGAAATGCCTGCAGGGCATAAGGACCACCCTCATCTCTAGGGCGTTGATATGGAGGTCAGCCTCCTGAGGGTCCACGTTCCTGGGACTTCACCCGTCCAGGTGTGCTCCCACCTAGTCCTGAGCGTCTGTGGTGAGAGATTACCTCCGGGGATGGCGCTATAAGCAGGCAGCCATAGAGAGTGTCCCTGGGTCTAGGCACCATTGCCAGTCTCGAATCACGGCGTTCGTGATTCTGACCGGATGCTGCTTGTGGTCTTGCCTTTGGTCCCACTGCACCTTGAGCATCCACTGAGTTACCGCATGTGGAGCCTTGCGAAAGGGCGGTGGAATAGCGCAGCCATGTGTCGAGCAGGCGAAGGACCGACCTGGCTGGACGGTCTTCTTGATGAAAGGTCCCTGATGAGGGATCTGATGCACTCCGCTCTGTCGTCTGGAAGAAATGCTCTTCCCTGAGCGGTGTCCAGAACTGCGCCTATGAACTGCAGTTTCTCGGCGGTACCAGAGAGACTTCTTGTGGTTGATTAAGATGCCCAGAGATGAAACGGGTCCTGGGTACTCTGGATCGCCAGTAACAACGCCTCTCTGGAGGCGGCCATGAGAAGCCAATCGTCCAAGTGCGGGAACACATAATGGCCCTGTCTCCTTAGAGCGCTGCCCACGACTGCCATGCATTTGGTAAAGACCCTGGGTGCGATGACAGCCAGATGGAAGGCTCGGAACTGAAGATGGTGGCAGAGAAACTCAAGCGCAGGAACCTCCTGTGCGCTTGAGCTATAGGGATGTGCAGGTATGCCCCTGTCATGTCTAGAGACGCTAAGAAGGCGCCCTGCTTAGCATGGGAATAAGACCTGGAAGAGTCACCATGTGGAATCTTTTGTAGGCGACTGACATATTGAGGTCGCTGAGGTCCAGAATCGGACGGAGGTCCCTGTTTTCTTTGGAACCAGGAAGAAGTGGGAATAGTATCCATATCCTCTCTGGTTCTCTGGGACGTACTCTATCGCTCCCTTTTGCAGGAGCGCGAGTATTTCTTGTCTGATCAATGACTTGTGCTGACCCAGTACCGGAGAGCAGAGGAGGCCTCGAGGGTGGCTTTTCTGCGAATTCTATAAAGTGGCCTCTTCCGACCATCTGGAGAACCCACCTGTGGGTGGTTATAGACTGCCATCCTGGCAGGAAGTGATAATCGACCCCGACCATAATCCCGTTGATCCGGCGAGGGGCGGAAAGAGTCAGGCTGTGGCGGCTGGGGGCCCGCTGGCTGAGCCGACTTAGGAAGCGCTGGCCTCGACCTGCGGTTGTTTTCCCTGGGCTCTGCGGAAACCGAGCCCCTCTGTTGTGGAATGGGGCGGGACTGTTGTCTCTGCATCCGCCCACGAAATCGGCTTTGGTTCCTATGAAAGGAACTAAGCTTGTCGGTACATGGCCTGAACCGACCTCACCGCCTTCCGGCCTCTTGGAGTTTGGTGATTACCTTCTGGAGGGTTGACCAATCAAAACTTCTCCCTCGAATGGGCGTCCATGATTTTTCTGGACGTCCGGGTAAACTCAGAGACACGGAGCCAAGAGTGCCTCGGAGGCATCGCCTGAAGCTGCTGCTCGGGCCGAGGAGTCCACGGAGTCAGACGCTGCTCGTAGCACTTGGGTTCCCACGTCCAACCTCGATGTGAGGAGCCGCGAACATCTCCTCCTTCTGCTCACCTTCTGGCAATTCTCAGTTGCATCCAGACCCTGCTCCCACAGGGCACTTTGAACTGCACCATGTGGGTCAAATAATTCAGGGATCTGATGGACGCATCAGTTGCACCTACCCATAGCGTCCAGCTGCTTGGACTCTGGGTCCGGTGGCAGGGTGCTCAAATGTTGCGGTCTCTGGGACCGGTCATGAGAGGCTGTTATGACCAGAGAGTCAGCCTGAGGATGCTGAGCCAAGTACTGGTCTTCCCTTGGAGCCTTGTACAGGCGGTCAGCTTTCTTCGGCATCGCCGAGGTGAATGTGGGCGCTTCCACGCTGCCTTGGTGGCGTCCACGAAAGTGTCTACCAAGGGTGGCACCACCACAGGCTTAGGGTCCTTCTGCCGAAGATATTTCAAGGCGTAGCCTTCGGGTCTAACTCTTCTGCATCCCATCCCATGTTCTCTTGGATGTGTCTCATGATATCGAGCGAAGGGTCATCCGGAGGAGACTTTGGAAGCTCACGTGGATCCGGAGAAGGGATGGAGAGGAGATGGGATCTGGATCCTGTTGAAAACTCTGATCCCGTGTCCTCCGTCGAGCGAGCGGCGTCTTCTGGGTCTCTTAGGGCTGGGTGACCCAGAAGAGGATCTGGGCGGAGGTCTCCTTTATCTGGTCTCCCCTTGGAGGATCCTGGGCTCCCAGGAGGAGGTAACCGGCCTGCAGACCCAGATGGAGAAGGCGCAGGAACCGGAGGAGTAACCGTGTAGGAGGAGGAGGAGGTGGGAGAAGAGGTGGAGTGGGGACCATGTCCTTTTGATGGTATCCCACCAGCAAGTGAAAAGCTCCTTCACCTCTGAAAAAGAAAGGCCCGGCGACAGACCGGGCGCCGGTGGTCAGTCGTCGGGTCCGGCGTTGGCTCCACAGGGGCCTCGGGTTGCGAGAAGGTTCCTGGAGACTCAACAGGACCGGGGTTGCCCGTCTGGTCCTCAGGCTGTGTCAACTCCTCCTCAGTGATGGTCTCCTGACCGGCGTTGGTCAAGGCGTCCGGTCCTCTTCTCGTTGGGCGTCGGTCCCCTACCGGCGTCCGTGGATGATTAGGCAGCGTGACGGTCTTCTGACGGACGACGGCTCTGGGGACCTGTGGCGAGAGGCCGGCGGCCAGGTCTAACGGCTTAAGTGAGGTGAGCTCCTTGGTCTCTCCGCTGGGGAGGAGGAGGCAAGGAGGCGGACCTGACGCTGGGTTCAGAATGGCGGAAACTCGACTTGTGGTGATGGTGACAATCCTCCGACTTAGCCAGGGCCTTGGAGGAAGAGGAAGGCCTGGGAGTCTTGGCCTGAGAAGGGAGCCTGAAGATCTTCTCACCCAGCGGGGGAGGCTGAGAGCTGGCCGGGAAGGAGAGGCGGTCAGACCTGGAGCGGAGCTGCAGTGTCGGAGGCCCTAGCGGGGACCTGAAGGGCCTTCTCTATGCTTCTCAGAATGCTTACGGGCCTTCTCCAAGACTCCCCTGGAAGCCATGGTATTGAGTTGTTCCTCGAGCAGGAACGCCTGTAGACCTTCTGGCGCGGATCCGGGTTCTGCTGTTGAAACCCTGGCAAAGGTGCAGGACCGGTGTCGTGGTCTGGGCCTAGGCACCAGACACAGGCTGAGTGTGGATCCTTGAATGGGATCTGCTTCCCACAGGCGCACTGAGGAGTGACCGGAGGTTGGCGAGGACATCAGACAAAAGCTGAATGAGAGAACGAATTTCCCGTAGGAAAACACTTTACCACGCGTCGGCGCTAGAAACTGAACCGAAGGGTCAGACATGCAAGTCGACGGCGGAAAGAATCAGAATCTGGGGACTGCCCCTTATGTACCACGCCTGACGCCGGAGGCGGTCCCGCTGAAGATAGCTAGCTAGAAGAATTCCATGGGGTCCTGACGCCCGCCGGCTTCAGTCCTAATGGTGTTACCTGCTGCAAGAGCTGTATATCAGTAAGATCTGCACATTGTACGATAGGTAGGAAAGTGTCTGCACTCTGACTGGTCAACAGCCCACACATGGCAAGAAAATTAGCAACACATTAAAAATAAAAGTCTTGACCACCTGGATTCAGCACCCGGAACAAAACAACTTCCAACAATTTAGAATGTTTGATTTCAAACTAGTAACCATTGTGTTGTCTGTATTTCCATGGCACTCCCACTTTTCCACCATAGGGTTATGTACGCCTGATAGGCTGCCGATGCACATGTGACCTAGGGTCAAATTACGAACCCTCCTCCAAGCCCCTTCTGTAGCCTGCTGTTCCTCAGTTTTAGCTTGCGCATCTGAGAGGCTGCAACACTGTCCCAAGCTCCAGTATATCAACAAGGAAAAGGTAATTACAAAAGAAAAAATAGCTGCATGGCACAGACAGTATAAAGTATTGTGTAGGATACAAGCAGTGGCTAGAAATGTTTTAAAAGACAGAGATATAATTTATATTTGCTGTGGAAGTATCTAAGTGAGCACAGGATCTCGCATTAAAGTATCAGAAAATGCTTTGCGTCATACGTAGCGTTCTTACACAACAATAGTTCATAGACAAATGCTAGCAATCCTAGATTTAGCATGAGCCAGTTACTTTGAATGGACCACAGCAAGACTCCTCCCTCAAGACGAGGATATCCGACACTTCTCTAAGCAGTCCCTGACCAGCGACCGATTCAGAGGAGGCACAATATAATAAATAAATAAATAAAAATCTATGGAAGGCTCCCCTGTATTAATTTGACAATAGGGATCCAGCCCATCGCCTCCCTCACGTAGCCAGACGATGGCGCACTGTGCCTCTACCCCCAATGCTGAAACAAACAAAATCCAACTTTAAAAGGCTAAAAGCCTCCAAACCCTCCCCAATAGGTCCAACTGTTGCCGCTGGCTCACGCTATTCAACTGCATGTATAACTCCAAAATTCAGCTGACCTGGTCCCAATCGCGGGCATTGTTCGTACGGGGCCATGCAGCTCACAAAGCAGGTTACAAATAAAGGCGGAGCTGACCAACCTCCCTGCTAGTTTCTTAGCCATTTGCTCCACTAGGATGCCACGTATGCTCTGTAGAGCCCTCACGCATGTGTGGCATGTCTCAGGCATTCACGCATGCGCAATGCCCACTACACCATTTTGAAGAGGGCAGAGCACACACACGCACACGCACGAGAGAGTGCTCATGATGCGCATAGCAATCATCACATCAGTCATTACTGGAAACAAAATAGCAGCTGCTGCTAGCAAGGGAGCAAAAAAGGGGAACAGAACAATTAATGATATCCCTCCCAGCATTGAGCTATCTAGGCATATGAGCCTCTTAAAGGGCAGCCCGCAAAGCTATCCACAGGCATATAAGCCTCTTAAAGGCAACCCACCAGGGCACATGAAAATTAAAGGGCAACATACTTCATTATTATTCAAATGTTTTCTCACCGGGAGGCGGGATCCCAGTCATTTCTTGCCCTACAAACTTCTTACTTGACAGAGAGATATAAGGGGAACATTCCAAAATCAAACTAACAATTCCTTTGCTTGCTGTCTTCCAGATGTCAGCAGGAAGGGAATGCCAGTCATCGAGGTACCTCTACTGCCCCAACAGAAGGGCCCACTATGTCCTGCATGCGAACTGGACACCCAGGACAATTTAAGTGATGCCCGCCAGACCAGCAAGACGGGCAAGTACTTCTTGGCACACTGACCCGCTACGGTGGCACTCCAGAAGGCTATAGCAGCTATGATGGAGAGCCAACAAAATGTTATGCTCCAAGTCTTGTAGCGGATGTCCAGCTTTGCTCATCCTAAGCCACTACCAGGGACCTCGTCTGCCACAGCTCCCAAATAATACAGGAAACAAGAAGCAACCAGCCAAGGGACTTATCCCATAAGAGGCGAGGGAAGCGGCGACAATCATATGGACGGAATTGGCGAGATGAGCCAGGCGACACTCGTTCTCACCACAACAGTGATCAGGGCTCGAGCACAGCTCAGATTCAGAGGGGCCTCAGGGCTATTCACATCTGAAGCCACCTCTATTGCCTCAAGGCTACTGACATCAGAGAACATCACCGACTTAATTCTCTCAATATATAATACATTAGGATTCAAGCAACCGTCACCCACCAGATAACAAACTGGACCCAATGCTCCAGCCACCTCCCAGGGTGAACACTTTTCCCAGTATGCCCAACTATACAAGACATTATCATGAAGAAGTGGAGGCATCGGACCCGCTAGATTACCAGAAAAGAGACAGCTAGACAAACTATACCCCTTGCAGGAGAAAACCTGAAAATCAGGTACACGGCACCTAAGACTGACCCAAAGAAAGCAGAACTCAACAAGAGAACAGTCCTTCCGCAGAAGGCACAGCCGCACTAAGGGACCCAGTGGACAAAAAAAATAGAGGACCTACTCAAAAAATGCATGAAATGACAGGTCAATCGGTCAGAACAGCCACGACTGCAATCTACATGGCAAGAGCCCAAATTAGGTGGTTGGACAAAATTGCCAAGCCCTCATACCCAAATCACAACAGGCCATACTACTGGAACAGGCTCTACAAACAGCTAGATACATAGGAGACATGTCCGTGGGCCTTTAAGATGAGCACCAGGACAGCGGCGTGGCCAATAAAGCGAGAAGAAACTTATGGCTGAAATAATGGAGCATGAAATTAGTCTAGACTCGACTACTCAAGCTACCCTTCAAGGGCGACAGAGTGTTCGGAGGCGGACTCTAAGAGTTCCTTAAATGCGGACCAGGGTGGGGGCAGACACGGAGTGACAAGGACACAGGGTACCTACCATCTAACAGAGGAGATCTCAGTCCTTTCGTTCACACTCAGATAGAAGACAAAACACCTTTCGTGACAGAAAGAGTATGGCACAACACAGATACAAGTACCAGCACAAGGGCACACCCTTACAGAGGAAGAGGGTCCACCTTTAGAGGCAGGTTTTCTAGCCAAAGAGGTAGATCTACCAGGAGATCTAATCAATGACTACACCAAGGCACCGCAACCACAAACCACCCTAACCCATTATCCGGCATCATGCTCCCCACCGATAGGGGAGGTTACAACAGTTCAGTCAGACATGGGCAGATTCATCATCGGACAGAAGGGTAAGCGAAGTGGTGACCTGAGGATATGCAATAGAATTCTGGCACACACCTCACGAGAACAGACCAGTGGTATCACCAGTGTCAAAGAAAAGATGCCCAATAAGTCAAATCCAAAACATTCTAGGAGCCTCCTGACATCGGGGGCCACACAAAAGGTACCACAGACCGAGAACTAGGCAAGGGATATATTCAATCTTCTTCCTGGTTCCAAAAGAAAACAGGAGACTTCCGACCAGTCCTGGACCTCAAATATGTAAACAAGTTCATTATCACAAAAATTCAAAATGGAGACCATGGAATCAACAATTAGGTCGATCAGAGAGAGAACTTCTAACATCCATAAACCTCAAGGACACTTACCTCCACATACCCATAGCCCAGCAGAAAATATCTCAGATTCCAAATCCTGGGTCAACATTACCAACACAAAACACTTCCATTCGGTCTTGTGTCAGCGCCAAGAGTGTTCACAAAGTTTCAGTGGTCCTACTGGCACAACTCAGAGAGGAGGAGTGCACATCATTCCCTACCTCGACGACTGGCTCATCAGGACAAGATCCTACCAAGAATCGCAAAAGCAACCAAAGAATGGTACAGGTGCTGGAGGAGCACGGCTGGGTGATAAATACGGAGAAGAGTTGCTTAACCCCATCTCAATGCATAGAGCACCTAGGGGCAAGGACAGACACACAAACAGGCCTTGTAAAGCCAACACAAATGCAAATAGACAACATATCCAGGCCGACAAGTCGACTACTACACACTGAAGAGCCAACCATGGCCTAGGTCTCTCAACTACTAGGGTGCATGTCATGGTCACAGACCTCATCCCTTGGGTGAGGTGAAACATGAGACCCCTACAGATGTTATTACTCCAGTACGGGTCCCCGTCACAAGAGAACATGCAACAAAAAATAAAGATGATGGACAGAGTCAAGACGTCACTAAGGTGGTGGACAGATCCACAATATTTGTCCAAGGGACAACCCTGGAGATATCTCACGAGGCAACCATCGAAACGGATGCCAGCCTTTGGGAGGGGCATCCATGGGCTATAAATCAGCCCAGGGCCAATGGTCAATCAGAGAGAAGAAAATGTCGATCAATGTGCTGGACAGGAGAGCAGTATACAATGCCTTGCTAGCCTTCAGGACACAAATTACACAGAAGTCTATATTGATACGGTCAGACAACAGAGCGACAGTGGCCTACATTACCAAGCAATGGGGCACCAAGAGTTTGGCCTACAATGAGAAACAACTTCCATTATGACATGGTCACAGCACAATCTCAGTCACATCACAGCCATTCACCTTGCAGGCAAGCTGAACCGCGACAGCGGACTGGCTAAGCCACGAACAAATAAACCCTGGGGACTGGCAGCTCCATCCACAAGTGTTCAAGGCAATACAGAGGAAATGGGGCACAATAACCATGGATCTTATGGCAACCAGCAAGAACGCCTATTCCCACAGAGACTGCCCCAGGTTCAAGGAACGTAAATCAATGGGGGTGACGCACTGTCAATCCCATGGACTCGATTACGCATATGTATTCTCCCCACTACCTCTGGTAACACAGATCTTAGCAAAGATCCGCCACTCAAGGAGGTTCACAATACTCATAACACCATACTGGCCGAGGAAGTGGTGGTTCATAGAACAGTCATAGCCATGGCCATGGACAGAATGACCCTGCCAACATGCCCAGACATACTAATTCTAGGGCCAATCACTCATCCGAATCCAGACAATCTCAAACTCAGGGCCTGGCTTCTGAAAGGGAGAGACTGCTGAAAGCAGGTTACCATGACACAGTCATAGATACTATGATGCAATCACGTCGAAGTTCCACCACTTTGACCTACTCAAGACAGTGGTCAATCTTTTCATCAGGTGCAATTCAGGAACATCTGCCCCGAATCAGCGTCAATATCAGACATACTGATGTACATACAACAGGGCTTGGACAAGGGGCTAGCAGCGTGACCCTAAGAGTACAAATATTAGCAATAGGGGCGCCACTGATCCCATAGGAGGGATCTGCCGGGATCACACTCAGACATTATCCGCTTCCTCAAGGCAGCAAGCAACTTACGACTCAGAATCAGGGTAACCGTGCCCCCATGGGACCTCACTTTGGTACTGAATTAACAGAGACACACTCGAACCAATCTTAAACATTGAACTATACTGGTTAGGCCTGAAAACAGCCTTACTGGTAGCAATATGCTCCGCCCGCAGAATCGGCGAGCTGACGGCTCTGTCCTGCAAGAGCCATTCTCTACATTTACGGAGCAAGGGCCATACTAAGAACGGTCTCTTCCTTTATCCCAAAGATCAGCACCACATTTCACTTGAGTCAAACCATCGAGCTACCAACATTCTTTAAGGAGCCGACAAATGAGCAGGCCACAGCCCTTCATAAATTGGATGTCAAGAGAGCTCTCCAGGCATACACAGAAAGGACAGCATAACTCAAACGCTCCGAGAGACTGTTTGTTATATCCTCAGGGCACAGGAAGGGCTCTCTGGCAGCAAAGAGCACCATCGCTACTTGGATCAAGAGAGCCATAACAGAAGCATACAAGGCAAGACACAAGGTACTGCCCATGGAATAATGAAACACGGCTACAGCGCAAGAAATATGCGCAGCTACAACCTGGTCCTCCATTCACACCTTTACCAAACATTACAGACTAGACACAGAACATCCAAAACATAATTAATTTGGACACAAAGTACTGTTAACAGCAACCTGGGGGCAGCTCCCCACCCTAAATAAGAGGTAATGCTTTTACAGACCCTATGGTGGAAAGTGGGAGTGCCATGGATATACAGACAACACAATAGTAGTTTACTCACCTGGTAAAGGTGATTGTGTAACTGTATATCCATGGCACTCAGGCCCACCGGGAGCAGAATACATATGTGTGTATGTATATATATATATATATATATATATATATATATATATATATATGTGTGTGTGTATATATATATATATATATATACACATACATACATACATACACACACACATACATATATGAAAACTCCAGGGCAGCTTATAGTACTAGTAAGGTTTGGAACTGTATGACACAGACAAATACAGAACTGTGAGACAGACAGATTCAGATCTGTTAACTAATCAGTAAATAAAGACAGATGGTTGAAACTCATGGTAGCCTCATAGACTGTCTGTACAGGAAGAATAACATTTCTTTCACAGCTCTGGAAATGTGAAACTGAGGAACAGCAGGCTACAGAAGGGGCTTGGAGAAGGGTTCGTAATTTGACCCTAGGTCACATGTGCATTGGCAGCCTATCAGGCGTACATAACCCTATGATGGAAAAGTGGGAGTGCCATGGATATACAGTAACACAATCACCAGCGTGCCCATTATGAATTAGTATCGGAGGCAATCAACATGAAGACACATTTTTGTCTAGGAGATTGCCATCGGGAAGAGCCGCCCGGCCTCACTCTTCTGGACTGTGGATGGGCTTTTACATCCTGCCTGTCTATGGCCGGGAGGTTTTCCAACATAGATTCTGAGGAATTCGCCGTTCTTTCTCGGACAGGGTATCTCGATCCGGCGGGTGGCTTCCTCAGCCAGAAATGTTATAGCTGGCAGTGATCGCCTGATGTGTTCTGAGTGCACTCCATCTGGTTGGGGTGAGTTTAGGCCAGTGGAGGTTAGTGAGGTCATCGAGGTAGTAACCAATATGAAGCATACCTTTGTGAACTGGACCCAGGTGTCAAGCGTTTCTTAATGAGATGTGTTGACTCCGTCGACCCGAGTGTTTGCCTCGATTGTACGGTGTTCCCTCTCTGAGGTGTCTTTCCAGATGCTTGAAGGAGGCTCTGGTGAGAACCTCCTTAAAGAGTCATCTTGGACCCGAAATCAAGGCAAATTACAGTCCATCTCCAACCTTCCATGTTTGGGGAAGATTGTTGAGAAGGTGGTAGCGCTTCAGTTGGAAGAGCACCTCGTATCTCACAAGTTATATGAACCCTTCCAGTCGGCTTTTCGTGCCAGACATAGCACTGAAACAGCATTTGTTCGGTGCAAAATGATCTCCTCAGGGCTAGAGATCGGGAGACAAGACAATTCTTTTTCTCCTTGAGCTCTCTTCAGCATTTGACACTGTGGGACCATTGTGTGTTGCTTGTCCGCCTTAGGGACCTATGTGGACTCACGGAACTGTCATCAAATGGTTTGAGTCCTTTCTTACCAACAGGAGGCAATGGGTTATGATGGGGAATTCCTCATCTACACCCAGTCTCCTTTTGTGGAGTTCCTCAAGGATCGGTACGGCCCCAATGTTGTTCGCAGTGTACATGCTGCCTCTGGGTGGGATCATTAGGAAGTATGGTCTGAGTTTTCATTGCTATGCTGATGATACTCAGCTATATTTTCCTTTGCCCCAGGAACATCAAATGCTGTGGGACGTGCTTAATATCTGTCTGGCTGAGATTAATGACTGGATGGCCTCCAGCTGGCTGCGACTAAACCCGATAAGGCGGAGGTATTGGTAGTGGAGTCCAACAGAGCTCGTGATAGGATGGCCTCTGACACAGGAACTGGGCTTGTTCTTGGAACTGTGTCATTGAAGGCCTCACTTGAGTCGCGAAATCTGGGAGTGATTCTGGACAGGGACTTAACCAGGGAGGCTCAAATATCCTCCATGGTTCGTACCTATTTTACCATCTCAGAAACATTGCCAGTGATTAAGCCCTTGTTCCGCCTCTGGACCTCCCTACCTTGATACATGCCTTAGTCACATCAAGGCTTGATTACTGCAACGCCTTATCTCGGGGTCATGGAAGGATCTTCCGCAGACTGCAGCTGGTGCAGAACACAGCTGCCCGGCTGTTGACTGGACAGCAGAAGTCCTGTCATATTACACGGTTTCTGCTGAACTGCACTGGCTGCCAGTCAGGTGGAGAGTCCTCTTTAAGGTGGGTCTTCTCACCTATAAGGCCTACAGGACGGGGCCCTGGTTACCTGTCGGACCTTCTGCTACCTGCCCCCTCCCCCGCCCTCTTGGTTCTTCTAGTGAGGGGCTTCCTGGCCATTCCCAGAACTCGGTTGATATCCGCTGGCGATAGGCGTTTAGCGCGCATGCTCCTGTTCTGTGGAACTCTCTGCCAATTATGGTCGTGGAAGCCCCAGAGTAGACACCTTTAAGGCCCAGCTGAAGACTTTCCTTTTTTTAAAAGCATTTGAGGTTTGAATTGATATCTATGGTAATGTTTCTGATTTTGATTCTGCATTTTATTGTGTATAAATTGTATATTTGTTATTATATATGGCTGTTTTGAAAAATTTTGCAAGCGCTTAGAGCCTCCAGGATTGGGCATCTTTTAAATAAATTTTGCCCTTGCCTTGCCTTTACCAGGCGAGTAAACTACCATTTTTCTTTCTGTTCCCAGAAAAGTGCCAACAAGTTAGCAATTAACACACAAGGATGTGCATTATGCAAAACTGCTGCAAGCCTTGGGTGTATTGTGACTGGCGAATGCCTTCAGCTACCTGGCAAGTGTGGTGATCTAGCACAATGCACACCTTTGTTGTATGTTACTGAACTTATAAAATGCCTTTTTTTAATGTCTTTAGGAATTAAAATAATCATGTTTAAATATGCAAAATTTCAATCTTTGCATGTCTTATTAGTTAAAGAGAATCTGTACCCTACATTTTATTTATTTGATAACCAGGTAGGTACACTGGTCTGAGAGACCGTTTTCAGGAATGACCCAGGCCATCAAGATGGCACATACAAAATGTGAGATTCAGTGTACAGTACATAAGTAATAACTTAAAATTTGAGATAATACATACAGTCCAACAATTCCTACAAATAATCAGAACATTGGGGTCCAACATTCAAGGAGGTGATACAAGAGTTCATACAAATAAAAACCTTGCCCCTTCCCAGATCAGGAGGGGCACCTGCAGACCGTGCAGGTTAAGAGGGCATTTTCTGAAATGTGATTTGAAGGGTGGGAAGTGCCTAGCGGGTAGGCGTAGCTGATAAGTCATTCCAGAGCCTGAGGGCAGCAATGGAGAAGGCTCTGCCCCATCTCAGTTGCAGTCTGGGAAGGTCAAGGAGACATTGAGAGGAGGGCCTCAGTTTCGTGTGCCATACTTAATACTAAAGAATCTTGTTAGAGAGGAGCTAACCCTGTCATGAAAGGGACTTGTCAATAAGGGTGCCCATGAGGTAGTCACAGCAGGCCTGAGGAGACATCCAGCCAAGCGTTGAGTAAAGTGCCACAAACCTGCAGATGTTGTTAAATGTGGTACTGGAGTCATGCAAAGCAACAATCTGAGATCTGGGAAAAGACAGAAGAGCAGTAGTATCCTAACTTTATATAATAAACACCATTACCACCCAACCTAGTCCTCCACCAGTAAAGGCTGGAGCAACCAGTACAGCAAAATACTTTTTTTTTTTTTAAATCTTCATATACCCCCAGTAACCGGAATCACCATGCCATCTTGATGAATTACTGTCGCACAGACACCAAACTCTCTTTGTTGATGACATCCATGCCTCCCTCTCTGATGAGAGCATGAATGTCCACCAGCCAGACAGAGCCACTGGCTCCGGGCCATAGCTGTAGTGCACACCATAGGCACTTACAATAACCACAGTGTTACGTCTTTGCAACCTGCACATAGTGAGTGTGTGTGCATATGCTCATTCACATATAGGCAGTCCAGGATACCTATTACAGAACAGACTTATGGCAAAACAATCAACATTGTGCGAACCCTCGTTTTCCTATAAGACACCTACACTAGCTGGCAGAATGATGTCCTCAGGTAAAAAGAACAAGGGTAAGGTAATATTTCTGTTTTAAACAGAGGACCACGACTGCAAGTCAGTTAAAGCAGAACAGAGACCGAGTTTGCTATGTGACAATAATGCATCAAGATTACCAGTGGTTCGGGGTAAGGGAGGGCTAAGATTTAAAAAATTTATCTCTTGCTGTACCGCTTGCTCCAGTTCCTTTACCAGTGGAGGCTAGATCAGGTGGTAAGGGTTTATTATCTAAAGTTAGGGTACTGGAATACTTCTGCCTGCTGAAACTACATGTGGTTTTATGGCTTTGCTTTATCACAGGGGTTCTCAACCATTCTGACAATAAGGACCTCCTGTTCATGGCCATACAGGCCAGGGAACCCTGATTATGACCAGACAGACCCAAGCCCCTATTCCTAAGCAGAGTTGAACAGCTAGCAGTTTTCATTTGATTTATTATAAATTAGGAATACAAAATAATGACCATACTTATATTTTCACACATTGAGATGTTATTTAGTAAGTAGATCGAGTTTACTTTTTTGTGCTCTGCATGCTAGAGACCCTGAGGAAAGTT
Organism: Neoceratodus forsteri; assembly: GCA_016271365.2. Lineage (NCBI taxonomy): Eukaryota > Metazoa > Chordata > Ceratodontiformes > Ceratodontidae > Neoceratodus > Neoceratodus forsteri. The sequence goes on from JADMNL010000023.1 coordinate 446,283,661, forward strand.
TCAGGGACCCACACCCACTGTGGGTCATGGACACCAGGCTGAGAAAAGTATAGTTGTGTAAGAACTTACCATAACAGTAGATCTGTAAGAGTTTCTTGCAGCAGGCCACACCTATGGAACTACAGCTGCCAGGCACTAGGACAAAATGGAAGCGTTCTAGCTAGCAATCTACCTGAGGGTCGCCCATTCCGTCAGGCACTGACTTCCCCTATGCTATAAGACTGGGCGGCCACGCACCTCCTCAGTTCTCCCACCGAAGACCATAAGCAGCAGAGTCCTGCAGAGGAACCAAGGAAGATACCAAAGGTTTCCATAAGTAAAGGTTAGAGAGGAGAAGCAGACACAGGAGAGAATCAGGGGAGGAAGGGAGGGACAGTATGGCCTGCTGCAAGAGATCCTCACATGTCTACTGTTACAGTAAGTTCTTACATAACTGTACTATCTGACTTTGGGGTATCTCTTGCAGCAGGCCACACCTAAGGAACAAGTCCCAAGCAGTTTCTGACATCAAGAAATGCAGACTGGGCGGCGGAAACCAGAGCCTAAGAAAATGGGCCCTGTAGAACAACGGCTGAAACTGACCCTTGCCTCAGAGGCAATGTCCAGACTGTAGTGCTTGGTAAAGATGCAAACAGTACTCCAAGTGGCAGCATCACAGATCTCTGCAGCTGAAGCATTCCTGACAAAAGGCAGAAGTAGTCATGCCCTGGTGGAATGGCCATGGACAGTGGCAGGAAATTCTTTCCATACTTCCAGTAGCAATAAGTGATACAGTTGGACAATCACTGTTTTGAAACAGGAATGTTCCCCGAATTGTTTTACCAGGAGTAACACACTAAGCTGAAAGCTTGTTTACAGATGCAACCTGGGAGCACAGGAAAGTTAAGTGACTTGCTTAAGGTCACACAGTATGCAAGTGGGGGCTGTGGGATTCAAACCCAGGTCTTCAGATTTGCAGCTCAGAGCCTTAAACCACTGCGCTTATACTGCCTCCCTTTCCCAGGGGCAAAGGAAACAAACAACTGTTTGGACTTCCTGCAGTCCTTTTATGATGGGAAGAGTAATGTAGAATTCTATGCACATCTAAAGTATGGAGCAATTCTTTCCTTGATTAGCGTGGTCTGGGTAATAAACAGGAATTTGGATGGATTGGTTTAAAGTGAACTCAGACACACTTAGGGAAAAACTTATGGTTAGTACGCAAAGACACCTTGTCTTTGTGGAAAATCAAATAAGACTGCTCACACATGAGTACCTATAGCTCTGAAATTCTTCTATCAGAAGTAATAGCAACTAAAAATAACACTTTCCACAACAGAAAGCACAGCTTGCATGTCACAGCCCACTCAAAAGGAGTCAAACTAAGCTTTTCTAACATAAAATTGAAGTCCCCGGATGTGACTGGATTGCGGATAGGAGTCTTCAGGTGAAGAATGCCCCTCAGAAATGTACAGGACACCTCCAGTTAAGCCATCATATGTCCCTCAATAGGCACATGGAAAGCAGAGATTGTAGACATGTGCACCTTGAGAGAGGAGTACTTCAGAAAGGGACAATAAGTACTCCAGAATCTGATTCACTCACTGGACAAGTGAAGGGATCCAGCTGGCGTGAAGCAGCTAACAGTGCAAAACATTTCCACTTCATAAAACAAGTGGCCCCAGTGGAAGGCTTCCTAGCTGTCACTAGGACATCAGCCACCCTAGGTGACGCCTCAAGCGGAGCCATGGCTACATCCTCAGGAACCAGGCATGAAGATGCAGGGATCTGAGGTCTGGATAGACCAGGATGCCCTAGTCCTGGAAAGGCAAGCCGGTGCACACAGGAAAAGGAACTGAGGCTCCACTGCCAGCTGCCGCAGCAAGAGGAACCAGAATAAGAAAGCCTTTTTCAGTTATATAAATAACCAGCAGTGTGCCATTAGGATCTGTCCTGGGTCCAACTCTTTTAATTTGTTTGCATCACCACTACAAACATCAGACAGGTCATGGATAAGTAAATTTGCAGATGACTGTAAAATAGAACCAATACTAAACAAACAAGCCAAGCAAGATCTCCAAAAGATCTAAATGATACTGGAGCGTGGGCGACTGAGCATGATTACTTTTAACATTGATAAATGTTGCAGTATGCATTTTGGAAAGAAAAATGGGTTATACAAATATTACTTAAATGGAAAATAACTTTTTTTTTTACCTATTTTTCCCCTCTGGTCACGGTCTGGAGCTCTCTCATTCATCCTGCCTGTTCCTGCTCTACCTGAAGTCCTCCTACACTGAGCCTCTCTCTTCTCCCTCTCAACCCACAACCATCACCCCCCGCTTAACTCCTCGGGGTGGGGTCGCCCCTCCTCTTGGCGCTCTGTGCAGTCAGTCTCCAGTTTGTGGGTGACAGCCAGTGGAAGACACTGGAAGGCCAGGCAGGTTGGATCCAGCAGTGGGCAGGTGCCACTGCCTACCTGCAGACCAGTGTTTTCCTGTTCTGGTGTGCGCTCCCCCTCCCGTACGTATGTGCATGTCCCTGATGCTATGGCGCATGGCAACCCTGTCAAGCATCGGCCACGCTATTTACATGCTGCCCTGCGTGCCGCCACCCACACGGTCTCCATCAGGGAGCCTGGCACGCCAAGCGATGTCCCTGTCCTCCCCGGTAGGAAAGCAGCCCAGCGGGCGCTCAATCCTCACATGCCCCTGCTGGACCCCCAGCTTGCTCTCGAACTCAGGTCGCCGGCGCAGAACGAGGTGTGGCATCCAGTACCTCAACCCTCAGCGCCACAAGGCCAATGGAAAAGAACTTAAAAGTACAGAAAGTGAAAAAAGATCTGGGTGTACTTATTAGAAATCATTTAACCTTTCAACATCACACTACAGTAGTTACCAAGAGATCTAAAAGAATGTTAACTGTATTCTTAGCAACATTACGTAGAAGAGAGTTCTGTGTTGATGCCTCTCTATCGGTCAAAGGTTAGGCCACTGTTGGAGTATTGTGCTCAGTTTTGGAGCCCATATTATAGGAGATACTGTCGTCTGGAAAGAGTGCAGAGGAAAGTGACCAGAAATATATAAACAAACATCTTAGCTATGAACAAAGATTACAGAAATGAGGACTCTACTTTAGAGTACTAAAGTTTGAGAGGTGACTTACGCCTAGTATACTCAGCCTTTAGGAACAATGACTTAAGGGAATGTCTAGGACTGGAAGTCAGGGTTTGTAGCAAAACCAACAGAGCACAAACAAACAAAGGGGGCCTGGATAAACCAGAGGGTGGCTAGCCACTGTAATGGTCTACCAGAAGAAGTAGTGTCCAGTGATACAATAGATACCTTTAAGAAGATATTAGACATCTATATTGGAAGTATTTAATTCCATTGAAAAATGGCAAGTCTACCTGCACAAGCTATCAACTTGTAACCATCCTATGAATCTGATGAGGCCACAATGGGGCTATAGGTATCATTGTGGCCCCTTCCATCTGGAGCTTGATCAGAACCCTCTGAAGCAGGGAAGGAGAAAATGCATACAGAAACCTCCCTTTCCAGGAGAGGGACAGAGCGTCTCTCCAGAAAACTCCAGGCCCTGGATTGAGTAAGCAAAAAGTGGTATTTTGTGTGGAGTGGGGATGCAGAAAGGTCCAATTCTAGATAACTCTACCTGTGAGACAGGTCTTCTACTACTGAGGTCAGCAGCTCCCATTCGTGCACCCTAGACTGCGACCAACTGAAATCCACTAGGGCGTTTTGGGATGCCTGGAACATGCACCCGCCATCAGCTTGAGACCGTGATCCACAGCCCAATACCAGACTCCATTGCTTTCTGGCAGAGGGGTACAAATGAGTGCCCCCTGCTTGTTGAGGTAGTGGACTATGCTGATATTGTCCGCCTGCACTAGCAGAAGATCCAGAGATAGCTGAGCCTGGAAAGCCTGCAAGGCATAAAGAATGTCCGCATCTTCCAGTGTTTGGTGGGGCCCTAAATGGGCTCTCCACCCCAGCTCAAAGCATCTGTCATGAGAATTTGCTAAAAGAGGGAAAGAAGAGGAACCCCTCTTAGCAGACTGCTAGGTTCCATTCACCAAGCATGAATCTTTTTCACCGAGGAGGAGAACAGGATCTGCCATTCTAGGTCGTTGGTCCACTGGACCCTGAGTGTCCACTGGAGTACCCTCATTTGCAGACTGGTTAAATACACTGTAGCTATAGCCACTGCCATCAGGCTAAGGGGCCAAGCGACAACCACCTCATGATCCGCTTGGGGAGTCAGGCAGAGGTGGAGCCCGCGGTGGGGTGGCACCGGTGCCTCGATGGCCAAGGGGTGTTCCCAGTGACTCTGAAAGTGGCTCTGAGAGAAGCACTGGTGAGACCCCTCCTTAAGAAATCTTCCCTCGACCCAGGCGTCTGGCAATTATCTGTCCTATCTCCAACTTGCCTTTTATGAGCAAGGTTGTCAGAGTGGCACAACAACTTGAGGATTGCCTGGTGTCCTCAGACATCTATGAGCCATTTCAGGTAGGTTTTCGCCAGACACAGCACAGAAACGGCTCTAGTTAGAGTGCATAATGATCTGCTAAGGGCTAACAATAGAGGAGACAGGTCAGTTCTTGTGCTCCTTGATATCTCCTCAGCATTTGACACTGTGAACCATGTCGTGCTTCTTGATCTGCTCAGTGAGTTTTGTGGACTCACCTGAACTATCATCTGGTGGTTTGAGTCCTATCTCTGGATAGGGTGCAGTGGTAGTGATGGGAATTTCTCCTCCTCCTCCCAATGCCTCTTTCTTGTGAGTACCACAGGGTTCAATCTTGTCTCCGTTGCGTTAGCAGTGTACATGCTGCCCTGGGCAAGATCATCTGACAATACAGTATGGAGTTTCACTGCAATGCAGATGATACCCAACTGTATTTGTCGTCTGTGCCGGAACACCCCGAGCTGTCAATGTGCTTAACAACAGTCTGGCTAAAATCTATGACTGGATGGCTTCCAGCTGGCTGAAACTTAACCGGATAAGGCGGAGGTATTGGTGATTGAGGCTGGTGCAGGTGTGATGGGTTGCCACTGGGGGCTAACACAGGCTTGGTCCTGGGTCTGCCCGTTAGTGGCTTCCAGTGCGAAATCTAGGCATGATCCTGGACAGCAGACTGACCTTTGAAGATCAGGTGTTGTCTGTTTTAAGTGTTTTTACCACTTGTGGAACTTTGCCAGGATTAAGCCCCTCATTCTACCTGCTGATCTGCAGACACTGGTACATGTTTTGTCACCTCCAGGCTTGACTACTGCAACTCTCTATACTTCAGGGTCACGGGAGGGATCCTCCGCAAACTGTAGCTAATGCAGAATGTGGCAGCCTGGTTCCTAACAGGTCTTTCAAGGTCAAGTCATGTAATCCCAGTCCTCGTGCCCTGCACTGGCTGCCTGTCAGGTGGAGGGTCTTTTCAAGATGGGCTTGCTCACCTATAAGTCCCCATATGGACTGGGTCCTGGCTACCTGTCAGAGCTCCTGACACCAGTAACCTCTGCTCGTGCTCTCAGCTCCTCGTCGAGGGCCTCCTGGGCGTTCCCAGGGTTCAGCTCCAGACATCAGGCGACTGTGCATTTAGTGTTGGGGCCGACCCTGTGGAACTCGCTTCCACCTGCAGTTTGGGAGACTCCCTCGACTGAGGTGTTCAAGCTGAGGCTGAAGCTCGCCTCTTCTGCCAGGCCTTTGAAGCTGACTGATCTGTGTTGTGACCATTAGTTTGATTTCCCAGTAACCTGATGCACACCCATAAAGGGTTATGTTTATCCTACTGAATCTTATTGTATAATTTTTTTGCATTTTAACACCGTTTTATTATGTATTTGTATATGTTAGGCACCTGAGCCTCAGGGAATGACACCATATAAATAAAATTGCCATACCTCTGGGAGCCTTACTGGCTGTGGCAGCAGGGGTAGGCAGAGGCGGACCCAGCGTTTGCTCTGAGGTCTGGCAGGGGTCCTGGACCTGTTGGTTAGCCGACCAAAGAGCACCACGCTGTCCACTCTTAGCTTAAGTGTGGTACATGGAGTGGACTGACCTTAGGGTGCATCCAGAGGCCTGTAGGGCATCAAGAATCTGCTGGACATCACCTCCAAATAAGTCATAGCCCTTGAAGAGGAGCAGACACCCTCAGACAGGAGTGCTGAAATAGGCAGACACTGGCCACTGCCACCCTGGCTGGGCCTCGACTGCATCGTAGGCACAGCGAAGGAGGTGCAGACCAATGGCAGCCCCAACTGGAGGGATTTATTTATTTATTGATTTATTGAATTGTTTCATCAGGAAAGATACACTGAGCAACAATGTTCATCTCCGGTACATCCTGGGGGCAATGGGAGAGGATGTACAGAGTGAGAGTTCTTAGATATATACATAACAGATGATGAATACATACATACATTTCCAAAACAGGTTCATGGCAATTGAGTACATAATAGGCTGATGCAACAGTTACTGTACTGGCAGTTCACAGGAGCAGCATACGTATTGAATCAGTACAGGGACCAAGAATAGGGACCTAAGGTTGACAATGCATACATTACAGGCAGATCAGTGGTGGTGCAGATGCAGCAAGAGTGAACACACTGGATCCAGTCACCTTTTAAGAGCTAGTCTATAAGGGGCAGTATAAGTGCAGGTAGGGTGGGGGATGAGAAGAGCAGAGCGAGAGGGAGAGAAAAAGTGAGAGGAGACAGGTATGCGGGAGGGGTCAGAAACAGGTGCAGGTAGTTGTAAGGTAATTGTGCAGAGCAGAGGTAAGGGAATATAGGGAGGAGGAGGCGGTTGTGGAGGAAGTGCATTCCACATTTTAGGCAAGTGGTAAGAGAAGGCTTTTGGCTAGAGGAAGTAGTTCTGCAGGGGACTGAGGAGATGCAGTGTCAGCCTGGGATCTCAGGGAATAGAGGAATGGTTAGGAGTGCCAAGAGGAGGAGATATATGAGGGGAGATCTGAGCCAGAATTTAGAGACAAACTTAGCACCATGTAGCAAGGATTGCAAGAGTTGCTGCTTTCTCTGGTCACTGGGAAGGGCACTAGCCAATTCCTGGGCTTGCTTCAAACGAAGGTTGAGGAACTGGATCATATGAGCCATGTAGTTCAAGACCCTAATGGCCAGGGTGGCGAGGTGAAGGTCCTCTTGCCCAGTAAGTCCAATCTCTGGGATTCTTTGTCTGGGGAGTGAACTTAAGTGTTTTGGCCATTTGGTGCAGTCATGGGCAATGTTAATAACCACTGAGTCAGCTTGTGCCTGCTCAGCGAAGAATGGCTTCCCACTGAAGCATGGTAAAGTCTGTTCACCTTCCTGGGCCCAGCAGGGACCAGGTCAGGATGGTGCCAGACTGCCATGGTAGCATCCTCAAAGGGTTCAATCAGAAAGGAACCACCAAGGGAGGAGAGTCAGGCAGGCCTAAGTATATAGCAAACCGGCGTCTGCTGGGGTTCTGTTCCTCAGTATCAAACCCCATCGCTGTCTCTGGTGGAAAACCCCTACGAAGGACAGGTCATCTGGAGGGATCGTGGAATATATTTCAGGGTCTCATCTTTGTCCAACGAGACAAGCAAAGCTAGAATAAGAAGGGTAACCCCCTCCATAGTCTTCATCCTCCTCCTCAACTTCATCAGGGAGTTGAATATACAGGTGATATTCATCCCCTTCTCCTGAAGGTCTGGAGGGACAGCGGGGGGCAGGGAGACAGACGAGGGCCAGCTGGAGCTGTGGGTGGGAGCCTGCATCAGTGCTGCCCTAGTGACTGGTTCCTGTGGCAAGGGTCAAATTGGCACCAGCCCACTAGCAAAATGCTGGCAGATTTTGTATCAGGCTAGTAAGATTTTCCTCTAACTAGCCCTGCAGGCTTGCATCGGAGAAGGTAATGTTTCAATAAGTAAACCAGCCAGGCCAGTGGAAAGTCTGTCGGGCTAGTGAGCTTTTCCCAGTCACCAGCCCTGCTGGCTAGTGACTGCAAAACTTAATTTCAACCTGCTGTGGAGCGCCAGGTGGGCCTGCATAAAGTAAATCAAAGAAGGAAAGTCCATGATGACCAGTGCAGGGTAGCTAGGCGGTGCTGGTTGGGGAGGGACGGTGTAGGCTGTGGAGGAGGAGCCAGCGAGGTTGGCCAACCGGCCTAGACCCTGAGGAGGAGTCCTTGGCCTGAGTCCCTTAAGGGATGGCAAGAAGGCTGGGAGGCGGCTTGAGGCGGCGTCCGGGAGGGCAGCAGTTCCAGGGCCGAGAGGCCAGCGTCGCAGTAGCGGGCAGCAGTTAGGAGATGCAGAAGAGCCCAAGGTTGCTAAGCCTGCACTGGCTGAAGACAGGCTGGAAGAGCCTCCTGACTGTTAGCCCACAGAAAACAAGGTCAGGAACAAGAAGGCTGGGGATCCGGGAGAGCACACGGCCCTGAAGGACCTTGCCCACCAAAGTGACATTGCTTGGAAGTGTTGCCAACGATAACCTTGTAGAGGCAGATGCCGCTCCCAAAGTGGAGGATGGCCCCATCACAGTTACCAAGTGATACGGGGCCAGGAGGGGAGAGTGGACTGGGGTTTAGCATGGTCCTTGTCTCTGTGCTTGTGTTTGCCTGAGGTTTTATCCCAGGACTTTGATGACTGGGAGCCAGAAGATAGGGCTGGGGAGACAGAGGAACTCTTGACCTGCAACTCATTCTCCATGTGGCGATTTTCTGTTTAAGTAGAAAGTTTTCCAAGGTCTGCTGGTGCTGGCAACAGGTTGCTTGGTTGAAGCCTGGCAGATGGTGCAGGCATCGATGTAAGTGGTCTGGGCTTAGGCAGAGAACACAAGCAGAATGGCCGTCTTTCTCCAGGAGTTGCTTTCCACAGGCATACTTGGTCGTCCGGTCGGAAGATGAAGAGGCTGAGAAGACATAAGCGAAAAGGAAAAATCACTAAAAGTGATAAAAAACTGAGGCAAAAAAAGCTAAAGGTAATGGCGGCGGTCAACTGAAGCTACCCGTGACCGAGAAGATCCAGTGTGTTGGTCGATAGCAGGAAAATAACCGCCCCTCTTATAGCATAGGGTGATGTTGAGGTGGGCAGCCCCTGGTGGACTGCTAGCTGGAAAGCTACGTTTGGTCCTAGTGCATGGCGGCTATAGTTCCATAAGTGTGGCCTGCTGCAAGAGATACCGCCAAAGTCAGATCACTGCTTTTAGGACATTTGTGCTAATGTAGCTACCGTGAGTTGTAGTCTTACAGTTTTTCTGTGCAGTGCTGTACAGCCCAACACACACATATCTTTTGCTTCATTTCTAACAGACAGAGAGAGAGAGAGAGAGACAAAGGAGTGTTTCTTTTGTTTTTGTGAACATTTTGCTGTACTGTGGTAATCGGGACAAGCATAACAGAGAGCACTGCCTGATTGAAAGTGCGATGGAAAGCGCAATTGCATCTTTCAAAAAAAAAAAATATTTTATTTTGGTATGTGGAAGTGTGACAAATTGCAATGTATATTTTTTCTGTTTATTTGTTTATTTTATTTTTATCATCTATGCCTCTGTAAAGTATTTCAGCGGAGATAGGAGGTCTGGTGGAAACTTAAAATGACATTCCTCTGCAGCCACGCCTCAGGCTGTTGTATGTTACAATGAGAAGTTACTTACATTTGGGATTTTGAACTAGCAATATTGTGGGTTTGAGTCTGCCATAACTCACCAGTTTTCAGTTGTAGGGAGAGGAGCTTCTTCTACTCAGAATCTAGATAGCATTGAGCTATTTTTTCTGTGTGACCTTTTTCATTTTAAATGTGTTTATTCTTGTCTCTGTAGAAATACTCATAACCTTTAGTGTATGCTATCATTAAACATATGTAAATATCGTGAAGTATTAAATATACAAGTTACTCACCTGTAACAGGAGTTCTAGGAGTGGTATATGTTGTTCATCCACACTGTCTGGCAGGTACCTTGCGCTTTAAGATGGCGGAAAGTCTTCAAGCTGGCTCCTCCCACCCACCAGGTGATGAAATTCTCAGCTCCACCCCATGACACCAGATCTAGCCCGCTGGAGCCAGGTTGTGCGCCAAAGCCGGGAGGTCGGGAGGGGTCTGTGTGATGAACAAAATATACCACTCTTAGAACTCCTGTTACAGGGAGTACCCTGTATTCTAGGGACATGGATATGTTGTTCTATCCACACTGTCTGGCAGACTCAGCAGTTCTCCGGGAGGGAGGCAAGGCGCACCCCTACTTAGGGAACAGGGACTGGAGAACTGAGGTTCCAAAACCCGCATCCAGCGTGACTCATGGTCGATGTGGTAATGTGAAATGAAGGTGCATGCTGACTTCAGGTAGCAGCCCTGCAATTTCCTAGATAGGGATGTTCCTAGAAGCAGCCACCGAGCAGCGGTATGACGGGTGGAATGAGTCCTAAGCCCTACGGGAGGCTCCCTCACCACCAACCTATAGCAGAGATCAATGCAGGAAGTGATCCACCTGCCAATCGTCCACTTTGCTGCAGGTCTGCCAGGTGCGGCTTCAGTGTGGTGACAAACAGCTGGCAAACCTCTTCCCGAACTTCCGCGCCTCTTGTAGTAAGAAAGCGCTCTTCCTCAGGTCCAAGGTATGGAGCCTGTACTCAGCCTCCAAGGTGTGACTGGGGTAGAACACTGACACTGGTTCAGGTGAAACTCGACACCACCTTCAGGATAAATTCTGGTGGGGCACAGGACAACCTTGTCCCTGTGGAAGACCAGGTAGGAAGCTTGATGGAAAGCACATGGAGCTCCCCAATCCTTCTGGCTGACGTGATAGCCACTAAGAAGGTGGTTTTCCGACAGGTGAGAGATGTCACACCTGTGTATTGGTTTGAATGGCTTGGCCCATACCAGCAGTAAATCCACAGAGGGGTGGTTCACGCACCAGAGGGATATGTGATCTAGGCCCTTGAAAATGCACCAGACCACCTTCTCCTGTGCTGACTGCTTGCCGCCCGCGCCCAGTAAGCAGAGATGGTTGCCAGGTGCACCTTGAGCATCATCGACCAAGGCCCCTGCTGGGAAAGGGACCACAGGTAGTCCAGAATGCTAGCCAGAGGACAGGACGAGGGGTCCAACCCCTTGCCCTGACACCAAATGAAGAATCTCTTCCACTTGAAGGAACAGCATTTTCTGATCGACTCTTGCGGGACGCCTCAACGACTTGAGGACTTCATCAGAAAGACCCAAGGCCCGGAACTCTAGCTGCTCAGGAACCAGGCCATCAGGTGCAGGGATTGAAAGTCCGGATGGAGCACCTTCCCTCGTTGAGGGAGAGCAGGTCCAGGCGGCCTGAAAGCCTTTGGAGCCTGGAGCAGAGGCTGAGGAGATCTGGATAAAGAACTGGCGAGGCCAGTCTGGGGGCTACCAGGGATCACCTGCGCCCAGTCCCTCCTGATCTTGAGGAGCACCCTGTGGATCAAGAGCAGAGGAGGGAAGGCGAAGAGGCCCGAGGTCCACAGCCTGGAGAAGGCATCCCCTGCAGCGAGCCCTGCTGAGGAGGGCAGGCATGGTACAGCCTCAACTGGCATTCTCCTGGAAGTGAACAGGTCCGCCCGCGTGTGTGCCCCAGTGGGAGAACAGGTCTTGTACTATTTCCGGCAGGACAGACCACTCATGAGATGCATCGCCTATCCGGCTGGAGGGCATCGGCCAGACTGTTAGAAGCTCCTGCCATATGATCGCTAGGAGATCCGCCTCAGGCTGAGCACGAGAGACCAAATCGAAAAGCTTCCTTGCACAGAGGCAAGCAGTGCATTCTGCCCTGTCTGCTGAGACAGTACATGGTCGTGTTGTCCGTCTGGACCTGGACCACCTAGACCCCGAACAAGCGAGGCGAAGGCAGTCAGGGCTAGCTGGACCACTCTGAGCTCCAGCAGGTTGATGTGGCATCGGGATGCCTGAGAGGACCAGAGTCCATGGGCTCTGTGCTCCCCAGATGGGCACCCCAACCCACCAGAGAGGCATCTGTCATCAGGATGACCGCCGGCTTGAGCGGACGAACGGGATTCCTCCGCAGATGAGCTAGACAAGCCACCACTGCAGGCCATCCCACATCTCCTGGGTCACAGAGACTGGCTAGTCTAGATAACCTGAGCACTGAGACCACTGGCGGGCCAGCCCCCACTGCAGGAGGCGCATAAGCCAGCGGGTCCAACGGACCACGCTGGTGCAAGCTACTCACGAGATCCAGAGGCACAGAAGTCCCTGGCAGAGCACAACTGCCCAACCAGAAATGACTGGGCAAGGAGGAAAGGACCTCGCCCTGTCCACCAGGAGCTGGGCTCTGGCTCAGAGACAGTCGAGCTCCGTCCCGATGAACAGAATCACCTGCGGACGCAAGTTCTGACTTAGCTGTGTTGATGAGGATGCATTGTTGAGAGCAAGCCTGGAGGCCAGATCTCGGACCGCTCCACCTCCAACCTGGAGGGACCTGCTATCAGCCAGTTGTCCAGGTAAGGGTAGATCCGGACTCCTAGGCACTGCAGGAATGCTGCCACCACTGCGATGCATTTGGTGAAGACCCTGGGAGCTGATGAGAGCCGAAGGGCATGGCTTGGAACTCGTAGAGGTTCCCTCTGCCCAGTGGAGGAACCGCTGATGAAGCGGACGGACTGGGATGTGAAAGAGCGTGTCCTGGAGGTCAGGAGCAGACCCACATGCCCTTCTCCAGGGATGGTATTATCAGAGCCAGGGTTACCATCTGAAAGGTGTCGTCCTTAGGAACTTGTTCAGGTCATGCAGATCAAGAATGGGCGCCAGCCCTCCGTCGTTTTGGAACCAGAAGTACCTGGAAACAAACCCTGGGAATGAAGGAGGATCCGCAAGCCTGACTACCCCTTGTGGAGGAGCTGGTCGGCGTCATCTCGGAGAGCTGACTGGGAGGCTGTGGACCCGGTAGCCCCATGGAGGCATGGACTCAAAGGGAGGGACCTGCTTGAACTCCAGAGGCAGGCCCCTGCGACCACTTCCAACACCCAGCGGTCCGTGGTGATAGCGGACCAGGCAGAAAGGAAGTGGCTGAGCCGTCCCCACAGGGGACCCAGGGGAGGAGTAAGGCAGGTTGGGGTGGCACCCGCAACCTGTCACTGGGCAGGCTTGGAGGAGGAGGACCGGCCGAGGAGCCGCTGGGGCCCTTCCCCCGGGCTTCCTGACTGAGGAAGCAACGGACTTGGCTCTATTGCGCCAAGTTTGAGCCTCCTGGCCCTGCTGCTGGTGCTGCTGGGCAGGTCTTGCCACAGGGTGGAGGACGAAAGGGCTTATGCTGCTGATGGCGGCCTTTGTTCTTCAGTGCAAATGTGACCGAATCTATGGTGGCACTGGATTTTCAATGAGCTGGAGGTGGCCCTCACACCAGGCCAGACAGGTCGGTGCCCAGAAAGGGAACATCTCTGAGCTTGTGTTGGGTGTCTGCCATGAAGGCCGTTACAAATGGGCACAAGTCTCCAATGTTCAGAGCCATCTGGAGCTGCTGCTTTGCCACCGCCCTTCCTGATCCTGGACCTGCTTGACCGTGGTCTGGAGGTTGGTCAGGAGATGAGAGAGCACCTCATCCAGGGAGCCCAACAGGGCGTGGCACACTCTCTTCATGCCAGTGTGCCATCATAATAGCCGAGCTGGCCTGGTGAGAGGCCCAAAGAGGCGACAGCGTACACCTTTCTCCCGAGTAGTCCAATTTCTTGGACTCCTTATCTGGGGCTTGTCCCGTCCCTCATGTTGCCCAAGCGCCTGGAGACAGAATCTGCCACCAACCCCTCGGCCAAGGGTGCTCCGAGAAGCCGGAGGGAGAGCAAGGTAGGACCGTGTACTTGCAGGCCATCCTGGCCGATGGTGCTGGGCAGGAGGCTGGCGCTGCCAGAAGTCTAACGCCGGGCCCACAATGGCCTCGGCTAGGGAAAAGCCTCCATGGGGAGTCTCCTTTGTCCAGAACCTCCGTGAGGATATCTGGCCCGTTCTCTGCAGGTTCGAGCGGCATCCGTGGACTCAAGATGAGCCGAAGGATACTGAGGAATGAGGTGGGGTTCTTGTCCACAGAAAGACCCCCAAGAATTCCAGGTCGACTGGGCGGGAATGCAATGAGGAGTCTTCAGATTACGGAAGAGTCTACATACAGCTGGTGACCGCCTGAGCCACTCTCCACTCGCCGAGGTGATCGGGGGTAACAGTGACCGACAAGCGATGGGGCAAACCTTGAGCCGATCGAGAATCCTTGGTCGGTGCCCCATTCTTCGGCTGGGAGGTGGTGGTTCCACCACAGTGGATGGGGCAGCGGTTTTGGCCAAGCCGCTGGCGCGGGACAGCCTCGACCGAGGAACCAGCGGGGGAGTAGTCTTTGGCCATCTGAGGCAGCAGCCACTAAACTGCGGTGTGGAAGCCGGCATCGACTTGCTGCCAGCCAAAGGAGCTGTTGCCACATTAGATCCTCATAGCACCGACACAACTTGCGCTGAAGCCTCTCCTCAGCAGAGGAGGATGGGAAGAACAGCGGTGGTGGTGCTTTCCGCAATGTCGGGAGCGATTTCCCAGGCGGAGGAGGACAGAGACCTCGACCATCAGCAGTGCTAGCGGCGGGTCGAGGAAGAAGCTGGGGAAACCAACTGCCCCTCCGGTTCAGGGTCGTGGGCCGAGGATTTCAATTCAATGGTCTGAGGCAATTCCTCGGAAGGCACTGGAAGCACTGGTGTCTGAGAGAGAGTTGTCAGCCTCCTCAGTCGACAACCTGTTGGTGGGCTTGAGAAAAATCTCGGCCGCATCGACAGGCGTCTCGACCGACTGGTCTGGCGGGACTACCGTGAAACCACAGCGGCCGGGCATAACATCGACCCGAAGTCGAGCCGGCGGTCCAGGAACGAGATCTCTCCTGCTCCCAAGAGCGTCGACGTTAGGTCTTACCTTTCGGATCCTTCTTCTGGGACTGCGGGTGTGAGACCCAGAAGGACCCTGCTCTTTAGTAGAGTGACAGGCACAGCTCCCAAAGGAAGTCATGTAAGAAGAGCCCAGTTGGAGTGCAATAAAGGCGAGAAGCTGAAGAGGAGCTCGCCGCAGCCTGGGCTGCCTCAAACTCGAGGGCCGTGAGCTGACCAAGCTGTTCCAGTTGTTCCACAGGGCCCGCGGTGGACACCACTCAACAGGCCTCCTTTGATTTGACCGGCGGTACAGTTTCTCCGGTCGCCACAGCTGGAGTCGGGCAGCGCGAGTCTTGAGCACTGATGAAAAAGGACAGACACATCTACGCCAAGCCTGCGGATCGTGGTTGTGCTGGAGGCAATAAGCATGCGAGGCATGGGGGTCGGTGGCAACATCTTCTACCCAGGGCACTAAGCGGAACCAGGGACGGTCTTGTCCTCTTCGCAGCTGCGAGGAAGAGGGTGAAGAATGAACTCGAACAAGTTTCAAAGTAAGTTTAGGAAAAAAATTTGAAGGTTTTAGAGCCAGGCCTGCAAAACATGACACGCTAAGGAGGGAACCTGATGCTTCAAGAAGTAAGGAAGATCTGGTGTCATGGGGTGGAACCGAGAGTTTCATCACCGGTGGGTGGAAGGAGCCAGCTTGAAGACTTTCCGGCCCATCTTAAAGCGTCAAGGTACCTACCAGACAGTGTGGATAGAACAACATATCCATGCCCTAGAAATGATTTTATATACTTCATGCTTTGTGTGACTGAGTCATTTCAGGTACAGATAACCAGGGTAAATAGGCAAGGAGTCTGCACTCTGTTTCCTAAAAAGCAGGCTACAAAAGGCAAAGTGCTGTGACAGAAGGGTGGATCATATTCCCTCTGGGTAGGAGCACTGTACTGTGTGAAGCAGTGGCTCTCGTAGGATTCGGATCTAGAGATACCCAGAATGAGAGTCACGCTGAATGGTGGCAACATACCAAGGTAGCCCTTTCAGACTTCTGAAGGGTTGTGAAAACTGGTAGCACTGCAGACTGAGTCCTGAGTGAGAACCAGTCTGTGACAGGAAGGCAACAAATTTTATTTTCAGGCAGTATGTTTCTTGGCTAACTGTGGGGGGACTGACTTTTGGACAATAATGACAGTCAGGGTTACAGACTATGCTTAGTGAGTGTAAAAATATGGCTGCAGAATTGTTTTCTTAAGGAAAAAAACAGCGATAGGAAATGATTTTTGCAGTTAACTGTCCTATTTCCTTTCCATGCCAGTTATCTGTTCTGATATGTTTTAACCAATTTTGATGTAAACAACAATACCCAACATAGTAGAGCGGTGTTAGGCATTACAGGACCCCAGAGCGTAATGGGCCCGACGCTGCAGGTGAAGGAGGGGCCTAATAGCCCCTAGAGGTCCAGTACTGCCCATACCGCCCACCCTGGAGGTATTATTGTACTGAGAAAATGGGCTAATATGAAATTTTTGAAAAAAGATATAAAAATAAAATCTCTCTATAAAACATAAATAAAAAACAATTACAATTATGTTTTCTAGTAAAGTAGTCCTAATTGGTACAATCACCACTGGAGGCGCTGCTGTGTTTGTTTCTTTCCTATCAGCATCTCCTCCAGTTTGCTGCTTGTCCCTCCCAAAAGGAGACTAAAAATAGTGGGGAACTGTTTCTTTTATTACGCTTTTATGAGGCCCATTTGGAGCAGGAAAAGCAGCATCCTTAGCTTCATTTAAACAGGTAAAAAATTTTTGCTTGGTTTTCAAATGTGACATAAGACAGTGCCAGTTTCAAAGCAAGGACCCACGAGTCAGTTAAAAGAGTAGTCCACCCAGAATTTGCAAAAGAACATATGTTATGCAGAGTGTTTTGATATGCATGTTAAGTCCTAGTGTGTCCTTCCCTCTGTCTGCAATTAGGAGTTTTCCTAAATTAGCCTGCTAGCTGTATGGTAGTTTTATGACCCTGGGGATCTCCATCACAGATAGGTTTATTGGCTTTCTTTCTCCTCTGATGCACCCTGTCTCATGTGACAATGATGTAACCATGACCTTAGATTTAGTTATGTGCATGCTTTAAAATCAGTTTAAAATCACTTCACAACAGCACAGCTTTGTAACTGTTCTTATCCAGGGAGCACAAATGACATCACTTACAGTGTAGCAGATACAAGAGAGCAAGCTAACTGGGGTTTCTGTACAGCCACTACATAGCTCTAATTCACTATTTTGTTTTATATGTGCATCAGGTCTAGCTAGCAGGAGTGTTTAATTTTAAAACTTTTAATTTTATCGAATATACACAACCATAAAAAGCACAAACACTCCAGACCATCAATGATATAGTTAATAAAGACTCTGTTTTCTTACACAAACCCCACTCAGATGTCAAATATTTGCTAAACTGTAAATGCAGGTATCAGCATTCTATTAGCAGTCAGTGCTGATTTTGCTCTGTGACAAGATTTTCATATTTTTTATTTTATTTTTATTTTTTACAAATGAAGTGTAAATAGTATGAAGCTGCAGCCTAGAAACTGCAAAAGACTTTGAAGTCAGCTTTTCTCCTGCCTGTGGTATGGCATGAAAGCAACAGGATGGCAGTGACTATTCCAGCTACACATCTGATTCCATTTTACAATGGTTCACTGCACTACACATTTAGTGTATCACACTTTTCAAATAATAAAACAAATATTCTCCAAACTAAATAACTACACATACATATTTTTATACTTTATTAAAAGACACTTCACATTTGTAACAAAAACAAGCAAAAAATAAATAAATGAAAGTGATGTCACAGAGCAAAGTCAGCCCTAACTCCCAGTTCCTTCTAGTAGAATGACGGTACTCACCTTTATGGTTTAACAAATACTTGAGAGCTGAGTAGGGTGTTCTGTAAGAAAACAGCTACAGTCTTTACTAATTATAGCACTGATGATCTGGGGCAATTTCTGTGCTTTTTATTTATGTGTGTAGTTTGATGAAATAACATTTTAAAATGAAAATACTTACTACTGTTAGCTAGACCTGACATGCACAAAAACACAAATAATGAATTAGAGCTATTTAGCTGCTGTTTTCTTAAGGAAATCTCAGTTAGCTTGCTCTCAGGTATCTGCTAAACTGTAACTGATGCCATTTGTGCTCCCTGGATAAGAACAGTTACAAAGCTCTGCTGTTGTGAACTAATTTTAAAGCAGTGCACCTGCTAAATCTAAGGCATGGCTACATCACTGTCACGTGAGACAAGGGTGCATTGTAGGAGAAAAAAGCCAATAAACCTATTTGTGATGGAGATTCCCAGGGGTTGTAAAACTACCATACAGCTAAGGGCTAATTTATGAAAAACTCTAACAGCAGACAGAGGAAAAGCGCTGAGGACCTAACAAACATATCAAAACACTCTGCATAACATGTTTTTGCTAATTCTGGGTGGACTACTCCTTTAAGATGGAGCACAGTAGTCCTGATCTCAGCAAAGTGATATTGTTTAAAAAAAAGAAAAAGTAGCAGAAGATCTGGAGGGATGTCTGGAGGGATGGCAGTGCTATATTTTGCGTTTTGGAGGTGCTTACTCAGGAGGGATGACAGGGTGCAGTGGAAGGTTCAGTTTACAGCAGGGCTGATGGCACAACAATAGCGGAGTTATTTATTTATTTATTTGCTTTTGGTAACTGGGTAAGTGCACTAGACATGACTGCCTATTTTCAGGCATGACCTGGAGATTATAGTTCAAACAAGTTACAAACAATAGTACAGGGAGGAGCTGATACAATGCAGTACAAGAAGCAGACTGACTGCTGACTGAAAAAAAGAAACTGATAATGTGATCGGGTACTTCTCTTCCATTCTATGTGGTTTTTGTTTTGTTTTTTTGTGTGAACTCTTGTGTAGAACTGGTATGGGTGCTGACTGGAGCGGTGAGGTGCGTTTCCAATCTGTGGGAGAAGTAATTGTTTTGTGATGCAGGAAGTACAGTGGCCAGGAGGCAGCAAGAAAGCTGCTTCACTGTGACTGTGCTTATATTAGGATTTGTTTTTTAATGCAAGAGACTGGCAGCTGGAGGAAAGGTGGTGAGCTCCTGTTGGTGTCTACAAATGGTCGTTAATTTAAAAAGCGGCGTTGTGTTGGGTGGGAGCCTTATCTCTGGCTAAATAGAAAAAAAATGGCGGGGATTTCAAATTCACTGGGGTGGTTTTGGTCAATGACGAGTAAGATGGGCACAAGGATACCTGAGTTGGTGAAGGGCACTGAGGCTGGTACTTTTTATTTTCTGGTTATCTACTGAAAGTTAATGTACCTCCTGGCAAGGGTACCAAGCAATCAGATGCCAGGAAATAAAAGCCAATTTTCTAAAATGAATAATCTAGCTTTGGAGTGCCCTCAAATCTACATAGAGCTCCTCTCTCCTCAGCAGCTACTGCTCTTTCTTTTCATATTTCTGAGACATTCCACCACTTATGTCATTCCTTGCTATTCATCTAAATGGCCTGGATTGGTGTTACTGATGTCACAGAATGTTCAAAAGAAAGCAGCATTTTCCGTGGAGAGAGGAATTCAGGTAGTTACAAAGGCAAACAAGTAGATGATTCATTTAAAGGACATTAATGCCCAGTGATCGCTGTGTTAGAAAGCCCATGAAAAGTTCTTTCAAATTAGGTATTAGTCTCACCTGTAGCTGGAAGCATCCCAGAGATAGAGGTGGCTCAGTCTGTTCAACAGTAATACTAACGTTACAGCCATTTTAAAAAATTGTATTTAAACTAGATCTAAAAAAAAAAAAAAAAAAAAGTGTTTCATTATTTTTGAATTTTTAGAAATGTTACAATTCACTGATATCGAAACCAGACCTACAAGTTCAGCAAACTAATACAGATACAAAATAAAGTGAAAACAAACATTTATATTGAAATGTAGATCTCCAAAAATTATATATCAGTATTCATTATTTTAGCAATTTTGACAATTTTAAAATTCATTTTTATCTAGAGCGACAATCAATTTGAAAACAAAGGACCAGCACAAACCTACAAATTTACAAAACCATAATAAAATATGGAAAAAGTCTTTAAAAAAATCAATAATGTGACTGAAGGGTAGAAGGAAACCGAAAAGAAAGCATAAAGAAGTATTACTGAAGAAAAAATGTCCACTAGTACAGTAGTTTGGCCAACTGGTGTACACAAATATAGAGTGGGTGCCAAAAAAGCAACCCAAAGACACTTTTACTGATTCATGACTTTTTCCAGGCAGTGGGATGGTGGTGGGACACTCCAGAGGAAAATAAGGATGTAGAGCAAGGCTTTTATTTACTGGATAAGTTTAAAAGCTAGATCAGTAAGCCGTTGGGCAGGCAGGATGCTGTCAAGTCAGCAGGTGGGCCAACAGCGACAAGTGTGTAGATGGCCACACTTCGGTAGCGCGTCGACAAGCTGGCAAGGAGCTAGCATCCTGGCAGCCAGCAAAGGCTAGTGTGTGCCTGGGCAAGCAGTCAGAGAATGAGTAAAAGCAGTTAGCAGACTAATGCCCCAGTAGGTGGGCAGGCAGGGATAGCGTGTGTGGTTTGACGAGTTTATGGGAAGACGGGAAACAAGTGTGTGGACAAGTGGCAGGCAGGGAATGAATGTATTGTGCACTGTGTGGCTGCGAGAGAGCATGCAAGCTGGTGGGAAACAAAAGTGTTAGTGTGCAAGGTGTGGCAGACAGGGAATGATCATAACTGACTATGGGCCATTAGTTGAATGAAAACCAGGTGAATGAGCAAAATGGTAAGATTATATATTTTATAGTTAGTAAATAGAAGGAAGAATAAAAACTGATGAAATAGGGACAAGGAAACTGAGATTACAGGAAAATGAAACCATGAGAGCAACACTGTAAAAGACCACAGTAAGGCAAAACAGGAAAAAAAGAAAGATCACAAAACACAGGTTACTCACCTGCAACAGGAGTTCTAGAAATGGTATATGTTGTTCATCCACACTGTCTGGCAGTTCCTTGCTGCTTTAAAACCCTTTGAGAACTGAATATGTGTGAGCTATATATAGATTCTGGGCGTATAACACGTCCACAGTCTTCTAAGGTTAAATCTTGCTGGAAGGTATTCAAGCTGGCTCCTCCACCACCCAGGTGGTAAAACTCTCGGCTCCGCCCCATGGCGTAGATCTAGCCAGCTGGAAGCAGGTTGTGCGTTGAAGCCGAGGAGGCCAGGTGGGTTGTGTGGATGAACAACATATACCATTCCTAGAACTCCTGTTACAGGTCAGTAAACTGTATTTCTAGGGACATGGATATGTTGTTCATCCACCTGTCTGGCAGACTCCTAGCAGTTCTCGGGAGGAGGAGGCAAGGCGCACACCCTACTTGGGAATAAGGACTGGAGACCGAGGTCCCAAAACCAGCATCCGGCGTGACTCAAGGTCGATGTGGTAATGGGTAATAAAGGTGTGTGCTGACTTCGGTAGCAGCCCTGCAGATTTCCTGGATAGGGACGTCCCAGGAAGCAGCCACTGAATCAGCGGTATGATTGGCAGAATGAGCTCTTATCCCTTTGGGAGGCTCCATGCCGCCAACCTATAGCAGAGATCTATGCAGGAGGTGACCCACCTGCCTATCGTCTGCATGGCTGCAGGTCTGTCAGGTGCAGCTTCAGCGATGGTGACAAACAGCTGGCGAACCTCCACGAACTTCAGCCGTATGCTCCTTATAATAGAGAGCACTCTTCTAGGGTCCAAAGTATGGAGCCTATATTCGACCTCCGAGGTGTGATTGGGTAGAACACCGCAGAGTCAATACCTGGTTAAGGTGAAACTCTGACACCACCTTCGGAAGGAATTTTGGGTGGGACGAGGACAACCTTGTCCCTGTGGAAGACCAGATAAGGAACTTCGATGGAAAGCACCTGGAGCTCTCCCATCCTTCTGGCTGACATGATAGCCACCAAGAAGGCAGTCTTCCATGACAGGTGAGAGATGTCACACCTGTGCATTGGTTCGAATAAACGCCCATGAGCTTAGCCAGTACCAGCAGTAGATCCCGCAGGAGGTGGAGGTTCTACTTACCGAAGGGATATGTGATCAAGACCTTGAAAAAGCTCCCAACCACCTTCTCCTGCACCACCGACTGCTCCGGCCCGCCCGGTAAGCAGAGATGGCTGCCAGGTGCACCATAAGGGTCGTCGCCCAGCCCTAGTTGAGAAAGGGACCACAGGTAGTCTAGAATGCTTGCCAGAAACAGGAGGAAGGGTCCAGCCCTTGCCTGACACCAAATGGAGAATCTCTTCCATTTAAAGGCATAGCATTTCCTGTCGAACTCATACGGGATGCCTCAACGGCGTTGAGGACCTCTCGGAAAGACCCAAGGCCTGGAACTCTAGCCGCTAAGGAACCAGGCCGTCAGGTGCAGGGATTGAAGGTCAGATGGAATACCTTCCCTGGTTGACTGAATCAGGTCCGGGTGGGCTGGAAGCCACCTCGGAACCTGGAGCTGAGGCTGAGGAGATCTGGATACCAGAACTGGTGGGGCCAGTCTGGGGCTACAGAATCACCTGCGCTTGTCCATCCTCACCTTGAAGCACCTTGTGGATCAAGGGAAATGGGAGCAAAAGGCGTGAAGGGCCAGGGTCCACTGACCTCGAGGCATCCCTGCAGCCAGGCCTGCTGAAGGGGGAGCATCAAACAGCCTCAACCGCATTCTCCCTGGAGGAACAGGTCCACCTGAGGCGTGCCCCAATGGGAGAACAGATCTTATACTACCTCCGGCAGGAAAGACCACTTCACGGGGCGCAGCTCCTATCCGGCTTAGGGCATCGGCCAGAATGTTGGAGCTCCTGCACATGGATGGCAGGAGATCTGCCTCCAGGCTACATACGAGGGACCAAATGCGGAGAGCTTCCTGCACAGAAGTGAAGTGCATCCCGCCCTGGTGGTTTAGGTAGTACATGGTCGTGGTATTGTCCATCTGGACTTGGACACTTGACCCGTACAAATGGAGGCGAAGGTGGTGAGGGCTGGGCAGACCGCTCCAAGCTCCAGCAGGTTGATGTGGCATCGGGACTCCCGAGGGGACCAGAGCCGTGGCTCTGTGTTCCCCAAATGGGCACCCCAACCCATCGAGAGGCGTCGGTCGATAGAGACTGTCGGCTTGAGGTGGACAAATGGGATGCCCTCCTGCAGATGAGCTGGAACAATCCACCACTGGAGGCACTCCACATCTCCTGGGTCACTGCCACTGGCTGGTTCAGCGGACTGAAGCACTGTGACCATCGGCTGGCCAGTCCCACTGTAGGGGCGCATGTGCCAACAGGCCCAGCGGACCACGCTGGTGCAGGCTGCCATGAGGCCCAGGAGTTGCAGTAAGTCCCAGGCAGGGTTCAATTGCCCAACCTGAAATGACTGGGCAAGGAGGAAAGAACCTCGGCCCTGTCTGCCAGAGCCGTGCTCTGGCTGCATGAGAGTCAAGCTCTGTCCCGATGAATTGGATCTCCTGCTTTGCACGAGGTTCCAACTTGGCCTCATTGATGAGGAGGCCAGCGTGAGAGCAAACCTGGAGGGCTAGATCCCTGGACCGCTATCCACCTCCAGTCTGGAGGAGGCCACAATCAGAGTAGTCAGGTAAGGGTACACCGGACCCTTAAGGCCCATAGGAATGCTGTCACCACTGCCATGCATTTGGTGAAGACCCTGGGAGCTAAAGAAGGTCGAGGGCATGGTCAGAACTCGTAAAGGGACCCTCTGTTCTGAAATGGAGGAATCGCTGGTGGGACGGACAGATTGGGACGTGAAAGAATGTGTCCTGGAGGTCCAGAGAACAGAACCACCGCCTCGTTCCTAGGATGGAATGATCTGAGCCAGAGTGACCATCCTGAGCGTTCGAGACCTTAGGAACCTGTTCAGGTCGTGCAGGTCTAGAATGGGGTGCCACCCCCCATCCGTTTCGGGACCAGGAAATACCTGGACACAAATCCTGGGTCTGGTGGAGGATCCGCCACCTTCCTGATCACTTCCTTCTGGAGGAGCAGGGCAATGTCAGCTGATGGGCTGACAGAGAGGCTGTGGACCCGTAGCCCCGTGTGGGCGGCAGCGCTCGGGCGGGCGCCTCGAACTCAGAGGCAGACCCTTTCCTACCACTTCCAACACCCAGCGATCCGTGGTGATAGCAGACCAGGCGGGAAGAAAGAGCGGAGCCATCCCCGGGGGAACCCGGAGGGCGATGCGGCTGTTGGCGACACCCTCAACCCATCACTGGGCAGGCTTGGAGGAAGGACTGGCGACAGACCTCCTGAGCCTTTCCTCCCAACTTCCTGCTGGAGAAGCTGCAGGCTTGGCTTTGGGGTGCCAAGTCTGGAGCCTGCTGGCCCTGATGCTGGTGTTGCTGGGCGGACGTGCTGCAGGGCAGAAGGCTGAAAGACTACGCTGCTGCTGGCGGTCTTTGTCCTTCTGGGCAGGCGTGACCAAGTCAAGGTGGCATTGGACTTCTCAATCCTCTGGAGATGGCCTTCCACCCGGGCCGAACAAGTCGGTACCCAGGAGGGGCGTCTGCCACTAGTGATGGGTATCCGCGTGAAGGTGGAGATCCGCAATCAAACTCTGCGGCGCTAGCCACTGCAGCCGCTATTGACCGAGCACAGGAGTCTCCAATATCAAGAGCAGTTTGCTGCTTAGCCACCGCCCTTCCTGATCCGCACCTGCTTGACCGTGAGTCTGGAGGTCAGCCGGAGATGAGGATCACCTCATCAGGGGCCCATAGGCGTGGGAGAAGTGCGCCATCAGTACAGCGAACTGGCCTGATGGAGCCTAGGGATGATGCAGCGTACACTTTATGCCGGCGTAGTCCAGCTTTTGGACTCTTTGTGGGAGGCTTGTCCACGTCCTGGTGTTCCCGGAATGCGGGAAAACACTATCGGTAACCAGCCCCTCCATAGAAGGATGCTCGAAAAAAGCGGACAGTGACCGGTGGGGACCGCGTATTTCCTAGCCATCCTGGCTGAAGGAGCAGGACAAGAGGCTGGCGCTGCCATAACTCAAGGCTGGGCCTACAATGGCTTCAGCCACTGGAAAACCTCCGTGGGAGAAACCCCTTGGTCCAGTATCTCCGTGAGGATGCTTGGCCCGCTTGGATCTGGGCTCGAGCTGCATCCCAGTAGACTCTGAGATGAGACAAAGCAGACCCATGAGCGAGGATGGGCTCTCATCCATCGACTGCCCCCAGAGGACTCCAGGTCAAGGGGCTTGGAGAACAGGGAAGAGTCATCTTCAGACTCCGAGGAGTCTGCGAACAGCTCCTAGGGCCTGAGCCACCCTCCACCTGCCAAGGGCGGTCAGAGTGAGGGTGACTGACAACCAGTGGGGCAGCCCCTGACCCGACGAGAATCCTTGGTGGGCCCCCAGATTTAGCTTGTGGTGAGGATTCCACCACAATAGATGGCACAGCTGGTTTGGCGAACAACGGTACCCAGTTTGGGCTCTCGACAACCGCGAGGGGCTGTTTGACCTTTCAGGTGACATCCACTAATGGCCAGGAAGGCGACAGGATCAGCTTGTTCCCAGTGAGAAAAGCAGCTACCACATTAAGTCCTTGTAGCCTCAAGCGCAATTTGCGCGAAGCCTCTCCTCCTCCTCCTCCTCCGAGGAAGGCAGGGCGAGCAGCACTGCCGCTTTCCTTGGTGCGAAACCAGAACTGCGGTGTTGGTTGGATCGGCTGGACCGAGAGGAGGTCGAGACAGAGACGAGACCGTTGGTGTTTCGAGGGTGGGTCTGGGAGGGGGGGAAACCCATTCCTCCCTCGGCTCGGGAGCCTTAACCAGGGACTCCAGCACAGGAGGCGCAGGCAAGTCTCTGTTTCCACGAGAACCGGTGAAGAAAGGTTGTCGGCTTCTCCAGTCGACAGCCTGTCGATAGTCGAGAAAAATCTCGACCGCGTCGTGGTGTCTCAACCGGCTGGCCTGACTGGGACACCATGAAGCCAGTGGCCTTAGCCACAACCTCGACCAGTAGAGAGTCGACTGTCTGGGGAAGGGACCTCTCCGCTCCTGACGCCGACAGGTGGGACTTACCGCCGAGTCCTTCTTCTTGGACCCGAGAGAGTGTCGATGGACCCTCACCTTCGTGGAGAGGGACTGACAATGCTCCTTAAAGAAGCCGTACAGGAGGGAGCCCAAGAGAGCAAGATAAATGTCGTGACCGTGGAGGCGAAGATGTGGCCTGGGCCGCCTCCTCCTCCAGGGCAATCATCTGTTCAAGTTGCTCAGCCGGCCCGCCACCTGCGGAACCGCCCATGGGCCTCCTTTGACTTCACCGGCGAATACGCTCTCAGGGCCAAGTTGGAGCCTGGCAGCACGGTCTTCGAGGACATTGGCCGAGAAGAGTTTGCACAAATCGCAGGCCTGCGGATGCGTGGTCAAGCCCAAGGCAGTGAGACGCGTGGAGTGCAAATTGGTCCGAGACATCTTCTGCTCGGCATGGGCACCGCCGAAACCCGGAGTTGATTTATCCACCGCAGCCACGAAGGAAGAAACATACCAAAGTCTTGTAAACTTTAAATTTAGTTTTGGGTTAACCCAAGAGTTTGGATCCAGTCTAAGCACAGAGTGCTAAGGAGGAACCTGCGCTTCAAGCTGTAACCAAGATCTGGCATCATGGGGGCCGAGCCGAGAGTTTTACCACCTGGGTGGGTGGAGGAGCCAGCTTAAGACCTTCCGCAAGATTTAAAGCGGCAAGAAACTGCCAGACAGTGTGGATTGAA
Organism: Neoceratodus forsteri; assembly: GCA_016271365.2. NCBI lineage: Eukaryota > Metazoa > Chordata > Ceratodontiformes > Ceratodontidae > Neoceratodus > Neoceratodus forsteri. The sequence continues at coordinate 446,310,306 of JADMNL010000023.1, forward strand.
CAACATATCCATGTCCTACAAAGAAATTATGGGGAAAAAAAGACAGACCACAGAGACAGGTTATGAGAAAAGTAGAGACAGTGTGACTGTCATTGTGTCCAGGAAACCTGTTGAGAAATTCCATTTCTCTTAGAAAGCTGCCTGTTGCCTTCAACAGGTTGTCTCTGGAATATAAAAATTAAAATACTTCTATTTTATAAGCGGTAGGTAGGAACACGACCAAGGTCTGAAGAAGCCCATATTTTGAGGTCAATTTAGATTTTCTGTTCTCATCTGGGTTGGAAGAGCATACCATGTAAATCCTTAACACCACCCCTGCACAACCACGCTTATTTATGGTCTTCAGTTGTACCCCCAGTCCAACACACCCTTGAGCTCCACAGGTGGGTCCTTCAGCCAACATCCCTGCTAGTCAGTTCTCCCTACAACCACAAAAAGAGGCCCCGCAGGACAAGCTGGCAAGAAATGGTTGCAGTCTGAATAGGACGCTCTCCTCCTGGGTTGGAGGCCAATAACAGGGACATACTGGTCCTTGGGATACAAAGCAGGCTGAAGGTCTAAGAGGATCTTCCGTGGCAGTGTGAGGTGAGTCTGGTGGGATACTGAGCAAGTTTTCGACATATAAGAATGCTAGTGTGTGCTGTTGCACTACTGTGCTAAAAATAAGCCAGATCTAATTCTGGGTCTTCCACACCAAATTAGGTTCTGAGTGTAACACACACACACACACACACTCTCTCTCTAAAATGTCCAATACTGGACTGCAGGATTCATTCAGTGTGTCCCTTTTGAGTTTTCTTTTTCCTTTAAACTGTGAGCTGCTTTGACATTAGGCAAAACACATCGACTGGAATACTTACAGTGTTACTGTAAACAAAGTCTGAGCGCCTCCGACATCAGTACAAAAGCCTTGATAAACCAAACACATTTACAAATTTTATTTAAAGTTTATGTATTTTCTGTATTCATTGGAGTTCCCTTTATTGTTTATTACTAAGGAATTCTGACACTTGACTCTCTCTCTGCTCCTGCTGCCTCTCTACAAGTGACAATCCTCTGCCTGATTTCTACAGCAACCAGCAGAGAGGTGAAGATCCTTTTTATGAAAACCACATATAAATAAAGTATGGCCAGCCTGTTGGCAAAGCATGTTTTCCTACGCTCGAGACACTGGTGACCAGGTTCAGCAGCGAGCCTGAGTCATGGACAGGCTGCCAGATGGAGGTTGATCGAGGGTACCAGTGGCGCACTCCTCCTCTGGGTGGATGGGTTTTATACTGGTAAGGATTCTTTCTACATTGTTTACATAGTGAGTTATTTTCCATTTTAAATAAGGTCAGGTAGAAGTTTTAGTCTGGCTATATATATATATATATATATATATATATAGAGAGAGAGAGAGAGAGAGTGTGTGTGGTGTGTGTGTGTGTGTGTGTGTGATTAAACAGAGTACCCAAGATAACGTTTACCTTGCTTCTAGACTAGTATGTCATCTTTCTCATGGAGTAATCTGCTATATTTCCCTCTTTATGCAGACACCTTTTGAGTAAACAAAGTAAATATTACTCTACATCCTTACTTTTTATGCAACTGGCTGAACATATTACTTATCCTAATAAGGAATGCATTTACTATAGTCCTCCATAACGAGCCCTGCACTATTTATAATGATTCATATGCCGAACCACTTGTTTCAAAATCTAGTAAAAATATTTATTTATATTTTGACCAAGAACAATATTAAGCTGTGATACCTTGTTTCCATATGTGTCCTGGGGTAAGTTAAGTGGGCCTGTTTTATTGATGGGGGTGGTACACGTCAAAACAGCGGCGTCTTTTCAGCAAAGTCATTACAGTGAGAGACAATGTACGACTGTGTCATTATAGCGACTCAGTCTTTCAGCTACCCCGAGTCAATGTGTGACTCGGAATAGAAATCCTACAGATGAGAACAACTCCACATATAAGAGTGCAGGGGCAATAGCCCCACAATAAACATAGCCCTTTAATATCCTGTTGTTAGCTACACTTTGAATAGCACTTAACAGGTAGACTGATTACTTACAGGTAGGTGCCAGAGGTCCAGATGGAGCAAACTGTGTCAGGGGCTAATGCAGAAGGTGGTGCGACATCGGTGCAGTGATTTGACGAATGCTTGTTTCAGGTTGTCTGAGTACAGCACATAGTCTGTATGATTACTTGTGAGGACTGGCCTTTAATTTTCAATTGCACAGTTAAGATGTACACTGAATAGTCACTCGCTGACTTTACCAATTGCTGAAATTAGCTCCGCTATTAAAAACAAAATGCGAAATTTACTCGCTGAAATTCATTTGCTGTACTGACATGGAATCTGGGGAATACATGACACTGCAGAAACTCCTTTACTCTTCCGCCCAATGTACAGAATACCCACTTAAAAAAAAAAACTAAACCAATGGCACATCTCCCCTTTCATGTGACATCTCAAAAAATAACTGTACCATTCAATTATCCTATCTCATTTACACTGGCATTGCTGCAGCTTCCTGTGCCCCCATGGTATGGCGGAGGAAGCTGTTGCACATCTTGCAGATAAAAGGCAGAGGTGTGGGACACAACTTGGCTTGCCAGCCATGGCAAAATTAATGTTAAAAAAAAATTCTTTAAAGCACAAGGTCATCAACAAAGAATGTGTCCACGTCCTACACATGATCAATTTTGGAAACCAAGAACATATTTTGATCGACTGTCGTTTTAACAACCGCCTTTTAGGCACATTTGGATAGATACTGGACAATACATTAACATATGCGATTATAGCTCTAGGATTGTACTCCCAGAGTCTTTATGTGGTCACAAGGGCAACTTACAAGTAATATTTGCAGCATGCAGATTTTATTTTGACAGGGAATATCCTGGACCTTACAACAATGCCACAATGATAGCCCAGAAACTGTGGCCTCCATCAAGACGCAGCTCTAACAAGAGTCTACACTAAGGAATGTAAATACCTCTTATCATTCCTTGCACTGTTAAGGAAGCACTATTCATGAAATACAGATGATGTGTCATTAACAAAATGCAGTGATACATTTCTACCTATGTGTACACTGAGTCTTAACCTTAATCTCACTCTTCTCTTTTCAAGGAATGTTTAGTTTAATTACTTTCTTTCTTTGTGCTGAACTGTTGCATAAGGGAACAGCCTGTTTTTAGGTGCTGCTCCAGGTAAGCCTTAGTAGGCCACCATGAAAAGGTCTGCAGGATTTCTGTGTAAATATTTTTTCTGGATTCAGTCCTACTGCAGAACAGAAGTATATCGATGTTTTATTTATTTTTTCCATTTTGTTCACCTTTCATTCTCAGGCACTTATTTGTTCATGATTTAAGTTTGCTGTTATTTTGAAGTTACTATATGTGTTTCTTTCAATAAAAATTCCCTTACTCTTCTTGATAAGTGCCATGGGATCTTTAATTTCCACCTGGACAGTGCCACAGATGGGCAGAAGGGACCTTGGTTTTACGTCTCAGCCAAAGGATGGTACCTCACCAGTGCAGTAGCCCTTTGTACTGCATTACAGTGTCAGTTATGGCTATTACCCAAGTACCTGGTGTGAGCTTTAAACCCATGACTTAGTAAGCTAAGTAATTTCACACTGTCAATCAGATCCTATGAATCATGATATATTTCAAAAAACTTTTCCAATCAGGAATTGAGGATTTTCAATGATGAAGAATATTGTTTCTCATGTTTCTTATGTAACTGCAGTGAAATAAATTTTGATTGTATAAAAGCACTCAAACTCACATTTATTATGTGTTGCTTTAAGAATTTCTCTATAATAAAAGAGCTGTTCTAACACGTTGAGCTCCACCACCTGATGGAGGAGCTGGGTGGTCTAACGCTGGTGAGTTCTAGTATGGTACAGTCTCTGCTGCCTATGGTAATGTCTGATTAAGAAACAGCATGTAAGCAGTTTGGTTTCACAGTGCCTTGAGTCCTCATTTGAAGAAGGCATACTCAGGCCTGCTTAGAAGCAGGAAAAATCAACTGAAGCACTTTGTAAGTGCTGCAGCACATTTCAGGTGCCTTTTAAACAGGACGGAGAAAGCATTTTGCAGAAAATAAGTCAATCATCTAATATAAAAGAGATCAACTCTAAACACAGGTTTGAGACATACCTCACTTTAGCAGCACAGCTATAGTAAAGGAAAGGACTTTGGTTTTAAGAAGCACCTGTTCATCAACCTGAATCTCAAAGCCCACGGCATATGATGAACAGGGGCAGCAGCCCTATGCATGCACACAGACATGTTAAGGAAAATGGAGACATGTTTAGGATAATTCAGGAGATGATATACAGCAAAATAAAGTATGTATGGATGTCCATTCAGCTTTACTTTTCAAACTGCTTGGGAAAAGAATTTAATTGAATTCTGGTATTGTGGTGTCAGGGCATACCCACCCTTAATTGCCTCATGTATTTCAATGAGAAGCGCCACATTTATTTTGGTCTTTCACATCAGATATAAGGGATACATAACAGGGACCTCTGGAATACATGATTTATTTTCACAAGAACTGTTTGACCTTGGTAACCTCACGGAAGTGGCGTAAGCCACAAGTGATGTGCCCAAGGTAAAACAGCTCAAGTGAAAATAAATCATGATTCCATGAGGTCCCAGTTACATATTCCATTTATGCAACAGGGATCCTTTAGGATAGAGCAGGGAGTTTTGTTTTAAATTGTTTAATTTTTTATGTAAATTTACATGCCCTTTTTGTGGTTTTCCCAGTGTAGCTCCGCTTAGCACAGTGGTTGCTGAGCAGTTGCTGTGGATGCTCCAACTTTATATTATAGCCAGCACATAATGAAAATGTTTGATGCACAATTCTTTGTTTTTTGCTTTTCTTTTGTTGGGGGTGGAGGGCATTTGTTTGTCAAAAATGTAATTTTCTGGTGTTTTTCTTATAAAGAACTATACGTATAAATAAATGAAACACACCTCATTTTGTAGATATTTTTGTGTTAAACAAATTTCGTTGCTCACAGCACCATGCTACCATTTTTCACTTTAAAGTTATTTACATTTGTTTGTCAAAAGTGAACAAAAAACTTAAGATTGACAGGTGGTGTTTATTCAGCATATATTGAATAAATCTAGGATTCTAAAATATAGTCAACATACGTGAAAATAAATTGATTTATTCAAGAGTCTGAGTCTATGCCTATTGCATAAACAAACTTCTTTCAGCAACACACTGTACCTATTAAGTTTATAAATACAGGTTACTCACCTGTAACAGGAGTTCTAGGAATGGTATATGTTGTTCATCCACACTGTCTGGCAGGTTCCTTGCAGCTTTAAATCTTGCCGAAAGGTCTTCATGCCAGCTCCTCCACCCACCCAGGTGGTAAAACTCTCAGCTCTGCCCCATGGCGCCAGATCTAGCCCACTGGAAGCCAGGTTGTCACGTCGAAGCCAGGGAGGCCAGGTGGGGTCGTGGATGAACAACATATACCATTCCTAGAACTCCTGTTACAGGTGAGTAACCTGTATTTAGGGACATGGATATGTTGTTCATCCGACACTGTCTGGCAGACTCCTAGCAGTTCTCTGGGAGAGGGAGGCAAGGCACACCCCTACTTAGGGAATAAAGACTGAGAACCGAGGCCCCAAAACCAGCATCCCAGCATGACTCCAAGGTTGATGTGGTAATGGGTAATGAAGGTGTGTGCTGACTTCAGGTAGCAGCCTGCAGATTTCCTGGATAGGGACAACCCTGGAAGCAGCCACCGATGCAGCAGTATGGCGGGTAGAATGAGCTCTTATCCCTCTGGGAGGCTCCATGCCCGCCAGCCTATAACAGAGATCTATGCAGGAGGTGACCCACCTGCCTATATCGTCTGCTTGGCTGCAGGTCTGCCAGGTGCGGCTTCAGCGTAGGTGACAAACAGCCTGGCGAACCTCTCCCGAACTTCAGCCGTCCGCTCCTTATAAGAAGCGGCCTTCTAGGGTCCAGAGTATGGAGCCTATATTCGACCTCTGAGGTGTGACTGGGGTAGAACACCGCACAGTCAACACCTGGTTATTGTGAAACTCCGACACCACCTTCGGAAGGAATTTCGGTGGGGGCGCAGGACAACGTTGTCCCTGTGGAAGACCAGATAGAAGACTCTATGGAAAACGCCTGGAGCTCTCCCATCCTTCTGGCATATGATAGCCACCAAGAAGGCGGTCTTCCACGACAGGTGAGAGATGTCACACCTGTACATCGGTTTGAATGACTTGCCCATGAGTTTAGCCAATACCAGCAGTAGATCCCACGGAGATGGAGGTTCTCTACCGGATGGGATATGTGATCAAGGCCTTGAAAAGCGCCCACCACCTTCTCCTGTTTCCACCGACTGCTTCCCGCCAGTCTCTGCAAGCAGAGATGGCTGCGGGTGCACCTTAAGGGTCGCCTTAATCAAGCCCAAGCTGAGAAAGGGACCACAGGCAGTCCAGAATGCTTGCCAGGAACAGGAGGAAGGGTCCAGGCCCTGCCCTGACACCAAATGGAGAATCTCTTCCATTTAAAGGCATAACATTTCCTGGTTGACTCCTTCACGGAAGCCTCAACGACGTTGAGGACCTCGTCGGAAAGACCAAAGGCCTGGAACTCTAGCTGCTCAGAACCAGGCCGTCAGGTGCAGGGATTGAAGGTCCAGATGGAATACCTTCCCTGATTGACTGAGATCAGGTCCAGGCGGTCTGGAAACGCCTCGGGAGCCTGGAGCAGAGGCTGAGGAGATCTGGATACCAGAACTGCGCGGGCCAGTCTGGGGCTACCAGAATCACCGCCTTGTCCCTCCTCGCCTTGAGAAGCACCTTGTGGATCAAGGGAAATGGGGGGTATGGAAGAGGCCCGGGGTCCACAGCCTCGAGAAGGCATCCCCCGCAGCGAGCCCTGCTGAGGGGCGGGCATGAAACAGCCTCAGCTTCGCATTCTCCCTGGAGGCAAACAGGTCCACCTGAGGCATGCCCCAGTGGGAGAACAGATCTTGTACTACCTCTGGCAGGAGAGACCACTTGTGGGATGCAGCTCCTATCCAGCTTAGGCATCGGCCAGAATGTTGGAGACTCCTGCCACATGGATGGCAAGGAGATCCGCCTCCAGGCTGTGCACGAGGGACCAAATCGGAGAGCTTCCCTGCACAGAGGCATGGGCGCGTCCCACCCTGGCAGTTTAGGTAGTACATGGTGGGTGGTACTGTCCATCTGGACCTGGACCACTTGACCCCATACAAGCGGGCCGAAGGCAGTGAGGGCTGGGCGAACAACTCGAAGCTCCAGCAGGTTGATGAGGCATCGGGACTCCCGAGGGGACCAGAGGCCATGCGCTTTGTGCTCCCAGATGAGCACCCCAACCCACCAGAGACATCAGTCGATAGAGAGACCATCCGCTCGGGCGGACAAATGGGATGCCCTCCTGCAGATGAGCTGGAATGATCCACCACTGCAGAGCATTCCACTCACTCTGGGTCACTGTTACTGGCTGATCCAAAGGACCAGAGCGCTGTGACCATTGGCTGGCCAGTCCCACTGAAGGGGACACATGTGCCAACGGGCCCAAAGGACAACGCTGGTGTAGGCTGCCATGAGGCCCAGGAGGTGCAGGAAGTTCTGGCAAGGCAGATTGCCCAACCTGAAATGAATGGGCAAAGGAGGAAAGAACCTCGGCCCTGTCCAGGAGCCGTGCTCTGGCTCGCAGAGAGTCAAGCTCTGCCCGATGAATTGGATCATCTGCTTTAGCACGTGCGTCTCCAACTTGGCCTCGTTGATAAGGAGGCCAACTGAGGGCAAACCTGGAGGGCCAGATCCTGGACCGCTCCCACCTCCATTCTGGAGGAGGCTGCAATTAGCCAGTCATCCAGACAGGGGTACACCCAGACCCTTCGGCCAAGCAGGGAATGCTGTCACCACTGCCATGCATTTGGTGAAGACCCTGGGAGCAGAGAAAGGCCGAAGGGCATGGCCTGGAACTTGTAGAGGGACCTCTGCTCTGCAGCGGAGGAATCGCTGGTGGGATGGACGGATTGGGACGTGAAAGAACGCATCCTGGAGGTCCAGAGAACAGAATCACATGCCTCGCTCCAAGGATGGAATGATCTGAGCCAGAGTGACCATCCTGAAGGTTCAAGATCTTAGGAACCTGTTCAGGTCGTGCAGGTCTAGAATGAGGCGCCAGCCCCTGTCCGTTCGGGACCAGGAAGTACCTGGAACAAACCCTGGGTCTGGTGGAGGATCCGCACCTTCCTGATCACCTCCTTTTGGAGCAGCAGGGCAATGTCAGCTTGGCGGGCCTACAGAGAGGCTGCGGATCTTGTAACCCCATGGGGCGACGGCTTGGAAGGGCAGGGCCTGCTCGAACTCCAGAAGCAGACCCTTTCCTACCACCTCCAACACCCAACGGTCCATGGTGATAGCGGACCAGGCAGAAAGAAAATGGTTGAGCCGTCCCCATGGGAGGAACCCAGGGGAAGCGAGGTTGGGCGACACCCCTCAACTGTCACGGGCAGGCTTGGAGGAAGGACCGGCCGAGGGACCTCCTGAGCCTTTTCCTCCGGCTTCCTGTTAGAGGAAGCTGCAGGCTTGGCTTTGGGGTGAGCGTGAGCCTGCTGGCCCTAATGCTGGTGTTGCTGGGTCAGATGTGCTGCAGGGACAGAAGGGTGGAAGGACTTATGTTGCTGTCGACGGCCTTTGTCCTTCTGAGCAGGCGTGACCGAGTCCAAGGTGGCGTTGGACTTCTCAATCTTCTGGAGGTGGCCTTCCACTCCAGGGCGAACAAGTCAGTCCCCAAGAGGGGCGTCTTCCAACTTGTGCTGGGTATCCGCCGTAGGTGGATATCCTCAGCCAGGCTCTGGCCGCGATGGCCACTCGCGCCACTACTGACCGGGCACAGGAGTCTCCGATATCAAGAGCCATTTGGAGCTGCTGATTCGCCACTGCCCTTCCCTGATCCCACACCTGCTTGACCGTAGTCTGCAGATCAGCCAGGAGATGGGGAATCACCTCATCCAGGGCCCATGAGGGTGTGGGAGAAATGTGCCATCAGTGCGGCTGAACTGGCCTGGCGGAGGCAGAGGGAGGACAGAAGCGATACTGCGCCCGGCATAGTCCAGCTTTTTGGACTCCTTGTCGGGGGTTTGTCCACATCCCTAAGCGTTCCTGATGCGCGGAAAACGCTGTCAGTGATCACCCTCCGCAGAGGGGTGTTCAGAGAAACCGGACAAAGAGCGGTGGGACTGCATACTTCCTGGCCATCCTGGCCAAGGCGCAGGACAGGAAGCCGGCCGCTGCCATAGCTCCAAGGCTGGGCCAACAATGGCTTCAGCCACCGGAAAGGCCTCTGTGGGAGAATCCCTCGGTCCAGTATCTCCATCAGGGGATACTTGGCCCGCTTGGATACGGGCTCGAGCTGCATCCTGGTGGACTCGAGATGAGCTGAAGCAGAGCCATGAACGATGATGGGCTCTCATCCACCAACTGCCCCGGAGGACTCCAGGTCAAGGGCCTGGAAAACAGGGAGGAGTCGTCGTCAGACTCGAGAGTCTGCAAAGAGCTGCCTATGGCCTGAGCCACCCTCCATCTGCGAGGATGGTCGGGAGTGAGGGTGACCGTCACCAGTGGGGCAGACCCTGACCGACGAGAATCATAGGTCGGAGCCCCGATTTCGGTTGTGTGGAGGAGGTTCCACCACAATCGGTGGGGTAGCTAGATTTGCGCGAACAACTGGCCCAGGCTTGGGCACCTTGACCACCGCGAGGGGTTGTTTCGCCTTTCGGGTGACAGCCACTTAATGGCCGGGAAGGCAATGAGCGCCGGCTTGTTCCCGGACAGAAGGAGCTGCTGCCACATTAAGTCCTTGTAGCGTCGATGCAATTTGCACGAAGCCTCTCCTCTTCCGAGGAGGAAGCCGAGGCAGCGGTGCCGCCGCTTTCCTCGGTGCCAGACCGCCGGTGCGAGCGGGATCGGCTGGACCGAACGAGGTCCAAGACAGAGACCCTCGGTGTTTCCGGGTGGTGGGTCTGGGAGGGAGCGGAAAACCGCGCCTCCCTCGGCTCGGGAGCCTTGACCGGGACTCCAGCACAGGAGGCAGACAAGTCCTCGGTTTCCACCGGGGAACCAGTGATGAAGGGTTGTCAGCTTCACAGTCGACAGCCCCTCCGGCGGTCGAGAAAAATCTCGACACATGTCGACGGGTGTCTCACCCGGCTGACCTGACGGGACACCGTGAAGCCAGTGGCCTTAGCCGCAACCTCGATCAAGTAGAGTGTCGACTGTCCAGGGAAGGGGACCTCTCCGCCCCCACTAACGCCGATGGTGGACTCACCCTTCGAGTCCTTCTTTTGACCGGAAGAGTGTCCCGATGGCCCTTCACCGTGGAGACGGACTGGCAAAGCTCCTTAAAAGAAGCTACGAGGAGGATCCCAGAGAGCAGGATAAATGTCGCGACCGAGGGAAGATAAAGATGCGGCCTGGACCACCTCCTCCTCGAGGCGATCATCTGCTCGGAGTTGCTCAGCCGAGCCAGCCGCCATGGAAACCGCCCAATGGGCCTCCTTGGACTTCACGGCGGATAACGTTTCTCGGGCGCCAAAGTTGGAGTCGGGCAGCACGGTCTTCAAGGACATTAGCCAAAAATGCCTTGCACAACTCGCAGACCTGTGGGTCACGGTCAACCCCAGGCAGCAGACGCACGCGGAGTGCGGATCAGTCCTGGGCATCTTCTGCCCGCATGGGCACCGCTGGAAACCGAGTCGATTTGTCCATCGCAGCTGGCGAAGAAGTAGACAGAAGTCTGGAAAACTTTAAAATTATTTTCGGGTGAACCCAAGAGTTTGGATCCAGTCTAGACGAGAGCTAAGTGAGGGAACCTGAGCTCCAAGCGGTAAGGAAGGCGCCATGGGACGGAGCCGAGTTTTACCACCCGGTGGGTGGGAGGAGCCAGCCAGAAGACCTTCGGCAAGATTTAAAGTGGCAAGGAACCTGCCAGACAGTGTGGATGAACAACATATCCATGTCCCTAGAACATGCTTTTACAATTTTTAAAATCTGTTACTAGCTTCTGTTATCTGCTTCTCACATAAAAATGCACTAACTGATAACAAAAGCAATTAGAATATCAATAATCCCATATTTGTTTTAAATATTTAACAGATTTTATTTAAAAAAACCTTTTTCTCTGTAAAAGTTGTGTGTCAGAATAAAGGGAAAATAATGAAAAGCAGAGAAATAAAAAATAATCCTTCTAAAAGCCCCAAGTCTTCATTCTTAAAGAGCTATATACTTAGAAGTCACCTGCCCTTTAACCTTTTTGTAATAGGAAATTACCTAAACAGGAGAAAGCTAACCATGCTCTTTTTTTTTTTTTTTGTAAAAGCACTTTCTCGCACCCATGTTTAATGGTAAAGATGCGGGCATGCTGACCTCACAAGTTCCTGCACTCAGCTGAGTCACCACAGTGAGCACTGATGCACACACACACAACTCACTTCTGCAATGGAGACAAAATGCCTCTTGCTACATCTGTGGCAAGTGGATACTAATCCATGAGTCTGTCCTGAAGTTTTAAAGCAACAGTGCCAGCAAAATAAATAACACAAAATACTTGAAGTACAGCTCATACTGTGACTTATATTTTGTTTACCTTTTCCACCCCCATTTCCCACTGTTTTCACCCAAACGATGGAGTCTCCATAGCTGCACCTTCCTGCAGCTGGAAGGGCAGGCAAGGAGCTGCATTTACAGCCGTCACCAATGGCACTCCTTGAGTGGCATGCAGGAGAGTGCACCAGTTATACTGTGTTTGCTTTTTGTTTTGTTGTATTCATATTTTATTGAAGTATCAATAAAAATATGCCATATATCTTATACTGTGGCTTTAATCTCTCTGCAACCAGACTTTTTGTTTTTGCAAGTAATTTGCTTTCCTGCATTAGGATCAGTAAAAGCTTAACAAATTTTATTTTAATTTACTAAAAGAGTTACCATATCACTAAGGTTGTTTAATTTTATATACTTATAGTTTGCTTTGGCAGGAGACTCTGCTACGAAAACTGTCATAGCCAAGATAAACTCAGTGTATAATAAATAATAATGTGGCTATCAGGGAGGACTGAAGCAGAATTGTTGTGTTGCCAAGGTTGCCTGATGTATGCTATCCTACCTACACAGCAGGCAAACGGGGTATCCACAGCCCATGTGAGCAGGCTGCTGTATTTGGACAGGCATGTTGCCAGCCTACAATGGCAACTGTCTGCACTGCAGAGGTACACAGAGGACAGATGGCAGATGGGGAAATTCTGAGGAGGAGGTGGGGCTACAATCCAGAACATTAGAGGAATACACATTTGGTATGCTGCCAGTGCTGTGCTATGTACACTATACTGCCTACTGAGGGCTTGCCAGGATATACATCTGCAGATACTGCAGCCTGGTCAAAGCTCTCAAGAGAAAGAAAGTAGGTCAAGGAAGTGAGCAGGAAGATGGGGAAAAGAGGCTAGGGACATGGGCCTAGACCTGGAGGTGGGTAGCTGACTGGGACAGGTAGGTTACAGAGGAGGGACAGGAACTGTGATCTCCAGAGGAGAAACATGGGATGGGATGGATTTGAGGTGAAGGAAGGGGGTAGAAGGCATGTTCATAAGACAGCATCAATACCAGTAGACACCAGCAACAGGCATTGGCATCTGACTGGCCAAGATGGGGAGGGTAAAGTAGTGACTGAGGCCAGTGGGGGCAGTCCAGGTAGCAGGACACACAACCTACCAAGGAAGATGAAGAAAAGGCTGGATGCTGTGGCAAAACAGAGCATTGTATGGGCAACAGTGAAAAACAACAGTGTTGTCCACTTGGAGGTTGTCATGACAGCTGTTAAGACCTGCAATAAGTCGAGAGGTTTTGGATGTCATGACACCTCGAGAAACAGCACTGTTGTTGGTTCACTGTTGCCCATGCACTGTCTTTTTATAGTGTAGGGGCAAAAACTGTGCCTTGAAACAGAGTAAGACCACCACCACGGTCGTGCCGTGATATCGATGACCCTCACCACTCACCTCCATGTAAAATCACTACAGTCCAGCCAGTTCCACAAAGATAGTCTGACTTCCGCTGTTTTAAAAATAAATATGGCTGTCCTGCTGTTTGCTGGCCACTACTAAAAGCGGCACTTACTGTAAGAGTTTGATGTCCTTCTGTGCCGTCGGTGAACTGCGTGGACAGTTTGAATGGCTTTGAACGGAACTTTCGCATCGCAAAAGCAATCTGAGCTGTTGTACCATTGTTGTGACATATTCACAATGGTACAACAACATCTTGATGTCACATTAATGGTAAACAACTCTAGGAAAGCTAGATTTTAGAGACAACAATGTTCTAAAATACACTATAAGGTAGTAGTCACTGGTGACTCCAGAGTTAGGGTAATGGGTGAGGTGTAAGGCACAGCTTGACAAGGATGGTACCTTGGGTGATGTGGTTTACCTGCCTGCAGTACACATCACAAGTGCTATGCAAGGCCAAGCAATGCAGCTGGGGGGAGGAGAAAATGGACAGGGCAGTTAGGGATATTAATTAAACCAGATAATTGGGAGGAGGGACTCCGGCAGCAAAGGGTTCACCAAGGGCAGGACATGATTACTGAGGGATGAGCAATACAGCAAGGGAGCAACTGAACCTCAAGACCCAGCTGGAACACCAGATTGAGTGTGTGGCCAAGCTGGTGGGTAGCAAGCAACTACCTGTGACAGGCCCAGACTGCATCAACTGGAGGAGGTCATAACTCGAGCGTGAGGATTCATCATCGGTCCACGCATGAAGTCCCCAGAATTAAACATCTGGGGAACTCCAACACCTGGTCAATGATGAAGTCTGCTACGTCCTGCAGGAAATCTCTTCCCACCTGGGGGAAAAGGAGAATCCTGCAGCCCAGACCTGTACCTCACTAAAGGCAATGCACTCAAAAGGTTGGGTGCTACCAACTGGGAACACCGAGAAGCCCAGACTGGCTTGAAAACAAGGCCACTCCCCACCCTGTGATCCCTCTCGCTGAGCCTTTCTCCTAGTAAAATAAATAAAAAATGCAAATACTGTCATCGGATGTTTACCTTCCTTAACCACTATCTCTCTTGTGGTCCCTATCAGCAAATACAGGCATTCTGTAAACGGAAAATAAATTACCTGAAGTGCTTAAACTAGATTTTATTTCTTTCTGGCTCCTTCCCTGTAGGCTCAAGGCACTTAAAAAGTATAAAATAGACAAACAGCAAAGGAACATACACAAAATGTATGACACAATAAATAAAATTACTATAAATCATAATCATTAAAATTCATATTAGTCAAACCTCAAACTACTTGTCATGTTAGATATATTTTCAGATCCCAGAGGCCTACTGAATCAGATCCCAGAGGCCTACTGAAAGAGGAACAATTTTAAGTTCCTTTTAAATATTTCAAGAGAGTTGCTTCCTGGAGGTACCCCAGCAAAGAATTCCAAAGGACCAGGGCAGCCACTTCAAATGCCTAGTCCTCGGAAGATTTTAGCCTTGATCTGGGGACCTCCAGGAGGGCTTCTCCCACTGATCAGAGAGAGAGAGAGAGCGGCGTGGTGTAGAGATGCAGAAGCTCCTTCAGGTAGCCTGGACCCAACCCGTGCATGACCTCATAGGTCAAAAAACTATTTTAAATGGGATGCGCAGCACCAGCAGCCAGTGCAGTTCGTGCAGCACTGGTGTAATATGACTGGACTTTGGAAGGCTCATCAATAGCAGGGCCTGGCGTTCTGCAGCAGCTGCAGGTGTTGCATCACACCTCTTCTGACCCTGAGGTAGTGTGTGTTGCAGTAATCAAGCCACGAGATGACAAACCCATGTACTAGTGTGGCCAGATCACCAGGGAGGATAAGGGATCTAATTCAGGTTATGTTACAGAGATGGTAAACACCAGTCTGGACAGCAGCCAACACCTGAGCATCAAGTGTCAGCTCACTGACCAGAACAATGCCTAAATTCCTCACCTTGGGGAAGCCTCTAGTTCAGTCAGACAAATAAAAGCCCTAAACCTTCCCCAGAGGTGTACTCCCCACCTTGACCCGGCTCAACCACCAATACTTCAGCCTTTCCCAGGATGAGCCCCAGCCAGTTCGGACGACATCCAGGTCTGAATCTCGAACAAGCACTTGTTCAGCACATCAACCATGTCAGATCTTCCAGGTGTGAAGGACAGGTAGAGCAGAGTATGATCAGCACAGCAATAAAAGCTAAGCTCATACCGCCTTATGACCTCGCCCAGGGGCAGCATGTACACTGTGAACAACATGGGAAGCGCACAGAACCTTGGGCACTCCACAGGACAGGGCCATCGAACTTGAGGAATAATTTCCCAACACCACCCTCTGGGACCTGTCCCGGAGAAAGGACATAAACAAGCTGATAACCTTGCTGGTGAGTCCAAAATATTCCCCTCAGCCTGTCCAACAGTACCCTATGATCCACAATGTCAAATGCTGATGAGAGACTGGAGGGCGAAAATCGATCATCTCCTCTATCTCTGCCCTGAGCAGGTCATTCAACAACCATACTAACACAGTCTCTGTGCACAGCCCTAAACCTGGACAAAACGGCCCGTGGATCTGGAAGTCTATGAGGCGGTCTCAAGTTGCTCTGCGACCACCTTCTCAAGAACCTTCCCCAAACAGGGAAGGTTCAAACAAGCTGGTACTTGCCAAGATGTCGGACCCAAAGATGTTTTTTTCATCAGGGCCACCAGGCCTGTTTAAGGACTCAGAGAAGACCCTTGTCGATAAGGAACACCGACAATCTCGGCAAAACCAAATCCAGGACTCCAATGCAATCAACAAGCAACTGCATCAGGCCGGGTCCAGGTCGCAGAACATTGGTTTAAGCCCACAGACCTCCACCATCGCCAGCAGTCAGAACTCTCCCAAGCGGGACCGAATGTGCCCACTACTGTTGGATGATGGTATTCTGCCTGGAGAGATCCCAGCCCTAATAGAAGACACTCTGTCTGAGAAGAACCAAGCAAACTCCTCATACTTTTGAGTGGAAAAAGCTCTACGGGTTCCACACAGGCGGATGTAACAGTCTGTCTACAACCTGAAAGAGCTAAGCTGGTCGGTTCTTCCAGCAGCAATCATCCTAGACATAAAAGCTGCCTTTTATGAGTGATTGCATTCTGATACTCATCGTAATGAGCCATCAGAACTAGCCCATCCTCCTGGGTCCTGGTCTTCCTCAATGCCTCTCTAACCTCCGCCACCTGTTTTCAGTGCCCTCAGCTCACCATCAAACCAAGGCAAGCCAAGGCGAGAAACAAGCGGGTGTACACAGGTCGGTGCCAGATGATCCAAGGCCTCTGTAACAGCCCTTATTATAAGCTGCCACAGACTCCTCGGACCCTCCATGCATGCCTCAGCAGGCAAATGTCCAGTTCAGCCAAAAGTCTCTCAGCCTTAATCCTTTTAAAAGGCGGAACAGAACCATTCCACAGGGAAGTGACATTGGGGGGTCTCTGAAGATGACCCTGATGGCAAAATGATCCAACCACATGACTGGATCAATCTTGAGGTGTTAGACTCAAGTCCCATGGAGAACATCAGGTCACGTGATGCCCAGTGCAGTGTCCTGGCCATGGTCTCAAAGGTCAGGCCAAGGGCCTCCATATTGGACAGAAAGTCCTGGCACCAGGCAAAGCCTCATTGTCCACCCAGGTGTTGAAGTTGCCAAGAACAAGCCATCCTGGGAACTCCATCACCCTCTCAGTGACATAGGTCACCACCTCTTGCAGAAAACTCCTGTCCCAACCAGGTGGATGGTAGACAAGGAGAATCCTGAAACCCACTCCAGGACTCCCACACACTCAAAAGCACTAGTGTCCCCACTGGGTGCACCGTCAGGCCCAGCTCTGACCCTAAGACAAATGGCCACCCACCTCCCTGGGCTCCTTCCTCGGGCAGCGAACCACAGAGAAACCATCCGGGACAGACACCTCCAGCACAGGGCCCAATGTCACCCACCCAGGTCTCTGTGATGCAAGCCAGATCGACAGACGCCCACAAGCCCCTGCCATTATGGCAGTCCTGTTACCATCAACCTGGCACTGACAACACTGCCCGAAGACAATGAAAGGTGGAGGCTGGTCCCTCAGCTACCTGCCCGTCCGGTCTGAGAGTTCCCTGGTCAGAGAGACAAGGCAAACAAAACAAAAAGAAGTCCGTTCATTAGCGGAGGTCATGGAAGTTCCTTAGTACTACTGTATTACTGAACGCACAACCCTTAGTTGCTTCCAGGTTCAGGAGAGATGTGAGGAAGTATTACTTTATGGAAAGGGTGGTGGAACCTTGGAACAGTCTGCTGGCTGAAGTGGTGGGTGTGAAAACAGTCAGGGGTTCAAACAGCGCTGGAACATAACGAGGGAATAGTATTTACTGGGGTGACAGGACCAAGGGAGAATAGAGAGAGGACGGGGAGAAACAGACTCTGATGGCAGATAAAGACCGCTTGGCCCATCTAGTTTGCCCATTTCCCTACCTACAGGATGGGCGCAGATCCTAGTTAACCAACAGCCTATTTCTTCCTACCCCCACAAGAATTGCCTTATGTCTGTCCCATGCATTCTTGAATTCTCCCACAGTTTTAGACCCCACAACCTCCTCAGGAAGGCTGTTCCATGCATCCACTACCCTCTGTGAAAAATACTTCCTCACATTGCCCTGAACCGCCCTCCTTCTATCTTTAAATTGTGTCCCCTTGTTCTTGCAAGTCTCTTTTTCTGAAAGATGCTACCCTCTTGGACTTTGCTGATTCCACTGAGGTACTTAAAAGTTTCTATCGTGTACCCCCTCTCCATTCTTTCCTCAAGGGTATACATATTAAGCTCCTTTAGTCTTTCCTCCTACACGGCTTCTTCGCAGACCCTGCACCATTTTAGTTGCCCTCTCTGGACTACCTCTATCCTGTCTCGCCCTCAGGAGATGGGGTCTCCAGAACTGGACACAGTACTCCACATGGGATCTCACCAACTGTCTGTACAAAGGGATAACAACTTCCTGTTTTCTGCTGCTGATGCCTCTCCTATACATCCCAGTATACCCCAGCCCTCCCTACTGCCTTCTCACATTGCTTGCTAACCTTAAGGTCATCTGATTAGATTACCCCAGGTCCCTTTCCTTTTTGTTGTTGTTACTACCTCCCCAACCATTGTGTACTCTTACCCTGGGTTCTTGTTTCCCAGGTGCATTATTTTGCACTTCTTTGCATTGAATCCTAGCTGCCATACTTCTGACCATTCCTCCAACCTTGCCAAGTCCCTTTTCATCCTTTCCACGCCTCCTTGTGTATCAACCATGTTGCAGATCTTTGTGTCATCTGTAAAAGACATACCTTTCCTTCCAGTCCCTCTGCAATGTCACTGATGAAGACATTAAAAGGACTGGATCAATACTGAACCCTCGCGGTACCCTAGTAACCCCTCTTTCTTCAAGAGTGGACTCATTTATATTACCTTCTGTGTCCTGTTGTGCAGCCAATATTTTACCTAGGCTACCACCCTGGGACCCACTCCCAGGTTGATTAATTTGACTATTAATCTTTTGTGTGGGACTGTGTCAAATGCCTTGCTAAAGTCTAGGTAGGCCATGTCCACAGCCCTCCCTGGTCTACTATTTTGGTCACCCAGTCAAAGAAATCTATTAGATTCGTCTGACATGACCTTCCCGCTGGAACCCATGCTGCCTTGGGTCATGTGCTCCACAGGCCTCTAGGTACTCAACTGTTCTTTCCTTCAGAAGTGACTCATCACTTTCCCTACCACAGAGGTCAGACTGACAGGTCTGTAGTTTCCTGCCTCTGTCTTGGTCCCACTTTTGTGAAGAGGAATCACATCCGCTTCCTCCAGTCTCGGGTACCACACCATCCTCCCATGATTTATTAAAAGAGTAGCCAGTGGTTTCACTAATTCTCCTTAATTCTTTTAGAATTCTGGGTGAATTCCATCAGGACCCAGTGCTTTGTCCACCTTCAGTTTTAGGAGTTCTTGCAGAACCCTTTCTTCTGTGAAAGGACTGGGATCGACCCCCTATCAAGAGTGCTTCTGTTAACTGGATTAGGCACTTCCCCTCCTCTCTTGTGAATACTGAGCAGAAATATTCGTTCAGTATCCCTGCTTTTCACTGTCCCCTCTGCCCACCCATCGTTCATTCTATTCAGCCTCACTATCCCTCCCTTTGTCTTTCTACGGCTAGCTGATGTACCTATAAAGGTTTTATCCCCCTTCTTAACTAGGTTGGCTATCTTTTCCTCAGTTTGGGCCTTTCTATCCTGACTTCCCTCCCTGCTTCCTTCTGCCTTAACTGGTACAGCTCTCTGTCCTGCTCCTTCTGTGTTTCCTTATGCTTCCGAATGCTATCTTTTCTTCCTGACTTTCACAGTCACCTCTTTTGAGAACCATAGTGGTTTTTCTTTCATTTTGATTTGTTTATTTGCTTCACACAAAGGCTTGTTGCCTCTGTGATGGCAGTTTTGATGATTCCCCATTGTTGCTCCACACCTCCTTCTAGCCTGTTTGCTAGTACTTTTCTGAGGCACTCTCCCATCTTGCCAAAGTCAGCCCTCCTAAAGTCCAGTACCCTCACTTTTTGTAGGCTTGACTCTGTAGCTGAATTAACGTGAACCACACTGTTTGATGGTCACTTGTCCCCACTGGCAACCCACTTCTAGATCTGAGATCCTCTCACTGTCCCGTTTGAGAGAGCGAGGTCTAAGATTGCTCCCTCACAGTGGGTTCTGAAACTAGCTGTCTAAGGCCTGCCACCTGTAGGGCATCAAGAATGGTCCTGCTCTTGGATGTGGCTGCAGCAAATGTGCTCCAGTTAACATCTGGCATATTCAGGTCTCCCATCAACAGTATCTCCCTTTCTCTGCCATTCTAGAATGCCTTCTATCATATCCTTGTCCATTTCCTCCCCCGACATGGGGTCTGCTACACAACCCCTCATGGATTGTGGTGCCCTTTCCAGTCTCCAAGGTGACCCACAGTGCCTCCTCTCCTCCCTGTTTACTCTTTTGTTCAGTTGCTTTTATCCCTTCCTTTACATAGAGAGCTACTCCTCCCCTCTTCTCCCTGCCTGTCTCTCCTGTAGGTTATGTACCCTGGTATGTTAACATCCCAGTCATGGTTCTCTGTGTACCATGTTTCTGTGACTGCTTCGATATCCAGGCATCCCTCTTCCATCAAGGCCACCAGCTCAGGAGCTTGTTGCCCAGACTACGAGCATTGGTACTCATTACCCTCAATTTCCTGATGGCCTTACTCCCTTTTGCCCCATCCCTGTCCTTCTTGCCTTTGTCACTTTCTCCATTTCCCCTGCCCTTCTCCTTATCGACACCTCTATGTTGGTGTTTGCCGCACTTACTACTGTGATTATTTGGGGGCTAGGATTTCCTGCTCCTTTCCAGTGCCTCCCCTTGGCTAGTTTAAAAGCTTGCCAATGAAGCATTTAAACCTATCACCTAGGATCCTGGTTCCCTCCGGACAGATGCAGCCCATCATGCCGGTATAGGCTTGCATCACTCCAGGTGGACCCCAGTCCCCAGTGAAGCCAAATCCCTGAGCTCCACACCAGTTTTCAACCACTGATTGAATCCCATGATGCGGAACACCTAGCCTCTCCTATGTCATAGATGGGCAGCACCTCCGAGAAGGTTACCGTGCGTACTTGACTAAGGCCCCTCCCCAATTCCACAAACTCTTCCTGCACTTCTCTAATCCTTTCTTAGCCAGGTCATTTGTCCCTAGGTGGACAATGACATCCGGCTCCCTCCTCTGTGCAGCTGCTCCAGCAATCCTGAGGATTCATTCCTGTCCCTCCACGCCATGGCGCCAGGCAGGCACCTTACCTTCCTCTCCCTTCCTCCCCAGTTCTACCTTCCTAACAGTGGAGTCCCCACCAGGAGTTGTTTCCTTCCCCTGCAGGGTCCCCTGCCACCCTCCTGTGGGTCTCCTTTGTGGAGGTAAGTACCCTGGAAGAACAGTAGGTTCCAGGGATTTTAGGGAACTTGGGCAGACTGGATGGACCTCTGATCTTTATCTGCCGTCACTGTCTATGTTTCTCTGTCTCTAATTCTAAAAGAGAAAGGTAAACATTTTTTCTTACTCTTTACTTCTCTCAGTAGCATTTTCTGGCAGCTCACTTGGTTGAAACACCCTCAGCTCCCCAAGCCCAGGCACCAGACCTGTTGTGTCAAATCTTATTTTCTGGCAACAAAAAGTTTTGTTGTTTTTGTTTTAATGACAAGATAGAGAATTTTACAAGCACTAAACTGCAGAAAGCAGAAACTCAGTAAAAAAAAAACAGTCGTTTATACCCTGCCTCTGTCAGTGGTCTCTCTGGGTTAAACAGCCCACACTGTGGTATATGCCGCTTGAAAATGTGCCTCTATCATTGTTTTAACAATGTTTACAATAGTAAACAATCTACTGTCCTTGATTCAGTTCCTGTACTTTTTAAAACCTTACTGCTTGAGTACTTGGCTACTGGGAATGCAAACTAAAAAGTATTCTGGGCTTTTATTTCCCCAGAAAGATTAGTCGACAATGTATTATGGATATCATGGCAGTCACAGAAACATGGTACACAGAGAACCATGACTGGGATGTTAGCATATCAGGGTAAACAATCTACAGAAGAGAATGGGTGGGTTGAAGAGGGAAGAGTAGCTCTCTATGTAAGGAAGGGATAAAAGCAACAAAACAAAAAGTAAACAGGGAGGAGAGAAGGCACTGTGAGTCACCTTAGAGACTAGAAATGGCACCACAATTCGCACAGGGTTGTATACAAACCCCATCTCAGAGGAGGGAATGGACAAGGATATGATAGAAGGCAGAGAAAGGGGAGATATTGTTGATGGGGACCTGAATATGCCAGATGTTAACTAGAGTACCTTTGCTGCAGCCACATCCAAGCAGGACCATTCTCGATGCCCTACAGGGGCATGCCTCAGACAGCTAGTGATGGAACCCACTCGGGAGGGAGCAATCTTAGACCCGTACTGTCAAATGGGGTGAAAGGATCTCAGATCTAGAAGTGGGTAGCCATCTGGGAGGTGACCACCAAACAGTGTGGTTCACGATAAACTCAGCTGCAGAGTCAAACCATACAAAGTGAGGGTACTGGACTTCAGGAGGGCTGACTTTGTCAAAAGGGAGAGTGCCTTACAGAAGCACTAGGAAACAGGCAAGAAGGAGGTGGAACAACAATGGGAAACATCAAACTGCCATCACAGAGGCAACAAGCCTTTGTGTGTAGCAAATAAATCAAACGAAAGAAAAGCCACTATGGTTTTCAAAAGAGGTGGTGGGAAGGTTAGGAGAAAAAGATGGCATTTTGGAAGTATAAGAAACACAGAAGGAGCAGGACAGAGAACTGTACCAGTTAAGGCATAAGGAAGCAGGAAAGGCAATCAGAATAGCAAAAGGCCCAAACTGAGGCAAACATAGCCAACTCAGTTAAGAAGGGGATAAAACCTTTATAGGTACATTACGGAGCATAGAAAGACAAAGGAGGGCAGTGAGGCTGACTAGAATGGACAGTGGGTGGGCAGAGAGGGACAGTGAAAAAGAAGGGATGCTTGGAATACTTCTGCTCAGTATTCACAAAAGAGAAGGAGGGAGGTACCTAATCCAATTAATATAAGCAACAGGGGTCGATCTCAGTCCTTTTCACAGAAGAAAGGGTTCTGAAAGAACTCCTAAAACTGAAGGTGGACAAAGCAATGGGGCTCGACGATTCACCCCAGAATTCTAAAAGAATTAAGGGAGAACTAGTGACACCACGGACTACCCTTTTTTTTGTTATTTTTCTCTTTATGGCCACGAGCCCACTAACCCCTTAAACAGGCTTGCCCCACAGAGCCCGACCCTTACTCCAGGAAGCCCCGGAGTGGGGCTGCCCGAACGGAAACTATTGTGGCTGAAGGGTCAGGCACGTGCCTGGCTCATACACAGGGGCCGGCAATTTTGTGGCTAGAGTCCCTTGGAGCTAGGGCGTGCAATGATGCAAGGTGCATGTGTCTGTCCTAGCTCCTCCCACATCTTAGTGCGGCATGCTTGTCCTCCAGCCTCCCTTCGAGGTAAGTGGCCTTGACACCCTAGAACCCCACCCGGAGGGAGGCAGTCCTTACGGATTATAAAACTTCTCCTCCCCTGCCATCCCTCATCGACCCGTGCTCGCTCCTCGAACACGGGTCGCCGGCGTGGCGAGCTGTGGTCCAGCGCCAACCTCAGCACCACCGGCTGGCTACTGACTACCCTTCTTAACAAATCATGGGAGGATGGTGTGGTACCTGAGGACTGGAGGAGGGCAGATGTGGTTCCCTTCAGAAAAATGGGAGCAAGACAGAGGCAGGAAACTACAGACTTGTCAGTTTGACCTCTGTGGTAGGGAAGATGACGTAATTACTTCTGAAGGAAAGAACTGTTGAGTACCTAGAGACCAGTGGGGCACAAGACTCAAGGCAGCATGGATTCACAGTGGGAAGGTCATGTCAAAGAAATCTATTAGATTTGTCTGACTAGGTGACCAAAGTAGTAGACCAGGGAAGGGCTGTGGACATGGCCTACCTAGACTTTAGCAAGGTATCTGTCACAGTCCCACACAAAAGATTAATAAACAAATTAGCCAGCCTGGGAGTGGGTCCCAGGGTGGTAGCCTATAAACATTGGATGGACCACAGGACACAGAAGGTAATAGTAAACGGAGTCCACTCTGAAGAAATTGAAATTTAAATACCTGTAAATTTTCTTTCTCCAACTGCTGGTCTCGGGCTCATGACTAGTGGGGGTGCTTCCTGGAACCATGTGACAGGCAGGAAAAAGATCTCGCAGGAGGACCAGATCCTCCTCCACATCCTGTTGCCCTCAGTTTGTTCCAAAGCCTATCCCTGTAGTAAAACATCACTGAGACAGAACAAAAAGAAAAGAAATGTTAATATGTACTTACGGCCTGGAAGAGCCAAGTTCAAACCCTCAGGCCGGGTGGCCAACGTCCAACCTTCTGGGAGGAGGCCGGAGACCAGCAGTTGGAGAAAGAAAATTTACAGGTATTTAAATTTCAATTTCTCTCTCTCCAAGCTGGTCTCCAGGCTCATGACTAGTGGGATATACTAAAGCAGTACATCCTTTGTTTCCCAGGTGGGAAGAATGTGAGCAGAGCCTTAAGGTCCCCAGCCCAGGAGGGACCGTAGTCCCCGCCTAGGAGGGACTGGGGTCCCCGTCTATGGAGGACCAGATAACCAAGAGATGCCCCAGCGGAGGCAGACACATCCGTCCATAGAACTTCTCCGAGAAAGGATGGATATCCAAGAAGACACTCAGGAAAAGACTTGTTTGAAGGCTTACTGCTGGAAAGCTTCTCCAATTCCGCCTGGGAGGAGCTATACTGCCGGAGGCTGACTGAGCCCTCCGTGGGTCCCGTCTAGAAAAGCCCCGACCTTTGGAAGGTGATAGAGCAGAGAATAAATTCAATTGTTCTAAGAGGCTTTTAAGGCTTTTATGCCCAAGCTCGCCCTTAAGTCGGGTGAATTAAGTAAAATAGTCATATAAGGGCTTCTGCTCTCCTGGCGTAAAGCTTGAGTTCCCCTTCTAGCCCAGAAGGATAATTTCCTTTCCTTCACTCCTGGGGCCTAGGACATAGGGCAGGAATATTCAAGTCCTGGTGGCTGAGCTTGAAGGGCAACAACACGGAGTAGAAAAGATAGAGATGTTCGGAGAATCCCGAGTTCTGGGAAAATGCAGAGTAAGGTTCCTTGGCGAATATAGCTCCTATCAGCTATACCTTTGGGCTGAAGTGCTCCTGGATTAGCGCAATGGGGACTTGGCTAGGGTTCTGAGGACCTGGTTGATCTTGTGCAGGAGCCTTGGCCTTAGTAAAAATGGATTTTGAAATTAGTGAAACTGGAGGAAAGTCGTAATGAGATTGCCAGGTCCCTAGTCCAGGGTGAAGGCATCCTGTGTTATAGCCTGCTTGGCGCTGATTAGAGGCAGGACTGGGAACTTGCGGCTTCGCTAGCCAGTGGGGAACTACCTTAGGAGGCTTCTCCTGCTGCGAGAATGAGGGAGGGAAGACCTTAGAACCCATCCTCCTGGTGGGAGACATCCTGACTTAGCCAATCCTCCCTGCTGTTCATCCCACCTTGTGATTTATATACTATCAAGCTCACCCAGTGAAGCTCTGCCCACCTGAAGAGCCAGTTCACCCAGTGATGCTCTGTACATTGTAAGAGCAAGCTCCCGGTGATGCTCTGCCTACTGGAAAGAGCTATAGGGTTATCTTGTACTATCTGAGAGCTCATGTCCTCACTGGTGGCAAGTGCAGGCCATTGTGGTTTGATTAAGTTAGGACAAAAGTGTCCTGGTTGGTGATCTGATTTGGAGCTTGGAATGTCAGGTAGTATCTTCAAGATGTTGATGATGTACAGTGTCTAGCACTCAACTATCTGCCGCACCAAAGGCTGGCATCGGTAAGAATTCTGGTAATGGCCTTGAATCCATGCCGCCTGACCCTTAGGAATTCCCATGATGGAGCAGGTTTGACTGGCCATACGTTTGAATCTGTTGGCCCGGCCTGACCGTTGACAGCAACCCTGGATGCCGTAGGTTCAACTGATAACCAGCGTTCATGGAACAGAGACTGCCAGGGAGCCCTTAGCCCCTTAAGCTGCGTGAAGTGTGGCTGAAGGTATTAGGCCACTTGGTCTTTGCTGAAGAGAACCCTAAGGTCCCTGCACTTAGCATCCGTGAGAAAGTTCTTTAAGTTGGGATGTTCGAAGATTACACCTCCATGAGTCAAGTGCTTGGGAGATGGAAGAGCTCTATTGGTGACCAGGAATCCTATGGGTAAGGTCTTTAATTTGGGATGTTTGGAAGATTACACCTCCATGATTCAGGTGCTTGGGAGGTGGAAGAGAATACTGGCGACCAGGAATCCTATGGGTAGAGGCATTGGGTGATCTCCGTCACTGCCAAAAGTCGTTTGCTCGTACTGTGGGACACTGATCTAAGTGCCTCCCAGATAGAATATATACCAATGCACCTGCTTAGGCTATGCTGGATAGGCCATAAATGACCAGGTACCTTTTGCACTAGGCACTCAGTGCTTGCTTCAGTCTGCAAGTGGTCTGTATTTGGCGAGTCGACATATTTTGTGCAGATAAAGGGTGGGCGTGCCACATGACGTGGGAGGACCCTTCTTAAAATCTCTTGCACCCACTTGATGCGGAGGTGCAAACCCTTTCCTTGAGAAAGCTGGAAGCTTGCCCCTACTTGAGAATAGGCCGGGGCCTTTGCTGTGCCCTTTCTGGCATCTAACATGCTCTCCGTCTGATAGGTGATAGAGATGACCCAGTATTGTCTGCTAAGGCAGATTTAATTTGTCCTCCGAGACTGTATGGGTCTGAATACTCTGACTGGCTCCCTAAGTCCAGGGTCGGTACCTGCTCCTGAATTGTGGTAGTTAGATTTTCGTCATTTCTCTGAAATCTTTTACCACCCCTTTAAAGACGATCCATACAGGAGCTCTCCCTTGTCTGGGGCATTCACCAAATGAGCCTTGGCGACCTGTCCGCTGCCATGCCTGCCGCCTTGGGTATGTCAAGGTAAGGTTAATTAAAGCATGGCCCTTGCTGCACCTCTGGTGGCCTCCTTTGAGATATCTGCTAATAATGCCTAGAATAGCCTGCTCTGAAACTGTTGCAAGATGGGCTTGTCTACATCTGGCTCGTCAGCACGCTGGAATGCCAGGACAGTGGGCCATGGTATTGCGGCTCATGCTGAAAACAGGTTGGCTGGGCTTGCTTATATGTGGCTCCTAGAACAGTCCCGCCCTGAGTCTGTTGCGGGGTGGGCTTGTCTACATCTGGCTCATCAGCATGCTGGAATGCTAGGATAGTGGCCCAAGGTATTGCGGCTCATGCTGAAAGCAGGTTGGCTGGGCTTGCTTATATGTGGCTCATCAGCGTGTTGGAATGCCAGGAGGCCCATGGCAGTGTGGCTCATGTTGAGAACAGGTTGTTTGCAGCTACTTTAAAGGAAGTTGTGGAGGACTAAAAGCGTCTCTTTGAGGGATGCCTCTACCTTCGTATCCCTAGGTCCCACAAAGAAGGCCCACCCCTAAGGTAAAT
Source organism: Neoceratodus forsteri (assembly GCA_016271365.2). Lineage (NCBI taxonomy): Eukaryota > Metazoa > Chordata > Ceratodontiformes > Ceratodontidae > Neoceratodus > Neoceratodus forsteri. Next base: position 446,337,530 of record JADMNL010000023.1, read on the forward strand.
GTATAAGTGCTTCCTTCTGCTTGGTAGCCAATGCCAGTCTGAGTGCTGGTTGTAGGTTTAGGAGTTGCCAAGGTAGGCCTCAAGTGAGATTTCTCACTCACCTAAGTAATTTAGGTCATCGAAGGCTAAGTTTCTGGGTGGAGCAGTCCGAGATAGAAAACGCTCAGTAGCTCCCCTGCTTCGGGAGGGACTAACTGACCTCTGGAGGACTTGTGCTACTAGTCTGTGCCTCCATCCTCTCCTATGGTGCCAAGAGTAGTGATGTCCCTCCGGTCCGAAGACTGGGAGTAGGCATAGGAAGAGCACGCCATGGACCATACCATCTATTAAGGAGATTGCGGCATGATGGCCAGGGCATGAGAGTTGAGGTATAGGCCCTGCTGCACTTGAGAACTAAGCCTGCTGGTAAACCCGCTGTTCCTTGGAAAAGGGCTGATGGGTCTGCATTGCCCAGGATTGGTTGCTGTGATAGCAGGGCAGATGTCTCTGGACCTCCTCCGTCCCTGCATGTATCTCACTAGGCACAGCGAGCCGGAGGTGGTCTGTCCCACTTAGGCATAGCGAGATGGAGAAGATGACCGGGGGACTACATCTGTGGGATCGCCCTGTAAGAATTTGTGCTTTGCCCCCGACCGCCCTCAGACCTTTGTATGAGGCGGGTGTTATGAGCCCATATTTAAATTATCAAAGATGGATAGTAGAGGGTACAATCGCTCTGGGCTTTCCCTCGTTGTGCATCCCAGGCCTGATGGGTAGGAGATGTAGAAATGGGCTACAGAGCTGACTGCCTGAGCTGTCCTGGCGAAGAGGGACTATATCGGGCTGTTCCTGAGCCCAAAATGAAGCCTCTACATGGAGGCGCTCAGTGCCATGGCGAGGGGCTGTAGCGTGGCTCTTCCTGAGCGAAGTGAACCCCCGCTACTGCGGCCAGGGATGAAGCCCCTACATGGAGGAGAGCTCCCGCTAGTGAAGCCCCTGCTACTGTGGAGCGTTCCCGCATCCAGGAGTGCGAGGAGCAGTAAGTCACGTGGCTCTCCCCAAGCCAAAATGCAAAGCGTGACTGCCTCAAGATAATTCCTACGCCGATCACCAGTGAAGCTGAAAACCACTACTGCCGGTGCCTGAAAACCGCTACTGTCGGGCCTAACTGCCGTGCCGGAAAACCGCTACTGTCGGGCCTACAGAGGGCTGAGATGGTCCGCCAAGCCGAAAGGCTGATGATGGCTCCTCCTGAGCCAGCTGGGCGCCTGCCAGTTGTTTAGGGGCTATAGCACACCTCGAACCGAGCTGAATTAAGCTGCTGGTGCCCCGAGGGTCTGAGGTGGCTCCTCCAGAGAGCTGAAATTAAGCTGCTGGTGTCTACCAAGGGTCTGCTCCTGAGCCAAAGGGCTGAGAATGGCTCCTCCTGCAGAAAGTAGCTCCTCCTTAGCGAACAGATGCTCCTGCCAGTTGTAGGGGGCTGTGGCTTTTGTCTAGGAGCTGAATTAAGTTCCATAACCTCCTGCGCAGCGGCAGGCCTGTGAGGAGCTGCGTCGTGGCCCTAAGCAGCAGGCCACGCGGTGAGGAAAATGAAGCCAAGAGTTTCCGAGGCTGAGAAGAAAAAATTACTCACCTTAGTAATTATATTTCTTCTAATGGAGTCTTGCTGTATTCTGACAATTGCAGCGATTCCCAACCTTGAACTGCTCCGGAGAACTAAGGTTAACTTTCCATGCAGGGCATGGAGCACTGAGCTCGAGCTTGGTTGAAGTCTCTGTCTGGAGTGTTTTGAACTCAAACTGTCAGATTCTTGAGCCCAACTAAACTAAAAATTCTATGTGAATTGTAAAAATTCTACTAGCCAACTGGCTGAAAAGTTTTGGATTACCAAGGAAGACTCAGTCAGAAACCCAAAAACTAAACCCAAAAATAACAATCATAAATAAGCATCCAAACAAAAAGGAGGGAGGGTGCCAGCAAATACACCCCTGGGTGCAACACTGCACCTGCTCACCCACTTCCCAAAACAGGTTCTGAGAGGAGGCAGGAGGAAGGTCAGACTACAGCAAGACTACATTAGAAGAAATATAATTACTAAGGTGAGTAATTTTTCTTCAAACAACATGAAGTCTTGCTGTATTCTGACAACTACAGACTACTAAGCAGTACCTCCAAGATGGAGGGACAGAAGCTACTTTGGGAATAGGCTCTGAAGTACTGTGCCAAACCGAAGCATCACTCAGAGTAATGCTTGGTAAAGGTATGGACTGTTTTCAGGTGGCTGCTTGACAAATTTCTAGGAGAGGGATATCCTGGCCGCAGCCAGGAAGCAGCTGTACCTCTTGTGAAATGAGCCTTCAGGCCTGAGGGTGGAGATTTTCCCAGTTTTTCATAGCAGAATTGTATACAAGACACAATCCACCTGGCAATAGATCTTTGGTGGCATGTTTGCCATTTCCACTTCTCCATAAGTGAGAAACAACTGGAGGAGTCAAGCCTGTGACCCTTGAGTACGCTCTGTGTAGTAACTAAGGGCTTTTGACATCTAAACTGTGTAGCCTCCCTCTCTGGAGGAAGAATGATCAGTGAAGAAAACAGGGAGAGACACAGACTGGTTTAAATGGAAGTCTGAAACCACTTTGGGCAAGAACCTTCTACTGGTTCTAGGACCACTTTATCCCTATGAAAGGAGATAAAATCAGGTTCCACTGACAGGGATTGCAATTCACTGATATGCCTGGCGGAGGTATGGCTACCAAGAACACAGTTTTCCAAGTCAAGTACTTAAGCTCTGCTGAAGACATAGGCTCAAAGGGGTTGCATAAGCTGAGCAATGGCAAACATTCAAATCCCAGGCAGATGCAGGGTCTCTAAAAGGGGATTGGTATGAAACAACCTTTAAAAATTTACAGAACACAGGATGGGAAGACAGTGAAGAAGGCTTCCCACAGACAAAAATGCAGAAACAGCTGACAAGTGTACCTTGAGAGTAGCTGGTCTGAGGCCTAGAGCCATTAAGATGGACCATATAATCCAGAACGTAGGCAATTCAGCAGTGTCTGGAGAAATATTCTTTTAGAACACCAAATGCTGAATCTTTTCCATTTGGAGTTGTAAGTCTTTCTGGTCGAGGGCTTTCAAGAAGCCTTGAGGATGTCCAGAACCCCTTGGGAAAGATGCAGATCTGCAAACTCTAACTCTTCAAGAGCCATGCCTTGAGACTGAGAGACTGAAGATTGGGGTAGCAAATCCTCCCTGAGAGGATGTTAACAGGTTGTAATTCCTGGGACGAGACAGGGGAAGATGGACTGCTAGGGACAGCAACAGGGATACCAGGGCTGTCTGGCCCAATCTGGAGCAACCAGAATCACCTTGCAAGGTTGAGACCTTATTTTGACTAAAACTTTGAACAGGAGTGGGAAGGGGGGAAGGCATACAGAAAAGTACAGTTACGTAAGAACTTACACGTAACAGTAGATCTTGAGAGGCTCTTGCAGTAGGTAATTACATACAGGACTGACACCAGCGCTGGCAGGACCCATGGAAAAATTTCTAGCTAGCAGTCCTCACGGGACCGCCTCACGTCAGGTGACCAGCGCCAGCGACGCCGGTATAAAGGGGTGGTCCCAGACGCCCGCCTTCCAGTTCTTTCCCACCACAGGCCGAGAAGACCTGGACAAGAGAGAAGCAGATATTTCCCTAAATGGAAAAGGAGCTGAAAAAGCCTAGGGGATGGAGGGGAGGTATACTACTGCAAGAGCCTCTCTCGAAGATCTACTGTTAGGTAAGTTCTTACGTAACTGTACTATCTTACTTGAGAGGGCTCTTACAGTAAATGATTACATATGGACAGAATCCCAAGCAGTCTGGAACAAACAAAAGGCACCAGGAGGAGGAACTACTCCAAAAGTAGAAAATAATCTAGCAGAACTCAAGAAAGGAGGCCTTGCAAGACAGCTAACACGAAGCCTGCTCTGGACGAGAGGCAATGTCAAACTGTAATGTTTAGTAAGGTATGGACTGAAGTCCCAAGTGGCAGCAGCACAGATGTCTGCAGCAGACACGTTCTTGAAACAAGCTCTGGGCGGCAACTCCACAGTGGAGTGACCTCTGACTTGACCGGGAGGGTCTTGTTGTACTGTCATAACAGAAAGTGATGCAATGGGCCAACCATTTTGATAGGCACTGCTTAGAGACAGGATTGCCTTCTCTTTGTGAGCGAAAGAGAGGAACAACTGATCAATCTTTCTGAGATCCTTCGTCCTATCGGTGTAGTATCTCAGAATCCTGTGGACATCCATGGTATGGAGCAAGTATTCTCCTTGGTTGGAGTACTGCGTGAAAAGGCAGGCAATTCAATAGACTGATTTAGGGTAGACTCGCTACCACTTTTGGGAGAAACTTAGGATTAGATGCGAAGAGCTACTCGTTCTTTGTGAAAAATCAAGTAGGATTTTGCACATCAAGGCCTGAGCTCGGAAATTCTACGAGCAGAAGTAATGGCCACCAAGAAGAGTGTCTTCCATGATAAAACTTCAGGTCTGCTGGAAGCTGCAGGCTCAAAGGGAGGAAGGGTAAGTTTTTCGAGGACAAAATTTAAGTCCCAAGGCGGAGCTGGAGTCCGATAGGGGCCTAAGATGAAGGGCCCTCTGAGAAAGTTTTGGATACCTCCAGCTGAGCGAATGCCTTATCAGCAAAGGGACATGGTAGACTGAAATAGCGGCCATATGGACCTTCAAAGAGGAGTGACTGAGACCCAGGTCGAAAAGATGGCTATGTACTCAAGCAGGAAAGTCACAGGGCAGGAAAAGGCTCCATGTTCCTGGACGCAGCCCAGATAGAAAATCTTTTCCATTTCATAGCGTGAGGTGGACCTAGTGGAGGTTTTCTAGCCTCCACCAGAATCTCGCCACCTTAGAGGAAATGCCAAAGCAGATTGGACTAGGTCTGTAGGAGCCATGCATGAAGTTGCAGGGACTTGAGTCCCAGATGGACCAGGGTCCCCTGATCCTGGGTCAGCAATCCTGGAGATAAAGGAAGAGGAAGAGGAGGAACCTCTGAGTATTGTTGTAGAGAGAGAGAACCAGATTTGCCTGGGCCAGGAAGGAAGCGATCAGAATCATTCTCGCTCCTTCTAGAGCAAGCTTCTGTAACACACGAGGGACCAAGGGATGGGGAAAGCATAGGAGGAATCGGTCCTTCCAACTTAGAGATAGGCGTTGCTCCAAAGCGTCTCGCTCTGGAGCGGCGAGCAAAAAAGTGGAAGCTTTGTGTTTTGGGAGGAAGCAAACAGGTCTATCTGAGGTTCCCCAAACCTGGAAGATGCTTTTTAGGACTTTTGTCCAATTCCACTCGTGTGGAAGAGCCGATGAGCGACTTAGTCTGTCTGCCAGGACATTGTTGACTCCGGAACATGGATCGCCGTGAGGTGAAGGTTGTGAAAGTTGCCCAATCCCAGACCCTCATTGCCTCCCTGCACAGTGGGTAGGACCGGTTCCTCCTGCTTGTGATGCACCACCATGCACATGTTGTCCGTTTGGATGGCTAGGTGACCGGGAAGGATGTATTGGTGAAGGGTCTGGAGGCGCATAAAGCACTGCTCGGCTTCGAGAAACGTTGATGGAAGAACTATCTCAACTTTGACCAAAGGCCTTGGGTTCAGTGAGGACCCAGATGGGCTCCCAACCTTCACCTGAGGCGTCTGGTCAGAGAGTCTGATCGGGGAGGATGAAAAAGGGACCCCAGAAGACGTTCTCTCGAACCATCCACCATTGCAAGTCTCTTACCATCGGCGAGGAGATCAGAACCGGATGATCTAGGTCGTCTACCCGTTGATCCCACTGAGATCGAAGAGTCCACTGAGAGATTCTCATGTGGGCGTCTTGTGCGGAACCGTCCGGGATGGCCGCCGCCATAAGCCCCAACAGACGGAGCACTGACCTCACGGGACCCTCCTGTGTTCGATAGGAGGGAAATCTGTGACTGGAGGAGGCCCCCTGTCCGGAGGCAGAAAGGCTTTGCATAAAGCTTGTCGAGAATTGCCCGATGAACTGGAGCCTCTATGAAGGATCCAGGTGAGACTGGAATGGTTGATGGTATACCCAGGCCAGTGAAAACCTGCCGGGTGAGGGAGAGGAAATGTAGGAGTTCCTCCTGGACGGGCCGCCAGGAGCCAGTCGTCCAGGTAGGGAAAACCTGAGCTCCCAAAGAATGCAAGTGGGCCGCTACCACCACCAGGCATTTGGTAAAAACTCAGGAGCCGAGGAAAGACCAAATGGGAGCACCCGGGTTGGTAGTGGACCCCTGGACGCAAAACCTGAGGTACTGTCGTGCGAAGGTGAATGGGGATTGCACGCATGCATCTTGCATATCTAGTGCACAAAGCCATTGGCCCGGCCAAGCAGGGGCAAAAAGGATTGAAGGAAGCATCCTGAACCTCTTGTACTCCATACAGGTTCAGGAGCTGAGATCGAGAATAGGTCTGAGATCTCCTGTCTTCTTTGGTACAAGGAAAAGTGGAATAGTACCCAGTCCCGTGAGAGTGGGGAGGACGGGTTCTATAACCTGTTTCGCAAAAAGCGGAGATTTCTTCCCTGACCAAAGGAAGATGGTCCCTTGAGTAAGCGGAGTTCAGTGGGGGTGGCGTGGAGTTTCTGTACAAACTCTATGGAGTACCCTCTGCTATGATCTGAAGCACCCATGAATCAAAGTTATCCTCTCCCAACCCCAAAGGTGGAGGGAGAATCTCCTCCTACCGGTTCCTCCGGTGTGTCCGAGGCGGTGGGAGAGGAAAGGAGTCAGGTGGTGTGAGGCAGCACCGCAGCTGAGGCACCCGTTGCTTTTTGGGCGGCAGGGCCTGGCAGCTGTGGGGCCAGACGTTTACTAGCCCGCCTTCCCTGAGGTTTCGCTTGAGGCCGGCTGTGTCTGCGAAAGGGACGGGCGCTGTGGGGGATGGAGATGGTACATTGAATCAGCGGTTTAAGGCGGTCCCTTCTCCTGCAAATCAGTGATGATGTCCTGACATCACCACGAAAAGCACAGAACCTCTGAAAGGTGCTTCTTGGATGGCTGACTGCACCTCCGGGACCAAAACCTGACACACGGAGCCAGCGTGGCGCCGAAGACTTATGGCGAGAGCAGGAACTCCCGTCCTCGCGTGTCCACTGAGTCGTAGATCATCCTCAGAATGTGACGACTGGCCGAACGAGCAGAACGGACCAGGTCGCCAACTCCTGCTTGAGTTGAGAGTCAGGCAGAGAGTCGATCTTGGATTCCGCCTGGGTAAGGATGGCCTTCTAGTAATCCCCATATGTGCAACATAGTTCAGGGCCTAATACCCAGAGTGGAAGAAGCGTAGATCTTCCTTCCATACTGATCCAGAAGCGAGATTCCTTATCTGGGGAGGCGAGCTCAAGTGCTGGATGTGCTGACGGCCGTGAGCAGCGCTAATCACAACCGAGTCTGCACGGGGTGAGAGTCTAAAAGTCTACACCCTCCGAGCCTGGTATAGCCTGTTGGACTTCCTGGGAAGTGGGGCTAAACCGGACGTTGTTTCCAAATAGTGGAAACAAGGTGGGCATGAGGCTCAATCCAGGGTGGCACTAAGGTAGGAGCCGTGAGGGCAAGTCCAGATGCTCGGCGAGTTTACCCATTGAGGGTCTGGTTCTAAGGAATGCCACTGATGAACTTCCTGGATCTTTCTGAGCAACTCCGTGAAGGAAAGATCCTCGGAGGAGACTTGGAGGTCCTCGGCGGGGTTTGGCCGGAAAGCATGGCGTCGTCATTCTCGGAACCTCCATCGGAAGCCTCTGAGGAGTCTGAGAGAGAGGGGAGGAAGAGTCTGAAGCAGAATAAGACTCCCTGACTCGTCTAGGGAGGGAACGGTTCCTTGGGAGGGATCCCAGAGCCGCGTGTCCTGTCCTCTCTGGATCGAGGCAAAGCCGGGAAGCAGTGGAGAGGGAGTGTGCCATCTGGGCGTCGCGGGGCAGGGGGTGGCACTGTCGCCGTAAGATGGCTCTCGACTTCCTTGGTGAGCTGAGCCTTGGCCTCAGCCCCAACAAGAAAGAAGTCTCCTGCAGATCCACCGGCGCCTAGGGGGCAGTGGAGGAGGGATAGTTCTACAGAGAAATCCATAGGGGAGTATCCGTAACCTGGCTGCGGGTATCCCGGAGTTGGGTACTGTGGCGTCAGGTACTGGGCGTGGAAGGAGTCGGCACCGGCACGGCGCGGAGGATAGTGCGGACCTGGGAAAACAGTGTCTGATATGACGGCGGATACCCAGCGCTGGAGGAGCTGCGGAGCAGGCGGCCAGCCAGGTACTCCACGGGCGGATCAGGCGGGATAGGCCCGTGGGGTGGAGGGCCCGAAGAAGAAGAAAATCTCCTGCCGGCGTCGGAAGGGCCGTGTCGGAACCGCGTCGGCGGGCGGTGTCGAGGACGGCGCCGGGGCCAGCGTCGAGCGGCGTCAGGGAACCGGCATCAGATCCGGCTCTTCAGGAAGAGGATCGGTGATGGCCATGGTCCGGTCTCGTCCGGGGGACGGGGAAGAATCCCCAGGGTCAGGCAGGGGACTGGGACTCCCCTGATGGCAGCGAAGGCTGCGGAGAGCCTGGAACGACAGAAGTAGTAAGTTCCGCCGTAGGCTCAGAGGTCCGGCGACGCTCGGAAGGAGCCGGCGTGGTGGCTTATGGGTGGAGTCCCGGGGCGGACGCCAGAGGGCCGTGTGTCCGGCCGGGAGTCCCTCATTAGAGGCAGGCCGAGAATGAGGAGGAGGCGGTCCGAGGGAAGGCTGCGGCGGCTGCCCGAAGGGTCGTCGTCTTAGAGGCCTTCTCCTGCGTCGTCGGAGGCCGGCGTCCGGCTTAAGGAGGTGCCGCACCAGTAGGCCGCCAGGCCTCGCGGCAGTACTGAGGCTGGAGTCTCCTTCGCCCGGAGACTCCGGGCGGGCCGACACCTCTTCCAAAGCCTTGGAGGCTGCCGTCCGGGCAATCCCGGGAGGATATTTACCTTGCCAGCGACTCCGGCGGTCAGCGGAGAGGAGCCTTCTCCCGGTGCCTTTCCTTATCCCGCTTTTTGTGCCCTTCAGGAGGTCGACGCCTGCTGAAGTTTCTCAGCTCTTTCTCCGCGCAGATATCTTCTTTTTGAGGAGATGGGCTTGAGGGACTGCTGGCGTCGTCTGCGGGTGGCCGTTGAACCGGAGGCAGCGGCGGACACTTATAGACACCAGCGTGGTGGGGCCTAGGCAGAGAAAAGGCAGAGGGAGTGCCCGTCTTTGTGAGGCAGTTGGCGCCGCACTAGCTGACTTATTCTTTGAAGGGGATGACATATACCGCGTTCACCTTGACGAAGAGTAAAATTCTGAAACTAATCAGAAAAAAGCAGCGAAGTAACAGGACTAAGCGATAAGAACTTAACTGCAGGCGGCCACGAGCTGACAGAGGGAAAGAACTGGAAGGCGGCATCTGGGACTAGGGACTGCTAGCTAGAAATTTTCTGTGGGTCCTGGTGCGGGCGCCAGTCCTACATGTAATTACCTACTGCAGAGCCCTCTCAAGTAAGATCTTCCCTTCCCAATTCAGAATCAGGCGTCCAGGGGACTGAGCCCAAGACTGGAGGTCTGCAACAAAAGAGAGGAGTTGGTGATTGTCTGGGGCTGCAAAGAGATCTATCTCTGGAGTGTCCCACCTTGAAAAATCACTTTCAACACCTGAGGGTCCAGGGACTATTCGTGATGGCCCTGAGAAATCCTGCTCAATGCATCTGCTAGTACACTGTCCTTGCCTGGAAGGTGAACTGCTACAAGAGAGGCTTGCAGGGAATAAGCCAGGGACCACAACTTCATGGCTTCTGTGCACAAGACCGTGGACCGAGTGCCTCCTGCTTGTTGATGTACCACATGGTGGTAGTGTTGTCTGTTCTGACTTGAACCACCTTGTTCTGAACTGACTGTGAGAATGCTTTTAGAGCTAGAAAACTGCCCTGAGCTTTAGAAGATTGATGTGGGGGACCACAGGCCCTGGGCATAAGCGACCCCAGGTGGGCTCCCCAGCCCAGAAGAGAAACATCTGTGGTAAGGACCACTGAACAAGACTGAGCAACAAAAGGAACACCTTCCCTTAAATTGTCCTGATCCTGCCACCACTGGAGGGCCTGCATCAAGGTAGGAGTCACTGGAATCAGTTTGGTAAGGAGTCCTTTCTCTGAGACCAGAAGCTCTCAGGTGGAACTGAATATCCCTCATCTGGAATCTTGCCCTTCAACCACTGCTGTTGAAGCTGCCATGTGGCCCAAGAGCTGGAGGAAATGCCTTTACTGGTCGAGATACCTGAAGGCTGAAGGAAGAAGCTAGTTCCATAAGAGCCCTTGCCCTTTCTAGAGGAAGAAAGACTCTTGCTCTCAGTGTGTCCAGTTCTGCCCCTATAAAGGTAAGGAGCTGGACTGGGAGAACCAACTTGGGAAGGCTGAGAAGAAATCCTAGGGAAGTGAGCACTTGCTGGTTCACTTGCAGGTGAGACTTGACTTGGTCTGGAGACTGACCCCTAATAGCCAATCATCCAGATAAGGAAATACGGAAATACAGTGTCCCATCTGGACTTCTGGTACCTGGCTGTATAGGCCATGTAATTCGCTCTGCCTGAGTCCCAAAGAAGATGCCATGTACTGCTTCTTTGCCATGGCATCAATCTTCCTGGAGTCCTTGTCGGGGTGAAGCCAAGGGAATATTTGCCTTGTCACAGGCAGCAGCCTGCACTACCCTAACATGGCTGCATTGCTGTTATAAGAACTCTGTGTCTGAGCCTGAGAGTGTATACCTCTTGTCCATTCTTCTATCCACAGGAGGTATAGTGTTAGGAGACTTTAAGATTTTTGTGTCTGTTTCCCAAAAGATTTATGGAGGGAACAGACAGTCTCTGGACTCTGGGATATCCATCATCTCTACATAATCAGGCTCTTCTTGATCTTCCACAGCCTCCTCCATAGGAAGCTGGAGGGTTTCAGCCACTTTTCTGTAAAACATAAAGTGGGAATGGGACTCAGAAAGCCTAGGAGAAACACCTGATGATCTGTCCGGGAGATGTCTGGTTCCACAGGCACATCCAGACCTTCACTTACATCATAATCCTCAAATTCCCTTCCTCTTCAAACTCCGGTTCATAAAATTCTTCAAGGTATACTCTTGAACCGGGAACAACTGACCCGAACCCCTGCCAGAGGAGCGGATCGGTCGAACTGAGCCAGGCTGATTCCACAATCTGAATCGCACTGGCTATCTCTTGGCGGTCGGAACATGAACCTCTGGATCCGAACCGGTCGATTTATCTTTGTGCTTTCTTTTGTCGGAACCGATCCTCAGATTGGCTCTCCTTTGCCCGAAGAAGTATACGCCCTGGTCAGAGGCACTCCTTCTGGTTCAGTCAAGCGAACCGGGCTCGCCATCAGGTCAGCGGACTTCTCGGCCTCCTTTTCCCTCAGTCTACCTAATCTCTTCTCAAGGGAAGATTTGGGAAAATTTTACATATTTGGCAATCTGAATCGAGGGTGGTCAAACCCCAGATAATAAACACAGGTGGTGGTAGGGATCGGCCTTGGCAAAGACCTCCCACACTCACTGCAATGTTGAAACCGAGTGGGCCTGGTTTTTTCTTGGGTTTCTCTGCCATGGCCAACCTAACCAAACTTACCTTTTTGGCAACCACCTGGCAAAACTCCCTTATCGGTTCCTAACCGTGTCATGGTATTGGAAAACGTTAAAACACATTTTTTTTTTTTTTAAGAACCAATAAGAACTGGTAACCACACACTAAATATAGCAAAATTCACTATCAAATGGCGGTTCAGCTGAACCGACCGCACTTTACAAGTTCCGCATAGAAATAAAGAACAATTCCTATCTAGTACTCATGGCACCACAGACAGAGACTGAACCGACTATGCGATACATTTTTTCGGTTTAAACCGACGAAAAACTGAAAACTTTAACCGACTTGAAATGAGCTGAAGAAGAAATCTCCAGAGCGACTGCTCAGTGAGGCAGAGTAAAGAATCTGATGGTTCGAGTTCAAAACACTCCAGACAGAGACTTCAACCAAGCTCGAGCTCAGCATTCCACGCCCTGCATGGAAAGTTAACCCTTAGTTCTCGGGGCACTTCAAGGTTGGGAATCACTGCAATTGTCAGAATACAACAAGACTTCATGTTGTTTGAATGAAAGTACAGCGTGAGGGCCCTGCTGCCTACTACCTGCCAGACTTGGGTGTTGGCGGTGGAAATGTGAAGCAGGAAGGAGGCGAGACTGTCCAGCGTTGCAGTGTTAGAGGAAGCATGGTGACCAAAAAGTAGAATCCTGTCGAGTAAATTCCTTCCATCAAACCGTTGGGGGAAGAGGCGTGCCTCAAAGTGCAGAAAGAAGGAGAGAAGGAGTCCAGTCTGTGCAGCATGCATGGCTGAGACTGGGTACCCTGCAGGAGTGGGAGGCAAGCGCTGTTTCAAGTTCCCCTTGCCAATCCTCTTCTTAACAAAAATAGACTGCACTTACAGTTTGGTGTCTTCAGCTCTGCCACAGTAGTGGCAGAGCCCCTGAGGAGAACCTGCCTCATGGCAGGCAGGAAGTAAACTGAGGGCAACAGGATGTGAAGGGAGGATCTGGTCCTCCTCATGAGATCTTTTTCCTGCCTGTCACGTGGTTCCAGGAAGCACCTCCCACTAGTCATGAGCCCGAGACCAGCTTAGAGAGAGAAAGGGGGTTACTAGTGGGTACCGCAGGGTTCAGTCCTTTTAATGTCTTGATAAGTGACACTGCAGAGGGACTGGAAGGAAAAGTATGCCTCTTTTAGATGACACAAAGATCTGTAACGGGGTGATACACAAGAAGGGGTGTAAAGAATGAGAAGGACTTGGCAAGGTTGGTGGAATGGTCAGAAGTATGGCAGCTTGGATTCAATGCAAAGAAGTGCAAAATAATGTACCTGGGAAACAAAAGCCCAGGGAAGAGTACAGAATGAGGGAGGTAGTAACAACAACAAAATGGAAAGAAACCTGAGAGTAATCATATCAGATTACCTTAAAGGTTAGCAAGCAATGTGAGAAGGCACTAAGGAGGTCTGGGAGATATTGGGATATATAGGGAGAGGCATCACCAGCAGAAAACAGGAAGTTGTTATCCCTCTGTACAGACAGTTGGTGAGACCCCATCTGAGTATTGCATCCAGTTCTGGAGACCCCATCTCGCAAGGACATAGATAGGATGGAGGCAGTCCAGAGGAAGGCAACTAAAATGGTGCAGGGTCTGCAAGAGAAGCCATATGAGGAGAGACTAAAGGAGCTTAATATGTATACCCTTGAGGAAAGGAGAGAGGGGACATGACTGAGAAATTTTAAGTACCTCAGTGGAATCAACAAAGTCCAAGAGGGTAGCAACTTTCAGAAAAGAGATGTGCAAGAACAAGGGACACAATTTGAAGCTAGAGGGGACAGCTCAGGGGCAATGTGAGGAACTATTTTTTCACAGAGAGGGTGGTGGACACATGGAGCGCCTTCCTGAGGAGGCTGTGAGGTCTAAAACCGTGGAAGAATTCAAGAATGCATGGGACAGACAAAAGGCAATTCTTGTGGGGATAGGAAGAAATAGGCTGTTGGTTAACTAGGATCTGCAGCTTATCCAGTGGGTAGGAAATGGGCAGACTAGGTGGGTCAAGTGGTCCTTATCTGCTGTCAAAGTCTATGTTTCTATGTTTCTACATCACACAGAACATTTCTAAAATTATACAACTAAGGAAAAGAAACAAAGTTTTTTAACAATCATTTATTTAAAGTAAAAAGAAAACAATTACAACAATGTATACATTACTCACTATTAAAAGAAGCTGCAAAACAGTCTGATCTGTGACAAGACTTTCTCAATGACAGTGCTCTCCTCTTGAGACGTCACTTCCAGTTAGCATGGAGGCATCCCGACTAGGTTCATTGACAGAAGAATTTTACAGCCACTGAAGCCAACACTGAGTTTACAACACTGACAGGCAACATTTAATCATAGAAAAATAAGCAGAATTTCACAATTAAACATCTGAAGGTCATGCACCAGTTACAAAGCAGCTAAATCTTCACAATCCATTAGCTCTTTAAATACCTTGGGATCTGGTGGGATCGTCACACGATTTCTAAGTTCATGTGGATGCCATCCACCAGAAAGCTTCCACAAACTGAGTGCGCTTTACTGGAATAAAGCCAGTAACCCAATTCCTGCCCGTAGATGGATTATCTGAAGATGATTCTACCTATTTTCGACTATGGTGACACTGTTCAGAGTGGTGCTCCTAAATCCACCCTGGCAGACTGGACTCCCTCTTTCACTTCTTCTGCCACTTTGCCCTCAATTCCCTCTGTAACCACCACTTCTCCCTTCTCTCCCCCTTTTTCTTTCCCTCCCTTGATGTCACATGTCTTGCTTACTGTGCCACTTTCATCTCAAATTCTGGCTTGGGGCCCTTCCTCTTAGCTTTCCTCCCTCCTAAGTCCCCCCACCACCCCAACCACTGCTCCCTTAACAGCTCTGGCAAACCCAAAGTCAAAAACATAGGATTATAAAGAGCCACAACTGGCAACTCACTTGGTCCCAAAAACAAACAAACAAAAAACCCACCAAAAGGGGCACCCAAAAGAAAAAAATCACTCACCTTAGTAATTGTGTTTCTTCTAATGGAGTCTTGCTGTATTCTGATATTATGCAGTTAGCCCCAGCACTTGAACTGCTCTGGAGAGGAAAGAGTTAAATTCTATACAGAGCATAGAACGTTGAGCTCGAGCTCTGTTCAAACCTCTGTCTGCTGTACTTGAAGTGTAATGGTCAGATTCTTATGAGCTAATACTAACTGACTAACCCTACTATGTGGAAATTGTAAAATTTACTAGCCAAATGGCAACCAAATATTTTGGATCCCACAAAAGACTCAAGTTGAGAAATCCAAAATGAAAAACCAGGTAGTGAACAACTTATAAATATTAAAATAAAGAACATACCCCACTCCCCTCTCTAAAAAGAGGAATGCCCAAATGCACCCCTGGGTTGTAACCTGACCTGCCAGCCCATTTGCCAAAAAACAGGTTCTGAGAGGGAGGCAGGAGGAGGTCAGAATACAGCAAGACTCCATTAGAAGAAACACAATTACTAAGGTGAGTAATTTTTCTTCAAACAACATGAAGCCTTGCTGTATTCTGACATTATGCAGACTACCAAGCAGTACCTCCATGGAGAGGAATCAAACCTATTTTGGGAATGGGCTCTGCAGCACTGCTGTACCAAACCCGAGCATCCTCCCTAGCCTGGATATCCAGAGGTAATGCTTGGTGAATGTATGGACTGTTTTCAGGTGGCTGCTTTGCATATCTCTAGTAAAGGAACATCCCTGGCAGCAGCCAGAGAAGCAGCTGTACCTCTAGTTGAATGAGCCCTCAGGCCAGAGGTGGCATTTTGCCTAGCTTCTCATAGCAGAGGTGTATACAGACACAATCCACCTGGCAATAGTTCTCTTAGTGGCAGGTTTGCCCTTACCACTTCCCCATGCATGAGGAACAACTGGAGGAGTCAAACCTGTGTGCCTTATGTTCAGTGTAGTAACTAAAGGCCCTTTTAACATCCAAACTGTGTAATCTCTCTCTCTCTCCTGAAGAAGAGCGATCAATGAAGAAAACTGGAAGAGACATGGATTGGTTCAAATGAAAATCTGAAACCACTTTGGGTAAGAACCTCCTATTAGTTCTAAGGACCACCTTATCCCTATGGAATGAGATAAAATCAGGCTCCACTGACAGGCTGTAATTCACCGATACCTCTAGCAGAGTAATAGCTACCAGGAACACAGTTTTCCAAGTCAAGTACTTAAAGGGGCACTGTCAGCTTTGCCCTCGTTTTGTAGTACATCTCAATAAATGGGTCTATGGGCACATAATCACAAGGCATACGGTGTAGAATGATTCTCGTTAAGAAAAAAGTGTCCGCTTACCAATTTTCTAAAATTAGATCATCTACCATTGCAGTGAGGCCAGCTTTAAATGTCCTGCCACAAAGCTGATCAGTGCCGAGAATCTAGCATCTATGGGGCGCTTCTGCACATACACATTCACTATTCACTTGTGGAAGCACAGCCTCCATTAGGAGTGTTATTCAGAAAGGGTCCTGGTAACTACAGATACAAACTGAGGACTAGTTTAGCTGCAAAACACATCCCATGCTGGTGCCTAAATCCTGCATATCGCAACAGTGGCACATTTGCGGCATGCGTGAGATCTTATTCCTGCCACTGTGTGCATGCGCGGGTTTGGGCACCAGCATGAGAGTATTTTAAACAAACTGGTCAGTTGGTATCTGTGGTGCAGGCTACTGAATATGAATGAAGCTCTAACATGATCAGCCTCGATAACAAGAACAGACTCTAGCAATGGCAAATTATCTAATTTTACAAAAATTGGTAAGCTGGCACCTCTTCGGCGTAAGCATCTACCCATGATATATGATGTACTTATAATTGACTAATGAAGATAACAAGAGAGCAAAGCTGACAGTGCCTAACTGCTGAACAAAGGCTCAAAGGGGTTGCATAAGCTGGCAATGCAAACATTAAGGTCCCAGGCAGAGGAAGGATCCCTAAAGGGAGGAATGGTATGAAGCAATCCCTGAAAAATTTATAGAAAACAGGATGAGATGCCAGTGAGGAACCCTTCCCACTGACAGAAATGCAGAAAGTGCTGCCAAGTGTACTTTCAGCGTAGCTGAGTCTGAGGCCTAAGTCATTAAGATGAACCATATAATTCAGAACTGTAGCCAAATCAGCAGTATCTGGAGATATCTGCTTATTGGAACACCAAATGCTGAATCTTTCCATTTGGAATTATAGGTTATTCTGGTGGCAGGTTTTCCAGAGTCTTTGAGAATGTCCAGAACCCTAGAGACAGATGCAAACTTGCATACTTTAACTCTTCAAGAGCCATGGCTTGAGTTGAGAGACTGACGGTTGGGATACAGATCCTCCCCAAGAGAAGGTTAACAGATTGTGATTCCTGGGAAGGGACAGGGGAAGATGGACTGCTAGGGACAGCAACAGGGATACCAAGGCTGCCTGGCCCAATCTGGAGCAATAAGGATAACTCTGCAAGATTGTGACCTTATCTTGAACAGTAGAGGAAAAGGAGGAAGACATACAGAAAGTTCCTTCCCAATTCAAAATCAGAGCATCCAGAGGTCTGAGCCCAAGACTGAGGGTCTGCAACAGAAGAGAAAGTTGGTGATTGTCTGGGGCTGCAAAGAGATCTATCTCTGGGTGCCCCATTGTGAAAAAATCACTTTTAACACAGGGATCCAGGGACCACTCGTGATGGCCCTGGGAAATCCTGCTCAATGCATCTGCTAGCACATTGTCCTTTCCTGGGAGGTGGACTGCTACTACAGAGGTCTGTAAGGAATAAAGCCAGGAACCATATTTTCATGGCTTCCGTGCACAAGGCCATAGACCAAGTGCCTCCCTGCTTGTTGATGTACCACATCGTGGTGGTGTTGTCTGTCTGACCTGAACCACCTTGTTCTGTATTGATTCAAGAAGGCTTGCAGAGCCAGGTACACTGCCCGAGTTCCAGAAGATTGATGTGGAGAAGAGACTCCTGAGTGGGACACTCCCTGGGCTGTGAGAGTCCCTAAATGTGCTCCCAACCCAGGAGAGAGGCGTCTGTGGTTAGAACCACGAATGAGACTAAGAAATGAATGGGACCCCTTGCCTGAGATTGTTCTGATCCTGCCACCATTGAAGAGCCTGGATCAGAGTCTGAGTCACTGGAACCAGTTTGGTCAGAGGATCTTTCTTCTGGAACCAAAAGCCCTCAGATGAAACTGAATGTCTCTCATCTGAAATCTGGCCCTTGACCACTGTAGTGGAAGCTGCCATGTGGCCCAGAAGCTGAAGAAAGTGTCTTGCTGGTCAAGAAACCAGAAGGTGGAAGGAAGAAGCCAGCTCCATGATGGCCTTCGCCCTTGCCAGTGGGAGAAATCGCCTTGCTTTGACAGTCTCTAGTTCTACCCCTATGAAAGTCAACACTTGTACTGGCTCAAGAACTGACTTGGGCAGATTGAGAAGGAAACCTAGAGAAGTGAGCACTTGCTGGGTCACTTTTAGATCTGACTTTACTTGGTCTGAGACTGACCAACTATGAGCCAGTCGTCAAGGTACAGGAATATGGAGATGTTTTTTCTCCTTAGGAAAGCCACTACTACTGCTAGGCATTTTGTGAACACCATTGAAGCGGATGTTAGGCGAAGGCATTGCTTTGAACTGGTAATGGCTTGAAGGCAGTTCGAACCTGATGTACTTTCTGTGGGAGCACCTGATGGGCATATGAAAGTAGGCATCCTTTAGGTCCAGGGAGGCTAGCCAATCCCTGGCCTTAGAGAGGAATAATTATTCCCAGAGTCACCACTTTGAACTTTGGCTTTAACAAATGTTTGTTTAGGTATCTTAAGTCTAGGATGGCACGCCACTCCCCTGTTTTTTGGGGTAAGGAAGTACCAGGAGTACAGACCTTTTTCCTATGTATTGTGGAACTCTCTCTATGGCCCTTAAGGCCAGAAGAGACTAAGCGTCTGCCTTCAGGGCAATGGTTTTGGAGATGTTTACAGGTGGAAAAGACCCGACTCTCAGCTTTGGGAATTTTTGAAGCTGAAAGCTAGTCCCTGGCCTACTACCTCCAGGACCCACTTGTCTGAGGTAATAGACTTCCAGTCCTGGAAACAGTAGGCCAGCCTGCCTACTACAGGAATGAGAGTCGACCGGGCTGACACCTCAGGGTGTCTGCTTGGCAGGAGCTTTAGGCTAAGAGGTGGATGCAGCCCTGCTCATCCCCTTCTGCCTCTCCCTCTGAAGAAGCCCCTATGAGAAAAACAGGAGGAGGCCTGTGCTTGGTAGAAAGACCTATAAAAGGCCTGCCCCTGCCCCTAGCTTGCTGCCTTTGAGAAGCTGCCTGACTTTCCTTGGCCTGTGCACTCCTATAGGTGGTCCTGTATTCGTCCGTTTCTTCAAATAATTCTCTGTCTGCTCCCCAAACAGAGAATCATTAACCACAGGAAAATCCATGGCCTTAGCCTAGGTATCCTGAGAAAGGCTAATACACCTGAGCCAAGCCAGTCTCCGAAGAGACACAGATGTAGCCATAACTCTAGATGAAACATTGTTGGAGTCCACAGCAACATGAAACTGAATCTTTGATGCCTCAATCCCATCAGCAGCCACCTTCTCCAGCTCTTTGGCAAGCTGGGGAGGGGCCTGTTTAGCCAGTGCCAGTACAGTGTCCCACCTGGACTTCTGGTGCCTGGCTGTATAGGCCATGTAATTCGCCTGCCTGAGTTCCAAAGAGGATGCCATGTACTGCTTTTTGCCATGGCATCCAATTTCCTGAGTCTTTCTCTGGGGTGTGTGAAGCCAAGGGAATGTTAGCCTTATCACAGGCTGCAGCCTGCCGACCTGAACATGGCTGCACTGCTGGTACAAGTACTCCGTACCTGAGCCTGACAGCATGTACCTCTTGTCCACAGGAGGTAATGAATTTGGAGTTTTTAACAGCTTTTGTGTCTGTTTCCCAAAAGACTTGTGAAGGGAATAGACAACCTTTTGGACTCTGGGATGTCCATTATCTCCACAAAGTCAGGCTCCCTTGTTCCTCCACAGCTTCCTCCATAGGAAGCTGGGGGTTTCTGCCACTTTCCTGTAGAACATGAAGTGGGAAAGAAAGCCTGGGAGGAAACACCAGAAGGCCTGTCTGGGAGAGGTCCGGTTAGGTAGGCTCATCCAGATCTTCAATTCCATCATCATCATCACCTTCATCATCATAATCATAATCATCATCCCCCTCCAAGTCCGGTTCATAAAATCTTCAGAGTATAATCTTGAACCGGAGGAACCGATGCTCAAACCGAGCGCCTGCCAGAAGGTGCGGATCAGTCCGAACTGAACTAAGTGATTCCACTATATATGAATTGCTCGGGCAATTTCCTCGGTGAGTCGGATGATGCAGTTCCGGATCGAACCGGAGGGTTTTCTTTTCTTTCTTTGATGGACCAATCCCTCAGAATCGGCTCTCCTTTTGCCCGAAGGAGTCTAGCCCTGGTCAGGAGGGCACTCCTTCTGGTTTGGTCAGAACTGAACCGGGCTGGCCGTCTGGGTCAGCGGACTTCTAGGCTTCCTCTTCCCTAAGCCTGCCCAACCTTTTGTCCAGAGTGGCTTTAAGGAAATTCTTACAGAATTGGCAGTCTGACTCTAGGTGACTAAAACTCAGACAGTAAACACAAGTGGTGTGGGGTTGGCCTTGCAAAAGCCTCCCACACTCACTGCAGTGCTGAAACAGTGGGCCGGGGTTTTCTTGGGTTTTCTCAGACAAAGCCATCACTAAACCCTTACCCTTTTTAGGCAACACAGGCAAGACACCCTTATCGTTTCAGTTTACAATTTTCACACTTTTTCTAGCCAAGTCCACTACCCTATGCACTTACTGTACCACAGATGGGGATCTGAACTGAAAAACAAATGCGATAATATCAGTAAAACGGTGATTTTAAACTGAACCAAGAAGAAGGAGAAATCTCCAAGCGACTGTTCAGTAAGGCAGAGTAAAGAATCTGACGGTTACACTTCAAAGTGCAGCAGACAGAGGTCTGAACCGAGCTCGAGCTCAACGTTCTATGCTCTGCATAGAATTTAACTCTTCCTCTCCGAGCAGTTCAAGTGCTGGGCTAACTGCATAATGTCAGAATACAAGAAGACTTCATGTTGTTTGAAGTAAACACTCCAAAAATGCTGGAAATATCCAGAAAACAGCTAGATCTGTGCCTGCACAATTTGCTAACCAGCATTACAATGTCAAGGAAATTTCCTGTATTCTGATTGGTCAGCGGGTGCCTGAGACAGTGATGTTATTACACAATAATATCACTGTATGGATTCATTGGACCATTTCACAGATCGCTGTTGTCTCTTCAGAAACACAAAAATCTACTAAAACATTTAACATTTTTTTTAATTTTGTATAACATCAAGCCATTGTATAATTGCAATAAGGCACAACAAGGTGTGTGTTACTGTGTAATAACGTCACTCCTACGGTGGGTTGAAGCATTCATTAATTATAACGGCGAACACCAAAGCAAGCAGGAAGTGCAGACAACCACTTCCTATCTGTCTGCACACCATTACAGCCACAGATCCATCGGATCCATACTCAGAATACATGGATCGAAACTTGATCAGCTGGTCAGATCCGTGGATCCACTTAACAGATCCATAGGATCCAATACTTTTGTTGGATCTGCACACTGGAGGGTTGGATCCATGGTTGGATAGCGCTACTATCCAATCACAGCAACTATCTGGCCAAGCGTGTGGTATCTGTTGGTATCCTAGTTTCAGGATACTATCTGAGCAACAATAAAACCAACTGGGGAGTTGTAATAGGCAAGGGCTAAGGACAGATAATCAGTGTGCAAGTACAACTGCTGTTAAGAAGGCCGGAAGAATGCTGGGGTGCATCCAAAGGGCTGACCAGCAGAGCAGGAAGTAATGTTATCAGTTTTCAAGGCTCTGGTCAGGCACCACCTGGAGTACTGTGTGCAGTTCTAGGCTTGCCAACAGTAACAGGACATCATGAGTAGGGACAGTGCAATGCAGGGCAATCAAAATGATCAGGACGTATGCAGAATGAAAGCAATGAGGAGAAACTGGAGGCCCTTAACACGTTCATCCTGGAGAAAAGGAGTCTGAGGGGGACATGATCAGTCTTCCACATACTAATGGGTATAGACATGATCAAACAGACAGAGATGTTTGATCTGGTAAGTGATAAATGTCTGGATATGTGGATACACCCTGAAGCTCAGATGTAGTAAACTTAAGGCACTTCTTCTCCCACAGGTAGCTACATCTATGGGACAGCCCACCAGTGGAGACAGTAGACATGAAGTCAGTACAGGTCTTCATGGTAAGCTTAGACATATTTCTGCTTACCAAGGAATTACGGGTACCCCATGGTGATTGGAAATCACTATAAATTACTATGTTTGAGCAACATCTTGTTCTTTCTGTTTATGAAGGGGGTCAGAACTGATGGGCCTAAAATGGGGCTGGCAGTATAGCCTAGAGGTTAGAATAACAAGCAGTAAATGAGCCTGGTACATCCAACAGACTTGGGTTTGATCCCCCAACCTCCACTTGCATACAGTGTGACTCTAGGCCTTATCCGATTACCAAAGAATATTGAAGAAAAAAAAAAAAGGCTTCCAGCCTTAAATTATTATGCAGTAACAGAGTAACAACAAATGCCACCTCCTGCTACTGACTAAACAAAACTGGCTTCTTTTCCTTTCAAATCTCTAGCTAGTGCTGGGTACTCTGTGAATGAGATGTTTAACCTTAGAGGCTATCCTTGAGAGCAAATATTTTAAATACAAAATGGAAGGCAATAACTGATGTTCATATCCATTATAAATGCTGAGAAACATGCTCTACAGAGCTGCTTCCACCCTGCACGGAAGTAAACACACCCTACAGCGAAGTAGACACACCCTACCATGTAGCTCTGGGATTTATTTAAAAAGCAAAACAATGTCGTCACCACTGTGACCTATACAAACTCCCTGGCCTACCTTAGAGACCAGGAAAAACAAACAGTCACTGGTTTCTATTTGCATACAATGCTGTCACTGTCCACTCCCAGTCATTAACTCACCATAGTCAAGCAACCTATACTAGCCTAGGGAGAAGAGTGGGACCAGTGATCATCAACCAGGGCTTTTAAAGCTCTGAGGGCCCTATATTCAAACATTTTGTGCTGCACAAAGTCAACATGTGCATGCCAATTGTGTACTGGATTTGTAGTTAATGTGGCAGTTGCTATAGTCAAAGCTCCAGTTAGCACGCCACAAAGTCCTTTGCATGGCACAGCAAAGCAAATAATAGCACACATGTAAGTGAGGAGCACCAAATACTAATACACGACTGCCACAGTAAAGGTGAACAGTCACCAGCAAGGGCCCCACACTCAAGTGTGGGCTGGTCTAATGTGCACTTTGTATACAAAAACATTTTGGTTTACTTACTGGCTACTATAGTGTCGGACTTAAAGCGTGCCCTTGTGTCATGGGGATCCCCAGGTCTTATAAATTTGGGAGATTACCAACATTTAAAGAGGAAAAGTAAAATGGCAGTGTTGTGAATAATTCAATAGTTGGAAGAAAAGTAAAATCAAATTCCCAAAAGAGTTCCCAATATTGAGACTGGGTTTAAAAATGAGAGAATACCACATCCCCACCCTACCAACACACACACACACACACCATTTTAAACCCGGTAAAATCAGACTAATATTGCTTAGTTCTAGTCTGACATCTTCCGTTACTACATATGCAGTATTCCTGCAGCTGCCATCAGAGCAATGCGCAGCACTGGGAGATTCAATAGCCTGCAGAGCATGCTAGAGTTTATATAAGCTCTAATATTTTGTTTGCTGGTCCTGCTGTCCTCCCCAGCTAAATACAGTTACATGGGACTGTACTGGCCCCTGGAAAAGCAGCCCCAGAAAACATCTGGTCAGAGATTATAAAAGCTCTAGCATGCATTACAGGCTATTGAAATCTCACTGCTATCTACTGCTTCTGATGGCAGCTACAGAGATTCTGTGATCTGCAGTAACTGAAGAGGTCAGCTCTAGAACTAAGCAAAATTAGTCTGGATACAATCTACTACACTGTGGTAAACAGGAAGTAAACCAAAAATGTTTCTGTACCTAAAAGTGCACATTGGGACCGCCTCCACACTTGAGTGAGGGAGCCCTTTGTGTTGACTGTCTCTCTAGAAGACACTGCAAGACACTAAGCTGCTGTTTCACAGCACACTAATGCCTTTGAAAGGCATGTCTCAGTGCTCCGGAGATTCAACCGGAAAGAAGCTTTGGTTCAATGTGACTTTCCTGGCCTAAAATGCTGAAATAAGATTACAAAACAGTCCTCTCAGTAACTGCTCTCCTTTGTCATGGAGGACAAATATTTAATTCAGGTAGAACAAGCATCTGTCAATGCCGAATGTTTGCTTCCTGGCACTGGCATTGGTAGTGTAGAAGTTATAGACCTGCATAATAGGAATGGCAGCGAAGAATTGAACTGAAGCCAACCCCACCACCACCCTGCAGAGTGGCAGGCATTGGGGTGTGCGCTTTGGGTCGTCAGGCACCGCTGACCCACGCCGATTCCCACCCCTACCCTGCAGACACTGACAAGTGTCACGGTGTATAGGTCTTTGGCCCTTATCGCACCCATTCCATCAGAAATACGGTGAGATGGGTGCGGTATAGGAGAATGGGGTGAAGTTTGGGCCCGAAGAGTCCGAGGCACACCCTGATGCTCTCACTGGCTGCAGGGTGTGGGTGGGGTGGAATGGTATGAGCATGACAGGCAAGAATCCCAAGTCACACCCCTGATGCCTGTCATATCTACAGGGTGGGCGTTATGGTCGAACCCTAACGCCTCAGGCATTCGTGTAGTATTTTCACTCCTAATTTTCAACATGTTTTTTGTGACCCCCACCTCATGAACAGTGGCAATATCAGTTTGTTAGCAGAAAACTGCTTTTGCACAGCGACTATGGCATTTGGCACCACAGGTTGCAAAACACATTCAAACAGGATGTGAAAAATGACAGCGGTACACTGTTCATGGAGAGTGTAAAAAATGGCAATGTTGAAAATCTGCTGTGAAAATCTTAAAAAACTGGTGAAGTCACGACGTGCGTAGAAACTGTGCAACACACCCGTAATGTAACTAGTTTGGGGATTTTTACAGTAGATTGTTAACACAGGCATTTTGGGACCTCTGATCATGAACAGTGTCAGTGTGATTTTCTTTATCTGTCCCGAACAATGATTTCCCACAGCGACCACGCATCTCTGCACTGAAAGTGTGAAAACACATTTCGGCCATGTTGTGGAAAATGACAGCTGTACTGTTCATAAGGAGGTGTGGAAAAATGCCACTGGTGAAAATCTGGACTGAAAATATTACAAATTCATGAACCTCACGAGGCTGCGTGGAAACTGCGCAATGCTCACTAGTAACACAGTCATTTATGGAGTTTTGTCACTAAATTTTCAACATAGCCATTTTAAGACCTCTGCTCATGAACAGTGTCACTGTGATTTTCTTAATATGTCCCGTACATTGATTTCGCACCGACTTCACTATGCACTACATGGGAGGAAACACGTTTTGGGAGAGATGTGAAAATGACAGCTACTGCTCATAAGGAGGTGTGGTAAAATGGCAATGTTGAAAATCTGGAAATGAAAATATTGAAATTTTGCAAACTTGACGTGCGTAGGAACTGTACAGCATGCCTCGTAAAACAGTAATTTTTAGGAATTTTTCCACCAAATTTTCAAAATAGGCTTTTTGAGAGCCCACCTTATGAACACTGGCAGTGTTGATTTGTTAATCGTTCGAAAGGTGATTTCACGCAGTGGCTGTGGAAATCACCCTTCGGGCTGAGTAGCACCATGACAGTGCAAGAATTCATGAGGAGAGGTCCCAAAACCCATGTTGAAAATTTGGTGCAAAATCAAAAAAAATACCTGAGATATGCAACAAAGTTGAAAAAATCCTATCTATCCCATTATACAGCTTACGGCATTTCCTCAGTTCTGAGTCGGCTTTGAAGAGTGCAGGCGTGTTCCAGTCCACGAAGATCGTCGCACTGGACTCCGGAGGAAGTATAGGGGTGGCCGGGGTGTGTGGGAGGCATAGTGCGCGGTGGGTGGGTGAGGTTGTGGGGGCAGGAGACTGCAAGGGACCGTTTTTCTTTAAAGGTTTTTTGTTGAAAAAAGGCGGCTGGGGCGTTTGCCACGCTGGGTGGGCTCCCAGCGTGGCAGAAGAGATAACAGAGCGTGGAGCTGGCGGGGTTGGGCTTCCGTCGGCCATAACATCTGTTGCCACGCTGGGGTGGGCTCCCAGCGTGGCACCCTACTCGGGGGAGAGACAGTGGAGCCGACAGAGTTGGCACCCCGTCGGCCATTAACATCATTCTGCCATGCTGGGGTGGGCTCCCAGTCTGGCACCTGGATGCTTTGGGGCGCGTGGAGCCGGCGGAGTTAGGCACCCCGTCGGCCATACAGTGTGGGGGGCGCTGAGCACGCGGTGTGGTGTGTGTGTGTGTGGGGTGAGAACTGCTCACTCAAGCGGGCTCTCCCTTTCAACTGTTTGCCACTGCATTTTTCAGCTGTCATAGACAGCTGGAGCAGTGATGGCGCTCTGCGACTGTGCCTGCAAATACACTGACTGAATTGGAAGAGGCTGACACACCTCTGGAAAACTTCGTATGATAGCACTATGTTTCTTGCACATGCGTGCAAGCAAACATAAAAGCATTCGGAAAATGCTCAGTCAGTGCAGGGCAGCTGGACTCCAATCCCTCAAAGGTACAGTGGGTGGAGCTCAATCTCTCCAAGTAAAGTCAGATAATGATATTTCAGTGGGACTGTATGGCAAGCAAGATGTTTATTTTCTAGCGCTCATCTAAATAGGCTCGGAGCACTTTACAGGTTATCAACAAACCATAAAATACACTGGTATTAAAATGCAACAAAATACTCAACTATAATAAATAAAAGACAGCGCCTCATCTAGAACTAATTAAAAGCTAGAGAACAGATGAGTTTTAGCCCCTTTTAAAGATCTCAACCGATTGTGAACTCCTGAGAAACAGTGCTAGCATTCAAAATTAAAGGGCTGCCACAAGAACACTCACTCACCATGAAGTTTCAGGTGCATACTCATGATGGCCAGGAAGGAACTGTTGGAGAAGTGGTGTGAGTGAACAGGAGAATACCAGGCTAGGGGCCTTTAGATAATCTGGCCCCAAACAGTGCAGGGATTTGTAAATTAAAGTAATCTTGAAGGTGGTCGCCACTTCACTGGAAGCCAGTGCTGCTGCCTCCGCACAGGCATGATATGTTCCTCGACGAGATGCTGCCTCAGCACAGATGTGATATGTTCCCTCTCCGAGATGCTGCCTCAGCACAGATGTGATATGTTCCTCTCGAGATGCTGCCTCAGCACAGGCATGGTAGTTGTTCCTTCTACAAGATGCAGCCTCAGCACAGGCGTGATATGTTCCCTCTACAAGATGCTGCCGCAGCTGTGCAGTGATATGTTCCCTCCAAGAATGCTGCCTCAGCACAGGCGTGATATGTTCCCTCCACGAGATGCTGCCTCAGCACAGGCGTGATATGTTCCCTCCACGAGATGCTGCCTCAGCACAGGTGTGATATGTTCCTCTACGAGATGCTGCCTCAGAACAGATGTGATATGTTCCCTCTATGAGATGCTGCCTCAGCACAGGTGTGATATGTTCCCTCTGAGATGCTGCCTCAGCACAGGCGTGATATGTTCCCTCTATGAGGTACCCATAATCAGACTGGCGCGGCATTCTGCACTAACTGCAGGTGGTGCACCAACCTCCCTGACAGCCCTAGGTTAAGAATGTTACAGTAGTTCAATCTCAAGGTCACAAAGGCGTGTACCAGAGTAGTCAGCTATGCAAGTTAACATAGAAACATAGAATCTCATGGCGAAATAAGGCCACTTGGCCCACCCAGTCTGCCCATTTATTCCCTGCCTATAGTGTCACACGCAGACCCTACTTGATCTCCAGCTCTCTCCACCCCTTCCTTTCCACTAGATTCCATTAAAGTGTCAGTGGCTCAGTAGGTAGCACACTCGCCTCTGAGGCCGGGAGATCAGAGGGCTGTGGGTTCAGTTCCCACATCTGGCACTTGGGTTAATATTCCAGTACTGACACTGTAGTGCAGCATGAGAGGGTGCTGCACTTCTGAGGTGCCGCCTTCGGATGAGAGCGTTAAACCGAGGTCCCATCTGCCTGGATTGGTGGTAGTTCTGGTGGATGTTAAAGATCCCATGGCACTTATCGAAAAGAGTAGGAGAATTTCCCGGTGTCCTGGCTAAATTACCCTCATTCACTAAAAATACCACCAACAGCTTAATGTGGTTCAAGGTCAGTTGGCATTCATCTGTATCCCCTCCCGGGTCGTGCCTGAAAATAGGCAGGATTTGTCTAGTGCACTTACCCGGTCAACAAAGCTAAATAAAAATTGTTTCGTCCCACCACCTCCACTGGAAAACTGTTCCAGGCATCCACCACTCTTCCGTAAAAGTACTTCCTCCATCTATCCTGAATTTACACTTCTCCAGCTTCACTCGTATACCCTTGTTTCTCGTGCATCTTTCTTCTGAAAATACTTCACTCCTATACCTTATTTACCCCGTGAAGTATTTACAGGCCTCTATCACATCCCCTCCTCTCTTCCAGGGTATACATAGTGACGTCCTTTAGTCTCTCCTCTTAGGGCTTCTGATACAGACCCTGCACCATTTTAGTTGCCCTCCTCTGGATAGCCTCTACACTCGTCCTTTCGAATGTGGTCTTCAGAACAGGACACAGTACTCCAGGTGAGGTCTCACCAGCTATCTATATAGTGGCAATACCACCTCCCTCCTTCTGCTGGTGACACCCCTCCATATGCACCCTAACATCCCTGGCCCTACCAACTGCCTTGTCACATTGCCTAGCCACCTTTAGGTCATCAGATCTGATTCCCCAGGTCCCTTTTCTATTTGGTGACCGCCAATACCTCTTCTCATATTTTGTACTCCACCTCTGAGGTTCCTGTGCCCTAAGTGCATTATTTGCACATTTTCATGCACAAACCCACCTACAATGTTCCTGACCACTTCTCGAGTTTTCTCAGGTCCCTGCACATACTTTCCACCCACCCTGGGTGTCCACCCTATTGCAGATTTTGGTGTCATCCATAAAAGCAGACCTTCCATTCCGGCTCATCTGTAATATGAACATCGAAATCGCCAGCAGACAAAGGCCTAGAGGTCTATCAAGTTCCGAATAATGCAGCTAGCACCACTTATTCTGCAGCTGCCCTCCCTTCCACCATTCCCTTCATCGACCCTCCACCTTGTCCTGTCCCATCCCCTTGAAGCAGTCCACTGTTCTACTGGATACCACTACTGCAGGTAATGCATTCCACCCAGCCACCACCCTCTCTGTAAAAAAGTGTCTCCTCATCTCCCTCCTGAACCTTCCTCCTCCAGTCTCATACCATGGCCCCTGGTGTTCCTCCCTCCCTTACTTTGAACAGCTCCTCTGTACCTGTCTTGTTTATTCCTTTCATGTACTTCAAGGTTTCAATCATGCCCCCCGTTCCTCCTCTCCTCCAGCGGTACATGTTCAACTCCCTCAGCCTCCTCGTATGATAAGTCCCCAGCCCCTTGATCATCTTTGTCACCCTCGCTGCACCCCCTTCAGTAACCAATGTCCCTCTTCAGATATGGGGCGCAAGTACTTGCCAGTACTCCAGGCTGGTCTAACTAATGACCAATACAGTGGAAGAATCACCTCCTCCTCGAGGATTTACCCCTGCAATACAACCCAGCATTTTGTTGGCCTTTGCAGCTGCCTTCCCACATTGTGCCAAGTTGTTCATTGACCCTGTAATGAGCACCCCAGATCCTTCTCCTCCTCTTTCTGGGCTAGCTGCACTCCCCCACCTAGTAACTCCTCCTTGGGTTCTTCATCCCAAAATGCAGCACCTTGCACTTTTGGCATTAAACCCCAGTTGCCAGGTGTCTGACCACGTTTCCAAGCTTTGCCAGATCATCCTGCAACCCCTGCCACCCCTAGGTGCGTCCACCACTGCTCCTACCTTGGTATCATCAGCAAACAGACTGATCTTGCTCTTGATGGCCATGATATGTCTGCAATGAATAAACCAAACAACACTGGTACCAACACACAGCCCTGTGGAACAACAAATCACTACCCTTGGGTGAGAGCTCCCCACCACCACCATCACCCCTGTTGCCTTCCCTGCAGCCAGTTCCTACCCATCTCACCAGCTTTGCACCCCCGTGCCTTCTAACTACTTCCCAGCCTTCCATGCGGCACGAGTCGAATGCCTTACTGAAGTCCAGATACAGGACATCCACTGCATGGCTGCTGTCCAGCTGCCTAGTTACCCAGTCATAGAACTCCACCAGGTTGGTTTGGCAGGATCTGCCATGTATGAAGCCATGCTGTCTGCTGTCCTGTAGTCCTCTGGCCTCTAGGAGGCCACCAGCCTCTCTTTCAGGATAGTCTCCTTTAGCTTACCCACGATGGATGTGAGGCTCACTGATCTGTAGTTTCGGTTCATCCTTGGGGCCACTCTTGTGGAGGGGCACCACATGAGCCATCCTCCAGTCCTGAGGTACACGCTCCGAATGTAGTGAGGCATTAAATAGGTCTGCCAAAGGTCCGCGAGGACCTCTGCCAGCTTCTTTAGTACCCTGGGTGGATGCCATCTGGGCCTGACGCCTTGTCCACCCTCAGTGCCTTCAAACCCTCTCGAACCCTGCCCTTCATTATTCCCCATCTGTCACCCCTCTCCCTGTTTCTGCCATTCCCCTTGGGTGTTACCCCTCTCTCCTTAGTAAATACAGAGCAGAAGTAATCATTTAGTGCTTCTGCCATATCGCACCCTGCTTCCACCCAACCCCTCCTTCCTAATCCTTACTATGTGGTCCTTACAGCTCCTTTCTCCCTGATGTCACTTGTAAAGACATTAAGAGGACTGGTCCCAGTGCGGGCCCTGAGGGTACCCGCTGGTCACCCTCCCTTCTCCAGAGCATAATCAGTTTTCCACCACCCTCTGTTGCCTATCCCTTAACCAATTTCTTACCCAGTTTACCACCTTAGGACCCAACCTTAAGCAGTCCAGTTTCCTTAGGAGTCAGCTACATGGAACAGTGTTGAAAGACTTTCTGAAATCCTAGGTAGGCCATGTCAGTGCCCCACCTGATCTATTTCCTGGTCACCCAATCAAAGAAATCTATCATGACACCGCCCCCAGTGAATCCATGCTGCCTCGGGTCTTGCAAGCCACTAGATTCTCCACAATCCTTTTTTTTTCACAGCGTTTCATTAACTTCTCCACCACTGATACCACGGTAACTGGCCTATAGTTGCAAGCCTTCTCCCTGCTACTTTTGTGAAACAGGACTACACCTGCCCTTCTCTAGCCCTCCGGAACCACTCCTGTTTCTAGAGGTTGTCAAACAGGACTGTTAGAAATTCAGCAGTACCTCCCACAGGCTCCCTCAATACCCTTGGATGTACCCTGTCTGGCCCCATAGCTTTGTCCGCTTTTAGATTTGCAATTCCCCTCAGGACTCTCTCCTCTGAAAAAGGACTATGTCCACCTCCCTCCCTCTAGTGTCTCCTGATGCCTTCGTGGCCCCACCCTTCCCTTCCATTGTGAACACCGAACAAAAGTATTTGTTTGGGATAACTGCCTTTTTTGATATTCATCTGCACAGTTCCCCCTTCCCTTCTTAACCTTACAATCTCTCCCCTGCTCTTTCTATTTACACTTACATATTTAAAAAATGTCTTGTCCCTTTCTTTACCCTTGGGCTATTCTTTCTTCAGTTTGCGTCTTTGTGCTCCTTACTGTTTTCCTGCCATCCTCCGTTTCTCCTGATAACCTTCCTCCTCTTAGGCTCTACAGTGCTATCCTTTTAGTCAGTCACTTTAGCCGACCTGCCCTCAGGCACCCAGTAAGCGCGGGGCTGAGCCGCCAGGCGGGCGGCGCCCGCAGGCCCAGCGGAGAACCAGGAGGTCGGAGAGACAGCCAGGAAGCCGACCCTGCCCTGCGAGCACCCAGTAGCGCCCGGGGCTATGAGCCGCCAGCGGGCGGGCGGCTGACCGCGAGCAGGCGGAGTACCAGGAGGCCGGGAGAGAGACAGCCAGAGCCGACCCTGCCCTTGAGCACCCAGTAAGCGCCGGGGCTCCCAGAGCCGCCAGCAGGCGAGCCCGGCGCCGCAAGGCCGAGCAGAGAACCAGGAGGCGGAGAGACAGCCAGGAAGCCGACCCCTGCCCCTCGAGCACCCAGTAAGCGCTGGCTACGAGCCGCCACATGGTGGGCGGCGACCACAAGGCCGAGCGGAGAACCAGGAGGCTGGGAGACAGCCAAGAAGGTGCAGAAGCCGCGACCAATCGGAAGGAGGCGCTAGCTGAGCCTTGCTTCGATTGGTCCTCCTCTTGTTGATTTCTGCTCTAGCTTGCACTTCCAAAAACTGACCGGGAATAGTGTTTTTTAATGTAAATTCTCCCAAAAGAGCTGTTTTGCTGAATTGTTTAAAATTTTAGGACTTATGCTGTACTTTTTCAAATGTTTAAGTGATACAGTCTTTTGGTGGGATTTCTGGTGGGCCAGGCGCTAAGGCGCGTACCCCCCAGTCTTTTGTTGTGCAAATCTTTTCAGCACCTTTTTGCAGAATCGTTTGATTACTGCAATTGTGCTTTCTGACTGTGCTCTCCTCTGTCTCCTCCACTTTAGCCGACCCTGCCCTCGAGCACCCAGTAGCGCCCGGGGCTCTGAGCCGCCAGCCAGGCGGGCGGCGACTACAGGCAGTGAGGAACCAGGAGGCGGGAGGGCAACCAGGAAGGTGGAAAGCCCAAAATTTTTGCCACCCCCTCCCCTCTTGGGTGTTTCCTTTATACACACCTTCCGCCAAATTTCCTATCTCCGCCCATAGCCAATTCTAGCCAATAATCTAGAAACAGTCCCCCACTGCCTTCACTACTATTAACCCTAGTTACGGTTCATCATGTTGATGCTTCTCTTACTGCTCCTCTCTCTCTCACCTATTATATATCTTGAGGATGTTACCTTACCAGTCCATGCCCTTTTGAATAATGCGGCTTGCCAGACTGGCCTCCTGTCACACCTCCAGTGGATGCCTATCGATTCTCAATTATGCACTACCATTGCTTCAATGTAATCCATGGGTAACCCCAAAAGGGTCACAACCAGTCATGTATCTCTACGCCCCATGCTCAAGTCTTGGCTCTATAGTGCCCCTTACACCTGTCCATCAAGATGGTACTCTGTGACAAGTTATTAAGCCTTAATCCAGCCTGGACCATCTCTAAAGATTGGACCCGAGCAAGAAGAAAGCCCTCTTTCTGTTCCTCCTCCTATCACTCGAAGCCCTCATTAAACTATTATTCTTCTTGTTGATCTGTGCTGGCAATGTTGAAATTAATCCAGGACCCCAGAAGGCTTCACCTCCCCAGCAGACCTAGCCTCCATTAAAGGTCTAAGCTTCCTTCACATTAATGCATGCAGCCTCCTAAAAAGATCTCACTAATACAGGCCTGGGTTGCCCACACCTTGCCAGACTTTCTGGTAATTTCTGAGACATGGCTTAAACCTGCTACACTTGATAGGAAATAAATCTACCAATTACCAGCTATTCAGATCAGACCGCCTGACAAGTGGCGGTGGAGTAGCCATTATGTTAAATCAATTATTTCTGCATCTTGCCTTAGTGTAACATCATTGCCCAAAGAATTCGAATGTTTATCCCTTAAAATAGCTCTCCCCAATATGACAGCTTTTCAATTGGTTGGCTGCTACAGGCCCCCTCTGCGGTCTTCAACTCCTAATCCATTTGGGAAATATAACTAAACTGGGCCCGAGGACACCATTATTTTAGGTGACCTGGACTTAAACTGGCTCTCCAATGCATCTGCACCCTAGTATCTTTTGTGACACATGGGTTCACTCAATTAATAGATGAACCGACAAGAATTAACTTAAAAACAAAAGTAACAGCACCCTACTTGACATTATGTTGGTAAACAAACGCATCTGTTTTCACATGCTGGAGTGCTATTCAGTGATATAAGTGATCACTGTCTTATGGCGAGGATAAGATCATCAGTCAAGCCAATCAACCCTCGAAATTCCTCACAAGAAGGTCTAAAAAAACCTTAACATCGAAGGATATCTCCACGATCTATATCATTCTATCGCTGGCAAGAATTCTACCACAGCTTCTGTGGAAGCAGCACTTCAGGTGTTAAATGACATAATCATAGGTGCCCTCAATACTCATGCACCATTCTCTAGTGTTAGAACAAAAAGCAAATCTTGCGCTGGTTTTCTGCCGACCTTAAATCTGCTTTGCTTGCTAGAGATAAACTCTGGAAAAGGGCAAGAAAGACCAGGATCCGTTTGACTGGCTGCAGTTCAGAAAAGCCAGAAATAGCTGCACCAAAAAGTGAGAGATGCCAAGGCTGCCTTCTATACAGCTGAGCTTGATGCCTCCTACCTTAACCCAGCCAGATTTTGGGGCACCATCAAGGGATCCTAGGGCAGGTTTCTAGCACTTCTTTGCCATCCCAAGTGCACCTTAATAATGTTGTTATCACTGACAAGCGTGAAATTTTAGATGCATTCAACAATCATTTCACTCGGCTGGGCCTAGCTTTTGACTCCTCTCCAGCAAATCTATTGCGGTCTGGCTTAAATTCCAGTCTATCGATGGCCAGAAGGCTGCTTCTTCATTCTCCTTCAAGCCAATTTTATTAAAACAAGTAGAAGACCTACTGCTGCATCTAGACACCAATAAAAGTGCAGGTGCAGACTCTCTGGACCCTACTTTCTAAAAATGCTTTACATGCCATTGCAGTTCCCCTAACTCATCTTTTAATCTGTCCTTATCCCTCGCTCTGTTCCTTCATTGTAGAAGACAGCACAGCGTTTCCCTCTCCTCAAATCAGGGACCCCATGGATCTCAACAATTATAGACCTATATCCATCCTACCGGTGCTGTCCAAAATGTTAGAAAAACTAGTGAGCATCCAACTAAGAGACTACCTCGATGCTAATAATCTCCTTAACCCTGCTCAATCTGGGTTTGGGACCAGACACAATACCATTTCTGCATTAGCAAAAGTAACAAATGACTGGCAAACTGAGTTAGACAAAAAAACAGCATCTGTGCTGTATTTCTAAACCTAAGCAAAGCCTTTGATACAGTGGATCATGAGCTGCTAATTTCCTCACTGCACTCCTTAGGCCTGGATCCAACCTCTCTTGGGTGGTTCAGATGTTACCTCACTGATAGAGTACAGCAGGTGAAAAATGAAGCGTCTATCCTCCTCAAAACCACTTCTAAGAGGAGTACCTCAAGGATCCATCCTGGGCCCTATCCTTTTGCCATTTACATCAACAACATCGATTCCAACCTCATTGAAGCCAATGTTCACCTTTTGCAGATGATACTGTCTTGTATGTCAGTAATCCCTCACCATCAAAGGCCTGTGAGTTATTACAATCAGAATTCTCCCTGCTGCAACACCAATTACTTGAAAAGAAACTCCTATTAAATGCCAAGAAGACAAAAGCTATGTTCTTGTCCACCAATATATATTCTACCACTCTCTCACCAAACATTCTTCCCCAACTATCCACCATCCTTGGAAAATCTTGACTATGTGGATAAATTCAAATATTAGGGGTATAGATTGATAACAGACTTGATTACACTCAGCATATTGAGGAGCTCCTGAAAAAACTCAGACAGAGGCTGCGCCTTTTCTTCAGAATCAAACATTACATTATCTAACCAGAGTCAAAACAGAGACTAATCCAGGCCTCATTTCTAGCTCTCATCGATTATGCAGATTTCCTATATGGCCACTGTACTATGTCCTATTTAAGTAAACTGGATACCTTGTACCATAGAGCTCTAAGATTCATCACAGATCTTCCCTTCAACACTCACCACTGCTCTCTCTATACTGCTGTTGGCTGGACATTCTTACACCTTAGGAGGAAAAAAATGCTGCTTTATGGATTTACAAAGCTCTGTCAAACAAACTTCCACCTTATATTTCAGATTGCTTTACTCTGGCTACACCTAGGTCATATGCCCTAAGAAGCAATAGCCTTATCACCTTGAAGATACCAAAAGCCTGTACCGGCATGGGAGATCTGCAATCAGCTACTTTTAGCATCTGCCTGGAATTCTCTGCAGAAGACCCAAAGTTGAACACCTTTATACCTATAGCATCCTTTAAAAGCTCTACACAAGTCTCTTTCCTGAGATATGCAACTGCTTTCACAAAGCCTAGTCCCTTCTTACCCTTTACCCCCTTTTCTTTCTATCTCCTTCTATATGCTTTTGCTAAAACTTAGCTATAACATCTCCTGCAATCCATTGCCATTTCCTTTGTATTCCCCATCTCTATTTGCTTAAGTAACTATCCAATTACAACACACCAGACCAGTTCCACACTCCCAATACCTTATCCTCACTTGAGTCAAACCTGTCTGATTTACTCTGTTTTGTGGTCCAAAACCACTAGCTACCCTCTTGTATATATGTGTTTATTACTGTACCTGCTTATTTTATTAAAGTTTTGTCTTTTTCTCTGTATTTGTATATGTATGCTACTGTACTCTATGTTGTTTTTGACCTATCAGGTCCATCTTGTAAATGAGCTTGGCTCAATGATGTCCGCCTGAATAAATAAAGATTTTGATTGATTGATTGATTGATTATCTTTTCAGCCATTTCTTTCTGAGAAACATATGAGCCTCTTTTTCCTCCCGTTTTGCTCACTTCCTCTCAATGTCTGGCCAAGATTGAAGACTGGATAACCTCTAACTAGCCGAGACTCAACCCCGACAAGAAGGAGGTACTAGTAATACAGCCTGGTCGCCGGCGTGATGTGACTGCTACCGGATGGGTACAGGGTTATTCCTGGGCCCTACCCGCTGACAGCTTCTACTAAGGTGAAGAATCTGGGTGTCATCATTGGCGATGGACTGACACTTGAGGCTCAGGTGTCATCCGTCGTCAGTAGTAGTTTTACCATAAGGATTGTCACCCAGATCAAAGCCTTAATTCTGCCTATTTGCCCTCACTGGTGCATGCTTTTGTTACACTGAGGTGTAACTACTGTAACGCCTATACTTTGGGGCCAGTGGATGGATCTCTCTATTGCCTACAGTTGGTGCAGAATGCAGCGGCCAAGCTGCTGGACGAGCCTTCGAGGTCCTGCCATGTGACACTAGTCCTGTGTGATCTGCACTGACTGCAGATGAGATACAGAATCACCTTCAAGGTGGGCTTGCTCACCTGTAAGGCCCTATGGGTTTGGGCCCTGGCTGAGTGACCTCCTGACTCCTGTCCACCTTGTGCACTCACTCTGCTCCCCCACTGATGGCCTCAAAGCGGTTCCAAGGCCCGGCTGCAAACCTCAGGGAAACCATGTATTTGAGGTGGCGTGCAGTCCTTGGAACTTGCTCCTAAGATCCTTGACAGTGGTTCAGTCGGTGGAGGCATTCAAGTGGGGTCTGAAGGCACATCTGTTCAGAGAAGCATTTAGGACCCAGCTATAGCCTAGATTTGTACCGCTTGAACTGCTATTTTATTGAGATTTTATTTTATAGAGTTTTGTTGTGATCTGTTGTGATCTGTGTATTAACAATTGTTTTATTGTGTTTGTTTATTGCACCTCTACCTTTTGTTCAGCACCCAGAGCCTCTGGGATTGGGTGCTAAAGAAAAAACTTTTACTTTCCAGGGCTTGTGTTAACCCCTACTGAAGTCCCCAAATAGGATTCAAAAATAAAGAAAAGTGACTCTTCAGCACTGACCCTGTACACTGAACAGTTTGCACCCATATCATTAGTAGTAAAAGCGCCAGATAATGTAGTACAAAGGTTCTAGTGAATTTCTGACCCTGGAATTTCTGGGTTGCTGCCTAACATTTAAAGGAGAGGGTCAAACCAACCCCACTTTACTGCTGCTAATGCAAGCCCTGCTTCGCGTGAGGTTTATTGCTTTCACTGTGCTCTTCCTTAGCTTTGTCCACTGTTTTCCACCCACCCAGGTCACACACCCCACCCAAAGTTGTCTCTGAGGCATTCCACTCATTTTTTTTTTTATCTTCCCTCCTGAAGGCAGGACCCTTGTTCTTGTCAGTTAGTATCATTCATACCTGAGGTGATTTGCATGGGAATTTTGTAATATGGCAACTAAGTGCGACAGCTGAAACACCTCTGGCAGCCCTATGTGCTACTTCACTCCCTGACTGTTCACTGCTTACTGTCAGCCAGATACCTTGATCACAGCTAGCAGTGGGAGTCTGCTGTGCCAGTAGCAGTTTGTACTACTGTTTTTTAGTGTTGCGCACAAGGGGCATATTAAAACATGCTTTCGCAAGCAAACCTTGAGCATGTTCAAATATAACTCCTCTGCATGCTGCAAGGGGACTTTGTGCAGTACTTTGCTGAAGTTTTGAATATGGGGTCCTGAGTCTATTTTAGTGTTGAACTCCTGCAGCTGCAAACCAGCCACTATGTAAGCCTGCAGGGGATTGTGGAATGCCGCCTCACTGCTTTTGTTAATGTCGGGATTGGGGGACTGCAGGATCAGTTTAATTGTCTAAATAAACAAGTTAGTAAAAAATTATTGTAAGCTCGAAAAGTGTTGATTGATGGAGCCCAACACAATATTCCCTTCAAAGACATCGCCATAAAAGCAGGCTCTTGGCCCTTATACTCTGTCTGTACCTGCTACTGTTCCAGCAATTAAATTATAACCCTCTGCACTGGCCCAGTGGGCGGAGGCTGAGGTATCATGCCTTACCTCCTACACACCAGCGACCAATGCTCACGAGTGGGCACAGGTTGCTGGGGTCGCCAGGCGGGAGGGAGAGGATCAAGTTTACACGGAGGAGACGGCCTCCCCTCTACTGGGGAGAGGGCTAGGGTCATCCTGCCACATGACTGCCCCCAGGTGGAGGCCTTTAGGTAGGACAGGTTGGGGATGCCAAGAGAAGGAGGTGCTGCAGAACTCCATAGCGTCGCACACCTCCATGTGTGCAGTTAACATGTTGCGCCGAGATGGGAGAAAAATGGAGAAAAAACCCTCCCAGGCACGAGGATGATCGGCCGACCCTCTGCAGGCCCTGTAGCAGTGGCCAGGCACAACCACAGTCTCGGGCCAGGACAAGGTGCAGGTAAGTCGTGGAGGAGCCGTGTGACAAGGCTGCGGGAGGGTCAGTCAGAAAGGGGCCACCAGGAGAAGTAAGGGATATAAATACAATAGTAAAACAAAAAGCCAGCCAACCCAGTGGCGCGAGAGTTCTGGCACTGCATGCCACACCAGCAACCTGGGTTCAGGAGTGAGCCAGAGTCAGTCGAGGGTTGGGGAGGGAGATGGATAGGGCAGCCGAGGCAGTGCTCCTCTCCCAGGGAGGGTCCCTGTCGCTCCCGCTGCACAGTCACCACCGGGTGGAGGTCCAATGGTGGTGCAGGATGGGATGCAGCACATAAGGGAGGGTGGCACAGGTCCATGGCATGCATGCCACCACATGTGCATCGCAGCCATGATGGAGGATGGGAAGAAAACAGGTGGAAAAATGTGCCAGACGGCAGGATTACACTGGTTCCCCTCAGGCTCCGCACCCGGCCAGCGGGCACCTGTGTGCCATTTAGGTAGGTCGGTGGGCGCTGGGGTGATGGGGCTGGGGAGACCAACAGAAGGGGCAGGTCGGCACAAGGCAGAAAAATGTAAATAACTAAAAAAAAAAAAAATTAACCCTCTCGTGTGACATGAGAATGATTATGCAGCAAGTGGTTGGACATACTATGGTATCCCTAAACTCAGTAACCCGAGTCTCAGGATACCGAATCCACTGGCCAAATCTAGCCTGCCGAATCAATCAGGTGCCCCAAAATACGATTTGAGGCATCTGATTGAAAAAATCATTAGCATATCGGGGGCTTCGGCGCCCGAACCCCATGTGGGGATTCGCCACCCATAAGTAAATATCCATCTCCGAGGAAAGCGGACCTTGGAGTTAGAAATAAAATATTACGGGGAGGCCGCTAAAATACACAAGCCGCTCGCAGCGGACAGAACTCACACCTACATAGCATGCTGGCCAAGCCGCTGTGGTGTAGTCCTCAACACCGCAGGGCAGCTCGCCAGCTCCGATTTTTCCTTCCTTTAAATGCTACGGACAGGGATAAGCCGCCACATCCACTACCTTACCCTGTCAACGCCCCTCGGGATCTATCATGCTGGGAAGCTCACTGTCTGGATACTGAACCTCTTGGGCAATACTGCTCAGGCAGGTCAGTGTCAGGATAGTGAGCCTCGGTACCTAAGGGTTCCAAGTGGTTGTGATGACAAAGCAGATCAGCATGATTAATGGTTACCTGGCTCACTGCAGTGAGATTTGCTAAAGTAGCTTTAAAACAAATATGCACAGCTGGTCCAGTGGCACAATGGCAGAGTTACCTAATCCACCACACGGTGATGCAGGTTCAGGGGCAGACTTGCGTCGCTCGAGGGTCAGCTGGGGGAGAGAGGATCAGTGTCCCAAGGACCTCTCTCCTCTCCCGGGGTGGAGTGAGAGAGGTCTGCCTGATCCACTCATAGATCCACAGGTTGTGGTGCAGTGGAGTGACAAGGAGGGAGCCACTGCCTAATGTGTGGCGCATGAATGCCTCCACAGGTGTGCACACCTGCATCCTTGCAGTATGCAGCTGGGAGAAAGCAGGGTGGAAAAGCTGGATGAGCAGAGTGATGGCTCGGTCGAACGCAAACCTTGTACCTGCCAACACAGCACCTCCTCCAGTATTTGGATAGTGCTCTGGGGGACTCCCAGGCCCGTCATAAGAGAAGCAATTCATAGGGGACCCTTGGAGGAGAGGTGAGTCTTGGGGATGATAGGGTGGCCAGGTGGACCAAAACCTGATATCGGACCGTCAGGCAACTGGGGACAAAACTTTTATTTAGAAAAAATACTGCAATATATGTAGTGGCCCAGGGATCATGACCAAATAACGAATACTTTGACAGGTACAATTACTAACTATAGAAGGTATCTGTTACAACAGGAACTGTGATGAATGAACATTTATTAATTTGATAACGATGTAATGCGTGTTGCCTGGCATATGAACTTTTCACTATATTGAGGTTTCCTGCTACTGATGTAATCGCATGTCCTTTAAGTAATGCCTGTTGCTTTAATGTAAATCATACATCTTTGAAATTATTTCATTTGTATCAACTTCAACCTTTTAGACTGCAATAAAATAAACTCACTGCTTCATGCTCCAGGAGTCTCAGATCCAGTGTAGCCAAATGCAACGTACTATGCTGGGGAGAAAAACAGAGGTAAGACCTACAGTACACACTAAGTGAGGCTTCTCTTGCTGCAGGAGCAAGAAAATGACCTGGGGGTCATAGCAGACAAGGGCAGAATGACAAGCAGTGTGCAGCCTCTGGATGAAAGAGCCAGCAGACAGCTGGGGTGCATTAAAGGGTGACCAACAGGGCAGGGGAAGTAATCTGGCCACATTATAAGGCTCTGGTGCAGTTCTAAGCTACTCAAAATCAAATGCAATGACAGCTAAGAGGTGCAACACAGACACAACAAAATGATCAGAGGTATATGGGGACAAAAGCTATGAGGAGTGGCTGGTGGCCTTAACATGTCAACTTGGAGAAAGGTAACTGACAGGGACATGACCTAAGTCTTCCACATGCTCAAGGTTATCAACAAGATCACACAGATGGAGACATTTAATCTGGTGTCCCCAAGCAGGAAGCAGGACATGATCTGAAGCTCACAGGTGCTAAATGCAGGGATGACACTAGGAGGCAATTCTTCTCCCAGAGGGTGATGAACCTATGGAACAGCCAACCAGAGTAGTCAAGCACATTAGACAGTACAGTGGGTATGAAATCCCAATAAATTAGTACGTGTTGCACATCCTACTCAGTCATCCCGTTTATGAAGCAAAAGCAGACCTGATGACTCTAAAGTCCTTTCTGACCTTAAGCATAGAATCTGAAACTTGAAAACTTGGTTTCTCTGACATCTCGAATATCCTTCCATCTAGCTTCAGCAATTACAGACTAGGTTACTATCCTGACAGAACTAAATGAGCATATCCAATTAAATGACTGACAGCCATGGTGCTCTTCCAGGTATATATGTCTACTGTTCCCACAAAAGGTTTTGTTACTTATCAGTAACAGTAAATCGAGCGCATCACCTCCATACAGTCACCCTTTAGAACTGTAAGTAGCGGTCAGGAAATTTGGAAAGATTTGCCTAGTAAAGGCGCCCATGTTGATGCACACCAGCAACGCCTATATCATGGGAGGCCCCATACCACCTCCATTTCATGCTGAAAACATGCTCGGACTTGTACAATACTGATAAAAATAGAGACCAGAACCCTGACTAGGCCCCACAGGAGAGGTGATGGTTCTATGAAACCCATTAAAGGGTGCAGAAAAGGAGAAGATGCATGCAGTTCTGGTATGTCTTCCAGGATATGCTACCTGAAATACAAAGGGGACATAGGAGGGTAGCTGTGGCTCTATGGAGAAGACTATCTTTTACTTTTACTGGTAATTAATGAAACTACTGTCTTCAAGAACATCTCCCTCAACAGAGTCAAATCTTTGGAATGGTTCCAAAGCAATACAAACAGTAGAGTGGGAGGAAGGCCAGATAGTAGGAGTCGGACATATAAGACTCTAAGAAAGCAGGCCTTGGAAAACTGCAAAGTCAAAGCTAACCTGTCTGTGGGACACCAGGCCCAGACTATGACATTTAAGTGAAAGTGCAGAAGAAACTCCATGTGGTGGCAGAACACGTCCGCTGCCAAGACAGAAAGAAAAATCGCTACAAAACTGGCCACTGGCCCTACAATAGGAAGCATGCCCACAAACAAGACCAGGAAACTCCTCACCATTCTTTCGGTACAAAAAAAAATACATGATGCCAACCATTTAAAAGGTACTGTTTAGAGGCAAAGGTGCCCAGCCACCCACCATCTTTAGGGCAAATAAAACAAAAAGCTATGAGGACTCTTGCAATTCTTCATGCAGTACAAACAGACACGTAAAACCCTATGAGCACTGAGAGAATGCAGGAATTGATTTTATTTACAGTTTTTGACCAGAAAAGGCACACTAAGTGGTGATAGCTTGTTTCCAGGTATGTCCTGGGGTGGGGTTACATGGACCAGTTTTATTGATGGGGAATAACTTCTCCAACTTTCTAAGGAAGAAAAAAAAAAAACACAGATGGCTTGTCTAATTCATGGTGAACATAGAGACATCCTTAAGAAGATGCGTGGGACTGATACATATAGAAACCCGATCCTGGTGAAATAAAAGGTACAGGATCCACAACAAGTCTACAGCTTGGAAACTCTCCGAGCAGAGCTAATAGCCACAAATGCTTTGTGGTCTAAGGCATCAACGTAAGAGGAGAATTTATTTTAAACAAATGTA
The DNA here is from genome assembly GCA_016271365.2 of Neoceratodus forsteri. NCBI lineage: Eukaryota > Metazoa > Chordata > Ceratodontiformes > Ceratodontidae > Neoceratodus > Neoceratodus forsteri. Next base: position 446,380,777 of record JADMNL010000023.1, read on the forward strand.
TATTGTGACCTCTGAAGGGAGGCATGGGTTCAAATCCAACTTCTGACACATTTTCTCTTAACATACAGTGCCCCAACCATGGTGGGACAAATCAGGAGCTAGGTGGCCAATGGCTACTTAAGAAGTGGTTTTAGCTACCATATTTTGAAAGTTACTGGCCAACTTGGCTAATTGCCTACAACATGTTTTTCGAACCTTTAAAAGGATGGCCACTACAAATATTGGATTGGTTACCACATTTTGAAAGCCAGTGGCCAAACTGACCACCAGCTCACAAACTGATTTGACCCACCCTGGCTCAACTATGCTGGACACCATCCTGGATGTGGTCCTCACTAACCTGAGGTAGTAGGGGCTACAGGGGTTGGGAGCCACCAGCCAACAGCAACCACAACTGTGTGTGGTTTGAGTTAGCCCTAGGGTAGAAAAGTTGCAATCCAAGAGAGACGTTTTAAACTTTAGAGGAGCCAATTTTGACAAAATGAGGGATGTAGTCAGAAGCAAGCTGTTAACGATTCAGGAACATTTAGATCACGGAAGAAATATGGGGGCTGGTTAAGTTAGCCACTTTATTTATTTATTTATTTATTTTTATTTAGTTTTTGTTGACCAGGTAAGTGCACTAGACAAATCCTGCCTATTTTCAGGCACGACCCAGGGAGGATACAGATGAATGCCAGCTGACCTTGAACCAGAATAAGCTGCCGATGGTATTTTTAGTGAATGAGGGAAATTTGGCAAGGACACGGAAATTCCCCTACTCTTTTCGATAAGTGCCATGGGATCTTTAACATCCATCTGAGCTACCACCAGTCTAGGCAGATGGGACCTCGGTTTAATGTCTCATCGAAAGCACCTCAGAAGTGCAGCATCCCTCTCATGCTGCACTACAGTATCAATGCTGGACTGTGTAAGTGCCAGATGTGGGAACCGAACCCAGCCTCAGAGGCGAGTGTGCTACCTATTGAGCCACTGACACTGTCCTTTAGAGGCTACCAGGATGTGCATAAGAACACTGACCAAAAGAACAAACACAAACAACCAATATGGTTCAGTAACCAGGTAAGCACCACAGTCAGAACCAAAGGAGGCCTACTGGAACTATAAAAGAACTCGAGAAGACAGCGTGTGGAAGCCTACGTTCAGAAGAAAAAGAAACAACGAGTATGGTGAAATCAGCTAAGGCCACAATAGAGCTTCGACTTGCGGAAGGGTTAAAGAAGAACAAACACTTTTTCGATATATACAAGAAAAAAGAAAGAAAAGGGTAGGATAGTTCAGACTCCAAAGACTATGACAGAGTAGTGGAGGATGATAGGCAGAAGAGCCACTGTTCTGAACAACTTTTTACTCAGTGTTTGCCAAGGAATGCAAGGCCACTACCAGACAGTAGCATCAAGACTGCTGACAAAGGTGTTCCATAAATGGAAGCACCACCAATCACCAACAACAGGATTAAGAAGTCCTGCCTCATCTCAGGAAGACAGGTGCTAGGGCCTGATGGAATACACCCAAGAGTGATAAAGCAGCAAGCAAGTAAATTGGTAGGTCCCTTAGCACATATATTCAGCAAATCACTTCAGATGGGGGTGTGCTGGAGACTGGAAAGAACTGATCTAGTACCTCTACACAAGGGAGGAAGTTGGGAAGAAACAGGCAACTACCAACCGATCAGCCTTACATTGTCAGTGGGGAAAGTGATGGAAGCCTTAATAAAATAAGACTTGGTAGAGTACCTAGATAAAATGATCTGCATGATGACAGGCAACATCGGTTCATGGCGGGAAGGTGGTACCAAGAACCTAATCATATTTTGACTGGGTCACTAGGAACTAGATGAGGCCACCCAGTGGAGCTCCTCTACGCCCATTTCAGTAAGGTCTTTGATTCAGTGCCACACAACCGCCTGCTGAAAATGTTGGAGGACCTGGGTGCAGCCAAGTGCATAGTCAGTTGGGCAGGTAATTGGCTTAGGAACAGAAAACAGAGTAACTGTCAATGGGGTGAGGTCTGAAGAGCGCGGTCACTAGTGGTGTGCCCAAAACTCAGTGTTGGGGCCAGTCCTGTTAATGCCTTTATCAGTGACATCAACACTGGTATTCAGGGCAAAGTTGCCCTATTCACAGACAATACCAAGCTAAGAGGAAGGGCTGACAGTGAGGAGGTAGTTAAGGACCTACAAAGAGACCTACAGAGGCTGGAAAGATAGTCCAGTGTTTGGCAAAAGTTTGATGCAAAAAATGTAACGTGATACATTTGGGTAAAGGGAACCCAAGGACAGAGCACCACCTCAATGGAATCCAGCTCAGCCTCACACAGGAAGAATGGGACCTAGGTTTCACCATAAGCGGCACCCTTAAACAGACAACACAATGCAACAAAGCTTATAGCAAGGCCAACAAAATGCTGGGATGCACAGGGAGAGGATCTAACAGCAGGAGAAAGGAGGGTAATACTGCCACTCTGCAGGTCCCTGGTAAGGCCCACCTGGAGTACTGTGTCCAGTTTCAGAGTCCACAGCTGAACAAAGGATATAAACAAGTTGGAGGCTGTTCAGAGAAGAGTGACCAAAATGATCCAGGGCATTCATGGGCACTCCCACAGAGTGTCTGGAAGCATTAAATATGTTCTCACTGGAGACAAAGGAGGGAGAGGAGATATGACAAACATTCAGGTTCCTGAGAGGAATAAATAAAGGTACCATCCTCGGACTTGTTCAACAGAGTCTCCGACTCTAACACTGAGAACACAAGTGGAAGTTGAGGGGAGCTTCAAGAGGAGCTTAGGAAACAATATTTTACAAAAGGTCATGGAGCCACGGAATAAACTGCCAGCTGAGGTAGTGGATGCAAAGTCCATGACATCATTCAAGCTGGGGTGAGACAAGGTAAACACGATTAAAAGCAACAGGAGCAGTAAGAGGCATTAGGCAGAAGGGGTTAGGTCCTGGGATCAGAGAAAGTCCAAGAAACACATGGGCAGACAAGATGGACCCTTTGTCTCCTTTTGCCATCTTTTCTGTGTTTCTTTGTTTCTAAGAAGAGTGTTCCACAAAAGTTCATACCACAAGTGGCGGAAGGTTTGAAAGGAACCTGTTCTAAGACTCCAGAACCAAATTAAGGTCCCACATCAGACCCAGCCATGGACTGGGGATGCAAATGAAGGTGCCTGTAAGGAACCTGTGGGACACTTCCAACTGGGTCACAGTCTTGCCCCCCATGAGTGCATGAAAGACCAAAATGGCTGAAAGATGAACCTTCACTGAAGAGTACTGGAGGCCAGGGCCTGACAGAGACAGGAGGTGGTCCAAGACATTCTGCACTGGACACAATAAAGGTCCAGGCTCCTAGAGGTGAACCACATACTCAAATGTTTCCTTTAAGAGAGTATGTGTGCCATGTAGATAGCTTACAAACTGGCAGCAGAACATCCAAAACTGCACGGAACACCCTGAAGCAGGAGAATTCTACTTCCTCAACAGCCAGGCATGGCGCTGAAGTGACCGAAGGTCCAGGTGCAATAGACAGCCCTGATCCTGTGTAAGAAGTGCAGCCTAACAGTATCTTCCATTCTTACCCTGCCTCCGCTCAGACAACAAAGGATACAAGGCACAAAGATTCTGGAGAAGCTGCAGCTGAGATCTTTCACAACAGCCAGCTGTAACTTCTGTTCCTCATGACTCTGTGAGATGTCCTGCTGACACTGAAGTGGGAGGAGCAATTGACAATGTTAGTCAGAGAAGACTGTGGGGCTGCTTAGGAAAAGAAAACATAGCAAAGAAAACTCAGCAGCACAAACACAGCTGCAACTACAGACAACATCATACAACGCTGACCCAGACTCCATAACTCGCCCAAATGGCTGCGCCTACATTTCAAAAACCACTGGCTGTGCCCTTCACATTCAAAGAGCAAAAGAAAACTCAACTACCACCATCACTGCTATCACAAGTCCCGACTCCATCATTTTCTCCATCGGCTGTACACTGTGGCCTATGGAAAGGTTTCACAGTAATGCCTCTAAAGAGTCGTCCCAAAGGAGGTTCACACAGTGCTGCACTGTGAGCTGGGACAAACTTGCTAATTAGAACTTAACCTTAACCAACCAGCAATTGCTACCTCACAAATATCAACCTCACGTAGCAATCGATCCTGACTGTCAGGCCCTCAATGGCTGCGCCTATGGCCATAGAGAGCGGTCACACTACCGCTTCTAATGGCAGCACATGAGAGGTTCACACAGTTTAAGGAAGCACTGGACAAACTTGTCAAGTGCCAACTAGATCAACTCACCTTTTGACCCAATGCAAAACAGTTACATCACACCTGGCTTTTTTCAAACTATGTGCCTTCACTGTCATTCAAAGTACAGGCGCTTGGTGAGTGTGCCTGCTGTTCCTGCAGAGCCAACACAGCTAAGGTTTTAGAGGAACAGCAGGCACATAGACAGTACCAGAGATAGAAACATATTTATTGTCCTGCATTTACCCACCCCCAACCAGATCAATCAACTGTACTGTAACCAGTGCTCCAGAAAAAGTGAGTACTGGCCTATTTTACTCACAAAATTTTAAGAAATACTCTGAAATTTTTTTGTTAATACTCATTCCAACCCCTAAGATGTTATTCTTCCAGTTAGCACTTTTACTCATCAAAATTATATTTTATTCACTTACCCAACGTCAAAATAGTGAAAGCATTACTGTTGAGAGCCAACACTATCTGGAGCACTGAGTGTAACAATCTAGTGTATCTCGACATGCACGGATGCTTTTCCGTTACCTGTGATGTGCCAGTTTAATGGCCCAAGTCACACTTGAAAATGGTCCCTGGGATCAGTGCACCCTTCCAGTTAAATAAATACACTAAAACACATCGAGTGGAGTAAGTATTTGTTAATGTGAAATATTTATAAGATAGAAAGAACAAAGGTAGGTAGGTCATGGAATACATTCCCTCACTAATTCAATAAGCAGGGCTCTTGGTAGGATGTTTTATTAGGGGTCCGGGACTGTCTTTTAAAAAAAAAAGGGGGGTCCACAGCCCAAAATGGGAGTCCCTGGAAAATTTCTGGGGTCCCATTGAAATACTTAGGAACCACGCCCTGTGCCACTTTACTTGTAATTTAAGATTCTGTAGAGCGGAGGCTGCTCCATTAGTTGAGTAGTGGCTGTATTTTGTTTGAATTCACCTCTAAAACATTAACAAAATGTTGTTTAAAATGGCCCCAATATAAACTAATGAAGCAGCCCCCCAAATCTTACATTACAAGCAGTGCGGTACGTAGCTCCATCTATGGACTCCTGCGGCTCTGTGCAAGGCGTCTAACGGGACTTTCCCAAAAAAACAAGCGTCCTGATGCTCAAAATGTGCGTAAAGGATGTGGGTACCACGTCCCTGAGAGGCCTGATAAGAATACCCTTTTACCCCATTTTCTTCAAAGTACTTGGGTTTCCGAGCATGAAAATTATTACTGCAACAGCGGAACCATAAACCGGAAAACTGCTAGAACACAATGATTTTAATCATTGAGTGGATACCAACACTTTACCAAAATCTGCATCTATATATAAAAGATATTCATTGCAAAAAACTTTGTTAATGCACCAGTTAGGATTAAACCAACAAAAGGTAATACCCGACAAAAGTAGGGAAATGAGGTATTAGGGTTTCCAAGCCTAACAACCCATCCCACCCCACAAGCAGCAAAATTTAAAAATGTCACAGTTATGGCTGTCCTGAGTCTTGGCAAATCAGGCCTGGGGTCTTCCTTGGGAGTTATCAACCCTAACGCTCCCCCATTCCATAAGCAAATAAGCTCAGATGTGCAGACTACATGAGAATGGGTGAGCCAGGGCAGCCAAAACTGTAACGTGTTTTCTTTTGCTGCTTGCAGAAACTGGGATGGGGTGTAAACCTGGAAACCCTAACACCATTCCCTGCTGTTAATTTAACCTAACTGGTGCAGTAATAACGTTTTTTGCAATTAATTTTCTACTTTCTGAGCTAGTACAATCATATAGTCATTCATGCAGGTCCCGAAGCACTGGGCCCTCCATTTATCCACACGTGTATGTGGGTGTGGAAGCGTAGAGTCCTCCGGCCCTGTGCTTCCATTCCTCCAGAACAGCATTATGTGCTTCCCTGTAATTTTGTTTTGTAAGGTTGGACCCTTTTCAGTTCTAATTTCTTAGAGGCTTAGTGTTATACTAGTCAGTAAGTCTTTTATTGATACATACATTGTCCATTAACTCCAAAGTGCTTTACAATCAGGAGAGGGAGGGAGAACGTTGCTGACATTAGGTGCACTGGGAGATGCAAACAACAGAGACAGAATAATGCGAGAGTAACACTGAGGTCAAAGAGCAAGTGGCTACTAAAACAAAGCCTAAAAAAAAAAAAATTATATACTGTATATTATATTTACAACAATTATGTTTAACTGTAGCGTTTTCTTTTTTATTTCACCTTTGCAGTGCTTACTATATATCTTTCATAAATTACCTGACTGTCCCCAATTGACACGCAATAGCTGTCTGTGACAGTCTCTGGTGTTGTCATACTAAGCACTATGAAACAGACTTCTTACATGTGCTATCAAGATGTTACCAACTCTGAAAAGAAAAATAGAAAATTTAATAATTTGATTCTACTGTTAACTGTAATGGCTAAAACACTGTTTATGAAAGTACAGGCTGAAGAAAAGAGTTGCTAAGTATTGGGAGGTTAGGTGACTTGCTTTAGGGTCAGTTAGGTTAGGTTAGGTATGTTATAAACTTTGTTAATCTTCCTCTATTCTCCTACCAGACACACCTAGAAACAATCCATTTACAGCTCAGTGTGTCTTTCCTACCAAACATTTAAAGCAAATAAAGCGGCGGCAGGATTCAAATTGAAGTCTCCAGGTTCACAGCTCTGCACCCTAACTACTAGGCTAAACTGCTTACCAATAAATAGTGAACTATGGAGCTACTCTACATTTCATTCAAATCACGTTTCATTCACATTATCAATAAGCATCCTAGCAAGACATCCTGCTCAGCTTGTACAAGGTACAGTACAAGTACAGAAATACAAAAGGAGGTGCTGTGTCTGACTGTGAGTCTGCTGCAGACAGGAGAAAAAACTTCATGTAAAAACAAAACAAAAAATGTGTATTGCCTGAGATCTGTTGTTTACTATCACTAAACAATCTCCTGTTGTGCCTTTTTGCTACAAGACATAGAAGGAAAAAAAAAAAAAACACAGCATGTGTTGTCTAGGAGATACAATTTTGTTAGTCTAGTAAAGGTGTTAGTCCAATAAAAGTATAGCCTGCAACATATTTTTCCTCCATCACTGACTAAACTAACAAGGCTATCACGTTTCTTAACTACTACAAGGAAAACCTTTAAAAGAAGAACTGAGGGCTCACCTTTTGAAGCACCTGGGAACACACAGGGGCAGCCAGGAAAGGAAGGCCTATCCTGCTGCAAAATTCAGCAAATGTATCATAAAAGGAGCTCTTGCAAAAGCTATCGTCCAGATCATACAGGCTTGCATTTCATGTCCTGCCTCTGCCTAGTCCGAGATCGCAGTTGTCGGGCACAGTAATCACACAAGATGATGCGCAGGTGCCTTTTACTGTACAGTGCCCCAAGTATGGAGATGTTCATGTCTGCATGCATCATATTAGTTGAAAATAAAGACTAGAGTTTGAATCGATGTTTCAACCATAGATCTTCAGGAATTATGTAAAAGAAGAAAAGCAACATTTTCTTTTTTCTCTCTCTCTCTTAGATAAGTCCAGAAGACCACCATGGTCGAAATATTGATTCTAACTCAATTTATATTTGCTATAATTTTCTTCCCCTCCACAGAGCAGCCCCCATCAGTCCAGTCCCAGCCAGCCCTGTCTGTCACACACACACCCAAGCGGACTCACCCATGCAGGAGATCTGCTTTGGCAGCACCACCCAGGCCCAGAAGGGCCGGAGAAAGCCAACCACCCTTTGGATGCCAGTATATGGCCCCAAGATGCTTCCATCCCACAGTCACGCCCTGGCTTTCCCCTCATGGTGGGGCCTCCGGGAGGGGCTCATCTTCCGTTGGACACCAGTATTCGTCTCTGGTGGTGCCACAGGCAGAGGTGCAGGACCTGCAGTGCAAGGTGGGTGTAATCCTGCTCGGCCCTTTTTTCCACATTTTCGGTGCAGGGAGGTGGGGCATACAAGGATGCATATGCCGACATCTGTCCCGCCTCCTGCAATAGCGCAGGTGTGGCAGCTGCTCCCTAGGCTACCGGCACTCATTCCCCTCACCCCGGAGAAAGACAGCACTCCCTGGGATGCTCAATCCTTCTCCTCCCCCCTCCCCTGGCCGACCCTAGACTCTGGGTCCATTCTCAAAACTGGGATATCAGTGATGCAGGCAGAAGCCCTCACTACTGTGTCAATGGGCCGACCCGCTATTTTCTATTTTCAGCATGCATTTAATATTACCTTTTTGTTTTCCACCCACACGCTGACACAGCACCTTTTATTCATATTAGGTGCTATATTTGCCAAGACTAAGCCTAACTTCCATGTCTGCACCAACATTAGTGAGCCGTTCTAGAGATCAGCAGAGAAACACTGAACTCCGTAACAGGTAGCCATATTCTTTTAGTACTATACCCAAACCTGACCTCTCATATTAACGGCCCCTTAGTTAAGTATTATACAAATAGACTTTTAAATTCCAACACATATAATAAAATCATGACCCGCTGAGGTCCTGAAGTCATGATGAGCATTAAGAAAAAAACTTCTCACTGTAGTAATGTTTTTTCTTAAAGGAGTGTTCTACAGGCAAATTTACAAAACATATGAGTGTTCTGATTTGTGTGTAGTCCTGGTTCTATTATGAGTTTTTTCTAAATTTGCCTACTAGTTTTATGGCCCATGGGGACAGGGTGCAGCCAGACATTTCCGTTTTGTACACGCTCTCTCCAACTGCCAAACCCTATTAAAAGGTATACATCCTCTCCAGCTGCTGCCCCACATACGAAACAAATCAGATTACTGTCAGATTACTACTCCTATCTCTAAAACAGTTCACACACATATTTATGTCCTAAACAATAGAAGTTTAAACAGAAGCAGTACTGAGTGGCCATCAATATCTCAAATACTCCAGATCAGAATGATAATGGTAATAAAAAGGCATATGGTTTGGAACAGGTAGTCAAAAAATTATGCATGAAATGTGTACAATGGTAGCCTGCCTCCACCCTTTGCCTGGGGATCTCCATTTTAGCATGATTTATTGCTCTTCTTTTCCCTACAGTTCTTCCGTCTCACGTTAACAGTGATGCTGATGTATCCAGTGCCACTGACTCAGTAACGGAAAGTACTTCAGCAGTTATCTGCAGATAGAAACCTAATGTTCTTGTCTCAACTAAATAACTCTAATTCACAGTTTTTGTTTTCTATGCATGTATCAGGTCTAGACAGCAGCAGTAAATAGTCTCAGGGTTTTAAATAACCTAAAAAACTGATTAGCAGTATATGACACGTGAAACTGCTAATCAGTTGTGAAAATGCATAACACCTGGCACAGAATGAGTAGCAACATTTATTTAAAAAATAGTTTTATTAATGTTGCCTACTGTGCCATGGATTCACTCAAATAATGGTTAGCAGTGTACTGCTATGCTTTTCTGAAATAGTTAGCATTACCCGTTTTGTGTAGCATTTTGCTCTGCTATGCCATCTATTTAATATCCTGATTCTGCTTTTAAAACTTTAATTTCATCAAACTACACCCAGCCATAAATAGCACATAAATCACCCGAGATCACCAATGTTACAATCAGTAAAAACTTTAGCTCATTCTTTACAGAATAACCCACTCAATTAGGCTTCAAGTACTGTATCTGCTAAACTCTAATTGTAGCCATCAGTTCTCACTGGATAAGAAAGTTATTTAACATCATACCTCTTCTGCCGTGAAACTAACTCTACACCAGTACTTGGTGAATTTACAGGTTCTTTCACACAGCCAATTTTGCAGCATTATTGCAGGTGCACAGCAGCGAGATTGTTGCCTCTGTGCGTCTGAATACGCTGGGTTGGTCGTTTCTGTTTCTGTTTCATTGTGGTAGTGATCTAGCTTTTCTTGGGATCGCATGGTGGTGCAGGCGTTTTGCAGTGTTTTACTTTGCCATGCAAACCACCCACAACATTGTGACAGGCTTTTCCCAGCCTTCACTTGTGGCTGGCAATGGCAGCAGTTAGGCTAACTTTTTGTTTTATACTTTGTATTTATTATATTTTCATTTGCAAAATCATAGGATAGTTTTACAGTGTATAAGTTAAGACAGCACATAATTACATCAGTCAGATACGTAGCAATACATTAGTCAAAGGTCTCAGAACAACTTACATATTTTACAAAGCAATTCATATAATGAGCACCAAGACATTTACAGAAACCATCATCTGGGTCAATATATTTCTAAGGTACAAAAGTAGGATCTAAAGATGAAATATATAGAATCCATTTCCTTCATTTAAGCTCAAATGCAGACCATTTATCTGTGCTTTTAGCTATTAATCTCTCAATACATAAATTTCTCCCATTATTCCTACCAGCTCTGTATGTTTGGAGACATCTTCTTTCCCCAGTTTCTAGTAATTGCTTTTTAGCTGCCAGCATACATGTGATTAACAGTGATCCTCTGGGTATTGGGAGACCCTCTGGCGGAACTGAGAGTAATACTAGCTCAGGGGTCAACACAGCTTCTGCATCTACAATTATTTTAATGCCCCAAAATATCTCTCCACTAACCTGCTAACTGCGGCATGCCCAAAAATATGGAACTGATCCATGAATGTTTCTCCACTATCTCTTGGTGTCCCTGATGAGAACTTGGCCAGTCTTGCGGTGTATAGAAAATCTATTTCTAGCTTTCCAGGCAAATTCTGCCAAAGGGGCTCCCAAAAGTCCTATTGAGAATTTAGTATACTTTTCCAAATCCTCCTTTGATACCTGGAGTGGAAGCTCTTTATTCCAGGCATTCAGAATTCCCTGAGTTGAATTTTTGATAATTCCTCAAACCCTATATATATTAGTCCCACAAAGTGGGGCCACATCTGACCTCTCCCAGTGGCCATGGCTAAAAGGGGAATCTGGGAGCCTACTAAAGGCTGGTCCTCTATCTTCAACGCCCTCTCTAAGCTTGTATAAATTGGAAAGTCTTGTTGTGGAAGATTGTAAGTTTCTTGAAGTTTAGTAAATGAGAGGACTCCCTAGCGCCCACCAAGTGGAATATAAATGTAAAACCTTTTGTCTCCATTGAACCAAAGTACCCTCCTGTTCCAAAGTAAGAGATTGTGTTCGAAATTTAATAGATTAAAATATGGACCTACTGGTTCTAGCTCTCTTAAATGGATGAGTCTCCTCCAAGTCTCCATAGTAGAATTTGTACTATAAATAAGTCTAGGTCTTTTATTTACTGGGACATACAACAATTGTAAAGTTAGCTCCCTCCCTCACCCATTAAGGGTGAATTCCAAATTCTTCCAGGGTACTGTATGTCATACTTTGGATTATTTCAATTGACTTCTGAGCTATCACAGTGTCAGTACGCATACATCTGAAGATCAGGGCAAATTTAAGCCTCCCTTACTTTTTGGTAACATTAATGTGGACCACTTGATTCGAGATTTTTCCCAGCCCAGACAAATCTGCCAAAGACTTATTCCAGGAAGGAAAGTACATTCCATCTGGCATCATCAGTATGGTCTGAAAAATATATGCAGCCTTGGAAGAATATTCATCCTAATAAGATCCACCTTAGAATATAATGATAAATAAAGTTGGGACCACTGATATAGATCAGACTCTATTTTTTGTGTTAGAGGTTCATAGTTTACCATAGTGAGATGCATTAACTGGTTTGATAACTGTATGCCTAGATATTTTATCTTGATGCTGTTACAGCGCAGAGGCAAACTACCCTTCAGTGTCTGCGAGGGGAGAAATGAAAGGAGAACTTCCGTTTTAGAAGAATTTATTTTAAATCCGGAGAATTGAGCAAATTGCTCAAGTACCTCCCATATTGCTGGAATAGAGGACTCTGGATTAGATACGGACAGTAAAATGTCATCCATATAAAGCCAACTTCCAAGATTGATTGCCCAGCTAAATGCCCTCAATTTATTTCTGATTTTCTAAGCATCATAGCCAAGGGTTCAATATAGATGGCGAATAACAAAGGCGAGCGAAGGGGCATCCCTGTCTAGTGCCTCGCTGCAGCTTAATATGAGGTGTGATACCACCATTAAGTTTATATAAGCCCTTGATTCAGAATATATTTGCTCCAGCCAATTCACAAATTCCTTCGAAACCCAAATGACACTAGTGTTCCCCATAAAATCTCCAGGATACCCTGTCGAAAGCCTCACAGGCATCTAAACTGACTAAAGCCGAGGGGTAGCTGAGTTAGCCATATAATCCATCAAGTGGATTGTTCTTTGTACATTATCTGCAGTCTGATGCATCGTAAAAATCCTGCCTGATCTGGATGTATCAGGGTAGCAGTATAGCCTCTAACCTATGGGCCCATATTGCCATGTATATCTTATAATCATTATTTAAAACTGAAATGGGTCTGTACAACTCTAAATTTAATGGATCTTTACCTGGTTTCAGTATAGCTGAGATGGCCGCATATGACCAAGAGGGTGGGGGGCACCTCCATCCTGCACCTCTAGAAAAGTTTTTTGCATCGGCTGGATCAATTTTGAAAGAAATGTCTTATACCATTGGCTCCAAAGCTATCTGAGCCTGGCTTTTTAAAGTTTTAAATTTTAACGATTTCTGGATCTCTATAATGGAGACAGGCGTAGAAGTGAAGCCTGCTGGGATTCAGACAAGTGTGGGAAGTTAAGGGGAGACAAGAAATGTTTTATATCCTCCAGGAGGGGATGTAGGATCGAGATACAAATCTGCATAGTATTGTTGGAATGCTTTCAGAACTGCAGGAGTTTTATTAAGAAAATTGTGCCTTCAGAAAGTATTCCACCCCCAGTTTTGTCACATTTGTTGTGTTACTACCAGAATTTTAATGCACTGAAATTATTTGTTTCCCTTGATTCACACAGCATACTCAACAATTTAAAGGGGCAAAATATTTTTATCATGCAACAAAATGTATCAAACATTAAAACTGAAATATCTTGTTTACTGAAGTATTCACCCCAGTCAATACTTTGTAGAAGCGCCTTTGGCAGCAATTACAGCTTTGAGTCTTCTTGGTATGTCTGTATCAGCTTTGCACATCTGGATTTGGGGATTTTAGCCATTCTTCCTTGCAGATTTGCTCAAGCTCTGTCAAGTTGGATGGGAGCGTCAGTGAACCGCAATCTTTAAGTCTTTCCACAGATTCTCAATGGGATTCAGGTCTGGGCTTTGGCTGGGCCACTCAAGGACATTCACCTTCTTGTTCTCAAGCCACTCCAGTGTTGCTTTGGCTGTATGCTTGGAGTCGTTGTCCTGTTGGAGCGTAAATCTTCGCCCCAGTCCAAGGTCTACTGCAGACTGATGCAGGTTCTCCTCAAGGATGTGCCTGTATTTGGCTCCATTCATTGTTCCCTCTATCCTGACAAGTGCCCAGTCCCTGCCGCTGAAAAGCATCCCCATAACATGATGCTGCCACCACCATGCTTCATGGTAGGGATGACGTTACATGGGTGCTGAGCTGTGTTCGGTTTCGCCAGGCATAGCGCTTTGCATTCAGGCCAAAGAGTTCAATTTTGTTTCATTAGACCAGAGAATCTTTTGCCACATGGTCTCAGAGTCTACCGTGCCTTCTTGCAAACTCCAGGCATGCTATTCGTGTCCTTTTCTCAGGAGTGGCTTCCGTCTAGCCACTCTACCATAGAGGCTACATCTGTAAAGTGCTGCAGAGATTGTTGTCCTCTGGACAGGTTCTCCCATATCAGCCATGGAACTCTGTAGTTCTGTCAGGGTGGTCATTGGGTTCTTGGTCACTTCCTGACCAAGGTCCTTCTTGCCCGGTTGCTCAGTTTGGGAGGATGGCCTGCTCTAGGAAGAGTCTGGGTGGTTCCATAATCTTTCCATTTCCTAATGATGGACTTGACTGTGCTCCTGGGAACTTTCAACACCCTAGAAATGTTTTTATACCCTCCTCAGATCTATGCCTCCTCACAATTATATCCACGGAGTTCTGGACAGCTCCTTACGTCTTCATGGCAGAGTTTCTGCTCTGACATGCACTATCAACAGTGGGACCTTATATAGACAGGTGTATTTCCTCTGAAATCATGTCAACCATTTGAACTGACCACAGGTGGACTCCATTCAAGTTTTAGAATGATCTCACAAGGAAATTGGATGCACCTGAGCTCAATTTGGAGTGTCATAGCAAAGGAGGTGAATACTTATCAAATCAAGACATTTCAGGTTTTATTTTAAATTACATGTACAAAAATTCCGAAGTTTCATTCCACTTTGATATTACAGAGTAATTTGTGTAGAATGCGACAAAAAATCCCATATAAATGTATTTTAATTTGAGTTTGCAACATCACAAAATGTGACAAAATCCAAGAGTGAATACTTTCTGAAGGCACTGTATCTCCTGTTAAGGGGTCTCTAATCTTTGTAATAGTGGCAGTCTGCTTAAATCCTCTAGCACGTCTAGCTAAATTTCTGCACCTTAGGACCTCCCTCATAACAATATATTTTAAAGATATAATAAAGACATTTGTGTCTTATGATCTAAAATGGATTGTAATTCGATTGAATTTGTCTAAGCTCAAGTTGTGAAATTAGTTCCCTCTGCCTCTCTTCTGCTGTAATTCTTGTAGCTTATCTTGTAATATTTTGTATCTGGATTCTCTCTGTTTATTTAGTCTGGAGGAATAAGAGATAATCTCTCCTCTAATCACAACCTTCAGAGTATCCCAAAGGATAATAGCTGAAATAGAAGGGTCTCCGTTCTCTTCTAAGATTTGTGTGGCGCTAATCTACAATTCTGGTCTTAAACACTGGATCCTTCAAGAGAAAGATTCAGTCTCCATAAAGTTGTTTTATGAGTTTTGTTTAATCCCACCTTAATTACAGAAGTATAGGGTCTGAGAGGAGGCGAGCTTCCAGGGATATATCTTGGATCATATCCAAGTGCTCTGTAGAAGTAAAAAATAATCTATTCTGGCTGATGTGTGGAAATCTAGGGAGACAACAGTGTGTCCCTTCACAGAGGGGTAAAAATGGAGTCATATATATGTAAGACCCATCTTAGGTATCTGGGTTTTGTAAAGGTTTTTGAGTGGGAGTAAACCTATGTTGTTTAGGGAAAGTGGAGTCTTTCTGCGAAGACATTAAGTTGAAATGCGCCTCCTATCAGCATTACCCCTTTGCTTTTCAAGCAGTCTATTAAAGAACTGTCTCAGTAATGGGGAGATGCTCCTGCTGGCAGATAAACACTCACCATTGTCACATCTGTCTCATACAACTGCCCTTGTACTATGACAAAATGCCCATTATTATCTGAATAGACCTTCCCTTTAGTGAATGCAACAGTAGTTGGAATCAAAATAGCCACTCCACGCCTTTTCCCCGACTTACTAGATGAAGAAAAACAGTGAATCTGCCACCTGCAGCAAGCTTAAATGTTCCCCTTACAACAAATGTGTCTCCTGTAAATAAATGCAGTCTGCATTCTGCTTCATAAATACTGTTGTAGTCTAGCTCTTTTCACAGGATGATTAATGCCATTAATATTTAATGACAATATCCTAGTTGTTTCTAATACATATTATGTTTTCATTTGATTAAGCATTACTGATTATTACAATTTCTCCTTCTACCACTCCTCCTCCAATCTCCACAAGGATTTAATTAGGATGTCCTAATAAAGGTTCCAGCAAATAATACTGTATCTTATCTTGTCTTAGATATCCTGTCATCTGACCAGTTGCGGAATCTAACTAAAGTTTTCTTACGGTCCTTAGCGACCAAAAATAACTTATCACATATATAACTGTAACTAGCCACTGTAAAATGCTAATATAGGTGGTGTATCCAGTAATCTGGAAGGATAGCTGTCCAATAATGATTGACAGTAAATCGAAAACATATATGTGTGTATTACTTTTAGTATTATTCTATACGTAGAAGCTTTAGGACTTCCTAATGTGGGAAGAGAAATAAAAACTCAAATTTCAGTAGAAACTGCTCCAGGAGCATTTGAACTCTACCTAAAAGTAAAGGAATCCTTTAACATTGTTGTTAGGGGCCTTGAGGAGCCAGTAAATTGTTCCCCTTTAAATAAGGCAAAAACAACATAGGAAAGGAATAACTCCAAACAAAATCTTTAGGGATGTCCCCAAAAGCAGCATAGAGCTGAAAAACTGCTCCCTTCCCATTCCCTGCTCCCCAAGTTTTCTGAAAAATCCTCCCTCTTATGTTACTTTGATTATCGATGGAAGAAGAAAGGGCCTGCAATTAGCATGAACAAATAATTACAGTATGTCTATAACTAGACTAACTTTTCATACCCGAGTTCAGCTAAGCATTGTTTTGGGCTCTGTTAACAAAAGCTTAACTCAGGAAGTGTTTTTTTATTGTAAACCAAGGGCTAAAAATGAAAGACAACACAGGCTCAGAGTCGAGCCGTGACACTGGACATACGTATATGCATATGCATGCCCAGTGTCAGGCTCAACTCTGAGGCAGTTTTTCCTTCCATTTTAGCCCTCGGTTTACAATAAAACTACTTTCCCAAGTTCAGCTTTGTTAACAGAGCGAAACAACGTTTAGCTGAACTCGGTCGGTAGACCTACCACGAAAGCACCGGTAACGACTGTAGGGAGCCTGATTCCATACCCACGCCTTCTTCCCAGCCAGAAATTTTCTCAATTGCCAGAACTTCAATGGAAGCATCTAGCACCCCCTGGCTCATGCCATCTGAATGCTGATCCACAGCGCTTCAGCAAGCATAGTCACGCCAATCTACATGGGGCGATGCTGTGTGAACCAGCCTTATGGTCCTGGATACATCACTGTCACATGGGGCAGGAGGCACTGTAGGAAAGCAGGCGCAATAAACCACACTAACAAGAGAAGGATCCCAAGGGCCATAAAACTAGCAGACTATTTTAAAAAAACTCTTAACAGGAAACAAAGGGAAGGACACACTAGGGCTACATACAAATCAAAACACTCTGCAAAACATGTTTTTGGAAATTCTGACTACAGTACTCCTTTAAGGGATCCAACAGTAATCTTTACTTACAACAGCAATCAGTCCACGGATTGAGATGCCCCAGAGAGCATTTATGCTAATTTTGGAATCTTAGAATAATTTTTATTTTATTTATTTTATTTTAGTCTTTGGTAACCAGGTAAAGCCCACTAGGTACAAGTGCCTGTTTTCAGGGCAATCTGGGAGCACTGATGGTTAAGTGACTTGATCAGAGTCACACAGTATGCAAGTGGAGGTTGTGAGAATCAAACCAAGGTCTGGTCTGTTGGATGTAAAACCTCATTCATAGCTTGTTACTCTAACCTCTAGGCTATACTGCCAGCCCAAATTTAGAATTAGAACTAAGTTCAGACACTGCACTGCAGTCACACTCCCACCAACAGTCAGATTTGTTTCTAAAGCTAGGGGAGCTGTGACCACTAAAACTAGCTAAATGGCTACCAAAATGTATTAAAAAGGTAATTTAAATTTTGGAAAACACTAACCAACTAGGCAGACAACAAATAATTTTGTAGAATTTTTTGTAACTGACCACCTATTAACAGCTGTGAAGGAAATGAAACACGTAATGCTCAATCTAATTACAAAAAGAACTGATTCTTGTATGAACCTATTTTCATGTTCTGGAAAGGGAGGTAGGGCAAGGGATTATAAAGCTTACTGATGGATTCCTTAAGAAAAACATCACCACCACAGTATGAATAATTTTTTCTTCTCACTCCAGGAATTCATCAGTATTAGAGTTAAAAATCGTTTAGACCTTAGGTCTTCTTCAGAAATATCTAAAGAAAAAGACTTCTTGTTTTTCTCTTTTAGATATTCCTGAAAAACAAACATTTAACTCTATTTCTCTATTTTCAGCGTGCATTTAATATAACCATTTTGTTTTACTTTTAGACCACATGCCTGCCTTTGCCTTTCTTTGTTTTTACAATTCATCAGTATTGCTTTACAATAGCAGACTCTATATATAGCAGTAACTTGTGAGGCTGTGTCCAGAACCAATTTAGAAAAAATGTTCTGCAAGACAGCAGTGTCAAAACTGGCATCCCTTCTGGACTGTTCTGTCAGACAACAGTGCCTTGTTCCAGGTAGATGCTTTACAGATTTCTTGAAGTGGGATACCCCTTGCTGCAACACAGGCAGAAGTGCCCCTTGTGAAGTGTGCCTGTAGATCTCTGGGGCGGGTATTCTACCACTGTTTCTGTAACAGAACTGTATGCAGGAGACTATCCAATATGAGACAGTTCCCCTAGTTGCTGGTTTACCCTTTACCCCTTCACCACAGGTGATAAAATGCTAAGTACTGCTAAGACTCAACATCTTTGGTGTGGTGTAGGTAGTAACTTAGTGCCATCTTTATATCCAGGCAGTGAGGGTTTTCTTGCCTGTACTAGAATGCTCAGTGAAATGCACAAAGAGGGCAACTGACTGGTTCAAGTGGAATTCTGACACCACCTTAGGAAGAGTTTCCTATTAACCCCAGTACTACCCTATCCTTATGGAAAGTATGTAGTTTGGATCTATGAGAGGGCTTGCAGTGTCTGCTTTACCCTCCTAATGATGTAATACAACTAGGAATAGTGCTCTCATGCAACATACTTTAGGTCAGCTGTAGCCATAGGCTCAAAAATTGCTTCCATCAGCTAAGCAATGCACACATATTGATCATATGGAGAAAGGGGACCCCTCACAGGAGGTATAAATGACCAAGGCCTTTAAGAACCTTTTGAAAACAGGTTATGAGGCCAGAGACTTACTCTTGCAAGCTGATATGTGAGCTAAAACTGCTGTCAAATACACCTTCAGGGATGAGGGTCAGACCTAGGGACCGTAGGTGCATTAGGCAGGCTAGCTTGCATCGGCTTATCCTTTTAGAATCACAGCAGAATGAAAATCTTCCACTTTGAGGCATATGCTTTCCTTGTTGCTGATTTTCTAGAAACCTTTTACACTCTCATCACCTCCTCTGATAAATTTATGCTAGAGAATTCTAGCTCCTCAAGAATCATGCCAGCGGGTGCAGGGTTTTGAGGTCTGGAAATGTTATCCTGCCTTCTGACAGGGTCAGTAAGTTGTGCCTCAGTGGCAGGTTGACTGGAACCCTGCTGGATAAACTCAGGAGCATGGAATACCATACCTGTTTGGCCCAGTCTGGTGCTATCAGAATCACTGTTGCTGTGGCTCCATCCTGAACTTTATGAGTACCCTCTGCAAGGCGTGAATACAGGAAAGGCATACAGGAACATCCTTTCGGATCAGGGCATCTCTGGGACTGCTCCTATTGCTGAGGTCTGCAGCAAAACTATGGAGGTATTTGTTCTCCCAGGCAGCAAACAGGTCTATTTCTGAAGTACCTCACCGTCTGAACACTGATTCAGGCACTGGTTAACATTCCACTTGTGGTCTCCTAAGCCAGTTCTGGTCAGTGAATCTGCCAGGACAGTGACATTTCCTGGCAGCTGTACTGCAGACAGCTCTATATCCAGGGAAAGGTTAGGTTCCAGATCTTCATGGCTTCTGTGCAAAGCCTTGAGGATCTTGTTCCTCCCTGCTTATGTAATACATTGTTGTGGTGTTGTCTGATCAGATCTGAACAGACTTAACCCTGTATTTGAGAGGAAAAAGCCCACATGGCTAGGAACACTGCCCTGAGCTCCAAGAGGCTGAAATGTTCCCAAGTCTCCTGTGTGCTTCAGGTGCTACTTGCAGTGAGATCCTCCAAGTGCGTGCCCCACCCTAGGAAGTGAGGCACCTGTAGTGAGGATACTTGTTGGGGATTGTTGCAGGAAGGGAATGCCCTCTCTGAAGCTGCCCTCTTCCTTCTACCATTCTAGTGCCCTTATCAAAGTTTTTGTGACTGGCACTAGTTTGGTCAGAGGGTCCCACCTTTGGGACCAGTGGTCTTAAGTAATACTGAATTATTTTATTTTTATTATTTTGTTGACCAGGGAAGTGCACTAGACAAATCTTGTCTATTTTCAGGCACAACGGGAAGGGATACAGATGAATGCCAACTGACCTTGAACCAGATTAAGCTGTTGGCGGTATTACTAGTGAATGAGGAAATTTGGCCAGGACACGGGGAAATTCCCCTACTCTTTCGATAAGTGCCATGGAATCTTTAACATCCACCTGAACTACCACCAGAACAGGCAGATGGGACCTCGGTTTAGCGTCTCATCCGAAAGGCGGCACCTCAAGTGCAGCACCCCTCTCATGCTGCACTACAGTGTCAGTACTGGGATATTAACCCAGTGCCAGATGTGGGAACTGAACCCACAGCCCTCTGATCTCCGGCCTCAGAGGCGAGTGTGCTACCTACTGAGCCACTAACACTGCATGAATGTCCTTCATCTAGAACCTGACTCCTGGTACCACTGCAGTGGAAGAGGCAGTGCATCCCAGGAGTTGCAGAAAATCTCTTGACGGTTTTAGCTGGCCTAATGTGAAGGATTTTGCAGTGGTAATCAGACTTGATCCCTTGCCTGAGGAAAAAAGCTTTCTTCTGCAGGGTATACAGCTCTAAAGTTCAATACCTGAGCTAGTTCTGTTTGTGACTTCCGTAGACTTCTCAAGAACCCTAGGCCCTCAAAGGTACTCTTTACAACCTGTATGGAGCACCTTGCCTCCTGCTTGTTTTTCCTGAAACTAGACAGTCAGCCAGGAAGGAAAAACCATCACAAGTTGCCTTCTCATATGTGCTGCCTTGTGAAAACCCTTGGTGCTGAGGTAAGACCCAAGGGAAGGGCTGTGAACTAGTATCGGCAGTTCCCCTAGTCCAGTGGCTTAAGGCTCTGAGCTGCAAATCTGGTGACATCCAGCAGACCAGACCGGGGTTTGAATCCCACAGCTTCTACTTGCATACTGTGTGACCCTGAGCAAGTTACTTAATTTCCCTGTGCTCTCAGGTCGCTCCTGTAAAAAAGCTTTCAGCTTAGTGTGCTACTCCTGGTTAAACAACTAAAAAAAAAAAACCTGATGTATTTTCTGTGGGCATGTCTGACTGGAGAGCGAAGTAGGTGTCTTTTAGATCCAGAGACCCCAACCAGTCTCCTGACTGCAGGGATGGTATCACTTGAGCCCAGAGAGACCATCCTGAATCTTTTTTTTTTATGTGTTTGTTCAGCTATCTCAGATCTAAAATGGGTCACCATTCCCCATTTTCTTGTGAGGTAGGAAGTATCTGGAAAAAGTCCCTTGCCCCACTGTGAGACTGGGACCTTCTCCACTGCTCTTGCTAGCAGAAGACTCTTTACCTCCAACTCCAGCAGGAATTTTCTGCTGGAGAGTAAGAGAGGAACAATTTGGGGTTCTGAAGTTTGGGAATTTTTGAATTGCACAGACAAACCTTGACTCACTACTTCCAGGATACATTTGCCTGTGGAAATTTGTGTCCATTTCTTGAAGTAGTGAGCCAGTCTTCCCACAAAGGCAATGGTTGGGCGACCTGGACAGAACTGTCAGAGGTTTTGTTTTGGCTGTGGCTTAGGGACTGGTGCTGCAGCAGCCACCTAGTGCCCCTCCTGCTTCTGCCCTTACAGTAACCTCTTTGTGGCTGAAAGACATAGGGGCATATGGATTTAGGCAATAACCCCTACCCTGCCTCTCCTTCCGTAGGGCATGTAGGAAGTGGAGGCTTAGTCTTAGGGAACATAAGGCTTTCAGCAGTGACCCCTACTCCTGCCTCTCCTTCCGTAAGGCATTCAGAAGTGGAGGATTTTTCCTTTTCTGTATTATTTATATAAGCGGTTTTGTATTCATCCTTTTTTTTTTTAAATATGCCTCTCTGATGTCACCAAACAATGAGTTTCCTCTGAAGAAATCCATGGCTTTGTCTGTGTGTCTTGAGATAGGATGGTAGCCATAAGCAAGGCACACCTCCTCAGAGATACTGCACATCCCAGGGCTCTTGAAGCAAAGCTGCTGGTGTACACGGACATATGGAATTGGTACTTAGTGGCTGCAGTGATCTGGCTAGGTCAGTCAACGTCCTGTAGCACTTCACTTTTTACTTTCTCTTTTTATTACTGATTTTTTCTGTGCCGACAGCTCAAGCCCCAGTGGGCTCGCTAGGCTCTGGCAGCCACCCCATACGCTCTAACCCGAGTGGGGCGGCGATAGGCAAACTCTGGTGGCCAGAGGGATAGCAATGGAGCCAGCTCATTAGTGGGGCCAGCATATTTTGAAGGATGTGAATCCACGGGGACATGCAATGACGACTTGCGTCCGCCCCGCCCCGAGCGTACAGGCACCAATCGCGAGTGTAACTCCTAGCCTCCGCTAGGTCTGTAGTGTCAGACCTCAACCCCATCTCACCCCAGAGTAGGAAAGCAGTCCACGGATGCTCAATCCTACCCCAGGCAGCTCTCCAACTCCCAAGTCCGTTCCTGAACCCGGGTCGTCGGCGCCACAGACAGCGATCATGCCTCTGCGCCAGTGAGCTGGCCCACTTTTACTGTCTTGCTCAATGCCAGAACTGAATTCTATAATGCCTTCTGGTACTGAGCTGTATGTGCCATGTAAGCTGCTTGCCTGAGGAGGAAGGAAGCTGAGGTGTACACTTTTTTTGCCATGGTATCCAGCTTTCTGGAATCCTTCTCTGGAAGCTGTGGAAAGAAGGCACCTTAGCATTTTCACATGCAGCAGCCTGGAACACTTCTCATGATCAGGGTGGGCATACAGGTACTCAACCTCCTGTCTGTAAACCTGTTATTTCTTTTCAATCTTCTTACCAATGCCAGCAGCTGAAATGGGTGCTGACATGGTTTTAGCAGTGGCTTTCTTGAGAGATTTGTGGATGGGAAGTAGCAGCCTCTTTGTGAAGTAAGAGCCATCATGTCCACAAGTACAACTTCCTCTTTATCCTCCTCAGCTTTATGGGAGGGGATGTTGAGGTGTTTACCATACGCCTAACAAAAGAACAGTGGGGTGTGTGATTCTCAGAAAGCCTGGGAGGCGGCCAAATTCTTGCTTGGGTGAACCACCTGGTTTCTGGGATTCACCCTCCTCCTCTTCATAATACATTACTTTCTCCTTCTGAGGCACGTGGTGTGGAACCAGAGCCTGGGGAGGGAGAGGAGGAGCAAGCATAGTCATAAAATTCCCATTGCCTGAAGGCCTGGAAATTGCCATGGTCTTATGTCCCTCTGCTCAGGGTATTTGTATTGTGTCAACTGTCTGCTCCTGTCATTTTCAGGACAAGTGATAGAGACATATTTTTCTTTTCATTTTCCTTTGCAGACACTGTTTCCAGTGCCTGCTCTGAGGCTCTTTCACTTTTCCCATAAGTGAACTCAGGGTTCCCCTTTTGGACACCCTCTGTCCTGAACCACCTTTACTATGCTTTTTGATATCTGTGCAGCTGTATCCGTTTTATCTTTCCCTTTGACAGGGACTGCTGCTGATTCTGAGGGAAGGATCCTTATCTGTGCCTTTACTGTCTGGTGGCATGGAGGCAGACTGAGGAAGGCAGTAAGGTCTTCCCTTTTTTTTTTTTTAATCCCAGGTGCAGGTGGGGCACACTCTGCCCCTACCAGCCGCCCGAGACTGTCACTAGTCCCCCAGCCCCATTCCCCACGGATTTCCTCGTGATGGGGGCGGAAGGAGGAGGTCCATCCTCCCCCTCCCAGGACACATTTCATATCGGGGCAATTACAGGCAGTCTGGCAGCTAAGCAGGCCGCCAGTCAGCTTGGCAGGGCTTCACAGAGCCTGCAGTTGCCCCTCCCTTTTCTGCTTTTCCTGGTCCCATCCCTCACACGGCCATGAACACGCGTATTTGGACGCATATGCGCCACGCGTGTCATGTAGCCAGCGTTTTGCCTCCCTAACGCCGACGCTTTTCACCTAGCCTCCACCAGGAGGCAGCCAAAGCGGGATGATATCCTCCGCAACCTCAGGTGAGGAGAGCTGTTGTCAGCCACTCGATCCTTTCCCTCCTGCTGACCCCTGGCAACCCTAGGGTCGCTCCTGACACGGGTCGCCTGCATAGCACAAGGTGTGGCATCCAGCACCTCAACCTTCAGTGCCACCAGGCGGCTTGCTCTTTTTCTGGCCCTTTTCTTTTGTATTTTAGGGCAACACCTGAGTTAATTTATAAAATCAAGGTCTGGAAAGTGGAAACAGGCACCTTAAACAAGGCTCGTAGCAGGCTGCCCTTGCCAGGAGTAGTAAACAACTGCTACAATTTTTAAAGCCTAAGGTCCTTTTCTTTTCTTCTTTGCTGTTTCAGTCATGCCAAAAGCTAATAGACCATAAATCTTTTTTCCCAAAAACAGTCAAATAAATTGTAATAGGAGGCAGTATAGCGCAGTGGGTTAAGGCTCTGAGCTGCAGATCTTGAGACAGGTTTGAATCCCACAGCCGCCTAGGTGTATACTGCGGGACCCTGTGCAAGTCACAACTTCCTTATGCTGCCAGGTCGCATCTGGAAACAAGCTTTGGCTTAGTGTGCTACTCCTGGTTAAACAATGTTCCCTTTCCTAGAGCCCAAAAGGTAATAAAAGGCTCTAAAATAATTTTTGGTCCAGTTCCCTGAAAAAAGGGACTGTGGTAATTTTTATCTCAAAACCAATACTTTTAAGAACAAGGACTGAGGTTTTGTTAGCAAGAATTATCAGTAACACGGCTCAGTTCCTTCTGCTATTGGGACCACGACCCTAGTGCTGTAAAACTGATACACAAAAGTAAAATAAGTGGTTATTTAGGAAAAATATATATTCTGTTCACATAAATAAGTGGCTCCCTAAAGGCAGGAACCACATTAGCTTGCAGCCTTCTTGATTCCTGGGAACCCGACTGGGAACTAGAGATATCGCAACACACACAAATAAAATGAACACAAACAACCTAACTAAAACAGAATATGGGAAACAACTAAAGATAAACATTATAACAGAAATTAAACTGTTAAACCGTTCTGGAGGCCAGAAGGGTGAAGCTGTACTAGGCGACTGCTCTCTTGAAACAGAGAAACAAATCTGCTTTTCCTGGCAATTTTGGTGTGTGCCCAGCTTCCTTCTTCTTACTGCTTGTTGGTGGAAGTATCACCACAGTGCAGAGGTTAAACTTAGTTCTAATCCTAAGATTCCAAAATTAGCATAAATCCTATCTCTGAAACAACTCAATTCCTTGGACTGTTTGCTACTGTAAAGCTATACTTTATTTTTTATTTAGTTGTTTACTGATGGATACTGATGGATTCCTGGGGTTAGAATGCTCTAAAATAATGTCACAGTAGCACGAGCATGAAGAATGTCTAACACAACTAATTTAAAGGTCCAAAAACTTTGGGGTGACTGCTCTTTTTAACAGAGAAACAAAATCTGCTTTTTATGGCAATTTTGTGTGTGCCCAGCTTCCTTCTTCTTATGCTTGTTGGAGGAAGTATTGCCACAGTGCAGAGGTTAAACTTGGTTCTAATTCTAAGATTTCAAAATTAACATAAATCCTATCTCTGAGACAACTCAATCCCTTGGACTGATTGCTACTCTAAAGCTATTCTGATGGATTCCTAGGGTTAGAATGCTCTAAAATAATGTCCAGTAACAACTGCATGAAGCATGTCTAACACAACTAATTTAGAGGTCCAAAACTCAGCATGGACACCAATAGCTGAGCAGAACAGTATTTATAAACCCAGCTATCAAGTCACATCATGAGAACCTAATAAGTCCCCTCTCCCTCTTGTTAAACTCACCCTCCTGTTCTCATCTTGGCACAGAAAGTTTGACCACAAAAGCACCTGCCGCCTGCAGAGTGGTATACATTTCCATTTTCTCATCCAGTGTAAACTGTTGTTTGGCGGAAAGCTAAGGCAGTAACAAATCCCTGCCTCTCTCAATTTTGCCATCTCTACCTCAAAGACCTTACTTCACATCTTCATGGTGTAGGAATAGTCTGATAAAAATGTACTTTATGATCTTTAATCATGACCAAGAATTCATCTTGTGCAGCCTTCAAGATTCTGTCTCAGGCTGCCACAGAATCGTGACCATTAAAATTATCCTGGGCTCCTCCTCAGTCAATCTCGCCTGATGACGAGAGATCAATATCGCTGATGATCAGAATGGCATACTCCAGTCAAGTGGTTCTGGCAGGTATCACTTCAGAAATGTGGCAAGGTCCTCACAACCTTTACTATCTTCAGACCCCCCCAGACTCGTACATTAGCTGCCCATACTGCATTTTCAAGTTGTTTGAGTCTAGATATAAACAAGTTCTGTCCTTGACAATCATGGTGGCAGTGACTAACGCTTTCTCTGCCAACTTTCCCAGAATCCTCCACACTCCATGCCAGTCCCTCAACTTTCTGTTCAAGAACAACCAGTCTTGTGGAATAAGAATTCAGCTTTTTATCAATGGATTGCACCAATTTCATTTAGACAGCAAAGGCCTGTTGAAAGAACAACACTGTGGTAGAAAAGTCCACAGATGTCAGCAGTGGTTGCAAGGACACTGGACTTATCAGGCCCCAGTTGGGCCGAGTCCATTATTAAGCCATTCTGCAAAAATATATAAAGCCTGAGAATACTCCAATTTGTCTCATTCTGGAAGTCTTGAGTGGTGTCGCTGTCACCAAAAGTAGAGTGAAATGAAACAGTCAAGCTCAATAAGCGGGAGCTCGAAAGTGTGTCTTCTCTGCCGGGCTGTTATCTCCCCGGGTCTGCTTCTTTCCAACTTTACAGATGACTGGCCAGAAGCATAGGGTGCTCAGGTGACTTGGTCAACATCACACAGCAAGATGATATAATCAAGGGATAAGGCATATTTACACTCACCTACCTGGGTTTCTGAGTTGAGTACAGGAGCATCCTGGTTCTGTCGTGCACCTCCATCTTGCTAGTAGTGTTACCAGGCAGCATAATAAACCCCTCCACCATCCACAATGGTGTCCAGCATCACTGTGAAACAACAGTCTGCAGGATGTTCACGAAATCCATAAGAAAGGTCCCAAATTGTTGGAAGAATGAAGAATATACTAACTGCCTCGCTCTTGTTCAAAATAAAGTGCTAATAACGACTTATGAGTAGAGATTATTGATGCAAGGGCTGTGTGAGTGCCTCCCCCAGTCATAATCCCTCGTACAGATACAACTATAGAAAAAATATAAAAACAAGCAGATTACTGTATTTTTTAAAACTGCGACTGAACAGAAAACACCAGAAGGCGTGTGCTTCTGAGCGGTTATTTTATTTATTTCAGTTTAGAATTACTTACCTTTGAGCGAGGGCTCGTTTACAAAGGTTTCAAGTCAGGCAATACAATACATGATATAACATTACAATGGTTACACAGCAAATACAGTATATTTTGAATCATCACATTTGAAAAAACACAATTACAGCAAGGAAGTACCAACAACAACACTACTTGAGTGTGGTACAGTGCTTTGATAAGTGCAGAGTACAGTCAAGGGTCAGAAGATCCCAAGCTACTGTAGAGTAAGGTGAAAAGCAGCCAGAGGTGGCTTTATCAGAGGTGTAGCAGAGTGGAGTGGGGCAGGAGGTGAGGGGTGGGAAGAGAGGCGAGGTAGAGTGGATGAGGGGAAGGTACTAGCATGTGGGGGGAGAGGAGGAGAGGGAGGCGAGGCTGATGAGGAGTGTAAAGGAGCTGGCAAGGGTAGATTTTGGACTAGCCAGGATTAAGTATAGCATTAGTATAGTAGAGCGGTTACATGACTGATATCATGCATCCAACAATTAGTGACACATGCATTACAAGAGTATGGAGAACATGCTCAAAACATGGAGAAGTGCACCACAAATGCGCACAAGAGGCCCACTGTTAAAGGAAATCAAAACCCGAACTTCCTGGAGGCATTGATGCAAATAAAATATGCAACCAGGACAATATAACACATAACATTACCAACACAAGCCATTATAATCTTTACAGAACCTTTGGCAGTGGGAAAATTCACCCAAACCCGCATAGAAGTTGTAAAAGGGAAAATCAGGTTACCAATTTAAGCACCTGAAAAACAGGCACAGTTAAATTTACTATCAAAACAAAAGTCAGCAACAATCCTCAATATTGTAAATCATTTTATTACCCTTTTACAGGCATAAAACAGCTACCACCAGGCAGTGCAGAGGTGCAGCGTCCTGACTGGTTTACACACAGTGCTTCTTAATACCTCCAATAGTGCCATATGAAGTCCAAACTATCCACTGTTTACCCGACACAAAATGGCCACCCAGGAAGTAATGAGTTAAGGTGAGGGGAAAGAAGGAGCAGCCAGTGTTAAAACACACATGTGCAAGTCACAGTGCAGTTTTAAATAGAAAGCAAACAAGTGCAACGTGCATGTACAAGTGCTGATTATGAATAACTGTGTGAACTATGTAAATATAAAGTTCAACTGTCACAATTAAGAACAGGTTATTTTTTCTCTACTTTCTATTTATTCCTCCTCTCCCCTCCAGCTTTGGTCTCCTCAGAGAGCACCTAGGAGTCATCCCTCTCACCGGTCCCACTCCTACCTGGTCAACCCTCCTTCACCCACATAGCCACAGTTTACCCCCCAGGGTGCAGGGACAAGGTGGCCCCAACACCCCTGAACTTCTCTGGTGGTGTCGGAGGCAGCTGCAAATCGAGGCCAAACCCCAGTGCTCTGTCTCCCGCCAGAGCTGAAGGGCATTTTCCCTGTTCTGAATTGGCTGGCGCCCTGGCATTCATGGTGTGCCACCGGCGTCTGCCACCCGCTCCTTCTCTACATTCCAGCACTTGCTGTGCCTCTGGCTTCCACCAGAGGCCAGTCAAGCACCAAGCAGGAAATCCCCTCCTCCCAGGAGAGAGAGCTGTCCTCGGATGCAGCTGAACTTCAGAGGAATAATAATAATAATAATAATAAAATACTATGGATACAAGTCAAAATATCACACAAAATATTAAACTTATGTTTGATATACCGTTCCCCTAATCTTGATCCAACAGAAATGAAAATTACTGATGACAGAAATAGAAAACAGAAACCTAAGCGGAAATAATCTTTCTGGATGACTTTAATTTTCCAAAAATATCCTGGGAAACAGAACAAGGAACAAATCTATTAGAAAATCAATTCATGGACATCATTGCATTACATAATCTGGAACAAATTATTAGTGAACATACAAGAGCAGATAATATACTAGATTTAGTTTTTACAAGTAATCCAAAAAAAATCACTAATATTCAAATACAACCTCCTTTGGCAGATGGGGCCATAATCTGGTTTACTTTGAATACAAAACTACCACAATATAACAAAGGGAAAGACAAGAATTAGAGATTACAGAAAAGCAAATTATAATAGTATTAAGAACCATTTTAAATTATGGAATTGGAAGGAGAAATTGAGTGGGAAAATATGAATGAAATATGGAATGACATCAATAAGCACTAATATATTGCACTGAAAATGGGTACCACTCAGGCATAAATACCAGCATTCTAGAAGGGTACCATTATGGTGGGCAAACAAAACAGTTAACTTAATAAAGAAAAAAATAGACACTACAAAGCATATAAAAGAATAAAACACCAAGAAATTGGGAAAGATTTAAGTTAAGCAGGGAAACCAAACTAAATATAAGAAATGCTAAAAGGAATTAGAAATAAAGTTAGTAACCAAAGTTAAGGATAATAAGAAAATGTTTTCAGCTACACAGGTACACTGAAAGGCAAACAACCAAGAGTGGGGCCCTTAGAGACTACTGAGGTATCATAACTAATAGAGGTAGACATAGCTACTAGACTAAATAATTACTTCTTGAGTGTATATGAACCAAAGATATAATCGATTATGATCAGAATCTGGAGTCAAATAAATGTCCAGTATTTCCCACAAAGGAAACTATTGAAATTATGAAAAAGTTAAAACTGAATAGTGTTCCAGGACCAGATGGAATAACATCATATTTCCTGAGGACTTTAGTCAATGAAGTAGCCGGACCTTTAACCCAGTTGTTTAATGCCTCCACTGTGGAAGGAAATACCTTAAAGGAGTGGAGAACTGCTATAGTTACTCCAATATTCAAAGGTGGAAATAGGGCAGAAGTATGTAATTATAAACCTATAACCCTCACATTTATAACGGCAAAATAATGGAAGACTACTCCAAAAACATATATTGGGTCATGTGAAATTAACTGGGAGTCAAAACATAACACAACATGGTTCCACTACGGGCGATCATGTTTAACTAATCTTATTAACTTTTTGAGCCCGTTAGTGCAGCAATGGATAAAAATATACCAGTAGATATTGTTTTCCTTAATTATTCTAAAGCCTTTGATAAGGTCTCGCATCTTATCATGATAGAACAACTAAAAATTAATCTCCACATAAACATAATACAATGGATAGAATCATGGCTGAATCAGAGGACACAAAGGGTGATGATAAAGGGATTTACATTCGACATTGGTCAGATTACAAGCGGGATCACCCAGGGATCAGTCCTGGGACCAACACCGTTCAACATTATGATATCCACTCTACAAACAACAGGTCATGTGTGGATCGGAAAGTATGCAGAAGACTGCGAACTGGGAGGAAGGATACAGACTACTGAAGATGCTAAAATATTACAACAAAACCTGAATAGATTTATTACATGGGCTAATGATAATAAAAATGTTCTTCAATATGGGTGCATGCAAAGTTATGCATATAGGTAAAGATAAGCCCATGTATGTATACACAATGGAAAACACAATTTTCAGTCTGTAAAGGAGGAAAAAGACCAGGGGTACTCATTACTGATAATTTCTCTTTTGAGAAACACACATTCGAGATAGTTAGAGATGTCACAAGATACTGGGGTGTATTTTGGGAATATTAACAGCAGAGAACGTGAGTTATTGTACCACTGTATACTGCCCTGGTTAGACCACATCTACAATACTGCATGCAATTTACTGCTCCTCAAAATATAAGATCACAAAAGTTAATAGAAAGAATCCAGAGAAAAGCAACAAGAAAGATATAATCTACTAAGAATCTGGGATACAAGGAAAGACTTCAAAGCTTAAACTTATATTCCATGGAATACAGAAGGCTTAGAGGTGATCTCTGTCTCAGTTGTAGAACTAAAAATGATCCATCTCTGAGGGAAACACTTGGATTAAAGTTGAGTACAGGTGTAATATCTACTAGGTCCCATAAATATAAGCTACAGGGTGGCAATAATAAAACAGTTAAAAAGTAAATTTTATACACGAAGAATGGTGACCAAATGGAGCAATTACAAGGAAATAGTGGAAAGTACAAATATGACAGTTTTCAAAGAATATCTGGATGAATACATGGGTGATAAGAAATATGAATACCACCTCTGAACAGGTGGCAAGTTCAAAAAGGTCCCTGACTCACTGAACTTGAACCCCTCCTATGAACCTATTAAAAGTCACATGAAGAACTCCCCAAATGTGCTGCTGCCCCTAGGACACTGGTACAGAATACTAACAAAGATGGAGATCTGGGGCACTCACAATTGCAGCATTCTCATCTGTGCTACTAGGAGCTCTGAAAGGAAAATGGCACTGAGACAATAACATTTTAGTTAAAGATGGTAAGGACAAATTTGAGACTAAAACTATTGTCCAATTTCCTCTTGCCTATAAACACTAAAATTCTTGCTAAAATTATGGCTTTGCAGTTTATTTTTATTTATTTAACTTTGTTGACCTTCTGAGTGCACTAGCAGCGATGCCTTTTCTAGGCACAACCCAGTGCAGCAGCCCAGGGAAAAGAGGAATTACAACATGTTATAGAGGAAACCATAAAAGAAACAGTAATGAAGTAGTATACATATTTTAGCAGATTTACAAAAAGACAATCTGGGAAATTGTCATGGAGTTACAAAAACAGGATTGTAAAAAGAAAAACAAAGGAGGGTCATCATGCAGGTGCATGGGAGGTAGCAGTCTCCAGAGAGAGTGAGAGAGGAAGTGAAGGAGGGAAGAACACAGAAAAAAAAGAAAAAGAAAACACAAAAATCACTAGGAAAAAAAAGAGGAAAAAGAAACAGGTAGGGGTGTAAGTGCACAGCTTGTTTGGATAGTAAACCCATGAGGTCCCAGTGTGGGAGGGATTAGTAGAAGCAGTTACAGGCTTGAGATGAGGAATAATATGCTTTTAAATGTTGTGTAAAGGCTGAAAGAGTGGAGGATTTTTGACAGGAGTCGGTAAGGAGCTCCAAATAGAAGCAGCTTAGTAACTAAAGACACTGTCCCATGTTGGTACTAAACATTAGGACAGTGAGATTGTTATTAGAGGCACAGCAGGACGAGGGAGGTCCATGAACTAGATTTGGTTTGTTAGATAAGCGGGGCACCTGATTGCAAGATTTTTTTAACAAGTGTGGCGAGTGATAGATTAGCTTTGAGGTCAGGGGAAGCCAGTTTAAGGAATTTAGGATCAGGCAGTGGTGGTCTTTAGACCTATTGCCACAGGCAAATTTACTGATTTTAAAATACATGGTATGCTTTTTGTAATGTTGATTTGCTGGTAGCGTCAACAACCGAGCCAGTAGTCAAGAGAAGAGAAGATTTGCCTTCACGCTACAGATTCTAGCAACAGGTGGGCAAACACTGTAGAGTGAGCCCGACTTTTGGTGAAGGAGGCGGTGGTATGCTGGAGATGTGATTCAAAAAATAGTGTTGGATCAAGGTGCACACCAAGATACTTGAAGGACATGGTCTTTACCAGGGTGAGCTGTTATCTGTGAGAACACAGAAATTGGGGATAACCTGCTTAAACTGTGCCTAGTCCCAAATAGCATAGATTGAGTTTTAGGAGGTTGAGGACCATTTACTGCAAACAAACCAGTTCTGAGTCTAGTGAGGTAGGAGCTGAGTGTTTGGTTGATAACATCTACAGTATGTCATTACTATGAGTGAAAAGAACAGCGTCATCTGTATATAGAAGGGTACAAATGGCTTTGCAGACCATAAGCTGGTTGTTTATGAAGATGGTAAAAGGAGAGACCTAGAATAGAGCCTTGGGGACACCACTGATGATGTTGTTTTACTCCAGATAGGGTGTTCCCAATTTTTATAGCCTGTTTCCTATGGCTCAGGTAGTTTTTGAACCAAGTGAGTGCGGAAATCCCGATACAGAGTAGCCTATTTATTAGTAACTTATGGTGGGTCCAGGTCGAAGGTCTCGGTCTGTTCCATGAATACAGGTCCAGTTAAGAGGCGCTTGCCAACAGCATGGTAGATGGCACCAGTGAATTCAATCAGGGCAGTGTCAGTACTGTGCCCTTTTCAGAAACCATGTTGCTTGGGGCAGGCGAGGTCACACTGTTGCAGACAGTCCACTAATTGGCTGTGAAAAATTCTCCCTTGCAGCTTGGCTAGAGCTGAAAGAAGTGAGATTGGTGGTTATTTTCAAGGGATTTTTGCCCTTTTGTGGACTGGGATGACCGTTGAAGTTTCCCAAAGAACAGGCACTGTAACAGTCGATAAAGATAGGTTGATGAGTTTAGTAATGGGAAAAGCTATTTGAGGGCAGCAAGTCTGAGGAATTTGGATATGAGACCGTCAGGGCTAGTGGATTTGTCCACTTTTAGAATGGCAAGAAGTTTGCAAAATTCTTGGCAAGGACCTTTTTATGTAGAAAAGGGCCAGTGCAGTTGACTTCCGACATTGCAGGGACTGTGAGTGGGATAAGCATTAGATCTTTTTTAGCCAAGTCTTGAAAGTAGTTGTTTGTTAAAGAGAGTCACGATTTTAGAAGGGTCAGTGTGACTAGTACCATCAAGATCTATGATAAGTGGAGGGTTGGAGCAGTCATTAATTAGGAGTTTACCAACTGCCCAAACTTCTTGAGGTTGTCTAGGTTTCATAACTGTTGGTTTTGAGGTTCAGAGTTTTGGCCTATGAATTTCCATCTTGCACTAATTCCTCAGGGACCTGTAGTCATTCCAATCAGAAGCGATGTGGGATTGCTTGAACATGGCCCAGGATGCAACTCTTCTTTGTATAAGAGTAAAGATGTTGCTTGTGAGCCAGTTTGATTTCTTGGATTAACTCTGCGTGTGTAGGGGTATGCTTATCAAGGATAGATGTGAAGGTCTTAATGAAGAGATCCAGTGTAGTGTTGACTTCAGGGGACAGGGACATTAAGGAGCAAGTCAATTCCATAACTTATATCTGCAGACCAGGTTGGGTTTATGAAAGGGAGATCAGATTTGTAATTTTTGTTCATATTGTTCTGGGCATACCAGTATTATTTTAAACTGTTTACATGCTGATAATGTTTTGAATCCTTGTCATGTATATATGTGGGCGTGTCTCAACTGGTTGTATTTATTTCATTCTTCAGAATAACCTAATAACAGTTTTAAACAAAACAAAGTAAACAAAAAATACAAAAAAAAGAAAAATGGCACCAAGGCTGTTATGTCATCTAGACGTAAAAATGCCCAATTAGGGTTCGTAAGTAAAGCAGGATTTTTACTTTTTAGATGTTTTAAGCCATTTGTTATATTGCGCCACAACCTACAATTAAAACAGATGTACTTGGCAGTCTGCACAGAAACCAACTTTCTGTACATTCAATATGCTGTATGTCAATACTGTCACTGAGACCACTCTAAACAGTTGCAAGAGTAGTCTCATGTGGATTCTTAGGTATGAGAACCGTGAACTGAAGGAGAGCAGTTCTAATACCTTAAAACGTGAACCACTCTTACAACGTTAAGAGTGGTTTCAGTGGTGCAATATATTATCAATTGAGTTTGAACAATAATACATTAATTTAAAAAAAATAAAATCTTACCCAAACGTGCCCACTTCCAGGGCAGCTGCATGTAAGACAGTCTTCACAGAAGAAGAGTGTCCCAGCAGCAGAAGAAAGGAGCACTCCCTTGATGTATAAATAATTAGTGCTGCCAACCTCTGCCATTAGAATACAAGTATTCTGAATACTTGAATGTAAACAAATACTCTCTGAAGTATTCAGCAAATATTTGTTAAATACTAAGCGTATGTATTCACACCTCTAAAAGAAACTACAGGGCATGGGTGAATGAATGCCAGAGCGGTCAGAATCGCCAGGTAAGATCCTGAATGTGCAAAACTGCTCTGGATTTTGCCCATTCCAACAGTTCAGCCACTGGGCATTCCACCACTCACCAATATCAGCAGAAAACTAGTGGCAGGGGTTCTGGTAATAGAGGAAAGCCAGAACTACACTAGTAGTAAAATTCTAAATGGTGAAAAACTTGCAACTTTGTGCCTGTTCTGGCATTCCAACCATTCCAGTTTTACCATTCATGCTATTCTAGCCAATCCAGAGTTCCAGCTATTACCAGAACCCAAATCATCAACCCTGAGGGCTTGCATTAGCACTAGTAAAATGGGGGGGCAGTTTGAGCCTCTGCTTCAAATGTTGGGGTCAGCCCACATATTCTGAGGTTCAGAAATCTGCTGGAACACTTCTGAATTACATTACCAGACACATTCTGGTAATGATACAGACTAAAACTTTTAATATTCATGATCAGTGCTGAAGCACTTGTTGCCCCTCCCTCGCTTTGGGTTGGCAACTGGCAGGGCTCTGAGGAGCACTACATCAATATCTTTACTTCATATCTTGGGAAGTCAGAGGGACACCGGGAATCAGGAAGACACCAGAAACAAACAGTGACTCAACCACTGTCCTCTCAGGAAGTAATGCCAAGTAACTGCAGAGTAATTTAGTGCTGTATACACAGCTCACCCTAGAAGGCTCCAGACTTTAGGCAAAGTTAGGAGCTTCTGCTCTGGCTAAGAATCCAGGCTAGGATCCTCATTTACAAACTGGCCACATCTGGTGCATGAATATAAAGATATTAATGTCCTCACCCTTGAAGGCTGGCAGTGGCATTTCAAATTCACCCTGAAGTAGAGGAAAACATAGTGATCCGAAGACTCAGTTCAATTTTCACACACCCTGCTTAGTGAGGCATTAAAGCACACAGTTCAAAACAGTTCTGGAGAGCCCAATGTACTCACAGACACAATAGGACTTAACATGTAAGGCCCCTCCCCGATGCTTGGATGGGAGATGGTCACTGCCAAGTACACCACCCTGTCAGCGCCGCCACATCTCGAGAACATATGGGATCTACTGGCAAGGAAATTTCCATGTGCAGCACCTTCCCAGAGGCTCTGCTCAATACAGTCAGAAGGCAGTCACCCACTGGTATCTGACTCATTGCCAGCAACATTCCAAAGAGGCCTATGATACTGAAGCAAGCCCCTACAACCTGGCACCAATGCCTATGTAATGACCAGAGGAGCCAGAATAAACCTGAAGGATTAACCCCATGCTGCCCGAGCAGCTTTAAAACACACTACCAGGAACCCTAAGGAGTCACAAAGGTTATACACTGCTTTTATTCTTGTGCTTCAAAACTCCCATTCAGGGTTAACTAAGCCCTGAAACTGCTCCACATTAGTAATGGGGTGGATTTCATTTTATTCCTGCAAATGTACTGAATTTTGCCTGGTGTGTGTGTGCTGGGAAGCAGTGAGCCAGTAAGGTTCATGATTTTACCTCTGTGGACTATTTCTAGTTGAGACTTCCAACTGCTTGTCCCTTTCCCTAGTTCACCTGTTCCTCCCATCAGGAGAAGCTTCAGGTTGTGGGCAGAGCTATTCAAACTGCCTGCTTTCAGCATCTTCTGAAGTCAACTTGAGAGCGTTCTTTCTTGCTGTTCTGCAGTTTGGCGTGTGTGTGTGTGTGTGTGTGTG
Source organism: Neoceratodus forsteri (assembly GCA_016271365.2). NCBI lineage: Eukaryota > Metazoa > Chordata > Ceratodontiformes > Ceratodontidae > Neoceratodus > Neoceratodus forsteri. The sequence continues at coordinate 446,417,763 of JADMNL010000023.1, forward strand.
TGCCAGCATGCTGGGAGGCAGTGAGCCAATGGGAGCAGGATTTTACCTCCGTGGACTGTTTCTAGTTGGGACTTTAGCTGGTTGTCTCCTTTCCTAGGCCACATGTTCCGCCAGTCAGGAGGAGTCTCAACTTGCGGGCAGAGCTATTCAAACTGCATGCTTTGAGCATCTTTTGAAGTCCGCTCAAGACATTCTTTCTGCTGTTCTGCAGTTTGCCCGGTATGTGTTTGCTGGGAGGCAGTGAACCAGTTGGGCTCAGAATTTTACCTCTGTGGACTTTTTAACTTGGGACTTTAGCCACTCATCCCTTCCCAAGCCCACTTGTTCCTCTAGTCAGGAGGAATCTCAGGTTGTGGGAAGGACATTCCCACCTCCACATCTGAGGCCCTCTTCCTTGTGCTCTTCCTCTGTGGTCCTCCTGCTTAAGGTCTGTAGCATAAGAACATCCTGAAGTCTGCCTGGAGTTAGCCATGAGGCTGCAATCGGCTGTCCACACTGCTCTCCTGAGCTACTACACTGTTACCCTCTTGGGACTGTCATTTTACTGCTGAGCTGTAAGTATAACTTGTTTAGCATGAGTAATTTCTCTCTATTATATTGAAATTCAGCTGTTGTGAGCCCTACTCCTGTTTATTTAATTGCCAATACTTGAATTATCTTGTTATCTACTAATTAGTTCTAGCTTTGTGAACTGTGCCCAAGTTCTAGTTATCCTCGTGTTCCCTTGCTTAGGTTTTCCTTATTGTAGTTATTCAATTTACTGGATTGTAAACATTCGTTCTCACATGTTTTTCCAGGTTTCTACTGTGTAGTAATTGCATGTGTATTGAAACTGTATGGTTTTCCAGCTATCCTAATAGGCTGACCCTGTTATACATGCTTTTTGTCCATTTTCCCATTTAATTTTACTCATTTCTCCTTCTAGGTTATTATCCCTCTCCCCAGTGTAACTAGACCACCTTGATTTGTTTTAAATCGATTTCCCATATTTGGTGACATCTTTCATCTTAATCAAGTGTTGCACCTTGGAATGACTTGTCTCCCCTACCTCCAATTATTAGTACACTGCTGAGTGTGTTTTGCCTCATTTTACATTTTCACTATACTGTTACTACTACCATCTCTCTTCCCTTACTGTTTTCTCTCACCACTCCCCTTCTGTCTTTCATAACCTTCCCTGTCTTTTTCCTCCTTTCCTCATCCTCTCCCACCCTCCCATTTTGTCTCCCTGCTTCATCACACTCTCCCTGGCATCCTGGTTGCAGTCTCTGCTCATCTTCATGGCTTCAAATCAGAACTCTCCGTCCTCCCTTCCCTGAAACCATTGAACTCTCATTCTTCCTTCCACCACCTTCCCCATTTCCCACTAGCGAACTGTCTCCTTGCTGCTACTAACTGCAGAAGACACCAAGCTCAACCCGCCCTTCTCTATCTTCTACTCTCCCCAAGGTTTGAGAGTGGCTATGTCAACATCTGTGGCCTTCTCCCCAAAACTTGACCTGCAGCCCCTTATAGTTAACCTTAAGCTTGATCGTTGGTGATCTTGAATCTTGAAGCCCTCTAGGTCCCTGATTCTGCTGTTACCATACCAGGTTTCACCATGATCCGTCCAGATCAAGCAAAGAGGGGTGGTGGCATAGCCATCTACCTCTCCTCAAACATTCAGTTTGAGCTTGTGCTCTCCATTTCTATTCCGTCTGCATATTAGATGCTTCTTCTCAAACTCTCCCTCCCTTCTCAACAGCTATATTTATTGCTGGTGTCTACTGCTGCGCTGGCATGTCCCCAACTAGTATGGAATCACTCACCTCTATCTCCTCCGCCTCCTCTGGCGAGTTACTCATGATAGTAGGTGATCTTAACTTAAATTGGCACTCCTCCTCTCTTCATTAATTCTACCTTAATGTGAAGCCACTCCTTTTAACTCAATTGATTTCTGTCCCTACTCACTTTCATTTCAAATCACAAAATCATTCCCTCTTGGACTGGGTCCTCTCCTCCTATCACCATCATACTGTGGATGACAACACCCTCCCAGATGCCCTCAGTGACCACATGGTCTACTGTATGCATAAAATTCACTGCACCAAATTTCCTTACAAATTCATCCATATCTAGTTATTCCATTCACTGGACTTGTCCGCCTTCATGCTGACCTGGCAGTCACTGACTGGGCCCCTATTTCTCTAGTTGTGGCGTGCTGAATGACCTCAAATTCTTTGCCTCTAAATGTATGTCTGTCTGGGATCATCACACTCTGCTTAGGAGAACAAGGGTCTGAGTTCTTACATCCCATAAAGCTCAGCTGAGATCCTGGCTTGTCACTGTGTGCCTAACCTTACCTGAAGATCCTATAAATCCTATGGCTCCATTTATGACCTTAACTACCAGTACCTTTGTGATGCGTGCTTAAGCTACTATGCTTCATCCACACTCCAGGACAACCGTAACCACCCTTCCAAGTTCTATAAAGTTATTCATTCACTTTTCTCTCCTTTGACCCAGTCCCTTTACTTGTTCTCAAAGCGGGCAATAATCCTCCTATATCTGATCCTGTTGCAGTCTCTTCTTCTTTCAATTCCCTTTTCACCTCCTCTGCCTGTTCACTCTATTCCTCCTCTCCTTTTCTTCTTCTTTTTCCTCTACTCATCCTCCTGTACCACTGCCCTACTCCTCCCTCTTTTGTCTCCACTACCCCTTCTGTTGCTGTTAAGTCCCTCTTGGCTCTAAATCGTCACAGGGTGGGAGTCCTAATAGATCTTGACCTATGACTTCTATTTCTCTCTGCTCATGCCACTGCTCTCCCCATTACCTACCACCTCAAGCTCTCTTACTCCTTATCCTGTGTCCCTAATTCATAAGTTGACTACTGTCATTCCCTTTTCTAAAGGGTGACCACTCTTACTCTAGTAATTTCTGATCTATTTCTCTCTTTCCCCTCTGGCTAAGCTCCAGGAACACCTTGTTCTATCTCAACTCTCTCCATTTTCAACTCAACCCCATTCTTCACTTCTTTCCAGTCAGGCTTTAGAAAGTCACATCACACTTCCACCTCTCTCCTCTGGCTCACTGATGTTATCCTCTCTGACATGAAACAGGGCCTTGTCCGTCAGCTATTTTTGACAACAGCCATTCTTCTGGACAAGCTTAAGGCAGCTGGACTCTCAGTTTCCTCAGTTGAGTGGGTAGCTCCTACCTTGAGGGCAGGTCTCCAGCTGTCCATATTGGAGACTCCCTTTCTCCCCACTCACTATCAACTTGGGTATCCCCCACAGGTCTGTCCTGGGCCCAATTCATTTCTCCATTTTTCTAAACGACCTCCCCAGGTCTGCTCCTCTGTGTCAAGTCATGTGTATGCAGATGATACGTTTTTATTCCTCTGGCTTCACTGACCTTGAGTTCATGAACCAACTCCAACTGGATATTAACAACATCAGCTCTGGTTCCAATATAATCAGCTATCCCTCAGTGCACAGAAAACAATCTCTATGACTTCTGGCATCAGGCAGAGGATTGCTAACATTCTCCCCTTCATTTCCTTCTTACCCTTGATGGTACAACTGTTGAAATGTCTCCTCCTTCAAATACCTCAAGTGCTGGCTAGATCACCACCTTGATTCTTCTGTTCATGTAGATGCTATTCACAAGAAACTCCACCCCAAGCTTGAGCACGATGCAGATATAACAGAAGCATTCCACTTCCTACATACAGAGAAATCCTCACTAAGATGATTCTCCCCACCTTCAAATATAGATACACTGTTTACAGTGCTGCTCCAAAGTAGGGTTACCAGATGTCCTCTTTCATGAGGACATGTTCTCTTTCAGCTGCCAAATATTCTCCATGTACCTTCTCTATCCTGTTGTATTATTTTATAATTTTTTACTCTCTCCTATCTAGGACCTCCTTGTGAATCGGTGGAGACTTTAAACCTATTTACTTGGGGTCTGGCACAAGAGGCTCATCCAGGTGGGGACTAAGTGTCCTCTATTTGGCATTCCAATATCTGGTACCTCTACTCCAAAGTCTACTTTAGCTAGACTGGACCCTCTCTTTCATGCCTTCTGTCGCTTTGCCCTTGATAAACCCATGCTTACACATCACTGTACCTTGTATTTCTTCCCCTCTCCTTTCTCTCTCTTGATGCCAGGCGCTTTACAGACTGTGCTTCCCTTATCTCAAATTCTGGTTTGGCTCCCTCCCTCGTATCTTGCCTCTCTCCTTCCCTTCCCCACTTTGTCCTCTTACTCCCTTAACAATGCTTGCTCTTGCTTTTTCTGCTCGCCTCAGATGAAATCTACTGCAGGCCAAGCTGCCTCTTCATTTCATTTACCTGATCCTGGGGTTCTCTTCCCTTCTAATTGATCTGCCTTTTCCTTTCCTGCTCTTAAATCTCTCCTCTATGAGTTCTCCATTCACTCCTGCAGCTGGTTCTGATATTGGGTTGGACTCCTTTCACCTGTAACTAACTCAGTCACTGACTCAGCAATGCCCCACTTCCTAGCATCAGCCATTCCTATGTTCCTTATGTTGATTACTATGTAATGTTCTTTTGCCAGTTCCTCAATTTACTGTTATGGCAAGTCAATTTATTCTTTAAGCATTCTTGCATTGTATATTTTGACTTACTTCCTTCTATGTATTTTATAAATTGTATTTGGTATCAGTTTTCTCCTTTTCCTCCCTAAAACGCACCTGAAATGAGCTGTTACCAGCTCAGTATGACCTTCCTGGTAAAACCTTTGAAATAAATAACAAACCCTCTGCCCATAGCTCTCAACTGCCTCATATTACGAGGGAGTCTCTTATTTTACACTCAGAACCATCACAGAGGCATCCTTCTTTACCACTCCAATCCCTCAGTACACACATTCTAACTGGGACTTGGCAAAATCTGGCTCACCAGACCTGGACTCTGTCTACCTATTTTTTTTACTGTTTTGGTCCCTCCGTTCTGGCAGGGATTGGCAAATTCAAAATAAAGTACTTGTCCAGGACAACTGGCCTCACCAAAAACTGTAACCCCATAGTTGGGAGTGGTAGTCCATCGTTGGAAGGTTATATCTTAAGAGAAATTACTAAGACTTAATGTAGCAACAAAAACTTGGTGTGGGGAATTGTATTATTAATACTAGGTAGATAACAGAACATTCACGAAACAGGAAAATAATTTATGAATGAAATGTTATAATATTTTTTTCCTGGTTTCCTTCTCTCTCACTCACCATACTACACAACCCACCATACTGCACAACCCATCCCATGCCACGCCCACACCCTTTCCCAGAGTTAGCAGTGAAGTAAATATCTTTTTATGTAGTATAATTATTTTCAATTTTTTTTCAGTCATCAACTTTGCTGCATTCTATATGGTCGAACTGATCCAACGTGACCTCATAGCCTGACCTCTCCCCAGGATCTCTACATCCCCTTCTTTCAATCACTTTTCTTTTCCTTATTAAATCCATTTGTTTGATTTAGCTTCTTTTTCCAAGTTCTGTTACTAGGTGTCACTGAGGACACCCTGAAAAGAAGCAAAGATCTGCTCCTAAATGCACCTTTCTGGCTTCTAAATTTAATTAGTCACTTTAGCAGTGCTGTGCAAGACAAGTCCACTCTCTACATGACCACCCACTGACAAGCTGTCTTCACATGTGCCACTAGCACAGAGTGCAGCTCCACCAACCCTACTGCTACTCTTGAGTGACAGGCAGCCTACAGTTTGCAATATGCATGATCTGTCCTCCAACTGGTGCGTACACTGCCATGGCATAGGTGGGGAGGTACTGGGAAGGCTGCAACACTGTCTAAACCATGCTTGCTTCCAGTACTACTCCAGCATGGCAGCTCCATGAAAAATGTGGTGCATCACTTCTTCAGCTTGCTCTCTCATGTGAACTCCGTGGCAGCAAACCACTGGACTCCCTACCTGGCGACACCTTGTGGCAACAACTGAACACTGCAGGACCTGCAGGTGTAAGCAAAATAGTGCCAAAAAAAACCAGACAATTAATTTGGTTGTCTGTGGAACACTGTGGCTCAGTTGGTGCTGGTCCCCGACAGCAGACTGGTAGCCGGGACATCGGACTGGTTTGGCGATCCCTGCATTCTGGCTGGTCTGATTTCATCTAGGTTGAGGAGGTGAAATCCAGACCTGGACCAGACCCATTATTGATTCTGGTCCGGTCTGGATTTCACCCATACGTCAGGAGTTGATCAGCCTTTCTTCCTCAGAAATTATCTGTTTCTCTTCTTATGAAACGTGAGGATTGCATCAAAAGAGCTGCCAAAGCCAAACCTTTTCACTGTTTTGGTCCAATCCAAGTCCAGCCTCCAGATTTCATCCATACCATCTCCCTAGATGAAATCCGGACCAACCAGAACATACAGAACAAAACAGTAAAAACAGGATAGACTACTCCAGCCATACTGCAGGAGCTCTGTCCGTAAGTCCATTTTACCATTTTAGTGTAGTCAGGGTTTGGCAGTCCAGATTTCACACACAACTCTTTCAGCTTGCATTTTTATTTAGTTTCAACAGATAAGTGCAGAGGACGTTTGTGTAGAATGTCAGACAAGCGTAAGCAGGTTTGCGTAAATACTTTGTGAATACCAACCCACGCTACCTTGCAGCGGACTATATGACATGGGGGCTCTGCCCTCACACCCTTTCCAATCTTAACACATATCACAATGATCATTAATTTGTCCCTCCACTTCTGCATACATAATCATAACAACTAAATAAAATGTACATAAGTAGCACTATGCATTTTCTGTAGTAGGTTAGGGTATCTGATATTCTACATAATCCCCAGTGCATAGACATAAAATGCTTAATTTTCAGGCACAACCAGGAGAACAAAGCCACATGTGTAACAGCTATCAGAAGCAGAACAGAAACACATGTGATTATTGGGAGGAAGAGCCTCATGTTTACTCCTCAGGAGCCCTCTGCCCCCTTTACCTAAAAGAATCACTACTTGTGATAATCAGTTGGTGAATGACAGACCAGCATTCTATCAGGTTCAGAGTGGGCACACCCTTCCCCCAGTTGCTAAGCGAGGCCCACTGTCCCAAGCTGAACTCTCTGTAACAACCCCGGCATGCGCGCTGTTCGCACACACAATACACACTGAGCCCTCATCCTCCCCTCCCGTCATTTAAATGGACAGACCCGTCCCCAACCTTCTGAAGCGGCCTTTAAAGTACCAGGGGTGACGCATAGGCATTCGGTCTCCAGTCGTGGGTCACTTACACCGTGATGTGCCCAGCACCCAGTACCACCACCGGGTCGCGCGTATCTCGTGGGATGCTCCTCGCTTACCACCCTATCTTCCTCTTCTTCGTCCAATTCATAGATGGTATCGAAATCCGCCATGTTAAGCAGCAAGACGCTCATGACGTCACCCGACGCCTGCTGACGGACAAGTAAACAAAAGTAAGGGGAAGCGAGCGCGCGCAATGCTGGCACGAGCCTGAGAACTAGCAGGTGGGGACGCATGGCACCACCAATAGGCACCTGGTGCGGTTCGATCGTCTGCCCGTGTCCTTTCTATCTCACAATCTCTTCTCTTGCTGGCACCACAGGCGTCACCAGAGCTGCAGTGCAGGTCGTGCAGTGGTTACTGACACCGTCTGTGTTTGTTGTACAATACCTCAGCAGCAGTTAGCATAGATACGATCAAGGCTTCCTCAGCTTGGTGTGTGTTTCTAGTTTCCGTAAAGATGGTTACCACATTTCAGAAGTTCCTGCAGGACATTTCATAGCAAAACAGCATTTGCAGCAATACAGTTTGTTATTAATTCTGTCCACTAGCGTGAGGCTTGGGTCTGAAAGAGATCGCCATACCTCTCGACCTTTTATTTTGCAATAGGGACACAATCTCAGACTTGAAGATGTAATCTCAGAACACTGGACGCCCATTGTGTTTACTTGTACAAAGCTTGTTTTTGATTTAGCACCTCAGATTACAATGAGCTGTTGCTTTAAAGGTTGAATGTACAGCACTCTGGGCAGTACCTTCCCATTAGAGTTGTTCGTATACGTTCTGCTTTAATATTTTATTGTACAAGCGCGTTGGTCATTTATGAAATTGCGCTTTCTACAAATAAACAGTGCTTGAACAGAACACTCAGAATGGATGTGGTGTATAGGCCACCGTTTCAGACGGAGGACTTTGACAGAGAATGTAGCAGAGGAGATAAAGAGGGTCAGTGAGAAGGGTAACACCGTGATCATTGGGGACTTCAATCTGCCGGGGCAGGTTGGAGTACACCAGTTACCTCGAGCATAACTGTGAAGTAAATGAACAGGTCCTTCTGGAGGTTTTCCAGGATAGCTTCCTGGTACAGGTGGTAAACAGGCCAATCAGGTTGGGTAACATTCTGGACCTCATGCTGATCAATGGGGAGCTGGGGTTGGAGGATCCATTGGCAGGGAGTGACCGCTGAGTGTGGTTCATTTAACATGGGCAGGGAGGCTACAGGAACAGAGACCAGGGTGTTGGACTTCAGGCTGAACTGACTTTGGTAGGATGGGGAAATGATGGCAAGGCACCTAGCGGCATCCATCCACAAATGGATGCTAATCAGAAATGGGAAGTTATCAAGCTAGGGCTTGTGGAGGCCACTAGCTCTTGTACTAGGACACAAAGTAAAAAGCAAGGCCCCAAAAAACAAGTTGGTTAAGCAGGAAGGTGCTGGATAAGGTGAGGCGAAAAGGGCAGCCTTCAGAAGATTAAAGATGGATTCGACCCTCTCCTTTACTAACCATATTGAACTTCTCGCCAAATCAGTGAATACCGGCAGGTCTCCTCCACAAAATATAAGCACCACTTGACCGAACAAGCCCTTCAGCTTGCAATTCAAAAGCTCAGTTGTGATAATTGACTATGGTCTAGTGATTTACAGAGCTACCTCAGGTTCCATACCACGCGTGAGTACAAACGCTTTGAATAAAGCCTGCTCACTTCCTCTGGGAGCTGCACCGTGACACACACTTGCGATCTCTTTGAGCATTCTGGTTGGTTAAACCTGCAGGGTCGGATTCTCCATTGCTCTTGTGTCACTGTAAAGAAGGCCTCCCTTGGCATGCTGCCAGCTGGAGTGCAGAATCTCCTCAGTCTGTCCAATAATATCCGTCATACCAGAAGCTCAGATACATACACCCTACAAGTTTCCCATTGTCGCGACATCCCAAGGACAGCGGTCTTTTGCCTTTAGAGCTCCTAAAGGGTTTAATTCCCTACCTAGTGAGGTTGTAAACTCCCCACCCTTGGCCCTTTCAAGATAGAAGCTCCGTGAACACCTTGTTGCCCTTGCCTCTTGTGACTGTTTCATCTAACCCCTTTCACTCCCTATACCTAATCTGGCTCATCTTCCTCCTCCCATTAGCCAGTCTGTCCTTACATGCTAGCCTAATCTCCCTGCCAACCCTCTACCAACTTGGCAGCAACACAGCGCTATCCCAATAAGCCGTCCTGGCCAGACAATCTCCCTGCTGGCCTGCACTGCAGTAGATGCCACTACCTCATTCCCCCCTTCCTATAGACAAGGCCTTCCAGCTGCACCCCCCCATACTAATATCTCTCCCCCTCCAAACTTTACCCCTCATTGTGCACTCTTACACCCAATTTTTCACTCTTCCCAGATACTCGCCTGTTAAGTTACCCTGACTCCCTACATCCATTGGGTAGATAATCACTTGGTATTGGTTACCTGACCTTCAGTTTCCCTCTCTGCTTACTCGTACTGCTTGCCTTGCTTGTGTACTTATAGGATTTACCTAATGTCCTATTTTGCTGTTCATATTACCTTTCTGTATACCTGTACTGTGCTTGCTTACTTGTACTGGATTTGCCCAATGTCTTATCTGTATTGATAATTATTTGTATTTGTCTCTCAACGTGGAACCTATGTAAAAGAGCCACTGGCTCAAAGATGTTAATCCGAAAGTTAAATAAATAAAATAAAAATAAAGAGATCCATTTGGGGAAGATGGAGAGGCATACCTGAAGAAGGCAAGAGGTGACCAGAACAGTCAGGGCAGATAAGGCTTCAAGAGAGCTTAGACTTGCACAAGGCATCAAGGATGGGGAAAATAACTTCTTCAGGTTCATAAGAGAAGAAGGAATTGCAAGGATCAAATTGTAAGGTTTAGGACAGATGGGGTGGGCAGAGAAGGGCAGATCAGGCAGGCGACTCAACTAGCACTTCTGTATTTACTAAGGAAAAGGATGGGTTGTTGCCTAGGGTTAGGAAGGGTAGGCATGGGGGTGGGGATGACAGATGGGGCAATCTCAGCAGGCAGGGTACTGGAAGGTCTATGGGCACTGAAGGTGGATAAGGCATCTGGCCGGACGGCAAACATCCCTGGGTATTGAAGGAGTTGGCGGAGATCCTAGCAGAGCCATTAGCTGACTTGTTCACTATCTCTCTGGGAATGGGGTGCATACCCCAGGACTGGAGATAGCTCACGTAGTGCCCTCCACAAAAGCGGCCCTAAGGATGAGCCCGGCAACTATAGACCAGTAAATAATTTTATTTAGTATAAGCGCTTTCAAATCATCAAGGCTTCACAAATATAAACGTACACAATTAAACAATAAATAAAATAAAATTATTGAAACTCAGGAAATGCTTTAACCCAAAGAAAGGTCTTCAGTGCCTGCTTAAAACTCCCCACAGTCCTGCACTCCCATAGCTGATGAGGTGAAATTCCAGAGGGATGGGGCAGAGATCATAAAGCCCTAGCCCCAGATGACGTCACTCTAACCCTCAGAATCTCTAGCAACCCCTCATCAGCCGGCGGAGTTCTCGCACGGGGTGCAAGGAATCAGAAGCTCTTTCAAGTAGTCAGTGCCCAGTCTGTGTAGGGCCTTGTAGGTTAATAAACCTACCTTAAAGGTGATCCGCCACTGAACTGGCAGCCAGTGCAGATCGCGCGAGCACTGGGGTTATGAGATCTCCTTGATGCCCCAGTCAATAAATGTGCAGCTGCATTCTGCACTAGCTGCGGCGGATATCAACCCCAGGAAGCCCTAGGTACAGGGAGTTACAATAGTCAAGGTGCGGTGCTAAAGGTGTAGACCAAAACTGGCAAGTCGCTGGACAGAACAAGGTGCTTGATCTTGGCAATGTTCCTAAGATGGTAAAAGGCTAACTTGACAACTGCAGACATCTGATGACGGAGGGTCAGACCATCGTCAAGTATCACTCCCAGGCCACGCACCCATTCAGAGGTAAACCTTACATCCATTTTGGGAAGTTAATAGAGGTGATCCTTAAGAAGAGGCTGGTAACCTTTCTGAAAGGTAATGGTCTCCAGGTCGATAAGCAACATGGGTTTGTCTCTGGAAGATCCTGCCAGACCAACCTGGTTGACTATTATGACTGGGTGACTAGGACACTTGACAAGGGCCATAGGGTGGATGTCCTGTATCTGGATTTCAGCAAGGCCTTCGATTTGCTGCCACATAGGAGGCTGATTAACAAGGTGGAATATCAGGGAGCATGGAGAAAGATGGTGGATGGATCAAGAACTGGCTGCAGGGAGGCAGCAGAGGGTGGTGTTTGGAGGAATTCTTGTCTTCAAGGGCTGTGACAAGCAGGGTGCTACAGGGTTTGGTACTAGGACCAGTGTTGTGTGGCAGTTTCATAGCCAACATCTCGCATGACATTAAGAACAAGACTAGCCTTTTGTGGATGACATGAAGATCAGGGTGGTGGTGGATGACACAGTAGGGTGGCAGGAATCTGGGATGATCTGACTAAACTTGAGGACTGGTCGGACCCATGGCAGCTGGGGTTCAATCAAAGAAATACAAAGTCATGCACTTGGGAACAAGGCGGTGTTATTAGTTAGGAGGGTACAGATAACCACCACATAGGAGGAGAATGATCTTGGGGTGATAATAACAGGGCAAATGAACCACTCGGCACAGTGCAGGAAAGCAGCAGCTAAAGCTAATAAGATGCTGGGGTGTATTGCTAGAGGTATCGCCTCCAGGAGAGGAGGTGATTCTGCCACTGTGCGAGTCATTGGTGAGGTTGTACCTGGAGTACTGCATGCAGTACTGGCACCCATACGTGAAGCGGATGTTAAGTTACTGGAGGGTACAGCATAGAGCAGCAGAGGATGGTCCAGGAAATGGAAGACAAATACGATGAGGAGAGGCTGAATGAGCTGAACATGCATTCCCTGGAAGAAAGAGGAATGGGAGGATATGCTAGAAACCTTTAAATATATGAAGGGTATTAACAAGACTAGTACAAAAGAGATTTTTAAGTTAAAGGAGGAGGACACCAGGGGCAAGGGCTGAGGGTGGAAGACTCAGGAGAGAGATGAGGAGGCACGTTTCCTAGAGTGGTGTCCATGTAGAATGCACTGCCGAAGAGGTGGTTTCCTGCAAGTCAGTGGGCAGTTTAAGAGGGGTGGAACAAAGTGAGGGGGAGTCAATGTTATGCGGGGAGGGAGGAGGGGCAGCTGCAGTGTAAGTGGATGGCTAGCTGCACTTGAGCAAACTTGATAATGTGTGGCCTATATCTGCTGGCAGTTTCATATGTTCATATGTATGTTATGATATTTTTGCTGATTAACAAATACTGCTGCTTTAAATGATCTTGCAGTAATCAAAGTCTGTGGTAAACAGCATTCGGCTGGAAACATTTAAAGAGTAATACTTCAGAATACTAATTAAAAACAAACCAAACTACGATTGCTGGTGGGGAAAATAATTTAAAGAGCTAATGGAACTAAAACTGACAGACAGGAAAATGATACAAATTTTAAGGCGTAGTCAGTAGTAACTTTTATTTTTGAAGTCTTTTCCTTTTGATGATTAGACAGTTTTCTATGTGATAATATTGTGCAGGTTGTGCGGAATAGCTCTCAGTCTCACAGTTGACATGTTTATCTCTATCCCCCACACACATACATCATCAGCACTGTGATCTCACTGACAGCGACATTACAGGTGACAGACCAGGCAGCTACTGGTGGCTGTTCCTAAGCAAGCAGTGATGTCACAGTCTGTGAGGTCACAATGCTGAATATGTACTGGTGGGGAGAACAGATGTCAGCTACCAGGCAGAGTGCTGTTCACACATCACCCTACTAACATCTGGTAAACAATCTTCTAATTAACCTTGCCAAGGAGAAAAAGTACTTCAGATTAAAGGTAATGGTTGACTGCCTTTAAAACTAATATTAGTTTTATGCAGTACACAAGCTCTTTAATACTTCTCAGGGTCAGTGGGACTAGGAGGAAATATGGGACAACTGTAAAACTTTAGTAAATTGTACTGTTATAAATTTACACGATCAGGTGCAGTATTGCTAACAACTCAAGAAGCTTACATGAATAACGATACATGTTTTAGATGTAAAGATTGTAAAAGATCTCTGGTTCATACATTATGGGACTGTCGACTGGTTGCAGAACTATAAAAAATTGTAAAATGAATGTTTGAAATAGCATTAGCTATGCATGAGTATTTCATTCCAAAGTCATGGATTTTAGGAGTATTGTCTGATAATTCAACAAATGACCAAAAATACCAGGTATCTGTGTTCTTTGTTATTACAAAGTTTTGTACTCAAGAATTTGGTCTAATAATCATAAACTTACATAAAATGAATGTATAACAAAAAATTGGTCTTCTAGTCATAGCTTACACAAAAGTTACTTCTTACTGAAGAGAGGCAACATTGGATCCGCTAGAATGGATAGACAGACTCGATGGGCAATAGCCTTCTTCTGTATAACGCTCAGTATGAATACCAGTCTGAAAACAAATGGCATTAACAATAAATTGCAAGCTTTGGAAAGCGGAAACATTCTTTATAATAGTAGTAACAAAAAGAATATTTGATAAAGATGGGGTAAGATTATTGAGATTTTACGAAAAAAAGTTAAGACGAGTTGAGAACAAGCTTATTGGTATGACTGTCTAATTTCTATAATGAGTAGTTTAATGAGTAGTGAAGTTAACATCTAAGAAATATTTCATCAAATAGAAACCTAGGCTAAGCCACGTTCTTTTTTTCCTTTTAGTGCACTAATGCTAGATGAGATTGAGATAATGCATGTTATTAATGTAGCAATTTAAGTATATATATTGGCCCCATATTTAAATGACATGTACAGTACAAAATGGAGATACGTCACATCCTGGAAAATGCATCGAGGCGGGATATTCAGAAAGCGGAAATGCGTTGCGCAAGTCGACATAATCACACAGATGTAATGTATGCCAGGCAGAAGAGGAGAACCTGAATATGCTGCATGTATATATTCAGCCAGAATCGTGGTGCATGTGCGTGCATCCCAAATTTGAGCCATGCAAAATTAAGTATAAAGGAGAAGCTCTAAATCAGCCATACACCCAGAGGTAGGCACTTGAACTGCAGAAACAATGTCTGGGCTTGTATTTGACATGGTAGCAGTAATAATGGCTGATGTGAAGAGACTGAAGGAACATCAGGGTGGCTGAGGAAGAGACTGTAGGTGGTATGCCCGACAGAGGCCAGTACCGGCCCCGCATCACATGTGAATAGCTCAGTGACACAGACATCGTGGGTCGGTACCGGCAAGTTCTGAGACAGCTCTGTGAGCTGCTCCATGATGAGCTTCAGGCAGCTGGCCTGCTCACCACGGGCACCTTACAGATACTGGTGGGTGACACCACTATCATCACCCAGTCGGCGCATCTCATCCCCTCACTCAGGGATGGGGCCCGAAGAGACTGACACTGAACAGACATGGAAGCTGGCCTGGGAGAGAATACATGTGATGGCGTGCAATAGGCACAAGTGGCAAGTGGTGGGTTGGTGCCAGCCAGTAGGGTCCTGTGACAATGTGGGACAGGAAGCACAAGGCAATGCATTGAAAGGAACAGCACTGTGTGACTACAGCCAGGCCAAGGATGTGCTGTTCCACAGGACCGAATGGCATGCAGACCACAGTGGCAGTGACAGTGGAAATACAACAGCAGGGAAAGGGCCAGATAGGGAGGTTGGGAATATGCAACAGTGACACTGTGGGTGGGAAATGTGCAGAAGAGGGTTGACCATAAGTAACAGGTCCGTGTGGAGGGTCCGAATACCATGGTTGTGGATTGTATACTAACATATCACCTTCCTCTGCACAGGGACAGTGCATACCCCCTGTGGCTGTGGATGCTCATCCCAATACTCGACTCACGTCTGAAGCAGAACAGAGAATACAGTGAGGTACACCGGCTACATGAAACATCATCAAGCATGTGTTCAGCGCGCTGAAGATGTGCTTCAGATGCCTGGACAGGTTGGTGGTGCCCTACAGTATAACCTGGACAAGGCCTGTGTCATATTCCTGGCCTGTTATATGCTGCACAATATGGCCATAGACCATGGAATAGTTGTCCAGGTTCCACAGGGTGACAATGCAGAGGATGTGGAGCCGCCAGATGAGGTGAGCACCTCACGGTACAACTGGAGGAGCCAAGATTGGCCCTGAGGGATGGCAGCACAGGGTACCATTGTACAAGAACATTTCAGACCCCAAGGTGAGTAATGTATGCAGGTGTGACATTGCAACCATGCACACAGGCACTGTATATGTGGGTGCACAGTGTGCCTCACGGTGATGTTAGTATGTGCACGGTTGATTCATTATGTTGTGCAGACAGGTGTGCAGCAGTCACATGCACACATGTCCGCATTAGAGACGACATTTCAAGGTTGCACAGAGGTACTGTTAGCGGTTTGGCATGGGTCAGAGGTAGACCATTGGCACATACCCACAGTGGTAAGCCACAGGTGCACTCCATCATTCCCATGACACTATGGCCCACATCCATGTCCCAGATGCCATCCATACAATGTGACAATTCCACAGCGGTTGGGAGGTAGAGCAGTGTGGTTCACAGGGTGTGGACATCACACAACACCATAGGCACTACAGAGCAGATGTAGCCCCACCTGCGGCCTGGAGACATCACGGGCATTCCGTAAGGCCCCGACACCTCAGGGTTTGCATGTGGCCACCATGGATATGTACATGGCCTCATCGCCAAAGATGCAGGTGACACCTGTAGGGACCCCCTGGGCCGCCTGGCATGAGGCCTCAGGCCTCCCACATCTGAGGGGTGAGACACACATGACTGTGAACAGCTACATGTTGTGGTGGGTGTGGAGAAGCGAACACCATAGCCAGGGGTGGGCGGGGTTATGATGGCAGGGATGGGGTGTTAAGGGAAATGCGGATGCTGTGTGGTGTTTGGGGTGCTTGGTTTGCTGCGAGGTGTGCAATGTGTGGTACGGCCACCACAGGCAGCCAGTGCTACAGTGCCTTCCCAAATAGCCACCACCACATCGGAGTAATGTCCTTGCGTGAACATGTGAATAGCCCCATGAGCTCCTGCATGGCAGACAGAAGCCCGCTCCTCATGGAGGCGAATCTGTGACAGCAACCCCTGCACAGTTTCATGAAGTGACACATGGCTGTCCACAAAGGCCCTCAGTAGCCTCGTGTGTTCAGACAGCTCATTCTCTGTGGCAGTGTGTCATGGTGTGGGTGGAGGCTACCCGATCTGGGGGAAGTGTCCTGGCATGCGACCGTCACAGCATGTGGTGGCCCCATGGGTGGCTGCTGGGGTTGTGGGATGAGACATGTCCATCTACTATGTGCCCGGGGCTGCCTGAACATGCAGCTAGTCAGGCTGTCGCTGGTCATTGGTTCCCCATCGCTGGGCAACAGTGCCCATCTGCTGCACCTCTGTAGGCTGCAACACATTGCCCTCTACCTGCGCTGTGGCTGACTGCAACTGGTGGCCCACCTGCTTTGCAGGGCTGGCCCCTAGATGGCTGCGGTGGCATGTGCGGCTTGTGGAATTAGTTTGGGGCACATGGTGGGTGGTGTCAGGGATGACACTGTCAATATCGTAGTGTCATCATGGTCAGTGTCTGTGGCAAGCACATCCACAGCATTGAGGAGCTGTCGGCTGACAGGGAACAGTCTCACCATCATCACCATTCGACACCCGCCTGTGTGCGGGTCCACAGCAGTGGGCCCAACACAGAACCCATATTATCGCTGAACGGCCGTACCTGTGGACCACTACCTGTCCCAAGATGTGATGGTGCTGTGAAAACAAAACAGGAGAACACAGTTAGGGATGCATATTCATGTCGACAGTACAGTAACATACACAGGTAGGTACTCATGCATGTACCAGGATACCAAGTGAAACCACTCACAGACATGACATGGTGAGCAGGGCACTTGTCAGACATGCAGAGATGCACACAGTTGCTGTGGTATGCAAAACCATTCAGTAGGCGCTGCTGGGTGGCCATACAGTGCTACACAGAATGGATATCATGATACACACAGACATAGGAAGCCACATGCAGGACCAGACATAAAATGCAACATGTATACTCACAGTGCTGGGACGGCCAAACTTCTGTCTCAAAGCCCTCACAGGGAGCAGCGGTCCAGAGCCACCTGGCTGAAGGTTGTGGCCATGAGTTCTTCCTGTGATGTCATACAGGATCCATGGAAGATCCACCACCAGTTGCGGAGGAAGCACGGGCCTCGGCAAGTAGGCCCTGCGGTGTACCGGAGGCAACCAACCCTCTTCTGCACTCCTGGGAGTGCAGTTGTAATCCTCTTGGGCATTCATGGCCTCTGCCACCTCCCTCAGTCCTGTTCCCGCTCCTGCAGTGTCCCACACTTCCAAGAGGGGTCCTCCCTAAGCACATATGCCTTGGTGAGGGCCTTGATCTCATCCTTCATAAAGTTTGGATGTCTTCATCTGTCCGATGCCATGCTGGTGCTTGTGGAATGAACAGATACAGACCCAGTTACAACAACATGGCAATTTAAAAAGCACCTTACACAGAAAAGTACAGTCACACAGAACCATGACACAAAACATACCTTCAAGGCTGCAGTACCTCTCAGTCACCTGTGCAGAGTGGTGGTGCACGCCTGCTTTATGATATTCTGTATGCACATGGGCGAATACTTTCCAGTTATGAGATGCAAATGTGTGGTTTGGGCACAGAGTGTGCAGTGAGGCACTTTAAATATCCTGGCTGAATATTGCAAAGAAGCGTGATATGCAATTGGTTTGTTATTCGCATTTCCGTATTCTCCACTGGACTCCGTGGTGCACATACAGAGCATCTGCAGATAGGCGCCATACATCACTGTTCCATGCAGGACACACAGCACCGTTCAGTGATGACAGTGGTGTCTACCACAGATATGCAAATGCGGGTTGAAGCATGCGCTGCAGTAGCCTGCAGTGTATGCCCCTAGCAGTACATGATATGGATAGCTGGAGTTGTGGTGGCAAGTGCCCTTCACAATATGGTGGTACACAGCAGCCACGCATGTGCGGTGGGATGAGGTGTGACCTTGGTTGCCACATGGCACAACGCTGTGCGCATGCTCAGTATCACGGCTGTGATACCATGTTGTGCAAAGTCAAGGCTCTAACACCAGCAGCGCATGGCAAACCAAGTATGCACTATCGCACTAAGTATGCAGGTTTGAGGCCTGCCATAATGTGGCCAGAGTTGCATCTCAGCAGCAGCAGCAGCAGCACCACAGTGGAACACGCTACACACCATGGCACCCTGCCAGCATGCCTAGAGGTGGGAGGATGTCGAGCTGGCTAACCTGGTGGTACACAGAGAGGGCCAGCTGTTCTGACAGGAGGAGCTGAACAGGGCCAGGTCAGCCATATGGGCCAAGATTGCCAATCACCTCAGTAGGTGTACTGGCATCACACACATGGGCAAGCAATAGCCACTGGTACAGAGACCTCACCAGGATGGACAGGGCACAGCTTGTCCGCTACCGTGCCATGGTGGAGGAGGACACGGTGCCACGCCCAGTATGTACACCATGTGAATTTCTGACATGATGGTTGTCATTATCTGTCAGGGTGTGTCTGTGCCCGACACTGACCACTGTGGACTTTGGCATGCTATCTGTATCAAACCACAAATGTGGAACACTATGCTGCATAATGGTCCATGTTGGACGGCAGACATACCCCACCTATTATATAGTGCAGGTGTACAGTGGCACATGTCCATGTCTATCATAATGAGGCATCACCTGCCTACAGAGGCTGACAGGATGCTGAGCAGTACCTTTAGACAGTCAACTGGGCAGGGAATGGTGCCTTCAGAATCGAGGCGCACAATGGCTGACAGTGTACAGGCTGCAGGACCGTGCATTATACCTGTGTCTCCTACGAACATGGCACAATGTGTGGTCATGGCAATGTATGTCATGGATGATGTGCATTGTGATGTCACATACCATCCCCATGCCTCTGATGTCACATGTATCCATGCATGTTTCGCCCATGTGCCACAGAGCCACAACAGGAACAGTTAAATGGACATGGTGTGTCCTGGCAGGCCCGAACAACAGTCCCCTGCTGAACCCCACATGTCTCTATGCAACACAGTCCTTCTTATGGTCGTGCATGCTGTGGTATGTTGGTATGTAGCATTGCACAACACAGTGTGTCATAGTGGGTGCCCGTTGTGCATCCCCATGATACAGTGTGTCAGCTACTACATGACACAGCAGCAGGGTATGCAGGTGCCGAATGACATATGTGTCCAACAGGTGTCTACTGTGATTCCTGCTCCCATCCTGGTACCATCATAGTGGCGTTGACAATGCATCCATGTATCTGTCTCATAGTGTGTGCTGCAGGTCAGGGGTCACAGTGGTGGCAGGCACAGGACTGCTGTGGTGTGTCCCAATCTCGCCCTGACATGATGTGGACGTGCATAGCTATAGACATGTAGATGCCTGTCATGGTCATGGTGGCCATCAGGTGTCCTGGGACATGTGGGTGACCCTTCTGCCACAACTGTGTTCCTGTGTCCATCCATGGCATGCCAATGGTTGGCTGTATACTGCTTCTGTAGCCACACGGCCATGACAGTGCCCCAGCAATGCTGTCCAGCTGCCATGGCCTACCATTGGTGTCACATGTCCATGTACATCTGTGCCACGCATGTGAATGTCAATGTGATGACCTGGGTATCCATTGCAAGCCACCACGGCAACACCCATTGAAACTGTTGTCTGTCCTATGTGTTGGGCACACATACTGCATAAAAGTGGTGCTCCCCAGCCTGGCTGACAGCTATGTCAGCAGTCATCATGGGGCATGGTCCTTGAGACACTGGCTACGTATCGTACATGCACGGCACACAGTCAGGGGACCTGTGTGCGGTGTTGCATGCATTACATGGTACTCCGCTGACTACATGTACCATTGTCTTTCACTATACTGTATGTGTATTCTGGTGGTATTGGGGGCAGTGTACAACCCTATAGTATGCCTCTGCAGTGATACACTGCCATCCACTGTTGTGAGTTCATGTGTTCACTCAATGGTGTACAGTAGATATCCACAATGCTGCATCTTAGTTGGGTCGTGTGCTGTGGGGGCGTGTGGCTTGCGAGACTCTGATTGTGCCTTTGTCAATGTGTTCACATTTCAGACAGAGGCCAGGAGACAGGCCTGGAGAGATGGGCGCAGGCAGGATTATGAGGGACACAGGGGAAAGACAGCATGGCTAGAGTGTCACCACGAGGACACTCACATAAGTATGCATGTGTGTTTAACATTGCCATACCCACTGTGTTCTGCAAAGTACTGTGAGGTCATCCACTGTGGCCTTTTGTTCACCACATGTGTGTCTGCATCCTGCTATTGCACATGTGGTGCATGCACCATGTACATCATGGCCTTCCACACCTGTTATCCACCATGGAGGCCATGTGTACTAACATGCTTCTGGTGCTGTGCACAAGATAGTCTTGACTTGTGCCACATGGCATGTCCATTGTGGATGTTTACCCGTATCTGTGTTGGATTCAAATCCCCACAGGGCTCCACTGCACATGGTGCATGCAGGCACGTTACTCAGAACATGTGGCACACTATGTGTCCCTGTCTTGCTTCAGCACTGGGGCTGTATACACACCTGCCATGGTTGTCTTGGTGGTGTGGTCATGTGGCCCCACACAGGCCATTGTTGTCTGTGGCATGCGGCTTGTACATGTCCAGGCAACAATCCCATCTACCCTTGTGATAGCGGCGGTATGCAGCTGCTCAGCTCTGCACCGTTTACAGTTTCAGGGCTCTCTGCATAGTTCAGTGTGTCACGACACATACACAGACCACCAGCTGCACTGTGTATACCACACACCCATGCACATGTCACACCCTATGCTGCGTGTCTTCCCAGTTGTGTGGTTACAATAATGTGTGCCCCTGCACAGCTCTCCAAGCCCCATTGCTGTCCACCATCGTCAGGTATGCTGCTGTCATCCAGTGGACACTCACCACCACCTCCACCATATTTCACCCTCACATTTTATTGGCTCACATTGTTCGGTGCTGTGCCCTCATGCTTGCCACTGTATTCAGTTGGATTCCTGGTATGGTACTGTGTTGTGCCCAGATGTGCCACATCCGGGATATTGATATGGCCATGGCCGCCTCCTGTGTGTGCAACATTGAGTATTCCTGCCTAGTGCAGACTCTGCCACACACATGGCAGTGGTGGGCAGCCATGGCAGTCTTGCTGCAGACAGTGTGGGCTGCGTTGTCACGCACTCACCTATGGACATGTGTCATGTGTGCTTGTGGCCATGGCTGTCTGTTGGTGCTGTCCAAGGTTTGCCATTGGTTGTTGCCTGACAGCCCAGCCTATTGGCCTACATTACCTTGTCACATGTGACCTGAGTGTGATGCACATCGGGTTTGTGTCCACCTCCTGTTTCTCTGCTACACCACCCACATGGCCCATCTGTGTATATGCCACCATTCACTGTGCAGATTGTAGTTGTGCCATGCAGCACTGCTTGCTGACACTGCATTTGCCCTTTGCATTGTCCACTGCCATACACAGTGTGTGATGGCCTGTTGTGTTACTTGATATGCTAGCTGTACCCAGTGACAGGTGTCGGCTTCACGGTGCCCTCTTTATGGCAGGGACATGAGCATGCACCTTGTTCACGTGCAGGATCCTCTTCACTGTGTGTCTGGCATAGGTGTAGCCCTGTGGTGCAACACACGCGTTTCCATTCGAGGGGAGGTCAGTTTGGCGTGCTTCCACTGCCCAACAGGGCTGGTGATTGTGATTATGCATCGGCCCACAGACTATTGCCATGGCCCAGCTGCTGTGCCCACTGAGTCATTTCCTGTCCTCTACAGCTCCAAAGGACTGGTTCAGGGCTGTTCACCCAATGCTGTGCAATGTCACACCCAATATTCAGCTTGCATGCTCGTGCCAGTGTCCACACCTGCATGTTCCTCTGCAGGCTGTCCCCAGGTCTGCCAAAGTATGGGTGATGTCAAGGGTTGTGGGGTGGTGTTTCCACACATGGGTATATGCTGCAGCCATCCATCTTAGCTTGCATTGAGACCACTGTGAACAGGCAGGGACGTCTGTGGGGTGCTTCTACGCACATCTGTACCAAGGTCTGCCACCTGTAACTGTCACGCACACACATCTGCTATTGGACAGTGTACTGTGGCAGTGGCTACTGTGCATCCTACACACAGCCATGTGTATCTCCACAACATTGCCCTGTGCCGTGTCAGCCGCATGTCCTGCAGTTCCATTTTATGTTGCCATGCCCACGACATATGTTGTGCTTTGTGGCACATCTATTGCACATCTGCAGACACTGTTGCATGCAGCACTGTGACAGTGCCTGTGGACGGACATACCACACATGCATGGCTGCTCATCACCACCATTGGGGCGGGCATGACTATCTATGCATACATGTCGGACTATTGGTACTGCTGCTGGATTATGTTTTCTTTTCTTCCCATAGGATGTGTCCAGCCAGGAGGAAGTGGAGGCGGGAACATAACCAGCGGGTGGGGCAACATGGCGGAGGCATCTTCATGGATGCAGAGGCTACTCCATACCCTCTGTGTGCAGCAGGGGGTGATACTAAGGACTATTAGAGCCATTGCCTGGGCGTGGTGGCCATTCAGCAGCATTTGGGCTTCTTGCACAACAGACGGTACCAACGATATGCTCCAGTAGGGTCTTGAGTTTCTCCAGCTCCGTGTGTGCTGTGTCACCCTTCCCACCCCACTCTCCCACCTCTGCCCCATCCAGTGTACATTGTTGTGACCCTACCACCCTTGTCCACTTATTCCCCAGGTCCTCTTTGTATATAGTTATTTATAAAATGGGTAAAGAAGACTATCCAAATGCAGTGTTCTGATTGTATAGAACACATTACATGACCATGCATATATCAGAGGCGTGACGCACACCTACACATTTACTCTCCTCCAAAACAATTTTGCCATTTTATAAGATAGATAACCCACTCTACAGTGTGCTGTTGCGCTCTGATTTATACTGCCGCATGTGGGTGGTTGGTAGCACTTGACCTTGCGGCCTGTACATAACACACACCAAGGTGTGTGTATGAAAGCGTGACCACACACCTATGAGTGGGTTATCTATTACATATTTCATTGTAAATATTGTTGTTTATTTTTGCATTGTTCTTATGTTACCTTTCCGCTGTTGATGTTGTTGGTTTGTTGTACTTTGTCTTACTTGTTTTAAATGTATATATTTTGCACCTTTCACATGGCAATGTGCAGTGTGTTCTTCCTTTAGGTTCTATGGCAGGTATTTGACACATGTGTCACTCATCCATGTGTCCGCAGGTGCACAGGTGATTGCAGGCCTTCACATCCCCAGCGTTCCCTGTTCCCGAGCGCCACTGTGTGTTTTACTGTGTTCACCTACACAGGTTGCATGGTGTGCCTGTGACACGTCCATCCTTACATCCCATCCCTCTGGTTCACTGTCGTGGCACAGCAGTGTAGTGTTAGGGTGACACTGGCTGAAATATGCACCCCTGCATACCGTGTGCATGTGTCCTGTGCTGTCATGTCATGGTGTTGTGTGGGCCCCATGTATGACCTTGGCTACATGCCATTGTGGAAGTGTCCTGGGGACACACTGGACCTTTCATCACACTGGCATGTCTGCTCGGTGTCACTCAGCATCAGCCATCACCACTGTCCATTGGTCACAGACACTGTTGTGGTCCCTTATCCATGGCTGTGTGTGTCTACCGTGGGTGGTGTGCATAGGTGTCCACAAGCCTGGCCATGTCTGTATGGTGCACAGAGCTGGCCACTCACTGTCCTTACATCAGGCCCTTTTGGCCACTGTGGTGTGCTACTGTGCCTCCCTGTCCACTGGGCTGCTGCACTTTGTGCCAGCAGTGTTCTCCCATGCTGTATGCCACAGTCACTGTGCATCTATCCCGGCCTTTTGTGCATGGTTCCCCACATTCAAATGTGGCCTGCTGTGCCACACATCTTGATTTGGTGTGTTTGGCAAATCTCCTTTGCTAGGCATTTTCTGAGTATCCCAATGTTTTGTGTTGGCGCATTTAGATGCACAGCACATTCACTTGCACAGTGCACCCTGCCACTTTTAAATATGGGGTCCGTTATGTTTAAATTAACTGTAACTTTTTGTTGTTGTTGTGTAACTATAATGCTTTCCTTTTGTTGAGTTTAATTGTGTATTTTCTCAAAAAATTAATGAAGTATAAGTTTGAAAGTTTGAAAGGAAAAAAGAAATGGTGAGGAAGAGACAATGAAGAAAGGAGACAATAATATATAAACAAAGATGCAAAAGTGGGAAAATACAATTACATAAACAGAGGTGTATCAAACTGCTTACATAAGGGCCATTCACACAGCATTTTCTGCACCATTGTTAATGGTGCAGAGCTGCTAAGCATTGCCGCTTTTTGTTGAGTGAATGCAGTCTGCATTACAGTGTCATGCATTGCATTTCACTGCAGTCCCTCATTTCCTGGGATTGCATAGCGTTGTAGGCATTTTGCACAGCCATTTGAACAGCTGGTACCACTCACAAGTGGTGCCAGGTTATTCCTACTATCAAATTAGACATTTGTGAGGTTAGAAATGACTCTGATGATTAACACCAAAAAGGCAGAGGCGGCAGAAAAGAGGACAGGAACAAATCCGGTACATCAGTCATGGAAGACACTTCCAGGATTGCGATATGGGATTCATTCACTTCTGCTTTTTCTGCCACCTCGCCTTTATGTTTTGGTACTATTCATCAGAGTCATTTTAACCCTCACTAATGTCTAATTTGATGGCAGTCTTTATAGCTGAGAGGTCTGACTGCATCCATCAGTGCTGGCCTTATCACCACTGGCAGCCATCGGGTTACTGACAGTAAAGTTAGGTTTAACAGAATAATAATCTCCAATGGCACCATGCACGCTGTCCCCTATTATTGCACATTTGAGCTAATGTTTGCTCAAGTTTCACATTTGTCTGTTGTGCCCACTTGTTTTATTTTGCACTGCTTGTTATGGGAAAGGCATACAGAGCTGTTACCTGAAGGCTGAGCTTATTGTACCTCTGGAGTAGTGGGTGACATGACCAGGCTCCACAGAATAGGGGCTGCTGTGTGAATGGGTTCTGCATCACTGCTGCATGAGCAGAGCAGCCTACACCCTGATGCAACCACGAATGCAGTAGGTGTGTGAACATATCATTAATTTCCTGCTGTTCATAAAAGCTCATAATCTGAATCATGTATAGGCATTTTCAGGAGAAATCTACCCACTCACCAAACAGCCTGGTAGGTTCAATAGTTTTGAACACATTTCCATTAAAATACCTGTATTGATTTGAAATGCAAACTAGGTAACTAATGTGTTTTATTTAAAGAGGGAATCTGGCCAAAAGTGCTACATTGCAGAATTAGAATAACATACCCCAATAAACCTCATACAAAAATTAGGTTTCTGTGTTACTTCATTTTAAAGTTATGGGCTATTTTGTAACCCAGATTTCACTACCTGTTCAAAAAGCCAGTTTCAGTGAAGAGCCACTGATGATGTCATAACCTGAACTCACAGTCTAGTCCTTACTGTCAGCAAACTTATAGGACCTGTTTTTCCAAAGTTTAAGAAACTGTAGCTGTAGTAATCAAAACAAAAAAAAAACTGCCATAGGGTTGGCTGCAGTTCTTGTGATTCCTGAGTTCAGATGCATGGTATTGTACTTTAGAACATGTCAGGAGATGGTTTGGAATGTAGTACTGAATCAAAGTATGGAATATCAAGGTGGTGCATAATTTTAAAATATGGGGTGGCATGCAATCTCAGAATGTGGCAGGGATGTGCCATCTCAAAATGTGGTGGGACACTCAATGCAACAGGAACACACATTGAGGAATTTGGCAGGGCCTGGCAATTTTGGAACAGAGGGTGATGTACGCTCTCGGAACATGACAGGACACTCCATTTATTCGAAGTAGCTTGTCCCTGCCACATTCCAGAACTGTATCGCCCACCACATTTAGTGCATCACACATCCCACTGCATTCTAACATTGTGCATCAGCCACATTCTAAAATTATGCATCTCTCTGCACATTCCAAAATTAGCATCCCACCAGATTCCAAATTGCACACTCCGTTACATTCCTTTTTCAATGCCACATTCTGAAATTGTGTCACAGCCACATCCCCCAAATGTGCATCACTGCCACATTCCCAAGTATGCGTCCACCACCACATTCGAAAGTGTGTGTCATCACCACAGTCAGAAATGCGTCACTGCCGCATTCGAAACTGTGCATCACCGCCATATTCTAAACCTGTGTGTCACTGCCACATTCTGAAACTGTGTGTCACTGCCACATTCCGAAACTCTGCATCACCGCCATATTCTAAAACTTCCAACAGTCTGCCACATTCTGAAACTGTGCGTCACTGCCATATTGGAAATTACATCACTGCCACATTCAATACTGTGCAGTATGGCCACATTCCAAACTGTGCATCACTGACACATTCTGAAATTGTACATCACCACCACATTCTGAAACTGTGCATCACTAACACGTTCTGAAACTGCATCACTGTCACATTCTGAAACTGCATCACTGCCACATTCCCAAACTGTGCGTCACGGCCACATTCTGAAACTGTGCATCAGCACCACATTCTGAAACTGTGTATCACTGCCACATTCCAAAATTGTGCATCACTGGCACATTCCGAAATTGTGTGTCTCCACTACATTCCAAAATTGTGCATCACCACTACATTCCAAAACTAAGCATCACCGACATGTTCCAAAACTGTGCATCACTGCCACATTCTGAAACTGCATCACTGCCACATTCTGAAACTGCATCACTGCCACACTCCAAAACTGTGTATCACTGCCACATTCTGAAACTGTGCATCACTGCCACATTCGAAATTATATGTCTCCGCTACATTCCCAATTTGTGCATCACCACCACATTCCAAAAACTGTGCGTCACTGCGACATTCTGAAACTGCATCACTGACACATTCCAAAACTGGCGTCACTGCCACATTCTGAAACTTTGCATCACCGCCACATTCCAAAATGTGTATCACCACCACATTTTGAAATTGTTCATCACTGCCACATTCTAAGGTTGTACTTTTCTGCCACATTCTGAAATGTGTGTAAACTTCCAAATTCCAAAACTGCCTCTCATTGTCACATTCTGAAAATGTGCATACCCAGCATATTCCAAAATTGTACGTCCCCACCACATTCTGAAAATGAGTGCCGCTGCCACATTCTGATATATATCTTTTTATTCTTTGGTAACTGGGTAAGGCCTGTTTTCAGGGGCGACCTAGGGGCACTGGGTGGTTAAGTGACTTGCTCAGAGTCACACAGTATGCAAGTGGGGTTGTGGAAATCAAACCCTAGTCTGCTGGATGTACCTAGCTCATTCACAGCTCATTACTCTAACTTCTAGGCTATACTGCCAGTCCATGATATTGCATGTCCAAGTCACATTCATAAAGTATGCATCCCTGCCTCATTCTGAAATTGTATGTGAATACCACATTCTGAAACTGCATCACCACCACATTCTGACATTCCATGTCCATGCCACATTGTGAAATTGCATGTTGCCATCACAATCTGAAATCAAGCACTCCAACCACATTTTGAAATTGCATCACTACCACATCCCAAATGTATGTATCTATGAAATTGCCAGCAGAAAAGGCCTTGTGGTCTATCAAGTCTGCTTGATTATGCAGCTAGCAGCCCTTATTCTGCAGTTGCCTCCCTCCCCTCCCATGACCCTCCCTCTTGCCCTGTCCCAGCCCCTTTTGAGCGCCCACTGTTCTACTGGATATCACTTCTGCTGGTACGCATTCCACTTGGCCAC
This sequence comes from Neoceratodus forsteri, assembly GCA_016271365.2. Classification (NCBI taxonomy): domain Eukaryota; kingdom Metazoa; phylum Chordata; order Ceratodontiformes; family Ceratodontidae; genus Neoceratodus; species Neoceratodus forsteri. The sequence continues at coordinate 446,446,069 of JADMNL010000023.1, forward strand.
TACCCTTTCTGTAAAAAGTGCCTTCTCATCTCCCTCTTGAGCCTTCTCCCTCAATCTCATATCATGGCCTTGGGTATCCTCCCCTCCCTCAGTTTGAAAAGCCCTCAGTACAAGTCTTGTTTATTCCTTCATGTACTTGAAGGTTTCAATCATATCGCCTCTTTCCTTCTCTCCTCCAGTGAGTACATGTTGAATTCCCTCAGCCTACTCTCATGTATGGTAAGTCCCCAGACCATAGATCATTTTTGTTGCCCTCTGCTGCACCCTTCCAGTAACTTAATGTACCTCTTCAATTACAGATGCCAGTGCTGCATGCAGTACTGCAGGTGTGGCCTAACCAGCAGTCTATACAATGGCAGAATCACCTCCCCTCCTTGAGGATATACCTCAGCAGTGCAACCCAGCATTCTGTTGTCCTTTATAGCCACCTTTCTACATTGTGCTGAGTTGTTCATTGCTTCCGTAATGAGCATCCCAGAACCTTCTCCTCCTCAGTCACGGCTAACTGCACTCTCCCAGCTGGTAGCTCCTCCTAGAGTTTTTGCCCCAAAATGCAGCACCTGCATTTTTGGCATTGAACCCAGTTGCCAGGTGTCCAACCAGGTCTCCAGCCATGGCAGATCTTGGTGCTACCCTGCCATCTCCCTAGGTCATCCACCACTGCTCCCATCTTGGTGTCTTCAGCAAACATACTGATTTTGCTCTTGATGCCCATCAAAATGTCTGCAATGAATATCCCAAACAACATTGGTCCTATCACTGAGCCTTGCTGGAACTCCGCTTGTCACCACCCTTGGAGATGATAGCTGCCCACCCACCACCGCTCTCTGCTGCCTTCCTTGTAGCCAATTCACTACCCATCCCGCCATCTTTGCACCCATCCGCACCTTTTGCTTACTTCCTAGCCTCCATGCAGCACCTGAATCAAATGCCTTGCTGAAGTCCAGGTACAGGACATCCACTGCATGGCCCCTGTCCAGTTGTCTAGTTACCCAATCATAGTACTCCACCACAGGTTGGTCTGGCAGGATCTGCCAGCGACAAAGCCATGCTGTCTATTGTTCTACAGTGCACTGGCTTCCAGAAGAGACACCAGCCTCTCCTTCAGGATTGTCTCCATCAGATTGCCCCGATGGATGTGAGGCTCACCAGTCTATAATTCCTGGTTCATCCTTGGGGCACTCTTATGGAGAGGTACCACGTGAGCCATCTTCCCATCCAGTAGGGCATTGAGTAGGTCTGCCAAAGCCCTGCTAGGGATCTCTACCAGCTCCTTCAGTACCCTGGGGTGAATGCCATCTGGCCCTAGTGCCTTGTCCACCTTCAGTGCCCTCAAACCCTCCAGCACCCTGTCCTCTGTGATTTCCCATCTGTCACCTCCTCCCCTCCATTCCTGCCCTCAAACCCCCTCGGTATTGCCCCACCTTTCTTTAGTAAATACCAAGCAGAAGTAGTCATTCACGCTTCTGCCTTTTCTCCCTGCCTACCGATCCCCTTCCTTCTAATCCTTATTATATGGTCCTCACAGCTCCTTCTGTCCCTAATGTACCTGAAGAAGTCCTTCTCCCCTCCTTAGTGCCCTGCACCAGCCTGAGGTCCTTAGGCACCTAGGCTGCCCTTACTGCCCTTGTCACCTCCTTTGCTTCCTTCAGGTACTACTCCTCCTCCTCCCTGTTTTTTTTGTACCTCCTAAAGGTGGCTCTTTTCTTCCTTACTTTTCCATGTCTCCTTTGCTCATCCAGCTAGGTTTCTTTGCCCTAGCCTTCTTACTCTGGGCCTTGCTGCAAGTTTTGGTTGCCTCCACTATCCTGCTTTATGATCTCCCACCTCTGGTTAGTGTCCTTAGTATGTTGAATTTGGCCATGTACCCTTTATTACTTCCCCATCCTCCTGAAGTCAGCCCTCCTGAAGTCCAGCACCCTTGTGTCGGATACTACTCCTTCCTTACCCATATTCAACGTGAACCATACCGAGTGTCGGTCACTCACCACCAGTGGCTCTTCCACCCTCAGTTCCCTCACAAACTCCCCATTAGCCAGCATGAGGTCAGGTGTTCCCTAACCTGGTTAGTTCACTGACCATCTGCATCAGGAAGCTGTCCTGGAAGGCATCCAGCAGTACCTGCTCCCTTCTATTCTTGGTGGCTGGGGTAGTTCAATCCACTCCCGGCAGGTTGAAGTCCCCACAGTCACCATGCTCCCTTCCCACAGGTTCTGCTGATCTGTCCTGCTAGTTCCCTGTCTAAATCTTCTGTCTGGGAGGGCAGCCTGTACACCACTCCCATCCTGAGAGTCCTATTTCTTGAATCTTGGGTTTGTATCCATAGTGACTCTGTGCTGCCCTCCTCCCTCTCCTCCCATACACACTTCAGTCGTTCCCTCACATGGTGCCACCTCCTTTCCCTTTTTACTCTGTGGAATATCCTGTACCCTGTATCGCTATGGTCCCAGTCATGGTAATGGGTGGCTCATGTTTCAGTGATGGCGCCATGTCCACCTCCCCTCTGCCATGAGGGTCTTTAGCTTCACAGTTTTATTCCCCAGGCTTCTAGCATTCAAGGTGACCACCTTCCATCCCCTTACTTTCCCCGCCATCAAATTCTAACATCCTCTCTAGTACTTTCCCTGATCCCTTGTCTCTGTTATGGGGGTTAAGCTCATATGTCTTCCCATCCTGTGGCCTCTGCTTGCCTCTTGCCCACTTCACCCCCGCTCCTAGTTTAACTTCCCATCTTCTATATAATCACTAATCCTCTGTTTCAGCACTTCTTGCCCTTCTCAAGGAGGCATGGAAAGGATGAGAAGGGACTTGCAAGGTTGGAGGAATGGTCAGAAGTATGGCAGCTTGATTCAGTGCAAAGAAGTGCAAAATAATGCACCTGGGAAACAAAACCCAGGGAAGATTACACAATGAGGGGAGGTAGTAACAACAACAAAAATGGAAAGGGACCTGGGGTAATCATATCAGATGACCTTAAAGTTAGAAGCAATGTGAGAAGGCAGTATGGAGGGCTGGGGGGTATACTGGGATGTAAAGGAGAGGCATCACCAGCAGAAAACACAAAGTTGTTATCTCTGTACAGACAGTTGGTGAGACCCCATCTGGAGTACTGCATCCAGTTCTGGAGACCCCACCTCTGCAAGGACATAGACAGGATAGAGGCAGTCCAGAGGAGGGCAACTAAAATGGTGCAGGGTCTGCAAGAGAAGCCATACGGTGAAACTTAAGGAGCTTAATATGTATACCCTTGAGGAAAGGAGGAGAGGGGGACATGATAGAAACTTTTAAGTACCTTAGTAGAATCAACAAAGTCCAAGAGGGTAGCATCTTTCAGAAAAAGAGATGTGCAAAAACAAGGGACACAATTTAAAGATAGAGGGGGTTCAGGGGCAATGTGAGAGTATTTTCACAGAGAGGGTGGTGGACGCGATGGAACAGCCTTCTTGAGGAGGTTGTGGGGTCTAGAACTGTGGAGAATTCAAGATACATGGGACAGACATAAAGCAATTCTTGTTGGGGTAAGAAGAAATAGGCTGTTGGTTAACTAGGATCTGCAGCTTATCTTGTAGGTAGGGAAATGGGCAGACTAGGTGGGCCAAGCGGTCCTTATCTGCCATCAAAGTCTATGTTTCTATGTTTCGCTTAAGTTCAGACTATCCTTCATGAATAGACTACTGTCTGCCCAGGTCTTTTCCCACCAGTCCATGTTTTGGCCTGACACCAGGTTCCTAGCCATTTATTAAATTCCTCTGTCCTCAGTTTTCTATGCGTTGCTCGCCCTGAGAACAGGAAGTATTTCTGAGAAAGTTACTGATCTTCCTGCCCTCTCACATATTGATCCTAGTTCTTCAAACCTCCTCTGAACTACATCTACCGTCCTATTTATTTATTTTATTTATTGAAATGTTTCACCAGGAAGGCACACTGAAAAACAAGTTGCTTGTTTCCCGTGCGACCTGGGAGGATACAACTGGATGAAGAATTAGACATACAGTTTAACATTTAACATATCCGAGAAATTAAATATTCAATTATATTTGTAACAAGACATACAGTTAAAAATATATAATAAACATACAGTCGATTTGTGACATAACATACAGTTAAATATATCATACCTGGGAATATGCATTTAATTACAAGTGGCATATCTGAGGAACATATTACAGAAATTTAATGTAGCCTCGGAGCCAACTCCTTGCAGGAATGAATCATGGTTAAGAGGCAGATTATGTTGCAATTATTGAATGAATGAGGTCCACTGGTGGGACATCAAGGAGGGTAGAGAGGAAGACAGGGGAAACCAGCTGGGGAAGGAGAGGATAAAGATGGGGAGAACATTACTGAGAAAAAGTGAGCAAAAAAAACAGTTGTGGGGGCAAGTTAACACAGGGCTAGTGCAATGTTTGAGCACCTCAGACAGAACAAAAAGTGCAAATTATTAGCTCAAGTGAACTAGGGTCCTTTGAGTGCAGGGTGGTACAGAGGGGCAGGAGAGAGGTGGGGTAAGGGATAGGGGAAGGGAAGGACGAGTCATACCTGGAACTGGCCTCTTCAGAATGTGAGATCACTGCCAGTGGCAGAATGAGGTGAGGACTTTGGTAGAGATAGTAGAGGGATGGTAAAGGGAAGGAGGAGGAGGGAGGGAGAAACTGTCTAAGACTAGGCCTCTTCATTATGCTGAGAACCCTGCCAGAGAGCAGAGTCAGGCAGGACAAGTAAGGTAGAGAGGATGGAGGGGAAAGGGGAAGAAAGAGTCATTTCCAGTGCTGGACCCTCCAGGATGCTAAAATGCCTGCCAGGGGCAGAACTAGGTGAGGACAAGTTGGGAAGAGAAAAGAAAGGAAGGAGGGAAGAGGAGAAAGAAGAAGCTTGCCTAAGACTAGGCCACTCCAGGATGCTGAGAACCCTGCCAGAGCATAGAATCAGGTGAGGACAAGTTAGGGCAGAGGGAATAGGGGATAGAAGAGAAAGGGAAAAAGGAGGAGAGAAGAAACTTACCTGAGAGTAGACATCACCAGGGTGCTAAGAATCCCAAACCGAGGGCAGATTTAGGTGAGGACAAGTTGGGTAGAAAGGAGAGAGGGAAGGGATGGGAAGGAGGAGGCTTGCCCAGTGCTAGACCCCTCCAGGATGCTGAGAACCCCTGCCAGATGGCAAAACTAAATGGGCAAGTTGGTAATGGAAAAAGGCTAGGGAAGGAGTGAGGGGTAAGCAGTGAAGGGAGGAGAGCATGCTGAGAAGCAGGCTCGGGAGGATGGTTTAATAGGGGTTGTGAGTCATGGATAGGAGCAGAGGGTATAGGATGATGGTAAGGAGGGTCAAAGCAGAGCAGTTAGATGAGAGAAAATTATGTAAGGCAGAGGCAAGGGAGTAAGAGGAGGAGGAGGAGGTGCCGTGCCAGGGAGGAGGTTCCAGATTTGTGGGCAATGGGTAAAAGCCTGACTGATTGATGAGAGTGGTTTGATGGGGTACCAACAAAGTGCAAGTGTCAGAGCATCTGAGGGAGTGGGGGAAGAGAGTGAGCATAAGAGGTAGGAGGAAGTTCTCCTAACCAGAATTTAGAAGTGAGTTTGCACAATGAGTGAGGCACCTGTTGGCAAGTGGAAGAAGGGACAGGGTGTGGTAGAGGTCATAGTGATGAGTGCATGATGGAGCATCAAGGGCAAATCAACAGAAGAAGTTAAAGAGCATGTCCAATCTGATTAGGGAGGATTTGGGAGCAACACCATAGACTACATCACAGTAGTCAAAAATGGGGAAGATCATCTTCTGGACTAGTTCATGCCATGCCATAGGAGGGATGCAACTATGGTTCCTGTATAAGGCACCAAGCTTGGGCAGCAGTTTTTCAGGATGGCGTCAATGTGGGCAGAGAAGTTGAGGTGTTGGTCAGCCAAACCCCAAGGTATCTGAATGAGAAGGTGTCCTCTAGGATTGTCCCATCAAGGGTATGTAAAGATGGTAAAGGGTGAAGCCTAGAGAGTCTCTGCCTAGTGCCAGAGGTCATGGAGACAGACTTTTGGCATTTAGGAATAGTTGGCGTGAGGCAAACCATAGCTAAATCTGGTGGAAGTCATGCTGAAGGGTGGTTGCTACATCAGTGGGGCATTTGCCAGAGGAGAACAGGACGGTTTTGTCAGCATACATATGGATAGAGGAGAGGGAGCATACTGAGAGCAAGTCATTTAGGAACATGGAGAAGAGAAGGTCCAAGCACTGAGCCCTGTGGGACTCCTGTGGAAATAGGAAGGAGGGGTTTATCCTGGATCTTGACTGATTGTATTCTGCCTGAGAGGTATGTTCTAAACCAGTTTTGGGCAGAAGTAGACAACCCAGCAGCCATAGGGAGTCAAGAGTAGGGCATAGGAGACTGTGTAAAGCTTGGTGAGGTCAGCAAAGATGGCAGAGGTAATGAGGCCATTATCCATCCCAGTGAGGATGGAGCCAGTGAGCCTGAGTAGGGAGGTGGCAGTGGAGTGGTTCTTCTGAAAACTAAATTGGAACAGAGTGAAAAGGAAGGTCATTAGGAGGAAGTTAGTTAAGAAAGGACCAGGTGTTCTTGGGTTTAGCAAGAGCAGGAGGAGGAGATTGGGTCGAACATTTGCAGGGGAGGAGGGTCACCACCCTTTGGGGAGGGAGAACCACCGCATGTTTCCAGGATGAAGGGACAGATGAGGACGAGAAGGAAAGATTTAGGATTAAGGAGATAGGGTATGCTATACCAGAAGCTGAGCGGTAGAGGAGTTTAGGGTCAAGGTCATCTGCGATGATCCTTGGAAGATTAAGAGAGAGAAGAGGCATTAGTGTTTCTTCTGGGAGACAGCAGAAAAGGAGAAGGAAGGGTGGGCATGGAGGGATTGAGTGCTGGGTGTGGGAGGATGGGGGAGGTTAGAGGATGCACTTTAGCGGCAATGGCACAGGAGGCATAATAGGAGTTAAACTCTTGAGCCACTGCACACAATTGGAGACCAATGAGTTGTTTATTTAAGCAAAGGGAGGCGGTTGTGTGAAGGAGGGGAGAATAGGGCATGGACCACTTTTCAGAATTTGGAGGGAATTGATATTTTTGAGAAAAGATGATTTAAAATATTCAGACTTGGCATGTCTGGTAGCTTATGTGCAGGCATTTCTTAACATACGATATCTGGCATAGTCTGGGGAAGCTGGGAGGCATATGTTTCCTCTAAGCTTTGTCTCGCTCCCTGAGACAGGTCAGTAACTCAGGGAGACCAGGGATGATGGTTGCCACAAACTCTAGTGCATTTGAATGAAGTGTGGGAGTTTCATGTAGTTAGAACTTTATCTTTAAAATAGCGAGGGCATGATCAGTGGAAGTGGCAAGGCAATAGGGGACCAATCAGAGCTGGTCAGTTCATTAAGAAGGGATTAAGTTTAAGGAGCTAAAGGAGGAGTTGCAGAATTTTGAGTGGCAGTTTTGGTCTATGGACTTTCCTGACTATGAAGATTGGGTGATGATCACTGAGGGCATCCAGGAAGATGCCTGATTTAATGACTCAGTGGAGGTGAGAGGTGAGAGCCCAGTCTATCAGGGAGTGGTTAAGGTTTTTATGATTTAGGCGGGTGGATTCAGGATGAGTTGGGAAGATGAGGGCATGATGTCGTTACATGTCTTGGCAGTACTTGGAGATAGCCAGTTTTGGTTTACATAACCCAGGATGTATAGCTCGCCTTATGTGAGAGGGAGGTTATGGAGGTAATGAGATCCAAAGTATTGGATGCCTTGGAACCAGGTCGACAGTAGATGCCAGCTATGAAGATAGGGGAGGAAAAGGCAAGGTAATGTTTACTACAAGTGCCTCATAGGCAGAGGTAATGATGATGATAGAATGGTTGTGAACTGAAGTGAGGACAGGATATACATGGCTACTCTGCAACCCTGCCAGTCCTATCCTGCCTGATTATGGAATAACCTGGGATATTAATGGTGAGATCAGGTATTTTAGCGTTTAACCAAGTTTCAGTTAAAATTAGAATATCAGGTGTGAGGAGATTACCATAGGATGTAAAAGGTACATTTTGACACAAAACTGCAAATGTTTAATTGCATAATTTTCAGGCCCTTGGGGAGGGAAAAAGGGTGGGGAAGTTGGTATATTAGTGGAAGGATTGCAGCTGAGAGAGTTGGGTGTAGTGGGACAGGACTGGGATGAACAATTCCTGAAGTAAGGGGAGTGCTATTATGAGGAGTCATTTGCCCCTAAATGCAGAATTAAATGAGGTTTCTCCCTACCCTTCTAGCATACTTCAGAACAGATTGCCCCACCCTTTCGCTGTCATTCCTGGCATGGCCTCCACCCAAATATGACTATGCCTCTCCTCCTTGCTACCCCACCTAACTCCTTTTTAGTATTGAGTTCCCTAGCACTAAGATTCCACACCATTTTTCATTTGCTTACTTCCTCCTCCCAACCCCTCCTCTTACACCTCTTCTTCCTCTTGCACATAAGTTCCCCCTTCTACCCCTGTTATAATTCCCCATCAGTACTCCCCATACCAGTTTCTTCTGATTACCATTAGATACTCTTCCAAGGCCATCCCTTTCTCTCTTTCTCCTTTCCCTCTAGAACTGTGAAATGATTTTCGAAGACCCTTCTCATACACCTACTTCTACCTTCCTCATGCTAGTCCATCCCTCTTCGACTCCTTGCCCATCACCAGTTCTCCTCCTCACCCCAATCCATTTCTCCTCCTTTCTGCTTTCGTCTGCCCTTCAGACTTGGTTCCTCTGACTCATTGACCCTAGGCCTGGGGGTCCCCTGGCTCAGTGACCCCTCTCTAACCCTATTCCCTTTCCTCCCCCTGTCTGCTTAAGTTGACCTCCTCCTTTGCTCCCCTCCTACCTCCTCTCTTTGTTGGACCATAACCTTCCGTAGATCCGTCTTGCCTGCCTCAGCTCCTCCCACAGACCCATGATCTCTTTTTAAGTTTCACTGTTTGGTTGCAGACTAAATATCCCCCACTCTCCACGCAATTTTAAGAAGATTGGTGCTCACAGTTAGTTGCAGCCACTACCCTTCCCATTTCTCTGTTCGCTCTCGTGACCCCCACCATTCCAGATGAAGGATCCCCCTCCCCAAGCCTCCCCTTCCTCTTCTACCATTGGCTAAACATGTCCTCCTGGTCTCCAATTCCCTTACCCTGTACTAAATTGAGTGGCTTTCTTTAAACTTCATCCTAACCCTCTTTTTCAAAGTTAGAGTTGTTAAAGCCTGTTGGAGCAGCCTTCTTTAAAAGTCCTATCTGCCATTTTTCACAATTAGAGCTTATTAAAAACTAAATTAAACATTTCTAAGTACTACCGTAGTTTGCCCTAAAATGAAACAAAGTCTACCCACAATTTGCGCCATCAGACTAACTAATAGAAATGCACAAGCAAGTCCTAATACTGTGTAGATTAACGATTTCAGATGAGACGTTAAATCGAGGTCCCATCTGCCTGGATTGGCGGTAGTTCAGGTGGATGTTAAAGATCCATGGCACTTATCAAAAGAGTAGGGAAGTTTTATTGAAAGAAACACATCACAAAAGAAAATATAAATAATCAAAACACAATATTATACAGGATACAGAAATGTAAAAAGTAAACAATATAGCCAAAAATCATACCTACTTCCAAATCTTGTAAATACTGTCTGTGACAAATGTCCGTAACACTTACTTAATGTAACCACTGTTATACTATGTATCTCATGTTTAATGTAATTGTTGTTATACCTACTCTATGTTTCCATCTGTCTTACTATGTGATGAGGTACCTTTTGCAAATGAGCCTCTGGCTCAAAGGTTGTAAACCGATATATCAAATAAATAAATAAAAATTAAATAAAGAAATAACATTTTCCAAAAAGAATCTCAGTTAGCTTTAGAAAATTTAACAATATCTCTAGTTTTAACAGAAGCTAAACCATTCTCAATCTGTAAGAACATAATACTAAATAATACTGTTTGTTGCTGTAATATAAATTGACATCAGACCTGCCATAAAAATATTGTACAAAGGAAAAAAAATATTCAAAGTACTTTTATGATACAGGCGCAAATCCTGTATAATCACATGAACTATGGTTTGATACGAAATATGGGTTAAAAAGGCAAATTCAATGTATGGCGAGCGTCCACCAAAATTTTGACTGAAGGGACAAGTGGACGAAAAAATGAACCATAGTTTCCTCACAGTTTATACAGGTAGGTCTTAAGCAGAACCTCTCCGTAATGGGTTTATATTTTAAATTACCTCTGACCCCTAGCTGTCCTTGCATAGAGAGCCAGACAATATCCCAAACATGAGGGAATCCTAAAATCTGTTAACTTCCTAAGAGAAAACAGCATTTTAGAGGGGCACATTCTGGAAATAACAGAACACTTTTTGAACCTCAAAAACAATAAAGTTGTACAAGGATTTTCTGAGAGAGTGAGTAGATGTGGAAAAGACATTTTCCACTGTTGTAGTTTTTAAAGTGGAAATACCATAGGATGGTAAAAGTCAGTCAACAGAATCTTGGGAGGTAGTAAGGACCACTTATCAAGATACCTGGACCATAGAAATTGTGACCATAACTGCCAAGACATGGAGACTGGAGACCATAAATAAGAAAAGGAACCAAACAGAAACAGAGAATGGTAAAAATAATAGGGTTAACCATAGCCAAACCTCCTTTTGAATTGGTAAATAAGTAATATCCCTACGTACAGGGTTCAGCCTTATTGCCCCAAAGCATTTGAAAAAGAGACTAAATAGTCTTGTTTCCAGATGCAGTGGAGGTGGAAAAATATAACTAAGATATAAAAAAACGTAGCAAAATTGTTTAATAATCATTACTCTTTTTTCTTCCCAAATTTCCAACCCTTCCAACGGTGAATCTTAAATTCTCCAATATATAACTGTTTCTCCCAATTATATAATGTCAAATCCCCAGCCCCAAACCAAATACCTAAAATTTTATGAGGGAAGGACAACGGAATACCCCTAATATCTAAAGGAACTAAAAGTGAAGGATTTAAAGAAAAATACAACTTTTCTCTAAATTAAGCTGGGCTCAGATAAATTTCAAACTGATAAAAATCTGTAGTGCAGTGGCTAGAAGGGATATCTTATAATAGTAAAGTGACATCATCCATAAGTGGTAACTTTCTCATAAGGTAATGCAGGAGAAGGGCCAAGCCAACAATAGTAGTATCCCATAGAATTTGTCTAATTACTGGGTCTAAAACAAAGGAGTAAAGTAAGGACTTAAGGGACATCCTTGTCTTACCCCAACAGTAAGAGGAATATCTGTTCCAAAAGGCCATTAACCATAGGCACAATAGTAGCTCCCTTATATAGGGTAGATATCCAAAATACAAAAGGTTTCGGAAACCCATTACTGCATAAGTGTAGAGAATAAATAAGCATGCTAACCTTATCAAAGGCTTTAGCCTGGTCTAAAGCGACAACATAACCCGAAATTTATTGACTGGCTGAGTTCAAATAAGTCTAGTAAAAGGTATAAGTTATGTTGAATACGCCTACTGGTATGGTACAAGTCTGAGCTGGTGTATAAGAAAATCTGCTACCAATAATAACCTATTGTTAAGAATTTTAGCAAAATTTTATAATCACTATTTAATAAACTCAATGGTCTCTAATTGATAATAAAGTTTTATCTCTGATTTATATAAAAATAAAGTAAAGAAGTATTAAATCCCAAATGGGAAGAAGAGGAAGATAATAAAAATTAAAGACTTTGGGGAGAAAATAAAGCATGTGTGATAAAAGATTTTATAAAATCATTGGGTACACCATCAATCCCAGTGATGTACCCTTACTCAATTGAGATATAGCAATCTCCACTTCCTGGGGAGAAATGGGCCTTATTAATGTAGATACCTGAGAAATAGGAACCTGAGGTAACGTTGCAGTGAACCGTAAGACCTCAGGGAAAGACTGGTCAGACCTGTCATGGAAAGAATCAGTAACATATTTCTGGACTATTGCTAACAACTCTAAGTCCTTGGATACTAAAGTACCATTAGGTAAAGCAAGCTGGGTCATAAGGGTATTATATAACCTTAGTTTACAGGCTTCAAAAGGATCCAAAGCTGGTGATTTCCTAGTACCAAAATTAAATTCCAATTCTAAAGATTTGGCTCTATCATATTGGAAGGTTTTCATCTGTTTTTATTGCCAAAATTTGAGAATGAAAATTGTTACTATTACTAGGAGGAAAAGACATTAATTTATATAACTGATTCCTTAAGAGGAGATATTTTAAATAATTAGAATTAGCCTGAGTTTTACCAAAGGAGAGTAAAAGCTTCTTAAGCTCCCTCTTAGTATCTAGCCACCAACTCAATGAGGAGTCATAAGCACGTGAAACAGAATCTCTACTAGCAAAAAGACTTCAATCTGTGAAAAATGGAAGGATTATCTAGAAAGACATATTCAGTCTCCATCGGTATATAGGGAAAAATCTTGGGAGGAAGAGAATGTAAACTGAGGGAGCAAAAAGAATATTATGGTCGGAAAATTCGAAGGTTGAGATTTACAAGAAATGGGAACCAGATGTTGAGAAACAAAAACATGTCAATACATGTAGCATATATAAATCTGTGGTAGGTAGCTCGTACCCATAAGGTGCAGGGCATGGTAGGCATCCTTCATACTGGCCCCAGAAAGAATTTGTGACAAACATTGGAATCACAGTACATTTTTTTTTGGCGACTCCTGTCAGTGTGGTATCCAAAGAGCAATTAAAATCACCTCCCAAATAATATGTAGTTTAGAAAATAGAAATGGCATAATCTCCTCAAATAATGCAATTCTAGCAGATTTGGTTTGAGGCATAAACATTAATAATCCGAAAAGAAAAATCTCTAAGGGAACCATCAGGAATTAAGGCTCTGCCTGGACTAACATCAATAAGGCGCGAAATGCAAAGTGAGTGGATTTAAAAGCATGCCAATACCATCTGCAGGTTCTAAACCAAAAGTCCAGAATGAAGGCCCCCAATGCCATCACTTTTTGATAAGTTCCATCTCATTAAGTGAAGTGAGATGAGACTCTTGAACAAAAATAATGTCCACTGGAAGAGACTCAAAAAGGACAGTAGAGATCTGTTTTTATTTGATTTTAAACTGCAGACATTAAATGACAATAGTTTTAAAGTGGCCATAAAAAGAAAAACAACATTTATCATGGCCTCCTTTCAAACTATTACTAGCCTTCCTTTTTTCCTTTCTTTCCCTTTCTGTCTTTAGATAATTCCGTGGATCTGCTTTCTTCATCCTCAGTAACTAATTCTGATCTATGAGAGGCATCTGATTCCAAGTCCGAGTCCCCAAAGTCATCCTACAGGGAGAGAATATATTCGTGGTGGGAACAGGACAAGGATTGGGATTTTCAGTGAAGATCTAGTAATCTTCTCCCTTTAATAGTTTCAAAAATGGGGCATAGTGGATCTGTTAGAATCATTATGAGGAGTAGTATCGGTAGAAGGGCCTAAATCAGGAGCAGACACAGGAACATGATCTGGGATTTTAGTAGGCCCAGTGTCATTAACAGATGGGACTGGTTCTAGTACAACAGGGTGTGGCGTAGTAGACAAAGATTAGGATTCTGTGGGTAAATGATTTTGCTGCTTTTCTTGAGCCTGAATCACTAGCTCATCATGATCCCCCTTCAGTCCTATTTATTTTAGCCCAGGGCACTGATGGAAAGCATGCCCTTTATCATCACATAGGTTACATTGGAAGATATTCTCACATAAATCCATAGAGTGCCCATATCCCCCACAAATGAACATTTTAGCATATCACACAAACTACTAATGTGAGTTCGAGAACTACATTTATAACATGCTCTAGGTTGTCCACTATAAAGCATACTCCCTATCTTTACCTAGAAAAAACTGTTGGGCAGATGAATGATATCCGAATTCACTTGAAATCATTTCACTTTAAATTTCCAGCCTCCCGTCCGTGTACCTTCTAGATCTAATAAAGCAGCAGGGGTCCAAGTATGTCGTAATGGTTTTGTAACCAGTGATGGATGTCACTTACATTTACCCTCATTCCTGAACATGATAGAAACATACTGGATTTACATAGAAACATAGAAACATAGATTTTGATGGCAGATAAGGACCACTTGGCCCACCCAGTCTGCCCATTTCCCTACCTAATGGATAAGCTGCAGATCCTAGTTAACCAGCAGCCTACTTCTTCCTACCCCCTAGAATTGCCTTATGACTGTCCCATGCATACTTGAATTCCACCACTGTTTTTGACTCCAAAACCTCCTCTGGAAGGCCGTTCCATGCATCCACAACCCTCTCTGTGAAAAAATACTTCCTTAAATTACCTCTGAGCCGCCCTCCTTCTATCTTCAAATTGTGTCCCCTGTTCTTACACACCTCTTTTTGAAAGATGCTACCCTCTTGGACTTTGTTGATTCCCTTGACATACTTGAAAGTTTCTATCATGTCCCCCTCTCCCTCCTTTCCTTGAGGCTATACATATTCAGCTCCTTAAATCTCTCTTCATATGTCTTCTGGTGCAGACCCTGCACATTTTAGTTGCCCTCCTCTGGACAGCCTCCATCCAGAGGAGGGCAACTCAAAATTTGTGGCCTGGTAAGAGGAATGGCTAAAAGGAACCCACAGAGGAGTGTTTTCAGGATAGAATACTTCTCCCAAAATAGTTCCAGGCTGTGATTAAGTCGGAAACTAACATCAAAAGAATCCTCCCCAGAGACATGTATTAAAGCAAATAAATCAGAAGGCAAAAGGACATAGAGCCTCTAAGTAAGGTATTAGCTACATAATATCTGTCAGGATGAGAGCCCAGACCACCTCTATATCTTAACCTGACTGCATTCCTCCTGGGAGCTTGTTCTAGTTTGTTTTGAACAAGTCAGACATAGGAATGCGTTTAGAAACTCAGGGCCTCTTCCATTAGGAATACCTTTGTTTGATTCTAAAGGTCTCTGGCTCTCGAAGAAGTACTGGGGCTAAAATTGCCTCAGAATCTTCCAACAACAGGTGTGCACCATTATTATTTGTGAAAGAAGAACCAGTCTTAATACCGGAGCTCAGGGAGGTGGCATGCTTAGCAGGAACTGTTAGTGTGTCCACCAGTCAGGATCAGGAATCCATGTCCCTGCAGGTTCGAATCCATCCAGCTTTGGAAAGAGAATTATTCGCCGACCAGTCCCTGAATCCGGTAGGGTTAGCCGCCTGTAAACCAAATTGCTGTCTCAAACTTGAGAAGTAGAGGAGCTGAACCGTCTTCCATTGCCTCCGTAATTGCAAAGCCGTCTGACGCCAAATCCGGAAGCGTGGTACTTGAAAATCCTCCGGTGAATCAACAGCCGCTACTGACCAGAAGATCCCATGTCTTGCGGCAAACAGGTAGGGTTCGCTAAGGAAGTTGAATTGTCAAATGCGTTAAAAATCTCCCGAACTGGCAGCTCACCGATTACCTCTTGAGCATCATCCAACATCTCTGGCTCTGATGCCCCAATTTCAGGGTGACAGCAGCTTCCTCCAGTACATCTAGCATAGCTTCAAAATGGGAGCCTCCACAACAATGACCGACTCCATGAAGCACTGTAATGCTTCTGCCATACAACAGAACAATCACAGCCCTCTACTGGCCACAGAGTGCCAGAAAAGTAGAAATTTCCCGGTGTCCTGCCCAAATTTCCCTCACTCACTAAAAATACCACCAACAACTTAATCTGGTTCAAGGTCAGTTGGCATTCATCTGTATCCCCTCCTCCGGGTCATGCCTGAAAATAGGCAGGATTTGTCTAGTGCACTTACCGGTCAACAAAAACTAAATAAATAAATGGCCGAGCCAAAAATTGACTGTAACATATTGCTATTCCTTACTGGTTGCTTTCCAGAATAATCATGCAGTGGTATCCCTCCAACTCGTGTTTCAATCAGAGACACAGTTTGTAAATTAGAGTCATAGTACCTACGTGTTTAAGTCAGAGTCACATTATGAAATTACATATCCCTACCATCTTCCGCAACAATGTGATCCCTGTATTCTAAAAATATATGAAACCACCTAATTATGAATTTTAGCATCCCTGCCACATTCCAAAACGATGTGTCCCAGCTTCTTTCTGAGATTGTGTCATTGCTGTATTCCACAGCTGCAACCTGGTGACATTTGAAAATCTCATACCTGCAGTATTCTAAAATTGTGCGCAACTTTGTCATTCTAAAACCATGTTTGCTGCTGCATTCCAACCCCGTCACATTCTGAAGTACTGTACCTTGCATCTGCACATAATAGAAATAAGCTGACCCACCTAGTGTCAGTTTTCCTTTTTGGGATGTTTACCACGGTGCAGGTTTACGTAACATGGGAGAAATAAGTGAAAGGTAGGCTGCAGGGAGGACTAGGCTGCAATTTCAGGTTATGACATCCATCATCAGCAGTTCTTCTCTGAAACTGGCTTTTTGAACAGGCAGTGAATTTAGGGTTACAAAATGACTTGCATCTTTTAAACAAAGTAACTTAGAGATCTTATTTTGGCATGAGGCTAATTGGGGATGCACTGATTCAAATTCTTAATTTATTAGTGCCAGAAATTTTGGCTGGACCCCCTCTTTAAATATAACATTTGTCAATGGCAACGTTTGATGCTTGTAACAGTAGTCTCATATGCGATGAGGTTGCTGTTGCTGAACCTGTTGTGTTGTCTGCCAAACTAGGCTGCCTGAGCTAAGGAGTACTGAGGAGAGGAGGAGTTTACAGCCTGAGCCAGGAGAGGCTGAGAATCCACTTTGGTCCAGGGCCCACAGACACAGTCCACTAGTCCCAAGTACACCTTTGTCACCACATTCTCAATCACGAGCCATGGAAGTCAGTGAAATTATTGAACATAATTGGGGGTATCCTTAGTGTGTAACTGAAAGTGAGGAATATAGTTACTAAGGACCCCAAGATTGTTTTTGAAAACGAGATATGATACCTGACAAGGTAGTACTAATTTACTTGAAGGTTCCAAATTTGAGAGTGACATCTTGGTTACCTCCCCACCAACTGGTACAGTACTTTCAAATGTGACTGCTGCTTATACTGCCTTACATAAAAGAAACTAGAAATTTTACTAATCCTAGGATGGCAGTGAAGTAATTTTACATGACTTCATTAATTCCAATGCTTTTGGTGTAGTATAATTATTTCTGTGTAGTTGCAGTGTCTTCTTTGTAGGTTGTACTGTGTGGCAATCTAAAATATGAGTAGGGGAATATGTTGTAGCACGACAGAGAAGGGACTGTTGTTATGCTATAGTGACACATGTCGGAAGTGGTAGTTCATAAACACATGGAATACGAGGTCTGGGTATTGAGACCATGGTATTAGGCTCAAGGGGTGGAAACTGCAAGCAGAAAATCAGACAGAGGAGAGCTTTTGGGTCTTGGGGTTTATAAGCTTGATGCCCGTGACTTTATGGTTCTGAATGACATAGATATGGCAGCATTTTTATAGAGTATGACTATCATTCAGGCAGTGGTCGTGGTCTGTTCTATTAGTACCCTACAGTTGTTTCTACTACTGCAGGGGTATATTAGATTGCTTTTGTTTTTCTCTGTGGGTCTCCGTTTATTATATGTTGGCTTGCCGGCGCTTGCTGAAGTCAACATCTTGATAGTGCAGATTTGGGGGCATGGCCATGTTGGCGAATGCAGGGCATGCATCGGGTGGGTGCGGCCCTCATTCCCCAATCAGCCTGCATGCCCGGCGCCACACTATGCATACATAATGGGGTGAAACACATCTAAGGAAAGGTCCGCTGCAATCCGAGCAAAGCTTGTCATATGCAGTGGTCATTTTCTTCTCCGTGCTACGCCACCATTATGAGCATGGTCAGTTAGCGGGCGGCCGCTTAACGTTTGCCGACATCGAGTGCCCAATCCCTGTCGTTAACCCCGCTGTGTTTGTGTGCCGATGGGGAGCCCACCCTGTCGGCACAACCTCTCAATGTTGAATACCTGAGGGGGTGCCCAGTCCCCTCAGCTTGCACCTCCGCTTTCTTTGTTTGCCGAGGGTGCCCAATCCCTCGGCATTACTTTCTCCCCAGTGTTGTGTGCCAATGGGGAGCCCACTCCCGTCGGCATAAACCCCCCAATGTTGAATGCCGAGGGTGCCCAATCCTCGGCTCCACGCTCGCTTTCTTTGTTTGCTGACGGGTGCCCAACCTGCCGGCATTACTCCCCATGTTATGTGCCGACGAGGGTGCCCAATCCCTGCTGGCTACTGACACCCCCAAAGTTCAGGTGGCACGCTGGGAGCCCACCCAACGTAGCAAATGCCCTGCAAAATGAAAATTGTCCTGCAATGGTTTTGGTTTTTTACCCTGTAAACGAAACCGCCCTCGTAGTCTTGATGCCCCTCCCCCACCCGCACCCACCCACTGTGCACCCTGCCTCCCTCACCCCACTCACCCCATACTTACCTCCGAGTCCAGCGCATGATCTTCTATGGACTGGGAACATGTCTGCACTCTTCAAAGTCGACCAGCGATCTGAGGAAATGCCAGTAAGCTGTATAATGGAATGAATAGGGTTTTTCAACTTTGCTATATCTCAGGCATTTCTTGAATTTTGGCACCAAATTTTTAACATGGGGTTTTGGGCCCCTCCTCATGAATTCTATCACTGTCATGGCATTAATCGGCCTCGAAAGGTGATTTCACAGTCACTGCGCCGAAATCACCTTTCGGACCCATTAATGAAATGACAGTGCCAGTGTTCATGAGATGGACTCTCAAAAGCCTATGTTCCAGATTTGGTGAAAAATCCAACAAATGCCTGTTTTACTGAGCGTGCATTGCACAGTTGCTATGCAGGCCTCGTAACTTCGAGTCATTCGCAATATATTTTAATGCCGGATTTTCAGCATTGTCATTTTGTACACCTCCTTGTGAACAGTACAGCTGTCATTTTCCACATCCTGCCTGAAATGTGTTCCGCACTTCCGCACTAATAGCGCAGTCGCTGTGGGAAATCAGTGTTTGGGCCAGATTATGAAAATGACAGTGACACAGTTCATGAGCAGAGGTCCTAAAATGCCTATATTGAAAATTTGGTGATGATACTCCATAAAATGACTGTGTAATGAGCATGCATTGGCAGATTGCACGCACGCTGCACTGTCATGCATTTGTGATATTTTCACTGGATTTTCACCATTGCCATTTTTCCACACCTTTGATGAACAGTACAGCTGTCATTTCACATATCCTGCCCAAAATGTGTTTTCACACTTCCGCACAGAATAGCATGGTCGCTGTGCGAAATCACTTCTTGGGACACTTTGAGAAATAACAGTGACACTGCACATGAGCAGAGGTGCTAAAATGCCTATGTTGAAAATTGGTGCAGAAGCAGCCCATAAAATGGCAGTGTTGCAAGTGTGCGTTGCATATTTCAACGCACACCTTGTAACTCCGTAAATTCGTATATTTGTATGCCACATTTTCAACACTGGCATTTTTTATACCTCCTTATGAACTGTGCAGCTGTCATTTTTCACATCCTGCCCAGCATGTTTTTGTGCACTGCACTACCAAGCACCCAAAAGGGACACCCTAATGCCTGTCACTCTCTGCAGGGTGGGGGTGGGTTGGCATCAGTTCAGTACTTCACTGCCATCCCTATGATGCATCTCTAACTCCTGCACTGCCAATGCCAGCGAGCCAACATTCGGCATTGACAAATGCTTGTTGAATGCTGTCACTTTGCTGTATTTTTTACTCTAGATTTAGCTTCTGTTTTACTTTATTTTGTAATTTTCCCAGCCTGACTGAAACCCCAGTGGACCACTCGTTACGCATGTGCATGTTGAACATGTTGCTGAAGTGCTGGTAAAATCGCACTTTGAGATTTTTACTTTTGCAAGCAGTATATTTTAAAGGCATTATGTGATAGGGTCCAGCTTTCTGATTGCCATAGAGTGGCTCATTTATAAAAGAAGCACTATAACATCAGTCATTTTAGCTAAAAGATGTAAAGCCATGACTCCTAATGCATGCCTGGAGTCACAGCTTACATTTTGCACCTAAAATTACTAATATTAAGCCGACCTGGTGGCACTGAGGGTTGAGGCACTGGATACCATACCTCACGCTACACCGGCAGCCCAGGTTTGGGAATGACTTCAGGTCACGGGGTGCCGCATGGGGTAGAGGATAAAGGTGGGGTTGCCCGTCCGTAGTCCTGCTGTTACCGAATGGAGGTTCAGTGCTGGTGCAGGCAGTTAATGGCATGACTGGAAGGGATAGTGTCCCAAATGGCATGTGAGCACATGCCTCCACACACGCATGCTACGTCAGGGATACGTGGATGTAGAGGCAGGGAGAAAAACGTTAAAACCAGGAACTGTAGATAGAAAAAATGACTAATGTTATAGTACTTGTTTTTATAAACTAGTTACTTTATGGCACTCAGGAAGCTGGACCCTATCACACAATGCCTTTAAAATATACTACTTGGCAAAAAGTCAAACTCAGCAAAGTGTGACTTTAATGTTCAACATGCACATGCCTAACTAGTGGTCTGCTGGGTTCTAAGTCAGGTCGGGAAAATATGAAAATAAAGTAAAACAGAGGCTGCTATTTTGAATTGCAGTGAGCTCGACAGTGACACCCCCTCCCCAAAATCCCTTTCACTATAGCAAAATGTTTGATGTGCAAGTGCATCAAAAGTAATTAATACATGCCACACATGGTTTTCATTGTCTTTTATTGTTTTAGTTACCGGCCCAATTACCAGAATGTGGAAAATATTTTGTCTTCAAAGTTAAAATTGAATCATATGTTAATGAAAGGTCCTAATTTTTATCTCTAAAATAATTTCTTCTCAGCTGGCCCAGTGGCATAGAAGGCTGAGGTGTGTATCGTGCCTTATGTTTTTCTCATTCCAGCGACCTGAGTTTGGGAAAAAGTTCGGTTGCTGGCAGCCTCTGAGGGTGGGGTGGGAGGCCGAGAAGATCAAGCAGCCATTTGGCAGATCTTCTGTCACATTAGGTGAATGGCCTTCCTGGCTCTTGGCAAATTCTTGTTATCTTTATTCATTTTAAGTCAAATATTTAACAGCCATTTTATAACTGTAATAAGACACTCCAGGTTGTGCCAATAGGGTGACATAATTGCACTTCTCAGGTGCATTTAATGGCAATCAACTGCACCTCATGCCTAACAATGCATCTGAGGCATGGGATTATATTACCATAATGTACACCCTGTCATGTCTTATTGCTTACTTAGTGCCTGTAGACCCTTCACTCTCTCTGCCGTGATTCCATGTTGGAATCTGCTAGTTATCTCCACTGGCTTTATGGTGTAGTCCGTGTGGAGGGCCCTTGTCTTGACTGTGAACACTAAATAGAAATGATCATTCAGTAAATTTGTCTTACCATTCTTTTTCAGGAGATCAGAGCAAGGAGGCAGCTGACTGAGGCAGCTAGAACATTTCTGCTAGAATATTTCAATTAGAAGTCTAAGGATTATCATACACAGATCAGTAATGGGATGAGGTTTAGTAGGGACAAGTCAGTTGCAGGGATTATGAGGCACTCTTCTCAGGGTTTACGCTTTGGAGGGTGTCACTACCTTCTGCAGGACCTTTACAGAGTTCTGTGCACAGCTGATGGCAGCGAGGAAGATATCTCTCTTCCCATAGCACTGGCTCAGCTGGAGCCTAACCCCCAAGACTCCGGAGTTCAGGAGGGTGGAGAATGGTAAAGGATGTCAAGTCACAGAGGTCAACTGACTGCACGGCACCCCAATGGTGAATTGCTTTGCACCCTGAAGGAGACTCAGATACCTGAATTCACCTGGGGAACTTTGTGTCAGTCAGGGAAATGGAGTGATGACCTGGTGGCAGCCAGGGATGAGAGAGAATGAAGAGGCAACTAGAAGAGTCTTGTGCGGCGGGGATTCTAAGTGATCAGGACGTGAGAGTGTGGTGGGTGGGCGAGGAGGGGTGGGGATGGTCAGGTGCCTTCCTGGGGCATCAGCCATCCGGGCATAGACAGAATAGGGAGGGTTGCAGGGGAGGAGATGGGGTGCTGGTACACTTTGGTACCAGTGAACTGGTGAACCAGCCTGTGGAGCAAGTGAAGCAGAACTTTCAGAGGCTGGGGGACAGATTGCATGTACACTTGGCCTCCTGGCCTTTTCTGAGGTCCTCCCTTGTGGAGTGGGGGTAGAGTAAGGAGGAAGACATAGAAGAATTAAATGGGTGGTTAAAGGAATAGTGTCAGGAGAAAGGGTACACTTTGGGAATAGGAGACTTCTGGGACAAGAGGCTCTTCAAAGGTGATGCCATCATTTGACAAAAGAGGACACTGATGTGCTGGGGCAGAAGTTTGATATCTACTTTTGACAGTTAAACTGACTGCAGAGAACATTGAGACTAGGGAACCACAGTAAATGGAGTGAGGAGGAAACCTAGCTAGTGCTCCCCTATACTGGGGACCAGGTAGGTAAAATAAGGTTGAGGTTCAAAAAGGTATAATGGAAGAGGCAAAGGGAGGAAGGCTGTCAGGGCCTAAAGCAATATGAAAATAAGAAGGTAAGAAGAATGGGAAGGATGCAGGTGTAGGATCACAAAACAGCAAAAGAGGATCTGAAACTACCTGGAAGAGGGTCTGCCTTCATGCCAGGATTCTGGTAATAAAATCCATGTGCTCCAGGGATTGGTGGCAGAGACTGTGGTGGACCTCGTAGCCATCACAGAAAGTTGGGCCACAGAGAATAATGACTGAGAACTGTTAGTCCCAGGTTACACAGTGTTTAGACAGGACAGGGGAAAGGCAAGGGAGGGGCATAGCCACATTTGTTAGGGAGGGCATAGAGACTCTGAAGAATGGACACATCGGGAAGCAAAACCCAGGCAAGAAAACCCAGGAAGGGTGGTCCATAGACTCAAGACAGGGTGAAAAGAGAGGTAGGAAGACATAGATAGGGAGTCACTGACATAGGAGAAGGAATCAGGGCAACATGTGTCTCTTCACAGATTACACTAAGTTCTGTAGCAGGATAGACACTGGGGAAGGAGTTAAGGAGTTGCAGAGGGAGGATGAGAAGGGACTTGGCAAGGTTAGAGGAATGGTCAAATGTATGGCAGCTTAGATTCAATGCTAAGAAGTGCAAGGTAATGCACCTGGGAAACAAAACCCAGGGAAGAGTACACAATGGGGGTGAGATACTAACAACAACAAAAATGGAAAGGGACCTGGGGTAGTCATATCAGATGACCTAAAGGTGGGCAAGCAATGTGAGAAGGCAGCAAGGAGGGTGGCTGGGGGATACTGGGATGCATGGAGAGGCATCACCAGTAGAAAACAGGAAGTTATTATCCTCTGTACAGACAGCTGGTGAGACCCCATCTGAGTACTGTGTGCAGTTCTGGAGACCCAATCTCATAAAGACATAGACAGGATGGAAGCTGTCAGGAGGCAACTAAAATGGTGCAGGGTCTGCACGGAGGACATGAAGAGAGACTTAGGGCTTAATATGTATAGCCTCGAGGAAAGGAGGAGAGGGGGGACATGATAGAAACTTTCAAGTACCTCAAGGAATCAACAAAGTCCAAGAGGGTAACATCTTTCAAAAAAGAGGTGTGCAAGAACAAGAGGCACAATTTGAAGATAGAGGGGGCTCAGAGGTAATTTAAGGAGTATTTTTTCACAGAGGTTGTGGATGCATGGAATGGCCTTCGGAGGAGGTTGTGGAGTCAAAATCAGTGGTGGAATTCAAGCATGCATGGGATAGTCATAAGGCAATTCTGGGGTGGGGGTAGAAGAAGTAGGCTGCTGGTTAACTAGGATCTGCAGCTTATCCAGTAGGTAGGAAATGGGCAGACTGGGTGGGCCAAGCGGTCCTATCTGCCGTCAAATTCTATGTTTCTATGTTTCTATGAGAGGTGACCTAAAGTGTGGCAGCCAAAATTCAGCACCAAATGTGCAAGATGATGCACGTGAGGAACAAAACCCCAGGAAGGAACATTGGATGGGAGGTTAAGCTGGACACTACCCTGAGGAAAGGGACCTGGGAGTCTTCATAAGTAAATCCTAAAACACTCTAGCCAATGTAACAAGACCTACAGTACAACAAGACAACCAGGGTGTTGGGGTGTGTGAGAGAGAAGTCTGACAGCAGAGGAAGGAGAATACTGCTTCTCTATAGATCACTGGTGAGGCTACATCTGGAATACTGTGCCCAGTTCTGGAGCCCCTCCTAAGAAAAAACAAACATGGACTAGAGACAGCACAGTGTAGGATAACCAAAATGATTCAGGGCTGGCAGGAAGATCCTGTGAGACTGGCAAAGAGCCCTGACATTGATTCTGTGTTCTTACATTAGGATGTATTTTAGTATGGCACATTTACTACTTGTGGGCTTGCCATCTTTCTTTTAGAGAATTTGTGTGGGGTTTATTTTAATTGTCACTCAACCATACTCATGTCATGGAGAGATAACCAGCTTCAAAGGGAGGCGGTGAGGGAACTGTGGGTGGAGGACCCACTGGCCAGGAGTGACCACCTTTCAGTGGTTCAGGCTCAGCATGAGCAGGGAGGCTGTGGGTTAAGCAACAAAGGTAGTGGACTTCAGATGGGCAGACTTTGGGAGGATGAGGACATACTGAGAGGGGCACCTTGGGGGGATTGGGTTGAAATGGATGTGAATCAGAAGTGGGAAATCATAAAGGCTGGCCTGAGGATGCTACTGCAGCATGCACCAGGACTCTGAGCAAGAAGTCCAGGACCAAGGTGCCATGCTGGATGACGAGTGTGTTGGAGGGGTGAGGCCAAGAAAGCGGCTTTTAGAGAATGAAAAGAACAGGGAGGGATGAGGACAGGCA
Source organism: Neoceratodus forsteri (assembly GCA_016271365.2). Classification (NCBI taxonomy): domain Eukaryota; kingdom Metazoa; phylum Chordata; order Ceratodontiformes; family Ceratodontidae; genus Neoceratodus; species Neoceratodus forsteri. The sequence continues at coordinate 446,470,959 of JADMNL010000023.1, forward strand.
ACTGTATGAAAAGAGGTCCAAGGAAGTAACCACACTAGTAAGAGGCCAAGGCTGCCAAGGAGCTGAGGCTGGCGAGGGGCATAAGGGAGGGAGAGAATTCTACAGGTGTGTGAGAGAAAAAGAAGCTGTAGAGGCCAAATAGTCTGGAGTAGGAAGGGCGAGGGTGGATGGAGAGGAAGGGAACAGGCAGAAGTACTGAATGACTATGTCTACTTGGTGTTCACAGGGGAGATAGGAGGTCTGCTACTCCTGTGGCCTGGAAAAGTGGGGACAAGGGGGAGTAGGCAGCTGATGCAGTGATTCTAGAAAGCAGGATACTAGATGGTCTCAAGGTACTTAGGGTGGACAAGGCACTGGGACCTGATGGCATTCACTCTAGGGTGTTGAGGAGATGGTGGAGGTGTTGGCCAGGCCACTGACAGACCTATTCAACACCTCCCTGGACATGGGATACATACCGCTGGACTGGAGATTGGCTCATGTGGTGCCTCTCCACAAGAGCAGCCCAAAGGATGAACCCGGGTAACTACAGACCTGTCAGTCTCACACTTCTATAGTGGGTAAACTCATGGAAGCAATCCTGAAGGAGAGACTGGTAACCTTCCTAGAGATCAGTGACCTCCAGGATGGAGCAGCAGGGTTAATTGTAGGAAATCCACGTCAGACTAACCTAATAGAATACTACAGCTGAGTCACAAGGAGTTGGACAAGGACCATGCAGTAGATGTCCTGTATCTGGACTTCAGCAAGGCCTTTGATTCAGTCCTCATGGGTGACTGGGGTCAAAGGTGAAACAGGTGAGCCACTGTTTTCCTACCAATGTTAGCACTTATCTCTGTGTAATCCTGTATTCTAATCATGCTTGTATATGACTGTTGTCAGATGTAATTTTCTGTATTTTTTTCATGTTTGTATATGACTGTTATCAAGTATTTCCTGTATTTGTTTTTTGCTGTTCCCCTCCCCTCTCCCCAGGACACATCTGGAAACAAGCAACACTGTTCAGCATGCCTGTTGAGAGAGAGAGAAAGTGCCTGAAAGGAATGAATGAGGTAGATTTGGATGAAATATTCAGCAGACTGGTGAATCAAGAACACATAGGCATGGTGGAAGCTGGCAATGGGGAGTTTCAGGAGGATGTGAGAAAGTTTTTTTTTTTTTTTTTTTACAGAGAGTGGCTGAGTCATGGAACAGCCTACCAGCAGAGGTGGTTGGTACAAGAACCATTAATTGATTCAACATGGCTGAGTCTGATTAAGAGGCTTAATAGTTACATAGTGGGAAAGCAGTAAGGCAGGGGAGGGTTGAGGGCAATAACCCCAACTAGACATTAGGTCCAGGGGAGGATAGGGTAAAATAAGGCAAACTGAATTTGACATTTTCTATGTTTCTTTTTTTTCATTATGCATTTTATGTGTTTTCCCCATTTTCACCTACCCTCAGTCCCGGACGCAATGCATGTGCCGTGTTCTGAGGACGCCTCTTGACTGCCACCCCTCCTCCCCACCTGCACTGCCACGGACCTCCACTTGGTGTCAGCAGAACTATGGAGGGGGCAACAACCACACCAGGAGAGGAGAGCTGCTGTTAGGTGCCGATCCTGCCCCCATGCTGACACGCCGATGACCCAAGTCATTCCTGAACCTGGGTTGCTGGCATGTCGCAAGGTGTCCAGCGCCTAACCCCATTGCCACTGGGCCAGCCTATTTTCTGTGTTTCTACATGAAAGAGATAATTTAATTTGTACTGTGGATACCCTGATAATGTATTCTGAGAAGGGCAGCTCAGGTCTAGAAAAATGCCTAGGTATACTGTACATTCTCTGGAGGTGGTCTCAGTGATAGAAGGATCTGAAAAATATGGGGATTTGGTTTACCAGTGAAGAGCATGGTTGTTGTTTTAGCATTGTTACTCAGGAGACAATTTGTAGTCATCCTGTCCTGCATCTTATCAAATACTGTTTGTACAGAATTATTCAGTTCAGTGATGGGTAGTTTTATCGTACAAAACAGTATTGCCTGTATAAAGATGTATTTTTTCGTGAAGTTGATTGCAGGGAACAGATCATCGATAAAGAGGCTGAGAAATATTTATTTAGTTTTTATTGACCAGGTGCTTTGCACTAGACAAATAAATGCCTATTTTCATGTATGACCTGGGAGGTTACGAGATATACAGACAGTGCAAAAACTGAACAGTGAGGAAGCAGCAACATAATAGAAAAGGTAACAATGGATAAGAAATACAGCAGGTTTAAGCAGTATAAACACAAGTTATAATTTTACATGAGCATAGATCTAGAGAGCCAGAATGAATGACAAAGTACACCACTCATTAGTTACATGCAGAGTTAGATTTGAAGTAACCTTTGGGACTTTCTAAACTCCAAAACTTTCACAAGCAAAGATATATTGAGCTTGTTTCAGCTTGTTTCTGGATGGGGATGGGGGAAGGGAGTATACAATACGTTATGAGTAAGTATAAGTGAACATACATAAGTAAGGTGCTTTTAGTAATACAAATATATTCAGTAAAATGCATATAATAGAATAGAGTAAAATAAATAACACTGCACAGTTACAATTTGCAGGCAGAGAATTCAGGATCACAAAAAGGTCAGGGCTACAAAAAGTAAGGTACATGTGTTAGTGAGGGAACATGCAGATAGTAGAGTGATTAGCAACACCTGACTGCTAAGGTGCATGATAACAAAGCCAGTGCATTTTTATTTATTGAAATGTTTCTGAGGAAGGCATGTTGAGCAACAAGTTCTTCGTCTCCAATCGACCTGGGGTAAGGAACAATGGGATAGAATACAGAGAAATATGACAATGTTGGAATACAGTATGCTTACTTGCATATGTAACCCACTTGTTACCGAGGTTACTAGAACTCGTGAAGACCTAGTGGTAGGCAGGGAAGGCAGCTTGTGAAACTCCAGTTAAATGGGTCTCACACTGTCTCACTCTGTTCTCAGTCTCAGCTGAGACTGAGGGATGACATCACCAATAGAACTATCGCAGCTGCATGAGCCACATTGGAATCTGCAGCAGGGAGTTGGTTAGAACGTTGGGAGATTTTGAAGTCAGTCTCAGTCAGTCTTCAGTGAGTGAGTGTGAAGTAGGGAGCTTGCTGAGAAAGCAGCTCAGTGAAGGCTCTAGGAGCCTCAGCCCTGACAGAGGGGCTACTTTTGTTTAGAAGGGTGTGTGTCTCCACCTTAAAGAGAGACACAAAAGATAACTGAAGTGGTAGAGACCGCTGTTTTCAGGTCTCAGTGCCCCTCCCTCCGGGGTGGGGGGCAGGAAAGGTTTCCTGCAGATTCCTGGGGCAACCCCTAGCTCTGCTTGTGAAGAAAAGCTGCCTATGTGTTCCAGTGTTTATTTGGGAGAACAAGAAGATTTGTGAGTCGCCTGTGGGGCACCTGCAACGTGAGGGTGAGTGTCTGCTCTTGCTAAAGAGCCTATGTTTTTCACCCTGGACTTGTGGTGAAAATGTGGATTGAACTACTGCAATATTGGGAAGCCTAGAGTAATGGGCTAAGCAAGTTAAAAGTAGGTTCAGTCCAGAGCTTGTTGGGATGCAATTGATATGTAGAGGAGATGACAGACGCTCACCCAGAATCTACATTTGAAAGTTTTCAGTAAAGGAATTGTTCAGTTTCCAGAGAAATGGCTGGTATGGGCTGTGGGAGCTGGAGGTGGGTGGCCCTCCATCTTTAGTGACCAGGTTCACCTCACGGATTTCTTCTGTGGATTTCTACTTTGCCTCAGGCACTTGGCCAGTGATGAGGGAAGTGCCCAGATGTGGGATTGTAAGGAAAATTCTCTCAGGTCGAAGACTCTAGTGTGGTTTGGGAGCCACAACAGGATAATTGGTTCATTCCTCAAATGGACTGCGGATCAAGTGGCCGGCAGGGAGCTGGGCCAGTGGGGAAAACCAAGTAGTGTACAAGTCGGGCTGTGTGCCTGGTGGGTTTAGAGCCTGAGGGCTGGAAATGGTGATAAAGTGTTCTGTAGTCTCTAATCTGCATTACCAGGAAATGTAGCCCCATGGGGTCCATCTATGCTTTGTTTGTTCAGCTTGGAAGTGAATAAAGCCACGCTGAAGAATTCCATTCCTGGTTCTGGACATTACAGTTATTGCTTCCTGTGTTCGGTTTACTGGGGTTCCCTGTGCAGAGTAGCTAACCTAGGTCCCCCAGTAGTTAGTAACCTCATCCTCCCCGAACCCAGTCCCACTAGGTACTGCTGTCAGCTTCAGCAGCATACCACCTGTCATTTTGGCAAAAGGCAGGGTGAGGGGTTACACATACAATGAGAGCAGGAGGGATTACAGATGGATCACACTGGCTAACAATACAACAGTTAACTGTAGTAGATATGAAGACACATATAGCAATTTGGCAACAGTTGGTGACAGTAACACTGGAACACATATAATAATTTGGCAACAGTATGTAGCACTAGATGGTAGGGTGACCCAATAGCAATTGGTAGCCATTAGTGTAACATAGATATTCAAGATTTACAGTGATTGGAGTAAGAGAGAAGAAGAAGAATGGAAGGAGGAACGAAAAATTGGGAGGGCAGAATGGAAGAAGGAAAGGAAATTTACAGAGGAACGCAGACAGAACACAATTTTTGAGGCAAACAGAGGCGACAGGGTGGACTAAGTGCATGTCAGAGGGGTATAGGGGTAGGTTATAATTGCTTAATTGAGTGTGAGGTAGGCCAGTGTTAGGCTATGTTAACTGGAAGGAGGTAGGAGGAGGAGAGGTAGAGTGTGGCAGGGTGATGAGAGAGGCATTGTAGGTGGTGGGGTATCCAAGAGGGGAAGGGGAGTTGAAATTCAACAGTGTCCTGTTAACCCCTATCTGGGCAGAGGCGGTGGACAGCCCTACTAGTAGGACACAGGTTATAGGCGATGAGAGTTATTTATATATAGTGATGTGAGAGAGGGGTGTTGGGGAGGGATGTTGTGGGAGGGGATAGCAGAGGTCAACTATAGTAGGGGTAGCACCCACCGGTGTGCTGGGTGACCCTGCCTGCCAAGGCAGTGATCTAGCAGTGACTGAGGGGTGCAGGAAGGGAAAGGGGATAAAGTTGTTGCCCACCATGCGCTATGGATCCTGCCTGCACAAGGCAGTGATCGAGCTCACAGGAGGAGATAGATTAAGGATAGAGAAGAAGGGAGGAACACTTTAGGAGAGGAAGAGTAGGGGACTAGGAGGAGCACGATCAGAGGAAGCAGGAGTTTGGGAGTAGGCATATTGTAATATGGGCTTAGGGAAGATGGTGAGGAGATTAGGGAGGGTCATGGCAGGCACAGGAAGGGGCAAGGAAGTTCTTGAGGGCAGAGTTAATTGAGTAGCAAGAGGATGAGTGGTGAATTTGAGGATGAATTCCAGATTGTTGGGAGGCGATAAGAATAACCTGATTGGCCAATAAGGGTGGAAGCGGTGTGGGACCACCAGGGTTCATGAGTCAGTAGATCTTAGGAGTGGGAAGGGGGTGATTGTAAAGGCAGGGGTGAGATAGGAGGAAGTTCACCCAGCCAGTGCTTAGGAATTGAATTTGCGCAGTGAGAGAGACGTCGGTTTGTCAGGAAGGAAGGATACGTGCATGATAGAGATCACAATGATGAGTGCGGAGGGCGTCAAGGGCAAATGGCAAAAGGAGTTGAAGAGGTATCTAATCTGGCCAGGGAGGACTTAGGGGCAGCACCGTAGACCGTGACTGTCACAGTTATCGAAGATAGGTAGGATCATCTTCTGGACAATCTCATGCCTAGCCATGGGTGGAATGCAACACGGTTCCTAATAAGGCACCAAGATTTGGACATAATTTTTCTGACTGGCGTTGATATGACCAGAGAAGTTCAGGTGTTGGTCCAGCCAGACACCTAAATACCTGAAGGAGGATGTGTCCTCGAGTAACGTCCCATCAGAGGTGTGGAAGGAGAGTAGAGAAGGAAACCTGGTAAGTCTCTGCCTGGTGCTGAAGGTCATGGAGACTATTTTTTGGCGTTTAGAGATAGTTGGTGGTTTGCAAACCAACACTAAACTTTAGTCGGTTGTGCTGCAAGTTGGATGCAACCTCAGTGGGGCGAGCCAGATGCATACAAGACTGTATTATCAGTGTACATGTGAAATAAGGAGAAGGGAGAGCAGGTGGATGGGAGATCGTTTGGAAAATAGAGAATAGTATGGAACCTAACACTGATCCCTGGGGACACCAGTTCTTATCGGGAGGGTGGAAATCGTCAGAGATCTTGACTGATTGGGTTCTGCCAGAGAGGAATGCCTCGAACCAGTCTGTGGCTAAGGGGATAGTCCAGCTGTTTATAGGATGTCAAGGAGAAGGGAGGGAGACTGTGTCAAGGCTTTGGCCAGATCGACAAAAAGTTGAGGTGATTTGCCGTTGTCCATTCCTGTGAGGACAGAATCAGTGAGCCAAGAAGGGAGGTGGTGATGGAGTGATTTTCCTGAAGCCAGATTGATAACGGGTGACGAAGAAGGAGTCATTGAGGTAGCGGTGAGCTGGGAGAGGCTAGGTGTTTCTGAAGTTTGGCAAAGGTAGGTAGAAGCGATGGGGTGTAGTTGCCAGGGGAGGTGGGGTCACCAGTTTTGGGGAAGGGAAGGACCACTGTGTGTTTCCATGGGAAGGTACTGAGGTGATTGAGAAAGAGGTTTAGGATAATGAGATGGGTAGGTGATGGCTGGGGCTGAGAGGATAGTAATTTAGGGTCAAGGCCATCCAGGAGGAGCCTTTGAAGGGTTGATCACTAGCAGGGCATTTAGGGTGTCATTGGGGAGACAGTAGTGAAGGAGAAGGAGGAATTGGAGGGAGGTCATTCGTAGGCAATAGGAAGGGGGAGAGGAGGGAGGTGTAGTTTGGGAAGGATTGGAGTAGCTCATCAGCACAAGTAGTGTAATAGGAGTTGAATTCAGTAGCTACTGCAACTGGATTGGCAAACAAGGGTGGAGGTTATCCTAAGTATAGGGGTGAGTGAATAGGATAAGGGGTAAAGAGGACATGGACCACTCTCCAGAACTTGGAGGGTGAGTTGATGTTAGTCACAAAGGTAGATTTGAAATACTCTGTTTTGGCTAGCCTGGTAGCCTGGGTGCAGGCATTCAGGATTTTCAGTCATCTGAGGTCATTTGGAAGCTGGGAGACTTTGTGCCATTTCCAGGCAAGATCTCTGACTCTAAGGCAGGCTAGTAATTCAGGGGTAATCCAGGGAGGTGATGACCTCTAACCCTTGTTTGTTTTAGGGGTGCGAAGGCATTCCAATTTGCTAGGAAGATGTCTTTAAAATAGATTAGGGCTTTATTAACCGAGGGGTGCTTGCTAGAGGGGACCAGTCTGAGAGGGCAAGGCTATACAGGATAGGTTCCAATTCTAAGGATTTATAAGTCAATATTTGTAGGGTTTTATGAGGAATTTAGGGCTGTGAACTTTTCTGACCAGGAAAACCGGGTTGTGTCACTGAGGCATCTGGAAGGTTGGTGGAGGTGATGATTATATGGGGTGGGAAGTTAGGGCCCAATCAAGTGAGGGAGTGGTTTTGGGTCCTGTGACTAGGGCAGGTGAGTTCTCTAATTAGTTGTGTGAGGCTGAGGGCACTGATAGCATTTCTTGTGGTAGATGTTGTTGGGAACAACTAATTAAAATTGAGGTTGCCAAGGATGTAAAGCTCATAAGATTGATAGAAGGAAGTAATGGAGTTAGGAGGTTAAGGAGACAGTGGGCTGGACATTTGGATGGCAATAGATACCAGCTACAAAGATAGGGAGTGAAAGGGAGGGATACATTGATGGCTAAGGCATCATAGGCTGCTGGGTTGGGAGGAGGAGAGACTGGGAAGTATTGGGAGGGGCGGATATACATGGCAACTCCCACCCCAGCCTGCTCTGTCTAGCCCTAGGATGGAGTAACCAGGGATGGTCAGGAATCGTGCTCTTTAGCCATGTTTCTGTTATAATTAGAATGTTTGGTTTCAGGGCAGCAACCATGGCTTGCAGGAGGCCTATTTTTGAAGTAGGCTACTGAATGTTTAAGTGTAATATTTTGAAACTCTTTATGAGGGCTGTTGGTGTAGGGTTATGGGCAGTGGCAGTGGGGAGATGGCAAGGGTGATAGAAGTAGCAGGACCGGGGTTGGGGTGGATGTTCCCGAGGTGAGTAATAGTAGAGCTAGGATGAGGAAGTATAGCTTCATGGATTTGGAGTGATGGGGCTTGGAGGCTGAGTGAGTGAGGTAGAAGGGTGGTATAGTGAGTAAGCAGGAGGTGGAGAACAGCAAAGAAATTTGGTAAAGTTAGTAGGGATGCATGTGGAATGATGAGAGAATGAAACTAGAATACGTTGGGGGCAGGAGTAATAGCATGAATATAAGTTGGGGCCTGGAGACAGGGGTTTGGATGGATTTTGAGTTATAGGGCCCTGGGCTGGCAAAAGCAGGAGGGGGTTAGGGAGAGGGTCAGAAATAAGCTTAGGGGAGGAGGTAGAAGAGAGATGGATTTGAGTGAGAGGAAACATCATTAGAGTCAAGGAGTAGCGGGGGTGGACTTTGGTAGGTAGTAGACTACAACAAGGGGTATAGCTAAACAGAGTTGCTTTGCTACCGAGGGAAGGCGCAATGCTTAAAATATAGCTCCCTCAGGTAACCAGCTGAAAAGCCTGTAGTAGGGAAGTAGAAAGTGAAGGATGCTTGGCAAGTATACACCTCTAGTGGAGGAGCTGTATAACCTGCTAATGGGGGAGCTAGTGTAATAAATTTCACCCTGTGTCTGCGTGTGCCAATGTCGGTGGACCAGTGGGGAGTATGTGTAGAGGAATTTGGGCAGAGACAGCAAACATTTAAGGTGGCCTCAGTAGTACAGTATAACCAGAATAACAAAAGAATAACTGATAATCACAGTAAGCATTGGGTGTAGAAATTGCTCACAAACCTGGGGAACTACAACAATACAGGGGAGGGAATGATGGGTAGGGAATCAAGAACAGTTGCAGGAGTGGTTGGCAAGGACATGAAGAAGGATTTGGTAGACAGGGAGAGGAGGACCAGAGTTTAGGAAAACAACATGAGAGGACAACTTGGCCCAGGAGTTTTCCTGTGGGGTAGGGAGAGGAGTGGTAAGCAGTGTTCCAGAGGGGCAGGAGGAAGATGGGAGGACAAAGGAGTGTAGAAAAGTAGATGGGAGACAGCCAAACCAGAATTTGATGAAAGTGGCACAGTTTATGAGGTGTCTGGCATCAAGGGAAGGAAGGGAGGGAGGGAGGGAGGGAGCAATGGTGTTTACAAGGGGGTAGCCCAAGGCAAAGCATAAGAAAGAGTGGAAGAAGGAGACAAACAATGGACTCCAATCTCCAACCTCCCAGTTCTCCTCTCTTTCTTGCTCACTTACTAGTGTGACAGTGAATGATCAGCATTTACTAACACTAAAAGAGAACGTAGTCTGATCTCACAATAAAAGGACCAGGGCTCTCAAATAAATGATTGATAGATGGAAACTGAAACATTACTTAACCTACCAAGAATGTACTCTGTTTGGTGTAAGGACTAGAACAAAAGAAAACTACCTCACAAGGTGTTTCACAACAATAGACTTTTATTCTATGTATATAAACTGCTTAAAACTAATAATTCATCCCAGAAAATGTCATTTGGAGAAAAAAAACGTATGTCTCTATGATCTATTAAGGACAGATCTGAAGTCTGAATTCATTGTACACGTCTTATCTGCTGTTAATGATGTTGAAAAATAACTCGATAAAATCAATTGTGAAAAAAGAAAGAATGGAAGAAGGGATCCAGTTTGGCAAGGGTGGACTTGGGAGCAGTGCTGTAGTTAATATCACCATAGTCAAAGATGGGAAGGATAATCTTCATGACTAGCTCCTGCAAGCAGGGAAAGGTATGTTGTCCTTGTTTCTATATAGCACACCCAGTTTGGGGTGAAGTGTATGGTGGATTGCATCAGTATGGTTTGAGAAGTTGAGGTGCTGGTCCAGTCAGACCACTAGGTACTTTAAAGGTGGGAACATCAGCAGTACAGTGCCATCAAAGATGTAGAAGGAGGGAGGAGAGAGTCTGGAAAGCCTCCTAGGAGCCCTGAGTCAGGGAGAAAATTTTCTTGGCATTGAGGGACCGAGGTCTAAACAAAACTAGTGCGAACACTATCAAAATCCTTTTGGAAATGGTCAACAGCAGAGTAGCCACAAGCACAGTGTCATCTACGACATGTGGATGGACACAAAGGAACAGGCTTAGGGAAGGTCATTTAGGAATATGGAGAAGAGGATGGGGCTCAGGACCTGATCCTTGGATGCCTGAGCAGATACAGAGTGGAGGGAAATGATGTCTTCAATGCGGATAGCTTATGACCTGCCCTCTAGGTAGGAGTGGAACCAACTGACTGAGGAGGCAGAAAGCTGCACTGACTTTACCTTGTCTAGGAAAGGGGTGTGACACAGTGTTGAAGGCTTTGACCAGGTCGACAAGATGGCGGAAGTTATTTGGTCCTGATCCACACTGGTCAGGATGGAGTCAGTGAGCCAGATGAGGAAGGTAGAAGTGGAGTGGGAATTCATGAAGCAGACTGGAAAGTAGTGAAAAGGATGAGAAGTCAAGGAATGGGGTGAACTAAGAGAGTATAAGGTGTTCCTGGAGCTTGGCCAGCATGGGGAGAAGGAAATAAGTGGAAAGTTTCCAGGAGTGAGAGGCTCACCCCTTTTGGGAGTAGGATGATAGTCTGCTTTCAGTCACTGGGGATGGAGCTGGAGAAGCAGGAGAGGTTGAGGAGGGACATAAGGACAGAAGTGGCTGCAGTGAGGAGGTACAGAAGCTCAGGGCCAGGGTCATCAGGCTCATACCCTTGTGGAGGTTAAGAGCTTGAAGGACCTATAGAGGCCAAGGGAGTGGTAGGAGAGAAAGAGAAGGAGTGCAAGGGAAGAGGGAAGGGTGGGTGGAGGAGGAGAGGGAGGAAGGAGAAACAGGAGCAGGTGGTGAAGGAGTTGAAAAAAAGCAGCAGTGGTAGGGTCAGTGATGTGGGAACTGCCAACCTTGAGGACTGGCAGGGAGGACTGGGTTGGGGGTGAGTGGATAACTTTCCGGAACTTGGAGGGGTGGTTAAGGTTATTCTAGAGTGTGGATGGGAACTAATTGGATTTTGCAAGCCCAGTGGTTTGGCACAAGCTTGTGAAGGCTCAGTATTTTAATGGGGCAGCAGAATCAGTGGTCTTATAAACCTGCAGGCCAAATCATGAAGTTCAAAGGCAGGCTAGGAACTCCAGCGGAAATCCAGGGCACGTAGAACCTTGAACCCTGGCTTTCCTTAGGTGGATGTGGTAGTCTTCTCAGCCATAAATTGTTTTATGGAAGGAATCAAGGGCAGACAAGGGCAGACTTGATATCTGTGGCTGAACAGATGTGGGACCAGTCAGTGGCTGACAGGTGAGCACAGAGGGAGGATAACTCTAGCAACCTGAAGGACCACAGGAGGATAATTTTAGGAGGGGTTTTGGGGCGATGGATCTTCTGCACACAGAAGACCATATGATGGTCACTGAGAGCATTAGGGAGGATGCATGCATCCGTGATACTGTGAGGGTGAGAGGAGGGCACCTAGTCCAGAAGACTGTGATTTGAAGATTTATGATTAAGCTGTGTGGGTCTGAAATTTGCAGGGACAGCTGGAGGGATTTAACATTCTGGCAAGGCTTGAGCACTAAAGGGAGAGCCAGTTAGAGTTAAAATCCCCAAGTATCAACAAGTCACTAGATGAGATGTGGAGCAGATGGAGTAGAGGAGTTTGCTGACGAATGGAGATATGCCAGGCAACAGTACACTACTGCTATGAATAGTGAGACTATGAAGGAGGGGTACATTGAAGAGGACTGCTCATAGGCAGACAAGGAGGAGACTGATAACACAGGGACAAATTGGATGCCAGAGGAGAGGTAGATTGTAACACCTCTGCCTCTCTTTGGGCATGTGCCTAACTGTGGAATAACCAGGGATGGACACTGCAGAGTCTTGGACTTTGTGTGAGAGCCATGACTCGAGATAATGTAAACATCAGCTGGAGAAACATAGAATCTGACGGCAGATAAGGACCGCTTGGCCCACCTAGTCTGCCCATTTTCCTACCTAACAGATAAGCTGCAGACCTAGTTAACCAACAGCTTCCTTCTCCTACCCCCACTAGGATTGCCTTATGTCTGTCCCATGCATTCTTGAATTCCCCATTGTTCTTGATTCCACGACCTCCTCAGGAGGCTGTTCCATGCATCCACAACCCTCTCCATGAAAAATACTTCCTTACATTACCTCTGAGCCGTCCCCCATCTTCAAATTGTCCCTCGTTCTTGCACACCTCTTTTCTGAAAGATGCTACCTCTCTTGGACTTTGTTGATTCCTTGAGGTACTTGAAAGTTTCTATCATGTCCCTCTCTCTTCTTTCCTCAAGGGTATACATATTAAGCTCCTTTAGTCTTTCTTCGTATGTCTTCTGGTGCAGACCCTGCACCATTTTGGTTGCCCTCCTCTGGACAGCCTCAACTCTGTCTATGTCTTTATGGAGATGGGGTCTCCAGAACTGCACACAGTACTCAGATGGGGTCTCACTAATTGGCTGTACAGAGGGATAACAACTTCCTGTTTTCTACTATTGATGCCTCTCCCATGCATCCCAGTATCCCCCAGCCTTCCTTACTGCCTTCTCACATTGCTTGCCCACCTTTAGGTCATCTGATATAATTACCCCAGGTCCCTTTCATTTTACTGTTGTCAGTATCTCACCCCCATTGTGTACTCTTCCCTGGTTTTGTTTCCCAGGTGCATTACCTTGCACTTCTTTGCATTGAATCTGAGCTGCCATACATTTGACCATTCCTCCAACCTTGCCAAGTCCCTTCTCATCCTTTCCACTCCATCTTGTGTATCAACCCTGTTGCAGATCTTTGTGTCGCCTGCAAAGAGACATACTTTCCTTCCAGTTGCTCTGCAATGTCACTTATAAAGACATTAAAAGGACCGGTCCCAGTACTGAACCCTCATGGTACCCTGCTAGTAACCATCCTTTCTTTCACTGTGGACTCCATTTACTACTACCTTTGCGTCCTGTTGTCTAGCCAATTTTTATCCAGGCTACCACCTTGGGATCCACTCCAAGGCTGGCTAACTTGTGTTAATTTTTGTGTGCCTCTGTCCTGCTCCCACTTTTGTGAAGAAGAATCACATCTACCTCCTCCAGTCCTCAGGTACAACCCCATCCTCCCATGATTTGTTAAAGAGAGTAGTCAGCGGTGTCACTAGTTCTACCATAATTCTTTTAGAATTTTGTTGAATCCGTCAAACCCCATTGCTGTCCACCTTCAATTTTATTAGTTCTTTCAGAACCCTTTCTTCTGTAAATGGACTGGAGGTTGACCATTAGGGGCTGAAAGATCCAGCTTCAGGAAGAGGCTACAGATGTTAAAGTGGGCTACTTGTAGTCCTTTGGGAAGCTGTGTTGGCAGTGTGGGGCAGGAACAAGGTTTAGCTCAATGTCCCCTGCAACCAGGAGCAGCAAGAAAATAAGCATAAAAGAGCCATGGACCTGTGGAGGAATGGGGTGAGGGAGCAGGAAACGGGGAGGGAAGCAGGATGGCAGAAGGCATTGGGGAGCTTCCAGGTGTAGCCAAAGACCAAGCAAAATGCAGCACCCAGGATGCCAGGGAATTGGGAGAGGGAGGAAGGAAAGAGTAAGGGCAGGTCAGGGAAGGAGGGAGGGAGTAGGAGAGAGGAAGGGGGTAGTGGTTGGAGGAAGGGAGGAGGAGAAGGAGATGAGGTGGGAGGATAGCTGGCAAGTGGAGCAACATGCTTGGATGTAGAAGATCGCTTGGAACCAGTCGTGAGGCTGCAAGCTACACCTAGATAGGATTGGAGGCCTACATGAACAATTTAGGGAGGATGTGGGCTTTTAATGAAGATAGGGGTGGGAGCCTAAGTGAAAAAATATAGGCGATGTGGGCTTCACCCAAATAGGATAGAAGACTTAAATGAACAAATTAGGGGACATGTGTTTTACTCATATAAGGTGGGAGTCAAAAGAACAATTAACGGAGGAGACAGGTTTCACCCACGAAGGGTATGTGACTAAATGAACAAGTTAGGAAATGTGAGCTAACCTAGGTAGGGTGGGAGCCTAAAAATGCACAAATAGTGAGGGAAGAGGGCTGAGTAGATCAGTAGGGTGGCAGTATTGTAACAACTGGTAATGCAAAATTAAAGACAATTACATGCAGTAAATGGTGGACAACTAAGCCCTGGTTAATAGCAGTAGTATTTTAGTGGATTACAGATTATGGTAATAAGCAGAATTATGTAATATTTATGTTTCTGTGACCTGATAAATCCACTGGGAACCAAGCGATTTTCAGGAGTGACGGAAAGAAGATAAATTTGAAACACAGTGTACAAGTCAAATATAATGCATACAATTGGACTTTATGTAGCAAGTTTCACACAATGTAACAAATAATGCTTTACAAGGCTTTATCAAAGGAATTCTGGCCAGTTTGACTTTCTCATTGTCAAAACCAAGTCTCAAGGGGTTACCTTACCCTTAAAGCAACAGTGCAGTGAAACTGGCAAAAATTTGACCCTACCCTTTTCACTATAAAAGTTTCCAGGCGCTACCGGTTTTATCTGGTGATAATACTTTCCAGATCACCAAAATTTGAGTATGTTATTAATGTTTTAATTCAGTTTTTTCTGAAGGAAAAAAAACAGCTAAAACATTTGGTTTACAAATAGCATTGTAGACCTGGCAAGGGTTGAGCTCGAGAGAAAAAAAAAAACATGATCGCAGCATAGGTGGTACCTAGAAAATAGATTTGACAGGTATGCTAATATTTTTGCAAATTGTAGCTGAAGCTAGATTTTTGGAAAAAATTTAAACCTCTTACTGATTTGATTTTGTGTATGACAAACAAATCCAGAACAGACAAAACAGACAACAACAGTGAGTCTCAGAATCGATGTACAGCAGCACACAGTGTCATGGTATGTACACTAGCTATTTAATACATAGAGCATACTGCCTGCCAGTAATGAGTTCAATAAACAAAGTCTGGTCTGTTTTCTAGCATTTATACTACCCAAATGACGCCATAATAATTCAAATTTTTCCACCTATGAGTAAGCTTTGCAATCAGTTTCTCCATTACAAGATCTTGCCAAAGTCCTATGGTCAGTGTTGTGGGAGCAAGCCAGAGCCTGTAAGGGTAATAAGTAGAATTAACAGTAAAATGCACAGTAGCCACTGCAGGCAGAGATAGGGGTGTATATAAGGGCCCATGTTGTGGTAGTAGACAATAGGTGGATTTCAGAACCTAACCAGAAGCAGTGGGCAACAGATTACAGGACCTAGGCAGGCTAGAAAACAATTTCCAACCTAGTAGCAGGAGTACACATTACAGGTTACAGCATCTACTTACAGCCTAGCAGGGTGGAAGTTAGGCAGAATCCACGGTGTCCTGGCATCTCCCTCTGGTGATGCACCTCGAGAATTCCTACTCTGCTGTGCCACTCATGCTAGGATCACTCACAGGGACCACTGGTATAAGGGCTAAAGTCCCACCTGAAATGAGCACTACTAGCACTGATTGGTAGGCGAGGTGGCTCTGGTTGCTGACAGCAGGCAAGCTGGTGAGTGCAGGGAGCATTGAAGGACTGGGGTTTACAAAATCTTGTGACCAAGATGGTGACTGGATTCGCATAGAAGGAGCCACTTGGCACACTGCTACAGAAAGTAGTCATGAGCAGAGAGCAGGTACTAAGTCTGTGGGATTCAGGGCTAAAACCCTGCCCTGAAATGAGGGCTGCTAACACTGATTGGTAGGTGAGTAGTGGTTCTGTTTGCTCACTGGCGAAAGCTGGTGAGTGCAGGGGAGCCCTGAAGGACTGGGGTTCTGAAATCCTATGGCAAAGATGACTGGCCCACATGGGAGGTTCAGTCAGGTTGGTGTGCTGCTGCAGATGTAGCTGCAGGGAGAAACAGGTACTGAAGTCAATGGGATTGAGGGCTAAAGTCCCTCCCAGAAAGCGAATGCTACTAGTGCTGAATGGTGTAGCGAGGAGTCACTCTGGTTTAGGGATGTCATGATATCAAATTTTTGTATCACAATATATGAGTAAAATTATGATATATTGATTATCATGATAATCAGCATAATTTAAAATTTGTTCCCCATATAGTGGTTTTGGATCCAGCCACCACAAGCTCCAGCCTTCAGGCATCCTGGTGCCCCAACCACCACTCCCCACTGTCACACCAGTAGGGATCAACATGGGAGAGGTCCAAGGCTCCTGTTTGCCATTAAATAAGTCAACTGGTGCACATACCTTCCCCCATTTCTTTTCCCTGTCCCTCAGGCTGGCACATGTGTGATGGTGTGGGTGTGTGACATAAAGATGTTGCATGCACTCAGCCCCTGCACCCAGACAGAAGGCTGTTACTACTGCATCATCCAGCCTCCACTAGATGGTGATCAAGCAGTGGCTTGCTCTGTCCCCAAAGAAGGAGAGCTGTCAATAGATGCTCAGTCCTTCTTCATGCAGTGCAGCCTTGGGTGACCCAGATCTATTCCTGAACTTGATTTACTGGCATGGCAGCAGGTGAGACACCCAGGCACTCAAAATTCCAAGCCACAGGGCCGGCACTGCAGTTCTTATTTCAAAGAAAATAGTAAAAATATGATAGGAGGATGGTGGGAATCAGGAATCATGGTTGCACCTGGAAAGGGATGCACTGCCAGAAAAGCAAGCTGAGGTGCTTTATCACTGTATATGTGTGCTGCTTGTGATATCGTGATATTGTTTTCGCAATGATAAATTATAGTCAGTGGTAATTATTGTAATAATATCATCATATCATGTCATTCCTACTCTGGTTGCTCACAGCAGCAAGCTGGTGAGTGCAGGGAGCCCTGAAGGTCTGGGGCTCACAAAATCCTATGGCAAGTAATGGGCACGAGAAAGAACCCGCTTATGCAAGTTTGAATTACTTTGGATTTGAGGTCTTGCCGTTTACATTGACAACCTGTGATCTGTCTGAGAGATAGCCATGTGATATGCCTATGGCTTTAGTTTTTGAAGAAGAATATTGTAATTCTCAGCCCACTGACTCACTGGTAGAGCTACCATCTGCCACTCTAGTGACCCAGGTTAGGGAGCAAACTCAGGTTGCGGAGATCAGCCAGGGAGGGCAGCGATTGAGCATTCAGGGACTGCTCACCTCTTCCTGGGAGGAAGGCATGCCATCTTGACCTTTGACTGCCATCAGGTGTAGGCCTAGTGGTAGTGCAGGCATGAGCGACACAGGATTGAGGGGCCATGGTTTGGTAATATGTGGTGCCCCCTCACACATGCTGTAACATGCCACTGTGAGAGGGTACTGGGAGAAAATGGAAAAGGAGCCAGGAGGGCTTTGTGAAGCTGTTCCCACTTTACTCCAGCACACATCATCACCTGACTGCTGTGACCTTCTGGATTGTGCAGGGGGCAACCTCCGGCTCCCTCTCAGCCCCACCATGGGAAATCCATGAGACTGATCCAGTGGTTGGGGCGGCAGATGCCAGTCAGGGTGAAATGGGGCCACACTGATAGTCATCCACCTGGACAGTGGGAGAAAGATTTATCATGAAAAAAAATGTTGTGGTTCACCATGTGAAGTCCTTCCTTAGATCTCTAGAGATTCCATTGGCATGAAGGCTGTCATCCAGAGCTGTTAGCAGATCATTGGAGCAGTGCTGTAGAATGGTTAGACCAGAATCTGTATTGAACTACTAGAAGAATATTGAGTTTAAGTTGAAACTCTGTTTGTGCACCAATTTCTTAAGTTATTTATTTAGTGTTTATAATACTGCTATTCAAATTGGACCATGATTGTTTGGGTCCATACTAATTGGTCCAGATTAGTGTGGTAGGGTCACTATGACTTTTCCTAAATTTCTGGGATCCGTCTGGTGCAGAGAGATTGAGAAAGTTGTTACTGGTGTTGTTAGTAGAAGATGAGGCTCAAACCTGTCAGATGCTGTGCACTTAGCTGAGGTCAGCTGCTGCAGGTCCTGCACTTCCTTGCAGCTATGGATACAGACATGCAGGGCCCTCTGGGAAGAATCCTTTTCATTATATGCTTACTTTTTTCCCACTAACATACTTTTCAGTAACATTATTTTCACTTTCATATTTTTAGTATCGAGTTTTTGTTTTGTATTGTTTCACTACCACATCACAAAAGCAATTCTCACAAAGCAAGTTTCAGTGGCGACAGTGGAAAACATGAAAATAACAGTATTGCAGAAATCTAGCTGTTAATTGAATGTTAATTTTTGAAATGAGCATGTTCAGAAGCATAGTTTTTAACTTATATTTTAAAAACTAGAAACTTGAAACCTGTGAAAGTACAGTAAGTATCTTTAGATATCCCTCAGCAGCAAACACCATCACGAACCTCAATAGCATCCAAGCTTTCTCAGCGACTATGGATAGACAGCCAGAGAGACTCTAGACGCACAACGGGAGCTGAGACCATCCAGCTTATTGCTGACAGCCTTAGAAATCAGCAAACCCCAGCAACAACTGTGCACCAGGAGACTCCACTACCTCCACGCTGAGTTAACTGAGGATTTTTGTAGGCCCTTCTGGACTTTTCATGGCAGGACTTGGCGGAGGCGATTTTGCTGTCTCTCCTGATCCCCAGGGCCATAAGTGGACTGTGCAGTGGGTTGGCCCAAAGATGAAAGCTGCAAGTCATCTTTCTGGACATGAAATGACTTGGAGTACTGAAGACTCCAAACACTGGCAGAATTCTACCTCTCAGCTTCTGTGGAGTCAGCACTGCAGGTGCTAAATGACATAATCTTAGGGGCTCTCAATACATATGCACCAGTCACCAGTGTCAGAATTAAACGCAAATCTTGTCCCTGGTTCCTCTGCTGATCTTAAATCTGCACTGCTTGCTAAGAGACAAGCTCTGGAAAAAGGCAAGGAAGACCAAAGATCCAAACGACTGGGTACAATTCAGACAAGCCAGGAACAGCTGCACTAAAAAAGTGAGAGATGCTAAGGCTGCCTTCTATACAGCAGAGCTGGATGCCACCTACCACAACCCAGCCAAATTCTGGGGCACTATCAAGGGAATCTTAGGGCAAGACTCTAGCACCTCTTTACCATCTCAAGTGAACCTCAACAATGTGATCATTACTGACAAGTATGAAATTTTAGATGCTTTCAATAATCATTTTACTACAGCAGGCCTAGCTTTTGACTCATCTCCAGCAAACTTGCTGTGCTCTCAACTTACTCTCCATTCCACTGAAGCTCAGAATGCCACCTCTACATTTTCTTTTAAGCCAATTTTATTAAAACAAGTAGAAGACCTACTGCTCCACCTGGATACAACTAAAAGCGCTGGTGCAGACTCTCTGGACCCTTTCTTTTTAAAATTGCACTGCATGCCATTGCAGCCCCTAACTCACCTCTTCAACATGTCCTTATCTACTGGCTCTATTCCTTCTTTGTGGAAGACAGCACAAGTGTTTCCCCTCCTTAAAAGCTGGTGACCCCATGGATCTCAATAACTACAGGCCTATTTCCATCCTTCCAGTGCTGTACAAGATGTTAGAGAAACTGGTAAGCATCCAACTAAATGACTACCTCAATGCTAACAACCTCCTTAACCCTGCTCAATCTGGGTTCAGAGTCATGCACAGCACCATTTCTGCCTTAGCAAAAGTTACAAATGACTGGCAGACTGAACTAGATAAAAAAAATAATATCTGTGCTGTATTTCTGGATTTAAGTAAAGCATTCGATACTGTGGATCATGATCTTCTAATCTCTCCTGCACTCCCTAGGCCTAGACCCTATCTCTTAAATGGTTCAAATGCTACCTCTCTGGTAGGGTGCAGCAGGTAAAAGTAGAAGGCAACCTTTCTTCCTCAAAACCACTCTTAAGAGGAGTTCCTCAAGGCTCCATCTTGGCCCCTATCCTCTTTGCCATCTACATCAATAACATTGACTCAGGCCTCACAAATTCTAATGTTCACCTTTTGCAGATGACACTGTCCTTTATGTAAGCAATCCATCACCAAAAATGCCTATGATCTACTACAAGCTGACTTCTCCTTACTGCAACATAAATTACTTGAAAAGAAGCTTCTATTAAATGCCAAGAAGACTAAAGCTATGTTCATCTCCACCAATACCTATTCACGAACATTCTTCCCCAACTTTCTACCGTCCTTGGTGAGAGCCTTGATTATGTAGATAAATTCAAATATCTGGGGTCTGGATTGACAACAGGCTTGATTTCACCCAGCACATTGAAGAGCTCCTGAAAAACTAAGGCAAAGGCTTGGCCTATTCTTCAGGATCAAACATTTTCTAAACAGAGAATCTAAGCAGAGATTAATCCAGGCTTCATTTATATCCTCCTTGATTCACGCAGACTTCCTATATGGCCACTGCTCCTGTCCTACCTAAATAAACTGGATACCCTGTACCATACAGCTCTAAGGTTCATCACTGACCTTCCTTTCAGTACCCACCACTGTTCTCTCTATGCTGCAGTTGGCTGGACATCCCTACATCACAGAAGGAACAAAATGCTGCTCTTTGGATATACAAAGCTCTGACAAATAAACTACCATCCTACATTTCTGATTGCTTTCTCCTTGTTACTCCAAGGCCATATGCCCTAAAAGCAATAACCTCATCTTGCTGAATCTACCTAAGGCATGTACCTGACATGGAAGGGCTGCAATCAACTACTTTCTAGCACACATCTGGAACTCTACAAAGACCCTGAAGCTGAACACTTTCATTCCTGTAGTCTCCTTCAAAAAGCTGTACCTAAATCTTTTCCCAGAGATATGCAACTGCTTCCACAATTCCTAGCCTCTTCAGACCCCTTTTCACCCCTGCCCCATTAGATTCCCCTCCATATCTGTTCATGCATTCATCCATTAACTTCTATATTATCTACCTCCTCAATCCCTACTCATTACTTTTTTTCTATATTTGCTCTGGTGCCCAATACCACTGTTTACTTGCCTTGTATATATGTGTATATTATTGCATTGCTCATTCTTTGTTGCTTATTCTTAAAAAGTCTTTGTTACTGTACTCATTCTATATTTGTATATTTGTGAGTTTAAACCATTTTGTTGTTTATGACCAATCAGGTCCATCTTGTAAATGAGCTATGCTCAATGATGTTCGCCTGAATAAATAAAGATTTTGACTGATTGATTGATTGATTGACTTCTCTTGAAAAGGCCCAATTTGGAACTGATAGAATGCTAACGTACAGGACTCTTTCAACCTCACTGAGAGATAGTTGCTGATTTTAACACACTCATTTCTTCCATCTATCACCCTCTCCCTCACTTTATCAGCCATTTCTCTAAAAGCAAATACTAATGTTATACCCTCACTAACATGATGTCTCCATCTGTGTTTGCATCCTAATCTTGGCACAGCACCTTTGCCTCCTAAATGGAGTGAGCTTCACTTCCTTCTCTAGCGAAGCCATGAAAGGTTAGTAGAGAGAACTTCACTCTGCATTAACTCGCTGCTGTTTTTTTATTTCCTCCTATGGTTGCTCTCCCCTCTCACAAATTTATCTTAGGCCACTGCTTATAACCCCGATGTGATGTACTGCGCAGTCATTGGGAGGGGGCTGAGCTATTGCCTATCACGCAGCTGGGTATGTGTCTGTTTGGGGTTGGGGAGGGGGTGTAAGCCCGTAGAGGTGCCAGCAACCAGCAGCCATTCTGGGCTGGCCTGGTGAGATTGGAGCAGGGGCTCATGGAGGGGAGAGAGGGGTCTTTGGGGACTTGGTCTCCTTTCGCCATCTCCTGGCTTCTGGGGTCCACACACCTGCAGTTGAGCTTGAGGCGGAATGGCTGAGGTTGAGCCTGGTCAATCGTGGGCTCTCAGATGTGAACACGGGCGCTCACTGGGCCACATGTCAGTCTCATGTTGCTGACCTGCTGAGGAGGGAAGGACGGCTGCCCTGGCCATTATTGGGGAGGGTTGACTGGAAGGTGCTGTGTTAGTTTTCTGTCACAGGGTACAAAATTACATGTCTCAAATTAATTGGAGCATATATCTGCATGCTCACAATTAGAATGGGTCTCCTTGAATGGCAGGAAATTCACGGAACTGCCCGAGAGGCCTCCCCTCTGAGATGCTGCTTGGCATTTGTTTATGACCCTGACTGTTATCAGTACTAACTGTTCCTGCGGTGTAGTTGCAGAGAGGTTTATTACAAACCAGGAAGGTGGTGGCTGCCTTTTGACTCCCCATGCACCGGAGGAATAACCAAGTGTTGGGAACTCAGAGGTGAATGCAGAGATTCCATCATGTATTTCTGGGGTGTAGGGTGTGTGTGGCTGTCTGGGTGGACCTCGGGGGAACTGCAGAAGGGTGGCTAACCCAAGATATACTAGGGGACAGCACCCCTGGTGGCTCTGTGTTGGGTTTGGGACTGTTCTCTGGATACGGGAGGGCCTGGGGGGCATGGCACACATGCATGGGACCGTATGGCAAGTGGTTAAACATTCAGAAAGTCATTGTTTGAATGAACTGCTGTGAATATCTCAATGTATGAGTAGCACAAACGCCTCCACAAAATGTTAATTATTGAAATGTCCTGTATTCATACCTTAGTATTTACTGCCTACCATTGAGAGAAGCTCCCTGACTAGAGACCTGCTGTGAGGATGTCTTCTGACGGGGGGAGAGGCACCACATGGGCATGCCAGTCTGCAGGCTGAAGGGCAGATGGATATCCAAGGGACTGATAATCAGGGGACTAGAATTTGGGCTGCTGCTGGGTGGTGGGTGAGGGGTGGGATGCTGGGGTGGGGCAGAGGGGTTCTGAGGGCCTTGACCTCCCTGTTTGTGTGCCCTCTGAGATGGTGGCATTGGTGCCCTTCTCCAATGAGATCCTTTAAGGGGAATGCTGGATCTGCTCCTCGCTGGTCCCCACCATGGCTGTACATGTTTCAATAAGCTGCTTGAACCTTTCCACACTTTTAGAGCTGACTGATTAGAGGGCTGGTGATGGTGGCCTAGCTCTCCCAGATGTACAGAGAACTCACCATTCACGGGCATCTGCCCTAGCACTGCTCCACTCATCAGGGGACAGTACACTGCTGGGAAACACTTAGGCACCAGTAAATCGTGGTTTGGTATGAATACACACATAATTATAAAGAAAACCTAAGGCCTACTTATATGCCTGTAAAACAAGGGCACTATCACTAACCATGATTACTGTGAAAATTCACCTCCCACAATGCCTAAACTGCACTCTTAAGCTAGTCCCAGAGGAGCAGTTGAAGTCCCAAACCCTTCCCTTCACCCATAGACACAGTTCATGTATCAAGGACCTCAGCTGAGGTGATCCCTCTCAGTAAGGTAACATTCCTTACTTCAGGGTCATAGCTATGATCCCAACTAGTGGAAGCACCAGTTACATGTTCTTTGTTGTTTGGCCAGTCGCTATATTGTTATTGCTTATGTGTGTGCCAGGGCAAGCTGGAATAGCCTAGTGCAGAAGTCCTATTTCCTATTACATAGCCCAGTGTTACCATCAACAGGATGTTATAAATGTTCCTTTGTTATTGATGGTGTTTTGCCCTTCTCACTTTGGAAGCCGCTCTCTTCTGGGGGTCTTATGCTCACTCTGCCCACCCCGTACCTCTCGAGCGCCAGATCCACCTCCATGCTGCCCTCAGCCACCTACCTTCCGGGCGGGAGGGGAAATCCCACATATCCCCTCCAGTCCATTAGAGTGTGTCAGGTGATCTTGGTTGGTCTCCCATGAGAGCCGGGTTATGGTGTCTGGGAACTAGATCCTCCATCTACGCTGGCATCCAAGGTCCATTTTCCACTTTTTATGTCCCTCCCACAGGATGTTGGCATGCTAGGGAGCCTAGGGTGGCGACGTCATGGACGTGCGAGCGCTCCGCCCCCGGCCCATGTCCCTCCTCCTCTTTCTGCAGTCCCGCTGCACATCCACCTGTGGTCACCCAGGTGGCGGTAGAGCGGCGGGACATGCATGCCACCCCACCTGGAGGAGGAGAGCAGCCTCTGGGCACTCAGTCCTTCTCCCCAGGCCGGCCCTCCAGCAGCCTGAGTCCGTTCCTGAACCTGGATCACTGGTGCCACGTGGTAACCCTACACGCTGTGCGGTAGGCCGCTATTTGTTCTTGATGTTGATAAATGTCTGTACTTGTATGTTAATAAAGGTTGACAGGTGCTAAATATTAAGGTTTGGGAGACCCAGAAAGGGTGACCTGGGGGCCTGTGGGGACTAGGTGGGCCCTCTAGCAGCTCCACTCACCATCTAAAATGTCAGAACCCCATTTAAAATTATTATCCCTAAACATAAATGATCTGACCTCCCAATTAAAAGATCCCGAGTCATGTCCACCTCAAGAAAACAACTCAGACCTCATCTATTTACAAGAGACCCACTTAAGCAACATAGAACATGCCAAATTGACAAAATTCTATAGGGAAGTATATTTCTCATTTGCAGTGGTTGGGACAAGGAGGAGTGTAGATTTTGATTCCTCCCACATCCCATTCCAACCAGGCCTTAAATGAGCAGACCCAGACAGCTGGCTAGTAATAGTCCAGGGCACAATAAATTCAAAGGCGGTCACCTTAGCTAATGTGTACTTTCCCTGGGCCTTGATGTCCCCAACTCAGGACCTTACTTGATAAAATTGTGCAAATGACTAAGGAGTGCTCCTACTAGCAGGAAATTTTAACCTCCTCCCAGACTCTACACTAGATTCCTCAAATCCAAGACCTCCACGATAGACTCCTTCACAAAATTTCTTCAAAATTCATAGGAGAGGTGGGCTGCAGTGACACCTGGTGGCACCTTCACCCAGATCCGGAAACTATTCTCACTACTCCTCGGTACACCAAACATACTCCCAATAGATCAAACCTCATGCATAAATTGAAAATTTGAACTTTGGAAGACTCCGGATTGAGACATATACATATCCTGATCATGCCCCTGATCACCACGTGGAACATGGGCCTACAACGCAAAAACATGCTGGAGGCTCAATCCCTACTACCTTAGATCCCAACAGTTTAGGAATATATAGCAGACACGATCACTGAAATTCTTAGGACAACCCCTCAACTGACTCCACCCCAGCAATACACTTGGATACACACTATCAAATCAGTACTCCGAGGCACATATAATACAGTATACAGTGACCCACACTAGACAGCGCGAGAGAACAAAGGATTAGGCTGGAAGACACCCTCCACTTTCTTCAGATGGTGCATAAACAGGGAGATAATTCTGTACTTACACAACTCCAGCATACTAAAAGCGGAGCTGGACCGCCTAAGCCTCCACCAGACAGAAATCACCCTGACCTTCCTAAAGGCGGGGTTTTGTAAGTTGGCCCCATGCCACAAGACTTCTAGCATACCAGATCCACAGGCAAAAAAATCCTCTACCATCAGTACAGTCAAACATCCATCTGATGAACGGCCACTCACTAAGATTCATGACAGCAGAGGCCTTCACCTCTTACTATGCCACTCTTTACACTCCTGAACTCAAACCTCCTAGTCAGAAGATAGCAGACTACTTACAAGTCATCATTGTACCTAGACTCACAGAGGACCAGGGAGAAGCACTAGCATCTCCAGTAACAGAGTATGAACTCTCAGCGTAAGTAGCCAGGGCAAAACATTAAAATCCCCAGGCCTTGGTGGCTATGGGACGGAGTTCTATAAAACAACTAAATCCCAAACCTCCCTAGGCTGCTAACAACCTTCAACTCAATCCTGGAAGGGACCCCTCCACTGTCCTGGTCTTGTGCCACCATATCAATCATACTATGTAAACCCCCCCACTGCTTTTACACAGTTAGCTACCCTGGCACCCATAACTGGGCACAGACACTGGAACACTTGTAGATAAATAATATCATCCCTAGCTTTGGGAATGTATACCAGGCTCATTCTTCTAGAGATCAAGGTGGGGGTGTAAAAGCAAATTGACCTATTAGGTATTTACAAAACCAGGTCCTGGGGAGAGAACTTTTGCTAGGGCTATGCTAGACCTAACGCCTGAGGGGTACCCAGAAAATCCACATATAGGAAGCAATAACATAACTGTGCAAACCATAGTTGGGGTTCTAGAGGTGACTTTATTCCAAAGATGTTCTTTAAAGCAAGGGTGGACCCCTAAGGTTCATACATTGTACACTAGGAACTTGCAGAACAATAAATCGACTGTATCTGGCAGAAAACTCTTTTGTATTCCCACACTGTAGGACATAGAATATCTTGCACTTGTATTCCCATATAGCATAGGACATAGAATATTTCTTCCAGT
This sequence comes from Neoceratodus forsteri, assembly GCA_016271365.2. Lineage (NCBI taxonomy): Eukaryota > Metazoa > Chordata > Ceratodontiformes > Ceratodontidae > Neoceratodus > Neoceratodus forsteri. The sequence goes on from JADMNL010000023.1 coordinate 446,497,405, forward strand.
GGCACTGGCCACAACTGAAAACACATTTACTGACAGAACACTTGTACCTTGTTTCCACATGTCGAGACATTGAACATTGCTTCAGTGGCACTGTCCACAACTGATCATACATTTTGCTAAGAACTAGCACAACCCACTTCAGGGTAAAATCTCTTCAGACATTGGCCCTATGTCTAAAGTAAGCAGGCGCCTTTCTGAACCTGTTAGTCCTGAACTGGTTACTCCAGATGGGGTCTGCCCATCCTTTCTCTAAATCCATACTGAGCCATTCATTCAGAGTTACACCTTAAACATTTAAAACACACTTTGGAAATTTGGAAATGCTTATTGAATGAAACTTTGGCATCTAGCATCTGAAATCACTACACTGGTAGTGAAAACTAAAGTCCCGAACAGTGTGATATAGTCATACCTCTGGACATCACACACTTCAGCCAACTTTAAATGAGAAAAGTCTCACACTTTGAACTTCACAGAAAGTTGTGCATTTCCCTTTAACCAGAGAACACAATAGCGAGGTACTTGCTTTCTGCAGCAAAGTCAGATCCTACTCACTGTTAGACATTTCAGGCAGCTTCAAACATCCTGGATCAAAAGGAATTGCCCTTGAATCCATCCACTAGCAGTCCTTTTCACCCTCCAGGGATGAAAATCAGGAACACTTACTGTGACAATGGTTTCCACCACTTCTCTGGGCAAACTGGAGAATTTCAGGACTAGGGTGAGAATGCAGGGCCCTCAGCTCATCAGTTCTCACTCCTCCAACTTCAAGATGCTGCTTCACACTGACTCGTCTCAAAATTCTAAACTCCCTTCTCACAGCTGGCAAAGGCTTATGCTCACAAGTAGAGTTTCAAATGAGCTCATCACTCCATCTCAGCTGAAGCCAAGTAAACAGAAGAGTGAGCGATGAAAACCCATTTAACTAGTTAATAACCAGCTGCCTCCCTGCCTAGCACTGATACTGAGGGGATTCTAGTAACCCCAGGGACTTGGTGGTTACACCTAAACCAGGTAAAACTCACAACTTTGCAGCTCATACAGACCAATATCGGTCCTTAATGCTGATTATAAGCTGTTTATGAATATTGTTGACCACCATATAGACAATTACCTCCCCTACTGATAGGAAATGACCAACCCGTTTTTCTAAGTGCTCGGCTCACTACCGATAACATTGAATGCACACTGCACATCACCCACGAATGCAGACCACTGACTCCTCTCGGTCTTAATCAGCCTTGACACTGAAAAGCATTTGATAGGGTGGTATGGCATTTTCTATACCAGGTACTAGGCAAGATGGTGTTGCCACAGGCCTTGATCCGGGTTATACAGAATATATACTCTGCCCTAAGGCTGTGTGTAAGGTGGGGGGACACCACTCCATGTACTTCTCATTACATAGCGGTACCAGGCGAGGGTTGTCCCTATCCCCTTACTTTGCAGCCTTTATTGAGCCACTAACACAGCAAATTCATGAAGCAGAGAATCTACCAGGAATCACAATTGGGGTACAGAACACCGCATTGCTCTGTATGCAGACAGTATTCTATTATACCTCGAGACCCTGAGAGGGCGCTGCCAAGGGTTAAGCAGATACTAGAAGAATTCGGTTCAGTATCAGGGTATAAACTGCATCTCACCAAAATGTAAACACTTGGTTTTCACTATGCTCCCTCCCCAGATATAAAACCCTCTTCCATGCAACTGGGGCCTCACCAAATTGAAATACCTAGGGTTTGTTTGTCTCAATCTCCAACAGCAGCCCACAAAATAATTATACCCCTTAACTGTACAATTAAAATCTGATCTTGCTTCCTGGTATACATTACCCTGAGTCTAACCAGGAGACTAGATTTCATTAGAATGGTTACTTTTCCCAGGGTACTCTACTTATTCCAGAATGTCCCTTATTCGCATAACCCAAAAGAAGTTTCGGGAGTGGAACCAGACTATTTTCAGGTTTATTTGGGCAGGACAGAGACCTAGGGTCCACCTAAAAGTGCTAGTCCTCCCTAGATCTATGGGAGGCCTATTGCTACCAGACCTACAAGCGTACATAGGGCAACTGTCCTTACATACCTAATGGCCAGACAAACTACTACCTCCTGCCCTCAATGGTCTGAGAGATAGAACAAACCCTCATTGACAACAACGAATACTTTCAGACACTATACTAAACTAAACTATACTAAAAAAATACCACCAGCAGCTTAATCTGGTTAAGGTCGGTTGGCATTCATCTGTATCTCCCTCCCGGGTTGTGCCTGAAAATAGGCAGAATTTGTCTAGTGCACTTACCCGGTCAATAAACAAACTAAACTAAACTATATCAGCAGGTAGTGGAACCACTCCCAATGCATCTAACAAATCCTTGGCTTATACACTTCCTAATTATCTGAACTCCATCAGAAATCCATCATTTGACCCCCATTTTAGCCCTTATATGCCCAATTTCCAACCTTGCCACTTTCAGTAAATAGATTGGACCATGTTTTCCAGGGCTGGGAAAGATATGGCCTGAAATACCTAACACAAATAATAACCCAGGGAAAGCTATGGAACTTTGAGGAAATACAGAAAGTTTGGGTTGCCATGCAGGATTTATACCACTATCTACAGCTTCAACACTACTACGATAACCTACCCAGGAAGTTAGAATGCCTGAACTGCACCCACCACTGATTATTAAGCAGACACAGCTGGCCACAAACCCAAACCAGGGACATCTGGTCTCCACATTCTACCAAACACATTATCACACAACAAGAAAGACCCACAGATGGCACACACATCAGAATGACAAAAGGAGCTGGTCAACCCATCTCCTCGGAGAAATGGTAGTTAGCCTGCCAGTTTGGCGTCAAGGGTCACCATCTCTCACCAATGGTAGGAGTATGCCTGGAAAAATCTAATTAGGTATTTCAAACACCAGCTATCACAAGGCACTACTCACCCATGGGCTGTGCTGACTGTTACTAATGGGGAGAATGTAACCACACACATATATTCTGTGGTCCTGCCCAAAATGTAGCTCCTTTTGTTAGAAATCCAATCTCAACTCTAGGAATTGTTCGGGATGCAGCTTCAGTGTACAGAAAGATGTATCTTTTTGGCTCCTTCCTGGGGATTGTGAGACCCAACACTGGATATCTTCTTACCTCCTTATTACAGCTGCTAAGAAAGTCATCACTAAAGCATGGCTTACCTTAAGAATCCCCACGATCCAAGACTGGTGGCTAATCATCAAACAAATATATTATATGGAAAAAATCACCCATAACCTCAATGAAAGAGAAGAGAAGTGTAGCTCAAGATGGACCCAGTGGTTATTATACTACATGCTTAAAGATGAAACCTTTATTCCCTAAAACCATTAAAACCATTCTGTTCAAATACACCAGCCTCTGCCTGGATCCTTCCCCCATCCCTTTCTGCTCCCCAATCACCTCCTCCTCTTCCCCTAATGGGATCACCCATACCAATCTAGGGCAACAGAGGCACTGCTGGAGTCCTGGCCCCCCCTAGGGTTCTTCCCATAACAATCTCACCTGGCACGCACCCACATGGCTATAAATACGAGATTCATGATGCCAGGGTATGACTCACACAGCCATAACTTGGGAGGTAGTAAGGAATCGGGAGAAAGGTTTGGTATCTCTTCTTCTTTATTAAACCCACTAGAACTCCAGAATCTATGACTCCACAAGTGCACCACTGAATCCAGAATGACCCAAGGTAATAACTTTATACTGTTCCTAATGAGATACCCAGTTGTGATTTTTTAAAGATGTTAGTGGGAGATCTCCCAATGATGCATTTCAGTACTGATGTAATGTAACTCTCAAGACCTGTTGACTATGCCAGGATTTCCAGGCTTTCCGGACACACTGTTTTAAGATAAGTGGCTCATGAATGCCCCAGTGTGTTTTAGTCCAGGCCGCTATTTGGGGAGGGGTCTGTTTTATATTATTGTTGGAATTTATTGCTATGTGTATTTTACTGTGTTTATTTACATACAGACATACTGAGAAGCCAGCAGAAGAAGGCCATTTGGTCTATCAAATCTGCTCATGTTGCAGGGTCCACAGATTAGCTACTGTCCCTTCCCCTCTCCCCACTCCTCCCATCCTCTCTATCCATGACCCTTACCCTCCCCATACCTGTCCCAGCCTCTTAAAGCTGTCTACTGTCTTTAATGAGATTACCTCTTCTGGCAGCGATTCAAGTTCCACCACCTTTCTGTGAAGAAGTGCTCCCGATCTCCTCCTAAACCTCCCACCCTCCAGCTTAAGACTGTGCCCCTCGTGTTATAGTTGCCACTCAGCTTAAAGAGACTCTACTTATCAACCTTATTTATCCCTTTCAAGTACTTGAAGGTCCCAATCATGTCCCTCTGTCTCTCTCTCCTGTCTTCCAGGGAGTACATGTTCAGTGCCCTCAACCTCTCTTTGTATGCCTTACCCTGCTGACCAGCTATCATCTTTGTAGCCCTCCTCTGAACCTTCTCCAGCAGGTTAATGTCCCTTTGGGTGTGGGCACTAGTACTGAACTCCATACTCTAGATGTGTATCTTAGGTCAGATTCTCCAACCCAGTAAGTTTCGGTATCAAAGTAAAACTGTTTTCTTTTTAGCTACAGGTGAGAAAAAGTCCTATTTGGGTGAATTTTTCACTTAGTAACTTTGTTCTCCAAAAAATGATTGACACAACATTTTCAGGATCTGGGCAAGCTTTTACATGCTTACCAATCTTTTGGTGAATTGCTGAATGTAAAGGTAGAGTTATTAAGGTGCAAAAATTGGGGTTTAATATGACAGTGCTTACTTCAGCCCTAACATGCACTACTGTCTCTATATCAATCATGTCATCATCACTACAGACAAGTTACAATGCATAGGTTTACATTCCTGAATGTAAAGATATGCATCTTGCATGCAGTCTGAACTATGGGAAGGAGGGAATGGCATTTGTTTGACACACGTGAACAACAAAAATGCCTTGGGCTGTGTGACCTTAGACACCCCAGTGCTCAATGTAGAATGGCAATCTCCCAATGAATGATGAGGAACTTGTATTGCATTGTTAACTGAGGAATTTTATTAACTTAATTTGACACCAAAATAGTGTCATTTAGGTGAGAATCTTATTTTTCAAAAGGGTCCTGGTGTATAAAAGCAGCAGAGCTGTTGCAAAGCACAAGTAATAGCTGCAGTCTTAAATATTACATGTAACATTCTAGATGATAAATAAAATATATGTCAAACATCCAGATGTACAAGCAGTTATTATTTATATGTTATATTATTATTTGTGTAGATTATATCTGTGTTGGGGTTCATCTCTGCATGTGAGATGTATGTGGAATAAAACTGCATCTAAACTGTGGTTTATCTCTCCATGTGAGATATACGTAAATGTTATTTTTGTGTCATTACAACCAGTGGTATATTATATTTTTAGGGGAGACAGCAGAGTTACTCCTCAGGGTTCTCTTTCCATCCCATCCATTGCTACCTCTCTGCCTCTTATTGGCTGGGTCATAGCTTGGGAAGATATTTCAATACATCAGGATGCCACATCAGGAGCAGCACCGCATTTTATTGCTGTTTTAAGAAGATGAAAAACATTTTAAACTACTGCTGCTTTAGCTGCCCCATCCCATGAGCAGGGGCCTCGAGCAACAGCAGGGTTTATGGGTGCCTAAACCCTGCTATGCCTTGTATGACTAAGGCCTTTGATACTGTCAACCACCATCTCCTACTTGTCCAACTTTGGAAGGCTGGGCTCTCACCTGACTCAGTCGACTGGTTCAATAGCTATCTAGGCAACCGGACCCAAAGAGTAAAAATAACTGAAACACTCTCTGATGCCAGACCAGTCCTCTCTGGTGTTCCACAAGGGTCTATCCTAGGCCCCTCCTCTTTAGCCTATTCCTGAACGCACTTCCAGACTCAAGTCCAGAACAGATAATACTCTATGCAGACAAATGCTGTTATCCTTGCCTCCAATCACGATCCTGTAGAACTGCAAGGTAACCCAGCGGCGTTCACATCAATTGAAAACTGGCTCTTGCAACACAAGCTGTTGCTAAATCAGAAAAACTAAGACCATGCTCTTCAGCTGCTCAGAACAAAAATAAACAGTACCACCTCACAGTCAACACCAAACTCGGAGCCACCACTGATCAAGTTGATACTTTCAAATATCTTGGCATCACCCTTGACTCCAAACTCTCCTATGCCACCCACATCAGTAATGTCTCCAAGATGGCCAACACCAGACTGGGCATACTGTACCGTCACCAAAACACCTAACCTCTGAAGCATTGTCTATTGCCATTCAAGCTCAGTTGTAGTGTTAGTGACTGTGGACTCGTAGTCTATGGCTCTGCCACTATCTCCACACTCAAACGAATTGCCACCTCCTGAATAAAGCATGTCGTCTCACCACCGGAGCTCTCCGTCTCACCCATACCTCGCGATCTCTACTCCCAAACTGGATGGCTTCAATTAAAAAATGAATTCAGTATCAAACCTGCATCACGGCCAAGAAAATAATGATGGGCATTGCCCCCAGGAGTCTTCTCCTTCTTAAAACCAGAGTAAACAACTGCAACACCAGGAGCTCAAAACCACAGCTACTGCGAATCCCTCATTGTCGTACCACTCAAGGTCAAAGGTCTTTCTCTTACAGGGCCCCAGCTGCCTCAATAACCTTGCCAGTGACATCAATGCCTCGCCAACTCTGGGCGCCTTCAGAAAGAAGCTCCACAAATCTCTGATACCTTCTAGTACCTGTGACTGCCTTGTCTGAGCACCATCATTTTGGCAGCTCCCATACCCACTGCTGTCCATGCTAACCCTGCTCTTCATGCTTCTCTATCCCTGCTCTTTCCTTGCTCAACCTTATACTCAAATACTCTGTCCTGACAAAGCCTCTAGGCTGCAAACTCTATTCCTCCCCACTCTCTCCCTTTCCTCACTTATGTTGTAATACACCTCCTATTGATATTGTAATATGTTGTGTTACTTGTACTTGAAATCAAGTTGTTATAACCACTAGCATTATGACTGTCTTACTCTGTAATTTCATAAACTGTATTGTCCGCTCTTCTGACGTGGAACCTTTGTAAAAGAGCCTGCTCAAAGGTATTATGTAATCCTAGATTTAAATAAACAAAATAAAATGCCTCTACCCTTCTAATTGCAACCAGATCCTGCTCTTGACCCCACCCTCCCAGAAATCATTGTAAATGACTCCTTGACTCAGTGGTGATCCAGTTCTCATGAATAAGTTCTTATTCTTATTCTAATTACATGAAAGTTAATTTTAAATAGCTATAAAACAGAATGCCCCAGGTAATGAGGGGCAGTAGAGAGGCAGTGAGGGTAGGCACCTCCTCAGAAGCCCAGATAAAGATGTTTTGGGCTGGATCTTCAAAGGCTTTGCTGTTATTTGTTATGACTCTAGAGATGTTGAGATAGAAAGTATGCTTGTTAGTCTGGTGGTCATAAAGGTCATTCTCCTGGGAACTGACCATTCTGTAGTCACCAGTGGCCTGTGCTATGATGCCTGTATATGAGGTGTCGTTAGGGACATAGTTTTTATTTAAAAGGGTCCCCAGATATAATGCAATCATAATGCAAGTATTTCTGAGACAGCATCCCATAGAAACCTGTGGATCTGCCAGAAAATGACAAAATGCTTTAAATCCTTCATAGGTAAGGCAATTCAGATTCATTTTTTTTTTTACCAGGCATGCATGTACCCAAGATAGTCCACCTGTGATGCAACGGCTCTTTTCCAGTGGAGTTCTGCTTTCTCCCATTTCCTCAGCTGGTTAGACTGGAGCACTGGGAGATAAGTGACTTGTTCAAGGTCACACATTGTGTATTTGACTCTAGCAGGTTGTAAACCAGTGATCTCTTGGCTACTATGCTAGTACTTTAACCACTAGACCACATTGCCTCTGTTCATATCATACTGACTTGCCATTCACAAATTCTCATTACACTTTCCAAAATGGCCACTTTTTGTCCCTCCACAGATGTAAAGTTGCTCAGCAGGGTTGATTCGAACATAAGAACATATGAAATTTGCAAGTAGATAAAGGCCTAGTGGTCTATCAAGTCTAGCATCTGTAAGAACATAACAGAATGTCAGTGAGCCTCCTAGGTGAAGTGGTTCTGATTTATTTTTCCCATTCATGATTCCTCCTTATACTTTCCAAAATGGCCAATTTTTGTCCCTCTACAGACATAGGGAGTTATTTAGGCAGGGTTGATGTCATGGGCTATGTGCAGTGGTGCCAGCTGACTAGTGGTGCACCTGCAAAGTGAAACAGCCATATACTGTTTTTTTTAATTTTTAAATAAATAACTTGTTCAATTTCTATTTGTTTTTATGTTCTTGCCACAGCCTTGCAAACATTCCCCTCCTCATCCCATGGGATTCACCAGAGAAATCATGGTTATGTGCCTATGATGTCAGTCCTTTTAGGGCTGTGGGGGAGCCTACAGCCATTTTGTGAGAGCTCTGTAGTTTTGAAAATGGCTGATCGCAGAACTCCTGTTGGACTTTTGGAAGTATCCTTCCAAAAGCCCAATGGAGCTTAACCCCCCGCCATGATCGGACAATGGAATAACAGCTGCACTATTTCAACTCTTACTTCTCCATTCTCGATGCGTGATCCGCGAGACAGCATGACTCATGCACACGCTAGAGTCATGTGCATGCACAGTTCTGCATGTACCACCATGTTGTGAATGGCACAATTGCCATTCAGTATTTTCTGTGCCCACCCAAGTCATGCCCGATATGCATATGGCACACTGGGAGCCCACCCCAGTATGTGGATGTGTTTTTCTGTAAAATTGTTTTTTTAAAGTAGAAAACGGTCCCTCGTCATGTTTCTTTGTCCCTGGTGCCTCCTTGCCCTAGTTCTGCCCGACATCAGGGTGCCCAACTCATGTCAGCATTCATGTGGCACACTGGCAGCCCACCCCAGTGTGCCAAAATGTTTTGTTTTCCGCTTTGCTGAAAATTATAAACTGGTCCTCATTGTCGTGTTTTTGCCCTGTGAAACTAAAAACAGTCTCTCATCATCGCTGCAGTCCCCTCCTCACCCTCCCACTGAGCACCTACCTCCCCACACCCCTCCACACCCCATACTTACCTCTGGAGGTTGGCACTGTCATTTTCTCTGGACCGGGACAGTCTGCACTCTTCAAAGCCCAACCGCGAACTGAAGTATTAAAGGTAAGTGTGCTATATAGCCATTCAATGGGTTTTGCAACTTAAGCTGTTATCTCAGCCATTTTATGGACTTTTTGCCCAAAATGTTCAACATGGAGTTCATGGGACCCCACCTCATGAAAACAGTCACTGTCATTTTGTTACTCGGTCCCAAAAGTGATTTCGCAGTCACTGCACAGAATCACCTTTCAGGACCAGTTCACGAAATGATAGTGTTACTGGTCATGAAGAGGGGTCCTAAAGCCCATGTTGCAAATTTGGTGACAAATTTCCAAAAAGACTGCATTATGAGCATGCTGCACAGTTTCTACACATGCTCTAACGCCACCAATTTGTAATATTTCACTCCACACTTTTAACATTGCCCTTTTGCACACCTCATTCAAAACAGTACAGGTGTCATTTTCCACAACCTGCCCAAAATGTGTTTTCGCACCTGTGGCGCAGAATAGCGTGTTTGCTCTGCTGAGTCACCTTCGGGACAATTGAACAAAATGGCACTGACACTGTTCATGAGGAGGGGTTTAGAAAAGGCCGTGTTGAAAACTTGGTGCAACACCTCCAAAAATGGCCAAGTTACACCTGGGCGTTGAATAATTTCTTGCATGTGTGTAACTTTTGTCACTTGGTAGCTCTTCATAGCCCTATCGGCTCTGGCTAGAACTTGTTTTAATTGGAGGTGACTCATATAAAAATATATATATATATATATATATATATATATCTGTATATTGGGTGAAAGGAAGTTTTAGTATAGTAATGGGCACTGAAATAGTTTAGCATGTATCCTAACGCAGTGGAAAGATCATACTGGTGATGTACAGTTACATCCCTCCACTTTACAAGGGTGAGCTGCCTTGCCACTGAAATCGAGCACACTGCTCTACCCCATTCATCTCAGTGCTTATAAGAGACTCTGACATAACAACAACAGCAGAAATGAGAATGCCAAGCTGCTGAGAGTGGCCAGCTCCATATGAAGAGGGTGAGGGAAGTGCTGACAGGTAGGTTCAACAGGCATATGGAATGTGTGGTTTGATGTGTTGCCCTCAGAGGGCAAGTGTACCCAGCCCCTCCCTACTGCCCACCTCTACCACTAAGCCCAGGGAAGAGGAGGGGCAGGCAACAACCCAAGGATGGATTCCCATGTCTAGGGTAAACTGATGGAACTTTCTTGGCAAAACCACCCACTGTGAGTATTGTACTTCACCCAGATCTGGTTTTTCCCACACTCAACAGGCGTAACTATCAGGGTGCCAGTTGTAAACGTCTGTGTGCCACCCTGATGAAACTGCTCTGGCCATACTACCAGTGCCATTTCGGGACCACGACCTACCATCCTCTTCCTCTTTTACTCAGTCCCCACTGTACTCTGCCCTTGACAACAGTAGAGCTCCACCAGCGAGTTTTCATTTCTTCATTGATTTCATCTTTCTTGGTTCCAGGGAATCATCCAGAGCCATTCTTGGTTGTTCAATAAACAGAACTTGTTGTCGCACCACACTGTCCACTTTCATTCCTGCCAGCAGCTTGGGAGATATATAATTAATTTATTTCTCGCTGCAATCTTCATGGGCACTTTGCATTTGCAGTTTAACTTAGTACCCTTTTCACTAATACACAGGATTCAGGGTATGATACTTTAGGCCTTAAAGTTGCTTTCAAAACACAAACACTGGGGAAGCAGCCAGATGGCTTGATTTAGCAGAGGGGACTCTCAGCATTGGCTGATAGTATACCTGTGCCTGATCGAAACAGACCTATGAGGCGGGGGTAACCCCATGATCACACACACTCTGGAAGCTTTGGGGAGGTTAGACACAGATGGAATGTGATCAGATAGCAGCTTCCTTGTTCCAGTGGCGGGAATCCTGAGGACAGAGGATTCAGGGCATGGAGGACAAGGGTGTGAGATGCCTGGGGACCTCCACACGAAGGATGGTATTAGACCATTTGCTGAATTACAGGACAAATTTAAGATGCCCTCCTCACACTAATACTGATATCTGCAGATGTAGGCCTTGATAGAAGTCTGAACGGGACCCGTGGAGGCCTCACCTCTCATGCTACCTATGCTCCTTTGGGGAAGACCATTTATCGCCTTCTACCTCCTTTGCTCTGTCTCTGCTGTACTCTGCTTTCGATAATGGTGGAGCTCTGCTGACACTGTTCTCATTTGTTCACAGATTTTATCTTTTTGGCTCCTGGAATCAGCTGGAGCCGCCCTTGGTTGGTCAAAAAATAGAATTCATTGTGGTGCCACATTGCACACTTTGATCTCTCCAAGCAGCCTGGGATAAAGATAATGAATGCAATGTTTTACTGCTTACTTCATGTATGGTACATTTACAGTTGAATTTGCAGTATAACTCTGTACCCTTTTCAGTAATACATGGGACACAGTGCATGACACTTTTGGCTTTAATGTTACTTTTAAAACACCAAAATTGATTTAGAAACAGAAACATAAACAATGACGGCAGAAAAAGACCACAGGTCCATCCAGTCTGCCCAAGTTCCCTATAATCCCTGGAGCCTACTGTTCCTTCAGGGTAATAACCTCCCTGTCCTGTCCCCATTCTCCTCCTGGGTCCTGTCACCCCGGCAACCACTATTCCATTTATTCTATCCCAGCCCTGCTTGAATCCCTGATTGCTTTCACACCCACCATGTCGGCTGACAGACTGCTCAGAGGTTCCACCACCCTTTCCGTAAAATAGTATTTCCTCTTGTCCCTCTTGAACCTCCATCCTGTTAATTTCCAATCATTTTCATGAGTTGGTATTCAGGCTAAATACTTCCCACAGTTCACTTTGTTAATTCCTTTAAGGAACTTGATGGTCTCTATCATATCTCCTCTCTCCTTCTGGTCTCCAGTGAGTACATATTTAGGCCCAGATATTCAAAAGGTTGTGCCATGCGCAACCCACTGATATGCCCTGGCCTTGATATTCAAAATAGTGCGTATTGAATCCTGATGCCTGGAGCTTATCAGTAATGTATGCAGGCACAGGTGGGGGTGCCCATATATAACCTGCACAGCCCAACATTCAGCCCGGGATGTGCAGAGCCATGCATGCGCACTTCCTACCTGCACCAGCGCAGTTAAGCCAAAAAAAAAAAGAACAACTGATGGCTACCCAGGTGAGCTGCCACATTGCAGGGCACAACACGCGCAGCTGCCACCAACTTCCGCTGCACCTGGCGGCGCTACACCATGCCCAGTGTGTTGGCACTTGTAAAATAAGACATCATCCAGTATCCCTGGTGGTCCAGTGGACGCTTTCTGCCCAATTGTGGGCATCTGTTTTAATAAAAAAGCGTCAATATCCCTGGTGGTCCAGTGGACCGCTTTCTGCTGATCGCGGGCATCTGTAGTAATATAACCCCCTCCAATATCCTGGTGGTCCAGTGGACCGCACTCTGCCTGATTGCGGGCATCTGTAGTAATATCGCTCCCCGTCCAATATCCCTGGTGGTCTGGTGGTACCCCCTCCCCCCCGCCCACTGAGCCCCACCACCCCACTCCCCGGTCAGCCGGGTGGCAGCACCCACCCGCCTGCCACCCTGCTGCCTGCTGACTGACAGCAGGCGGGCTGCGCCCATTGGTTCTGGCGTGAGCCAATGGGTGATACCTCACTCTTCTTTACATTCCAGATATGATCACATATCTGGAATGTGTATAGAGGTTAGACGCCCATTGGCTCACGCCAGAACCACCGGGCGCAGCCCTATCGAGCTGTCAGTCAGCGGGTGGCGGGCGGGTGGTGCGCGCCCGCCGCTGACCGGGGGAGGGTGGTGGGGCTCAGTGGGGGTGGGAGGGGGGACCACTAGACCACTAGGGATATTGGACGGGGGTTTATATATACAGATGCCCGTGATTGGTAGAGTGCGTCCACTGACCGCCAGGGATAATGGGGGGTAGATACTACAGATGCCCGCGATTACAGAAAGCGTCCACTGGACCACCAGGATATTGGACTTTTTTTTTATTAAAACAGATGCCCACGATCAGGCAGAAAGTGGTCCACTGACCACCAGGGATATTGACTTTTTTTTATTAAAACAGATGCCCATCATCGGCAGAGTGCGTCCACTGACCACCAGGGATATTGACGGTTTTCTTTATTACAACAGATGCCTGCAATCAGGCACATAGCGGTCCACTGGACCACCAGGGATATAGGACGGTTTTCTATTTTACACAGATGCCAGAGATCGGGCTGCAGGGGTGTCGATACCCAATGGCTGCTGCCTGGCAGGGCACCAGGCACAAGTCGTCGGGGATCGGTGCACCTGCTATGCAAATGGAGCCATAATGACATGCAAACGGCCCCATGTGTGCCTTGCATAAATTATTGCCAGATTTGCATGTCAACTTTGAATATTATGGTGCGTGCATGGCGAATGGAACTTGTGCTAGCGATTTCCCATGCTCCACTCTGGCCACTTGCGCTGGCACAATGCCACTGCGCCATGCACAGTGGGGTGTGAGGGTGCGATATTCAAAGCTGCTGAGCCATGGGGCAGCCTTGAATATCGCTTAGTCCACGCACTCTGCGCAGCTGGTTGAGCTGCGCGCAGCTTGCGCCACACCTGGCGCAGTTTGAATATCTGGGCCTTAGTGCCTTGAGGCACTCCTCATAGGATGTCCCTGCTGGTCCTGAATCATTTTTGTTACCTGCGCTGCACGTCTCCAACCTATCCTTATCCTTTCTGAGGTGGGGTCTCCAGAGCTAGGCTAGTACTCTAAGTGAGGCCTCACCAGGGATCTGTAAAGGGAGATATTACCTCTTTTCTTCTGCTATCAATACCCTTCCTCGTACATCCCAGCATCCTGTTAGCCTTGCTATAGGCCTTGTTGCACTGACTCGATTACTTAAGTGCGTTGCTGATGAAAGTGACGATAACTCCCAGATTCTGTTCCTCAGCTGTAATGCTAAGTCTCTTCCTCCAATCCAGTACTCTGTCTTGGGTTCTTTTCCCTAGATACATTACCTTGCACTTTTGGCATTGAATTTTAACTGCCAGACATTTGACCACCCTCTAGCTTTTGTAGGTCTATCTGCATTTCCTTATTCTTTCATAAATTTCCATCCTCCCATATAGTTTTGTGCCATCTGCAAGGAGACACAACCTGTCCCGGATTCCTTCTCCAATGTCACTAATGAACATGTTGAAGAGGATTGGACCCAGGACAGATCCCTGAGAAACCCTGCTTGTAACCTCCTTGCCTTCTGATTTAATCCCATTGACCACTACCTTCTGCTGCCTCCTCTAGCCAGTTACCCACCTAATTCATTATGGGTTTAGCTGCACCCAGGTCTTCCATCTTCTTGAGCAATCATTTGTGAGTTACTAAATCAAAAGCCTTGCTGAAGTCAAAGTACAGCAGATCCACAGCAAGGCCTTGTCTCATTCCTTTGTCATCCGGTCAAAGAAAACTATCAGATTAATCTGACAAGACCTTCCTGCCATGACACTGTGCTGTTTACTATCCTGAAGCCCATTGCTTTCAGGTAGTCTACAAGGTCCTCTTTGGTTAGTGACTCCATCAGCTTCTCTATGATAGAGGTTAGACTGACAGGCCTGCAGTTCTCTGGTTGCTCCTTATCATCCAACCTTATAAAGCGGTACAGCATCTTCCACCTTCCAATCCTTGGGGCTTCCCCAGATCTAAGGGAGCTGATGAACAAACCTACCAGTGACAGCCAGCTCTACTATTAATTCTCTGAATATCCCCAGGTACAACCCATCTGGTCTTGGGGCCTTATCTGTCTTAAGGGCAGCCAGCCTTTTCAGGACCCTTTACTAGAAAGTAATGGCTGTCTCATTTCTGAGACTCCTTAGTGGCCGCTTTGATGCTACTCTCTGCTACGGACCTGCTGTCCTCCTTAGTGAAAACTGAGCAAAGTAGTCATTCAGGACAATGGCCTTTGCCCATCCTCTTCCATCATCCTACCCCTCAACTAGCCTATTTTTCACTAATCTAGCTGAAAAACTGTTTTTCTCCATTCCTGACCTTCTCCATGACATGTAGCTCTGTGTCTACTTTCACCTCCCTGTTGGCCCTCTTTGCCGCCCTATTTTTTTGTAGATACTCTCATTCTACCTTACCCTGCTTTTCCTAGCATTTATAGAAGGCCTTCTTTTTGACCTCTACCACTTCCCTGACCCTTGCTGACAGCCATAGTGGTCTCAACCCTATTTTTCTCTGTTACGTTTCTTATATGTAGCTTAGATGACTCAAAGATGGCCCCTTAATTTTCCACATCTCTGTTCCACCCACCGACTATGTCTTCCATCCCTTCTAACTTATACTTGACTGTTCCTCATTTTGTCGAAGTCTACCTTCTAAAATCAAGGACTTCTATTCTCGATTGTGGTTTTCCAGCTCCGAGGGCCAATTTTAAACTAAACAGAGTTATGGGTTATTTATAGGGCATATGCACACACACCTGTTTGGTGACAGGGGATTACACAGCTGGAGCCACAACAAAATGCTGGCACCAGAGCAGTGCACAGTATTGAGCCGAAGCAGTGGCTGTCTCTCTCCCTCCACGTCAGTGGACAGACCCACATGCCTGCATACCAGAGCTGGTATGGAATGGCATTCTCAGTGGACTTTAATTCGTGTAGTTGTACAGATAGAACATGTGCCCACTGATTTTACTCCAAATTAACTGCCTTTCTGCTGTGATCACTGGCTGCTTTAAGAATGCATTTGTGTAGTGTTCAGGGGTGTAGTGTGCTCCAACAAGGTATTGCAAGCCAATTTAGCTCAGTAAGGGGTTGTGATCCTAATTACAGTGTTTCTTTTTTATTATATTTCTCTTTTACCCTCTGCTGCCCCTCGGCCCCGACCCTTCAGGGCATCCAAGAAGTCATCCTCCTGCCTCTCACCCACACAGACCACAGACTTACCTCTCAATCCCCATGGAGCTTTGGTTTTTCCCCGAGTGGGGATGAGGCGGGTCCTTCACCCTGACATCCTTCATTTCTTGGGCCGAGGAGGTGGTCCGATGGCGAGGGCACATTGGAGCATGCTCCGGGAAGCCCATCTTCCCGGGCCCGGCAGGTATTTTCTTCTTTCCTCCCTCCTACAGTGTACAACCCCTGGCGTCATGGCAGGCGCCCGACGTCCACTGTACAGTGGCCACCATCCCCCAACGATTGGGCTTTGCAGTACTCTGAGCCTCCGCTTAGGGTCAGGCAAGTATGTGG
Source organism: Neoceratodus forsteri (assembly GCA_016271365.2). Classification (NCBI taxonomy): domain Eukaryota; kingdom Metazoa; phylum Chordata; order Ceratodontiformes; family Ceratodontidae; genus Neoceratodus; species Neoceratodus forsteri. The sequence continues at coordinate 446,513,889 of JADMNL010000023.1, forward strand.
GCAATGGCCTCTTCCCTTCCGGAGAAGGTGAGCTGTCGTGGGATGCTCAAGTCTGTCTCCTCCGGCCGACCCACCAGCAACCCGAGTCCGCTCCCGAACCGGTCGCCGGCATGGTGCAAGGTGTGGCGTCCAGCGCCTCACCCTCAGCACCACTGGGCTGGCCTTACAATGTGTTTCTGTGTTCTGTGCATGTTCCTGGCAGATGCCATTTTGACCCTCCTCCTCCTCCTCCTCTTCTTACCCCCTACCCCTCTTTGGACTGTAAGCCTTTTGTTTGACTTTGTCCTCCCCACCTTGCCCTACTCTTCTTCTTCATCCACAGGCACACATTATTGAGCCAAAAGAAGGGCTCTCCCTTTCCATGTTGGTGGATGGATCCATTTACCTGCATACCAGAGCAGGTATGGAACAACATTCTGAGTGGACCCTCTGCCACTACTCCCACCATTGGCAGGCACTTCCTATATAGTGAACTCTTGTCACATGATCTCCTCCTTCCTATCACCTACACTCCCACTAGCAGGTTATACCACTTGACCACTAGGGGTCACTATTCTGCCCGCTGGGTGTAATATTAGAACTCCCTACTTCTCCATGGGTATTTTAAACAGCTTACTTGATCATATTTACCACTCCCCACCCCACTATTCTTCCAGCCCCAAATCCCTACTCTCCTGAAAGCAGTCTTGAACCTGTGCCCCAGCATCCCTTTGCTTTACTGACCCTCAGCATCCACTTGGCCACGCAACCTGTTAGGAAATACCGTCACCTATCTTGCTGTTATCCATCCTGCTTCTAGTGCCTACAGGTGATATTACACCTCAGAGCTAGTTCACTGTTATATTGTTTAAGGCTACATCTTTTACCTTCCCAGCCAGCTTACACAGACCTAGCTGCATCCTTATATTCCTAGTCAACTGAGATTTATCACCCTCTTCCTCCTCTGCATTCAGCTAGGTAATTCCTGCCTCTACCCAACTACACGTTCTGTAATTACACCACTGTATTTCAGATCTCCTCATACCTTTACACACACTAGTTCATCATGCTCTTAATCATGCTCTGCCTGCTCCCTATATTCCTCCTTATCACATCCCCTACTGTTCCCATGGACGATTGCTCATCCCTACTTCCTCTCAGCATATTGTCTGTACTTTGTCCAGATCCCACTTACCCTTGTTACCTACACGTATCTCCTGACCTGGTTTCACTCTCCTTTCCCACCTTCTGCTTCTCTCTCATCAACACCTAGCTCCTGTGCCGTGCTGCAGCTACTAAAAATGCAACTAACTTTCTCCTACTCACCCCCTCTTACCTCGCCAACAAACCTCAACCCCAGTTCAGGGTACCAAACTAAACTATCTCATCATAACTCTGTTACTTCTATCATCTGGTGATATTAACCCCAACCCTGGCCCTTCCTCCTCAAACTCTTCTGACCTCCTCGCGGGCTAAAACTTCTTCAATATAAGAAGCCTCTTATCCAAACTGACCTGCTTCAGTTCCTCACCATAACCCTCACACCTGACGCTCTTATCCTTGCTGAATCTTGGCTCAACCCTAAAATACCTGACAGTACTAACTCCATTCCTGGCTTCGCCTCACAACAAGACTGCTCAGGTAGAGGCAGAGGTTATGCACATCTTCTTGTCAGTCCAACATACTACCATTCTAGCCACATCCTTCCAGCAGCTTACGAGGCACTCTTAGTAAAGTTATCCATGCCTTTCTTAGTCCCTATCTTTGTGGCAGAGGTATACTGCAGCCCTGGCCTCCCAGCATCCACTGTCACTGACCTCATGACCACTACTGTATCCCATAGCTCCACAAGAGAACTTCACATAATGGGTGACTTCAACCTAAATTGGCTGTCCACTACCATAAATAAAACCCAAATGGCATGCTGTTCAGACTTTAACACAGATGATTCACAAACCTACCTGACTAAACTCAAAAACTCCAAATCATTCTCTCATTGATTGGGCCCTCACTTCACATCCACACCGATTATCTCAGTCGCCATCCTCCCTGATGCCGTAAGTGACCTAACCATCATATTAGTTACATGGTTCAAAAGTCCATAGGCCCAAGGCACCTCACAAAACCTGTTAACCAGATCCTATACATCCCTGGACCTCACCCTCCCTCCTCCTCTGTGACCTGGCCTCCACGGACTGGTCTCCATCTCTTCAGCAACCTTTATTGATGCAGCTCTGGACTATTTCCATCTAAAATTCCTCCAGACCTGGAACCAACATACCCTATAAGGTGTGCCAAAGTTCGGGACATCACCTCCCTGGATTACACCAGAACTACTGGCTTGTTGCCAATGCACTCATGACCAAGCCTGGAAGGTTCATAGAGCTTCAAAGTGACCTAGTGAGTTTCAAATCTACTGAACACTTCACTCTTGTACCAAGGCCATCAGGCTTGCTAAGGCTGAATATTTTGATCTACCTTGAAGCAAATTTAACCACCCTCAAACTTTTGGAAGGTTGTGCATGCACTATCCCCCAACAAGCCCCCTACCTCTCCTCAATATCAACAACTCTATAATGTCAGACACCTCTGGTGGTCTCCTCAAAATTCAACTCCTACTTTATCTCCTGTGCCTCTGCCCTCTATCCTCACTACCATCTCCTCCCTCTCCTCCTCCTTCTTTAACCCTTAACTCTAAAATACTATTTCCTCTCCACAAGGATCATTTTCCTTCTCTCCAGTATCCCCTCTGCCATCTTGGAAGCTCTCCTTGCTTTAAACCCTCCAAAGGCAGCTTGCCTGATGGGTTGCATCACAAGTTACTCTGCATATCTGCCCATGCAATATCCTCCACTCTGTCTGCCCTCCTGAATATCTTCTTCTCTTCAGCATCTGTCCCAACCACCTGGAAGCATGCTATTGTTCTCCCACCCTCCTCTCCTAGTAACTACAGACCTGTATCTCTTCTCCCATGCTTTAAACTACAAGAACATTTGGTACTCTCACAATCTCTTCCTACTTCACTGACTCATTGACTTTGACTTTGATGGCAGATAAGACCACTTGGCCCACCCAGTCTGCCCATTTCCTTCCTATTGGATAAGCTGAAGATTCTAGTTAACCAACATCCTACTTCCTGTAACCCCCACTACAATTGCCTTATGTCTGTCCCATGTATGTTTGAATTCCCCACTGTCTGAGACCCAGCAACCTCCCCAAGAAGGTGGTTCCATGCATCCACCACTCTCTCCATGAAAAAAATGTCCTCACATTACCCTGAGCCATCCCCTCTATCTTTAAATTGTGCCCCTTGTTCTTACACATCTTTTCTGAAAGATGCTACCCTCCTGGACTTTGATGATTCCCTTGAGGTACTTGAAAGTTTCTCTCATGTCCCCTGTCTTTCCTTTCATCGAGGGCATACGTATTAAGCTCTCAGTCTCTCATCATATGGTTTTGATGCAGATCCTGCACCATTTTAGTTACCTCCTCTGGATTGTTTCCATTCTGTCTATGTCCTTGCGTAGATGGGGTCTCCAAAACTGCACATAGTATTCCAGATGGGGTCTCACCAACTGTCTGTACAGAGGGATAACCACTTCACTTTTTCTACTTGTGATGCCCTTTCCTATGCATCCCAGTATCCCTGACTTTCCTTACTGACTCTCACATTGCTTACCCACCTTTAGGTCATTTGATATGACTATCCCCAGTCCCTTTCCATATCCAAGACTCCTGCTTCTTTACTCCTTCCAGTCTGGTTTTTGGAAGGACCACTTGACCACTACTTAGGTTCACAGACTATATCCTCTCGGGATGGATCATGGCCTAATCACATCTACTATTTTTGTTGACCTTGCTAAGGCTTTCAATACAGTCTCCCACTTCCTCCTTCTAAATAATCTCTCCTCAACTGTGCTATCAAACTCAGCCACAGACTGGTTCAGGGCCTCACCTTGTGGTAGGATCCAATCAGTTAGAACTACTAACTCTATATCCACCCTCTCCGAGTTAACACTGGTGTGCCCCAGGCTCCAGTGATAGGACCTCCTTTTCTTTATATTCCTAAATGACCTTTCTTCAGTTTGCACCTTAACCTCTCTTCATATGTATACGATGACACTGTCCTGTATACCTCTGGCCATCTCCCACAGATGTAGCAAATAGGCTTGAGCTTGACTTGATAAGATTCAATACTGGCTGGCCACATCAACTGTTTCTAAATGCCAAGAAGACTGTCTCCATGACCTTTGGCATGGGTAGCGACTCTCAGCCCCTCTCTTCCTTCCTTCCACACCCTTGGCAGAACAACTCTGGAGAACACCTCCTCCTTTAGATGCCTTGGGGCCTGGCTTGACCAACACCTCAACTTTTTGGACATGTGGATGCCATCCTGAAAAAATGCACCCCAAGTTTGGTGCATTGTTCAGGAACTGCAGTTACATCCACTATCGACAAAGGTGTAAACTTGTCCAGAAAATGATACCCCCATTTTTGACTATGGTAATGTAGTCTACAGTGCTGCTCCCAAGACTTCTCTAACCAGATTGGACACCCTCTTGCACCACTTTTGCCATTTTGCCTTGGACCCCCTCTCACTCACCACTGTAATCTCTACAAATCTCTCAAAACAGACAGCTTTTCCATTGTGCTAAATTTATCGCCAAATTCTGGTGTGGCTCACTTCCTCTTACTGCTCCTCTTTCATATCCCTCCTTCCCCTCCTTCACACTGTCTAGTATCCTGTAACACCTGGACCACAGTAGTCCCTCGCGATCAACCTCTGTTGGTCAGGCTGCTTTATGTTCCTAAACTATGGAACACTCTCCCTAAATAAATTAGACACTCCTCATCCCCTTCATCAGTCTCGACATCTCTACACAACTTTGTTTCCATACATGCAATTGTGTTTAAAGTTACCCTCTGCTACCCCTTACATATCCTTCGACTGTCACACAATTATCTATCTACTCCAAACCTGATTTTTACATTCCCCAAGGAAGTTAGGTCAACTCTGTGTAACTGTAATTGTTAGCACTGCTAATACTTAGCTAATATATTATGTAATGTTATAGATAAGTATGTATCCTAGTATAATGTCTAGTATATTGTTACTTCCACTCCTTTTTCCTAATGCAATATCGGACTCTCTGTTTGTATCTGTTGTTTAAGCACTTTAAATGTAACCTTATAAGTATATGTTTGTAATGTACAGTACATTTAAATATGTATACAATGAAGAATGTTAATATGTTTGTTACTCCGGATACTGGGATGTATAGGAGAGGCATCACCAGTAGAAAACAGGAAGTTATCTCTCTGTACAGACAGTTTGTGAGACCCTGTCTGGAGTACTGCATGCAGTTCTGGAGACCCCATTCTCCAAAGACATAGACAGGATGGAGGCAGTCCTGAGGAGGGCAACTAAAATGGTACAGGTTCTGCAACAGAAGCCATATGAAGAGAGACTAAAGGAGCTTAATATGTATACCCTTGAGGAAAGGGGGAACATGATAGAAACTTTCAAGTACCTCAAGGAAATCAACAAAGTCCAAGAGGGTAGCATCTTTCAGAAAAAGAGACATGCAAGAGTAAGGGGCACAATTTGAAGATAGAGGGGGATGGTCCGGGGCAATGTGAGGATGTATTTTGTCACAGAGACAGAGAGGGTGGTAGACACGTGGAACAGCCTTTCTGAGGAGGTTGTGAGGTCAAAACAGTAGGAATTCAAGACTACTTGGTACAGATATAAAGCAATTCTGGTGAGGGGTAGGAAGGAGTAGACTGTTGGTTAACTGGGATCTGCAGCTTATCCTATAGCTAGGGAAATGGGAAGACTAGGTGGGTCAAGTGGTCTTTATCTGACATCAAAGTCTATGTTTCTATAAAAATAAAGAGGAGGGTGTACCCTCCCAGGTGGATAGTGGGCCCAGCAGGAGACACTGCAGATTTAAGGTAGGCACATAGGGCCACTGCACCTAGCTCCTTGTCCCCTTGAGATCTGGTGTCCTTCACCTTGTGGTCACAGATACAAAGGCTTACTGTGGCTCACTGCATCCTTCCCTGTTGCTGTCGAGTACATATACTCAGTGTCCACCATCTGCACTGGTCTTCTGTGAACCTTTTATCACGTACTGAGACCTCGGTTCCTCAGCTTGGAACAGTTTTAGTTTCAACTTCTTTGCTGGAAATAAATGGGACTGCAATGGGCACCATCAGACAGCCTACCTTGAGGGTCAGCCACCAGCAGTTCCGTCGCTGTCCCCAATCCCAGACTCCAAGTGGGATCTGAGCCCCAAACAGGCCCACCAGCAGGAGTCAGTGTCGCTCCAGATCCTGGACCCTGCCACCATCATGGAACTGCAGGCCCTTTCTGGCCAGTCACAGCTAGAAAAGTGCACCCCATGGTGCCCAGAACCCTGAGGGGTCCTGCTTCTGGAACATGAACTCTGGTCACCAAAGACCTATTTTGGCAGGACCAGGGTCACTTTTATATGCCCCCAGTAGATGGGAAGAGCATCCTGAAAGGTGTCAGGCCAATGAGGTCCTAACTGTGCATAGCACATAGGCACACTTTGTCGCTAAGCAGAAAACATTTCAGTAACAAGAAATATATTATTTACATTCTCAGACATTGGGCTAGAACATTAACCACTTAGTGCAAAACAATAAGCACAGTCAAATAAACAGGTCAACTAGTAACGCTGTTTGCAATAGCCAGCTTGCACAAGCAGTCAGTTGTCACTGGCTTACTGTTTAGTGAACCACCTTGGGAGGGGGATGGATTCTCAAACACAAATTAGCAGAGATGGGGTCTGTTTGTGCTGGTTTATTGAGTTGGAGTCATCTTGAGATTGATATAAAATGGCATAAAGCCAAATAAAAGCGAGGCCCTCTTGATTGAAAGAATATTAGAAGATCATGGGTTCTACTCCTACACCAAAACCTTAGGCTAATCCTCGGTATGAACACTGTAGTGGAGCATCAGGAGGGCTGCACTTTGTGGTGCCATCCTTCAGGCGAAACATTATACCAGCATCCCTACTGCTCATCTTTGATGGCAGCCCAGGTGGAAATTAAAAGATCCATCGGCATTTATCATAAGAGTAGGGGAAGTTTTTACTGAAGATAACAAACAAACATACAGTTCTGAACAAAACATACACTTCTATACAAATAAGCATAAAGGAAATGATCAGGGAAAATGTGTTAATAACTAAAGAAAAACCCTGGTAAATATAAGTCTCAGAAAGGAAATAGGAAAGAGCTGTTCATTCACAGCAGTGGTGCACTGAAAACTACAACAAACTTACGTAGTATATAAAACAACTAACATAATAATATAAATTCCAGCAAGAAAAGAAAAAAGGGGTGAGTGGACAAGGAGGATATCAAAATTCAAGGACTTTCCAGGAGCAGTAGCATAATCTGGTACCAAGAAAAAAAGTAAAAGAAAGAAAACAATCGGATCAATTTAGCAGTAAATAAACACAAATATTTTGCCATCTGTTAGCTAGGATATGGGCCTTAGTTTTCCTACCATCAGCCTAATATAAGTTAATAAGTTCAGATTCCATTAGCCTAAATAAGGCAACAGGAGAAACAACAGATTGCTGCAACAAAAAAGCACATAGAAAGTGCCACAAGTAATATTTGAAGTCATTACAAGTTCAGAATACCAACATCATATTTGGTGTTGGAGTTTATGGTACCTAAGATAATGTCTGTATAAGAAAGGGCAGACCAACCAGTATCCTTCCATTGTGATGCTTAGAGTGTCCAATACACCTGAGCATATGGACAGTCCTTCAAAAATGAGACATTGTTTCCAATTCCTGTTCATAAATCACCCTAGAATAATACCTTTCAGACAACCTTTTGTGTTTAGCATTGGCTTTGATGCTTAATCTCCCATGGCAGCACAATCAAAGGATCTCCCACATTTTAGGAGGTGTAGGGTCTCTCAAAGAAATCTATATAGTCAGGTGCTGAGATGGGGTATGCCAAAGTATGTTGGTACGTTATAAAATTTTTTTGTCATAATGTCCTTAGAAAGACATCTTGAGTTTGAATGTTTGACTGTAACAGGTGTGAGTAATCCACTCGACATCATCTAATTTTGTCCTGGACGGTTCGGGTCAAATGGTAACGATTGTTGTGTCAAGGAGGAAGAGAAGGAAGCCTGGGCCCAACATGTCTTAACAGGGTTCATCCAGTGTGTCACCCATGGTTTCCAAAACTGTACTGTAGTGTCTAGGTATGATACCAGATTCCATTTAAGAAAATGACAAAAAAAAGAATAAACCAGGTTGTTAATCATGTTAAGGCCTCAGTGTTTAATAGTAAGATACAGTATGTTCCTTTTATAGGGTTAGCCTGCTTCCCATATCATTCTGAAAAATAAACTATGAAAGCGTAGTTTCCAGTGACTCGGGATGGGAAAATCATACTAAGATGTAGAAACAATGGGAAAATAAAGGTTTTCAAAACCACTACCTTCTCCTTTTAGATTGTTGCCAGATATTTCCGTGATGTAGTTTAGCTGTACAGGTGTTTAGCTTTTTCTCCTAGTTCTGATAGGCCAAATCTCTGTACTAAATGTAATTCCCAATATTTTGATTGGGGAGGAGATGATACCAACCTCTTATTTCCCATCAGACTACTGCCTGCTTACAAGTAAACCTTGACATTTCTGTAAATTAAGTGTAGCTCAGGAAAGTGACGTAAAAGACTGAAATATCAAGGGCTATACAGCCCAAGGATACATCTTGTACCAGTAAGGTAACATCATCCACATATGCTGTAACTTTAATTTCACTGGTACCGTCCATACTAGTAATGCCTCTAATCTGCAGATGTTGTTGAATTTTATGAAGAATGGGATCTATGCAAAGTGTACAACAGAGGGCTAAGGGGCAACCTTGTCTGAGCCCTTCTGTTAAAGAAATCTGTTTACACAATGTCCATTTATGAGTGATAGGATGGAAACTGAGGTGTATATTGTATGATGCCAAGAATAAAAAGCATCAGGAATACCATAATGAGAAAGTATAGTAAACAAGAAATGATGAGAAACCCCTGTCAAATGCCTTTTTCAGTCAAGTGACAATAAGAACCTCACATTCTCATCCATTCCTTTGCTGAGGACTTCCTCAGTACGCATCAAATTATCCATGATATGTCTTTCTGAATGGCACAGGTCTGAACCAGGGACTGGGATATGATATATTGAAAACCCTGGCCAGTTTTTATTAAGAATATTTATCAAAACTTTAAGGTCATTGTTAAGCAAACATGACAGTCTCCAATTATTCAAATCTGAATCTTGGCCTTTTTGTACAATAGGATTTGAATGGCCTCAGTAAAGGAAGTGGACACAGTGCCTGTCTGTAAAATCCAATTACAGACCTCAGTCAAAATGTCCATGTTTGCACACTCTGTCTTTATCTAATCACTTTTGTAGTGATACCTTATATTATTTAATAATTTTCTATTGCTAATAGCATATTTTAATAGTGTGCTGCTGTTGTGACGTTGAATTTTGTATCATCTTCCCATAGTGATTGGTGATTAGTGTACATTATAAAGCTGGGGAACTCTTAAATGATGTGTACAGGAAGTGGAAAGATGGTGTTACCTAGAGATGTAGTTAGAAAATGTAGGAAATAGTTTCTTCATCTCTAGACTTCTTAGAAACTCAGGAAAAATTAGAAAAGACTGTTAAAACACATAAGAGAAACAACTTAAAATTATTGATTTATGAGATCAGCAAGCACCTAGGGTTAATTATTTATCCACTCCTGCTGAGCATAAGTTTAATAAACCTAGTCAGGGAAATGGACGATGAGATATTAACTCCAATCCCAAATATCTCTTTCTTCAGAAACGGAGATAGAGATTTCATTAGAGGCTACTGAGAGAGATTTTACCAACTCAAATTATATCTTGACTGGTGAATTGGCTGAATCTCAAGTTTTTTATTGTTCTTTTATCTTGTACCAGAAAGTGACTATGATCAGCAGACTATATCAATTACTTCTTGGTCTGATTCAGTTAAATCTACATCAGAAATGTCAAATGAAGGCGATCATGAAATGACAAGAGACTCATCAGATAAATTACTGAAATTAGAAACCATTCTAAAAGATCTAAATTCCACTACTGAGGATTAAGGAGATTGGATATGGTTCAAGAAAGGGAATTTGAGTCAAGGACAGGGAACAGAATATTAATCAGGTACAAATGACCCCACATCACCATTTAATAAAAATACTTTAAGGATGCCAAAATTTTACTGCCAGTTGTTCTCTTTTTAGGCAGATACTAGAAATTATTAAAGATAGATACTATGCTGATATAGTAATCTTGGAAAATCTAGCAGTAATCAAAATGAGATTTCCAGTCTCTGGGCAGACACCTTTCATAATAAAATTTTATTGGAAGGTTTAGGAGGGCTAATACTATTGAAAGGACTATGGAGTTGATTGACAAGCCGAACCTTTTAACAAAGCAATACAGGTTAATTTACTATCCCCATTTGACAGGAAAGAAATTTATAATTGTAACTGTAATAAACGGACTGAGGTACCAATAAGGGATAACAAGAGGGGAAAGGAAAAGGAAAATTTTGGAATAAAATGGAGGAACACAATTCTAAGGTAGTGTCTGGGAAAATACAACAGCGTACTATAAAGGGTAAGGAGCAAAATCAACCTGAAGAACAAGAGAAAGTTAGAAAGAAATCTTTTATATTAAATGAGAATAAAGAAATAGAATTTATGAAAGCTCACGATCTGAAGGGGAAATTAAGAAAAGGACCCCAGGCTTGGTTGCCATATAGATCGAACAAAAAGGCTCTTTGACTTTAGAAAGCGACACATCTGTCAGTCAAACAGCCCCTGACCATCTTAAAGAGGAGAAAGTAGTGAATTTGAATATCTGTTGGATTCAGGAATTGCATAATGAAACACAGGATACTCTTCTTATCTGGGTAGCACAAATTTTTGGTTATCAGGAAATGCCCAAGGATTTTTATGTAATGAGGCCACCCAATAAATATTACCATGACTGTGTTTTAATATATTGCCAGGACGAAACACTCTCTAAAGAACTTTGGTATAAAAACTCTATACTGGGCCTGGGAGGTATTTCTGTCTCCTCCTCAGAGGGTTCCAGTTATTAGGGAATCAGTGGACCCTAATATCATAAAATCTACAGACGTGGAGAATGAAGGAGGTCGGTTGTTCAGACACAAGATGCCATTAGGAATCAGAAAGTAGAATGGGAGAATAGAACACTAACAATTTTGGATGGGAAACAAAAGTGGGTGAAACAATAAGGAAAATTAAAATGATTTGATATCATTATGGGATAAAACCTTACAGATAAAGATGTCCTACTTTTCAATGGAATGGCTAACAGTTTATAAAAAAAATACAATAACACTTCTCAAATAGATATTACATTCAAGAATCCTCATATCCTAAAACAACTATTGTCGGTTGGGAACAGATGGAATACTTTAGTCATTTACATGTTTAGTTTAACTTGTTCTGAAACTCAACCCTACCCAAGAAAGGATAAGGATATAGTAAGGATGACAAGATCTCTTTAAACAACCGGTTTTCTGGCCTTGAATTATTGGATGGTGAATGACAACTACAGCAGAAAATCTCTACCTGCCATTAAATCCTGACCTGATTGGATGTAAGCCTTTGGAAATTTTGTCCTGTAATATTGAGGGTGCGCACATCAAGTTTGCTGACCCAGAGGTCAAGACATTTTGATGCAGGAAGAGATTCTCTGTTTCCAGGAAACCTGGGGTCCAGAAACTTTTCACCACAATTGCCTGGATACACAAGATATTTAACCCCAGCCACAAGAAAAGGGAAGTTAGGCCATTATAGATCGGGCTAACGATTTTGTTAAAACCTCATTGAATTTTAAAATTGAAGACATACAGACAACAAAATAAGGAACTTTTGTTGCTGAAGTTGGTGGGGAATTTGGGTAGCTTAATTATTGCTAATGTTTACCCACCCCTTTCTAAGTCTATAGCTTCTAGCTTATACACACCTTGGGAAGTCCATAAAGCCCATTATATATAACTGATGCATCTACCCATTATGATAATAGGTGATTTTAATGCTAGAATTGCAGTCAATAAAGAGAATGAAGAGTCTCATGGGGAACTTATATCTTCAATACATGTTATAAATACTAATCTTACAGATTTGAGGAGTCATTGGATCTAGTTACTAATGTTAGAGGAGGATTTTGAATAAATTGATGTTGATCTTAATTTATTCTTAAATGGTCATACAATTAGTGACAATCTAGGCAAGCCAACTTTCGGTAGTAGTAGTAGAGTATTTTCAACAATTGATTTAGCATAGGTCAACTTAGAAGCATTGAAATTGGTCAATGATTTAGGGTGTTAGATAGAATTGAGTCAGCTCACTTCCGATTTTGGTAACATTGAATATGAAGGAATTAAAAGTTATATCAAATTCAGAAATAATTAGTTTGGAAATAACAAATCAGAGGAGAATTAGGTGGAATACCCATGCTGTTGATAATTTCACAGATTTATTGGAGAATGATACCCTGCTTAATTTGATGGACTCTCTAATTGAGGAAACAATACAATGATATGATCATAGAGAAATGGAACAGAATTAATACACTGCTAAGGCCTCACTGTTTAGCTAAAAGCTTCATAATTCAAATCTTTTAGGAAGTCTTGGTTTAATAACACTTTGTAGATTAGCTAAAAGAGCTAAATTATAACTTGAGACAAACCAAAAAGAGATTTTAGATCTCAGAACCAGGGCTACTATTATGAATAAACATAGGAAAATCTATAAAGAAACATTGGAAAAAGAGAGATTTAAATATAATGTAAGGAAATCAGCAATTAAGAAAGATATGAGGGCATTTTGACTACAGGTTGCTTCTGGTTATAATAACTACTCTTCTAAGCTGGAGGCTCATATAACTCAGATACCTGGAAGTCTTATTTTGAGGTCTTGTACTTCTCAATCGGAACAGAACCTTTACACAGTGGGACCCAACAGGTGATAAGAGTGCTCCTATGTTAATGTATATCACTGAAGAGGAAATGTATCTTGCTATTATCTCTCTTTTTCAAATAAAGCACTGGGCCCGATTCAATATTGGGAGACATATATAAAACATTTCCCCTTTGACGGTCTCAATTTTATTTCTTTCTTTAATGCAATACTACAAGGTTTAACTATCCCGAGAGTTGGCTAGGGACCACCATTTATCCAATTTTCAAGAAAGGGATTAGTAGTGACCCCAGAATGTACCTCCCAATTAGCTTAATTGACATTTCACAGAAGCTCTTTGCAAAATTATTTTGGAGCTATCAACTATTTGAATTGAAAAAATGCTATTCTAAGTGAATCTCAGAATGGCTTTAGGAAAGCAAGATCCACTGTCCACCACTGTTATGTTCTGAATTATCTTATATGGAAATATGTCAAAATAAAATCTCAGAAACTCTATTGCTGCTTTATTGATTTTTCCTCAGCGTCGATAGTGTAAGTAGAGACCTTTGTGGAATATCTTGGAGAAATATGGCCTTGAAGTAGATTTAATAAATATAATTAAGAGACTATATACAAATACCTGGGCAAAGGTACAATATGACCAATATGGACACATAACTGACCCCATTAGAACTAACTTGGGTGTTAGACAGGGTTGCCTTTTGGCACCCACACTGTTTAACATCTACATTAATTCTTTATTAACAAGTTTAGACAATTCTGATTTTCATGCCCCTAAGTTGGAGAAAAGGGATACCATTATTGGCATATGCTGATGATATCGTTTACTGTCTACTTCAAAATTGGGTCTTCAAAGAAAGCTTAATCTTTCTCTTGCTTTGTCCTTTGACTTAAAGTTAAGGATTAATAAAGAAAAAATAAAATGCTGGTCTTTGGAAACACAAATAAACAAAAACTTATCTTATGGTTGGCTTAGACAAATTAGAAACGGTTAAACATTATTATTATTTGGGTTAGATTTTCACAAATTGTACTTGGAAAATTTACAGGACATTGATTAAGAACAAATTACAAACATTTCAAATATTTAATGCTAAACTGGGTAAAACTATGGTACCTGAGTTATTAATGTACTGAATGCTAAAATTAATTCTTGTGCATTGTATGCTGCAGAGGTTTGGGGATCAGAGGATAACAAAGAACTTGAGATACCTATTAACAAACTATACAGATACCTATTGATGGTCTCTAATCAGTCCGGCAGCAGTTTTACAACAAGAACTTGATCAGTATTCATTAAGCTCTAGGATTCTAGACAGAAGGATTATCTTTCTCTAAGGTTGCTCCTTCTCCCAAACAACCAGCTTCCTGCTTGCTGTCTGGAGGAGGAGATAAAATATCTTGATATGGGTTTCCTCTTCCCTCTATGCAATTGATAAAGAAACAGCTTTTCTTGGGTCTGAGAATATTTTGACAGATGTGTATATTCAACCCTGGAGTGAAGTTAAAATAAGGTTGTACTTAGAATTAGAGATTTTGATATATAAAATAAATACTCCCATTTGGACCAGCTTAAATGTTTTGGCTGGTATAAACACTTAAAAGTACTAATCTTATTACATTGAAACATAGACTTTGACAGCAGATAAGGACTGCTTGGCCTACCTAGTCTGCCCATTTCCCTACCTAGAGGATAAGCTGCAGATCTTATTTAACCAACAGCTTATTTCTTCCTATCCCCACAAAAATGGCCTTGTGTCTGTCCCATGCATTCTTAAATTCTCCCACAGTTTTAGACCCCACAACCTCCTCAGGAAGGCTATTCTATGTGTCCACCCCTCTCTGTGAAAAATACTTCCTCACATTGCCCTGAGCTGTCCCTCCTCTATCTTCAAATTGTGTCCCCTTGTTCTTGCATCTCTTTTCTGAAAGATGCTACCCTCTTGGACTTTGTTGATTCCACTGAGGTACTTAAACATTTCTATCATGTCCTCCCTCTCCATCCTTTCCTCAAGGGTATACATATTAGCTCCTTTAGTCTCTTCTCAATTGGCTTCTCTTGCAGACCCTGCACCATTTTAGTTGCCCTCCTCTGAACTGCCTCCATCCTGTCTATGTCCTTGTAGAGATGGGGTCTCCAGAACTGGATGCAGAACTCCAGATGGGGTCTCACCAACTGTCTGTACAGGGAGATAACAACTTCCTGTTTTCTGCTGGTGATGCCTCTCCCTATACATCCCAGTATCCCCCAGCCCTCCCTACCACCTTCTCACATTGCTTGTCAACCTTAAGGTCATCTGATATGATTACTCCCAGGTCCCTTTCCATTTTTGTTGTTGTTGCTACCTCCCCATAGTATAATAATTTTGTGTTTCCCAGGTGCATTATTTTGCACTTCTTTGCATTGAATCAAAGCTGCCATACTTCTGACCATTCCTCCAACCTTGCCAAGTCCCTTCTCATCCTTTCCATGCCTCCTTGTATATCAACCCTGTTGCAGATCTTTGTGTCATCTGCAAGAGGCATGCTTTCCTTCCAGTCCCTCTCCAATGTCACTTATAAAGACATTAAAAGGACTGGACCCAGTACTGAACCCTGTGGTACCCCACTACTAACCCCTCTTTCTTCAGAGTGGACTCCATTTACAATTACCTTCTGTGTCCTGTTGTCCAGCCAATGTTTTACCCAGGCTACCACTCTGGGACCCACTCCCTATTTGACTATTAATCTTTTGGGTGGGACTGTGTCAAATGACTTGCAAAGTTGGTTAAACAATTGGGAAGTCTAGGTAGGCCATGTCCACAGCCCTCCCTGATCTACTACTTTGGTCACCCAGTCAAAGAAATCAATTAGATTTGTCTGACATGACCTACCCACTGTGAACCCATGCTGCCTTGGGTCCTGTGCCCCACTGGCCTCTAGGTACTCAACAATTCTTTCCTTCAGAAGTGATTCCATCCTTTCCTACCACAGAGCTCAAACTGACATGTCTGTAGTTTCCTGCCTCTGTCTTGGTCCCACTTCTGTGAAGGAGAATCACATCTGCTTTCCTCTAGTCCTCAGGTACCACACCATCCTCCCATGATTTGTTAAAAAGGGTAGTCAGTGGTGTCACTAGTTCTCTGCTTAATTTTTTAGAATTCTGGGGTGAATTTCATCTGGCCCCATTGCTTTGTCCACCTTCAGTTTTAGGAGTTTTTCAGAACCCTTTCTTTTGTGAAAGGACTGGGATCGACTCCCCATCCAGAGTGCTTCTGTTAATTGGATTAGACACCTCCCCACCTCCTCTTTTGTAGAATATTGAACAGAAGTATTCGTTCAGTATCCCTGCTTTTTCACTGTCCCTCCTCTCTGTCCACCCACCTGCCATTTTATTCTTCCTCACTATCCTCCCTTTGTCTTTCTAAGCCCTGATATACCTATAAAAGGTGTTATCCCCTTCTTAACTGAGTTGGCTAT
Organism: Neoceratodus forsteri; assembly: GCA_016271365.2. Taxonomy (NCBI): domain Eukaryota; kingdom Metazoa; phylum Chordata; order Ceratodontiformes; family Ceratodontidae; genus Neoceratodus; species Neoceratodus forsteri. Next base: position 446,530,361 of record JADMNL010000023.1, read on the forward strand.
CTTTTCCTCAGTTTGGGCCTTTTGCTATTCTGACTACCCTCTCTGCTTTTCTGCCTTAACTGGTACAGTTCTCTATCCTGCTCCTTCTGTGTTTCCTTATACTTCCTAAATGCTATATTTTTTCCTAACCTTCACCACCACTTCTTTTGAGAACCATAGTGGCTTTTCTTTCATTTTGATTTGTTTATTTGCTTCACACAAAGGCTTGTTGCCTCTGTGATGGCAGTTTTGATGTTTCCCATTACTGCTCCACCCTCCTTCTAGCCTTTTGCTAATGCTTTCTAAGGCTCTCTCCTCTTGCCAAAGTCAGCCCTCCTGAAGTCCAGAACCTTCACTTTCATATGGCTTGACTCTGTAGCTGAGTTTATCATGAACCATACCATTTGGTGGTCACTTGTTTTCAAATGGCTACCTCTAGATCTGAGATCCTCTCACTATCCCCATTTGAGAGCACGAGGTCTAAGATTGCTCCCCCATGAGTAGGTTCCAAAACTAGCTGTCTGAGGCATGCCACCTGATTGGCATCGAGAATGGCCCTGCTTTTGGATGTGACTGCAGCAAAGGTGCTCCAGTTAACATCTGGCATATTAAGGTCCCCATCAACAGTATCTCCCTTTCTCTGCCATCCTAAGTATGCCTTCTATCATATCCTTGTCCATGCCCTCTCCCTGACATGGGGTTCTGTATACAACTCCTGTGTGGATTGTGGTGCCATTTCAGTCTCTAAGGTGACCCACAGTGCCTCCTCTCCTCCCTGTTTACTCTTTATTCAGTTGCTTTTATCCCTTCCCTTCACAGAGAGCTACTCTCCCCCTTCTCCCTCCCTGTATCTCCTGTAGGTTGTGTACCCTAATATGTTAACATCCCAGTCATGGTTCTCTGTGTACCATGTTTCTATGACTGCTACGATATCCAGGCATCCCTCTTCCATCAAGGCCACCAGTTCAGAGAGCTTGTTGCCCAGACTACAGGTGTTGGTACTCATTACTCTCCATTTATTGATGGTCTTACCCCTTTGCCCCATCCCTGTCCTTATTGCATTTGTCACTTTCTCCATTTACCCAAGCGCTTCTCCCTATGATCTATGCTGTTGGTGTCTCTACCTTACTTTGTACCCTGATTTTTTCGGGGGCTAGATTCCTGCTCCTCTCAGTGCCTCCCTTGTCTAGTTTAAATGCTTGCCAATGAAGCATTTAAACCTATCACCTAGGATCCTGGTTCCCTCCTGGACAGATGCAGACCATCACGCAGTTAGGCCTGCATCCATCCAGGTGAACCCCAGTCCCCAATGAAGCCAAATGATGAGCCTTATCTACAGATCCTGACTAAACCTAGTGAGAGACGTTTGTTATGCAGGTTTAGAATGGAACTGTATAATTCTAATTATATACATTATGTGCAAAAAGACCTGATGCTTCAGCTCCTTACTGCAGATGTGGGAACCTTCAACCAAATGATTTAAAACATGTAATTTTATTCTGTCCCCTTTTATTAATGGTAGAGATAAATTGCTGGAGAAATCTTAGGTAACTCACATCTACCACCAAATATGATTCTGTATAATCTGTTTAACTCAAATGATGAGCTCAAGCTAAAGGCCCTAGTGGGTTTCCTGGGATCATTACATATTTATTTAAAGTGTCTCTAACTGATTGTTAGTATAAATCTGATGTATTTCTAATGATTAATTGCTTGAAATATCTGATACTTATTTTGGGGTTTTGCCTGGCATTATGGTATATATCTATTAAATGTTGTATAAGGTATCCCTGCACCCTGTTGATAGAGTGGTCTAAAGGATTAATATGCTGGAAGTATGTTTTTCAATCTTAAATCTGTATTGCTGCGATATGTATTTATTGTCATATCTATATTTGTATTGTACATTGAAATTATATTTTATATCAATCAATAAACCAACTGAAAAATGTCCATGTGACAGGGTTAGTCCCTGCCACTGAGACTTGGGACCTTTTCATTCCTTTGTCTAAAAATCTTTGGTTGCAACCACTATCCTTTAACTTCTAAATGCTGTCCCTTTTATTCTGTGGGCAGGCCACCTCCTTACAAACCCTTCTCTCCCTTTCTTATCCCTTCTTTTGTTTCCTCTACTTCTTCAAGGTCCTAGTCCGCTTGGTGCTCCTAAGTTACTTGGAAGAGTGGTGTGGCAGATAAGCTGTTGTTTAAACATAGAAACACACCACACCATCAGTTATTTTTTCCATTTCTTATTTGTGCTCTTAAAGAAAGAAAAGCTGACACAGCTGTATTTGGAGTGCTGGTAAAACAAATGGCTGGTTTAGATATAAAAGAAAGCCAGCAGTAAGTAGATAATCCCCTTTTGGTGAGCTTTCTGATGGGGTTATATAGCAGCGCTAGTATGGCTCAGCACTTAGACCACGTATGACTCAGCCCTTGGCATTGTGGCAGCCTCTTACAAGAGTGCTCATGTTTCCATTTTTGTAAAATGATACTGCCTGGTAAAATAGTCTCAAGAAGGAGACTAGCCTGAAATATATGCTGATGTTTTAGAAGATCTCCTATATCCCAGGAGAGTCCCTTTAAGCCCCAGATAAAACAACAGCTGAAAGTAAAAGTGTCAGTCGTTGGCTTGTTGATTTCAGCTCACGACTTGACTGTTTCCCTAGAGCTGCTTCATTTTGCTTTCTTTTCATGGATATTTTATAAAGCAGTATGTCCTGAGTTTTCTTTTCCTACTAGAGAAATGTGGTGCCTGTTCAGGACAAGACTACAATAATTATTTATCCTTAAGTCTGGAAGATTACCAGATGGCTTGATAAGGCAAGACTTAACCCTGCTTCTTAAAAACACAGCTGTTGTTGAGCTAAAACATTTTATCTTTGCCTTGTTTAATAAAGGTGGAATATTTAGGCAGTGTACAGCAGGAGATTAGTTAAAATGTGAGAATATTACCTGAAGAAGGTAATGCCTTAAACATGAAATTTGTAGTCTGTTGACTAGAAAATAAAGGGAGGTCTGTCTGCTAGCAGTTCTTGCAGGAGAATGAGGGTCACTATAGGGGATCAGGGCCCTAGTAGCTCACTTTTAAGCAAATAAAACTGTCAATCATTTTCTGAAATCATGTTTGTTATACAAACTCGCTTAAAAGAGTTTCTTTTGTTATATAGAAATGTTTAGGGTTTCTGCATGTATAAATGATGTATTGACTATGTAAATTAATTTTGAGGGCATATTAAGCATATTTTACTGTTGAGAAGAATACTGGGTCACCTGACTAAGGAGGTGGGTACTATATCCTACCCTCCCAGTATCAAGTGAGATAGGGTCAGTTCCTTTCTGACCTAGCTGGAGGAAGTTCAGAGAGTGAGCTAAGGAAAGTCATTGGATTGCCATTGATGTGTTTGTTATTTTGTTTATTTTGTTTTCTGTAATTATTTTTCTTTATTGGTGCTAGTTATTTATGAAAATAATAAATATCCCACTAGCAAACAGTGGGTTGCACCTGAATTGCTGCCTCTGAGTACGTTATTGTCTCACCTGTAGAACCCACCTGGTAACATTTTGGTGTTAGAAGTGGATTTTCTTACTGCCTGTGACGCCTTGCCAGGGAAAGAAGATGTTGCGGTGGGTACTCCTGGTGCCCAAGGTAGACATGGCGGAGGGTGGCCTGGCTCAAGGCATCCTCACCAGACATATGGCAGCACTAACAGGGGCTCCAGTTATTATCTCGCCTACGGATACACATCCTAAAGTTAAACAGATGCCTTAGGAAATATCCTATGAAGTGGACCTCACTGAGCATGGGAAGGAATGCCTGTGGAGCAACCCCTGGAGACCAAGGGTCCAGAAAAGGTGGATGCCTCCTACCTCGAGCAAGCGCCCATGGAGGATGTGGGAGAATTATTGAAATGGCTGTGTGTCAGACAAGTACAGCTGGATTGTGAGACAGAAATTGACCACAGAAGACAGGATGCTAGAGGTAGGCGGATACAATGAGGGTGCTCCAAGCTGTCCGAACAGAATATGCGGAACGCCCACAAAGCCCTGGAGATATCAAGTTTGCCAGATTAGAGGACTCTGATGATTTTGAAGCCTATCTAACCAGCTTTGAGAGGGTAGCAAAACATGTGGTTGGCCTAAGACCAATGGGTGGTCGTCTTGCCCCCCAACTAACTGGATGAGCTCAGGTTGTATATAGTAGACTGGATATCTAACTGGCTAATGATTATGACTATGTAAAACAAGAGATCCTGAGATATGATACTAGTACTAAGACTTATAGACAGAAATTTCAATACCTAAAAATGCAAGCCTCAGAGGCCCCAGAGATGTTTATGCGCACTTAAAAGACTTAAGTGACAAATGGCTACAATCCGGTAGCAAGACTGTCACCAAATCATGGAGGTATTAACCATAGAACAATTTATAAAGGTTCTACCCCAAGATGTACAGCTATGGTGTGAGAACATAAACCAGAAGGTGGAGAGAAACGATTGCCTTGGCTGAAGACTTCCTGGCTGCTTGACCTACAAGAGGGAGGAACGGGTAGTACAACAACCCCTCCACCAACTTGGTAAGACCTCCTTATGTTAGAACACAGCCTGATTCAAGGAGAGATAGGCAAGAGAGAATACCATTATCAGAAATAACATGTCATGGCTGCCAGAAGAAAAGTCACTTAATCAGAAATTGTCCCATAATAAAAAGAGACTCTGGACATCTCGCTGTAGCTAACTGAGCACCTTATGTGGCAACAGTAGAAGTGGGGACACATAATGTTTTGGGCTTGCTAGACTCTGGAAGTCATCAGACTTTGGTCCATGCAGATCTAGTGGAGGGTCTAGAAAGAACTGGGAGAGGCACCATGGTTACTTGTATTCATGGGGATACTCATTTTAATGCAGCCACCCCTTTGGAACTGACTGTAAATGGGACTTCACAGGAGTTGGCAGTTGGGATTGTTCCTCATTTACCTGTCCCTGTGATTATTGGGCAGGATCATCTGGATTTCTCAACTTTAATGGTGAAATAGAACTGTTCACTGCTTGTGGCAGTGACAACATGGTCACAATCAAAATGGCAAAGTGAACTGGGGGACTATTTCCATTCTCAGATGAACTGTATGAGACCCCAGGAAAGATCGAAGGGAAGTCCATCAGAAGACAGACAAGAGAGACTGGCAAAAAAAAAAAAAATTCATGGGCCCTATAGACATTAAACCAGAGACATTGGCATATGAGCAAAAACAAGATGGCACATTAACACAGTTTTTACAGGTGGGAAAGCAACCTACGGAAGGGTTTCCAAGATGTGTAATGTTAAATAATATACTGTATAGGGAATGTATGAATCCCAGAAATGGAAACATAGCCACTCAGTTGGTTGTCCCCTCAAATATCGAAAAGAACCAATACAGTTAGCCCATGATATACCCTTGCAGGACATTCAAGGAGGGATACCACCCTGAGTAGACTTCTGCATAGATTTGTTTGGCCAGGTATTCATGAGCAGATAACGGAGTATATCCAGAGCTGTCCAGTATGTCAGAAGGTAGCCCGGAGAGGAAAAAGGATTTGGTACCCCTACAGAATATACCTTTAGTCAGTCAACCATTTGAATGTATTGCTATGGATGTAGTAGGACCCCTGAAGACTAGCTCCAAAGGGAATAGGTTCATTCTGGTTGTTTGTGACTATGCCACTAGGTACCCGAAGCAATACCATCTGAAGAACTATAACAGCATCCAGTGTGGCTGAAGAACTGGAAAAAATCTTTATCGGAATGGGGATTCCAAAGGTCATACTTATGGACAGAGGTACCAATTTTACATCAGTAATGTTAACTGAACTGCATAGATTATTGGGGATACATGCAGTAAGAACTCTCACTTACCATCCGAAACAGATGGGTTGGTAGAAGGTTTAACCAAACACTTAAGTGGATGTTACAGAAATTTGTGAATGCAGAGGGAGGAATTGGAAACCTTTCTACCTTACCTTCTGTTTCATCGTGAAGCACCCAAGCCTCCACTGGGTTCTCCCATTTTCCTTCTGTATAGTAGAAATCCCAGAGGGCCGCTGGATGTTATTAAAAAACATTGGGAGGAAAACCTTCAGGTAGGGAAGCAATGGATACTTGAATACATGATCACTTTAAGAAAGTGCCTCCTGAAGTATGTTACCTTAGCCCACCAATCATTGTTGGAAAAACAGGCAGCAGAAAACAGAATATGATAAGGAGTGGGGAGAAGCAATTTTTTTCAGGAGAAAAGGTGCTACTTCTTCTACCAGCCACTGAAAATAAGCTGCTGATGAAGTGGCAGGGGCCATATACTGTACTCAGACAAGTAGGACCAGTCATCTATGAGATACAGATGCCCACTAGAAGGTATAGTAAGCAAATCTATCTGCTAATTTGTTAAAATTATGGCATGAGTGGCAGGAGACACCAAAATAAATTGTTACCTCAGAATGAGACAGATACCTCAGAACTGGACATAGCATATAGTAGAGTTAGAACAGAGGGTCAAATACAAGAGGTTTTGTCAATCCAGCATTACCAGCCCAGAAACAAGAACAGTTGCAACACCTTTTATGTACATATGGAAACCTTCACCAGTGTCCCAGGCAGGGCAGTTGGGATGGAGCATGATATGAGGATTACTCAAGCTACACCTATATATCAAAAGCTTTATTGACTACCCATTCATACCAGGGAGGAAGTTATTAAGGAGGTAAGGAAGATGGAACAGATGGGCATTATCACACCTCACATAGCACATGGGCATCTCCTATTGTGGTTGTAAATAAGAAAGAGGGAGCATTCGCCTCTGTCTTGATTTTCAAAAGGTGAATGCTGCCTCTGTTTAAGATCGATACCTATGCCCAGAATCAATGACATTATAGACCGTTTAGGAATGCAGCTTATATTTCCATGCAGGACCTTACAAAGGATACTGGCAGATCCCTCACCCAACAATCAAAAGAAAAACTGCATTTATCACACTTATTGGACTATTTGAGTTTGTCACCATGCCATTTGGTCTCCATGGAGCACCTGCAATGTTTCAGCACTTCACGACCAAATGCTTAGTCCCTATACAGATTTTTTGTGCCGCATACCTGGACGATGTGGTAGTATCCAGCCCCAATTGGGAGACCCATCTAAAACATCTGGAACAGGTATTTTCTGTAATCAAAGTGGGGTCACTATCAACCCTAAGAAGTGTTGCTTAAGGCAGACTGAAATCAGGTACTTAGGATTCATTATAGAAATGGGACTATTAAACCAGAAGTGAATAAAGTGTCTGCTGTATCAGATTGTGCCATACCCAAGACAAAAACCAGGTGCGTGCTTTCTTGGGATTGGCTGGATACTACCAGTTCTTTATTCCTAATTTCTCCGCTATGCAGGCCCCTCACTGACCTAACTAAGAAGAGGTATGCTAACAAAGTAGAATGGACCCCAGAATGTGATACTGCCTTTAGTAAGATTAAGGCGTGTTGTGTGCATGCCCTATTTTGAGAAGCCCCAATTTTAGTAAGCCCTTTGTAGTGCAAACAGATGCATCAGAGTGGGTATGGGGCAGTACTGACACAATTCATTCAGGAGGAAGAGCACCCATAATATACATAAGCAGGAAACTACGTGAGAGGAGTGTAGATATTCTACTGTCGAGAAGGAATGTCTTGCCTCAAATGGGCAGTAGAGTCTTTAAGTACTATCTGTGGGGAGTTGAATTTGAGGTGGTGACAGACCACAACCCTCTTTGTTGGATTCAACAGATGAGAGAAAAAAATCGAATTATGAGTGGTATTTGGCTCTACAGCCATACCATTTTACTGTCACACAGAAAGGGTAGGAAACACCAACGCAGATTTCCTTTCCCATTCTGGCACGGGCCTTGAGATACCAGACACAAACAAAAAGGTATCTGAGTAAATGATCATGTTCAAGTGTATGGTACTAATCAGTGTATCGAACAGATCCTAGGGTAAAGATAGAATTTTGTGTAATAATAAGTGCTTCTATTATTGTATTAGTGTAAAGGACCCTGGGATGGAACTTCACAGAGTGGGTGGGCAGAGCTCCTCCAACCTCCAGAATGGTAGAAGGGGTTGGACTGTGAAAGACATCTAGTTTGGATGGAAATAAAGGTATTTTGTTGTACCATGTGATACCAGGATACAAGGTATTATGAAGAATTCTTTGTCCCAGGGTGTGTATGGTTCTAGATGAACCTGAACAGACTTAGTATTTCTGTTCCTAAGGGACCCAGGGACGGAACTCCTGAGAGTGGGTGGCTGAATGTCCACCCCCTTCCTGGTTTCTGGAGGGGGTTATGGTGTTACGCTAACCCTCTAAAGAAGGAGGGGGTAAGTGTGACAGGGTTAGTCCCTGCCACTGAGACTTGGGACTGCTTCATTTCTTTGTCTAAAAATCTTTGGTTGCAACCACTATCCTTTCCTCTTCTACTGTAAATGCTGTCCCTTTTATTCTGTATGGAGGCAGGTCACCTCCTTACAAAACTCCATCTCCCTTTCTTATCCCTTCTTTTGTTTTCTCTACTTCAAGGTCCCTAGTCCACGTGGTGCTCCCTAAGTTACTTGGGAGAAGTGGTGTGCAGATAAGCTGTTGTTTAAACATAGAAAACACACCACACCATCAGTTATTTTTTCCATTTCTTATCTGTGCTTTAAAGAAAGAAACAGCTGCCACAGCTGTATTTGGAGTGTTGGTAAAACAAATGGCTGGTTTAGATATAAAACAAAGCCAGCAGTATGTAGAAAATCCCTTCTTGGTGAGCTTTCTGATGGGGTTATGTAGCGGCGCTAATATGGCTCCAGAGCAACTGTTCGCATGATCGCGAAGCCTCGTGATCGTCAGGGCACCCTCACGCAGCACTGCTTTTTCCATTTTTAAATTATGCTACTGCCTGGTAAAAGTGTCTCTAAGGAGGAGACTAAGCCCTGAAATATCTGCTGACATTTTAGAAACTGTCCTAAATCCTAACCTTCTTCACTAATATATTTAACTGGGTCTGGGATGCACATAAAATCACAGAAAGCTGTGTGTCAAGAGAATACACCACTTGTGGACCTCTCGCTGCCCAGTGTAAAGCCAGGCACCTAGCCTGGGCCAAATATAAGTCCTCCGCCAACCCAGCTGACCTCCAGAGCTATAAGACCCTATGAAATGCTTGCACCAAATTGGTCCATTCTACTAAAGCCCTATACTACCAGTCTCAGCTCAACTGTAATTTATGCTCCCGTCCAACTTCTGAAAAGTCCTTCACCCTTATTAGACCTCCTCTGCCCAGTCCTCTACCTACTTTCTATTAGTGAATGGCTTGCTAGTCTCTGACCCTCCCTCCATTGCTTCCCATTTCAATAGTTTCTTCACCACCTGCGCCCCCAAACAACTTTACTCTGCCCCCTTCAACAACCCCACTACCCTCAGATGTAGGATTCTCCTTTCCCCAGTATCCCACTGGAAGTTTTCTATTCAGTATATTCCCTTCTCCAACTAGGCACAGCCCTCATGGCTGGACCCCAGGTTGCTCAGTCACTGTGCCCTCAGCCATAACTCCCTCACCTACATACTGAATCTATCCTTCTCTCTCTCTCAGCCATCTCCCAAGCCTGGAAAATGACCAAAGTCCTACCCCTATACAAGGTGGTGGCCTCCTCCAGGGAACTACTGTCCCATCTCCCTACTCCCTGCCTTGGTGAAACTCCAGAAAGCCCTCATACTCTAGGCTCACCTCCATCCTTGACAGCACGTCCTTCCACACCCCTTCCAGTCAGGTTCAGAAAGTCCCACTCTACAATATCCTCTCCTCTGCAGCATTAGACTCCATTTTACTGCTATGGACAAAGGCCACCCCACCTCTGCCATCTTTATCAACCTAGTAAAAAGCTTTGACTCGGTCCCACCATTTCCTCCTCAATAAACTGGCCACCACAGGTCACTCTTCCTCTGCAGTGAAATGGTTCCAGTCCTATCTCTCAGACCACTGGCAGTCTGTTCAAGTCGTCGATGTACTCTTCTCTCCTCTCACTACCTATGCTGGCATCCCCAAGGCTCTATCTTGGGGCCAGTTCTTTCTCTATCTCCTCCACCTGTATCACAGCAAACATTCACATGTATGCTGATGACACCATGCTCTACCTGTCAGGCCCCTCTAGCAGTGCAATTGAAATTCCTTTCCAGCTGGACTTCCTCAACATTTTACAATGGTTTAGCACTAATCAGCTCACACTGAATACTAAAAAGACTATCAAATACCGTTGGCTCTTCCCAGAAGCTTGCTAAACTCCAGTCCCCCCAACCTTTCCACACCCTCAATGGCACCAAATTGGAATCTGTGTCTGCCTTCAAATACTTGGGAATCTGGCTTGACCAGATTGAATTTCTCCCACCAATTGACACACTGACACCAAACTCCGCTCCAAACTAGGAGCTTTGTATCATTTTAAAGATTGTCTAACCTCCTACTCATCTTGAGCTTGTCATGAAATTAATTCTTCCCTTGCTTGGTTATGCAGATGTGGTTTATAGCTCAGCCCCTCCTCACCATTCATCAAGCTCAACACTTTGTGTAATGCCTTCTGTTGTTCTGCCACTGATCTCCCCTTACTCACCACTGTTCACCGTACTCTGCACCTCAATCCTTCCTCTCCCCTTTGCTGTCAACTTCACGCAGCGTACTTCATAGCTAAATATAGGTTTAACTCTCTCCCAACTTACCTCTCCTCTTTCCTCTCTCCTGCCTGTGCCTCTGACTACCCCTCCATTTCAGAGACTCACGCACCCTCTCATTCCCTCAGGTGTACTCCTGTGCCAGACAATCTGCCTTCTCCTACCACCTCTCCCACCTGGAATCGGCCTGCCTCACTCCTACAGTAATCCCCTCCTTTCTTCCCTTAAATACCAGCTAAAACTCTTTCCAGCTCACCTGCCCCTGCATCCATGCACAGGCCCACAGTCGTTACTCCATAACTTCTCTTCTCTGACTGATACCTCCAAGATAACTGTCTAGCCCTGAGTCTATGACAACCTGAACTGTGCCCCTAAGCTTTTCCCAGCTGTATAAATCCTATCCCTGTTTCAGTCCCCCATCCCACATATTCTCTACTCTATATTCTTGCTCATGCAATATAAACGCATTGTTTTCCATTATTGATCCTTGCTGTGTTGCTGTATTATGGATTATTTGTTCACTGTAACTGTGTTTGGAATGTAAATATCTGTATATACTCCACTAGTTGTTGTAACTTATATTATGTGTTCATTGTAACTACTTTTTGGATTATAAATATCTGTATATACTCCTCTTCCTGTCCCCGGGTCACACATGGAAACAAGCTCTGGCTCAGTGTGCCTTTCCCAGTTACCAACTTTTAAATAAATAAATATAATCTGGGCATCTGGTTAAAGAATAGCCAAAGTGTCAGTGTTCTGAGAGCTCTCATAAAGGTCTCTAGGTGTTTGAGTTGGCACAACAGTAACCACTCTATGAACAGCTGGCATATGTTCAAACCCCACTTGACATGTCCTTCCAAAGGCCTTATGGGTAGGTGTCCGAGGTCCTATAAATGAAATGGTAAATGACCTGCAATCCACTGACCAATAAGGCTTGGCAGGCTCTATCTGTCCATGGTAATATCAATGTTTGCTGGTGGACTCAGTAATCCAGATGGCAGTTGGTTTCCAGAGACAACATGCGTGTAGTCTATCTTATGGAGTTGTTCATTCTTGGAGTCCCAGGGTGCTCCTTACTAAGTCCTGCTGTCATTTCAGTGCTCCTTTTGCTGCCTCATCCACTTCTGGCCATCCAGCTGCTGATTCTCATGATTGACATGTCCTTGAGCAAGATTGATCTCCATACTCACAGCAGAAGAGTTCAACCCTGGGCAGAGTAAAAGGTCAGGGTTTGACCAGTGGGCAGAAGAAGGATACAAAGCACATCCTTGTTCAAGTGTTATGCCATAGTCTCATAGGCCAGTGGACTGTGCCATCTGTAGCACCTCTTTACACTTTGAGTTCTTTCAGTTGGATCCCCATGTCTGGGGCATCAAGCTGGTCTTGCACGCAGTGGCCTGGGGCTGTAGCGGGTTGGCTTTTCCTATAGTCACCAAAAGGAAACAACAACTGCCTCTTATGACTTTTTCTCCATGCTTCAACTGGGAATTGATGGAAGGTGGGGGTATACATATTACACTCTCTCAGCCAAAGGCAATCAGTGCTAGTGGGAGTACAAGGTTCTCTCAACAATTTATACAGTTTCAACTTTGCAGTCTGATCAGTGGTAGCTCCACAAGTTTCCACAATTCATAGAAAGACAGAAACAAAACTATTGGCCTACCTGCTCTGACACAAGATCCCTAAACTATGGTCTCAAAATGAAGAGACCCACAGACTTGTCAATTGTCATCTCAGACCTATAAAATCGCAGCTACATTTTGTAAGTATTATTAAATTTATATACCCACCAGCTGCCTTCTTCATTGCAGCGTTACACCTTTATCACTTCTTTAGATCTCCTTTGATAAAAGCACCTCAAAATGTCATCTTTCTAGCTCCCATACAGGTGGCCAAATACTGGTTGACATTCTCCAGTTAATGAATAACAAATGGCCAGGTCTAGACATTTACAAAGAAGAATTTGTTAAAGCTTTCAAAGATCAACTGTTACCTCTTCTCTATAAAGCTTACAAGGGTGCCAGTATTCCTCTCTTGGTGATATGCCACTATTTCAGCCCTCCCAAAACCTGATAAAGATTTAACACAGTAGCTTCGTAGACTGATCTTGGTTTTAACTAGTCGGTGAGTGGAGGTGACCAGTAGCCCATTTGGCTATCTGGTCTAGCAGGAGAAACTGCTGGGTCCTAGTTGGGGCTGGTTTCCAATGGTGTCATGATGGTCTGAACTTACCCTCCCCCACACCTCTACAGTAGCCAGTACTTTGTCAATATCATACCTCCCACCTTCCAGCTAATTGGGCTGTGGGAGCATGCAGAAAAATTATTCCCTGCTTCTCTTACTTGCAGTTGGCAAGTGGATGCAGCCAGTAACAAGTCGAGGTACCTGGTCCAGCAGAGCAGTGGCAGTGGCCTGGCACAGTCAGGGCCATTTTCCAATGGCGGAACCATCTCCAAGCAGGATCATGAGGTACAAACCTGCCCAGTCCCACATCCACAGGAGCTAGGGTTTGTCAGTTTCATGCCTCTCACTCTTGAGCTGATCAGGCTGTGGGAGCACAAATAACTGATTCTTGCCTTTGTTACTTGTAGTCAGCAGGTGAAAGCACCCAGTAGCTAGTCAGGCTACCTGGTCCAGCAGGAGCAGTGGCAGTGGTCCAGTTGGGCTGGTTTCCAGTGACAGTGTGGCATTTCCTGGTGGCATTAGCATGTCCTCCCCATTTGCTTCCTCTGCTATTTCCTTGAAGTCTCTTCTTTGTGGCTTTTGCTCTCTCACTTACCACTGTCCTTGACCTTCTCATTCTAAATCACACTTTGCTTTCTCCTCCATTAGTTTATCATGGCTATTAGTCTGTTCCTTAATTGAAATGTATTCTCTCACCACCATGTCTTTATTTATACCTGATTTGCATGTCTTTTAATTCTGATTTTATGTCTGTTTTATTGGTTGTTTATAACCTTGTTTTAATTATGGGTGATTTTAATTTAAACTGGAATTTAAAGCTAGAGCCAAATTTGGAATATTAGTATTAAATTTGTGAGTTTTTCAGATGGTTACCAACTATACACAAATGAACCCAGCTAGTAACAATCATACAACACTGGATTGGATACTTATAAATAATCCTGATAATATAAGTAGACAAGGTACTTTTCACATACAATAAGAGATCATCTATCCATCTTCTGTATATGGAAAAATAAAAATCTAAAATACCACCGAAATATATATCCTACAGAAGTTTTGTAAATGTGGATTTGAGTAAATTAATGGAGGAATTATATTTGGTTGATTCGGACGTTTTTGGATTCCATACCTGATATAAACGCGGCCGTGGCAGTTTATTTTTACAAATTGGATTCAAAATAAATATTTTCTGATACAAAACTAGACGAGGAAGGTGGACAGTTAATAACTGATTACCCCCAAACTATGTGCATTATTGAAACAAAGGCACAACAACTGGAAATTGTTTTAATCCACTAATAGTATTGTCGATTAGATTGAGTACCCGGCTGAGAAACAAATGTAAGTCCAAAATTCGCAATGCAAGTCTGATTATTTCCATAATAAGCAAATGGGTCTCTGGGGAACCCTAAAAATGTTGGGCTTCAATAAAACCACTAATTGACTCTCCAAGTAAAGAATCAACTGATGTTATTTTCAACAATGGTGTAGAGTTAAAGCAGCCACCAGAAATTTGTGACCCATTTTGGAAAAGTTCACTGACCTGTCTAAATTTAAAATAGATGCTGATGATTGTGCATAAAAAAATATATTTACCTCTACACCACTCACTTGTAATATACCCCTTTTTATTTTTGTAGAATTAAGACATCCCAAGTTTTAAGTTGCTGAAAAATTGCCTGCAAATAAAAATGTGGGTCAGGATGGGTTGGACCCAAGATTCTTAAAATTAGCTTCTGTAGCTATATATTTGCCATTGACTACCATTTTTAACCTGTCCTTGATTACAGGGATTTTCCTCAGTTATGGAAGCATACCATGCTTACAGCAATTCCTAAATCAAGTTCTCCCACAGATTTAGATAACTATTTTCCAATTTCCATATTGTCACCCTTAAGTAAGCTGCTTGAAAAACTTATTAATGATTAGTTGGTTGACTATTTGCAGGTCCATGGTCTCCACTCTCCTGAGCAGTATGGATTTTGTAAGTTTCACAGTACTGGCATGGCTTTGGCCATGTTCACGGACCACGCCAGTAGGGTTATTTATGGACTCTGGCAAACTCACTGGCACTGTTTTTGTGGACCTGTCCAAGGCCTTTGACATTGTTGATCATGCCTTGCTAGGGGAGACTGGGTAACATGGGCCTGACAGAGTCACCTTGCTCCTGGTTTCATAGTTATCTGACTAATCGACCTCTTACGGTTTCCTGCAGTGGATCTCAATCTAGAACTTGGGTCCTGGAACAAGGAGTGACCCAGGGTTCAGTCCTGGGGCCTCTATTGTTTTCTTTATATAGTGATGCTATTCCCTCAACTTATGTTCATACCTAATCAATTCTGTAAGCTGATGATATTGTCATCTATTCCAACACTTCTTGTATTGATGAGATTAACTCAGCTTTGAACCTGGATTTTGCAACACTGAACTCTTGGCTTTTGTAATCCTAACTTTCATTAAATACTGAAAAACAAAATGCACAATTTTGGGTGAAAACCAAAAGTATCAAAATGTCAACCTGTCTGATTTGAGTGGCACTTTATCAGAGTAGGTTACAGAGTTTAGATACCTGGGGCTTACTGGATTCTGATCTAACTTTTCCTGTCATGTGAAGATTACCAGCAGGCAAGTAAATAAAAACTTGGGGCACTTTTTAAATTAAATAGTTGTTCAACACAGGAAGCTAGATATACTGTTGCTACAGGTGCATTGTTGCCCACAGTAACCTATAATTCTTTTGCATTTGCTAATCTGTCCTGCACTGACTTAGCCTTGATAAGTAGCACAGTTAATGAAATGTGTTGTTTTGTTCTAAAATTGCCATACAGCAAACACTATTGTGTGCTGTATGTTTAGATTGGCTGGTTACCACCTAGTCTTGGCTTTTTATAACTTGTGTTGTGTAGTTGATAAAACTTTGAGAACATAAACTGTTTCTCCATTATATTCATGTTTTGATCTTCATTAGTGACATTGCAGAAGGGCTGGAAGGAAAGGTCTGCCTGTTTGTGGATGACACCAAGATCTGCAACAGGGTTGATACTCCAGAAGGGGTTCAAAAATGAAGAGGGGCCTGGAGAAACTTGAAAGATGGTCAGAGCTGTGGCAACTAAGGTTCAATACTAATAAAGTGCAAAATAGTGCTCTTGTAGAGGGAACCCTGGGGAGAGCTACAGGATGGGCGATGGAGAGGAGCTGATTGTCACTAAAGAGGAATGGGACCTAGGGTTATCATCTCAGATGACCTCACGTATCAAAGCAATGCTCAAAGGCTGCGGGTGGGCCAGTGGCATGCTGGGGTACATAGGAGGGTATCACTAGCAGGAAGAGGGAGGTTGTGATGCCATTGTATAAAACATTGGTAAGGCCTCACCTGGAGTACTATGTGCACTTCTGGAGACCACACCTGTGCAAGGACATAAACAAGGTGGAGGCTATCCAGAGAAGGGCAACAAAGATGGTGCAGGGCTTGCAACACAAAACATGAGGAGAGACTAGGGGACCTCAATATGTACTCACTGGAAGAGAGGAGAGAGCGGGGTAACATGATTGAAACTTTCAAATACCTCAAGAGCATAAACAAGGTGCAGGGGGACCTTTTCCAATGGAAAAGAAGTACTAGAACAAGGGCATGATATGAAATTGTAGGGGGGTAGATTAGAGGTAATGTGAGAACATTTTCTACACAGAGAGGGTAGTCAATGCTTGGAATAGCCTACCACAAGAGGTAGTGGGACAAGCACTGTGAAGGTGTTTAAGCATGCTTGGGGCAGGCACAGGGGAACCTTGAGAGGGAGGGAGTGATGAAAAGCCATTGATCACATAAGGTCAGTGGTCACATACACTGTATAGGGCCTACAGGCAGACTGGATGGGCCTAGCGTCCTATCTGCTGGCAGTTTCTATGTTTCTTAAAAAGGCAGGCAGGGTTTAAGATCTAACTCAAATTCTCTGCTTTCAGTCCCAAAAATTTCTACATCAGTGGGAGAGCGTGCCTTTTCAGTACATGTTGCAAAATGTTGGAATAATTTGCCATTCACTTGTCATAATACTGGAAAGTCATTTAGTTTTTAAATCTCATTTAAAGTCTTATTTGCTAAAACAGTTAGACTGTAAATGTTTTAATTACCTGCTAATTCATATTCTGTATTATTATGTGATTTTTTGTTTGTATGTAGTAGCTATATGTTATTAACTGTACCGTCAGTGCTGCCCCTCACGTTCACTCTAGCCAGACTGGACCCCTCTTCCACTCCTTCTGTCGCTTTGCCCTTGACTGTCCTCCACACACTCATCATTGTGTCCTATACCAGAACCTTGACCTCTCCTCATTGCAGGCCCAGCATCACGCCCACTGCACCAGTCTCACGGCCAAATACTGGACTGAGCCCCCTGCCCCCATCTTGCTTCTGTCCTCTTGGCCTCTACCCTATAGGGCTACTCACTGAGGAACAACAACTCACGTCAACTGTCCATTCCACTCAAGTCAACCTTGTCAGGCCAGTCAGCATTCACATATCATATGTCCAAACTTTGGAACTCTATCCACTCGGACATCTGTCATGCCTCCCGGTCAGCACCTTAACTCTGTCCTCAAAAACACTACTACCCCATATGCAGATGCACCCATGTGAACTCATGACTCATCTACCAGCCTGCTGAATTGGTCTGAATCCTTACTATGTACTGTTCTGATATACCTTGACACTGCAAATAAACCTGTAGCTATCCCATTACTGTGTTATGCCTTGGTTTGCTGCCTGTAGTACTGCACTTTACCCTGTATCTCGTAATTGTGTCTTTTATTTTTGGTTCTGTATGTTATTTGTTTTATGCCTCACCATTGTAATTCAACCTGTTACTATATCCTACAGTCACGTGTCTTGTACAACTGCCTGTAGTACTGCACTTACCATGTATGCTTGTATGCTTATCTTGTAAGTGTTATGGACATGTACAGTATAATCCTGTTTGTTCTCCTTTCACCCTTCCCCAGGGCGATCTGGAATCGAGCATTAGTCTGCTCAGTATGCCTTCCTGGTTAAACCTTTAATAAATATGTAACCCTGCAAATGGGGGTTCCCAAAAGACTTCAGGAGCTTGCTTGAATGCTCCAAGCCTGAATGGTGTTTGGCGTTTAAGCCACTTATCAGTGAGTGTTTTTAGAGCCTCTGGTACTGTCTCTTTAAGAGCTGTCTGCTTGCAGACATAATTAGTTTATATGGAGGGACTGTGTGTTTCTCTGTTTGAGTACCACTCGAACTGCTGCCAATTCACTCCATTTTGCAGTCACTAGGAGTGCAAAGGAACCTATCTGAAAGATGTAACTGTTTGCCAGAAATTATTTAGAGTAATAATGAAATTACAGTTTGTCTAACCTGCTTTCTTTGCAGTCAGAACTGTGTCTGCTAGTTCCCCATTCTAGTTTTGAACTGCTTAACTGGACCAATCAGTGTGGGGTAAGCTAGCTCTAAAATGGTGCCTTGGACGAATCAGAACTTGGACTCACAATCTGAGCCAGCCACAAGAGGATTGTATGGGCAGTGACTCTGGGAGATGTAGTTTAGAACTTCAGTGCCTTTTTGGACCAACAGCAGCAGTCTATTGTGGTGACAGCCAATCCAGTCAAGAACTGGGAGGAACTCAAAGGAAGTGCCGGTTTTGTCGGTTGGAGTTTGAGTTGAGCTTTGGCAGTGAAGGAAGGAGCCCTGTGCTTTTCAGTGTGCAGTTTTAGTCAAAACGTGTGTAAGGCCCAGAGTTCGGTCTGCAGCTTGTAGTAACAACTTGTTAAGACTGAATCCATCCTGTGAAGAGAATCAAAGGATATCTGAAGAGTAGAAACCAGGCTCACCCTGTAGAAGACTGGAGGAATTGTTGAAAATTGCACTCGGTCTGTCAGGAACTGAATCTGCTGTGTGTTCTCCCGGGTATTGTGCAGTATTGCGATCGGATACAGATGCAGCCTGCCTGGTATAGTGCTTTCTTTTATATAAATGTGTGAAGAGGTTTGTGTACCTCAAGTGAGCCCTGCTGACATTGAAGGACCCTATCTTATTTGGAGGTCGTGAGTACTAATTCAGGGTCGCTCCTGTTGAATTGCCACATTAAATCAAATGGAATTACTGTACTGCTGACTGTTTAATTCTCCTTTTCTCTGTGTGAAGGGCCCTACCAGCTGCCATGGTTTGGACTAGCCACTAGGGCTTGGGTACCCAGGGACAGTAACTGATAGGGATAGGCCTGTGCACAGAGCCATAGGTAGATTATTAGAGTGATAAGCTAATTAACCTGATTTCCCCTGTCCTTGTTATATCCCCTAAATAAATCAGAGCTGCTTGTTTCAGCAAAGTTATACTGCCTGAGGTATTTGTCTATGTTAAAGTACTGTACTGGTGATTGTTGCACTGTATCTCATTTCACAGGAGGTCCCAGTGCGGAACCAGTCCTGGGGGTAAGTGTATACTGTGAAGGTAATTCTGATATATTGTGTGGGCCACTAGTGGGAAGAAAGGGGGTTGCAGTGTCCCAGAGGGCTGTGACCAAGTTAGTCTAACTATTGCAAACCCTGACCTCTGGGTGGAGGCACCCGCCATTGGATCCAGGCCCCTCAACCTGTTAGTGGCAAATCAGGCAGGGGTAGTAGCCCCTGGGATAGCGCCATCTAGGGGTTACATCTTGGAGCTCACCGCTGGGATTGTGTGTCCTCTAGTGGCCATATTTACGAACCACTGTTAAGAAAAATGGGTACCCGACAGAAGTGGCTGTGCACCGGCTGGTGGAGTGGTGTACTGGGGAGGAGATCGACCCCAAAATGCTATGCTTATCCTGGACATCCCCTGGTATCAATATGGACACTGTGCAGGAGTACTTTCCAAGGTGGAAGGTTTACAAAACCCTGTGGTGGTGGGTCGGCATGCTAATCTGCTCACCCACACTTCCTGGCCCTAGTAGAGTTTAAGGATCCCATAGATAGCTCCAAAGTGCCACAGACCATTACCCCAGAGGGAGCCTCACTGCTTGGAGAGTGATAACTAAGGACAGTAAAGACCCAGGGGGAATGAGCCCCACCACTATCTGAAACTTTTGAGGAGAAATTTGCTAAATGGTTGCTGGGGAAGGAAAACTGTGGAGGACTTGAAGAAACTATTCTTGCCACCTGGGGTGTTCCTCCCCAACACCTTCTCCGCTCCAGTGCCTGTAATGGTGGCTGAACCAATGCAGACTCCAATTTCTGCACCTGCCATTAGTCACGACTCTTACCGAAGGTTGAGGATCTTCTCTGGCACCCTCCCCACCCCCAAGGGGAGGATGACTGGGAGACCTGGATAGACTATGTTGCCCCAAGTGCTAGAATGGCAATGCTCGGAAGCCGAAGCGAAGAGGGTTAGTGAGAGCCTCCAAGGTCCTGCCCTGGCTACCATTCAAGCAACGGGCCAGTAACCCTGAAGTGACTGCACAGGCCTATCTTGAGGCCCTGGAGAATGTGTATGGGAGCCCAGATTCTGATGAGGACCTATGGTGGAGAGTAAGAGATGCACAACAGTACCAAGGGGTTGTTGTCTGTGTATGTATCTCGGCTGGAAAAATTGTTGCAAGAATGCCTCAGAAAAGGTAGTTTGCCAGCGATTGAACTGGACCGAACCAGGCTGGACAGGATCCTTAAGTCTGCCCCTTCTCAGAACTGCTGTTGCTTCAGTTACGCCTGGCAGATCGACTGGAATCCCCACCCTCCATGATGAGTTAATGAGAGAAATTCGAGGAGTTGAGAAAAGACGACCTCGGAGGGACCTGCACCAATAGCTGCGGCTATGACCCAAGTGACTGAGGGTGACCCATCAAGTGAAGTTCAGGGGCAGAGGTTGGCAGTCAATGAGTGCTCTGACAAGGAAAAGATATGCCACAATGGAGGCGGAACTGTTGAGAGAGATCCGGAATTCAAAAACAGTCCCTTTATGAAGGCCACGCCTGCAAGTACGGGCCCTGACCTATATCCGACTGCATCTGCTATGGGGTGGGGGGTACCACCATGTATCTCCTGCTGATAACAGCTCCAAACTCAATTCCTTGACCATGGAAGTGGAGAAACTGACGAGATGTCTCCAAATGCTTATCACGCCGAGACAGAGATGGCACCCAGGTTTCCAGTTAGTAATACCCCGCCCTGGCTCCCAGTGTGGCGCTCGCCAGCTCAAACTCCAGAAAGTATGTTTTGCTATAATTGTGGGAAAGATGGGCACATGAAAAGGAATGCCAGTCCCCAAAAGACACTGACAAAGTTGCATATAGGCTACAAGGAGAGCTTCGAGAACAAATCAGTGGTTAAGAGGTGCACGAAATGATCCCAGTGAGGGCACCAAAAATGCTAATTCATGTCCTTTGTGGCAAGGTCAGTTGCCCAGGCCCCCACTATCGCCTCCTCCAGACTGGTCCAGAATAGTGGGTCCCTCCATGGAGACCACTGTAAAGTGAATGGAGTGTCTACAAGAGCTGTATTAGACAGTGGCTCCCAAGTGACAATTATGTTCCAGGATTGGTATCAGAAGCATTTGTCAGACGTACCTTACAACCATTAGAAGGACTGCATGTATGGGGGTTATGGAGAAGGCCTCCCTATTCCGGTATATCAATTTGGCTGTCTTTCCCCACCTCCGTGGCTGGAGTGGCTGAACAAGTAGAGACCCTAGCCTTAGTGTGTCCCCCCACTGGACTGTATGATGGTGTCCCTTTGTTGATTGGAACAAATGCTCATATGTTCGGAAGGCTGGCACAGTTGTGTTATGAAAACAGGGTCAAAGACTAGTAGAGCTTTAAGAGTTCCGCTTTAATTAAGAAGGCCTATGAGGCACAGAGAGATGCTGGAAAAACAGAACCAGAGGAACCGGTCGGAATTGTATGGAAGAAGGATCCTGAGTCTCTGATCCTGGCCAAATGCCCAGTGTACCTTACAGGAGAGGTCCTATCAGAAAGGATGTTAAGAATAAAATATTAATGTTGGATGCACCAGGCGATGGAAAATTGCCAGAGGGACTGCTGGTCAAGCCTAGTATTTTGCCCGCTAGAGCCCATGCTTATGCCAGAAGGGTAATGGTCCAAGTTCATAATGTGTCTGAAAGAGACATTCGAGTAAACAGAGGTTGCATCCTGGCTAATGTGCATTGTGCAGAAACTGCAGTGCTACCCAGCAGCAAGAGTTCAAGGAAGAATGACAGAGTAACGCCTGACTTGTTTGATTTCGCGACTCCCCGCTGCCAGCTGAATGGAAAGTGAGGATCAGTGAGAAGCTTGCCCAGAGAGAGACCAGGTGTTTTCTTTAAAGGAATGGGATGTAGGATGTGCAAGGAGCTGAGCACAATATCCGCTGCATGACGAAAAGACCATTTCGTGAGAGGTCTCGACGCCTGGCACCTGCTGACATAGATGATGTGAGACGGCATCTGCAAGAGATGTTAGCTGCTGGTGTAATACAAGAATCCAGAAGCCCTTATGCTTCCCCATTGTGGTAGTGAGGAAAAGAATGGAACAGTAAGGATGTGTGGATTATCGCACCTTAAACCGCGGACTATCCCTGATCAGTACACAATGCCCGCATTCAGGATGCTTTGGACTGCCTAAACGGGAGCAAGTGGTTCTCTGTGCTGGATCTCCAGTGGGTACTACCAGATCCCGATGGCCCCAGAGGACCGTGAGAAGACGGCCTTTATCTGTCCGCTTGGCTTCGAATTCATGAGGATGCCTCAAGGGATTTCAGGTGCCCCAGCCACTTTTCAACGATTGATGGAGCGTGCAGTGGGGGACATGAACTTACTAGAGTGCCTGGTATACCTAGATGATGTTATTGTGTTTGGCAGCTCACTGGAGGAACATGAGAGCAGATTATTTAAGGTATTGGACCGACTGGAGGACTTTGGCCTTAAACTGTCCATTGATAAGTGTCAATTCTTTCAAACATCAGT
Organism: Neoceratodus forsteri; assembly: GCA_016271365.2. Lineage (NCBI taxonomy): Eukaryota > Metazoa > Chordata > Ceratodontiformes > Ceratodontidae > Neoceratodus > Neoceratodus forsteri. The sequence goes on from JADMNL010000023.1 coordinate 446,553,186, forward strand.
AAAGTATGTGGGACACATAGTATCCACCGAGGGAATAGAGACGACCCAAGTAAAGTTGAGGCCTTGACCACCTGGCCACAGCCCAAAAATCTAAAAGAACTGCAAAGATTCCTGGATTCTGTGGTTATTATCGGTGCTTCATCAAGGACTATTCAAGAGTGATCCGCCCTTTACTTAACCTTACTCAAGGTATCCCCAACCCACAAAAATACCAAAAGTCAGCGTCCCTCAAGACTGAAAGAGTGTATTTTCATCCGAGTGAAGTATTTGGGGCCGCTTGACTCCTGAATGTGAGACTGCTTTTCATGAGTTCATATATCAACTTACCCATGCTCCAGTGCTGGCCTATGCCGATCCAAGAAAACCTTACGTCCTGCACACTGATGCTAGCTTGCAAGGGTTGGGGGCTGTTTGTACCAAGAGCACGAGAATGGCCTGAGACCAGTGGCCTTTGCCAGTAGAAGCCTGACCCCATCCGAAAAGAACTATCCTGTACATAAGTTAGAGTTCCTAGCTTTGAAGTGGGCTATTGTTGACCAATTCCATGAGTACTTGTATGGGGCTAAAATACTAGTAAAACTGACAATAATCCTTTAACCTATGTGCAGACCTCAGCTAAGTTGGATGCCACTGGCCATAGGTGGCTTTCTGCATTATCTACATACGACTATGCTCTCGAATACCGAGCAGGTCTGAACCACATAGATGCTGATGCTCTCTCCAGGAGGCCTGTTCCCCAGAATGATTGGGTCCGATTGGCAGAACCTGACATTCGGGCACTCTCCGGAAGTTTGACAGGGAGGAACAAATGTCCACGGACGCAGTGGACTGCATGGTGGATTGCTTGGGACCCTCTGAGAATTGCATACCTGCCGCTTATTGCCACTTTTCTGCAATAGACATTGGTGCACTGCCTCAGCTGGACAATGACAGTATTCGGATGGCTCAATCCGTGATCCCATGATCAAAGCAGCTTTAGAAGCCCTCTATGCAGGAAAAGATGTGTCCAAATATTGCTCCACTGATTTGAGAACTGCACTGTTATACAAAGAAGGTCCTAAATTGAAACTGATCAATAAACTGTTATACAGAGAAACAGTAGACAGAGGGACAAGTAGACAAACAACAACTAGTGCTGCCCACTGCCTTCGAGACTCAGTATTGAGGTCCTTGCACAACCACAAGGGCACCTTGGTATAGACAGAACACTTGACTTGGTGAGATCCAGATTCTATTGGCCTAAGATGGGGGCTGATGTGGAGCAACACATTCGAACATGTAGTCGCTGCTTACAGAGGAAAGCTTTGCCCCAGAGGGCTGCCCCTTGTTAACATAACCACCAGTGCACCCATGGGGCTGGTCTGTATTGATTTTCTAAGTTTGGAATCAGATCAAAGAAATATCAGTAATGCTGGTGGTCACTGACCATTTCACGAGATATGCCCAAGCTTTCCCACCAAAGACCAGAAAGCATCCACTGTAGCCAAAGTACTTGTAGAAAACTTTTTGTTCACTATGGGGCTCCACAAAGAATCCATTCTGATCAAGGGAGAGACTTTGAGAGTCGTCTGATCAAAGAGATGCTTTCTCTGTGGGGAGTGCGAAAGTCCAGAACCACTCCTTACCACCCCAGGGGACCCACAGCCTGAACGTTTCAACCGCACTTGCTAGATATGCTAGGCACCCTGCACCAAAGGACAAGCCTAGATGGAGCCAACAAATTAGCACCCTGGTACATGCTTAGAACTGCACCAAAGTGATGCCACTGGGTTCTCCCCACCGCCTGATGTTTGGAAAGAAGCTCGACTACCAGTAGATGTGTGTTTTGGGTCTCTCCTGATGGGGTTCAAGCTGACAACTATTTACAGTATGTGCAAAGTTAAAGGCCCAGCTAACTCATGCGTACCAACTGGCTCAAACCATGGCTGCCAAAAGAAATCTGGCCAACAAAGAAAGGTATGATAAAAGGTGAAAGCACAGGAACTCCAGGAGGGAGATCGGGTATTGCTAAGAAATCTGGGACTGCATGGCAAGCACAAGATTGCTGACAGATGGCACCATCTCCCTCACATTGTAGTGGGCAAACTAGATGATCTGCCAGTGTACAAAGTAAGGCCTGAGAATAATTCAAAAGATGTAAAACAATGCATAGAAATCATTTACTGCCCATTGGACAAATCTTAATTGAGTCTGAGCCCCTAGAAGATGCCCTCTGGACCAGTGACTAGAGCTGCTGCTAAGAAAAGATCAAGAAAGTCTGCACTTACAGAAGCAAAGTTAAAGTGTTCCTCTCCACAAGTCCCAGTTGAGCATGACTGTCGGTCCATATCGGAAGAAAGTGAGAGTGACTTTGAATACTATCCTTCTTACGAACTGAGTCAATTGTTTCGGGCAATCCCTAGTCAATACTGGAGACAAAGCTGGGCCTTCTGGACTGTCTAAGCCCCAGCTTCATCCTGGAGCCAATGCTCCCAGAAAGTGAAGTGCAAAGCATCAGATCAGATGAAATGGAATCATTGTGCATGGTTGAACTGTTTGAGCTTTCAGGGAGGAAAATGATAGATTGGGGCAGACTGGTGATACACCCGAACAAGAAGAGTATTTTGAGTGCCCTGACAGTCCACTGCCAGTGTCCGAAAGCTCTCCATGCGAGCCAAATGTTGTGGACTCAGAAACTGTAACTCCTGGAGCTGAAAGTGCCCCAAGTTCTAGCCTCTCTACCCCCATGGAGACTCCTGACAAGTGAGGACAATGCTGAAAATGAGGCTCAGAGTGCAGAGACTGTAACAGTTCCCCTAGAAAGACTGGTCGAGCTGTAAAGCCTGTGGTCCACCTCAGTTATGATTCCCTTGGGAGGCCTGTGGATTTGCCTCTCAATGTTGTCCATAAAGGAGTGTATGTGTCCCGAGCTCATTGCCCAAACTGAGCGTCAGTGCTAACTCAAGTTACTTGTGTTGCCCTCTAAGTATGGTGCCCTTGCCCCGTCCAGCCCCAAGGTAACTGATAGGAAGGGCCCCCTCTTTCAGGTTTCATGTACAAGAGGTAATAACTTGAGTTATGGTACAATGTGTGTGTAATACTGTGTAAAGAGTGACGACTGCAATGTTTCAGAAATGTATTCTTGGTAAAATGATATATTGACTGATGATTACATGCGTGAGCCTAATGCAAATGTATATGGTTGCAGTTAAAACTTATGGGGAGTACTTGCTTGAGCGGACGTCAAGCTTTCCCAGGCCAGGAAGGGTGTAACCCCTGCAAATAGGGTTCCCAAAGACTTCCAGGAGCTTGCTTGAATGCTCCAAGCCTGAATGGTGTTTAGCGTTAAGCCACTTATCAGTGAGTGTTTTAGAGCCTCTGGTACTGTCTCTTTAGAGCTGTCTGCTTGCAGACATAATTAGTTTATATGGGGGACTGTGTGTTTCTCTGTTTGAGTACCACTCGAACTGCTGCCAATTCACTCCATTTTGCAGTCACTAGGAGTGCAAAGGGAACCTATCTGAAAGATGTAACTGTTTGCCAGAAATTATTTAGGTAATAATGAAATTACAGTTTGTCTAACCTGCTTTCTTTGCAGTCAGAACTGTGTCTGCTAGTTCCCATTCTAGTTTTGAACTGCTTAACTGGACCAATCAGTGTGGGGTAAGCTAGCTCTAAAATGGTGCCTTGGACGAATCAGAACTTGGACTCACAATCTGGAGCCAGCCACAAGAGGATTGTATGGGCAGTGACTCTGGGAGATGTAGTTTAGACTTCGGTGCCTTTTTGGACCAACAGCAGCAGTCTATTGTGAGTGACAGCCAATCCAGTCAAGAACTGGGAGGAACTCAAAGGAAGTGCCCGTTTTGTCGGTTGGAGTTTGAGTTGAGCTTTGGCAGTGAAGAAGGAAGGAGCCCTGTGCTTTTTCAGTGTGCAGTTTTAGTCAAAAACGTGTGTAAGGCCCAGAGTTCGGTCTGCAGCTTGTGTAACAACTTGTTAAGACTGAATCCGTCCTGTGAAGAGAATCAAAGGATATCTGAAGAGTAGAAACCAGGCTCACCCTGTAGAAGACTGGAGGAATTGCTGAAAATTGCACTCGGTCTGTCAGGAACTGAATCTGCTGTGTGTTCTCCCGGTATTGTGCAGTAATTGCGATCGGGATACAGATGCAGCCTGCCTGGTATAGTGCTTTTTATATAAATGTGTGAAGAGGTTTGTGTACCTCAAGTGAGCCCTGCTGACATTGAAGGACCCTATCTTATTTGGAGGTCGTGAGTACTAATTCAGGGTCGCTCCCCTGTTGAATTGCCACATTAAATCCAAATGGAATTACTGTACTGCTGACTGTTTAATTCTCCTTTCTCTGTGTGAAGGGCCCCTACCAGCTGCCATGGTTTGGACTAGCCACTAGGGCTTGGGTACCCAGGGACAGTAACTGATAGGGATAGGCCTGTGCACAGAGCCATAGGTAGATTATTAGAGTGATAAGCTAATTAACCTGATTTCCCCTGTCCTTGTTATATCCCCTAAATAAATCAGAGCTGCTTGTTTCAGCAAAGTTATACTGCCTGAGGTATTTGTCTATGTTAAAGTACTGTACTGTGATTGTTGCACTGTATCTCATTTCACAGGAGGTCCCAGTGCGGAACCAGTCCTGGGGGTAAGTGTATACTGTGAAGGTAATTCTGATATATTGTGTGGCCACTAGTGGGAAGAAAGGGGGTTGCAGTGTCCCAGAGGGCTGTGACCAAGTTAGTCTAACTATTGCAAACCCTGACCTCTGGGTGGAGGCACCCGCCATTGGATCCAGGCCCCTCAACCTGTTAGTGGCAAATCAGGCAGGTAGTAGCCCCTGGGATAGCGCCATCTAGGGGTTACAAATAAATAAATCTTCAGCTGCTATTGTTGGCTCCAGGTCAATCCTAAAAAGGGCTTTGCTCGGTGTACTTCACTGGTGAACAAAGTAAATAAAAATTAAATAACCTTCACATCCCTTTCCCCAGGATGCATCCAGAAACGAGCAGTTATCAGCTCAGTATGTCTTTCCTGGTGAAATATTTGAAATAAATAAATAAATGAATCTCCATAACAGCCAGGACTTGTCAATTTTGTGCATTCCACCTTCCAGTGAATTGGATTGTGGCAGTTCATTAAAAAACTGATTCGCAGTTAGCAAGTAGAGATGACCAGTAGCCACCAGGGCTACCTGATTCAGTAGGAGTGGTGGTAGTGTCCCAGTCAGGCTCTGTTTCCAGCAGTGGCATCTCCACCAGGGTTCCAAGGGCTGGACCTGTCCTCCCCTTACCTCCACAGCAACCAGGACTTTGTCAGTTTTGTGCTTCCTGCCCTCCTGCAAATGCAGCTGCAAGAGTGTGCAGAAAAACTGATTCTCTGTCTCCTTTATTTGCAGTCGGCAGCGGGTGACCAGCAGCAAGTCAGTTTACCTGGTTCAGTAGGAGCAGTGGCCCATTCAGTGCCATCTTCAAGTGGCAGCATCTTTCAAGGTCATGAGAGTCTGAACCTGCCCATCTCCCTCTTCCGCAGTAGCCTGGGCTTTGTCAGTTTCACACCTCCACCCTCTAGCCAGTTGGGCTGCAAGAGCCATGCTCTGCGCTTCCTGTGTTGATCTGCTAAAGGCCTCTCCCCAGTGGCTCTCTGCAAATAGCCCAAGTCAGCTGGGACCTAGCACTCTGCCCTAGTCCTGCATATTGTCTTCCCTATTGCTTTCCACTGGTGGTGTGTAGCTCACTTTTACTATTCCTAAACTGACTGTCATTTGTTAGCTGTTTCCTATAGAGGTCAAGGCTGTTTCCTATAGAGGTCAAGGCTGTTTCCTTTTAGAGGTCAAGGGTTTGGCCCTTTTTGTCTGCCTTGTGTGCTAGCCAGCTTCTTTTATCACTTTACATACTGTCTTCCTGATATAGAAATTGACAATCCTACTAGCTGCCCTCGACTGCCAGTTGCACAATGTTATCTATCGGACCGTGTATAGACATTTATTGTCATGTTATGTTTCAGGGTTCCTCACTCTCTGAGAATATAGGGTGGTGGCGGTGGTGATTGGGGGTAGGTGCATTATGCCGTGGACTCCTATATGCATTGTACAAGTGCATAAGTGTGTTTTAGTAGAGATGTAGAGCACTGGTATGAAGTACAATAAAGAATGGTGGTGAAAGACCATTTTGGAGGATTTTATAAAAAGAAAATTAGGGTGATGGCAAAAATATAGGTGGTGTCAAAAAATATGGGTGGTGGTAAAAATATAGGGTGATGACAGAAAATATAAGGCTGTGGCCCTTTGCGCTAAAACAATGAATGGAGAACACCGTGTTTATTGCCATATTTGATTTATTGTAAATGTTACTGTACTCATCATGTATTCCTTCGACTGTTATTTTGCTCATGATCTTTACAATTGTGTCACTCTGTAACTACGTATGTACTGTTATTGTGCATTATAACACATTTGACCAATTTACAAATGGTATGAGTGTAATAATCCACTCTGAGTATGCGTCCACTGCTGTAATAGCCTTGCTTTCTCAGTTGCTGAAGACCTCGGTGCACCCTCGGCCTCACAGCCCACTCAGGTCATTCAGTTTTTACAATACTACACACACCAAACTGTGGATTATTCCTACATAATGTGCTTTTACTATAGTTCATGTGCGCTTCGGTTGTATCCTCCTGGGTTGTGCCTGAAAATAGACATTCAGTGTCATTGTCTAGTGCACTTACCTGGTAAACAAAAATTAACTAACTAAATAAATACATTTGGATTATAAGAGCATCACATCAATTTTAGTTAAAGGTCTAGAAAACATTTTACCAGTGCTAATCAATCAGGACCAGACCAGCTTTTGACCACCCACCAGATGCATGGACATTTAAAGTGTACATTGCATAGTCGTCATTGCCTTACTCAGACTGGTACTCCTTTCTTATGGCTTAAGCGTAGATGCTGAAGGCATTCAACTCTGTCCCTTAGTCCTTCTTATTTCATACCTAAGAGATTTGGATTTCATGAATATGTTATTTTCTTCCCATACATAATAAAATCCAGTGGTTTATCAAGGTTAATGGCACCATCTCACAATCCTCTGCATTACAGTGGGTACCTGCCAAGGTTGACCTTTATCTCCATCACTATTTACTTTAGGTTTAGAGCTCTCAGCACAAGCCATCCAGCACCACTCTGCAATAATGGGCCTAATGGGTGGAAGGAGCCTAAATTAGCACTTTATTTATTGAATAATCAGAATTACAACCTTTGAGCTACAAGCTCTTTTACAAAGGATCCGTCATACAAGAGAGGCATCTGAGTACCTCTAACTATTCTAATGTCTGCTCCCTCTCCATATCTCCTCCTACCCTTCCCACCTTGACCATTCCTCCAATGTTTTGTTTTTCCTGTGATGTACTGTATTATACTGGCTTATTGAAACCTTTATAATTTGTCGACTATTCTATGTAACATGTCTTGTTTGTTTGTACATTGATGACGTGGAACCTTTGTAAAAGAGCCATTGGCTCAAAGGTAATAATTCTAGTACAATAAACTAAACTAAACTAAACTAAACCAATACATGGAGTTGGGGAGACGGTAGCAGCCAATATGCATTGTCAATAATCATCAATTAGAGCAAACAGTAGTCAAGAGGAGTAAACATAGGCAGAGCATAACATAAAGCATGGCATGGTACAGAGTACAGTGGGCTAACAGATCACTCAGTAGCTTAAGCACTAAGGTGCCCGTGTCCAAATAAGTGCAATCATGGATGGTCAAAATGGTATAGCTATACAACCTTGTCATTATCCTACCAGGTGCAAAAGGAGAATCATCTAGCGGTTTCAATACAGCTGAAGGGAAGTGGGAACAGGCTAGGGGGTGAGGGAGATCCAAAAGGTGACAGAACTAGGCGAGGGAATAGGCAGATGGGCGCATTAGGGAGGAGAGAGGGGAGAGGGTATAAGGAAACAGGCAATGATTTGATTGTTTACTTTACCAACCCAGACACACCTTTACTGGAGCTGTGGGATCACCTTCCTCAGTTTGGGTGAATCTCAGGATATAATTTAATGTTCGATTGTGCTTATGCAGCTGGATGAGATGATGCTTGTGTGACTTGACTTATGTTGTGAGTATGATTTATGTTGTGGTTTTCACCTCTCTATCCATGGGATATACCACCCTATAAAAGTGCGATCGGGAAGAACCCTAGAGGAGGGTTTCCACCTATTATGTGCAGGGTGATGATTCCGTCGGCTAAAGGTAGCTAGAAAGGAGCCCACGGGTAAGAGATGTGCCGCTGGAGGAGGAGGGGTGGATGGTGGGGCAAAACTAAATGAATCCTGGGAAGACCTGGGGTGAGCTACCTAATAAAGCCTGGTGGGGGAGTGACGTAATTGCTCCAACCATTTGAACCTCAGGCTTATAGCCTTCCCATTCGATTGTGCTTATGCAACTGGATGAGATGATGCTTGTGGACTTGACTTATGTTTTGAATATGATTTATGTTGTGGCTTTCCACCTCTCTATCCATGGATATACCACCCTATTAGGGTATGACATGAGGAACCCTAGAAGGGTTCCCCATAGTGCTGCAGTGATGATTCCATCGGCTAAAGGTAGCTTAGGAAGAAGCCACAAAAGAATACCCTATTGGGTGTCGAGCATCAAGAGGTGAGGATGTTGAATGAATGCAAACTGACAAGATGATTAAGTCAGACTTCCTAAGGAGAAAGAGGGAAAGCTGGGGCCACCATCCACCTCCGTCCAACAGCGGATCCTAACTAATTAACCTAAGACAGCACATTAACCTATGGAAGCACTAACTTTAGCTAATATTTTGACCATTGGCACGGGCAGAGAGGAAAAAACCTTTTAAGGAGGAAACCTCTGGGGATCCAAGGCCTAGGTCGCCTTCCCTCCAGGCTGATGACTTTTTTTTTCCAATTATTTACGCTTGATTTAAGGATGTACATGTTAAGGAGAAGGATTCATTAAAGAGAAGAATGAATAGGAGGATGATAACGGATAGGAAAAACACCAAAAGAAAGCACAGATCAAGAAAAGAACACGAGGCAGCAGGGACCCAAGAGGGGTATGCTCGAGTAGGAGATGGGAAGGGTAGATCCTTGTAGGAGTCAGAGGAGCAAGGGTTATTCTAGATGCACTCACGTGAAGACTGAGGATGAGGCAGACTGATGATGATGATCACAAGAGGAGTGCAGCAGTCCAACACGAGAAGACTGAGGAAGAGGAGACAGGAAGGAACTCAAAGATGAACTGAATGATGGTGGAGAGCAGCCAACCAGCAGTTAGCAAAGGGCAATGAACAGGAAGGCATGGCCTTGAGGAGGTAGAAACAAATCGAGCAATGTGATGAAGGAAGCTCCTTGAAAGGAGGTAGATTCAGAAATGAACTGGAAAGGAACTTGTAGGGAATCAATGGATGATGGTTTAAGAGGAATGACACCATGAGTGGATTGAATCTCAATGGCCAGTACTGAGAAAAGGCAGCTGGCATGAGATAAGAGTCTGGAACCTGAGACATGCAGCAGCAGGAGGGGTTGCTACGAGCAAAACAAACGATGGACGATGAGGATTGAAGCCTTGGTGGATTGAATCCAGATGGCTGAGCAGGGACAGTACAGATGAGGAATATGGAACAAAGTCATGAACCTAAATACACACGGCAGGAGGGCTGCGGTTCGATAAAGTGGCATAGGAACCATGATAGGCAAGCCCAAAAGAAATATCGAATGCAGGCCGAGCATGGAATGAATCTCAGATGGCCGGCAGGAAGGAGAATGGCAGGAGGGCGAGTCAGATGAATGCCAAAATAACAAGCATTTGTCAATGCCGAACGTTCATTGCAGGTATTTGCAGTGGTATTTGGCACTTGGACATGGCTTAAAAAACAGTGACAAAGAAGTACAAGCATCTGTCAATGCCGAATGTTGCTTGCTTCTATGTACTGTTTAGGTATTTGGAAGTCATTGGAGTGCAAATATTGAAAATTCATAACTTCCGAATGCATGAGGAACTGCGAATGCACGCTTGTAAAACAGTCATTTTAGGAATTTTTTTCCAAATTTTCAACATAGCCATTTTAAGACATCTGCTAATGAACAGTGTCACTGTGATTTTCTTAATATGTCCCATACATTGATTTAAGCACACCGACTGCGCCATTGTGCGCTTCATGGTAGGAAACACATTTTGGCATGATGTGAAAAATGAAGCTGTACTGCTCATAAGGAGGTATGGTAAAATGGCAATGTTGAAAATCTGTAGTGAAAATATTGAAAATTAAGTAAACTTGACGATAGAGCAAGTTTGAACCGCGCAACGCACGTCAGAAACAGTCATTTTAGAATTTTTTCACTAAATTTTCAACATAGCCATTTTAAGACCTCTGCTAATGAACAGTGTCACTGTGATTTTCTTAATGTGTCCCATACATTGATTTCAGACACCGACTGCACCATTGTGCGCTACCTGGGCGGAAACACATTTTGGGCAGGATGTGAAAATGACAGCTATACAGCTCATAAGGAGGTGTGGTAAAATGGCAATGTTGAAAATCTGGAGTGAAAATATTGAAAATCTGCGAACTTACGGCGTGCATAGGAACTGCGCAACACACACTTGTAAAGCAGTCATTTTAGAATTTTTTCACCACATTTTCAACACAGCAATTTTAAGACCTCTGCTCATAAACAGTGTCACTGTGATTTTCTTAATGTGTCCCATACATTGAGTTCGCACAATCGACCGCGCCACATTGTGCACTACATGGGTGAAAACACATTTGGGCAGGATGTAAAAAATGACAGCTGTACTGCTCATGAGGAGGTGGTGGTAAAATGGCAATGTTGATAATCTGGAGTGAAAATATTGAAAAGTCGCAAACTACGAGCCCTGCGTAGGAACTCGCAATGCACACTCGTAAAACAGTCATTTTGGAATTTTGCACCAAATTTTCAACATAGCCATTTTAAGACCTCTGCTCATGAATGGTGTCACTGTGATTTTCTTAATGTGTCCCATACATTGATTTCACACACCGACTGCACCATTGTGCGCTACATGGGTGGAAACACGTTTTGGGTGAGATGTAAAATGACAGCTATACTACTCATAAGAAGGTATGGTAAAATGGCAATGTTGAAAATCTGGAGTGAAATATTGAAAATTGCTGAACTTACGAGGCCTGCGTAGGAACTTAATGCTGCAGCTCGTCAAACAGTCATTTTTGAATTTTCACCAAATTTTCAACATGAGGTTTGGTACCCCTTCTCATGAATGATGTCATTGTCATGCATTATTCGCCTGAAGGGTGATTTCACACAGTGACTGCAAATCACCCTTCAGGCCCGAATAACGCCATGACACTGACATCTTTCATGAGAAGGGTCCCAAAACCCCATGTTGAAAATTTGCAAAAATCCAAAAATGCCTGGATATGCAATAAAGTTGAAACCCCCTATCTAGCCCATTATACAGCTTACCGCATTTCCTCAGTTCACGGTCGGCTTTGAAGAGTGCAGACGTGTTCCTGGTCCACTGCAGATCGTCGCGCCGAGCTCTGGAGGTAAGTATGGGGTGAGGGGTGTGGGGAAGCAGGGTGTGCAGTGGGCGGGTGTGGGTTGTGGGAGGGCCTGGGAGAAGCGCGGTGGGACCGTTTTAGGTTACAGAGTTTAAAAAAAACAGGCAGCGTTTGCCATGCTGAGGTGGGTTCCAGCGTGGCAAAAGGATGGCACAGGGGCAGTGAAGCCGATGGGGATTGGGCACCCCGCCGGCAGACGACGCTGGATTTTGGCCACACTGGGTGGGCTCCAGCGGGCAGCAAAGATTGGGGTGAGGACGGTGCTGTGTATGACAGTGGTGGTTTTCTTTGAAGAGAAGACCACCGCTGTCATACAGCACCGGGATCCATTGGTGCAGGATCGCCATGCCTGCTCAATGGAGCAGGAGATTGCAGGAGAGGGCACACCTCCTAAGTGTCCCATTCTCCCAAGACGTTCCTTGCGCATGCAGCAAGCGAATGTAAAAGAGGACGAAGCAGGTCAGGTGGATCGAAACCAAGATGGCCTGCATGGGGGGTACCTGCAGGATGGTGAAGCAGAGGAGGAGGCCAAATCAAGGTGACAAATACTCTGAGGAAATTTGGCGGTGAGGCAGGATTTCAAATAATAGAGCTATAATAACAGCCTCAGCAGGAGTTCAGGTGGCTGACCTCAGAGTTGAAACTGCAATAAAACTTGGAGACAATGCCCTGAAAACAGGTGTAGCAAGGCAGTGCAATGAAGCTGCAAGTAGAATGAGAGCATGAATGAGCAGCACAGCTAGGGCCAGAGTAAACCTGTGTCAGGTGAAAAGAATTAAGTATGCAACATGGAGCAGCTATGGTTGAGCTGAAACACGCAGATAATGAGTGCAGGTGCATTGCAGCAGTTTGGGTGAGGTGAACAACAGTGTAAAACACAAGCACTGGATACAATAGTAATAACAGAAAACAGTAGCAGTGGCTGCAGTTGTAGGTAACCGAAAGCAGTAGTATGAGCTCTGAGTAGCAGAATACTAGGAGCTTAGAAATAAAGCCCCAAAAGACAAAACCAAAATACAGCAAAACAGAAAACAGGGAACAAGACCCAAAAACAAGAGACACAAAACACGGAAGCACAGCGGATGAAAGATACAAACTGGAAGCAGGAAAAACAAGCACCAAGTCCAGCAGAGACACACAGAAACAGCAGGTGGGGAGGAGGGCAGGTCCCTGCCAGCTCAGAGGACAGACCAACAGAGCCTCCAGCTGCAAAACGAAATGAATCCTAAGAACGCCTGGGGTGAGCTACCTAATAAAGCCTGGTGGGGAGTGACGTATTGCTCCACCTAATCGAACCCTCAGGCTTATAGCCTTCCCAATATCTAAAACTGAAGTTTTCAATTAAATTAACTCCCACATGACTTTGCAGACCAATTTTAACTTTAAATTGCACCTCTCCTCCCTCAGATATCTTGGCACCTTCCTGCCTGTAGACTAATTTGACTTGGAGGCTGACAACTATAGCCTGACAATGCTTTAAGTTCGGCTTAATATCCAGCAATGGACAGCTCTCCTCTCTCCTTAATGCACAAAATTGGAACTGTTAGTATGAATTAATTGCCATGGCTGTTATTTCTTTTCCAAACTTTGCCAGTGACTCCTCATGCTATTAGTTTTCATACATGGGACACACGTACTATCTTGCAGTTAACTAAGCATAAAGAAGGTTGGCTTTCGACGCACGGGGTCATAATTATCGAAGACATTATGCCGCATGCAAAATTTGCTGCCAATACAGCGATTTTGCATGCAGCCTAATTCTCTTTTGCCGCATTTAATTTTATGACCTGGCAGGTGGCTGTCCCCTGTCTTAATCTCAGGGATTATCACAAAACTGCACAACTTCGCATCACACTATAACGTGAGGCTAACTGCAAGACTGCAGAACTTACTAGAGCAGTTGCAACCTTTATCCAAAATTCTTTTCTCTCACCCACTAAGAGCCCCAGAGGCTCTATCTTCGAACCCATATACACAGACAACAATGAAAACTTGATAGAACACAGTGGAACACCTGAAGCTAGCCACTTCTTTTTAGCAGTTCCTCACTCCCATGGGTTGCTAGATTCCACCTTGCCTCAATAGATCAAGTGGTAAAGACCAGTCTCAGACTTTGTCTTTCAGTTTGCAGGGATGGTGGCATAGTAATTGACTGCCTCTCTGCTTCAGTCTTTCCAGCTAACAAGGCAAGATTGTTTCATTACTTGCAGGTCCATCATCATATAGCACAGTACAATGTATCACAGCCAGCGGGCCTTGTGAGCACTCTGAGTAGTTTAGTCCAACGAACATTAATGACCTCTGTCCCAGAACACTTAATCTCTCAGTTATGCAACACGTTATGTCAGTCATATGTATTCTCCACACTGGAAATTCAAATTAGGCGGAATAAGGAGGCAGGGGCAGCTGTTAGCAGTGAGGATTGGGAGAGAATCCTATACAATGCACATAAGGTTACAACTCTCTGATGTGGTGAGAATTTTCTTGAAACCAAAGCAACTTATATGCATATATTTTAGTAATGCCTCTTCCCAATATTTAGCTCAAGTAAGGCTAAATATTCTGAAATAATTAGTGAACTGGATGTAGTAAATGTACAATCGGTGTTCTTATTGTACCCCTATAGTAACAAATACTATGGTCCTCTCTATAGCAAATCTCAGTTATAGCGGTGCCTGCCATGGACCTCATTGTGTTTGCGCCCTCCTTGTTATCACCTGTAGACCTGTTAATCGTAGCTATTCAGAGCCCCATTTAACTGTGTCCTCTGCACTCCCTGTTAACCTGCTTTCCTGCTGACATGCTACCGCTGGCAAAGGGCTCTAATCCTAACTGAAGTGGCTGAAAACAAAAACCTAAGGCACTGGACATACACACTACAGAATGGAGAGTCCACAACTAAAATCACAACTGAATACAGCCTATCAAGTCAACAGTGTCCGGGTTGAAGAAATATGAGGCAAGCTTCAACACTTTGTCTCCAAGTGCTGCGAGAGGGATGGCCTGCAATAAAACAAATCACCTGCCAGCAGTAAAGAGGCTGATTCTGCTGTCCCCTCTGGTTTGAAAATTTTCATGAAGCTGGAATCCTGCTATCAGTATGATTCCTCAGGAGAAAGAAGACACTTTTGCAAGGCAGCTGTGTGGTGAAGAGAATGCTTCGGTCTTCCCAGGCTCGCTGTGGAGGTTCAAAAAGCAAAGGAATAAGGCAGTTCAAAATTCCTGGTGAGTGACTAGGTAGGAAGGTATTCATCTGAAGTTCCCCACTCCTACACCATTGGTTGTAAGCTACGGGGTCTCCTCTGTCTCCTCACTGGCATAGGAATGTTACGGCTGTTTGGATTCAATATATTGTAGTCCCTATAGGAAGATATGCAGATTCTGTGTATGAATTGTTTGCTGCACTCATTTTAGTTTGTACATGCCTCAAGTTCAAAGATGTTTGATATGTATGGCTGTGCACCTGTTGTATTGCAGTCTTTGTAATAAAATAATAATTAAAAATTGATGGTGAGCAATGCTCTTCAGATACAACAGCAGTCACTGCTTTTTGTCACAACTTGCACATATTATTGAAATGGCAAGTTATAACTTCAATCAGCTGTACAACGTGAAGGAAATCAGCTTGTTCTGGAGGTGCCTTCCAGACCGCACATTAGCTGCTGGTACAGAAGTGGATGCCTCCAAAGGCTATATACTTTTTAAAAATCAGCTCATGCTGTTAACCTGTACCAATGCCAGTGGTGACTGAGCACAAATTAAAACCACTGTGTATTAGAAAGTATAGCAACCTGTGCTGTTTTCACCACCTATTGCAATGCCCTACCACTCCAGTATACAAGCAGCAGTGATGTCGATCACCTGGGATATATCTAGAGCATGATTCCATCAGGACTTTGTGCCTAGTGTCCGGAGATGTCTATGGAGTAAGGGAAACAAAACAAAAACACTGCTTCTCTTAGATCACCGTCCTGCATATCCAATGCTAAAGACTTGAAATCAAGGGATGGCAGGAAATGAATCACTGTGCTTTACCTGCCCACCTACACCACAGCACAAATGTAGCTCATGGACAAGGGTATCACAGCAATATTAAAAGGTTAGACCACAAACAGCTGCTTTGTGAGACCATCTGAAGAGATACCGGCCCAAACTGGTTGAATTTTTAAATCCTACACAGTCAAGGACATGTGCTACATAACACTGCTAGTATGGAACAAGTCACAACCCAGAAAGTGCTCAATTGTTGCTGTGACGCCTAGGACCACTTTTACTGACCAGACAACTGAAAGGAGAACTACACACAAAACTGAATAAATGTACGTTTAGATCATGTCCTGAGCTTCTGAGCAGCAGTATTATGTGTTTGTGGTTGTGTAAATGGTCAATTTTTTATTAATTGTACTTCTGTTTTGGGTTTGGGGCGCTTACTTGCAAGAGACTTTTTTTTTTTTTTTTGAAATCTCTTTATCTTCCTCACAGCCTGCCTCCTCCGACCCTTCAGCGATGACCTCCGGACATCCCACTGCCCAGAACCCGGCCCCCACAGACCATGGATCCCATGGGCCGTGGGTTTACCCCGGGTGGGGACAAGGTGGAGGGTTCTAACAATAACTTTACATTTCGTCGGTCTCGTGGTCTGTTGGGCAGGCACGGGCATCATGCGGGCACGTCCAGGTCCTCACCTCTTCCCGGACGGGCAGGCTCTTTTTTTTTCTCCTTTCTCCTCCCTGAGCAGCTGATGACCTCCCTGACTGTCATGACACGCGCGTCGGCGTCCGTGCTCAGCAGTCAGCCATCCCTGAGTGGGGCTTGCAGTTCCCCAAGCCTCCGGCTCGGGGTCATGCAAGTGCCGGGCATCGGCCGAATCCTCCCGAGCAGGCGAGCTGTCGTCGGACGCCAAGCCTGTCTCCCCAGCCGACCCACCGACTACCCGAGTCCGCCTCCTGAACTCCGGTCGCTGGCGGAGCGAGGTGTGCGCCCAGCGCCTCAACCTCAGCGCCACCGGCCAGCCGAGACTTTTTTAGCCCTGGCCTTACATTCCCCACAATGCACAAGACTGTGATGCTTGTCTGCCCTGTTCTTTCATTTAGTTTGTTTTCTGTACTGAGAGAACTATGTTTCCTTTTGTTCAGACTTCCTTTCACCAGCCCTTGAGGTAAGATTTTGTACTCCTTCTCAGCAATGACTTTCATTTAGTGGAATTTAAATGCTCAAGTACCCTAGTTTCAAATGGACTGT
The DNA here is from genome assembly GCA_016271365.2 of Neoceratodus forsteri. NCBI lineage: Eukaryota > Metazoa > Chordata > Ceratodontiformes > Ceratodontidae > Neoceratodus > Neoceratodus forsteri. The sequence continues at coordinate 446,570,021 of JADMNL010000023.1, forward strand.
CCTGGAGGTCATTGCCTCCAGAAAGGTCACCCGCCTCTTTTTAGGATCGTCTCCATGAGCTTACCCACAATTGATGTGGAGGCGATGGTCTGTGAAGTTGCCTGGTTCACCCTTAGGTCCACTTTTGTGAATGGGCACCACATGAGCCATCCTTCAGTCCTGGTGCACATCCTGTGTCCAGGGAGGTATTGAACAGGTCAGCCAGTGGTCCTGCCAGGATCTCTGCCAGTTCCTTAAGTACCCTAGGTGGATGTCATCTGTCCCGTGCCTTTTCCACCCTCAGTGCCCTTAATCCTTCCAGAACCCTATCCTCTGTAATCCCTATATCAGTCACCCCTCCTCTCCCCTGCCCACTCGACCCATCCCTTGAGTATCTGCCCCTTTCTTGCGTGATCACAGAACAGAAGTATTCATTTAATGCCTCTTTAATATACCATATAGGGACTGAAAAGTTCCAATTATGGTGAGTACTAGGAATCAGCTCTTGGTGGATGCATGCCAAGAGATGTTCCTAGTTCAGCTAGTCCAGGGCCCAATGGGTGAAGGGGCTCTGGTTCTGGTACTCACCAACAGGAGAGGAACCAAATGTAGTGGTCCTGGAACCACTTGATTCCAGTGACCAAAGAACAATGGCGTTGGAGGTCCATATAGTGGCTGCTAAGGGCAAACACAGAAAGGATATGGGATATAGAAATACAGATTTCAACAGAATGGGGTGACTGTTGAAAGAAGCACAAGGTTTATTGGACAAGTAGAAGGGCAGAGGAAAATGGGAAGATTTAAAAAAGCAATGATAGAGACAACAGAAACTCAATTGGGAAGGTATTGAAGGAACAAAATACAAGAGGCCCAATGTGTTTCTGTGGCTGAAGTAAAAACGGTAGTAAGAGCCAAAAGGAGAGTATTCATGAAGTATAAAAGGAAGCCAAAAGGGTGAGGATAGGAAGATACCTGGAGGCAACAAAGGTAGCCAAGAGGAAAGTAAGGAGGCCGAGGCAGAGATGGAACACAAGTAAAGGGAAAAGACAGTCTTCAGGTACATCAGGAGAAGTGTAATTTAAGGGTGCAGTGAGGCTGAAGAGTGAGGAAGGATGGGAGTAGAGGATCAAGGAAACTAAAGGTACCGAACAAATACTTTTGTTCAGTATTTACTATGGAGAAGGAAGGGCCACTGCTAGAATGTGGGGTTCAGAGAAGAAGAAGAGAGCAAGTGCCCAAGCAGCATGGGCAAAATAATTGGGAAATGGGTGTTGGAAAAGCCTGAAGGGTTGAAAGTAAATAAATCTATGGGACCTGATGGCTTACAACCAATGATGCTTAAGGAGGCAGCAGAGGTGACAACAGAGCTACCTGCAAACATATTTAACCACCACTGGTCACAGGTTGGTCCCAAGGGACTGGAGGACAGTGGATGTGAGCCCACTAAACAAGAGTGGAAGGAAGGATGAACCAGGGTACAGTCAGCTTGATGTCTATAGTGAGGAAGGTTGTGGAGCAGCTGTTACAGATGCACATTGGCATGCCCAGTCCAGTGCTTTCACATTCACGTGAGTCAACATCACCGGTTTATTCATACAACTTCTGAAATCTGATGTACAGATTCCAAGCAGTAGGAGCAGTGACAGCACAGCAGTAATAAACTCCAAACTGCTCTCCATATACCAGTTATATCTTCTGTTGAGTACAATAACATTACTATGACATATTCCCACATAAAATGCTATTTGTGCCGATGGAGTGAGGCAAGAGGACTTGAACTAGTGACAATGTCCAATGGCAGACCGGAGTGTCTGGCTGCTCTGGTTCTTAGGACACTGGTGCCTCAGAATCAGTATCTGTCCAGGGGAAAATGTCAGTTGGGATGGGAGCAGGGTAAAGATGCCCATACCAAATGCCATGTTCCATAAGGTGTTACATTGTCAGGAGGCAGTTGGAAGTTGGCAGCAGTCTCATGAAATTAATAAGGGCAGAATAAATGAACAGTTGAGAACCCCAAAAGACTGAAAATATTCCAAATACATTATTATATGTTATGTTTGTCTGTAATGTGATTTGAATTAAAATCCAAAACTCAGTTTTATTTTGTTCTTGTGTTTTTGTATTCCAAATCATTGTGGTGTAATATTGCAACACCTTTGATTGGCATCATCCAGAGGTGTGATTTCAGGTTTGCTTATTCTGGCTGTGGGAGAAGGGATGTCATTGGAACCTGGTTTCAAATTCTGAAGAACAGGCTCAGTGTGTGTTAAGAAGCTGTGGTGGATGGCTGTAAGCCGTGTCCCAGACCATATACACTATGCAGATGCACCCTTGACAACCACTTTACCCTTATTGTAAGAACCTGTGCTTCTAGTAGTCATTAGAGGATCCTTTGGGGAACAGATTTCCTGAATTTCATGCTCATACAACAATAAGTGCCCAATTTATGAGTGCTTTTATGTGATGTCTTTCAAAATGAGACACCTTTAAATGGTGAGATGGCTGCCTGTAGTTTCAAAGACACCATATAGATGCACCCCTTTGAAAACCAGTTTACGCTTATTGTATGACCTGGTGCTTCTGAAGATCATTAGTGGATCCTTTGAGGAACATGTATCCTGAATTGCATGTTACTACAACAAGAAATGCCAGCGTTATGGGTACTTTTATGTGATGAGTGACAAACATGACACAGTGAAGTGGACATTTCCCTTTAAATTTTGATTAAGTGGACCTTGCCCCTGTGTTCTGGGGTACCCAGCTTCTTCTCATGTCTCCCAAATCTCTATTTCACATACAGAATGGAAAATATGAAGCATGCCTAATCGCCTCACCCTGCTATGTGGGCCTCTGCCACTGTGTGTAGCTGCCTTCTTCCTCTGCAGGGAGGGTAGCGCTTGGCAGGACCCTGAATCCAAATGGCACAATGCCCACCCCATTACATTAGGACAAGTTAAGACAATATGTATTGTATTTAATGTTTAATAGTGCAGAACTTTACATAATGGTCCCATCAGTAAATATTGGGCAGTTTAAAAAATTATGTACTATATTGTTGGCCTTGAACCTGATGTTACACCACTTTAAAGTACTTTATATTGTCATCACACAAGTACTCTTCTGAATTAATAGTATTAGGAGACCTTAACTTGAACTGGCTAGACAATGAAGCACAGTACAAGTCTCTCCTAGAAATGTCCCAGCTGCATCAAATCCTAAGTATCCCTATCAGATTCGATTATAAATCTGGCAATCACTCCCTGATCAACTGAATTTTGGTAAAGCCAGAAAGAATCCTTACCTCTGGCACTATAAGTGACTCGGTCAGTGACCACCTGGCTGTTTATTGCCAGTGGCAAAACCGTGTCCCCAAAACCTCTACCCAGTCTCATCTCTTATAGGAGCTGCTCCAACTTTGATTCCTACTCCTTTCTTAATGACTTGGCTCTTATCAGCTGGTCTTTCCTAGATGCTGCCCCTGATGTTAACACCAGACTGAATCTCTTTATCACTTCCTTCACTTCTGTTCGCAACAAACATGCCCCTATGTACATAGCCAAACCAAAGAAATCCTCTTGGATCACCAGCAACATCTTGCACTCATGTGGAAAAGGGACATGCTCTGGGCAAAGTACAAAAAGTCTCCACTGCAACAGACTGGCAGAACTATAGGACCCTGAGAAATGCACGCAAAAGGAAATTTTAGTGCCAAATCCAAGTACCTAAAAACAAACAGCTCACTAATTTGGATAGTCCTAAAAGGTTTTGGCAATCAGTAAATTCCATAATCAGCAATTGCCCCATCCCCACCCTCCACCATCAACCTTGATGGTTCCAGACATCGACCCTAACACTATTGTAACAATGATTAACAACTTTTTCTGTTGTCTGTCCGAGATATAGATCAAAGAGCCCTCCAGCTCTTAACCCAGACACTGACAAAATCAACCCTCAAACCCTAATTTTATCTAAAAGGGTAACAGCTAGAAAAGTTCTTAAACTTCATGCTGTACTAAAACCGACAAATCTGCTGGCCCTGATGGTCTATTACCTACATTTCAAAAACTAGCAGCTCCACAAATTACGTCACATATTGCAAAACTCCTCAACATGTCCTTCTCATCTTGGATAGTGCCTATGCTGTGGAAATCCTCAATTGTTAGCCCACTTCATAAAAGGGTAATAAAATCAGCCCGGGAGTCGGAGGGCTGGCCAGGAGGAAGAGGCTGAGCATCCCAGGGCTGCTCACCTTTCCAGGAAGAGAGAGGGTTGCGGCTTGGTGCTTGGCCGACCCCAGTTGGGGGCCTGAGGTATGACAAGCATCCAGCCATGTTGCTGGGGAACAGGCATGGTGGATGTTGGTGGTGATGCCTTGACATCAGGGTGCATGCCATGCTCGCAAGGAAAAAATGAAAATGGCCTCCAGGCACCGGGTAGATGAAGCACTCAGTGCAGACCCAGAAGTGCCTGCCTGTCCCGAAACTGGACCAGACACAGACAAAAGTTTGGGGTGTACAGGCCCACCTCATCCTGCCTGGGGAAGAACCATGGCTACATGGGGGTCCAGCAGGGTTCCAGGTAGGTGAAGGAAGAGGCAGACACCATAGGAATTTTAGAAGAAGTGTGCTTGAGGGCCGGGGGTGAAAAAAGAGGCAATAAAACATCTCTTGATGACTATCGCCTGATCTCACTTCTTTCTGTTCTTGCAAAGCTACAGGAAAAATAGTGCATCGGAGCTACTGGACCACTTGCAGCAATATGACCTTAACTGTGCTGAACAGCATGGTTTTTGCAAGGACACAGCACCGACACTGCTCTAACAGAATTCACCGATGCTGCTACCATGCCATGGACAAAGGCCTCATAACAGGTGCAGTGTTTATGGACCTGAACAAAGCCTTTGATCTGTTGACCACAAGAAACTAATAAATCGTCCCCTCTTGTTTACCCTTTCATAAACAATTTACCTGCAGTCTGCAAACCTGTATGGACCCTTCTATATGTGGATGACGAGTTCTCCTTATACCTAGTAACAACATTAATGTCATTAACCTTTCACTCAGTTCCTGCTCAGGCAGGCTTCAAAACTGGTTTGTAATGTAAAATATGGTGCTCAACCTTCCCAAGACACAGCCCATGCTATTCTGAGACTAGGCACAGGATAAATAAGGTATCCTCCAGTTTCTGTGTCCTTACCAGCAATGATATACCCTAACTAAGACACTGTCTTCAAGTACCTCAATGTTCATCTTGACCCTAAGTTATCCTTCAAATCCCATCTCCAACACACCACCTCTCCCTTACATCAGAAGCTAGGTGCTCTCTCCGTGTTTGACATTTCTTAACTCCTGAAGTCTGAACCCATATTTCACTGCAAAACCTAGTCCCATCATTAGATTATGGATCAGTTGTAGTTGATGCCAGTAAATCCACACTACAGCAAAACACACTCTATACTACAAAACATGTAAATCTGCTTAGGTCCAATGTTCACCACTGTACAGCTCTTAGACCTCTTAATTGGTTTCCCCAACATCAAATCCAATATAGCAATTGCAACACTAGTAAAAGAAAACTATGCATACTGGGACACCTACTTACCTCAGTAGCCAAATCTCTCTACTAACCTTCCTCCTCCGCTCTGCAACCAAAACAACGTAATGCCCAAGTTACACACAAATATGGATCAGTGTTCTTTTAGTTATCGTGCAGCTTCAGTTTGAACTCCCTGCCTCCTTTTGTCAGAACATCTTCCTCTCCCTATGCCTTTGCCAAGCTCCTAAAGTCACACTACTCCTCAGCCCAAGCCTGCTATTGCTTCCAATAACCTCCCTGTCATGACCTCCCACCTTATACTAGCTAATCAAACCCACCAACTAATCTCAGTCACATTTTCATTCTCCTCCTCCATCTTCCTCTCCTTTCTATCCTCAGTCCTACCTTTGCTAATTACATTACAAGCACGTTTGTATATTGCATTGTATATTTACAAGTATTAGCACCATATTTGCCTACAACTTGCTGTAAATTTGTGTGTATTCACTGTAATTTATGTATGCACTGTAATTTGTTTTCCTGTTTGTGTCAGCACCAGGATTGTGCCTGGAACAGGTACTTGCTGACTGGTAGATTTTTTCAATTGGGTAACCAAAACAGTAGATAAGGGTGGGACAGTGGATGTGATTTCCTGGACTTCAGCAAAGCTTTTGACTCTGTTGCGCACAGGAGACTAGTCAAAAACTGGAGAACATGGGAACTGGCCCAAGGTTACAAACTGGGTCAGAAACTGGTTACATGGAGAACTCCAGAGAGTATTAGTAAATGTCACTCTGTCTGTGGAAGGGAGGGTGACTAGTGGTGTCCTCGCAGAGCTCGGTTCTGGGGCTGATCCTCTCAACATATTCATCAACGACACTGTAGATGAACTGGAGGGAAAGATGCGTGTCTGCAGATGACACCAAAATTGACAACAGGGTAGACACAACAGAGGGACAGCAAAGCACAGAAGCTGATCTCTGAAAAACTGGAGGAGTGGTCCAAGACCTGGCAATTAAAATTCAGTGCCCAAAAATGCAAGGTCATGCACCTGGGAAAGCGTAACCCAGGAAATGGTACTAATGGAAGGGGAGCAGCTGGTGGCTACCAGGCAGGAGTGAGACCTAGAGGTGATCATAGTAGATGATCTCAAGGTAAGTAAAGAATATGAAAAGGCAGCACTAAAGGCTAGTGGTATCCTGGGATGCATAGGGAGGGGCATCACGAGCAGAAGGCATGAAGTAATCATGCCCCTGTATAGGTCCCTGGTCAGGTCTCACCTGGAGTACTGTGTCCAATTCTGGAAGCCACACCTCAGGAAGGACATAGACAGGCTGGAGACAGTACAAAGAAGAGCAACAAAGATGGTGTAGGGCTTGCATCAGAAACCGTGTGAGGCAAGACTGGATGACCTCAAATTATACTCCCCAGAACAATGCAGGAATCATGGGGACATAATAGAAACATTCAGATACCTTAAAGGCAACAACAGGGTGCTATGCAGAATCTCTTTCAGGTAAGGACTACAGCAGTGCTAGAGGGCACAACCTTCAACTTAAGGAGGAAAGTTCAGAAGAAATACGAGGAAATTCATCCTCACAGAACATGTTGTGAAACCATGGAATAGCCTGCTGGAAGGGGTGGTGGGGGCATGACTGTGGGGAATTCAAGTGGGCATGGGACAGACACTGTGGGATACACAAGCAGGCAGCTAAGTAGGGGTAGGAAGACAAGGGCAGACTTGATGGATCATACGGTTCCCATCTGCCAACAACTTCCATTTCTATGTTTGTTACCAGTTAGCACATTATAATAGTGACTGAAGTTGAGTGACTCACTTGCAAGGACTCAGTTTCAATGCCTGAGATATGAGCTACCTTGAAAGGGTAGCGAGGCATGGTTATAGCACCAGGTTAGGGACAAAAATAGCAGGGTGCTACGAGGGTGAAGAAATGGAAGGGAGGGTTCAGGAAGTAAAAGGTATGTGAGCTACAGTTTGGCAATGTGCTGCGAGTTGCTGTCCTGGTGTGGTGGTGACAATGGTGGGCTGCAGTGAGGGAGGGCTGGGCAGGTTTTTATTTATTTCACGTGTGCTGTACTTAACTTTTTTATGTCTGGATTTCTCCTCTTCCTGACATGCACCCCCGGAGTTGAGAATCCTAATTTAGGAGGGTGCGGTGGCGCAACCCTCACATAGATACATTGTTGTTGGTTTGTTGTTGTTCTGGTTCAAGGGGAGTGTACATCGCCACTTTGATTTTTGCGCATGTATATCACTGTAACAGTGATCACTGTTTAGCGATCGCTGTTATGACATGGAACCTTACCAGTTCACTTGCCTGGTAAACAAAGTTAAATAAATAAATAAATGGTATGTTGCACAGTACTGTGCATTTGTCATTTTCTGGTATTATAATGAACAGTAAAACAAATACAATGTTATTAGTATGCAGTATGTTGGGGTCATGAGATGCATGCAGTACTAAGAGACTGTTATAATGTACCCAATATCGACAATCAGTATAGTGATTTCCAAATGTACTGTCAATACATTGTATAAAGCAAATTATAAAGTGGGCAAAGGATTTCTAAACTGTGATTGGCTGACTGCCTCCTTCAGCCGTGTCCTTATCAGGACATATCTTTACAACCGGCACTACTTGTGCCAACCAAAACAATGCACACACAAAAATTAATGCGTGCCTGCCTCCCACTGTCACACCTCAGCTAGCACCATCCCATAGAACCACATCTGCTCTGACACTGCAGCAAGACGCTGACACAGAAAGCAGAGTGATCCTGCACTAGCAAAAACTACAGTGTTTAAGGTTTTGAACACTTAATTTACTCACTGCCAGTGTTCGTAGCAGCTCAAGTTGTCTGTTCTACTGCTAAAACCTCCCGAGCACACCAAGGTCTCTACCATCTCCAGACCGATTCTCCCCATTCTGTCTGCTGCTCATACAGCCTATACATTCATCTGTAACACTGGACCCCACTACCATCATGATTAGACAGCTAAGAGCGAGTTACTTTCTGTTCCGTGTCAGTTGCGTTTTGAAAGCGCAACTCAGAAGCGACAGTCTCACGCGGCTCCTAAGTGACATGCTTGCTCTCACTGAAACTGGATGGTGGGCTCTTAGTCAAATGTCTGCTGTGAGTTCTAGCCACCAAACACAGCAGAAACCAAAATGATTGTGTGAGGGGTTCTAATAATAATGGAAGCACAAAGACGGAAATACCTTACTGACACTGCGACCGCTAAACCGGGAAGTTCTCGGTGCAGATGGCTTTGTTTCTACGTGCTGTCTTGTTCCCCACCCGCAGTCTTTGATCCTCAAACATAAAAATGCAGACCTTTAAACTAAAAATGTAAATGATTTCTGTATGTGTGTGTGTGGGAGGGTCACAAAGAAGCATCACCCAAAACATTGGAAAGTATAGTGCCCACTCGCTGTAACTGAAACTGAGTGGGTAGGCAATCCCACTCTTAGACACAAAATCATTAATGTTGAAAAAACAAATGAAATGTTAAATGCTTATGCCTTGTGGAGGAAGGAGACTTTACATACAGTCTGTGCTATTTTTCTACTTTGTACCTCAGTAATAGGTAGGAATTCTGTGCTGCCAATAAACACCTCATTTAAATGGGACTATTTTTTCAATTTTTCAATCTTTCCTCTATTAAATCCATATATATATATATATATATATATAGTCTTTTACACATTTTTCTTGCAATAATTACTAAACAGCCCATTTATAGAGTGGAATAAGACACTCAGAGGTGTGGTTTGTCATCGATAAAGCACTTCCCAGGTGCTAAAGTCACTCGGCACAAGCGCCTGCGTGCCTCATTACGCACCTGGGCGTTCTTATCAAGCCACAACCACACCTCATCATGTCTTATTCTTACTTATTTCCTTGCAGGAGGAGGTCCCGGTCATCTGTTTCCAGCCACAGAGGCTACCAACGTAGGGCCCTAGTGGACCAGCCAAGCTGCCGCATCCTTTAAAAGACTGGAGCAACCTGGGTGGTGGCAGGACATATGTGGTCCTAAAAGAGCAGTAGATGGAGGAGTGAGCGTTGCAATTGAAATAAAAATCTTGGGGAACTGAAACCATGAGGGAGGTTGCATCCTGCTGTTTCACAAAAAGGCAACACAGTAAATAAATAATGAAATAAAAATAATTAGACAGTATTTCTTGTTTTAAGACTATTTTATTACATGTAGGGTTACCACCTGTCCCTATTTTCGTAGGACAGTCCTGATTTGGGCAGCTGTGTCCTGCAGAAAACATGAAATATACTAAATGTCCTGACGTTACAGTAGAAAAATATTTTCTGATTTTCCTGTAAATGTTGCAAAAACTATAATACCTTAACTAAAATACCTTAAAATAATAAAAACACAAGAAACAACTAAAAACCTCAACACTTATTCTTAATTCTAATTATTTAGAGAAAACATGTCTGTTGCATTGGTCGAGATGACATATTATCCTCATAAAAATCCAGTTTCAGTAAGAAATGTCCCACTTTGGGCTTCTAAAAGGTGGTGACCCTAATTACATGTCTTAAGTTCATGTGTACAAAAGGTAACACAGTTTTCAATGATTACATCTGTGTAGTGTTTGGGAAAGTGTAGTTCAGCTGTTTGTCTTCTCATGGCCTGCCTTTGTTTCACAAACCTCACACAGAAGCAGTCGTAACTTTAACATTTCTTGTTGTATTAACAAGGAATTCCAGATACAAGTTCGTCAGGTGTCCTCTGTAGCCTCCAAAAGGCATAGATTGTTAAAAAAGGTTAAAGAGTTTTCAAAGTATGCATCTGTGTGGTGTTTGTGAAGCACAAAGTGCAGCTGAAATGTCTCCTTTGAGCCCTGTATTTCCTTCACAAACATCAGACAGAAACAGTTACAACTTTGAAATTTCCTATGGAATAAACATGAAATTCAGTATACATATCCCCAGGTGTCCTCTGACAGCCCCAAAGTGCCAAGGTTAAAACATATGGCTAAAGTATTTTTGAGGGTACATCTGTATGATGTTTTTGAAGCAAAGTGCAGCTCAAATGTCTCCTTGAACCCCTGAATTTGTTTCACAAACATTAGATGGAAGTAGTTATAGCTTTGAAATTTATTGTGGTATGAACATGAAATTCAATATTCATGTTCCCAAAGGTGTCCCTGACAGTCTTTAAGTGTCCAGGTGAAACAAATAAGGGTAAAATGTTTTAAAGGGTGGTTATATACTTAACTCACGTAAGGAAAGCAGATGAACCACTGCAGGGCTGCTCATACGCATAACTGACAGTTGAAAATGACACACTGTAATAGTGAGCAGCAATTACATCAAAATATACAGGCCCAATAATTAAGCAATAATGCATGACAGGGTGTGTGTTGTTGTGGAATTTGCACATACTTTGAGTGGTGTGTCAGGAGGCTCAGCTGAGTTACTTTAATCACACAAGAAGTGTATAAATTCCACTACTGTACACACTGAAGTGCATTGCAGGATCTTTACCAGTTGTCTGTCGAGGATTTACACGTGTCATGTGACCTGTTTTGACCAATGAGGTTACAGGATTTTGAGACCCATTTTATAATAAAGTCAGTGCCACAGAGGTGATACGCCACAGAAGTGCAGGAACATGGCACCAAAACAGTGCGCTACTATGCTATCATGCGGCAGAAAACAACACGATGTTGGGCACAAAGGTACATGCAAGTTTTTATGTAAGAATTATATGCAAGGAATATAGAAGGAGTGCAGCATTTTCTCTGCATAAAAACTCCCTGCTCTATGTAAGAAAAATTCTTGATGTCAGTGGCTCTATAGGTTGCACACCTCCTCTAAACCCAGGAGCTTGTAGTTTCCAGACCCACTTTGGATACAAAACCAATACTGTAATGCAATAACCCCACAGAGTTTTCCTTGCATCTCATGATACTGGCAAGGAATTTTCTTTCATGAGGAAAATTTCACAATCCTTACATTTTCCTTGCATATAATTCTTACATAAAACTTGCATGTAGCTTGCATATGCCTAGTGTATCCTTGCATGTGGCACTAATCAAAAGACTTACAAAGTTCTTGACTTTTTGGTAAGAGTGGATATGCTGATGGACCCTTTTCTGCACTCATTGTGTGTGTAATAATGTATCTCTGTATCAGTTGAGCTTGCTTGAATGTGGTGTCCTTAAGACATCTGAGACCTGGCCTCACAAGATGTCCAACATACTCTAACTCTTCTTATCTTCTGATCATTTCCACACTTGCACCATCTGAGTGGTTCATCACCATCATGACCTAGCTCATCCAGCCAGAGTCATTCTCCCAGAAGAGTGGGGTGGCTCCAGAGAAAGTGTGTAGTCTTCTGTACTGACTAGGTTCATAGTGTGTAGGCAGGTGCAGGGGACAACTCTGTCTCCCAGCCAGTGGTCCAGTGGGTGCTTGCAGACAATGCACAATCATATTCCTTAAGCAGTTTTCTCACATCTTGGGGTTGGCCATATAGCGTAGAGGTTAAGTAACAAGCTATGAATGAGCTTGGCACATCCAACAGACCTGGGTTTGATTCCCAGAACCTCCACTTGCATACATAGCATAGCAGTGTCAGTGGCTCAGCAGGTAGCACACTCGCCTCTGAAGCCGGAGATCAGAGGGCTGTGGGTTCAGTTCCCACATCTGACACTTGGGTTTATATCCAGTACTGACACTGTAGTGCAGCATGAGAGGGGTGCTGCACTTGTGAGGTGCCGTTTCGGATGAGATGTTAAACCGAGGTTCCATCTGCCTGGATTGGTGGTAGTTCAGGTGGATGTTAAAGATCCCGTGGCACTTATCGGAAAGAGTAGGGTAACTTTCCGGTGTCCTGGCCAAATTTCCTCATTCACTAAAAATTCCACCAACAGCTTAATCTGGTTCAAGATCAGTTGGCATTCATCTGTATCCCTCCCCGGTCGTGCCTGAAAATAGGCAGGATTTGTCTAGTGCACTTACCCGTCAACAAAACTAAATAAATAAATACTGTGTAACTCTAAGCAAGTCACTTAACCTCCTCAGTGCTCCTGGGTCACCCCTGAAAACAGGACTTAGGCCTAGTGGATCTTACCCAGTTATGAAACAATTAAAAATGAAAAGTAACAACATCATGAGCAGTCTTTTTCTCAGCTGACAGGAAGGATTTCAGCTTCTTCTCAAACACCGCTGACTGCTCCAATCATGGGGGAGATTCAGGCTTGCCTGCATTACTATTAACCAGAGGGCTGGAGCTCCTTCAGTCATCATTTGTTTTGGCACTTTGCAAAGTTGAGTTCAGGATTGGCTGGCTTTCCTGGGCTAGCTGTGTGTCTTCAGACCTTCCCCAGTAGTCTCTCTTGGCATCCACGCTCTGCTCGAAGTTGAACTCTCCTGTTGAAAGGAACAAAACCCACATTCACACTCAAGACTTTTTACATCATTGTGGGTGGTTTGGAGATCCACATCAGTGTACATCTGTGAGTGTAAAGTGTCCAGGCATCAAATCAATTTGTCTCTTCTGCTCCTCTTCCAGGCTGAGAAGCTGAACCGGGAGTCTTTTCAGTTGTGCTGAAACTATGCCATTTCACACATCGAGCATGAGGGGAAATTGGCACCACAGTGCTCCAGGGATTTCTTTTAGGATGTTTCTCAGAATGGAGGGGCAGGCACAAACTGACCTTGGAAAACACATGCAGGGAAATCAGTTTGAAGCTGGTGCAGAAGGAGGCGCTTATTCTCTCTGAAAGCTGTGTACACCACTGTTCCATCAATGGCCAGGTGCAGACTGGCAGCAGAGCAGAATGACAACAGCCACTTTTACACAGCGCCTGCTTGAAGCGCTACAATCATTAAGCGTTTCACTCTGCTCCCACGCCGTGCTCTGTTCTCGGCTTTACACACCAGTCCCTGCATCACTCTCTTGGCCCTTCCTGTGTTTAGCTGTGTTTCCGGCTAGCCAGAGAGCCCAAGATTTCATCTCTTTGCATATTTGACTGAGTTCAGCTAATATATCACAGATACTAGAAAAGACAGTTGAACTGGGAAACTAGTTAATTTTTCTAAAACGGGTAGTGCAGCCTGAAAGTGAGCAGTGACACAGGGCATGCGCTTTATGCATATTCATATCCCGATATGAACAGCATAAGTGCATACCCAGTATCACAGCTCCACTTTCAGAGCACCTTAAAGTACTTTTAGCCCCTATTTTAAAAATTAACTATTTTCTAGACCTCCGCTTTTCTACTATCAGTGGCTATATTTAGCTGAACTCAGATACAATATTCCTGGCATGAGCCCCAGGACCATGAATGGAAAAGTGAAGCATGAGTAAGCAACAGGTGATCCCAGAGGATCTCATGAGACTCTCTCCTGGCTTGATGGGAATGCTGCTATTGTTTACATGGGTGGCCAATGCAGTGCAAAACACTGGACATAAATGGCAAACCCAGAAAAGTAGGGAACACCAGCAGAGCGGGCGCTCCACTGTGATGCAGTGCTGCTCACTTTTACATGCTGAACAAGGTAACATTTCAATTGTTCTGCACCGCCATAACAGTGCAGAGCATATATGCAAAGGGCTAATGATTACACACCATTCAGGGAGTGCACACAGCTTTAGAAAATGGCTATGTAAATTCTAGTATTCTGATTAGCTAACACACTTACTTTGTTGGGTGGGTATTTTTCAATAGAGCCCGGCAAATAACAAGTGCCAGCACAGGCAATGGCATTGCCAATATCAATGGGCACACTGTAATTTCAAACACGACACCCACTATTTTTGTGTTGCTAACTGAGATTACCAACTAACTCACAGGGCATCCCACCCTCCACACACACCACCACCACCACCACGGTCCGTGTAGCAAACCATTGCTTGCTAAAGAAAAAACATTCTTGACACAAAATAAACATTTTTCAGCCACTGCAGAGACTTGTCATGGAACTGAGCTACTTGCATCCCTGCTCCCTCAAAAACTGGTTGGTGTAGAACACGTAGCAAGCCAGCAACGTGTCTCAGTCTCCTGGGAATCAAAGTTAGAAAACAACCACTGCGTCGCTGCTCGGGCTGATTCCCCCAGTCCCTTAACTGCAGACATGCTAGCCTGTTGACTACCACGCCCTCAAAACTGGACAGGAAAATCAATATACAATTCGATAATTCACATCCATTGCACAGGCTTGTTTGTTCTTTTCCTCATTGTTAACTTAGTCAGCGCCGGTATGCAAGTCCCTCCAGTCACTGAAAGTTAAGACCTGCAGACTGCCTCGCCCGATTCTCCTGATCTATTGGGGTGCACGAGCTCATATGTTCGTATGTTAAACAAACTAAGGGAGAGGAGTGCAAACTGCTAACTCTGCCGCAGAGGAGAGGATTAAAGTTTAAAGTCTAAACTGCTAGCTTCCTACACCAACGCCCTCACTGGTTTCTGTGCCAGACACGGAAGACAACTGTGCCAGACAGGGACTACTTTACAATAAATCTTTTTTTTGTATTTTGAGTTGTTGTTTTTTTTGATATTTTTAACTACTGTATAAACATTTAAGCTGAACCCATTTTCTAAGTCCATAATACCCTCCAGGGGAAGTATTGGCATTACCGACCTTCCTGGGACTATAAGGCCCTCCGCCTGTGGCATCAGGCCTCATTATGCTCCTGTGCAGTCCTGTATTGCCCAACACCATCCACCATGGAGGGTATTATTGCTACATAAACTACATCATATTCTAAAATGGTATCTACCACCAGTGTGTAAAGTGAAACACCCACAGTGTTTATTTATAAAGAAGCCAGTAACGCGAAAAATAACAGCATTAGAACTGGTATTAAACAGGAAAATGTACAGTGCATGTAGGCAGGAGAGTGCTCTTTAAGGAACATATACATAATGCAGCCAAATATATTAACTGTGAATTGGGTCTCATAAAATCATACAAATTGTCTTACATTTGAAACAAACAAAGCAATTTCATTCAAGTACCAATATCAACCTCATAACATGCAACGTTACCTTTTAGGGTATAGTTAAAACACGCATGATTAAAGTGGCAACAATGTTTAGTTATACTGTTATTTGTAAATTTGTGTTTTATACCCAAAGAACGAGAATGATTTGTATGCATGACTTAATCAAGACACTCCAAAAGTCAGGCAGCTGAATAGCTAGCTCCTTTTAACATTTAATATAAGTAAAAGGCTACACAAAAGTTTTCATAGAATATTATATGAACTGTTGCAACATGGGAAGAACTTCAAAACCAGTATATTCAGACACACTTTAGTTTATATTTCACATTTATGATAATTATTATTTTTCCTTAAAAAAAACAAACAACTACTTATATCTTACTTTACCACAGTTAAACATGTTAGCCATACTAGCAGGGCAATTTGTCCTTATCTGTGTTTTTTTTATATTGTTTACCAACCTACCTGAAGTGCTCCAGATGGTTAGCAGCTCCCCAGTTCTAATACCACAATGTTCGCCCTAGCCTGTATAATCTTGCAGCCATCCATGTGGCACACATGACCCTTCAGATAATGCTCTTTGTAGTTTTTTGTCTTCTTTCATTTATGATTTTCATGATTTTCATTGTAACATGTTGTTACTGACTGTGTTCCTGTCTTTTCTCCTGTGTTTTGGCTTGCCCCAAGATGTGCCAGTAAATCAGTTGTTTTTCAACTCGCTAGCAGTCCTGGTTAAAAAGTTTAAATAAATATTTTTTCTGTATTACCTCTCCTTTATGGCTTTTTATAAATCTTATTTATTATTTATGAGACAAATGTGGTTCCTGATTATCTGCCATTTCCTGACTTCCATTACATACATGACTGCCAACTTAACTCTTACTGAAAAGTCAGGCCCTAAAATGAAACTCCTTCAAAATTTGAAAAAAGAAAATGACTGAAATGTTTTTTACTTTATGATCCCTTCTTACACACATACTGTACATCAATTTAAAAATAAATGAAATATTTATTTATTTAATTTATTTAAAATTGGTGACTGGAAAGGCACACTGTGCTAAGGCTCATTTCCAGGTGTGACCTGGGTGAGATTTACACAATGGATTGAATGAAACATTACAGTACAAAATACATTGCAGATGACTTACAGAGAAAGACAAGAGAAACGTGAAGTAACAGTACAAGTTACATTACAGAAAATTACAGATATCTACAAAGTTAAATAAGGTTTGTGCACATGAATTACACAGGAGCAGCACAATCATTAAGGCACAATCATTAGAGGAATGCATAACATAACTAATAGGTATACCTGAGATACCCAGGGACAAACTGAGGTCCCATTGTTGAGAGATCTGGGGAAACGGGGCAGAGTATGGGAAACAGGCTGTAACCAGCACAGGCTGACAGAGACTTGAAGTCGCAGTGGGAAGGGTATGAGAGGGCATAATGAAGATGAGTGGTGGACAAACGCACAGAGTCAGAAGGGTGATGCAGGTGTTAGGAGCATTGGAGGCACTGGGGGAGGGGAGGAGTCAGAGAAGTCTTTTGAGGAATGAGAGGGAGGCAAGATGAAGGTTCAAGGAAATTATTCCAGAGGAGAGGGAGGCAGTACGAGAAGGCAGATTGACCTGCAGTGGAGTGAGGACTTATAACTTTGCTTTCTTGCACTTCTTTCCTGACCACCAATCCCCGCCCCTTCCTATCCTTACCTACCTACCTACCAGGAAAATCTTTTCTACTTACCCTGCCCAGATAAAATTAAGTCCCTGACTTTACCGAGGCTTTCTGTTGTGTATGTGGAGAGGTGAACATTCTGCTAGTAGACTCTGCAGAAGTTTGAATTCTTCAATTCATGATAAATACACATTCCATCTACTGAATGTGTGGAAAGACAGATGGTATGCAGGTACGGCAGAATACTTTTTACTAGTTACTTTTAACAAAAAACCTATTTTTGAATTTTAAAAGTTGACATTTTTGCTTTTATTTTTAAGATGTCTTAATTTACCCGTTTTATAAGTGCAATAAGACATGTCAGGGTGTGGGTAGTTTATTATATGATAACCTCACGTCCAGGTGCTGAACGCATTAGGCATAAATGCCTTATATCTCACAATGCACCTGGGAGTGCATTTATCACATAACTACCTACACCTGTTGTGTCTTATTGATCACTTTCAGGTAATAATCTTCTAGAAACACCTGGTACCACTCACTGGACTACATCATGTGTTTGTAAGTTTAAAATTACAAACAAGAAAAACGGTTTTAGTCAAAATTAGATATATTTTGTAACTTTTGATTTATTGGATTGTTATCATGAAACAACATTTCTAAAATAAATAACACGGAATCAACATAAATACATACATATTTTATTTTTATTTATTAGTCTTTGTTGACCGGCAAGTGCACTAGACAAAGTCTGCCTATTTTCAGGCATGACCGGGAGGGAATACAGATGAATGCCAACTGACCTTGAACCAGATTGAGCTGTTGTGGTATTTTATACATACATACACAGATTCTTGAAATGTTGCATCTAGTTCCATATTTTGAATACATGAACTACCCTTAGGACAAGGAGAAATAAATGAAAAAATACAATTAAATGCCAACTTCATTTCTTATTAGCAAAACAAAAAAAACAACAACAAAACATTAATTATTGTTTGCAGAGTTTGTTTATACTGTGGAAGGTGGGATACTTATATCTCACTTCAGGTGGAAATAAGTAGCAGGAGTGAGGAACTACAGTGGATAACCCTTTTCCATGCAGAAGTCCTTGGTAATAAAGAAAGAGGAGAAGAAAACTGTGGACATGTATGGAATATGAGTTGATATCATAGGGTGCAGTAATGCCCCTATAGTTAGGGTTGAATAGAGTGTTCTGTGTTAAACCCCTAACTTTGCACCTTCATAGCTTTGGCACCATTTACCCAAATCAGCTGACATTTTGCATGTGTTGTCTAGGAGGCAATATGTAAATCTATGGAAAGTTTTGTGATGACAGCTTGTGCAGTTTCTGAGATCCACATATGTCATTTTTCTGTAGATGTCTAATTTTTTTCCTATACTTAATAGGGATTTTACTCTCACCTGCAGCCGACACAGAATGGAATTTTTTCTCCAAACTTTCAGAGTGCAGGCATGATGTCCTAAGGCAGTGCCTTTTCCAGGTTTTGTGAAAAATATTAAATGGTTCTGGAGTTATCAGGTTTAAAGTTTTGTGTTTTTCTCTCTGCATGCTCAGTAGGGCTCTTGGGATAACGTTCTGATACAACACCAAAATGTCTGTGTCTCAGGGCCATTTTAGTTTCTCACCACTTGCTTCTACAGCAGAAGCATTTTTGTGCCGTGACACCAGCCATCTTATTTCTTGTCTCCTTGGACTAATAAGCATGGACATTACATAAAATGCTATAATTTTAAAGAAACTTTAAAT
Organism: Neoceratodus forsteri; assembly: GCA_016271365.2. Classification (NCBI taxonomy): domain Eukaryota; kingdom Metazoa; phylum Chordata; order Ceratodontiformes; family Ceratodontidae; genus Neoceratodus; species Neoceratodus forsteri. The sequence continues at coordinate 446,588,980 of JADMNL010000023.1, forward strand.
TTTAAAGTTTTAAAATTAAAAAATTTAAAAATCTAAGAAATTTTAAAAGAAGGAGCTGGCAGAGGTCCTTGTGGGACCTTTGGCAGACCTATTTAATGCCTCACTACACTCAGGGTGTGTACTCAGGATTAGAGGATGGCTCATGTGGCGCCCTCCACAAGAGTGGCCCCAAGGATGAACCGGGAACTACAGCCCGGTGAGCCTCACGTCCATTGTGGGTAAACTGATGGAGACTATCCTGAAGGAGAGGCTGGTGGCCTCATAGAGGCCAAAGGACTACAGGACAATAGACAGCATGGTTTCATATGTGGCAGATCCTGCCAAACCAACCTGGTGGAGTTCTATGACTGAGTAACTAGGCACTGGACAGGAGCCATGCAGTGGATGTCCTGTATCTGACTTCAGTAAGGCATTCGACTTGATGCTGCATGGGAGGCTGGGAAGTAAGTTAGAAGGCACAGGAGCGGGTGCAAAGCTGGTGAGATGGGTAGGGAACTGGCTTCAGGGAAGGCAACAGAGGGTGGTGATGGGTGGGGAGCCTCACACCCAAGGGTAGTGACGAGCAGTGTTCCACAGGGCTTGGTGTTGGGACCAGTGTTGTTTGGGATATTCATTGCAGACATATCATTGGACATCAAGAGCAAGATCAGTCTGTTTGCTGATGATACCAAGATGGGAGCAGTGGTGGACGACCTAGGGGGATGGCAGGGGTTGCAGGATGATCTGGCAAAGCTTGAAACCTGGTCAGAAACCTGACAACTGGGGTTTAATTCCAAAATGTGCAAGGTGCTGCATTTAGGGGTGAAGAACTCAAGCAGGAGTTACCAGCTGGGGAGTGCAGCCAGCCCAGACAGAGGAGGAGAAGGATCTGGGGGTGCTCATTACAGGGTCAATGAACAACTCGGCACAATGTAGGAAGGCAGCTGCAAAGGCCAACAAAATACTGGGTTGCATTGCAAGGGGTATATCCTCGAGGAGGAGAAGGTGATTCTGCCACTGTATAGGTCATTAGTTAGACTGCACCTGGAGTACTGCATGCAGTACTGGCGCCCGTATCTGAGAAGGGACATTAAGTTACTGGAGGGGTGCAGCAGGGTGACAAAGATGATCAAGGGGCTGGGGACTTATCATATGAGAGGAGGCTGAGGGAGTCGAATATGTACTGGAGGAGAGGAGGGACAGGAGGACATGATTGAAACCTTAAAGTACATGAAAGGAATAAACAAGACAGGTACAGAGGGGCTGTTCAAAGTAAGGAGGGAGGGACACCAGGGCTATGATATGAGACTGGAGTGAGGAAGGCTCAGGAGGGAGATGAGGAGACACTCTTGTATGGAGAAGGTGGTAGCTGGGTGGAATGTGTCACCTGCAAAGTGGTATCCAGTAGAACAGTGGACTGCTTCAAAAGGGATGGGACAGGACAAGGGGAGGGTCAATGGAGGAAGGGTGGAAGCTGCAGAATAAGGGGTGCTAGCTGCACATTCGAGCAGACTTGATAGACCTCTAGGCCTTTATCTGCTGGCAAATTTTGTATGTTCATATGTTCATAAATAAACCACAGAACCTAGCTAAATGGGATCCGTTTAGTTATATTCTGATGTTTGCTTCTTCAGTTAATGGCCAGAAATACCTTCTTTGAAACCCAAAATCCTGGGTGCCTAGCTTAGCGAGGGGAACCATTGACCCACGCTCCTTGTATGAGAACAGTGGGACTTTCTTGAGTTGTGCAGTCGCAGCTGGAACTCAGTGCTGCAGGCTGCTCTGAGAGCAGTGAGCTTGTCACATCCTGGTGTCTAGTGGTGACCCTCACCCCCATTGCCATCCCTTATGTATGTAATGTTTCTGGTGTGTAGTAGTAGTAGTAAAATCTTTATTTTTAATCAGGAAAAATGACTTTTACACCATAAGGACAAAGTCCTGTTTACAAGGTGCTCCTGAAAACAATACAACTTCATATATACAGAGGCATAATTGGATACAAATATATCACAATAAACATTTTTCTTTTTATTTATTTAGGTATCGAATTACAAACCTTTGAGCCATAGACTCATTTCCAAAGGCTCTTCATCAGTTACATAGCAAGAAACATTAAGGCAGGTACAGAGTGAACATTTAAACAGATATCCCACAGTGGAGACTTAGCGTGATGTGGCCTATCCAGAATGTTATCTAAGCAGAGCGGGAAACATAGTTACATAGACAAATATATTAGCAACTCAGGAGAATGTGGCCTATACAAAAGTTAGCTTTTAGCTATTAGTTTCAGCTCTCATAAAATATAATTACATTAACATATGCCAAAAGAATACATGTAGCATTTTATATTAGCATTAACATGTGCAAAATTTATATAGACATTTAATAATGACTTGTGCACATTTAAGCTAGGTCTTAGTCAGAACATCTACATCTAGTTGTGAGTTCTTGTTTTAAAGCAGTTTACAGTCTAGTGGTGCCATCCACCTCCAGTTGCCATCCCATATTTATATTATATTTTCCTGGTGTCTAGTGGCACTCCACCCTCCAATCACTGGTCCATATTCATATGATGTTTCCTTGTGTCTAGTGGTGCCCCCACCCTCCAATTGCCCTCTCCTTATTTATATAATGCTTTCCTGATGTCTAATGGTGCCCCCACCTTCAATCATTGTTCCTTATGTATCCCTGGTGTCTAGTGTGCCCCCCCTGTCATTGCTGTCTTCTTATGAATTATAATGTTTATTTGGTGTCTAGTGGCACCCCAACCCTCTGATCACTGTCCCCACATTAATATTCCCTGTAATAGTAAACCATCCCTCAATGTATTTTTTTGTTTAAACCCGTTAAAAGAAAACAGTCCCTTGTCGATGACCCCCACCCCTACCTCCCACAGAACACCCCCCGCACTCCCCACACACATCCTCACTCACCTGAACATGTCCCAGGGCAAAGATTTACTTCAATGAAAGACACGCCTTGCTGCTGGAATCGCCAACTGCAATATGAGAAACTAAGGTAAGTGTGGTTTAATGTATTTTTATTTATTTATTTGCTTTTGGTAACTGGTGGGTGCACTAGGCATAAGAATGCCTATTTTCATTCAATAGGTATTTAATGCTGATGCATATCTTTAGATTTTCTGCATATTTTGACCCAAAATTTTTCAGCACAGCCTTTTGGGACCCCATCTCATGACCAATGGTGGTGGAATTATGCAAATCAGGACCAGGTGGGGTCATAAGAAGACTATGTTGAAAATGTTGGGTCAAAATATGTAAAATGCAAAGTTATGTGCATACATTGAAATCTTTTACGCGTGCTCGAACTTTGGTAATTTTAAATATTTTCACCCCAAATTTTAACACAACCATTTTTTACACCACCTCATGAACATGACAGCTGTCATAATCCTGGCCAAAATGTGTTGTTGCATCTGTGGTACAGAATGATGTTTCAGTGGTGCGGAAAGGTGTTTCAGCAGGGATTTGAACATTTTCACCTACCAGGTTCAATGAGATGGGGTAACAAGAAGGCTATACTGGAAAATTTGACTCATAAACATGGCAAGTGCCATTTTTAAATCCTGGATGAGATGTTGTCGACTTCTGCGCAATGACATTTTGTCCAATATACCATAAATGGTACATGTCATGTTTATAAGGTGAATCATAAAATGAGTATCCTGAAAATTTTGGGTCAAAATAAATAATAATAATAATAATTGTTATAGGGTGCATGCACCAGGAACTTTAACTCATGGTTGAAGAACTGGTGCTGTGAGGAAGGGTTTGATTCATTGGGGACTGGGGACCCACCTGGGAGGGAGGGAGGTTTGTCCAGTCCTGATGGCCTGCATCCACCCTGAGGGGAATCCAAGACCAATGATAAGTTTAAATGCTACATTGACAAACATTTAAACTAGCCAAGGGAGTGGCAGGCCAGCAAGGAGGGTACCTACTTGTTTCACCCCACAGCTAGCAGTGGACTAGTGAACCGGAGGAGTTGATATCTCTACAGCAGTGTGCAAAAGATGGAGATTAGTGACCAAGGAGTGGATTAAGAAAAGGGTCAGAATTCAGCAGAAGGGCAGACAGCAAGGAGAACCAGGAATAAAGGACAACCAGGAAAGGGCTGGAGTAGAACAGCTAAACAGTCTAGGGAGGTCAAATCATGGAAGCTATGTGAAGCAATGCCAGGAGCCTTAGCAACAAGATGGAAGATCTGGAGGTTGTCATGGTGCAGTCAGACTTGACATTGTAGCCATCACTGAAACCTGGTGTAATGATAACCATGACTGGGAGATGGCCATACCTGGCTACAACATATTCGAAGAGACAGGGCAGGTAGGAAGGAGGAGGAGTGGCACTGTATGTGAAAAATGACATAAGGGCCACAGAGATCCAGGAGGAACAAAATGGGGAGAGATACTGTGGGTTAGCTGGAAAGAGAAATGGGGCCAGCTATCTGCATAGGTGTGGTCTATAGACCACCAGCCCAGGAGGAAGAAACATATAGAGTTGATGCTAGCCATCCAAAGGATGGCAGACAAGGGTGAAGTAGTACTGGTGTGAGACCTCAATATTCCAGACGTGACTGGAGCATCCCAGCATCAGCATCAACTAGGAGCAGATTTATCCTGGACTCCCTTCAGGGTGTCTTCTCAAGCAACTGGTCATGGAACCAACTCAGCAGAAGGCAATACTGGACCTTGTGCTCACAAACAGGGACAGTGTTATGGGGGTAACAGTCGGGGAGCACCTGGGGAACAGTGACCACCAGCCATTGTGGTTTGAAATTACAGAAGGAGCAGAACCAAACCACACAAAAACATGTATCCTGGATTTTAGGGGGACAGACTTTGGGAAAATGGGGAGATACTTGAAAGAGGCACTAAGGAGAATGGGGCAAGAATCAGGGGTTGAGGAACAGTGGGCAGTATTTAAAATGGGGATTACAAGAGCAATAGAATTATGCATTAAGCAGGTTAGCAAGAGGAAAGGAAGAGGAGACCATTATGATTTTCCAAAGAGGTAGCAAAGAAAGTGAAACCAAAAATATTGTATTCAGGCAATACAAAAGGCAAAGGCAGAAGGGATAGGGAGAAGTACCAGGAGAAGCAAAGGGAGGCAGGAGGTCAGTAAGGGAAGCCAAAGCTCAGACAGAAGAGTACATTGCAAAATCAGTGGGTAGAGGGACAAAACCTTTACAGGTACATAAGGAAAAAGAAAGGCAAAGGAGGATAGTGAGACTGAAGAGGAGGATGGGGGCATGTGGAGGATGACACAGTAAAACTGACATATTGAACAGGTATTTCTGCTCAGTCTTTATTGAGGAAGAGGAGGTAATGGGTCTGAAGGAGTACAAGGGTGTAAATGGTGAGAAATGGACACAAGTCCCTTTACATGAGAAAGGGTCCTGAAGGAACTGGAAGTAATAAGAGTTGATAAAGCAATGGGGCCAGATGGACCTCAGAGTCCTTAAAGAACTAAGAGAGGTGGTGGCTGAACCTAGCTATCCTGTTCAGCTGATCACTGGAAACAGGGAGGTACTCAAAGACTGAGGATAGCAGATGTAGTCCCTTATACAAAAGTGGGAACAAAGAGGAAGGGAACTACAGACCAGTCAGCCTCACCTGGTAGTGGGGAAGATCATGGAAGCACTATTGAAGGAGAGATTGGTGGAATATCTGGTTGCCAATGGACTACAGGACCCAAGGCAGCATGGTTTCATCAGGGGAGGTCATGTCAGACCAACCTCATTGAATTTTTGACTGGGTGACTAGGGAGGTGGATCAGGGAGGGCAGTGGACATGGCCTATCTGGACTTCAGCAAGGCCTTTGACACTGTGCCACATAGAAAACTATTACGCAAACTGGGGAATATGGGTGTGGGCAGGACAGTAGTGTGGTGTGTAGGTAACTGGCTGGGTGGCAGGACACAGAGGGTCGTAGAATGGCTGTCACCCACAGAGGGAAGAGTGACCTGGGGTACCATAGGGATCAGTGCTGGGACTGGTCCTATTCAACATCTTCATCAGTGACATTGGGCAGGACCTAGAAGGCAGAATTTCACTGTTCGCTCATGACACAAAGCTCTGTAACAGAGTAGACACACCAGAGGTGTAGACAGAATGAGAAGGACCTGCAGCAACTTGAAGAATGGTCAGGAGTTTGGCAGTTGAAATTCAATGCAAAGAAGTGCAAGATAATGCATATGGGGCACAAAAACCCTAGCACAATATATCAGTTGGGGGTGAGGATATAGCATGCACCAAGCAGGAAAGGGATCTTGGGTTATCATCTCTGATGACCTCAAGGTAGGGAAACAGTGTGACAAGGCAGTAGGTAAAGAATAGGATGCTGGGATGCATAGGCAGTGGCATCACCAGCAGGAAAAGGAGGTCATAATTCCACTATGCAAGACACTAGTGAGGCCCCACCTGGAGTACAGTGTACAGTTCTGGAGACCTTACCTACATAAGGACATAGACAGGGTAGAGAAGGTTCAGAGGAGGGCAACAAAGATGGTATATGGATTGCATAATAAGTCCTATGAGGACAGGTTGAAGGAATTGAATATGTACCCCTGGAGGAGAGGAGGAGAGAGGGACATGACAAAGACATACAAGTATCTTACAGGGAGGAACAGGGTGCAGGAATACACTATTTTTAAGTGAAAAGATGTTCCAGGACTAGAAGGCATGGGATGAAGTTGGAGGAGGATGATTCAGAGGAAACGTGAGGAAGAATTTCTTCACAGAACGGGTGGTGGACAAGTGGAACACCCTGCCAGAGGAAGTGGTGGGGGCTGAAAAAATCATGGATTTAAGAATGCATGGATAGACATAAAGGAATTCTGGAGGTCATGGGTAAGGCAACAGACTTCTAGGAAAACATAAACTGAACTTACAAGCTCAAATGGGCAGACTGGGTGGGCCATAGGCCCTATCTGCCGACACTGTCTATGTATCTATGTATCTATGTTAATAAACTTTGTATGTAGTGCCAGTCTTGATCCCAGTGGTTATGCTTTGTGATCCCATGCCAGTGAGCTGAGTTCGGTAGTCAGATCAGTGACCTAGCTGGATGGGATGAGGGTGGGGGATAGTGCTGTTATGTGACACCCTCCATCCAGGGAGTGAAAGATGCAGAGTTGTCCACATGGGTCTGGCTACCATATAGAGAAGACAATTGCCGTCTTGGCATAGGGCCCCTACAACTCTTCCTCCTTGGGTGGCAGTGGGCTCTGTGCACTGGCTGTCAGATGTAATCTTGCCCTCTGCATCTGTAACTGCAACCACATAGAAGTTCTGGGATCACAGGGCCCTACATTTCCACAGCCCACCAGACAGCACTATGATTTCTTCACATCTGTCATTACGAGAACTGCATGGCCCACAAGGGCCCTACACTCCTGTAGGTGGATGAAGACTCCTGGCACAGGAAATCTGCATCTGTTCATGCAGGCAGTGTCAGCTTGTGTAACATTGAATGGGTGAGAGCTGGGTCTGATGGTCCCTGCCCTCCCAACAACACATACCATTTACTAGTTACATTACACTTTTTCAAAAGTAGGAAATTCATTGCAAAACACTTTATTAATGCATCAGTTAGGGTTGATGTCACTGTGACAAAATTTGAAATTATGTTGACTGGAAAGGCACACTGAGCTAAGGCTCATTTCCAGGCACAACCCGATATAGAAAAGTACATAGAAGTTACAGAGGAAATAAGTACAACAATAATTCAATCCATTTAGACATGAATTGCACAAGAGAGCTGGCTGCAGGCAGTAGATGCAAACATACAGTGTTTACAAATAGAAGCAGTTAGTCATTACAATAAGGTAAATGCAGATGCAGGAGTAGTACAGTAGAGGTGCAGAAAGTTTAGAAAATAACTGAAGTATAACATAGGCAGAGAATTCAACCAGCTGAGGATTCAAAACTGCAGCTGGAGTTAGTCCTGCTGCAGGGTAGGTCCCTGGATGCACTTTAGGCAAGGTGTATGGGAGTAGTCTGAGGAGTTGCCTAAATTCTGGGAGGAGGAGGCCTGATGAATGATGGGTGAGAGGTTGTTCCATAGGAAGGGAAGGCGGTATGAAAAGGTGGCTTGGCTGGAGGCAGAGTGAGGGCAAGGGAGGTTGAAGGTGTGGGCATCTCTATGGTGGAGGGAGTAGGCTAGGGAGTTAGCGGGCACCAGGTGGGAAATGAGTTAAGGGGTAGGGAGCCCAACCAGTATTTAGCTATGAGGAGGCGCTATGGATGGTTCGCCTGTGGAGAGCGAGGCCATGGAGAGAGTGGAGAGTAGGGGCAATGGTGAGTAAGTGGAGGGGAGGCAGGTGGCAAAATGACTGAATGCGTTAGTAGGATGTTGAGTTTGGAGAGGATGAGGTTGGTGCTGTGCAATATATGATGTCTGCATAGTCTAATATTGGTAGGATGGTTTTATGTATGATTTCACTGTGGGCGGAAGGGAAGACTGTCTTGTGGTGGTAGAGGATGGCAAGTTTGGGCTGGAGTTTGGAGCAGATGGCCTCTATGTGAGTAGAGAAATGTAGGTGGCTGTCGAGCCAGACACCTAGGTATTTGAAAGTGGGGATTATGTCTAGGAGAGAGCCATCTAGGGTGGAGATCACTGGGGCCGGAGGAGGTAAACTTTTTCTAACTCAAGACCATGGTGACTGTCTTTTGTCATTTAGTTTAAGCTGATTTTTCAGGAACCAGGCTTGGACTCTATTGAAGTCGGTTTGAAGGCCCAGGAGGACACTGTCATGGGAGGACTTGAAGCAAAAATGATTGCGCCGTCAGCATACAGATGCATGTTAGCTGTGAGGCAGGTGGAGGGAGTTCATTTATAAATAAGGAGAAAAGGATGGGGCCGAGGATTGAACCTTAGGGACACCAGAGAGGATGGAAAGAGGAGGGAGAGGTATCCCTATTTGAATGGATTGCTCTGTTCTGAAGGTAAGAGGAACCAGTTTATGGTGGTTTGGGCAAGGCCAAAGAGGCTGAGTTTGAGGAGCAACAGGGGAGATAGAGTCAAAAGCTTTTCCAAATTGATGAAAATGACGGTGGTGGTCAGACTGCTGTCTATACTGAGAGGATAGAGTCTGTAACACACAGCAAGGCGGTGATGGTGGAGTGGTGTTTTCTAAAGCCTGACTGATAGGGGAGAGGGAACTATTTGAGGAGAGAAAGTCAGATAGTTTGGACAGGGTGAGGATTCTTGGATTTTAAGCGAGAGCCAAGGAGCCGAGATGGGCCTGTAATTTCCGGCGAAGAGGTGTCGCCGCCTTTGTGTAGTGGTAGATCTGGCTGATTTCCACACTGAGGGAACTCTGGCAGTGGTGAGGAGAGGTTTAGTATGTGTGTCAAGGGTGCTGTAATAGCTGAGCCGAGATGCGGAGAAGTCTGCGTGCAATCCATCTGGACTGGATTTGGCCTGGTTGAGAGAGATGATTGCATTGTAGACTTCCTGGGTTGTGAAAGGAGGAATGAGGAAACCTTGGGAAGAGGGGGACGTCGGTTATGTCAGGTGTCGAGGGGGAGATAGGTAAGGTGCATGAGACAAAAACGAGTTGAATGTAGCAGCTACAGAGACAGGATCAGAAACTTTTTTTGTAATTCATAATTTTATTGAGTTTTCTAGTTAAGAATAAAATACATAACAGAACAATAAAACAATACATATAAAGATGTGTACAATTCAAAGCATTTTAAACCAGTAACAAAATAGCACTTAATTCTAATAAAGAAGAACATAATACAAAACTGTGAAACCTAATTCTAATTCTATCAAAACCTAGCTGAAATGTATATAAACTAAATACTATTAAACGCTACTGCAAAATTAACATAAGCCAGGAAAGAGAAATAAACAGCATTTGGAGTGTTACAAACTATGTGCTTATTAACAATAAAACAGATAATACAACTTAAAGATTTGAATTGCTTAAAATGGTTCCCAAATGGATAAGAATGTATCTAGTCTGTTCATATTGATGTAGGCTACCCTTTCATAGCTAGCTCTACTGTAAAGATCTTGTAGCCATTCCTTCACTGTTGGTGTCTCAGTGTTTTTCCAATGTCTCAGAATGATATTTTTGTTGTAATGAATGCTGCATGCAGCCATAATTTTTGTTGGTAAGAATGTTATGAGAGTTCTGAGCAAACCTAGAATCGCAAACTTAGCTGAGCATAAAATTTAATGTTTAGTTGTTCTTTCATAGATTGATAGTATGCTGTTCCAGAAGGACAGTAACACTGGACAGGACCAAAGCATGTGTGATAATGTACCTTGCCTCTTAAACATCTCCAACACGCTTCATCCGTTGACAGGCCTAGTTTGACTAATTTACAAGGAGTATAGTGCCATCTGTGTACTATTTTATATTGAATGAGTCTACCTTCGCTTCTCTGCATGCTTTTAAGGTCATGTCCCAAATTTCTTCCCATTCCTGCATACGTAACTGAATCTGTAGCTCTTGTTCCCATGTGTTGCGAATGCTGAAACTGGGTCTGACTTGGAGTCTGAAATCATTTTGTATAAAGATTTATAACCATTGTTAATTGACATAGTTTGTCCAAAATATGAATGGGGAGGGGAGAGACTTCGTTATTAATTTGAGTCTTGAGGACATTTCTAAGTTGTAGGAAGTTATGAAATTCAGTTCTGGGCAGACTGTATTTAATGGATAGCTGTGAAAAAGATAATAAAGTAGCTGTGAAGGGTCTATGAGATCATCAAGAAAAAAGTGCCTTTGATTCCCATATGCCATTTTATACATTTATTATTAATTTTTAGTAACTGATTGCTTAAAGTGGGCAATGCGGCAGGAGTTAGGGTCCCAAACTAAAGCAGTGGCAGTTGATTTCCATGATTTATTTACTTGGCTAGGAACTGGGATTGAATTAAGTGATCTAACTGAATCTGCAAAACAGAATAGTTCTAGGATGATTCTTTCAGCAAAGATTGTTCCACTTGAACCCATGCTGGTGTGTCCTGGTCCTTAGTTAGCACAAGGATCTAACACATTGACCTGTAATAAAGGCGCCATGCCTAAGTTTAAAACTGGGGAGACCAAACCCGCCTATCTCTCTTGATTGTTGTAATTTGGCCAAAGAGATTCTCATAGATTTGTCGCCCATAGGAATTTTCTGCATACGTTATAAATCTTATAAAAAATGCTGGAATATGAATGGGCAGGTGTTGCAGTAGGTAATAGATACTAGGGCAATCATCATGTTAAATGCCTGAATTTTACCCCAAAAGACAAAATCATCTTATTCCATTTAGAAAATCCAATTCTGTTTTTTCAAAAAGCCAAGAAAAGGTCATGGATATGATTTGAGAGATATTCGATGTTATTTTAATACCTAAAACTTTATCCCTCCGGAGCAATCTTTATATTGTTTTTGATAAAGACAGCCTTATTTGTCCTCTGGACTAAGAACAGAGCTCTGACTTTTCAAAATTAACTTTGAACCCAGAAATTTGTGAAAATGTTGTATTGTTGTTAGACTATTAGGTATTGAAATTTGGGGTTTGTTATGGATAGTACAATATCATCTGCATAGGCTGATGTTTTTGTTCCATTTATCTTTGTAGAGGTTCTCAGACTGATGAGAAGAGGTTCCAGAGCTAATAAAAAAGGAGGGAAGATAGTGGGCAGCCTTGTCTTGTGCCTCTAAATATTTGAAACCTTTCAGAAGAAAACCCATTTATTTTCACTTTGGCATATACCTCAGAATATAAGATTTGCACCAGTTACTGAAGTAACTACTTAAGTTGTATCTGTCCAGGATCTGAATCAGATAACTCCATTCTATTCTGTCAAATGCCTTGTTGGTATCCAGGGATAGTAGGACTGGGTGAGAAGTATTGGATTTGGCTGTGTGTAGAATATGTATGATTTTGCACAATAAATCTGAACTATGCCTCCCGGCATGAAGCCAACTTGATCCGGTGAATCAGTTTCTGAATGCATGAGTTTAACCTATTGGCCATAATTTTCGCTAGAATTTTACAGTCTACATTAATGAGTGAGATGGGTCTGTAATTTTCACATTGTGAAAGATCTTTGTCTTTTTGGGTAAAACAATTATAGTAGCCTCCTGCATAGTTAAAGGTAGAGATCCTGTATTGGCTGCATTACTAAAAATTCTTAAAAGGAAAAGTGCGAGTTGTTGGTTAGTAGCTATAAAAATTCTCAGAGAGACCATCAGGTCCAGAAGCCTTGGCTGATGGCAAACCATGAATGACCTTCAAGGTCTCCCCTGTGTTATGGGTTTATTAAGAACTTCCTTGTCTTTAATAGAGAGTGGGAACATTTAGGCCCTTCAAGGATGAGTCCAAATCATCACTACTGGTTTGACCATCTGACTTATATAAAGATGAGTAATATTTACTGAACTCCTTCACAATTTGCTTGGTGTTGAATACTTGACGATTCTGTTTGTCTTTAATGGAGGCAATCTTGGTGACTTCTGCTAATTTCTTAAGTTTGTATGCCAAAAGTTTGCCTTGTGCCTCCTGCCTCACAATATACTTGTTTCAGCTAAATAATGCGAACTCTGCCTTTTGATTGAGTATTTTGTTAATTTCATATTTGAGTTTAACTATATCTCTATATAAGGTAGAATTATTTACGCTGGTGGACTTAAATAAGTCCTCTTTACTTTCAGAACCTGTTCTAAGTTTTTAGATCAGCCTCCTGAGTTTTTTTTTTTATGTGATGAAATGCAATTAATCAACCTCTTATATAAGCTTTAAATGAGTCCCACAAGATTGATACAGTGACCTCATTATTGTTGTTTATTATAAAGAAAGTTTTGATTTCTTCTGTTAACCAACCTAGGAAGTCATCATACCTCAACAGGCTACAGTTAAATTTCCAATGTCTTTCAGAGGGCAAGGTGTATCCAAATGAAATCCCATCGATACTGGAGCATGATCTGATATCATTATGTTGCCAATTTGGCTGGAAGATAGGCCCGTAAAAGTGATTTGGAAAGAAAAATGTAATCTAAACTGCTATACGAGCCATGCCTATTTGAATTAAAGGTGTAGTCTCTGCCTTTTGGGTGCATAAGCCTCCAGACATCTACAAGCCCAAATTCTTTACAGAAATTGACTAGATTTTTAGAGGATCCTGAATGGTCAATGGGATTGGCATATGTACTATCAGTAAATACGTCGATGACAGTGTTCATGTCACCCTACAAGAATAATATCACTATGGGCTCAATGCTAATTTTATCTACCATGTCTGCAAAAATTTAGAAAGATTGCTATTCAGTGCATAAATATTGACTAATAAGATTTGTTTGTTCTCAATCTGATGTTAACAATAATAAATCTACCATTTGTATCTGTGATACTTGATTCAACAGAAACATTTAGTTTTTGTGAAAAGAATACATACCCTCTGCTTTTGAATTGAATGAGCTACCATGAACTAAACCCACCCATGACTTTTTCAGCTTAGCTGTTTCTTCAGAGGTTAAAATGTGTCTCCTGAAGAAAAGTTATATCAGCATTTAAAGATTTAAAGTATGACAGAACCTTTGACCTTTTACTGGATTGTTACACCCTTGAATATTCCAAGATACAATTTTAATAATCTGGTTATCTGAAGACATCCCGGACAGTGAAGGAGATAGCTAGTAGATGTGAAGTGAGTTGCTTAACTAATACTTAAAAGCTTTGAGAGCTAAATGATGTATTCGCTAATTATTAATAAAGCTCAGAAAAATAACACTATGAGCTTTGTTAGAAAAACTTTATCAATATAATCAGTGTGTATAAGAAGTAGAACTGTTAAATTATTGGCTACTATACAAACAATATCTATTAAGCTAACGAGCACAGTGCACTAATTTGTGCCACACTGAAGGTACCACACTGCTAGTATCTAGCAGAAAATAGAAAGAAAGCCACTGCTGCACCCAAAAGTAATAAATACAGTAATGGTTGAGAACAATAATAAACCCCTGTTTTAAGAATAGAGAGAGAGAGTTAGATAACATGAAATGGCATTACCAGTAACATCCAAGCCACTAATATTGTTATGACACTTACAGTAAATTGACCCACTAATAGTATCAATAGTGGAATAAATGTCCAAGTATGAATTGGAGTTGATCAGCTTAAAGTGCACCAAATAGTATAAAGCAGGATTAGAAAATCGTTCCTGAAGGAGCGTTGCACCTATACTTTAATGTGTTGCCTTAAGCCTGTTCTTTGATTAGGCATTCTGCATGTAGGGCCAACAAATGACATTGGATTATATTTATTTATTTATTCTATATTATTTGAAGCCCCACAACGTTATTTATATGGCAACCTGCCCCATGGGCTTTCAAATTAACTAATTATTTTAGTGATTTGTTGATTGCCCCAAGACTAAGCTTGTTATGGCAGTCCGCCTGCTAGGTTCAGTTTGACAGATTCGCTATTGTGTCAATATATCATATTTCTTGCTGTAGAGCCATAAACCTCTCATAACAGCCAAGTCACATATCATGGATCATTTAAACAGAAAGGTAGATGAATAAGGTAGCATACAGAGCATCCTGCCACTATCACCATTCCTGACCCAAACAATGTTAGCTATGTGAACTCTAACACTCTAAACTTTATACACTCCACCCAAAGGGTTTGCACCATTAATAGAGATGAAGAGATGGAGAAATAAATAAGGAAGAGAGAGTAGAGAAAGAAAGAGGGGAAAAGGAAAAGAAAAGTGGTAATATAAGCTGATGAAACATTTAATTGACACATTTGCAGACCAAACACTGAGTAATATAACAGAAGAGTGGATTGGAAGTCAAAAAATATAACTGAAAAATAAGTAGTACTGAATCCACAACATGTTACATACTGTACTTGTGCATTAATAATATACAATATAGTTCCACAGTCCAAAAAAAAAAAAAAAGGAAAACCATTAACTGCTACAATAAGAACACAGTTTTGCAATGGAAAGGTGCTTAAATAGTAACCTAACATCAAAACAGGAAGAATGTTCACCAGTTGACCTGAATATTAATGACGCAAAGTCAGCTTAGCACACAATGGTGGGGACCCAGGATCGAATTCTGCAGCCTAGCGTATGTGTCTAGATGCTCCTGCAATATGTGGAGAAAGCAATAGCATAACCAAATAAATAGATGGTAAAAATACAATTAAAATCGAGAACAGGCTTGGCATAGAAGAAAAGGAGGCAGTAGATCAGTCTTGACCTATGTCCCTATTCACATGGTAACACCAACAGGTGATAGACATACGCAGTAACTTTCTTTAGATAAACCTTGTGTGAGAAGGGGAAGCCATTCCTCAGGACTCATCTCGACAGACTGGACCAGGCTAGAGTTTTTCTCTGCAGGACCTGCAGATTTCACAACTGTGTGGCAACTTTGCAGTAAGAGGTTAATTAACCATGCGTCCCTAGACCGAGAGTATAGGGTTTTTTGCAGCTGTAGTCGAGAAGAAACTGGAGTGATTTGCATTGTGTGAGCGGAATACTTTGTTCGGTGGCTTGTTTTTCCTGAGCAGACCAGCAATATCTGCAGATTTCAGGGAATGCTTATTATTTTTCAGAACCACTGAGTAGGGAAGGGGTGCAAATCTTAACTGATGTAGGTTTTGTGGTGGTAGTTTGCTTGTTTGCAAGGTGGGGTTTGCCTCGTGGTGAGGAAGCAGGAGGAGGTTCAGAGGCGCATGTGCTGTTATCTCGAGCCTCCTGTGCGTGAGTCGGGGAATTGAACTCTGGTTGATGGTTAAATGTGATGACCTAGCGATAGGACTGTTGATCAAAGCCCAAACTTGGTCAGGCGAATCACATAGCTTGGCACTGTTACCGGCTCTGCAACCATTAGACCAAATGGGTATTTGAAGTAATATAACCAGCCAAGTTTCTGAAGCTGTTTCTAACCTCATAAAAGATTTTCTTTTTCCACTATGGCTGATGAAAAGTCTTGAAACATGAAAATGCACTTACCCTGCCAATACAGCTCTTAACTTCTAGCTACCCTAAG